>OZ020608.1:1518785-6318785 GCA_963971545.1 Philophylla caesio
ATATGGCGAAGACTGCTGAGTTGCCGCAAGCAACATTTATAAGGCAGCTGTTGCAACAAATAGAAAGAAATTACGGTGACAAGCACGTGAAGCGTGAAAGTGAAGGGCGACAAGTGAAAACTGGAAAAAAATAAATAAATGTCTGAGCCGAAAATATAAAGCTCCGAACAACTATAATTTGGAAAAAGGCCAACAAATCAAATTAATTGTAAATTAAATTGGAGTATTCAGAGCACAGATTGTGTGGCAGCGAGGCGAGAAAAGCTTATTGATTTTAAAGAAAATTTTATAACATCCTGAGGACGAGGCGTGCTGCAGGATGAGAAACTGAGTGTTGGAATATTAAACAAACAACACACCGATGCATTTCGCGTGCATTTGGCGGTTTGGTAGGGGTGGACGCGCCTGTGCTGGTATTCCTTGGTTGGTTGCCGGATTGACAGGCGTTAAGGTGGCAGATGGAGAGCCTAATAGGTTTGGAATACACTGTCGTGTGTGGCTACGTTCCGCACAGACTTCAAATTGGGTTTCGTTAAGGTTTAAAAATGAAAAACATATTTACATGAATTTGCAGTAGTTAGGCAAACCAAATTACCTCGACTTGGTACTTTTTTCAAACAATTAATTTTTTAATTTTTTTTTTTTTAATTTTAAATATTTTTCAGCTTTAAGGTCGATTGGTTTATTGGAAAATTATTAGGAAAAAACAACATTTTTTTAAATTTGTTGCTTAAGAAGCAATCTAAGCTGTTTTGTTAAAATACCACAGATATACTCGTATATATAACATCGGATATTTCAACCAAGTATTAAAATATGGTTCTGGCTTGGCAGATCTAACAGGTAACCGCAGTAGAGAAATTGCAAAACCGCCATATTTTTTGTTATACCTTTATTGTTAATAAGAACTGTCAAATCAGTCTAGTGAAAACAAAAGTTGACAATTCACAAATTCAATTCAGCCAAAATAATTAACTACAAAATGTACATTTTCTTTTTGAGTATTGGGACAGAGTTGGGCATCAAGTGTACTGGTTTTGTGCGCCAACAACAAAATCAAAGCTCGCGCAATGGTTTATGGATACCAAATTGTTTCTGCTTTATTCTTAACAATCCTTCGACGTGGCTCTTGCGACACTTTTAGCAGATAACGCGCTTTCCCAACTCGGTTATAGTTGGGCACAAAATACGCAACACAAATATACAAAATATTCATCAATTTGATTAGCAAAATGCCCAATATATATTTTCACTAAAAAGCACGAATCACAAGCAAAAAAATTTTTTTTTGTATTTATCAAATGAAAACAAACTTACCACTGAGGTTACCTGTTAAATCTACCTTGGGTTCTGGTAGATTTCGTAAAATTTTATATGGTATGATTTCAAAATTATTCTTTAATATTTTAAACAACGAAGTTCAACATTTTGTATCACAACGTTTTATGTTAAATGAAAATTATTTTCTTTTAACTACTTGCCGACGAAACTTTGTGTTGCATTTAAGAAGTAATCAGTACTAATACTTTATTAAATGCAACAAAATACAGTCATAGAAAAAAGGTTTCTTGCGGACTATGAACTTAACACAACTTTACGTTTCCCATTTTTTCAATTTTTCATTACAATATCTCATCTTAAATATCGAAACAGAAATTAGCTTTTGGAAAGCAAAAACTGAATTACAAATTCTCTCAAAAAGTTGTGCAGGCACACTACAATGTAAAAGTAACTTCTGCTACAGAAATATTTTTTTATTGTATTATTTAGAAAAAAGGCAAGCAGCGAACATTTTTGAAAAGTTTAAGGATACACAAACCTTGTGTTATGTATAAATAATGAACACCGATCATTTTTCAAGTGCAAGTTTATTTTATTGCAAAAACTCGAGCAGAGTACCAAGGGCGTCTGCGAAAATTGCAACGCCGAACAATTAATAATTGCGTGTGAAAGTGTGTTCGATGCTGCTTGCCAAAAGGCCAACAGATATGTTGGAGCGCAGAGCAATTCAAAATAAAATGGCGAAATAATAAAACACGTAAAAACACGCAGACTGGAGCGTAGCGCTCAAACAAACGCTGCCTGTTAATAAAGTGCGCAATATATGTATGCGCAAAAGGATGTGGTAGAGAGCGAAAATTAATAAAATAATAATTAAATGGGCAACAGAAAAATATGAAAAATAATAAACAGCAAATTGAAATTGGTTTACATTTTGGCAATAAAGACAAGGTAAGAAAGCGCGCAGTGTGGCCACAAGCGGGAGGTAATGGTTTAGCCAACCATTGACATCGGCGCGGACGCGGTCGCAGCAACAGCAACAGCAACAGAAACAGTGAAATGATAAACAAATTTGTTGTTGTTGTGAATGCAGCTGTTCGCGTCGTTCATGGCTGCCTTGTTGCCATTCGGATAGTTGGCGCAAACCAGCTATAAACATAAACACTACAAGTAATACAACAACAGGCAGTTAAAGCGCCAGCAAACATCAACCCAACAACAAGTAGTCAACAGGAAAAGCAACAAATAATTGCAGCACGTTGCAGTGGCGCGCTGTGGCTGTGTGTGGACTCAAACACACAATTGTTTTTCATTTGTCCGCCTCGCTGGTGTGACTGTTTTAGTGTTTACGTTTTGTTTTTTCTTTTTCTCTGCTTTGTATTTTCTCTTTTTCCACTTTTTTGCGTGTGTATGGCTCATTGCTGCCAAAACTGGATTTTCTAAAAATAGACCGTGGGGAAATACTTGAATGTGCGCCACATGTGCCAGCACGCAGTCGTCAAGCAGTCAAGCAGTCAAGCAGCCAAGTCAGCCAAGTCAGCCAAGTCAGCCAAGCAGCCGAGTCAGCCTACAAGCGTATCGTTGGCGGCCTATCAGCGAGGCAAGCGACCGACAACCGGAGCAGGCGACAACCAGTTCGCCAAAGCGAGGCACACATCCTTAAACACTCGAGTGTAAATGTGCTCTGAATGTGTGTGCTTTGATATTAAAACATTTCTACATACACATAAACAGCCGCAATTGAAAAGGCGTAGCTGTCAGCTTAGCGATGACCAAATGCTTCTGTCACTGACTGCGGGTAGGTCTGACGTCTTAGCTGACTCTGATTTCATGGCTCTCTGTGAGTGCGGCTGTTTATCAGTTGGTCCGTCGATCCGTCGATCCGTCGGCCATTCGGTCGGTCGCTCTAAGTGTTCTAACTTTTCTCGACTTTGTGCTGACATTATTACACACATGCGATAACCACAAACAACGACTTGGCAGCCGGCCAAAACTTTTGACGTTACATTGCGGTTGGTGGCGCTCAGCTCCAGCGTACATTTGTTGCGAGTCCGTGTGCGCAGTGGAAGCTGCTCCACCGCAAATACAAAAACGATGCACGCAACGCATTTGATGATGTTTTGTGGCATTGCTGCATACTCTTACTTTGATGGATATTACACTGAGCTGAACTCTTTCCCCGTGACCGCAAGAGCGCAAGAGCGCAACTGCACAACAGGCTTTCGCAAGAGCTGCCGTTGTTGGACCATTCAAAAGCGTTAGTTGAGCATTTCTAATCGATGCGTGTCTCTTTTGAGAGTAAGAGTAAAATTTTTGGTTCAGTGATGAGAATAATAATAGTGGAGAAGCAAACACTAATCAGTCCTTCCACACTCTGGGGTTTGCTTTGACGCATCTGTCATGTGTCGCTATCAGAGCGATCGTATGTGTTCAAACAAGCTTATAATACAGTTCCCATTTCAATACTAAATTCCAGCTATCTTTGAACTTTTCTTCCGAGTAATAAGTGGGAACATTTGGATGAGTTAGCGTTGATTAAACGCTGATAATATTTGAACTTCAGCTATGGCCGAGAAAGAACATCTTCCTTACATGCAGAAGTCTAAGACCTGCACCTGTAAGAACTGACAGCAATTTTTTATTTAATGCAGCTATAATAACACTGTGTAACACTGAAAATGAACTTTGAAAGAGACCTAGCCTAGGCGTTAGGCCTTATAAAACTAAGAAAAACTGTATACTTGAAATTTGCGAAACACCCCCAAAATCTCATTTTAGGGCCAAAAAACTGTTTTTGAGGTCATTCGCTACTCAATCATCAATATCTTTGCGAATTTTCATCCGATTCAAAAGTTGTATTTATATTATATTTTGGAAGGTGACAAATCACTATTTTAATGGCGTATAACTCATCAAAATCAAACGAGAACTGACGAAGCTACAGAGAAAAAAAATCGTAACTTAATAAAAAAAAATTAATTTTGAAACTTTGACTACGATTTTACGATAGTCTTAATTCAGAAAGGTACCTATCAAAGACAATATTATTAAAGTGAATTTAGTACTGCGTCGATTAAGCTATTTCAATCGAAAATCGGTTAGAAATTGACAGAGTTATTACTATTTAAATTATTTTAGATGATGACCATGAAAAAGCCTCTTATAAAGAAACATCTGCCGTTCGAAATCGGCACAAAATTGTACGTCCCTCCATTAATATAAAGACGCACACCACAAATAATAAAATTAGCTCGGTCAAACACTGAGCTACATATATAGTGTAAGCGTCAAATTATTATTATTTTTAGTATTAGATTTGAGTACAACTTGAAAAATTATTTCTAACCTCTTCGCAATTAAATTTTGCAGTCTCAAAAACTAAGATTTAAGGCATTTATTTTATTTAAAATACATTCACCATAGCATAATTTTTTTACCGAAAACATTCTGCTTTCATTTAATTTAAAACTCCAATTAAAATTTCAATATGGAAATGCAATTAACTGCAAAATGTAAAGCAGCAAGCAGCGGCGACTGCACTTTCAAGCTTTACATTTTTTATTGCACTAGTAATTAATTTCCAACAACAAAAACGGCAATAGCAAAACATTGATAACGAACGAATAAATAAATAAAATAAACGAGAAACTTGACTAAAGACACAAAATCACACACACACACACACACACACACAGAATTATCACATGCGAAGAAAAGTAATAAAAACAACTGAAAAAATATAAATAAAATTAAATTGTATGTTGCAGCTTCTTAAATGATGTAAAAAAAGGCGGCCAATAAAAAATTGCAACCAGTTTAAAATGCAACGCTTATTCGTGCACGCGCCTCCGTGCGTCTCCGTGCGTGTGTGTGTGTGTGTGTGTGTTATGATGAAACGACGGCAACAGACTCTGCGGCAGCAACAGCCGCTTCGGCCAATATTAAATGGAACCTGTTAAATGGACAAATTAAAGCGGCAACAATAACAACAAATTGCATAGAAAAGTTGACGACGAACATCAAAAGCTGCAATCAAAGCAGCTGGCCGGCCAACAAACCAGCCGCAACAGCAACAACAGCAACAACATATGTACATATAAAGACACATATACATATGTATATGTATATGTGTATATAAAATTGGTGGAAGTCAGGCAACTGTACAACATTGGCCGGTGCTGCTTGTTGGTGGCTTGCCACTCGCTCGTTTACCGTCAACTCATTTAAACGGCCAGCCATGCTGTCACCCGAGTGCAAATTGCACTACATTCACATCAAGAGATGTGCCGCAAAGCAACAACAACAACTCTTTAAATCGAAACACAAAACATCAAAAAAAAAAACAAGTCAAAATGCGTCAACGTAAAGTGATAGCTAAATACAACAAAAAAAAAAGGACACTCGATATTGGCCATATTGATAGAGGCCGTTAATATCGATTGGCCGCCACTGACAAACTGGAAGTGAATACACACATATACATACATACATACATACTTATATGTATATGTAAATAAGCAGCAGATAGTGTGTGTGTGTGTGTGTGTGCAATCGGTGGCATTTGGGAAGATGGATGACAAAGTCGATTGAATGAAAGATTGCTGTATTTGATAGCGGCAAAAATCACAGATGCATGTGTAAATTTGCTGCTGCCACCACGAACCTGCACGTACAGACGAGTCTGACGGGTTGAGCGGCGCTGAACTCCAACTTGCAAATTGCTGTAGCAACTAGCAATGGTCAAACAATGTAATTGGTTGATCAAATTTAGTTTTCAAAATGCGAAATTTTACTGAGATGCATAGATAAAGTTTTTTATTCTGCTCTAACCGCGAAGTAACTGCTCATTTGAGGCATTCTGATGAGTGCTTGATTTTATCTGGTCTTTCATCTGGTCTAACATGATCTAACATCTGGTTGTATTGTAATGCTTACTTTTGATATTCGCTACGCAAATCATAAATTTTACATTGCACCCACTACAAATATACCGATAGATGTTAGCAATTTAATAAGCCATTTAAAACGGTGGTGATAAATACATGAAAGCGTCAATTGAAGCGTATGCGCCTTGAAATAGGCAAGAATTGAAGTAACTTACTTACATAAATATGTACGAGTATGTTTGTACAACTGTGATAAAAAAAAATAGGAGTGTCCCAAGGAAGTACACAAAATGCTACAAATTCTTCGGAAGAAATAAACTTTTATTGAGGAACACTTCAGAAATATATTCTTTGCTTAGTCTTGTATTTCTATACAGCAAATCATTATCATCAAAATCATCGGCAACATTACTTTGCCCAATATATCCACATATACCCACTGATCCATCAATTCCTTAGCAATGTGGATTGGACCAACTCCATACCATAACCTTAATGCCATTATGTTTTATTTTTTTAATTGTATATTTGCGCTTATATTTCGTGTTCGATGGACGACACACATATTTTCGAGATCCCGTTCCACCATAAAAAACATAATTTTTAGAAAGCAAAGAAACTTTTTGTGGACTTCTGGCATTTAAGTTGGATTCTTGTAAATGTCTACGAACGGTTATTTTACTTACAGAAAGTTTCAGCTCTTTTTTTATGTATCCAGCTGAGGCAAAGGATCAACTTTGCTATGTCCTTTTTTCATTTGTTATTGTTTGGCCATATAACTATTTATTTTAAATATTTTTGAGCTTTAAGGCCGATTGGTTTATTGGAAAATTATTATCACAGTGGTAATGAAACGCTTATCCTCCATGTTGTATCATAATCAAATTTTAAAATTATACAAGCTTGGTATCCTATTATATTGACCGCAACTGTATATGGGAGGGATGAACATAAAACTACTGACAGACGGGAGTACTTATGCATATCAATATTTTATGCCGGACAGAACACGTATCTGCATTTCGATTACATCTGATTTGACGAACGAAATCGAGCTCAAAATGAAAAGTAAAGAAAATAAGATTGGCAGCTAATTAAATGGCAAACAAATCATTACGAATTAAAGAAATATAACCAATACATTGACACAACGTAATTTTTAGCCTCGTGTTGTTACACTTCTCGGCATTAGAGAAAGGAAGTTGTGCAAATGTGTGAGTATATTTTATTTGCTGCAACGATATAAGACAAATGTATTTAGCAAAATTTGCAAGTCTATAGGATGCAGTACTGTTAGCGAAATTTTTGTGGATTTTTGCGAAAATCTTTCGGACTGCATAAATTTCTATCCTCCAAAGCAAGTCTTAAAAATCGCATTTTAATTTATAATTTAGTGTAAATTGCTAAAATTTGCAGCTATTTATTAATAATAAACACTTTTGACAACAGCCGTAGACATTTTGCTCGTTCACAATAGTAATTTTCTGTCAAAATTGGCAGTATTGCCATATTGAATTCACAATATTCAGTACTTAAGTACATAATTTTCGTGCATATCTACGAGTGCTTATGCGCATTTGAAAGATGATTATGCATGAGTTAATGCAGATCAAGGCTCTTTATCTATATAACCTTGCGCGTCTGTTAGCAGTATAATAATTTAATTGTTATATTTCATGTAGCTTTTATTTTTACCTACAAACAGTTCATTTCATATTTTGAAAGCTTAAATAAAGAGCAAAGGAATATGTAGTATACTACTCGTATGTACATGGAGTCTCACAAGGCCTGTAAGCAACAAATTTAAATCGATTACAATTCGCAAATGATTTAAGAATAAATTCTAAATACAATTATGATTTACCGAAACTTGCAGAAGAATAAAATGAACGCTTTTGAGATTGACCAATGACTCAGTGAACATTTAATAAACAATACAAACTTATTGCTTAAAAAAAAAATTGGAATTCCCAAAATTGCTTTGGATTGGCAGGGATACCGGTTGAGAAAATTAAAGTAATTCATGTCCGGACGTCAGTAAATTATCGGTGTAAGCGTTATTGAAATTAATATTTCAGAACAAGAAAGTTTGGAGTCAGCATAAAACTGCTGGTCCTTCCATTTGTGGTACATACAATATAAAGACGAACATTACAAATGATAGAAGAATAAATTTGCTATTTTTCAAACAATGTTTTTTGCATTAGCGATTTAATTCGAATTGTCTGCTTTATTCTACAATAAAATATATAAATTTTTTGCTATTTGTATGTAATTAATATTGTTATCTATAAGAAATATTTAAACCTTGACGGCTATAATGAGGTAAAACTCAACAATTCTGTGATAAAATACGTGGACACAGCGAAAAACCTAGTAATAGTTTTTAACAGAACTTTGACGTGGAACATCCATATTCTTAGCACTATTGGCAAAGTATGTATGTATATGGCATGCTTCAGACTTTGTCGGGTATTCAGTACTTTACGCCGTTAAAATTACGAATTTTACTAGCCAAAACGTATATTTTACCGACGTTATTATTGGGTTGTGAATTGTTTGCAAATTTTGATAGTATATATACATATGTACATATGTAGTAGGAAACTTAATGTTATGTACAATAATATCGTGCGATATATTTTTGGTATTAAACGTCGTGAGCACATTTCTAAAATCGCGTTGAAAATATTTTCAATAACTTTTGATGACATACTCAAAGTTAAGTGCTTAACGTTATTGCATTAACACAGTACAACATTTTTCAGTTCAAAAAGAATAATTTCTGCATCATTCGTTTTGTCTTCTTACCTGCCAAAATATTTTTAATATCGATTTGAAGTTAGTACTATCATATAGGGGAATTTATCATGAAGAAAAAAAATTTTTTTTTTATTCCGTTTTGTTATTTCTGAGAATCATAAAAAATATGATCGAGGGTTTTTCCGAAGAATGTTGTGCATATGTCGAGCAAATTTTTGAAATTCATACCTTTACTCAATTGCGAATAAAAGCGAAACGCGTGCACCGATTTTCATGATCTTTGTCTCATTTTGCTCATAGGTTATGTGACTTTGCGTTTTGTATATTTTATGTCATGGACCAGATCTGCTCGATTTCCGACTATGTATCTCGTCTTTGAAATCGCCTAAATCGCCTGACCTCTGAACGTCAATTCCTTGTGTATTCGGTCCGTCTTTGGAAATGTTTACCGCCAGCGATTAGGAATAATAAAATCACGCTGCGGTTCAAAGGCGAACTCATGTGTCACTTTGCTAAATAACTAATATGGATACCATTAACTCTTCTTTTTGAATCTATTGATCTCTTTGGTCCCTCTTTTCTTCTACTAAACCTTCTTACTAATCTTATTATATCTTCTATCTTAATATCTATTTAAATTCATATATTTGTATTTTTAGTTAAGTCTAAATTGAAAACAAATTTTATGTTATAATTAGGTATCTACGAGTATATGAACTGTAATTTTAAACCTCTGGTTGTTGTGCATGTACCTTAATAAATAAATAAATAAATAAAATATGTACATACATATGTACATACACAAATACATATATACATGGATTTAAAGAAAAAGTAATATTACTTATTGAGTTATATTTTATTCATTTGTAGATTAAGATTTCTTGAGAAAGCAATTTTTTTTAGTAGATACTGCATTGCTTTCAATATTCGAGTAACCGCCTCACACCAATAGGAATGTTCCGCGACGATCAGCGCTTTTCGTACAAACGAAAACACATTGCCGCAACGTCTACAGTACATACATATATACGTGTATGTACATATGTATGTTGTATGTAAGTGAATGTTTGTTTTTTGCTCGCTCGCTCACTCCCACAGAAGCCTAAGTGTACGCCTCAAGGCCATTTAAAAATAGGCGCTACTAAAAATAAACACAACGCCAGCAACAGTACAAAGCAGCGGCGCTTAAACAGCCGTAACGAAAACCGCCATTATGAATGCAGATGCCTGCATTTGTGTGATTGTTAGTGTTAGTGTGTGTGTGTGAGTGTTTATAAATGCTTGCTACATAGTTTATATGTATTTATGAGTGATTTGGTGAGGCGAGTTCCAACGCAAACCAAATAGCGTTGGAGGCGCAGGCGGCAAGTAAACCGAGTGCTGAGAGTTCAAAAGGCGGGTGGCTGACCACGCTCCGAGGTGCTCAACTAGGCGACGCACCCACACACGCACCAACCAAGCGGACATACATAGGCATATATTTGTGTGTGTGTACAATACTTACAGTTAGAATGTCTATGTGCCCACCAGCATTTTTATCGGCATTCCTATGTTGGTATGTACATACATTGTATGTACTTTTGAATATTTGTATTTACCCATCTCCAATTTTTACAAATGTATTCATTTAATGTGGTGCCATGACGTTGTTATTTGATTTCCCGCAACGCTTCAGATTTCTTTTTACATGTTGTTATGTAAACAAAAAATTCAGTAAATTTATAGAAAATATCGTCTGCGGCCACAGTGGGATTTTGGCAGTAAAGAAAATTTTATTTGTAAGAATATGATCGGGCTGACTGTAGTATTGCAGCGGCGGTGTTCGCTTCTTCGTTTGTTTTCTTCATTTGCGTACCTGCACACTTACATACCCATATACATATATAGAAATTGAGGAGCGTGTGGGTGGGTGGAAAAAAAATAAAAAAATAAATGTGCAAAGTCAAACTTTATCTGTTGCCATAATTTTATATTTCAGAGAAGACATTTTTTGGTACAGTTCAGCTCTGAGCTAAGACATTGTCATGCGGTCGCGCGCCGCCGACTTTGGTCACAATTCTAAGAGACCAACCAGCACACCTCAAAAAGAATCTTTATACATATATTGTATGTACATATGTATCTGTATATTTTAAAAACTATGGTCAATACCCTTCATACGAAACGTTTCCCATTAACACTTCTTAGCGTAGTCTAAAAATACGAACATCTTTACATAAAAATTTAACAAACAACATTTTATGAACAAATACATATGTATATATGTATGTATTACGGATGTCAATTTTGAGCATTTTGTTGATCCCGAAATTTTCGAGATCTGAATACGAAATCCCGAGACAATCCCGGGATCCCGAATTTCAAAAATTTTTGATTCGTTATTTTTAATTTGGCAAAAAAAATTAAAACGTCTGTAATCGTTGTATTATAGTAGTATACAAAATAACATTTATATAACAAAGAAGAACGATGTGTTGTAAATCACGTATGTGTTTATTCGACTTTTCAAGAAAACAAAAAGGAAATTAACCTAAAATTTGACACACATACAAAATAATTTATACTTCAAGTATAAATATAAAGATTTGATACAGAAGCAATTGTACCAAATAATGTATTACCATTCAGTAAAAAAAGAAATAAAAGAATTTAATACATCGCCCATTTCATTTTGAGCGAAGCAGAATTTTTTCTTATTTTTATCAAAGAAATTAAAGCCTTAAGTGTGTGTATTATCCTCCAACCTGGACCTCAATTTGTTGCTTTTAAAATCTGCTGTTGAGAAGCACTGCTGCGCCTCATCACTTCTTGGTTGGATTGTCGACAATAAGTTAAATGCTCTATTTAGGACATAGCCTTTTTATTGCCTTATTACAAAAACTATAAATTTCTTTTGCCAAGTATTTTGATAAATCTTATGCCTTTCGATTATTGGACAATTGCGAGCTGCTCGTTAAATCTTGACGCAATTTATCTTTGAGAATTTCTGCTTTATCCACTTTAGGCACCTCGTCGTTAGTTCTATTAACATCGCTTTCATAGTGAGGCTCATTTGCTGCTCGAGTGGGTTATTCTCCAGCTCATTTATGATGGCAAGGTCAAAACATATCCTTAAGGCAGTTAACAAGCTGTGTTATTTGGCGACTGTGAACTCTCTTTGTTTTGCCCTTGAAACGGTGGAATTTTTAAGAATGATACAAAATTTTAAAAATAAATGGCTATTCACTGTTTTCTAAAATTCCGGGTTTTTAATAAACTTATCCCGGGATATTCGGGAGTTAAAAAATACCGAGATCCCGGGATTGACATGCCTAGTGTGTATGTGTGTATGTGTAATAGCACTTATCTGTATTTGTTATCTTTTGGTTTAAAAATAGGATTTTGTTGGAAAGACCTAATTTTTTGTATTTATAACTTTAAAGCACACAAAATTGCCGGTTTATGCAACAATCATGCGATGGCATTATAACTCTTTTATAAAAAAATATTAAAAGTTATAAAAAAGTAAGACATATCTCACAATTTTGGCTGTATTTGAAAATCCATTTCGGAAAATTCCTAAATGATATGTAGATTTATTCGGGAATTAATAACTTTGTTGGGAAAATCATACTGTAGTATTGTTTAATAATTAATGCAATACTTTGGCCGATTTTTCGAAAGTTTTGTGAACATTATGAAAATTATAATGTAAGAGACTTTACATTTTAGTTTAAGTTCATTTGATACTGGCAAGCAGGAGTTTAGAATCCAAATTATTTATTCAAAGAAATTAGTATTTTTGTGAACATAATCAGCTTAAATTTTTTACGATTTAAACTTAGAACAGTATCGTAAAAATAAAAATTAAAATTAAATTTTTGGCCATCCAATATCCTAACTTTGATCTGCGTGTTTTTAAAAAAAATTTGATTACGCAGTTTTATAGCTCATCAAATTGTTATGTGAAATTTAATTCTAAAGTTTAAAGTGCAATTTTGAATTAGCCAAAACTTGCTATTGAATTTTGACACAATTTTCAAAATTCAACTATAAAATTCCGATTAAAAAATGTGAAATTTAAAAAAGATTAAAACTTGGCTTGAAACGTTTTTTATTAGAGAATTATCTGAATTTTAATTAAAAAATTAACAAAACTTCATAAAGGAATAATATAAGTATATTCAAAATCTTTCAAATAAAATCACCGCTTCTATTTTAGCCGCCACTCTTTGTGTACGAAAATATATGAATGCAAATGGGAACAAATTTTAGCCATTTTCGTTCAGTGACACTTCCATATAAAATCTCTTTTGCACTTAAATTTGAAAATTTATTGTTTTTAGTGAATTTTAAGCTGCCTTGACATATAGTTTCACCAGTTTTTACTGCTTTGTGTGGTGATCAAATAATAAATATCCATAAAATATTTACCAACATAAACACAGAGACCGCCTTTTCGTTTGCATATGCGGTTTAATTGGAAGGCGGTGAACTCAGTGACTGGCAAATTTACAAGCCAGCTTTTCAGTTATTAAGTTGAGTTTATAAAGAATAGAATTTCACGATTTTGTATGCCCTTTTTAATTGGCTCACCCATCAACTTCTTACTTAATCTAAATTTTTTAAGCTCAAACGTTTTTTCTTATTTTCAACTTTCCAATTAAACATAATCGCTTGTAGTCGAAGCCAAGATAAAGTAGAAAATTATGTCAAAGTGCTAATTCTAATTTAAGAGTCGATTTGATTTTTTCTACAGCCACACCCACCGACTCAAGCACCGCAATGGCGACTGTGACAGCGCCGGCGCAACGACAACGAACAGCTCTTAACAACAACTAGCACAACAAATATGCCGACTAGACGTGTGACACACCCGGCAATGTTTTAAGTTGCAACTAAAAATAGAATTAATAAATGTACATTCATACATATATTGATATATTCTCATAGTCGCGACCGAGCTTACAAATACGCGTGTGTTGGTGTGTGAATGAATGTTTGTGAGTGCGGTTCAATTTTGTTATTGTTGTTGCTCGAATTGAAAAGGCAGCGGAATAAATTGAACTGGCGGAACTCGTTCGCCACAACTGGCTGTGACTGAGTTATTTATAGGTCAGAGCCAATGGGAGCCACTAACTAGTTGTTCGCAGTAGTCTAAATGCTTAGTTTACGGTGATGAATACATTTTTGGAAAGGAGGAAGGAAAACATTGTTACAATGATACTAATTCGGTGATTAAAACCGTCTCTCTGTGGAGAAAACAGAAGTTTCGTTAAACGTTATCAAAGACAAAGAAAAGTGTCAAAAGAAATAAAAAATTTCTGAAAATACAGTAATTTGAGTAGGTATGCAATCGCAGATAACTTGGCAGTTCCGATTAAAATGCCTTAAAGAATCTCGATAATGATAAAGCTGAGAATACTGAGACTAATTTAGGCCACGATAATGGCAATTCGTATTTCTTATCTGTGCCTTAATATTATTTGTATATGAGTATGTACATGTGAATGTGTGAATAAACCGCAATCGGTATACTTGTACCTATCAATTGCATTCCCGGCTAACTCAGTATTGGCTTAAAAGAAAACTTACAAATGAAGAGGATACTTCACCACCTTCATTTTTTCTATTATTATGGCTAAGCAAACTCAAGTATCCGATTTGTATTTAAGTCTATAATTGCTGCTGAATGATCGTTTGATTACGTGTCAAACTTATCATGCCGAAGTGGCTACTACTTGAGTTTGTTGAAAGCCCAACAACAACACACACACACAAGTCACCACAAAGTCGACAAAAAATTAAATATTAGTTTTTAATGCAAATATTTATCAAAAATGATAAAATAAATATTAAACTTTAGTTTTTAATTCAAATATTTATCAAATATGACAAATTAAAAATTAAATATTAGGTTTTAATTCAAATATTTATTAAAAATGATTGCTATAACCCAGCAATCACTGTCTCTAACAATAAATATATTATAATATTTACTTTAGTTATAACCAGTGCAATTTTCGATTCGATCGAAATTTTAGAAAGTTTCTATTTAAAGAAAATTTGCATTTTGTTATATATTCAAAACGTGTGTATGTATGTATTGGGTTTCAGTCCAGATTGATAAATAAGAGATTGCGCCTTGCTTTACGATATTGGCATTCAGCTGCTCAAAATGACGTCACATCGGCAAAGTTTCTTTAAAATTTCAACACGAGTGAAGTGAATATTTGGTGTTCTATAATTTTAAAGGTTTAATTAAAGTTTTTTGTGAAGTGCAATGCGATTTTATTATATTTTTCGAACTTATAAAGCAATTCTCCAATCAAAATGAGAATACGTTATTGCAGGTGTGACGTACATACGCAGATCGTAAATTTTTTTTGTTAGCTGTCGGCGCAATCTCTTCTATATCAATCTTGGATTTCAGTCAAGAATGATGGATAACAAGATTGCGCCCTTCAGAGAGGATTTGCCTTTGCGTGACGTCACACTGGTTGAGCAGGGGGAGAGAGAGATAACAAAAAAAAAAAAAAAAAAAATGCAAATGAAATGTAAAGTAGGGTAAATGCACCACCATGTAAGTATCCGGACATCTGTGGTTTTTTTATGGTAATAAATACATCCTGACAATTACGTGAACACATTATTAAAAAATATGTATACTCATAAAAACAACAGAATTATTCGCGGTTTGGTTAATAGAGAGAAAAAGAGCGTCAAAGTACAGAAAATTTTGAGTGTCCAGAAATGGGTGCGTTTATCCTATAAAAAACCAGTTCTACCAGTGTGACGCAGCAAAAACAGCTGATTCTGTCAAAATCACAGAGAGAGGAATAGCGGTATAGCGATGGGCGCAACCTTTGTTTCGCTCAATCGTGGGTTTCAGTTAAGTAGAACATTTACAGTTTCTCAAAGCGAGCATTTTTGTATACTTTTGGTTAATATCTCTCAGTGTTTCTCAGTGTTGCTCTCTTATCATTTGAGGTTTTGAGCTGAGTCTATAATCATTCTCTGATTAATAACTAACTTTCTGCTTAATGAAAATAATGTAAATAACTAATTTGCATTTTCTTAGTAGCAATTAAGTGCGTGTTGTGGCTAGAAGTGTGCCACTGGCAGAACAAGTTGGTTCTGCTATAAGAAGAGAAGCGTGAGCTTTTGAAAAATGGGTAATTGCTATAAACATGTAAATGAGACAAAATTTATAAGCCAAATTGCTTAGCAACAGTTAGCGACAAACAGAATATAAACAAGAGTAAGATGAACAATTGTTAATAATAATAATAATTTGGCGCTTACACTATACAGCTCAGTGTTTGGCCGAGCTTCTCCTACCATTTGTACCTCAAATGGAGGGACCTACAATTTTGTGCCGACTCCGAACGGCCGATGTATTTACTGAGAAGCTTTTTCATGGCAAAAATATTCTCCGAGGTTTGTTATTGCCTGTCGAGCGGTGACCGCTATTAGAACAAAACTTTTTCTATGATTAAGATTTTGTTTGCTCTGGCTGAGATTCGAACCTCTAACACAGCGGCATATCGAGTTATAGCACGCACCGCCACCAACTCGACCACAGCGGCCACAATTGTTGGTCCTCTTAAATAAATATGGTATAAACTTGGCTGCTGAATTGATTGAATTATAAAAGGAAATATTGCCTTTTACGGCTTCGTAGTTGATTGCAGTTGATTCAATTCATAATTAGGAGTACTCACTCCCTTTTATGCCGAATTTCATTAAAACACATAATTGACATTCATTGAGCGAATACATTTTGGTCATCACACTGTCCATTAGGGAGGCTTAACCACAACAAAAATATAGTTATGTGTGGTTTCTTGGTGCGCTCGATGTGATGAAATGAGTAAGGAGTTGCATTGAGGAAACGTTGAGGCTCACTCAACCCCACCCAGTATGTAAATGATGTAATTTCACTGCTAAATTTAAATGCTTTTTTACTTTCATCACTCATTTTGTCAAAGTAATCAGAGTGCATCAACAAATACTGAGGTATGTAAAAGAAGCAGTGCATGGCCAAAACTTTCTCACGGTATGTTAGGCGTCGAGTAGCTTCTTTAAATGATAGCTCAGTGGTGAGAGCCACCTTGCAATGCTGCTCAGCTGATATAGAGCCCATCTCTGCTGGCTTATACGGCGGTTAGTTAGGCAAAGACACCCCATCGCACTGCAATTGGGATTCACCGCTGCTTGGTGGTTCACTTCGATGACAATTTCGTGTTAGCTCTATATTAATTATTTTGATTACGAATATGAATACTTTTGCATGACATTACCATTAACATTACAATTGTCAATGTAATTTCCATTTCCAATATAATTAAGATTTTTGTTATAAGCATTCCCAACAATAAAGTACTGTACACGTACTGCGACAAATACATAATTACGCGCATTCCTAATTTTTATATTCTATGTACAAACGCACGTACATACATACATACATATGTGTGTGTGTGTGTTCTTCTTCAGCATCGACAACTTTATGTAAACATTTCAATGTTCTTATATATGTAGATGTATATGTACATATATGTGTAAGTGTGTGCAAGCAAATTCGTAAATACCATCCAATCAATGGTTCTACGTATTGTACTTCGTTAACCCAGTCGCCAATTACTTAGCCACAGTCAATTATTTAATTTCATATTCGCCGCATTATTCAATCAACGGCGACGAAACGACACTCGGCACGATCTCTTTAATTAACTTGTCGCAGAGTCTTTGGTTAATTGTGAGACCTATTAATAATGACATCGCCCGTAGCGGCCATAAAAAAAACATAAATACACAGCCACACACATATATGTTTGTATGTATGTTTGCCGCAAGTTGTACGCATTTTGGTTTGTGAAATATGTACTTAAGAGATGTGCCAAAGCGCCCAGCAGAAGGTGCTTTGCTGAGCTATTTGGCTTTTAGAATAATAGCTTAAGTCGATATTTGCCAGATAAATTTTGGAAAACTGCAAAAGGTTTCAAATATTAAATAATTTTTCCCTCCACAGATCTAAGGCTTTAAAGACTGCAAGCCTTTTCTACTTATAGAGGGTGTCCCAGAACTCAACGTCAAGCCGAAACGGGGTGACAGGACTGATTGTAACCATCATGAGAAAAATCAGAAAAAAAAATATATTCCATGCAGTTTGAAAATTATGGACATTTAAGAAAAACCTAGAAATTTGGTCTAACTGTAATAATTTTTCGGTTATTGTGGTTAATTTGTATTATTTTTGTAGAACCTAAGTCAAATATAATGACACAATTGCCACAAGTTTTCTAGAATTAAGACTATTTGTTAAACTATGAATTTAAAATTTTTATAATTTGTCGACTTTGAAAGGCCCTATTTTAAAAAAAAATGTACTAAAGTGCCTTGGCAAGTGCCATTAAAAGTTCGCGTATTTAATCAGGATTGTTAAATGGTACACTACTTATTAGTTTCATACTAAACAAAAACGAGTAAAAAAATAAAAACCTCAAGTAACCCGATTTTTGCTAACCCATTTTACTCAGTTCAAATGTTTTTTATTCGCACAAGCTTTTGGTAGGTTCTTAATTTTACGGCAAAATGATGACAGAGATGGATAGTGGACATGTTTGCCTTGAGCGAGCAAGACAGATAGTGACGCCACCACTTTTACCAAAGTCTACAAAAGTAAGTTAAATTAATAAAATAATGAAAAATATTGAAGTTCTAGAAATGTTATTTAAGGTTAAGGTTCCAAAGTTTAAATGAACAAAAATAATAAAAATTAACCACAATAACCGAAAAATGGTTACAGTTTGACCAAATTTCTAGATTTTTCTTAAATGCCCATAAATTTCAAACTGCATGGGATAGATTTTTTCGGCATGACGTTGAGTTCTGGGACACCCTGTATACTTACACACACTATACTTAAATACTTAAGCTACAATTTCATATTGACACAGATACATATATTCGTCTGCTTTTTATAATTTCTCACATCAATCTTCTCTTCACCGACTTATTCAGCTCTTCACAGAATGTGTCTATTAATGCGAAGAATATCGCAAAATTAAGTTGTAAATCGTTAATTGATATTAATCAATCTCTCACCATACGCACACCTACATATGTACATACAATAGAGAAATATTTGGTTTTAATCTGAAGTATGCATGCGTTCAGATATGGCTCGCAATTTGTTTATTTGCGATCCACTTTCGATGTATTCATTTCACTAAATCTTGGCCGCATCGAACTGTCGGCTGTTGTGACATGGACGGACATTTTGGTATTTGGCGCAGAGACAGCCACAGCCGCGTTTGACGTGATGTCACCAATACTATTTCGCTTTCGCGCGATATTGTTGTTGTTGTGTTGGTGCTGGTGTCAGCGTCGATGGCAACCGCGCCAACATCAACCTTGACAATGGCGCTGGCTTCTGCACAAAAGCTTCTCGATTGCTGCGATTTCATTTATTTCTATTTTGTTTGCTTGTTTCGGATTTATGTACAGTTTTTTTTTTTTTTGTTTATTGAAATGCGTATCGCACAAAGCTATCGACTGATCGCATAAATGTATTTATTTATTACTGAGAATCATTTCCTTGAAATTTTTTTGCGCCATTTTTAACTTTTCAGCAGTTCCAGAAAATGCATAGAAAAATTAAGCGGATGTTTACACTAATCGCGCTTTCATTTTGCCAGACATGCGAAATTCTTCGGAAACTATGGCTAAAAAAAAACTATGTTTGCTTTATATAATTGAGGCTGTTCAGCGTATCACAAAAAAGTCGCTATAAATTAAAATTTCAAATATTGTACCAAATTTAGAACCAACTTTTTTTTATCAAAATTTCATTTCTTTATAACATACTAAGAAGAAATGCGCAAGGTCATCAAACAAAAAAAAAAAATTACCAGAAATTAATGGAAGGTTTTAGCCAGTTTAAGGCTCTGACTCAATATTTATTTCGATTGGTAGTATATTTGGTCGCATTCAAATGATTGAATCTATGAAAGTATTAGGTTTCCAAACATAACCGGATTTGGTTCAAACCACAGAGCAGAAGGCCGTCTATGAACATTTTTATACTAAAGTTTATTGAAGTTCTTAGGCTGCATATTTCAAGTCACGAATAAATGAGAACAAAAGCTAATTTGTAGTTCAAATGGTCAACGGCGAATTTTTAAGCCTCACCCTCCGATGAGTTCCAAAAAATCAAAAATAAATAAAAATGTTTTTGGGATAAAATCGTGCTTTTGTATACCCAAATTTTCCCATATAAAATGATTGACTTAAAAATATAAACGATATTGTTGACATGCAATGAAATTTAAAAATTTGCTGCCGACGTTGTTAATGTGCATGCACAAGTATAACTATTTTTAGGTTCAATCACATATTCAGTATAAAAATAAATACTAGTTTGTCAGCAGAACAAGCTTGCGGCATCAAAAAAAAAAACAAAAAACTGAAAAAAACACATAAGCCAATGGAAACTTAAACGCTAATGCTGCAGTAATTACTTGTATTCGATTGCTTTTATATTGGCACTAACTTCCCAAATCATTCAAAAAATATGCATTTAAAAAGCAATAAATTAAAACAAAGATAACAACAACAATTCATTCACACGTTGATGACAAGTGCCGCTCGTTTTTTTCATTTATTCATTTATTCAACATGCACAAATCTAAATTCGTAAATACGTTTGTATGTATGTATGTATGTATGTATGCATGCCTATAAACAAAAATACGCGCACGCGTACAGACAGGTGCACACACATACAAGCGTATGGATTAAGCTGCTTGCACATTAGCTTCCGCTGCGCTGACCCACTTCAGGCGGCCACCAACTCGTTTCAAATTTATGTATACGCTTTATTATTTCACGCTTAATTGTCATTGTTTTTGTTCTGGCGATTTGTACGAGTATTGTTTTTGTGCTATTCACTTATACTTATGTACATATGTATGTATGTATGAGTAGTCCGTGCTGCTATTCACTTAATTACAAAATGAGCAATTATATATTTACATTTAATTTAAAATTACGACAACAAAAAGCAGCGCTAAACGACAACAAAAAAAGATAAATAAATATCAAATATCAAATAAACCAAATGAACATTAAAATTACAATATGTCAAACATATCTGCCACGACTCGTCGTGGGTGTTGCCAAGAAATTCCAGGAATTCATTTAAAACTTTTTTTCTTACAATTTTGAAGCCAGTAAATGAAAAAGTCACGACTTGATGTGATACAACTGTGAACTCTTAGTTTGAGGTTTAACATTTAAATAATAGAGAATTTCCGTAATAACGCTTCGCAATGGGCAGACAATGACAGATTAGCTAGTTTACTTCCAAAGGAGTTTCAATTAAAAAATAACTCTGAATGCGCATCCTCGCTGGTTGAGTACTCTCTTCACTTTCTTGTGTTATAACAGCATATTACCAAAACACAAATGAAGAGAAAATAGAATTCGCACTGCAAATATATATTTGCTATTTCATTTTTAATAAGAATTCCAAAAGACAACAACAAAAGCAGCAACTATCTTAGTACAATGGTTATAAAAATAGCTTTTCGTTTTAATTACTAAGCAACGAATTCAAACGAAATAATTTATTGCCAGGAATTTAATAACTTAACTTCACAATAGATTGCTGTATTAATTATCATGTATTGATTTAGCTTTTAAGCTTAGCCAATTAATCAGTTAACAGCGCTGCGGATACCCATTTTTCCCCTCCACCTGTGCGCCACTTTCCGTCACTTCTTGCACTTTACTGACTGGCACAGCTTTTAAAACTACAAATAACCGAAATGATCGAGTATTTCTCTTACTTATCCATTTAAAAAAGACTGCGGGACAATGGAGAAATATGAGCACGTGTATTTGACAGTTTAATTGATATTCGCAGTCACTGAGGTGTGGCGCGTTTGGCGCGGTAGGGAACAGAGTTGTGCGAACAAAAAGCGCAACTATGAGCACATTAACAATTTGTTTGGGTGGTCGATGGTTAATCAAATGCAAAAAAAAAAAAAATGGAGTTCAAGATAAAACTGTTTATATGAATGTATATGTAGTTTCTTTGCTCAGGCCATACCATCCTAATGTACGCTTTTATTATTGACATAATCTATGTATCTTGAGCGGTGTGGGCGCGCAGCTTTGATCTTAAATAATTCAGCTTAAAACTCTTTGAAAAGTATGTATTTTTATGTTTATATTTAAGAGTTTTTGGAAGTATTTTTAAATAATAAAATTAGCGGGAAACTGACAGTTCACTTAAAAATTTGACAGAAGTGGTTATGAAAGCCTAATGTTAATAAAAAATTATTTATTTATTTATTCATAAATTAAATAGATAATCTTATAAGCTAATTGAGTTGAGTAGGCATTAATCTTAATTTTGTGCGCAATTAGATAAATGTATGGCCGCTGTGGTCGAGTTGGTAGCGGTGCGTGCTATAACTTGATATGCCGGTGAGTTCGAGGTTCGAATCTCAGTCAGGGCAAACAAAATCTTAATCATAGAAAAAGTTTTTTCTAATAGCGGTCACCCCTCGGCAGGCAATGGCAAACCTCCGAGGGTATTTCTGCCATGAAAAAGCTTCTCATTAAATACATCTGCCGTTCGGAGTCGGCACAAAACTGTAGGTCCCTCCATTTGTGGTATAATATAAAGACGCACACCACAAATAGTAGGAGAAGCTCGGCCAAACACTGAGCTATATAGTGTACGCGCCAAAATTATATTATATATATGTGTATTTACACTTTATTATAATTAGGTGTTTGTGTGTCTTAAATATTCATTTTTTCTTGTATGTACATAAATAGTTTTTAAATGCCATGCTAGATGTTAGTGGTTTTTAATGAACTTCATTAATAGTAGCGTATTTTTTTTAGAGGAAAAGGAGAGGATTGAAAGAGGATCTAACTCACCAAAGATTTGGTTTCTGCGTGTAAAATAATTAGGACAGTGTTGCATTAAGTGGGGTATGGTGATTATTGTTTCGGGGTTACAGGCGCAAGTTAAAGGGTTGGATTTGTTTATGTGGTGTCCATGGCTTATTTTGGTGTGCTCTAGTCGCAGTCGTACAAGTTAATTTTGTGTCTAGTCGAGAGATTTTGTCAGTGTTTGGTAGTAGAAAGTCTTTGATTTGAGTTTTTTTATGATTTGTTTGTCAATACCATTCTGTATGTGTTTTGTGCCAGAAGTGTTGGTTGGTGTATTTTTTGTTTGTTGTGCGTGCTGTAGACTGGCATTTGGTGCGCTTGGTTGGCGACACGATCTGTGGTTTTGGTTGCAGTTTGCTAAAAGTGCATTTATATTCACTGTGTTGTAGTAATCTTGGTTGTTGATATTTGAGATGGCGTCAAGGGCAGATAGTGAATCAGAGTAGATAAGAAAATTTTGTGTTTTGTTTTTCAACCAGTTGATGGCTTCGTGTAAGGCAATAATTTCTGCTGAGAAAATTCTACTGTAGTGGGAAAGGTTTGAGATTTTAACAACTTTATTATTTTGTATGTTGCTTCAAAGGGATATTTGCATGTTGTTCGTTTCGCTGTTTTGGATGGAAGATTTAATTTGGAGCATTGTTTGAATATGTTGCCTAAGGCTGGTTGTACTTGGAAAGGAGTTTTTCTTTTTATGTAGTTCTTAACATATTTGTAAAGAGAGTTGTAATGACTGGTGACAATTCTATCGTAAAGTTTTGAAATGGTAAGATCTCTTTAGTTTTCTATTGAGATAATGTTTGATTTCAATATCATATTTTAAATTTAGAATAATAATTTTGCTGTTTTAAAGTCATCAAGAAGGTTTACAAAGAAATATGACAATTTAAAATAAATAAAATATTAGGATACTCTGGAATGCTCGTTTGTATTTCTGGTTTGCAGCAAAAGCAAATTTGAATCGCTTTCAACATGATGGAATAATAAAAGGTGTTGTACGTTGTGACAGCGGCAGTTTGAACGCCCTTAGCTCAATGTTGTATTTTGGAAGTATTAGAGAAGCGGGAATAAAAGAAGGCCGTTCTTAGGAAAAAGTACAAATGATTGAAGATATTTACATAAAATTTAACCCACAATGAATGGAATATTATACATTTTATATGAAAACTGACAAAAAAAATTAATAACATTTTTAGTGTTTTTGGATGTCAAATTAAAAAAGACAAACTTATTCTTCAGAAAATAATGTAAAGGTTCAAATATGACGCAAATGCATTCAAACCATACCAACAACATAACAATGTTTGTCCAGCGATTAACTTTTTTTCGGAAAAGTTTTCCCACATTAATATAGTTTATTGGTTCATGAAGAAAGTGAAGATAATCCATGGTTATGAGCATAAAAGCACTAAAGGCGGGATTTTTAGGAAAGAAAAACTAATTGATAACTGAAAACGCATAAATATACAGGTCCATGGAGTTCATTTTGCCTTTATGGTATAATTATTAGAATACAACATCCAAAGGTTAAATTGAATATAAAATTAGTTTGTTCCAAAGACGAGCGGAGAAAACGAAAAATTGACGTTGACGATCGAGTCGGATGAAGGCGGAAGAGAAATAGCAGTACCTCTATGACGATGATTTTATGGAGAACTAGTTTTGATACTTTATCAAAAAACGGACATTAGAATACAACATCCATAGGTTAAATATATTTTTGATACTCTATCAAAAAACGGATATATTTTTTTCTTGCCACTAAAATATTGTATTGGAAACGCCAATAAAATTGTTTATCCTGTCTTCCGAAATGAACCCCAGAGCTTTATTCCACTTAATAATTTAACAAATAATGTTTCATTATACAAATATTTGACAATTTTTATAAAAACTTATTCAAATTCTCGCTTTTAGAAAACCAATTATCAACAAATGAGAAAAATTATTCAAAATGTCAAAACAATCGATAATACATATTATAAGTTCCACATGAAAAACTTAATTTTCTGCTACAATTCAAAATTTTTTTTGGACAAAACTGGTAACCAAATTCTGCAAAGGAACAACACAGTTTCTAAGGCGGTTCAAGATGGCTGATTTAGAGCGAGAAGTTGCCAACGTACAACACTTTTTATTACTGCATCATGCGCTTTCAATAACTTTAGTTATCTTGAATGATTGATGAATTTATATGTCGAAAATTTTTTAAAGAAACGAATAAGAAGTAACTGAACAATTTCGTAAGGCGGCAAAATCACCAAATCAAATCATCTGCTGCTAGAGCGTCCAGGAAATCGTTGTGAACTCTTGCGCCAAAGTCTTTTCATAAACGAACTGACACTTTCGGGTTTTCAAAGTATTGCTTGCGTGGAGAAGCATTTGGAGAACAGATCTAAATTCAAACATCAAATCGCGCTATACAAATCCATGCCGCTCGCTTATAATGTAAGCAAATTTCGCTTCGAACTTTAAAAATATTTATTATACTCGAAAGATAATATTATTCCAAAAATTTTGTATGTGACTTCGTACATACATATGTATGTATGTATGTATGTATGTATGTATGTGCATACAGCTATAGAATTACTTACGCGATATTGTTGTTATTGTTGTAGCGCACGTGCTTGTTTTGTTGTTCTTTTTGTTGTACGCTTCTTGTTACGGTGATTTTGCTTGAGCAATTTCTTGTTTTCACTTTACTTTATATGTATGTATGTATGTATGTATGTAGCAAGCAACAATTGTTATTGGCGTTATTTGTTATTCGCTTTGTTACAATGATGTTGTTGCTACTTTTCGTTTCGTTGCACACAAATCACAAAAGCGGTAAATAAATGCCACAGAAGCACTTTGTATTTGTATTGTTGGTGTTCACTACGGTTAGCCATAACTGCAAATATAAAAAAATTAAAAATTAAAAAGAAGTTAGAGATATACTCGTATTATATTTTCTAAAAATTATGTTGTACATTTGTTAAAGTGGGGGGGATTTATAAACCAAAATGCTCAACTTCCAAAATGAATGATGCAATTTTTATAAATGTTTCAACATACTTTAAACGGTGATAAGGTGTATGCATGGACGCAGAGAAATCGAGAAACCTATGCTCAAGAAAGGTCAGCGGAACGCAAAAAAAAATTGTCAAAATATATATTTTAGTCTATAAAGTTATTAATAGACTGATCGACTTTGAGTGCTGCCTTGCTTTAAGGTTTTATTGAGACAAACAATCTTTCATAGAAACTCGGTTGATGTGAAAAATCACACACCATTTATGTATAGCATGATACAATTGGCAAAAGCAATGAAATTTCCATCCACAATAAAGCGAAGTGGCAGGACACTCCTCGAAACTTAAAAATTATATTTTCATATCTTTGATCGTAGCATTTATACATATATCCAGTATATATATAAAAAGTACTCATTCGAAAAACTAAAATAAACCCTACATACCTACATGTTTACTCATAGTGCAAATATGTTAGCCTCAAAAATAAGCTACGATTACAGTCGTGAGGGAAAAACAAATTTTACAAATGTTTGTATGCAAATATATATAATTTTTTATCGGCAGTTATGAATAAAGTAAACAGTGAACAATTATGTGAGTGAGCTGGATTTGGCACATGCACATACAACAACAGTTTTCAGACTATTTATTGAAGTTCTAAAAATATATATTTTCGTTAGTGACGTACATTGTATGTGTTGAAGTATAATAACATACCTAGTTACATACATAACTACATACACATCAAATAATCTTGTTATTTAGTTAGATAATGTCCAAATTTACGATTTGCGACACTTTACAACTTTCGATATCAATATTGATATTGTTATCTTTACCTTTAATGTTGTTTTTATGTTGATATCGTTACAATTTTGTTTATTAAGCTTGAATGCATTCGCATTCTTTGTAATCATAATCATAATACATAAATGTCTGCTTAGAGGAAATAATTTACTGGCGGATAGTGCCAACTGTTTGAGTATTATTCTTAAAAAATTGGCAAATAATTTGAATGGAAAACATATTTGTTTGCAGTCGAACGATTCTTAATGCGAAATAATTATGGCTGACGTTTGAATTGAAAAGTTTATTATCCAATACAGTTCACGTTCTTTTAAAGTCCACTAAGTAAGTAAGCAAATATTTGTGTCGAAAAAAAAATTCAAGTGCAATACTCGCCTTGCATTCCAACTTACAATACTCGATGAACCCTCTCAAAATCGTTTACTGACACTAAAAGTTCGAAATGCTTTTCAAATACCTTTTGTGTTGACGTACTTACGACCGTGACTTTTTGTATTTCTTGCCCCTTTTCTGAAATGGCAACACTGCTATTATCATCAGGCATCTGTCAGTTGACTCCTGTCAAAATTTGAACAAGCTGCGGCATTTAGTTTGTGTTTGACAGCCATTCATAGCAGATTACCGCGTGATTTGAGGAGAAAATGGAAAAAAAAATGAATTTCGTGTGCTCATTAAGCATTATTTTTGGCGGAAAAAGACCATCACTCTAACCAAAACTAAGCTCGATGAATACTATGGGGACTCTTCACCATCAATTTCAATGTTAAAAAAGTGGTTCGATGAATTTCGTTGTGGCCGTACCAGCACGGAAGAAGCCGAACGTTCTGGGTGCCCAATTGAGGTTTCAACATCCGAAACAGTTGGAAAAATTCACGATATGCTGTTGGCCGATCGGAGATTGAAAGTGCGAGAGATTGTTGAAGCATTAGGCATCTCACATGGCTCAGTGGTTTCAATTTTAAATGATCACTTGGGTATGAGATAACTTTCCGCAAAATGGGGGCCGCGTTTGCTGACAATCGACCACAAACGCAAACGCACACATTTGTTGTTTCCATGGTAAAAATCCATGAATTGGGATACGAATTACTTCCTCATCCGCCCTAGTCTCCGCATTTAGCCTGACTATTTCTTATTTCCAAATCTAAAGATATGTCTCGGCGGAAAAATATTTGTTTATCCAAAAACTTGTGTTTCATTCAAAAAGTCACGGACTTATTGTCCAGCCCTCGTATGTATTGATTTTAAATCTTTCTCAATTTCAATTACACTGACAAGCGCTTATGAATGTGCCTGCGGGATTTTGCTTGCAACCCGATACTGGGAATCTGAGCCACCGAACAGCGAGTATTTACGTGGCATTATTTAGTTCAATATTTCAATGATCAATGACAATACTTGGAAAGCAACGAGTACACAGGCGATTCTCAATGTATGTATGTACATATATCTCAATGAAATGCTTACATCATTTTGTGCATAATTCAGGGCGAGCAAGCGTGTGCGTGTGTGTGAGCGCGTGTGTGTGTTAGTGCGCACATGATTGAGCGAATGAGTGCAAATGCAGCTTAAATGCCATGCAGCATACATTCAAGCAAGGTGCCCACTTAGTGAGACAAAATTTCATGCCAAACGTCGATAATCCGCTCGTTTTATTGCCAACATAACAAAGCACACCACAACACTTGCAACCGCCGTGGCGTATGAGTGATGCAAAATGAATGTCACTCGCTACTTATTGTTTGAGTGTTATGCAACGACACTTTTTTTTAATTAAAACACTTAAATGTCCATTGATAAGTCTCACCAAAATATGGTGGAAATATTTCATGGCAACCACCAAAATGTTTTGGCTCAATGCAGAGTTATGCGTGAACTTTACCCTTAAAAAAAAAGATTAAAGTCTACCGTTAGATTCATTGTAACTACTGCGTTTGGTTTTCCGTCGCAAACAATTATTTTAGAATGAGCAAATTTTGCAGCTTTGAAGTGCTCTTCTAACGTAGATTTAACTTACATTTAAGCGCCTTAGAGAAAAAAAATAATCTCGTGTACCACAGAAAAGACAACCATTTTAAAATTTCTCTTAAACAACCGAAATTGTATGGCAGTGTATGTAGTGCATTTTGTTATTTATATTTTGTGAATTGCGAAGCATATAATATTGCATGGATTTTATGTGTGGGCTAATCCAGCCACTGCCGTCAAAGTAACGAAAATTAAACGTTTGTTTTTTTATTTATTTATTTTTTTTGGCGTAGAATACGTCTTACCTTACGGTATGGGCACCCATGTCAGGTTTTTATTGTTGTAATCTCTATTTCTTTAATTATAAGGAAACGGCTCGGTAACTTTTTTTAAAAATTTTTTTGTAGTCAAATGAAGATGTTAGCTTTCGTTTGACATACATTTTGGTTGATATCTTCCTAATATTTAAATTTCTCAAATGAAAATTGTATAAACACATGCACACAAATATGTGTGTGGTGTTTGGTTGAGTGTTTGCTGTTGGGCGATTTAAATGTACTCGTGCAGCCCTTTCTTTGTATTGCATAATTTTAGGCGGGCAAGTTAAAGTAGAGTAAAGGCAGAGAAAGCGCTACCAACTACTGCTTTTTGGTGGTGATTGTAACACAGAAATCACTTCAAATACTAGATTGGCGAAATATAATACGTTTAATTTGGATTATATTCGAAATGATGCTCCCACCACTATTGATAACACAACCATTGACTTAGTTTTTGCGAGAAATTTAAATGTTAATTTAAAAACATGTTTATCCTATTTTTCCCATCATAAGCCTATATTCTCAAAAGTAACTTTAAAATAATCAAATAGATTTGGGTCTGTTATTTATCATTTATCTTTACTATTGATAACTACCATTGACTTCGTTTTTGCGAGAAATTTAATTGATAATTTAAAAACATTTTTATCCTATTTTCCTATCATAAGCTTATGTATATCATCAAAAGTAACTATCAAATAAAGAAATTCATTTGCTTGCATTATTTATCATTATAAATTATCATTATACATATGTTTTCTGTCTTATCGGATGGCGTATTCTTCGTTAAACTTAATGGCCGTGTCTCTGACACAGCCTCCTTCTTTTTTTTTTAATTCTTCGACACTCTCGCGTCGCATTTGAATAAATTTCATTTTGTACAAAAAATATATAGTTCTGCTTTGGTACGAAATTTCCTTAAAGTTGCTTTTTGCAGCAATCAAACGTTAATTTAGAGCAGCAGCCTTGAAAAGTGATTTGTCTACTTGCCAACCACGCTTTTGCACGGCGCCACGGCGGTATAAGTTTGTAAAATTTGATTTTAACATAGACAAGCGCTCATCATATTCCATGTACTTATGTATACTTGTGCTACCAGTTATTGCATAACGAAATGCAAAACAATTTCATATCAACTAAGAGTTGGAATTTATGGATATTTAGCTCGCACCCATCGTTCGATTGTTTGACTTTTGGGCTTGTCTCTTCTCAAACGCGTGTATTTAATTTAAGTAAATAAAGTGGTTAGCTACTATTAATCGGCAATGCAAGAAAAACTGAATCGTCAGTAAAAAGTCAACAAAAAGCAAGTGAAGAAAGCTACGCGCCTATCGTTAGCTTTGACTAGCGCACGAGCGGTTGACGGTGGTGCTGCTGAAACGTTTCTCGCTCCTTGCAATCGCTCAGTTTGTTACCGGTGCGTCCTGACCTGAGTGCGAATGTGGCAAAGCATATTTTTTTTTTGTGCGCGCGTGTGTGCTTATTTGCTCTAATCGTTTACAAACAAGCAGACAATCACGTTCTAACCTATAATTTTTTCACACGATCCTTGATACGCTTGTTTGTTCACGTCGCGAATGAACAGAGGGATGGCCAAGCCAAGAGCACAGCTGAGGTGGGCCGGTGGCAATGTGCGTTTACAGCGGCTACACACAAGTCGTTTGCCTTTATTTGCCTCCAGTTTTTCGTTGGCCTTTATTGCAGACCATAAATAACTGCTGCACTTATGTTTGTACATACATACATTCCTCAATCCTTAACGGCGCTCTCTTCTCTGGACTTCCATCATTATTTACTTTGCAATTTTCTTCGAAACAGCTCCACACCATTTTTCTCTGGCGCGCTGCACAAGGTTTATACAGCGTTTTAAATGCGTTAATTCTACGCCCGCGCATACACAAATACACACACACACACATATATGTACATACACTGCTACCACGACTGTGAATTATATGCTAAAGTGGAATGTGCTTTATAAAAGTGTCTAAGCGGTTGGCCAATGCGGGTTGCTTAATGGCCCTTAAGCGCAGTTGACGTTTCGCATCATTTAAACTTTATGCGGGCGAGGGTCTGGGCGAGTTGTGCGTCCTTTGATACAACGACTTTGCCACCTCCACTGAATTGCAATGAATCTTGAATGCCATTAAAGTTTGAGCATATTATTTACAGTGTCAGCTTGTGTCGCTCACTTGCAGCAATTCTATAAAATAGTTGTTCGTTGCTTGGAAGTTAATTGTTGCAAAAGTTGAAAATGAATCTTAATTAGCTGTAGCAATAGTTTGGAATATTCTTTCAGGTACAAATTTAGTTAAGATATATGTTTGTATGTATGTACATATGCAATTCCTTGACAAGCAGTGAAGGAATATCGATTGACATCAAAAGTGCCCTGCTGAGAATTTTTTTTTTTTAAGAATAGTCGAAAAATGAAAATAAGATTACTCTTTTCACAAGTTTTTGTTACTTTAACTTAAACAAAATTGAGAGATACATTTAATTGCATTACTTGTAACCAGTTTGTATGATAATTATTACAAAGAAAAAATTTAAATTGTGTGAAATTAAGGAAACGTAAATTTCAATATTATACTAAATTTAAGTTTATTTTTCTGTCCATGACTCTCTTTATCAGCCAAAACTTAGGATTCTATAGTTGTACTTACACGCTTTGAAGTGCCTTGTGAAAAACCCATCTTCACTCCATTTAACATGAAAAGTGATTACAGCTTTTGTTTACACTGATTTGCTAAAGTTGCATTTTATTCGTCATGGGTTTCACTTAATTCCACACTTCACTGCAAGTTAAACGCTAAAAAAATCTCTGCATGAATAAACATATGCTATGTTATATGTATGTATATATGTACTCGTATGTATGCTTGTATGTGTGTTACAACGGGAGAAGTAAAGCAGTCACGTTCGGCTACAAGCCCTAGCTGTGCAAAAGTAATCAGCTATTTATTAAGTACCATATTATTTTCACTTTATCACGACGCCAAGTTTAGCTCGTTTGCCTTCAGAAGCAAATGTCGGATACTGTGATTTTCAATATTCGATTTTTTCACTTTTTTTATCAGCATTAATCACTTAAATTATGAGCGCTTCATTCAACAGTCAGAGTGGCCGTGGCGAAGAGCTAGTTACTAAGGCACTTACAACAGTGCAACAAAAACAACAACACAAAAAAAAAATCAAAAATCAGAGATCAGCAATATGCGACGACGAGACAAAATGAAGGCCAGGGTGTAGTACGCGTTCCACTCTATTTATAAAATCAAGGCTAATCGATGCAAAAGTTCAATGCATCGCTGCTTGCCTCACGTTTGCCTGTTGCATTGTGCATGATGTTGCAAGTTTGCAGCAAAAAATATGTATGTATGCTCTGCAGATAAATTTCGACATTGTAAAAGTATACGGGCAACAGTTTTTATTGTGCAAAATTAAATGTAGCCGAAATATTGGAAATTTAGGCCATTTCGGTAATGAAATTGTCCATCAGAATAAAATAAAATGTGTCACTGCCAAAAGATAAGTGACTGCATATTTTTTTCACGAACTTGAATTTAGCAAATGGCTAAAAGATCAGCGCGAGCAGTGCCTAAACTATTTTTAGCATTTTTTTAAATTAAAAATCGAAAAGGGGCGTTGAAATTGTTAATTCAAAATAACGAATTGGGCGCATAAAATAAAGCTTTAAGGCTGATCAGGCAACGCTTAACCGCCCGGTAGCCCAAAACGGTTTACTGCCATTCCTTGCTTTGGTGAAAAATTTTTGTTGCATTTCACTTGCACTCACCTGTTATTTTTAACTTTTTGTGAAATATTAATTTTTTTTTTTTCGTTTACATTGCGCAGCACAGCGAACAAGTTATCAAAATGATTATGAAAAGTTTGTGCCATACAAGTTATTTTGACAATGTCGAACAAGTTAAGAGCAACAATTGACGTGTCGCCAAAGTCAGTAGTTGAACTGCAATAATTTCAAAAATGAACAAAAACTAGAGCCAAACCTAACATGGGCTAAGAGTTTATGCACAGCAATCCAATAGCGCCACTGAAAAGCTAACAAAGCATTTTTAAAAATTTCTTTGGATGCCAGCAAGCCAGAAAAGCAGCAACGCGCATTTAATCGCCGGAAGTAGCCAGCACTCGTTCGCATCATAGCAAGCCCACAGGAAGAAAACTTGGTCGTGGGTCGTTGTGGCGCACGGGATATGAGGCGAGTTTGCAGTTGACATTTTACACTATGCAACCAACAATCAAGCCACTTGTCCACCGGCTGCATGCGTCAAATTCTTACTAGACTTTTACAACCACTCACACGAACTTACATACCATAAATGCCCAGGTATGTATGTACATATGTATGTTATATAGTAGATATATTACAATTTGTAAATTTGCATAGAAGAAGCGAAAAGTGCAGCAGAACTGTGGCAGGAAGGTAGTAGGTTGCTCACGTCCGCAAGTTCGCCTGCACTATAGACTAACATGAGGCGACGACGGCGCAGTGGGCAGACAGTCTCCATCCGTTTCGTTGTTTCGGTGGCACAAGCCAACGCATTTGACTCTGGCCGTCTAGTTGACGCACATTTATGAAATTTTTATTTTTCTTTGTTTTTTTTTTTTTTTTTTTTAATTTTCAGCACTTTGTTGTTGTTGCCAAGCTGCTTCTTAGATTTTTCTACTTCCTCCATTTTAATAGTTCCTAGCGCTGACATTTGATTTTTCACTCAATTTTGCAGTTTGCAGCAAATTTGCGCTTTTGTCCAAGTCCACAATGGCGGCAGTAATACAAATGTACACTTGTACGTGTGTACAGCTGCTATTCGTGATGTTCATGTGTGAGTATGTTTTGCTGAGTGAGTGTGTCTATTGCTAAGCGGAAATTGTTGCGCATTATTGCTTGAGTCAGCTGCTCTTTTTCCTGTTTTTCTAACGACAAACGACAAACGACAAACGAACGATACTATTTATTTAGTTGTAGCAGAAGCAGCTACTGTTGTTGTTATTGTTGCACTGTGAATATGAACGTTAATGGCAGGCTATAACTGGCATGCTGTCGTCGAATTATTTAAGAAATTGAATACAATTCAAGAAATGAGTTGGGCCAATGACACAGAAACTAGTAAAAATACAAGCTGCTACAAAATCAAAGAAAAAAAATTCTCAACATTTAATTTAAAAGTTATCGCTTTTTCACAGACACTTGAAATCTTTTGTGAATTTGCAAAACAACAGAAAAATAGAAATATTTTAAAAACTATTCATATTTTCAAAAAAAAAAAGTTTTGAGCCGACAACGTGCATTTCCCTATTTAAGTGCTGTGAACTCCACAATGTAAATGATTTTTGATTGAAATTTAATATAGCGTGGTCAACAATAGCGCCATCGGCAATGCTAACAGTAATTAACTTCTCAGATGGCAACAAAAGCAAAAACACAAATTGCCTTTTCCAGCAATTCGCACGATGAATGAATATTAAAGCTGAGTAATATTGAAGCAACAATTCTTTTTCTGTCCATTGGAGAGCTCGAACTCAAATTTTTTTATTGCACAAATTAAAATTTTCAACCTAGAAATCAAGTTTAAAAAAAATTGTTTAAATTAAGTTTAGGAAGATTTTTGAATATGAAATGTAAAGGGAAGTGCATTGGCACTTAAATGTATCGCTGCAGCACTCAACTCACATTTTCTACTTTTAAGAGCAAAATTTAATCCTATCAATCACAATTTAAAGATTAATGTGTCCATCGTTGATGCAGCAACGGAGATAGAAATATTCAAGGTTACAAATTAAAGCGAATATAAGCTGAGCGGATACTGCAATATGAAATCATTAGGAAGGCGGCAATGTAAATAAAACGTTAAGGATATTGAACTGATACATTTTATGCAATAAAAAAATTTATTGAATAAAATTATGAAGTGCCGAACTTGCCCAGCTACAAACATTTACCAGCTGTTTATTGCTGGATATCAAATAAAATTCGCGCCAGCACGTGAAAATTCTTGAAATGCTTTAGATAAGTAGTAAATAAGAGTCCAACGTTTATATGTCAAATATGCTCCGTGTACGCTCGCCGCGTCTACAAAGGGGCCGGTTAGTCTTTATAAATATTCATTCATATGTTGGTTTGTGTAAAACTATACAAAAGCCCAGAGTGTTAACCACAGAAAAATATCTAACTTGCTAGAAAGCTATTAATGTGCGCAACAAAGCTGTAATCACTGCAAAAGTACGCACTAAATTGCACACACTTGCAGGTGTCCTTTTTTAGTGTGCCTTGTGCTGGACACTTCTTAGTGCTCGACAGACTTTGGCGAGCAAATTGCTTGAGACATGTGCAAAAAACAGATTGCTGTTAGTTATTGCGTTTGCCGCAAAATGAGCACACCAAAAAAAAAGGAATATTCCCGTGGATTTGAGTAGACGCTCGAATGAACATTGAAGATGTGCGACCATTTTTTGCTTCTTGTTCTTTCCTTTTGCGTAGGCAATTAACTTGAATAGAGGTGAAGTTCAAGCTTGAATGCTTAAATCGTTACAGTTTCTTTAATTTTTTTTTTTTTTCATAGACTCTAGCCAACGTCTCTTTTAGAGACACAAAAAGTAAGGAATTTTTCTAAAATAGGTACCTACAATTTCTGCATAAGGAGTATCACCGACCGAGTCTTAATAATCTAATAGCACTAATATCAGTGTTATAAACATAAAATGATCAGCAAGGTGGTTCAGATTTCTTGTAAAAGGAGCCAGATATGCATTTATTTCTTTGTCAGCAGCAACAAAACATTTATCGAGCACAAGCGTGTATTGAACAAAAATGTCCACACGTCTCAATCTTCATTGTAAATATTTATGTGCGTTAAATCAGTAGCGATTACACATGTTGCAAACGAGCAGTCGCACGTCCATATACTCGTATATAACAGTGTAAATATGTATGTTTGCATGTACATGCTCGTATAATAATAATGTTTGTACAAATGACAGCGAACAGATGTCGACAGCCACATTACTTGACATGTAATTTAATCGGTATTGAATAAAATATATTTTTTTCCTTCCCCACTTCCACTCCTAACCCACGCGCTTCAATCCTCTTCCTTGTTCCTAATCGCTATTCATCGCAAATTCCTTGTGTGGTGGTAAATGTCTGTATGTAGTTGGTTTTAGTTTCAATCGAATATACTGTGCATTTGAATGAAAACTTGGCTAAGTGCACTTCAATGGGTTAGGAAAATGTACAAATAGAGAAAATGAGTCGAAGAAAGTTAAGTTGGCAATGAAGGAGAAAACCAATACGCATGGTAGTCGTTACTACTTCGAGAGATTGTTAAGTAAAGATAAAAGGCACAGAGCGATAATGAAATAGAAAACGAACGCACTAATTGTGGAGTAATGGGAGAATGGAATGCAATATCGTTGAAATTTGCAAAACAAGAGACCTTGATTGGCAAAATGGATTGAGTATTTTTAAAGAGTTTTCTTCCACCGCATGCTTACTATGCACTGATTTCTCTTAAAGAAACTATTTAGTTTTTGAAAGTTGTAAATTTGACATAAATATTAATATAAAAAGAACTGTGATTATTGGGTAGACAAAATCGATCAAAAAGTCGAATTACCTGTGAAGGGATGTTATTTTTCTTGTAGGTCTTATCGAGTGGAACAAGCATCCAATTTTGGAATTTGTCAAACACCCCCAAAATGTCGAGTTAAGCTTTAAAAACCGATTTTTAGTACTTTTGCGCACTCATTAGCCCAACAAGGCGAACACTTCCACCAAGAAATGGCAACGATCGAAAAACGTTTCGAAGAAAACAACAAAATAAATATGATGGCAGAATATTGTTGGTCAGTACAATGCGAAACTGACGATGCTGACCTAAGGAAAAAACGATTAAAAAGCACTTTTGATCTATTTATTGGTAAATTAAGTTCGTTGTAAATTATTACAAAATTTTTGGTTTTTTTTAAAGTTGAATAACATAGTCAATTTTTGGCCAATTTTTGAAAAGAAACATTCGTTAAACTCGGTATTAAACGTAATCGTTGAATCAAATGAAAACTTATTTAGTTGCCAAAGTCAAAAAAAGGAGAAAAAGGGTAATAAAGTTTAAGTTTGTTGTGCAAAAACAATTAAATGTCTTAAGCTTTATTAAGACATCTATATATCATTCGAAAGGTTTAAATTGCATCTTTCTTAAACCGTTCTTAAAAGTCGGTTGACTATTAGCTAAGATAGGGGATAATAAGTGTGGAAAAGTATGTTTTTTAAGCTAACTCGAGATTTTGGGGGTGTTTGACAAATTTCAAAATTGGATTCTCGTTCTACTCGATAAGACCTTCAAGAAATATAACATCACTTCCCAGCGTATTTTGGAGTGTCGCACTGTGTAATTATAATTATAGCAATATTAAGAGCCGGTTTCTTAAATTCCGGTTAAGGCCAAGCATCAATCAGGAATGCGCTGAATATTAAACTGAATATAGTTCACCGCCGATTGGTGTAAGAAAACCGGCCCTAATACTGATTGCTATATAAAAATTACATTTTGTTCCTTCTAACTGCAATTACAAAGGCAATTCGGTCTAATTGAGGGAATACAGACGACATTCGCATATTTTCCAATTTTTTTTTATAGCTATAGGTATCGCCAACATATGAGCAATTCATTTAAAAACAATCAAGTGCAAACAAATAAATCGTTGCGGAGCAAATTTTTCAAATCAATGCTGCTTCATCAATCGTTGAGGTACACACTCGATGTTACCTTTTTGGCAGAGAGTGGACCATTGGACAGGCAATCCATCAATCAGCCATCAATCAGTGCACTAAAGTGTGGAAAAGCAAACTGTCTATGAGTGCGTATATCTACATACATATGTATGTTGATATGTAGTAAGCAAAGCATTCGAAGGCGAATGTGTTTGCAAAATTGAAATTTTTCATGATTAAGTTAAGCGCTTTGCATAATCAAATTAAATGTTGCATGCAAACAAAAAAGAAATGTACAATCATAAATTAAGAATGCAGTTCGTTCTATATTTATATTAAGTTCTTTCAAATGTGGTGAGTGTCCGCACAGCTATGCTGATAGAACGGTTATTTGCGCTGCATTGAAGGTTAAGTATACGCCCAGGTGTGCCGCCTACGAACGAATGAATGAATGAAATGTGAGTGAATGAGAGAGGTGTGTTTAGGGGCGATTTTTTTCTTTTTTTATTTGTTTTATTTTATCACGCAGACGGGTTGTGGTATATTCTTGATTTATTATCGCATGAAATTATTAATTTAACGAAAAGCTAGGCGCATGTTTCCAGACGACAAAAAGGGAGGAAATAGTTTTTTTTGTCCCCTTAAAAATAATAGCCAAAGTCTTTATGGTTATAATAACTGACATCTTTTATATTTACACATTTCAACTCTTTTGAAATATATTCTTATTCTTCGAATCAAAAGACAATCACAAACAATTGTCAACTAAAAATGCAGCATTTGTGTGTGTGTTTTTTTTTCCTGTTTGTTGTGATTGTGAAGGCAATCAGGCCCATTAAAATATCAAATATGTGCTCAGACTTTGCTATCAGCATAAGAAGTCAGGCCAGTGTACAAAAGCGTTAAAAATAGAAGAAGCAGCAAAAAATTAGTTAATAAAGTGACAAAGTTAACAGCGCAAATATGCTAAAAATACACTGTCGGAGGGCAGATAAGCTCGGTTGTTATCGCGCGCGCATATATACATACATACATATGTAGGTATATATATATATATATATAGATTACACACATGTTAACACATTTATGTATGTATGTATGTATGTATGTAAATTAATTTCGAATTTTCTGATAAGACAACGCACACAGCAGCATTATGTAGCGCAAAATTGATAAGAATAGCGGAATGATGGCAAATATTTATAAATATGTGTGTGTGTGTGGTGAGTATATCAATGCGCAAAGAATGCACGATTAAAGTAAACACATTATAGAGGACAAATTAGCAAATTTACATAACAAAGCATACACGCTCATATGCGTATGTACATAAGTACAAAATGAAAGCTTTGAGGCGGCAAAAATACCAATAAAGTACAAATTTGGTATTTCTGTATTAAATAAAATTACTGCTTACGTAAGGCAGTTAGTTGTTGTCTGCTTGTAAAAAGGCTTACTAAAATTGCACAATTTACTTTCGTATCATTGGCGAAAAACACCGACCGCTACCAATTTTTTTTTTTTTTTTTTTTGAAGATATTGACCCTTTTTTTGACACCCGCGCTGCTTCTAAATCGCTGTCCATAAGTTTTTTTAGCTAACAGCCTCGTAACGAATTCAAAATTCTCGAATATTCGATATTTCAAACATTTTGGTAAATTCATTCTTGCGCACGATTGAATGGGTGCGTCCTGTGTGACAGAGGTTTGTTTGTGTGCCAGCCAACGCCAATTTGGCATAGCGCGACAAGCCTACGACTTTAGTACGTTTCCAATGGAAACGCCCCAAACCGCCACATACATACATACATACATACATACATCCAAAGCTACATTTGTACACTGCACTTAAGTATTTGAATCTACATAATAATAATAATTTCCCTATTTCACTTCTACAGACTTCTCGATTTAGAAGAAACAGAAAAAAAGGAAAACTAGTTGTGGCACCCAAGTAGGCCGAAATTAGTTTAATCAAACGTTTTGTCCGAATGCCCCGCTGAGGCACTCATGAGCATGTCAATCTAATAATTTTAAGAGTTCAATGAAAAAGTAAATGGTTTTAATTTGTTACCAATTTGATTGTTTGCGTTTTTTTAGTTATACAATTTTGTGTGCACCAATTTAATTGAATACTGTTGTGCTCGTACGTTGGTATGCAATTTAGCTAAGCAAGTAATATTCATGTTGTATAGGTCCCTGGCCATAAGGACATTCCTGGCAACTGCCTGGCTGATGTACTAGCAAGGAAAGCGACGGAACTAACTGCGATAAACTCTGCTCAAGAGGTGGGTTTACCGCCTATAAACATGTTCTAAAGCTCTCACTATGCTTGACCGCTCCTCTCTCCGATTAGTAGTAGGCGTGATAACCGGGCACTGCCTTATGGGCACGCATGGGAAAAGACTAGGTTACCCAACAAATGATTTTTGCCGCAGTTGCCGAAACGAGGAGGAGGTGGAGAGTATTGAGCACTATATATACCACTGTCCCGGCTTGGCCAAGATGCGCAGCAAATTTTTCGAAAGTTACTCGGCAAGCATTTATAATTTTCTACTCTACATTAAACGCACAGGATGGTTCAATTTTTGGAAAAAAAATTAAGGGAGGGAGGGAATGCAGGGCTTACGCCAGTGGTATTACATTGGGCTTCTTTACAGCCTAAGTGTGCCACCGTGCTCTTGTGCGGTGGCAGCCACTCTAAACTAATCTAGCCTAAGTAATATTCATATTAAAGCCATAGTTGGAAAAACGAAACATTGAATTTATTTTTTTTTTTCTATTTCCTCTGCTCTCAACTGAGTGACGTTGACAAATTTCCCTTTTGTAGATACTTAGGATGAAATGTTGTTAGGGGAAAAAGAAACTGTCAACTCATGAAAAAGGAATTAACCTGTTGCAACTGAAGCTTATATTTGATTTTATTTCTACTGCTCAAATAAATGGAGCAAAACTAGCGAAATGTGCACAAACAGTTCATAATGCTTTGTTTTTGTTTATGCCTGTAGCTAGATTTGTTTGTATGTATATATGTATGTTATTACTACATATGTAGGCATATAAAATTACTGAGAACAGATAAAATGTACAAGCTATTGTATGTATGTATGTAAATATTTCTAGTTGCCATTCCAGTACACAAAATAGATAAGGAAATAAGTTTTGTTGTAAACTTTGCAACTCTTCAAATGATTTGTTCATTTTTATGAAATAGTTTTGAAGATATTTCATTTACTTTACTTTTTTGTATGCGTTTACGCAAAGTTTTATGAATTTGCTTTGTGCCCTCAAACTTCGCTCGGTAAAATCAAAGTAAGGCCATCTTTTTAATTTCATCTAAACAGCGTACTGCTCCTTTTTCTAGGTATTTGCCGAAAATTATTTGAAGTTAAGCTTACTTAAACAATCAAATGACAAAAGTTACTACAATTTATTTTTCAAAAGTATTCAAAGTTTTCCAAAGTTTTTGAAAGATTACAAAATAGTTTTGTTATTAATCTAGTGAACATTCGAGTAATTTGCAACTAAAAAAGCATTTATTTACGACTTTATTTGGATGGTTTTGTTGTAAATGAGTTTGTAACCGCATTAAGTTGTCTCTTACATTTTGCATATTCGCTTGCTTATCCGCTCAGAGCAAGCTAATGTAATGAATGAGATAAAATACTGTATTATTTTCTTCTTTCTCTTGTTCGACACGGTGGAATGTTGCTATATGTTGAAGCGATTTTCCGTCATCACTTGTCAAGTTTGGTTTGGAGACAAACCGGTTTCGGCGTCGAGCCATCTTTAGTGTCAATTTTCGTTCTTTAAATTAAATTGTACTCGTATTTGGACCGATTTAATTTCTTATAGACTTAGTACCAAATGTTATGCATTTCTATCATTGCCAGATGTGACGTTACGCAAAACTTACACTCTCTCTAGTATTTATTCAACATTTCTGTCTCTTCTATGGTATGATTGCGATTCGCGGCATGGAATAGGAAAAGACAACAGAACAAACGCATTATCATTTATGTAACAAATATCAAAGGCATTGGAATGCATTTATTAATTGTATTGTATGAACATTTATTGGAGCATTAATGCGTGCTGCATGTGCACTCGAGTATGTTTGTGAATTATGTAGTTATGTGTGAAAGTGAACAAGCAAGAATTTATTTGCAAGTAGTCATGTGAATTAGTGCTAAAGTCGACATTAAGTCACAAGTCAACCAACATAGATCAAACACAAACATACTCGTATTTTGCCGAACTCCGGTGTCGATACTATCAGCCACATCAGCTACAGCAGGGCGAAGAGCTCTCGCATAAAATGAATAACTGAAGATATGAAAACTACAGAATATCTTAAGAGATGTGAAGCAATCGGAATTTATTGTGCAAGTGTTTTAAAACAACAGAAATGAAAGACTTTATTAAGTTTTCAAAGATTATTTGCCTATTCTTCATTTTACTTTGGCCCATAAATTAATTGAGCTTGACAGAATATAAAAACATAAAGACATACAAACAGAGCAATCGCCAAATTTCAAATTTCCTCTAGGCATGCAAGATAAACCACAACGCCAATCAAAAGTCATGCTACTGCATAATAACTAAAAGTAGAAAGATTTTTGGAGTTTTTTTTTTTTTGAAAACATTTTTCATGATAAAAAACGTGAATGCAGTAGTATTCAAGTTTGCGGCAAAAAAAAACGTAAACAATATCAAACTGTTCGAGCGTAAAATGCGAAAGAGATTCTAGTTACCAAAGTGGCATTGATTTAAAAACAAAATGGCAAAATGAAAGAATTTGTTGATATAAAAAAAATAAAATAACTGTGAATGCTGGAAATTGCTACATTTTTAAGTAGAGAGTTTAAACTTTAATTTAAGGAGGAGGGGGACGGCTAGAGAGATAGAAAAATATTTGGTAGTCGTGTTGCTCTAGTTTTAAAGTAAGAACATAACAGAAATAATTATTATTATTTTATTTAGTAGCAGAAAGCCTTGCTGTAGACGAAACTTTTTCCATCTTTAATAATTGTTTAAGAGAAAAATAATTTTCACTCTTTCAAAAGGACTAAAAAACGAGAACCCTTTTTTTGCCTTACAAATTTATTCTTAGGAGACTAAAACTACTTTTTTACAGTTCAATATTTTTGGTTTGGAAAGTAAAATACTTGTGTGTTTTCTTGCCGCACTTCCAACAAGAGCAGCATTTATGGTAAATGACCGAAGCGCAGCTACTCAGATCATCACAGAATATGTAAAAGATTGTATTTATCATTAATTTGACGCTATAAATATGTATGAGGCTATGTGATGAGAGCAAAGTAAGATCCTCAATGTCTTTTCGTTATTCTTTTTTTTTACATCATTTTTTTTTTAAGACAATTGTGAATAGTTCTTTTTAATTAAATGCCATTTTTGAAGAACTTTACGCTCTTCAAAAAGAAAAAGAGTTTATAAAAATCCTTAATTTCCACAAAGTTGAAAACAAAAAAAAAAAAAACCCGAATATATGCGCCAAGTACCTGCTAAAGTATTTCCATCTTAATCGCAGATATATTCTGATTAAACATTTCGCTTCGATGCATTATTAATTGGCTGCGCAAATATTAACTGGAAATTTTCCATATCAAGATTTGTGAAAACGTAGAAGTGTTGAATTTTACGTTTCTCTCCCTCGTTTTCGCTTCTTCACACAGCGGCCCGCGATTGTGCGCCTGGTGCTGACGTTCGTAAATTAAAAAAATTATATTTTGCAAAAATACTAAATAAGGCGAATAAACCGCAGCAGAGGGCTGTGTGTGTTATTGTGTCAAATTGAGCACTCCAAATCAATGTCATGTCTTGTGTTAGCAATCAACCACGCCTAACTGCGCCGAACATTGTCACCCTTGTGACGTCAGAACGATAACTCAAAATAAAAGCCCAAACAAATAACTGTAAATGTACATTTAATAAGTACTTTTTTATGCTAAATGTTTTTACTTCATACTCTGCAGAGTGTGTCACCTGTTGCTAAACTTTCTTTTGCACGCCAACAATTCTTTTGTGTGAATTGTTGTATTGTGAATGTAAAGAGTAAGCAAATCAAAAGTAAATTGTTTTGATAAAATTTTTAAGCCGTTTTTTTACCATCTTCACCCCGTATTAATTTACTTCACTCGATTTTTTGAAGAATCATCTGCAGCATTAAAATTATCATCGTGGCACACTCTTGTGCAAATGTGCTGCTGAATGCTTAGCATCTATTGGCTAATTAAATTAAGGGCACAGAGACTTTGCAAACTGAAAATATTGCCACATAAGCGGCCTGAGCTGCCATTCACCAGCTAGTACGAGTATGTATGTACACATATCTGCAATTTAGCTACTAAATTTCGCTTATGACGGAATACACAAACAGATTGCTGGAAAAATGCCTTGAAGAAGAGAAACTTCTGTTTTTGATTGTAATTCCATTTAAATCAGAATGTGCATCCAACATATTGACCCAGGACACATACACATAAATTTAAACCACATGGGACGTACACTCACACTTTCATACATATATGTATGTACATATATGTATGTATATGTATAATCGCGTAATAGCGCGAGCCTTCAACCACAACGACACACTCGTACGAATACATCCACACAAACACACGTAATGAGTGAATAGTTGAAAACTAGTTGTAAATTGCATTCACATTCAAAAATTATCCTTGTTTCACGCAGGCTCAATTACATTTTCCCCACACAAACGCACACAATTTCCACACTTTCCACGCAGTTGCGCTGCTGGCGCTTGCAATTTTGCCTGCGGTTCGTCGTCAAACACACCAACACACAAACAACGATCAACATTTGTACTGGGGCAGTGCGCAGTTGAGTTCAGCTCCATTTTGTTTTGGGCGCTCAGCTGAATTTAGTTGAGTTTAGTGAAGTGATTTTCAAGCTGTAGTCGTCGGTCGATCTTTTTTGACACACATGCGAAACAGAGTTGTCAATCGACGCTGCAGATGGTTGCAACCTTTTGTGCGAAAATGTTAGTTTTTGAATAATCAACAATAACCGCTTAATAGATTTTTTCGCTGAAATTAAGCATTTACGAAATGTGGAGTGTTTTAATTGCATGGAGTTATTGGTAGGTAGAGCTGAATTTTAGGTTTTTACAAAAAACTATTCCCGGATTTCATTATATTCTTCGCTGAGCTCTGGGAAAATGGCGAGCCATTTCAGAGAACTAATTTTTTTATAAAAATCCTTTAATCAAACATCACAAGCACTCAAATTTTTATTGATTAAATGTATTTATCGATATGTTATCGGTATTTTATCGATATCGTTGCCCACTTCGACCGAATTTGTATCGCTGTGGACGTTCGTACACTGCATTAAATTGCTGGTTCCTCCTTTTGTGGTTGAAGACACTCGGCCAGGCCCCGAGCTACATAAGAATGTACGTACAAATTATTACTATTCACGTTAGCGTTATCTGTATTTTCAAATAAGTACACCTTTTTAAGCATTAACTAAGTACTTAAATAAAAAAAAAAACTGTTTGTTGCCAACTGAATTGCGTTGTTTATTTATAAATTGTTTTATTTATTTTTTACGATGCGTCTTATTCTTCACATTGTTACTATATTCGTTATTTTTTCTGAAGTGCTCTCCTTTTGGTGACTTTTCGACGTTTTATTTGCGTTCCACTTCCGTTTAGTGCGTTAAGTAAATATGTATGTATGTATGTATGTAAGTATGAGTGCTCGCGGCCAAGCGTTTAGAGGCCTTAAGGTCGACCGCTGCTTCCTCCTTAGTGACGTCATTATTCGCACAGTGTAATATAATTTACATAAATAAATATTTTTGAGTACATACAATTTGGTCACAATACTTTCGTCGTTCGAGATTTTTAATTCACTGCAAGTATATATTTACACACATACATATATACTTCTTTTTTTTAATTTTTATAAATCAACACAAAACCAAGTGTTGTGTGTGTGTATGTAAATCTATTAAGCGCTCATCCATTCATAAGACTTTTATGACGCTTGACGGAAGCGTTGTTTTCTGCTGATTTCGTTATTTGTCTGCTGCCAAAAATAATTGCAAAATTTAATTACATCAATTTATTTTAAAACATGTTAATTGATGACAGGCAGAAATTATGAAAAGAGGAATTGAAATGAAAAAAGACGAAGCGTTCGATACCACGCAGCTGCACTAATCGGATAAAACTAACCTAAAGTACTTTAAACCTGGCTGCGTTTACAAAATTACTGAAAATTTCTGGCTGTTTTAGTTATTTCTATTGCCTTTATTGAATACTGAATTTCTATTTTTCAATAATTTTTTTTTTTTTTTTTTTAGTTACAGGTTCGTTGTTTTCTTGCCATAATACTGATGCTATGCAATGACTCATTAATTGCGAATTACTTTTACTGCGATCAGTAACTTATTTCCCACTAAATTCTCAGATGCGAAATGTTATATAAATTATTTTATTTAATACTCGACTCTAGTTTTTACTTCTTTAAAGCAAAACTTAGGCAATACAAGTTCAAAACGTGCCTAGAAAATAATTGTAAGTTTCTCCAAGGAAATACTAAAAAATAATTAAAACTATGTTTTTCAAAAATATTTCAAGAATTTGCTTTTTCAATAAAAGCTCTTGGAAAAAACTGCATGTTTTTGTTCGGCTCTTCTCACTCGCTTCACCTGCTTACATACTTTAATGTTGTATAATTAAAATACATAGCAGCTCAAAATATGAATTCTCTTTCGATTTTTCATTTGATATGCGCACACGCGCAACGCTAGCTTATAAATACAACAACAACATTAGAAAAAATTGTGCTTTGGGCGTACAAATAATTCAAGCCAACTAGCCGCCCAACCAACCGTTCACTGCCTCGCCGCTGGGCCTCGCAGCGTATAAATTAAATAACTCGAAAATGTGTAACAAAATGTTTAGTGCAATTATGCTAACCAGTTGAAACCGTGTGATCACTTAGCGCTACGCTAATTAAATTTACTTACTTGCCTTGGTTATTAAATTAACAGATGCCGACTTGCGGACGCAGAGCGAAAGACGGGCTGCATGAAATTATGAATTTAAAAATAAAACTGAATATGATCGAGAATGAGATGGAGATAGAAAATTGAAGCTGTCATCGAAAAACGTACACACAACATTACAAAACACCACTCGAGTAAAAATAAATGAAATAGAATTTGTAAAAAAAAAAAAAAAACCAATTGTCGATTATTTAGCGCTGATCAAAAGCTGAGCATAGTTTAACAAGCAACTGCTCGCTAGTGCTGATCTCTAGGTATGTACGTGTGTGTGTGTGTGTGTGTGTACTTTAGCGCCTCTGTGACAGCTGTATGATAACATTTGACATTCGCTTTTCGCGGATGCTCATGAATAATTGAATGTGAGGTGGTGTCTTTTCTGCGATGCTCAAAAAAATAAAAAATAAAACCAAGTCGATCGGCATCATTTTGATTTTCAATCTGAATATAGTCACATTTGTCGGTACGAGTAGATATAATTGATTGGTGTGGTGCACACGCGCCGTTATAATTTTATATTTTGCTGATATTACAATAGTTATGGTAACAGTTGTGTTAGTAATTTTAGTTTTTGTTTCTAAAATTCACTTTCGGTTTAAGGTGAAAACACTGATTTTTTTGTTTCTTTGATATTTAATGGGCGTGTTCGCTCCTCAAACGCTGCTAAGGCCAAGTGATAGTAAAATTTTGTTCATCTGTGTATTTATTTAGTTCGTTTTTATAATTCACTTCGAACAACTTCTACTTGAATTTTCAATTTAAATATTTAGTCAACCTTAAAATGCAGGGCAGCAGTTTTTTTTTTTTTTTTTGTAGCCAACCGTAAAAAATCATCCCACTAATAGCTGCTAGCTGCTATCTACTCACATTCTGCGGTAATCAATCACCTTCACCGAGCAACTCTTACTCTTTTTCACACTGCTTTGGCCAAGCACCGCAGCCATTAGTTAAGGCTTGTTACGCTTTAAGCTAGCAAATACACGTAGCTACTCGGTGGTGCACACATTTGCCTTTTAAACTAAAAGCTCTTCTCGTTCCACTTGTGCAGTCAACTGGCAATTTGTACGACAATTGCTCATAATATTTTGTTGATAATGTCCTCTCTTCATTGCAATGTCACGACTAATAGTTCGAATAAACAATCAAGTCCCAAGTCCTTACAAATGTGCAGCAAATGCAAATAATCGCCAATGTAACTATGTTCGTTGTAGTCGAAGCCTTTGAGCTTAAAAGGTATATAGGCTAAAGGCAATGGCTTGTCGGCTAAGCGGTGGTTCAGGTGGGCGGTCAGTCGATTGTCGAGATATTCAAATACATAGTTGATGATAGACAATGGCCTTGCAAATTGAATTCTGCTGGCAAATTTTGAACAGCGAGCAGCAACTTTATGTTTATTTGTTTGCTAGCACTCCAGGCGCTGCAAGTTGCGCTGCACGTTCTTAAACTTATGCGATTTGCAAATTCCTGTTTGCATGTGTGTATGTTAATATACATACATACTCGTATATGTTTGTGTTGCAACACGTGTTGTTGCGGTCGAGGCAAAAGGGTTGCTCGGCAAAGTGAAACAAATACACTTGAGGCGCTTTTCAGCACTTGCTCCGGCACTTGCACGACAGTTGCATGATCAGAGCAGCTTCAAGTGTTTAAAGATACATAATGATGTTGTTATGCACTTAGTTTTGTACATATTTATGTATGTATGTATGTATGTAAGTGAACGAGTGTGTGGATGCCGCACACGTTTTTCCAATCGTCCATTATGTGGCATGCTTTTGAACAGCTGCCAATGCTTTTGTTGTGCTAAAAATTTATACATCAGTGTAACACAAAATCCGCACTAATACCACAACACTGCTGCTATTCACCATATTAGTTTCACAAAATATCCCTGCGTACATAATATGTAGTTTGGGTAAGTCTTCTTTTGTGCAGTATTGTGATAATCAGATCGATTAGAGTGATTAAGTGTGCCGTACAAAGGCGCTTAAGACTAGGAATTAAGCTGTCGTCGCATAGCAAATGAATAAAAATGTAATGCCTAATTGGGCACAGTTAATTTTTGTTACATATACGCGGGCGCGTGCCAACGCTCTACGTATTTTCGATGTCGACGCTGTGCACAATCAATTAATGTGGTGCAACCGGGCGTATACGTTACGGATTATTTTTAATCGCTTCTGTAGCTATGTGTAGCTAAAACATGTAGAATATCTAATTTACCTGTAATTGAGTAAGTCCTTGGGAAAGCCAAACTGTACTTCATTCACAAAAGAGCTTTTAAGTCGATACAAATACAGAAAAAACCAGCCAGTTCACTATGAGTGCAGATGTACAGATAGTAGAAGAGCCTACAGCTTGCCAGTTAGTGCTTTGTATTCAATAATGAAACTTATTTTTTTTTTACGCCCAAATAACATCGCATCCTTATGGGGACGCTGAATACATTAGCGTAATTTTAATTCCAAGTTGGCATTTCCCCATTGTTTCAGAAACTTTACCATTTTGCACAGCTAGCGCGCGTTGGGATATGTTTTTTTTACCATTCTTTGCGTTCGGGAAACAAACTATTAATCTGCTTAATATTCTTTCTGAGGGGATGTGTTGGCTCGAACAATACGAAAATGTGAAATAAGGAAAGCATCAAATATTGGAGAAGGGATTGCAGTAATTTTTGTGTAAATACTGAGCATTACAGACAATCAGCGCTGAGATTTAAATTATCTACTTCTACGCAAAGTATTTTTTTTTTCCAGTTCGAAGTAATATTTTTTCATGCAAGTGTTTAATGAAATTGTCACAGCAATGGCGGTGGTGGGGCAAAAAATTAAAATAAAATAATGTCGCTACACTTCAATGCCAGTTAGCTGTGCATAATTCATTCCTTTAATTGGCATCGATTCAGGCGACGCTCTCACTCCCTCCAACTACATTTAATGCAGCAATTGAAGTTCACACGGCCGTCACTAATGCAATTCACTGAATAATAAGCAGCATGCACATTTTGTCTGTTATTTTACTCAACACCGCCGGAAAATGTGTCCGTAGTGTGTTCGGCGAACCAAAAAAAAACATCGCAGTGCACAAATCAGCAATTCGAAGAACAATTGTCGCTCGAAGTTCAATAGCAGTAACTAAACTTATGATTTTAAGGTGCAGAAAATTTGTGAAAGAATAGTTTTTTTTTTTCAAAATCGACTTAACTTTGAGCGAGTTTGAATTTAATTGAAAATCTGTAAAAATGCAATCGAAAAAGATGCGCAAAACTAATTTGGCAACAGCAAACCAAATGCAGAATTTACCATTTTCAAATTGCAGTGGTCACGTGAATAGTAAAAAGAAATCCTCAAAAAAAAAGAAAAACGAAATATTTACAGTTTAAGTTCACGATGCAAACGAATTTTGGAAATTTCAAAGCATCAGCAACAGCCCCCCAAAAAGTGTTCTTGTTCTCTGTTTGCTATGCACAGCACATTTGCTAGCCGACGGTTGGCTTTCTGGCTAGACTGACGTGTGAAAAAAGTCTGGCACATAAATGGTAAAATGAAAAAAAATTTATTTGTCAAAATTTATGTAGAAATAAGTAATTCGATTATTTTGTCGTGTTTTAATTATGCTGTTAGTCGTATTTGTGGTATTTTTTCTTACCGCCCGTAGCAAAACCAATTTTTGGTTTGTAACAGATGTGTCAATTATTTATTTTATATATATATTTAAGCCGGCAAATTACAACTTTTTGTGAGAAAATGTGGTCGGAGATTTGCAACAGGTGTAAGCCAGACATTTTTTTGCTTTTAACTGAAATATATGTAAATATATACGATCTCTGAATACAAAGCAAACTTTTATTAACTTATCACACAAAATAGATTCCGAGCAGCACTTTTTACAAATAGCAAAACGAAGTTGATATGTCAACAACTATCTAGAAAAAAACGATGACAAAAATTATATTGGTATCGATAACAAAAACGCGAAATATCTAAGTAGTCCATACCAATGCCGATTTCGATAAGAATGATACCACATCGATTTAAATGAACGTAGATATTTTTCAAATTTATTCTTGCTTTCTCACTACGCCAATGATATGCATACATACAACCGTAATTAAGCCTAAAACATATTAGCCAAATTTTGCACATTTAAATGCGCGCTGCGCAAATATAATATATCAATAAATTTTCCAAAAATTTGTATAAAAACAATTTGACTATTTGTAGTGGCAACGATCACGAAACGCAAGCAAAACAAACTGTTTGATTGCCTGAATTTAAACCAATTCGATTTTGGCAACGGTTCAAAAACTAAACGGAAGAGGATGAGCGTCTGTGTATTTTTGCATGCAAACACATTTACGAATACTGGTCATTAACACATTGAACAAAATAAATAAAATGAAATTGATGCAAATAAATAAATATTTCATTTGACTTGCAACACATTGCAAAAATTTTGTTTTATTTTAGCGCGGAGGCTGTGTGCCGCACTTTGGAATATACATATATTATTTGGACATTTTAATTGGCGAAAATGGGTGAACAGATTAAATATTCTGTACATCAGTGCATATACATAAATGACAGATGTTAAGAATAAATGACTACAAAAATATATGTATGATAAGGATGGAAGTGAAGTTCCAAATTAGTAGAAATCACTCAATATCGGTCTTTTAAATTAATTGAACTACTCAGCGACTTTAAGAGCAAACACCGACTACGAATTCAAGAAGAGCATGAAAGCAAATCTTTTAATTTAGTAAACGTACATACAAACATGCACGCCGACTTTGTATGGAAATATTATTAATTAAAGTATTTAGTTGTCAAATTTATTTACACGAAAGCACATCAGCACACCGCCTGCCAAAAACACACTTCAAAAATACGCCAGTTGTTACAATTTTGATGCGCCTTTTTGGCACTGTGACATACAAACATATGTATGTACATACATACATACCAAGAACTGCAAACGAAATTCTAATTTGCAGCCATAGTGAACACATGCAGGGGATGATAATTCGCAAAAGCAGCTTTTTGTTTCGTCTGCTTGAGAAAATTCGAAATACACGTACGCAAATATAAGTGTACTAAATTTACTTCGTGTCACTAATAATAATCATTTTTTTCACACGTTCTTATACTGCTATCTAAGTATATAAGTATATACATATATAGGAGAGTGTAGTTAATGAATGTAACTAAATATGTATGTGAATATATTTAACAAATGCCAATTGCCGCGCGACGTGAATACGAAATGGCGCCTGAGACAACGACGCTGGCAAATTTTAGGTGATTAAAGAAAAGCAGAAAAACAACTGCAAATTTAAATAGATTTAGAATTAAATAAAGTTGAAATGAATACAAAAATAATTGTAAAAGCTGGCATTGCACTAAAAGGCATGGATGGCTTTGGGCAGCTTCGGTAAAATAATTAAGGTATCCACAAGGTGTCAGAGAGTAACGTTTTGTCGTAAAATTATTAGATTTCAAAAATTCCAATGCAATGCAATAAAAACGACATAAATAAATTTTGGGCTACTGAAAATTTTTAGGACTTTACAACTTTGCGACATCTTACAACATTTTGTAGATACACTAAATATGTATAAAAAATTGTAGCAAAAAATCGCACTTACGATCAAGTGCTGAAAGGGTTAAGCATTAAGCTAAGAAATATTATATATTAAATGATTTGTAGGTCAAAAATAAAAGTTAAAATTTCGATTTAAATTCAAAATAACTAAGTACGTTCTTTTATAAAAATGTTTGACAAATTGTGTTGAATTAAAAACTATTATTTTTAATGTTCAATTTTAGCTTTTCTTCAGAATGAAAAAAAAAATAAAAAAATAAAATTAATATAATTTTTTTGTTATTTATTGGCCTTACAAATGTACATTTATTTAAGTATGAGCACACCTAAAATGCAAAAAAAAGTTAGTAAAATAACTAAAAACAAACAGAATTGCAAAAAACACAAACAACAACCACACAAGCAAGTTTAATTGCGGCAGATCAGTTGCTCTTGTTTGTAGTTGGTTTGTTTAAGGAAGATGGAATACACACATCAGTCCACTCGGCTAGCGTAGCACAATATAATACGCTACATATTGGGCTACGCTAGCCGAGTGGACTGATGTGTGTATTCCATCTTCCTCTGCAACTCCGAGCTTCCGGGTTCAAAGCCTCAGAGAAGTGGTTATGAAAAATAAATTTTATTAATTTAATAAAAAGAAGTCTGAAAACTGTTGTTGTTTTTCCAAATTAAATCTTCTTTAAACTGGCCACGAGCTCAATAAATTTGTCAAAAAAAAAAATAATATTAAAAAATTTAAGCTTTAAACAGTCGAATTGCCTAGGTGAGGTGATGGCACCCTTGAAATAATTTGTCTACAATTTTTGAAGAGATTCGAATCTCAGTCGGGTAGCATACAACAAAAATTATAGAAAATGTTTCTTCGCACCTCGACGAGCAATGACACACCTCCAAGTGTATTCCTGCTATGAAAAAAATCACATTAAATCCAGCTGCTATTCAAAGTCGGCATCAGAAATGTAAGTCCCTTAATTGTTTGGTAAAACGTGAAGACGCACATCAAAAAGGGTAGGAGAAATTCGACGAAACACTGAGCTATATAAATTTATGTATGTATGTATGTATGTACATACATATGTATGATGCCAACGCTAATTATTATTTATTTATTTTTTATTAAATTCGTCAAATTAAAATGAAATTAAAAATGACTCAGACGCAGTGACGGCTCAGCATTGGGGATTACCGTTACTGGCCAGTAATCGAATCTGATTACTCCAAGCGCTAGCTTTGTCTTAATAACTGAGTTTTGAAGAAGAACTAATTATAAAAAAAAAACATAATTTATGTACAGCACTGTAAAATATATGTAGGTACGTGTATTAACTACTTTCACATAAACATCAAAGCAACTTACATTGGCATTAACAGCTAGCGAAATCCTTTTTGTTAAACACTTGCAATGGTACCGCTGTCATAACCTGGACTTCACTTTCGGTTTGATAAATAAAAACACGTACACACACTTTAGTCTGCAGATTTTTTATGAAATTTTTTTTCAAATGCGCACAACAAAATACATGTCAAATTTTTTGAGTAGCTGCGATAGGCATCGAAAATTTAATTACGAGTTTTTTGAACTTCCTTGCAAGTGAGATCGAAAAATTCTAACTGAAAGTTGTTTACTAAAAATCGCTTAAAATTTTGAATGCAAATCGTAAACTGTAAACTTTGCATGCATGTATTGAAAGCGAAGAGTTGCATATTCAGCAGTCAGCTGATAAAAGCTGAGCCCGCGGTTATCGCCAGCGCTGATTGGGTCTCGCTTGGATTTTATTTCGTTTCTAGGCCTTGTTACATACCTTGTTACACTGATGCAATTTTTATTTTGCGCTGTTTCTGCAATTTAAAATTCTTTTAATTCAAACGTTATTTAATATGAATTTTTTCCGGTCCTCATTTTATTATGAAACTTGCATGCATTTTTTGTTACTTGAACCGCTTCAAATTTCGTTGAGTTGCAAAGTTTAAAAAAGCATAGCGTCGTCGGTGATACTGCAAATGGTACATACATACATATGTACATAGGTCAAAATTGAATGATTTTACTGCAGAAAGAAAAAACTGAAAGTACAATTTCATTGATGCAAGAATGACTGATGACGATGAACGATTTGTAGGTGTTCTTTAGGGGCAAGCAAACGCTCGATTATATACAAAATAAGTGCTCGTAGAAATTGATGTTTGTACCTGGAAGACACATACATACATATATACAAACATACATACATATGTACATAACTGTTGCAGCACCACCGACGGACGATATGAATTTATGTGCTTGAAAACCGAAACAAACAAAAAAAATCCTCACTGTATGAACATACATACATACATACATACGTACATATTTGCATATGTACATACATACATACATATTTACATTCTAATTAACATTTCACATTTGTTCAAATACAATTCAATTATTAATTTTGTTTATTTCTTTTACAAAAAAGATAATATTTTGAGGGTTTTCAGATGTTTCAGAATAAAATTATTGCGCACACGAAGCCTTGCAACTCTTCCGCATTCACAACTGCGTAATTTTCTCTGGCCCCCTACTAAGAGAGGCCATAGATAAATAATTAATTCTAAGAACTTATGGCGGATCTTAATACACAAATATGTATGTATGTACATACATATGTATCTCTGTAGATGAGAGTACAATACGTTGTACATATTTATGTATGCACATATGTATGTATGTACATACATAGTTCTTCTGCTAAATTTAATTGTCACTGCTTTTCATGTTTCTTGTCAATTTGTAGTTTGTTTATATTTGCATAGTTTCTAAATTTTTTTTTTTCATTGATTTCCATTTTTTTCATTTGCCTCATTGTTAGATTCCGGTATCACAACCGCGTTTTCCACGCCTTTCCAGAACGAAAGCTGATTGAGCCAACCGCTTTATTGTATGTAGGTACTCGTATAAACCACACGGAGCGATCGCAAAAAGCTAGCTTAAAACTAACTTCAACATTAACCAGTAGACCACGAAAATGGTAAAAAAAAAAAAACTATCGAGGCACAAACCTAACATCCGCTCTTTACTTTTATCGCAGACGAATAGAATAATACTGAATGTACGATTACTTTTGCCGCACTCAGCCAGTGAGCAACGCAATGCAGCAGCATCGACGACGACGACGACGACGAGAAAACTCGCCAATGGCCGTGTGTATGGATGTGTGGGTGTGTGCTTGTAAGCGAGTATAGCTATATTCGTGTGAGTGCGCTTAACATTAAGTGGTTCTCAGCAGATAGATGCGCAGCTCCCCACAGCCCCATCTGCCGAGGCTCATGGCATAAAGGGAGAATGACAAGCAATTGACGCAGGCGAGCGACGTCAAAGAGAAAAGGCATTTTGATGAGAGTGAAAATGCGAGAGTGAAAAGCGCAGCTGGTAATGAATATATGTATGGCAAACAGTGAAAAATAAAGGATTTATTATACGAATTGTATTGTTCGACAAAAGGAATGATACCTTCGTTAGCATGACCTCTTAACTGTCCAAAAGTGCATCCTTGGAAAATCGTCTGAAAAGCGAATGGAAGACCTTCAACTCTTCTACACACCCATACTAGTACATATTTGCCAAAAGTCGAATCAAAACAGTGGAATTATGTATGTATTTTGTTCTTAGCCGCTCGCTGCTTCTGTGTTTCTCTTGACAAATCAGGAATTTTTTGTGTAGATCTGTCAACAAAATTCTCTTCCTCTCTTAGTCTCAATTTGGTACTCTTATTACATGGGGATCTGTCTGTATGTACTCATGTATGTAGTACAACAGCGTAAATTGCGGCAAAAATATACATATACAAAACAACAAAGAATACAACAACAACGACAACAAGAGCAAATCTATTTTTAAACACATATTAATATTGTACTTTATTTTATCAGCGTAATGTGTTAAAAAAAAGGAATAATAATAATAATAAAGTACAATTCAGCGACAACGACGACAGACAACAACAGTAACAACAACATGTCGAATTAATATTATCTACACGCCATAGCCGTGTGTGAACATAACGAGTGTCTATAGCAAAAAAGAAAAAAAAAAAAAAAAAAAAAAAACAACAACAACAGCAACACACCGGCTGACATGCCGACGGGCCAACGGGCCAACGGGCGGCCGGGACTGACGAAATCTATGTGTGGTATGTAAATGAGGGTATGGACTTACCTACGGAGAAATGTTCGTACCTCCGAACAGTGAGCAATACGGATGGACAAAACGATTTACACGTGTGCACATACATACATACATACATACATACATATCAACATTTGTAGTTACAAAGAAGCATTATTATTCCAGCGATGGAAACGTGCATACATACATACATACTCATAATTGTATGATTTTCATATGAAACTTGTTGGTGGCCACTAATATGTTCCAGGTTCAATTCTCAGCTGGTGATATGTGAAATGCGGTAATAAGTCAGCAATGTGTATAGTAAGTATTAGGAATGTCAACTTTGGGCATTCTATTTATCTCGGGATTTTCGAGATCTGAAAACAAAATCCCGGGACAATCCCGGGATCCCGAATTTCACGGTTTTAATTTATCAAAAAATGTAACACGTCTGTAATCGTTGTGTTACAGAAGTATAAAAAATAACATTAATAGAACAAAGAAGGATTTCAAGAACAAAAAAAAAACAACAAATTTAACACACATACAAAATTATTTATACTTCAAGTACAAATATAAATATTTGCTACAGAGCAATTGTGCATACATAAAGTAAAAGTATTTTTAATCACTGTTTGACACCAGTATTAAATATTAATATATAACCATTCTGAAAAAAACATCACCCATTCCATTTTAAGCGAGGCAGAATTATTCCTTATTTTGATCAAAATGCAATCTTAAAAAAATAATAGCTTAAGTGTGTTATCCTCCAACCTGGACCTAAATTTGTTGCTTTTAAAATCTGCTGTGGAGAAGCACTGCTGCGCCTCATCACTTGTTGGGTGGATTGTCGACAAAAAAATTAAATGCTCTCTGTACGAATTAGCCTTTATCGCCCCCATTACAAAAAATATTAATTTATTTTACCAAACCTTTGATAAATTGAATGCCATTCTATAATTGAACACTTGTGAGCTGCTCATTAAAACTTGAGGCAATTTGTATTTCAGACTTTCTGCGTTATCCAGTTCAAGTACCTCGTCGTTAGTTCTGTTAACATCTAAGTCATATCATAGTAAGTCATTATCTACTAGCGGAGGATATTCTCCAGCTTATTTATAATGGCAAGGGCAAAACAAAGCTTTTAGGGAGTTAACAAGCCGTGTTATTTGTCGTATTCTGTTATCGTATTACAACAGTTGTAAAGTTGTTGTTTTTGTTTTTCATGTTAAATTTTCTTAATTCATTACAACTCTGAAAGGTATGTTTAGTGTGTTATTTGTGTGTTTTATTTAATCGGCTCCATCTGTTTTAAATAATTTGAGGTTTGTTTTTGTTTGAAAAAATGTTAATTAAAAAGTTAAAAAATAAATGGCTTTTAAATGCACTGTTTTCTGTAATTCCGGGATTTGAATAGACTGACCCCGGGATATTCGGGAGTTGAAAAAAGCCGGGATCCCGGGTTTGACATGTCTAGTAAGTATGTATATAGCGCTCAGATTGAACATACATATGTACACATATACGCATCGTATATCAAAATTAAAAAAAATTCCAACTCACATTACAGAATTTTAAGCATATGTATGTATGTATGTATGTATAACTTATTATTTTTTCCTAATAAATCCAGCTAAATAGGAGCAAATAAATAAATATATTTCCGAGTCTTATTTGAATATTTTTTTGGCAAAACATAGTTCTATTCATACGTAGTCAAATCGTATTTTAATATTTCCACAAGTTAAGAAAAATGTTTAATTTTTTATATAAAAATGAAGTAATTTCACGAGCCTGTTGGCTTCAATAGAAAGATATTCTCTACCTCTGTAATTACTCAATTTTAAACGTTTTTTCTTTTCTCTGAATCCATGGAAAGTTCCTTCGCGGGAAGCACCATTTTTTGTTTCGTTTAAGCATCCGAAGTCAATACATATGTATGTATGTACGTATTGTATTTGGCGATAAAGAAAAGCGGCTTGTCCAATAAATAATTTATTTTTACAATTTCCCAAATGTTTCCAATCAAAGATTATCTACTATAAACGCACTTTAAATATTTAATACTTCTTAAATATTTGCTTATATGAATAATATTTAAATTATTTAAATAGCTCAGCAATGCCAGATGGAATGTGATTCTAGGCGTTCAAGTGGGCTTTCCTTAGGATGTCAAACGCATTTTGTATTACTCTTTTTTATATTTCAGCTTCACCTTTGACCTTTTTACTAAATCATAAATATGAATGCACAAACAAATATTTTATACTTTTGACTCCTCTCAAGGCTTATCATCGACACTTTGATTTGCAAGTCCATACCTTGTGCAGTGGCACTACTCGTTTGTATGTATGTATGTATGTATGTATATCTATGTTTTACATACTTACATATATGTAGTTTCAATTACATCGAATTAAGAAGCGCACATTTTTCATTCATTAAAATCACGACATTTACATTCTTTCACACAATTTTCCCTTCTTCGCGTTTACGTTTCTTCCATTTCTCTCGATCTCGCACACGCTCAAGCACTTTTTCACCCTAACAATGTCATCTCTGTTTTGTGTGTGGTTACCCACCGACTTAAAATGGCTAAACGTGTCAGCTGACACAACTTTACTTAACCCTCTAGTGCCCAAATTTTTTTTCATAGAAAAAAAATTATTTTTGGGTTCATTATGTCTTAAAAGTCAAGGTTTGTTCTGGAAAAAATTTTAGTTCTGAACGGATCGGGTTTTATTGGACCAAAACCTTGAACCGCCTAGAGGCGGCTTTGGGAAAGTAGGCCAAAAAAAATATCAGTAAAAATTTTGTTTGTTTACGAGTACACGTTTTATTATAAAAGAAATACTCAAAAATAACAATTAAAAAAAAACTCACGTATACATAAAAAAAGTAACTTTAATTTACAAAAATTCAAAATATTTGTTACAAAAAGTTTCTTTACTTATTTGTGATGAAAATCGTAGAAGCAGTCTTTTTGCTGAGAAAGGCACAGGTTTATATTGCATTTACGGCATACAATTTGTGTTTCGGAAGTGCAACCAGGAAGCTTACAGGTTTTTTTGTCAGCGCGTGATAAAAACATCGGAAAATGCTCGACGCCATCATAACGTACATCATTAGGCGGTAGGAAAGTTTTCTTCCCTGTTTATTTCTTTTCCTTTTCAGCAACTTGTCGTGGGCGCCCTGGTCCTTTTGACAGAGAAGGAGTTTGTAGCATGCAAAGCACATATGCGACTTCTGATCGGAAGTTTGGCAGTTGATATTTTGCATTATTAGCGTCGGGCTTGTTGATTCTGTGGAACAAAATGTAAGCGTTTACCATGGCTAAATCAAGCATATTTGTAAATAGTCGATTTGTGTACTTGTTGCTCTTTACTGGAATTTTATATCGACCGATTAGTCCATCCATTAAGTCAACGCCACCCATGTTGCTGTTATATTCGCGGATTACATTGGGGCAATCTATGTCAACGCACTTTTTTTCAGAGCGAACAAAACGTGAAACCTGGCCTTTTGAATTCGTTTCATTCAGGAAAGGCTTTGTACCCGCGTAAGTCGAAGCAAGTCGCACTGCCTTATTGTCCTTCCAAACCGTCAAAGACATTTCGACTCCTAATGTAGTTCCACAGAATTCAGTAGAATATCCACGTACTTGTTTCTTGAGGTCGCTGTCAGTTGGCAGCTTACAATTTGGAGTGCGATTCGACCGAATGGTTCCCAAAGAAAATATTCCGCGGGATTTTAGATATACCAGAAGCGGCAAAGAAGTATAATAATTGTCGAAGTAGATAATCTGGTTTTTGAAATTCGGAACATTGCTCGACAATCGAACTACTACATTTGCTGACGCACCAAGATCTGGTGAGCCAGTTTGCACAACGTTGTCTCCTGCGCCGCAGTATATTTCAAAATTATAGCAAAAGCCAAAGGAGTCACACAAGTTGAAGAATTTCACTCCCCATTTGTGTGGTTTGTCTGGTAAATATTGTCGAAGGAAGGTCTTCATCTTCGTTGCACACATTTGTTCATCCACACTTAAGCGTTGGGTCATCGGAACCGACTGAAACTTCTCATTGAAGTGATTCACGATTGGTCGTATTTTATATAAAGGATCGTGGTCGGCAGAATCCTTGGAGGGCAACTTACTATTATCATTGAAATGCAAATTGCTTCGCATTTGTTCAAAGCGATTTTTTGACATTGTGATCTGAACTGTTGCAAACGCATACTCACCCCAATATGAACATTTGGGTAGCGAAAAACTGACATAAAAAATAAAATGCCAATAAATTGTCGAATTTCCAAATTGGTTATTACAAACGAAGTATTGATATCTTTTTGGACAGCATACAAATTTGTTTGCTGAGTTATATGCTCAATGATAGTACCATTCAAAAAGTATTCAAAACACTTGAATGGCGTATCAAGCTTTTTGAGATCTCCGAGGTCAAGCTCAGTAAAGGAAATCACAGATTTATCCAAAACTAAGTTCTTTTGGCGCCACAATATCTTTTTGAAAATCGGTGACTTTGGATCTATATCCAAAACAGACCCTACAAATTCGGTTATTGTGCTTTCTTCAGCGTGAGCAAGATCATGCTCAGCAGGCGCTTTGCGTTTGCGTTTCTGTGCTTGAGGAGAATTCGATATAATGGAAGTTGAGGGTGACAACAGTTTTGCCAACGGAGCAGGACTTCCGCTTGAAATTACACAAATCTGTGAAGCCAACATAGAATCTGACATATTTACCGCTCTTTCAATCGCTTCTTGATCTTCATCATTGACAGGAAACGATGCCTCGCAAACACCATCAGTCAAATCGTCCTCCAATTCTTCTTTTCCGTCCGTATCGAAGTCAAAATCCATCGAATTCAAAAATTTCTCAATCTCCGCATCGCAAAGAGCTGATAGCTTATGCATTTGTTGACGTTCCATGCCTACTGAATCTATTATTTAAACTTAAATATGTATGTTTTGAGTTGTTTTACTTTCAAACATACCTTATAATATTTTTTTCCCGAATTTTCCCAAGGCCGCCTCTAGACGGGAAACCTTGTCGAAGCTATAAAAAGCTAACGAAAACTTTTTGTTGTTACAACAGCGGTGTTTTGCGTCCTTGACACTATCAGCAACACGTCAATATTTTTTTTTTTTAGCTTCGACTTTTTATAATAATTTTATTTTATTTTTTAATTTCGCACTTTTTGGCAAATAATTATTGCTTCCGATTTTCACAAAAATTTCAACTTCAATGACTGCAGCAGCTGACGCAAGCGCTGGCAAGTATTGTAAACGCAACGAAATTAATTTTTGGACTTCCCCGAATTAGACAAACGCAAAACGAATTCAAAAAGGAATGCGGAAAGCGAACTAGGGTGTTTTGAAGTTTGCCCGTCTAGAGGCGGTCTTGGGCACTAGAGGGTTAAGAGAGCGCCTTGTAAATTTTTCCGGGCCGCTGAAAGAAGAATTACTATAGCAATTGTTGGGATATTATACACGCTGGTTTTTTTTATGCCAATTTTATAGGCAAATTCGAGCTTTTAGCGCTTCCCACTTCATAAAGAAAGTCATTTTTGGTATTTTTTGTAACCCTGCTTCGTGTAAGTATGTATGTACATATGTGTGTATGCATCTGTGGGAGTTTTTCCTCTAGCAGCAGCTGTTTTTCAACTCGTTATCATTTTGTTCTGGTTATCTAATCCCTTATAGCCTCTGCTCTTCTATATTTATGCGCTTTTTTTTTTGCGGTCCCGTCATCCCTCGCCATGCTTTGTACGGTCTCTCGCTCAACACGAAAACTACTAAGCAATTCATTGTGTACTTGGTGTACTCTCGTTTTACTCCAGTCCATACATGCTTACCCCCACATATGTATGTACATATGTATGTATGTCAGTATGTAAGTATCCACTCACTTGCATATTAAACGTAAGCTTTGAAGATCGCTACGATCTTGAGATTTGCGCTCGTCGCTTCGACAAACAAATTTACTATATTTGTTGTTCTCATTTAAAAGTACTCGTATTTACTTGCATTTTGTTTCGTTTCTTTATGTCTCCATTGTTTGCTTTTGCTTCCTAGCCACTGCCCATCTCCTCCCGTTTTGGGCCTTGCTGGCGCATAGTAGTTTGCGCCTATAGATCAACATCCCTTTTCGCAAATGTAGCCGAGAAAGCGTTGGTGTTCGATGTTCGGTTCGGTGTTCGGAGCTCAGCCGTCAACAGTCGACGCGCGGCGCTAAACGCCTCATTCGTTGCAAATGCGAATTGGTTAGTAGCCACTTGCGAAGCGTTTTGATTACGCCTACAATACGATTATATATGTTCATGTATGCCGACTTACATGCTTATACATACATACATGTATTTGAATAAGCGACTCATCTTCCGAAACCAAGCTACCGACCCACTGCCCCGTCATCTGGCAATAACCTCGGTCGACTGGCGTGAATTATTGCGTCGGATATCGCAGCAAACAAGAATTCGCTTTGCTCGGCATGGAAATAAACTCAAAATTGCTTCGGCCACTGATAAGACGTGGCAAGCGGACTAATCTTTATTTCGCGCGTACAATGTACATACATACATATGTATGTATGTATTTGTGTGTAAAGTCAAATGTAGGTAACAATACATAAATATTCACTGTATTATTTCGTATTAGTTCGCGAAATTTTATTTGCTTAGTAGCAACGCGAAATGCTAGTGTTAACGGACATATCATATTTCAATACAGACATACCTACATACATACATACATACGTAGATGCGCTCTTACTGCCCCCAGTCCAGAGTGTTTTTGCAAAGCTTTTTAGATTTTGTTTCGCCACCCTTTTTTACTCTTTTCTTCACATCATCGATATTTACGATCGCATCATTTTAATCTACATATGTATGTATGTACATTTGGCATCAATGTCATTTTCTCAATGAGATATGTATAACGAAAACTTAAAAAAAAAGAAAACCAATAGCAAAAAAGGGTTTCTACTTCCGAAAGTAGTTTTTTAAGTTTTTATGATAACTGGAACAAAAATTACCTCTGCATTACGAAAGCTTGGATAAGTCATATTTCAAGAGCCGACTATAAATGCCCAAGTAATGACGAGAAATGTAATTAAGCGATCGCTCAGGTAACCAACATTTTTACATCATTTTAAAGGGTGTACGGCGAACGTGCAAATGTATGTATGTAAATACACTTATGCCTTATGAATGACTAAGGCGACAATTGTAATTACACTACTTAGTATCCTATCATTGAATCGAAATTAGCAGACAAACCGCGCACACGCATTTCTTGATGAATTTTGACAAAACAAACTTAATTAATTAGGACGCCTTTGTAAAAGTTCTGTTTTATAATTGAAAATTCTGTTCAAATGATAAAAGTTCATACATACATACATACATATGTAGATACATAAGTATGTATATACATTTGTAGATATGTATGCTTAGCTAATAAGTTCTATCAAAAGCATAATTTCATAAATTTGGCAATTTGCTGACTTTTAAGACATTTTCAAGCCAAGTAAAATACAAATAGATATTAACATACAAGCGTGTATTGTTCCGTAGCTACTAAACCATATATGATATGATATGTACCAGTATATGTACATACATATGTATAGACAAACATAAATACATACATATGTATGTATGAACGTGGGTGGTGGTTGCTTCCAAACAAGGCGGTTAAGCATATTTTTTTTTTATTTTTATTTTATATATGTACATACATACATACATATGTTCATATATTGATCGGTAGGGGGGCTTTACAAAAACTTTGTCTCTGTGCCTTCTGCAGAGACATTCATTCGTACACGTACATATTTCTTTAAAGCAAGGCAAACATTTTGGCTTAATTTTTTGCAAATCCATTGTGGAAAATTTGTTTTTTTTTTTTTTGTTTTGGTGAAACCTATGGCAACATTTTCTTGACGCTTGTTTTTTTTACGATTTTTCGACATGTGGTATTGCTTCGAGCAGGATAACTGACCCTTACTAATTTTTCCGGAAAGATTTTCCTTCGGGGATATGGATTTAAAATCTGTTAAAAGCTGTGGTTTGATGTAAAATGAATTCGTTGAATATAAATAATTTCAAATGACGTATGTATGTACATATGTATGTAGGTACACATGATGGTTTCCTAATATACATAGATACATACATATGTATGTATGTACACAAATGCGCCATGTCTTAGAAAGGCCTTGGAAAGATGAAATATACTTATGTACATATATACATAAGTATGTATGTATGTATGATCTAACTCCTCTGTGCAGGAGATGAGTTGCCCAAAATGAGTGCCATTGTTCCTTCCTTTTAATTTAAATATGAATTTTTGCTACCAGTCTGTTCCGTAAAGCTTCAACTGTACTTAGGATTCACATACATTTTGCTAATTTTGTATATTCCGAAGCTATCCAACATACCTCGCCTAACATCGTTTGATGTACCTTCCTACCCAGAAATCTCACGAAAGTTCAAAAACACAAAGGTACAAAATCTAACAGGACATTTACAGCCGAACCTGAAGTTGTATTCAAAGCGATATTACGACTATACTTTTAAAAATTTTCAGCACACACACAAACACACGTTCGGCCCAATGTACGAGCAGATTGGAATCTCGGACTTTCCGACTGCTTAAGACGCAGCAAAGGATTGAAGAGGCTGGGGCGGATTGGAACCCAGGGCGTTCTAACCGTCAAGAGCTACGACGCAAACCTGGCCATCTTCCCGTTGGGAACTTTCAACTAATACCTTCATGGAATCACTCGTCGCATGCATATGTAAGTAAGTACATCGATGCCTTATTTATATTAAATAGCTTAAAGGGGACGAGGCTGCGGCCCAAGACAGATTACAATAGACTTAAAACGTACGATCGAGCTCAGTGTTCAAACCACCTCCCGACGGAATACCTGACGGTGGTACCGGGGGGTTCGGTACATGACAGTAAGAGGTTTAGTGCTGGTTAAAGTCCCACACTGACGGGGTACAGGCTTTCGATGCTTCCTCCTCGTAAAAACAAAAAATGCATACATACATACATATGTATGTAAGTATGTATGCTTGTGTGTAAAAGCCAAGGGAAAAAGTGTGCATACAGTACAAGCAACAAATGGCAAAGATTTATAAATAACAACTTTTATCAGTCGTCGTTGAAAAACTACAAATCTTACATACATACATACATACATACATATGTGTTCAAGAATGTCGGATTATGTGTATGTGTGTAAATAACAATAAATACATATGTACATCATGGATGCACCAATGTAAATATGTACATACAAATGTATATACACGGATAGGTACAATAATTTCCATGTCGACGTGCCCGAAGCAAACGAGAGAGAGCACGCCCCATATGCCAATGCTTATCGTAGAGCGCTCACATTCCTTTCGCCCATGGAAAACACTCTAACAAAGTGAGAGCTGCGGCAAAAAAATAAAAACCTGGCGCTAACCGCTGATGAGCGAAGAGATCGAGAGTGTGCCCAAATGGTGCTTTATGAAGACAAAACTGAGCACTGATCGCACTAGAGATGTTGGCGGGGTAACAAAAATTAACGAAGTAAACAAGTATAATAAACAAAGAAATGCGAATTAAATAATAAAGGCGTACGTACATACATACATACATATATAGTATGTGCATGTATGTATATGTATGTATGGTATCCACATATGTATGTACAAATATACGCTGCGAATGTTAGCAAGCAATGAAGAAAGGGCTTGTGGGTTCGTGTTAGCATTGGGTTTTAGAAGTCAAATACAACATACATAAATGCAACTTCAATAGTAAAAGTAATTTATAAAAATGGTAATCAAAATTTGAAAGCAGTGTAAAGTGATTAATACAGAAAACTTCCATTGGCTATTTAAAGCTTGGCACATTTAAATATTATTTAGACCCAAATGCAACTCTGGACGAGATGAAAACAGCTTATCAACACACGATTTTCACACGCACTCAAATGAGAGGACTTGCAATTAGAGCCATATATTCAATGCATACACATGTTTACACGAGGTTGTGTTGATTAGTCACCTTAAATTGGAACAACTGTCGGTTTTAATTTCAAACTTTTTACAAAACTCCTTAAAATTTTTCAAACTTAAATAATCGAAAGTTTCGCTAAAACGCAACATCACTTTGTTTTCCTTTTCTTCATTGGCTTTGTTTGCCTTTCTTGAGATATGTCAAATTCCGCGGTAAGGCATATGTATGTACATACATACATACATACATACATATGTACGCATTTTCTACCTATGCATGAATTCATTTAGGTACATACATATGAATGTATATATGTATAAGTATGTTTGTGTATAGGTACATATGTACATATGTATGTGCATAGGTATCTACATGTGAATGAAAAAATTATTCGAAACAAACACAATTATGCAGTTAGAGAAATATTGTTTATACATACTATGTATGTATGTACATATGCATGTACATATGTATATACTCACATTAATTAACGTTCAACTTGCCTGGCTGTTACTTAAACTTAAACTTAAACACGTGCATATTATTTATCCCAAAAGCAGAACTATTTTTTTTAATATCTGTTATTGCATTGGAGCAATGAATGTTCTTTGTAAGCAAACACATGTACGTACATACGTAGATACAAACATAAAAAAAACTACATAGGTACCTACATATGTACATATGTACGTATGTACGTACTTTATTCTAACTTATTACATAGGTATTTCTCACTTTTTAAAAAAATTTAACGAGTATACGAACGCACAAGCGTATAAAATATGTAAGCTGCACTGGTTGATTCGCGTTCCAAATGTTAACCAGAAAAGCGGCAAATAAAAATATCAAAATTTTAAATTACATACACACATATGTACATAAATACATAAAAAACACAAATATCTATTCAGCTTCTCTATTATCAACGAATAAATATCATGAATCCATGGATCGCATACACTACCATGCGCTTACATACATACATAAGTACGTACAAATACATCCATATAAATATCTATTGTATGAACGGGCATACAACAAATGTGCATATGTATGTACGAGTACGAATGGCAGGTTGCCATCACGGCAACGACCACGTTCGACCACTCTCCTCGCGACAACTCGCAGAATGAGCGTCTCACCGACGGAAACTGCTTGTAAGATCGACCGGACGAAGAGCGCCTTAGCAAGAAGGATTCTCTTAACTCTTTGAAGCAAACTCACCATGCACCAAATATGTATGTACATAAATACTACATACATATATGTACGTAGTATGTTTGTATGTATGAATCAATGAATGCACTGCATACAATTTTGTTTTTCGTTATCACTTTTTTAGCCCTTTGTGTATTTTCCGTTTTCCGTTCACCGTCATTTTTATTTTTTTATAATCACGGCTGCAGCAATGTCGGTGTATGCCGCTTTGAACGTTTAACACGTTTTTTTTTACACTCTTGCTTTACGCAAATAACTGTATCGCTTTACACTTTGTGCAAAATGCTACGAATTGTAGGAAAACTATTATTTTCCAGTGAATAAATGCATATTGCTTTGACACATTGAAACGTTGAGAATGCAAATCTGTTTGGAAACGCGAATTCGAAACTACTGCAATTTGAAAATTTATAGCTTTTATGTGCAGTGATTTTGCCACGGAATAAATCAAAACAAAATATTTAGCAGGCGTGAATAACAACACTGTTGTGCAACTGCAACAAAAACGAGCGAGAATTAGTCTGTCAATTCAATAGCAATCAATTTCATTCGAAACACTTTCAAAATGCCGTGACCAACAGCATGCAGAAAAATATACGTCAAAACGTTTCGCGAAACTCTTTACAACTGCACAAATTGCTTGCTGTGGCCTTTATCTCTTGCAAGAGCGATAAAGAAGCAGCAACAGTCGACGTTTTTCTCATTTTTCTCTCAGCTCTGCTTTTTATACTCTTCGTTGAGGTTTCTCCTCTGCGATACTTCATTTCACTGGCAAGAGCGCACTTAGCATCCGCACAACACATTGTCACAATTGAAGGCTTCAACAAACTTACTGTCCATGCGGGAGCGAACGCCAAGAAATACTCGCTGTTGCATGGGCGGCAGTGAATACTCCAAAAACTCAACACAATTGCAATACAGGTAAGACGACGAGGCAAGCCAACGGACGCATAGCGTGTCGGTCAATTGTGGTAATGCGCAAGTAGCTGTTGGAAATCGGGCGGGTAGATGTCAGCACTAGAGCACCCTGTTGAATATTGGCGACCACAACACTGCGTTAAGCAGGTTAGTCGGATAACCGGTTTTAAAAGTTTTGTTACAGCAATAGCAAGGTGAATCTTGGATAGCATGCAGGGTAACTCTAAGAAGAAATATATTTGTTTAAGATTTTAAATCGATTTGAGAAATTAGCGTCTGTACTAGCGATTATTTCGTGCAGTGTTTATTTCTTTAATGCAGCAAACTACAGTTTTGACCTTGAAAATATTTATGTATGTATGTATACGTAATAGGCATTTATGTATGTATGTACGTAGTATGTAAATTTGGTGTATTGATGCTTCTCTCAGCATAAAAAAAAATAAAAATTATAACTTCGAACAATACCCGAACAACACTCCGTATTGAAAAAACTAAAGGAAGGAATCGATTGTACCCCATGGCGGTATATGAAAGACTTCTCTTTATAGCGGTTTTTACATCTCAAAAGAATAAAGAGTTCAGCACAAAAAGTTTGGTTTGAAAAATCGTATAATATATATATGTACATATATGTATATGTATAGATGTACATACTATGTACATACATACCTAAAATGTAATTCACATTTTTATTAGTATATAAAATTTCAAGAAGGATCCGATTCTAGAGCTTTGCGTCACTTAATTCCTTTAATTGGACATTCTTATATTGAATTCTCTCGCTTTTCCTGTGAAAAGTTTTTTATGTCGTCATAGCCACGGTGACTCAATTTGTATCCAGCAACGGCATGTCCGAAGCGTACTGCTGCTTGCAAATCTTTATTGAGCACTTGCAACGCGTATATAACACCAGCACAAAAAGTATCTCCAGCGCCAAGTGAGTCCACTATCTGAACGACTGGCTTTGAGGGCACAAATGCGTAGTCGCCCTGCGAATCCAAACATGCAGCACCATCAGCACCCCACGGACATATGATTGCCGGTTTTTGTCCTTTTTGCTGAGGTTTGAATTTGTCATACAAACTCTTTACTGCTTCTTGTGGTTTATTCCAGCCCAAGTACGCTGCCAAATCTTTACCGAGGAAAACATAATCAGCTGCCTCACCCAATTCTAGAATTTCCTCCTTCATTTTTTCCAAATCGATCGATATTTTAATATAATCATTTGGATTTTTCTGCTCTCTGTTGTATTGTCGAATATGTCGCATAAACTGTAAAACAGACCCAGAATTTCGACCCTCGAAGTGAACCCATCCGTAATCGCTTAATTTTAGTTGGCCCAAGTGTTTATATTCCAACGATGGAAACCCTGGATTTGAATGAATTATTGTACGTGAGCCTGTTTCTTTGTTAAGTATAACCGATGAGAAGGGTGGATCCATTTCGGTTCTAGGACAATTTTGAATGTTTATTCCACGCTTGCGACAATCTTCGTATAGAAATTCAAATGCCGGCGAAGCGCTCAGCATGCCCAGGAATTCAACATTAGTGGCGCCCAATTGCCGCAGCACGGTGCAGTTGTTGGAAGCGTTGCCACCACGCTGCCAGTAGCCAGCAGCACATCGTTTATCGCTGTCCTCGACGGGGTAATGCTCTACGACGTGTATGACGTCCAGTACACACATGCCAATGAAAACTATGCGGCGCTGCTGATCCGTTTTCTTCAGAATAGACATTGGAGACGTTGGGTTTGTAATGTGGTTGTACTTGTACGTAAATTTGTTGCGAATGTAACACTGGGAATTTGTTATTTTAAATTGACGAAACCTCCCTGTTTGCTGCGATCAACAGAGATTTTATTTGTATATCAGAACACCTCCAACTAACATCTGTGTTAGGTCTTTTATTTGCAAACTAAAATCTTATCAGGTAAATCGTTATTGCATGAGGTATTCTTATGTAATTTCGAACAACTGCTTTCGATTATCGCCTCAGCTTTCAACTAGCCAATACTCACCGTGTGATTAGCGTTTTTAACTTTCATGCTCTCTTACTTATATGCTCTCTTTAATTGATTGGAGGTGTCGGCTACGATTCAAGTAGGTACATATGTATGTACATACATAGCTTAGAGATAGACTCGGGCGCGTTTCTAATTTTCGGGAGAGAAATTAATGCAAACATTTATTAAATTGGAGAACTCGGTTTTCATTTACACATGAACATACATACATACGTACATATGTATATAAATACATATGTATGTTCGTATATATTTACATTCATACAAGCAGTGTTGTGCATATCATTAGGTACAAAATTCAAAATGACATAGTTTGCCATTTATACTCAATTATTTCTTTTTAAGAATGTTCAATTAGAATTCAGTTCATTTTCTAACATAAACCTAAGCTTAAACCCTTTTAGAAAACCAAAAAAAAAAAATGCAATATGTATGTACATATGTACATATGCATTATTTATCTATGGACCTGTCAGTCAAATATCGGCGCATATGTATGTACATACATATGTAAGTATACTGAAAAAAACGAAAAAATAAAATTCAAAAAAAAAAATTATATAAAAAAGCTTCCATTCAATTAGGTCTGCTTATTTAAGTAAGATTTCTAACAAATTTTATAATACGTGCAAATGAAAGAAATCTTTTAATAAACCAAAAACTGTTTGGTAGCAATTGATATGCTCAGTTTTTAGAAAACGGGTTCTTCCTTCTTCGAAAATTCTTAATTGCAGCTGAGAAAGAGTTCTTAAGATTTTTTGATTTGAATCGTGTTGAAGGGATAATTCGCTTCCGCTTCCTGCTATTAAAAATATTTTCTCATTGGAGTCGCCCTGTTTGGCTTTCTCTATTCACCACTTTAATAAGTCAATATACTGTAAGTAATCGGTTACCCGAAAACCCTGCAATGCGCAGGAGGTGTAGTTATATATACATATGTATGTATGTATGTCCATACCTATTGTGTTTCTGCGATGATGTTTCAACACACTAACCCCCGAATTCAGTAAGCTATCTCAGGGCCGTTTGCACCATCTCCGGTTAAGCGCTTAATCGGAACTAAAAGCGCTGATTAAGACCATCCGTCAGATAAGTAAGCGCTGAATTGTAGCTAATTTTAACCGAAGATGGTGCAAACGGCCGTAAGTCTCTAATAGAGAAAAAAGACACAATTTTAGAGCATTTGGCATTCATTAATTTAAAAAAAAGGCCTCTAGTATAATTATAAAGTCTCTAAATTGTGACCTGGTGATGAGCAGGTTACAGAAAATTAAAATAAAAACGAAAGAAAAAAACGAGTAAAGGTGGAAAGCCAAGTTACTGAATGGCATGGGCAAATAAAATTCGGTATTTTTTGTTAAAACAACAGTGCATTCCATTTGTATGAAAACTTTCAATATATGTATGTCTGTATGTATGTATGTACACACGTATACCTGCGGCCAAGGCACTTAGCATTTGCTATAATTTCATTGCGAATTTGACTTCAGATATTTCTGTTAAAGCTTTGACATTTCATTCAATTTCAAATTAAACAAACGGAAAATTTGTGTGAAGTCTCAATAAATTTTTTTTTGTATTGTTGCATTGCAAATGTTCCGTTTTATTTCTGATCTAAATTCCAAAGACGTCAAAATGTTTTCCTCAATTAATTTTCTATTTTTGATATCGCTGGCAGTCACGACGTGGATCATTCTCTGTTATTTTAAACAAATCGAGCTACAACGAGAGGAACAAATGACTGTTGAGGTTCATATGGGTAAAATTCTTGCCATTTAGATGAAATAAAATTTCGGCAGAATTCGAATCACCAACTTCAATTTTTCATTTAGATAACACAGTTGCAGAAAATCTGAAACCAAACGCATGTCTTGAAAACTATGACATTTATTTAAACTTTCTTGGCGTTTTTGCTTGTATATACGCCTTGGCAAAGGTAGCCTCAGTGGCTGAAAGTTATGTCAGCCAACAGGCGCACTTCCGCTTTAAGCAAGTAAAATTATTCAGCAGTCAGCACAAAGAGCCATCGACGATCGACGAATATCGGGTACAACACCTAGGTCTCACAATGCAGATCGAGAACTTGGAAAAGGAAAACGCAAAATTGGAGCAGAGGTTGAAGCACCTAGAGCAGATCAATTGTATGCTTGGAGGAAAGGTGCTCGTAAATTCCGCCGTGCCAGCCTGCGCTAATAAACCCCACCTAAACGACTTCGGTAGCCCCCGCCAAACGAAGAAAACCAACATAGAACTCGCGCCAGGTGTACCGAGGGCTTGTATCTGTGCCCCGGACAACAGTTCAGTAGTTAGCGTTAATACTGGGTGTTTTGTTTGTGATCGATCTAGCGGAATAGGAAGAGACTTAGATGCAAGCGCTGTCCATGTCGATGAAGTTCTCGCCTTTCGGAATATGCTGATACAAGATCGTCAGTTTCAGCTGACACAGCAGGTATATGTGAATGACGTCAATGTAGAATGGAAATTTCAAGACTTTAACCAAGAAGGTGGCAACATCACGCAAATCTGGCAAAAATATTTGGAAATGCAAAAATATGCTATACAAAAGCCGACCTCGGCTCAGACGACAACGGAAATGGCAAATGCTGTGCCTTTTGTTGTATCCACCGAAGAACTACAAACGATAAAAGGTAACACCGACCAGCAAAGGGGCAAGCGCCAACCACAACGTACATACCCCACCTCAACGACAACAACAACCATAATATCCAGAAGATTGCGCAGTTATCACACAACACAAGCACACATGCGCATACCACAAACAACCCTAACTTTACCTATACAAATTTACTATACAAATTTGTTAGTTTGTCTAATGTGTTGGTACTTTTAATATGGAGGGTGCTGTTTCTATATACATATGTATACATAGTATAGTACTTGCATACATTTTAATATTTGCAGGATGCGTTTTGACAAATTCGAATAATATGGGACAATGAATAACAGAAAACTAATAGCTGCATTTTTTATTTCCATACGGAATTTACTCCAATATGTTAAATGATTTGATTCACAAGACATCTCAGTAACATAATTGATTAGAGGAAAACGTTTCGAAGCCAAAAAAACCTTTTGAAGGTAATTGTTGTCATTCTAAGTTTCATGAATATAAATTATTTGTAACTCATGTTGTATATTTTAATAAAATGATTTAAAAAATGGTAAATTTGTTTGCTAAAGTATTTATAACGATATCAATAGCGAAGTTATAATGAAAATATTCGTACTCAATTTCCTGTGGCCGTTTCTTTCCCAATTCTTTTTATAAATAAGTTGGCAGTACTGCGCGATTGACAGCTGCAGACAGCTGATCATAAATGTTGTATGAAATTAAAAAAGTCCAGGAAATTAAATGCGATTTCCCTACGCTTCCAATAATTTCATTTAAGGGATTACACATCGCATTTGAACAATATCTTATATGTTATCTACTTAAATAGTAACATAAAAACGACAAAATGGGAAAAGGGTTTAACAATTATATGTGCAAGAAGTTCTTTCACCCTGCTTCAAGAGACAATCTCAAACGGGTAAGTTCGTTTAAGATATGTGTTTACATATGTAAGAGTATTTCTTGATTTTAAATAATGTCTTGCCTTGTTTAACTAAATTCGATTCAAAAATTAATAATACAAAAAAAATGGACAGGTATGGATGGCCGAACAACAGGCCGAGGCTTACAAAAAGAAACAGGAGGAACTACGAACACAGTACGAAAAGGAACAGAACTTGCATGAAAATAAAGCTATGCTCAGCAAAGACAGCAAAGACAAACTAAGTGTGAATTTTATGTACGAGCCGCCACCGGGGGTACGCAAAGAACGTGAAAAAGACGCCGCTGAGCCAGAGTATAAATTCGAATGGCAACGCAAGTTTAACGCACCCCGCGAATCATATTGCAAAGGTGACACTGAAATTCGCGATCAACCTTTTGGCATCCAGGTACGTAACGTCCGTTGCATCAAATGCCACAAGTGGGGTCACATTAACACCGACAAGGAGTGCGGCATGTACAGCATTTCTATGAGTGAGGCACGAAAGCTGCACTCCGAGGCCGAAGCCAGCGAGATGATGGCAAAGAATGTGCTTGAAGAACAAATGAAGGAAGATGGACTTGTGATGAAAAAATCCGCTATGGAGCTACAAAATATCAAACAAATAAATCAGCAGCACAGATTTGTGCCAAGTGATGATGATGAGAGGGTAGTGAAGGGTTCCACAGGTGAGGGAAACACAGAATTAGTCTTTTTAAAATCGCTGAGCAAGGAACAGAAGCTGGAGTTGCTAAAAAAATTGGAAAAGCTTGAAAAATTTAAAAAGAAAAAAGAAAAACGAAATTTTAAGAGTAAATCGAAGAAAAGTAAGAAGGAAAAAAAGTCAAAATCAAAATGTTCCAAAAAGACGAGCAGCAGCAGCGGAAATTACTCAGACGAAAGTGATGACCATAGTCCCAAAAAGAAAAAACAAAATTCATTACATAAAAACTCCAAAGGAGATAAGATAAAGGAGAAACAAAGTGAGTCGAGCGATGAATCAAAGTCGTATAGCGATTCTTCAAGCGCTAGCTCCGAACTTGAACAAACGTTGCGATCTAAACATGTCTCCAGGAAAAATGATAGAAAGAATAGCTCAAAAGTCATACAACGTCGCTGTCGAAGCAGATCACACGAAGATAGAGGTCGTGGACGCAATGACAGTTGGAATCATCCTCAAAGTTATGAGCGAAAGGAGAGAATTCGTGGAAGAGAACTCAAGGATTCAACCTATTCAAAAGAAACACGCACTGAAAGACATTTTTCCAAAGACCGCCGCTACCGAAGTTCATCACGGGAAAGAGATCATAGGCGCTTTAAAGAAGACCGGCGAAACCGCAGCAGATCAAGGGAAGGTAGGCGAGATAACAGTCGGTAAAAGCCAAGAGAGTTCTTGCATTAATATCAAGTTCCACAATATATCGTCATCCCTTGTCAAGGGGTAATGCCATTTAACAATAAACAAGCAAATTGCAAAAAGGAAAATAATGACCATTGTATATTGCAAAATTAAAATAAAAAAATAAGAACAATTTATTGTACGTTTTCAGTTTTTAATGAATGAAATGCTAATTATTATATTATTATTAATATGTGTTGAGTCCAAATTAAGTAATCTGAATTATAGCAAATTATTCAGTTTCTAACGGCGGCGGTAGTGCTCGATCCAGCGGTTACACAAAAGTCCGTGCCATGATTACCGGAATCACGTGGAACATTCTACAAAGTTTTCGATCATAAAAGTTAGAATAAGCAATACATAAACAAGTCTACTTACCTTTACTTGTATATGGCTCTTAAGCATTGCTGCACGTAAAATTGCCATGCGCAAACGTCTTTGATATTCCATGCCCATACTAATGGCACGTTCAAAAGTGCTATTACGCTGATCGGCTTCTTTGGCGCACAAAATTTTGTTCTGGGAATCGATACGTGCCTGGATCTGTCCATCTAGTATAAGTTGCATAACCTCATTCTCTAAGGCTGGTACACTGCGATTAAAGGCTGTTGCCATTTTACGCATATCAGCCGAAAGATAAGGACTAAAGTATTGTATAAGCGCGCGGTTTCTTATCTTTGTGTAGAGCGTGTTGACGTGTGGAGCTATGTACATGTCTAACAACAAATTGTCGCGAATCTCATCAAGTAATTTTAGGCAGGATGCGTATTTGGATTCGTAGAATTTGAAAATTATATCGCGCAGTTGTGGCTCTAATTCAAGAAACAGTTTGAAAGAGCTTGAGGATATTACATTTTTTTGCAACTCTTGACGATCGAAAGTGGCAAGCGCACAAAGGCCTCCATACATAGCAACATTATTCTGAGAAAGCATTTCAGGAAATTCGCAATGATCGAAGCTGGCTTGCAAAAATTTCTTGGCTGCGGATTTATATTTCTTTGTTTGAAGTTCGGCGAGACCTGCTGCACACTTAAGACGCGTGGCAACGGACTGCAAAGGATGTTGATTATTAATAAAAAAAAAAATTGAATATATGTACCTATATAAATATAGACAATTTAATTTACATACCAAGTTTGCTTCCTTTGGTCCCTCCATGAAATCAGGTGTGCTCTCTGCTTTGTTGACATAGCTGAGCACATGCGCCCAGTTTTGTAAGTATAACGACACCTTAATAACGTTGAGACACATATTGATCACATGTTTGCCGCTGGTGCAGTAGTCGCGAGCACGCGAATAACATTTCAAAGCGTTAGTTAGATCTCCACAGCTCAAATAGTGATCGCCCAAATCATCATGACCACGTCGTATGCTTTCCTTGATCGAATTAGATTTGTAATTTTTTAAATCCGAGTCTAATTTTTCCAAATTGAAGGCTGCTTGTTTACTTTTAGTTTCTACCCAGTTGCTATCAAATGCTGGCAAGTCCACAGCATCAGTCCCACCTACCGCACCTCCAGCCTGTGCAGCTGACTGAGCAGCAACATCAGGCAGACCAGCGGAGCCTCCAGCTTGGCCAGAACCGCCAGCACTTAACTCTGACAATTTTTTGTGCAGCGATTGATACACGCTAACATTGTACGTGGTCATAACATGCTTAATAGCCATCTTAAGTGCCTCGACACGAAGTGTTGGACAAACATCCGCTACGAATTTCAGACGGTATAGTGTCGCCAAGCCCGTATACGAATTAGCGTACACTTCGAGATCTAGTGAAGGATTCTCAACAATTAATTGGTGTTCCTCATTGTTGTCATTGTCCTCTATGGGCGCGTCCACTTGCATCGGCTCAATAGCAATCTATAGGATAGAAACGGATAAGGGTGAAGTGTAAGAAAGAAACAATGACATTCAGTAATTTCAGTGTTTGAAAGCTGCACCTAGAACAACTTACCTGCGCCAATGGTCCCGGCATCAGTGACATATTATTTTACGGATTAACGGATTTTAAAATTTTCTTTATGTCTTTATAAACAAAATTATTGGTACTTTTTCTGCTTTTTTTAATCAGAAACTAGATTTCTGATTTTCACCAATAGCTTGCATACAGCCGGTTTTGACAGAAAAATAGTTAGGCAATTTTTAAACAACCTTGCCAGAGGCAGTGCAGAAACTGAATTAAATTTAAAAAAATTTCATTCGCAAAAAAACTTTAATATAGAATTTAAAAAAAGAAACAATTTAATTTGTTTTAAATACGCGTCTAATTCAATTTATTATCGGTAACATAATTTAATTATGAAGAAATAATTATTTCACACTTAAATCCAAATGAATATCTATTGGGAATGGACAGTTGAAATAAGAAGTCAGCATCACACCACATGTTATAAAGAATAAACATTAGACGGTAGTTAGTGAAAATTTAATTAATTAACTTATTTCGTAAAAATATTTCATTAGCAAACATGAGCGAAGTATCTGGAGAAAACAGTGTACAAATATCTAAAGAAGACAAGGATAACGATACTCAAAATGTCGCAAATGAAGCACTCTGTCCAAAGGAGGACGGCTCGTCGAACGTGGAGTCATCAAATACCGAAAACGATGAATTCAATTATTTAAAAAGAAATGAATTCACTTCAGAGATTTACAAAATAGAAGTAAGAAATTTGGGCTACTTCGGCATTGGCGTAAGTATTTTGAATAAATATTAATTATAGAGGAATTTTTCATAAATAATTTTTACTTTTCATATGGCCCTGTAGGAATTTAAAAAGTTGTTGAAATCCAAGCTCAACCTTAATATGACCAAAATTAAATCACCACTTCGAAAGGAATTCGCTTTCGTGTGTTTTCGAAGTCAAGAAGACCAACAACGCGCAATTGAAACTCTCAATGGTTACAAGTGGAAGGGCAAAGTTTTACAAGCAGCAGTAAGTAGGAAAATACTTGAAAATCGTATCCTATTTTGCATTAACTCCTTTATTAATCTAAAATAGGCTGCTAAAGCATCTGCAGATCCACTGCAGAAGCGTCGTAACGAGCAAGCACTGCGTGAAGACGCCGGCACGCAGCCGAAGCGTCAACGCACGTCTGCTGACGCCATCTGTCCCTATGCAAGCATACCATACGATGAGCAATTAGAAAAGAAAAGCAACGAAATAAAGGAACTGCTAAAGAAATTCACAAATAAATTGAGCCATATTAATCAAGCAGCAAAAAAAGAGTTGAGTGATTTCAAATTTGAAGGTGTTGAAGCGTCGCCGCAGATTAATGGTTATCGGAATAAAAACGAATTTACTGTTGGTAAAAATGCGCAAGGCGAAATTGTTGTTGGCTTTCGTTTGGGTAGCTATGCCGATGGTTCAGTTGAAGTTTCAGAAATACAAAACTTACCCCATATTCCCGACTCTGCAAAGTGGGCAGCGGAAAGTTTTCAGCAGTTTGTTAGAAACTCAAACTTTTTACCTTTCAATCCGGAAGACAACTCTGGCCACATACGACAATTAATGGTGCGTACCTCTGAGCACACTGGCGAAATAATGTTGGTTGCTGGCGTTTATTCCTCTAATTTAAAGGATACTGAAGTGGCGGAATTGAAGCTCAAACTAAAAGTTTACTTTGAAACCTCCGAAGGAAAAGGCTTTAAATGCACATCTTTATATTACCAAGATGTGAAACATCGGGAAGCGGGCCAAATGGTGTCGCCTGTGGAACATCTCTACGGCAGTACGCACAACACCGATATCATTCTCAATCTTTCCTTCAAGATAAGTCCTCTGGCGTTTTTTCAGATAAACACACACGGGGCTGCAGTACTTTATGAAAAGGCTATTGAATTAGCCGCGCCGCAACCACATTCCACAGTTTTGGATATTTGCTGTGGCACTGGCACTATAGCGTTGGCCTTTGCGAAACATTGTAAACAAGTGATGGGTGTGGAAATCATACCAGATGCAATTAAGGACGCTGAGTTTAATGCGGCAGCTAATAACATTGAAAATTGTAAATTTTTTGCTGGCAACGCAGATGACTATATACAATCAATGGTTCGTGAAGTGGTGTATGGCAACGCACCAAGTGAGCCGCTGGATTTGATTGCTGTAGTAGATCCACCGCGGGCGGGATTGCGTAAGAATTTACATAAGTTGTGATTTTAAAAAATAAAACTCGTCTATGATTTATATATTCCAGATAACCGCTCAATAGCAGCAATACGCGCTGCTTCTGCCATTAAACGCTTGGTATACGTTTCTTGTAATCCAGCACACGCTCAACGAAATTGGATTGAACTGGGTCGGCCTGAATCGAAGCAATACAAAGGTGAACCCTTCTTTCCTAAAACAGCAATTGCTGTAGACATGTTTCCCCACACAACACACACAGAATTAGTTATTCTGTTTGAACGCGCTGTGCAAGAAAAAGACATGCAAGAAAAGGACGCAGTAGTGGAGACTATAGGTGACTCGAAAGTCAAAGCTCCGGAAACTGAAAGTTAGCATAGGTTTTATCCAGAGAAGGCAACAGTTACAATTTTAATTACAAAAACCAATATTACTTTTAATTAAATATGAGCCAATTAAATACCTACATACATATGTATGTATGCACATACAAACCACCAACATCGTGAGTCAGAGTATTTAAAGGCAAAGTACTTCCGGTATTTGTGGGTACAATCAATAAATATGTATGTATGTATATAAATATCAAGATGGTTTTTACAATTATATGAAAATATAAAACAAATATCTTCCAACTTGTTTAATTTTTGGATTACAAAGTTTAAATTCATGGTTTGAATTACAATCTAAGTCCGCCTGAATGTCATGGGTAATGAAACACTAAATTTTTTCTACAAAAAAACATATTTTTTATTCAAAAACAAGCTTATCTGTTTTAAAAATCCTCAAAATTGTAATTGATCTAATTGAATTTAAATTTGTTTACTCTAACATTGTTTATTGAATATCCCATACATTTCATAGCGTTTTCTTGTGAACTTATTTAGCGTGCGAATAAGAAGAAGCATTATCAGATGTTAGTAACAACAAAAAAATAAAATTTCAGATATCCGCAAAATTCAAGAAAATATTATTTGTGATATGTGTAGAAGAACTCGATTCAAAAATTAAGCGATCCTAAATCTGAAATGTATGAAGAAGATGGCCTTCACCGATTTGGGACGGCTTTACCTGAACTAGACGAGGGTAAGTTAAATATTGCTCCCCTTTCGGTTAGTCACTAGTATACATACATATATGCTGCTATCATCCGGGAAATTTACAGAAACCATACCATCGAAGAAGCCAATACGACCGGAAGATCAAATTGTAACCGATGAAAATGGAAAGCGTCGATTCCATGGCGCTTTCACGGGTGGCTTTAGTGCCGGATACTGGAATACAGTCGGCTCCCAGGAAGGATGGACACCGGCGACATTTAAGAGTTCTCGCGGTGAAAAGGCTGCCCAAAGATCCCAGCAACGGCCTGACGATTTCATGGATGATGAGGATCGCGGTGAGTTTGGTTTTGCACCGCAACGGCTTCAAACCCGAACAGAATACACTTCGTACGAGCCGGAGGATAGTTATAAACGGAAGCTGGCGGTGCCGCACAATGGACCTATTCCTGGTAAACCAGTGTTAGAGCAGCTGCTTGCACAGCGTGACATTAAAATTGGTGAACGCATTCTGAAAAATATGGGATGGCGACTAGGACAAGGTATTGGCCCGCGACAAACCCGAAAAGAAAAGAAAGTGGCTCGGAACAGAAACCGACGGGAAATGTATGTAATGCAACAGTATGGTTATCAACCTACGGTACCCAGAGTGGAATCTCCAGGCCATTCTGATGATGCAGACGGCGAAGTAGAAAGCTCTGATGATGATGGACCAGATGAAATAACATTTGCACCAGATGATTATGACCCTTACGTATGTAAAGCAAAAAGAGACCGATTTGGCTTAGGTTATAGTGGAGGTTTGAATCGTGAACCAGTGCTTTCAAGTGCGCCTGGAGCAGCTACGAGTAATAAACACATAAACCTGTTCGAACCTACTTTGGAGGCGATAAGTAAAAATAATAAGAAAATATCCTTTAAAGGACAAGCATTTGGCGTGGGTGCGTTGGAGGAAGAAGATGAAGATATATATGAAAAAGACGATTTGTCGCGTTATGATTTTTCGCTTGATAATCATAAACCAAAAAGAAAGAAAGTTGTTTACGAACAGGATCAATTAATTGTAGAAGGGTTTTTAGCATGCCAGACATCAGTGAGGTTAAACAAACCAAAAAATCCAGATGTACCAGCAAATTTTACAGCACGTAACTGGACAGAACGGAGAAGCCGCTTTCAACCAATGGACGCCAAAAAAGCTGTTGAACTTGAATTGTATTTCAAAGAAGTAGAGTTGTCAAAAAAAAAACTAAACCCAAATGAACGAGCTGAAATACTAGGGGAGATAGGACTTATTGAAGATATTCCGTCCACAAGTACGTACGCGCGTCAGGAGCAAACGCAGCAAAAAAATCTGCAAAGTTTCGAAGAAGGGCGGAATAGTAACCTGACTCGCGTAGAAGGTGGTGGAGTAAGGTTGCCGGAGAAAGCGAAAATTATGTTGGAACGACTTGAACAGACCGACCGTTTCATATCCTCTAGGACCGACAAAGAATTCAACAATGCCACTATGCACAAAAGGAGCGATGCTTTAACGGAAGTGATGAAGCAAGTCTACGATCAATCCAAAAAGTTTGATTCCACGTCTAGTTTGTTTAAGCCCTTTCTGCATGATGAGCAAAAACAACGTCGATATGAGGAATTTCTATTAGCCGAGATTAAGACAGAAGAAGAAATCGCAAATTTCCTAAATGAAATACAGCCAATACATTTGAGCGGATGGGATCGAGAGATGGAGAAGAAAGAATTCATTCAGGCGAAAAAAATATTTAGGCCACTGGATGGGCTGATGTCACAACGGTGAGTATGTACATATGCATTTGCCAGAAAAGGTTCCAAACGCTTTTAATTTCGACGAGGTGTAATTCGTGCAAAACCTAAAAACCCACAGAAGCGGAAGCAAATTTTCGCACACCCTGTAAACATTACTTAACTAAATACCTTTTTATATGGCCCAACCCCGTCGACCGAAAGTACTCGTATTGTCGACCTTGCAGGATCTAGCAAAACATTATAAAAGAAAAAACATTATTTTATATATTTTAGTTAATTTAGCGATTGAGGATCAACCCTGACATCCTAAACACCTGTCCGGTACGGATTCCTCATACTATTTGCATACGCATTTAAACCGCCTCAAGTAACACCCCTTTTCCTAAGCTTCGACTCTCCTAAACATTGTGCTTCCTTGACCTTCCGCTATTTGAGGCAGACTATATCGAATCAAGGTTAAACAACAGAAATTCCCATTAATTTCTGGGTTATGTTATGCGATCGTTTTAAATTTCCAGAAGTATGTATAGTATCGGTCATTTTAATGTTTTGTGATTTTTTTTCAGTTTTGTTTCCGAGACGAATCTGCAATCAGAACAAACCGTTACTGAACAACCACTACTTAGTAGTCAAACCCCGAAGAAAATTATTGTTGAGCGCTCTCAATCAGTGTGGAAACCTCATTCTCTACTATGCAAACGATACAACATCGCTGAACCATTTGGTGGTCAGTTGGAAGAGGAAAAACCGCCGCCTTCGGCAAAGATATCGGTTTTCGACTATCTAGAGGATTGTTTACATAAAAAGTCTGATTTCCAAACACCTGTCATCATACCAATGAAAATACCCGAAATTAAGCCTATATTGAAGCAGCCACGATGTGTAGCAGAAAATGTATCGGTTACTACATGTAATGCTTCGACAATGACTACGCATAGCTTAAGCTCGTCTGATTCATCAGCTACTTCGATAGTAGTTGTCGATCAGTTGAAAAGAAAACATTCAAGTATAAGACTTCAAAAGGACGATCCTCCAAAAGTAGGACGTCCAACTGCGAAAACCGATTTAGAAAAGCTTTCCGAAGAGTATATATCAAAACCGCCTAGCGAAAAGTTAGAGCTTTACAAAGCCATATTTGATGATAGCAGTGATGAAGATGGCACTGAACAATATGAAGTGACTGTTATCAGTAAAGAAGGAGCCAACACCGATGATTGTGCACTGAAAAAGGAATTACTGGGAGCACGTTTGTCGTCATCTTTCAGTGCAGATTATGTTAATGTTTTAAGGAACACATCTCCGCCACGTGGCATTTTTAGTGCATTGCTATCTACGCAAGGGCAAAAGCCAATGATAGCAAAAGCAGAAACTAATTCCACAGAAACAGTTGATGTGCGCTGTGATATTGAAATAGAAGTTGGAAGTGAAATCGATAAGCATGTGAAGTCGTCACCCGATGCTTCGGTTTCGAAATTGTGCTTTATACCCGCTTCAGCGAAACCTGTTAATGAACACAAAATAGAATTTAAACAACCAACAGGAGGCTCTTCAAAAACATCGTTAAATACGTCGTCAACAACGTCATCAAAGGAGTATGCATCGAAAAAAGAAAACCATTTAAAAATTCTAAATTCTTCAAACGAACCAAGTTCTCCAAATGTAGCACAGTCTTCAAAGGAAGAAAAATCTCCGCGACGTAATAATCGCAAAAGAAAGCTATCTGAACCAATAGAAAATCGGTTAGGCGGTTCTGGCGGTCATTATGGTCCCACAGCTGTTTCTTTCGATGTGCCCAGTACTTCTTCCAGCTTGGAAACACCATTTTATGGCCCACAGCTGCCGCAGCACATAAGAACAAGCACCACATCCACGGTTGTGGACGAAATGAATAAGGTGGTTGAAGAAAAGATGATTCGTTTTCTAGTTCAGCGGGCTAAAAGACCCAAACATGCCCGGAATGATGAGTGGGTAGAGAAGAAGGTTCGAAAAATATTGAAAAGTAAAACGCTAACCACAAGTAGTAGCAGTAGCACCGCTAATGACAGTTCAGATGAAGATTCCGATGGGAAGGAAAGAAAATGCGTAGTGCAGAAAAAGAAAAGTAAAAAGAGTAAAAGCCGCAAGAAATCTAAGAAAAAGTCGAGGGATAAAAAGTCTAAAAATGCGAAAAAAAAGAAAGATAAACATTAAACGTAATTATAACATTAATTATGTATGTACATATATATGTATATACCTAAACATATCGTGTTACCTAAAAATTATCAATTTAAAATAAAGGCAATACCCTTATGCACACAAATAGTTCCATTTATTTTTTTATATGAAACCATTTTAGTTGCGGTAGGGAGTAAATTTTCTCTGGCATTAACATTGAAGCGTCCGTTAACTTTTAGTTCGACGACAATATATCATAGGCAGTGAAGACTAAGTTTAGTTAAACTCAGTTTAAATTTAAACTTAGTTTTCTTGCGCTCAATTAAATTTGTTGCAACCAAAACGACGTAGTCAGCACACAGCGTATAAGTTAAACTAAGTTTAACCCTGTACAGTCGGGCGTTTAAACTTGGTTTAAACGACAAACGGAGTTCATCGTGCACTGAAAAAGTGGCGCTTAATGTAATTAAATTGTCAAATCCACCCGACCTAATAGCTCTAGCTAACTAGAACATAATCTTTAACAATTTAAAGTCGTTGAAGACCTTTCTTTTAACGGCCGTTTGATCTTCCATAATTGGTTCAACCGTATCGCTGAATTTCTTGGTACGAGCATATACGCAAGTGTATGAAATTGTTTGCTTGCAGTGCCAATCAAACTTTCTAATCGATCTTACTTAGTGGACTAAATATTGATCAAAAATTGAATTATTCAACTTGTCTTCGTAACATAGATATACATACATACATATGTATTTATGTATGTCCATAAGTATTTAGTCAGACATGTATGTATATATAAGCAATGCAGAAGTGCTTTTATGTACATTCATGCATATGTATGTATGTATGTATGTGCAGCTTTGTTTGAATCGTTCACTTCGTGGTACATACTTAAGTACATATGTATGAATGTATGTATGTAGCTTGAGCTAGCGATCTCTTGAGCCAACTCGGCGGCTCTCTTTCAACCAACCACCGTAACAGACCTAATGGCCCCAGTCAACTCAGCTAGTTGGCCAGTTTGAGCGCTGAATTTAGTTGTGTTTTACGGGTATCCACGAACGGTTCGGTTTTTGGGCGAACTTAGGCATGTTGGACGACAGCGAGAAGGCAACGTTGACGAGACGTAAAGACAACAAAGACGGCGAGACGCGGTAGTACGACGACGCAGTGTACCGTGGCGCTACGAATTGTGTGCAAAAGTGAAGAAAAAAAAAAAAACAAAACAAAAAAAATGTTAATCATTTTTAGTGAAGTTAATGCGCGACGAAGCTGTGCGGAGAGAAAAATTCAAGTTGGCTAACAAATGTCTGCAATTTTGCAGCAGGAAATGAGAAGATTTATATTATTTTTAATAAAACTAAATAGGAGCGAAGCATAATTTGCTGTAAGAGGCGAATAGCTACTCAAGTTGAAGTACTAAGTTCCAACTAGATCTTAGCATTTTTAAACATAAATGTACATATGTACATATGTATGTATATGTATGTAGGTATGTATGTACATATATGCACTTCCTTTTATTGTCTTTTTCTCCGGCGATCAAAGCAAAAATGCTTACGTTAAAAGTGAAAATGTATGCATCGCAAAGCTTAAAAGCTAAAAAAACAAAAAAAACTGCATACACTTTAGTGCGCGTGTAGGCAAATGGAGAAAATCGTGCGATCGTGCGATAAAACCAGTTGCTGCTTTGTTGGCTATGGAGCGGACACGGACGCAGACGCGGCCCCAAATACCACGCCGAATCGCCAGGCTCCACATTTTGCATTCCAATTGCACTTTGTTTCTTTACTAGCTATGTGTTTCAAATGGCTTTTTACACAATAAAATGTTTCAAATCTTGTGTTTTACCATGCTTGCTAACCATATAGATGTATGTATGTATGTACAAACCATCCTACGCAAGCAAAATTTGTTCTAGAATACTTTCATATATTTAAACATTCATGCACAATGAATAAGAAAAGCTGGGCGAGAGCTATGTATGTGTACTTGAATTAATTTAAAACCAAATTTCAAATATGAAAATGAGGTAATGAATCTCTCTTCTAGTTAAAGTCAGTTGCTAAATTTCTGAAGAAAGTGCGGGGAGAGGTGCTCGATCGCCATGCCAACTTGGCTGTGTGAATATGAAGTACCTATACGTATGAAGTGAAAAGAATTCGTATTTTTCGCAGTTTTATTGTTAGGTCTTTGTTAGGTCGCATAGCTGCTAGTTGCCGGCGAAAAAGTTGTCGAACTCAAATGTTTGGGCATCCCAATGAGCAGGCAACCAACCAATCTGCCCCCGCATGTAAACCAAAAGTGGTGCGTACTTCTTGAACGATCAAAATACGAAAAGAAACTTACAAAGTGAGATGTCGAAAACCACAAATGCTTTGTTCCCCGTCCGACAAATAAGTACATATTTACTTTAACCCACATTAAATGGATATAAATTAAGTGGCTCTTACAATTTGTAAACTAATGACATTTTTTTAACGATAACTTATCAAAAAAATGTATTTAAATAAAAAACCATTTTGTGTGTGAATTTAGGAGAATAGAAAGAGAGAGAGAGAGAGAGAGAGAAGGTAGACGAAAAGTGAAGCATAACTAATATAAACTAGATTTCTGCATATGGACATACCTATGCAATTATAATTCAATTTATGTATATTCGATATCGCAAAAGAAGTCATACATACTCGTATAACATACATATGTACATATGTACATATGTATGTATGTATGTATGTATGAATGAACATCTGGCTGCGTCACTTAAAAAACCGCTACCACCAACAACCAAAACAACAATAGATCAGAAGATTGTCTATGAGTAACACCAAAAATTTATTCTTGTTGCTAAAGTTGTAGTGAGATCATGCCAAATTGGCTCTTCTAGAACTTTACTCTTTACTTTGCAACATTCATAAATTGTCACTAGTCAACAAAACAAATTACGAAAAATTGTAAGAAGAAGAAAATTAAATATGTACATATGTATTATTTCTCTCTTTGGGAACGGTTAGTCAAAAATCGTAAAATTTTCTCCCGAAGAATTGCGGATTTTAACATTTAACATACTTCCATTGCATGCATTAAGCGTCTCTTTCTACTGATAAAATATGAATTGCTTTGGTTTATATGAATAAAAACTAATATTGATGATTAATAGAAAATTAAGCAGTAAAATAAACATTTTTTTTGCATGAGTCGGAAATGTTTACAGATTTTTTACACGGGAGAAAAATCACCGACTCTTTTCGATTCGTCATAGAAACCATTTTTCTTATAGAAGTCACCCCTCGATTCTACAATGTCCATCCTCCGAGAGTGTTTCCGCTATCAAAAAACCATTTATAAAATCCATTAGCACAAATTAGCAGAACACTCCATTATTGGTAGAACATACATAAATACACACGCTACAAATGGTAGGACAAAGAGATAAGTTGAAAGCTGCGGTGGGCGAAAACTTTTCACCACCTTCGGTAGTAAAATGCATGCTTAAAGAAAAAAAGGAATGGACGGCAATAAGCGATATAATTGCCACGATTTTGAAGCAGCTCAGAATATTAGAGCAGCAGCGGTAATTAACCGTTACTAAACAAAATTAGAACTGCAAACAGGTCTGGAGAGACAGCGGCGAGCGAACCAGTAAGCTCGGAATCTCGTCCCAGCTCATGAAACCAGCGAAGGATGCTCGGAACCCCGTCCGTTCCGACATTACTCAAAATGAAAAGCTCACATTCAGGCTGCTCGGAATCTCGTCCCCAGATAACCCAGGGAAGGCGCTGCTCGGAACCTCGTCCATTTCGACAGCTCTTAGAAAACATGAGCGTCGTATTGTTAAACAATTCTATAGACTTGGGAGGCAGATATTTATAAAAGCCAATTAGCGCACATCGGCTAGCGATACAACATCAATTCAACCGAAAAGTTTATGGAAAATTTGTGAGAAAATTACACTCCAGTAGTAGCCAAATTAGTGCCCCCGGATCTTCATCCTTAAATGAAGCCTAGCGACGAGGCTGCTTGGAACGTCGTCCATTCCGACGGCCTCACTTTAGCAGTAGCGAAAAATGAAAGAAATCTTGTGATGTAACAGCAGAATAAAGGAAGAAGTTGAGAACTCTTAACAGACAATAGCGTAGCAGCGGCGACTAAACGCCGCCTTCCCCCCCATGATGTAATGCTTGATGGCAGTCCCGTGGGGAGAGGAAATCGACGAAAACAGGTTCATCCTGGTTTCAAAAGGCCATTTGAGAGTAGTGCGTTACCACAACGCCCCTGAAAAAAAAAAAAATTAAAATAAAAAATGTAACTACAAATGTATAGTGTAAGCGCCAAATTACATTTGGAATTCAGGTGGAAGGAAGCTCATTTGGTGCTTTATTTTTCTCGATTTATTTACCTACATACATACATACGTAAATACAAACAAATTTCTGTGAGAGTAAATTGTTAAGCAAACTACCTAAATGCATTGTTAATTTATAGAGCAGAGCACACCTTACCACATGATGATCATTGATGGATTTGATTCGGTCTTTCTCACGCACTCTCTTCTCCCAACAGAGTGTGTATGTACATATGTATGTATGTGAGTAGTTCGTCAATGAGACATTGCTGCCGGAACTCTCTTCATCGTTTGTGTTCAAGCTAGTGCAAAGTAATATCGTTAAGTTAGTGGCACAACGTTATATTTGTGGCCAACTAGCACGACATTCATGTAACATACCAACACGTACGCACATTCACACGCAGGTAGACACACACACACACACACACACTGTTGACTGCCGCACTTTTTAGTTCAGCTGTTTGTCCGGCTGATCAATTTATTTCACTTTCATAACTCATTTTTATATACTTTTTCTGAATTTATTCCTTGCCTTTCCATGCGTCGCTCTGCCATAAACCACTGACACGCCACTACTGCACTTTGCGCTCGTGTAGAGCCGCTCTTTCTCATACCTAGGCCCCATAACTCAATGGCTTGAATTTTTATTTTATTTATTTTTTAAATGCTGTTACCATGGAAAATAAACAATCAACAGGTAGTTGATGTGAAAAATGTTTACATACACACATACATCACTGCTCGATCGTGCCTTTTTCATTTTCCATTGGCTCCGATGGCTTTGATGTGCGTGTCTTGTCGCCAGCGTTTCACCTGCTTCTTTTATACTAATATTTGATTTTGCTCAAACATAGTTTGCATTGGTGCATACAATACCTAGCTACATATGTATGTACATACATACATACATACATACATACATATGTATACATCTATGTATGCATGTATGTATGTACAGTTATGGATGACATTTATGCTTAGCTCATGCACTCAATGGCTCCTCTTCCCCGTGAGCTCAATTAACAGTGTCATTTGCACTGCTATTGGAAGCTAGAAGAGTCCAAGCGTTGTCATGCTCGCAGGGTGTAACCGCAACGGTATCCGCACACACCTTAACTGTTCGCGAATTCCATTAAATATTACATTACGAGTAGTTGTGATTTGAGTTCTTTTGAGTTTTTATTTTTTGTGCGATTTGTTGGCAACAATCGTTGACCTTAAACTTATTTACTTGAAAAAAAAAATATTTTTTTTGTGAAGTCCAAAAGCAATATAGAATTAGAAAATTGTAAAATTCGCTCCACATGAACAAATGTGAACAAATGCGGCCACAAATTACAAGGCGATACAAAATCAGTTTTATCAAAGTTGTTGTTGTTGGTTATATGATTTCGTTGGCGCTCATCGATGCCGAAGTTGCCCCTGCTGCGTTGTACCTAAGCATTTTTGGTATTAATTCATAAATTCTTGGCAATCGGCTCAGTTCTTCTGAACAATTTATCTTTGTATGTCATATAGACAGGGAAGGGCATTCAATTCATGATGAGTACTTTGCAAATTGATTTTGAGCAGTCAAAATCATCTGGCTTCATTAATTTTTTTTAAAAAGCGATCCATCTTCAGCGTTGCAGGATAGTCTTAAAGACAGCCAAGTAACGCAAGTGACTGTCAAGTTGGAAACATATAAATATGTAGATATCGGAGTATATATTTTCCTTCGTTAAACATACAAATGTATGTATGTATGTATGTATTCTGGCCCCTATCCGAGAGTTACATTTTACAAATTTACTGCATCAATAAACATATTCACATATGGTATACATATATATACACAAGTACAAAGATATGTATGTATGTACATAAAAATTTATAACGTTTTGTTAAGTGTGAAGAAACGCTTGCGCTTAGTGTTAAACCGTAAATGCTTCTCAATTCAATTTTAGTCTATACTAAGTCTGGCGAGAGTTTCTCTATTGGTTTTGTAACTGAAAATATACGAAAAAAGAGATCGCAATGAAGCAAAAGTAGTCAGTCAATTACCCGGCTGCGGTTGGTGAAACAGTCGAATAGGAAAAGCAAAATATGTTCAAGCAAAACGTACCAACATACAAACACACATACATACATATGTACATATGTATGTGTGTGTGTTGTTGCCATCCGCCACGCGATCGATGTGCGAAGAATGCGGAACGCGTTCGGTGTGGAATTCAGCGTTGGCCATTTTCGTGAAATTACAAACGGAAAGAGCTGTTTCGACGTTGTTACGAGTTGCGTATGCGCGCATACAAATTGGCACTCAACGCTGCATTTAAAAATCAAAAACCTAATCGCATATCTGAGTGTGTGAACATTTTACTAATCACACAAATTTCGTCATCAGCAATTTCAGAATTTCAATAACGTCCAGCAATGAAAACGCGCTGCGATAAATAGTGATTGCGCGAAAAAAAAAACCAAACAAAACGATATACATACATACATACATAATCGTATTGGTACATACATACACGCAGTGAATACGAAATTTGATTTGAATTGTGTAAACAAAAAAAAAAAAGAAAACGAAAAGTACGTGAAAGTGCAAATGTATCTGATAAAAGCGAGTGAACGCCCGACCGTGCGGGTGTTGTGCGCCCGATAATGTTAATTTGCGGCAACAACAACGCGACAAATCGACTAATGCGCCGCATCTGTTGCTCTTGCTACGAACGCTTAGAAAGTCCACTCCACAGGCGCCATCAGCGACCTCATCTCAACTCACGCCACTTCGTCTAGCTACATATATACATACATACATACATACATACATACATACACAACACGCACGAGTAAATTGCATTTGTAGTAGGCTTGGTGGCGCTGGCCAACAGTAGACGCAGCATTTCAAAATGTGGCCGCCACAACGACGACGGCAGCTGTGTTTGTTGCAAGTCGTTCCGGAAATTGAAATCTTTGCTGCGATTGCGCGCCAGCACAACAACAGCGCAAGTACTTGGCCACAACTGCTGGCACAACGAAAATAATGAGTCAAAATGTTGCCGATAGCCTGGTGAGTATCGAAGAGTGTAGAAATTTAATAAAAAAAAACAAAAAAAAAAATAATACAAAGTAAAAAATTAGTAAATACTCAAAACTGCGATTTAAATAGCTAAAAATTTATTCACTTCTAATTTTTCCATTTCGCAGTTTTTGAGCTTCTATTGATTCAAAATTATAACCGCAGTACAAATTGACAATTTTTATAGCCGAGCGTACTTGTTCGCATAACAAACAGCGAAAAATAATCGAGAGAGATATATGTAGACATACATATATATACTAAAATGATCGGAATGAAAAGAGGAATCGATTTAGCCCTTACTGTCTGTCCGTCCGTACGTCTGATGAAACTTTGTACAAGGATTACCTTAGGCCAGGGTAGATTGTTATTGAAATTGCCGAGATCGGTCAATCACCACGCCCACCTCCCATATAACGGCAACTTAAAAAAAAATGCAACAACTTCGGTTTTTCGGTATCTACTAGAGAAAATTGAGTGAAATTCGATACTTGGAGCGATTTTTAACAAAGAAACTGTATATTAACGAAAATTTTAAAAACAGGCGTTGCCACGCCCACTTATGAAAAAAACAGTGTAAGGTATCGTCACAAAATATATATTCCTCGATAACACTGTTAATATCATCAAAAACTGTTGTAACCGGACCATAACCACGTCTACCTTCCATATAACGGAAGTTTTGAAAAAAGCAAAACTTTCGGTTTTTCATTTGTGATTGTTTGGCCATATAACTATTTATTTTAAATAGTTTTGAGCTTTAAGGCCGTCGTCATCTATTGGAATTGATTAAAATTTGATATTTAGAGCGATTGTAAATTAAGAAACTTGTTTTTATGAAGTTTTGAAAATTGTCTGTATCGAAATAAGAGTGCTAGGTATGGTCACTAAATTTAGTAAATATATTGTCCTTGATATAACACTAGTATCACAGTGAACAACTGTTTGAAATCGTACCAAAACCACGCCCAACTTCCATATAACGGAATACATCGCGATGGTATATAAAATTCGGTTCCGTCCGAATTTTGCTTTCCTTACTTGTTTTTTTTTTTCAATTTTAATTATTTTCAATTTAAATACGGCTCCTTTTTTTTAACAATGTAATCCCAAGTTTCAAAATTTCAAATTTTTTCTTTAGAATTTTTATATTTTTTTGTAGCACGTTCGATTTTAATAAATGAAATAAAGTGCAATTTTCAAGCATACTTTTTTTTTTTGCTGACAATCTTCCGACGTTTTATTCTTTATAAATAACTAGAAAATACGCTGTGTGGCAAAAAAAATTCAAAATCAATTATCATATTCAGTCACTTCAAACGTGCACCTTTCGTTATTTAAGTATAATTGAATGGTCTATTAAACTGCAGGCTCAGACAGATTTTATTTTTTTTTTTTTGAAAAACCTTGCTCATTTTATTTGGTTTTAGTTATAGAACTTTCGGTATTTTAATTGAAGGCTTTTGAAAAAAAATTAAAAAAAATGAAATGTTAATTGTCATGCTTATTGCGGTTATAATTCTGAGATGGTCTTTATTTTGGCATGCACATATGTACATACATACAGTAAATATGTATATATTTTTTTCTTTGCGCTCTATTTCCATTTCAGTATATTATTGTACCGTATTCCCATTTTAATATAAATTGCTGTGCAAACATTTTCATCATTGCCATTTAGCGCAATTAGAGCCTTTCTTTTTCAAAACATTTCAGTGTGGGAATGTAGTTTTCAGAAGTTTTTGTTGTTTAAATCGAAGACATTCCTGCGAATAACTGTACACTAACTTCGACTACGTCTTTGCGAAATTCAGGAAAATCTCTCTATTATGTAAACGCAAGTTGCCTATGTAACTCGCCTGCTATTCGATGGGTGGTTATTGAAGCGTTTGAAGTTGATTAGATATAAACTCACAAAAACATATATGTATATTTGTATGTGTGTGTACATATGTAATCATTGGTAAGAAATGCACATATGCAACTTTATGTAATTTTTTAAATTTTTTTTGATATACTCGTAAATTGGTAAGTGGCGTGAGGCCACTTCGATACTGCCAAAGTATAAGCTAAGCACAGAATTGGTGGAAAAAATTAAATTATGTTTTTTCATAGCGGGCAAATGTATGAATGTACATATATATGTACATATGCATATATGTATGTTTATGCATATTACCATTAATAAACATAAAACAATTTATTAATCTCTCCAATTTGTACGGACAATCTTGTACTGCGCTGAATTTTCTGGTAACTTTCTTTTCACTTAAATTGGCTTATTATTAATTAGCATTGGTAACGATTTTACAAACTCATTTTGTTACTGCTATGCATTATTTTTATGACACTTTCACTACAGCCATTACGATTAATATCTATTACATATTTGTATGTATACATACATATGTTTTAATCGAATTCCATGTATCTCGCATAAATTAGACAATTGAAGGCAATCAATTGAATTATCTTGAGTTACAAATTTTTCATTTAATTGTTAAATATGTGGGAACATCAAGATTAAATTTTCTTTTTTCTCATAAAATCGATACCGTATTCAATCATGTCACGCGTTATGTCTTTGGAGTATGAAAATTTGATCATATTTCAGCTTGGAGGCTTACATTATTAGGAAGCGAGTTTAATGAATATTTAAAAGCTAGAAATTGCGTCTTTCTCTTCAGACTGTTATGCACAAAGACTCCGCAATACTTATATGAAAAATAAATTTTTCCTAAGTCCAGAACGGCCTTATGATTTAATTGTACCTTGTTTTAATTATAAGAACTCAACCAGACTGTTTTTTTTGTCAATGCCATAAGGGTATGGAACTCCATTCCTTCTGCAACTATAAGCAAAATTAACAAAAGCAACTACAAACAATCTTTATATAACCACTTTTCTAAAATTGGTTGACCTACTCTACGAAACTATGTATCTAATAAAATAAGATATTTTTTAATTGTATAGATTTATCAAATGTTCCTTATTTTTAAGTATATGTTCATTTTAATTTTCATTTCTATGTATTTAAGTTTTTTTTATTTTTTTTTATTTTTAATAGTTTATAATGTCTGATTGTAATACCTTCTTGATGTTGTGCTACAAAAGATGTATATAGATCTTATTGCACTAATACATTAAACCTTAATAAATCAAAACAAATCAAATGAGACTAATGTTTATTTTCCACTGTGAAAATTTATTTCTTTTTACCTATATAGAAATTTTAATTAAATAATTTAAGCACATGTGCATACTAAATATTTCAATTAAAAATTAAATTAAATTTTTTAAATTAATGCATATCAGTCCCAGTCGTGCAAAAAATTAAATCTGAGCAATAATGTGGTAATTGAGCACAAATCTTTTGGCGATAATCTTTTCCAGTTTTAAGAATAAAACTAGGAATAATAAGAAAAAACCTATGAATAATATAGTTTCAGTTATTTACTAAAAAAACAAAAAAAGGTGACCGCCATTGCAATAAAAAATACTCTAACAAATTTCAATTAAATTTTGTTTTTTGTATGTATTATTTACATCAAGGAACGTTTCTTTTTATTAAAAAAAATTGATTTTTGGAGATATCGCCGAAATGCGTGTCAAAAATACGCGGCGGAGGAAAAATCACGGCAAATTTTTTTTCTAGAGTTGATATTGCATTACATTTTTTCATGAACTTCGCTGTACACATATACACACACATGAGTACATAGATTTGTACATAAATACTCGTACATATATACAGATTTATAAGTAAGTTTCAGTTATTTTGCTATTTTCTCTTTTGTTGTTTATTTCCCCATTTAGCTTCGTTCGCATAACTCACAATTCAAGTTGTAAGAGAAGCCAGTTATTGTTTTTGTTTTACTTGCGAATAAGCTCATTAAAAAAAAAGTCGCAATAATTTAGTATTTCTCACAAATAAATTATACAACAAACAATAATTAAAGTGCCTTTTAACCTAACCCAAGCACGCGCTATGTTCATGCATTTTATGTGTTGATTATGTGGTAAGTTGATATGTTTTTTTTTTTCGAGAAGAAAGCTTCGAAAGTCTAACCTCCAATTGAGTATGTGAATAGATTTTGGCGTTTCGGTAATTTTTTTAAAATTAGTCCAATGACGAGTATGTTTCAAAACAAGAGATTGAGTATCATATTGATAGTTTTTTTTTTTATTAATTGTTTCATATAATAAATATTTAAATTGACTAAACAATGTATATGAAAGAATTGTAAAAGATCACAGTCAAAGATCAAGAAATTGTGAGGGCGTTGCCAACTAAACTCATACATATTGTACTAGATTTGACGTACATCGTGACAGCGCAAATAAGAATTCAGAGCACAATAGCAAACAAATAAAATGCCAAATGATTTGGGAGAAAGAATATGTAAACAGAGAATTTAAATGCGCGGGAAGCACACATTAACAAAAATTGAGAGCGCCAAATGTAAATACAACATATTCGCTCAACACAAAGGCATACTCCCAACAAAGACGGGAGGGGCGGAGTAGTACAGTGTAGTGGATTGGATAAAATGCTAGTCAATTAAAAAAAAATTAGAATATACAATTTTTTTATTTAAGTCTTCATTTACACTGGTCGTTTTGGAAGCTAACTTTTGAGCATATGTCAATTTAAAGATTCCTCCTTCAAAAAACGTCGGCAGTTTTTTTAAATTACTTTTTATTGACCTAATTAATTTGACTTATAACAATTTACAGAGGCTCATTCTGTGGTCGATGTTATAAAAACTTCGTTGATCTTGATCACTTAAATAATATGTAAATTCTCGATTAGTATATAAAGTTCTTTCGCGGAAATCTCGTTAAATTCCGCGCATACTTCTTAAACTCAAAATTATTGTAATTTAAAGATTTCATATATATTTATGTAATTATTTAAGAAAAGTGCATTGCGCTGTATGTAGAAGAACTGATAACTTTTTTTTTCAATACAATACGATCGTATCAATGATCACAATTTGTTTTCATATAACCCACTGTGTGCAGCATTTTCCATGTAACTGGGTGGTGGTGTGACGAGGGTGGCGCCAGAGAGTGCAGCGGTGGTGGTGGTGGTGTAAGGCTGATTGCTAGCTTGCTTGGCGGCTATTGTTGTGCGACCAGTTGATGACGTCGTCATAAACGCCACCGTCAACCCTCGACACAGGCGAGAGCAAACGTTCAACGTTAACGCTCAATGGGATTCACAATCGGCGGGTTTGTTATGAATGCGCACCACTTAGAACGCTGAGTGCGGTTTCGACAATTGTTGGAGACGGTTTTGCGCGGTTACGTAGCGCCGTGTGTCGCGTTTTTTCATGGAGTGTTAAGCGTTTTTTATGCAAAATACAAATTACATATATATGTATGATATTTATGTTTTTAATTGTATTCAAAACGAGTGCGCTCTACGTTCCCACTGATATTAAACACGCGCGCGACCGCGAAAAGCTCACGACAAAGCAAATCGTGTATATAAAAAAAAGAATTTTAACAAATTTTAATAAATTTGGTGTTGTTGTGGTGCAAAGGAGTGTGTGTACATACATATGCATGAACGCTGTTATCCAAATTTCGTCAGCGCTACAATCAACTATGCACGACGAGAACAGTAATACTAAAAGCAACAGTAAAGGCACGACGGGCACGATTTCATATCGTCGCCATATTTTGGCTTTGATTTTAATTTGAATTGAATTAAGCGATTCTGAGTGAATAATTGTTAAAGTCGGCGGGACTGATTTGTTGCTGCGCGCAGTACGAGCGCGTCCAGACCGTCAAGCTGCAAATTTCAAGTAAACACGCGCTAGCCGACTGTTTAAAATACCATAGAAGCGTTAAGAGCGTAATTGTTGAAGTACATACATATCTAGCGCAGTGCTATAGATTATACCAGCAGACGCCTATTTAATTACGAAAGGCAGTGCAAAGGACTAAAGGAGTATAGCGTTGTGCTTTGTCTACGAATAGCTGTTAAATAGTGCAACGACCTCTGGTCGCATGCAAGTGTTAGTGCGCGTCTGTGTGTGGTGCGCATAGAAACTCAGGTGCTTTGAGCATAGCAGATAGCAAAACACATAAAGCGGAAGCGGTAACATTGGCAGAGTAGAAAAGGAATTTAAATAGTTGCAGACTCATCGCAAACGCCCAACCATCGCAGCTCGATTTAAATTTGCTGCATTGTTTTTGTTTGAATCGATAAAGAATCGATTTTCCAGCTTACAAAAAAATTTTTTTTTTTACCCGCCACTTATACTCCTTCAACAACCACCGAAGCCAACTTTAACAACACAGTGTTTCATTGAAATTGTATCGAACTATCTGAAATTGTATAGCAAAGCGCAATTTGAGTAATCCAATATATTTAGAAGGGTGAATGTGCGCCTACGCCGCGTTGACCTTTTATAAATGACAAATAAGCAGAAACGAAGAAGCAGCAATCACCCACAAGTACATATTCCTAACGAATTTACCTCAATAATAATTTGATTTGAGTCTCAGCGGCTTGGCAACAAAGTAGAAAATAAAACGAATTGCACACATCAAACGACAAATGGTATGACGAGCGAGTGTGCCAGCTATAGAATTTATCAAATTTCCTTTAATTAAGTTTGCTGATGATTTTTGTTTTGTTTTTCTTTAAAACTTTATGGTTTGTTTTTATTGTTGTTGATGTACATACATATTATATCATTGATTGCAATTGATTGTAGAGGAAAAGTGAAAATAAGATGACAACAACTAAATGAAAAGTGACCGCATAGGAAAACTAGTATGTTATAACAACAACTGGGTTTCAGGAAAAGTTATTCATTCTATGTAGTTATGTTAGGGTGATTGAAATATTTTTATTTATTTGTTAGTGCTGACTCCTTTTCAGTAAGTAATCTTTTTCAATAAGATTGTTAAGTTTTTTTTTTTTTTGAAAAAAAAATACGCTATCCGACTTTACGATGGTGATATGAGATGAAATTTTTTTTTTAAACTAAATTAATGTCTAATTAAGCGATTAGTCGGCCACCCAATCGCTGTTAATTTTAGTTACACATTAAGCAACCGGCAATAAGAGTTCTTTTCCATGACGAAAAGTTAATTCTCCGCTTTCCGCCTGGCATGTATGCATACAAACATACATACATACATACATATACATATATGCATATATCCCAAAAAGTGCTAAGATGTAATGTGTCAGAGACGAAATGGACTTTGACATAAAATGAAATGAGTTCAGTGGTTACCACCCCCGCTTTAAACCATATAAAACCACATAAGAGCAAATTGTGCAAATATCGCCGATAATCTCTGTACATACATACATAACACATGTTCATACCGAACAAGGGTGGATTAGTTTGACTAACCGAGGTAACAGAGCACAGAGCAAAGTGCTCGAACTGCCTCTTCTCTCGAAATATATGTATGTATGTATGTACATATGTAGTCGATTTGATACGAGGTACAAGCATTCAATGCCTCCTTCTCATAAACAAAAAATCCCTCACTATATTTATATTTGTAAACTTTGCACATCATCGAAACATTGTGATTCATACTGGGGCAAGCTGTGAGCTGCAACAACGACTGAGACCGAGACTGGTGAGCGCTCTACATGCTACGTACTTTTCAGCGTCAAATGACAACAAAAGGGCGCACACAATTACTTACACACGTGTGTACGAGTGTCTAAATATATGAATATTATGTATATATATTTTGTATGTATTTATGTAGTATGTATGTATGTACATAGAAAGATATGCAAATGTCTTAAATGGGAGTATACAAAACACACCTTAATGCAAGTGTTAATCACTTCTATTTACTCGCCCTAGCGCTGATATGACTTTTATTATGTTTGTACTAACACACACACACTTACATATCTATGTTATGTACGTACATTTATATACTCGCATATGTATGTATGTACATAAGTATGTTAAATAAGTGTAAACATGGCTCTCCCCTGCGATTGAGTCTTGCATTGGCATAACTATTTACAGCAGACATTGCTTTTTATCGTCGCACTTCGTAAAGGCATGCGCTTATGCGTAAGTACACATGTTGCTCGCTTAGTAAGGCTAATCGCAGCTAATAAGCTGTCGTCATGAGTAAATGTGTTTCGGCGCCCAGCAGCAACAGCCAGCAACAGCAACTGCGGAGCAATAGCGCCAACATAAAAACGGATGTGGTGAATGCTAAAATGTGCAGTTGCAACGATGCACTGGCAGCCCCACAACCTATTCGCTGGTGTATGCTTTTTTGTATGTTTGTATGTATATATGTATGTATGTTCGTTTGACAAACCTCAACAACAGCCATTGCGGGCCACTGTCTGTAAAAGTGCAAAATATTTCCGAAAATGTTTCAAAAAAAAAAATAAAAAAAAAAAACAAAGTTGCTTAGTATGATAAATGACCCAGAAGTTGAGTTCAGCGGCTTACGTTCATAGCTACATAAACACTATGTACATATTTGTATGAGTATGCCGATGTGTGTGTGGTAAATTTTAAATATATACGAGTATTTTACGACCAGAAGTCAGATAGTTTTGCTGCGAAGTAAATTTTTCAGCTGCAGTCTCATTTGTTGTGCTAATCTGCCAAGTTTTTGCTGTTCCTCAATCGTCTAATCCCAGACAATTTGTGTTTATGACGCGTTTGTCTTTGATTTATGATAGTTTATGTGAAGCTGAACTTTCTGCATGAGAAGTGTGCGAACTACTTGTAGCTTTAATACTTGGGGTCGTCACAATACAAAACAGCGGACAGCGCAGTGATAGATTTGACATGATTTTGTTGCTGTTGTTGCAAATATGACAGTACAACTCTGGTCTTACGATAAATTTGTATGTGTAAATAATATAAGTACAAGAACAAAATACTTTCTACACTCTTAAATAATAGTACAGGAGCTGAAATGCTATTCTGGTGTTGGTTACAAAAGCTATCTCTATTCGCAACCTAACATTTTCATAGTCTCAGTCATTTAGTTTGCACAATTTTACTATCGTATCGAGCTACAAATTTCATTAAAATATGAAAGCCACTACGATTTGTGCTCTTTTGGACTTTCAGATTTTAGGGGCAAAAAATAGTTGAATTCTATGTTGTGTTGTATTATATTGTTAGCGCTAACTTTAAAAACTAACACAAATTAGATTAGTCAGCAAATAAAGTTTTGTGCTTGCACACACCTACATACATATGTATGTATATCCAGACTTTTGAGTCATCGCTTAATGTTTTCAGACAAAGGAAAACGCTTGTTTTATTCTCTTCTACTCCTGTTCCGCCCGACTGTGGCCACTGTTGACTTCCTTACTTAATGGGCGAGACACCCGCAGAACACTCACGTTTTATACAATCATAAGAAAAAAACATATGAACATCTCAACTAGATGACTGAACACGAGAAATAGCCCCAACGGAGCAATGATGGCAACAGCTACTTATTGTACGCGTACATATATACAAGTGCATTCATACGCACACACATACAAACATATGCATGTGTGTGTGGTTGTATCAAAATTTACAGCGAAAGCATACAATCCATTAAAAGTTATGGAACGTACAAAAAAAAATGTTGTTGTTTACATCATTTCCACTTCCTGTGGTGCAAATAATTGTTGACAAATTTCAAATGCTTTAATTTTGTTGAAAAAAAAACAAAGCTAAATTTGGCGTGAAACCTAAAATAATAACAAAGTCGTTTTAGTGTTAAGTTTTGTTAAAGCATACGTAAATATTGACGAAATTTATGTTGTGATAAGTGAGTTTAGCTTTTTTCATAATCTCAGCTTAAGCCCCTGTGGATGGAAAGGTTATCAAGAGACAAGCCAACTAACTGCTCGATTTTCATGGCAACTAAAAAATTAGAGCAGTTAGCACGCTTTAGATTAAAGTGTGCAAAAGTATGTGTATACTCGTATTGTATAAAATCAAATCATCTTCAAGGCAGTCTCAACAAAAAACAAAAACTATCTGTGGTCAATGGGTAGATTAATAATCGCTTGTCTGGGATCAAGTAGCTAGTAAAAATGTGTCTTGTCAAAATAGATGCCTTCAATTTTTTAAAAACAAGGCCTATTTATGAATAGCAAAAGCATGCAAAATAATTCCAAATACTTTTACCGAAAGATCTTGGAGCCAGTCAACTTTGATATATTGTACGATTTTTTTAAATAAGCTCTCGAATTTCGAATTACTAAAAAAATTTCATTTATAAATAAAATTGTAAATACTGACGGGAGCTGAGAAAAAGTCAACTACTCGCGAATATATTTTCAGGTTAGTTTCTACGAACACTAAACATTTAGTTTACGACTATGTAGTAAACTATATATATTTTCCATATAACATCTCCACTCGAGTCATATTCGTACTTGCGTTCATATGTACTCGTATTTACATTTGTATGTGTAAAAAAAAAATTTGTGTGTCTGGCACTAGTTAAAGCAAAATATGTTTACAACTAAATTTGTTCTCACTTCAAAATTGAAAATATGTATGTAGGTATGTAAGGCTAAATGACCAAAAATAAAGCCAGAAGGTGGCGTACATTTAAACAAACATTCACACCTTTATACGTGCGTACTCGAATGCATGTTGTTGTATGTGTTTTGTTTTGCTCCAACTGTATGTATGTATGTATGTATGTAACCGAGTGCCGATTGCAAGATGTGTGGAGCGTGTACATTTCACTTGACAGCCGGGTCATTAGGAAGTGTTTATGCGGCGTCAAGTGGCGACTGTGCGCACAAATAAATGAAAGTGGCAGTGCGGAAACAAAACGCACCCCGCCACACACATTGCATGTTCGGTATTTGAAAAACATATTGACATTTCGAAGGCAATGCTCCACAAGGCAGTGCTTTGATCACAAAAATTGAGAATTAGAAGAAAAAAAAAAAAAAAACTAAATAAACAAAAAAGGTAGCAACAATTAATCAATGAAAACTCGTATATTTTTCTAAACAAGCATGAAAATAAACAAATAATAATGTAAATGTAAATACGCGCACATCATTTATGGCATCGAAAATTGATGTAATCTTGACCTCCACGAAAGTAATTTTCCCCAGCGCTCTGCCATAAGTAATTTAATGATTTCATTGAAAATCTAAACAAGCCTTTTTTGCTCAATGCAACTTAACTTAATGCAACGTTGCATACGCGGATTTAAACTTGCGTGGAAAATAATTTCAAAACATATCTGAGACACGTGTAATTTTTGCATAGGAAAGCATTTTTTGTTGTATTGAAATAACGCGAAACCAAGAAAAATGAAAAATATTTACATAAGCACGCTATAATTAACAAATAGCTTGATTAAAATCCAGTGTAGTCATTTAAAATTAAAATAAATCTAAACGCAAGTAGACAAGCTTAGGAGATATCTAAGCGAACGGCAATTAAAAACGTTTTCAATAAAAAATAGCTTTCAAAACAGCTCACATAACATAAGTGAACGTTGCTATGCGTCTGTTGTTTAGTATAAAAATTTGCGAGCTCAAAAAAAAAAACTTTAACATAGCTTGAGACAAAGTTCAAGGGCTTATCTTTTTTGTAAAACATTATACCATAATTAAATACTAGACAATAATCAAGAAATGTAAAGTGAATCGAGAGGCAGGCGATAATTGGCATTTGTTTTTCACTGAAAATATATTTGTAGAGCAGTTCATAGCAAGGCATCAAATAGGTAGCCGCAGCAAACTTTTTTTTTTGAACTTTTTTCATATTTTAATTTAATTTGAATTGTCAAATTTTGAATTTCGTTGTGATAAGAATGATTTCAGTACAATTCAAGGTAGTTGATAAAATATTTTTGAAAGTTTAGCTTTTAAAAGCAAAAACAAAATATACAGAGCTCAAATTTTTTTTTTCAATTTTTCTACTGCTGCTACCTATTAAATGTGCCTTGGTTCATAGTAATTAAAAAATAAAAAAAAATAGTTTACTTGATAAATTCAGATTTTAAAAGAAAAAGTAGTGCGATAAAATTGATATAAATGTTTACCCAATCAAATTTAAAAAAAAAATGCAAATCGAACAATAATTAGAAAATATTCCTAACTCAGCAATCAACGTTGATTTTTCTGTTCAAACCACACTTTTTGGGAAACGCTTCTACCGACTGTTACCTCAAACACCCTTCCTGGCAAAAGATTCAAATTCGATATTAAGCTTGCAACAATTTATCCGAAATCTCTATTGTATTGTTATGTACATAGTAATCAATTTGCTTACATATATTCGCTGAAGTACTCGTAAAGTTTCGCAGGCAATTTGGTAACTTGTAAGATTGACGCAGAGGCACTTGAGGCATCAGTACAGTTTATGAATGGCGACAACAAAGCTTCTTATGAGTACAGTAGCAATAAATAAAACTTAATTACAAAAAGAGATGCAATTAAGAGCGAATGCATGAATGTACATACAAACACATGTAATCGCAGCTAAATTCAGCCGGAAAGACAATTATGTGACCCTTAGTTTGCCGCTGTTGGTGAATATCTAATTGGTTGGATTGTATGCGAAATACTGAGAGAACCATAAACAATGCATAGCTTATTATCTTGTTTTCGGTGTTAGCGATTGTGTGCGATTGATGATGATGGCAAAAGCAAAAGCAAAAGCAACATCAAGTAGCAATTCCACTTTAGCTAAGAGTGGGTTCGTCGAGCGTACATTTTCGATTAGTTTAATAACAAACTGTGGCCATATACATACATACATACATACATGTGAACAAATGTATATATATTTGTAAAAAAAAAAACGCCCACATTCAATTGTTTTGCTCTTCTTCTTGCTGCTCAATTGTCGCAAATAACCCAAACTGCGTAGTCAAGGTCAGGGGCGGCGTATACGCAACACTTCGGCACGTTCGGCCATCGCAGGGTTGGCTGGCGCTGACTTTGAAACTACATACAATGTACGCAGCAGTTGCATGTTGCTACAAATCTTAATAGCCTGTGGCGATAATTGATAAATGTATTTGTAATTGAAAGTCATCTATTAGACGTTTTCGGACGTTGAACTCGCGACTAATTTGTCTCAAGTAATTGCAGATACTTTGTAAAGGAGTGGATTGACTCGGCGACTGACTGCTGGTTACACTTGGTTAGGTGGTTTGCTGTACATTTCCAACATTTGATTTTATCATTGACATCTTAGATTGTGATAAATCTGGAAATTGTGATCTCTGGCATAGAATTAATTAACTTAGCGACAATGGAATTAAGAATGCAAACACTATTTTTTTAGATAAACTTAAACAAGCTATTAACTAGAGTTAAGCTTACAAATACAAAAATGAAACAAAATATATACATGGAAAATTTATAAAAAAAAATGTCCACCATTTCGTTTTGGTTGACGCATTTTAATTTGAAACTTTTACCCAATCAATTGCAATCAATTTCAATTATGTTTTCTCTAATTTCACTTTTCGTGTACCAATCGCTTGTGCATGCTGCCATGTTCGTTGAACGTGTTCGATTTCATTGTTCATTTTTCATATAGAGTTTCATAATCGAAAGTGACAAGCCGTCAGCAGTGAATCAAGTGACTACAGCTGCAGCAACAGTTGAAGAGACCGCGACTGGCGTCGTTTGCAACGTTGACTTTGGCAGCTGCAGTAACACTCAGCAGTCACCACAGCAGCGTGGACAATCGCGTCCACTCCGATCAACACGCACCTCACCGCCACCACCGCCACCACCCAAACCACCCAAACCTCTCAAGCTGATTAAGTGTCATAGGAGTGAGCATCAGTTGCAACATCTGCTTCTCGACTCACCGCACTATCAACACCACGAACATAACCAAATCAATCAGGCGTCGCAACGGCAAACATATCGACATCAGCATCAGCATCAGCATCACCATCATCATCATCGCCATCATCATCAAAAGCAACGCCATCATCATAACTGCCATAGTCAGCAGCAGGAGGAACTGCAACAAAACCAACAACAACTGAAGCAAAAAGGACAACCAATCGATAGCAATAACTTAATGCCTTCGCTGGATTATGGTGTGCCGCCCCCGTTGCCGCCAAAGCCGAAAACATTGTCGCCCATCAAACCGCAACAGCAGCAGCAGCAGCAAGAACAACATTGTCAGCTGCTACAGCAACAAAGGCTTTTGCAGCAGAAATTGCAACAACAACTACAGCAACAACTGCAACAAGTGCTTAAGCCACAACAACTGCTCGACAATCACCACACCACACCACATCAAGAGCCAAAGTCACCAAAGCCTCCGCCATCGCCACGTACCCCAAAGTCCCCACCACAATCACCCATTCCGAATGAATCTCTAGCCACAAAAAGGGACGCTGCGAAAAGTCAAATCTTACAATTCCATCATTTTCGTCATCACAAATCGGCGCCCACATTCGATCTCTTCTTCAAATCGCCCACGAATTCATCCTGTGCCACGCCCCTTTTTAAGTCACGTCGCAACAGCTCATATCATTCGTACGACGATCTCGATGCGTCCAGTGCTGAGAAAAGAGTTGTATCCAGTTTGAAATATTTGTGTGCCTGCACTGGCGCCACTCTGCGGAATCTCTCGAAGAAAACAAAAGAATTGCATGCGAAGAATTACTATAACTCGTACACGAAGGTAAATCAAATAATTTCTATCGTTTCTCGCAGTTCGCTGTGGCAGAGAGAGGAAGAGTGTAAATTGAAGTCAAGTAACAACGGTAAATCACTTACCACCTATGAAGGCAATAATTTTCAAGTTTAGGAAAGAAGTATTTTTCTTAACTGCAAGGCAAAAACTATGTAGTAGAAGAAATATTTTCTTTCATACATTGAAAATGTGTACAAATATTTATATCGTTTCTCATGAAAGCATGAGCATGAAGAATTTCACATCTATGTCAAGACTAAAAGTATTTGAGATTTCGCAAGGCTCTTGTGCTGAAATGTGATCGAATTCTTTATTTTTATGTTTTCAACCTCTTTTTTTTTTAAATTGATTCATAAATTTATTTTACTCTGAGAGTTTTTCCATTTATGCAGAGGAATATATTGTCGATATAAACTAAATTGTACAAAAAAATTTTATGGTTTGCTTAAATTAATGGAAGTTTAAATTGGCTTATGATTACAGTTGCTTTTTGACTAATATTACCGACGCTCTTGAATGGACAACAAAATATTCTAAAAATATTTTAAAACATTTGTTCTAAACTTGGATGAAAGTCTATTGAATTTTAATAACATTTACAAAAAGTTTGAGATTTCGGTTTATGTGATTTTTGTTAGAAAATTTTAGTTTAGGTTAATAAAATTAAAATAAATAAATAAACTGTCGATAAAAAAATAAAATAAAATAAAATTTAAATAAATAAATTGTCCCAATTGTTAAAAGAATTTGTGAACAATAGTGTCGCTTTAAAAATAAGTAATTGCAGAGTTTCCATACAAAATAAAAATAAAAATAAATTTGGAATTGCTGTAAAATCTTGTAAATGTAAGCGTAAATACTCATCTACATACATACATACATATATTATTTTAACATTTTTTTTTGTTTTGAAATCGCCCACTGCCGGCATCTGCCGTCCAACGAAGATTTAGAAATATAGCGAAAAAGTAAAAATAAAGCAAAAAAACATGTTAATAGGCATAAACAAAATTTATGTCATTTGCAATTGTAAATTTATTATATTTGTATGTTTGTGTGTGTGCGGGTAAAACTATATTTCTGCATTCCAAAGCGAACTTTATGGCATTCACAGATTGTTTACTTTTGTTTAAATTATTCACAACTTTATTTATAAATTTTTGCATTAAGTAGAAATTTTCTATTTCGAACGCCAAGCCCAACAAAGCGTACTCATAAGTATTTTATCATTGTAAACCGGTTTTTGAATTTTTCAAAGAACGCACGCCACTTTGCTGAATTAACAAACATACATATGTACACTCGTATTTATTACGCATCCATATATATGTATGTATGTGAACTATGTATGTATGCAATAAGTCTACGCACTAACTTGAGAGTGAGTATGAGAAGCAAAAAATCTGCATCGTCAGATATAAAAATTATTCATTATAAAACGAAAATTCAGAATAAGTTTATGTAAGGTCAGTTTACAGGAATCGCTTTCAAGGTAAAGCAACAGAAGGGTCAACATAAACCTTTATGAATGTATAAGCCCTCTTTTTGTTTATTTATCTTCAACACTTGATGATTCTAGTAAACTAAAAAGTGCTTACTGGTTTTCTCGGATAGTAGTCTCCGTTTAAAAATTTGTATCGTATTAAAAATTAAACAATCAAAAGAAATTTAGAAAATTTCTGCAATAATTAGGAGATTCACCGATTCTAGGTTATCGGTTACCCAGTTATGTTATACATATATGGTTAAAAAAAATTGTATTCTCCAAAAAACAAAGAACGCAGAAATTTTTAAAGGAATTTTCCAGATTTTCCGTTTAACTAGAATTCGTGAACAACACGATTGTAATGGAATTTTGAATTTTTTTTCTCAATTCTTGAATATGCCCAATAAACATTTAGGCTTGAGCTCAACTTGAGGTTAAGTTGAGAACTAAGGTACTTCTCAAACCTCCAACGCTGTTTCTCAAGTGCATCTCAAGTTGAGAATCATAGCGTTCTCAACAAAAAGGGCATTTTTTTTGTATGGCAATAATTATGATTCTCAAGTTGAGAAAAAGTTAGTTCTCAACTTGATCTCAAATGTGATTCTCTAATTGGTCTCAAACGTTTAGTAGCAGTACTGAAATAAAAATCGAGAATATATTTTCTTCCATTTGAATTTAAAATACCGTGAATAAATGTATGTAAATTCATTATACTCGTACTTTATTGCTTTTGATAGTCATATGAAAATACCAAAAAAATTAGAAGAGTTGGAGAAATACGTTGGATATCAACTTGAGAACTATGAATTTCTCCAACGTTTGAGAAAATTGGAGAAATACGTTGGATATCAACTTGAGAACTATGAATTTCTCCAAGGTTTGAGAAATATTTTTTTGATGTTTGTTGGGTGATCGCGAAAAATCTAAACATCATCGTAACGGTACGAGTTTATTCTTATTCAAGTTTGCATGCCATAAAATGGGAATGAGTATTAATTTGTTTTTATCGATTCAGATAAATATCATAGAAATATATATTGACTCTGAAAAAAAAAAAAACACTCAAACCCTGTAAAAGTATCCCAAAATCAAAAGTTCTTGCAATTTATTATTTCAATGTTTTGCGGGTTTTGCGGGTTTTGCCGTTTTTGCCAAGCAACGTGCAAGATGCCTTCCTTCGATTGACACATTTTTCTGAGTTTTCTGTTCTTTTTTTATTTATACAACCAAGTTTTATTGCTCATTGTATTTTTAGGATAGCATTGAAAACGGTTTTTAGCTATTTTTTAATGCTTTACATATTCGCTGTCTTTTTTTTTTTTTTAAATTGTGGCGCACGAGCAATCGTCGAACTGTCAAAGCTTAAAATGGGATAGGGCGTTGGGGTAGCGGGCAGAAGTGAGCATCAATGTCAGGGATTGTTTATATTTTATTGGCAAAGTTGTTTACAGTCGAATAGCAAATAGCATATTGAGAAATGAAAACATTAAAACAAGCACACATATGTACATACTTACAGACATATGTATTATATCATTGTTCTATTATTCGAATGAATTATTAATGTTAGCGTTGAACTTTTAAGGCATTGTTTCAAAGCATGAAGAATCCAAAAAAAAAAAAATTGTATCTTCAAATGTGTACGTTGCTACTTAAGTCTCTCAAACATTCAGAAAATTCAGAAATAGTCTAACTAATAATAAAGTATCTTAAAAAGTTCAGTGTCATTTTCTTCTATTAGTTATGATAAATAATAAATTTATGACTGACGGATTCTACTTACTAAAAATTCCACACTTTTATTTTGCCTTTAAATTTAAAAAAATTTTTAAACAAATTCCGCTAATTGGAACAAATTTTGAATGCAATGCTGTAATTTTACATATGTATGTAAATGTTTACGCCATTGTTATTGAGTAAAAGTAAGAAAAATAATAACAAAAGAAATGAGTGCTAAGGAGCACTTTTGAGTGGCCGGGTTTGAAATTTTTATGTTTTTTTTTAGCAAGGACGTTTGCTTTGCGCATTTTAAACAACAATAAATACATACCTTTTTTAATGCTTAATTAGTAGAGCTTAAGAGCAAAGGGAAATTACGCTGCAGCGTTTAAATATTTATGTACATGTGCGCGTAAACATTTGTTCCTACAAAAAGCTTGTTCTATGACTTTTTTTCAGTGGAATTTTGATAGGGCCTCAAATGAGTGCTACAATAAAATATTAGCCTAGAGTAAAAATTCTAAAATATTTTTCTTGTTTGCATACATTTTTAATTTCTACCCAATTCCACAAATATTTTTTAAATAATTAAATTAGTCTTACAAATTCTGTTCTTAACCGAAGTATATTTTAATATTTTTAAAATATTCATTAAATCGAATTTTTGAAATTAAAACTTACGTTCTGTTTTACGTATAAAATTTGCGAACTAAACATTTCCAATTGTCATCTTCTCGGACGATGTTTCAGAAACCTTGCAGCTTATATTCTATATAAAATGTATGTCTATAGTCCTAAGATACGCTTAGCCTTCACCCAATTCAGTTAAACGAAATATTGCTCCCACTTTATGAACGTACATTTGTAAGTAAAATAAGTATTATTTAATTGCGAAAATGTTGTAAACTATAACATTACAGAACAATTTGTAAGTAACGGAGGAGGGAAATCAAGAGAAACCCAACCTCCGCAGTTCGCTATTCAAGCAGAAAAAGATAAAAAGTAAAATTTAATTGCATTTTGTTTTCATTGCGAGAGCCTTCATAATTCACCGACAGTTGGGCAAACGTAAGGAATTTGGTGAATTGCGAAAATAAATGAATAACCGGCAAATTTGTAAACAAACTGCCAGCAAGTGTTTTTTGGAGATTGTTTTCCTGTGTCCGAAAGAAAAATTGGATTGGCTCGCGCGCATTCATTAATCTAACAAACAACATATGGTACATGAAACTATTCACTACAACAACAATAACAGCAACAACAAAATAAAATAACATATTGCAACCACAACCAAAATAAGACATTAGAGGGGATCCACTTATGTTAGATGTGAGAGTCACTTTAGCTATGTAAATACGAATAAGTGTGCACACAGCACGTTCACAAACTTCTCATCACCTTAGCGTCGAGCATTTGTCGAACAAAGCCTCGTTACAGTCGTTGGCATCTTTGCCATCCTCTTCTTTAAAAGTCAAACGCATGTTATTAATTTGTTTTTATTCTTCTCATTTTTTAATGATGGGCATTTACGTGTGTAGTAAATTTTTTATATGCCATTTGCGCCACATCGTCAGCTGTGGGCACACGCGTTGCGTACAGCGGCCCTCCACTCGCATTATGCAAGAATAATTGAATGAGCGCACGCCTTTGCTACTATTTTAGTCGACCACTTTAATGTGGATGTTCCAACATATTACGAGCCACATCATTATACGAGTACTGATGCATAATTGAATTCATGACCACCGCTGTTCGCTGCTGGTGAAAGCGTTCAATTTAGTTTCAATTAAAGCGCGCGCTGCGTACCAGGCGAGCCGCTCCGCCATCATCAGCTAATGGCCACGCGGAGTGGGCGGCTTTGCAATGAGCTGTGCCGTCGCGTTTAAGCAAATGCAATTCGCGTAATTATGTGGAAAATTTGTGTTTTTTAAATTTACATGCTTTGTCAGCCATCTGAGCAGCGGTGTTGGCAAACTATGCAATCGCTTAGCCGGTCCATTGCCATTGCTGATCGTGCTTTTCAATTAGCTATACAGTGCATTTACATTTTTGCGAATGCATATTTTGTATAATTTAATATGATTCCGATTTTTTTGCTTGCTTTTTTCCATTCATCATTCAGCGGATGTTTACATTTCATAATTTTCGCTTCACTTACTTTTTATTGCTTGAAAACGTTGATTTGGCTGGAATTTAATCCGAGCTAAACATAACTTGCGTACACACATACATACTTATGTACATTTATTTTAACGAGAAATATGTACACTTAAGTAATTTAAATTTAAGTAAATATTTCGCATGCATTTTTTGTTTCTATGGTAAACGAGATAAGACTGTTGTCTGATTGTCTCATTGATGTCAACACAAGAGCTCGTTTGATAATAAACAATTGATCTTTATGGAATAAACATCATCTTTTTTGATATGATAGTTGTCAACTGAAGTATTGTTTTTCTGAAAGAGCTTCAGAGATCAGCGGAGTCTACTAAATGGTGATTGCAGATATAGTAAAAGACATATATACCTTTTTAAAATCAAACCGATTTAATGGTATACATTTTTTGTCGTCGTCTCAGCTAGCTCAGAGGGAACTATGCAAGGTGATCAGGGTTTTTGGGGTCAAAGAATTGACCAGATATCAATAGCTTTACAAAAAATAGGAATCAAATTATTTATATAAAAAAAAAAAAAAAAACGAATTGGTTGGCCTCATTCTGCCATTGAAGACTTCATTCGCTAGCTACACGGTTTTTTCCACAATTTCAACACCTTCAAATCATTTACGAATATACTTTTCTTTATACCGATTTATTACACGCGTGTCAAGTACATATTTACATTCGTTTACTTTCTATGTACATACATACATACATACGTACATGTATTTTTTGACATGACCTCCCTTCCGATAGCTCCTTTTCTATTTAAGTATTTTAATAAACAGCCCATGTGTTGTACAAAAATGCTGAATATTTCATTTTGAATTATGTGTCATTGCAGCCCACGTGGCGTCTCTGGGGCGAGGAGCACGAGAAGAATGCCATTTTCACAGTCTACCTTAAGAAGGTGCGCTATCATCGACCAACACCAACGGCGAATAATGTAAGTGCCAACCGACTGGCTGTCAGGCTGGTCAGGCGATACATACATATACATATACATATGTACATATGTACATATGTAGAGACCACCAGCCAACGCAAAGAACAGAATATTTAATTAACTCTGTTTGCCCAAATAGCAATCACCTTGACTAACCCAAATGACAATGCATTAATCAATGTTTCCTTCTTTCATTCTTTCATACTTACATTTGCGTACGCCAACGTAGGATTCGGATGATGAAATTAGCCACCTGGAATGGGAAACGGTGCGGGTACGCTTCGTGAAAGCGGCCACATTGGCGCGCCTTGTTGAAGCGTTAGCCACAGATGACGGTGAATTGGAATCCACATTCATCAATGTATTTCTCTCTACATATCGCACATTCTCCACACCCAAAGAGGTGCTCAGTCTGCTCATACGACGCTATGACACACTCAATGACAAACACCTGCAAGAGATCGAGGAGCATCAACAACTCGAGGATGTCACATACGATCCTGCGGCATCCATACACGAGCAGCACAAGAAAACACTAGTCTCGGCGTTGCATGTGTGGCTGGATGGCTTCCCAGAGGATTGGAATGAGGAGAACCTGCGACAGATATTGGCTTTTGCGTCGAAACGCTTGCCGCGCTCAGAATTGCATGTGAAGGTGTTGCATCGATTGGAGCGGACACTGCGCCAGCAGGTGTATGGCGAGAGTAGTGTGCCGCCTTGGCTGGCAAGCGGCGTGGCTGGCAATGTGAATGGCAATGGCATGAATATGAGCATGAGTGTGGGCTATCTACCGCAACACTACAATTCAGAGTTTACGGAACAATTTGCGGGACTCTGCTTGGCGCCGGCGTTTCGAGGACCGACACACTTCCTGCAAGCATTCCGCTTTCCGCACGTGCCGGTGCGTCACTTCGCCGAACAGCTTACGCGCATGGACTCGGAGCTGTTCAAAAGGTTGATACCGCATCAGTGCCTCGGTGCAACATGGGCGCGGCGCGACAAAAGCGGCTCGGAAACGGTGGTTGCAACAATAAATCAATTCAATGCTGTACTTTTTAGGATTATTTCTAGTATATTAATTGAGCCAAGACTTAAACCACAGGTGGGTGTGAAAAGAGTACGAAATAATTGTTGTATTTTCTAACAATGATTTCTGGTTTTTTAAGGAACGTGCTTTAAATATTGCCACCTGGATTGATATTGCGCAAGAATTGCGTCTGCTAAAAAACTTCTCTTCGTTGAAGGCGATCATTTCAGGACTGCAATCGAATCCCATTTATAGACTTTCAAAAATATGGGCCGTGCTAGCCAAAGAAAAGGTTTTTTGTGTATTTTTTTTTTGCGACATTGCACACTCAAACATTTATTGTTGCTAAATATTTCAGATGGAGATTTTCAATGAACTTGCCAGAATATTTTCAGAAGACAACAATGCTTCCGCGCAGCGTGAAGTACTCATGCGTGAGGGCACTGCAAAATTTGCCGACACGGTTGGTGAGCACGATCGTCATCTGCAGAAAATCATACAGAAGCAAGTGAGTGGCGGCACATTGCGAAACAATATCGAACGAACGCAACGCTACTAACAACGTTACTAACTCACTGACTGACCCCGACGGCAAACACACTCCTTAGCATAGCTTACAAGTATTGCCTACTAATTATCTCTATTTTCGTTCCATGTCACAGAGCATGCAGACATCGCATGGCACCATACCTTACCTGGGCACCTTTCTCACCGACTTGACAATGATACACGCCGCCATACCGGACACGATAGGCGAAACCCATCTCATCAATTTCGACAAGAAGCGCAAAGAGTTCGAAGTGCTGGCACAAATTAAACTGTTACAGGGTGCTGCCAATACGTATAACCTGCGTGACGACCCGAATTTCGATCGCTGGTTCGCCTCGATGCTGGTGCTGGATGAGCGGGAGGCGCATACGCTTTCTTGCCAACTCGAGTCGCCACCACCGGCGCCGCGCAAGTCGACCGCCTCGATCAACACGTCGCTGACGAATACGACGATCTCATCGAACTCCATGAGTGGCGTGGGCGGTAACGGACATCGCAAAACTGACTCGATAGCGTCGAATTCGAGCAGTGGCGCTGGTTCACAATTCTACTGTGAATTGAACAATAGTTATAGCTCGCACTATAGTTCGCGTCACAATTCGCTCGATCGTGAAGCTCAAGCACCGAGTACATCTCTACTCTCTGCCTCCAGCAGCGTATCGAATCTCTCGATAGACTCGAGTAACTCGGGTGGACAGAAGTCGAATAGGAAAATGACACATTCCCATTCGACGAATGGTGTGCGTGGTAACGCTGGAACTGGAACCAACCACACACAGTTGAACGTTGGCTCACCGCTCATCAACGCACAACTGGTGCAATCGCCGGGCGCGCAAACAAATAACGCACCCAACTTCTATATCATACGAGTGACCTACGAAACGGAGAATATTGAGTTGGATGGAATTGTGCTGTACAAGAGCATTATGCTGGGCAACAACGAGCGCACGCCGCAGGTCATACGTAACGCAATGATGAAACTTAGCCTCGAGGCCGATCCCGAACAGTACACGTTGGCGCAGGTGCTGCCCGACAAGGAGCTGGTGATGCCGAAGAACGCGAATGTGTACTATGCGGTAAATACGAACTACAATCTGAACTTTATATTGCGGCCGAAGAAGAAAGATGGCGGAAGCAATGGCAGCTAGTGCAGTAAGCAAGCTCGGTCAAAATTGGAGTTCCATTTGATGCTCGTCTGAGATGAAGCGCAGAGCTTTCGTCACAATCTAAACTATGTACATATAAATAAACATATGCACCCGTACACACATACATACATATGTAAAGAGATATTTCATACTCACAAAGTAAGATTTGCTTTTTGCAAACGATAAATTAATCTCAAATACTGGACAAATAATTAGTGTAAATAATTGTGGTGTTTTACAGTAGCTTAATTTTTATTAGATTGTATTTTAATTTTTTGTAAAAAAATATTTGTATGTATAAATTTGCATGTAGCTTAATTTATGTAAATCACAATTTTTAAAAATTCGAAATATACAGCTAAGCGTTTATAATGATATTATTTAAGGTTTGTGAAAAGAGTTTTATTGTTTATTTATTTCGTACGCTAAGCAGATTAGCTTTGCTGCTTTAATTATGTTTTACAGTAAGAAAATTAATAAATAAAATTGAAAGTGAAAATAATACATTAATTGTAGATAAAAAGATATTTTATTTAAGTTTTCGCTGTATAACTTTTATTTATAAAGAATTAAGCATGTTGGTCCGATATTCACGGGACCCACTGTTGTAAATTGCTGCACAAAAATAACTTTAAAGGTTTCGAATAAATTTTTTATAAACATAATTTCGGCAGAGTTTTTATTATTTTTAACCGTTTGAAAATTTTATCTTCGCTTAGTTTAATGATTTATATATATTTTTGTGACCGCTGTGGTCGAGTTGATAGCGGTGCGTGCTGTAACTGTAAATATATATATATATTTTTTTTTGTATATATATTTTTTAAACTTAGAGTTCGCGTTTAAAACAGCAGCTACCACCTAAATTTAAAAAATGCTATGAGTAAAAATAGGATTGATAAAAACGTGATTATAAACCGAACGTGTAGTGAGCGTTAATTTAGTATTATCATTGGTCCAACAATTTTTTCAAGAAAGTAATTGTGTTGCAGTAGTTTGCTCTCAAGCAATTGAAACTTTTTTGTTACCATACATTTTTCTCTTTTATAAAAATACATAGAAACTGCCATTTTTCATGGAATTGTTTTTAATCAGTGCTTTTTTAAATCAACGTTCTGATTTAAATAAAATGGAATTAATTCTCAAATTAATAATTTTGATTAATCCAAAAATATTATTTTTTAATTAATTAACTAATAAGGCTTTAATTATATACTTTGTTTTATCAATTAATTCATTGCTTATCCCTATTCTATGTATGTGTATGTATATGAAAGTACAAACCAACATACATACATTTTATGCAAAGATATACAAATACATTTTTATGTGCAAGTAAAAATGCCAACAATTGCTATTACGAGTGCCGCGCTGCCTATTGAAGAGCGTCTATTAGGGCACTTTGCCAAATTCTCTAACGCTGGCACATTTCAACATTTTACCATTTTTTTATGCGCCACTGATTGGCCATTGGCAATTCTGGCAACGCAAATTTTTGGCCACCAATTGCTATAAGCTACAAATTACTTGCATATTTTGGCTAGTAATTGCGAGTTTTGAATGAAAATGTTAAATACGAGTACGTAATAGAGAAACGTAGCAATTAGGCTGAAGCCACACCGAAAAACTAGCTAAGAAAAAAATCAATGAGTGCAGCAAAATTTAATGTTGTACAAATTATTGTTACGCTTGGCCATGTCTCGGCTGTTTCAAAGAAAAATAAATTTCATTTTCATTATATTAAAATGCTATGGATTTTCTACTTTGATATGGGGAAAAGTTCTTTAGTCAGTAAATTGCGGAATTGCGTGCTGTTTAGGGGGGTTTCCTTGTAAATATTTGCATTTGCATGAATATGGTTTGATCAAATATTTGAATACAATTGTGTTATTTCAGATGTTACCGTAATTTTCGCATTATAGTCCTAACCATGGCGCGCCCTCAATTGACAATGCTTTTTTTTTGTTGACTTAGCCTGGCTTTATTTTATAACATTCCAATTTTAACTATTTGAATTAATTATATATCTATGTATATAGTATTTGTACATGAAGACATTAATGGATGAAGGTGATATTTTGCATTTTGGATTTTTGCTATTTTAAAATAATATAATTGACACGTTTTAATATACATATGTACATACATACAAGATACTCAATTTTCTCGAAATTTTAATATCTCGACATATCAGCTTCATTCATTCAAGACTTTACATATGTACATATGTACCTATGTAGATATATACAAATGTAACCACGCGCACGCCACAACATTCAGAAACCGATTAATCATGATTTTAAGAACTTTTCTAATTTGTATGTATTAAAATGTAAATTAACTTAGCTCTTAAGTGATCAATTTTGTGACTATAAATTATTTTATACAAAATTGTATATATTTTGGTGATTTTTGGTGAATTTGTGAATATATTTACATAACTATGTGTGCAGAAAATAAAGAAGTTGAATGACATATAATTGTCAATATTAATAATTTTATTAGAAACACGCCTCCCAGTCAAATATTGATATTAACCGAAGGTTAAACAGCTGTCAAGTTTACACTAAACTTAAAAGATACTAAGTCATAATACTTTTAACTATGTTACAACTAAATTTTACATTACAATTTATGGTAGTTAGGTGAATACAAAGAATGAAAGGCTTTTTTTCTAATTCGTACTGAGTAAATCTCTTGAATTAAATTTACATAGATTGCTCGATATCCTGAGAGACGCATCAACGGGAAACTTAAGAAAACATATCTTAATATTTTACAAATCATATAAAAACAAAGAATTAAGAATTAGTTTTCTTTTCTTTACATTAATACAACTGAATACTCTAACAAAAGCTATATACACACACAAGGTTCAAACTTTATACAAAGTAGCACGTTTAAAAAATATTTTTATTTATTATATGTTTGTGTAAATACGCAATACTAGTACATATTAGTATAGCTTTTCAATAAAACTTCTTTTTGAAAATCTTCGAAAATGCAACTTAGAAATATTGAGTTGCAATGCATTAATATTAGCTCACAAACTGTTGTCAACACATTTTTACTGCACACTGTTACTAACTAATCTAAAATATGCCTTTTGCATTCACGCTAACATCTAAATGCTTAGCCTTTAATTTACCGAATTGGCAATGGGATTCGTTTATAAACAGGGCTAAAAAGCGTAACAACATTTGTATATACATATATATAAGTATGTAGTATGTTGGTGTGCGTGCATATACAGTATTACCAAAGTACTCATGTAAGTGTGTTTGTATGAAAGTGGTTTGCTTCCTCGCCATTGCATACTAGCAATTGAGTTTAGGTAACAACCAAATGAAGGTTAAGGTGAAGAGATTTATTCACGGCTAATAGCGTCAAGTGCAAGTGTATGCTTCGGATTGTAATACATTCTGTTTTCTAAATTTATTTATGGTATGCAAATTTGTGCCAGAAATCACACAGACATGTCTACAAATATATGCAAGTCTACAAAATTTTGGATATTTGTTTGCTGTGTGACGCAGGTCAACTTGAACGTGCTCAGTTAAAGGTCTTACCAGGGCCGTACGAGCTTAAGAGAGGGAACATTAAAAATGACTTTGGATGCTTTAAAAAGTGCATTGCTTATTACGCGTTTAAATCAATTCAAATGTACTGCAAATTTAAAAAGTGTATTATTTTTGTGGTTTTTTTTGCAGCTCAAATGTTGCTTACTTCAAGGATGCTTAGGTTCGGCAGCAGCAAAAAGGAATTCCTACAACATGCTCCTTGAGAATTTCAAGTATACTTACCAGTACATACATACACGGCGCGATTAAACTAATGGTATGCATTTGCCAGATCTAGCAACATTTATCGCATCAACAAGAAAATCCTTTCAGTGCTGTACATGAGAAACGCTAAGTAATTCAATCGCAACCGATGCTATGTTCGACAAATGCAAATGCAAATGGTAATGCAAATACAAATTCCATAGAAATTTCCTTCAATTGAAACAAACAATTCTCAGTGACCTTTGCCAATTCAACGGCGTGGCAGGCACAGGCGCTGGCCTGGCTGACACGTTCTATACTCCTCAAGCATTCATAGCAGTGATTGCACAAGCTGCCGCCGCTTGGTACCAGTATCGGGTATCACTGCTCTCCGATGCGCCGTCCCACACACCGTCATTTCGTCACACCATCAGTCGCTCAATCGCAGCGGCCGCACTTCAATTAAACTTTGAAATTACGCCAGTGAACCCTCAATGACATTCTCAGCGCCACGATTGCTATTGCGATTGCAATTTCGATTTAGAGTGCAATATTTGACAGACCTGAGAAGATAGCTGTAGAAAAAACGGCAAGCACCAAAAACAGCGTATACCCATTCACTTATTCAAACATACCGAGGCAAATGCTATATGTTTCTATGCATTTCAGTATGCAGGTTGTAGGTTGTGGGCTGACGGGGCGTATGAGTGACTGACGGCCTGTCGTGTCAGTGATTCACTACTTCAAAAGTCTGTTACTTCTTCTTTGCTCGAGATTGCACTTCTACCCGAGTGTGCATACATTCATTTATAAACTTATGTGTGTGTGTGTGTGTGGCTGTGTGTGTGTGTGCAACTGAAAGGGGGTTAACAGTGACGTCATTATGAGCTCGTCCATCTGTTTACTGCAAAGTTAGCAAACCATTATGGCTCGAGTGTGAGTGTGAGAGAGTGTGCGCGCGTACGATTTGTTGCTGTTGGCTGATGTCAGTGTTGGGGATGTTGACTTTGTTGATGTTGTTGGTGTTTACTTACATGGCCGATGGTGGTAGGTGTTCCATTTAAATTTGCTACAAAAACTATTTCGTCATACAAACACAACTACATACATTTTTACTCGTAAATATTTGTATATTTATATGTTCATACACACACACCTACATATGTACGTCTAATCTATGTGCAAAATTTGGTATATTGACTCCTACATATTTATGCTCAGACATGGAGGCACCGCTATAATGGTCACTCACACACTCACACCCACACAGCTGCGCACAGTTCTATGCAAAATCGTCGAGCATGCTAGTTCAACATATTTAGACAACAACTTCGTACATCATCAACAACAATAAAAGCAACAAAAGACAACAAAAATCAATAAAACCACAGACAACGGGACGCTATCGTAAATATGCTTGTTAACTAATACTTACTTATAATGATACAGAGGCTGCATAGGAATAGTGATAGTAACACAAAAACAACAACAACAATAACGGCAATAGACAAACTGAAGTAACAAATATCTATAACTAAAGGATATACACCGGCAATGTGATCTTCGAAAGTTAAAAAATATGAGAATATAGTTAGGAATTGTATTCAAAAACTTGAAAATAAAATGCAGAAATTTTGGAAATTTTTCCTAAATTTGTAAAACTATTAGTACATAACCAAATGGTAAATTGTCATTAAATTTTGAAACTAAAAGGTAAAAGAAATATATTAAAAAAAATGTTATTTTTGAACTCAGCAAATTAAACCACTGAGCAATTTTTCATTATTCGCGATTTTTTCGTTAATATAAACAAAACAGTGAATTATTATATTTAAACCCATATCAATCAAATTTTTCAAATTTCTACAGAATTCAAATTTTTTTTTAATTTTAAAAATTGCCAGCAAAATTTTCAGCTTTTTAAATCAGATATTAAAAAAATTTGGGTACGTTCAATACCCAACAAATTTTAGTGCAAGTTTCCGAAGGAGTTATATTAACGTTGAATTTTAAGAATTTTTTTTGTAAAGGATGTTCGTCATTTCCTTTCAAGTCAGTTTACTTATAATTACTAATAATTAAAAATATTGTAATTATTTCGCTGGGTAAAAAGAATATGAACAAAAATAGTTGCGTTATGGTAAACGGGTATGTGTGTACATATATGTATGCGTTTTATTCTAACAATGCACACATACATATGTACATACACCTGTATCTATGTGTACGAATGTATTATCGCGTAATTGCTAGAGTCCTTCACCCACGTAACATAATTCTCCGCACGTGGCGCATACAAACCGCCTCACAGTTTCATTACGCATTGCATCACCTTCACAAAATGTATGGTTTTGCAACATCATCCCCCTCCTAATTTGTCCACCCTTCGCCACTTCCCGCTCTCTCACCCTCTCTATTACTTTTTCGAAGCCATTCACACCTTCGTTTGGCTCATCATTGATGGCTTTGCTTTTGATTTTGCGTTTAATTGCATTGCAGAGGACGACGCGGCTGTTTTGACATTTCGATTGCAGGCGAGTTCACTGTTGTTTTTTGTCGTGTCTCCAATGAATTGTATGCAATGAAAGTGCAACAACAATAAAACAATGAAATGACAGCTATTGTTCGCAAAGCACATGTTGCCAGCTGCAGCATGCAACAATGGGCAACACATTGCGAACTCAGTCAGGAAAACTTTCAATAGTGTCCCACCCTCGCTCCATTGAAGTAAATAGTTATGTAGATGACAATTCGCTTTGTTTGTTAGTTGGTCAAAAAAAAAATTCAACTTCGATTGTTTTCAATAACAAGCGAAATTTTTAGTGCCGCGATGGTAACAGCATCAGCATTATTCAAATACAGCTGGTCGTCTGCCATTCGTACTTTTGACGTTCCTCAAATTTTTGCATAATTCCATATTTTCTATTATTTACACCTTTCTTTTCCACTCGCTCGCCATTATCCTGTTCGTTGTTGCAATAAAGCTTTTCACCACTCTGCTGCTCTTTGCATGAACTTTTAGTGAATTCGTTGGCGCTCGGAGCGGGTCGTAAAGTCGTAAATGTATACTCGCTCTTCGTTTTGCTCTCTTGTTCGTTTGTCACCTGTGTAGACTCAATGGGGGCTCGATTTGGATTTGGTTTTTCGAATTATTGAGTAGAAGAAGGTTGGAAATGGCAAATGGTGGGGAGTTCTTATCATTTAAAAAGCCTGTCGGAAACATCACTGATAATATATTTCACCCAGCTGTAGAAGGAACATTTTTTTTTAATAATTCCAGCACCCAATTAGTAATAATTTTCACTCCAACTACAAACATACAAACGTACATATGTATGTATTTATGGGCGGCTTGTAGGAGGGAACTCAGTTTAGCTTAAGTGGCTCATTTTCCGCTGCAATGGTAAAACTATTTTTAACTGAACTGAAAAAAAACTGTGAGTTTTAAAGGTTTTGGGTTTTTTACATTTCAAGGAGAACCCCTTTAAAAATTTTGGCTGCGGTAAGAAATCGAAATTTTTACTTAGTTTCGAAATTAATTAAACGCCTTTTATGCAGCTCCATTTTTGACTTGTTCGACATCATTTTCCAATATCTCAAAAATTAAACGGCTAATCGAAATTAAATTTTCATTCTTAATCATCTCAATAAAATCGGAAGTACATATATACTCCTTAAAATTACGTAGATATAAGCAGGCCTTACCAAATTTTTACGCAAGTCTAATTTTGACCAATCCAAAAAGTATAGTTTCTTTAGTAACAATAGTTTCTAGACCTTCGTTGTCCACAGTGTACTCCCACTAGACATACATACATACATACAATAATAAAACGAGTTACAAAAACTGAATTCTATTGAATCCCAAATACTTGTAGCGATTTGTACAAGCAACTGGCAGACAAACGGGCAGACAGGCACGCAGACGGCGAGGGGCCATTGAGTAGCCCCCCGAAATCAACTCCTCGTTAAATAATGCCTCGCACGACTCTCACGCTCCCGAACGAAAGAGGCGACAGGAAAGAGCTTTTTTTCTCGGCCTGAACTCGAAACGCGCTACAGCCAAAATAGTTGGAGTAGAGGAGCCTAACCGTTAAGACACGCACGCGAAGTACGGCGAACAAAATTCGATGCAGAAAAAATATGTGTTGAAGAAAAAAAAGTGTCAAATATCTGATGCAAAAATGTGCTTCTGTGATAAATGGAAAGTGCAAAATAAAAAGTCAAAGCAATAAGAAATTCAATAAATCAATGTTAAATCGCAATCGAAATGAATGCTACGGAAATGCGAATAAACGAGGAAACGAGTGATGACGGGCGAGAAAAGTGAAAAATTGGCATTTACAAGCGCGAGGGCGCAACACAGGCAATAAAAGTTGTGACAGAAGTTAAAGAGGAATAGATACAAAGTTTGTAGCAGCACTAAGCAGTAGGCAGCAGTACGGCCATTGAAAAAAAGTGCAAGAAGTCAAATTTGGAAAATTGCTGTAGGAAGAGTGAAAGCGATAAGCGCGGGCGGAGGTATCCGTGAAGGCAGCGAAAGAACGAGAACGCAGCCGAGTGGCCAAAGGAACGACGGAAGGAAGCAAAGTGGAATGGGGCGCTGCGCGCTAGAGCAGTACGAGCACACCAGCTGAAACAGAGGTGCAGAGGCGCAGTGCCTGCTGCGAGGCGACACACCGTCTCCACACTGTGCAATCCCCACGGCGCACAAGGAAGAAAAATGCTGGTATCGTCAACGTAAAATGGACAAGTCGACGGAAAAAGAAAAAAATGGAGAAAACTAATATGAATATGCAAATTTGCCGAAAGAGACGGGAGTGAGCGAGGAAGGTGAAGAGATTTGGAAACGTACTAATAAAAAAAAACTCCAAAGAATAAAATTTTTTGGATAGCCATGAAAATGCCACCAAGAAAATTACGTAGCATGAGTTCGATGGTTGCGTTGGAATGAGAATGGCGTGCGAGTGAATAAGGAAGAAAAGAGCTTTCCGTTTAACGAGGCATATTTTTAAGGGTAAATATGTTCGTATTGTGAAAGTAGCTTCTGGCCGAAAACGGAAAAAAGAAACGTCGGCTACTGAAACAATCAAATTTAACAAATTAATGATTGACATACATTCGCGCAAAGCGGAGCAGTAAAGTGGAAGAAAATTAAATAACACACACACACACACACACACACTCGCTAAGTAACCTTGAACGTATAGTGTGGGTGAGCTGTATGGCAACCACTTCGGCGAGGTGTATGGGGGCATACTGAGAGGGCATGTAACGAAGACGCCAACAAATAAGCTTGACATTAAAAAAGAAAAAATAGCACCTAAAGCCATTTTAAATGCCGAAATGTAGGCTAAGCAAACTATAAAATGGACAAGTGCGCGGAAAAGAGGTTGTCAAACCAAGCTAAATAATCCACCCACTGATTGCAGCAGCTTGCTACTCTGCCAGGAATTCAACCAGCAACAAGCAGCAGCGCAACGACACCCATCCAACTCACTCCGATGACGCATTCGATCAGCAACAGTCTGCTGCAGAAGGTTATCTCGTTGCGTGAGGATATTTATGCTACCAGCCGCTGTTATCAGCGCTTATGTGGCCTCTGTCTCACTGCTGACGACTATTCCGCTTGCAGCGTGAAAGCTGAATGCGCCAGCCGAAGACGTGACTACAACGCAGCCAGGCAACTAAAGATACTGGAATACAGAAAAGAAGAAGAAGACAAACAAAGGATTGAAGAACACGTTAGAGAAGTTGAAGCAGCAGCAGCAGCAGGGTTAACAACAACAACAACAACAACGCTTCACAAGGACTACAAAGAACCTCGAAGCAATTCAAAACAGCAGCAACTTGTATGCACCAAAGACACCGAGGAAGCGAGAAAGGTTTTCAGCGAGAAGCGAGTTCGGCTGCTCAGTGTGCTCGGTGAGGCTGAGAAAACTACACTCTTTCTGGCCCAACTTAAAATACCCAACAGAGCATTTTCGAAGCTAATATTAATGCTAGTACTGCCGCTTCTGGTTGAAGCAATTGCGTCGAGTGCGACAGTAGCGAGTATTTTGACAATGGTTTACCGCTTGCTGCTCTCACAGTTACGTGCCAATAGTGTTGATAAAGAGAGTGTGGTGAATTTTGATCTGTCAAAGACAGCGGAAGCTGAAGGAAGTGATAAATGCGGTAATGTAAAACAAGAAAAACAATTTACATTGCAAAGCAGATGAAAAAAGGTTAAAAATGAGAACGAAGCTAAGAGAGAAATGTTGAACAGGAACAACAAAATAAGCAATAAGCCAACAAAACGAAAAATCAGTAAAAAGTTGACGTAAGAAAAGTGCAAAGAATACAATAAAATGAAAATAATGGCAAAAGCACAGAATTGTGCTGGTGATCGAGATGTTAAGAAATATAGTAGTGTGGTAAATGTGCGAAAAAAGTGTAAAAAATTAAAGATGAAAATATACAAATAATAAAAAATATAACTTACATATATTAAATAATAAAAGCAAGAAATACTGAAGTGGAAATTACATAGAGATAAAAAGGAGAATAACCTGTTTATGTGAAGTGAGGGTGAATTGATATTAAGAATCGTGGGAAATGAGCAAAATATAAAAAAAGGCAATTAAACTAATATAAAACTTCGAAACTCAAAAGAAATGCTGCTTAGCTCAAAAGTTCGAAGTAAATGCATAGGTGTGTATGTAACAAGAAAAATATTTTCAGCGTATACCTGAATATGAAATCATATACTATGAGTGAAAATCGCTTTATAAAAGTGCTAACAAAAAATATTTTTTTTTGAGAACACCAGTAAAAATTCTTTAGAAAAAGAAAACTAAAATTGTACTTCATATTTTATTTTAAACAGCCGTCATTTTTGTTAGCTGTGCCCTTACTACTCGTAACCTGTATAACCTGCTGCCAATTTTAAACAATCCAAAAACACACTACTAAATACCTGCGAACATAACTATAAAATATTTGTAAAAGCTACGGTATAAAAGCGCCCAAATCGTACAACGAACTTTCGGAACCAATTAGCGTTGTCTCCTTCGCTCACTGCTGCTGAAACAACTTGAGAAAAAACTATAAAACTCGATTCAGAGTGGCTACTATTAAAAGCCAAAAAAAAAAATCCACCGAAATACAAAGTCTACAGCAGGCTGCATGCGAAGGTCCTGCAAATATCGAATCAATTTCGAGTACAAACATCATCCAATTTCTCGGTCTACCTGCTTACTTGCCAATAACTTTCCTGCCCCCTTTCCCGTTGACGTAACACTGCGTCAGCATTTTTAAAATTGCTTCGAGCCCTTGCTGGTCGTAAATAAAGTACTGCGAACAACAGCAACTGCAAAAGCAACAGCAACAACAAACACCCAACAGTTAGCAATCGTCGTGTCGTCTTGTAGTTTGTTGTCGTCGCTGCAGTGATAAATATTAAATTTACAAAATCAGGAAACGTGTCAGTCAGTGGTCGCTGCATTCCGTCGTTTAGCTGGTCGGTCAGCCTGTCAGCTCGTTCAGATTTGTTGCATTGTCTGCGGCAGAGCGGTGACAGTTGACGCTGTATCGTTGTCCGACACGTCCGTTATGCCGTTGGCAAGTGGAAGTGAATGCGGAAGGAAATAGGCAGGAAAGTAACACTTTGCATACCACCAACGCTCAACATTGAAGCACCGCTCGCAAGCAACGTTGGCAGAGCATTGATGGACAACTTTAAGGGCGACAAATGCAAAAAATGAGCAAAGAAGAACAACAGTACACGAGTACGGACTTTATATGTATGTAGATATAACTGTAAGGTGAACAATAAGGAAATTACTTCTGACTCATGTGAATTACGACAGCAAAAACTAAAGTAGAAACACCAACAAAAGCAATGGTTCCTAAATGACACAAATAGGATTAAACCACGGCATTGCAATGCTGCTGAGTTTACCATAACAACAGCACTTGAAATAATTCCACGCGGCAGCGACGTTTGTTGGCTTTATGACGACAGCGAGCCGAGTAAAACAGGCATTAAACAAATTTAGAACACTCAGAATAACAAAGACGCAAAGAAAAGATAATGTTTGCAAGTTGAGCGTTTAATGAAAACACGCAGCAGTCAAGTGTCGACCAACGTCAGCAAGTTGAGGAAGTTTCAGTAAAATGCAGTAATACCAACAATAAAATACACAATTTATAACAATGCAAATGTTAAATATTTTGTTTGAAATTGTTGAACAGCTGTTGGATACAACTGAAATCAAATGAAAAGTTCTTAAAAAACTAAAAAAACAACATCACTCAAGACAGAAGCCAAAGTTTAACTCAAAGCAAAAGAAAAAAACTTTCAATAAAAAATGCAACCAAAATAAACTTTTAAATGAACGCAAATCATAACTAAAAAGTAAGAAAAACTAAAATAAATAAATATAAAACACATTACCGCAACAAACAATATTAATAAATAAAAAAGCATCTAAATTGACCAGGAGGTTATTGGAAAAATAACTCAGGTTAGTATTATAAAACTGACTATCTACACGGATGTAAAAGTATGTATGTGCGTACCCAATTGGAAATGAAGCGCAGATTTAAGAATTGGTATGTCAATACGATTAAGTGGCTTCCTTTATGCTTTCTTCAATGTGCTTTGGGTGGACGTCTTTCTTTTAATAATGAATTTCATGGACATACCTTGTGTTTTCTCTTATTTAAAGAACTTTAATTCATTGGCTATTCAAAGCACCGCAAGAAAGCACATTCAAGTCAGCGAAAGGTAAGCGCCTCAAAATCATTTGCGTATGCTAAGGAGATGCGCATTCGAGTTTCCGATTGATGTGAATCAAATTTAGAGTCCCTACAACCTTTCAAATAATTATACATACTCTTATATGTTCTTTAAATACATATTCAAAAATGTCAAAAAGGTAGATCATACAATTTTTTAAAATAATTTTAAAGGTTTAATACTCATGCTAAATAAAATTTAAGGAAGAAGTGGGCTCCTCATCCTGGCTCTATAATTTACTGCTCACACTCGTAGGGGAAAGCCGTAAAAGGTTTAATACTAATGCTAAATAAAATTTAAGGAAGAAGTGAGTTCCTCATCCTGGCTCTATAATTTACTGCTCACACTCGTAGGGGAAAGCCGTAAAGGCGAACTATATTCACTTAATTATTGGCAGGTCTTTTAAAGAAAACTTAAATAATGTATTGACGGATAAGTGCAGTTTGAATGAGTTTATGCTATCCTTAGAAAATTCCAAAATAAAATATACTTAATGTTGTGATAGTTAAATTGTTTGGTCTTAATTTTTCCATCGTTATACGTATTGCTCGGAATTGAAGCTGAACAACCAACTCACCTTAAATGTGCGTCCATAATAAAGTTTAGATGCACCTTTAAATATTGATGTTATTTATGTGACAGATGAGGGAAATAAATGGAAGAGGATGCACTAGTGGGATATGTGACCAATGAACAAACGCTTACCCACGATTGTTAGATGCACTTACAGGCATTTGTAAGTAGCAGAGTTGCCAGGTATTTTTCACCGTAAATCGTTATTTTTTTTAATGGAGTATATGAATACCATCTCAAAAAAAAAGCAGTTCATTCTCTTACAAAGCACAAAATTGTTCATTATTATATCGTGCAATAGTTTCAATCGTTAATTCGTCATTGGGTATACAAATCGTCCAAATAATGATTTTTGCGGCTATTTGGCAACTCTGGTAAGCAGTCTAGCGTCTATTGTAGCTCATCTATGCCAGTGTGTTGCGCTTCTTGTTATTATTAATTCACATAATAGATGAAATGAAAATGCAAAGGCAAATGGACATGAAAACGTGCATACGGATAATGCATAGAAGTGCACATACATACACATACATATTGGTGTGCACACAACCCAGCAACAGCTTTTATTTTATCTGGAATTTTCAGTCAAAACAAGGAGCTAGATATTTATCAATAACAAAATTGGTCGAATACACCTGCTATGCGTATATGAAGGCTAGCTAGAACGTTAGGCGCTGAAAGCATGTTTTTCAGATCTACCGATTTTCAAATGTGTTTATACATATGCACATACATCTACAGCACAAAGCAATTTTAGAGAAGTGAAAAAACATTGTATGAGAAAAAATTAAGTATGAGAAAAACAGGTATAACTTTGACGTTGCACTGCGATACTTTACATCTGTAGCTAACTGTGTAAATTCATACCCCCGGCCAGCGGTGTAGCAAAGCATTCATGCAGAGCGTCCATTGTGGTTGCACAAATGGCAGCGAAATCCGAGCGACCTGTAACAATGAGAAATGAGAAATATTCGTGTGAAACTTCAACATTGTTGTCTTATTTGTATGCCATGTAACTAACTAACTCCACTATTTGCTTGGCTTAGCATGAATGTCCTTCGTATTCAAGCGTTGGGCTGCGCACTGCGGCGCGACTTTATTATTTAACTTTTGACTTTGTATTTGCTGTTTTTTTTTAATCTAATTGGAGAGTTGTTGCCTCATTTTGCATGCCTAGGTAGGTACATACTTATGTGCGAGTATATATGTTGGTACATAAACCTACAACCTGAACTTAGACAATAAAATTAATTGCATTGCGCTGTAACTACTTCGAGTATTATTTTTTGCCTCTTTAACTCTAACTTTTTAGGGCAGCTCTTAATGTAATGTCGTGTTGTCGAATATCGTTATCTTCATTTAGCTTCCATCTATCGTTCGCTGAAGTGTCGTTGCATAGAAATGAAAGCAAAACGCTTCACTCAATACTATTTTCTTAATGCAAAGGGCTGAAATTCCTGAATTTTGTTTGTTGCGTTCTAAGTTTACACTGAAGGTCATTTATTTTGGCTCAAAAATGACTGGTTACCCTGTTCGTAATTTGTGAATATACAGGTAATATCAAAAATATAATAAACTCGTACATTGACGAATTATGTCAACTTAATTTTATTTTATTAATTTAAAAAATGTTTCAAATGAAACGCAATCCATTCTCTAACGAAACTCGCATAAAACCAAATGGAAAAGTATATTAAAGTTTATAATTATTAAAAAAATTTCACCAAAATTTCAAATTAAAAAAAAAAAAAAATTTTTAGTATCCAAGCTTGTAGCCCGTTCAGTTTAATTAAATATAATAAATAGCAATACTTATGTAAGTGGCTAAAAATTACCGTTCATATAAAAATAAATAAATAAAAATATTAGAAATTAAATAATAAAGAAATTCGTTAGTATGTGGGTGTGCTACAGATTTGAAACGTTCTGTATTTGTAGATAGTTAGCTAGAAATTACAAAAAGAAATAGAAATAAAAAAATGTTGCTGCCAAAGCCTAATTAGCTCGCCATGACACAGCAAGCGTTAGCAGAGTTATTTTACTAATTATTTTCGGTTGGAAAAAGTTGCTGAAATGCTGAAGTTTCAAATTGCCTTAAGAGGTTATTTGCCAAATTCTAAACAAATTACTTAGATTCAGGCTCAAAGTTTGCAGTCATTTTTTGAGCCCACAGCAAAATTGCCACGAAAGGAAAGAGAATTTTTAATACACAAACACAAACAAAGTGATGCAGACAATTTAGAAGATAAAGGTCGTAAAATTCGTAATTATCGCTTTGCATTTTACTCACAAAGTTTTGTCATTGAGATACGTATTTAATGCACCAGAAGTTATGCTTAGCAATAATTGTTTACAACTTGAATATTCTCAAATAGAGTTTTTGATTTTGGTTGCTTTGAGGCTGAGTGTTTTTCTGTAGACATACTTTTGGTTAGATCGCGTTTTAAAAAACGATAAATCACTTTAATGAGAGTAAGTCAATAAATATAAAGCTCAAATAACTAATAACTCAACATATTTTTTAAATTAGGCTTTTAAAATTCGTAAATTTTTTCGCAAATTCATCCGTAATAGTTGTCCGGTTTCGACTACAGCTTCCAAAGAACAGGGCCTATAAAAAGATATGCCTGAAAAGATTTGCTTAGAGGTCTTCTTAAGTTTACGAATAAACATCACTGTTTGGAATTAGTTGAATGTTAAATTGAGATTGAGGCCATTTTCACATCTTCAACCTTTAATTTCAACTGCACCTCATTTGGAGAACCAACTCAATCTCGTGCAAAAAGGCAAATTTTTTTAAACGAGAATATTAGTAGTTCGCAATTTCACAGAATCTCAATTTGAATTCAAACCTTGGATCTCAAATCGAGATAAACGATGTAAATCAATTTGAGGACAACACAATTTCTCATAGATTGGGAGAATGTTGTGTTTGTTCAATTTTGGCGATTAGTCGACTGAAAAGTACTAGTTTGTTCAATATGTACGTATGTATGTATGTACACATCAATGGGTGAAGTATTGTATGATACAAATTTGCTTCGCATCATCTAATGATGTCGAAAATATACCAATTGACTTTGTCACTTCAAGTCAACGAATGGCGAAGAGTAAACAGCCAAATTCAGTGCCAATAAAATTCCAACACTTTTCCGACTTTTATTTCATTCATGCATTAGGCCAGTAGCATTTAAGTGGAATATTAAAAGCAGTCGGCACGGCTCAATCTCCACCGCTCGAAGGAACATAATCCACTTAACAGTTTCGGTGGGGTGGTGAGTTGAACGAATGGTAGAAAAAGTTTTGCATTCGTATCTAAAGTAAAAGCCCAAATAATACATACATATATGGAAGGGCGGAGAGGTGAGGATTGTTGTGCTGCGTGTATGCGGGTCATTTGTATGTTTTTTAATGTTTTTGTGTCACCAACTTTAATGGCACAAGCATTTTCTTTATGCTGGGGTGGAGCAAAGTTGGCGAACGTAAGGGAATGGCGGTCCGTCGTGCCTATAACGGTAATACTTGTATACTTATCAGCCGATGTTAGTTGAGTGTATTTGTTTTTGAGTTTGAGTTTGAATTTGAGACTATACTCGAGTTTAATGCGCACGTTTACACATTTCCCACATATGTTTACATTTGTAATTGTGCTTAGCCACGCACACACTAACACTAATTTATGTGTTGTACAAATATTGTAAAGTATTACTGCCAAATATGGTGGTAGCCGTTATCGCTTTTCCTATTTGTCCATTTCTCTCATTTTTTCTTAAGTGCTCCAGTTAGTTAGCTTGTGCGCCACCACTCGAAAATGTGAGAGTCGGAGCCACTTTGCAAAGCTACTGGCCATCCCACTTGATGTCGTCATTGACAATAAGTTTGCATATTGGTACTATACATACATACATACATACATACAAACATGCATATTTGTATACATTTGTTCGGGCAACCAAATCAATAGTTCTTGCTTGTCAAAATATGGCATGATAGTCAAGCGTCAAAATGCTATAATAACCTTCAATTATTAACTTGATTTACATGTCTTGCCTACGCGTACATAAATACTTACATGTGAATGTGTGAGTGCGGATTTTCTACTTTTCTTTATTTTTTATTAGTTTTCTTTGTTCATTTTGACTTTCCTCCTTCTATTACGATTTATTTTCTATTCTTATGATTTTACGCCAAGTGCTGAAGGAAGGGACAAAAGTTGCTGAGAAAAAGTCACCGCATACAAGGAAACAATGCAAAGAAGGGCAAAGTGACAACGACTAACACTCAGCTGAACTACGAACAAAGTCTTTACAAAAATTGCAGTGCTTCTTTCTCTTGCCATTTTACATTTTGTGAATTAATTTGTGCACTAAGCGCAAACTTTTTCAATAACATCCCAATAAGCGGGAGGATGTGGTGAAACTGTGCTGCATTTTGTAGGCGTAAAAGGTGGCTGTGGCTGTGCTGTGCAATCGCTGGTCGGGGCACACAATTGCCCCTCTTTACCGGAGTTAGTAAAAGAGGTGTAGTAAGCAACTTGAGCGACACACTATTTCAGATTTTATGATATCATTTAAAAGTTCACTTTTATGTCGAACTTTTTAATGTTTTTATTTAATAAAATGGATATTCTTACATTACACTCTCTAGTGATAAATGTTCTGTGAAAGAGGAAACATTTCTGAATAAGTTTTTTGCATATTATATATATGAAATAAGTAATCCTCAACTTTTGGATACTTTCAGTATGAAAAAGTTATTGAATATATATATTTGAGTTAGACTATATGAAAAAGGAGAAAGAAAACATTTTAGTTGAACTACGGATAATTTAAAAATACAATATTATTTTTGTGCATTTTTCATGTGTTAAATTAGAATCTCAGTAGGAAGAGCTTCTTAAAAAATCCATCTGCTTTCTGTATTAAACTCCAGGTCCCTCTAAAATAAATACGCACACCACAAAGGGTGGAAGAAGCTTGAGAAAGTTGAATTAGCGCCTTGCCACTGTAATCTGATGAAATCCACTTTTAATGGTAGTTTCTTATTCGAAAAATCAGCCAAATAGAAATTTACGAACCAATTAGCTACCACTTTCTCACATTTCATTTAACGTTACTCATACGCCATGTTGTTTTATATTTGTCTCTTGCTAAAAATAAACATTGAAAAACGAAAATAATACCTGCTTACTTCGACTAAAACGGAAGAATCGCAGTCGACCCCAAGTACTTACACATCGCCGTATGAATAGCGACCACGTCAATGTGCACAGCCTAATTCCACTTCAAAAGGGTTCGCAACTACCTTTTACCACCGACCCATGCGATATTCAGCTATTGACTGGAGCACACACACACACATGTATGTATTTGTGTATATACAACCATTCATATTTATTTACCATATGTGTAATCTTATAGCTGAAATCATTCGTTTCGCGCTCGCCACCCGCACATCTCCACCTAAATATTTTCTATTTTATTCCACTTTCTTTCATATTTGCTGCGTCTTAAGTGATTTTTGCCACAAGGCAGGGCTTCTAGTCGTTACAGGTAGAGGGGAAGGGGGTCAGAAAGACATTGCAGATGGCGGGCTTTTACTTATTTCCATAAAGGTGGAAAAATTTTCTTATGCGATGGGCGACTGTTGGTGATTCCCATTGAATGCGAATTGCGAAATGTGTCGTTAAATGTGTTAGTGTGTGTAGACGTGTACGTGCGGCGAGCGCATAAATTTGTGGATAGCATTGAGGCCTTGGCTGCGGCATAGTGACTACAACATAGCCGAAACGGTGCCGTGCAGTGCTGATGCTGATGCTGGAGCTAAGCCTGCTGCCGCATAAATAAAAAAGGATTATATCAAATGTGCGAAAAGTTGATTTTTCTTACTTTTGCAAAGCTTTAATAGGTTTGTTAAGATAGCTGCTCGTGCAGTTGGCATTTTCTGGCAGCTTTTCACATAAATTCTTGTTGTTTTCGTGCTTTAATAGTTAAATGTATTTTGTCGGCGACGGACACAAATGTAGACTATATATATATAACATATGTGTACATGTGTATGTATGTATTTAAATACATATGTGGATATTAAGTTCACGAATATAAGTATATATATATCTTATAGTTATGTTGTTTGTGTTCGCAAACCCACGTATTGATTCTAGCAAGAAAAGGCACGCAGTAATACTTTATATAGAAACAAAATTAATATGACCGATAGTCTGGCAGCTTTCACTGAGGTACGGCGACGGAACATGAAAAATATAAACATTCAGTGGTTTTCTATATAAACAGGTTTAAGAAAAACAAGAAGAAACAGGTAATTTGAGTATGCAAAAAAAAAAATAATTGAGAGCACTTTTGGTTTTTTTGTGTAATTCTCACGTTTTCTGACATGGTAGGTGTCTACTATGTTAAACAAGTTATCATCTTAAAATAAAATATAAAAGATAAAAAAAAAAATTTTTTAATTTATAATTTCGAAACAAAACTAATGTATTTATGTAAAATACATTAATTAGTAAGCACTAAACACATTTATTTTTCTCAGTGAGAATCCTTTTGGTACATTTTAGCTTGTGGTAAGCATCGGGAGGGTCACTTTGAAGCGTCCAACAGTAGTATGCCATCATTGAAACGCTCCATCTTCCCTGGTATCTTTTTTCCATCTTCTTAATATCTTAGTGAAATCATTCAGCTTGCTCTTCACTCACGTCTTCTTAATTTTCTGGAAAGTAGTCGAGGTAGGAATGAAGAAAATGTACTTTTAAACTCATCAAGCTACCTAAATCTTGAAATGCTTTTAACATTCTTTTGACGATTTGTTTGTAGTTTGTGCCTAAAAATTTCTTTATGACCTCTCTAAAGGCAATCCACCATTCTTCTCTTTGAGGATCTGTCATGGTTGTGATGAATAGTGGATCAGCCATAAGCCGTCTAATATCTGGTCCAAGGAAAACACCTTCTTACTTAATATCAGTATTTGAAGCAATTTCCCTCTCTTGGAAGTGACTTTACAAATTGCTTCATCTATCACCGGCTTTATGTGAAGCGGTGGTTGAAGAACTTTATGAGGAGGCACCAAAGTTTCATGCAGGACATTCTTTTCGCCAACTTTAAACTCCCTTGGGGGCCAACACTTTTTGGTCCAGTGATTTGTTCGGTCGCTACTATCCCATAGACATAAAAAGCAAAGGAATTTGGTAAACCCAGATTGTTGTGCGAGCGCCATGCCCAAGATTTTTAAATCACCGCACACTTGCCAACTGTGGTCTTTATATTTTAATTTGCAAATAATTAATTCCTTGTAGGTTTCCTTGAGGTGTACGGAATGACTGACAGGAATGGAAGTATAGAAACCGCCGTTGTGAAGCAGAACTGCTTTAAGGTTTCTTTTTGAAGGATCTATGAAAATACGCCACTCTGCTGGGTCGTATGAGATCTTAAATGTATCAATCAAACCCTCAATGGTACAATAAACCAACTTGTCCTCTTGGGCAAAGTAGGAAGTAAACTGCTTCTCACGATATCTAAACCAGGAGCAAGACACTGCCGGCAAAAGTAAGTTCATTACTTAGAAATTAATGATAGTTGTGGTAAACATTTAAAAACCGTAATCAAAATAAAATTATTCCTATTATTAATGCCTACAAGTTAGCCCAAAAAACCCTTTTTTATAATAAAATTTTGCGTTTTGTAAAATAACTTTACGTTCTGGCATTTTTGAGTATTTTTTTAGTTTTCAGAATACCTAAATACATAGAAATCAGTTAGAAATATCCAGACAGCATTTTTGTTGCAGACAAAAACAAACAAACGAATAAGCGCAAATAGAATTTTTAGTTGAACAGTTCATTCAATGAATATATGTTATATTCATAAGGTTCAATAACTGAACGAGAATTGTTTAACTCATTTCGCAAACTGTGCCAATTATTATTATCGATGGTAGTCACATTCTTCCAAATATGATTTTCGTTGAGTTTTCAAGAGAACCAACTTCTTTCTCACTTTCAAGCATCGAAGCGCAGAGTAACTGAAGTCAATTTATTTTGAAAAAAAAAATCAAACCGTAGCGTGTAAATATGTAGTATGACAAATTCAGTTCATGCGTTAATTGCAATTCCAAAACTAAGTATTACCGAAAATTTTTATACATAGCTTTAAAATACTTGGAAATTTTCAAACTTAATCAAAACTTTGCCACAAAGTTTGCCAACTGTCCCAAACTTGCCGTTATGTCGATAGAAATTACCTGTTCTAATAGCCGCTGCTTTTATTTGCGTGCATTGACTACGAGCAGTCATAACTTTACATTTGTTTCACACCTGTGCCTCATAACCTAGTGAATCAAATTTTTCATAAGCAAGTAGATACGAGTACCTTACCCGAAATACCGATCTTACATACTTGTACTCGTATGCTTGTATGTACACAAATAGGCCTGAGCTTCAAACACCAAAGAAATATTCTTGTAGTTGTGGAAGAAAAAAAACAAAAAAATACAATCAAAGTGCGAATGGGAGCACTGACGGGAAGTATACATATGAGCGAAATAAATTATTGCTAAGCCAAAACAAAATATGAAACATTTCAAATGAATGGCTTGAATGGAGGCAGTTCCGTTGTCAAGTGGGGAACAGATCCGAGCGAACAAGCAACGAGCAACCACCAAATGAAGCAGCCAACTGGGGCGAATGGAGTAAATTGAAAAAAAAAGTGGGATTCAAAAACAAGTTACATAGTAGTTGAGTCATGGTGGTGAGGTGTGGGCGTTGCTGGTGGGCGCGCGGGTCGGAATGTGATAGGAAAAAGTAATAACTTTTGTGACATATAGCATTGTAGGCCAAACACACTCGACCATACACACACACACACACACACAGAAATGCGTTGCATGAATATGTGCAGAGATACACTCATTTTGCGCGCTTAGAATGGACAACAGCAACAACAACAACGACAAGCAACTTTTTGCCGCTTTGTGCTGCTCCATTTACCTTCACGCTACGACATCACGCCACAGCACGTCATGCCGCTTCAAATTATGCCGTGCCACGCCATGCCAGCCCCGCGCCGCGAATACAAATATACCTCACATACACACACACACACACACTCACGGGCACTTCATACAAAATGTAGCTAAGCTCCATCAAGCATTTCGTGGCGCTTTTTGTTTTTTTTTTCTTGATTTTTTTTTGTTTTTTTGCTTCTACTCTTGCCTTATGACAGCGCATAGAGTTCGCCGCGATTCGGTTGCCAATAGAGAGACAACCGTTCTTGGAGTTTTGAATTGTGCACGCGCCTGGAAGAATATGCAGATTGATGACTGACTGTACGGATTTTCAACTTCTGCGAAGTAGAAGCAAATCGTATTATACATATGTATGTAGATGTGCACGTCGTTCTCGATAAAATTCAACTGTCTATTCTAATTTCAAATAAGACAACTACGAGTATGTGTCCCTCCTTGCTTTTAGTATTTTTGGATTTGCACTCAAACTATTTGATCTGTGAGTGGTTAGAAATATGAACAGAAAGTCAATTTGAATTACAAAATTGTATTCCAAAGACTTCAACATACTATGTACATAGCAAATAATCAAATAGTTATGTTATTTAAATCCACGAAGAAAACCAACGAAGACGAATATAAGTATGTATTTAATCCGCCAAGTGATTTGGTAATCAGTACATACTCCATGAGTCCATCCAATTTCAAATTTCACTCTAGATTCTTTGAAGGGTGCATTTATACGATTTAGGATGGCCGCAACGTCGTTGCCGATAAAGAAACCAAGGTGCGTTCAAATCTAGAGAAGCCATAAGATACAAAAAAAATTTTCTCAAATGTCGAAGACCATTTTACTATCTGCAAAAATTTTAGTTTGCAAACACTTTATTTTTTGGTGGGCTAGTCGATCTGCACTTATTAGTGATGGCAGAGTCCGCGATGTTTTAGTCGATTGTTCAAACATCTCGATGGTTCTCGCTGTTTTCTCCCGTAGAAGAATTTGCGATGAATTAGCTAACAATCGAAACAATCGACCCAAACATCTCGGACTCGCTCCTGGCCAGCGTTTGTTAAAACAACTCGATGGTTCTCTCTCGCAGTCTTTGACAACGAACTGCCAGTCGCGATTAACAAAAGATAACAATCGACCAAAATATCTCGCACTAGCTTGTGGCCCATGGCAACTTTATTTGTACAAGTAATAACTTTTAATAAGAAAAAAAAAGAATCATTGCAATTAACAAATATAAAATTAAGAAGAAACCAAAAAGTATATCCTTGTTGGTTGGTAAAAAATAAATGACATCAATTATAGTAATTATTGGTATTAAGTAAGTTGAATGGGATGCTTCGTTTTGTGGTGGTCATACAAGTTGGTTGTGTTTCCAAAATATTTGTAGCTCGTATTGCAGAATTTGCAGTTGACCGAAGTTACCTTGCTACAATTTCATATTTAAAAAAAAAAAAAATTCCCATTTGACTGATTTTTTAAAACAACGAGGCATTTTGAATTTTCGAAGAATATTTTTAACTTATAAATTTTTCTTTAATATGTAAATTTATTTAAAACAACGCGCGAATATCTACACTTTCAATATTATTAATTTAAAAAAACCATCAATACACACCTGCACAAGTCTACGCAAGCTATTGATTGAGTTGACACGACGTCATCGATCATATGCCAGTCGACTCGAAACAATCAGAAAACCATCTCGATGGTACAGTCGGATAGGGAGTCGATTGTTGACTCGATTGTTCTTTTGTAACGATGGCGATTCTCTTGATTGTTTAAACATTTCGGATTCGCCCATCGCTTATCGTTTAAGTGTCTCACTTTGCTACTTTTCATGCAAATTTCTTGTAGCTACTTTAATTGCTAACACTTTTCGTCTAACTTTAATATTCTTACACCGACTCATTAACAAATACTTTCATAAAGTATTTAAATAGTTACATTGATGAAAGCAAATTTAAATTAATTTTATATTGTTCCTTTTAGGCCATTATTTTTGTCACGAATTTTTGTTATTTCCTGTATGCGCCACCGTAACACTCACGTAATCACGCTGGCGTGCTTATTGCTCATTTTTATTACTTATTTTACTATAATTTTTTGTTTTCTTTTTTATGGTCATAGAGTTTGGGGCTTACAGAAGAAAACCTTAATGTTGAAAATTTGTACATTCGTGTTAAGCGATAGGCAAGCAGTCAAACATTCGTTTGTTTCCTGCTGAGATATTTCTTTTAAACTCGACATAAGCACATAAATATCTATGCACTTATGTAAAGAATGTACATATTTATGTATGAACGAATATATAAAATCAAGCAGTCTTCTGCCTTTGTAGCCAAATTATTTTCCTTTTTCCAAAAAATTTATTACATTTTGCAACCACTTTGTGACTTTTGTGCATGCTACGTGCACACACATACCACCATTCCGATATGAGTACAAATGTATGTACTAAGTTTCCACTTAACTGAAGCATGTAGAACTGATTTATGGTAAAAATACTTATTAATGTATGTATGAAAATATATAAACTTAGATAGGTCTGTGAGTTTCTGCACAAGTTTTGTTTCATTTCATTTGTTTTCATTTTGGCTTCACTTTAAGTACAAACAGCCAATTAATTAATTGTTCATAGAAATACATAAATTTTTTTAAGAATTACAAATACGTACATACATATTTGCTGGACAGTGTACGCATTCACAAATACATAATTGTATGTAGGCCAGCAACAGACATGTCTGTGCCTCATTTACTTAAACTTACATATCCACTCTTATGTAGATATTTGACATTGTTACGCGAATGGATGTGAATGTACTTACATATTTCCGCAATCATATCCGCGCATCCGCTTGCCACATATCCGTTTCCGATGGTTGGTGGGCGATTCGGCATTGCGCAAAAGGGACGTGATTGTGTTAATTTAAATATTCGCAAATTAGTAGTTAACAGTAAGTTAAATTCGAATTGTTTTCAAAGAAATTCAGTTTCTATTTAAGAAAATAGGCATGCATATGCGAGTATATAAGTAAATGCTTATGTACGCACTCTTAAAAATTCAATTCAATAAACTCGTTGAATTTCCCTCAGACGTATTTTATACTCAAAGACTTTTACATACTCGCAAACATGTGGATTCGATAGCGATGGCAACCAGCACCCACATCGCAGTTTATTTGCACGAATCATCAAATCATAGAATATGTACAAATGTGTGTATTTTTTAATAGCGGGCACCTTCTTTCTATATCATAAACCTCTGAGTAACTTCTGTCACGAAAAACACTTTTCGTAAAATCGTCTGTTCTTGAAGGCAAACGCGCATAAATTTGCACAAGTAAATGCTATTTCAAAGCAGATAAATTTGGATAGAGCCTTTCTTTCATATGCCAGCATACCAAATCCAAAAATATCACACAAACATTTTTAAGACGTTTCTACATCCCTGCCCAACGATCAATAATTTATTTTCAAAAAGGTCTCATCTTTGTAAACTTTGGGTAAATAATAAATCGAAATTTACGAGCAATATTTTCATGCTGTTGTCGAGGGTATACTCAGATCAAATAAAATCTAAAATCATGGAAAACGATATTTGTAATAGCGGTCGCCACTTGGCAGGCAATGGCAAACCTATGCCTCTGCCAAGACAAAGCTTCTCATAAAACACAACTGCCGTAGTAGTAGTTTGCCCGAGTACTGAGTAGGAGTAGTTTGCCCGAGTACTGAGCTTTATAGTGTAAGCGCTAAATTTAATCGTATTACTATTTTCATGATGTTTAGCTAAAGTTTAAGAAATGTCTGTCAACAATGGATTTATATCACTGTTGTTTATGTAATTTTGTTTTTCTCATTCAAACGAAATCAATGTAATCCCACTTACGGTGTGCACATAAGAGCGCAGTTACCCATCGACGTGTACGTGGCCGTAGCGTAAACGTAGCGTAAATGTAGCGGCACTTATCAAATACACTTTGATTTTCTACGTAAACTTTACGTCAGGATCGAAATTGTGCGGTGGTGAGATTTCATTTACATGGCGCTCTCATAAGTTTGAACGTGTCAGCTGACACGTTCGGCCATTTCTAGGTCGGTGGTTAACTGCGCTCTAAGTGGGGTACACAAACAAACGACGCAACGTCTGTCATCTCCGTGTTGGTTTCTTTTGCGCAGCTATCATGTGTCTACTGGTAAAGCGATTTGTGTTAAGGGTGCGGCAAATAGAATTGATTTTTTTTTCTGTTATTATTTTTAATTTTCTTGTCTGTCTGCTGCCGTCGCCCACTACCGCTGTCCTTTCCATTCAAACATCTGTCGTTTGGATGGACACGCACGCCAATTTTTGTCAGCCACAATGCCTCGACGTAATATTATACTTACGAGTATTTAACCAAATACGTATATTTGTATGTTTAAATGTCCACATGTATGCTCGTGTGTATGTCTACATATGCACATATCAAACATACGCTTAGCTGGGGTGGTACACATCCGACGATTGGGCTGGAGCTCAATGGCCTTTTGTGTCTTAAAGACTGCTTGCTTGGTGATGACGCCTTCCTTTTGAACTCAGCGTTCGAGTTCATTTTTCGTTTTTGAGTTCACAGTCGTTCAAGACGTTCCACTCACAATTTGACTGCTCTCTCTAACCATTCATTTGGCGTGTGGCCATTTCTCCAGCTTGGCGCCCAAATGTATGCAGCTGCGTGTCAGCATTTTTCAAATGCGCCTTTTTTCCGCCCCCTTTTTCTACGGTTCGTAATATATTTTCGTAGTGCTTCAGCTGGTAGTCGCATTTCTGTCTCTTTGTGCCTCATTAATATTTAATTAAAAAAAAAAAAAATCAATATGTATGTCATGTAAGTTACACATTTCTGCCATTTTTCTGAATTCTTTGCCTTTAGCAAATAAGGAGAGAGCGACAAAAAGTTTGGTCGTCTTTTCGACGCCTAGCCGTTAGCTGGTTTGTAGCGTTCAACTTGGTATTTTGCATCTCAGTTCTTACACTTAGTTCCTTTTCCCCTACATTTGACTTGCTGGAACGCCTTTCTATTTTCTAGGCAATTTAGCTAAGCTTTTTTGCTTGCTTTTATTATCATTTTTATAAATGGTTGACTGCCATATCAGCAATCCTCTGACATTTCGCCGCTTAGCAGAAATTTATTGCTTCAAAGCACATGGCCGACATGCTCTTGCTGCTGCACTCTGCTGTTTTTTTTCATCAATTTTTAATTCAATACTGGACAAATACATTGGATATGTTTTCGTTTGGTACGCGTTGAAAAATTTAATTTGATGTTTTCTTTTTATTTCGAATTCATAGAGGTAAGTGAAATAACTTTCGGAAAGTTTGTTCTAAATATGCTATAAAATACTTTCTGCAAAAACGAATGAAAAAAATGTAAAATTTATTGTCAGTAAAACTCCGTGAGTGCGATCTTAAATGTTTGAGACTCAGGTTCTGAGTACTCTTAATTCAGTTTTGATTAAAATAAGCTTGCTTGATGTGTGGGAAGGTGTTCCCTTTCAACAATTTTTGCACTGATCTGAACTTTGTTTGTCAGTTAGACCAGAAAACCTGTTTGTCAACCTAAGTCGTTGATGGCCAATTTATTTACAGATTAAATTAAAATCTCAAACTAGTGTAATTATTCTTCCCAAACGCTATTCTTCAACTTGAAATTAACACTAAATATTTATAGGCACCGACTTGCTTTTAAGAGCTGAAAGTGAAAATAACTCAGAACTGAAAATCGTGTATTTTTTATTTGATTTAGTTTATAAATAAGTTTCGCTTTTCTTGGAAACCCACTTCTTTTTAAATATCAATTAGTTTAAAATTGCAACGGTGCAAAAACTAGCGAGAAGCATTTGTTTAATTGTTTTACTCTCCGTTATAATTCGCTGCTTTTTTGGTAAATTATTCCTGTCATTGGTTCCAACCAGAGATCAGCAAAAATCACATTTTTCTTGATTTCATCATATAACAAAATTCGTACTCACATTTTATGATGCAACAAACTCAGCATTAAATAAAATCAGCATCATGTTGGCGGACATTTATGAGACCAAAGATCGAACATATTTGTATAAATTCACTTGTTTGAGCGAACGAAAGTTCTATTTGAATAAAATCACACCATATGAATTTATTCAGTTTGTTGTGCAGAAGCAGACATGCAATACTACCAGTAAATTCATTCATTGTTTTAATCATTTAATACTCGTGTAATAAAATTAAAATAATTTTTTTTTTCTTTTACTTTTGTTTTAATATTTTCATCATTTAATACTCGTGTAATGAAATTAAAATAATTTTTTTTTTATTTTTCTTTTACTTTTTTTTAATATTTTTATCAATAATTGACAATTTTATTGAGTTGGACACCAGTTTATGGAAGATTTTTATTTGGACCAAACAACACCAGCTTTTTAATGGTAGAAGTTATAGTACTATTACGGAAATCACGACAAAAAAGAAGTCTGATGAGAAAATGTGTTGATTTCTGAAATAGTACTATAACTTCTACCATTACAAAGCTCCTGCTGTTTTTTCCGTAAACTGGTCTCGAGCTGAATAAAATTGTGAATTATTATTTTTAACAATTTTAAATAATATATACTATTTAAAATATTTATTGTATTTATTGTATGAAAATATATAAAATTTTGCTGAGATTAATTAATCTTGATTGCATTGAAATCAACGCTAAATATGAGTGTTCGAATAAGTTCGATCGCTTGAGGGTAAAGGCCTATATTCCGTGTAATGATTACGTATGCACATTTTACAATCACCCGTTGCAGTTCTCTGGTTCCAACCAAATTCACTATACATTACTGACATTTTCTCTTTAATACAGATATGATGGCATAGTTTATACAAATTAAGAGGACATTATATTGGACCTTCATTCGCCAACTGAATCGCAGATAGATTTCTGAGACTTTTTTAATACACTTTTCACTGCATTTATGCATTTTCCTTAAATTTCTGATAGTGCATGCGAGCATTTGCATTGTGCCAAAGCACAAATTTATCAAATTTTTAAGTGAATATATTTTACAACTTTTGTTTGCTTTGTATTATAATTGAAAATCATAAATACCAATTGTAATTATGACTATAACCTCTTCGTCTGGTGTTTGCTAGCCTCGTGACTTGGCAGGCCCGCGCATAATTTGTTGTGTATGCAACAAGTTCGCGACTCTTGCTTTGCATGCCAATAAGTTGCAGCATTGCGGTGCAAAAGATTCGCTTGCAACACAATTTCGTGTCACTTAAACAAGTACGCTATTTAAGTTCACATTGCAAATGCCACGTTCGCACTTTTCTCTCGCTAAGCCGTGTGGAATTAGTGGACTTTATTTAAATAGTAATATTAGCAGCGCAAGTGAAGGCAATTTAAATTTTATTAGACCACACAATATTTGCATTTCCACGACACAACTCGCCAGCGTGGGTATGTCACAATCCCCGAAGTCAACCATTTGTGACTGCGGTTGGCCTCACGATCAAGCAACTGCCTGCCTGCCGCTCGACCGGCTGTGCACTGGGGCGTATGAGTAATAATTCTCATCGTCGGTACATACATACCAACGACACTTGTCCTTTGGCGCTTTTCAGTTCCATCCGAAATATGCACGAACGTAGCGCGTAAATCACAAAAGTATGCTATGACCACAATTTTTGTTTGCCCACTAACAAAACGGCGAGGCACTCGACTGCCGACTGCCGACTGTTGTGTGGTTGATTTGCATGTGCACCAGAGCAGACGCCGTTTGGTATGGCTTGCTTTTGCAAGATACATAGCTGTCCCCAAGGGGGTTTATATACATACATGCACATGTACTTATAGCATGTGTATGTGCGCATCCTTTGAGATTTCAAACGCCCTGCCAACGCTGCGAATGCCAACTCCACTCACTCACATTGTAATTTCTTCAAATGCAAATCGTACGCATTTGGCGGAGAAGCCAAGAAAAGAAAATGCACTCATTTTGCGGTACGTAAACATAATAATGTCTACACAAATATTGTGTGTTTGCTCGTACATAAGTACATGTGTATGTACACGTATGTAGATAACTCAACGCACCAAAATTCAGCTGAGCACAAACAATAAATCCTTCGAGAGTGCTTCAATTCATTTTGCGCGCGCTTCCAATTGCGTGGCAGAAGCGGTTTGCTGCACTAGAAATGCAATAGAGTTATCACCTTGAACCACTGTGCGTTTGTCGGTTATTCGCATTCGCTCATAACTAAGAAATTATTCAGCACTCTTAATGTTCCAACAGTTTGATTGAGCTGTGCCATGTTCGCTTGGGAAGTCTGAACGTCGTCGGGTTAGAATGTCGCATTAGTACAACTTAAAATATGATACAAATTTGATTTGCTATGTGCTTAGATATGTACTCGTATGTGGTCGGTGATGGTAAACAAATACATACACACATTTGATATATAGTATCTGCAAAGTATGCATTCGTTTGTGAATCAAATAATGACATATGCGATTGGCTTTTGTTTGCCTTAAGCGTCGCTCAGTAGGTTAAAATTGAATAAATTACAACAGCAAAAAGCTACTTAATACACGCTCAATACATACACACACATACACACACATATTGTTATATGTATATATCGAGCCATAACTCGCTTACGCCAAATGCAATACCACGATTAGTTCAAAAGGAAAAAAAAACTGCAATTTGTTCTAACCAAGTCTATAATACTTAAAACGATTTGTTTGTAATTTGTGCAACAACAAAAACAATTTCTGGGTGTATGAACATTTAAAAACTATCTGAGCGAATTTCAAGTAAATTTAACATTACTGTCTTTAGTCAGCTTGCAGGTGTAACTTGGTAAAAGACAGACGTTTTAAGAAAAATAATTCCTATTTATGTTAGTCGTCAATATTCTAATAGAATTTTGGAAAAGCACAAGAGCATTCGGCAAGCGAGTTGTAGCTTGTTGGCTCTGCAATTCGAGGTTCCTTGGTTCAAAGCTGGGGAGCGCTGATGAAGAATAAATAAAATTAAATGTAAAAAAGTCTGACGAGGAGATGCGGTGATCTCCGAAATAACGGCTATAACTTCTAACCCTAAAACTGTTGTTGTTTTTTCCAAAGAAAAATCTTTCACAAACTGGCCTCGAGCTCAATAATATTGACAATTATTAATATTCAAATATAAGAAAATAAAACTTCACCGCATTCTCGTGAAACGCTTTACTCTCCACATTTTCAAAATATAACCAAAAAATCTAACACTTTGATGAATATAATCTTATGTAAAGCATTAATCAGAATGGAAACCCAATAGTTAGTATTTTTTTTAAATCAGCTGTTGTAGTTTGCTGGGTAATATCAAGCGATAGCATTAGCCAGGTAATATTTTTTAAATTAAAAATAAGTGAAAAGATCTAAACTTAGGCCAAACAAAATTTTATAGATCATTAACTAAGTCTCTTACCGTCAACTTGCTCTTTGCATCCGGTATAACGTTGAGTATTTCTTCATGAAATATTTTTTAAGCGGTCTCGCATTGCTGAGTTATTCCGTTGCAGGAATTTGTTTTATAAAACTGCGTGTGCAACTCCATAATTAATTTTATTACATAGACGAAGTGTGTGATTTTTGAGACGGTCAAAATTTACTTAAAAATTTACTTAAAAAAGAGAAAACTATTTAGTTTTATTTATGTATTTACCAAATTCTCTTTTCATTGCAGTGTGTCTTGTAATGCGCCTTGGGGGCGGCTTACCATACGACGGCGACCCCCCGACAATGAGCGCAGCTGGCAATGATTATGCAGAATTATGCGATCTTGGACCTTCACGATGGAGTTCGCGCGGCTATTATTATGCACCTCCAGCACATGCGAACGCTCTGCATCCTAGTGCCGCGACTGGCCTACAACAACCGCAATCCGCATCCAGCGTGCCGACTGGCAGTTCGGTCGGTCTCAGTGCACATCCGCTACGCCCACCGAGCAGTTACGAGGCGGAAGACGTTTCCTTTGGTATGATAAGTCCACCGCCGGGCGTAATCGGTTCGTCGTCGGTTGGTTTGAGCGGCACATACGGCATCGGTTCGCGTATCGGCAATAGTACGAGTTCGTTGCGTGGCGGCCGTTCGGGTCTCTATTACTCACCGCCCGGCACATCGTATACGATCGTAGAGCGGCCGCATTCACCGCACTACTATTACAATACGGCGGGCGCGCCAACGAAAGGCGGTTCATTGCCGGGACGCGGTTCGTCCTATCTATCGTCAACATCATCACCCACCAGCCACATGGCGGCCACCGGTGGCGGCGGCACGCTGCCCAACTCAACGGCGACGATGGGCGGACGGGCGCACAGCAGCATGGGCATGGCGAACGGCAACAAAAAGCGACCGATCTCACCGGAGCAGGTGTTGCGCATGTTCGGTGCGACACAATCGTCTTCAGTTCCTACAAGCAGCTACCACTACAGCAATGGCACAAGGGATCGCACCGGACGTCGCAGTCCGGCGAGTAGTCCACCCTCGACCACGCATCAGGTGCGTGCATGCCGTTGAAGATATTTTTGTTAAAAAACAATTTAAGTGATAGTAAAATGAAAGATTAACTCTGCCCTGTCTCCTTGTCTTTGCTTACAGATGTATCGTGAACGAGATCGAGATCGAGATCGTAGTATAACGAATATTCATGAATTAACCACACGCACCATAAACATGTCACGCGAGCAGCAGATCGACCATGGTTTTGGTATTTGTGTTAAGGGAGGAAAAGACTCAGGTAAATGGAGATGCAGTAAAATATATAATAATAGTGGAAAAAAATGTGAACGTTGCGCATGTTTAGGTACATTTGCCAGATAAACTAACTTGCAAAGTAACAAAAAATTGTATTCCCTTTATAAGAAATGAGCCACAAAACAGTAACGTTAAATTCTTAAATCCCTTCATCTTTCCTCGTCTCTCGAAAGCCTTCAGCTATGGTCTGACCTTGATCGACGGAGATTGCCTTTCACTGGCTTTCACAGGCCCTCCAACACGCTTCCTAGCACCCTTCAATGCATGGCTACATACATCCATACACAACTAAGCTAGTGTGTGTGTGTGTGTGTATGTGTGCGTGACACATTTGCATGTAATTTGACATTCTTTGTTTTCCTTTTACGCTTTGACGTTGACCGAACATTTTTTATACCCGCGCACTTGTGTACAAGGGTATTATAACTTTGTTCACATAACGGTTGCTTGTAACAGCATAACATAATCAACATAGACATAGACATATATGTATATACCAAAATGCTCAGAATGAAAAGAGAAGTCGATTTAGCGATGTCCGTCTGTCCGTCCGTCCGTCCATCCGTGCAGACGATAACTTGAGTAAAAATTGAGAAACTTGGTAGGTAGATTATCTTTGACCCAAAGCAGGTTGGTATTGAAAATAGGCAAAATCGGACAGTAACCACGCCCACCTCCCATATAACGGCAATTGTCGAAAATGCAAAAATTGCTATATTTCAGTAGCTATGGAAGCTAATATGCTCAAATTTGGTATGTATTGTTGTATTCGAGCAGGAAATCCGAGTGTGTAAAAATTTTCTTCAGGGGGCGTGGCATCGCCCACTTATGAGTTCATATGTATATCTCTGAAACCACCCACCCGATTTTATTCAAATTTGGTACACATATTACACTATGCCTATTTATCAAAATCTGACCATAACCACGTCCACCTGTCATATAACGGTAATTTTTGAAAATACAAAAAATCGGACATTTCAATAAATGTTGAAGGGAGATATCTTGAGTTTAGTATTTGGTGTTGTATTGCAGCCAGAAATCCGACTATATGAGATCATATGTACATATACGTCTGGAACTACTTTATCGATTTCGTCTAAACTTGGCACACATGCTAGATTGTACCTAGTTCATTTAAAAATTTAGCTGATAGCGTGCGCCGGGTATATAAAGTTCGATCGAACTTAGCCACTTCTTTACTTGTTGTATATAAGTTTACTGCGGTATTTCACAACTGCAGAGCGCGGTTAGCAAAAACAATAATGGTAACAACAACAACAACAACAACAACAAAAGCATTAACCACAAAAAGTGTCAGCAACAACAAAAGTAATGCTCGTACATACGTCAATTGCAGCAGCGGCTGGCAGCGACCGGCAATGCCGTTATCGCTTTTAGTTTTCTATTTGCGTTTGTGTGTGTGCTTGTCACCCACTTTTTGTGTCCTTCGGTTATTGTTAACACACCCACACAAGCTAGCGCACCAAAGCAAATACGAAAGTCGCAGTGATATCGGAAAAAACTTACTTACACTTATTGTACAGCGAACAACGAAGCAGAGCGACACAATTGCAACGAACCCGCAAAGACCACAAAACGAGCGCAGGCGGAGTGTTGCAACTTATGGAGGGAACATACATACACACACACACACATATGCACACATAATTATGTGGAAGTGAATTTATGTGCAGTGCCATACTTAGAAAACTTAATGCCAGTGATATTTATAACATGAACGTGTTGTTGTTATTTCAAAATCAATAATTTCTATAAAATACGAGTATATGTTTAGACTCTAAAGGGGTCGCTGTCACTGTGAAGATACCCCTCAGATACAATTATTAAAAGGCTCTTTAAAGTGGATACATTTAGCGGTGCTAACTACTCGCATCCAAAGAGTTTACTGCAGAATTTACACGCCAAAGATGCAAAGCAGTGCAGCCATTACGAGCAAAGTGTTTATATTTACATATATGTATGTATTTACTTATATGAAAGTGAGCCAGGCACGCGCTCACGCATGCACAATTCCAGTCAACCGTAATTGCCTGCTAGGTCTTGCAAGCGCCGTGACTGTGCATTAAACGACCAGCGGAAGTTTAAGGCTACACGCGTGACGGGTCTCCTCACCCTTTCCGTTTGGGTGTAAGGCAACTGCATTCGCCTACCGAGCATGCACTGCAAAGCGCTGTTTATTTGATTTTTAATTACAACAATGTGATAGGAATCGCAAAATTCAATCTGTTGGCGCATTCAGGCAGGTAAACTGTTGACGAGGTGCAGTGCTGATGACCAGAGGCGAATTGAATAATATTTAAGTTTAGAGTCGTTGATTTTAGCTTTGTTTGTGTGTTTCTATGGTTTATAGTGAGCTGGATTTGTATGTATACTAGCAAACAAGGCGAATTCCCTTACGGAGATTTAGCATACATTTAGGCGCTAGTCAAGTCAGGCATTCTGCTCGGTTGGTATTCATTGTCCTTCACATACTTATGCTTGGGAAAACTTTATTGTTTTTCGATTCGAGTTGGTTTTAGTTATGAATTTAATGTTCAGTGCTGACATTATTGCCTGATGGAAATGCATTGAATTTAAATATATTGATTTAAATTGAGGAAGAAAGAAAAATCGTAAGCAAGGGTGAATTCTTAAAGAGACTCAATAGAACTTGTATGGTATGTAAATCATTCGAAAAGTAAATGACTTAAATTTGAAAATAGCCCACCAAACCAGTGCATTTGCAGCATCGCTTCCACCTTATATCGCCTTGTGATAAACAGAAATTAATCAGAGCTTCAACAGAAGCCATGGTGGACGCCTCTTTCTTCTAGCAAATAACTACAAGATAAAAAGTTTTCAGGTGTAACAAGTATTTACAGATTATTCTTGGAAAGTAAATATTTGAGTCCTTTGTCTGTCATTTAAAGTGATTCTCTCGGAAGTCGACAGGAAGTCCGCGGATGTAGATTGCGAGATTAATGTGTAGACAAAATTTCATATACGCCTATTGCAGAGCTATTCGTTTGACTTTGGACATAGTTTTGAACTGAAAAATTAAATTAAATTAGATGAAAAGGAGGCAGCAGTACCTCTTTGTAAATCTTATAGTGGAATTCTCAAAATTAGTTCGTTCTTTCACCAGCGAACAGCCTTTTAAATGAATAGATATTCTAAAAAAAAGGTTAGCGAGACTATGTATCTAATTTAGAGTCAGAGTCAGAGTAAACTAGCGCTTACATGATATGTATAAACACAGAATTTGATGCATTATTTCTAATGTAACGCAAATGAGATGAATAACATTCTCTTCCACTGCTGCATTTTGGGTAAAATTGGAGAAAACTTTTAATAAAACATTTTTTGATGTCTATTTGAATTGTAGTGTTTAAGACATGAGCATAATGCTCCAAAAAAAAAACTCTAAATTTGTTTCATCGCTAAAGAGCAATAGGCACAAATGTGAGTTTAATGCGTGAACAAAACGAGTCGCTGATTTAACAAAAATTGAATTTAAGCCAATTTGTATTAAAGTATACACTTCGTTTTCTGGCATTAGGAAAGTATTTAACAACACCTGCAAACATTGTTCTACAAAAATTCAAAAAAAAAAAAATTACAAAAAATCTAACTTTGTCGTAACAAATCATCGACGTACTTGAAAATACTAAATCAGCTCGTACATATTTAATATAGATTAATATAAATTATTCACTCAACCAATATGATAACCTACTTTTCAATATTGCTGCAAATAAAAATTAATTTATTTTCTTTTATCTTCCACCACCGCTGGCGCCTTTAACGCATTCAATTACATCACAAAACCAATTGTGCTCCTAATCATCTTAACGAACACGCAATATAACGATTTAATAACGGCACAAATACGCAACGGAATCGACATGGTGATTGTGAAAATGGTGGCAAACGGCAGGATTAGGCGTCTATATCTCACGCATCGAAGATAATTCAGTGGCGGAGCGAGCCGGCCTGCGCCCCGGTGATACAATCCTAGAGGTGAATGGTACGCCGTTCACATCAATAAATCACGAGGAGGCGTTAAAAGTGAGTATGATACTGGCGGCCTACGCATATACATACATACATACATACGTACATACATACATACTTACTTACATACTTAGATATTCGCATATAATCGAATCATCATCCATCAGACAATCAATCGTATCGACACTTAGCATCAATCACAAACACATCACCGCACTACATAACTCTTTCAAAACTATACCATAGAACTTTAACATACAAACATTTGAACATAAGTTGATACATATGTACATAAAAACTTGCTTAAAAAATATTTAATTTTGAAATTCAACCTTTTCATAAGCAATAAAGTTGCAGCCTCATCGCATCACAGACAGAGTTAGCGCAATGACAATAGTTAACACCATTCTATAAAAATATATCAATTTTACGTGGCCAATTAACGTGCATGTGCCCGCCCAGTGAATATATTTGTTTGATTTCAACTTGAGATGCAATTTATATGAACGCTTTATCCAACGCTTATAAATAAGTTCTCAGATCTCCTTCGACATCACTAAAAGCTGAGAATAACGTTTGAGTAATCTGTTATTCTCAAATGTTGAGAAATACTAAAACTCAAGTTGGGAAATATCGATGCTTCGTAAGTTGGAGAATATTTTGCTTGTGATAACACAGTACGCTCATATTCGCCGAAGGAAAGATCCTTCTTTACATATCTGTAAAATGTGCGCCTGTAAGAGTGAAGCCGACGGCAAAGGTAGTTCATTATGGTTACCTACAAAGACTCCATAACTCGTTCGAGGAGTGCCTAGCCGAAGTCTCCCTGTTCAAATCATTTTTCGGAGCTTTCCTTCAAATCTCTACTATGAGCGTCTCTTTTCACTTCGGAGCGCACCTCATTTGGCTCCCTGGGTGTTTGTATTGACACACACAAACACACACACACACAAAATATTCGCTCATACAGAAACTCATATTTACAAACGAATACAATGCTGTCACTTGCTACTGCCGCTGCCATAAGTCATATGTAGACATGCAAATGCACATTTCTGCCATAAATACAGTTCATTAACGTTCATGTACACAAACACACATACACGCATACACATACGTTGCCGTTTGGGCTTAGCAAAAGCAAAAGCAAAAGCCATTAAAATTTAACTAACAATGACGCTAACTTTGAGGAGAAATGTACATTTTTTAATGTTGTTGTTGTACACTTTATTGATTTTTAATGTAATTTCCTTTGCATTCCATACCAGCGTCGCACTCACAATCGCCCACACGCACACACGCATACGAGTGTACATATCTGAACATGCCTACATACATACATACATACATACATATTCCATACTAAGCATATACATATATGTTTGAATATAGAAGCGCTCATTCATGCAGACGAGATGATAATAATATCGACGATGAACGCATGCTGTGATACTTTACATTCAATTGTTGTCGCTCAGCTTTCATACATACATATGTACATACATATGTACATACATGCATGCATACAAGGGATGCCAATTTTAGGCAATTTATTGATCCCGGGTTTTTCGAGATCTGACAACGAAATAACAAGATTTTGGAGTTTCCGAATTTCAAAAATTTTTGATACGTAATTTTTAATTTGCCAAGAAAAAGCACGTCCGTAATCGTTGTATTATAGTAGTATACAAAATAACATTAATATAACAAAGAAGAACGACGTGTTGTAAACCATGTATGTGTTTATTGGTCTTTTCAAGAAAAAGAGGAAATAAACCTAAAGTTTGACAAACATACAAAGTAATTTATACTTCAAGTACAAATATACATTCAGTAAAAAAAGAAATACATCAAGTAAAAACTTAATACATAACCCATTCCATTTTGAGCGAGGCAGAAATTATTCCTTATTTTGATCAAAATTAAATCGCAAAGAAAAAAAAGCCTTAAGTGTGTGTATTATCCACCAAGATGGACCTTAATTTGTTGCATTTAAAATCTCCTGTGGAGAAGCACTACTACTGCGCCTCAACACTTGTTGGTTGGATTGTCGACAATATGTTAAATGCTCTCTGTATGACATAGCCACTTTTATCGCCTCATTACAAAAACTATCAATTTATTTTACTAAGCCTTCTGATAAATTTTATGCCTTTCGATTATTTAACAATTGTGAGCTGCTCGTTAAAACTTGATGCAATTATCTTTGAGACTTTCTGCGTTATCCACAGCAAGCACATCGTCAGGCTCATTTTCTTACTCGAGTGGGATATATTCTCCAGCTCATTTATAATGGCAAGGGCAAAACAGTTGTAAACTGGTTGCTTTTGTTGCTCATATTAAATTTTCTTATTTCAATACAACTCCGAAAAGTTATTTATTTTATTCGATCGGCTCTTTTTGTTTTAAGTCATTTGAGGTTTATGTTTGTTTCAAAAAATGTAAATTAAAAATTAAAAAAAAAATAAATGGCTTCACTCACTTTTTTTTGCAATTCCGCGATTTAAATAGACTGACCTCGGGATCACGGGATTGACATGCCTAATGCATACATATGAACATACATATGAACATACATAGGTACGAGTATCTTATACTCCAAAAACGTTTATTCATTCACAACAACAATAAAGCATGCTCAAATTCACCGATTGAATTCATTTATGTACAAATGTAGTTACAAATTTACGATTCCTGTGTTACATACATATATACATACCTACATACTCGTACAAACACATGTCGATGTGTCATTGGTATTCGACACTTGCGTTATTTTTATTGTTGGCACTGCAACTATGTACACTTTGTTACAACATAACCTAATATCTATGAATATATGTACGCACTCCGCCAATTTTCTGTCAAAAGTTTCTCATGCACATACAATTTGTATGCGAGCCACCGTCAAAAGCTAACTCAACATTCAATTTGCACTTTGCGTGACATTTCGATTTGACGTTTATCCCGACGTGGTCTTCAATATAACAAATACAGATTTTTTTTGTTTGGATTAGCTAAAAAATTATCAAAAAACTTTTAACGAAAACCTTTTGTTAATTTATACATTGTTTGAAACTTGGGATTATAATTTGTATGATTATTATTGCTTCTATAATATAAAACAGGATACCAATCAATTGCCAAACTTGTTAATAAGTCACTGTGCTGAAGCGTTGCATATAAATCAAGATTATATTTAATGTTGAAATAAAAATTAATACCTCTTTAAACCAAATAAATAAATTGAACCAACGCTGAAAAATTCCACCTTGTCATGTTTTTCATCGAATTTGACAGTCATGCAACTCTGTAAAGTAAACGCACGCAAATCAATTTCGGGTGGACGTGGTTAAATTAACTATCGTGCGTGCGTCCAAAAACGCAAGGCGTGAATATTAGGTTAGCCTGTTTGTGTTAGCAGCGACTGTTGTGTGCAGATATCCATACTTTGTGGGAGGTTAAGGCATCCGAATCAGCAATGGCAATTAGATGTCAGTAATGAAAGTTTTGCTTTTTTAATAGCTAACGGACTATGTGGATCTAGAGTGGCTAGGGAAACTTTATCCTAGGGCCCCCAACCTCATTCACACTTTATGCACGCCTCTTGGCAAGTATTGTCTCGAGTTCTTCATGGATTTTTTGGGCTAATAAAATCACTTTAAGCGTTTTCTGCTCACAAGTGTTTTCTGATAGTCTTCATATAATATTAAAAAAAAAAATTAATTTTTTGTCTAAATTGCTTGAACTGGGTAGCTTTCAGTACTCTACTCCCACATATAAAATTAAATTTCATTATTAAAAAAGAGATACAAACATATATTTTGCATGTATGCAGGCAAATTATTGTATTTCTATAAAAGTGAAGCATTTGCTGTCCAAGTGCAGACACATACATACTTGTAAAATGCACTCGCGCACAAAAAACTTATAAACACATGTGGCGTGGCAATAATAAAGCCACTGCTGCCACCAGACACCATTCATGCAAAATAAATTCGAGCCGTGAACGCAACGAAAAAAAAACCGCATGCGAATTTGATGCGCCGCTTGCACTCACGGTAGCGTTCAGTTGCGTTTGAATGCGATTTGCATACTTATTTACAAATACATACATACAAAGTGGTGCAAGTGGCCACATTCCCACGCACAAAATTGCACCAGTGTGGGGCAATTGCCCCCGATAAAGCGTACCTTCATATGTGTGCTTGAATTTCAATGGGTGATTGGGCGCAACATTTGCACTGATGGACCCACTCGAAGATGAGTTCAATAGTATTTCAAAAGAATTTATTTGATGAATGCGCAAAGTTTTGCCAAAATTTAATTTCCATTTTACTGCCACTTCTAGCAATCGGAAATTCATAGGTTTTGCTTCACTAATGATTTTACTGAAATTTAAATATTCGAAAGTACGCAAGTGTGTCGATTGAAACTGCACTTTTATCGTCTGAATATCGTTTGTTTAAAGGCTGGAACCGGCACTAGTCCTGCGCTACCCATTCGAGATTTGTTTCCAGAAAAAATAGAAACTGCATAGAAAGTTAAGCAGTCAATAGCAACACTTAATGTTTTTATACATAAAAAGATAGCACACGTTAATTAAAAATAATTTTACTTGTAATATAATTATTTACGATTATATTCCATTTATAAATAAATAAATACATTTTTAATATCTGAAACGCGTTCTACGAATTTAGTAGTGTACTCTATGTATAATACTAAGTAGTGCTGCGAAACGCTTGGCAGTTTCATTCGCTCTGTAGTACTGTGAACAAATATAACTACATTTATTCATATGTAAATATCCAATGAAAAAAAAGATGTGAAAATTCACATTGGCAGTTATTATTTACTTGCAAAAGTACGCACACATTTTTACTTCCATACGACTAAGTGCAACTAATTTTGTGTGAAATCGGGTCAACTGTTTAACCAAAAATTGGCAGCAACTGACCGAGTTTGTCCATAATATCGGTCGGCACATAAAAAGTGGCTTGTCCGCAATGACATTTATAGTAAATATATGAGAATTGCAAACCCAATTTCAACATAAGTATGTTCATACATACATATGTATGTATGTATATGCTAATCGATCGTGGAAATTTACTAATTAATATTTAATATATGTATGAGTGTGTGTAAATACATATTACCATTTGAACGAAAGTGTAAAATATCGCTGAGGACATTTCTACACTTTTGATTTGTAACAAAATTATACTCAGAAGTTGTTGTACGTATATGTTTGTAAATGGGGATTTGACGTGAAGCTAACGACGATTACCAAACAGTATTTATTTGAAATTTTGAAATTTCCTAATCGGAAATGTAATTTTTTTAACGCGGGATGAATTTCTCTCACCCATATGATTTTTACAGGTACAAATTTAGTGTATTACGTGTATTTGTAGTATCAGTCGTTGAATAGCTGCTTTGCAGTAATAAGGGTTAATCATTATTTGTTTGTTCGTAGCGTTCACGCAGTGCCTATGCAATCTTCTCATGCTTAAAAACAATCATTTCATCTACAACACTCATTCACTCACTCACGAAAATGCCCGTACATATCATCAAACACAAATATTATATACGAGTATATTTTATCAAATGTACTGATATTAATGATATGTATTCAAATAACAAAACCAACCAATTTCCCTTGCTGAAATTCTAAATTCACAATTTTGGAATGAAATGAGTTATATTTGAATTGACTAAACTATTGGCCATGTAACACAATTTTCTTTGACACTTTTAATACACAATGAGAAAAAATTGGCAATAGATAAGTTTTCATTTGGTTTTCGTATATTTCTAATTGAGTTTTTTGATTTTCATTCGGTAATTAAAAGTTTTGTTCGATTGGTTCAATTTCAAACGCTTTGGTTAAGACTAGTTGACGTAAGACATTATTTCAAAATAATATACATATATTGATAGCACTTGTAGTGAAGTGATGCTACACACGAAAAATTTTGCACTCAGCACTTATCCAACTATAATATTTGTGTTTTGAATCTAAAATGCTGTTTTAAAATGTTTAAAAGTTCTTGAAAAATTATCAGCTCCATTTTTAACTCGAATAAAATTGTATCGATTCGAGGTATTCACTTCTTATAATTTCAAATCAAAGATATGGGAGCCGTAAGCCAGAAACCTCCACGAAATTCCTGCCTTATGTTAATGCGAGATGTGTTTTCTAAAGCTTTAGTTTTATACGAAAATTACAAAAATCATTAAAGGGATTTTTTTTTGAAGATTTTTAAATTCAGAAATCAACGTGGTCGATTTAAGAAAATATTGTATTCCACCAAAGCGATGTTTCATTTCCCAAACTTCGCACTCACCAATTGGTAGTAGTCACCACTACCTGCGCACCAAAATATCTATAATAATTAACAAACCATTCACAGTTAATTACAATAACTTACTATGGTACCGCATTTAAATTGTATATACTCTAGAAATTGTACACAAAGGAAGACAATTATTTATTTGTTGAATCGAATTTTGGCTATTCAAGTATTTACCTACCCGCCATCCCACAACTGCCAGCCTACGCACTATTGCATTGCACTTTGTTGTTTTTGTACAAGGACACTAACAAAAATACAAATAAGTAAACCGCTAGGCAGATTGCACGGCACATCTCAATACCACTGGCATTTTAAGCTATTTTCCAATTAAATTCTTCGTTTTCTTTACCTTTAAGTTGGCTGATTTGACAAAGTTTCCTGTAAGTTTTGCGTTTGTGTGCCCTTGGTTTCCTTTCCTTTTCATTTCCCTTTGATTTCATTCGACTAAGTGGTTTTGATTGAGTTCGTGTTTGTTTCGATTGTTTCATTTGTTAATTTTTGTTTATTCGTTTATTCGTCTGTGCTCCTCCTTCTCTTTTCTCTTTTGTCTCTTCTATTGCCAAATTTTTTCTTAACGCAGAGATGTGTGCAGATATTGAAATCATCACGTCAAATCAGTATGACGGTCCGCTCGCCACCGACACTCAACTCCCATGCGCCGCTGCACGGCTTTGGTCCACCTTCATCGCGGGATCCCATGTACGCATCGATGGCGCCTCTACTACCACAATCGGCGACGGGTCTGCCGCCCGGAGCGACGATGATTGGTGGCGGTGGTTTGCCATTTCGTCAGACATGTTCCTGGATGGACCGACATGGTCGTCCCGCATCGCCACCCATGGAATATGGTGGACGGCGCACTGATCGTCGCGAGAGGTGAGAGTACTTTATTGCTTGACATTTCCAAACTTATTCCTTAAATACCTATGTTTATCTATTCATTTGTATAGAATACGACGGGTAGAACTGCTCATTGAACCGGGGCAATCGTTAGGCCTCATGATACGCGGCGGCGTTGAGTACGGCCTCGGCATCTTCGTCACCGGCGTCGATAAGGACAGTGTCGCTGATCGAGCTGGCCTCATGGTCGGCGACGAGATACTCGAGGTCAATGGTCAGTCATTTCTTGACGTGACCCACGACGAAGCGGTCAGTCAGTTGAAATACCATAAACGCATGTCGCTGGTGATACGCGACGTCGGTAAAGTGCCACACTCCTGTACATCCATTGAAATGGAGCCTTGGGACGCGTATAGTCCGACGGGGACGAGGTGAGCTTTCTCCTTCGGGAGTATTAAAAGTTAGTTTGGAATCGTATTCGTTTCGCAGAGTCATTATTGTTTTTCGATAATTTACCAAATAAATATTGGACTCGAAATCTGACAAAAGACAATAAGATTTTATTACATATTATTTGTTTATATTATTTTATTTTTTGCAGAGCACGTCGAAAAGGTCAAATAACCGCAATGGTGGAGGAGAAGGCTCGCTCTCTCCTGCCGCGCCATCAATTTGCAAGTCTCTCGTATTATATCGCCGAATATGCTGCGAGAGCGATGACCATAGATGCCTTTGTTGCCGTCTTATTAGAAATGTTAGACACATACGAGAAAGTAAGTGTACAGTTAAGCATGCGCATGTCTTTTAAATATGGTTGGGAAAAAATTAAATTTGAGTTGACTTTAGTTTGACTTTGTACTTGTGCCAATCTTAGGATTTTTAGTCTAATCTCCTTCTATAAACATGCGGACCATCAAACCTATGTTGGAATCGAAATGTTTGTAATAAAGTATTTTCTTTGCAGCATACGTTAGTGACGGAACTACGCGAACTCATATATCCAGAGGATCGTACGAGATACGATGAGCTTGTCTATCGTATGGAGCGTGATCCATATAGCATGGAGAGGCATAGGGTGAGTTGACACTTTTTAACAATATTGGAAAGATTTGTGCCTTTAACTCCTCTAAGATATATATTTTTAAATAAAATTAATAAGCCGGACAACTTTTGTTGTTTTTGAGTAAAAGGTCAGTTTAAAAGAAAAGATCTGAAGCCTGCGAACATATTGAAAGAATAAAAATTATGAAGCTTTTAAAAGCACGAGTACCACTCTTATTCTGGTAACTTTTGAATATACAAAATCATTCCAAAGAACTTACAGAATATTTCTATCGAGTTAGTCTTTATTACTTGTTTCAAATTCATTTAATTATCTCTCTATGAACGCAACGGGTAGGGAATAGCTTGGTTTAAAGGCCACTGCAATTAGATTTCTGCACAGAGTAGCTTAAACATTACATTACTACTATATCTCTTCCCGTCTCTCTCTCTCTCTCTCTCTCTCTCTCTCTTCACACAGCGTAAAGGAGAACCCGCACGTGATTTACCGGTAAGCTTTTTAGAAGATTTATTCTACGACACAGATACTATTTACTATTAGTGCCCCCACAAACTCCATAAGTGTTTTCTTCTAACTATACAAAATGAATAAAGTTCGAACTTAAATTACTCGTATTTTTATATTCTAAGTATACCCTATTAGCCCGTATACTAAAATACACACTACTCCAAATATTTATATCTAAATGCGATTAATATATTAATAGATGTTTGCTTACCAACCTTATTTGTATACTAACACAAATAAATATAAATATGTATGTAATTTAACCAAAGGCATGTTAGTCATACTTGTTGTAAATTTCTATGTTGTATTTGTTAAAATATATGTATAATCAATATTGAATTGAATCGCTTAAAACTGTTACTAATTATTTATGATTTTCTGCCACTGTAACGAATCTGCCAAGAACTTTAACTCAATATAAGTATAAAATGTGTTGTTGTTGTTTATAAATCGAAAATATGCTGTTGTTGTGATTGCTTTCACGTTAGATTTTCCATATAAAATACAAATTACAAAACAAATAAAAAATTAACTACACTACTACGGATAAAGCGTACCACTTAAACGAGCAATTACACTAAACTAAGTGTTAAGAATAATTCAAAAGACAATAAATGAAGACAAATCAATGCGTGTAAAGAGAACACAGGAAAACTAAAGAAATTTTCGCAAATTTACTTAGCGCTTTATTTTAATTAAAATGTACATTAATACAACAAATACACACATAAAAAGTGAGCATAATTTTTTCTTAACATTTTGTTAATTCTCTCTAAGAACACAATAACTCGTAAACTCTATCAAATGTACTGATTTATAATGCAAAACAAACGCGCAGCTAGTGAGAATCAAATAAACTGTCAAACAACAAATTAAGCGTTAAAGAAAATATTAAAAAAAAATATATATATACTAATTTAATAAAAATTACAAACATATACAACACTTTATAACTACACATATACTGACATACATAAAAATATTCAATAAAGCTATGCAAATTTAAAGTCGTCAACAATGAGTTTGAAAAGTCCTTGAAGTACTAAATATATACAAACATACATATATACATGCGTTATCATACTGTATCACAAAACACACATACTACATATATTTTAAATTCTACTTACGCATTAGATGAAGACAAAATTTAATTAAGTAGCGAGTGAATGAAAACTTGTAATTACAATAACCGTTGCATCGCAGAAGCCCTTTAGTGTGTAATTACTCGAATGTCAATTTTTATTTTCCACCTTGAATTCGGTGTATGTAAGCTAAATAAATGTATGGCGATTTTTTTGAAAAATTTATTTTGAATAAAATGAGCCATGCCAAGTGAAGTACATACTAAATAAATATTGTTTGAAGGCATTTGCACTGCACTCCTTCAATATTCATGAGAAAAAACATGCCTAATGCTTATGAACTTTACGTAAAAACACCGCGGCACTTTCGATAATTCAGTAGAGTTAATTGTGCACTTTTAACATAATATGTATGTAGTACCTTTAATATGCACAAAAGATAATGACACAGCCGTTTTCTTAATCCAATGACCGCAATTTAGCGCGAAAGTTAATACAGCGATGATAAAATAAAACCTTTGCGCTCTCACACTGGCCAAAGGATATTTCATAATACGTTTCAAGAAATATACATTCATTTTAGGAAATTTTAAACAGTAACGGAACAAACTTTTTAAAATAAACGCCAAAACGATATATTTGGGAGTGCGTTATTATTAAAAATATTCTGAAATGAATCACATTTTCTGCTGCATTCACATTTTTTTTTTTTAATATTTTCTAGGGGCTAATTTATTAGTTATGTATGAGCTGGCCCCACACCTGCTGAATCTGTAAAGGCCTTTCCAATGAAGCTTAAAGGTCATTTTCTTTATTACAATCACTCAAGACTCACACAAACTAATGCCCGAATTCAATAACTTGGTATAATTTTAAGTCTCAAAATGAGCTAGAGATTATTGCTTTTCCTCGCTTTCAAGTTTTTTTTAAATTTTGTTTTTAATTAAATTTTTTGTGACCTGCTCATCACCAGGTCACAATTTAGAGACTTTATTTTGAGACCAGAGGCTCTATTTTGCAACTAATGAATGTCAACTGGTCTAAAATTGTGACTTTTTTCTCTATTAGAGACTGAGACTGCTTACTGAGTTCGGGGGTTGAGTGTTATTTATCAACAACAAAAAACTTAAGGGCAGTACTCTATTCCCAACCATGGAATTTCGCTGGCAGCATCATTTAACTTCACGAGCAACTCTGACAGCTGCCACATTAATAAATAATTCATATCCAAATTTTATGAAAAATTAAAAAAAATATTCCATGTTTAATTAAAAGTAATTTTTTTTAATTGTTTATGAGCTTTAAGGCCGATTAAATGGCCAAAGAGGAACAAAAGAAAAAACATTCTTCAACTTGATTTGAAACACTAAACATGTACGTACGTACATATGTACATACATATGTAAATACATACATAGGTACATAAATGCAAGTGAATTTATATTTTCGTTATATTTGATTTAAATTTTATCGAAATGTCACTTTTCACGTTATTTCAACAACTTTATGCTATTTAAAATACATACTGTGAAATCATGTTGCTAGCATCATGTTGCCAAGATGTTGCGAGCTTATTAGTTTGCAGCAAGAAATAATAACTCCAAAGTTATTGGGGCAGCCTTATTCGTCGTTCCGGTAAAGTAGAAACAAGAGATACTTTTTAAGCATTCGGGATCATATAGCCGACTTCAGCACTCCACTATGAAGGGAATATTATTCGGATAAACAAATTCAATCAGTTATAGCAATTTGCTTCGAAAACACTTCACAACATTTAATTAATTTTATTTTATTTTATTTTTAAAATACTTAAGCCACCCATCACGAAATTTCAGCACTCGCCCTTAATCACCTTAAATATTTTTACTCACCAAATCAAAATTGTATCACCTATGCAAAAAAGTAAAAAAAAAAATTGAGAATAGTTCACTTAGTGCACCAAAAATTCACCGAAATTAAAATATTATTTATTTTCTAAAATTTTTTGTGCTTAAATAACTTAATTTGGCGCACATTTCCAACCTTCATTGCCGTAACAAAAGTGCACTGACCTCGTTAAGTTTTATGTACAACAACATAATCAAATCTTTTTCCTGGCACTGCGTATGTACATACATATGTATACGCGCCTGAACACATATTTGCATACATATGAACATACATCTACATCTACATATATCTAATAATGCTATCCTCTCTCTTCTAGTTACATATTCACTATCATACTTTCCGTAAAAATTAATTGCCGCAAACTAAAAAATTTAATTGAATTTATGAAAATAAAGAAAGAACGCACTACCAATTATTTAAAGCATATTCTAGACAAACATACTCGTACATACATACATGTGTAAATACGTATGCGTAAATGTACTTACATACATACATACATATGTATGCGGGCAATTAGGTCGAGCCAATGACAGACTCAATTCAGTTTCGCATATGCCTTGCCTTTTTGTACAATACTTGAATTGCCTTACATATCTACAGGTAACCGATGTTGACTTGGAAGTAAGCGCGGCCACTGGACGCAGTCCATCGTCAGACTCTGGGCTGGGCATGACATTGTCGGACATGAAGAATCGGTATAGAAATTAAAGCTAAAAGCAAAAGAAAATGCTGCTTAGTTTGTCATAAAGAAAATTTAATTGTTTTTCAAATACCAAAATGTTTGTTTTTCCTTTTATCTTTCTAACTCTCTTTCTTTAACTGTGTCCTTACGAATTGAAAACTCCTTCAAATTTTCCACGTCTTCTGTTGTTTTTTTGTTTTTTTGTGCACTATTGGTGACCCACAACACATTTAGGCCAGCGCTGCAATTGCCCTACCGTCCCATGTCTGCCGGCCCCGTACTGCATCGCTCACCCCACTATTACCATCATCCAGCGTCATATCCGCATCCGCATCCGCATCCGCATCCACCACCACATCATCATTCATCTTTGCGTCATCTGGGCGGCACAGCTGCAGCGGCGCAGCGCGAGAGGGAGCGGGAGGCACGTTGCGCCGCCGCCGTAGCCAATACAAAAACGATCGGCACAAATACGCCCAACAAATTGCCATTGCAACAGCAGCCACAGTATCATGCATCATCGTCGTTGGGAATAAACAATCAATCAAATAGAATTTATGCCACGGGCGCTATTAACAACAAAACTGACAATCAGCACCAGGTGAAGAAAATATGAAATGCACCATTTAAAATGATAGAAAAAATTAAAAAAAAAAAATAAGTTGTAGAAATGCAAAAAAAAATTGAAACAAAAAACATTTACTTCTGTCTCACTCTAACGCCCGGCAAAATGCAAAGCAGCTTTTGATTTCTACCCCGCTTTAAACTAATCAGAACACCTGCCTTATGCTTATCTGCTTGTATGCGGACACTTGCCTTCACCTACTCTCTCTCTCACTCCGTGTCTTAATTTCTATATATACGCGTATTTTATTTCAGCAACCCTCAGTTTGACACTCACACAAAAATTAGTCATTATGTAAAATAGAATTTTAAGATTATCCTTCTTCTCTCACACATCGATTGTTATCTCTCACATTCTGATCAAAATTAATTATTTAGTTCAGCTAAAAGCGAAATCGCAGCTGTTCGTTAGAACTTTATTAAACGTCTGGAAAAATTGACATTCGATTTTCTCTACTTTTTTTTTAGCCAGGCACATTTCTTTATAGAGGACTTGTTTAGGTTATGTGTTCTATGGCGCTCACTTCATCTATGTGAATCTTTCATTTTATTTTGATGTTTATGGGCTTGCTTTTGGTAAAACTTAAATATTTATAATTTTTGTAAACCTTTATTAAAAATATAGCTAATTGGCAATGGTGAGGAACACATGGTGAAAATCTCTTATCTGCCAAATCCAGACGTCAGCCATAAAGATAGTATAGACTTTTTTTTTTAAGATTGTGGTGTGTATGCTCTATTGAATTGAATTGCTTTTCTTAAATTTTGTATGTATTTGTTTTACAAATTAATATTAAATCTCCGAAGTGTGAGAAAATTGGTTATTTAACATTAAAACTGATATGTAAATTATTGTTGTATTGGATGTGAATTTTGTGTGTCATTATAATTGCACTGATGTGGTTTTGAGAGCTTTCCTTGAACATATTCCAATAATGGTTTTCTAAAGTCTCAGATGGCACATTTATCTCTAACTGTGTGTTTTTTTAGTTTGAAATTCAAACATTTGTTTGGCCATTATTTTTTTATTTTTATTTTAAATCGCATTCTTTTTTTCATTTTCAATCATCTATTTATTTTTACATCCTTAGGAATACGGCTGTGATGACCATAGGTCCCGTAGAGGCAGTGAAACTCAAATACCACACTCGGAATACGAACAAGATGCGGTGAGTAACGAAGTGCACATACAAACAATATAAATACTTACTCACTTCACTACTTTTACATACACTCTAAGATAAGTACTCATGCACTTTTGAGACACAATCAAATCGAGAAACAGAAAATGTTGGATGGTATTTTTTAAGTTTGCAATATAATTGAAAATACCTCGTGCATGAAATGAACAAAGACATCACATTCAAATAAAGATTTTCACATACATACTTACATTTACATCAATGTTACAACGCAGGTGGTGAAAAAATATCGGCGATAACGAGAGATTGATGTAATATTCCAAAAAAAACAAGTGGATGGCTTAGGGATATCTTTTTAAATGGGATTCTAAAAATTGTTGAAAAAGCTTCTAAAGCGTTGGAATATGTAGAATTTTTCCAGTTGCGCTAAAGAGAGCAAATAACGATTTTACCTTTATTAGCTTTCTATGGCGTTATAGAGTTACCAACAAAAACAACGACAGTAAATTAGATGGCAAAAAAATTCGAATCCATCTTATACTATTTTTTCTTAAAACTTAATTTTAATAACATCTGTCGATGCAAATGATAAACGTATTATCTTAAAGCAACAACAGCAGATAAGCATATTTTTTTTTTTTACAAGCTAACAATCGGCAAGTATCGATAGCCAATACTAACGATAATTTTCCTTCTGTACTCCATCGTCCTTTCCTTCCCCCTTCTAATTTTACTAAGAAAACGTTGTTTCTCGTTGCCCCTCTTCGCTCTTGTTATTGTTGTTGCAGCATGAATGTGTCACTCACATTTTATCGTGCAGAGACGGCCGGAACTCATCCGCACCACCTTGGCAACTGCGATTCGACGGTAATGTGCTTGTGGTGGTGATAATCTCGTTGGTTGTCAAATGATAGTCGCGTGGCGGCGTGAAAGGGCGCATTAAGCGATGCCAGTGGTACGGCGGACTACCGTTGGGTTCATATTTTGGACGAGGTATCCGCAATTGCTTGATTTCAGTTAAGTAAGAATCCATTGCGTTGACTTGTGTACGAGTATGTGCATACAAGTACTTGTAGGTGTGCGGTTGGTTGTGTGGCCTCTGGAGAAGTGAGGGCTGTAAATGAAAATTAAAAAAGTGTGTGAGAGGTTTACAATGAGATTTAATAGAATAAAGTGTGACCAAATTAATTTTTTTTAAATCGATATTTTGCAAAAAATGGAATTAGATTGCGATTGCGTAAAAATGAGAAGTCATTCAAAGTTAACCTTCCAATATTATGCTTTATTAGAAAAGTATTTTTTTCTTGCGAAGTGATAGGAGTTTTTAACTTCAGATCAAACATGATATTTATAAATATTATCAAAATAATATAATCACTTAAAAGAATATATGAAATCGTAAAAATTGTGTTGTTGCGGAAATATAATTTTCAAAAACTTCCGCTAATTAATTTATGAAACGCCACGAATAATTTGTATTAAACCGCAGGGAAGCATGAACCTGGCGCAATTGATTTACTCACTACCCACAACAACAGCGCTTCCACTGCTAACGCGCTGTTTAAAATCTGTTGAATGCCACGAAGGAAAAGTGAAAGTAAAGCAGTGGTTAGCAATAACAATAACAATTGCAACTGAAAGCGTGGAGCAGAAATGGCAAAACAAATGCAGAAACTGAAAGGGGAAAAAAACGACAAGGTAACCCGACGAATGTGCGCTGGAAAACCACAACAACATCAACAATTTGACAACCAGCACAACAAGCGCCACTACAACTTTAATCGTAATCAAAGCAAAAATAGAAAACAATAAAAACGCACGCCTAGCAACAACCGATAACTAAGAAGTTATAGTAAAATTTACGGAGCAGCAAACTGCAATGATAAATAGCAGCTCGAGTTGCGCAGGCAGGCGGTGGCACACTCAAGCTGTCGACGCCACATCAGACCAATTACAAGCTACACGCCAACTGAACGACTGGCCGAGCGGCTAAGTGCGGGTCCATCTTTCCCAGTGCCACTCGGTTCACAACGACAGCGGGACATGCTCGATATTTGTGCAACGCCACGCCTCTTCAGCACACATCAGCCATAAAAGTTGTAAATATATTCACACAGGCGAATATGAGCAAAAAAAAAAAAGAAAACAAAACCAAAAAATAGTTACAACAACAACGTGAAGGCCACCCTGCCAATTTCCATAGCGAGGCGAGTGCCGACAATCGCTGATCGTGGTCGACTACATTCAACTTGCAACATAGCAATCAATATTGTACAACAGCAACATCTATGCGAAGAAAAAAGTCAACACTTCTACTTCTACTGTGTTTGAGTATTTGTCTGCAGGTTTGCCTGCACTTTGCACTGCACTCCCTCTCGACGAACGCCACATTGGCAGCGCAGCGGAAAATGCATTGCAGCGATTTTCCGGTTTTTGCGCCTGCCCACAACTGTGCTCCAGTACATTTAATTTCGGTTTTTTTTTAACGCTTTACCTTAAGTGAACTTTTTTTTTCAGCTGTCACTCATTGAATAATAAGTTTTGTTGGTCTTGCTGTTTCCCACCCACACAAGCGCAATGCGGTTACAGCATATTTGGCGGTCCTTCTTTGGGCGACTAACATTGACTGGCGCTTCAAGTTCAATGCAACTCAATTTTTGGATTTATTCGATTTTCAAAGTGCATCTTCGTCATTGAGAAGCAGTAATCGAATAAATGAAATACAATGAGTCTGGCAACCTTACGAACTGCTGCCTTCTTTTGATGTCTGCTGGAAATGGGTATTTGCTGTTAAAAAGGCACTTCAAGACAAACCTACTTGGTAGATGAGTCAACCGAACTATTATTTACTTAGAAATGAATTGTATGCCTGCGCATTTTTGTATATATGCATGTACATAAGTGAGTATATAAGTGAGTAAGTTCGACCGCTTTTTAAAATGCAGTCAAACAAATTGACAACTGACCCCAATTACTTTGAGCTTTGTACTTTCACAGCATGAGACTTCTACTGAAGATGGTAGCTGGCAATCGAAATACTTACTCGCAAAGTCCAAAGCATGAAGAAAACAATTTTTAATTAGCAGCATGAAGCTATAAAATATTCCAAGTATTTGAAAGAAATTTAAAAAATGTCTTCAATGGAAAATTCAACTACATGCGCTTGTAGAAGCTAAAGTCGTATTTGTAATGCTCTTATCTCTTAGAATTGTTTTATATTGAAGAAAATACCCCTTAAATTTTTTAACCTAAAAATGTTTAGAGCGCACTGAAACAATTTTTCATAGAAATTGCAAAGCATCTTTGAATATCTCTGCAGGAGACTCTTATAAATAGTAGCAAACTAATTAATCACTTTTTAATATTAAATTTATAAATAAGTCATTGGGATACATTTTTTGGGGTTGCTGGGAATTTTCAGTTCTTCAACACAGCACACTCTACAACCCAAGTTCGAGCTTCAAAATTCGGTTCTTATTTTTTTTTCTTTGACCTCCCTAACGTACACACATATTACTATCCATTATTATTGCATTTGTAATTGGGCTTTCCATATTATATTTGCTTTTAATAAATACATTCATACGTATAAGCGAATATCATTGAACGCGTTTAAAGAAAATAACACTGGCCAAGTGTAAATCTCTTTTCATAATCAAACTCAGTCGCTTTGCACTTATCACAGCGTAACACAAATCTTCTAATGAATTTGGTAAAAACAAAAGCCAGTACCATTTTCAATTGAGACGCTATATATAAAAACTGACACATATACACACAAATATACGCAAGTCTGCAACATAATTTAGTGCCGCTTCGGTCTAACTGTGGCCCAGACCAAAGTGCTGGCCATTCACTTGCACGTGTCAGACATTGTTGGCACCGCTGGCCACAGAAAGTTCCGGGTTGCCTACTCTTGCGATGACCACAACAACAGCGGCAACGCTGCGACCCCTTTGTTTCGTTCACAACGATTCTCGAGCACTCTTTTGGTGCTCTGTCACCCACCTCTTTTGCCCTCGCGCGCTGATTTGGTCGCGCTAACCACAGCAATACTCGTTTTTGGACAAATCTTTGCCGTTCTACTCGGTGGCAGGCCAGTGCCGAGAATTGTGAAGTTGGGAATGCTGTGCCGCAGCTGGCAGCTTACTTTTATTTGTTAATATGCTTTTTTCATTCCCAACACATTTAGCGGCGCAAATTAACTTCGAGGGAAGTTTAGAAATAAAAATAAAACACGCGAGCCACAAGAAAAAAAATAAGAGCAAAGGCAGAAGCCTAAAAACTGGGTCATTAGTGAACATAGTAAATGGCCATAAGCAGCTGCCAAACGAAAAACATTGGAGTGAGGTGACAAGAGAGCGGGCACGTTAACTGCTGAATTGGGTGCTAACGAAGTTAGAGGAGGCAAAACTGAAAATAGAACAAAATAAGAAAAGAAAGTGCAATTGCTGGGTTAAATTGCAAGTGAATGGCCAGCGGCGTCGGCGTTCCTACAAAACTGTCACGCAAACACACGTAGCAATCAATGGCTGTTTGTTGTTGTTGTTGTTAATCACGCTGCATCGAACAGCATTGATGCGCTGTAGCAAAACGAAAGACTTAAGCCACATACTTGGCAGCTGCTGCTATTTTATTAAGTGAAGTCGATTGTCGTTGTTATGTTGTTGTAGAGCTTTGCGATCTTTTTTTTTGTTCTGTTATTTTTTTGTTTTTTTTTGTTTTTGCTGCTTTCAATTGTTTCTTGGTCAACATCGACTCATTGAATGCATCGTGCAGCCTTGTTGTGTTTCATCGCTGCTCCGCCTTGAAAGTCAATTGCTCGCAAGCATAAATTAAAACCAGCAACAATGGAAGCGTCACCTCGCTCGCCATCTTTGCTTTCGCTCTTCAACAGTTTTCAAACACACATTTTCGTATTTGATGCCAAACATACATACATATGTATGTGGCCAACGAAGACAGTGAGATTGCGTGTTGTTATTTTTGTTTTTGTTTGCTGTCAATTTTCGTAAACATTCAAGTTTTTTTTTAGTTTTACGGTCCTCTTGACCTAGAATATTTTTCTTTTATTAGGCTTGAACGCGTCTGCTTCCTAATTGCTCACATTAAGTTAAACAAAAGCGAAACTTCAGCGTGCAGCGTGTAACAGTGACAGCGAATGTTAGTTCGAGGAAGAGTGGCACGTTATCCGAACGTTAGAAATGTGGAAGTTGAATACGCCGAGCTTTCACTTTTCCACACGCTCCACACATTTGCTCCTTTCCATTTTCATTCATACGATTGTAAGTTAAGTTAATATTTATGATTGTAAACAAATTTGTAAACATCTTCCGCTTGGCACACCGGTTGTGGCTCGGAAGCTATCGCGCTTTCAAATTGTTTCTTAACTAGGATATTTTCTAATTGTTGAGCAGCGTCCATTCATGAAATCTTGAATACAAATCTATCTGAAGACAAAGATGTGGCTAAGCATATGACTGAGTTATTTTTTAAATACCAAAAGAAAAAAATTAGCTGCGATTCTTGGAGGGTTGTGGCGTAATGATTCTTGGGTGGTTCCATGAACAAATAGCTTATGTTTGCTTGTGACTGCTTTGTATGTACTTTTATTTTATTGTTTGTTTAAAGTATTGTTATTTAATAGTTTAAAAAATTTATTTAAATAAATTTTTATATTTTGTATTAATTATATCTTTGATTGTATAAAATAATATTTTTAATAATATTTTTTAAATTATTTTTTATATAAATAGTCATATTTTATTATTTTTTTTAATATTTTAACAAAAAATAAATGAATGAAAAAAACGCTTGTACAGTTTATTAAAAAAATTGGTGGTTACCGTATTAACTAGTGCAGATGTTAACAATAGCTATACGTTTACCAGAATATTAACTTGTGGAGATGGTAACATTAGCTCATCAAAACATTAACCTGAAACGAAGGTAACATAAGCTAAAAGTTCACCAAAACATTAACTGGTACAAATGGTAGCATTAACTACATTAATAAGAGGAAATAAGAGTAGTCCAGCTATAGTTCAGTGAAATCGAACAATTCTATTGGTGCGAGGGAGACGACGCGTCACACGTACATATATGAAAAAGTAGTTAATATTTTCACACAGCTAGAACAAAATTAGCTACTTTTTTTACCTGTATACAAGTGAACGATACCCACCCGTTAACCAGATTTCTAGCTGGTCGCTGGCTTGCAGGAGTTGATTTGCTGTGAAAATGTGTTTGTCAGTGTAAATTAAGGACAAATGTATATATGTGTGCTGTTTGTAACCCTTGGCGTATTTTTTTTTTTTCAATTACAAAACAAGTTTGTCAATGAGATCAGAGATTAATTTGAAGTCGAATTCAGCCAATTAAAATGCGTAAATATAAAAAATTTTCAGTTACTTCGTACATTGACTCTGGAGTATGTTTACCTCGCTGAGCACGCTTCTTAAGGCAATTCAGCTACTAAGTACTGACCACAGCTTTTGGAATTTAACAAAATTTACATTAACTGAACAATTCAGCGCAAATTATCTATACGTGTGTACACACACACACACATATATATATACACAGACTATTTCCAGCATTTATCTAAAATTTTATATCCGTTGATCTCAGCATTATTTTCACAATTCCTTTACAACAATAAAGATGTCGACAGACAGTTAATTTCTTTCTACTTGTCGTATACTTGACCCGACTTTCAAATAAAAGCAAAGTCAAATATCGCAATGGCCATAGGGCAATTGTGCGGCCGCGATTATAATGACTCAGCGCTGGTTCGCCACGTGACACATTCAATATACCTTCAGATATCCAAAGCCTCGAAGTGGCCGTGACTCTTTGCAAGACTCAGCAAGTACAGTTAGCACAATTTCTGTTCTTTTGTCTGTCATTGCAATGCTTCATACCCATTCCCCACTCCGCCAACTGCCAGCAATTTCCCTAACTTTTATTACAATTACTTGACTGCGAAAACTTTTTATTATGATTTTTTTTTCTCAATTAAATCGCTGTCAGAGTTGGCCGAGCTGATTCTTTTTGTTATCCGCTAGTCCGGTCGCTCATTTCTTAAACCAAAATTAAAATTGAGCGAAATGAAAAGAATACATCATATTTTTCATGCTGCGGAGGGAGTAATGTATTTCCCCGCAATGCTAAGCTCACACGCATATATAAGTTCATACATACATACTGACATAGCTGCGAATACGCGCTTTCGTTGCCTGCTGCGTGTGGCTGCGCGCCACTGCGTCAATATGGAGTAGGCATGTCAATCCCGGGATCCCGGCCTTTTTAACTCCCGAATATCCCGGGATAAGTCTATTCAAATCCGGGAATTATAGAAAACAGTGACTTTAATAGCCATTTATTTTTTAAAGTTTTCATTCTTAAAAATTCCCCTTTCAAGAGCAAAACAAAGCTTTTAGAGCCTTCACAATCGTAAAATAAATTGCTAGTTTTTGTAATGAGGCGATAAAAAGACTATGTCCTACATAGAATATTTAACTTATTGTCGACAATCCAACCAACAAAGTTTGAAGCACAGCAGTGGTTTTCCACTACAGATTTTAAATGTCACAAATTTTGGTCCATGTTGGAGGATAATACACACACTTAAGGCTTTTATTTCTTTGAGATTTAAATTTCATCAAAATAAGGAGTAATTCTGCAACGTTCAAAATGAAATGGGCTATGTATTAAGTTTTTACTTGATGTATTTCTTTTTTTACTGAATGGTAATATATTAATATTTATTACTGGTCTCAGACAGGGATTTCGGGATTTCGTTTTCAGATCTCGTAAATCCCGGGATCAACAAAATGCTCACAATTGACATCCCTAATATGAAGCAAGCACAAACACATACTTCAATATGTATGAAGGCACTAACGCCACTTGCATTTCCCTGCAACAAATGCGATTAGTCTAGGATGAGTCCGGGAATAGTCGCAAAGGAACATGCGACTAATACAATTTCTAATATCTTTATATGGAATGAACTGCTCCCTTTTGTTCGAGCATGTCCTATGTAGAGACTAATTGCCCCCTTCTATACCCGAATGGACAAAACATGACGACCAGTCTATTTATAAAATCAAAAATAAAAATCTTTGCTTCGAGTGAGAATCGAACCGACTTCCCCGGCATGAAATTTCGTTGCCTAAGCGCCTGCATATGTATATCAATGCATCGTTTATTATACCCGAAAAAGGTGAATACTCTCTTAAGGGATTATACGCACAATTTTTTGCAGGGTTGCTTCACTTTGCTTTGCTCTTCGGCTTTTGTCCATTTTAATTGACTTTGACGCCATGTTTTATTCGCTGTTTGCTCTTTTTGTTTTATTTAAACTGTGGTTGGTCTTTATTTCGCACTGCTCAGACAATTCTTACGTTTTCGCTGTTTCCTAATCCATAAGTATATTTTTTATGGTGTCGTCAATTTTCGGTTTGATGATAAATTTATGTAGTTCATTGTTCATTAAAAATTTCACACTGACTTTGGTTTTTGTTTTCAAATACTGCTCGTATATTTAATGCCATAAACATTGCTAAAGTTTTAATTTTTGTTGAATTTGTAGAAAATGTTTACAATAAAGCGAGGGAAATTTTGAAGGCATTGCCACTATTGCTTAAAGCTCATCGTGTGATCGCTATACATGCATGAGTCGCTATACATACATGTATTCAAACATGCATTACAAACGTAGAGTGTAGTTATTACCAATGTATCGTACTCCTTTCTAGTAGCAAAATAATTGAGAGTGATGTGTCTTCAGCAACGCTATTAGAAATCTCGACACTTTCTGAAATTTTTTTTTATTAAAATAGTTAGGTTGTGTGCCAAAAAATGAAAGGAATACAATCACACACTTTTATGGTTCGCATATTACTGTTGTTTAATTAATTAAACACATGAATAAAATTATTAAATAATCAGCGTGTTTTGCTGATTTTCAGTAAACAGCTGGTAAAGTTTTTTTTTTCTTACTTGACCGAAGCGGTAGTTTTCTTCCAATTATATTTGGTAATAAACTCGTACAATAAGTGAATGCAATTTTTTCCGGTTACAAGACTGAAAGTTAACAAACCATGAACGAAAAATATGTCGATTTCGTAATTTAATGTTTATACAATATATACAAACTAAGTATCGGAAATGTTGTATCAATACGTTTTGTTGTGGAAAAATACTAATTACTCGTATACACAGAAGAGTTAAAAATATATAATTTTCATACATTACAATACTATAATATAATCATTAAATAGTTTAGTGACTTTTCCGCATATTTGTTATATGCAGTTTTATAGTTATTGTCTTTGAATTGGATGCCTTTATTGTTATCGTAGTGTACAAAGTAGATTGAATGATCGATGTGCTAGCGCTAACGGCTATCGTCATCGATATTGTTATCGTTAGCGTTGGAAAAATGGTTAAAATTGGTTAATATATAATATTTTTGTATTCATATTTTAGGTACATATTCCGGCCGTGCTATCGATATCAATTTTATATTCACTATCGCTCTAATTACTAGCATTGACATATTAACCTTTAATTGCCTTGATTTGTAGATATATTGCCATTTTAGTAAATAGTCAAAAATATAAAAACAAAAATTTTAAATATATAAAATATAAATATAAATTTTAAAAAAATTATGCGATAATATAAGATAAAATCGAATCTCAGTCAGTTTCGCCGGTATTAACTTAGAATAAAAAATCTATATTTCAGCAGTAAAAAAGCGCGCTTACTTAGCCATTCATAAACATAAGATATTGTTGTGAAAGCGCGCCAATATATTGAAAATAATTCCTTTTAGCAACTCAAACAAAACAAAACACAGTTGAAGGAACATTTTTGCTTATTTTCACTCTTTCATTACAAATTGAATATTTCAATTAAATATTTGCACTATTAAACATTCTCTTCATTGGTTAGTAAGCTTGTTTCAATACTTTTTTTTAGGAGTGCGGCTGAGCAATGAACTCAAATAAGCAACACAAAAAAAAATTAAAACAAAAAAAAAATAAAAGTAATAATAATCGTAGCATAAAGCGAGCTATATTTTAATGTGTGCAAACATACATACAAACACACACACACACAAGTTTTTGTCACGAATTGAATTATGTAATAGTTTTTCTGTTTGATCTTCGTTATTTTTTGATCTTCTGTTTTGTGGGCCGTGAAAATCTCGTTTGTTCGTTAACCAAATTTATTGATTGCACAAACACAGCGTTTAATTGCTTTAGTGTTCGAATGGCATGTAAACACTCACACACGCGTACACGCCAAAAAAAAAGAAAAACTAGGCTAAATTTAATTTATGCCTTTGTGTGATAATACCAACAACATTTGACGGAGCTGCTTAGTTAAGTAATTCACTTAAATCATTGGCAGCTGATATTTCTGTATGTACATGCACATACATACATACATACATATGTATGTGTGAGTGAGTATACGAAAGTATCTCGTTCGTTAGCGTACTCTCGCTTTATGTGTTTTACTTTATGGTTTTTTGTAAGTGCGAGCGCTTATTTGATATTTTCGTCAGATTTTTTCTGACTGACTGACTGACTGCCTAGCTTGTTGCTTGGTTGCGTTGTGCGAATATTTTAAAATTTTTTTTTTCTTTTTTCACTCTTTTTTTGGATCAAATTATTTATGTTTGGTGCAAAAGTTGCTCCCCATTTGTATTTGGCGCTTGTGTCAAGCAGTTTGAGGTTAATTAAATGCAAACAAAAGCCGGCTGGTGCAAAAGCGTTTGAGTGTGGCAGCATTTGTGCGCCAACTGCAGCAACAACAACAAATTTTAAAGCAAATACGAAAAAACCTGTATGTTTGCAGTGCAGTGGTTTAAATTGCGTTTTCGTTTTCGTTTTTTTTTATATTTTTTTTTCGGCAATAAGATCTCATCTTTTGCGGCTATTCTTCATTTATATGGCTGCTGTTGTTGTGGTTTTTTTCATTATCTTGCTCTCAGATGGCGGCTTGCGATGTGTTTTTGTTAAATTTTTTTAATTTTATTTTTTTCTGCTGTGTCTGCTGTTTTCTCGTTTTTTTTTTGCAGCAGCAGCACAACAGTTGGTAGCTTTGCAATAGCCTAATGAAGCTGTTGGCACTAAAAGTGCTGCAGTTGTTGTTGTTTTTGTTGTTGCTCTTGCTCTTCATTTTAGCATTGCGCTCGTTATTGGCAGCAATCTTGTATATTCTGGCTATCATTTCGCACAAATGGTGTTTTTGATAATGAATGAGCGGCTTTGAAATGCAATTGCGTGTGTGTGTGCGTGTGTGCGCGTGCAGCATAGCGCGTATAAAATATCTTTGAGCAATATTTGACTTACAGTTTCACAGTCTAAATAGCTCGTTAATCATCTGCATAAGTGCTGGTTGACTAGCTGCTGCTCATCACTCGTTTTGATGTTGCGGGGCACAGCATACGCTGAGAAATTTAATTAACGAGCCAAATGCGCCTCTGCGTTGCCAACAGAGTGAACTGTCCTACGCACTTCGGTATGTGTATGTGTGTGTCTTTTACACTGATTTCGCGACTAAACAACTTTATATACATATCTTACGTGCAAGTCTACTAAATTGCACGGCTCAGTTGCCACAAGCGATTACGAAATGTAAACGAAAATTTAAAACACGAAAAAACGCAGCTGCTCATGCGAACATTTGCAGTTCTTTGTATGTATGTATGTACTACATCTGTATATATGTACACGAGTCAAAAAAAATATAACAATTCGGAAAACACGTGAGCGCACACTCGCTTGCGGCTACCAAATAAAAGTCGTCTGCCAGTCCGTCGTCCGTCCATTGCTCACGCTTCACTCCTGCTACAACTGCTGCTGAAGTAGTTACTGATTATATCACCAATTTAAATGGTTGCAATGCAGCTGCAGCACGCACCACTCGACACTTTGTGTATCCAAAAGTAACACTACTACATACATACATATTTGCCATTGAGTAATGCATTCGCTTTGTATTGCATTTTAAGTGTTTGGCGTATTTTTGTGCAACGTTGCGTACAAATACCGCCAAATGGAGATAATAACAAAACAACAACAACAACACCAAACATAATATTAAAAAAAACGAGTATATGTAGTAATGTTAACTACTTATTTTATTATAAGTAATCTAGCAGTGAAACAGAGCGTTGTAAGCAACGAGTTAACAAACACAAGAATAACAATAAAAATTAAATAATAACTCACAAGGGCATGATGGGAAAATTGTTGTAACTTCAACGAAAAATAGTTAAATAAAAAATATAAGAAGCTAGATAGAAATATTAGTGAATACGATGACAGTAGAGCATAAGCTGTAAGCCGCACAGTGGGCGTCAGCGGTAGCTTAAAGACTAAATTAGACAAAAAAAAAATGTTCACTGACAATAGTTTCACAATTTTTGCTTACAAAGCAGGGATTGCCAACGCATTCGAATATCTACATTGCTTGCCAGCAAACTGAAAAATTTTGAGAAACACTTTTTTTTTTAATTTATATTTTATATTGTCAGCGGCAAGCTTAGTGAAATGTTTCCCAGTTAAAATGGCAAGCATAACAACCAGGGACGGATACAGGGGAGGGGTTCTGGGTGTATGGACCGTCCTCCCCCAAAATATCGGTGGTCTCAGAAAATTGCAACCGTATTTTCAAATTCATAGCACACACAAAAGCTCACTCTAGACAAAAACATTAAAAATTATTACCCAGTAACTGGAATACAAATGGATTGCCTTATTTAAATTTAGTTTAATTGATTTTGTGTGTGAATTCTCAGACAATAAATAACAATATTCTTTTTTTTATTATATTTGATTAACATTAATTGAGTGATGCATATAAATGAATTAAATAAAATATAAAACTGGCGTCTATTATAGTCGTTATATAAAAAGTCGTCGATAAAATCCATGGACATGGAATGATATTTGATGACCGGAGAATGAAAGTGCGTGAGGTGACTGAGGTTGTAGGCATCTCAACTGAGAAGCCACATCATATTTTACACGAATATTTGGATATGAAAAAGCTATCCGTGCGATGGATGATTGCTTACACTCGAAGAAAGCGAGAATGTACACGTGTTGTTGTCACCATGGCGAAAATCCATGCAACTATTTTCTATTTCTCTAAGTGTAATATAAACTGTTTAAGTTGCTTCATCCACAAATCAAAGTGGTTCGAAAATTAAAAAATTGGAAAAATGCTGGACTAAGTGTAAAGAGTTAAAAGGAGATTATGTTGATAAAGAGCATGTTTTATGCCTGGAAAAGTATATTTTATTCAAAAAGTTAATAACTTATCAAACCACCTTCGTAATTTGCAATTTTACAAACACATTTACCGATTTTTTCAAATCAGTGTCACGTTGCCAGTCACGGTGGCTTCGAGTGAAAGGTCCTTTTCTACTTTACGGAGATTGAAAACGTATCTGCGCTGCTAAATATGCATCGAGACATTGAGGTTACTACATAGTGACCAAATTCTAGATATTTTGGCAAGGAAAAAGAGGAGAATTGATAAAGCACTTTCAATCCCTGACGTTTTATGATTCTACTGATTCAAATGATATAATCATAGCCTAACGATGGCTTTATAAAAATGCATTCAACATTTTACCCAATATCAGTATATCCATGTTTAAAATGGATTATATTCATAATGAAAATAAATGGCAAAAAATATTTTCTGGATCCGTCCCTGATAACAGCTATTAAAATAATTTATACATATCAAAAATAAATTGAATGTTTTGTTAAAGCAAAATCCTGCTATTTGCTTCAGCCATATTCGATTTCTAACAACAATGGAAGTGAGATGAATTTAAAATGTAGTGGGATTTAACACACATTTGTAAACTGTAATATTTTTGATGCCCCGCAAAATTTAATTAAATTTTTTGTTTAAGAAAGAGCGTACAATGGTTTGAAAGCAATATTGAAAAATAATTGAATTACATTTTTTACTGTGTTAATTGTCTGAATATTAAGTTTATTTACTTAAAAATTGAGTTTGCTGCAAATGCTGGTATTTTTTTTTATCGATGCACCATTTCTAATTCTTTTTAAAATATAAATGTACATATGTGCACATACATAAATATACATTTCTTTTTTTTTATTTGAAATACATATACACAAGTTTCGTGGTATCGTAGTATCCGAAGAACTTCGCTTTGTCTGCTTTGGAACTATTTCAGTTTTCGTAGCCAAAAAAGGTAGCCGAAAGCTAGCAATTACGTGTGGCCAACAAAGGCTGTGCCAAGCTGTAGCCAAGCGCACCGGCAAACCAGAAACCGAAAACCGCTGAATACATTGCGCTTCATAAATCAACACGTATCGCACGTTACCTGTCGAAATTGAAGCGATTACCAAACAAAGCAAACAAAGCGACTGCAAAATCGTTTGCCTTAGCCGGAAGTTTCGCTAAAGCAAACTTTTCCCACGTATTTTGCACGCAATAGTGCACAACGACAACCGCAATAACAACAACAACGATACGGCCAGCCGATGTTGCAGATGTTGCAACACCAAACCCACCTGTTGATTGATTTATGCGCGTCCGCAACGCCAGCAACAAACACAATGTGGATGGTGTCGAAGTCGACGGAGGCGTCACTGATTGCAGTTTTCTTCGCTGTTATCAATTTCACGACAGCCACAATGTCTACTACAATTTCCAATTCAAACTTTTTCGCTAACTGCAAGCGCTCTGCATTTATTTTTAAGTAACTTGGCACTCGAAAGCCAACATGAATTGTCAGTTCGTTGAGTGGGGAATAATCAACGTACCGCACACGGTAAACAACACCGAACGACTGATGGCCAGTCTGCTGTGTGACTGCTTCAAAGGCAAAGCAACACAGCCACAGCAGCGGCCACAACAGCAGCAGCGCCAGTGAGCGACCATAACAGTGCCGCTCCAGCGCAACGACTCCGTGGGAACATATGTGGAGGAGCTCTTGTTGTTATTGCAAGACTCATTTTTTTTTTCATTTTGGTTTCATACGAGTTGGTCACAGTGGGACAAAAATAACACAAAAATAAATAAAATTTTAAAAATATGAATGTGGCGCAGCTGCAAGCGGAGACAGCAAAACCAATGTTATGCGATCGAAGTTGTAGCCGAAAACCAAGCAACTAAGCACCGAAACCACAGCCAAAGTTGGAGCGTCACACATTCGAGTTAAACAATAAGAAATCAGAGCCTTGTTGCCATTCAGCCATCCATACGAGCAAATGATTCAACATTAATTTATATTTTTCTGAATGATTCATTTTCAATATACATTTTTACGCCTTACTAACATTTAGCAAATGGTTTTCCTGTCTGTTACTTGCCGCTAAACAACTACGCCATTTAATCTAATTGCTGTAGAAGTTGCAAAAGAATTCGAATTTTTATTATCAAATTCACATTTAAGTTGAGTCGCGTTTTAAACTTTAAAATCTATGCACCAAAAAATTTCGGTTTATGTTTTTTTTTTTACATTTTTGTAAGCAAAACCTTAAAACCGAAAATTTTACAAATTTTATTTCAATAATTAAAATACCAAAAGAGTTTTTTTTCTAAAATAATGTCAATCCTTTCACTATAAAAAAATAACACAAAAGCAGCTCTCAAATGCACAAAAAACCCATCTTCACTCTCTTTTCGGTCAATATTCATCCATTGAGAGCAACTTATTTCCGCCACTTCGCCACTGCCATCGATGCCATCGCCACAGTGCTCAGTGGCTGCTGTTGACGTTGCAGTCGACCCTGGACTGGACGTTGTCTACTTTTGAGTATTTGCTTTGTTCTCAAACAATGCCACCAGCACAAGAAAGGCACAACAAGAACAACAACAATAAATGAGTTTAATGTTCAATAGTAGACGTAGAGGCAAAGGGCACTCAGCAAATTTGAACGTAAAAGCTGCATTTTTATTGCATTTTGGCAAATGTACATACAACAACTTAGAGAACACAACAAAATGAATAACAACAAAAACGGCAATAGTTGTAGCTTAAAGCAAGCAACGGCGCTATAAAGAACATTCGTGGCTAAGAAAAGCAGTCGCTGAAAATGGCCACAATGCAAATAAATGGAATACAAAATCTAAACAATATTATGGATTGAAATGAATTTTTGCGTTTAAAAACAATACAAAAAAAATAAGAATATGAACAAAAAGGTGGTCGCTAATAAATATATGAGAGAAATGGACTAGAAAAAAAATTTCAGAAAATAAGCAATGAAACTAATAGAAACCAGAAGTGAGTTTACGTTAAACGCCCAAATTAAATCACTAATTTCAAAAAGTCAACCCTTTACGAACGAAAAATAATTAATAAGGTTTTATTCGGAGTTGTATTGGAAAAAGATATGTATAGCAAACGAATGAATTTAAGTTGAGCCGGCCATTGCCAACTACTGATGCCACTTCTGAACGTAGATAATTTCAGAAGCTACATAGATTTCTAATAGCACAGCTTAGGTTAATTTGAAATCGAAGGAAAGTAGAAATGCGCTTATAATAATGAACAGCAGCACCACGGGTCGTAAAGCAAATCTCTATATGGAGAGCGACAAGCGAAAAAAGTCTCATCACAGTAACAAAAGATCCGCTGTTGTTTTTTTTAATTTTTTTTTTTGCTCTTTTTTTCTCCTTTTGTTCTATCGCATTTCGCCTCTCGGCCTTTGCGAGTGATGGCAATAAAAAATGGACCAAACTGATGAGCCTGGGAAAAAGTTGGCGGCAAAACAACAGCAACATTAGCTGCTGCCCCAGCTGCCGCCCAGTGTCTGCTTGTTTCTTGCTAACTACACACTCGCACATATGTTAGCCGGATGTATGTATGTATGTACTTATTGTAGTGTTGGCCTGTCGGCCGGTTTGTAGTCTGCAACATGCTTTGAGATCTTTGGGGGGTGGGGGCAGCGGTAAGGCAAATACAATAGCAACAGCTGCAACCTAACAGTGCGCGTAAAGTGACTATGCTATGCACAGATTTACGCAATGTCTACTCGCTCGCATATGTATTCATATTGTACGTGTACACTAGGGTGGGTTAAATTTTTGGTCGATGTTTGGTACCCCCTAGTTGTGTTTTATAAATCATTTTAAGCAACTTTTCCAATGGAAGTATGGTTTTATTTTGAATTCCGAGCCCCCCAATTTTTAAAAATAGGTATTTTTTTTTTTCCTTTTCTTAGATCTTCCTCTATCTACTCGCTAAATGAACAAAGCCTATTTTTCTCATTTCAAATTTATTATCCTTTACAATTCCAACCTTAAAGATAAAAACTTATATAAAATATAAATGAAAAAAATTCAATTGAATATTGTAAGAAGCGAGAAGGAAGATGCCTTTTTTGTCAAATTGAGTATCAAAACATAAATTTATCGCCGAGCCAATGTCAAATTCGGTTTTTTCGTACCAAAAAACCCCTTTACACATACATAGCAAAATATTGTAATCCTTTTTTCAATGCTGTGTCCAAGTCGAATCTTGAAAAGGACGAAAAAATACCTATTTTTAAAAATTGGGGGGCTCGGAATTCAAAATAAAACCATACTTCCATTGGAAAAGTTGCTTAAAATGATTTATAGAACACAACTAGGGGGTACCAAACATCGACTTTTTTTTACCCATACAATTTGACCCACCCTAGTGTACACACATACATATATTTACCAATAACAACAAGAAGTAATGTGAACGAGAGTTAGCCAAGAGCGGCCGATTTGCAACAGATTTGCAGTGGCCGCAAGCAAGCGTGTGAGTGCACTTAAGTTCCATAGTCGCGTGTCCGCATGTGTGGCTACAACAACCATACCAACACCTTCTCATATCCTTCTGAAGCTTTACGCCAGCGGCGCAACGTTTTACATTTACGATTAAAATTCTTTTGCTAAGCTAAAAGTCCAACAACAATATTGCGTCTCAATGCCGCTGCCCATTTCACGCCGCAATCATCGCTTTTTTTGTGCACAAATACATACATTCATACACACATACACATACATACACACATACTCATGTCTGTCGTTATTAACTGTCTGCCTTACTAACTGATTGCCTGACTGACTGACTGACTGACTGTCTGTAAAGTTGGTTCTTGGCTGCCTGCTCAGCTGCCGGATTGGTTTCTTCATTGCCCGTCTGGCTGTCTGCCTCGCTGGCTGCTAGCTTAGCTTTTATCAATTGCAGTTGTTGCTGTTGTTGTCTCCATACTCGTTTTGTAACTTTCCTGCTTATTTTATTATTGTTGTCAGGCTAGTTGGCTGCCTTTTCGCTTGCCATTTCACACATCGATTTTTTTGTTTTGATTGCTTCTTCGTTTTTATTGTAACCTTAACACTGGGCCACCAAACATTGAGGCGAAAATGAAAAATATTTCGCGTGCAAAAGTTGGCAATGAGTTGATTTTACAAGCTCGAAATAATCAATAAAATAAATAGTGTATTCTTATGCGAAGGTTTTTTAAAATTTTTCAAGGACACAATTCACAAACCTAAAAGGCGCCGCCATTTCTCAGTGGAGGGCAAGTTCATGGGTGAAACTGGTAAACAGAAATAAAGTGAAACAGGGTTTTGTGAAATTATTTATATCGCATACTTTTTTTTTAGGAACTATTCGCAAAAGGAAACGCACTTAAAAGCAAAAATAAAAACTCTTTTTAACGACTTATTTTTAAGACGATAACTAAGTCATCACATCTTGATTGTTGGGGGTTTTTAGCTAATAAGAAATTAACAAAATGAATTTTGTAGTACAAATGATTATATTCGAAACATATTGTAATTATATAAAATTATCTTCTTTCTCTTTTCACAATTCTTCAAATCACTGCTGTGGATACCGCGCCCATCTCCTCTAAGCAGGAACAGGTAAGTTCACACACACCCACTAGGCAATCTCAGTCCCTACGCTCTTAGCTCTATGCCTCTCTCTTAACTAAATGCTACCAAAAGGTGGTGTAACACATTCAAACAAAACAGAAAACATGTATGCAAAGCAATACAGTCAAGTTTATGGACTTTTTGAAAAAATTGGTGTTTTCACAGGCGAAAGGGTATAAATATTTGTATAGTGGAATAAGTATTTTGCGCAGCAGATTAATGTTAAATACAATAGTTCATAGTATCGTTATACATTCGGAGAGCGTAAGCGATTACCACTTGGTACATGGCCATTATGCCATTGCGCATACGAAGGATAAGAGTGAGAAATTTAGGCGACAAGTAGTAGTCCGTGTGTGCCTCGGGCGGTGGTAATTGAAGTGAGAGTAGCCTAAAAAAGAGCGGGCAATCTTAGTTTATTTGTTTAGTTTTTGGTTACAGAAATTTTTATGTAAGCAGTTGCACTGCAATTTTCGTTTTTACTAAAAATGTATAGATATTTGCAAATACTCGTATATATTAGCTAGCAGCTTTTAATGGAGTACATGAGTATAAATAAATGTTTAGTATTTAGTATATAAATACATAACTGTATTACCTTCGTGCTTACTACATACATATATAGTAACCCCAAACGTACATATGAACATATCTAAAATGTAAAAAACAACGTGCATACATACACACACAAGTACTTACATATACATACATATACTCGTATAAATAATTATAATTTTTTTTTTCATATCGGCTAGTGTTTCTAGGTTTGTTGTTTTACCATAAATAGTTTAGGTCATTCTTTGGTACATGTTGTTACTCTGCTCACTGTAAGTCAACATTAACTCAATCACAAATTTTCCAGTAGTTTCGTGTCTATCTATATCTACTCTTTAACTACATAGTCTATATATAAATAACTATACAACTGTGATTCATATCTCTGCTATAACTTAAACTATTACTTAAATATCTACATAAATTCCAATTTAGTCTCTATTATAGCCTATTTAGTCTTTACTTTAGTATTGGTACGATGAAACCTTAAACTTTTGTTAGTTAAAAATCCAAACCAAACTTAACCGAAAATCGTTTGAAGCTCTCAATTTTTCAATTTCGTTTCTTAATTCTTATGCATTTTCTTTCTTTCCTCTTTCATACCTTAACTTATGATTTCCCACTCCTAATTCGATCGAAACAAAATTTTCCAAATAATAAAATGAACATAAAAAAACGAAATAAATCAACAAAATCAATTATTTAAAAACGCTGAAATCAACAAATCCTACAAAATTCAACCGAATCAACCAAACAAAAAAAAAAAAAAATATGTGTGTTTGTTTTTTTCTTTTTTCTCGTTTGTTCATTGTGCATTTTCAGGGTGGCTACTTAGATGGACTACGTTCACATTTGGGTGGTTTAACACAACGTGTCAAATCATGGTATTGGGGACGGCCTCTTGTAAGTGCAATTGTATTTTTCATTTCCCATTTCTTCCTTTTGCAACAACAACTACTACTAAATACAAGCAAACAAACTAAAAAATAAAAACCACAAATTTCAACAAAACTTACCATTTTTATTCGCCTGCAATGACCATTAACACATATGAAACTTTAATTTAACTTAATTAATCAACTAACCTGAATGTTCAATTAAACCTAACCTAAATTTATTAAGAAATTGAAAATGCATTAAACTACTTATTACATTCTCGTATATTGTTGCATTGATTTGTTGCACTGCATTTGCCTTCAAGTATGAATACAAAGACAAATAAATAATGTTCGAACAATTTGTAAGCGTTTAATTTGCACTGTTGCTATCAAGCTATCTGTAGGCTTATTTGTAATTGAGTTTGTTAATTGAAAGGCCTAAAACACCACCATCCATCCTCAACGTCCTCATACCCACCGAACCGCAAGTTTGTTTCTTAAGTCTTTCGTTTGAACGTTCCTGCTTGCTTATAATTTCAAAGGCGGCCACACAAACCGCTCTCTCACAACCGCACACACACATTTACGTTCGTATACATACAAATCGCCATATACATATTAGAAACTTCTTGCATCCAAATCAGTCCATATTTCCATTTTGGCATATTTAAATTTTTTTTTCTAATCTATTGTTGTCATCTCTTTTGTCCACTCATTAACACAAACAGCTTCCTGTATTGTTATTTCTACACTTAAGTAGCTATTATTTGTATTTTTTTTTTTTTTTGTTTGTTGTGGTCTACCAATCTACTCCATTCCATTCCATTCCCATTTTGAGAACTTTTAAAAGTTACAAATTAATAATTTTATAAAATGTAATAACGAATGTGCTAAGTAAGTATTAACAATGAATTGTATTATTTTCAACTCGCATTTGTTGTAAATTCAAAGCGTCACGTTACCTCTACGTAAATACATACATACATATATATGCGTGTTGTACTATAGTTCACTTAAACACTCGAAAGCTTGAAAAATATAATTGCACAATTCAGCATGAGTCACCCAAAATTACCGGAAATCTTTAAGAGATATTGGTTTGTAAACTACCTACGCAATATGGAGCGAATAAAGTTGCTGTATCGATACAGGATCATAATTAATTTCTGCCTTAAATCTAATGTAAAGCACTGAGAACTAAAGCACAAAAGAACATTCGTTTGGGCAATGATTTTTTCCATCGCTATTGCTAAGTCGATCATTACTTTTGAAAAACATTCCATTTCATCTCAGTGAGCATCTTAATCTTTTGCTGATCACGTTTTTATGGGATAAACTCTAGCAAGCGCGTACATTTCAATATTTTGTTCACACATTGCAAAGTTGTGATTCTTTTTATGTTCGTTGGCTACACTAAGATGAGCAATAAGTCAATACCAGCCATTAACTTGCAGAATTCCTATACAATTATATGATAGTGTTAAAAACGTGTATAACGGTGATATTAATATCGATTTTTAATACGATAATAGTGTCGATAACAATGTTAATTAACATTTTTCCAACAATTACTACTACGATTGCGATATATTCATAAAATTTAATAATTTTATCTTTAACAAAGATAGTTAAAATATATCGCTAGCGATAGTTTTTCCGACTACTTTCTTTATAAATACGCCACCCTTGTTTTTTGAAAGTCTTCGTGCGTGCTGGGAATGTGCAAATGCTGCATGATTATAAGTTTTTAAAAGAAAATGAGTAACTTTACCTTTTTAAACCATTTCGCTTCTTGTATGCAGAAATTAATTATGAATCAATTAATCGATTTCCTAGACAATAAAAAACATATGAAAATATTATGAAAATCTCATATCACCATTGCATTAAAGCATTTTATATTTTTTTAGTCATAATTGTGTTGATTTTATTTCAATAATTTTTTTATTTACTTAAATTTTATCTGTTTGTGTTTAGAATAGATTTAGTTGCTCCACATACTAAATAACCAATTGTAGCTGTGTGCCCGTTTTGTTAGACGCGATCCTTAGCATCTGGCACTTCAGTCTGAGTTATGAATTCTTTTTTGATAGTTGTTATAGTAGTAGTCGTGTTTATACAGCAAGTAGTTCAAATTTTAGTTAGCGCTTTTAGTTTAGTAAATGTCTTAGAATCACCAAAATACGAAATGCATTAGCACGACACAACAACAACAATACATGCAATACATATGGTACATATAAGGCATACTACAAACTTATATACAATGCATATCATTCACTTCAACGATTCATGTATTTCATCTGTCTCTCAAGTGAAATCAATTATCGCTATCATTGACACAAACATTTGCTATCGTTCAAAATCATAAGTGAAAAGTAGATAGAAAAAGTATTCGTTTATGAGTAACTACGTTGAATGTACGAAAAAGAAAATGAAAAAAAAATGATTTCCCGTACTGCATTGGGAATAGTTTTCAACTAGAATGTCGGGGCAATATTTAATGATATGATGAAATGGCAACAAAATAATAATATCTCGTAAAATTTGGCATTTAATGTAAACATATAAAAATTTTAAAATATGGTCGAAATTTTAACATTAACGTCTAAGCAATAATATTAATCATTATAAATTTCTAAGTTTATAAAAGAAAAATTTGCGGGGTGTCATGCCTAGTTCGAAAGCCAGCATAAACGAGTTTTTACAGCTTAATCTAATCGGCTTAATTAATTTCACTTTTACTCAACACTCTTGGACCGAGATGTTTTTTAATATTTATCAATCACAAATTTCATAACTGGCTATGAGCAAATATTTTTTTTCGTTGAATATTTCTTTCGAATTCCAGCGCACATTCATCTCTTCAATTTAAAAATAAAAATTTTTCTATCTCGCATACGGAATTTTTCCGCATATCGTACTATTTTTTTTTTTTGAACACCATATTTTCTACATACATACAAACATACATGTAAACATATAAATATAAAGCTATGTGTTGCAATAGAACATGTAGCAAAATTTTTTTCGGTCTCGAAACCACTGCAAATTTTTACAAAAAGTTCAAAAAGAAGCAAATATACTGAAACTAAAATTAATTCAGTTGAGTAACTTTTTTCAAAGATTGCATTTTTCTTGAATACGTTTCATTGAACTCGCCATTTCTTATGCAAAACTATTTCTTTATTACTTTTTTATCTTCAAATTTTTGCTTACTCTGCAATTCACATTAAAAAAAAAAAACAAATTCAATTTTGAACACAAATGTAAATTTGAAACTATACAAACAAATTGGCTTATTGAAATTTGCAACTGAAACCAAATACGCAACACCAACGCCACTCAAATACAAATTTCCAAAACTAAAAATGCAAAAATAGGAGTTGGCCACAAAACTTTCGAGAAGTTTCGATATGAAGGAGGAAGGAGGCACACTGCTGGGCGACAAGGGTGTACGCAGGCATCAGGTGAGTGCTGGCATGCCAGAGGTGTGGTAAGACAGTTAAATGTTATGCGAAGTGATATCTTATTTTAACTTGGAATTATTAAAAAAAGAAAAGCGAACAAATTCAGCAAATGTGAAAAAATTATTGCTTTTTGCTCACAATGCAGAAATGCAAACACTCTTTGTACTAACAATCACATAATCATAAAACAATCATAATAATGAAAAACAAAAAACAAACTATTGCCTTAGAACAAATGGCAATAACAATAAAAAAAAACACGTTCACAGCACTCACTATCAAACCGTACGTCAGCCACTCACAAGTCAGCCCACTCGTACTTGAAAAACACATCAGTTCTTTCATACAACTCTCAGTTCGTTTAGTCATTTACTCATTTTCAGCCAGATCTCATTTGAAGACTTCATTGCGCGCCCTCTCCTTTTTTCTCTCTTTCTCTCTCTCTCTCTCTATATTTCTCTTCCAAACGCCTTAACTCTTTCAACACAATTCACTAATTTTGCATCCGCATATTTTTGAATTATCTTACAATAAACAAAGGTCTTAAATAATTTAGTTCATGCATTCTACAATTTTGTTTGTGTATATTTTTGTTGGCATTAAAATCGGCTACGCTTGTCTAAAAGCAAATTTTTGTTGAAGCTCCAAAATGAACACCCTGTTATTGCAATTATTTAAATATACCATTTAGTTACCGATTTTGCTGCCTGCCAACTAATTAACTAGAAAACTCTCACCTATATACATAAGTTACAAATTAGTATAAAATCAGTCTTATTAACTAAATAGTTCTATTATTATTTTCGCAACTACTCGTATCTTATTTATCTACACTGAAATAAATTCAGACACCTCAACACCCACAATTTCCTAAAACTTCTAAGCAAAATAATTAAATATTCAAATTACATATACTTCATTACTATAACATTTATATATGTGTATTTATATCACCGTTCCAATGTATAAGTACATCTGAAGAGAGGCTCATTAAATTACTTCAAACCCTTGACAATCTACCGAGCAGCGACTTTATTTCTCAATTTAGAGCAGCTCTCTTTGTGTGCTCTTTCGGTGCGAGCTCAGTCTCTGAGCAATATTGATGTAGCATAGCTCCATTTATGTTTAATACCTAGTTTATTAAATAACATTCGTACATAGCTAAATATATTTATTTCGTAAAGTAGCTCCATACCTTAGTTTATTGTTCTTCCTTTAAAAAAAAAAAAGAGTTTATCCTCGAGCTAAAAAATTAAGGTTAGATATGTACATAAATATTTTGTTAACGTAGTTCTTAGTAAGAAAAAAAAACATAAAATTGCTTCTCAGTTATTTTCATTCCACTTTAGATTTGTTTTAATTGTGCCGAGAAACTTTGAAAATAATTATATTAGCTAATGCTTTGTTAAACATATGCAAGGATATACTTAGATTATCTTGAGCATCAGAAATATTTTACCTTAAGAAAAGGTTCCAGTAGGAGTTTAAGTTCAGAAAAAATCGAAATGTCAGTGTTTAAAGGAAGCAACAGACCATACTTAGATCGAAATAACTTCTTATAACTTTCAGAATAGAGTGTTATTTTAGTTGCTATGACTTATATTTGTTGTTTTCTTTTTATAAAATATGTTTGTAAAAATTATGTTTAAAAAAAAATAAACACTTAAGCTTCCTAACTGTTTTAAATAAACGTGAAAACTAAATATTTTTCGATGTTAAGAATGCAATTTGTGAATAATTGTTGTTTCAAGTGACTTCCCTTTACGGCGGTTTCCCATTCAATGATGAGCCCGCTGTACATTACCTCTCTCTTTTGAACAAAAAAAAAACAAAAATTATAACTCTCATCTATTCACGTTAAATGCATACCAATGTACAACTTTGCCAACCATTAACACATATTTGTTGTTGTTCTTGTTTGCAAATTTGCAGTCCATGCAACGCCTTTCAACCGAGCAGAATGGTTCAACGACTGAACAAACACATGAACACAATCCAAACGTCGTACCTGATCATAGAGGCAACTTACACATTACTGTTAAGAAAACTAAACCAATTTTAGGTATTGCTATCGAAGGCGGTGCCAACACGAAACATCCGCTTCCTAGAATAATCAACATACATGTAAGTAGTTCTATGAGTAAACTAAACAATAAGTTTATTAAACACATTACGTCACACACGCAGGAAAATGGTGCCGCTTATGAAGCGGGCGGACTAGAAGTCGGGCAGCTGATACTGGAGGTGGACGGCAACAAGGTCGAAGGTCTACATCATCAGGTATGTTGAGAAAAAAAAAAAAAAAATTGATAGAGAATTAAATGTCAATGCTCGCCTGTTCTTCCACAGGAGGTTGCCCGCTTGATAGCCGAGTGCTTTTCGAATCGCGAAAAGGCCGACATAACCTTCTTAGTTGTCGAAGCGAAGAAATCAAATCTGGAACCAAAACCAACAGCGCTTATCTTTTTAGAAGCCTAACATTTGCTTGCCCTGCCGGCTAATGAGGACCCTTTGGAACGACAAAAGCTCGAGTTCCTTTTCGAATGGGGTATAGATTTAACGACAACGCCAAAATCAATGCCAACACCAATACCATTAACAAAAGCTAAAAATCCACCGCCACTGCCACTCAACATTAAACCCATCAATCCATCACATCAGCCAGCGTCGGCGGCACAACGCACACCGGTGGCGCCGCATCAACAATCGTCACAGGACCACGGTGCCGCAACAACAACAACAACAACATCAGTCAGAGCACACACACAAATACACGCGCCACAAACTACTCAACCTATAATGGGAGCGACAACGCAAGCGACGACCGCCAAATATACCAAGAGTACAACACAACAACAACAACAACAACAACAGCAGCAGCAGCGTACAACGCCAACATCGGCCACAACAACACCGACAAAAAGTACACAGCAACAACAAAGACTGACGCCAGGTGATCGGGCGCGAGCGAGCAGTACAAAAACTGCAACAACAACACCAACAGCTTCAGCGCCAACGTCACGAGAACACACACCAACACGCAACACACAATCACAATCACAAACTCAATCGCAAACACAATCACAAGCACAAGCACAACAACAACACCAACACCAACTTCAACGTCAATCATCATCACACCGTCACCACCAAATGTCACACCAACAAGCACCACAAAAATCACAACATCAACAACACGAACAGAGGCGCGATCTCGATCGTAAGGACTCACAACGTGAACGTGATCGCGCGAAAGAGCGCGAGCATGAACGTCAGCGAGCACGCGAAGAGAATCGCGAGCGCGATCATGCTCGTGAACTGGAGCGTGAACACGAACGTGCTTACGAGCGTTCACGTGAATATGAACGCGATCGCGAACTGTCGCGAAAAGCACGCCAATGTGACTATGAACGTGAGCGTGAACGTGAACGTGATTATGCCGCGCGCGAACGTGATTTTGAGAGGGAACGCGACTCTGAACGTGTAACACCACCGCAATCGGCACACACACAACAGCATCCACACCAACACCACCAGCATCACCAACATCAACAACAACAACAACATTCACATTACAATAAAACTAATTATAATTCCGTTTACCAATAAAAAGAAGAATGCAAAAAGAGGCATAAAAATGAATTTGAGAAATTTTTGCTAACGAAATTTACCACCAACAACAAAAACGAATGCTTGAAAAATTTAACAACAACTAAAAAAAAACAATAGCAACATTGTACAAACATAACAACATGCAGAAAAATTTGGAAAACAAAACAAAAAAAATAATAGAATAGATTGCGTAAAATAGAAGACAGAAGCAAATAAACATATTTGAATTGTGCAAACTGTGTAACTTTCCCGCGTAAACGAACGCTTAGCCAACTCCAGACTGCAATAACCTATAATTAACTATAGCAATAACTCTTCCCAATAGCTATAACTCTCTGCAAAGCGCCACCGTTCGTTTCACCTCAAACTTCCCATTCGTTTGCCGCTCCTTTAGTTGTACTCTTTACGCTCTCATGCTCGTAGTGTCGCTTCAAATTTCTCTCTTTCATAGAAAAAATTAAAAAAAAAAAAACAAAAAAAAAATATAAAAAGTTTTGTGTGCGAAAACGGTTATAATTTTTAGCTTTTGAACATACACTTACTCGCTAAATTGTATTATTTTGCAATTCTCACCACACTCACAAGCCACACGAGAGATACTCAAAACACGTGAAAAAATCTTATTCTAAAGCTATTTTGTGCTTTGCGCTTCGTACCTAGCCGTCTCTTGTAGTGTTTAAGTACTATTGCTACAAATGCCTCCAATTTGAACACGTACACAGCTGCTGGAGCTTCTCTTTTGAAATTTAAGTTTTTGAAAATTTTTGATTTTTAATTAGCAGAAGTCTGCACGTAAGTCAAACATAAAAACTGACCACTATTTAAATTGATTTATAAATAGTAATTGGTGGTATTCCTCTATTGTTGAGGAAATTAATTTAAAACTTTGATCCGATTAGTATGAATTAGGTTCTGTGGACTTAACGCACGTGTTGAAAAAAAACTTTGTATATATGTAATTTGTTTTTTTTTTTTAATTAAATCTTTTGTATTTAGGGTAGAACGATATCATTTCTTGGATGGTTTGCTTAGCAAATGTATTTCCCATTTCCAATTTGCTGTCTGATCAACCAATCTTATACAGATTAGACTTTAAATTATATATTCTAAGTCCAGCTTGATAACAAATACCTGCCCAAGACTTCGTAATAGGGCTTAAAAATTATGTATGAAATTTCATTGAATATGTTGAAGTAGGTGTCTACCGCATTAACTTCAGTAGTGTGTACCGCTTTGCTTTGTTGAACATATGTAAGTCTTTGGAATATATCCGTATCAATAGAACACTGCCACAAAAACAAGAACAAAACAATTTACACTTTTACACGAATGAGTATCTCAAAAAGACCCAATACTAATGAATAAATTCAGACAAAAGACACTAAAACACAAGACAGCCATTCAGAAACAAAAGAAAAAACAAGAAATCCCAATACAAAAAATTTCATATGAAAAAAAAATTTTAAAAATAATAAAAACTAAAAAAGCAAAAAAAAAAAATGCAAACCTATACCAAAAACAAAACAGAACAGAAAGACCGGTCAACCCTTTAACTTTAGCACACAATATATTCCATCACGATCTCTAAAACATAAACTAAACAAATTAAACGAACATTTAAAACTTATTTATCATTGCTAAGGTGCTCACATATACAGATGAGTAAAACACCCACAAACACACACGCTAGTCTCAACTACTAACTTGCGTTGTAGTCTATACTTTGAAAAGAAAAGAATAATACACTTCATGCTCGTATATTACTTATGTATTCACAATTATTTAAAACTACATAAATTCTACATATTACAACTATAATAACATAATTATTATATATATATATATATATATCTGTATATCAGTTAATGTTAGTTTGTAGATATTTAACAATGTAATTTTGTGTGCCATAAAGCATAAAGCATATCTAAAATCCTGTACTACGAACATACATACATACATAGTGTGTTTACTTTAGTTTGACAAATTGTAATCTCAATCGGCTACTTTGCTACACAGCAATTAATTGTCTTGACCCGTCAGTCAGTCACCCGAAGATCAGCGATCACGCATCCACTAAGTGTAGCAAGCCTTAAGGCGCAAAACAACTGCTATGCCGGCATCGAAGCCCGACACTTTGGTCTAGGAAATGTTTGCGCGCATGTAATGCACCTCTGTTGGAATACATTTCCATACACACACACACACACACACACATGCAACTTTAAAAAGCTGTGCAAACACTAACACCTACAAAGCCAACCCAAGCACAATTTTTTTGTATTTTATGACCGTTTGTATTGTGCCTATGTATGTATGAGTGTATAACAGGTGGACACAAGCAGCTTATAGCACTTTAGTGAAAATGCCTTACGCGATTTCGTTGCAGAAGAAACGAACACGAAAATGAAAATGTCGCAGAGCTGCAATGAAACAAGATCAAAGGTTAAAGATATTATAACAAACGAAATAAAAAAAGTTAAAATGAAGAAGCTTAAATAAAATTCGAATACAAGAACACATGCAAATAGAACAAATACTTATTACAAAAAAACCCACCTAAAGTCAATAATAAAGTGAGACACAATGCTCGAAGAACAAGAAGAAGAAGACAATGTCGATAATATGTATGTAGTAGATAATGTAAACCACACTCCCTAAACCCACAAAAACAAAAAAGAACAACTTTATGTAAACAAATAATTATTAATTCATTAAGCATACCAAATACTCACAACCACACTCACAAAAACAAAGTAAATAATTATAATTGAAACAAAATTTCTAAGAAGTCACCACCCTAACCCCTATTAGTACGTGAAGCAAAATGAAAATAGGACAATTATGTAATGTAGTATTCAAAATAGCAAATAGTAAACGAAAACGAGTAGAACGAACGAATGCGTGTGGCAACAAACGCACGATTGGCAAATAAGAATAAATATTTGATCGCTGGAAATGTAAAAATTTCCAAAACAGTATTCAAACAAAAAAATCGGCGCATTGGTGCACTAAGACGGAGTTATATATTAGAAACCTCTATTTACAAATAGCGAATATACCAAACAATTAAATTCACATGCAAATTTTAGTACAATTACGCACTGCACTTTCAACAAAATCGAGAAAAACAAAACAAGCAAATTTCGCAAAAACGTAAATATTCGCTAAAGTAAATCGCAATTCAGCAAAACGCTATAAGGAAACTTAATATCTAAAATGTATGTATGTACATATTTGCAAATATCTCTCATATGGTAAACGAGTTATAAACATAAACTGAATAACTAAACTTAAAAACTCTAAATACATTAATCAGCAGCAAAAAAGAAACAAAACAAAAAAAAAAACTTATCGTACGTAATACATCTAAACAAAAACGCATGCAAGACATCAAAGCAGTAAAGAGGCGGATAGAGTAGACGAAAATCGTAAAGCTTAAAAAGCAACAACAACAAAAATCATGGATATAAGGTTGATTGGCATTAGTTAAAGGTAAAACAGAAAACAAAAAACCAAAAAAGGTAATCGTTAAATAAACAGCCGACAGGGCGCGATACGCAACGCTCAAAAGCAACAACAGCAATATTAAACACCAGCAACAAGGTTAGTTGCAGCAGCAACAAAATGTAACGCAAACGCTTTGCCAAATAATGTTGAATGAAAAAACAGAGTAAACAATTAGAAACTAAAGGCAGCACAAGTTGAAATTCGAACTTGCAAAAAGAAATTAGAGAAAATGTATGTATGTTTTGTTAGAAACAACAAAAAAATACGACGATTAATTGAAAACATTTTACGCAACGTAAAAAAGGCAACACAATTTTGTCAAATGTAAAATTTATTTACAAATTATATACGCTTCAAATGTCACCGCAGGTGTCAGCGCGTTAAAGCTCACAAAGCAGTGCAGCGCTGATGCTGGTGACGATTACGCAAAGCTTACCCCCACACACCCCATTTACCCCTACCCCCGCGCCCACCACCGGGCTCCTTTAGTACTCTTAATTACTAAATACCGAAATAATAACTTTGAAAGTTTTGCTGTCCGTTTTATTTTGTTCTTGTAAATATTTTCGGCTTCTAGAAAGAACTCAAACTTTTACTACAAACAGGAAATTCGATTTTTCTCGATAGTACTAGAATTTCAGTAAAATAAATATTGCAACATTTCGAAATTTAGAAAATCATTCGAGGCGAAAAACAAAACATAAAAAACCGCAGTGCAGGGTAAATGCGTTTTAGTTGAGTGTGTTTGTGATGAAATGAGAAGTGCTACGAAAAACTCGCAAATTGATAGCAAAAGTAAAATTTTTAACCTTATCAAGCTCCCATCAATTAGCAGCGTCCACCTCTTGCATTAAATAAAAAAAAAATCAAAAAAAAAAAACATGTTTCACGTCGAAATTTCCTGTCATTTACAAACACTTAATTTTTATGTAACTTGTTGTATTTGCATGCATACATATGTGTGTATGTGTAAATATGTATAGCAGTAATCCACACAGACTCAGTTACACTGGGCAGATCCAACTGAATTCTACTCAGATGCCTCTTTGACTTTGCAGTGCTGCTCTATGCATTTATCAAATATATATGTATGTATGTATTTAAGTGCAACAAGTTACATACATACATACTATGCACATTCGAATTACTCCCAGTAGATTCGCTTTCGCTCATTAAATCCTATAAGAAACTGAGATTTTGGTTCATAGTCATGTAGTACTTTGTAAATAGGAAATTTAATAAATATACATACATACATACATACAAGCATTAACATGTTATATGAAATATATTTGTATAGAAATCATTGCGAATTTTTCAAGTTTTTGGAAACTACATTTAATATTTAAAATTTTACAAGCAAGAAAATTCTAAATTCCCTAAAGCAAGCAAGAACAAGCATAATGTAAAAATTGTTTTACCAAAGACAAAACGTATTTAGATAAAATATTATATTTAAAAAAATTTTGTTGACTATTCATACGGCTATTTATTATAATTATGAATTATTATAATTGAAATAATTCTTTAAGATAATTAAGCTATAAATATGTATCTAAGTATGTACATATAAATACATTTCAGGCGGAAGCCGGGTGAATGTGACAAAAGTATGTACGTATGTATCTACATAAGTTATGCATGTGTGCAATTTCAAAGCGCTTGCAACTGAAGGCAGAGTTTGAAATAAAGCTTTGGCAACATCAAATCGCTGTAATAAAAGTAAATTTAGAAAAAAAAAAAAAAACAATTGCAAAGTTTTTGGATAATTGCACAAAAATTATTAATTAATTCAAGATAGACGAGCGAAATGAATGGTCAGCACACGAACGGCACTGTTTAGAATTTCGCATGCGTGAAAATATAATTTTAGCTTAATCTTATACAACTTATCTGCTCTATATATACATACATACATACATACATATGTAAATTAGTGTACTCACACAATTATATAAATATGTACTCTAGTGTAGTAAAGTAAATTTATTGGCAGAAGAAACACACGATAAGCCAACAAAGCAAACAAAAACATAATAATAATAAAAAAAAATAAATAAATCAAGGATTGCTTAGCTGCTTTAAATACTAAGTATGTATGTAAGTACCCTGCAGTAAATGGAGCTAATTGAAAACTAGTGCCGAACTATCTCATTTATAGGTGGTACTGGTTCTCGATCTATTCCAACGCAATGCTTTCAACTGTCTCTTTTACAATGCTAATGTTATAGCAAGAAAAGCCGAAACCTTGAACGCATTATTAACTGGTTCCATTTCGGATAGTTTCAAGATGGTTCAAATATCAAATACTTCTGGGCTTGCGCGAAAGAAGATAGTGTCAAACTGGTTGCAAAACGAATAGTTATGAACCATTATAAATATAGGGAATTTTAAAATATACAGCACTAGAGAAAACAAGAACGCGTTTAAATATTTCAAAGATAATCAGCCCAATCACTGATAACGAATGAACGCCCGTCGTAACAAAATCTTCCGTCACGAATTCGCCAAAAATGCCAACTGTTACGCTAAGTTCGAATGAGTGTTACCAAGTCTTTACACGAAATTCAGCATGGTTTTGTTTACTTTTTTTGACAGCAGTTGAAAGAAAATGCATATATTTTCACAGGCAAAGTTTACTATTTAAATACAAAAAATAATTAAATGAGTTTCATTGTGGAAGCTGTTTTATTAAAAGAGCAAGCGCGAAGCCCGAAACAGACGTTTCCAACCGGCAAATCCTTAATATCGTTTCCTCTAAATTTTTGAATGTGGTTGCTTTCTTTTCTTGTTGCTACTTTTTATAATACTTCAACAAATTGGCAAACATTTATGCCTATTAACTTTTTTTCCAGGTGGTTGCTGTTGAAGTTTTATGCTATATTATAGTTAAATGTACATTGGCACTTTATACTTGCACGGAGTTTTTGGAAAACCTTGCGCAATGTCTGCCCGTTCATCAATATTCACTAGTATCAGACTAACTACGGTTAGTGGATAGTCTTGACCTGTTGAAAAATAAATTTAAATGTATGCCCTACAGCCATTAATAATTACTTCAGTGACAAATATCCACTTAGTTTGTAGTTCACTTGTATTTTTTTTTTGTTAATTTTAATTATTATTTTCACTTCTCCCGATAAGGGAAACCGTTCGTAGATTATTCTTGCGAATAAATGTAAAAATTGCGTTCCACTCGTAATCCGTGATGGCAATCTCCCGAACTTCGAAATTTCGTGATCACGACGGAATTCATGATAGGCCTGAATGTTTTATTTTTAACATATGTATCCTTATTACCCAATAAACATTTAGGCTTGAGCTCAACTTGAGGTTAAGTTGAGAACTAAGGTGCTTCTCAAACCTCCAACGTTGTTTCTCAAGTGCATCTCAAGTTGAGAATCATAGCGTTCTCAACAAAAAGGGCATTTTTTTTGTATGGCAATAATTATGATTCTCAAGTTGAGAAAAAGTTAGTTCTCAACTTGATCTCAAATGTGATTCTCCAATTGGTCTCAAACGTTTAGTAGCAGTACTGAAATAAAAATCGAAAATATATTTTCTTCCTTTTGAATTTAAAACACCGTGAATAAATGTATGTAAATTCATTATACTCGTACTTTATTGCTTTTGATAGTCATATGAAAATACCAGAAAAATGATAAGAGTTGTAGAAATACGTTGGATATCAACTTGAGAACTATGAATTTCTCAAAGGTTTGAGAAAATTGGAGAAATACGTTGGATATCAACTTGAGAACTATGAATTTCTCCAAGGTTTGAGAAATTTGGAGAAATACGTTGGATATCAACTTGAGAACTATGAATTTCTCCAAGGTTTGAGAAATATTTTTTTAATGTTTGTTGGGTACTTATAATAGAAGCTTAAAAATAAATTAAATTTAAGTTTAAAATTTAAGTTTGTAAATAATTTTCAAAATCACATGCATATGACCCTGATATACATATGTACAACCTATTGCTTTGACTTTATCTGATAAGTGAAGTATAAGTAACACTGCTTTCTCCGAAGAGAACTGGAAAATTGTGTACAAATAAAGATAACATATTTTGAACAATATCCGTATTGGAAATATATTTGCGAGGGCAAAACAGAAGTATAAAAGCACCACAATGCAAATGGAGAAAATCATAATAGATATCGTCAGAAGTTCTATTTTTCAAGGCAGAAAGGCCTGTATATAAAAGAAATTGACGAAACTCTGTTGCTTTCCAATGGTGAATTTCTTCAAATCCTCTTGGTTTTCTGACAAATTCTTCAGTAATGTACGGATTTAACGATTTTAAATTATTAGCAATACAATCTTTGCTTTCTTTAGGCACTTTCATATTTATTTGATCTTGTAGAATTCGTATTGGAAACTTTCGCATGACACCTAAATCAATTAGGTGCATACTATTTATCTACATATTATTATCTGGCTGATCATTTTCACTCCTAATTTTTCTAGTGGTGTATCTTTATTTATAAATGGCTTTCATATTTTCTATTACAAAAATCTTCATCCGAAATTAGGTTGCCACTTTCTGCACTATACACAAATATATTATCCAGTTTTTTTTCCGACTTGTGTACATTTTGTGCAACCAAAAGCCGATGTGTGGCCCGGAATGCCACAAATAAAAGCTTTGGCTGGTGCATCGCATACAACGGAGCGAATTTCAACCATAAATATTTTGCCAAACAAATACATATGTACATATACATATGTATGTATATTATATTAATATCAGCCTTCTTACTCTGCATTCGTTTTGCAACGTTTATGAGACAGTCTCCCTTTTTTACTGCAGGGTACGTTCACACGTACACACATACACGTATGTGCGAAAATATGTATGTATGTAAAGATGTACATCAGTATTTGCGAGTATAGCAGGAAATGGCTGTAAAAGCTCCTTTGTACATCTCAGTTACGTACATACATACATACATATGTATGTGTTAATAAGTTTGCTTAGTATATGGTTGAATATAAACACTCACACTGTAAATTGGCATGCATTCGCTATATTTAAAGAATTCATTAAATTGTTCAAGGTCAAACAAAAAGATAAGCAATTCACGACTATTCTCAATGCAAATACTTAATAAACTACAAACATACATATTTAAATGGGCAAATGCATTTATTCATAATTATAAAGATTATTATAAAAATAAAAGCCAAAGCAAACACAGAACTCACAAATCATATTCGTATACGTAGATATGTATATATATATACATACATACATACATACATATATCTATACACACATACATATAATAAAATAAAGAGTATATAAGCTTATGTAGAATACAAAAATCAGTGAAACCAAAAAGTAAATAACATTAAACACATACATACACGCATAGATCCTAAATAATACATGCAAACATAAACTAGATTAGCAGAACAGCCTGAGAGCAATAACAAATTAATTATACAATAAAAAAAAAAACATAAAGAACAACATATATATTTAATGTAAAATAAAAGCAGTTGTTAAGTGAAAACAAAAATTAAATGATTTATGAGCAAAGAAATTATTTTTAATCCTTTCGATGCTGTAGATATGTATGTGTACAAAAAAAGCAACAAAAAGACCGATATTAGAACTTAACAGAAAAAAGTTATATTCAAATTTTATCTTCCTTTCATTACAATTTATAACTTTTTATTAATGTTCATGTATCTAATTTAGATTTTTTTCGTTTAACGATTTGTTTGATAAAACGTTATTAATTTTTAGCTAAACAAACCAAATATTCTTAAATGAAAAATATAACATTTTATTTTATAATATACAAATATGCATATATTAAGCATGCAATAAAATTAATTTGTTTTTCAACAAGCATCCGCTGGTAAATAAACAAAAAAAAATCTCACAATTCTATTAACTCAACATTTAAAATTTAATCAACGTATTTTATGTAATTTTCTTTGTTATAATTTAAAACATTTACTGCAAATTTATCAAATTATTTTCTACACCTAATCAACAACAATTTGCAGCTTGGTGAATTTATAAAATAAAAAATTTAAAAAGTACATATAATTTATATAAAATATGTACATATGCAAAAGCTATTTAAGTAAACTTAAGATGAAACCGGTGACTAAAATATAAAAATATTTAAAAATTTATAAAGTTAAACATTATATGGGAAACTTATTAATTTCGTAAACATACTGTATTTGAAAGTTAAAATTGAAATTAAATTAAATTATTGCTGATTATATTTACTAAATAAATAGGAAAATGTATTAGAAATGGCAAAACAAAGTATGTATAAATAGCAAAAAAAAGGCATTGAATTAGCAATGAATTAAATAAAAAGCCATCAAAATAACATATTATATACAACTGAATATATGTATATACATAACTACATATATATGAAGCGCTGATTTACTATTACCGAATTATATAAAAATGATAATTACTATAATTGATATTAAAGTAATTTTATTTAATATTTAATTAAAAACCAATACCCAGAACAATGCAAGCAAATAACAACAAACAATTACTATTAATAAATAACATTGTCCTTGGTATTTACATACAAAAATCCGGCAGAAAAAAAATGAAAATATGATGGTAAAAGCAAACTCCGCAAACCATAAACAAGATTAAAGTTTGAAAGAGAAAGTAAATAAGAAGATAAAGATATTATTCTTAACATATGAAAAAAAAAAAATTAATAAATTGTTTTTAAAAAATAAAAATTTATATGGTCGCCTTTTTCAATTAAACTTTATTTAAATTAAGCTCATTATTTAAAAAAAAAAACGGTATAGAGTTCTCGTTTTAGGAGTACAAATTTCAAGCTTTTCTCTTTCCATTAATAAAGCTAACCTTTAAATGGAAAATGTAGGTATTTTTTTTTTTTCAAATGCAAAATTTAAATAATTGTTATAAAAGGAAAAAACTGGAACCTGATATCGCTGTTAGCGTAAACAGCCTGACTGAAAACCAAAGACAAATATTTCGCACAGTGTATTTTCAACAAATTGTAAATAACATCAACAAATTCGAATCAAAACACAAACTACGCGAGTAAACCAGTTCGGCTGCCTGATTAGCATTTCCAGATTTTTCAGCTGAGTTGCGGCAACTCATTTGTTTATCACACACGAATTGCTTTACTTCCATAGTAGTCGTTTTAGTTTTCTTCAGCCACTACAATTGATTAGAACACACTTTTTAAAGGAATTGAAAATGCCTCAAAGTTTTACCCGCAACAGCCTTAGTGCCCATGACCAACAGGTGCTTGATTCCATTTTCAATCCCTTGGAACTGACTTCGAGTGTGGCACAGGCAATCGAACCAGAAGCGAGCGCTGAGCTCGTCGACGTTGAAACCGATAGCGCAGAAGTGCAGCAATCCAAGGCACTCGAGGGGAGCGGCATCCAATTGGCGGAGGAGGGCCAACTGTCGCAGGCGCTGCAAGCGTTCGGTGAGGCGCTAGACGTGGCGCCAACACGTGCATCTGTTTATAATAATCGCGCACAGGTTTTGCGACTCGCTGGCCGAGATGAGGGTAAGTGTTTAGATATTGACAATTGAACAAAACATGTTAAACCAAAGCATGACTTGCAAGAATCAAAATTTTTTCTTTCATGTTTTTAGAGGCAGTGTATTTAAGCCATTGTCTGTCCAGTGGCAAAGCTAAATAGCGTAAATGTTCCCTTATGGTAGTTGCTTATGCTTAGTTCGGTCGCAAACCGGACCAACCAAAGCATTCTGGCCAGAAACGCGACATCTAACGAAGAATAATTGTAATTTTCTTAGGGTGAGTCGCAACTATGTGGCAATGTCAAGATACAAGTAGTGAAACAATTTTTTATTAGGGATTACAAATTAACCAATTTCTTAATTTATTCCTTCACCCAGAAAACTATTTACATTTTACACTGCAAGAGATATACTTTACCAAAAATTTCTGAATATTTTTCTATAGATAATTAATTAAATCCCTCTTAATAATTATACCGAATTTGTCTATAATCAAGAGTTTTCGTTTAGCGAATTTAAATATATTCATACCCGTGTTATTCATATCGCATTGACATAGCTAGGGTACATGTGAGGGCATAATTTAACATGTCTGATCATTAAGCTATGAGAATAAAAATTAAATTCTGCCAATGTGCTGATGCGAAGTAACATTCCGAATGAGTTTTGAAAGTGGATGGATGTTTTTCCCCTCAATAAGAAAGTTATGTTCCAAATTTGATTCAAATCGGACCATAAATACGATTTTAAGAAATCTCTCGACCCCAGCCTCACCTGCCGGTAAAAAAAGATATAGTCGCATACGTTCCAGAGAAAACTGTCTGAGCAAAATAAAAAAAAAAAACAATATGCATGGCATGGTAATGGAATTTGAAGTTTCACTCTAATTGTTTCTTTTTTAGCATTTTTAAGTACATACGAGTACATAACATTTTAGTTAGTATGCAACTCTTTATTTTATCGCTCATTTTGTGTAATATTTATTGACGTTTTTCCCTTTTTTTTAATCCTTTTTTACCCACAAGAGGCTCTTGTCGATCTCAACAAAGCGATTGATCTGTGTACTGAACAACCGCGCACGAAATGCACTGCTCTGTGCCAACGAGGCGTGCTTCATCGGAAACAAAACAATTTAGATGCGGCGCGGCAAGATTTTGAAGAGGCAGCGAGATTGGGCAGCAGCTTTGCCAAAACGCAGGTACTTAATTACACACATACAAACTCGTGCATAAATATGCACACATACACTCGCATATTCGCCAATGACAAACTGATAATATTCACTTCTCTATACAAAAAATCCTTTCCAGCTGGTGGAGATCAATCCATTTGCGGCACTTTGCAATCAAATGTTGCGCCAGGCATTCGATCAATTGAAGTAGAATTTATTGCTGATACGGAATTTAGAAGAAAAATGTACATCAGTACTGCGCATGTGCAAAGGAATAAAATGAAGACATTAACTATTTTAATTACATAATAATACGTGTGATTAAATAAAAGCGAATTCAAAATCCTGTGAATTCAAAATCTTTTTTCTGTGCCTGCTTGAACGACACAACTCAAGAAGCGACAAGTTGCGGTAAATTGTGGCTATCTCGACTCTTTCTTATCTGTCCTTTACCCTCTGCCAGTGTGCTCCTTTGATTCACCTCACTGGCCGACCGATGGTCCAGCCGAACTAGTTGCTACTCCTGTTTTCGATTTTGTGGCTTTTTTTTGCAGTTGCAGATTGTGGCAAGGTGCGTTTTAACAATTCCAATAACAATAACAACGCCAATAAAATCAGCACTTCAGCAACAGTTGCAATCGACACTCAGCAAGTCTCGGCTGCCGACGCGTCCCAGCAATTGGCACGTGGTATGCGCGCGAGTAAATAGCTGCCCCAGAGTTCCGTGATACGCAAACTGTCTGGCGATTGTAACTAAGCGCATGCAACACTTTGGTTTCGCTATTGCTGGTGTGGCTGTGGTTCATGCTCGTTCTCATGTTGTTGTTGTTGTGGTCGTTTTTGTTGTAGCCACAGTGATTATGATTAAAAGGCATTTACGAGCAGCGCATTGTCCACCGCACCGCCGTATGTATGTGTATGTATTGACTGAAACAACTGTTACGGTTTTGCGGCTGCAACAACAAGAATAACCACCTTAACAGTTATTAAATGCAACACATGCCACAACAACAACAAACGAACAATCACTACATGAACTGGTTGTACAGTGTGTTAAACAGGTGGTTAAATTTAAAATTAACTCAATAAATCTCAGGACCTACATAGAAGTTAGCATTATGTATGTATGTAGAGTGGATCAGGCTAAAATTTTTGAGTACTATACACATACATATGTATGTACATGTATGTATGTATGTACATATTTTGATTGGTGAACAACTCTCCGTCGTGGTGATTTGAAGGTAATGAAAATGATAACGATTACTGCACAGATATCGGTAAGGATTATGGCATTGGTATTAGTATTGGTAATAATAATTTTTTTTTCTAATAGCTGTCACTCCTCGGCAGGCAATGGCAAACTTCCGAGGGCATTTCTGCTATGAAAAAGTTTCTCGTAAAATACATCTGCCATTCGGAGTCGGCACAAAATTGTAGGTCCCTCCATTTGTGGCACAACACAAAAGACGCACGCAACAAATGCAAGGAGAACTCGGCCACGTACTGAGCAATATAGTTAATCCTAATAGAATTGGTACTCGCAGTACTTATAGTAAGACAATGACAAAAGCGATGGTAATGCCTGTGTTATGTTTAATATCAAACGATAATTTAACGCATTGGCTTTAATGTGAAATTTTTTTTTTGGTTATCGATTTTAACTATCGATTTACGATTGGCAACTTTGCTGAGGTTATCGAAATATTTAATGATGTTATTACCAGGACCGAAATTGATATCGAAATTAAATCTGAAACAATCGCAGTTGGCGAGATTTCTAATTTTAAACACTTCTCTTTGTGTGAATATGTACAACTATTGTATACATATTTACATATGTATTTCAACTCCGATATAAATTTAGATGTGTGCAATCATAAACGCCAGACCGCAACAGTTGCAAGCGAGAAGTGGGAATAGCAACAACAGGAGCAACCTCGGCCGATAACGAAAATTACTTAAATAAACGAAAGTGGTTCCTTAACTTTTTGCAGTACGACCATTCTCTTGGCGGATTTTGCTTGCGTATGTATAAACATAACTATAACTATAGAGACGTACTTGTGCATATCTGCCCTAAAAGCTGTTCGCGCGCAATGTGTTTCTGTCACAGTTATTGTGTGTGGTGCGGTAAGTGGCATGCGGCCTGCGTGCTGCCACCACACGGTGGCACGAGTTGAAATCACAAGGTAGCGAAAATAACAACAACAATTGCGTATGTGCAATCGAATTAAAGCAGAAATTGAAGTTGGAGACGACGAGTATGAGGTAGATGAAATCTCCACTAAGGACACTCGAGCGCAGATCCCTGCGACCACAACTGCTGTTGCCGATAATGTTGGCACTTTTGTGGCTGTTGTTGTTGTTGTTGTTGTGCTGGCCCTTTCGGTGGCAGCCGCCGCAAATAAAATACTTACATGCAATCTCTTGCCTCAAAGCGTTTTAGCTGAGAACAGTTTTTCTGCTCGCGCGAACAGCAGAACAGTTAACCATTTAAATTGTTTGCACCGACGCGTACATATGTATGTATGTATGTATGGATGGATGAAGGGATGTATGGATGTATGTATGTGTATTCATATGTGCATTCGTTCCCCACCAGCCCAGACACAACGCAACAGCTCACAGCGAAGATCCTGTTTAATGCATCTTTAGTGGTTTTAGTCGGCGTTGTTGTTGTTGTTGTTGTTGTTATGACACACACAAATAATGATACGATTGCGGTTAAACTGTTGTTTGCATCGTCTTGGCCAACGCCAAAAGAGCAGGTGCAGTTTTAAGGATACAAGAGCAACAACAACAACAACAACGACAAGTGTGTAGCTATAGAAAGTTTTGTAGAAAGAAAAAAAAGCGAAAAAATTTTATTTGCGGATGAGTAAGAAAGAACGAAATCACATTTTATGTCTGTGCTTTGTGTTGTAAGATTAAGATTTACGAATTGAGATGCCAGAGACCTTAAAATAAGTAAAGAGAGTTGCCCGGTGATCTACAAAAATATTTCAATTAAATTTCGATGGCGAGGGTAGCTAAATGTGGGTAATAGAGTAAACTATTGCTTTCATAAGTTTTTGGCATCATTTAATATTTTGCATTGAACTTAATTTGCTCTTTACCAAAACGCAACGCATTTGCATATTTTTGCCAGACAAAGCCATCCACATTCCGCGTTGGTACCTCATTAATAACGAACATATGTATACAAATGTTGACATTCATTAATTGCCACTTGATTTAGTGTCCATGCCGTCTGTATAAACATGCGAAGCGCAAAATAAGAACAACAGTGCGAATATCTGCAAGTTACACCTCGTCCAAAGCAACGACGACGCCTCCACTAGTTAATATCTACAAGTATGTATGTAAATACATCCCAGTCCAGCATCCCATGCCATGGGTCTATATGTATGTATGTATGTACATATGGTTGTTTGCAGTAAAGGTATGGCAGAGTCAACAGCAGCGAATGGCGCCCGCCGACATGAATAGCCAACTGAAATCATGTAATTATGTTGCCTTTTGTCAAGTTGGACAACGTTGCCGGCAACAGTAGCAGCAGCAGCAGCAGCAGTAGCAGCAGCAGCTACAAAACACCAAAAGGGGCATTGCAGTCAGTGCAGGCAATGCAAGGGGCCAATGATGCGCTATATCTATTTTTATGCAAATCGCTACTGACAGCTGGTGAATAGAGCGACCAAGCACTAAACTATTCGTACAACGAACGTGCCCACCGCCCAAAGAGCGCACCGCACTGTCACAGGCGACCGTTGAAGAATACGAAAGTAGAATAAAATCACTTGAATCAATAGCAGCGAAATGGTGCCGCAGTGCACGATGCCTCATTGCTGCATATACGCAGCGTTCGTTAGCGGCGACGAAGGTATGGCTATGGAAGGTTTCCGCACGCCGCAAGCTGCTTTGATGTCTAAGCAAATCGCACGCGCAGTCGTCGACTAAGTTGGGAGAATCACAAATCTGTGTTTAGTACAGCACAATGGGCTGACAATTCACAATTCACAAACGGCCGGCCGACCGACCAAAAGATACGCCGACACAGTCTACTTCATTTCACTTCCGATTGTTGTTATTGCATAGATATTTGAAGTTTACAACTGCGGCAAACGATTGTTCTAGACGGAGCAACTTCGATTTGACGAAAGTTCACTGATGAATAGCGTTTGATTTTTTTTAATTTTTTTTAAAATTTTAGTTACCAATTGCCCGGGCTGTTATGGTCGAGGGCGTAGCGGTGCGTGCTATAACTCGATATGCTGCTGAGTTCGAGGTTCGAATCTCAGCCATGGCAAACAAAATCATAACCTTACAAAACGTTTTCTTCTAATAGCGGTCACCCCTCGGCAGGCAATGGCAAACCTCCGAGGGTATTTCTGTCACGAAAAAGCTTCTTCTCATAAAATACAACAGCCGTACGAAATCGGCACAAAACTGTAGGTCCCTACATTTCTGGTATAATATAAAGACGCACACCACAAATGGTAGGAGAAGCTCGGCCAAACACTCAGCTATATAGTATAAGCGCCAAGTTATTATTATTATTATTGCCCGGGTTCTGTATTACTCATACTTGCCGATTAAGGTTGACCAGACAAGCGCCGGTCATTGTTTTCGTTTGAAACAATTGTTTTAGAGAAACTAACATTTCCTTGAAGGAAGCCCATCAGTTCTTTACTAGACAGAGCCTGAACGTACTTTCGTTCATCGTAAACTTATAGAATTATTTATTTATCAGCTGGAAACGCCTGCGAATAAGTTAATTTGCTTAAGAGCTTTATCAGCGGAGACTCAAACACACATAGAATGTATATCTTATTCTTAAACGCAGAATTGCGATATAGAAAGCTACTGGTTTTGTTCAACTTGATTACTCTTCAAACCAATCTAGCGAACTTTCATGGGTGCCCTTGATATTATTTTGTTGTCTTGCTCACAATCTATTTACATATATATGTATGTGCTATTCTCAGGCCTTAGTAACGGACGACATTTTGAGTTGGCGTTGTTAAAGACTTTGGTTTATTATCTATTTATTGGTTAAAACGCGTACAATACTCCTACTAGTTTATGCGAATGAGAGATCTGTTATTAAGGTTTCGCAGAGACGCAACCGAATGAACTCAAAGAAGGGGTACTATAGCAATATGCAGACATGCATATACATACTTATATTTCCAGATTTGCTATCTAGTGCCACAGCTGTTCTTAAATTTCGATGATCCAGCTATCGGTTTTGCATTGATTTTCCAATACATTTTGAATGTCGTTAAAAATTCACCCGAACATTTGTTTAACAGCTTTCCCTAACAGCTGCATTTATTAATGGCTCTTTAGTCCAAATAGTAATTCAAACTTTATTAACATATATGTATCTAGATTGTATAACTTCTATTGATATGAGCAAAACACATTATCTAATGTGTGCCATGTCGCTGCTCTGCTGCTTAAGGTGGCGCTTCAGAAAACATATCCTTTATGGTATTCCACAATCAACTTAATTTTCATTTGAGGTTTCCTCGTCTTCTCTACTAAATATATGTATGTATGTACACAATTTTCTATATCACCAAGATCTCCGCACACACCCTCGCTTTGCAGTGTACACGCTGCCGCCCCCCTCTGTTGAAGCAGTTGCTCTGTATTTGGTGCCGTAAAGGAATTTACTCGTATTCGCTTATTTGCGTATCAAACGCACCTCTTTGTCTGCCGCCAACTGGCTAACAGCCGACCAACAAGCCAACGAACCAACTAATCTGACTCCCGGTCAACGAGTTTCAGTTGCTCCAGCTCCAATTCGACTCTCAGCTCCGCACTGCTGCTATTCCCATGATAAATGTGTGTGCCATCGCCCGTGTCTGCAATTGTTTGCAGTTATTGTTGCTGATGTTTTGGCTACTATGACCACTGCTCCTGTTGGCTATTGCTCACTTGGGTTGCCCAGCAGGCTGGTGCTTGGTTTGTCGGTTGTTTTTCCACTGGCGCTCGCTGTTGCGTTGTATTTGGTAAATTGTTTTATTGCGATTGCAATTACGCTGACGCGTTTGTACGCTTATAGTCGTTGTCAGCTCCCGAGGAGGTCCAATATGCCGGCACTGGAGCCTAAACGACATCAAAATATTGTCGCGGCGACAAACAAACTCGGCAATATGGCAACATGTGACGTCTGAGCATTGGATTTGGCTTTGCTTCCAATTGCCTTTTTACTCTTTATTTGTTGCTTTTTCGGTTTGTTTCATTCGATTCATTCACGTGTGATATTACACAAATAAGTACATGGATTGTCTGAGCGTTCATTGGTGTGTTTGGAGCGCATCTCTGCGTAGCATGTCCAAGTATGTTTCGACTTAGCTGCGAACGCTGGCCGCACATGCGCAGATTGCTAACCACGAGTAAGACACCATCTGTCTGTTGGAAGACGGTGAATGGAAGTGGTTTAGGAAATCAGGAAGCTTTCTTTGCTTGACCTATCGCTAATGGACGGCATTATTGTATCATTTGGAGACAGTTTGGCAATGCTTCCGATGATAATGAATGGCTTGGCAACAATGCAAACGTATGCAGAAACATAACGTATATGTAGGCTTATGGTATGTACGAGTAAACATGTTTGTTTGTTAATAAATATATATGTATGTATGTATGTATGTATGTCTAGCCAAGTTTGGCAAGTATAAAGAGGGTTTTAACCGGAGAAGGTTGGTAGCTACATAAATCAACAATCAGCAAATCTAAATGTCTTGAGTTGTGAAATTCATGTCAGAGCTTTAGACATCTAAAGGGTATTATTTAATTTGTAAGCTGAGTAATTTATTGATAATGAAAGCAGGCGAAAATTTTAAAAAATATGTAAACTAACTAGAGTTTACTGATTTTATAAATCATAGTGGTAACTATGTTTTATTAGGAAATATTGATAATTTCTGAATTCTTGTTCGATGCTCCGATTATATTCGGGTTTGAATTCTAATTTTAATTTGCCGCGATTTGAGTTGAATATTTAGCTAAAAATATTGTTTATTTTCAGTGGAAAAATGAGAGCTGAAACTATTGATCAAATACATTCGAATAAAAAATATTTAATTTCGTTATCTTAATAGGTCCGGAAGTTTATCATTATGAAGTTACCTAAGTAAAAAAAACCTCTATTAATATACTAAATTCAAAACATTTATGTATACATATTTACATGTTGTAACTACATACTTATAATGTTCTTCTAGGTACGTGAATATTCCCCGAAAATGATTTGAGAATTAAATCTGGTTATCTTACTAAGACGCCAAATGAGGCCGACGTGTGTCCGCAAAGGCGGCATAAATCCGGAAAATTAAAGCGTCATCTGTTTGCAAATGTTTTGTGTTTGGGTGTCAATGACAGTCAAGAGGGATAGCACTGCAACCGCAATAAAAACAATAACATAAAGGATCAGCAGCAGAAGCCTATGTACAACCAAAGGAGCCACAAAGCGAATTGAGAAACCAAAGAAAAAAGGCATGACGAAGAGCGATGACGACAGCCGGCACGCGCTCAGGTAAAAATGGACAGTTAACCGCTGCTATGAGTGAGTAATGTGTACTCTTATGTAGGCACTTGCATATACAAATATGTGTGCATACAAACAGGCCTAGTCATAAGGAAGGGGCTCAATCGAAGCGTCTAACTGCATAGCTCACTTGCCAAATGAACACACGAAAATGTGCCTTCCAGCGAGCACCCAAAACTGGGTACCTGAAGTAGTGAATTAAGAAGGAGGAGGCGAGACAAAAAAAAAACAATTGACTTCGGCAATCAAACAGCCGGTGCTGAGTAACTGACAAGCAAAGAATCAAACTGTGATCTAAAATGAAAAAGGTGAATAACCAGCGCAGCGCCTAGGGCCATCCGCTAAAAAAAAATAAATCCACTCTAAAGACATACCGAAAGAAGAGTGCAAGAACTGGAAGCTTTTTTAATTTCAATTTTTTATTGAAGAGAGGAAGCTGCTACTTCCACCACTACTGCTGCTGCTGTTACCGCTGCGGTGGCGGCTGTTGCAGGAAAGAGTTCAGATAGACATCTAATATCTGGTCAGTTCGATCAAATTACAGTTCCGTTTGAGATCAGGTGGGTGCGAAAGTCAGCGCATTGCACACAAAAAAAAACCACAACACCGGTCGTAAAAGAGTTCAATGAAGTTTAAAGAAAAAATGCAGTAATATTAGGCAGACACGCGTTAACTGTTAATAAAAAAAGGATTTGAATTTCATACCAAACAATCACATATGTATGTACATACTACATATAGTAATATAGTAAATTAGCCAGATGCCATCAGTGATTCCACTAGCCGAAATATGTAATAAATATTAAAAATATCAGTTGCAGACTCAGCTGAAACTTCCCTTTTCTTTCTTTTTAAATAAACGGTGATTAACTGTTATAAAAGCTGCTCGTTCACTTCAAATACAAACATTCATATTGATAACATTAGTAGGATTCCCAAATTAAAATTTGTCTGCACACAATTTTTTTTTGGTTTTTTTTTTTGTGCAACTTCCCGAAAAGTGTGACATGTGTTGAGACAGCGCATCGACCATTGCATTGTTGGTTGGTGTTTGCAATGCGCATTTCTTGGCTCACCTTCGGCTGATCCTGTTTTTGTTTGGCACAACTGACGCCTTCGCTTCAACGCACAACACAAGGATCGAGGATATGCATTGTACGAGTATAGCGACCCTGGTACTTAATACATTTATAACAATTGAATTTGTAGCAGCGGTGGTGAAGCCACTTCGTTGCGGCACTACCCCGGCCAGGCATTGCTGGTTTAATGACTTTGCCTTACAATTTGATGAATGAAATAATGATGATCCGTTGGAATTTTGATCGTCAAATGGCAGTCTAATAATCAGAAATTTCTAATGAACAGAAGCGAAAAATGTGTATACAGGAATTGGGGAACGAGAATAAAAAAATCGGTGGGCATGCGTGGTAAACATTTCGTAATTTTATGTACAAAGTACGTTCAGTATATTCTTCTTCTTCCACTAGCATTAGAATAATAGGTTCAACAGACCGGTGCTTAAAAACAGTAACTCTCTGGAAGTCGGAATACTTAATACTTGCCGAATTCGACACCAACTTGAAAGAACGCAAGATATTCTGTGTCTAAAAAAAAAAAAAAGGAATTCACTTGCCTGAACAAATTCTTATATAGAAATTATATTTTGAACTTTGAAACCAACATAATTTCAAACTCTAAAGCGTTTTGGAGATTCATCAAGACAAAAAGATCTTGCTCGTCAGTCCCAGTCAATGTGTTCTTTGCTGGAAAATTCGCAAATTGGGCTAAGGATTCTGCCAATCTATTCGCTGATTTTTTCTGCTCTAATTTTGAATCCGACTTGGATTTAGATACTGCTTCTCCTCCTTCTTGGAGTGACTCGTCGCTAAATTTTAGATCTTTGCGCTTGTCAATTACTGACGTCATTAATGGCATTAGTAAGCTCAAGCCCTCATCTAAAACGGACTCGGATGGCCTTTCGGCTATCTTGTTAAAATATTGTTTATGTCTTGCTGAGCCTTTAGCAATAATTTTTAAAAAGTCTTTGGAGACTGGTACTTTTATAAATGACTGGAAGCTGACATCGGTTACGCCTATTTTTAAGAATGGAAACAAAAACGACGTTCGTAATTATAGGCCGATCTCGAAGCTCTCGTCTGTCTCAAAACTTTTTGAGATAATTGTTAATGAAAAATTATATTTCGCTGTCAAAGGCCTTATTTCCATCAATCAGCATGGTTTCGTTGCGAAGCGCTCTACAGTCACTAATATGTCCATTTTCAGTGAATACTGCATATCTGCTTTCCAAAAACAATGTCAAGTAGATACAATATATGCAGATTTCTCGAACGCGTTCGACAAAGTATCACACCGTATACTCTTATTCAAACTTGCGGCATTGGGGTTTCATTCTACATTTTTATCGTGGATTAAGTCATATTTGTCCAATAGACGCAGTGTCGTTGCTGTTGATAGTGCCACATCCCGTCCATTTACTGCGCCTTCTGGTGTTCCGCAAGGTAGCATTCTTGGACCCCTCTTTTTTATTCTTTTTATTAACGATATTGGCTCGTGCTTCTCATTTGCTGAATACCTACTGTATGCGGACGATCTTAAAATTTTTGCGATTGTCAACAACGTTCAAGACTCTGAAAAGTTGCAACATGATCTAGATAAGGTTCATAACTGGTGTTGTTTAAATCGTTTGTCGTTAAACATAAATAAATGTTTCCACGCAAGGTTTGCTAAGCTAAAAACTACTTTGCATACTTTCTATACTATTGCTGGCTCTGCCCTGAAATTCGTTGATGAAATTAAAGATTTAGGCGTCATTTTTGATTCAAAGTTAAATTTCACTAGTCTTTCTACGATTTGCACTTCGATCAATGAATTTTTCAGATCCTTTGCCATCTTACCGATCTCGTTGTCTATTGATAAACTTAAAATCCCTTGAGAACAGAAGATCTATACTGTCGTCTTCATTTGTCATTGGTATCATTTCTGGGACTATTGATTGCCCTACGCTTCTAAATAAGATTCAATTTAATGTCCCATATAAGAATCTCAGGCAGTTTGAAACCTTACATATTGATTTCTCCAGAACCAATTATGGAGTGAATGCCCCTATTTCTAGGGCATGTTCTGATTTAAATTCGTTCCTCAGTTCTTTTGATGCTGATTTCACGTTGCCGTATGCCATATTATTAAACCATCTTAAATCATTTTTCTCTTAAAATTACTATTGTATGCCAATTATTTTTACCTATACTCTATAAGAATTTGCAATTTAAAGGCGTAATATACATATTTACATGTATCAGTTAGTGCGTTACTTACTATAGAATTTTTCTGTGCTTCTAGTCTGTAAGATTTTTTGTAATCATAGACCTAATAAAGAATGAAATGAAATGAAATAATCTAGAATTGACATCGAAACGATCTTCAGCTGAGCGAGCATTAGTTCGTCTTTTATAAGCTGAACACGTATGCACGTAAAGTTAACCTATGGCAGAACTTGCGTTAAACTTTCATGCATTTTTTTATTTAAACACAAAGTCAAATGTATTGCAAAAATCCGTTAGACACTCTTTATAGTACGAATTAAACTAAAGCAAAGCATACTCGTATAGAAGAAATAAAGAAGTTAAATCTGATGGAATTTATTTTTGCATATCTGAAATTTGCCGCATTTTCAAAGCATAAAATCAAACGCAATAAATTTATTACCAAATTGCTGCTACTGGGCTTGCGCAACGACTCCATGGCTTTGTGCGCCAAAATATACAAATATAAATTTCCTATACCTCTAAGCAAACAACAGATGGCAATGGCAAACATTACCTCCAGTTTCGTACTCTAATACAGTTACATGCACACATGGCTTCTGAAATGCAAGAGAAAATGTATCGTGGAGATTGTTGGCAATTATTAAAATGATAATTGCACAAATCTGGCTATCAATTGACGACCATCGAAGGACCTTCGAAAGCCAACCGAATAAATGCCGACAGATCGACGGCGCTGTGTGGCAACAAACAACCGACAGTCGCCCCAAACCGACACAAAGCGGTTAATAAAGGCGGCACAGCACAGCCACATACAAGCGCACCCATTGGCAACAACTGTTGTCGCTGCAACGACAGCCGCTCTGGCTGCATTGGCTTATCAAACGCTTGAATGCCCAAAAAGACGACCGGCGGGCAAAGGAGTGAAGCCAACTGAAAGGCTTTCGTTGACAATTGGCTTTTAATTTAAGGTAACAACCAACTGTTGCCAATGCCTTGGCCAGCGTTTTATTTGGGCAACTGCGCGTTGTATCGAGGAAAGCGACAATGTATGCGGTAGAAAGAAGCCCAAATGCACATATGCACTAGCGTCCAGCTATACTTTTGAGTGAGTGAGTGAGTGAGTGTGTGTGTGTGTACAATGAATCTGCGTGGACGCGTATCGAAAGCTAGCGGATGTGTGTGCGCGGCTGCCTCCCGCTACTATTGATAGCGCCCTGCTTCCTCTGCAGCCACATGTACGAGTATATCGTCTTAGCTCAGAGACAATGCAGCAAAAATACTAAAAATAAATAAATTTTGATAAAAGAATTGTTTTTTGTATGCGCCAACAGCGATTAGACGCAGCTGAGGTTACAACGTTGCCCGAAAGAAACCAGCAATCACAATAACAATAACAAAAACGAACCATTCGCCGAGGTAAACTGATACAGAGACGCGTCTGTGGGGCGTTTGGAGACCACATGCGGCGCTATTTGCTTGGCAAACTCCATGCTGGCTCTTGAGTTTGTTGCCGCGCGTTTGCGCCGCCCAACGAGTGGGGCGCGCTGGACCATGGCTGGCTGGAAATCCAGGCGCTCCACAAGCAGTGCGTTTATATGATTGAAATCAGCAAACTTGTGAGGCGTACACAGTAGCTTCCGAGGCAATTGGACAATGCTGCGTTGACGATGCAGCGGCCGCTGCTTTTGCTACTGTTGGCCTGCCCGCTGATTGCCGATGCCCTACGCCAGTCGCTCTGGTCGAGAACAAATCGCAATAATTTGCATTTCAAAGTGAATTTATTTCAATTTTATTTGATATTAATTGCGTATAAGTTTCGAGATTGCAGCAAACGGTGGCACAGCAGCACAGTTCAAGCAAAAAGAAGCGAAATTCGCTTTAGGAAAACATAAAAAGACAACGCATTTATATTGTCCATAGGAATCCGCAACCTGGGCATGCGCATTGCCGCAACAACCCGGCTGAAGGCGAGATGACCTCGCTACTAGTCCTGCGGACAATCTAATTCCTTCGTTTAATGTTGTTGTGACATTTTGTATTTGTTGTTAGTGGTTGTTAGTAATGCGAAGAATTTCCTTCACTGTACCCTCTGACTTTTCCGTATTTCCAACTGTTTTCCGTGGCGCCTTACACGCGCGCGCACCCAACAGCTACAACAGCGACACGCCGATTTTGCGCAAACAGAGCTTCCAGCACTCAACACCCAACCGAGTAACAAACAACAATCAATTTGTGAACAAATAAGGCCTGCTTCGAACTGTTAACATGGCCACACGTAGCGCCTACGCCGCACACAAATCTGGCAACACTCTTTTGTCACTGCCCATTTGCTCGTAATTACTAGCAGTTTACAACGCTGTAGGTGGCTGCCAGCGTCACACACTTACCTACATACATACCTTCATACCGCACGTACGTATATATGTATTTATGTAAGTATATACGAGGATGTATATAAAAATGTAACAACAAACTTTGGTTTGCACTCACTTGGCTAATTTTAAGTTCGGATGTTGTAAGTGCGAGTTTAGTACTTCTCCGGTTTTAGGATTTTTTTTTTTGGCCACTTTTGGTTTGCTGCCTTTGCAGATATTGGATTGCTGCCAAGTTGTCTGCAGTAATTAAACTCGATATTCAGTGACTTATTCCCTACCATTTATGGTGAATCGTTCGGTGCGATATGTGCCCGCATCACGAAGTATTTGTTGCTAGCATACTCGAAATGCAGCAAAGTCTTTTCTAACGTTTTACACGAAGTGCCTAAGTGCTTACAAACATTCTTGCTATTTAAGTGAGAATTGCTGCACATGAATGAATGCGAAATATGTATGTCTATTGCGATTGCTGAACCTTGGCGCGTAGAGGCCAAATGTCATTGGGTTTTCTGGGGCGATTAGGGACAACTCGAGGACGTTAGAGCTTAACATACATACATATATGGTACCTATATCGAAGGGGTTCAAGCACCTAAAAGATTAGAAATTATCTAAAAATGTTGATGACACAATACCATTTTGCACTAGAGTCAAATCCCAATTAAACAAAATATTGACTGTTGGAAAATGTTTGTGTTGTTTCATTCAAAGTATGTAATACTAGTACCAAAAGTAAAAATACACCACGATTAAATTTTTAATTTTTTAGTGGTTTTAATTAAACAAACATTCAGCAACCTGGGGCGAATCGCTCATTATTTTCTTATTTATTTTAATATTATTATTTTTTTAACTGAAATAGTTTACCCAGTACCATCATTCTACCAAATAGTGACACTGAAGATGGCATAAAGCCGAAATCGGTTTGTCTACAAACCAAATTTGGCGAGGATTAACGGAAAATGTTTTCAATTCACATCATCCTTGTCATAAGATTGAATGTTTTTTGCATAAAGTAGGTAGGTACTTCATCAGGCCATTTTATCTTATCTAGGGAATACCAAACTAACATTTTTGTTTCGTTTTGCATTTCAGTGCTTCCTTTTTGTTTATAAGCCACTTATCCACACTCTCCAAATGCAGAAATCTCACATGTTGTACAAATGAACAATCAAAACCCACAACCACCACCATACAAACTCGCACCACTACCACGCTATCACTACAGTGTGGTGAATATGCCAAACCAAAGCAACATAACAACAAAAACCAGCGAATACGCGCTTCACTAACAAAGTGTGAGAAGTATACGCCCCACCATGCAAACTAGCCAACCAATGGGAACGCGGCAAAAATGCACCAGCGCAACAACAAAGCGAAAGGTATAACAACAAAAAACACAAGCAAACGCGCGAAGTGAGCAGACATGCGCAGATAAAGCCGTTGAATCCAAAAGTGAGGGAATTTTTTTTTTTTTTTTTTTGGTTTTTACTTGCTATTATTGTTAGCGTTACTTTTGGGTGTTTATTTGCTCTTGACTAAGATTTGCGTACCTACCAGCGTTGGTGGCGGTGGGTGCCGCTATTTTTGGGACGCTTGTTCAAGTGGCGTTAATCGTAGAAAGGTAAATGTTAACTTTTAAACTATTTATTTGCATACGTAGGTAACTACTTGGAAAGAATATATGTGCGTAGTTACATATGTACATATGGACTAAACAAGCGTATAGAACAAACAAATAAAATCGTATGTAAGTCGTATGGATTAATTAAGAAGCAGCGTTTGGATTCAAACTGGTTTGTTCAGCTGGTATGGTTTGACTTATTAGCTACGCGATTTGCAATTGTTTTGGTGATGTTGGCGACAGCATATGGGAAGTCCGTTACAAAAATTACGATGGTAGCTTATCGCGAGCACCTCAAGCTGCCGCACGCGCTGGCAAGCGGACAAGTAGGCGAGCGTCCCTAACCCCTAACACTGACATTCATCAGTCACATTTAACATTTTCGTGGCGTTTTTTACCGCAATCACCCTCATCGACTTGCCTGTTTTCGTATGCAATATGCACACACTTTCAAACCTACTCGTATCTGCATATATGTATACATCTGACCCCTCATGTGGAACTGAGCGCGCGCTTTTTCCACCAACTAGTTGCCCCGATAAGGCAATAAAAACATTTGTAATTGCAGGCACACTTCACATCGGCCAGTGATAAAACGAAAATCGCTCTAGCGCAACATCTTCCTTGCATTATGTACATATGTATGTGTGTTTGTGTGTGTATGTGTATGTGCATGTGCATGTCACATGACGTAGGGAAAATGCCAAGTAGCAAAGAAAAAGTGCGCCGAGGGAGTGTGTCTGGCACCCGCCTATTGTTTTAAGAGTTGCATGTACATATATACTTATACATACATACATATGTATATACGAGTACATAGTACATATAATAAAGTATATGGACATATATGTACATACATTTATACATACAAATGTACATATACAAAGGCATGCATGCATATATTCTTAGCCATCTCTAAGAGTGCTTCCGCTCGTCTTTTCATTCCCTACTTAAAGCAATTCGCCCAAATGAAAAGCGGGCAGACGACTCGTGCTAGAGTCATCCATCCTTCGTATTCACTTCCTTAAGCGCATTCATGCACATGTTCGAAGTTAAAGTGGCGCGAAAATGTCACGGAAGTGCAATGTATCCTTCATATCCTATAATGGCGATCCACTTATTTAGTTTTCTTTTATCTTTTGGTTGTGTTGAAAAATACGTTACAAGTTATTTAAATGTGCGCAACCAGCATAAATTCGGCTACTAGTTTTATAACCATTGTAATCATTAGAAATTCCCCTTTTAATAGCTGTCTTACATAAGGGCCAGCGCATTTCATAGATATTTCGTTAGTTTGAATGTACGATCATTTCTTTATTCAAGTCACACAGGTGGAGCAGGTGTCTTCCTTACAAAACTTATTACAGTGGAGCTCATTAGAATAATTTAGTTTTTCTGTTTGTGCGTTAAGTTTAATAGCTTCTATTGGCATTGAGCAGATAATGCAATTGAAGTGCATCTGTTTTTATTTAAAGAAAGTCGCGCTCAAATAACTAAAAACTTGCATTTGTTGATTTCGAAACACCTGAGATGAATTTAACTGTATTGTCAAAAATCTTTTATACTCATATCAATATAAAATGAAAACTTGTTTGCAAAAATATACACACATATACATACAAATATTAAGCACGAATGCTGTGCCACATCTATTCAAATACAAACAAAAAATTATTGGTGCATAATTATTCGGCGTCATGCTGGATTTTCCTACAAGTGCTGTGCGCTAGAAAGGCCAAGCAAATTTGGCTATCAAGGTCCTCATAACGAGCTGATCGCAAAAAGCTAAAGCAGTTCAAAAAATCTTCCGAAGCTCATAAAATCTTAGTTTCAATGTATTAGGATGACATCAAAAGAAATTTGGAAGCTTTTCAATAAATTCCCATTCCATTTCTAACGTACAGGTCAGCGAAACATTAGCGTATATAAAACAAGCGAAGAACTTAAAGTCATACATTTGAATGAAATTATAACAATTTTGGTATAAAAGTTACCGGGTCATCTAGCTCTCGAATAGATGGAATAGCCGTTGAGTCTTAAGAGAGTTCTAATAAATGTATTTCCCAAAGCAAACTTATTTTTCCATGCGCAGTCAACGGCGCAAGGAATATCCAACATGGCTCTTCGATACTAGCACAATTAACAACGAATAATAGTTTCAATCACTTCTCGGCGCTCAATATCCAGTTTTATTGCTTCGTTGTTTAACTATTGCCTGAGAAAAGACGAAATCATTCCACGCAAAAGTTTTCAATTTCCGTGCTATATATTCTACAGTTTCGATGGCCAGAGTCATCGAAATAAAATATAAACATATTTTTATTTAATATGCCTGTTCAAAAAGTAAGATTCTTAAAGGATAAGAACAAAAAAAAATTTCCTTTAGAAAATGGATTCTTACAAATTGTACGCTCGCGTTCAGATTTGTCTTAAAGTAGAATACACAATGCTAATAAATAAGTAACACTTTTAGCAAAACTCATATATATTTTTCAACATCCGCTTTGAACAATTTCTTAAATATTTTTCCAAATTAAAGAGTTTCGAAACAAATTGCTAACATTTAGACAACACTAAAAATATAAAATCACCTTTGCTAACACTTAGGCGCCGCTAAAAAAAATTAAATCTCCTTTAAAAAAAAAAATATCTCCACAGTGTGCGCTGTACTACCAGGAGTAAATTAGAAGCAAAACATCATATTAAAACTCTAAATATGGTTGAAAACCAACAAAATATATACAAAACACATTGCAAGAAAATTGAGGAAAACTGAGAATACGATTGATTCAGCGATCACAATCTGAATCGACTTCAATTTGTGTGGCTTAGTCAGCAACAAATGCAGGAAAGGTAAACACATTCACGTTAAATTTGTACCTATGTAGATACTCACACACATGTACACACATACCATAAACAATGTATGTATGTACTATATGTGTCGCATTGCAATGAAATTCGGGGAAATCAACAACAACAACCGCAATGCATTTGCCGAAGGATGGTTGGTTGAATGGTGGGGGTGCGCGTTTTTCGCTTGCTGGCCAAGTTAAAAGTGATAAACGGACGCCTTGGTGCATCGGGGCGCGCAACAGCCGTTGCCGTCAGTTGTTGCAAGCAATACAGCAAGCATATGAAGTGCATACTATAACAACAACAATGAAAACGGTAAACGCAGTAGCAGCAGCGAGTGCAACGCGCCAATTAGTACCAGCAAGCGCGTGCTGTCTATAAAATCAGCAACAACAATGATTACAAAGTATGTAGGTATTACATGCAAACAACAGCAACAACAACAAAAATACGTTGGCACAACAGCGACCGCATCAAATAACTGTGCGTATGTTGTGGCCCTTGCGGCAGGACATGGCCCAGAAGACAACAAGCAAAAGCAACGCGCGCTCGTAGCCACCAAATTAAAGCGCAAATGAGATGAAAAGGTGGAAATGGTAACTGCGCAGTCGCTAGCAGATAACAGACGGCATTGCAACAATAACAACAACTACAACAACACATACATATGTATGTACGGCTCTTATAGGTTAATGCGTGCCCGATTTGCTTCAATGTATGTACATACTTGCTGACAAACACAAAATACTCGTACACATATACATACGCCGATATGTATGTATGCACATAAGTGTGTGCGTATATCCCTATCTGAGGGATTGCTTTTGTTGTTGCTTTGTCGTGTGCTGCAATTTGCTTTGCCACGATTTTTTAAGCTTGAAAATCAACCACTTCAGCTAAGCCACCACCGTTTTATTCTCCACACCACATACAAACGAACGGCCGGCCATCCCTACTGGAAATAACCAAAACCACCACCAACACCAGCAATGACTTGAGTAATAGCCAGCAACTGGCATACAATCACCGTCGACGAGCCAACCAGCTAACAACCACTCTTACCAACACCAGCACAACTCTCAGCCGAGTTTAAAACAGTCCAGATGACTGACTATGCGATTGGGCTCTGACTTTGGCTCTGGCTTTGCTCTGGTCGTAAGCAGCCAACAAACGAAGATTCAGTCAGGTGCCAAGCACCGTGCAACACGGACGTGTGTTCAAGTGTATATTTCGTAAAGAGTAAACAAAAGCCAATACGAGTACTAGCTAGAAAGCAATCGTTGTGATAGTTTAACATTTTCAACGAAACACTCGAGTAAATGTTCGAAAACAATGTATCGTGTTAAAAAACGTTTAGCTTAAAATCAAAGACTTCTACTAACGCTCTGAAAACTAAAAGAAACGAGTGTTACTCCGCGGAGAAACGCGTAATTGTTGGAACAAGTGCTCTTATGCAAATTTAAAAAAATTAATTTGAAACAATTTTTTGTTTTTAAAGTTTGTGTTTTTTTAGTTAAACAATTATAAAATTTGTGTTAAGTAAGTCGGAAAATCCGAAATACAACTCTATGAACAAATCGAACAGCTGTGCAAATTATCGGGTCAAAAATTCAAAATCAAAAAATTATAAAACAAACAAATTGTGCGATCATCGGCATTCAAAATGAATCACCTTTCACCGCCGCTCACGCCGCACTCGCAAAAACCAACACCGTCTCCAGCGTTGGCCGCATTCGCCAACTCTTCTTTGGATGTGAATCTCGGTTCTACAAAGAATTGGATACAGAATGCTTCCGCTTTCAATTCGGTCATAGCGTCGGCACAGAAATTGAATAGTAAGTTTCTAAAGAATGGATATTTTCTCGAGATATTGTGCTGAGAAAACTCGGACTGTAGAAAAAAGAACCAAAAATTTTAACAAAACTTTTTGTGATCTAAATGCCAATAAGACATTTGAAAATAGATCTGACTAGAGGTTTAAAAAAATGTCCTATCGAATTGTCTAATAAACATCTCGCTTTATAGTAGTTTGAATAATTTTTCATTATAATTGCTTTGTGCTTTTGTTGCGTCGTTGAGCTCGAAAGGTCTACTTTATCATAGACAATATATTGCATCCTTTATACGCATCAGCTTTGCTCACAGATTCCTCGTAAATTTGTAGTATTATCTAAAAGTTTTATGAAAGCTCAACCGTTGCTATTAATTTATTCAAAAAAGCGTTTTTTTACACACTTATCTACATTTATTTTAATTAACTTTCCTTCCCGTTCCACCCCACAGATCTTCCCTTCCCGTACAATTCACTCTTCTACTCCAGCGTATTGTGGCCGCAATTCTTACTCTCCTCCACAACATCAGCGCTCGGCACACCCACTACACCGACAACCCCCAACTCTCCCGCCTCGTTCGCCAACAACCGCGATTACACTCTCACACCCGAAAAGGATCAAGAGAATACGATCGCAACGCCACAAGACAGCAGCAATGGCGAGGATATGCCGCTCAACTTGTCAACCAAACAGACTTTATCCTTGAAGAAACTGTCTTGCTACAGTCCTGAACAGAGGGATGAGAGTAGTGATACTCTTATGGAAATTACGAGCACGCCGCCACCTTTGCGAGCAGTCAACCTCAAAACCACCGCACCCGTTGTTATCGAACAAACTCTGATAAACAAACTGGATCCGCGTTCGCCCACCAAGCGTCGTTCACATAGTTCGCTCATATGGTCACCGGCGAGCATGTGCGAGAAGTCGGAAGCGCCCGAGCCCACGGTAGGCAGCGACTATAGTGGCGCTTATGTGATCGATCCAATAGTGCGTAAATTTAAGTACGAACGACGCGCCAGCTACCCACGGCGCTCGATTGGCAACGTAGCTGATGATGGGGCACTCCAATCGCCGCTGTCCTCCACCACCGCTTTGGCCACACAATTCAATGCGGCCGCGGTGGCCGCCGCTGCGCGTGCACAGGAACTGAAAGCGTCCAATTTGGAATTGGAAGTGGCTGCGCAACAGCAAATCTATGCGCATCGTACCGCGTTTATGGCTGGCCTGGCGACAGGCAATAACTTCGAGATGCTGCAAGCACACCTAAAAGAGCTGCAGAATCGCGCTGACGCTTTCGTGCAGAACAACAACAACAACAACAATGAGAACTCCATGTTGAGCAGGAATGCAAGTCGCCTGGGAAGGGGTGGCAGCTACGATAGCCACGATGAAGGTGTGGAGCAAATGAAAACGGAAGAAGATTTGGCGGATATGGCGGATGATGCGATCCGTTATTCACCAAATAATTCGATATCGCCGCAAGAGCAACACCACCAGCAGTTGCAACATTATGTTGCGCAACAACAACACCAGCATCCGGACTCGACGGCGATCATTAGCGCAGCAGATGTTCATCAACGCTCGTACAGTTGCAGCAGCGAAGGCGAGGAGAAGCGGGGTACACGCAACTTTCAGGTAAGCGGCGAAAGGAGTTTATTCCTGCGTAAGAAAAAATATGTGAATAAAACGAATTAATAAGGAATGAGGAAATGAGGTATTAATTAGGAGGATGCAATGGGCGAGAGTTAGTGAAAGGATATTCAGCTGTCAGCTGTGCGATCAATGAGTGAAATTTTAAATTCCTATCGCCAGTGTACACATTTTTTATTCCCTAATAAGAAATATTTTTAATTTTTTTTTTTTTACTAAATAATCTTAAATAATAAAACGAATTTCGAGCGTGCATTTTAATAAATGTCGCTAAATAGTGTGTAGGGTCGGAAGATATAGGAAATTGGACTCGTAAGTTCTTACACAAATTAGCTGACGTTAGCCCAACCCTGCTTTCTTCTTCCGACTTGGTCAGTTATTCTTAGCGTAATTTTCTTCAAGTAGATACAAAAAGTCGAGTGCATTGAAGTCGTTTGTTTTGTTAAATATTTATATCGCCTGTTATACAAGGCACATTCAATAGGTAGCAGCAGTAGAAAAATTGAAAAAAAAAATTTAAGCTCTGTATATTTTGTTTTTGCTTTTAAAAGCTAAAATTTTATAAATATTTTATCAACTACCTTGAATTGTACTGAAAGCATTCGTATCACAACGAAATTCAAAATTTGACAATTTAAATTAAAATAAAATATAAAAAAATTTCAAAAAAAAAGTTTGCTGCGGCTACCTATTTGATGTGCCTTGGCTGTGATATAAAAAAACTAAAACAATGTACTTTAATCATTGAATATAGTTTTAATAAAATCTTCCAAACGAATTCATTTCAAATTCAAAATTCAAGTTTGATATTTTTTTTTTGGTTATTTTTAAAATCCTTCAAAACTCAAAAAAATTGTATTGCCTCTAATCGGATGCCGCAACTGCTTTTGAATAAATAATTTTGTGATTTTATTAAGAGCAATTTTTCATCCAGTTACTTTTTAGCACAGAAAATGTAAATTATTGATTTGAAGGGCTATATATCACCTTTGTGATCACCAAATAACCCATGTGATATCTTAGGCGCATATTAAAATATTTATTATGATAAAAAAAAAAATTCAAAAATATTGACCAATTAACATGCATAGTGACACTTATTTAAAGTAAGTACTTGAAGCAAAGTGCCCTTACCCTGGGGTCCCATGCCGGCAAACATACACATACTACGTAGATATTGCGTATTAATTGCATTTATACTTTGCTGCTATGAATTCTCGATTAATTTGCCTAAAAGGCATCGATTTCGTTTACGTTCTCTGTGTTCGTTTCAATTACTTATCACTATGACAATACCGCAATTGACCGCTTTTTCCTTTTTTTTTACACTGCACAATTTGTTTTGCTATCGTAATCTCCACGAATTGTGTCACGATATCAAACAATTAAACGAATACGAAAGTGATTTCGTGTGTTGCGGGAAAAAGTGAAAAAACTAAAAACCAAAATGTTGATTGCCTCAATCAAATGTAGCATTATTCTAAATAATGACCTCCAAAAATATAGACGATACTTGTTTGATTGCTCAATATTGATTAGTTCGCATAACCATCCTGCGCTCTTGCTTCATTTCCGCGCTTATTCAATTACTTCACATAATTTCTAACACCTCACTCCCACTTATTTGCCTTTTCCTTCTTTTTATCGTATTTTATTTGCTTAATTTATGAGTCCATTTTCGATTTGTTCGATTTTATGATCCTTGCAGTGCTTGAGTTTTATGTTAATTTTCAATTTGCTTAATTTGTCTGCGTTGCGTGTCCGAACAATTTATTCACTCTCTTATTTTTTGTTTATTCTTTGTGCTTTGTTTTGTTTAAAAGGGGTTTGTTGTGGTAAATTGCTGTCTTAATTATTTATTTGTAGTAATTATGATTAGTAAATGCTGCTACTAGGCAGCGCTGGGTATTTAATAAAACGTTTTGGGGTTGAGAGAAATCGGTGTGAGTGAGTTTATGAAAGTATTTACGCGGGTAGGAAACAACGGAGTATGCAAAGCGATTGAAATTATATTGACTGACACTGCTGGACATGGAGATGAAACTATACTGATATCCTTTACCAGAATGTCAAGTGTTGTTTGACGGAATGATGATTTATTTGCGCAAAGTAAATACAGATAATGCTGTCTTACTGATGTGTAGCAGTGACGATTTTTAGGTACGATTGTACTTTTGTCGCGATTAGTTAATTTTGAGACGATATCTACGAAGGTACATTTAAAGTTTTATATTCAATTATTTCCAAAAGGCTTACTTTTAATTATTTACATTGCTGTTGTTAATTTCGCTTTAATTGAAGGAGTGTCTTAAGAATTGTCCCCATTGAAAGAATGCTTTTAAATTGATAACTAAAGTAAATGTTAATTTTAATTTTTATTCATCAAAACTCTGTTCCATTCAAATTCAAAATACCATGGTCTTTATAAGCGTTTCTACTCAATGATGATTTTGTCTACCTATATGATCCAATTTTCAGATTTTATGTAAGTTTTATGAAAAAAATGAAAACAACGAGCGCTCAAAAGCTTTTCATATATGTATCTTCACAAAAAAAAAATGATATTTTTTCTATTTCTGTGGGATTACACTAACAAAAAAATTAACTTAACAGTTATGTTAATTGTTTTCACCTTCGATTAAACAGCATTTTCAAGACGATCAGGCGCACGACCGATCAGCGATCAGTAACGCTTAGCACGTATGATCACTTGCAGGCTATAAAGGCTATCAAATTACATTTTTTGTTTTGGGTTATAAGTACATAATATTTTTTTAATTGCCAAGAGTCAAAATGTCGTTGTCCCAAACGCTTTTCGTGCAATCTGATATGCTTGAAGGGTTTCGTCCTTTCGCTATATTTATTTTTTCTCACTCTCTCTTCTCTTGCTCGCTCTTTGTCTCTGTCGGAGTCGATCATCTCACTCACACCTTTCGAGGACAGATGGTCGTGTGGCGTTTAATTAAAATTTTTATTTTGTAGATTACTTCGAGGAGGATTTTTTATTGGGAACAAAAAGAGTCTGCCTTGCTTCGCCTACATACGTACATACATACATAGTAATGTATATTGGCAACGCGCAACGGCTGCGTAAATGTTTGTTTATTTTCTCGATTTTTTGATATATATAGTATATATTTTTTTTGATATAACAAATTTTTACATCTGTTGTAACTGCGCTTGCGTAGACAGTGGGTGGCCTTCCTTGGATTGCTCAGTTTAAAAGTGTGCCTTATGGTTGGCTCACTTTTTTCTTAAGCATAACTTTCGCTTGTGCCCAGTGAATTCGCTGCAGCTGGTAATGAGCCAGGGGATGTTCAAGTGACGACTCTTTCGTTGCACTCACGGTTTTAACATTTTTTCAATAATAATAGCTCGAATTTTCATTGCTGAGTCAGCAGGTTTCTTTCATTTTTGACTCACTTGGACACACCTTTTTCACCCGAAAACAAAGTAAGCGAAGACAGTCGGTCTTCCCCAACTCATTTAAATGCATAACAGCAATTGTTGGCGAATCCAACTTCCGTTTTCACTTCCTAACCCCTGCCTCTGAGCAGATCGCGTCAGTATATTGCAAACGCCTGCGTGGAAGCGCAACAATGGCGGCTAATTAGCTAAACAGTTATATTGTTGACAAGCCTTTCACAGATTCCAAATGACGGCAGAGCGCGATCGTACGCCGATACTGGCGGAAATACAAAGAGACACTTGTTTAATAACTTATAAATAAATTTGTGCTACAGTCGTTGCTCCATAGATAGTTAATATGAGTACATGTGTATACAATATCTACATACATACATATGTACTTATATATTTTTAGGAGAAAAGGCGCGCTATATGCTAAGCGTCAGCACCTAGCAACCCATCGTCGTCGTGTGTCAACAATCGCGTCCAACAGCCGCCGCTGCGTATTCTCATCCAGATAAACGTTTTACTACCAAAAATAACTACGCAAATAAACATTGCAGCAGTCTGAAGTCACCACACACTACAGTTAGACTTTAAAAATCCCACTCCAACGCGTTCTGTGGACAAACGATCGAGCTTGTCGCTACGCACGCATTGCAGCAGCAGCTATGGGTAATTGTAGCAAGCAAGTCTTAACACTTGTGTCAAGCTAATAACAATTGAAGTCAACCAAAGCAGAGACTATGTACTCGCACTTCCAACAAAAGCCACCAAAAAAAAAAAATAAAGCCAGCGTTTATTTGCTTGCATATAGTTCGTACACATGTACAAATATATTTCTAAGAACAGTAATTAATCTTTTTAAGTATTTCCACTATGCCAAGCCGCAATTACCCCGTCGCGGCCAAACACCGCCGAATGCTGGAAGACAACTCTTCTAGCCACATGTTGCACGGCAAACTGTTCAAACATTTAAGTTTTCGCCTGATTTTTCATGCCTTTAAATGTGTGCTATTCCGACGCCATCATTTCCATTATATTTCATAATGGATGTGTAAGTGTGTACATATGTATGTATGTATGTGCATACATATGATGAGGAAATAAATTAGATTCATTAAAGAATGGTTTGAGAACAAATATTGCTTTTTATTCGAAAACAAAGCAACATAAATGAGTTCGTAGACTTAAACTAGTAAAGCAATAAGCAACTCGGAACTATTTTTGTTTTACATTTTTTTTTTCAGTAAAAAAAATATGTACTTTAAACATGTTTGTGAATACATAGCGGGTACTCAGCCATTATAATGTTATTCTTTAACCATAACCTGTACGAATACGCAGCAGAACTCCAGCAAGCAATCTAGAAACATAGCTAAAAGTCAAGCACAACAGTTCCTTAAAATAAAAAGTGTTAGGCAATTTTTTTTTTTTTTTTAAATCAAAGAGTTAAATAAAGATATCTGATCTAATTGCGCAAATGTCTGCTGTTTTGTTTTACTATGCAAACAAAAACAAGTCAACTTTCCACGCCTCATCATTCTTTGCGCTTATTATAAAATAGACAATTTTGAGCGAACTCTACTAGTTTCATTTTATACAATTTACACAGCTGTATTTGAATAAACTTAGGCACTAGTAAAAGCTTACTTCGTAGTTTAGTTTCACTATGAACAAAAAAAAAACAACTTAAATCGCACAAAATAACTTAAACCTAAGTTGTAAACTGCACAATCGGCACACAATCTCGATGCATACAAGTTTAACGCTTTACTAACTCCCCACGCTTTTCGCAAACAATCCTGCTCGCATATGCAATTTCTCTAGACACCTACTTAAATACAAATATGAGAAAATAATCTTTATGTGATTTGAAATTGTAGAATTGTTCGCTACTTGTGTGTGTACCATATTTGCAAAGATGTTTCGCGCAAACCAATTGGAACTCAAACAAAAACATTGTGGATTTATGGAAAATCACCCGCATTATATTAATCGAAAAAAATATTGTTCTGATAATTGTTGACACAATAGAACGAGGGCAAATAAGAAAACTAAGTTATACATACATATGTGTGTATGTATGTGTGTATGTATGACGCTCGTGTATAACCTTACTTATTTACAAGTAAGTAAGCAGAAAGGGTATTTAGTCCAAGTACTTAAGGAATAGTGCAAATTCATAGCAAATTTAAATCAAGTGTTTGAAATTGAGTCGGAATTACATATCTAATTTGCCTGTCAATCTAAGAATTTTCCGTGGAGTCCAACATAGCATGTCAGTCCTCGTTTAATTCTCACGTTCTCCACTGTTCTAGGACTTTTTTTTTGTGGTATCTCGAAAGAATGTAAAATAGTCCCTAATTGTTTCGAAATTAATTACAACTATTTCTAAAATCGTCTCAGAATTTGATTCTTAAATATTCTTATACATATGTATATTATCATCTAACTGGGTGAACATAATTGAGTGGCTGTCAAAAGTTAAAATACTCTAAACTGCGCACAATGTTTGGCTGTAGCTGTGGCATACTATTGTGGCTGCGATAAAGATTGAGCCATCTTGAAATTTTGGGGCGCTACGCTGTTGACTGTTTAAAATTTGAAATTGAAAAATTAATTGAATTGGTAAAATAGCATATATTCACGACAGCCGATAGAAATGCGGCTTAATTTTCCTCAACCATTTTAACACCATTGTCTTCATATATTTTAGCGTTGTCACAAAATAGCTATCAGCTGATGTACTACATATGGATGTAGTTAACGAAATAGCTTGTGGCTGTAGTACTGCATTCTGTTCAGCCATTAATTATATATAGAGTCTCAGTCGTTAAATTAAGCTCAGTAAACATGTACGAATACGTCTGTGTTAAACAACTTCTTCAAGTGATTTGTTGTTTTCTTAAGTAATTCGTGTATGCTTTCATAATAAAATATTTATTTTTTAATTGAAAGCTGTATAAATTGAGAATATTTTGTGTACATATGCATACGTATGTTTGTACGTGTGTGTGTTTTTTTTTCTTAGAAACTGTTAGCTTTCATTCTTTCTTAATAAATAATATTATTTGTACCTCTTTTACTCACTTTCGTATAATCCGTTTCATTAATGATTTAACGAATAGTTTAAGGTTTTACAAAATTTTATTAACGCATAAAAGTTATTTTGAAAGATTCAAAAATTGAATTTGTATTTTTAAGAAAAGTTAAAAGATTTGTATTCGCGTCCTTTCGTCGAGCTGCTTATTGACTTCGCTGTTGCTTCAAAACTCGTTGGTCCTTTGTCGGCGTCGATGTAGCTTTACATTTGTAGAGATATAGTTTTGTAGCAAAATGTTCAATGTGTGGTTTGAATTTAAGGGTTACCAACTATTTGTTTGGGTTTTCTTTATCCCACATGTATTTACATGAGTACATATTTACATATCGTATTACGCATTACTTAGTTTCATAAATATACACACAAATTTTATTTGACTAAATTATTTTTATACAATTGTTTAACTTTTTGTTTCTGTTTATTACAGTGCAAACAATGTGGCAAATCGTTTAAACGCTCATCGACTTTATCTACGCATTTGCTGATACACAGCGACACTCGGCCATATCCTTGTCAATATTGCGGCAAACGTTTTCACCAAAAATCGGACATGAAGAAACACACATACATACATACTGGTTAGTTCAAAAAAAAAAGTATATAAATTTTTTTTTTTTTTGAAAGCATCGTTTACTTTTGCGTTCTGTGATCTGTTTTTCCCAAAAAAACATTATACAAATGAAAAAGTAAAAAAATGTGGGCCCTCATTTTATGAAACCTCCAACAACTAAAATCATTAAATGTTACTAGACCATATGGTTTGTAAAATGGTTTGAGCAAAACTTTTGTTATCGCCGCATGCTATCTGTCATTAGTTGCGAAACAATCGACGTTATTGAGTGGACAATTCCTGAAACAGGGTGTTTGCATGTGGAACCTTATTCTTTTACACACAGTAAACTTGGAAAATATTTTTAAAGCTTGAATGTTATGCCATAAACTATTATTTAATGGTTGAAATGCAATTGGCTTTTTGCAGTTTCCTACTGCACTGCTCTGAAACTAACATTGGAGTCATAAATATGTACCTAAATACAAGTTGCAGTAAGACTTGATAATATGTTTTCTTCGCAAATTTGGTGCAAACTTACCATAGCTCTGTATATAGTGTATATGGTATTTGCTCTTGTAGCAAATATTGCCAGCACCTTTTAAAAATTTACTCTTCCACTGCTGCACTTACATACGAAAGCCAGCTGAGGCCCACCCTCGACGTTTCGGTGTGTGAAAGCGCGTGTCACGTGCCATTCAAGCGTGCAATATTGTCGACACTTTGCTAACAATTAAATCACTCGGTCATGCACTTGTAACGTATGTATGCACTCTAATGTATGTAAGCATGTACATAAATGCACACCGGTGTTATCTGATTTAATTTTACTAATTGCGTGATTTCGCTGCACAAGTGTAAAATCATTTAATGCACCGTTCACCTGTCGCATTGTAAAAAGCCTTACAATCACTCATACACATACATATGTACATGCGAACTTATGTATATTTATGTATGTATGTATGTGTGAGTATTTTATATATCCAGAGGGCTCTGTGAACGATGTCCCTTCGTTGGAAAATCAACAGAGTTATTAATATTTTTAATTGCTTCACCCCACTTGCCCACATTTTGCAGCGCCCTCGACTGATTTCAATAAACACTCATACATACTATACATATAATTTTATTTTTACACCTCAAGAACTTATTGATTAATCCGTTGTATACATTTTTTGTCTTTTCATTATTTTGCAGGTGAAAAACCGCACAAATGCACTGTTTGCCTGAAAGCCTTCAGCCAAAGCTCCAACCTTATCACGCACATGCGCAAACACACCGGCTACAAGCCATTCGGCTGCGGCCTCTGCGATCAGTCGTTTCAACGCAAAGTGGATTTGCGACGTCATCGCGAGAGTCGCCACGAAGAGAGCCTCCCACCCCTCAAAATGGAGGTGAGCAGCAGCAGTTGCTGAAGGTACGCCCATAGTCCGACAGGGGCTCTTAGCTATAACGAGACTGGTAGTTTGTTGGTCATGCCGCACAGATATCTGCTATGAATTGGCTAAGTGTGGATGAGAATTCGAGCGTGAGTTGGAATTGCAAGTAGTGATAGTTTCTAAATACAATTTAGTTGCATATGCACATGGTTATACACATACATACATACATACTTATATGTATATTATTATATAGAATTGTTTGAGCTAAATAGTATTTATGTAAAAAGTATTCATAGTTAACAATAATTAAGTTTAGTTTATTTCGTATTGTGTGGTCCCAGTTTGTCTGCTGAGATCCTAAGTCGTTTAAGCCAAAGTTTTGTACACACAAATATACATACATACATACATGTCTACGAGTATACATATATGCACGGACATGTGTATTTCATAAGTTTAAGAAGTTAAAACATTCAAGCATAATTTGATCGTTTTCCCTTTAGCCAGTGAATGTGCGTGCTTGCGCCTCAACAGGCAAGCCGAAGTTAGTTTGTTTTAAGCGTTTGATCTTCTAATTGATTAAGTGTTGCACATAAGTTTTAGCGTTTAGTTAGATATAAAGTGAAATTGCCGAATGAAAACAATTCAAATTTTTGTCAAAGCATTTTTGCATTTATACTCGTATGTACATGCATACATATCTATGTATATTGTTGTTGAAATAATTGATTTTAATTGAAATTAATTGTACGTATGTATTATCAAATAAATAAAGCTGTAAATACACTCTTGCCACAATTCGGACCTTAAAGCAACATTTGGCCTTTTACAATATACAAAAAAAAATTGTAATACTAATGTTAAAACAAAATTTTGTTAAATACGTCACAGCTAAATAAACCAAAGAATGTATTTTATCTTTTAAGTTGGTGTAAAGAATTTTCCCGAAAATCTCTAGAATTTGAAATTTCATCAACTGTTACCAGTTTGTTGAATTTTTCAGAATTTATGCATTTACCGAACTAGATGTAATAAAAGATGATAGATTTTAGTTAATTTAATTTTAAAAATTTTCCTGTTAAGCTTAGTTTTGTCTTATTTAAATCATATTTATTAATTAAACCTTTTTGAAAAAATAAAAACGACAAAATAAAACACAGCTTTTTTAAATAAAAAAAAATGGCTGCTCAATCAGATGCATACGTCTATGCATACATACATACATACTACATGCCTCTATGTATAAATATATGACGTACTTGCTCCGGGGGTGAAAAACAAATAAGGATAGCAATCTGATCGGGGAAGTAAAGTTCACAACAAACAGAAGTAGGAAGCTGAGAGTAACGTGCGCTCTCGTATTCCCGCATGATGTTGTTTCGGCAGGGAGTTTGTTAGTCATCTTAACTGCGACCGCGACTTGATCGTAACGTTTTTACTATAAAGCTACCTAAAGACCTAAATTTGTATGCCTCTAAAGTTGAAATGGGCTCATCAGTTTAGCGACATCTCCAAATTTCTTTTCCGACTATCAAAATTAAAATAAGCAACACATTTATTCTCTCTGACGGCGTATAGCATAAATTGCAAAAAAAAACAAAAAAATTTCGTTTCCAATTTAATTTTTATTTTCCTCCGAATCCTTCTACTCCACTACTTAAATTAATTATCCACAAATTACATACAAATTGGCAATGTCATTCGACTGATCGATCGAACCAGTGATCAAACCTGATTTCAGCGAAATATGTGCGAGTTAATAATTTTCACTATTTTCCGACAATTTTGGCGGCACTACAGAAGCCGCGAATAGTTATCGCCTGCGGCAATCCTTTGATCTGAATCTTGGCAATGCCAAGTATGCCACTTTGTAAAAGGCCGCCAACATTACAACCACTTCGAAAATGAAAAAAAAAAAACACCCAAAACACTTTAAAACACTAATGACACTGTAAAGTCCATCGACGGTTGTTCAGCGGTACATTTCCAATTTTTTCCCTTAACAAATTACAAATCACACAAAAGTATTCGCAAATACATATTTTTCGAATATCGTCAACGGCAACGGCAACGAACAATTATCATCAACGAACTTCATTGATTGCCGATCAATGCAACGATCTGCGCGAACATCATTACGTATACCTTCAATGATAATTATATTTAAAACGCTCATACCTAATCATCAATGCACACATTCACGTTTATTGAGCATCAGTTGCAGAACATCATTGCTGGAGTAGTCGCATGAGCTCGGAAATAAAAGAAGAAAGGTATTCTGTAATCACTTTCTGGGTACGCGAGTAAATGTGCCAAATGATTTTGGTAAATCTCGTTGACTGAATTTTTATTGTTTTCTTTTTTATTGCTATACCGAAAAAATCAGGCATCAACGTGCAATGTGGCTGCGCCAAACAGCGCAACCCTTCAGCTCCGCTGTGAAAATTCCCAAATTTGTCCCTTCGATCAAAATCGATCATAAAGCGCTGCAGTGCGACGATCATTGATCAATGCATTTAGCCATTTACGTAGATGGCTAAAGTGTTGCACATCTTACCTTACAACTTGATGTGTAACAAATTGTTGCAAGGCGAGAGACGTGACGATAAAATGCGAGCCAGCGAGTGAGAAAAAGTTGCCAAATCAATTTGAGGCACAGTGTCGTCTGGGCTAAAGCCACATTTTTACATGTCTGTCAAGGACTTTTCGTTTTGTCTCTTTGAATTCGGCAGCTGACTTGTGGATGCCAACTTTGCCGCTACTTGCAAACGCGTTTGCTGAAAAGCCGACAAAGTGATTGGCGGCATGTTGAATGGCATTATTGAAATTATCGACTCCGCACAGTGGGCGATTCGCCAGCGCGTTTAATTAATAACTTCCACAGTAAAGTAGCTGTATGCAAACAGTTTGAGTGTATTCGAAGCTGAAAGACAATTTGCCTGAAAACTGGAATTTTTAAATTCGAATAGACACAATAATAAACACTTCTAGAAAAAAATAAGTTTGGGGTGATTACGACTTAATCTTATAGAGTTCTACTCCACGAAAGGCAGGTGTACGCTACCAAGAGCACATTTTTAATCGTAATTTCGTCTAAGCTTTATATTTAAATAATAACTACACTTTTAAATAAAGAAAATAAATATATTTATTATTGCGGAAAATTGTTGCCTCTTTTATTCTAAAATCGCCTACTGTGCACCACTTGCGACATAAGAAAACGTTCAACGCATTTGCGGCACTTTATCCTGCGTTGACATATCGCGTAAAATAATACATTGTAGTACCCTGATTTTAAAATTAAATATGAAAAAAATTAATTTTTCATTAGTAAATAAAGTAAAGAAAATTGTTTAATTAAAAATATCTTTTCATGTCGAGTAATTTAAAGCCAAAGTATTTGAAACTTAACTTTCTCGGTGAAATACACACTCATATGGAAGCGGGAGGAATAATTCCATCTCAATAAACTTAATATATTTTTTCAATTATGTATGTAAATTCCTAATTGCCGATATATCGATAGTCCCTGGAATGTTTATATTTGAGGCTTTCACCCACTATTGTTTACATAGAGCACTTGCAGTCTAGTAGTATTTGAAACTTAACTTTCTCGGTGAAATACACACTCATATGGAAGCGGGAGGAATAATTCCATCTCAATAAACTTAATATATTTTTTCAATTATGTATGTAAATTCCTAATTGCCGATATATCGATAGTCCCTGGAATGTTTATATTTGAGGCTTTCACCCACTATTGTTTACATAGAGCACTTGCAGTCTAATGATATCTCCATATTTTTGGTAAAGATTTTTCAATGCAAACAACGTGCTCATACAACTTTCTACCTCTTTTTATATTACCTCAATTCATCTCGTCTCTGATTCCTACCCAAAGGAGCCGAGCTTTCAATTGACTAATTGAATTCGATAGCGAGAAGCTCATTGAAGAGATGACTTTCTTATGGCAAAATCGTCTAAAAAGCCATTTTTAACTCATCAGCAGATTTGTGATATGACACAGAAAGCTCAAAGGTCGGAAATCTGTTGTAAATGAAATGAGGCACGTATGTATGTACATATGTTAGAGGCAAGTATTAGAAGTTAGCGATTTCGAAAGATAACTTTGCTTTTATTATTTGGATACCATTTTTTTGGTACAATGGTTTTAATTTTACTCAAAAAAGGAACTTCAATTCTGTAACACATGTTTTTCTTTCCGTTTAGGCGTAGTGTTCGCGATAACTAAAGCCGGCTGCAGTTAGTTGTTGCATACTTGTATTATTAAATTTATTATTAAAGAATTTAAATCTACTTTCTGAAGAGCAGTTAACGGCCTTACTATTCAACCAAACAGCAATGTAACTAAGCGCGGATGTGTAGCAGGTGAAACATTAACTAATTGTCCCTCAAACCTGTTCGTTTCCCATCACTCCAATATGGTTATCTTTGCCTTCGACCGACGCAATACCTGCAGTGAATGCCTAAATCTCTAAACAACTTGTATCGAGAAAACCAGCTGATTGCCACTGGCATCTGCAACATATAATTTCCGATTAACAAAACAAAAAACGAAATAAAAAATCAAAAACTCACAAAAACCTAAATTAGGCGCGTGTCTACGAAATGAAATCACAAAATCAACTCATCTACACGGCGCGTGTGAGTGTTTGTGTACCGCGCTGGTATCCTTTGAGCCAGACTTTCAGCTAATACGCAGACACACAGCAATTGTGGCAGCAAGTTGATGTTCAGGTACGAGCAACGAGTGGTGCTTGAGTCAGCAGAGGGACTTGTTGGATGATGCGCGCAGCGGCCGAATGCCAATGTTGCTACAAATTAAAAATGCGCGCACAGAATTTTTTTACGTTTCGCTCTCTTCGTATTTTTTTTTGGTTTTGGTGGACGAGTATGCCAGGCAAAGTTGCAGCGGGAAAATTTTCAGCGCACCTTTCGTTGTCTGTCGTTTTGCTAAAGCGACAGGTGCGCATGTTGCAGGCGCACACAAACAACAACAACCAGCAGCATACACGAGGCCTATGGAAGACAAGCGGAGAAAAAGAAGCAGCGTAAAAGCAGTTTCAGCTTAGATGCCTTCACCATCAAGCGTGCCGCTCAATGAACGAACGAAGATTCGTGTCCTTTTGCTGTCTTCTGGCTAAGTCGGTGAACAGCCACTTCAACCGAGTGTTCGGGCTGCTGATCCTGATTATTGCCAACACAAGTCAAGTCAAGTCAAGTGCCGCAATAAGGCCAGCAACAACAACAAAAATACATTGTTGATGGTTGTCTTCTGCGCTAGATTCTCGCAGCGGTGCATTTTCGTCCTCCTGCTCTTTTCGTGTTGATTTAATGTGGCAACCGCTGCGCTGTTGTCCTTTCTGTCGCCGCCAACAACAGCAACTACGCAATCATTTTTCACACATCTACAATATATTCGCAACTGTCTATATTTGTTGCTGTTGCTATTATTCTTATTTACGGGTATTTCAAGATTCACAGTTGCAACTGCAGTTGCATGTTGCATGCCTCCGTTGACTTGCGCAAAGCCGCCAGCAGTCGGCGTACGGCGAACAGTCGACGCGAGGACAAAACAAAATTAATTCCTTGCCATAATTTATAATTCAACAGATGACACGAGCCAAGCCACAAGGCAATCCTACTACATACATATGTAGATGGTCGACGTCAGAACGCACCGACGCACGGTGGACTGCCGATAAACAGCAAGAAATGCTACGAACCGCGCGTCACATGGCCGATGCGGCTTTAATGTGCGGCACATGCCGCACAGGTTATTTGTAAATGTTTCTTGGCAACTGTTTTGCGTGCCATCCTCTTGATTGTTGTTGTCTTTTTGTTCTGCTTTGCTAGCCAGAGAAGGGTAGCGCCCTTTTATTTTGAATCCTTTGTGCCACTTTGCACAAACACAAACCGGCGAAATATTTGTTTTTAACTTGTTCTTATTTTAATATTTTTCCAATTTCGGTTCGCCGCTGCTGTTCCAACACGACCACTGTGCTTCAGCGTTCGGCTATTTGGCTGCAATTATTGTACGTATTTGTTTTGCAACATTTGAAGATGTCGTCGCCGTTGTTGTTTCGTCAGCAAACATCAGTTATCGGTTTGTTGAACCTTTGTGTCACCGTCGTTGACCTCTTAATCGGTTCTTTCGCCTAAGCGTTCCTTCGATTAATTTACAGTCGGTTAACAGTTATTCACTATTGTCCTGCGCCAGCATTGCCAAAAAAACAACTTCTCTTCATGTGTAGGTTTTTTTTATTTTTGTGTTTTATTTGTTGCTTACAACTCATTGAGGTTAGTTACCTATGCAAGCCGATTGGGGTTTTTCAACTTTGCACTCCACTGTTGGCTTATAAGCTTCTGCACCTGTGCTACTCGCAGGACATTCAACGCGGACATGACCCACGTAACTAATTTATTGGTTTTATACAGAAATAAAGAATTGTCTTAAATTAAAAATGTTTGAATTTTAAAGCAATCGTGGATCAGTTCGAGATCGAAAGAACAGGTGATGAATTCATGGAATGTCATTGACTTGTATTTATGTACTTAATGTCCTGAGCTCTAGCCTTAACATACACATTTTAAGTTAGATTAATTTAGAAGTTTAATTCAAATGCAAATTAAGATGAATGCAGCTTTGAGATTGAGTCATTCATAGTATTTTATTTAAAGGTCTATCGTATTCAATGTTTGTTAGGTAGAAAATTTACTGCAGTGGAGGAATGTGTGAACATCGTTACCCAATAGATGTGTTGAACAGAGATCCGCAATTTACTGAACCCCAGCTTGGGGGTTACCGTTATATACACTTCCCTTTGAGGCGAGCAAATCGACAATCGCCACAATTACGCAGAAGGAGAATTGTCCTCCTGATGCGGCTTGCAAAAGCGAGGATATTTCAAGAAGGTCTGCCGGAAACGGTAGAGACAAGGCCAGTACTTATGCAACAGCTAATGAAATTTTTAGCTTAAGTCCTATTTAACGCAGGTTCTAGGCATGTTAATCCCGAGGTCCCGGGACATTTATTTTTTTAATTTTGTATCATTCATTCAAATTTCCCTTTCAGGGGCGAAACAAAGCTTTAAAAGAGTTCACAATCCGTGTTCATTGTCGTATTTCTATAATCCGCTATCCAAATAATGGTGGAACGTATGAATACATTGTGCAATTCAAGCAATTAATTAGCAATAAACAGCTTTTAATAAATATGAGAGGTCAATTTCTTAAAAATAAGAAAATATAAAAATAAACCTTTAAAACAGAATTAAACACTCAAAATAACACACTAAACATACCTTTTTAGAGTTGTATTGAAATATGAAAATTTAACATGAAAAACAAAAACAACAAGTTTACATTTGTTGTATTACGATAAAAGAATACGACAAATAAAGGCTTTTTTTTGCGCTTGCCATGCATAAATGAGCTGGAGAATATCCAATAATCGAAAGGAATAAATTTTATCAGAAGCCTTGGTAAATGAATTTGAAGTTTTTGTAATAAGGCGAAAAGGCTATGTCCTACAAAGAGCATTTAACATTTTGTCGACAAACCAGCCAACAAGTGCTGAGGCACAGCAGTGCAAATTAAGGTTCAGGTTGGAGGATAACATTCTTTATGCTTTTATTTCGTTAAAGTTCCATTTTAATCAAAATAAGGAATAAATCTGCCTGGCTCAAAATGGAATGGGCGATGTATTTAATTTTTACTTAATGTATTTCTTTTTTTTACTGAATGGTAATATTTTAATATTTAATACTGGTATCAAATAGTCATTAAAAATAATTTGACTTTGTGTAGTTGCGTTTGCTTCTGTACCAAATACATATGTATATTTGTACTTGAAGTATAAATTATTTTGTATGTGTGTCACAATTTACGTTTATTTTTGTTCTTGAAAATACCAATAAATACGTACACGAATTTACGTTTTTGACAAATTACAAATTACGAATAAAAATTTCGCTAAATTCGGGATCCCGGGATTGTCCCGGAATTTTCTTTTCAAATCTCGAAAATCCCGGGATCAATAAAATGCCCAAAATTGACATCCCTAGCAGGTACTTACATACACGCTTGCATTAAAAAATAAAACGGTTTTGTTCAAAACTTAATTTAGCTAAATACTCACGTTAGAATATTAATAAAGGAAGTGGATTATCGTAACATCCTTAAAGTCGAACAAACATTTCTTTAGGGTTAAACACCTGTGCCCTCATGATTTGTCAACCTTTTCTGCTAAAGTAGTATATGAAATGGCATTTCACCCTTTTTTCAGTGTCAAGGAAATTTTCATACTAAATGAAACGGGCAAGTGACTGCCTTATGCGGGCGGAAAATGTACAATTAGATGGATATAATTTTTTATTATCTTAGTAATTAGTCAAACGGAAACTCATTGTCTAAGCACAAAAACCAAGAAAAACCACAAAGATCAAGGACATAAAAACCATTATGAAACTTTTAGTAATCTAGGCGAGGAGCCGAGCGGATTAGGAGAGACATAACTGACTTTTTAAGCACTTGAATGAGAGTACAGCCATGTCATTTGTAATACTTCAAACTCAAATAGGGGTTAATTCGTCGTTCTAATCCTGTGCATCGAAGCCATTGTCCTGCGTTATGCACCTATGATGGGAACAGCAACAACAAGCGCAACAATGCTTGAAGTGGCAAGTAAAGTGGCTGCTATGGCCCAATCGGTATGCGCAGGTGACTTTTTCGATTGGGAAAAAATCGTCCCTTTAACATGCCAGCCCTTTTGGCACGGCATCGCCACAATGTTAACAAAAATAATAGTATCAGTTAATAAAACGAAAATTGGAATTAAAAAAACCACATCGACTTAGTAAATTAAATGAGCAAGAGAACCCAAAAATGCAGAACGGCAGTGAACCAAGTGACGAATAGCGGAAGAGCGGAGGCCATCAGCATTCTGTTTGTACGAACATTCGCTGCTAGCGAGCTGCCGAGCAGGTTACTACACTAACAGAAAAACAATGTCTTAGGTCAGGACGCGCCTTACAACAATGCCAACAATCAAAAAACAAAATTGAATTTAGCGGCAACAGGCACAACGACAGCAAGGCAGGTGGGCAGGTGGCGGCTTTGACCGCGTTCAGTTTCGATGGTCGAGTTTGTGATGTTCGATTTGAGATGCCGCGACAGCAAATAGTGCAAGTGATGCAAGTTGGCGCAAGTGAGTGGAATGGAATGAAGAAGCGCACGCGTGCGCTAAATTACCAAAAAAGCATAATGAACAGCAGTAAAAATGCTTAATTGTAATGAAAAGGAAGAGTACTCGCACACACTCGTACACATTGAAAGAGAATATACATATAAATACACTAAACTAGTAAAGCTGCATACAGGCAAATATTTACACACACTTATAACATATACATATGTACATATGTATGTATATGCTCGTACTTGCACATATGTATGAATGCATGTGGATGTTAGATATTGGACGAAATCGAAAGCGCAAGTTCAAAATACAAAATAATAGCAAGTTATTCAAATAACCTTAGTCTGCCCGCGCTTAAATTGGTTGAAGCTATGCATCGATCAACTGACTATTCTCCCCTTCATTTAAGCACTTTCAATAAGTTAAATTTTCAATTGTTTTTAGATTTATTCATTTCTCCATGCAATGCATGTAAAGGCAAACGATAATTTCGAAGAAATAACTGAGTATCCTAAATTTGGGTCAATACGATTGCTGTTATGCGAGAGCTAAAGCAGAATATGAAGTAACAACAACAAACAAAAAAAAAAACAAAAAAAAAAGAACAATCCGAATAAATAACACGTAAAAACCAAGGCAAAAAATTACAAGAAAAGGGCAGCAGCACCGACGACAGGTGTAGCCAAAGTGGCAGCAGGTCAAAAAAAGCAAAAAGGTATTTTGTAATATCGAAGAAGAAGAAGAGCTGAATGTAGCAGAAGATAGGCAGACAAATCTTAGTAAAGGTGCGACAGCCGTTTGGCTCTAAGCTGATACAATTCAGTTCAAAATTGTTTCAAAGAAAATAGTTTTTTGTAGCATTTAATCTGGAAAAAGGCATGAATACCGGGTATAATAATAAAATGTGATGTGTAAGAATCGGCAAATCGTTAGGCGATTTATTTACATGTGAGCTTACAAATAAATCACTTTTATTCATTTTCTCGGCATCAGTTCACGACTAATCCAGAACCACTGCGGGAGTAGTAAAGGGCTTGGTATTTTAGACCCATTTCCTGACTATTTTCGAAATACCTAGAATTGATCCTGAACTATATTAACACATCGAACTTTTCTTTCACTTTCTATTAAATTTTTCACTACCTTTTTGTACTATTATAGCTTTAAATCTTAATGTAATTCTTGAAATGACTCTGAAAAAGTCGTGAATTAGTCCCGAAATAGTGCTGAAATAGTAATCGTGAATTATCCCAAACTAGTCACGAATTAGTAATGAACAGGTTACGAAAGCCTCCATAAATGTTACCGAACTGTTACTGAATTTATCCTAAACTTGCCACGAACTCTCTGCGAAATTATCACGAAAAAGACCTTAACCATTCTATAAGTTTACACACAAGAAGCAGTCCTGATGGGTTTGTCCAGAATTCCTCATAAAATCATTTATTCTCGCAACCAAGATCTGTAAAAATCAGTAACAAGTAAAGGCCGCTGCGCCGTTATTCTTCGATAAGCTTGTCGTGAGTTCAGCAAAATTTTTAGATACCAATCCGTCTATTCTCGTAAACATTTTAGCTTAATTCAAATTTTACCCATAGATGTTTACATTTCAAAAATCGGCATTTAAATTTCAAGTAAGTATGGTAATTAGTAAACATAAACAGTAAAGTAAAGGAAAGACCTAAATTTATTTTGTAAATGACAAGCAGTTGCTGTTAGTTTTGCTTCGCCACGCTTACATACATACATATTTACGGCTTCTTATTAGAAATGCAAAAATGATCCAGGATAAACAAAGTCAACACAGTACTTCAGGAACGCTTTTATTGCAATTTGTATTAAACCTCACAAAGGATCACATGCAAAGACACACACTTTTTCGTGCCCACACCCCGCTCTTCTAGCATCCTCCTTGCGTTCCTAAAACCGGCTATTGCTAATGTTGTCGCTGATCATTGAGCGCCAAGATTGTCTGGCTGAGTATATTACTTTGCGCCAACAGCCGGCAGGTTACAGCAGTCAGCACAGACAACTAGTCAGTCAGTCAGAGAGTCGTCAGTTAAACGAAAAGTCATTCATTTTGACTCTTAAAGAAAAAATTCAAAATGCATGAGCAAGAAAGGCGACACCCAGGACTCATTTACGAAGACAGGTGCAGATTCCTTCTACATATTGTATGATGCATGTAACATTTACAGCGTTAAAAGGATATTGGAAAAAATTGAAATAGCCTCACTTTATGCCTGAGAGTACATACATATGTATGTATGTATGTATGTGTTTATGTACTTATACATATATGAATAAGCCCACATATGTATGTATGTATGTACGTTCAGTGGAACGCACATTCTCCCGGCTCGATTAGCAGCCGGCTGCGGGGAAATCTCTTCAACGCAGGACAATAAACGTAAATCAGTTTGAAATAGTGTCATAAAAATACAAGTTTTAGATAGAAATCGATACATCGAAACACAACTAAATTCGTTTTATGTAAATAGAAATAATATAACAATAATAATAATTTGGAGCTTAGACTATATACATATGTAGCTCAGTGTTTGGCCGAGCGTCTCCTACCATCTGTGGTGTGCGTCTTTATATTCTACCAACGGCAGATGTATTTTATTAGAAGGTTTTCCAATGGCAGAAATACCCTCGGAGGCATGCCGAGGGGTGACAGCTTTTAGAAAAAAACTTTCTATGAAGTTCGAACCTCGAACTCGGCGCCATATCGAGTTATAGCACGTTCCGGTACCCACTCGACAACTGCGGCAACAGAAATAAAGACATATAAATGGATACACATACATAACACATGTGTGTTATTATCTTAGAATTCTTGACCGTCTGCTAGAGACGCTTAAATTTGCGAGACTATCTATCTGTAATGTGTTATTTAAGAATGATTTATTATTTAGCCAATTCCATTCCTTTTTTCTACTTACATACATACATAATACATACGTATGTGTGTATATCAATCATTGATTTCTTGGCGTTTGCTAAATGTCATTGATTTCCCCCACTTTCCTACTAACTATTCGAACAATCGGAATCCATTCAAGTTTCCAAACACCAATTTTTCATTTGCAAATCTTAATCCGTTTCGATTAAGAAAATCTAGAAGCAAGCCAAACGTAAAAACAACGCAGTCGATGTGAATGGAGACAAAGCGGCCAAAGACCGCCGTGACCGTCATGACAAATCCAAGTTAAGAACGCTTAAAAAATCAAGTAAAATAAATGTCTACATAAAGCCAGCGCAATGCGGGTGAGACACTGTGGCAAAAAAATAACAATGTAAAGTGTACATGTGTATGCATTGTTATTTAAATTCTCGGCGAAGCAGATAGGGGTTAAAAAAAAAACAAAATGGCTTAAATGCTAAATGACAAAAACGTCGAAGATACGAAAGTAGACAAGTACATTCACCGTAGCTGGCAATGAGGACTTAAACCCCTAACTGGGCGATAATTAAAATGGCAAAATCTAGAATTTAAAACAGGCAAGCGATTTATTTTAACTCACCTACACCTGTACCAAACTATGTACAGTGTCATCCATTTATAAATGCCTCCCTTAAGATGTAAACTCTGTTATTATTTACCTATTTGTCAAGTCTCACTTCGAACATATGAAAACTATTCGTAAAAATAGACTGGATTATGTTGGACTCCGCGTAAAATAGACAAAATATATGGTTTCTTGCTAATTACTGCAAGAGCTGCTTTAACAGCTCAAAGTTTAAACAAAAGATCGAAGACGGTATCAGCTGTTTTCAATAACCGAAGCAGTAGTATCAGCAAACGGTAGTTGTGTATAACTATGCATAATTGAGTTTATGTTTTGAGTTTACACATTTTGTGTACTGATAAGGAGGCACTGATAAGGGGGACACTACTAACCGGATTGCACTGTATTTACCTAAGCATTTATTCATTTGTTTTCCGCATCGATGTAAACTTTGTAAACTTAAGGAAACCCTACAGTAATTTTCCTTTAGCCAATCCCAGTCAATTTCAAACAAATCGATAAGGAAATGTGAGACAATCTTAATCATCAAAGCAGCAGACATTAAAAAAAAAGATTTATTTGCATAATTAGAAAGAAAATGTTTAAAGTAAGTGCATGCGTGAGTAGATAATTATGTAGAAACTCGTAGAAATACGTCCAGAAGTACTTAGTCAACTAACTAACCTAAAGCTAACTAAATGTCTTCATCTCAAAAACTTTTATTCGGACGGTCCAGCTGCTTGTTGTCTGGATCGTCTATGGTAGCCGTGAATTCCTTCAATAGATCATCATCAACTTTAATAACTTTGTTTATATGAAAGTATGGGCCTCTAATCGCTGTTAAAACAAAAAACAAAGAAATAAGTAAGACAATTTTAGGGTTTTCGGAGAACGGAAAAATGGTACACTCACATGCCATCGGCAAAATCGGCGGTGCCGCAGGTATCCTCGGTATCCCAGTGTCTGCAAATGATACCCACAATGCTACCATTTTTTTGGCAAACTCAGTATCCCTTGCATTCAGGTGATGCATGGGAAAAAGATAAATCAACTCATCCGTATGGTGCACGCCACCATTGAATGGATACTGAGCGTTACCCAAGTCAAACCCAAAATTGGTCTTCTGTCCGACATAGTCGAAGGTGTAGAAGTAAATTGGTGAGCTTGTTGGTTGGCTGAATAGTTTATTTGTAAATCCGATCATTGTCGATTTGAAGTAAAGTATGTTGGCAAGCTGTAAATATATGTATATATATATTTAAATATGTAAAAGTAATAAAAACCACTTTTGTTAGGTCTCACATCGAAGTATGCGGGCAATGCGCGTTTATGGTTGCAACTATGCCACAGATCAGTAGGGAATAATAAGCGCGTCAACGCATTATTAGTCAATCCGGTTGTGTCATTCATCCAATTTATCAAGCCAGTGGCAAATTCGCCCACAGTCACCTCGTTCATATTTTTGTGACGAGCTTTAAAGTCATCGTAAAACCCTTTTCCATCGAAATTAGAATTCAATTTAGATATAATAATATGGAGATACTTATAGCAAATTAAATGTGAAATATTTATGTATGTATATATTGCAGGAGCAGTTTTTCAGTAGACAGTTAAATTTGAATGTGGTTTAAACATAAGTTAACCAAGGCAATGCTAGCTATCTGTTAAATATAAATACAGTTTATGGGACCTAAGTTTAAACTGACTATGAAAAACTGGTACATAGTATTTGTGTAGCTACTAACATGCTAGCACCAATGATCCATCGTGCTTAGTAAAACCGGTCAGTAAAGGCATACTTCTATTAGTAGACCCAATAAGCTCGGCCGGATGCTGGGGAATTGTGCCATAGTAGTCACCAATAATCAGCCCATAACGTTCCTTTATTCATAAAACATTTATGAATGTATTTATACTTTTTATATTTTTACAAAGTGGTAGTGCACTTACGCTTTCCGCCGCCTTTAGAAGATCCATAACTGGCGCCTGCTTCATACATAGCTGCGCTTCGTGTAGCCGTTCACATTGTTCACATTTTAAAGCTCGACAAATGCGTTTCACTTGTGCATGTGGTTCCTGATTCACAGCCCATTTATCCACAACCGATCCAGATTGTATGATAAGACGATTGAAGGTCGATGGTGGTGTTTTAGGACTCACAAGCAGTGCTCCAGCCAATTCGCCCCCTGAACTCTCACCAAATACGGTGACTTGCGACTTGTCACCACCAAATGCAGAGATATGTTCCTGTACCCATTCCAGAGCCAGCATTGTGTCAAGAAGGCCGAGATTGCCAGACATTTCAGGCGTTTGAGTGCCAGAAAAACCAAGTACGCCAAGGCGATATTGGATCACCACGAGCACAATGTCTTTCTCGAGCAAGTATCCTGCTTGATAATCTGAAGCAAATCCAACCTGCAAGCTTCCGCCATGGACGTAGAACATCACTGGCTGCTTGCCATTTAGCTAAGAAACTCGAGTAAAAATATCTTTAAGTATATGTGTATGTGCATTTTTTAGACTAACCCTTTTCGTAAAAATATTCAAAGTGAGACAATCTTCGAGATCACCTGTCAGTTTTTCGGCTGGTAAACGATTGTAGGTAAACAATTGAGGACAAATTCGGCCATATTGGTTTGCTTGGAAAGGTTTCGACCACGGTTTTCTTGGTACAGATGGCTTAAGAATGAATAAATATTGAATTAAATTTTAATGCATAACAATAAAAAATTTCAGCATATCTCATTTTGCTCGTTTTTGTATGTACATAAGTACGTACGGTCACGGTGAGCGAAAACACGAACCAATGGTGACCGTTATCAGAAAACTAAATACTTCTATGAGTAAAAGTGTCTGCGTTGTTCACAAATTATCTAAATGATGAATGAAAATTCTTAATTCTTCTCCCAAAAATAGATAATTTGTGAATACAAATTTATATTTTATTTTAAAAATAATACGCTTAAAAAAAACTGCTAAAATAAGTATAAATTATTTGAAAGATATTGGATATTTTGAAATTAAGTGAATGACGAATGAAAATTTATTCGCCATTCAAAATTATTGACATGAGAATAAATGTTTAATTTTTTTTTTAATAATAATTGATTCTCCTTTGCTCATAAAAAGAGTTATCCAAAAATAGTTGGAATTTTTTAAAACTCGAATTTTCTAAATTTTTACGAAGCAAACTTATCCGCCATCAAAAATGATCACTGTAAATTGACGGTTGCTTTTGGGTGCCCCCACTTACATGTGTACATATGTACATACAACATATCTTCATACATATTAAATATCCTCCAAAATATCAGCTACATATGTTTGTACATACATACGTACATACCTTAAACCGCAGCTTTCCACTCGGTGGCTCCGCATATGGTACTCCTCGGAATTGCATATAAGGTTCATCCTTCCATATTGTAGTATTCCAATTTCCAATCACCACACCTTGGCCCAATAAGTTTACACTCACATCAAAATTAACGACATTGTTCGAGCCAAGAGCACTTTCCCCGGAGATAACCGCTAAAAAAATACTCAAAAGTTCGATTGAAAGGAAATGCATACTGATCTGATCACAGCGATCGGTCAAAGCCAACTGGCAAATGTCTGAACACAATATAATACTTAAGTGATTTTCGATGTAGACTACGTATTGATATTATAATACATATTAATTCCAAGCACAATTCGGAGAGTTTATATATAAAGACGAGTATACACATTTATATATACGTTTGTATAGTTATACAGATATGTAAGTATGCAGTATTGAATTAAAACACCGGCATACTTAACCACATTAGTACTGAGAATGAAGAAGGAATGGGGTTTTACCCGTAAACAAAGCACGCTCATTGCAAAGATTGAGAAATCGCTTTGTAAGGCAATATGCACAAAATGATTTTATAAATGCATGCATAATTACATTTATATGTATGTATTAAACTATTAAAAACATAACTTATAAAACATTCCCAGAAATCAGTTATAAAAGAAAAAATGTGGTGGTAAATGAGTAGACGAAGCTAGAAGGTCCCTACAGAATTAGTCTTCTGAGCCAATTTGCAGAGGAGCACCCTACAATGGTACACAGACGGCGGCTCAGAGACTACGGAAGCTATTGGACCATGGTCCAAGATCAAATGTCTCGGTTTCACTGGGGCCAGTGAGAGAATTCTCATTTCGAGTGACAGTCAGGCGGCGCTCAATAATCTCGTACGAAGTAAAATCTTCGTTAGTTTTTGAGTGCATGGAGACTGAGTGCACTGACTGGGAGGCACCGTATCCTACTTCTTTGGGTACCGGGGCATATGGAAGTAGATGACAACGAAGCAGCTGACTTGCTTGCCAGGAAAACGGTGGCCTCCACTCCTGTTGGAGCCGAGTCGTTTCTTGCGGTGGTTGCTTGGACCTTAAGAGATGACCACCTATCGAGGCTAAAACGAGACTAAAAGATTGAGAAACTCATCTTGGTATAATATCGCAGGTCTTCGACAGTCCAAGTAACTCCATGGAGGGTACAATTTGAAAAGATACAGGCTCCTGATGGGCCTTCCCGAAGAGAATAATCACAGCTATTCTGATGGGTTAATGCAGACTCAAATGTCACCTGCATAAGTTGGGTGTCTAGTCAGGCGTTTTTTACGCTTCTATGACTCGGCAAAAGAGACTGCATAGCACCTGCTCTTGGAATGTGACGCTCCCTATCATCGGCGATCATTGTGGTATTTCTAGAGGTCCTGGGGCTGAAGTCTTGTGACGAGCTTTCGATGGCACAATAGACCTATTGGCCGCAGTGCATACGTCCTTTAATCTAATCAATTTGGAGCCACAACAGCAAACCGATGATTTTTTGACAGCAATGCCATGTTGAAAACAACAAATACAGTATGACTGCTCAAAACTAACTAAGTTTATGATAAACAGCGTATTGACCTTTGTTTTTGAGTGAAAACAAGTTTTGCCGCAGTCAGAGCCGTGCGCGTGCACTTTTTATTTCGTGTGTTTTGGTTCATTGAACATTTTTGTTTCAGTGGTGAGATTTTCTTAGTCTCGTGGTGGGATATTGTATGCTGGCAGTGGTGGAATTGTTAGACGAGTCGATTTTTTTTTGTTATTCTTATCTTAGAACTGTCGCCTTTGTATTTTTGGAATCAATTGTAAATGTTACAAAAATTTATATTTCGAGGAAAATTACCACGTCTATTTGCACATCAGCGAACCTGCAACGACATATACTACCATATTTATAAGTACGTATAATTAAAGCTTTTTTGCCTAGTGCAACACTGCAGTTCGGATATGCACCTACGAATTGCATTGTTACTATTGCTGACGGCCGGCGCCACGCTGTCGAATTCTAGCAATTCGAATACCTCTTTAGCCCAATTGGAGCATAGTCTAATTGATAAATCAGAATGCAATGAGTTACGTTCACTTTGTGCGCACCTCAAACAAACTGATAACATATCGGTGTTGGAGTGTGTAAGCTCCTTTTCGTCCAGTCAATTAGAGGCTGTACCGGATAAATGTCAACATGCTATATGGATGCATCAACATATAATGCTGACAGAAAAGTGGGTAACACAACAACTGGTGCCACAGCACTGCCACGCACAACAACAACAGCTTAATTCCTGCGTCAATGCAGTAAATATGTGGAGCTGTATACACGAACGTGCAATGCGCATGGAACACAGCAGCGAATGCCGACAATATATTTTCCGAGCGCTGGCTGTTTTCTTTCCAGACTTTGATCAATTGGGTGACTTTTTGATTGGCTGCGGACTTCAAGTTGAACAGTTAGAGTGCGGCCGCTTAAACTTGGAGCGGCGGAGCATGTCCCAAATTGAAACCGTACAATGCTTGCAAGAGATTGCAGCTGATACCTTAGATGCTAGATGCAAAGCAGAATTGACACTTTTGGAGCAGCAGCGTAAGGATTTGGAATTTTTTGAAGCTTGTGGCGATGACTGGAGACGATTGTGTGGACAGGTGTGACAATATATCTTGATATTTATTTACAGATTTACATACATACATATATACGTATCGATAATTTACTAAAAAAAAACATGGAATGCAAAAAATACAAAAATGTAATCAAGTACCCCGAGATGTATGTTAACACTTCTTTCAAATCTTAAACAATCACCAGTAGCTCACAACAGTGAATAGTATTTTTATTTCTACTACTTTACATCAGTTTGTTGGTTGTTGGTTTTATGAGTTATAAAAGTTTTTAGAAAATTAGCGATATGTATGTATGCATACATGTAAATTTTGTCTTGCATTTTAGTGCTCTTGTTTTTTATTCATAAACATTTCTTTTAGGAACCTGCTGGCACGGCTGCGGCATTCAAGTGTTTGGTAAAAAATAAATCAGATCCAACCATGAAGGCACGATGTGTTGAAAAAATCTCACAACGCGATCGCGAAATAGGTAAAGATTATCGTCTTTCTCATGGCCTTGCTAAAGCGTGTAAAGAAGACATCAAGCAGTATCACTGTCGCCGTGGCGTATCCGAAGACAAACAAGTGCGTCTTGCACAAATTTTACTTTGTCTTGAATCGGTTGTGAAAAATGGTTCATTGGTTTCCGCTGATTGCCAAACAGAAATTAACGATCACCGGCGAATGTTAATGCATGACTACAAATTGTCGCCGGAAATACTTAGCGATTGCGCCGACGACATACCAAAGTTTTGCGGTGACATTGAAAAGGTGCAAACTGTGAGGGCCAATGCCATCGGTAACACAGACAATGGCCAGATCATTCACTGCTTAATGGAACATGCGCGATCCAAGCGCAAAAAGGAACGTCGTATTACTGCGCAATGTCAACGTTCCCTAGAAAAATTAATAAAAGCAGCTGACGTGGGTGAGGATTGGCGCGTAGATCCAGTGCTTCGACGTGCCTGCAAGCCGGTTGTCGATGTTGCTTGTCAGGACACCGATGCTGGTGAAGCGCGTGTAATGTCTTGCTTAATGGAGCGAATTGGCACACCAGTAATGCGACCAGACTGTGAACAGGCGCTAATGCTCATTCAGTATTTTGTAGCACGTGATTTCAAACTAGATCCACAACTGTATAAGCATTGCCACGACGACGCCATCAAGTACTGTCGCGCAAAACATGTGTGGGACGACGTAAACGACTCTCAAATGGATCCCGAACGAGGTCCACTCATATTGCCCTGCTTACATCGTATCGCATACAGCGACGAGAGCAATTTGGCTCTGCGTAAAGACTGTTTCAAAGAGGTGAAACGTGTAATGCGCCAGAGAGCGGTATCCGTGGACCTTATACCTGAGGTTGAGGACAAGTGCATCGAAGATCTATCCTTATACTGCTATGACCGTACACAAAAGGGTGCAGAAATGGACTGTTTACAGACTAATCTTGAAAAGCTCTCTTCATCGTGTAAAGTAAGTATAACTAGCTCCAGATTTCCTAGTGTGTTTAAGTATTTTTTTTTTCATCCAGAACGCTGTTACAAGCTACACTGAGGAGGAGGCGGAACATATTGAATTAAACCCAGTCATTATGTCAGTATGCATAAATGCAATGCAAACGCACTGTGAACACATACTAAAAGGTGAAAAGGATAATGGCGACATGATGGACTGTCTGATCTCGCATAAAAACGATGCAGACTTGCGTCAAGATCTGAAATGCCGCGCAGCAATTGAACATTTTCAAATAATTTCATTAAAGAATTATCATTTTACGTATAAATTTAAAACTGCATGCCGTCCTCATGTAACACGTTTCTGTGCAGCAAGTACCACTAAAAATGAAGTTGTCGCCTGCTTGAGCGAAGTTATGCGCAATGACACAATACGTGGCCAACGTCACTCTATTCCAAAAGAATGTCGCCAACAAGTCAAAGCACAACTCTATCAGCAACGAGAATCTATATTACTCGACCCAAAATTGTCTAATGCGTGCAAGAAAGAGCTTGATTCCTTTTGTGCTGATGAAAAAGGCCCTGGTCAGGTGAATAGCAATGCAAGTTTCCTTCATTCTCACTGTCGCCGCACATAACATTTCCATTATATTCACTTAATACACTGACAGATTAATAATTTTTTTAACATTATATTTCAATTTATTCAAGGCTCTGGAGTGTCTGCAAAAAAACACACAGCGACTCGGAAGCTCCTGTCACCACGCTATATTCTTAGTGAAACGATCACAGCTTTCCGATAGTGACACAGACTTTACACTCGTTAATACCTGCAAAGAAATGACTTACAAATTTTGCAACAATGCTGATTCGGAACACTTGCTGGACTGTCTTAAAGCCTACAAAGATGATCCGCTCTTCGAACCACGCTGCCATTTGGTCGTGGTTAATCGTATGATTGAACAAAATACAGACTATCGTTTCAATCCGTCTTTGCAACAGGCGTGCGGCAAGAATATCGATCGGTATTGCTCACATATTGTGGCAACGGCGCAGCCCAACGAGGAGCTCAACGGAATGGTAATAGTCGATAATACCCTTTTTTTTTTTAGCAATTATATTTGAATAAAACCAATTTCAGGTCATTCAATGCTTAAAAGACAAATTTCGCGAATCACATTTAGATTACGATTGTACTCAAGAGATGATTAAAATACTGCAAGAGCAGGCGTTGAACTACAAACTCAATCCACTGCTACAGAACTTCTGCAAGTCCGAAATAGAAGTACTTTGCAAGGCGAGTCTCCAAAACAGAGAACATGGCATGGTTGAAGAATGTCTAAAAACAGCTTTTCTCAATCACAAAATTATAAATCGTGATTGTCGTGTTGAAGTTGCTACTTTGATAGCAGAAGCCAAAGCTGATATTCACGTAGATCCCATACTGCAAGAGGCATGTACAGTAGATTTACTACGCTACTGCTCGAATGTACCAAGTGGGAATGGACGAAGTGAGTATACTTACAAAAAATATATCACGTGTTGAGAGTTTTAACTAAATAATGTGATAATATAGAACTAAAGTGCCTGCAAGTTTTACTGAAAGACCAGTCCAAGGCTTTGGAAGAAGATTGTCGCATGAAATTACAAAAACGTATAGAAATGTTCCGCAATGCAGATACGGTAAATAATCGAAAATATTAACAGCTTCATAATTATAAATGTTATAAAATTTGGCAACCTTTCGGCATTTGTAGGTGCTCGCTGAACCTCCCGAAAATATGGAAGAACTGGTTAGTCAAGTAGTTTCGTCGCCAGCGCGAAGATTCTTCGTGATTATGTTCATATCTATTACTGGAATGATCTTCATGATGGGCATCTTTCTTGGACGTATAACCAAACGTGCAATCAATATTAAAAATAAATAAACTATCCATTAGGATTAGAAAGCTTTGTGACACAACAATCGCATTCTCTTCTACCTTTCATAATTGAACACTTCCATTTAAATTGTTCGAAATATTTTGTAACTTGTATTCAATATTTTTCGCCAATTAACGCAAGTTTTTCTTCCTATTCCAATCAACATTACAATTGCTACATATTTAAGTAAAACACAATTTTTTACTAGGAACTAATAAGCGGAAATGTCGCAAATGAATTTGGTTCAGCATGTGAAGTTAATCCTTTAAAATCCTTATGTTTGTAATGAAATGAATTTTAAGTTGATTTTTTCTGAAAATATTTTGTATATACAGAACTTAAAATCATAAGGAGATTGTAGAATGTTTGTTAAATGTGCTTAGTATAATAGAATACGATAAAAATAAATTGGCATAGTCAACGCTTTACTTTAATAAATAATTTTTTATGAATCAAAAATAGTTTCAATATATAGTTTAGCCATTAGTACCAAAAAAAAACATGTATACGGTTAGTGCCACCGTTACATATTAAGAATATTTCCGAAGGAATATTCCCGTGTACATAGTCGTGTTCCATATCTCGTGGATCATACCCCTTTGGATATTGATTCGAAAGTTCATTCGGTATATGGGCATTGATTTGGGTTTTTATAAAAATAAATGTACTTTTCAAGATTTCCACTCAGTAGCGCTTAACTCTCCAGCATAAACTTAAGATCTCAAAATCCCATATCAAGTAAAATATCCCCCAAAACGGAGAATTCTATATAACTTGACATCGCTGATTTATATAAAATTATCGAGTTTCATACTCGATACCGTTATATGTTGAAACTCAAGGTATTACCGACATGTGTACAATTCCAGCTTTACTCATTACTCATAGAACTCAGCACTCGTTGATTATTTTTTGTAAACAATCGGAAGCGTCAACTAACTACTCTCACACTGTGTATCAAAAATGCTTACACGATAACTATCAAGTACTTTTACTAGAAAATACTCGGTACTTTGTTGAAATAATCGAATATTTGCCTTAAAGCGCAGATATCGAACATCGCTAAACACCTTTGGTGTACAACTGTGGATATTGGCTTGATTTATTATTTATTATCTCTGTCGTTTAAACAAGGATAAAGTAGGTGAAACTTAAGAAAATATTAGCTGCTAAGTTGAAATAGTTTTATTTTATTCGAGTTTTTATCACTGTGACAATATTGCAAATAAGCTGCTCCGTATATTCCTTAACAAATTGTGAGTTAATTGATTAAAACCGGACCGTTTAATCTCCTTTAGTTTATGTATTAACAACTTTTTCGCAATACTGCTCAGTTGTTTTACATTCGTGCGTCTCCTTTCCCGTAACGAAATAGAAAACCTTCAGCTATAAATTTTGCGAATAGCAATAAGGAAAACTCATGGTGTGTGTTGAATTATTCTGAAAGGAATCGAAATAAAAGAAGCATAGAAACCAAACGAGCAAGATTAGGTGCCAGTAGCGATTAAGAGAAATGGGCTACGACTTGCACCGTTTTCAAGGCGAAGTCGACGAAGAACTCACTTGCCCGATATGTTCCGGTGTACTGGAAGAGCCGCTACAGGTTGGCTATAGCATAAATATTGTTTCTATTGATTCGACCAAGGCTTATGACCGATATTCGTTTACTTTTGCAATTCTTCCCATAGGCGGCGATGTGTGAGCACGCCTTTTGCCGCGCGTGCATCAACGAATGGCTTACGCGTCAGCCCACCTGTCCAGTAGACCGAAACGCATTGAACACTGCAAATTTACGGGCTGTACCGCGTATACTTCGCAATCTGCTTTCACGGTAAGTCAGCCGCCGCCAGCCGAAAGTAAATTTTTGTTATACTTAATTAAAAATATCTATATGTATGTATGTACAAATATACATATGTATATGTATGTTTGGCTTTGCAGCCTTTCTATCACTTGCGACAACGCACCATATGGCTGCACAATGGTTCTCAAGCTTGATGCGCTCAATTCGCATTTGGAAGAATGTGAACATAATCCCAAACGACCATTGCCCTGCGAAAAAGGTTGCGGATTTGTCATACCGAAGGATGAGCTAAAGGATCACAATTGCTTGCGTGAGTTACGTTCAATGATACATCAACAACAATTAAAAATGGGGGAGCTTAAGACGGAGATAGCTGATCAAAATTTGGCCATCAATGAGTTGAAGCGTGAATTACAACTTTTTAAAGACTTTATGCGCGCAATGCGCGTCTCGAATCCAGCCATGCGAGCGATTGCAGATCAAATGGAACGTGATGAGGTGATACGCTGGAGTTCAACATTGTCACGGGCGCGTGTAACACGCTGGGGAGGAATGATCTCAACACCAGACGATGCACTACAAGTGGGTAGATTGTTTTGGCATTAAAAATGCTGCATTATTCGATTTCGCGTGTTTTTTTTTTAGATGATGATAAAACGTGCATTATCTGAGTCTGGCTGCCCCCCACACATTTTGGATAATCTTATGGAGAATTGCCACGAAAGACGCTGGCCTCGTGGCTTGAGCTCACTGGAGACTCGACAGAATAATAGACGTATATATGATAACTACATCTGTCGGCGTATTCCGGGTAAGCAATTACGATAAATTAAAAATGTTTTTGTTTAATTTATAGTACTATTGAATTTGTAGGCAAACAAGCTGTTTTGGTATTAAGCTGCGATAATGCTCATATGTCCGAAGATGTTATGGTCGAACCAGGCTTGGTAATGATTTTCGCTCATGGCATAGAATAAAGACACGCACCTACAGTCACACACAGATGCACACACTAATTAAAAAGATATAATGGAAAGACAAAAAAAAAACGCGGGTATTGTACACCACGGAAATACATATTAAAGCAAAGATTGAGCCTGTATAAAAAGTGAAAAACTTATTTCAATGAACGACTTAAATTATGCGTGAAACATTAGCAAAATTTTAAGTAATATTTTTTGAATAGATTTATACTTTAAGGAATTTACTCGTGGACATTTCAAATTTAGATATTTCATTCAATACATGTTATGTAAACTTTAGACTTTATATCCAATAGGGATTTTATATGTACAACATTTTTTACGAACGGTTGAAATTTATTTGAACTACCTACCATTTTAAATAAATAATTAGACATGTTCTACATTTCACTTTCACTCGAATTTTTCCACTTCACGTGGCAATTAACATATAAATTCACTCTTAGGTTAAATAAAGAACATGCTATTATATTTAAAATCAATTGTTATATTAAAGTAATGATTTTTAAAGTGTCTTAGTTTGGCAACAAAAAAAGCTTTATCATTTAGTATGTGTACAGGGTTAATTTCGAAACGAATTTGGCTGGAATATATTGTATGTGAGCCTTACCATAGGTCGATATAGCCTGAGCGACCATACATACATATGTATGCCTTGTATGCTGATTGAAATTAAATTTAAAAAAATATTTACATATAATTAGTTTTAAGTACACTTTAAAAATGGCTTTCAAATATGTAGAGCTTATTTTTTATGACTATTTTCAACTGCAGAGCCCTTTCAAAGTTTTAATGTAATTTTCGTTGTTTCAATCATTATAATTAAAAAAATGCATTTTTTACACATTATTTTGTATTTAAGGTGTTATATAATAGATCTCAGACAGGAAATGAATTTTGTATTAGTTAAAAATATTAATAATGAAATATAATAGTTTGAACCCAATACAGTCTGCAACATGCCTATATACATTAATGGCTACATTGGCGCAAGATTATTTACATAAACATATTTTTATAAACTTACATACATAGTTCTTGCTCAAATAGATAGCGTAGAACAACACATATGTATTACGTAATATCGATCTTCATATCGTTATGTTAATATGGAAAGGTCCTATCCAACATTTTGTTCCTTTAAATGCGCTCTAATAATTTAGTAAAAATTAAAGTTCTACAGGTGCGTATTTAGATTTCTATAAGATATGTTGCGAACAGTTTGACAAATTTTATATAAATCTGGATTCGAAACGAAAAATTGATTGGGCCTTTCAATATTGAGGTAATGATATGCAAATGCATATGTAAGTATGTGTTTTTGTACTATATACCTGTGTATGTTTAGATATACATATGCACATATATGTACATACATATATGTATGTATGTCTGTACATACATATGAATGTATTATTATTTATCTTTATTCAGTCTATGATTTACAATCTTACAGACTAGAGTATGAGTATATTCATAAATATTTTGATAATACACCTTGCTCAGTCAATAAGAAAATATATTTGTGGCGCTTTCTTGTTAAACACATTTACATACATACATACATTTGTTACATATGTATTTAGGAAAATCTATAATTTACAACAGAAATGTATGTAATACTAGCCAGTGCGCGCTCATTTCGAATTTCTGCGGCTTATTCGTATTTATTGCTGTGTAGACGAATATTTTTCGCCCTTACTTTCTACACGGGTATGTACATACCAACATATAAAACCATCTTAAAATAAAGTCCAAATAAAGATATCAATGCAAATTCATCGTATTTATAAAATTGAATCGTTATGAATACTCTCGCACAAGATATTTACTTCAAACATGTATAGACTTTCTTCTAGTATTTCATATCACACAAATTAAGTTTAACGAAAAAATCGAATTGATCCAAGGCACATTCAATAGGTAGCAGCAGTAGAAAAATTGAAAAAAAATTTTAGCCCTGTATATTTTGTTTTTGCTTTTAAAAGCTTAAAAATCAAAAATATTTTATCAACTACCTTGAATTGTACTGAAAGCATTTTTATCACAACAAAATTGAAAATTTTACAATTGAAATTAAAATAAAATATGAAAAAAGTTTAAAAAAAAAGTTTGCTGCGGCTACCTATTTGATGTGCCTTGAATTGATCCGATTTTTAGTGCGGATTTCCTATCTGAATCGCTTCATTTTCCGCTCTCTTAGTTTCCTCTTTTATTTTTCGTCTTTCGCTTATTTCCTGAATGTGCGCTCTTTGACAATCATATGATTACTTAACTTACTTTATTCCAAACATGTTTTTTTTTTACTCTATTTATTTATATAGCGCTGGCTTCAAAAGAAATCATAAAACTAGTTTTCTTCCTTAATGACTTAGGCAAACCAGTACGCTTGATTGCTGGTCGCTGAGTCGTCTGCCCATTTATGGGTGATGCAGCGATTTTGTAATGTGTTGCTGGCTGTTGGGTTTTCGGCTTGTTAGGGCAGTGGCTATAGTTAAGGTGTATCTGCATATATGCATATGTATAAGCTGCTTGTTTGCTCAGAAGCTGAATAACGTTGTTGGACTACCCCAGCTGTCGGACGAGTTCGTTGGTTTAGCCATTAATGGGTTTTTTGCTGCTCGTGTGGGGCTCGCACTAGGTACAAATATACATACATACATATGTATTTCTGATTTAGTTCGCATGGAAATGCACTCTTTTAAGATTTATTTAGAGCGACTTAAATGCGATCTTAGTTGGGTACAATGAAATTTTAAACACTTTTCACTTATGTATGTCTTACCATTGGGCTATTCCGTCACTATTTCGCTCAATGCTATTTCTGTTGAGCCGCTCAGCGCTTACCTCAAGGGGCAGTTAGAAAAGGCGAGAGTTAATGGCGACTCAGTTAATAATTTGGGCGATAGTCTGCGTTTGATCGTCGATTTGTGAAGACAAACTTAAAAAGAGACGGTATACAAAAGCGTGCGCGATTGAAAGCGTAAAATATATACTTGGTGTGTTATGCGTTTTATAATTTTTTTTACGGCTTTAACGCTCCTAACTGCGTATGACGGCGCGTCTAGTTTAAATGTTGTTAGTGAGCAAAACATAGCCAGTGCGCCGTTACGTGAGTAGAACACATAAAAATATCTACATAATTGAAATTATTATTTAATTTCTTCAACCTCTCGCTCCCATAGCCGCCAATGGCGCTGCTGTCGACGAAGTGGTCGTCGAATCTTCGCTCTACATCAAACCAAAATCGAACGTGAGGCCTCAGGTGCGACGTGTGCGCAGCATACCCTTCGATATGCCATTGAGCAGCGCTTCACTGATGGAGCATGTGCGTGTTAAGCGTAAGCCCCAATACCAACCGTTCGCTCCACAATATGGGCAATCGCAGGCCACTGCCAACGCTGCGGCACGCGATTCAAACTTCGGACCCTTAGGCGCAAATACAGCCGCTTCGAATGCTGGTTCGCAAGCGTTCAATGCCTACGGTCCAAATGGTTCGTTTGGCGCCTCCTCTGCGGGTACCATATCGCAAGCCACTCAGTCGAGACCTTTTGGATTTCAAAACTCTGCTGGCGCTTCACTGAGCCAATCTTATAAGCTGCCCAATGGACAGACAATAAACTTTGCCAGCACAAACAGCTTTGCAAATGGCCCATTTGGTAATAACGCCAACAGCCGAGGCTCCGCGGTTTCGGTTGGAAACGCTTAGAGTTTAAAATTCTTCGAATTCTTGTGATTATTTTATACTTCGTTTTCTTTCATGATATTTGAAAATATCTAAAAAATAAAAACTTATAACAAAATTGATAGAATATCGTTTTAGCTTTGCTCAAAATCATATTTTAACTATTGTATAATGTTAATACACTTTTATCAATATTGCCATTTAAGAACCCTCTTATATGCAATCAAAATTATGATGGATTGACTTAGAATTTTACTGTTATGTAACGAATAAAGTGAAAACTGCAAAATATCAAATGATTTGGTTGTATTTATTGCGGCTATTTCTCAAGTCGCGTATAATTGATATATTCAAATATATATAAGCTAAATACATTATAAAACCGTTAAACTATGACTAAGTGAAAATCCATGTATGGAACATATGTATGTATTAGATAATGTATATATATTCGTAAATAGCAATTTTAATCTGATTCACTTTCACTTTCCGACTGGAAATCGCCCACATCAATGGAGAATTTATACTCCTGATCGCAGCCCAAATACGAATCGCTCATATAGTACAGCGTGTACTCGTGACGGCCGGGGCTTGGTGCAACGAAATCCAGCTTTATTTTCGCTTTCTGCTGTAGAGTCAAACGCTTAATGGAGAGTAAAGAATTTGTTTTTGGATCACCAATCACCACCCACCAACCTTCCTCGCGTTTCTGCAGAATGATAGACACATTTAAAATTAAGAGCATATTCAAAAGATTATGGCAATTTTCGCTTACCTGAGGGAAGAATGGCGCTATAACAGGACCTGTAACTTCGTCTTCTCTCTCCAGCTGTACAACAACGTTAACTGTCGACCCGGAATTTATGCGATCCTTGTCCATCACTTCGAAGTTCATTTCTATGTTGGGATAACGATTACAGAAGCGCGCTACATCGGCCATTTGTGCGTCGGTCAGCTGCAGCAGGCGAGAGCGGTCGTCGTCCTCCAGTTCCATGATATCGAAAACAGTATCGATTTTCTGCAAACAAAATTAATCAATATATTATAATTTGTTAAAAAGTGCTTATTTTGGCGTACTTTTTCCGTGCAGCGTTTGATAATGTCGGCTGTAAAGTGTGGCAGCTGCTTCAAATATGAATCTTTGCTCCACATAGCTTGCGTTACCATTTGTGCCAACTCCATAGCAGCTACAGCCGGCGAGAGCCAGCCATTTGAACTTAACACATCGACACAAGCCTGGATTAAACGGATAGCTTTGCCTAAAATTAATTCCGTGTCACCCTGTAATTCGGGCCCCAACTGTAAACGCGACAGATGAGCTTGTAACAGCAAGTTTGTCTTAATATGTGGATCATTGAATCTGTAAGAAATACAATATTATAATAATTAGTGCATCGCTAAGTAGGCCCGACAAATAATAATAAATAGCCTTCGCGTTCCTACGACATTATCGGAAGGCCTTCCAAAAAAAAAAATGCTGAATATGGAAACTCGGTGCTATCGGGCGCAGCGTTTGCTGAGCGGGAGCGATATCGATTTCGTAAGAGATAAGCGAAAAGCTTGAAATGCTTATAGGACGCGACGGCTTATAGGATAGAAATTCGTATAGCGATGGAACATCTAAAGGAAACAGGGATTGGTTAAGTGTATGCTTACCTGCTAATAGAAATTAATTTGTACTCTGCCCAAACTAAAAGAAAAGAGACATCCAGCATTTTGCGTCAACTATCGCGGGAACAGTATACTTAATATAAAGACCGATATATTTAGAGTAAGCTGAACTTGTCGATTTCAAGGTTGCTTGCTGACTATCAATCGTCGTCGTCGTCGAACTCAACTAATGGTGGGCCCAGGAAACGCCCGGTTTCAAAAGGGATGGATCAAAGGGAGAAGAGTGTTACGCCCCTATTATGTATGGAGACTAGAGTATAGTTGCCGGTTTTCTAGCAACGGCTTATAAAACCGTTCTTCGTATTATGTATAGCGATTGATCTCGGGAAACAGAAAAACACAAACATCCCTGATTTTACTTTTTGGACAAATACATTTTGAAGTAATTGGCAATTTTGTTCAAATGTGAATCAAATTTATCGTATTTATCGTACATACTTTCTGTAGCCGATATCCAGTAGTCGGTTGCCATCATGGTACAATAAACAGGTAGTATAATGTTAGCAGCTGTTTGGAGTTTTTTCTTATAAGTGGTCCATAACAAGTCAACTTTGTTTACAAATCAATATTTGTTTACATTTTGTATATTTATAATTTCTAATTTATAAAAAATTTTCATTAACGCGATTTGGAAAACATACATACTCAGAAAGAAAACATTGTGTTCTAAAAGACGGGAAACGGTCGGATCTTGCTTTTCATATCCAATTAAAAAAAAAAGAACTTCGGCATGTCGCTTTCTGCAAAAGGTTGGGTGCGTTCCGACCATTTTTTGCATATTTGAAGGTATATAACGGAAGTCTTTTCCAAATTTTCTGATCAGCAGTGATGCGTCTTACACTGTTTGCGTTGAAAACAAATGTATTTTCAAGCAAAATGTAGAAACGCGTACACTTTGTTTACATTTAGAAATATCAAGCCCGTCAAATTTGAATTATCTATTTTGAAATGTGATGGACCACAACAAATAAAAAAATATACCCCAGGGTTGCATTTTATTTAATGCTGCTACCTGTTTAATGTGCCTTGGTTGCCATGCGTAATGAAAATATTAGTATGGTTGCCTAGTGGCTACCAGTCTCGTGCTAATCTCCATGCATAATAGGGTTATTAGTTAAAGTGGGTTTGGAGGGGCATGCGAATGGGTATTTGTCAGGACCACGGTAGGTGTAGAATAGGAAGGAGTTTAACCTTATACAGATATTAATTGAGCTAGTCACGCGGGATTCGCGATACTCCAATGTTCCCATGGTGGTTGGACTTCTTTGACGACTTTTACATACATGAAGACGGAAATGGATTCTCTGTGAATGTCTTCGGATACAGGTTTTGTTCGTCAATTGGTATATAGAACTGAGAGACGGACCCAGTGTAAAGGAGGGTAATATGGGGTGCCCGCGAAATTACTCCTTGGCAGAAACTAGTTTGTAATCATCACGCATCACCCAGCACGCTAGCCCATGATATAAGTGACCCTTAGGTAACAACAGGAAGCATCCATTCGCTGTACGGAGGGTGGCTTTTTAGTACGTCTACAGTCTCGTCCACTGGGCCCTACTAGTTCAAAGCGACCAAATTGACACAGCGTAGTTTAGAACCGACCGACCAATTGCCCTATACCATATGTAGCCAAAGTTTCTTTGTCTTTGTCGCAAAAGCTTCCGGCGATCGAATTGGGGGGAAGAAAGCAGAAAAAACGGCTCACCGGAATTAGCTACATTGGCTGACTTCCAGAGTTTCAACATTCTTTCCCACTTTCCTTATCTCCGGGATGACTAATAGCATTTGAAGGCTTTTTTGTCGGACTTCTGTTTGAATCGGTTAGTCTCTACTATATAAAAGCTACTCACTTTGGTGCTGAATCGTTGGGGCCAGTTAGTTTGTTTGGCAGACGCTGTGAAAGAGTGCGCAAAATATTTTCCTCGTGATGGCGCACCACGATATCTTCATATTCCGCCGCCGAAGAGATAATCTCGAGCAAACCCCGCACTTTGGTTTTGCTATTTAAGGATAAACTGAAGAGTTCTGAAATAATATAAACGCTAATAATAATTAAGCAATGATATTCAGACTTTCCACACATACCAATTGTAGTGTAATTAATATAGTAATATGCAGCAATCATGCCAAGATTCAACGGTAAGGTGTCCATATCATCCTCAATGCTAATACATTTAGATTGCTCCAAATCGGATAGCGTATTTTCGACCAACTCGGATAAATGATCGGATAGATGGCGATGCGTAACACCTTGCAGGTTGTAATAGTTTGGATTTTGAGTAAGACGTCTGTATAGGAAAGTCCAGGTGAGGTAATCGACTGCGTCCTGTTTGTTTTCAATGGTCTTCGTGACCACCTCGACATTGAAGTGATCGTGTAAACGGTGATCTAAATGACTTTCGATAGGTAATGGCTCATTAATGAATTTTTTAAAGAAATCCTTCTTCGACGATTGGCACATCAGCACACATTTGGCGTCCGCATCTTCAATGGGACGATTAGCCCGGCCAATCATTTGAAGTACATCGGTTATGGGATAGTCCTCGTACGAATGATTCTTTCCATTGTAGAATTGTGTGTCCATTATAATTACCAAATGCGCTGAAATGCTCATGCCCCAACAGAGATCACGAGCCACCACCGCGACCTGCACCGCTCCGGAGTCAAACAACTGCTCAACTAGACGATGATCGGAAGCCGTAAGACCTTCATGTATGTAAGCTACGCCTTGTGACAGTGTCTCCTTTAAAGTCTTGTCGGACATACGGTCGAGGAATGGTTTGATGTCTTCTTCTTCGGCGTGGAAGAACCGATTCGGTTGCATATCCGATGCGCTGTAAGTAAGTATATCGATGGCCGTGAGACGAGCTTGTTTACGAGACGACACAAACACTATGACGGGCTTGTGAGGGCTGTATTTGATGATCGCATTGTAGACGGGTTTCGACATTGAGGCAATACGAGTTGCATTATGCGTGATGCTGTAACCTTGAATGTGCAATTCTAATGGAATCGGACGTACGCTTGGATGGAAATTGAAAGCGGCATTGGCATTGCAACCGAGCCACTGCGCCACATCACGAGCATCGGCCAACGAAGAGGAGAGCGCCACAATGCGAATCTGTTTTTCGATCTGTGAAGATATATAGCGCATACGTGAGCAAACCACCTCTAAAACAGGACCATCTTCGCCGCCAACTAATTGCAACTCATCGACTATAAAAAGATTTACCGCCTGTACATTTTTACGCTGTTTCCAGCGACGCGATAGCACATCCCATTTGTCTGCGGTGGTGACAATGATTTGACCTTTGGCTAGGAGTTTCAAATCGGTGCCAGTTTCACCGGTTAGCTTAACAACTTTGAGCGAAAGGCTACCGAATTTGGTGTGCCACTCGGCGAAAACGAGATCGGCGAGTGCTTCCTTCGACACCAAGTACACACATCGGCACTCGGTTTGTTGCGAAAACAAGCGCATAATCGCGAACTCCGCTATAGTCATTTTACCGGATCCTGTAGGAGCACCAACGAAGACATTGTCGTCGCTATTGTAGACCGCATTGAAAACTTGCGTCTGTATGGGATTAAACTGCGGGAAGCGCTCCACGTAAAATTCCTCGAATTTTGGCTTGCGAAGTGCAGATATGGGTAATGGTTGCAAATCAAGCAACTCTGTCGGTGGCATATTTTTCTCTGGCAGAATTAAATGCCTAAAAGACACCGGCAGCTGTGTTTCAGAGCCTATCCAACGATCAGAAACGATACGTAGGAAATATTGTGGTGGCAGCGGTTCGAAAACCGGAACAAAAAATTTTATTTGATGTTCGTCTTGCGAATACTTTTCTTTAAGCAAAAAGAATTCATTATGCAAAATTACTTCCGAATCAACATCTTCAATAAGTATCCAAAATCCTTCAGATAAACCGTGAACTTTTTCATCCCATTGAAAATCGGGTGTGATTGTGAGTTCAACGCGCAGGGTGGCTCGTGTAATGGGTTGTATATGCGTTGACAGTTCCAATTTCGGGAATTGATGTACGAACTTGTGAATAGTTTTACCCAGCTTCGGCACACGTATCAATTCTCCAATCTCATTTGGCTCTAAGTCGTACAAACGTTCCCATGGGAAATTCTTTTTCTCCAACTTTTTGGCAATCTCATCGGGCATCTTTTTGAATTGGCGTAGCGGTGTCATGGATTGCCACATGCGGCGATCGATCATCTTGCATAGTGTCAGCGTTTTGTCAGCCAACTGTGCCCAGCCACGATGCAACACAATTTCGAAGATGGCGCGCATTAAACGCGACGCAGACTGCGTTATGAATACCATGTCCGACATCAAGGCAAATCCTTCCAATTTCAATTGCGAAATGTATGCCTGAAGCAATACATTCACCTTGGCGCTATGCTCTTCCATTGACTCTTTTATGGGAATGGGCACGCGTTCCATAAGCTTTTGTAGTTCCAATTTTTCCTCTTCGCGCACTGCGATGTGTTTGAATTCCGAAGAGAGTGAGAAAACGCGAAATAGCTCGATCTCGCTGAGTGTTTGCTTCAACAACTGATTATAGGTCATCATTGTTTCGTGCGTACAATAGTAATGTGATGCTATGCGACCTAGCTCGGTCACCTGAAACTGGCCGCTTTTGCGATCATATTTGGACAGGCCACTGCGATCCAGATGTAGAGCCGCAGTATGTATAAGATCGGCGCGATGTTGTTCCAGCAAGGAATCATCGCGTATAGCATCGTGGGATATCCCATACAGGGTTGGATTGCGCAGCATTCGTATGTAGAGGTAAGTGTATCCAAGCCAATGTACAGCATCTTTTAAATTTTGCACAGTTCCAAGGACGATTTCGGCATTTAACATATCGGGCATTTTAGAAATAAATTGCGATTCGATGGGGAGCTGTTGATTCAGTAGTGAAAGATAAAACTGCAATTCACTATGGTTGGTTATTAGTATACCCTCGCCTTTAGTGTCGTATTGCGGGCGACCAGCTCGGCCCAACATTTGAAGTACGTCCAGAGCGCCCAACTCTACCCACCGGCCTTTTTCCGGATTGTAAACTTGGGTGCCTTTGATAATCACAGTGTGCGCAGGCAAATTAACACCCCAAGCCAGTGTTGCTGTGGACACTAGAACCTGTGAGGATAGTTATTAAATAAAAAATATAAAAAACAAGTGTTTTGAGTCGTGAACACCAACTTTATTATAAAACTATAATGTAAATACTTGGGAAGATGTACCATACATGTACATAGTATTAATAGGCAGTAGAAGGCAAAAAATACAGGATTTAAGTGTTTCAATTAGGAGCATAATTTATTTTTTCTTTTTTGTTGTTGTTGACTCTTTCTTTGCTACCTCGGGTGTTCCACAAGACGGTATTCTTGGCCCGTTGCTCTTCGTTTTGTTTATAAACGACTGATGTGGTTAAGTTACAATTGGAACTTGCCAACTTACATTCTTGGCGTCGTAAGTCTCTTCTTTGCCTTAATGTCAGTGTTTTTATGTGACCTTCACTAAGTCAAACAATTTTTTAGTTACGTCATATCGTTTGTCAAATTGCACTTTGCAGCCTATTAAACAAATTAAGGACCTTGGGTCATTTTTGATTCCAAACTTTCCTTGAATAGTCACGTTAATCATATAATTTCTAAATCGTATGCCATGCTTGGCTTCGTAAGGAGAAGTAGTTCTGAGTTTACTAACCTCTATACTTTAAACTTGCTATACACCTCGTTTGTGCCCTCTCATTTGGAGTATGCTGCATTTATATGGCGTCTGTGTCATCAGTTCTGGATTGATAGAATTGAACGTGTTCAAAAAAGTTTCCTTAAATATGCGCTACGTTCTTTTTGTTTCACAGAACCGATTAATTCCTATACTTTTCGCTCACTGCTGATTGGTCTTAAGTCACTTGAAAAGAGAAGATCGGTTCTTTCCCTAAGTTTCGCAGCGGGTATTATTCAAGGAACTGTAGATTGCCCTGACCTCTTAGAGCCGATATATTTTAATATTCCGCAAAAAAACCCTTCGCTTTTCACATACATTCTATAAAAACAATTCTAAAACTAATTATGCACGCAATGCTCCTCTGGTTCGTGCCTTAAATGAGTTCAATTTAATCTCTAATTCTATTGAATTCGATTTTTCTCTACGAAGGTAATCTTTTGTAAACATTTTAAACTCAATTATATAATGTTACTTGTTAGTTAATTTAATTATTTTAGCAAATCTTTTTTTCTTTCCCATAGTCTGTAAGAATTTATTGTTCGTAGACTAAATAAAATAAATAAATAAAAAAATCTTTCCAAAATTCATAATTTATTTAGGAAAGGTTTCTTCCAGTCAACAGAGTACTTCCTCCAAAGTTCTTACACTTTCAGGGTTCTAAAATATTCTGATAGCCACCATGCACATCGTCGTCCGATAACAAACCATTCTGCATCAAATGTAGATTCATGCTTCTTTCCAAATTGAAACACGACCCTAAACAATTATATTTGACTGCTCGGCAAAACAAACTCAACTAATACCCCTCCTCTATGCACCAACCCTGCCGAAAGTGTCCTTTCCTTCACCTAACATTGGTTGAACTCGACAACGATTGGTGACATGGACGACCGTACAGAGTCTGAGGAACCGCTACAACATCAATAACAACAACAACCAAGATACCACTAAAGGATATCGATTACATTAATCATATATGTATGTATGTACATGCATGTTTATCTAAAAAAAAACAGGGTTGATCTAGTACTTGCCTGTATATGACGATCGGCGAATAGATCCTCAACCAATGTACGATCAACACGTGTCATACCAGCATGATGTATTGCGAATCCATAGGGCAACAACTCCTTCAATTCAGTGTTCTTCACCTGATCCGCCTCAGTACGAAGCACCTCCATGCTAGCCGATCCTTCACGCAGAAAACTACCTAGTGTATCTTTCTCCAAACACATGTCACGCACTGCACGAGCTGTTTTCCCCGTTTCTTTCCGCGAATGCACAAACACCAAAACCTGGTTTCGGCCTGCATGCTCCATTGTCTTCTCGTAAACGATTTCATTCATCACTTGAAAACGCTTCAATGCTTTCTTTTCAGTAACACCGATGTATTGCTGTTCGAGGGCTACAGGTCGGAAACTATTGTCAAAGTAAAATAATCCCTTATCCGGTTTGACACGTAGAAATGTGGCTACGTCTTGGTAGTTTGGTAATGTTGCGGACAAGCCTACCAAGCGCACGTCCTCCTGCGTTGTCTCGATATTACGAATAGTACGAGCAACCAAAGCCTCTAGAACAGGGCCGCGCTCATCATGCAACAAATGAATTTCATCGATGATGACCAATCGCACCAGACTGGTAAACGTTTTTTCTCCCCCCTTACGAGTGATGATGTCCCACTTTTCTGGCGTACACACTATGACTTGAGTGGCGGCTATTTGCTCGCGCGTTAGTTGATGATCACCCGTCAACTCTGAGACGGTCAAATTGTAGCAACCCAAACGACGTCCAAAGTTGCCAACCATTTCCTGTACTAGCGACTTCATGGGCGCTACGTAGATTATTTTAAATTCTTCCACATTAATTGTGCCGTCCTCGTTTATATGTTTACCGATTTCGCGCATCATTGTTAACAGTGCTACATTCGTCTTGCCTGCACCGGTGGGTGCGCACAACAACATATTTTCATCACTATCGAGTGCGGCCTTCCACAAACGACTTTGTATGCGATTGAGAGTTTTAAAGCCTTCAAATACTGGTTGCACATACTTCGGTAGCTTGTCAATGGACTGCAGCTCTTCCTTATCCTCGAACGGCACTTGCTTCAAGGCGGGTACATGTACTTCTTCGTAGCCTTTGCGCTGTTTGCGGAAAGAACCGTCAGGCAGTTGGCACCTTTTATTTGCCATAAAGTGGGATCCCTGTGTAAATGCTATCTCTTCCAATTCAAGCACTTGCCGAACTCCTGCCACTTGGCCGGCCATTCCTTGTCCCGAGTCATCGTTCTCCTCCTTTCCACGTTTATTTGTCCTCGAAGAATTGCCATAATCGTCTTCCTCTGTCTTGCCAGTATCCAACTGACGTATGATCTTTGCTAAATAATTGTCGTTGCGCATCTTTTCCCTGATTCGTTGGCGTTCGCTGTCTGTTTGCGCTGACGCCAACATAGTACAGTATAAAATCATTTGACGATTAATCTTCAATTGTTTGATAAAGTCGAAGCAATCGTACCCAAGTAGAAGTACAAGCTGGTTTTCGCAGTCTCGTTCATCAGAAGCATCTTTGAGAATTTTTAGCACATCCGCGGCTTTGCTTTGTGAGATCATAGCATCCTTGTAGTATTTACTGAGGCAGCGTTGTAACCAGTACGCATCAATGTCCAATGGATGCAAACTGCGCTCCTTCTTTACATTAGCAGCTTCTTCAGTAAGCAACTAAAATATAATTAGAAATATATCCATTAGAATCATTAAATACAAAAACAAAGCTTAAATTGTTACATTTTCAGCGTGCAAAGTGTGATCGATACGCGCTTCCTCGCCCTCCTCTTGACCATCTTCGTCGCGTATCTCGCCATGCATGTCGTTATCACTTTCTTCTTCTGATTCTTCAAATTGCACGTTAATGCCGTATGTCTCGTCAATTTGCTCTTCATTACCAGCAACACTCAATGCGTTTACTGCATCTGAACCAAAGTCAGTGATTTTCTTTCCCAGATTAACCAGCAAAGCAAACCTGAAGGGAAAAATGCACATTAATTCTTGATAATCTTAGCTGATTATATTGTTATCTTACCGCTCATCGGTTACTGCGCCCAATAAACTATCTATTTCCCGCTTTCGTTCGCGATCTTTTAGCTTGTCATTTTTGAGAACTGCCAAAATTTCATCTGCCGCTCCGCAAAGAATATCTCGCGGTTGATCGCCCAATGCTTCTTGTATAAAACTTAGCAGTACTTCATATGTCTGACGAGTTTCCTGTGTTTTGGGGCGGTAAACTATACCTACCATCTCATCAATGCCTTCTGACAATAGAGTAGCTCCTTTCATGCGTTCAAAATCGTACTGCGCCTCGTCACGCTTTTGTCGTTTTGCTTTGCGCTCTTCCATCTTTTCTGGTTTTGTACGTTGATAGCGGTCGCCCATGCGTGTTCCTTCCAGCTTTCCCACAAGTGATACCACTTCTCCGGTAGCCTCATCACGGCGTGGGCGTTCAATGAGACGTACATCCGCTTGAAGTACAAGATTGGAGTTCTAATAGAAAAATTATAGCATCCAGAAAAAATGTTGAGAAGCCGCGATGAAATTAAAAACGTTTAGAAGCGATTAATATATTGTGTGTGTGTTCCTGCAGAATATTATTCTACATGACGGTTTTTCAAGTATAATTCGATACTTACCGCTTTGTATTCATATTGAAGCTGACGAGCTGCAGCATCCGCCATATCGAAAACTAATTTTTAAAGCAAAACTCCACAATATACTTTTTCAGTAAGTATTTTTTAATAAAACGTACAAAATTTTTCCACTTTTTCCTCCGGTTGTCTTTTTAGATAATTACCGATTTTGCTTTGGTGCCATTCGCATTTTTGCAGCCGCGAAACTGGATGTGAATTGTCAAAGTCAAGCAATATTTTTCCCACGTTATTGAGAGGCGTCATTTCTCGGATATTAGCGAATATATTGCTGAGGAAAAAGCAATATTTGTTGCACAGTTGACGATTGGCGCCATCTCTCGGATATTAGAGAGATCAGGCCTAAAGCCATAACGGGCGGTCTTCACCTGCTTTCAATGCTAGGATGCTTTCGTCATTTCTCGGATATTAGCGAATATATTGCTGAGGAAAAAGCAATATTTGTTGCACAGTTGACGATTGGCGCCATCTCTCGGATATTAGAGAGATCAGGCCTAAAGCCATAACGGGCGGTCTTCACCTGCTTTCAATGCTAGGATGCTTTCTGCTTCTTGTCGTCGCAAGCGAGAGAGATATTTGTTCACTGGGCATTTTGAAAGCATACTTTTTCTTTTGCAACATGTCGTAGAGCAAGAAGGTTCGTGCCCTGCGTGCTATTCAAACTCCAAACCCACTCATATTGTCGGTATAAATTAATTAATTTACAAAGATCAGTAACGCGACACTCGATTTTATCAATATTTCTTATTAAAAGGCTTTTTTGTGCTTGAAGAGCCTATGATAAACGATGTTGCCACAATGAAAGATGCTACGAAATGCGAAAATGACTGTCAAACTACAAAAATTACAGTTGAAAGCAAGCGAGCGTTCGCTTACCGATCGGTCTTCACGTGCGACATGTCGCTTGCTTTCAGAAGTAAGCGAGAATTGAAGCAGGTGAATAACGCAAGTTATGTAGAAAACAAAGCATAGTGTTGCATTTTAAAGAGATATTTAAACTAGTTGAGAAGCAGCATTCATCGATAACCTACTTAAGTTTCTGTTATCAACCAAATTTGAATTCAATGAGCACGAAACCCAACATTGAATTTGAAAATTAAAAAAAACTTTATGTAGCCTTTCGAAAGTTTTGAGTGGGTGAAAGTCTAACACCTTTGTCTTAATGTAATCAGCTGTTTAACAACGAGTTATTTCACTAGAAGCAACTCTGTGTAGCGATCAACGAGTTTCTCGTTGGCATTCATCTGTCAGTTGACAGGCAGACATTTTTTCCTCAAGTGTGTTTCTACTCACCGTGCATTTGGTTTGGCTGTGTAAGTGCGAAAATTTAAGTTAGTTGCATAATGTAATAATTTATAGTTTAATATATTAGCGGTAAAAATAGTTTTAAAAATTCGCTAAATCTAAATAATTTTTCAAATTATTTGGAGAAGTTGTATGCATAGTTACGAAAATCATGTGCCAATTTTTAGTTATGTAACCCAACTGGAAATAGGCAGACTGGCAAACGAAACTTGACCTTGTGTCTCATTAATTCTAATACATTTTTAATTTTTTGTTTGTTTCAGTTTGAAAAGGAAATCCCCGAAGCAGAGAAAAGTAATAATCAACAATGTTCTCATCACTTTTTGAGACTGCCAAAACTTCTCCATTCCGGACTCCATTTACAAAAGTTCAATGCGATAGCTCCGCTGAATCGGGCCCATTGTCCGGACAGCAGAGTCAGGCAGCATCAACGCCTAGCGGTGATTCGTGCGAATTCGGTAGCAGCAAATATTTTGCGCTATGTGGTATCGGTGGTATTCTTTCTTGCGGTACTACGCACACCTTTGTCGTTCCATTGGATTTGGTAAAATGCCGCCTTCAAGTTGACTCCAAAAAATACAAGAATTTATTCAATGGTTTTAAAGTAACCGTAGCAGAGGAAGGCACACGTGGTCTAGCTAAGGGCTGGGCCCCAACATTCATCGGTTACTCGGCACAGGTGAGTGAGTGGGCGTAATAATACATACATACATACATGTAAGTGCGAAGTAAAATTGAGGAAAACAAAAGAATGGGAGTTAGGAACGATGAAAACGTAGAGGATTCAAGCAACTTATGTGCATTTAAGTGTAAAAGTCAAAAAAGACGAAAAAAATACTAATCGCGGCGAGGTTACACAATCCATTTTCATTATTGGTTTATTGATTTTTATTACTTAATTGATTAGAAAGTGTTTTAAGCCACCAAATTAAGCTTTATTAAAAAATTGTTGTTTTTTTTCCTTCTTAAATGCAATATATGTATATACAAATCCTTGCTTTCCATATCTGTAGAACCTATTATACGCGACGTCATTATTAATTGAAAATGTTATCATGTGATAAAAATATATATTGCCGCACAGTGCGTTTTTTGATTTCATTATTTACAAAGAAATGTCTTAATAAACTAGCGATTACGAAATCCGTAGCGACAAATTTTGACCTTGTGCTTTGAAAGGGACCGCTCCCCTGATCTCAAATATGTATGTATATAGACATATGTATGTACTTACATATATACTTTAAACTTCTGCAGGCTTAAAGTTTTCCAGTTATTTGACTTTGAAGAAATTAGAGTTATTGAAAAAATGCGCTTAACAAGAATATTTACGTTTTATTTATGTATTTATTCTAGAGAGTTTAAAATAAATATGATGTTTATAGGAACTTGAATTTAATTAGCAATATTGTGTGAAGTGTTACAACTTGTCACCGTAAGGGTGTGATCTTAGACCTTAAAACAAAAAGAAACCCATAGTATTTTTAAGATTTGATTTAAATAGATTATACTATAAATTATTAAAAAAAACCATATTAGCTATATGCAATTGGAGCAAACACATTTACTAATTTTTTCTATATGATGGAAATATTTATTTTTATGTTTAGGGTCTGTGCAAGTTTGGTTTATACGAAGTCTTCAAAGTATACTATGCCGATCTTTTGGGTGAGGAGAATGCATACTTGTACCGTACCTGGTTGTACTTGGGTGCCTCTGCATCGGCTGAATTCTTTGCTGACATCGCATTGGCTCCTATGGAAGCCGCCAAGGTCAAGATCCAGACCACTCCAGGTTTTGCTAACAACCTGCGTCAAGCTTTGCCTAAGATGATCAAGGATGAAGGTATTGGTGCCTTCTACAAGGGTCTAGTACCATTGTGGATGCGACAAATCCCATACACTATGATGAAGTTCGCTTGTTTCGAGCGTACCGTTGAATTATTGTACAAGTAAGACAATCACATCAGATCACCCTAATCATTATGATACATACAAGTTCTTATATTAAAAATTTCTATTTAGGCATGTTGTACCAAAACCACGTGTCGATTGCACGAAGGGTGAACAGTTGGTGGTGACATTTGCAGCTGGTTACATTGCTGGTGTATTCTGTGCCATTGTCTCCCACCCTGCTGACGTGGTTGTTTCAAAATTGAACCAAGCCAAGGGCTCTTCAGCAATCCAGGTGGCTAAGTCGCTCGGCTTCTTCGGTATGTGGAACGGTCTGACGCCACGTATCATTATGATTGGTACACTCACTGCCCTGCAATGGTTCATCTACGATGGTGTCAAAGTGGCTTTGGCTCTGCCACGTCCACCACCACCAGAGATGCCTGCTTCCCTTAAGGCTAAACTCGAGGGCCAACAGTAAAATGGTTTAGATATAATTGAAGTCAACAGCAACTCACTATTACGACTCTAAAATTCAATAAGTACATTAATCGATATTAAAGCAAGGCAGCAACCCGTCGTAACTACAGTAAATAAGCCGTAAAAAACCTATAATGATTACCACAGCAGAACGATCGAAAGCAGAGAATATATACACATTGCTTCGGGCCGGTGTATTGACGCATTTAAAGGGGAACATTTTAGCATAATTATGCTTTCTACAATTGCATACAAATTCGAAAAACTTCGTGATTAAGCTGAAAGGAACTAAACACATACTAACTTTACAATAACTTCAATATTTTTATTATAGCAACGTAATTCTGGCATTCCGGTAAATATGTGCATTAAATGTGCCATTAAAAGCTATGCATTTCTATTTTAAACTCTTCAACTACAAACAACTATGAACTGATTTCAATGAACATTCTATAATTCTATATTTCATAACTTAGATTTTTTCTACTTGTACAGCATTGTTTAACTTATTTAAGATAAAACAAGTTTTGTGTGTGCGTAAAGCAAAAATATGTTATATGAATTTCTTCAATTTAAAAAATTATGGTATTGATTATTCTTGGACCAATATACAGCAATAAGTATTCTAAAGTGAAATGTTTTGTCCTCATATAAATACTGTAAACTTTATTTTGTAATCCCCTCTAAACAGCGTTAAAATTGCCCGAAAATCCATAGTAAAATATGCGAAACTAAAATAAACGTGATTTTATTTATTCATCAAGAAATGTATTTGATTTAGGGTCAGATAAAATAATTTAAAGAGACGAACAGGTTGAAGGATACACATTTATTAATGCCTTGTCGGACTGGAAATCAACGGCACGGCATATGACCGACGGCTTTGCTAAAGTGGTTCTTGAGCACGAGCCAGTAAAACTTTGCAAGAGAAGGCTCTGGAAAAGGTAAGGTCCTATCATCCAAAATGAGAAAAAAGCAAGGATCTCGGCTTTTTCCCATGAATAAGGTAGAGGTTTTGGGAAAATATAACATATTTCAAAACTGAGATATAATGGGTCCCATGCTTCTAAAAATCTAAGACTCCCAGAATAAATCTAAAGGAAAAAAGGATAAAAACCAAAATACATTCATATTTAGATGTTGTCAGACAGTCTATTCATGAGCTAAGCAATTAGAAATCAAGACTGCAAAATAAGGAATTTTATTAACCAATTAAGGAAGCTACAGTTAAAAAAATACAAAGCTTGTAACTTATGTTACTACGCAAGGCGAATTTATTAAGATGGTGTTAAGGCGCCAGCTGGTTTTCCCGCTTTTTCGCTTTGCTGGACTGCACGTCAAAGGGCTTCGTTCTGATTGGCTGGCGATGCAAATCACCTGCAGAAATTTGACATTTAGTCCAGCAAAGCAAAAACAAAATACATGGAGCCCTTTTACTTACATTTTACTTATATACGCTTACCACCCCCTTGATAAATTCGCCTTGATATTACGGTGCAAAGGGCATCTAGAAACCGAGTGAAAAGTCTATGCTGCTGACGTCGTGAAATTTGTTTATAGCGCTCAAATATTAGCCAGCCCAGGAAAGACTCGACTTAAAACGACATATGTCAATATATGTACATACATATGTACATATGTATGTATGCAAGTTTGTAATTAAAGTTGTGCACAACAGAAGAGCGTTTTTTTTTTTGTCAAATTTTTAATATTGCTTTATTTTCGTAATTTTATTTTTTTTTCCCTAAATTGTTTACTGGCATTTTATTCCATTTTCAAATTGTAACAAAAATAAAGTACATTTTTTATGGCAACATATTCGATATTTCTTACTCGCTCTAAAACCAACGTAGTAGAAATAATTATAGTTATGCATTTAAACTAATATTTACAAAAATATACCTTTCAATTTATATTTAGTTGCTACGCTTATTTATTAAGTTTTGTTACAAAAATGTTAAAAAAAAAACTACTTGCACAATTTTTCACTTAATTACAAAATAGTAACATACAAAATAGTATAAATGTCAATGTGATAGCAAAACAAAGTATATTTAAAAAATAATAGTGATATTGTACGTAAATTTATAGGGGTAAAATTAGTTGCTATGTATGTATGTATGTATGTATGTATGTATGTATGTATATATTAATGCCAGTTTATATATGTATGTAAAAAAAAACAATTAAAAAGTCCCATTGAGACTGCCTTGTGTTAACGCAATAGGTTCACATATAAAGAAATCAACAATACATACATATGTACATACATACATATATTTATCGCCACAAAAAAGACAGTCTTCTCACACATTGACAACATTATCGGAAAACCGATTTACAAATTAATAAAAAAATAAAATAAAATGCGTTTGAAAAGTTTTTATATATACATACATATGTAACTAGAAAAATTAATGAAAATGTCATTTTATACAGAATGCCAAATCAACATATGTTTGTATACAATTTTTTTTTAAATAGGTGTAAACTCTTAAAAACACCCAAAGAACTTACGATTAACTCTAAAAAAAAAATCAAAAGCATTTTAAAATCACACAAACTACACGGATTTATCTCCAAACTTTAGCAGCTTACAACTACGCAGGTTAAACTTCTGTAATATGTTTCTTTGTTCTTTGTTTTTTTTTTGCTTTTTTTTTGCTTTTATAACCTTAAAACTACATACTACATTTCTTAAAAGTTATAACTATGTGTGTAAACTTATGATACTATCTGATTATGTATGTGTGTATTTTTGTAATTATTGTGTAATTTAATATGTATTCCTATAAAGTAATCTTCTTTTGTTTCATAGTTTCAAGTAGTTCCTGTAAGATTGTACTAGCTTTCTCTACGCTACCGCTAACTCACATCACTGTGGCGCCATGACTATAGAGTTGCAGTTTTTAGTTAACTGTAAGGAGTAGTTCACTTAAAATTTAGTTCAAACACTCGAACTAAATAGCTCTTTCGACGTTTATGCCCGTAATCTGTAACTTGGTATAATCACAGAGACTGCTTATTGAATTCCGGCATTAGCTCGTTCACCTCATATAACTATTGTTCGACTAATTGAACTTTTTTAATTTTAATTTAACAAATATTATCACTTTCTCTTATGAAATTTATAAAAGAAAAATGGAAACCCACAGTTTATATTTTAAAATTATGCAATTTGACGTGAAAGCAATTTGCGATATGAAAAGCCAATTATATGTATGTTCATTTTTTATTGCATTGTTGTCGCAGAAATGTATAGTTCACTTTAATGAAAGAGCAAATGAACTAGTTCAATTAAAAGATCTTGCTCTTTCACTCTTTACATCACAAGCTCGCCAAGCCAACATGACTGCTTTTTTCATCTAAAAATGAGCAGCACACAGTGATGTGAAGGACCCGGACCGCCGAATTGGCATGAACGATATTCATCGAATTTCACCGGAGGAGAACTTGCTTAATAATATTCTTACGATTAGCCAAAAATTTCGGCTCCAAATAGATTACGTTTTAGTAATTTAACTGCAAGAATATTTTAAAAAAGCATTCCTGCTTCAGTTCAGTTGGTCAAATCAAATCGGATGTCGATTTGTACATATTTATACATATGTTTGTATGTGGATGGAGTAGGCGGCTTTGTGCTAAATGGTCTCATAATATTCTCAGTTTTCGTCACCCTTATTTTGCTTTTTCTTCCTTCTCATTTCTAATTAATTCAGTCAAACTTCATAGAAAAGTAAATTTTGATTCAAAAAAATCATTTAAAGTAGGCTCAGCTATGCTTAAAACGCTGCTTATTTTTGCATCACGTTTTCAAAGCATTGTATGTAGTTGGAGGCAGTTATTTTTGCTATGGCTGGCAAATATACGCCTTTCATGTATTTTAGTTATATTTTTAGTATTTAAAGTCCGTCTCATGTGGATCACTTGTGTTTGGGAAATCAAAAATATACGGAGTTCATATACATATATGTACATACATACAAACGTGGTTATTGTTTTGCTGATTTCTAAAGCACAATTTTCGTAATTTCTGATGTGCTCTGCTAACAAATATCTAATATTGCCATTTTTGGCTTAGACATATTGATTGCAATCCTCTCGAAGCTATGCTTTTAGAGGAGGCGCATCGACACCTTGCACCTTTACCATTTGGTCGTGAACTGAAACCTGTTCAGTTTCAATTATGCAACAAATTATCGCTGACCAACCTGTTCAAATGCAAAGCTTATTCACGTTTCTACCGCTATCGTATTCCTATCTTTTTCACCACTTGAATTCTGATGATTTTTGACTTTCCTAAATTGCTTACGATTTTAATAGATATTTCCACACATTTTTTCCTTAGTTTATATGTCTCCAAATTTTCTTTTAAATATATTCAGACATAGAGCTAATATCACTGCTCAATCTAAAAGCTAAAGTCTCTAATATATCTGCCCGCAAAATGTAAAATCAGGTTTCTTCTTCCACATCTCCACAATTACTTAGTTCTCAAATATTGCACCTGCTTTTTTCTCTCAGACTTCAAAACGTAGTATATGTATGTATATACATACATACATGCATATGTACATATGCATTTGTTAGTTTAGTTGGAGCGCGTCATAGCTGTAATTTTTACATTTGAGAAATATGTATGTAGTATTTCCTTAAATCCGTTCTTTGTCTATCGCTCTATCACTCTGATTGATTAAAGTTTATGAAACGTAGTAGGTAGTGTGTGTACGAGTATATTGTTGGTGGTGTATTGACTTGGATTGGTCATACAAATTTTAAACGATCGGCAAATTGGATTTCTTTCGCGCGCCTGTTTTTTGGTGTTGTGGCATACTCCTATGTACATCGGGATTTTTATAAACGACTTAGCCTTTCCAGAGTTGCTTTTTTTACATATGTATATTAGTTGTTTTTTTTTTTGATTTTTGTAGTTGTTGATGTGACTGTTGCATTTGTTACATTGTCGCGGGTAGGTTGGTGGATTGCGCTTTGAGACTTGAAGCCCAGATCTCTAACGCGACCGGGTTCTTGTCCTTTAAAAAACACCCTCACCAATATCTCTCCTCGTTCCGTTTTTGTTGCCTATTGAATTTGAGGAAATTTTCCTTGTTTAGCTTCACATCTCTTTCATGTTTGCTCACCAACAGCTTGACTGTCTTGCAATAGTAATAAAATTTACCAGTAGGGTCCAGACTCCTTACTCAAGTTGTTTTGGGCTTGATTCTCTTTGGAATTGGCCAAAGCCTCAGACAGTGCTGACATAACATTACCGCGGCAACTATTGCGTGAGGAATTCTTGTCATAGGGCGACAGGGCGTTGTAGTAGAATGGTGAGCGCTTCGTAATAGTATAGTTCTTGTCCTGAGAAGGAGTGATAGAGGAGAAAATTAGTGGGGGATTTCGTAATTAAAAACTAAGCGTGCCTTACTCTGTTATTATCCCAGTATTCCAGATTGTTGGCGCGATAGCAAATGCAGAATTCCAGGCGTTTCGAGGATGGTGGTAATGTTATCTTGAAGGAGAACGTATCGAATACGACGTGTGCATAGGTTGCTGGACCGTAAGTCTAATAGCGCATTTGGAAGAGAGAACGATCAGAAATTCAACCTAGATTTTAGATTGGAACCCTTGTAATTTTGAACTTACCCGCGCAAACACACAGAATATATCCTGTTGACTCTTCCAGTCATCCCATGTAACGCGTACGATAATTTCCTTTTCGAAGGAGATATTTTTCACCTTTACTGTACCCATAACAATGGACTCCTCATCCTTGACGATCACATTTTCAAGTGAGACAAAGTCACGGTCGATTTTCTGTCTGCAAGAAAGAAATAAGAAATGTATATTGTATTTTTGTACGCATGTAATATATGTAGATAAGTATATAGAAATGTTTGTATATTTATCCACCAAGTTTACAAACTCACCTAAATGATAGATAATCCGAAGCTGGTTGTTTAAAGTCGACAGTCCATTGATCGGCTGGATGCGGACTAACGAGACCTTGTGTGATTTGCTCTAAAAATTTCGTGCTCCACAATGGCGGAACATTCGAAGGTTCCGACATGACGCGCACTTCCGTCAGCGGTTGTCCCTCGTCGTCTGCGAAAATCACACGTTTACGGCACCGACTGCAAGGAGAGCAAAAGCGATATATAGTTAAAAGATCAAAGTAATTTTTTTCTAAATGTTTGCATTTTTTTTTTGTATTTCATATATTTATTTTCAATGGCCGCAATGCATTGTATGCATTTTGTTGTATTTACGATTTACCATTAAAAAAAAAAACAGCCTCGATCACGCCATTAACAAATCACCCGACCAATAAACCATCAAAACAACGGACACCCGCCTTTCCAAGATAATGGTAGCCAAAACAGTACAATGAACTTAATCTTATGAATGTTTTGCTGCCAATAAATAATCTAGCCAAAAATTGCTTTGCGCGCGGTTTACTGCCGCCACAGAACTAAAAAAAACTTATTCTAGCTTAGAATGTGAGTTGATAGCGATTCAAAAAAAAACCGTACACAGCAGACCTATGAGTTGAGAATATGTATGAACGTATATGTATGTACATATATACTGCTGTTTAAACAGATGTGCATTTGTACGAGTATGTGCGTCAGTAGAAACAAGGTGTGAATAAATATTGTTGACGATCGGGGTGATCCCGATTGAACCACAAAGTTTTGTTACTGGCTCAACGGTTTTCAATGTTTTTTAAGTATGTAAATACCTACATATGTATGTACATTTGTTTGAAGTACAACTCGCCAAAGGTCTAACAAATGTATCGTTTTGATTTAATTAAATTCAATAAAAAGTCTCTATCATTAGGGCCACTTTCCAAGACGCAATGACTCGTTGCGACTGAATTTATTCAAATTATTTATGAAATGCAAATGTTAATAAATTTACGTACATATGTACGAACTTATGCACTGAAATCATACAGTTTTCCGTTTATTTTTAAAATAAAATGTTTAAAATTAGCTAATTAATTAAGCCATAAAAGTTTTACGTTTATATAATTCGGTCATCAGACGACATTTGCTATATTAAGCGATCGTATTCAAATATGTCTTGATGGTGTGGAGTGACACAGTGGCGTTAAATACATATATACAAGTATACATATGAAAAGGTCATGGATACTAACATATGTACATAACAGAGTTACAAAAAAACCGGTAAACATTTTATTTCAATTGACTTTATACAAAAAGTTACAAACGCTCTCAAATATTTTGCCAATATTTCAAATTCTTAATTGCCAAGTCGAAAATTTCGTTAGACATAATTTTTACTAAACATACCAAGTTGGCTTAAAAATTTAGTGAGACCTTGTTTCAAACCCTTTTGGTATGGTCGTGGTTATTTATAGCACTTCTCAGGCAATGTGGCTTGAGCGTAGACTAAACGTCTGTCAGTGAGTGCCCTCTATCCTCGTTTGCGTTTTTATCAAGCCGCCAAGCCCGCACCTCTTTGCTCTTTGTAGACGGCGCTGCGTTGTCTGCTAAAACTAAATCACGCATCTTGCTGTTCTCCCTAAGCTTTGTGGCAAACTAAAAAATCATATCAGGCAAATACGCCAACAATCAGTCAGTTAGTCAGTCAGTCGATCGGTCAGTTAGCACAGTACGAGTATATCTATAGCCTGCTCCAAGTCACTCGGTGCATGCATGCGTTAATGCGTATTGAAATTGAAACGAAAAAGAAATCGAGAAAATTTAATCAACAGAAATGCACGCCGGCAGAGGAACTCGACAAGTGTTAACTATCGATTGATCGATCGGTCGTAGGTTGGTAAAAGAAAAGAATGATAGAGAATACGATTGCGCCTTCCGGGGTACCGTTACTCAAAACTTTTCTGATTTGACAGTTGAGTGACGTCAAAATAGTGACAGCATTGCCACATAGATATTATTTTAATACCAAAACTTTAAAAAAAATTACCAAACCAAGAAAAATATTACCAAAAGTCGTTAACCCTTTAAATTTTTTTTTTCATTTTTTTCTCCTTTAAGGTGCAACCACATATGTACATATGTATGTATGTATGTACATATACTAAAGCCAGTTTTTCAGTGCAAGTTTAACTTTATTTGTCGTTTAAGCCGAGTGTAAGCTCCGTATGCAATTGTGCAGTGAACTTTAAACGGCCGATATTGCAGGGTTGAATTTTATTTAATTTTATGATTATGACAGTCTTTTAGTTAATGAGCCATGTTAATAAGCACATTTTTTGTGCAAATTGTAAGAAGGTTAAAAGTTTAAAATTTTTTAAAAGTAACTTAGTATTTAAAACTTAAAAGAAAACTCTTTGAAAAAATTTCCAAATTGAAAAAAAAATTTACCAAATCCGTTCTAATAAAAAAAAATTTCCGGTTTTGTTAAAAAATTACCAAATTAGCAATGCTGTTCTGCGGTCGCTCTTCTATTTTTACTCTCTTTCGCTCATTCACTATGCGAATGTTACGCATTTTGGGAAGGCGCTATCTTCTTCTATAATTCTTGGGTAAAAACTGGGTTGAGCAGGCGGTAGATTGCACTCTCTGCAAATTATTACAAACATATGTCCATATTCACACACACACACACACACTGTGTAATAGTGAGTGCTCACAGTGGAATGTCAACTGATGCCGCGCACTCTGGGCCCCGGGCTGTGAGTTCTAGGTTGTGTTCGATTGCCGATGGGAAAGGGAAAATGTATTGATTTTTAATTATAAATATACATTTTGCCGCATGTGTACTTTAAGTTGAACAACTGTCGGTTGGTTTCTTTTCTGCCTTCGCTGTTGTGGTCTCGCTGTATCGCATCGCAGTTTTACCACGCAGGCGTTTTTTCAATGATCACGCGGCCAATACGTGTTAAATGCTCGATCAGCGGCTGTTGGTGGGTGTTTGTATGTACACACATATGAACATATGAACATAAGTATGTATGTATGGCACACCTTTTTATGTACATAAATACATATACATATGCGCAAGTGTATGCAGTTGTCTGGGTTGTGTTGTTGGCACAAGCAGTTAGCTATAGCCGGGCGAGCAACAAAGAGTGGTCGAAAGCAACTCCACTTTACATCAAATTATTCAATTCACACGCAACAGGTTCACTTCTGGTTTGACTTGATTGTGAAAATCTGTGGTGTCTTCACTACAATTTGGCTACCAAAGCGGTGAACGATACGATCTTCCGATTGCCCACGCGTAAAACTTATGGCGACATTGATAAGCACAACCGGCGTTTGCTTCTTGATTTCTCCAAAAAAAAATGGGTTATATCGCTTTGTAATTCTCTTTACAAATGTAAAACACGCGCAGACGCACTTTATGGTGAAGCCGGTTTGATTGCTCTGCGCAACACTTGCCCTTTAGAGTTTTTGGTTGACTTCGATTTATTCATACATGTCGATGCAAAATATGCCTCAAAAGATATTTAAAGCAATTACTTTTACTGAGGTTCAGTTTAATTTTACTGGCACATGTGTTGTTGATTAAATTGATTTTTCTTTTGTATTTTAAAATGGTTTCAAGGCAAGCTTTGCATCAACAAAGAGATTGACTTGAAAGCCAATCAAAATTTAGCGATAATGAAATATTGTATGCTATACAGCGGTTGATGTACATATATGTATATATGTACATGTGAACATACATAGGATAGACGTTATTATGGATGGAAAGGCTAACACCGTCAGAAAATAAAAATCTCTAAAAATCACGCAACATTAACATAAGCTATTTGAAACTTGCACATTAATATACTAAAATTAAATGAACTACAAAACTAGGTACGCAGAGTTTTTACAAAAAACTTTGTTTAAATAGTTTGGAATGGCAATTTTTGTAATTTTAATATTTTCTATTTTTAAATTTTTTGTATTTTTACTACAAAAAAATTTAAATTCAATAATCAAAAAGCAAATGGATTAAAACTTGTTCAGGAGTGTCCATACTTATGTGTTATTATTAATATTGAAAATATTCAAAAAGAAAAATCTAACTTTTTAGAGCAGATAAATATTTGCCCATTTTCCGCCAGATGTTGTATAATAACGGAAAATGCTTTTATTACCCAGAAGAGTCACATACCAAGCGTTCTGACGATTATGAAGCAAATAAATTGCTCACTTTCTGGACTTCGAAGCGTGTCACCGTTTTGGCAACGACGAATGCCGTGGCAATTTTCCCTGTCACTAGCTGATTAAAACTACAGTTAGTTTATTCGACATTTCTAAAGGATTTATATATATGTACGTACATATGTACATATGTAGGTATGTATTTGGACATATATCTTATTAAAATTGTGCGAAAATCTGGCGTGAACGGCTTCGAAAGCATATGTACAGGGTGGGCCAAAAGAAACCAAGGGGTGTAAAAGTTTAATAACTTTTTCGTTTATTAATTTTTTTTATATTTTTTCTTTCATATTATATAGACAACACTTGGAGAATTAATAATGGAGAGGTTCACAACTGAACAGAGAAGCAGAACAATATAATTTTATTATTTAAACCAGAGATCAATTATTTTAACACAAAGAGGATATCGTCGAATTTGAATGGCTTTGTTTAGAAGCAGAACTGTAGGTTCTGGGGTTCTCAAAATCCAAGAGCCATTCATCAACGACAATTGCACCCCATCAGGTGTACAGTATGGTGTGGGATCACATCTGAAAATGTCATTGGGCCTTACTTCTTCGAGAATGAAGACGGAAGTGCTGTAACCGTAAATGGAGAGCGGTATCGGTTTATGATAGAAAATTGTGTACGTCCTACAGACCTGGTATGTGGTTTCAGCAGGACGGAGCCACTGTCCATACTGCCCGAGACACAATGGCACTTTTAAGTCAAACTCCTTGGTTTCTTTTGGCCTACCCGTTACATACATATGTTTATAAAATCGAATCACACAGCAAAAAACAAAAACTAAAAAAAATTTTAAGAAAAACAATATATAAATATATACAAAAACATGGGTTTATATGTATATACATACATACTGTATATTGTACTCATTCGTATGTGCGTGTATAGTTTTGTTCAACATTAAATCTAAATTTATAAAAAGAGATAAACTAAGTTCGTAAGCAACATTTCTAGCGTCTGAGCGAATCTTCGCTCTTCCAACAAATTCGCCTTTTATTGTATGTATGCCACAATGTAAACGCAATGAAACCCTTTCGTTTATACTACTCGCACACAGTTTAATGTGGGCTGCGTATTTCATTTTTAATTTAATTTTAGTTTAGGTATTTATTTTTATCAAGCGTCGCATCGCCAATGCGGTGTATTTTTATGCGATAAGCAGTCACCCAGACGGCTGGCGGGCGCACGAACACTTCACGTGATTCACCGGCGTTTGCATGCCAAAGGGTAGAAGGAGGCATTGTAATGCGTACGTGAATTTGTGTATGTGTGAGTGTACCCAAAGTGAACTTTATAGTTTTAATTTTATTTTTTTATACCCGAGCGTAATTGTACACAAGGGTATTATAAACTTTGTTCCCATAACTGTTGTTTGAAACAGTAAAAACTAATCGAGATAGATATAAACATATATATACTAAAATGATCAGAATGAAAAGAGAAATTGATTTAGCCCTGACTGTCTGTCCGTCCGTCCGTTCGTCTGTCCGTGGTTACAATAACTTGAGTAAAAATCGAGATATTTCTATGAAATTTGGTACATTGATTGCTCTTTGGACACGCCCACCTCCCATATATCGGAAGTTTTTGAAAAATGCATATTAAGTGGAATTTGGTATTTAGAGCGATTTTGAACTAAAAAACTAGGTATTTATCAAATTTTGAAAAATGGGTGTAAAAACGGTGTAAGGTATCGTCACAAAACTTGGTGGACATATGTATAACCACGCCCACCTCTCATATAACGGATATTTTGAAAAATGCAAAAATTTTGTTTTTTCTTTATCTATTGAAACATATTAATTAAAATTTGATATTTAGAGATATATTTAATAAAGAAACTTGATTTTTATGAAATTTTGAAAAATGGGCGTTACCACGCCCACTTATAAAAAAAATGGATGTAAGTATTGTATCGCCACAAAATTTGGTAAACATATTGTCCTTGATATCGTTAGCATCACCGTCAAAAACTTTTAAAAATCGGACCATAACCACGCCCAACTTCTATATAACGGAAATTTTGAAAAACTCAAAAAACTTCGTTTTTCAGTATTTATTGGAAGAAATTGAATAAAGTTTAATACTAGCTGCGATTTGGAATAAAGAAATGGGAATTTTATGAAATCATGATCACCGACCATACAAAAATATATCGCGAGGGTATAAAAATAACGGTTTCGCCCAAATTTAGCTTTTCCTACTTGTTTAGATTTAAATTGTATTGCAACAGAATGTTTAATGTAAAATATTTAAATTTTTATTGGGTAGTTCAGAAAGCGGTTTCACTTTGCTTTGTGTGTTTCCAAGCATTTTATTTAAACAAGTGCTAAGTAAAAATTTCTTATTCATTAAAACCGAAAACTAGCAGTCCAAGCTTAGTCGCACATTTAACATTAAATGTATGGTGATAGCTGTATTTAAATAGCAAATTAATTAAAATATCGCTTTGGTTCTTGCCGTTAGCTAAATGAGTAAACTGTTAACATTTTTTGGATACAATTTTAAAATTGTTACATTTTGAGTTGTCGCATTTTTGAAGAATATATGCGATATGTATGTATATGTATGAGCGTTTGTATTATTTATTTATCTTCGCATTTGTGGCATTTAAACAAAGTGATTACAAAATTTACTTTCCCTATTGAGGTGCACATAAATATGTATTTGCATACACTTATATACATACATATGTATGTATGTACATGCATGTGCTGACTGAAATTTTAGGCTAACACTGTATGATTATTGGTAGATACTTAATGAAAATTAGTTCGCTTATGAACTTACAAACTGACATGAAATAGTGAGTAAATGATTTTGAAAAATCATGAATGGTAAATTAATTAAGCACTTGTTGACGCAAGTTGTATTTAATGCCAAAATAGATATTCGCTGAAAACAATTTTTTCGTAGCTAGGTTACAGGAAAAATGATTATATAACTTTTGTATTGTGCTTGCGATGATTTTGATGATCTTTGATCCAGATGCAACACCGAGTGTAAGACTTAGTTATCAGCAAGGCACATGGACCGATTACCGATTGAGATGATAAAGGCGTTGTAATGTCAGAACAGTTTTAAAAAAGCTTTGGTTAATATTTTGCAGTCAACTTGTATGTATGTACATATGTACATGCATACGTAATGCCCTGTTTTGACAATTCGGATCTAGTGTTTTTTGTTTTGACATTTCAAAAACAGTTTATGTACAGTTGATGTTGCATCAGCGATGGTGAAAGGTGAAAAAGTAATTGGCCAACGCGCTGAGCGAACGAGCAGTAGCCGAAAGTTTAGAAGATTAGCGCTAATCGTTGTTTGTTTGAATGCTATTTATTATGGAAATACTCCTAAACTTTGTTTGCAGTACAATTAAAGCGTTCCATGCTTTTCGTAAAGGTCTAATGAATTTCAATTTTGTGCAGTTATGATTTCAAACTGTATTTAAATTAAATTTGAAAAACTAAGATGCGCAATGCATTTTTTTATATTAAATTTTTGACCTTGATTTTTTTCACATATGTACATATGTATGTACATGTAAATGTTCTTATAAGAGAATGTTCGCACGTTCATAAACTTAAAAATATGCATAGTAAATTTTGATTCTGACACTTCACAAGAGCATTTTTATATAGCGCAACTTTTTCAAAAGCATACAAGACAGACGACATTGGGCAGGAAGGCCGCTTAAAATAGCTACAATACATCCGCTATAAAGAGATGTGCATATAAAAATACTATATTTAGGCATTTCAGAACACTGCCTTGACTCATCATAAACATTTCAAGTGAAAGAAAGAGAAATTTTTGCGAATTATAAGTAAATGCCATTCAAATGAGTAAAATAAGTGCGCATGCGACAGCCGCGCTACATGCATCACATAATTATTTTAACAAATATGAGTATAACATATCCACACACACATATTTTTCCTCGAATTTGTATGGGGTTTCTTTTAGATTGACAGCTATTGACGACACCACAGGCGGTTGTTTTAAATGATGGCTGACTGAATATTTTATGAAAACTTTCGAATTTTGAAATAGTAAATAAATAGCTCAAGCGCCAGCGCGAACTATAACAGAAGGCATTGCTTTCGTTTTAGGAAGGGCGGAGTAAGGCCGGTTTTGTATAAACCAAATGTAAATGAGTATGTATCTTGTCACGATTAAAATCATTTTTTCAGTTTGCGGGAAATGCAATAACGACGACACCAACCTCAGCGCCGCAAGCACAACATTGGCCACAAACGTTGGCGTTTGCGTCAAACTATAAACCGCGCATTAAGCAAACATTTAAGCAAATTGTGGTAAACGTTAACACCAATATGCACACATACACACACGCTGATTGTGTAAAAATAGCGCAAACGATTTTGTGTAAAGTCGTGTGTACATATCTGTCGAATGGAGCAGCGCCAGGTCGGTGTCACATTTCCCCCAATGCAAATTTCTCGGCTCGTCGACAGACAAATCTAAATAAACGACGCTGCGCGCTAGTAAGCTACTACAAATCCAAATGGCGAAATGGCACGAGCAAAGCAAATGTAATGCATACGCTTTTGCTGGCTGGCACAACGCGGCGTATGAGTAACCGCCAAATAAAAAACCTCTACGCAATCTAAATCGCAAGCGCTATCATATCACAACTCGCAAAAAGTAAAATAATACTGGCAAATGGCGTGCACTCACCTCTGTTTGTGGCATTTGCAGTTCGTGCAATAGTTCTCCGCGTCCGCCGTGTCCGCCGCGTCACTGTTGCGACTGTCAATGGTGTTGGTGGCCTTCACGGCGCGGTGCAGGCAGGATTTGCGGCTGAGGCAAGACTTCGGCTGTATTTGGAGAATGGGTGCGGAGAGGGCGCGCGACAAAAGGCATCTCTCATGGCTGGTGAGGCCGCCCGCGTTGACGGGCAGACGCGCTTGCTGTTGTTGCTGCTGGTGCTGGTGCTGCTGATGCAGCTGATGGCTGGCGAAGGCGGCGGCCGCGCTATTAGCCATGGCCTTCGAGGCGAGTGTGATCACTTGGGGGCGACAATAGCGTGCCGCTCTGTTTGTTTCGTCATTATAACTGCGATTGTCAAAAAAACGAGATAGAGAGAGAGAGAGAGAAGAAATTTTAAGAGGAAATTAATTATATTGCATATTATTTAATAAAAAAGTAAAGTGTGAAAAGACAAATACAAAAAAAAAATTGTTAAATTTTATTATTATTAAATTTTTTAGAAAAATACGAAACTATACCTAACCACCATAACAAGTTATTGCTCTATACAAATTTTTGTCATTTTTAATTTTTTGTACTTATTTTTCCCCACATAAGAGATACAAATTTTTCTTAAACAAAAAAAAAACAATTTTTTAATTTCCTTACAAAGCTGAAAAATTAAATTGAAGCAACGTTTTCTTTCAAAAGTCGAACAGCAAAAGCAGAAAATGCATTCTTTAATTTTTCCACAAATTATTACCCCCATTTGAACGATCATTTCCGCAATAAAAAGTAAATATGTATGTACATATATTCCGAATTTTATTGCATTCCAACAATTTTACGCAATTGCATTTTGACTTTAAATTGTCAAAGAGTACTATTATAAAATAATGTATTGCAGGCCTTACAAATTTATCTCTTTTGCTATAAATTAGCGCAAAAAGCGTAACAAGAAAGCAAAGAAGTTTCTGACTGTCCCTTAAAATCACGAAAAAATTTATGTTGCTGGCAGCATTGCCTTTGAGCAAAATTTTCGTCAGAACAAGTCTAATTTTCTAGGTTTTTCGTTTTTCCTACAAACTAGCCGTAAAAGGCGTAACAAGAAAGCAAAGAAAAAATTTCTGTTGCAGGAAACATTGCTTTTTAAGTAAAATTTTAGTCAGAGTTTCGAACACTACACCCCTTTTCGTCCGAAAGAAACATGGAAAGTGTTGTTATAAATTCGTTGCGCGTGTTGTCATTAACCGACATAACCCCGTAATAATGTGTCAGTAAATTAAAACAAACAACAAAGTATGATTGTACGAGTATGCATTTTTGAAAAGAAAGAATCTCACATAAATACGAACAAAAAATAAAATAAATTGGCAATGAAATAATTGACTACATAATAACGAAACGCGAAATTGTAGCGAGACAAAAATAAATATTCGGGCAACATGAAATGCGAAAGGAGATGATTTTTTCTTAAATTCCTCGACAGTTACACAGCACATTTTAATTGTTGAATTTAGTAGAAATATTTAAGCTTTTATAAAAAATTTCATTGATATTAGCAGAGTAACGCGAAGAAAAATATGAAAAAAGTCGCCAGCTGAAAAGCTTTCATATGTTGCATGCAGGCAGCAACAGAAAGTGCGTTTTACTTAATCAATTAGATATAAGAACATTCTTAGGTTGATTTTCCTTTTCAATATTCGTTCGATAAAATTATTTACTTTGATTAGTAAAGGTTTATCGAAATCCAATTTACGTCGACCGTTATCTCTCAATCAGGTGTGCTAGTAGATACTTAAGATAACAATTGCTATCAGTGTTCTACATATGAATTTGCAGTTAAAAATAAAATAAGATATAAAACATACATACATATGTACATATGCAAAGGCATTTAATAATCCCCTTATCTGATATTGTACAAAGGAATGTGTATGTATGTACATATATACTTAAACATATATTTATTAGTCTGGAAATGCGGCTTGGGGTACAAAATGCGTCTACGTCATTTGCTTTCTTTTCAACGATATAATAATCCAACTTAATTATTACTTATTTTATGACTTAGATATTTTCACACATACATACATACTTACATACATACATGCCTATGTATATATATCCTCATTACATTTGCCAAGTCATTCAAAGTATTGTTATTGCTAATTTAAATAAATTCAATAGTTTAAGCTGTTTTATGAAATATGTCGCCACTGGTACACATTAGATTCATTTTAAGTACTACAACTTTTCCAACAGCTATTTCAGAAAAACACAAATGAAATTCAGAAAAGCACAAATGTATTTCAGAAAAGCACAAATGTATTTCAGAAAAGACGAAATTAATACATTGGTGTTTTACTGAAATACATTCGCGTTTTTTTGAAATACATTCGCGTTTTTCTGAAATACATTTTTGATTTTCTGAAATACATTTGGCCTATTCTGAAATACATTTGTGTTTTCCTGAAATACATTTGCGTTTTTCTGAAATACATTTGCGTTTTTCTGAAGTACATTTGGCCTTTTCTGAATTTCAATTGGGCTTTTCTGAAATACAATTGATCTTTTCTGAAATACATTTGTGTTTTTCTGAAATACTGTTAGAAAAGGTGTAGATATAAAAGCAATAACTCCATTTTTTGTTTGTTTTGTGGTTTTTCGGAAATAAAATTTTTTTGAAATAAATTTTGATTTGACCTAATGAGAGCTATCGTAATTTTTGATATATATAATTTGTATCTACTGATTCCAAATATACTGCTCAAGTTTTCATTAATTCGCAAGGATCCAGTAGACGGATTTCCCGGGCTTTCCCTAAACGCCGCATTCCAATTAAATAATAAATATATAGCCGCACTGCATGCTGAACACATTCACAAGTACTTTATCAGTTATTTGATAGGCAAGAGCTATTGTTAGCAGTACATAAAAAATGTATTTGGTATGCACATACTTTTTGTTTTGCAAAGCTATTTTTAAACGCCCGAAACTTCTCACTAAAAATATTAAAGAAAAGTAAACATGTTTGATATTGAATAAATCCAGTTCGTACCGATTCATTAGCGCGTGCTGTCAATACGAGTATCAACAGAAAATCATTTCCAAAACATACTCTCCCCGCTATAAATCAAAGTGACAGCATTTCATGGCGCTACATTTCAATAGTTTTTAAATCTGACAAGCTTGCGATTAGACCGGCTAGCGACCGGCTGGAGATTAGAAGTAAGCAGACAATTAGACTATAAGCACGCGTCAGCCGCGTGTCTTATCTACATATGTATGTATGTACATATGTATGCTAATATGTAAATATGTAAGTTAAAACCTACTTAAAATATTCTATTTTGCGAGTATACATACATATGTAAAAATGAAGGAATTAGAAGACGTTAAAATATGTGACCGTTGGAGGATTTTTTAAAAATTCAAATATAAATTTATTTGTGTAAATAAATTAAACGTGAAAATAGTATATGTTAATTATGAAGTTTTCGAAAAATCCCGTTAAAAGTAAATTAATACATATGTATGTATGTATGTACGTATTGAAAGTACAATTAGTGAAGCTAACATTTTCACAATATGTACACTTAACAGCGCCTTTAACAGGTATTGTCAACATTACGCTGTAAATTAAAAATGTATTGAATGCATGTGTGTATGTACATAAATGTTAGTGGTCAGTTTATCAGTGAAAAATCACACTGTTTACCAGTTGACATTATTACATACATACATATATCCCAAATTTCGTGTATGTATGAACGATTAGGTATTTAATTAAAAACAGTACATTGCGCACATAAATATTTGGTTTTATACACTTGACGACAACGAAATATTTAAAAATCATTTTAAGTGATTTGTAATTGCCTAAAAAATTAATCGTATCTTCTGTAGACAATCTTTTTTAAGTAGCTGCTGTCAGTGGACAGTGTTATTTTAGTGAAAACTTAATCATTGTGTACACGTACGTTCCGCAAGCTGCGTAGGCATGTACATAAATATGTATATAGGCTTTCATCAATGTATTCGCGCCATTTTTTTTTTTCAGAAATACTTTGATCTTGAATATTCTACACCTGCCATCTATGAGCGCCAAGAGCAGTTGACACGAAAAAATAAAACAAAATAACATCGAAGAAATTATTATAGATGACGATATTTGTAATTATAGTTTGCAACAAACCAAATTTTAGTAAAACTTTTGGTTACATACATACTTTTCATAGTAGTTCATTGAATTTAATCATTACATTGTTCTGAAGCGTAACGAGTTATGTTTAAAAAAATGTGTAATTCCATGCTTTGATGTTAAATTTAAGATTTTCGGCGATTTCTCTGATAAAATTATAATAAATTTATACCTTTCTATCATTTGATTGTTAGCTCTAATCTCAGCGCGCCTTTCAATTCAATTTGTCGCACTGGTGAATTGCTGCAGTGTCTAACACAAAGTTTCGAAGTATTAAGCTATAAATACATAGTACATAACCGATTCCGCTGTGCATTCGTTAAGCAGGAAAATTTTCATTCAAAATTTGATTTAGTCTAAATTATAAGTATGTATATTTTAAAAGCATTGTAAATTTCTGTGATAACTCTTGCGTATGAACTATATTACTTTTTTAATCGCATCTTTTTATTTATCTCATTTGATAAGCTTAAAAAATGGAATGCACGATCACTTTTAGCTTAACGGCTTCAGTCAGTTCAAGATATCCACATAAATCAGCTCGTGCCAATTTTGTTATAGCCCACTTAATTGAAGTGATCGCCAATATCTTTACAAGCAATGCCGTAATTTCATCAATCACAAACACTTTCGATAACTTTCACTCAATTTAGGACTCATAATCCTGTTTTAATGCGATTTTCTTCCTACACACACCGCCGCCATTCAAGTAAATTTTTTAACGTTCACACTTCAATCACTCACCGATGATTGTTCATGTAGTCCGATAGGAAACTGACTGGTGGACTATGGCTAAAGATGGGTGGACTGTGTGAAATCATGTTGTCGGCTGCTGCTTTAATTATAGTTGTTGCCTTATTTGCCTATAACGTGTTGTTGGTGTTGGTGTTGTTGCTTGGTGCAGATTATTACCGACTGTCTATCTACTATGGTGATAAGCCGCTGCAAACGTTGACTATGACGCCTGGTGCTTTCTCTACGCCCGATTGAATGGTCCACTGCTGTGATATTGCTAATGATTGGATGACTTCGAGTAGCTACCATCAGCTATTTATGTATTATCGCTTCGGAAATTGTTTTGCGTTGATAGCTAGTTTAAATACTTGTATGCTGTAAATAGAATGAGAAGAATACATCAGCTTGAGTCTTTCAAATGATAATGGACTTGAACAAGTACTAATAGTATGAATGTACGAGTATCAAATCTGGTTGCTTATCAGCGGTTGTATTTCTCATAGAGATACTAAAATACTACGAAAAATGTAATTAGAAGTGAAGAGCATTCAACAACAAATATCAAATGCGAGAAACTATGTTTTTGTTTTGCTTACGATATTTATTTTTGCACTCAATTAAGTGTAAAATGAAATGAAATTTTGTAAACTACGAGTATCTGAGGCATTCTAAATATGAACGGGAATCCCGCTCGCCGTGTACTTAATTGGCGCAGCGTGTCTCAGCAGGTTTGGTTTCACGCTGCTGCTTGTTGAGATGCGTAATTGGCGTAAATGGTTAATTTTACTTTTGCTTTCTGGCTGTTTGAGATTGTTTTGTTGTTTTGTTCTACTTTACAATTACATACTTAGCACTTAAGTATATTTTGCTTATCAGTTGTGTTATTGATGTGGAATGCGTGACGTTCCGCATAGTTTGGCTTTCCTGATGATTAAGCTCCATTCGAAACGTTACTAATAGACTTTGGTTAATTGTTCAACTTCACATTGCAATACTCAATTAGCCTAAAATGTTATTACTTGAATTCGTTTCTAATTGATACGTTGCTTTAAATACGATTTATGTATGTAGTAAAGTGCGAGTACGAGTATGATTAAAACTATTAGTACTTATCATAAAAATTAAATGTAAAGCAATAAAATGAAAATTCAAAATATAATTAACTATTGACAAAGTCAAAAGAAAAAGTTATTGGTAATCAGACAAAAAAAAAATAATAACGGTAATTTATTTTTATTGTTATACGAATTTTTTAACATAAATGGGTTTTCGGTAAGTAAACTAAACATTTTCGACTGAAATACATTATGTTTTTAAGTATGAAAATTATCTTATTAAAGGTCTGAAATTACACAGTCAATATCCCCAAATATCAAATTTACACTGTACATTGATCATATGCCTACAAAATGATAGAATATTCAATTGAAAAAAGTATCGCAAATCCTCCATGGCTCATTAATCACAATGAAATTTCATTCCTACTGATCAATCTACACTTATGTATGTATGTACATACATATATGTATGCAAAATTATAAAATTAATGTCATTACTTCATGATTGTTTTGCCTGTCTTTTGTTTTCATTCCATAATCCTATACATATTTGCTTAAAATTTAATATTTCGCAAACTTCATATTTCATATTTCATGTCTGATCAGTCAGTGCCTGTGCACTTAAGATCACCAGGTTATTTAACCAGCCCAGTTCGTCGGTGGAGCGATTCACAATTTCAAATAAAATTTCTTGTTCGTTTATCAGCCGCCGTTTTATGCATACAGTATTCGCCGTTTTATATGCTAATTCGCGGCGGTTTACTTAACTATCGCAATCACTAAGTTTGTTGTCCGATCGTTTTAGCATTTAATAGACAAATTGTTGTCAATTTCATTTAAGCCAATTATTGTTCGTTCACCTGCTTGAGAGTTTTTTGTTTATGTAGTCAATGAAGTGAATAACTGACTTGTATGTATATATAAACAACAACTACAAATATATAAGCGCTGTAGAGTTGACGCGATCGCTGCTGCTGACGAGGCCGTGAGCGTGTCCTTAAAAAGTTTTGCTGGTGCGCCGACTATTTAGCAAAATTGTTAGTGTACTCTGCATACTTGTTACTTCCTACACGCTCGCTACTAAAACCGCTCTCACTATTTTCATATTTCATACATATGCACATATGTATGTATGCATGAATGTGCTCGTAAAGTACTTATTCATACATAAGTAAATGTGTGTTTGCTCAAGCTATAATGCAATTTTTTTTTTAGTTATTGTTTTTGTTTTGGAGTGTCCGTCACAGGTTGTTATTACTCATAAACGGGCGACAACGATCGTCAGCTGTTTGAAATTGGTTTAATTATGTTTGCCATAGTAAAGTGTCCGCTCAGATGTCTCCGCTGATAATGAGCGTTAAAAATGCACTGTTTACTCGAAACCGTTGATCGCGTGGCGACTATTTATACATAGTTAAGAGGGTTTTTGTGATTTGAAGTGTTTGCCTTTTCATATTTTTAGTACAATTCGCAGGTATCTTAAATATTTTCGAATTTTTGTTTTTGTTATTAATATGTACGTATGCATATTCACCAATTTACCTGCATACTATCTACACAAATTTATTGGGTGCGTGTGACAGCATTATGTTTTACTTCGAATGAAATTAGTCATACGAAAGGCGATAAAATTATTTTTTAAAGATTTAAAATATGAGTATTTGAACATAGTTTTTTTAGCAATTGCGGCGTGTTTTTGCTTTTCGTTCTACAAATATTTCAAACGCTTTTATAGCTTTTTTATTGTTTAAATTTTAGTTTTATAAAATTCAACAGCCTTGGCACGGTTTGTTTTGCAAACATTTGCCGAATATACAAACACACATACACACATACATAAGTACGTGTGCAATATGTTTGCTTAGCTTCTTTCCATTTCTTTATTCTGACATTCACCGCCATAAATACATAGTGCCTCCATACATTTGTACATAGTTACAGAGATTTCTCACTAGTTTTTTATTAACAACCATTTTTTCATACATACACATGCACATAATTATTTGGAAAATTAGAAAAAATCGCAATTGCAAAAGACCAAATTAACACAATGATTTTCTCGCATTTTCTGCATCACAAGCGCTATAAACAGACGGTCTTTTATTAATTACGTACAGATGTTCTGCAAACCGATTTCATTTCATAATTCGTATTTACGCCTGTCTGCTACTAGCACAAGGATTTAAAATACATTTTGTAGTCAAACGTAATTAGCGGCGCCCAAGCGACATATTAACAGATTTTCAGCGATCACGCCGCCGCTTCGTGCTCGGAACTAATTAACGAAAAGCTGTTTAAACAACGTGTTTCCAGCTGCTTTGCGCAGACATTTTCCATAGGCTCAGTCTAGGAATTCGTTGCAATTAATTTAATAATGTACGTCTCAAAATCCTGCAGGATTCGTTTGAATTTTATTTTCCAACACTTTTTTCTATTTTCTTAAAAAAACGTTTTTCCAACTTTATACACGTACCGTGTTTTAAATTAAATTTCGTTGTGTGCCTTTGAGGTGAACTGCTTAACTAATTAAGAACGCGTACAAATTTATGTTTGTTTTAATTTTTATTCTATTGTGATTTTTATTTTGATCGTTTCCGATCTTTTGTCTGAGTATGATTTTATGTTTTGTTTTGATTGTCAACCGTGCGCGCTTTCTGCACCAGTGTGTACGTCCGCTACGGTGTGGAGCAGACGAATGTCGTACTGTTTTCCCGGTGACTCGCCACCAAAACTCACCCAAGCACTAAAAGTTGACTCGATCGACTAATATACCAGGCAACCAACTCGCTCGCACATTCGAGCACCGGCGAGAGACAACAAACGATGCTCGCGCTTACGCGCTTACTGTTTTTGTATTACGAGCATTAATTTATATACATGCACATATATAAATAGATAAATACACATGTTGATTTTACTAACACTAAATGCACCTACTCCCAGAGACAGAATACCGCTCGCAGCTGCTTTTGTCGCCCAACCTGGTCTGTTGGTCTGCTTTGCGGCAAGCGGGTAAACAACAAGCAGGCGAAACACCAGCCAGGTAAGTGAGGTCGCAGTCCGTCACCGCAAGCCTTGTACGAGCGTTAGGGGGAGCCGAGAATCACAACAACAAATGTACGAGTATGTGTGTTTGCTCACCCCGTATGAATGCTTATACAAACGCACTCATAAATGTCGCTCTTGTCGTCCCAGTACAGTGTTTCAATGAGAGCAAAAGCATTTCTGCAATGATTTTTGGGTTTCAAACGCCCTTAAAGGATTGGTGTTTGAGCTTGATACGGATATTCCGAAAAAGCTCCTAATTTATAAAACCAACGTGTAACCCCAATAAAACTCGAGCATTTCGATAAGGATTTGGGATGAATGAGTTTTGGAGGTTTTGGTTTATTTGTGTAGATCATTCCCGCATCCTTAAAGATTGGAATTAGATATCGAATGCACGAGACATAAGGAATGAGATGGGTGCGAAGTTTCGATCTCCTTTTCAAACGACACCGCTATTGAATTTACCAAGCCTTAACTTATACCGCTCTCAATTTTTGGAAAGCCTTAACTTTTGAATTAAAGATCTATAGGCTCTTCAGTATCTTGGGCTATGTTGTATTTGGCTAACTTCTGACACAGTTTTCAATATAAAAGGGTTTACCGAAAATAATAATTTGAGTTACAGATACTTATAAAGACTTTTACTGACTGAGCTTTTACTTTCTTTTCTTTTAGATATTGCTATTAAAATTTTCAAAATATTTTCATCTCATCAGTAACACTGTTGTATTACATTGTATCGTTGTTTAATGCAGGTCTTTGTGTTGAAAAAATTGAGAAAAGATTTGAGAATTGTATATGTATATTTTTTAAACATGTTTGTATAAGTATATTAGCTTGTGAGTTGTACATACATATATTTAAAAGCACTTAGGGTACGCGGTGGATGAGAGAAGGAATGCCACAGAGTGGGCATACAATGTGCACATATACATACTTATACATATACATTCATATGTACATAAGAGTATTTAGGTACATAGAGATCAGCTCAAGCTTCTGGAGTGTGTAGTGTGTACGTGACCATCAGAGGGTTGCCAGGTACTTAAACATAATTGATAAAAGGTATGATTTTGTGTGAAAAAAAATGTGGTTGTGTTGACGTAAATGACGGAGTGTGGCATTCCATCTACAAGGTTGAATGTTGTGAGTACGCTATCAATTATGAAATGCCGCATGTGACAAATATTCTTTCGTAAATTTGTTAATAATCGTTTGCACCTTAGCAATATGCTCGTACGTCATTGTCTTTAATTTTACTATTTTTCTTTTACAGATTTCACTTCTGCTAATTTAAAAGCTGTTGGCAGCTCTGCAATTTATATCTACCGAGGAGTTGATATCGAAAAAACAGATTAAAGTGGTGGCTGGCGTTTGTCGGCAGTTGTTGTTGTTTTTTGTTGTTTATCGCGTTGTTGCTGCCCTGCTCTGCCACGTCTTGCTGCAGTAATTTATGGACTGCACTGATTATAGACTCTTGTGAGCGTTAACACTTTACATTGTTGCTATTTTTATTTTATCTGTATGAGAGCAATGGTGTAGACATTTCTATGTATGTATGTATGCATACGTATACATGTTATATGCAAAAGTGCATCTTTACATACTCATTACGAATATTGAGTGGACATTGCCTTCGTCTTTTTTCTCCAACATGCGCCTGGTAAGCCGCTTGCTCAATGGACCATGGTGAAACCTACAAATCAAGTCCTCTAACAACACAGACGCCAGCAACCGGTGTCACACAATGACCGTTGCATATTTTGCCCAAAACGACCGGTATTTAACTTGTCTTTTCCTTGTCCATTTACACTATCCCTCACTGTGCGTCTCAGCTGACCAGTATTGTCGCCACTATCTTTTGTTAAATGTATGTATGTGTGTATGTATTTTTAGTTTGGTGGAAATATTAGCGCATTTTTTACGCCACTATCGCACAGCAGGCCGGCCAACCGGGCGCTTTTTCCTGCGGCAAACCTCAATTTTATGCATTTCAAAAAGTGACCGCCACACAAGCCAAACAAAAACACACAACCACAGCCACAAATAATCACTTAATTTATGATAGTTTATTGCTTTAATTTCACTTTGCGATCGTGCACATAAGAAGTACATATACATAGTATATCTGTCTAATTAATTAAATTTTTTTACATTTTCAAAGTCTTTAAAAAAAATTTCAAAGGCGTTACTTTCTACTGAGTGCTTTTTTTGGTTCTACAATCCCCGGACTAAACTGGTAGTACTGACCTTAGCGAAAGTTAATCCTTAATAATTCTGAACAATGGCACAAATGAAAATTAATTTTGATTTCAAGAATCATACTCTTGAGTAGAATACTCCAAATTTTGGGAGGGCGTGTCAATTGATATTGTATGCATTGAGACGTACCATAAATTAAAGGTTATTTATTTTAATTAATTCAAATCAACAAAAAATCAGCTCTGTCGTAGTTCCAGGCGCCACTGTGTTTATATATAATAGGTAAGTTCGGGTACGGATAATTATTGAAAGTTTTCGAAAACTATCAGCTTTTAGCGTTCGCGTACGCCAAAAACTAACAAAATAGGGGAAATTGAGAGAGCAAAGTGACATTTCAATTTGAGGGGAAGCTGTTGGTTTCTGCTGGAAAATTTTTTGCCAGCAGAAATTTGCCAACAGCAAAACAGCTGATCAAAAACAAATGATTGCAATTCGCATTATTACGAAATTATTGTTTAAGAATTTTAAAGGTGAAAATTATAAAATATGAGTGTTAAACATGCTAGTAGCAAGTAAAAGTTAGTTTGGTTAAGTTTCCTTAGCAGAATATTTCAAGAAAACACTAATGCAATGTTTTCCATTTTGCATATTTGGATGCGGACAAGAATTCAATCAGCTGTTCGTTGAATTTGCAAGTTTCTGCAAATTTTGCGTTCGCGTACTGTTTTGGATATTTTTCTTTTGTGAGAGAAGAGAAGACAATTCCACTGAATTTTGCTGTTGGATATTTTCTGTTGGAGATTGTAAACGAACGTACCTAATATAAAATAAGTCAATAGACTGTTGGAATTCGAATTTTTAGTTTTATGAAAAATTGCAGAAAAATGTTTTATAAAATAAAATATTTACAATGAAATATTTATGGACAAAGAATTGAACATTATATTTTAGTACGAAATTTATTGTTTAATTACATTAATCGCCTTTTCCTAAAATTTTTATTTATTTTTCTTTCAGACCGTTAGCTTCAATTATTGTAATTAAGAAAACTATAAACAAATTTAAATGTTTATATTTACATATTTTTGTCTATATTTTATAAGCCGTTAAATTTATAATTTCAGTCGTCTATTTTACAATAAAAAAATGCCTATTTATCTACATAAGCATTTCTAATTATGACACAAACGTCAAATGCCGAACCTTAAATGCAAATCATTTTACGAGGAGAAAACTGCAGAGGAAATCCAATTTAGAAATGTTATAAGGCTGACAACCAAGAAAAATCACTTCCATTAACTCGCTCGAAATTCAATACAAAATGCTATTTACAGCCAACTCCTCGGCATTAAGCCGGTTAAAATATGACACTCTGAGAAAAATGTCCCGCCGTTATTAAATACTTGGTAAGAAGAAGAAAAAATAACAACTCTGAATGGAGTGGCTACCAATGGCAATTGATTTTCTTCACTGCGCCTTTTGGTGTTACACGCAGTTGCAGTTGTTGTTGCAGCGCTTATGGCTGCTGATGCGGAAACAGAGCCAGTTTTGTATTCAAAATATGTATGTAAGTATGTATGCATCTAGATGTGGGTACAACGATAACAGCAAACAATTCGACGAGGAGGCGTGCTACCACCAACCGAAACAACAAAAAACGTCAACAAAAAGCAAATGCCACCAAACACGAAACGAAATCAAATGCCGGGCAACAGCAGCAGCAAAAGCAACAACAAAATACAGTGACATTATATGAAACTTCAAATAGCACTAACTGAACTGGGTTCGTTGCCATAACTTTTGACTTGGGCTAGCAAAGGTAAATTAAAAGAAAAAAATCTGTATCATAGAGAATTTGAAAAATCTATTCATTTAAATTTTTCGTCGCATTCAAATTGCTTTCCTATGAAATCCAAGAAAAGATAGAAAAAAGTTTTTTTTTTATTTTTTTGTTATTTTATTTTAACAGCGCGCCGCCTTAGCATTGATCGTCGAGCCTATCAGCCAACTCTCGCCGGTGGCTCCATATGTACGAGATCATATGTATGTATGTATGTATGCATGAAAGTATGTGAGTATGTGAGTATATGAGTACATTAATGCATTGTCGTATTTTTAGGCTTTCTGATAAATCTGCCTGTGGCTATGCAGGAGTGGAAAGGGGAAGTGTGAACGGCGTTGAAAGGCAATGAAGTAGGCAATGGGCGTTGGAAAGTATTTTTGTATTTTATAAGAAACAACTACATATTTTGTTGTTGCTGCTGCTCTGAATGTCACCTCGAAATGTGTTGTACTTTTGATTGTTGTTGCACGCATGCAGGTAAATTTCGTATGCAATAAAGCTTGTCGCTTGTCAACATTTCAGTGCGACAAGCTTTCCATACAAACTACTCAAACGTTCAACATACATACATACATACATATGTATATCATATATAAACAGATGTGTGTACATACATACTTTTACATACATTTAATGTTAATTATATATGTAAATATATATTTATTATTAGCCCATACAATAAAATTGATTATTCACTATTGCTCCAGCCATGTCAGACGGTGCTTTAGGCAGCGTGTGATTTAATTTTATGATCAAAATGATAAACACAAATTCATTGCAACGCTGAAATCACAAAAATCATCAGCAATGGCGAAAAACGACCTACAAAAAAAATTGTCTGTTCACCGTTAACTTTTTTGGTTAATTTTAAACCAACTGGGAGTGGCATGGAAAACTTTAGGAAGTCCAATGTACATCAAGTCTTCAAACGTTATTTTTTTTCAGAGTTCCTCGCTCCAAAAATCCCAAAAACAAATTTTTGTGTTCGGATCAGTGTTTAAATGTGTGTGTTTTTTCTTCTCCGGAATATGATGTGACAAAGCTGTTAGGTTTGCTTATTGAAAAAAGCTAAAACTATATATTTTTCAAAGTTTGTCTTAGCATAAATCTATTAACATTGTAAAGGTGTGTCGATTGGTTATTATTTATTTTACTATAAATTCCAACAATTGACTTGTTTTATAGACAAAATGTACGCAATTAAGTGCTTATGAGTAGCTGTGCTTGTTAAAAATTTATGTGGAACAACGTCCCATTTCCTCAGCAATTTAAAATATTAAAAATCTTTCGATGCACATCGTCACTTAAGTATAAAACGTGAATGAGTGTAGATATGTTGTTTTACATACTCGTATATACTCCAACTCAAAATTATAGCACCTCCACATTTTGCCAGCTTTTGACAATTAATTTTTTACAGGTGCTGGTGTTGTTGAAATTGCGGAAGAGCACAAGTGAAAGCATTGCCAAAACTAAAAGTGTTATTTAAGCTCTTACAAACTTGCATTTTATTGCACTAGAACTGTATGCGGTATAAAAAAACATATTTAAAAAATTTCTTAAAAATAAAAAAAGTAAAAACACTTGCACTTTTTACGAGAGTTTGTTAAATTTTTTTCAGTTACTTGTGTACAAAATTTGAAAATTGTGTTTTTTGTGTGTTAATTGAAAAAACAAAAAAAATAAAATTTAATAATACTAATAAATGCATTTATTTGGCGCGGTTATAATTATGAGATGAGTTATTTGTATGTATGTATGTATGTGTGTATATGGACTTGAATGCGTGCCTATTTGAGTTTGTATGCCTGCAAAGGAGGTTGAGCATGTAATAAACAAGCGTTTGGGAAAGTCTTGCGCACTTTTACATGTAATTCCACTTGAAGTAAAACCTCGTCGTCATGTCGCCTATGGAGCGGTGTAAATCTCGAAGATGCTGGTTGTTGAGCGCAGTTGCTGAGTTGTGATAAGCATGAATGTTCTTCATCTATGAATAGATCGCACAAGTATTTTGTATTTGTATTTTGCTCCAGTGTAATAAGCGCTTGCCTATCAATGTATGTACATACATACATACATACATACATACATACATACATATTAACATACATACATCCATATGTACATGTTGTTTTGTATGTACATATGTTAGCACATATTCATGATGACACTTATATGCATATTAATGTGCAAGCGTATGTGCTCTTAATTGAACGCTCGTGTGCTCTTGCATTTATTTATGATTTTTTCGCTAGCTACAATTGCTTTTTAAATCTTTCTACGTACATATGTATGTGTGTGTATGTTTTTGTAGTGTATTTTTCGTTTTCGTTTTCGTTTTTTTTTATTATTACAAACTTATCAACGGCGAAGTGGAAATAAGTAACTGCCTTGCATTTCGCCCATTTAGTGGATCGTCGCTTTCACGCATTATAAGTATGAATGTATCTGTGTGTGTGTGTGTGTGTGTGTGCATGGGCTGGTCAATTGTCTTCTTTCTGTTGGTGCTGGTCAACGCTGATGACAAGCGAGGCGAAATTAAATAAAGCAACAGCAACAACAACAACAGAGTGTAGACAGAAAAAAAAAAACAAAATCATTTTGAGGCGGCAGGCGTTATAGGCCAGTTCACAGTGCATGGCAGTCAATTCGAGTAGTTCGTAGAACAACTGCAACCCAACACAATAAAAAGTGGGGAAAAATACGAAACAAAATCGTGGCCCTCTCTCATTTAGTATAAGAACTACAATAACAATCGTAATGAACTTTTTTCTATACATTTGTGAAAAACTTGCGCTCTGTATTTGTATGTACGCGTAACTATTGAAATGTAACAACAATAGAAAAATGTTGCTACAACAAAAACCCTTGCAATGTCATTGCAAAACTTGACAAAAGCAACTAAAAAAGTGAGCCGCTGGCCACTGCACCGGCCCTATGATTACACATCCAGCAGCAACATGTATGTATGTATGTATGTAGGAGCAGCAGCAGGAGTGGCAACCATAGTCACTTATCATCGTCAATGACAGCGATTCGTTGCTTCGCGGCATGCCTAGCCACAAACTTGACTTCATTCAACGCAGATGCGGTTGCCAAAGTGCACAATGTTGTACATACATACACACACACATACATATCTGCATTTGCATTTGCTTAATACAGCATCTTTAAAAGCTGACGCTGGAGCGCTTCCGAATGGAGCAGCAATTATGGCTGGCCAGTTACTGCTTGTCCGTTTATGCCCATGCTTATATGAAGAAAAAGCAATCGACTCGAGATATGACTAGTTGTTTATTATCTCCTTCGCGACTGTCTTCGAACTGAAGTCGAATAAGTTGGCCGGTGCAGGATTTTGTATCAGCACCGTGTCTCTGTAAGTTTCTTACATTTTAAAATAGCCTAACACTGGTTCCAAAGTGCCTAGTCGTCGCACACTAAATGTGCTATGGACTCATTTACTAAATGCCTTGCATTCATATGCGCATGCCTTCAAGCGCTTACATTTCCACGATTGCCGCGTCAAGTCACATTTTGCTATTCATATGCCGGTTCAAGTGCCCGCTGTAAGAGTTTGCGTTTTTACAAACTCAAAAGAGTTCACTTGGCATGAGTGAATGCATGTACTTACTTACTCTTTGGCAAGGTAGTGTGTAGGTTCAATTGCAGCTGGAGTGCTTCAATTTGAACGCCTCTCAACTCATGCACTTGTGGCATTTTTAACTATCCACTCAAAAATTGCGCATGCGTACTACTCACCTTGTCATTTGCCTATTTTTTTTTTTTCAAATAAACTTGTATATATCGTATAGACTCATATTCTTCGCACTTGGATACCTTCAATAGTTGCAATAGAGAATTGGTGATCTTTATGACCGGAAAGTGATCATAAAAATTACAAGTAAGAAAAGCTAAATTCGAGCGAAACCGATTTTTATATACCCTCGCGATGTATTTTTGTATGGTCGGTGTCCATGATTTCATAAAGTTCCCATTTCTTTGTTCCAAATCGCTGCTAGAATTAAACTTTACTCAATTTCTCCCAATAAATACTGAAAAACGAAGTTTTTTGAGTTTTTCAAAATTTCCGTTATATAGAAGTTGGGCGTGGTTATGGTCCGATTTTTAAAAGTTTTGACGATGATGCTAATGATGTCAAGGACAATATGTTCACCAAATTTTGTGACAAAACCTTACATCGTTATTGAGATACCTACAGACGTTTTTTATAAGTGGGCGTGGTAACAGCCATTTTTCAAAATTTCAAGTTTTTTAATTAACTATCTCTCTAAATATCAAATTTTAATTAATATGTTCCAATAGATAAAGAAAAAACAAAAATTTTGCATTTTTTAAAAATTTCGGTTATATGGGTTATATGGGCGAGATTATGGTCCGAATCTAAACAATTTTAACGATGATAACAGAGATATTCGAGTTCAAAAATTTTCTACGATAATAATAGCGATATCAAGAAAAATATGTCCACCAAATTTTGTGACGATACTTTACACCATTATTGAGATAAAGAAAAGTTTTCAAAAGTGGGCGTGACAACGCCCTTTTTCAAATTTTTAAAATACCAAATTTCTTAGTTCAAGATCGCTCCAAATACCAAATTTCACTGAATTTGCTTTAATGGATACCGAAAAATCGGAGTTTTTGCATTTTTCAAAAACTTTTTTTTATATGGGAGGTTTGCGGGGTTATTGACCGAACTTGACCAGTACCAACCTACCTTGTCCAAAGAGCAATCTATGTAATCAATTTCATTGAGATATCTCAATTTTTACTCAAGTTATTTTTATTGTTATGGACGGACGGACAGACATTCAGGTCTAAATCTATTTCTCTTTTCATTCTGATCATTTAGTATATATGTATACATATGTATGTTTATATCTATCTCGATTATTTTTTGCTGTTATACGAACACATTTAATAAACCCTTGTGTACAAGTACGCTCGGGTATAAAAATCGTAGTTTTGTAAATGATCAACAAATGCTAGAAATTTCAAATAGTCAGTTCGCTTAATTACAGCCAAATTAATTGTTAATAATTTTGAGAGATTAAGAGATTAACAATTCTTAACACCTTTTAGATTTTATTTCAAACAGTTTTTTCATATTCTTAATGGTAGAAGTTGAAAGTGTTGCCACTGTTTAGACAACAGTTTTTAAATTTTTGTTATAGCAAAATAGAGATTATAAATTAGTTAGAAAGCAAATCGTTTAAACGATTTTTTTTATAAAATTCTGATCAAATGAGTATTTACAGTAAACCTATATTTCCTTCTACTTTCGACATAAAGCAAAAGTATATATCTTTGAAGGTAAAACCAAAACTCTTTTGACAGCTAACTTTATACACGTAGGTATGTGTAGAGTGATCTGAAAATATTAATAGTGGATATTTCCAGTTTTTGACATTTACTTAAAATTAAATTAAATTATTTTTAAAACTCTGTTTGGGAACTTTTTTTCGTATAACGCATACATTTCGAAAACATTTTCATAAATTCGTAATGCTTTTACATCCCGGCATCACGGGACTGATATCTCTAGCTTTTGGTATAAGAACTAGTTGTGACATGTTTTGAATTGACGTTGAACTCGAAATACAACTCCCAACAGGAGTGCAATGTACTTTTTCTGCCTCTACTAATTGACAAGAGAAAACAAAATAATAAAATTGTAAGATTTACGATATTAAATCTTCAAATGACTATTTTCGATCAGTACATCTAATTGAATATGATTTTACACAGATTAAAGAGCTGTTATTTAGAGTTGCTTATTATATTTGAAAAAATTCTCACTGGATAGATACTTAGTTTCTAAAAATTAAGTAATCAAGCAGGTATGCGAATATCCATAAAAATTAATTAATTAAATTAATGTCAGCTCCTCCACCCACCAACAACTACAATTACCATCTGCAAAAGCGTAATGATTTAATCTCTCTTCGACGAGATTTTCGTTTTTTTTATATTTTCTTTCTTGCCACACACTTCCCCCTTTTTATTTGAAGTGTATGGCAATTGTGCATGGCGCAATGCAATTTGCTTTGTGGTGCTTTAATTGCTTCGTCTGCATAAATTTTCATTGTGGGTTGCAATGTGATCGCGCTCAATGATCGTGCAATGCCAGAGAGCCAGTGCCAGCCAATAACAAAAAAAAATTTCTACTGTTGAATTTGCTGCAGTCTGGTGCATTTGCGTAGATGCGTGTCTCCGGATTTCCTCTTGAATTTTAATTTAATTGAATAATTTTGCTTTGCTTTGGAAAAAAAATGCGTGTGTGTGGTAGCTATTTGTAGCTTGTGTACAAAAAAAAAAGTTGTGTGCCGTCTGTAGAATTAAAAATTTCCAATTTAAGTGGAAGAAATTAGGAGTTGCCTGTATGTTATGTTTGTATAAGTATTTATTATGGTATCTTTTCGTATTTTTTATTTTCATGTAAACTTAGGGATTGAAATAAAAATTGTTTTCCAAAATTTAATTAAGAAATTTAAACCAAGCTGTTAATTCATTTGCATAAAATGTACATAATAATAAATAAAATAAAGGCACATAAAGGTGACTTAGCTTAGACCCCTAAAATTTTCTGAATACTCGCATATCACATTTCTCTTCGGCTATTTGTGCATTTAATAAAAGACGATATCTATTCTGCTATCAAATACTCCAAAATGAAATGGGTTCAAAGCGATAAGCATGACAAAGTATAAAGAAAAGTTTTTATAAAAGTATTGGTTTCATTTGATTATCGGTTAACGGTATGTGGCTAAATAAAGAAACATAATAAATACGTAGATATACTCGTATGTGTGTGCGAGTATACATATATTTATGTATGTACGTATGATTGGTGAACCTCACCGCAGAAAGAAATGATTCTATTGTATTGACTTTAAATCGTCAAACTGTATTGACTTTAAATCGAAATGACAGAAAATTTCTACGGTTTTCGAAACATTGCCATCGCTTTCATAAGTACTACTGAAAAAAAATTAGCACTTTAAATATGAACTAAATAAAAAATCGCAAAATTATACACAAACTCAGCCGTCTATATATTTATTATGTATGCCAAAGTTATACACACCATCAACTTATAATATTTACGCCAAATCAATTTTATGACTTGGAAATGATTAGCAAAATTTTGATTGTTTCGACGTACTGAAGTGGAATAATGCCTTAGAAATTTTAGGTGTAAGTTAAATAATGAAAAACCATTTTGTATATAAAATTTTTATGTGTTCTGCAGCAACAGCACTTCTACTTAACAGCGAGCGCTAACATGGAACTGCAAACTTGAATGTAAGTTAACATATTCCATGTAAGTAAACATAATTATGAAAAAAAAAAAACAATTCAGTGTCGTTTTGAAATGCCGCACAATTAGCAAAAAAGTTAAAGCAATGTCGTCGGAACAATCAACCATTTCAAAGCTGCGAAGAGTACTTACTATATACATAGTTTCTGGATATACATATGTATGTATACCATGAATCGTGGTTTATTCATAAGTGGTTTATTCTGAGACTTTCTTCATAGCTTAGTGTCCACTCTGGATCCGCCATTGTGTCTCTTTGCAAGGCTTAAAAATTCAGAAGGCCCAAAAGAGCTTAATAATTGAATAATTTGTTAGCCATACAAAAGTATTTCACGGGGTCAGGCTAGATGCTCAATTAAACGTGTTTCACACACAAGGCTACAAAATATACTTTTGTTTTTACCGTTGCCCATAGCGCAATCTAATCAAATAATATATTCTTTCGAAAAACAAAGCGCTACACATGCTAATGCATGCCGATAATTTACAATTTGCATATTTACATACTGCTCTTTTGTTGTTTGATAAAAATATAAAGTATAAAAATAAACTTGTTTTGGCAAAGAGCATTCAATTATTTTCTATTTTCTGTATTCCATTTTAAATTTTATCTCTTATATATATAAACATATAATGCATGGCGCCACTAAGATTATTTTTAACTTCGAAAGTTTAATATACATAAATACTCGAAGCAGATTTTCAATAAACCTTCATACTTCCTTCATTGCATATATATTTGTATGGTAAGATGTATGGTAAGCGACATTAGTCAGTTTAGATACATTTGATCTGCATTTAATTATTATTTATTAAAGAATATTCGCAATTAACCAGAAAGGAACAAGCATATTGTTATAAAGGAAGAATGACATTTAAGTCGAACTTAAGGCCTTGGCATCAGATCCAATCTTTGGCTTTTAAAAATCTTAACACGTTTGCGGTAGCCCGGCATACAAGTTAAGGTAACACCCTATACTACTTCATGAGTCCAGAAACCGTTATTACAAAGAAAAAATATATGTTTTTCCCAACTATGACCAGGAATATTGATTGAAAAACACTCGCTGAGTTAGTACCCAGATCGCACCGTAATACTTCACAAATTACTTTTACACCGCACGTGTAAATGGGTAATTCGAATCGTACAGAAAAAGTAATATCCTTCCATTCATTTCTTGTTAGAAACATTGTATCGACGAAGTTTTTATGGAAATTACTGTTAAGTAGATGTTTTCTGATTGGCTGCTGATTGAAAGCGCTGCTAAATGAGTTTCAATGTTCTTATGAAGGTCCACATTCAGACTCTCTGGGGACGATAATAAAGATTAACACATCTTTTGCTGTCAACTTTAACTTGCAATACTGTTATAAAACCTTGAAACAGCTGCTAACGGATATAAAAACTACACGCTATTAATTGATGTTATTAAAAGAATATATGCATTGACTTGTTGGTATATATGTACATATGTATATACATACAAACTTATATGTATTACATTAATCCCGACTTACTATTATCATTAAAGTGTTGTCCAACCGATTACGGCGCCAATCATTAAGTCACACTATCAACACTCCGTCAGCGCGTGGCCAAATGCATGTAGGTGAGTAGGGGTGTATTTGAATGCCGTGTAATAAAAACATTAATCTCTGAAAATAGATCATAACAAGTGGGATGGCGTAACCCTACAGTGTGTCTATAAGTTTTAATTAAATCTTATTTATTTTTATATAAATAAGTATGTATGCAAGTATGTTTTGATTAAGACGCACATTTATAAACAAGCGTGTCTGTGTGTGTGTGTGTGTGTGTGTGTGTGTGCGTGTATTTGAGTGCGTTTATTTAATAAACAAATAATATTGTTAGTAAATATTCCGAAAAATGAAGTAGTCATTGCAACTGTCTGTAGGCCTTGTAATGGCTGGGATTTGCGCTGCGGATCAAGCGAACTTTAAGTGACGCCAATGCAATGGAAAATTTTATAACTTTTTTATACCCAACGCCTGACACTTGCCGTAGCTGAGTGCACTTGTGTATGATTATATGGCCAAGATTCTTGATTACTAAAGAATATTTTTAGGTCAATGACAAACTATCTAAATAAGTATTTTTCAATTAAAGAAAAAGCTCTACATAGTTATGTTAGCTGTTATTATATTAAAAATTAGTTGCTGTTCGAAGAATAATCCAATTATTATTTAAAATGTTACGAATTTGTTGCGGTTCGGAGAATAATCCTCACTGTTGTTTAAAATGTTACGACTCTAATTGTATTTACAATAATTCTATATACATTTTTTATAATATTAGTTTATTGTGAAATTGCTTGAATTGGCTGATGAAAACATTTGTTTTTCGTTGGGTGTATCTACGTACCTACAAACATTCATATGCATATACATACATACATATTTATAGGCAAAAAATGGTATTTTCACTATCTGCTGCGGTGGTGGCGATTTTGCAAGGAAGGCGGTTTGAGGATCATGAACTACTAATCTAATCAAATTAAAACAATTTTAAATTTTTATTAAAAACATAATAATAAAAAAGAAATAATCTCACAAATAATAAGGCAGAGGAAAAATAAAAAGTGTGTAGTATTTTACTAAAGGCCAATAAACATTTCGATTCAACAGTAGTGATCAGCGAACTGCTCACATGCATATGTATGTTTTCATATGTACATACGTATATCACCGAATTAGTATACTCAAAAATTTCTAAATTTAAAACATAAATTTGATAAGATTTGTGTACTTCGTATGCGCCCCCTTGGCACGCGAAGACACGCACCAACCACGAGTTTTGCCATTCCATGTCTTATCTATGCAAAATTCGAATAAAACAATTACGATCCGAGCGATGCTTATGGTCGGGTCAAAAGACAACTATTTATTAAATTTTTACGCTAGACAGTGATGCCATTCGCTCACGCCACTTAACCACCCACAGTCAACAAGTGATAATGATTCAGGCTTGTTCTGAATTTCGATTCCGGCAAATTTAGTCGGGATCGGAATGTATAAATCTTTTCTCCTTAATCTGTTGTTAGCTTCCTCAGTTCCGTGAGTACTAGAAAATATTTTTGTCATTTCGCAAAATGAGAGACAATACTTTAAAACCAAAAGTAAATGCCTGCTTTCGATGTATAGCAATGTCTTTCATTCCGATTCCGAAGAATTCGAAATTCAGAATAGGCCTGTTTGTGTTTCGTATTCATCTGACGGCTTAACAATTAAATATTGTAGTATTTTTTGTCTGTTTTTTTCTAAGATATTATCGGTACTGCGACATTGGAGTTTACAGCAACGAGTGCACTTTGAGGAAATCATGTCGAATATGTGAAAAGATGTTTTGATTAAAAAAAAAGAGATCAAAAAGATATACTATAAACACAGAGATTTTTTTTTTTTTTTTTAATTTAATGGCTAATAAAAAATTAAAAATAAATGTTGATTTGTTTTTAACATCAGTACTGGTATTTTATTGATTTAACTAAATATTATTTATGTGATGGAGACGCTGTGGTTTTTGCTTCCAACTGATCACGCGCCGATCAGGCGGTCTAGATAAGATACAGTATGTTCGGTGGCTGCTAGTTTGGCAACTACCACAACTAAGTATGTACATGTGTAGTTATGTAGATTTGAATTGAAATACATACATATGTATGTATGTATAACAAATATGTGGATTATACGATTGAGGCAGCCATCGACACACAAATGGGGCTGTATAAACAAACATCACCCGAAAACTGGTGACAATTCGTAGCACTAACAACACACATTTTTTTGCTCACTTATCAACCTTAAAATGATTTTTAAAATGTATTTATGTGGCAAAAGTTAGCGTTTTTAAACCTTAAAATAAAATTATGCAAAAATTGTGGGCAAAAAAAAAACTATGGAATTTGTATATTTATGTAGCAAAATATTTAAAATTTCAACACAACCAGATTTATGATGACTTTGGAAAACTTTTTTTAAATTATTATTGTGCATACAAGTACATACATATGTACATATGAGCATATGTATGTTTCTTCAAATTTCGTTATGATATATTTATAATTTCTTTACATGCCAGTATAAATGCAAGTATTTATTCAAATATTGTAATATTTGACTATAAAAATGGGCTAAACTTCGCCCGCTGTGGTCGAGTGGGTAGCGGTGCGTGCTATTACTCGATATGCCGCTGAGTTCGAGGTTCGAATCTCAGCAAGGGTAAGTAAAATTTATGAATAGAAAAGTTTTTTCCTAATAGCGGTCACCTCTTGGCAGGCAATGGCAATAGCTGAATATTTATATGTATGCACATATCAGTATGGTATGTAAAGGGTGTTTTTTTTAGACGTGTGTTTTCCAATAAGGCAATACTTTTTACGGCCTGAATTGCTGGAAGAAGTGGTCGAAAATTTCCCACTGGGCTGAAATTCATTTTCAAATCACTTTTAAAACATAATGCCTTTATCTCAATAATAAAGCTAATTTCGTGAACATAGCATTCTTCTTAAAAACCACATTTCTAAACAAACACTCTTTATGTGCATGCAGTGTATGTAATTCTAAAACGATATGACTGTAGCGCCCCAAATTTTTAGAGTTTCTTCGTTTTCACCCAATTTAAAATACAACTTTGAATTAGGCCATGTACCTTTATATAAAATCTTTATTGATTTTTTACTAGCATATCAAAAGCAACGCATTTCATTTCTAATGAATCAAATACATTTCATTATTTATCATTTAAAAAAGATTATTTCAATTTATGTAGCTTATCTACGCAGCAATAACTTGAGCTATTTAACCACAAAAATTATACTTTTAAAAGTAAGAAAACATAAAAACCGCCAAAATGGCAGCTGATTAGACGTTTACTTTTTAAAACAAATATTCAAGCACTCAGCAGCGATCTCGAGTGATCGAGCAGGCAGAAGCTGATATAATTTGTATGTACGTTTGTATTGCACAATCAATGTGTATTTTTTTTATTATTTTAATCGAGGCATGGGCATTTAATTTCACTCCTTTCACTGATTAGACGCGCCTCCTTTAACTGACGTCTGCGTAAGAGTATTGAAAAACAAAAACCAAAATCAGTAGCTAAGCAATATATGAAAAACTTGAGAAAAACTACGTTAAAGTTTAAAAACGCTAATGGAAAAAGAGATTTTTATCAATTTTAGAAATTAAAACTACATATGTGGTAAACTTTTTTGCGTTGTTTAAATTCGCTACTTAAAGCTTATGCAGGCTTAGATATAAATGTAACGATATGGAAATGCTTAAGATGGAAATCAAAAGCTGTTATTATATTGAAAGTATATGTACATAACATAAGTGGCAAAATAACTATTTGCATGAGAAATATAATTTGAAGTGGCACACAAATGCTCCGCATTCAACCTTACCTAAGGTCATGCAAATTTGTCTATGTACTTATTCCAAGAGCCACTTATGCAAATATAAATATGAATAAATGTATGTTACATATGTTTATGTGTTGATTAAAATGTACATAATCATATCTATATATATATAAATCAATTGCTGTTCGTTCAAAGGCTGAATCGATTTAGCTGATTTTGGTTTTGAAATGTTTGTCGTAGTCCAGGGAAGGTTTAAACGGTGAGAAAATTTGGAAAAATTGCGAGGAAGATAGTAAACACCGCAATTTCATTTTCCTCATATAAACTGTTCTACCCACTTTCCTGTCAAACATTTTATGCTTCCGGAGGGACCAGAAAATCAATCCTTATTCCATTGCTATTGGCAAAGATCAGATCGCAATATGAAGTAGCCCTAGGGTTGGTTTCATCTGGAATAGCTGTAAGATAATTAGAAGGTGTACGAACTACACATTATGCCTTGAATTACCATTTAACATGCAAATTAACGAAGCACCAATTTGGAACATCGCCAAATACATCGCAATGGTGAAGATTCTACAAATATGCAAATTATTCGTTTGGGATAACTGCGCGATGGCCCACAAGAGGTCACTGGAGGCACTGGACAGAACGTTAAAAGATCTTCGTAACAACCCAAAAATTTTTGTTGGAGCCATTATTCTATTATGAGGTGATTTTCGTCAGCCTCTTCGTTTTGAAGCGGCAACAATTTTCCGATATACACACATAAATAAATCGCAAGGTCAGTCGTTGCAAGTTTGCGGATTCAACTTGGAGTTTTCTGTGTACCAGAACACCGGCCATGTTAAGCTCATGGCTTCTTTAGATCATTTCTAATTGTTTAAACGCTTGGGGAGTTATATTTCAATCTGGAACTCTTTTTCTATCCGATATTGATGGCAAATTTTGGTTTGATGTTAATTTGTGCTTGAATTGATATTTCTGTAGTTGACCAAACTTTACACAAAAATTTAAGCAATCTGCGGTTTTTGTTTCACATTCAGTACAACGTAACAGATAGTGAAAACAACGAGGACTTTTTGCAAAACGGGCAATGCATAGCTATTTAATAATCTTCAAACTATTTTTAATTTCCTTTTGAAAACAACTATTAGAATCACTTTATCTTCTCAAAGACATTTGATAACATTTTTGTTGCCTGTTTTTTAGTTCTGACAAATAGTAATGTGGCGTAACAGGTACAAACCAAAAACTAAAAATGTAGGTAACATATTTGTTGACATAAGCGTCTGTAATAGAATAACAAAATAAACCGTGACGTGCAGGAAAGAGACACTATTGTACTTTACCTGTCTACAATGTTATCATAACAAACAAACAGAGGTGCTTAATGCAGCTCAATCTTTCAATATTTATGACTAAAGGGGCTGACGGTGGTTGAAATGCTTTATCAATCACTTTTAAAATACTGTAATTAATATTAAGCATATTTAATAGTTGAAAATGAAAAATTATCAATCTTACATGAAGTATAATAAATAAGTGTTGCTCGCTAAAAATCTTTGGTTTCAAAATTTTCAGCCATTTTAGATAAGGATAGGTGATATGAAGTTCACCGGGTCATCTAGTAATAAATAAATATTGATTTGGAGATACAAGCGTTTGTAGTGCAAAGTAAACCTGATGAAATGAATGCGAGCGCAATGAGACAAGAGCGGCTTAACGTTATATAATTCATTAAAATTCATAATCATCCTTATCGTGAGTATCGTTTCCGCCCGAAATACATAGCTCACTTTTCACCGTTCGCTTATTATAAATTTCGGGCGGAAATTTTCCGCTTTCGAACTTTGTTTCCCCTTATCGGCAACACTTAATTCGGGCGGAAATAGTTGGCGGATTAGTTGAATTTGTTCACTATTTTTTGAGAGGCGATTCAAAAGTAAGTAATTTAATTTAAATTGTTCTACATATATTCGCCCATTCCAGGAACAAAACAGTAAACAAAGTTCAAAGAGGGATAATATTAGGTAGAATGCAGGAACAGCCGGATATTGCAAGAAATTTTGTCAAAGAAAACAAGGAAAATATAGCTGAGTTATAAAAACAGCTAAGGATGAAGCTGCATAGTTTGGGGCATGCAATGAAAAACTAGTCCGAATGGAAAGGTGTAAACAATTTATATTTAAATGTGCACAGAAATACAACTTTTTAATGCAAAAATAGACTTGGACTGTCCAAAAGCGGTATGTCTTTCAGCATAATCTGATTGAAATGCGATTGCGCTAATTTCCATGTTCGAATTTTCGAAGCGAAATTTATTCCGGGTGAAACTCACAATAGGCGGATTCAATCAAGACGAATGAAAAAATTTCGGGTGAATTTTTTTTCGGGCGAAACTCACGATAAGGGTGAATAATTCATAATAATTCAAATGAACTCGAAAATTTGAAATAAGCGGATATGAAATAGCAATTTTTTTCAGAAAGATTTTTGTGATGATATTGCTTTGCATGTATGTATGTATGTACCTATGTGAACACATATGTATATCGTATAAGTACATACATACTTAAGCAAAGCAGCGTACGAGTACATATGTATGTATATATGTATGTAATTGCATTTAATCATTATAAAAGAAACTTAATATATACATACAATTTTCAGGGTTTGGTGTAATTGATGAAACATACTCAAAATGTGTATGGTAGCCTTATCGGTATAAAATTTTTGGAACTCGTTCTTGATAGTTTGTCGTTTAAACTAAGCGGCTCAGTATTGAAAATTTTCTTTTTAATTCTTAAATTTTAATGGTGACTTATAATTTGTATGTAAAATCGAAATCAAAGTGCATTTTTATTAAACATTATATATTTATTAACGTGGAGTTTAAAATAATTTAGAGGTGGTGAGGAAACAATTTAAAGGTACACAATTCGCCACTTTGGCAAAAAAAAAACAAAAATCAACATCAGTTTTTAAACTTTCAATATTTTCACTTTATTGCACTTGTACGAATATAATGTTCAAAACTCAGATTTGCATGGTTTTTTTTTATAAAATGTGCCTTATTTTTTTTTTTTTACCAAAATGTAATGAATATTAAATAAACAAAAGTAAAATTGTCAATAATTCTAAAAAACGCATTTCATGTGGACCACTGTACCCTCCAAAAATCCTAATATGTCTGAATTTGAAAAAAGTCAGTGGACTAGATTTATGAATCCGTATTGTGCATGATATGTACATACATATTGTACATTTGTACGTACATACAATAATAGTAGATTACCCTTTTTTGCTGCATAAAAAAAATTTGTATATTATTATGTAGATTCGTGTGCACATGCTTACAAATACAACCTAGCAATAAAAATAGCACGGAAATGAATGACGGTTTTACCAGCCTTATTGCATTTGATTATCCTATTCACACATACATACATGTATATATTATGTATGACAAATTTAAGTAAGACCACTTTCAATTATACCGCTCGAACTGAGAAACACCACAAATTATTCGCGGGCGTGACAATGTAATGGTTAGTGCGGCAATTTTGTACATAGCTCCTAACATATCTTTTTTATGCACTGCAACAAGAACATGCTTATTTTCCAGCTATCGTTCGCTTGTTACCAAAACAAAATAAGAACTAAAATTTTTTTCCCTAATCCTTATACTGTCAGGCACATACAACTTACCACATATGTTTGTATGTATGCATACATGTACATATGTACATATATAATACTATCACTAATTGAAACACTTGTATGAGTAAAACGACGGAAAAAGACAAAGTTTCAGACTAATTTTTTAGCTCATAAGTATTTTTATTTTGTTTATTTGTATGTACATACATACATACATACATATGTATATGAATGTATCCAGCTAAACATATTTGTTTAATTTAAATATTTGAACTACATATGTATGTATGTATATACATAAAATTTATTACTTTTAATTTTGGTATAACTAATATGTACATACATATGTACATATGTATGTATGTATTTAAAAAATTACAATTAGGCTTACTAAACTAACGTCTATGCGCATTTCTATTGTCAACAGCCGTCACATTAACTTTTTAACTATTTTGCATAATTCAATCATTCGAATGAACCACTGCACTAGAATATTTATGAGTTATGTATATCAAACATCAGTCAACTTCCTCTGCGCACAGGATCCATTCATACCACACACATTCTCTACAATGTTCATTCAAGCCAAATTGCATGAATGCTGTGGAAACTGGTTTATGTTGAGGATAGAATTCATACGTACGATCCTGTTAATCACCAAATGTTCACATTGAGTTTGAGTCTGCAATTTATTAGCAATGAATTGAATGAATTCCAAGCTAAAATTTGTATGAGTGATTCATGAAGCCATTTTCATTCATGCAGACTTTTACTTTACTGGCTGCAGCGTTGAACCGGATTAATGCGCTTATTCTGAAGCAATGTTTCCCAAATGGAAAAAAAAATTTCAATGACGACATTGCAATGAATGTAAAATGATGCTGGTAAATAAATATAAATTTAGCTTTTTTTTAATTTTGTATTTTTGGATTTCAATGGACTTTTGTTCGAAATATATTTTAATTTTTATCTTAAAATACAGTTTTAAACTCGTACCCTTAATTGAAAATCAAGTCCTAATCATTGTAAACGACAGAGCGTAAACAAAACGTTTGAAATATTAAAATGCGTCAACAAAAAAAAAAAAAAACATCTACAAACGAATCTTTTGGCTAATAAAATTTAAAGGTTACTCAAAGCGCAGCCACAGTGCAAACAATTGAAAAAATTTAAGCACACAAAAACAAGTTAAAAAATATTCAAAAATTCTTGCTCATTCTCACTGTGTTTGTAGCTACGCGTGCTTGTCTTCTTGCACACGTTCGTTCCTCTTTCCCCTTTGAAAAAATTATTTCACATATTCACTCATCAACTAATACTCATTTATTTTTATATACAAACATATTTATGTATTTATTTATTCAGTTTTTTTACTTGACACCCTAATCGGAAGACCACCATCGCGTTGGGAGCCTCGTTCTGGCGTTGAAGACAATTTCGGGCACACAAACACCACACAAATTTGATATTTGAAAATAAAAATTCTGGGAAGACTTGAAAAAATATCACCACGAATTTTAAATAATACGTGATTTTGAACATACCAAATGTTTTTGTGTGATGAGATAGGAACTCAATATGTACATAAGTATGTATAGATATTAAGAAGACACACCCTCCATACAAAAAATGCAACGATACACGAGTGCATAGGTCTTTTTTGCTAAGCAAATAAAAAAACTGCCTTCCACCTGGACATGCTAGCTCAATACAAGAATTAAATTTTTCTTTAAAGAATGTATATGCATTAGTACTTAGTTGCCCTGTTTTTCTCTCTTATAATATTAAAATGGAAAACTTGCAGGAAAGTTTCAACATGTTCCCAAATTTTAAAAAATGTTCACCTCTAGATCTAATTAATAGCAAATTTACGACTTGCCGTTCTAATATCTGTGGTCACAAGAAACCTGAGTTATCTGTTTTTAAAGTAAATAACCACACTATTCGATCCTTACGCCAGTTAAAGTACCTTGGTGTTATGTTTCGGACCTCACGTAGATTATGTAACATAAAAGTCGTCGACTAGAGCGCCGTATCTAGCGAGTATGCTCCCAAACATAGGCGGACCTAGAAGCAGCAAACGTGCCCTTTTGGCTACAGTAATCAGCTCAGCTTTGCTGTATGTAGCACCAGTCTGGGCTAAGTCATTGAAAGTAAAAGCCTACCGGAAACCATACGAGACTGTGTATAGGCTATGCACTCTGCGAGTGACGTTTGCGTATAAAACTATGTACATCGGACGACGCGGCAATGGTCGTTGCGGGAATAACTCCCTTCCATACAACGGCTCAGGAAAGTGAGAAAATATTTCAGCGGAAAAAGCCGTTCGACAACACAGAGGCCATTGCTGTTCAAGAAAAAGCGTTACCCTTAAAAAAATGGCAGAAGCGCTGGTATACCTTCGAAAAAGGTAGATGGACGTACACCCTTATCCCCAAAATTGACAAGTGTGTCAACCGGAAGCACGAGGAAGTTAACTTTCACCTAACCTAATTCCTTACTGGCCATGGCTGCTACCGAAAATACCTTAACCGCTTTGGGCTGGACGATTACGCCCTCTGTCCTATGTGCGATGTAGAGGCAGACGCAGGGCACGATTTACGATTCATAGAAGTGCAAATCCGCAATATAATCAATGTAGTGCTTAGCTCTATCCGAGTCTGGGAAGTAGTCAGTGGCACAATTGCAGAAATACACTAAAAACTAAGGTACGCGGAATTGGCCAGAAAAAACTGCTGAGAATTTTACCACCTACCCCAATAGATTTGGCTCGGAACCACGTCCGTTCCGACGGTCACGATCGTTAGTGCGTTTTTATGAAACTGTCTAAATTTACATCGTCCAAGTGTGAAGATTACACGTGTTGGAACCGAACGCACTCCCCCTGCGAACAAAAAGCCACTCGGAACCAAGTCCCTTCCGACGGCCTCGGCATATTATAGCACAAGACGGTAACGGACTTAGAGATTACTGCTCAAACTGCCTCCCGACGAAATACTTCACAGTAGTACCGGGAGGGAAACAGTACATGACAATAGGAGGTTTAGTGCAGGTTAAAATCCGACACTGACAAGGTGAAGGCTTTCGATGCTTAACCTCGTAAAACAAAAAAAAAACATACTCGTATTATCTATGTATATGCAAGAAAAACTTAAGTCAAACACATATATGGAGCACGTAAAAATACGTTTCTTTCTCAGATTTAAAAGATGTCTACAAGAAAGTTTAAAAAGAAAAAACCCAAAAAATATTCCTGTTTCTATTTTTAATTTTGTTTTTATTCATACATACATACATACATATACTTATGTAGGTCAAAGAACATATTTCTTTGCATTTTCAACGGTTGTTATCGTTGATTTTGAAAGCTGAAATATTCAAAATATTATATATGTATGTATGTATAGTATATTAAAATAAATGACGACGCAATAAAAAAAACGTATTCGATATATCGTTTTCTCATAAGAAACCACAAAAGCCACACATTTCACTCTTTTCGCTGAAACTTTTATGTTTTTGCGCAAACTATTTCTTTATTTACATAAATTGTTTATATTCTTTAAGCCTACCAATAAATTTTGTATGTACATATGCACGTTGTTGTTGCTTTATACTAATAAAAATTATATTTTCCTTTAGTTGTTAGTCGAGTGCAATGCACGCAGTCAAAGCCGTTTACACACATACATACATACATACAGATTTACATGTGCATCTACGAGTAATAATAATGAATAGGGAAAATTGCATGAATGGCCAGACGAACGGACAGCATAGTATTGTATAGAACGCTCAAGGCATGCTCAAAAAAAAAAAAAAGAGAGAAAATGTATGTATGTAGCAGCGAATAGAGTAGCGTTAGATAGTTTTTCATTGTCAAACAAAAGCGACAGCCGGAAGCTTTAGCAACTAGCACAAACAAACAAACATACATATATACATACATAGATATATACATACATATGTATGTATGTATGTGTGCACTTGTGAGTGTCCATTAAAAATGTTACAGAACAAGAAAAATAAATATAGAATTAGCAGTAACAAGTGCCAAATGATTCAGTAACGAAAACGTATGTATGTATGTATGTGCATACTTTGTTCATATGTATTTATGTATGCATGTGTGTATGTATGTAGCTGCGCTGATTAAAAAAAAAGGTGTATTTAACGTTAGGCCACCTGTCTAAGACCATTCGTTGGCAATTAACGAACATTTTGTTAAGAAATTAGCGAAATGAATTTGTAGCGCGCTAAGTATTTAAGTTGTTAAATGAATTTGTGAATACATAAATTGTTAGTAGAGTAGGAAATTTACACGCAGTTAGTGTAAGGGTAGGCATGTATGTAGTATAATATAATATGAATACATTGCAATACACTTCTCAATCTGGGCGAAATGACATATTAGGCAATTTTGTTTTGCATAAGTTTTTAACCCTGCTTTGATAACCCTATTGAAAGGTGATTAGAAGATAACCATACGTCTGGGAGACGTAACATTGTTTTTTTTTTTTGGTGTCATTTTATAATAATAACAAATTTAATATATATTTTTTTTATTCACGTGCATTCTTTGAACATTTCCTTATTGTTTAAATACATTTACATAGGTTTTATTAATTTTTTATTAAAAAAAAAAATAATAACATTTTCATTTTCTCTATTCACGAGAGAGAGATCGAAAAATATAAAAGGCATACGTCTCGCAGACGTACGTTATCAAATCAGGGTTAAATATGAAAAGAAAATGTCCTACCGTACTTTAAATTTCACTATGTTTTTATTGTTCACCAGTTCTAAGCCTGGTCAAAGCTGTTGGTGCCATTACAAAAGTATGATTTTTGATCGAATTCTGAAAAAAAAACACAAAACTTTTATTTGAAGACGAAGGAGAAACCATTTTCTTCCATGGCTCAAATACCTTCCCGTACTCGAATTAAACAGAAGGGGTAACCCTTTGTTAACAAATAAATAATTTAAATAATCGATGCCTACATTGTATATCAACTATGAACGCTATTTCGGTTATTTCTATTTCTGAAATAATTAGTAAACAATTTCAAGTAGATTATCCAATTATCCCTTCATCCTTTCATGCCTTGGCACAAAGACCAAACGAAAAGCGCTTGACTACTTACGTATATACATTTGTTTGTATTTAATTTTAAAAGTGTAAACATGCATATATGTATGTATGTATGTATGTATGAATTGCCAGCAACTAAATGTTAAATTTGCTGTGTATTCGTTATAAAAGATTCATTTTCAAAGAAATTCATACTTCCGTTGCTTGTATTACTGTATGGAAATTTGTATATACACAAGCGCTGTCTTTTACATGTACATACATATCTATAGTATATGCAAATGTAAATATTTACATACATATATGTAAATATGTCTATATTAACCCTCTAACCGTTTTTTCTTAATAATGATTTAAAATTAACCATTGTTAAAGTTTTCGGTAAATGGGGTTTTCCAAACAATATTCTGAAGATGGTTTTAATTTACCTAAGAATACATGTACGTGAGCTAGGTGCAAAAACATTTTGACCGTTTGAGGTAAAAAATAATCTGGCTACGAATTTGAATGTTATACAAAAGTGATGCTTTATTTCTTCATATATTTTAGCAAAATAAAGATAAATGTCAAATGCGAGTAAGTACAAAGGCCTTGCGCATTTTGCTCGCGGAAATCTGGTAGTTTCTTCTTATCGTTTGGATTAACGCGATGGTAGAGAACATCTGCATTCGTTCCAGCCATATCGATCAAATGATAAAAGAGTCGATTCATTGGATTTCGGGTCTTTAGACAGATATGGTATCTTCCCATCAATCTATCCATCATATCCACTCCACCCATATGACTATTGTATTCTTTTATTATTTGTGGACAATCTACTTCTATATACTGCTTTCTTTTACGATCGTAACGGGATACTTTGTTTGAAGGTATTGAAAGATTTCTCTTTAAAAACGTCATGACGAGTTCGGAATTCGATTAGACCTAATAGGTAAGAAACTATCTGCTCGAAATACCACCTCATTGCTATGTAGCTGCAATTACTTCTTCTTCACAAAATCTGTTGAAATTCCTTCGATTTGATATCGATATCGGTTAAATATCTTCCGCTGTAGCCGCCACTTGTTAAAGTTGATGTTGGACCATCAGCTTTAAACTCGGGTATAGGCGATCGGGGTCGCTAGTGGGTTTGAAAGATGCTGCGGCCGAAGTGGAAGGAACTGGTTCTTCTACATAATAGTAAAATTTTATATTAATATTGAAGTTACAACAACTTACCATTAAATTACCTTGTTCTGCAGAGCTGACATTGAAAGACAAATTTATATCTTTCAAGAATACATAACTGGTATCAGATTGTGCCATTTCTGCTAAGCATTGCGATATTGCGTTATAATCTTCGGGTTGAAAGTCAACATCAGAAACCACATCATCGCTATCGAAGTGATCGTCACTTATATGGTCATCCACAGACGTCATAAATGCTCACTATATTTCAACATAATTTATATCACCTTTGTCACTGACAGAAAAATTTCAATTGGCACGTGAACTCAAAATATGTAGTACAAAGAGAATATTAGTTAGAAACCGCAAAGCATATGATCTTTATAAGCCGTTATAATATTTGTCAAAATTGCTAGCTTATTTTATGTAGTTATATTTATGAGCAAAAAAGCAATGACCGTCTACAGACAATTATAACGGTTAGAGGGTTAATATATATGTTAAGCATCTACATATAACAAAGCCAATAAGCATTCGTTACACAATTACTTATATACACATATAAAAATAAAACATTTACTAATATATATCCATATATATGTATGAGTGTGTGTGTGTGTGTGTGTATAAATAAACATGTGGTAGCTGGCAAGGCAAACAAAGTACTAAGCAAAAAGTTAAAAGTTTCAAGTAAAATATTAAATGGCTAATGAATGGATTTTTGCCATTTGTGAGTGTTGGCGCTAATATTGACATTTCTCAGACATTAATTGCGCAAACAGTGGAGAGATGATTTCTTTTTTGCTTGTGGGCTGTCGCTTGAAGCGACACATTTTCGCTTAGTCCTTCTTCCAAATCGCTTCTTATGCATAAACTCGTATACGTAGCAATTTTATTTATAGACTGTCAAAAGTGTATGATTTTGCACAAATAGAAATATTTTATTTATTTATTTCTTTTTAGACAAAATTATACACTTTCGTGCGTACAAACATATTTACATACGAACGAGTGAGTAAATAAAAGAGCATCAATCATACGCCCCGTGCGACCGCGAGAACGTAATCGTTATAGGAAATCTAGTGCGCAATATTCGAAAAATGCTCTGTTGACATTCACAAAATTCCCAAAAAAAGAAAAACGAGTAAGGCAGCCAGTAGATATGGAAAAATTTATACCAAAATAAGTGTCTGTGCGACTTGTTCACATAATTACGGACAAACCCCTTAGTTCATAAAAATAAAATTAAGAGATTAAGATTGCTGGGCATCATAAGAAAATTATAAAATAAGTTGAATTAAAAATAAATTTTACAATGCTTTTATAATCGTTCAGCTGGCTTTAGACTTATTGCACAAATTGAGATTTTTATTAATTTCCGAGAATTTTGAAATGTGCAATTTTATTTTGCAATTTGATTTTACATACCCAAATACAGTAGGGAAACTATCAATATCATCAAATTAATTTCAGCGAAACGACAAACAACTACATACTTATATAATATAGTAACTCTATATGTACATACATACATACACGTGTTGGCGTAAAATAGAAATTACAGTTGATTAAATAGAAAATTGTGAATTTATTACATAATTAATTGCTTGAAAATTACATAACTGATTTATATTACACACACACTTACACACATGCTAATCTTACATATGTATGTCTATTGAAATCGTATTTAAAATAAAGCGTTCCAAAAAATTTCGATTTTACATGCAAATGATATGAAATTATTTAGTTGGTGCTAGCAAGTCGCATTGGCGCCCGACAGTCAGATTAAACTGACTTGAAAACCGCAGAAATCGAATGCGGCCATAATGTTTAAACAAAAAATAACTAAGCACGTAATAGAAATTACAACGTATCAAGGCGTAAGAGCTTTTAATAAATTAAGCCATAAATACCCTGTAGGGAAAATCTTAGTAAGTGAACAAAATTTCCAGCTCAGAACTAAAGAACTTAATTAAACTGTAATTACGTACATAAATACTTTTTTATTGTCGCCATCAACGGCATTTGTCAACAGAGTGTTCTATAAGCAATTTAAATTAAAATTGTATAGGAATCGGAATGAATAAACCCTTTCTCCTCGATCTGTTATTAGTTTCTTCAGTTCTGTGTTCTGTGAGGATCACAATTTATTCTTATCTTTTCGGGGAATCAGAGACAATGCTTTAACACTAAAAACAAATGCTCGCTTCCGATGTATATGGCATTTAAATTCATTTCGATTTCGACCAAATTTGTCAGAATGGAAATACAGAGCGTGCTTGTTTGTTTTTAAATGAATCATCTGGTTAGCGGATTTTTTTTAAATAAACAAATTTCTAAAGAAAACACTTTCATAATATAACAGTTTTTTGATTAAAAATATTTGAAAGTATTTTCCAAGTATTATTGATAACCAATGGTGACATGTTGACACTCTGTTCGACACTACATCATTCATTTTTTCTTGTTAAATTAAAAAAAAAAACTTTATTATCAGAAACTACTTTTGCAACTTTTATGGAATTAAAAAATTTGAATATAAACGTATTCTGCTTTAGTTCGCCTCAAAAACATTATATTTAAGGGTAAACCTATTAAATGTGGAATTTTTTCTTTGTCTAAAATCTTGGCTTTAAAAAAAAATCTTAATAGGAGTTCAGCTGTTATTCCTCGGTTTTTTAGTGCTCAAACAAACATACATTTGCGTACATATGAACACCCAACTCTCTTTTTACACGGTAGATACGTTCCTCAGAAATCCGTGTAAAAAGAAACCGAGTAAAAAAAGAGGCGTTTCCTATAGTAAAATGGGGGATACGTTCCATGTGATTTGAAAACCGTGTAAGATGAAATAAAGAGCTATATTTACTTCGAAAAACCGTGTAAAAAATGTTGAAAACTATAGAATTTCCGATATGCATACAAATTGTATGTTCATGTGGCATTTTATTGAGCATTAAAACTTAAAATACATAATTCATACTGGTGAAAAATTGGTAGAGCAAGCAAAAAACAAAATAAATCTGTTAATCCAGAATTCAGAGCAGAAAAATTAGAATAGAAATAAAGAAAAAAATATTTACATAGCTACATAATTATTCGTCGCGGCTATGTATGTTCATTTCAGCAATGGTGCCAAGTGTTGTAAAAACAAACATAATTACAAAACAGTGATTTTGAAACCGTACTAGATAAAACAATTTTTACAAAAAAAAAATTTTTCAACCGTGTAACTTCAAATCCGTGTAAAAAGAGAGTTGGGTGTACTTGTTTATCTTAAAAAGTGCATTTGCGCCATAAGTTGATTGAAAATAAAAAGTTGATCAACGCAAACAACACAATATTCGTATGATACGCACATATTGATATAATATATCGGCAGATATCGCTTGAGCTTTCTACAGCTCCGAAAAATTGTTGTTTTTGATTTTCTTATTAACATTCCGAAATTTACACACATCACAGGCGCAATATATTGTCCCTCATGGGTATTCTTCATATTTGGTATAAAAAATTATATGTCTGTATGTATGTCTGAAATAACGGTCTAGGGGCATACCCAATTCCGCTTGCGAATCTTTTATATGCATAAATAATTCTTTCAAGTGAACTAACTATAAAAAAGCAGAATTAAAAGTTTACAATTTCTTTCATCTTAATATAGCCATATCTATAAATCATATGCAATAAATCCAATAACAAAAGTAGGTACAGAGTACTTAGCGTTCTATTTGGGACAAATAAGATAAGATTGTACGATTTGAGGTCCAAGTAAGTGGTCAATAAACGATAAAAGAATACTGTATTATGTTTTTGCACTAAAGTAGAGGCGGTTTTTTTTTCGACTGCAGACACTTAAGAAATAAACCAACAGCACCAAGATTACAATAAAATAAGATATGCCTTTATGAAAGAGTACGTTATCAATATATGTATGTACATACATAAGTACCGCTTTGTTAGATATTTATTGTAGGTATGTATGCAGATATGTAGATATGCACAGAAACTGACACACAAAACTACAAGAGATAAAGCATTCGAAGCTTAATGCTGCGCATGCGTCGCTCGCGTGCAAAAAACATTGAAGTAATCAATGTGATAACATCCACTGTGGACACAATCTCTTGAGGTATTCAGTTGAGCGGCGGGAAATCCCGCCTAAAGGCAGCGTTATTCAGTATTTTCTGTATACATTTACAGGACAAAATTACTATAACATGAAACAACATCAGTTTACAAATCAACATCTTCGAACAAAACTCATCATGTTGGGCAAACGAAATTTCTGTACTACGATCTATTTCTTTAAAAATCTAATCCTGACAGGTGAATTTCTATACAATATTTGACTAGAAATGGTCATAGACTGCAAGCAAATATAATATGCGCTATTTTTTAATTTCATTTGAAAAGACACACTTCATCATTGAATAAGGTTTATTCTCTTGGAACTTATGAGTCAAAAATATACATAAATATTGTATTAAATTATTAAAAAAAAATTTATGGAAAACAATAAGCACTTTAAATGAGCATGCGAGTATGTTTGTGTGTAAGTTTTAAAAATATTTTTACAATTCTATATACCTTTCTTTTTTCCCATTTCAATGCGCTGAAATTTCGATATGTACATTTTTTGTTTCTGACAAGTGATTAGCTATATATCGCAATTTTGCAGGGACTAGTCCTTTTGCTTATTTTACAATTTTGTCACAACCACGGAAAGAAAATTGAAGTGATCATGTTTTTGCCTGAATCCCCAGCATATTTCTGTGAATTGCATATTTTTAAAAGTCATTCATCGGCTAGAAAAAAAATTATGGACTTATCGAATTTTTAGTGCATTTTATATGTGGAAATTTATACTTTGGATTAAGAACTGAAATTTTGGTCAGAATTTTCTTTAGAATTTTTTGAAAACTCATTTGGAATTGAACACTCCAAAATTCGCCAATGCCATTGTTATGGTTCACCTTAAAACACATACTCGTGCATTCGTATTAACATACTCGTACACGCCTACATTCGACCTCCCATTTGCTCAAATACATTCATATATACATTTTTTGATAAGGACATACGTATGTTTAACTACCTACACATTGTACTATTGATAAGCTAATTATTTTTAATTTTAACATTTTATTTATTTTTATTATTTAATCTAATTCTAGATTTCATAAGCTATGTGTGAAGTAAATCCGCCCGTTGTCAGTTTACTGGCGCCATTACGATTTTTTACGAATAATCGCACATATTTCAATAATAGGACTTATTGAAATCAAACCCACCCCAATCTCTAAAAAAAAAGAACTCATCGTTGTTTTGACAGACTAACAGAGCAGTTCACTGTAAATTTGCTGACAGTTCAAAATGTTAGTGGGCATATCACATGGTTGACTGATAGTTGCGATAGTATGTGAGTGATAGTGCCATTTGCATAAACGAGTATTTAAATTATTTAATTAAGGTTGAGATTAAAGGCGTATTATTCGAAATACGTGATTTCTGATATTATTGTCATACGAGTATGTACACATATAAGCGTAAATACGAGTACAATAGGGTCATACATTTGTGCGAAATGGCGATAAAGTAAACCGCGAAAAAGATTAGTATATCAATTATTTCCTAAATCTAAATATTTCCCAAAACTGAATATTCCCAGCGCCCACTAAACACAAATGTATGGTCACAACATCTTGATCTAATACACATGCACACATATTAATATCAGCAATTCTATCCATCACTGTACTATATACTCATCTTAAAAAAAAAAAGTGCCTCTACTTTTGAAAAGTACATACATTGATATGGACGGAGTATGTATACTCGTATATAGAAAAAAATAAAAATATAAATTTGAAAAGAACAACATGTTTGCGTATGACTAACAAAGGAGACCTTAAAATGTTCAAGGTTACATATGATATGCTATGTTCGATTTTCTATTGCATTCTATTTCGGAATGTGCTACATATTTAAATTTTGCATTCTAAGAATGAGGTCGTTTACCGCTAATAAACATGCGCATCTTTGTTTTTATTTATGAGCAAACCGGAGGAGCGTGGACAGCATAATTTTTGCTTTATATTTAGTTTTCAATGAAGTACAAATACAAATCTAGAATATTTAAGAGCAAGTCATCTACAATACTACAGTGCTTGTGTATCTACTGTGCATACATATATTATTTATTAAAATATTTTGTGGACTTTTTGCTAAGCACTATCTTGAATTAATGTCATAAAGTATATCAAAGAAAAGACTCCACAGAGCAATTAATTTTTTTTTAATAATTTGTTTATTTTTGTACTGATAAAAGCGAAATTAAAAGCACAAAATAAAGAAAGTTGACGTACATAGCTTTGTATGAAAAAAGATACCCTGAAAGAATGTTTTCAATTCAAAAATTGTTCAAACGCTAATAAAAATTTTAAAATTTCAATAGCAGCGACCATGCAGCTGCTATTTTAAGTTTTTAAGTTCTTCTTTTCACTCGTACGCTATCAATTCTATTTTTAGTTTGCAGACAGTGTCCTTATTCGCCTACACAATCCTTATCTACAGTTGTTGCTTCCTTTGCCTGCGTGAGTTTAAATTAATTTATGTATATTGGCTTCCGAGAAAAAACTGCTTCGGTGATTTAGATTTCATTTGTCCTGGCTGAGACTGGATCCCAGATCTCATTGGCATAGTAAGTTGTAGACCCGCCACACACTTAAAAAATTACCTCAAAAAGCGGCCGTTTCGATTAAAATACAAAATTAATAAAAATCATCTAAAAGCTAAAAAAAAAACAACAAATATTTTTAAATAATTTAAACTCCAACTTTTACAATGCACATCTTTTTATTTATTGTTTTAATTGTTTAAACTTGGTATGATAATGCATGTTAAATAAAAATCGTTCGATGCAGACAAGTATTGCGGCTTTCAAATTTCTATAAGCGCGACTATAAATCAATTCATGAATTACTTTAATACGCAAATTTTTTTTATGATATTTTAAATTAATTTTTATTTCATTGACACGAAATATAAACGAAAACAATTTTGTTATAAATGTAATTTTGCAGCAATCAGCAGCAAAGGCCACATCATTATCAATTTAAAAAGCGCAGTAAGATTGTGGTATACATTTTCTGAATCCATTTACGTGTATTTGTAAATGTGAACATACTCGTATGTATGTAAGTAAATATATGTATGTGGTGCAGAAAATAAGAATGTGTTAATTTTTTAAGAACTCAAAAAGACATTTTCTTCGGAATTAAAATAAGTCTGTAAGACACTACCAACTACATAATGAGATTATTAAATTTTTTGGTTAATTAATAGTAAAAATACAAAATAAATTTATTTCAACGTCAAAAATCAGTAGTAATGAACAATTTAATTTTTTTTTTAGCTCACTGGATGATTTCTCAAGAATGCACACCCGACATCAGCCACAATAAAGCAAATATACCCATCAATCATGAGAAAAATAAAAATAAATGAAAACAAGTAAAAATTAATGAAAAATCCCAAGCAGCAATAATAAAGAAATAAATTGTCAATTTTTTGCATGACCTCTGATCCTAAAATGTGGCGGTAAGCATCAGCGGTTTACATTCATAATCGGCGAACTCTGTTGTTTGTTTTTATGCAAACAATGTTATATTTTTTTTTATTGACTTTGATGCTCTTAAGTGCCAAGATTTGTAAACTTTTCTTAATTAAATGCGCAAAGTTAGAGAACTGAAAAAAGTAATGTTAACATGATAATAGCAAATTCTGTGACTTACTTCTATGTGTTAATATAAACACGCAGTTCTTGAAGGAGAATGGTGAATGAACCAAGGCAGAAGATTAGAAATTGAGAACTTTTATGTATATGGAATTTTATATGTATCTACATATGTATGAGTATATTTTTGGGGTCCACGCAAACGACGAATTAGCATTGCATTGCGCCTGCCTTATCAGGTTTGCAGCGGAGAGTGCAAAGCATTGAACCCAAATGCACTCAAATGAAATATAACCAATTGCGAAATGCTACCACCGCGACAGCTGCAAATTCTGGCAAATTCTGGCAAAACAACATAACAGGAATAACAAATGAACCGTACTGTGCAATCGATTAGACAATAGCGGACATTTGAAGAAAGACCTACACTGGGTGAGTATCCACGATTACGAGAATTTATACTACATTATATTTTCTGCACAGCTTCAATTACTTGAGCCGGGAATATGCCAGCATTTTCTTCACATTTATGCGTGGTAGTCCATGCCGACCCAAATGTTGTTGATGATGTTGTTTTTATTATTGTATGTCGATACTGCAATAAATCAGGCAAGGGAACATAACTACGGCAGTCAAATGCAAGCAAAAGTAACATTTATTAGCTACGCTATAGCAGCACACTTTATTAAGGTACTTTGAGGAGGGGGAAATGCTTTTTGGAAAACTCGCAGCGCCTATGCGCATGTGCACACCAAATAACAACCGCACTGTGGTAATTTACGCCCACGCATTGGAGCAAACAGCCGTTGATATGCATATCTTACAACGCGTTTATGTTGTACATATCTGCTGCAGTTAATTTTTTCTCCATAACGCGCACCAACGCTTTTGTCGCAGCATGCGTGACTGACTTGCGGGAAATGCGAAAATGCCGCCTGTGATATAGCAGATATTTTAGATCAAGTCAAAGTAGGTTTTGTGTTTGGTGCTCAAGCGACTGCCACGAATTTAGTGGTTGGCAAATATTTTTTAGTTCCCTATCTCCTCTTTACTGTACTTATTTTTTAAATAATACATATACATACATACATATGTACTATATTACAAATGATGTTAACGGTTTTATTAGAAATAATTTAATGAAACTCAGTCAACAATTGGAAGATAATTTGGGTGTTCGAAAATCTATAGATCCACGATTATACTTTTTAATCAACAAAGCGGCATAGACATAGTTGTTACGTATATTGATTTGCACTTGCACTTGACGACTCGTCCGGGACTAGAAAAAAACAAGTTCCTTCTATTTATGGTAGTGCTGTACTGTGTTTAGTTACACAAACTTACATACATATGTACATGTACGAACGTAATGTATTGAGAAAACTTACCTTTGGTATGCTTACCCCTGGCAGCACTAATTGCTGATATTTGCAATGGTCCAGCAGAAGCGATGAATATTTCAACATTGCTTTTGTTCTAACTTGTATGGCACTTCGCACCTTGTTAACTATAATTTTTGAATGAATTTAAAGTATTCCAGTATGTGTCCCAAAATCCCATTGACTTCCATCCTCACTTACCTAATGATGTAGGTATGTACTATGTCGTTTTCCCACTTGCTCTACTAAACTTCACTATTTTACGACGTAATTGTTGTAATTCTTATATCAGTAATTATCACAAACGTCAAAACAAATATACTATACAAGTTTTTATATTAAATTGAAATAGTTAGAATTAAATACAAATGTTATAGAGCGTCTCTAATTTTTCAGCAAACACAAACAAAAACGTTCACAATTTATGCATTTTCCGCCGGAACAACTACCAACCGCCAAAAATCTAACCTACAGTAGTTGGCAACGCCGCAATTTGACATGTTGTGCTATTTGTTTTGAACAGCTGTTTGGTGTTTGGATTTTAATTCCACTGTCCAAGCGTCCAGCGTTGTTTTGTAAATTAAAGTAAATTGTGTAATTTTTCACGAAATGGTGAGTCGAATAGCATAAATAAAACATTTCTAAAGTGTTATGCTTTTGTACTTTAATGTAATTGCAATTTGCAGTGTAGAGAGCATACAATATTTTTATAGTTTACATGCGTTTGTGTGTGCTTAAACTTGTCACTAATTTATACATATATACATTAATTGTATCCAGCCCGTGTGAAACCAAAAATATCTTATATAGACAGCCTATTAACCGTCCCTAGCGTTTACAATACATTCAAAATCCGTTCGTCCGCAATGAAATGAGAGCGTTTACCGCCCCAAGAATGGAATCGCTGCTTCTTGCCCAGCACTACAGAGTTACGTTTCTCGTCATGTTGCTGCTGTGACTTTATGCGACACCGTTCAATAACGGATTCCTTTATTATATTCACGAAGTCGATATCGTTGAATTGTGCCATCAAAAGTTTAAAGAATGCCCAAATTTCACTGCGTTGCTCAGCTGCTGCAGCAGATCTGCCAACTTGGAAGGCTCTTGTGAGAGGCCCGTTGGAAGATTCTTGTTGTTCCTCAAGTGGATTAAGCGGTTGAGCATCGTAGGCGTCGCAAACATCTTCAAAGCTTAAAATCGCTTGAAGTAGAAATCGGCGATATTTGGAAAGCTGATCTTCACAAGTGTTCAGCTCTTCGGGGACGGGTTGTGCGAAAAGTTGGGCTTTTTGGCCGATGATAATTAATAAGACGAAGGTAACTAATGAATGGATGTTGAACATTTTGGATGGAAGAGTGGAACTGCAACAAAAGATTATTATTAAACAGTGACGATTTTTGGAGGGTTATATATTTGTGTTTTTTTATTAATGAAAAATCGTCGATCCATGCAAATTATAGAAATTTCTAAAATTAAAAAATAAAAAAAAAGTTAAATCCACTTTTGTAGGCTCTTTCTTACTAATATTCTAAAATGTTTCAACTTCAAAACTCTTCCCATTCTTTATAACTTATTCAATGTCACTTTTAGTTGCAATTTTAAGAGATCGCTTGGAAAAGTAAATTTTAAAAAATACATCTATGAATGTATGTACATGTACAAACATGTATTTCCAAATTCGGAACACTACCTTTGCTGTTATCAACGTTTATTAAGTGGCGAATTGCTACAAACTCTGCATCCAACAAACTGGTATTGATATCACTTATATTTTATTTAGAACGAAGTTATTTCGCGTTTAGCTGAGCATAAACTGTGAAGAGTTTTAAACTTGCAAGCATATTTATAGCAAAGTGTACAAACAGGATCTAAAGGATACTAAGAGCACTTGTATGCTTCCAAGAAACACAAACATACATACATACATACATACAGACATACATATATACTCATTTACATTCACTAGAAAGTCATACAGTTAATAAATATAATTACAGCTAACAAAAAGACAAACGTCAACGATTAGCAGCACTCTAGTGAATGAGACGGTGAACGGGGCTGTTTCTAAACCGTTACACTTTATGCATCTGAAAATGATATACAAATAATTGTTGTATGCTTTTTGGCGTTAACGCTTCAGCGAGCCAAAGGGGTGTCGCCAGCATATCAGTATAAGAAGCTATTCGCTTGGAAGATGGCGTGTATGGGGGTGGTAAAGGGTATCTGTTGGTCCCTGCACCTATTTTCCGACAAATCGTCGTACGCAACAAGTGTCATAAATTCTGAGCTTATGCCGACAGTCAAGTACACAACATACATACATACATACATATGTACATACCTTTAAACAAAAATACATTTTTATTAATTACTCTTGCACGAGTGGCTATCAACATTACCAATGTTGGGACAACGAATCAAATATTGAAATACGTGTGCACATTTTTTACCCTTGCAATCATGCATTTGTGTGTGTATGTACATATGTATATGTGCGTAACTGAGTCTCATACGATTTTAAAAAAGTAATGTCAAGACGAATTGTGAGGAAAAATCGAAGCTTACGATCCTATTTAATCCTTGTTGTACTGACAGACAATAATTACTGCGAAATGGTTTGAATTTATTTTCTTAAATGAGTAGTCATGTATGTCCAATTCAATGATTTCTTCAAGCCATTAATTGCTGAAATTTCAATTTAAATCAATTTTGTTCGCTTGTTAGAAATTCCGTTTCTGTGGGGATGGTGACTGTCCCGATTGGGTGTTGGCTGAAATTATTTCCACGCTTTCGGTGCTAAGCGCCAACAATTTGGAGCTCCTGGCGGAGTTGGTTGCTAAACGAGTCATTGGCCAGGAGTTTGAGGTAAGAATGAAAATATTTAGCCTAACTTATTGCTCGTTTTGACTACCTTATTTGTTCAATACACAGGAAGGCGCCATTAAGTCGCTAACAGCTGGCATATCCACGGATGGCAAATCCGCTGTCGCTTGTATACATTTTTTGCTTATCAATGCATCGCGTCATGCCATTAGTGAGTCGGTCTTCAGCGAAGAGATTCAACAGCTGGGTCTGCCGAAGGAACATGCAGCGTCAATGTGTCGCGTGCTGGCCGCCAATGTCACAGAAATACGTCAACGTTTGCGAGAAAAAGCATTTCGAAGTGAGTGCTACAATCGCCGTTTAAAATTGTTTCCTCCTCAATTCGTTTGCATTAATGTTCACTCTTTCCATATTTGCAGTTAATGAATTGTCGGCGGTGCGCTGTATACCACCCTCGGCTAACACCATTGGTTGCGCTAAGTTCGAATTGAAAATCTCACAGGAGCTAATCGATGGGCTGCCGCAGGACACCACACATGTACTGAACATTGAGCGCGCCAACGTGCAGGCACTTCTCGTGGAGTTAAAGGAGGTGCGTGCCACATTGCAGCAATATAGTTGGCGACAAAAAGACAAGATTGATGTGTAGAAACGAAGCAAATAAATAACGGACATTTATATACGAGGTATTAAATTAAGAAATGCAAATTAAGTAGACGCTTGAATGCTTTTATAATTAAGTTAAGTACAAGTTAAGAAATTATTACCTTATAAAACATATTGTGGGGAGCAATAGTATACATACATACATACATATGTATGCAGTATAAAATGATTATGAAGTGTATTTTTTAAAAGAATCGCCCATAAAAGAACTAACTTACTTAGTCGACTCGCGTGCTGTTTAGAGGTGAGTAACTCAATTTAGAGTTGATTCCTGTCAGTGAAACGGTAACTTAGACTTCCATCTCCAAAAAAAAATTAACTCAGTTATGTGCTCATGATTTAATTGAATTACGGTGGCTCATTCTCTCACACTTGTTGGCTCATTTTTCTCCATATAACTCTCTTCAATGCAACATCGTAACTTTATGTAACTCAATTTGCAAAGAATAACAGGAGGAGATAAATGTTAAAATGAGGTAGACATTTTATGTCGTTTCACCCCTCTATAGTTTTAAATACGATAGTGTAAATCATTGTTAGTGTCGATGGCAATATCATAATAATTGAAATATGTATGTTTTTTTAAGTTTCTGTGGTCTAGTTAAATTAATAAAAATAATTTTTAGTTACAATTTTATTCAACGAACAGAAAATCCAAGATGTCTTGCCTATTAAATTAAATAAAAAATATAACTATGATTATATTAATTTAGTAACAATTCGTTTTTTTTTTACAATTTAAATAGTTATTATTTTTCCTTCTCCTCCAAAAAAATACGAATATTAAACAATTTCCTTTAATTTCCGATACAAATTGCAACCCTGTCATCAAGTTTCAATATATGAGTCGCATTCAAAAAGTGTCTATTTCTCGAATGAGTATAGCATACAAAGAGTCAAATGAGTTAGTTGAATGAGCTGACTCCCTAAATTGAGTTGGAGTCATTGAGTCAACTCCTGTAAATTTGTTGAGGTACACATCCCTAGTGCTGGTTAAAAAATAGCCTGTGCTCATTGGGAAGTTTCAATCGCTCTGAAAGAGTGCGCATCGACAAATGTAGCCGCTGAAATAACGAATCCACCTTTGATAAAAAATTACTATTTACAAAAATAGTTTTTAAAAATATACGTTTATGTTTTTTGCTAAAGTACCTTACAGTGACATCTGACGGTAAATTTTATGCCCTTCGCCTTATTGTCGTACTAACTATTTATCTAAGGCACTCTCATGCTGTAATATTGCTACTCACCGCTAGGCGGCGCAGACTTTAGCCGATTCACTCAAATCTAAAGAAATGTGTTTGTTATTTGTAAGGCAATTTATTTGAGGACTTTAAACAGCTGAAATGAATTTGTTTGGCAATTAATTGAATATTTTTGCAGACACCTGCGAGAAGGTGCTTTAATATCGTAGTGTATGAATTCGACGAGAAATTCTCCGAATCGTTTAATATTAAATTAAATTGTAGGCAATGTTCTTATTCTACGACTTCTTTAAGGTGTTGTGGAAGAAAACAATTCTATATAAATAAATAACCGAAACAAATGGATTCGTTCGTTAGCATTAAACAAAAAAAATTGTTTTCCGCCTCAATCTCACGACGTTGTCTTGTTTTTCAATCAGTGTCAAAATCTTGAGCGCAGGGTTGTGTAAGTCGAGAACAAAAAAAAAATAATATATCTTATTTCAAAATCATTATGCAGACATACATATGTATGTACATATTTTTATGTGCTAATTTTAAGAAACAGTTTTTGGAATTTCTAAAAAAATTGATCTCGATGACCATGGTACCTTGTCTGAGTTGTTGGTACAGCTCGGTCCAGCAGACTACGTATATACATTCATATATGTACATACTCGTGCATAAATACATACATACATACATATGTACATACATAAATACATTGCAAGACCTGATTCAGCTATGCGCAAATAGATTAATTCACGTGGACAAAGGGACAAATCTTTTATCGCGATCTTAAAATTTTAATAGGCGAACACACATAAAGAATCATAACACGACTAATTAAGGCAGCCACAATTTTTACCCTTCTCTAACCCCAAAACACATTGACAAAACTAAAAAAAACAAAAAAAAAAATCAAACACAAAGTATGTATAACCAATTCTGAGTAGTAAACCAAAGATTTGAGCTCAAAATTATGCGTAAAATAAAATGAAGGCTGTACACGTGCAACGTGAAAGTTATAAGGCAGTTTTGGGGTTAAAATACATAGATAAGTTGTACAGCACGGCAATGAGAATAATAAATTGCCAGCGCATGCGGCAGTGCAGTGCAAATGAAGCAAAATTTGATAATAAAAATGTAAAAATTTCGTACGCATGTGACGCTTTGTCGCATCTTCCTGAACTCACCCACAAATACCAAATTGATATCTCCTTCTAGTTGAGTAATTAAAAATGTTCTTAGTTGCCACCTTGAGCTTTATTAAAAATTGGACACGGCTGAAAAAATAAAAAGGTAAAAAATAAATGTAAAAAGTGCCTTGAAAATGTTTTAAATTAAAAAATCTCTGCGTTGCTCTTCGCAAGTCCTGCTGCTATTGTTGCTGTTGTATCTGCTGCCGACGGGGCGTATACGCACTGCTGCTGTAAAATCGCTGTACATAGAATGCCACTGACTGCAGTTGGCGGCAGCTGCTCGTGTTGCTGCTGTCGCGAAAATGTCGCCTCAATTAAATTTTTTTTTAGCACAAACATTTCTTGTTCCTATGTTAGTTTGTGAAATTTCTTTCCAGCTTTCAAACTTTGCGCAACTCAGCTGGACGTTGTCAAGGCGAGGCGAGCAGTGCAAGTCGCTGAATTCTAGTTGCTGCCACCTAAGTTTCTTACACTCTTTCCTGTCTATTTCCAAGTGTAAGAATTCTTCGCTTTGGCGAATTCACTTGAAAATTACTCAACGTTGCTACCACATGTTGCTGACATTTGACGCCTTGTTTCATTTGCGATTTTTTCCACACTTTCGCATTGCTCGGTGGATTGTGAAAATTATTTTCTTTCCAATACTTAGTTTTTATTGGCGCTTGATTTATGGCTGTGAATTGCGTCAAAATTTACGAGTATTTTTTTTTCATTCATTTCGTTTCTGCCTCACTCTTAATTAGTTTTCATTTAGGTGACGGCGGTGGCGGGCCTTAGTTGCTGTTATGAATTCTCTGCTGCACAGGTGTTGTTTGGCCTTTTGGCTTTGAGTGAAAGTGAGTGGTCGGGGTTTGCGGGAATAGCATATTCAGGGAGAACGTGCATACATACATACATATGTACATACATATGTACATACATACATACATGCTACATATGTACATACATATGTGCAAACGAAAAGCATTTTATTTAATATCTATTTCTTAAGCAATCCGGGGCTGCTTTCCTTTTTGGATGTGTGTTTTAACAACGAAAAATGAATGCGTATAATAAAAAAAAATATTTAAAAAAAATTTAAGAATTTTTTTGTTTTAAATATGAAATGTTAATATTTTTTTTTTGCATTGAAATTTTTAAATCTTAAATAAACGAACGAAGATGGCACAACGCCGAAACCGCTTTGTCTTAAAACCAAACTTGACAAGCGATGACGAAAATTCGTTCCAAAACCAATCATTTCACATCCGATCGGAAGCAATAACAACAAAAGATCAGAATATATCGCTCACTTACTTCAATAATGTCATAACTCAAAAAACTCGATATTTGAGTTGAGTATGAGGAAATATGCGCAGCATCACTATTTATACTAAAAATAAAAAATTCTTTGCGAGTCGAAGAAAAACAACCGCGTGATATAAATGATGCCGTTATTTCACTTTCAATGACGCGCAAACTTTCAACAGTAACAACGGCACATTTGAGTTGTGCAGGTGACGTTGTCGCGCAACGATCGTAGTTTTTTTCCGAAAAAACGATATATTTTGTGTCAGAACTGTAAAAAGGTAATCATATTTTTAAAGTTACTAATTTGCGTGTAAAATGTTTTATTTTGCGTTGTGACTGTACTGCAGAAAATATTTAGTTCGACGTGTTTTATGCAATACAATATGTGACGTTTTTGTTGAAAAAAAATTAATAATAAAATTGAGCATTTTGTTTTGTGACGTTTCGTTTGATAAAATAAAGGCTGCTTTAACATGAAGATTTTGTGTTAAAAGGTAATATGCCACTGTTTAAGAAAATTGTATCGGTTGAAACACCTCTAAATAATGTAAAATTATACGCTATTGCTGATAATACACCGACTTGTTTTGAATTCAAATGGAACGATTTGGAAAATATTTTTAATTAAATGAAGTGAAATTAATAAATATTTGGAACGCGAATTGGTATAAGCACATCCTTTTCGCTATGCCAATCGATTAAGCGTCAAAATTTTCTATTTTTTGGAAGAAATCTCCAAAACGAATTTACAAAACGTACGATTTAAACATTTTCGATTTTTAGAACATGTCTGATTATCATGATTTTATAATTTTTTAGGTTATTTGAAAATGGCGTTCTTTAAAAATAATTACGCATCTTCTACATTAACATTATCACAAGATTGTGATAATTCGATAGCAGATATGACTTACTTCCCAGATTCTGCTAACAATTCCAGTGATAGTGTCGACACCACTGAATCATTTATTACAATAATTCGTTCTGCAAAAAAAACAGGACACCCATTTTTAGTGCAAGAAATGTCCTATGAAGACTTTTTTGATCTCAAAATATCTATTAGTTAACGACATGGCTCCTTTTAATATGGAAGGAATTTAAATCTCCGAAGTAAAGATTCTAAAAGTACAACGAAATTCACCCAACTCTGTTTTTTTTTTTAAACGTCGTACGCTGAGCAAGAATTCAGAGAAGTCACTGCAATAAAATCGAAGAAGAAACAAATCGTACCAATTGATTTAAACAGAGCATACCAATCGGAATCCCTAAAAATAAAAGCGATGATATCAATGATTTAATTAAAAAGAATTTAATTCTATCAAGAATTTTATAACAATTTGTAATCGTAACAAATTTCTATAATTTCATATTTTAACTTGTATTATTTTAAATACACAACTTTTAAAGCTCAAAAATGAAGTTCCTTTAACGATATGTATGCTCCAATGCAATGAATTCCAAAATTATTTTATTTATTTTATATTTTAAGTTAAATATACTTGAAAATAAAATGTATTAACTGTTAATCAATGACTCTTATTTCTCTACAATAATGACACATTGTTTTTATAACAGCGAAATTGCCATACTTTTTTTTTCACAAATATTGTCCTAATTCAAAGTAGCAAAAGTTCTTATTCGAGAAAATTTTGAAAATCACTAATTTTAGTCGCACTTTCTATAATAATGTATTCTACATATTACATGTCACAAGTTTGTGTAGGCAACACCACAGCTTATACTTATGTATATTTTCCAAAAATGAGGCGATTGTAAACTTTAAATGGCTCTCCTGAAAAATCAGGTTTTTTGAGTTATGACACTATTGAAGTAAGTGAGCGATATAAACAATTATATATGTATGTAGGTATTACGTTTTGGTTTACCTGAATAAAAACAAAGTGTGCTGATTAAAACAAAAATAGATTTTCAAATAGTTTATACTTCGAAAAAAAAAAGTGCTTTGAGTGATATCTTAAACAGTAGAGCATTATAATTTCGAATGTATAAATTATTATCTGTCTTCAAAGTATGATTTCGAAGACAAAGGCAAAATGACAAAACGCAAACTTCTAAACTGAGAGGTGAGGAGAATATTTCTAAATTTATGAATCGCCTAAAACACGAACTGAAATTATGTTGTATGGCCCTCACATCATACGTTTCAATGTTAATTTTTCATTTTCATTTTCAAATGAGTTGTGTAAAGCAATAATCGGTTTTAGTCTTGGCGAAAATGTTTTTGCTGATTGGAATGGAATGGAATGAAAAAAAAAAACAATTCATTAAAAAATTACTTTCACATCTCCAAGGACAATAAACATGCAATTTTTCCGAGCGTCAAAACTATATTTAAAAAAATGTATATTTCCACCCGTAAAATAAAAAGCCGTACTTGAAAGAAACAAAATTAAAGTTACACCAAAAGTCGCTGAAATCAAAGCTAAGTGCAATTGTGTCTACATTAAGCTGCATCATTTTATTTTACAACAAAAAAAAAAAGGCGGCGATGCAAAATCATACAAGTCATACAAGTCAAAGAAGCATGCACCACAACTCCACTTAAAAAATCATTTGAAAACATAAAGCAAATATTGTTAGAATTATTAGAATATGTTTGCGCATTGATTTTCGCTTGCTTTTCGCGCATTTGAGTATCACAATTGAACTATTATTTCATGCTGGGTCCAAAAAAAAACATAACAATTTCGTTATCTTTTTAAAAGTTCCATCGTCTTATAGTTAGTTAAGTTTGCTGAATTTCAAATTAAATTTCTTCCTCCTAAAAGTCGATCAACGCTAATGATGTTCTCATATACTTTTGCACCCGATTACACCACAAAAGTTCATCAAACTAATTGAAAATCATGCATCCTGATGAGATAAGCCCAAACTGCCAACCGAACAATGACACTTGCAGCGGCAAGCACAACCAAAACATGACAAAGAGTCACAAAAAGGGCGAAAATTGTAAAATACGAAATCATTTAGCGAAACATTTATTTCATTATTACCCTTGAAGTAGGGTTGTGGTAGCAGCAGTGTCCCTGTCGACTCACACACAAGCGAGCGCAAGGACCAAAAAAAAAAAAACTAAAAAGGAAAAACTAAAAAGGAAGGGATAACTGAAATGCTTCAACGCTTGAAAAATAGTTACAAACTTACACTCAAATCGCAAAGTGCCACCCTCTGTCGCGTAATAATAGCAGAAGGTAAGCACACACATTGTCTTCTGGCAACACAACGGCGCTTAAAGACCGGAACGCGAAACGGAAGTGATTTTGCGCTGCGCTGCGTGTACACAAACCGCCCAAAACAAGGCGACGTACAAGTTGGGCGCGCTTTTTGTAGCTCATCCACTTGTTCTCCGCACTCACCCTCCTACAAACATATACACACCCACACACATACACACACATGCATACATTCGTACGTATGAATGCGTATTACTTTTCGGTTAAGAGGGTGAACGGAGCTTGTTTGACAACATTTGTAACAAGAATGACTACAACTACAAATATTTATGTACGTGCATATGTACATACATCCAGAGTACATACATACATATGTGCTTATAACAAATATTGCTGTATGTAATCGCTAACCAAGAACAATATCCATATTATTTTCCAAAGTGTGCAAAACTATAAACGTGCGACGCACAAAACCACCCAATCGCTGGCTCGGCCTTCCGCCGCATACTCCAAATCTTCAGTCAACCTGATCAACATAATTTGTTTATTTTCTTCTTCGCTCGATTGACATCTGCTTGCTAACTAGTTTCATACTCTCTACTCCATAACTGGTTCTGAGATTGTGAAAGAAGAGATGCAGAGTGGTTTGACTGGGATTTATGTAGTTCAAAATTTTGGCAGAGTTTGTTAGTGACACAATGGCAGGTAATGGTAGATGCCACTAAAGAAGAATTGAAGGAGAAGCACGAACAGGCAATTAGCAAAGATAGCCTTCTCGGTCAATATTTTATTGACGATTAAATGAAAACCAGCGCAAAAACAAAAAGAGTGAATATCTCGAGATACGCAAAACTACTGCTGGGACTGCAGGCACAAGCTTAGCAAATACTTTGAAGGCAATGCCAAGCAAGACGGCGTATGTTTGTAGAGTGGAGAGGGGGCGGCGGGGGGTAAACGATGGATAGCACACGTTGTGAATGGAAAGAAGCGTATTATTGCGTATGATCTGTAATCATATTTGCAGTTACACATGGAGCATGAATTTCGCCAAAATTGGTGCTGTAAATATTGGTTATAGTTGTTGAGAGTCGGTAGAAAGAAGTGCTAGGTTTTATGGCGTATCATTTCATTCCAAAGCACACTGCGAACATTTGTGCAATCTTTGAATATTACATTAACGATCCAGTTGTGAGTAGAGTAGGCCTAGGTTGGAACGAATTTTTTTGGTATTTGATAGTTTTAAGTCATTGTATTATGTTTTTTTGGTGCATTAATCAACTTTCATTATTTATGTTTTTCTGTGATCACTTAACGTCCATTAAAAAATCGTTTTATAGAGATGATAAATCAAATGTTTAAAAACAACAAAATTTAAAAAAAATATAAATTTCCACCCGCAAAATAAAAAGCCGTCCTTGAAAGAAACAAAATTGAAGTTACACCAAAAGTCAAATGTTTAAATTTTTTTTTCTTATCTTTTTTATAGTTTTAAGCGCAAATAATTTTACAAAGCGCTTTTGGTGCGTATGAAAATGTTCAATCTAATGCAGGTAAAAAAGAATGTATCAACCAAAATCGGACATTTTCAGTTTTTGTTGAAATAAATGTAAACGCGTAAAAGCGCTTTGCGTGAGCTAACGAGTTAAATGATATGTTTTGACGTTAAAAAAAAATCAAAAAGCAATGAAAACAATATTCAAACTAATTTCGTTTTTATTTATCTAATTGTTCTTTGTAGTGTACAAAGGCCGTGCCAGTTTTATGATGCCAGATTTTCTTATTTAATTCGTGTAAAATCACATCCTAAATTAGAAATGATATACTACATATGTATGTATGTAATCTGCATGCTTGATGCCTTTTTGATTTTCAAAATTGGCAAAAATTAAAACAAAAATGTGGCAATCAATTTTATAAGCATCAAAAAATAGCATCTATAACTGAAATTTCACAAACTGATTTGCCATTAATTTTATGATGCTTGCTAAATTTTTGCGCCACTTGTATTTATGTAGATACTAAGTGCTTAACCCTTTGCACACCATCTAACGATAGGCAACATTTAACACATTAGTTACACTAATTCGCTTAATGGTAAATAAATAATTGCAACTGCAAAGCAACGGACAGGCAATTGTGCAAATATGAGTGGTGGGGAGGGTGTGAGTAAAGAGTTATGGTCGGTCTTTCATTGTAAATGATAAACGGCGTTGAAGCTACACGATGCGTTCAATTTCCACAACCGACCATAGACCGTCGCCGCCGACACCATCAAACATCAATGGAGTGATGACACCAGCGTAAATTAAATAAATAGAAGTGCTACAACAACAAAAAAATAACAATAATACCACAGTGTACACTAAATTAAAGTGAATTGCCGAAGAGGAAATCGCAACAGCGACGGCATAAAAGGATACCCGCTGAGTGCTTGACTCCGCTCACACACACACACACATATATATACATACATACATAGATTACATAAATAGAAACTTCATTGCGCTCACTTAGACGCGCAACCAAGCGGAACGAAGCTGCCAGGATAATAATGTTAATGGCAATGGCAAAAGTAAAAGCACAAGCAATGCCAATGATAAATGCAACGATGACGAAGGCAGGGAATGTGAAAAGCTAGCATTGAATAAATACAAATAATGAGATATAGACATTCGAGTACACAAAGTGTGGAGGTAAATTAGTGAGCGGAGGGGGCGAAATGTTGAGCCTTTTTGCCCATTTGCAGTGTTCGTCGTGCGTGGGCACTTGGCGTGGTTGCTATTTTAATTTTGATTTGACTGCCGTGTGTGGGCGGGGAAAGGAGAAATGATATCTATCAAATGAAAAAGAAATAAGCTGGTTGGACAATCAAACTAAAGTAAATTCGAATAGCATCAAAGTGTGTTTGGGAAGATGTAATTATTTTCTTGTTGCTTCGCTGAAGTACAAATACAATTTGCCTTGATGAGGTGTGTACGGTTTTTAATTAAAATGTTGCAGTCGTAATATTAAGCAGTTTGGCCCCTTGCGACAGTCAACGCGGCCTGTCAAATAAACCAACAAATATCTGCTCATTTCATTTTAATGCAAACAAAATTTGAATGCTTTTTTCAGTTCGATTGTGCTCATGAATTTATATATTGAATCTGTGGAATTGAAGGAACTAAAGAAATAATTAAAAATAGATTCCTTCTACATTGTTTGCAAACTAGAAATTTTATGTTTTTTTTTTACTGCTCATGCTGCTACATATTTTCATTTATTAGCGAACGAAATTAAATGGGCCAAAATTGGAAACGTTGCGCCAAATATGTATTCTTTGAAAATATATTAAGAACTTTAAGATTTATGCGCTGCGACAATCTGTTCCATGCGAGTGCAAATGTGAACACTTACGTTTGTAAATTTGTATGCATATCGCCAATTCACATTAGCTACAAATTTCGCTTGATTTATTTCATATGCAATCACTTACTTGCATTAGCCTCCCTCTCCATTAGCACAATCGCTTTCATTGCTTTCCGCTACCACTGCCAGGTACCTACATACATACATACATACATACATAAATACCTGCCACAAATAATATCGCACTTCAATTAAATTTGTACGCTGAGAGGAGTTGTGCAAGACAACTGCCGCCGCCAGCATCTTTGGGTCTTGGGGCGCCCTCTGCCAACTGCTGCCGCATTGCGCTATTAACGCGTGGCAAATAAAAATAAAATTAAATTAAATTCACATCGCACATTGTAAAGTGGCCAATTAAATTGTTATTACGAGGCGCCCTAATGGTGCTGATTACCGCCAAAGAAGAACGACTTTGCTGCGTATCGCAGTGCTGGGGTGGGGCGGCTAGCGTCGAACTCAGCTGTGTGACATTTTAACGCCGATAATAAATGCTCCACTGGCTTGCCAAAGCCACACTCGCCAGATTATGGCAGCTGAGGTGTTCGAGTCGGTAATCATTTAACGAAATTTTGTAACTTGCGTAAATTTTCGCAATTCCCATTGCAACTGTCGCAACTCATTCCAACACATCATTACTTCCTTGCACAGTTCCACAGCTTCTCATCAATACACACACACACACACACACTTCCCATGCACTACACCTGGCAGAGTGGCATATTTTTAGGCGTGCAAACGCGGCAGCTGTCTCCAGTTGCACACTCATTGTCGCAATACAAAATATCATTGGCGTTCGCCGTCTCGTCATCATCGTCATTGTCGCGCCAGTGAGCTGGCATGTTTTTGTTGTCATCAATTTGAAACGCCACTCAGCCAGTCATCGCCACAAATGTCTGGAGCAGGGCACCGCAGAGGGCGGAGAGTGTGGCTAGCTTTCGCTAGATGCGCATATGCTAACCTGAGGCGTAATTGAATCATTTAAGCGCAATTTATTTGCCACCTCTCTGCCCGCTTTTGCTTTGGCGTTATTGTTTCCAGTCGCTTGATTTGCAAATTGGTGAGTAGTAGCTGTGAATGCGATTTGTTTGGTGTTATGCTGTTGTTGTTGTTCGCATTGTTGGCGCTTTACATGATTGGCGGCGTTTAGCGCCGTGCTATGCTGACGTTTGTAATTCAATTACGAATTTTTTGTTTTGCTTGCGCAAATGTTGAGTCAAATCAGCGTAGAGCTTGTTAAAAGATGAGGTGATGGAGAATGAGGCTGTTGGAAACTTGCAAATTGTGCGAATTTTCGCGATGACAAATTGATGCAGTCAATCTTGAGACACGTCGCGCACGTGAAATCGTTTTTATGACGTTTTATGCTGGCATATTCATCGTTCGATTGAAATGTATGTGAATCTTATTGAGATGTGTTTCGTAAGATGAACAAAATTTAAAGAGCAATTGTTAATATTTTTTATTTCGAATACTTCGAAAAATCATAAATGTGTGTCCGTCCGTCAAAAAAAAAAAAAACAATTTAAAAAATTTTTAAGTATATCTCTCTTCGGACAGATGGGGTTCTTAATCTTTTTTGTCCCTGGTATATGTATGCGAGAACACTTATGGTTTAGTACTCAATAAATTGAAAGTAGCGACTTTTGGGTTTCTAACAACTTTTCTACCAAATTCTTATGTAAGGAATATTTAGCGCTTGTGCTCTGGGCAATCCTTCTTCTTACTTACTCACCTACTCTGGAAAGAGTCTTCTTCTCCACTTTTTACATTTGATTCGTCCAACCAATTCCGACCGATCTTTGTACGCACCTCGGTTACATTCCTGGCAATTTTCGCTTCAATCGCCTTGCTGCAATTTATACATAGCTATATTCCTGTCCAGAAACCCCAACATTAGTTCATCGGTGTCTGCATAGGTTTGAATACGATCTTAGTTTTCCTCAATCGCCCCCCTGACTAGTTGAATCTTCAGAAAGTGGAAAATTAAAAAAAAAATCGTTTAAAGATCGCCTAGGTCTAGAAGGGATAATCAGAGCTGTGAATTAAGTTATTACAGTCGAGTTATCAGTGTGACTTCAGGTTACCACCATTGACCAGATATTCACAGCACGCCAACTCGTGGAAAAGACCCTAGATAAACAAGCCGACACACAGCATCTCTTTGTCAATTTTAAAGCCGCTTTTGACAGCACGAATAGAAGCTGCCTGTACGACGCCATGTCTAAATTTGCAATCCCTGTTGAACTAATACGGCTATGTAGAGTGACGTTGAGCACAACTTTAAGCTCCGTCCAAGTTGGGAAGTATCTCTCCGAGCCGTTCGAGATCAAACGAGGTTTTAGACAAGGCGACTCACTTTCGTGCAACTTCTTCAATCTGATGCAGGAATCCGTAATTCGAGCTGCCAATCTGAATCGCAGTGGCACTATTTATAACAAAAGAACGATGATGCTGGTGTATGCGGATGATATTGACATCGTTGGCCTTAACAACGGGACCGTCAGTACAGCATTTTCCAGTCTGGAAAAGGAAGCAAAAGAGGTTGGTCTTGCAGTGGCAACAAACAAAAAATTCTCGCGTATTGGAACCCACTTCACTGTTGGCAGTTACAACTTTGAAGTAGTCAATGATTTCGTATGCCTTGGATCCAGCATTAATACCACCAATAACGTCAGCCTCGAAATCAAGCGAAGAATAACACTTGCCAACAGGTGCTACTTTGGACTCGGTAGGCAATTGAAAAGCAGAGCCCTTTCTCGACGAACGAAAACCACGCTCTACAGATACCTCATTATCCCCGTCCTTTTATATGGCGCAGAAACATGGACGATGCTAAACAGCGATGCGAAGGCTTTGGGGACTGTTCTACACAAGATTTAGGGTTCTGTTCGCGTTAACGACGAGTACCGAAGAAGATGGAATGATGAACTGTATGAGCTGTATAATTGTATGAACATAGTCAAGCGTATAAAAATTCAACGACTGCGCTGGCTTGGCTATGTCGTTCGTATGGATGATGTTGCTCCGGTGAAAAAATCCTTCGAATCGGCACACATGGGTGAACAACGGAGGCAAGGACGTCCACGAAGACATTGCAAAGATCAAGTGCCGAAGAGCCTGTATTCACTTGGTGTGAATAATTGGCGAACCCTAGCGAAGGAGAGAGGGAACTGGCGAAGCTTTTTAGTCTCGACCCAAACCGACAAACGGTTGTACCTAGCTATAAGCTATGTAAAGTTCGAGAATTAGCAAAAATACCATCAATCCCGCATCCAGCTCCAGTTGCCGGTGCAGAAATAACTCAATTCCAAATCAAAGTTTAATAGGCCAAAAACCAAAGTTGGCCAGCATATTGTAAAACTATAAAAGCGGGAAATTCGTAATCATCATTTGGGTATGCGGGCTCATAAAAGCCAAGAAGGCATGCTGAGGCAATAACGAAATTGAGTTCTTACACACAGGCGCAGAAGCGTCGGCGGAGTGTGAGTGTGTGAATGTGAGCGGCTGAATATGTTTAGTTAAAAGCTGAAAGACACGCAAGTGCGTTGTATAAAAAAAATGAACAAAACGTTGCAATACACCCACTCACATGCACACACACACTCACACCACACACACACCCACACACACATGCACGCATGTAACAATGCACCAATACATGCGTATCGAACGCACCTAACAAGCAATAAAGCGACCGTTCGATCGTAAAATAAAATCGTAAGCGAAACACAAATCGAATGGAAATCTTTGAATATTTAAGTTTATTGATATCCTTGCGATTGAGTTTAACATCTTTGCGGTTGGCTAACTTAAGTTACTTATAGAATAAATGCACACACACACACGCACTTTATCATTATCCCTGTCGGAAATCAAAGTACTTTAAAAGCAATTTAAAAAGTACTTTTTTTCTAACCACAAGTGGTTTAAATTCATTATATTTTCTTGTCATCAACTAACGTTTTTAACATGGCGATGTCCTAGAAGCAAGTCAATTATCCGACTCTGCATTTGATTTCAACCACTTTCAAATATATTTGAAAGAAAGAACATTAATATTACTTTTTTTGCAACTGCAATAAAATGTATGTATTTATTTCCAGCTACTTTAAAACTGATTTTTTTACAACTACTTTAAACTCGATTTGTTTTTAAACTTCTTTATTTTATACCTACTCTTTTCTAACTTTTTAAAAACGCATTTTAGTTTAGTTTTTATAAAATATATTTACATATGTATTTTTGTTTAAACTAAGTAAGGGGTTCAGTTCATTTACACGTTTTAGTTTCTTCTGCATACATACTTCGTAAAAACATTGTTTTTTTAACGCCTGAATGGCCTTGCGAGTAACTTCCTCTGGGTCACGATTTTCGATACAAAAAGCATCTATGTTAATAATGATAAAGAAAAAATTTAAATATTTTAAGAATCACGCATTTTATGGGCTCGCCGACTCTCTTACCTTTCGAAAGGAGATATAAATTAGCAAACGCTTTTAATATTTTTTCCGTGAGTTCCATCGAGCTTGAATTTCATTACAACGTCCTTGGACAAAAGAGCCAAAAGCATCTTTTTACATAAGTTTTCCCTTGATTAGGGACTTCATTCCATCAAGTTATGGAATATATGGGAAAAAGCTTTGAATATATACATATTTAGAATTTAATGATTATATTAGCTTCTCACGTAAATTGTTTTGTTGTCTTCGTAAATATTTTCGACAACGGCTGTCAATTCGTCATCTGTTTTTATTGGAAATTGTAAGTGAATGACACAACAGCCATCTGCTGTCGGATGAGAGTTTTTATGAGTACAGTGTATGTATGTACTATACACATATGTATACTATGTATATGGATTCAATTAAATAACTTCCTAGTTTCTCTTCACTACAAATGTTTTTAAATTATTTTGTATTACGCTCATATACATAAATATACAAGTACGAAGAATTAAAGACTCGCACGCTGCATTTGTTTCAAAGCAGTTGATTTCCAACTACTTTAAAATTGGTTAATTTTTCAGACTGTCTGCTTTTTTCCGACAGGGTACATACTCATACATACCGACATAGACATTTGTGGCGAAGTCAAAAGTGACTGGCACAACCTGTTTGCCACATATAAAATCGCATAAAGGACACAAAATGTCATATTAGGCATAAAAATCAATTCTAAATGTTGGGCCAATATTATTGACATTACTACCGTTGTTTTTGTTTTTTTTTATATTTTTATTTTTACTGTTGTTACTAAGGCTTTGTGCGCGTCAAAAAAGTAGTAACAAAACAATACAAATGCATTTTGCCTTGGTAATGACCGAAGGTGCAAAAAATATGCGACCTCCATACACGCTCACCCATACATTTGTACATTCTCACACATGGACGTTTAAGGTTCTTAGAGTCAGTTGCTTGGCCCATAAAATTTTCGAAAGGCCTCTTTGTGTGCCAGGCTAGAAGGGGAGAGGGGGGGGCGAAGTTTTTATGTTCCTACATGGATGTACATATGTATGTTTTTGGCAATCTGCTGCGCCCTCGTAAAGGAGTTATTTGCATAATCAACAATTTTTGAGCTTTTTATATTTTAAAATCTTATTTGGTAAGCTCACTTTTGTTGCAGAACGCATATAAAAATTTATTTTTACAATTCTTACATGTGTCGAAAGTCACTTAAGAGCAGCATTTATCAGAAGCAAATTATGTATATAGAACAGACCTATTATTGTGAAACAGGTTTATTGGTGTATTTTTATGATTTATTTAAATTTGCCTTGTTGTGTGATTTGAAATTATGCCATTAGAACAAACATAAATAACTGCAACAATCTCAAGTTCTTTTTCATTTAATTTTTACCATGATTTCATGTTTCGGTTGCCGTTCGGTATTTGAAATCGCACATTTTGGATATCTCTTGCGTTGCATAGAAGTAAGTAATTATATACCTAGTTGAGATGCAATTTACACACCCTTTCGGCGATCCGTAAAGTTTGCTTCTAGCGTTAGGCTGGCTTAGAACTCAAGCTATTGACCTTTCAGAGTTGTATAAAATATTCATATCAATGTAACATATATATTTCGAAATCAAAGTAGATATAATTACATCGATACTCATTCAAAATATCCATTAAAAATCTGTGACGGAAAAGGAATTAAAAACATTTTTCATGTTGCTACAAATAAATATGCAATGCTTAACACAGAACGAACATACACGCAATGCAGATAATCCGTAAATTATCATAAACAAATTAAAGAAATTCGTGACGTGTCAGTTTGAAAGCCAAACCAACTGGAACCTTGCCGCCTGCATGCCGAAGGGAACCACAATATGGACACTAAAGCCGCTTGGGTAATGTAGAAATGGTGAGTAGAATGGTTGAGAAAGAAAAACTCTTCTACCAAGTAAATATGACAGAGTTAAATATATATAAATTGAAAACGCATTTCGTATGGAAACTGCCATGCGACATCGCCACTCAAGATTACCGTTTGGTGGCCGCATTGGTGGACGAGTGGCTCGTCGCTCATAGTTCTTGTCGTGTGCGGCTGGGAGTCTGAAAGCGCACACCACAGCAGTGTTACTTGTGGCTCAAATGATGAAATTGTGCGGAATCCCCGCTGAGACCAAGTCATAACAGAAGGATTTCTAGGGACGAAGCAAGTTAAAGGAGTGGAAGCATGCAAAAAGACGTTTGTAAGCTTAAAAGTAATTTGTTTGCGGCGCAACATGACAGCCGCGATGTGACGACGCTGACACCCACCGCTATTTATACAAGGCCAGTGATGCGAATTTTGCGAAATGGCGGCCAGTCCAGTCAACGCGTTAGGTGGAGTGTGATTGTGACGTGTCGCAGCAAAGGAGTTGATGTGTTCTTGCCCAGAGCAGAGACAATGTAGATTATACATACATACGTAACATGCAATCTTTCGCTAGCGGCTCATGGGGACAGCTAAGCTGATGGACAATCGAAAGGGGTAAACGCTACAAAATTGTGAAGCCGACTGTTTTGCTTTAATTTCTCTCCGTTCTGCACGTCGATTAATTACTTAAACGGATTCAGGATTGAGGGCTGAGTGACTTATTTCACTTTGTTTGCTGTTGTAATTGTATTTAATTACTACAAATACAAAGCGCCATTGTACATTTGTATTTCACCGCTGCAATGCTGTACCGATATGCATAATGATATCCTTTTTACTACATAAAATTATGCCGTATTACATTATTCACTCTCAATTACATGAAATATGTTGTTGTCGCTAAAATCAGCTGGGGGCGAAGTTCGTCTGGGTGTTTGTGACACGTGTTGCAATGTGGATTGCCAGCAGAAAAAAAGCGCACAGTCATAATGTCCGTACATAGAGGTTTGTTGCATTGCTTAAACGTGTTGTTGTGTTTGCTATTTTAATTTTTGTTTTCGTCGTCATTGTGGGTTTGCTGTATTGCCGCCACGTGTCCGGGCGTCGTTCCCACACTGGCAACTGCTGATTTCCTGCTGCTCTCCATCACTATTGTTTGGCACTTTAATGCGCAGCACGTCATCCCATTTTGCAACATATCCCTTTAACAAAGTGTAAACAAATTGACCGCATCATATTGCTTGCAGGCAGGCTGCACAGTGTTTAAGGAAGAACGAATTTTATAGAAAATAATAATTAAATGTTTGTTTATTATTATTTTTTTTTTTTTTTTTGCCTATTAAATGTTAATTTTGCAACTGGCCTTGAGCTCAAAAAAATTTTAAAATTAACATTTACTAGGCCAACAGAAAAATAAACAAACATTTATATGCAAGGATGAGCACGCCTTAAAAATGCATTCTAATATAAAGTAAATAACTTAAATACAGAATTTGCAAATAAAAATACAAACAACAACCACACAAACAAGTTAAGTTACTCTTGTTTGTAGTTGGTTTGTTTAAGAAAGATGAAATAAACACAACAGCCAACTCGGCTAGCGTAGCACAACATGTAGCGTATTGGCTCTGCAACTCCGAGCTCCCGGGTTCAAAGCCTGGGAGAAGTGGTTATGAAAAATAAAAATTTAATTAATTTAATAAAAAGAAGTCTGATGAGGAAATGTGGTGATTTCCGAAATAGTACTATAACTTCTACCATTAAAAATTGTTGTTGTTTTTTCACACAAAATCTTTCATAAACTGGCCTCGAGCTCAACAAAAGTTGTAAAATGAAAATAATAATTGCAATTTGCTACCAAAATAAATGTACCGATGGCAATCGCACCTCTGTTAAGTATATTGGGGTATAATAGCCTTATCGGGTATTTCAATGTTATTGCAGATATAAAAGTTACTCTCTTCACAACCAAATATCTCTTACGTCTTCTTCCGCACTGTAAGTTTAATATCAAAACAATCGTTTATGAAATAATTCTAACAATTTGCACGTTTAAATAAATACATTTTTTTGAATCATATAAATTTTAAATATTCTCACACCGCTTCACTTTACCCGACACACTGTGCCCGCTTTCAAATCCAATTGTTTTGGCTGTGATTTGTACGCGTTAAAGCGTGTAAAATGCCGTGTAATCAAAGTCAACAACAACTAGGCATCAACAAATTAGGAAAGCTAACAGCATCATTTGCAACAACAACAATAGTACGAGTAGTTATAAAATTGTCATTAAGCATTTAATAGTTGCGTGTCGGCAAGTTAGACTTACAAGCGTCAATCCGTCGACGGGCGGCCAAACTGGTTTGCTTTACCACCGCCGCTATTGCGCGATGTCCTTGGCAGTCTTTGAGAGCATTGGTTGTTGCTGCTGCTGTCGTTGCGGTGGCGAACGTTCAATGGTGGTGGTGGTGTTTGCGGTTTGGGTAACGCGTGTCAGTCGACTCATCATTCATCCAGCCGCCAAGAGATCTCATTCGAACGCGCGTTTTCTCGTCGCCTCTATCCAACTTTCCCATGATTTTAACATTCTCCTTTCTTCTCTTTCCTTGATATTTTCGCAGCGCCGAACTCAATTGTTTGTAGAATAAATTATGAACAAATTTTTAATCGATTGTGAGGGAAGATTGCCATTTATTCGTGTTCGTTGTCGATTCTTAACTTAACTGCCGTTTTTAATAGCGATCCCTTAAAAATAGATACATATTTAGTATACCAACAATGGAAGTGGGTGAAAACAGGTTTGAACGAAAGGATTTTCTTTAAAATCTAATACCTACATATATCGAATTAAAAATTTGTTGCAGTGTAGTTTTGAGGAAATGCATAACAGTAAAAAGTTGTTACAATTATTTGAGAGTTATTTGTTTTTACAATCAACTCACTGTATCTGTTAAAGGATTATCTGATAAATCGAGAAATATTTTACCAAGGCCCTTTCTAAGAATGTATTATGCTTCTCTGCCGCTTCGAATACAAAAAGATAACTTATCAAATGGAAATTGGTTAGATTAGAATTACTTCGTTTGGTCTAAATTTTTTAACTTAGCAAAGCATATTCAGTACGTGTTTGGAGCTCTTCGCGTCTACATAATGGGTTTGGCATTGAAAATATTTGCATCAGCCGTACTTGTTACAATCGTCACTTTAACGGCGTCAAATATATTAAAAACAGATACCACATTAGTTTATTTATCCGGTCAAGGCAAAGTGCTCGGCAGTTGGGATGAAACATTGTGGACACAACAGAAATTCCTCTCATTTCGTGGCATACCATACGCGGAGTCGCCAATTGGAAAGTTACGTTTTAAGGTTCGTTTGAAGTGAGAAATGTCTACCGTAAAGAAAAAAAAAATAATTTCGAATGAATGTATAAGAATTCACTCAGCTTCTGAATAACATACTTATGTACATACATATTTATCAAACATGTCTAAGTCGACCAAAAAAATAGTTTTAGGTAATTCTGATTCAATCTGTCATTGCTGTTTAAGTATTTGATGTATGTAGCTATTGCAAAACTGCCTAAAAGTGCTTGTTGCTTGTGAAAAAACTACGGTAAGGTAATCCATATTTTAAATAAATATTGGAAAGATTCCATATGAACTGAAGAACATAGTCGAATGGAAAGCACACTTACTTACTTACATACTTCTGAAGTTCAAATAGTGTATAATCAAATTTCGCAATTATTTTTTACGAAATAATGCTTTTATTTAATTAACAACCATTTACATTTTAAAAAGTTAATTGCTTTATAACGACGCATCGGCTAATCTCAAATAGAAGTAGTAGTAACCACTTAATATGGGCCTCATAAAACTCGTTCTCTTATCGTCTGAGGGAAAAATTTAAATTTGTATACAAAGATAAAAGCAGACACACGTGTTTCACACTTAATCTTAATTGGAGCACCGGAATATTTTTAAGAATTTTTATTACATCCAAAAATTATAATTATTTAGATTGAGCAGACAAATTTTGATTTGGGTTTTGAAACTTGTCATTATTTTGACATCAATTTGAATATCTGTATTTGGTAGGTAGTGAGGTAATGATGTCGACAAAAGTTAAGAAAAATTATTGCAAAATATTTTTATTTAGTAACTGCTTATGTCTGTACAGCCACCAGTAAGTCGCAAACCTTGGCAGCAAACATACGACGCTCGTAACTTTGGCAAACGTTGTCCGGTCATAACGACTATTTCGAAATTAAATGCTTCAAAACTGCAAGAAGACCAAGAGGACTGTCTCAACTTGAGCGTCTACACCAAAAGCGTAAGAGCAATATACACACATACATACATATTATATAATTCACAAACTCTGACATTCAACTAATATAGCTCGATGCCAAACAACCGGTGATGTTCTATATTTACGGTGGTGGCTTTTACAATGGTTCTGCCTCTGATCATCCGCCGCATTATTTGCTGGAAAAGGACATTGTGCTTGTGGTGGCACAGTATCGCATTGGCGCACTCGGTTGGCTGACCACATTAACCGACGAAATGCCCGGCAATGTGCCTGTAATGGATATCCAACTGGCCCTGAGTTGGGTGCAAGAATATATTCATAAGTTTGGAGGTGATCCCACCAAAGTTACGATATTCGGACAAAGTGCGGGTACAGCTATGTGTAGTGTCTTGCTCCTGAGCCCCAAGTCACCGGAAGGTTATTTCCAGCGTTCTATTTTGCAATCGGGGTCTATAATGACACCTTTTGCTATCAATCGCAACCCCTTAGCGCAGGTCAAAAGTGTCTGTGAGAAGCTCAACTGCACAAAATGTAGCGAACTGAAAGATCAAAACGCATGTCTACGTAATGCCAATTTATTAGAGCTGTTGCGAGCGTCTTCAGGAGTGAGTTAAAAAATATACTTAAATTTATAAAAAATCCAATGTATGATCGCTCTTTTAGGAATTGTATGGTCCAGTAGTCGGCGATGTATTTGGCGTCCTTCCGTCAGAGCCCAGATTAATGCTTGAAAACCTGAATCGCACTCTACCGGTTATGGCAGGGTTTACCAAGCACGATGGCACTTTCGTATTGGCGAGTAAGTACCTTAATTAATGAATGAGAAATAGTTTTTTAAGAAAAACCTCTTGTTTCCAAAGATTTCTATACCAAAATTGTGGCACATTATGGCAGCATTTCAAAATATACTGTTCGCCAATTCGCGAATAAGCTCATTGATGTAGGCAAATATAGGTCTAGTTTGCAAAACCATTTGCTCCTGCGTATGCTCTTTAAGCCGGAATTGTTGGATACAAACAATCACACCGCAGCATGGCCAGCTTACTTTGATGTACATACGTGCATACAAATAGATATTGTTAATATATGTATGTATACTCATGATTCTTTACTAATTGTAGGTCGCTAGTATTATGACTATGAAGTCACCGGTGATTGCCTATGTGAACGCTCTGCAGAGAAGGGGTGCACACCCTGCCTATTTGTATACATTCGATTATGAAGGCGAACACACACGCTTTGGCTATGAATTCGGCAATTCGCAATATCCCTTCGAGGGCGGGGTACATCACACGAATGACAATATATACCTCTTTGCAACGCACAAATTAAATAAGAATGACACGATATTTGCAAAGAAAATGGTGGATTTGTGGTATTCCTTTGCAGCTCATGGAGTGCCAATGGCGGAAGATCAACCAGAGCTGGATATAAAACCCATGGAGAGTACGTAAATTGTGATAGTTAATAATGTTAACAATAATACACATCGGGCCTACTCTGTAGTTCGAATCGAAAAAAAGTTGTGTTCGAAAGTCACCCAATGCTTCCTTGTTCGAATTCGAAAAACAATGAGAGCGCAGTTGCCCACCGACGTAAAAAGGAATGTTTTTGATATGTGCGGCTATAGACCTTTACGCTACGCTTCGAACACGTCGGTGGGTAACTGCGTTGTTGAATTGAACTACATACAAGGGCGGGGTCAAAAAGTTCGTGACTTTTTTTATTGAACCACAAGTTTTTGGATAAATAAATATTTTATTTTTCAACATAGTCTCCTTTGAGTTCTAAACACTTTGTCCAACGTTTCTCGAACTTTGCTAATCCTTCAAAAAAAAAAAGAAAATTTGTTGAGGGCATCAAAATAGGCATTTGTTTGTGAGATGATTTCATCGTTGGAGCCAAATCTCTTTTCACCGTGCCATTTCTTCAGATTTGGAAATAAGAAATATTCACTTGGGGCTAAATCCGGAGAATAGGGCGGATGATAGTAGCAGCGTTGCCATTTCAGTAAAGAGGCAAGAAATTTAAAAAGTCACGGATTTATTGACCCGCCCTCGTAAAAACCTACAGACATGCGTAAATATGTACATAGAAAGGGATGTATTCTAAAACATAAAAATTTATAATCAACTCGATTTCGAAATTTTTTAATTCCAATATTTTATAATTTTTTTTTTTTTTTTATTGAGCTCAAGGCCAGTTTATGGAAGATTTGTTAGTGAAAAAACAACAACAGCTTTCAATGGTTGAAGTTATAGTACTATTTCGGAAATCACCACATTTCCTCATCAGACTTCTTTTTTTATGATTATTAAATTAAATTATTTTAAATTTAATTTTCATAACCACTTCTCTCAGGCTTTGAACCCGGGAGCTCGGAGTTGCAGAGCCAATACGCTACCTATTGTGCTACGCTAGCCGAGTTGGCTGTTGTGTTTATTTCATCTTCCTTAAACAATATTAACATTTTACTAGGCCAACAGAAAAATTAACATTTTTTAATTCCTACAATGTAGGATTAAAAAAAAAATAAATTAATAAACTAATTCGTGTTTTATAGTTTTCACGTAAAATATTAAATTTTTCATCAGATATACATACATATGTAAGCCCTATACCGCGAAAGCCTGTAACAGAAAAATTACATTCTTGTATTTGTTGAAAAGAAATCAAAAAGCTCGAGACATAGTAAGTTTAAAAAAAATTAAAACACGTATTAATGCTTCAATGTTTGTATGTATGTTTTGTACATATTTACATATCTGTGCTTACAAGCAATAACCGCATCAGTCGACTTATTGTATTTATGACACTGCATTCTCGTAAGAATGATTTTAGATTTTTTGATCGATTGGCATTTACACTTCATACAAAAAATCTGGCCAAAATTAAATCAACACTACGAAAATTAAAGCCTCATAGACGCAATTCACATCGAATTCCTTAGTCGATTTAAAAGATTATTACTGTAACAAGTAATTCATTTCATAAACATACATTTTGAAATCTATTGTAAAAGTATCCAGAACGCATTGTTAATTTTTTGTAGAAGTAAAATTAAATTAATGTTTCAAACACTGCTAAACTTTCACTAAAGTTAAAAACAATTCTTCGAGTACACAATTTTTTGTATGATGAATATTTGTATTTCTTTTATATGTATGTATTTCAGCTGAATCCGGTCCATACTATCACATAGATAAAGAAATTAGATTGGGCTCTGACGTTTTAACGGAATTCACAGTGACTGTTGATGATCCTGACAATCAAAAGTATATAAGGCCATGAACGTAGAAGAAGTGACTTGTTATATACGAAACATTTACCAGACTGCGACATAATTGAGAGGCTACTGATTTTTTGGGACAATGTCATTAACTGCTTTTATCTTGGGCAATGGTTTTGTACTAAATTAAAAAAAAAAAATACAAATAAAAATAATTGAGGATAGTAACCAAATTATATCTTTCTTATCTTCTTAATATATATAAATTACGTGTCACTTTGTATGTCCACGGTGGACCCCTAAACTACTTAACTGATTTCAATCAAATTTGCACACCGTGTGCAGTTTGATCCAACTTACATCTCCATTAATAGTCGCAATATTATTTTATTGAAAATTATTTTTCTATTATTTAACAATCTGTTAGTTTCAAACGATTATAACAGATGGCGACATCTGTTGACTGCATTAAGTAAGTTTTCAATAGATGGCGCTATGTTGAAAGTACAAACGTTTAATATAATTTAAAAGCATAACCAACACGTACTGCTGAGGCTAAAGTAAATGTTACATTTATTTTGTAGTAAACGAAGTAGAGTAAAATTCAATTCTTCTTACTTTTTAAATTTTTGTTATTAGCATAGCCGGTCACGTGTTACTTAGTATAAATAATAAAGTATAAATTAAATTCATATTATAGTGAAGATAATAAATTGAAATTATTGCTGCTCTTTAGTTATTAGTGCTTCATTGTTCAAAACTCTTTAATTGAAATAAAAACATGTAAGTATAATCACATAGCTATATTATTATATTTGCTATATGTACATCAAACCACAATGTGTGATACGAGTACAAAGCTCCCCACACTTTTTCAAAAGCTGTACAAATGTTTTTTTTTCATTATTTTTATTTAACCTCTAAGAACTAACTGGAATGCCACCACATAATCTTCGATTAATAATTGGTTCACCTATTATTCTCCTGCGTAATTTGAATCCACCTCGATTATGCAAGGGTAGGCTTTTGATGATCAATAAGATCACCGGAAATATTCTTGAAACAACCATTTTAACTGGAAAGTTTAAAGGAGATGTGATTCTGTATTCCTATGATACCGTCAGATTCTACGATACCCTTCAGAAGGCAACAGTTTACAATTTGTTTAGCTCTTGCCATTTCTATAAATAAGTTTCAAGGCCAAACAATGCCCTTTTGTGGCATAGATTTGAAAAATCCATGTTTTTCTCATGGGATAGTTGCATGTTCACGTGTAGGAAAACCCTTTAATATATTTGTGTTAGCTAAAGACATGTTAACCAAAATAATTGTGCACCGTTTAGTGCTAAATTAAATTGAAATAAAAAGTATTTAGAATTTTAAATAATAGATATATATTATTGTTAAAGATTTAAAATTATCTTCCCTACCTCATTTATAAGTTTAGGTGTCTCATGTTATTTACTAACAACTTTGTAATATAGTCATTTGTTACAAACTTGAATAAAAAAAAATAATGAAGTTTAAAATTGATACTTTTGTATTGATTTTTGCTTAATAACAACTGTACGAATATTCTGATCAATAATTTTCCAAGTACTTCCCTTTTAAATCCCAATCCAGTGTGTTTTTATACCAGCGTTAACGTTTGCGTTATCGTTCGTAAAACTTAATTTCATTGTGTTAAAGGGTAATGGTAGTAGAAAATCAGTCATAGAGGTCGCCATGTTTTTTTACAAACGGCATCTATGTATGTAAAAAAGCATGATGGTCCCCATGACTGATATTCTTCTACCGTTTACCTTGAATATTTTACTACAATGTAATATAACAAAAACCTTAGACACAGCAACGCGTGGTCGGGTCTGCTAGTTAACTATAAAATAAAATACATCTTTAAATAAAGTCAAATCAATTTAACATCTGTTCAAAAAATTAAATTTGTTAAATTTTTTTCCACAACTTTAAAGACTTCTGCAACAATTGGCGGCTATCTTACTTTCCTTGCCATATTTGTCTACAACTTTTACATTTTTACATACATACATACATATATTTACTACATCTCAACAGCTTTTGCTCTCTGAAGTTCTTCCACTTCGACTAGAATTAATTACTCGATCGCGAGCGTTTGCTTTGCACTGAGCTTAATTTTGTTTTAAAATAAAATAGGTCTCTCAATTAACGTAGCACATTCAGTTTGCGACTGGAGCTCTTCAAGTCTAGACAATGAGATTGGTGCTGGGAATATTGTCTTTGGTCTTGCTCGTCATTATCGTCACTTTGACGACATCGAAAGCGCTAACAAGCGATTCCCCTATTGTCAAATTACCCGGCCAAGGATCAGTGCTCGGCAGCTGGGATGAGACGTTATGGACAAGGCAGAAGTTTCTATCATTTCGAGGCATACCATATGCGGCGTCGCCAAGTGGAAAATTGCGCTTTAAGGTTAGTTTGAAGTTAAAAAAGTGCTGCAGCAAATCGGAGAAAAAGTGTTCGTGAGGTTGAGTGATTGTCAATTGACTATTCAAAAGCTAAATATCACTTGTTTAAAGCAGTGTTGTTGGCATTAACACTGAAGTGACATGCATGAAGAAGTGTGATAACACTATGTTAAGTAAAAAAAAAATGGAATAAGTCCAGCTCGTTTTAACGTTCACAATGCCGCTCTTGACAAGACTTGTCAAAAGCCAGTTGTTGGTTATTTTTTTATTATAAAAAGTCCAAAGTAGTCCATGAAGCATACATACAATGTATATAAATGAATACACATGTCGACACTCAGTGGACTCATTTCTATTCAAAGTTTTACTTAATTAAAAACATGCAGTTCAAAGTTATGTAATTTCCAACAGTTCGTCATAATTTTAAAGTCTTTCAATTCATTGTATGTCAGTTTACGGACTTCTTTTCAAGTACGTTAGGGTGGTCGCATACATCATTCGCGCTGGCGTTCGCATTAGCGCTAAACGAGTGTGTTGCGCAGTTTACGTTTTGCCAGTAAACGCGTTGTGACTTTATTTGATCTTCTTTCGCACGTTAATGGGTAGATACAATTTTTAATTTGCATAAATTGTTCGCGTACTTCTGGGTATTGCCTTTATGCTTCGCGTTGACGTCAGCTATTTTTTTTGGATAAATATTGTTTGGAAATTTTTTTTTTTAGACATTCACTTGGTACTTTCCACACACGAATCGGTGCACCCTAATCCACATGTATGTAGGTATGTATACGAGTACAGGCACTTAATTGTTTAACGACGTCATCGAGGCGAATGATTGCCCTGCAGATGTACAATATTTACTATATACATACATACAATGTATGTCCCATTAATTTGTTATCTATGAAGTATGCAGATTTTGGTTGATAAACACAATTTTAAATATGTTGATTTGTTTATATTTACATAGTATGTATGTACATACATAAAAAAATGCTGACTTCTTACATTGTAACTTTTTACTAAACTTAGTTGCTGACAGTCTAGGTATTTTTTATGAGGCATCCATTACACAAAATAAACTACACCTGCGGCCAAGTACATCTTACCACTCAAGGTTTTGAATGCTTTTTAAATTTATCTAACTTCTACAGGGTCAAGCTTCTTGAAATTTGGCAGGCACATTTAATAGACCTAAAGGCATCAAGAAGCGAATTTTAATTAATGATAAATAAAAGAAATAAGATGATTTGTAGTGAAGTATGCGTTATTAGCTTTTGAGCAAATTTTTTTAAATTCTTTTTTCTTCTTTATAAAACTTCTTATAATAAGATAAACTTAACTATTGTCTTAGGAAATACCTAGTAGGGTGTTGGTCCACCTTTAGCTGCAATAACTGCTTCGACTCGAGCAGGCATCGACAAAACAAGATTTTTCAAAATTTCGTCGGAAATTTCCTCCTTCCATACATTCACCACAATATTTTTTAATTCCGTTTTACTCAGCGGTTTATGTTGAGCTACTTTTCGCCTTATTTCGTGCCACAAATGCTCAATTGGATTTAAATCAGGAGAGTTCTCCGGCCAATCCATTCGTGTTATTCCTAGGTCCAAACACATTTGTTGCACCTGTAAGCAGTTCGCACACTAATTGACACTTGATGCTGGTTTTCTAAATCTCTTCGTATTTCCGCAGCATTTTTGAAGCGATCTTTCATACTCATTCTGTGAATGACGTTGTCTGTACGACTTGATGTCTTTCTCCGGGTTCCCTTCCTGCTGACGCCATCTAAATTTTTCGTAATTCTTATTAAAATTGCACCACCAACTTAGGTTTGAAATAAAAATAAGAAACTGCTACAGTTACCGGTAAAAATTACGGCATAAATATACTCAGCTTACAAAAGTTCAGTGGTAAGATGTACTTGGCCGCAGGTGTATTTGTCAAAATAAAATAAACACACCGAAATATGATTATTTTTTTGTCCGTTCAGTTTGATTTACAAATATGCTATTTTCTATTTAAGAAGGGGTTTCTTATCTACTCATCTACAATATTAATAAACATAAAAAAAAATCGCTAAATATTTCTAAGAATTTTTAATGCTCATTCAGCCACCACAAAAAGTCACACCTTGGAAAACCACCTTTGACGCTCGTAACTTTGGCAAACGTTGTCCGGTCATAACGACTATTTCGAAATTAAATGCTTCAAAACTGCAAGAAGACCAAGAGGACTGTCTCAACTTGAGCGTCTACACCAAAAGCGTAAGAGCAATATACATACATACATACATACATATTATATAATTCACAAACTCTGACATTCAACTAATATAGCTCGATGCCAAACAACCGGTGATGTTCTATATTTACGGTGGTGGCTTCTGCAATGGTTCTGCCTCTGATTATCCGCCGCATTATTTGCTAGAAAAAGACATGGTGCTGGTGGTGGCACAGTATCGCATTGGCGCACTCGGTTGGCTGACCACATTAACCGACGAAATGCCCGGCAATGTGCCTGTAATGGATCTCCAGCTGGCCCTGAGTTGGGTGCAAGAATATATTCATAATTTTGGCGGTGATCCCACCAAAGTTACGATATTCGGACAAAGTGCCGGAGCAGCTTTGTCTGGTGCCCTGCTGCTAAGCCCCAAAACACCGGAGGATTATTTTAAGCGTTCTATTGTGCAATCGGGATCTATAATAGCGTCATGGCCTATAAATCGCTCGGCAGCAGCGCAGGTTAAACGCATCTGTGAAGCACTTGGCTGCGGACGATGTAGCGAATTATTGGAGCAACATGAATGTTTACGTAGTGCAAATTTATTGGAGCTATTGCGAGTGACAGCGAATGCGAGTTAAGAAAAAGTCTAACATAAAAAATAGTTCAATGAATGTTTGCCATTTTAGGAGAACTTTAGCCCAGTGGTCGGCGATACGTTTGGCATTCTGCCGTCAGAGCCCAGAACACTGTTGGAAAAATTGAATCGCACACTGCCAGTTATGGCTGGGTTCACCAAGCATGATGGAACTTTCTTGTTGGCAAGTAGGTTTCTTAATCGATTATTTTTAAGTTATTTCCACGGAACTAATTTCTTTTTGATTTGCCAAGCACTCTATGACAGCATTGTGGCTCAGTATGGCAGCATTTCTAAACTCACTGTGCGTCAATTCGCGAATATGTTTATTGATTTGGGCAGAGACACTACGAGCCTGTCTAACAATTTGCTCTTGCGCATGCTTGTCCAGCCGGAATTGTTAGAAACAAATAATCACAACGCCGCATGGCCAGCTTACTTTGATGTTTGTACAAACATTTATGTGAACTCGTATTTCTTTTAAATGAAACATTCACTTATTTTAGATTGCGAATATTTTAGCTATGAAATCGCCGGTGATTGCATATGCGAACGTTTTGCAGCGAAGAGGCGCAAAACCCGTTTACTTGTATACATTCGATTATGAAGGCGAACACACACGCTTCGGCTATGAATTCGGCAATTCACAATATCCCTTCGAGGGCGGGGTACATCACTCGAATGACAATATATACCTCTTTGCAACGCACAAACTAAATGAGAATGATACGAAAGTTGCAAAGAAAATGGTGGATTTGTGGTATTCCTTTGCAGCTCATGGAGTGCCAATGGCGGGAGATCAACCAGAGCTGGATATAAAACCCATGGAGAGTACGTAAAATTGTTGTATTATTATTAATTATTACTCCAACAGTTTAAGTATTTTTAACTGCATTTACTCCATTGAAATTGCTCGATTTGAACTAGCTACAAAATCTTTTTAAAAGCACTAATTTCTTTTGGCAAAAAAAAAAAAATTTTTAAAACCAGTTGTTTTAAATTACGATTTTTTTTTCACCTTAGCAATGTTCGAGGGTAAATCGCTAAAATAATAATTATATGTACATGTCTAGCGTGCGTTAATACTATCAAATATGATGATTTGCTTTTTTATCTTTATTAGTTTTAAAGGCGCCTTTTATTTGTAATATTGCTGAAGTAATTACCACTCGAACATTACTTTTATGAAACTCATTGTTATTAATTGCTTTTAAATGAATATCATAATCAATAATTTCAGCTGAATCGGGCCCTTACTTTCACATAAATGCAGAAATTAGCTTGGGCTCTGAGATTTTGTCCGAACTTACAGCAACTGTTGATGATCCTAATAATCAAAAATATATTCGACCAACGACTAAAACACCGATAGCAGTGTAGCAGTCAAAATACAAAAAAAAAAAAAAGTATTCTAAGAAAAAACCATATACATACATACATAATATGTATATGTATTTCGGCATGGTACGTACTTAAAAATAATAATATTGTTATTAGATTCAAAGTAATTTTTGTTTAAATTTGTTTTCAATAAAAGTAAAATAGGTTATTATTAAAAAATCTTACAATGGTAAAACTTTTGGATTATGGAAAGTTACCTAATTGGATGGCGCTTCTGCCAGTGGAAACTAAAGCTTCATTCGAACAGATAAAATTGAAAAAGAAATCGATTTTAATATGCTATGTGCCTACTACATTCGTGTTGTGTTTAGAAAAAAGGACTACAGTTGAAATTTGTAATTAATTCAAGCACTTCTAATTTCCTACAAATATTTTTCAGAATAACTTCGAACACTTATTCTTATGACTTTTAATTTAATTCTGTTAACATTTATTTTCTACTCTACAACTGTTGTTGCCAAAAAATATTTTAAATTCAATTTAAGCGTTAACCACAAATGTCTAAAAGTTGTTTGCCAACACTACATTTTCAAAACCGAGCTAACCAGTTCTACGTACACACAAAAATTAAGTCCTTCCTACTCGTCCTATTTTATCACTCTTCCTGTCGCTTTCAAACTAATCGCCTCACTCTCTAATTGTCTTTCGTAGTTTCTACATCGTAATTTTCATATGTCAACAGTCAGCGACAAAATTACGACACCACAAAGTAAACAAATTAACTAAATCATCTCGAAATTGGCAGCAACTGAAATTCAGCAACTTAGAATACATAGAAATGTAGAGCAGCGGCGAAGGTGAAGTGTAAGAGCATAAGTGTGTGCTTTTAGTGTTTGAAAATTTGCTATTTTGCGCTCGAAATATTTTACGAGTACACCATTTTTATTGTCCTCTTTGTTTAACGTACACTTTGCGGTATTTGAGTTTTGGCAATTTTGTCTATTAGCTGTGAGTTAGTAATTAGAGTGTGGAGTGAAGAAATACAAAAAATAAGAAATGACATCTAAATTCGTAAGAAATCCAAAATTTTATGATAAAAGCAAAGAAAGGGAGTTTTGTTTGAAAGTCGGACCTTTAAAAATTAGATCAAGCGCACAGTTGCTGATTTTTTAATAGATTTTTTTTTATTACAAATAAAATACAGAATTTGACGTGGTCTGATGTATTGGGGGCCGCTTTAAGAAAAATATTATCATCAGACAAGGATCAAACTAAACAAGAACCCTGCAATAAACATTAAATACTTGGATGGGTCGGCCCTTTATTAGAGTGAATCGCCCGCATTTTACGTTCAATAATTTGCACTTGCTCGAATATACAAGCCTAATAAATTTATATGAAGCAAAGTTACCTCCCAAACGACGAACATTAAGAAGCTGCTCCGACTCCAAACTAATTTTATTTTTTTCTTTTTTTTTCGCATATGAATCTATGCTAGAACTGTGAAGCGGCTTTTACGAGTTTCGTTTGCGACTGGTTGGGTTTGCTGCTGACAAGGCTTTTAGTGTCATACGAACACATGCAAACCTTATGTATGTATGTGTGTACATAGAACATGTGATAATTGAATTAGAATGGCAGCAAAGTCGAGTACAGCGGAGAGTGCATTGGCGTCTTATTTTTCCATTGGCTTCTATACCCAACTGCTCGCCAATTGTATGCAAGGCGGGTAGCTAAGAATTATTATCCTTTTAACAAATCAAACATGCGTTTGAAATACTCACCACTTTCATACTCGTGGATCTTAATTATTTCTCAAGGAATGATTTGCCAATTTTGTATACATACATACATACATACATACATATGTTCATAGGTATGTACATATATTTGTAGCAATATGCAAGCTTTTAAAGTTAGGAAAGTTTCATGGTAGGACATAGTAACAGGGTGACGAAAGGATGGCACGACGGTTGGGTTAAATTTACATTTGCATTCGCAGCTAATTTACAGAACTTGCTTATGAAAAGCGTTGCCAAAGTGGTAAATTGTTATTGGCTAGGTACGAGCCGCTGTGGTCGAGTTGATAGCGGTGCGTGCTATAACTCGATACGTCGCTGAGTTCGAGGTTCGAATCTCAAACAGAGCAAACAAAATCTTAATCATAGAAAATTTTTTTTCAAACCTCAGAGAGTATTTCTGCCATAAAACAGCTCTCATTAAATACATCTGCCGTTCGGAGTCGTCACAAAAATGAAGGTCCCCCCATTTGTGGTATAATATAAAGACGCACACCACAAATGGTAGGAGAAGCTCGGCCAAACACTGAGCTTTATAGTGTAAGCGCCAAAATTATATATATAGAGTACATATCTATGTACATATATACACACCTAAGTTTGTATCCTTTCTACCGCACTAAAGTAAAAGCCGCTTTCGACTTTTCGAATGTGGGTAAATTGAAGTTTTACGACACTTTACTAATTACATGTGTGGAAATTTAAGTGGTGAGACTCGGGTGGGACTTGCTGTCCGTGGTACAGTTGAAATGTTATGATAATTAATTGCCCTTCTCACTAACCGAAACCACTTAAAAGTTGTAATAGTGTGTGTGTTCACCTTTTAAATTTAGCATTGTGAACTGAAATAGTAAACAAACACATTAGATTTTGCTGAGAAGTTTTGAATAAATCATTGGGAAGCCGAATATTCGAAAATATTTTGGTGGTCGAAGTGGACCACTTTTCTGTTGAATCATTTACTTAAAATGTAGTAAAAAAATATGTTTTATAGAAAGAAAATAATCAATTTACTTAGGTACTACTTCTGGTCGCATTGTGTGCTAGTAAAGGGATTGTTTTTGGAACTATTTTAGAATCTCTTAAGCTCGCCCTTAAATTTTATTTTCATACATAAACAGATTTCGAATTTTCATTTCCCATGTAATGATTTATTCGAACGAAATAATTTCTGTAAAAATTCGGAGACTTAAGCTATGTCTGATTTAAGTTCGAAGCAGATTTTCTTTTTTTTTTTTTGATTTTACTTAACAATAACTTATAATAAAAATTTAATATTTTCTTTTTTGAAAGAATTTTTCCGATTTTGGAGTGCTTTTTTTATTTTTTTTATGAAACAAAACATTCTTTAAGAAATTGTGGCGAATGAACACTGAGAGTTCTGTGTTTTTATTCATATTTCAAAAAAAAAAAAAACCGCAGATTTTGCATGTTTACACTTATGTATGTATGTATAATATGTTCATAGCTCACACTTTTTTGCATAAATAAAAATATTTTAAATATAGTACAGTAGAAGTACATTAGTCCGGCATCCAACAGTCCGGAATGCCCGATAGTCCAGCATTGCTCCGGAAAATTTTAAATATTTTGGTTTTCTCCAAAAGTGTGTCTTTAAAGCAGCGATGCCCACGCCATATACACTTTTGCACTTTTTGTTCTTGTAAAACACTGCACATCCCCTTGCTTACTACCGAAGCTTGTACGCGGGCTCATTAGAAAAAAGCAGAGCAAAGTTTCTAAGTTACATCTGCAGTAATATTTCTTGGAATATTTGGAGTTGATATCATTTTTTTATGATCGGATCTGCATAAAGACGTTATCTTTTTTTACTATAATGTAAGGCTAAATTTTAACATTCCATAAAATGATGTGTTAAGTACATTTTTGAACCAACCAATCCAAAAAAGAAAGAAATTTTATACTAAACGCCAAAAGTCAAGAAAACAAAAAGACATTCGTGACTTTTTTAAATCAAAGTGAAATATGTTTTACAGTACGTGTACAAACATTATATGAAATGTAAAATAAATTTTGTTGTATGTAAATATTTGCATTCTGTATTTGTAGTTTAATTATTAACCTAATTGTTCTTATAATTACCGCCCGATAGACCGGAATTTCCGGTAGTCCGGCATCGAGCCGGTGCCGGGTTATCGTACTTCTACTGTATGTCGAAAGAATTCAAAAAAAAAAACATACAATTTTCGAATTAACTATCAATAATACATAAGTTAATTTGCCAATTATTTTTCGAATAAACAGTTGCTTTGAAGCAAATTAAAGAACCGTTTATGTACGCATGAAAATAAAATTTAATTTATTTGAGAATGCTTCCTTCAAAGCTAAACCAAATAAACATTCTCAAAAAAAGTAGTAATTTCGATAAGTATTATTGCAAAACAAAATTTCGAGCCATTCGGTAGTCCGATTTGAAATGGTTTCGCGAAGTTTCGATAACTGTTGAACAGGTTAAAATCAAACTTTTATACGCGCTTCATATTTTAAAGTATTTATTTGATAAAATATTTGTGTAAAACCAATTCAGACATTACAACTTTTGGCTCCTGCCTATGGATAAGTGTTGCCAGACTAACATGTTTTATGTGTCGCAATCCGAACCAACAAGTTTTCATTTTAGAGAAAAGTAAGGATTTTTAAAATATTTTAAATTAGAACCGCCAGCATGGCAAACTACATGTTTTATTAAAGATATATGTACATAAATACAGGCACGTATGTACATAGTACATAGACACACGTATACACATACATACATACATACTAGTATGTATATTATTCTAAGAGTACGTACAAAGTTCTCGTTGAGTGAAGTGAAGTTCACAAAGGACGCACTTGTTCATTTAGCTGCTAATGTTTTATGGCATAATTAGACACCCGTGCGGACGGTCGGTCCATATTTACATGTAATGAACATTGCACATGTTTTATAAATGTGCATATGTAATCGAGTCCATTTACACACTCACACACGCACGTTGTTATCCTTTATGTTAATATGTCTACGTACATATGTATGTATGTATGTGTGTATGCACGCCATAATCACAACAGCAATCAGAGCTCGAGCACACCATTTCTCTATGGTGGTAATAAAAATATTAATGCTCATGTAGCAGACCGTACACCAAAATGTGACCAATCCATTCTCCCTCTACCCACCATCCACCATTCACCATTCACCAGGCGTGCGACAACAACAAGGATTTGCGCAATTCACTTTTCTGCCCAAAAGCCAATTAAACTCAAAGGCGATTGGCGCAAAAGTCGCATAATTAATCTGCTTATATAAATTCTAATATCTACGAATAAATAAATATGTACCCATTTACATACATACATACCATATGTATTGTGTATATTGTAAATACGTCTGTGTATGTGTTTGTGTGCGCTAATAAGTGCTTATTCGTATGGCTTGTACGAATGTATGTAGTACAACTTTGGTGATATCAATAAAGATTGAGCCGATTAGCAAATTCGTGGCAATATTATTATAGCCAGCGCTATTTCAGGATATCGCAGTCAGTTGTGTTAATATTGTACTACTTATGAGCCAGAATTAAATGTTTGTATGTACGTGTATGTACACATTACGAGTATATTGGGTCTCAATGGCGGTGATCGAATGGATTATGATACGCTGAGCATTTCCTTCCAGCGGAATTTACTTACTTTAACCAAAATTAATTATTGACTATGCAAGCAAAATAGAAGCAAATAGCAAATCACAATTGTGTTGTCTTGGAAAGCTAAAATTTTGTGATGCTTTAAAAGGGACATTGGAGGAAAAAATATGAACAAAAGTGCCTAAGTTGAACTACTTTTTCTAATTAAATTTATGTCAATAATTTAAAGCAAAAACTAACTCCTCTCATAAGAACAATGCTGTTCTAAGCGGATTAATTAACACATGTCCGCTTGCTGCACAAACATTTGATTGAAGTGTAAAATTATGTTGAAGCAGCGACAATAAGCTGTGAATTACGAGTGTGCCGGACAAACAATTAACGCTAATGGCGGACAATGAAATGACATTTGTTTGTACATACAAATGTGTGTATGTATGTATGAAGCCGCGGGTTGCGCACAAATGCATCTCATAGACGTTCTCGAAGGACGTGTAATGCCAAGTTGGCGGCAAATATCAATTTATCAATTCAATTACACGCTCCCCACACTCCATACTCCAGACTACATACATACATATGTACATAAATATCGCCTCCCTGCAAGCTATGAATATGAACTGCATAGATGGTGCAAATATACAAAATGATCTGCATAAATCTATGTCGAACAGTTGGAATCAATGCAAATGGAACAGCGATAAACATTATGAATTACATGCATACATATTTAAAATTGTTACGCCACAGATGCGTCGAAAATCACAATCGATGCTGCAATCGAAATGGAAATGAGCTACGAAATGTCAGAATGCCATTTGTACTACGACTACTTATGTATGTATGTATATACATATACAGCAGTTCACACATACATACGAGTACATACATATTAACGTAGTTACAGCCAGGCAATTGTGCTTTGAGGAAGTTGTGGCGAAAGCGCCAGCGACGACGAATGGCGAGTACACTAAGCCGTGAAGCTAAGCGTCATTTGGCTTGGCTGTCGATTACAGGTGCTGCAGATAATATTCAATGGATATGCGAAAGGACACTGATGGCAGCGCAAAAGTCAGTCAATTGAACATTTTGGAATTGTGCTTAAGTGGGTGGGTGTTAGGGAGGCGCGCCGCCGACATGCAAAAATTGACGCATTTAATAACATTCGACGCACGGACGAATAATTGTAATTTCACGCTAAATATGTATGATATCAGATCGTTCGTTGCGTGCGACGATGTACATAGTACGTACTTGCGACAATTTGAAATAGATAAAATTGTTTTCAATTTTGAATTCGCATAAAAGTGCAACGAATTTTTTAATGACTCTCCCTCTATTTTCGGTTAGATGGGTGTTGATGCGACAGTTGGCGAATTTTTGGCAGATTTACAATGAAGAGATAACATCGAATGCGTTGATAAAATAGCAGCTTTAACTAAGTATGTGTACGTCTATGTATGTAAGTTCATGCTATGTTATGATTTTTTTTTTTTTTTTTTTTTTTTAAACAGCAATAATTCAGCGGGGCGTAAGTTATTGGACCTTGGTGGTACACTTTTTATTTTTTATATAGTTTTTATTTGTATATATGTATGTACGAGTATGTGTGTATAGTATATATACTAGTTTAGCTTCGATTTATATATATCAGTAGTTTTTGGCTTTGCTTTTTTGTTGTTGCGCGGAATTTCGAACGCAATCTAAATAGCGCTATAAATCAGTCGACAGGCAGGCAATTGTGTCGGTGTGCAGCCGGTTTTGCCAGATTCGGTAGATGCGCGAAAGCAATGCATGAATTATAGACACGATTTTTTGTCTCAAAGGACTCAGGGCGCACATACATACTTGTACACACATACATATGTACTTACGAGTATGTGAGCGAGGGTTTAGGGCGGATGCCTAACTATGCCACAGGTATTTTTGATGCGTACACAATAGCGCTTCGGCAAGTTGGAAATGTAAAGAATGATTCGCAAAAAAAATATTTTAAAAGCATTTAACTAGTTAGGAAAATGTTTACTGTTAGGTTAATAATTTTTAATCTTCTTGAAAATTTGTATTTACGAGTATTTTCAAATGACTTCCCGCATGCCAAAGAGTCGGTACTTTTTTATTCAAAGTAAAATGGCCTCCCCTACCATGCCGAATTCATACTTAGTCGTATGAGTAACCAATTGCAAACCACTTCCCCACATTTCCACTCCCCGCCCCCAGACCACCGACTACTAGTATCGCATGATTTCATCATCGCTTTGTATGATTTATTTGTGCTGCTGGCATACGTCGCCTGTGTCGACTGATAACTACCCAAGGCTTTCAGTTCAGGGCCGCTCTGTGTGGAGCAGTTCAACATTCGCCATTTGCTATCCACCATTTCACAATTCATATTCATATGCAAAGAATTCAATTTGCCATCGCCACCTCTTTTACCTCGTCCCACGTAGCGATCAGATTCGATGTTGGTAGTTTGTTGGTTATGCCACGGCAAACAGCCAGTCAGCCAGCCAGCCAGCCAGTCAACCAGCAACCTCAAACGGACGCAGCACCAGCCGCAGCAGACGTTTCCTGGGACGCACAGCTTTTATAGATAAGCATATTCGATGGAACAACAGTATGTAAATTTTCTTATAGAATGCCAAGGCATTCGAAATTTACTGTAAGAAAGCAAAGAAATCAACGCCGCACTTTTAAGGTAAGGATATGCCAAATGGGAGAAAAAACATTGAAAGTTTCATAAATCATGAGCGAAAAATTGAATTGTGAATGCAGAAGTATTGGTATTTGGAGAGCAGAAAAAAAAATACAAAGCGAGCGAAATGAAAGATTGTGTCAGGCAGCGATTAAATTGCGATACATTGGCGCTATTGGTGGAGATATAAATTTTCATATTTTTACACTTTTTAAAATCGATACGAAAGTACACGTCTAAAGGCAAAGCTACAAGTATTAAAGAGCGCTCTCTAATCCCGTTCATTTTGCCCCATTCGACAACTTAAACCCGAACCAATAATTGCACCGCAACTCGACACAAAGTAACCAGTTTGCCTACACATGAAATTAGTATACGGATGGCGTATGACGTACATATATTATACAACTTTCTATCTTCTCGAAAGAAATGGTTTATAATGTTTGCATTTTCTAAATCTTCGATATCGGCACCTTCGGCGGCTAATAGGTTTTAATCGCTTGTCCGAAAACTTTAAGTGAAAACTGGCTCGCGTAAAGGCGACTTCAAGACGTTACGGTTATGATGGAACACTTCGCCGGGCGTTGCAACTCACTTTTTCTGATACATACATATGTAATATAAATCAGCATACATTTAAAGCGTCGACAATCTCATACATTTTTTTTTTAAGAACGTGCCTTTAATTTTTATACTATAACTAGTATTTAGTGTTCTTTTTTTAATAAGGTTTATGTTTACAATGAAATTCTGAATAAAAGTTCTTTTAAGTTTGTTACTTTATGAATTGAACGAAAAAAAAACCACAAAAATATTTCAAAATAGTTAATCTAATCAAATCTAATCAAAACTAATCGAGAAATCTAATCGATTTTTTTTGATTAGTTTTGATTAGATATGCTAATCGTCGCTAATCGCCATTAGATTTTTAGTAATATAAAATATTAAAGAATCAAAAAAATCGAATTATTAGATTATTTTAATTTTCTAATCGTAATGATTTCTAATTCTAATCGAAGTTCCCCAGCTATGCTTTTAACTCACTTTTGATCTTAAACAATCTACTACTAGTTCTTATACTTCAGAAAGTAGTTTTGGAGATGTGATTTTACTTAAGGTCAGCATGTGAAAAATAAACATGAAGTGAAAATTAAATTTCTACGATATACAGAAAAGGTAGAAGATACCTAATTAATTGTCGGGTTTTTTTTTTGCAATTTGAGAACTAAAAACATTTTTTTATCTCCTTGATTGATCTTCTTAATCTGCTTAGTATGTACATATATTTAATCTGCCATAAAAATCGCAACGACCACAAATCGTCGCACCACAACCCACCCAACCGGCGAAGTTGCACGTTAAATAACCATTCGTACTGCCATCTGTTAAAGGCAGACTACAATTAATTGTTGCCCAGAACGACAGCGATTTGGTTATTAAAAACTTAAATGACAACCGTTTTACAGCTAAGCCCTGACGGCAGCAGCCGATCCAGCAACCCCTAATTATATTTCCACAACTTATATAGTCTTCTATTTTGCATTTGATATCCTTGTGATCAGTTAATGATGAACATGCAATGATCTGCATTTGCGAAGCGCTTGAAAAGAAAATTAATAAATTACAACAATAAAATATCGCATAGAAATGAAGAGGAAAGCTATTGCGAACCGCTACAATGCAGGCGCGCACCATAATTCTTGACTTGCTTTTGTTCACATTTGTATACTTTCCAAGCAGTTGATTTCAGAAAGTCAATTGAGAAAATTAATTTATGAAACAAACAAAAAAAAAATCCTGCTAACCTAAAGGATGTACATAGGTAAGGATTCGCATTGTTGAATTGAATGGAATGGTTTGGAATGCGCTTGTTGATGAGGGACTGACAGTGTATGAAAGGCAATTTGTGCCAGCTAATTCGCTTTGTTGGCGTAGTCATTAGGGGAGGTGAATGATATGAGTATGGTTAAAGAGGGAGATACATTTTATGGTGGAAGATATGGCAATCAAGTGTGATGAGTAATTAAGGGGTGGGAATCAGGAATACGAGTACAGTGTGAGAAATTTCGCTCGATCGATTAGAATACCAGCAAAGCATATTTTTTTTTGTAACTAGACGTCATTGAAAATGAACTGCTAAGGCTCGAAGTTATGAAAAATTCAAAATAGAAATTTAAAGCTTAAAAAAAGTTTACTTACAAAAATAAAACAAAATGAAACGAAGTCGACGGCGGGTAAGTTTAAGTTTCGCTCCGTTAAGCGGTTTTTTTTTACCGTGTACCCATCAGAAATTGTCTGTTTTCATCTTTTTGTCACCGAATAGAATTAACTGCATTTTCATTGCGCGCACACACTTTCCACCTATTAGCTTGTCAGTTTGCCATTTGTGCAGTGGCATCGCACAAACTGTTACATACTCACTGCGTGCAGCCCGATGCAGGATCTACATGTGTATGTATGTATGTATGTATGTATGTATGGTAAGCAAGGACGACAGGCCATCTAATTAGTTGACGGTAATCCATCAAATTTGCCGCTGCCTTTGCTTCCGCCACTAACTGCCGTCAATTGCCGTTATTGGAGTGCGTGTTTTGGCAAAGCAATCCAGCCGCGCTCTCAATCAAGACAACTGCACCTTTAGCTGTCAAACTGTCTCACTCTAGTTCGCCTCTTAGCTGCGCGTGTGACTTTGCAACCGGTTGCACCCCATTTCATGGCGCATAATTGAACCAGATTGCTCGCTTCGCTGCGTAGTTGGTCTTTTATTTCCGCATAATTCACAAATTCCGACAAACAATTGGATTTTATTGAATGAATGAGGCAAAAAGGATACATGCAGACATACATACATACATACATATGTACATACGGTAGCGTGTAGGCCAGTAATATTCGAGCTACGCTGCTTTTGCGACTGCGCCTGCGCCTGCGCTTGCTCTACTAAGTAGTACTGCGTCTCCCTTTAATTGGCATTATCCCTGTTAATTTCGCACCTCAATGACTTTTCGTTCATGAATGCCTGAACGACTGAAACACACACACACACACTCGAACGCAGCGAGTCAGCCCAGTCGACAATCGGCTTTTGTGTTATCCTCGAGCGCCTGAATGCGAGAGCCTACGAATATCCTGCGATCCTTAATTGCTGCGTGGCGAGTTTTCGTGTGATGAATGCGCTTTTAACAGCAAAGCATTTGACGTTCACTATTTATGATTTGGCGCTACAAAACGGCTGGTAATTTGCTTCTCTAAGTGTCCTTTTTATATACTCACCCTCCACTCCTTTTTTGTTCACTTTGAATTGCTGCTCAATTATTATACTGATATCATTGTAATTAATTTTGTCGCAAATGATTTGAGTAATTGATATTTTATTTATCTCTTGCTGGGATCTTTTGTAAATAATCTGGCATAGGTAGCTGTGTATTTGGGTGCCTAAATAACGGCACGGTGAGTGTTGACGAGGACACACAACTCGCAGATTTTCCATTTCGATAGCAACTGTTTGTTGACTTTGTGGATTAATTGTGTTCAGAATTATGAACTTTTTTGTTTGTTTTTGAGATTATAATTGAACATTAGAGCAGCTGCTCTGGAAAACTTTTCAATATAAACCTGAATTTTTTGCTCTGATTTCAATTATTATGATATTTCGTATATTCATGCTGAGTGCAGTGTTGGTGAGGTACATAAGTGGCCCCAAGGCGGGGTCATTCTATTTTTACTTTACGACCGCAAGAATTTTAGAATATTTTTTTATGGTATCGTTCTTATCGGTGTCAAAATTCCAATCTTAACAAAACCATAAAATAAATGTGTATTAGAACTCAAATAGTCTAGTTTATCCAAAAAAATCGAAACGTTGTTACTAATACGTATCCTTTTTAAGCACCTAGCCATGAATTTCCAAGATGCCTTCAGCCGAGTTTCAACTAATTAGGGGTACCATAACATAAGAGCGGATTCATCTCAATCTCCGGGCCTGTATAGAAGATGTATTCAGCTGCTTCTTTACCTTGATACTCGGAACATTTAAAGCTTCAGATTTCTAGTTGGTTCACCGAATAGACCAGCATGTTGAAATGGATTGGCTTAAGTCGCAATTTCAAGCATAACTGTTTCTACAAAGAAGTCAAGGATCGGCCTTATTCGCTTGAGTTTTTTTATATCATATTTTCATTTCTTAGACTCTTTTTAAGGAGCCAAGATTAAACAGGTGGTAGCTGCCAATCGGCTTTATATCAGCTACGATGCACAAAACTAACTTATTTAAATGCTGTGCGGTATTTACCATATATGATAAGTTTCAATTCATTTAGCTCATCACTACACACACACTTGCAAACACATGCAACTGCAAATAATCATTTATTTGCCAAAGAAGCAAATAAGCAACATCGGATGTAATTAAAGTCATTTGGTTTATGGACTTTTAATTTAATGGGCTGGGCTGTGATACTTTCTGGTCGAGTAGCGCCGTTGAGCTCACTTCAGTTGGGTTGGGTTTACTTACTTACATCCAGCTATGTATATCTGCGTATGTATGCATGATGATAATTTCCGCCCCATATCAATTCTCGTAAGTACATACATAGCCATACGCACATTTACCATATACCCGTGGTACTAACAACAATAACAGCAGCAAGTAAATAATGGCACATTCATGAAATTATTGCATTTCGGTTGCAATTTTTGTCCGAATGGTAAACTCATAAAATTGCTGAACAAAGGAGATTGATGCTAATGACAATGAGACAAACGAAGGACATCGATGAGCAGGGAAAGTAGGTTGCTCAATTTTGTAAGAGATCTATGTACATATGTATGTATTTAATTGCAGCTAAAAGTGCCGCAATATATGCGAATTTGTTGGCTAAACTATGACAAGCTGGGAGTTCATTATATTAGACACGCTGCTGCCGCAAATAGTGGAGTGCAAAATCGTTGGGTCGCAGTCACACACACGTACATGCCTCTATGCATGTGAATTAGTGAATTCAAATGTACTAGTTACATTTAAGTTAATTGAATGCATTATTTACATAAACCATTTTAAGTTGTTTAAAATTATTATTTATTTTTAGCCGACATTAAAAAAGAAATGGCTGAAGCAACTCGTCGAAAATATTAATTTTCGTGAAGAAACTAACGATTCTCCTAAATGTTTCTGGGCATACAAATAAATTGAAGCACAGCTTGTTCTTAGTGAAAAATTGCTTGTCTCTACAAGAACTCCTCAAACAGTCGCTCATACACAAATACGAGCGTATTGCCATCTTGCTCCTTCTTGAGTTTTATGACAATGCCCTTCATATTCCATTAGCATTTTTCTGTTGTTTTAAATTTATTTACTGCAAATTTTCTACATTTACTCATAAAAAATGCACCCCAAAGAAGGAAATGAATAGTAAAGAGCGCAAAAAAAAAAGCAGAAACAAAAGGAATGCATAAAAGTCAATTGATTTTCATGTGTGTGACACTTTTTTATTACTTTTCTTTTGTGTGCTTTCTACACCAAATAGGGGAAAATTATTTGCGATTCTTACATGCTCGTATGAACGTATGTATGTATGTATGAACATTGGTAAATTACTGCTCTTTTTTCGGTTTGGAAACTGTAACGCACTACTTTGCTCGCATAAGGATTAATTGCAGATGTTCGAATTTTTATGCTCACAAATTTGGTTTTCCCTTCAATATACTCGTATTCAATGAAATTTGCGAGTAAGTGCATGTGTTTGAGTTTATGCTTTAGTATCGCTTACATACATACATACATACATTTGAACATACATACATACGTATGTACGTATATTGGTATCAGCGAATGTGCACTGCTTATGACAATGAATTAAAATAATGCACAAAGAAGATTTGCAAAATGTTTTACGCTTCATTTGTTTGCATTCGATTTGTTTTGCGAGTTGTGTAATTGCATATCATCATACGTGATATATTATTATATATACACATACATATGTATGTATAGGTACAAATGTATGTGCATAAGAAATTGGTGCATAAGAAATTGCCTTTCGCTTAATATTAAAATATGTTTTAAAGTAATGTACTCTAAAATTCGGAATGTTCTGCTAACGAAGTACAGTGCAGTTTTGGAATCTGTTGTCATAACCACGCCCACCTCCCATATAACGGAAGTTTTTAAAAAATGTAAAAAATCCGTTTTTTCGGTATCGATTAAAGCAAATTGAGTGAAATTTGGTATTTGGAGCGATTTTGTACTAAAAAAATAGGGATTTTTTGAAATTTTGAAAAAATGGGCGTCGCCACGCCCCCTTATGGAAAATTTTCTATATCTCAATAACAGTATTAGTTATCGTCACAAAATTTGGTGAACATATTGTCATTGATATCATTAGCATTACCGTCAATAATTTTTGAAATCATACCAAAACCACGCCCAACTTCCATATAACGGAAATTTTGAAAAATTCAAAAAATTTCGTTTTTCAGTATTTATTGGAAGAAATTGAGTAAAGTTTAATAATAGCTGCGATTTGAAACAAAGAAACGGGGTTTTTATGAAATTATGTGCACCGCCAATAGAAAAATATGTACATCGCGAGAGAATATAAAAATCGGTTTTGCCCGAATTTAGCTTTTCTTACTTTTTTCTTCTAATTTTTCATTTAACAGTCATATAAATCAAATAGTCAGGAAATCATATTCTGTGTGTACATAATATTTTCAGATCCCTATACAATGTACATCTTTTGTATGTCCAAACCTGGAATATGCCGCAATTATTTGGGGGCCATATCATTCGAATTTAATTTACCGAATAGAAAGAGTTAAACAAGTTTTCCTCAAGTACGCCCTACGTTCTTTAAATTTTACGTATCCGTTACCGCCTTATAAGCATCGTCTGCCATTAATTAATCTTAGTTTTTTGAAAACAAGAAGAACTTTTCTTTCCTTGCCATTTGTTTTAAACATCATCAATAGTAGTGTAGATTGTGTTTATCTGCTAAGTAAAATCTATTTTAATATTCCCCAAAGCTGTTTACGAAAAGTTTTACCTTTTTATGGAGAAAATTGTAAAACTGAATACGCTCGTAATGCCCCTCTTACCCGTGCCTTAAACGATTTTAATATAATTTGGGATACAGTTCCTATTGATTTGTCAATCCCAAATGCCTTATTTTTAGAAGTACTAAATTCATAGTTAAGTTATTTATATAAGTTATCACTGTAAAAAGTCTGTAAGAAACTATTGTTTCATAGATTAAATGAAATGAGAAAATTTGTAAATGGTATTTCCTATAATAAATAAATAAATAATAATCCCACCGGTTTTTACCCTCCCGCACAACGGACGCGAGGGGCGCATCCGGATGACGCACGGATTTAATTTTTTTTTTTTGTTTAAATGCCGAGTCATAAAAGGCAGGAGTTTGTTGGGTGTCGAGACTCTAAAATTGGTCAGCTACAGAATAAAAGTTCATCAGCTGATTTGAAATTGAAATTATTTTAGATAGTAAAACTGGTTTTAATGCGTAATTGTGTATGTAATCCATCATCTATTGAGAGTACAAAGTATGGTATTGTTTATGTAAAAAAGTGAGTCGGATATATTAAAGGAACCGGAGTGAAAGTTAAAGTCCTGGCATAAACAACGGAGTGGCTCGTTTAATTCAAAATTATTTTTGCAAGGTTTCAGAAAAAGAGGCCGGTAATGCCTGGAAATTCGGGAGGGAACGTTCTACTTCACTTCGGCCAGAAGAGGTGGGCTAGATGTCAAGCCTGTCAGTAACTTTACTAAAAATAGTATGCCTAACATTTCTCTGCGACTAGCAAGCGTAGGAAGATTAATAAGTTTTAAACGATTAATATAGGGTGGCAGGTTATATTGGGAATCCTAGCGAAAATTTCTTAGAGCAAAAAGCAGAAATTGTTTTTGAATTGACTCTATCCGGTCAGAATAAACTTGCTAGTGTGGGTTCCAAACGATGGAACCATATTCCAGTGTTGGCCTTACCAATGTTGTGAAAAGAGCTTTCGTAATGAAGGGGTCACTGAATTCGTTTGATTATAGTTTTACAAACGCAAAATCACCCTTAGCTTTGTTGATTTTAGCATTGATATGAAGATTCAAGTTAAGTTTTGGGTCCATTGTGATACCTAGGTCAACAAAAGTTAAATACTTGTTCAATGTTGTAGTTACTTATGTCATAAGCAGCTGTTGGCTAAAAGGAACAGTAGATGTATTAGAATTTTTGTTTATCAATGGTGTTGAGCATTCTCTTTCATATAAATTTAATTTTGATGATCGGGCCCTGGTGGCTGGTGTTTATGTATTTTTACCAGCTCTGCGGATAAGGTATATTAGATTAGATTTTAAATAAATTCATGTGTAATTCGTCCTGCATCCGGCTTTTGATTTTATAAGAATTGTTTGAAATTCAAGTTTTCGCCGCTATCTTATTTTCAATGTTTGATCGGTTCTGTTGAGATGGAGCACCTTCAGGTAATTTAATTTTCTGATCGTCTTGGAAAAAATAAGAGTTAATTCAACACGATAGAAGAATAACGCACCATCATAAATGTTAAAATGCGTTATTGTGAGTGCGTTCTAGAAAAATGCTTTGGAAGTTTAGGTTCAACACTAAATAATTATTAATTTATTAAGTTTTTTTTTTAAATAAATATGCAAGCTATTTGTTGATTTAATATAATGCAATTTTTGTATTGCTTCGCGATTTGTGAACGAAATCAAAAAATCATTTTTTTTTTTTGTAAAACGATAGAGCACTTTGTAGAAACTAAAATTTAACGGAAGATTTAATTGATTATACCCAAAAATCATAACCCTATCACTGCACTAAATATTTTCGAAAGGTAGTTAGATAAATACATATGTATGTAGTAGGCACCTGCATACGTACATTTCCACAATCGCCAATAAATATGTAGATACCGAAGAGAGTTGCCATAAGAATCCCAAAGCAATATAAAAATGGGAAAAGAGTTATTAAAAACTACATAAAACAAATATATAAAAGTAAATGTAACAAACGAAAACAATAACAAAACACAACAACAACAAACACATTCAAGCACGATACATACATACATACATACATATGTACATATGTGCATACAACAATACGAACAATAACAGCAACAAGCGAGCAACACCAAAACATATAAAATGTTCAAATCATCAAACAATAAACTCAAAATGGACTCCATCGTCGCCGTCGTTGACGTTGGCTTCTTTGTTGTTTTTTTTTCTGTTGCTGTTGCTATTGCTATTGCTGTTAATGTTGCAGTATGTGTGTGTGTGTGTGTGGTTACGGCTATTCCTACCACTCTCGTCGTCGTCGTCGTCGTCGTTGTTGTTGCTTTTGTTTCTGCGTACATTTTGTGCTCATTTTCATGCATTGCCTTCCCTGGCCCCATCCAATTAAAAATTGTTGTATGTATTAACGCAACAGCAACAACAATAAAGCGCCGGCTAACAATTTACAACAACTCCACCTACAACAATTAGAACGTGCGCAGTACCTGTTCTGCTCGAGTCACAAAAGTGTCTCTAGGAACATTTTGACAACGAAACGCTACTGAGACCTGCGCATTTCGTACACCAAAATATTGTGTTTGAACATTTTTTTTTTTTGTAGTCTACTTTAAGTCTTTTATGAGTGGTCATAAAAAAAAGTGTAGCTGCGGCCATGGCTCAAAGCGCTCAAAGGCGTGGTCTCACAACTTCACTCATTCGCTCAGCTTGCACAGGCCACACTCATTAACTGAAGCGCTCTTAAGCCACTCAGCGGTATAATATTTCCCTTCGTTAGTGTTGCGCGACTACATATATACATACATACATATGTACATGCAATCCATATAAGCGAGTGTTGTTTATTGTTGTGTGACTAACGGCACACTCTCTATCGCTTTCATTTCCGCATCCCCCGCAATTTTCCAACTCAATACGTTGGTTACGTTGGTGTGGTGAATTATTTTATGGCACTCGAGTTTCCTACTCTATCCAACCAGTTCATGGCTGCCAGCGCTGTTGTTGTTAGTAGTTATGGACTTGCTGGGAATGGAATTTTTACGGAGTGCTTCTTTTTAAACTTATTGTCAGCACTTGTAATGCCACTTGTCACGGTATGAAGCGTACGGAGGTTAGCCAGCAGCGGAGGTTTGCCATGCTGATGAACGAGTATCTGTGGGCTGGCTATGTTTGTATGTATTCACTCGCATATTCGAACTGTTAGGGTACAAATTGCTATTAATGCGCTGATAGTTTTTTAAGCATATGACGGACTGAATATTTATTTTACTTTAAATTTACGAAATGTTTTTTTATTTACTTTACGCCAAACTTTACGAAAAACAAGGTAACACTATGCTGGGTACCAAGATACTGCGAGATGGAAGGCAACGAAGCCGCTGAGGAACTGGCCAGAAAAGGCTCAACTCTTCGTCTGTCTTTATGGGGCCGGAACCGTTTTACGGACTTAGTTCGTCCTCTTGAAAATCTTTAATCACTGAGTGTGTGGGCTCTGAACGCATTAGGTACTGGGCAGAGACAGGAAGCCTCAGACAGGCCAAATTATTTAGGTATCCTTTTTCTAGAAAGAACCTAATTCATCTAAATAGGGACAATATTAGGTTGCTTACCGGTTATCTGACCGGTCACAACAATCTACGTGTCCACATGCACCGGATAGAACTCGCCACCGAAACGGAATTCCGTCTATGCCTTGAGGAGGAGGCGATATCGGGGCACATTTTGTGCGATTGTTCGGCAGACTAAGAGTTAGATATTTCAACTCAGCAATAGTCGAGTCTCTCAAGATTAGGAACTCGTCTACTAAGTTATTATTAGCATTCATTAGATAAGCAGATAGTATCTTGAGCCGTCAGGGCTATGAACTAATTGCAGGGATACAGAAGATCCCTGTTGGCCTTGATCCTACTTTACCCTATAACTTAACTAACTAATTAACTAATTAACTAAGTATGTGACTTGTTAAACGTACATTTTCATACCAGTGGATTTCATTTATTATTATTTTAGTTCGGTCGACTATGTACATACATATGCATAGAAACAAAGTTGTTTGATTTCTGCACTAAAGTCATCACTTTTTGATCGATTTAATGGAAGATCGATTAATCGGATTATTTGGGACTTGAAGCCTGACTATGAAGCGTCCAGAGTCGTAGAAAGTAATATCTTTTTGGAACGCCAGAAACACCTCGGAAAAAATATTTTAAGAAACAATTTTAAAACGTTTCAAATTAAAAGCAAATCGGACATCATTTTAAAAACCAATAAATGCTGATAGGACAATCAAATACATGTCTATGCTATGAAAAACATGCACATTTCAACTGATAAACAAACACAAAATCAAATGCCATAAAATGTCCATTTCATAAAATATAATCATAGAGTGACAGCAGAAACGACTCATCTCATACCAACATTACCCCCTAGCCTAGGGCAAGCTACGTATTCATGGTCAGAGGTTCACTAAATTTAGCAGCAGCTCAACCAATATGCTGCTAAATTTACGTACATTTAACATTCGCCAGCTAAGACAAACCCCCCTTTCACCTCGAAGCAAAAGAACTTGGACTTGGCTATCTACACAGCTTCATCCGAATGAATGGCATCCATACTCAATATTTCAAAAACTTATCCACCCCGAACGAGTTAAAAGCAGCAGCAGCGCCAGCCAACGTAGTGGGGCTAAAAGCTATTACAACAACAAACAGTTGTATAGAATCTATCGTTTGAACATTTGGCGTAGAGTAGAAAATGGCGTCAAAAGCGCCCTAAAAGTACGCGCACACACACATACAAACACTTGTATCTACACACACGCACATACAAATATTCGAAGGCAGATAAATTGTAACCATAACTAAGGCGATTGGGGATCTATTTCTGTGTGAGTGTGTGTGTCGATCAGAGTGCTTTGTGACTATATGAAGTGTCCTGCTGCTACATTTTCTTTGTTTTTTTGTTGCCACTGTTAGTACATTCGCTGCGTAGAAGACTATCAAACGCTTCATGAACGCGCGCGAACATTGTCGCTCGTTCTTTTTTTTTTTTTTTTTGATTTTTATCATTTATCGATTTCGAATTTGTAGTTAGTATCCCCTCTACAAATCCACCTTACACAACTGTAATTGCTCTCCCCACCAGCTATTGGCGCAACTTTATATTCGCAAGGACATATTCACTTGAGTCACTTGTTCTATATATTTGTTGCTGCTATTGTTGTTGGTGATATTGTCGAGTAGCGTACAATGTCATTAAAGTTGGCTGCGTTGAAGCGTAAAAGCGGAAACTACGTTCGAACTACGTTCCCTCCATCGAATCGAAGGGCTTGTTCGATTGAGCTTTGCTCATTTTGAGTGAAATTTTCTGCTATCACCCAGTTGCGCCAACAACGATATAAACTATATACATACATTGATACATACAATAAGTACGTAAGCGAACGGATGTATGCAGCAAATCGCTTCTCATTGTCAGATAAATTCAGTTCAATCGCTTCGAAAGTGTAGTAAATGTTGGCATTGGAAATTTACGATGTGAATTTCTCTTCACTTCACGCTGACTCCTTCGAGCGGTAGCCGCTTGTCGTTCGGAGCAATATGGCCCATCCAAATACGGTCTATCGACTATGCTAATAGACTTCCTGCGGAAATTTGTATGAGTGCTTACACAGTACATACATACATACATGTGTGTTTATGTACGGATGAACGTATCAATGGCTGTAGCGATTTTCGTTAGCACAACGTTTGTTGCTTTTGTGCTGAGTGGGAGTGTTTTTTTTTGTGTTTTTGATGATTTTCGGAGGCCGAATTGCACAAAATCTGTTTTAGGTTCCTTTATCTGCTGTTTTTGCAAATATTGATGTAGACTCTAAATGTATGTATGGAAATATTTACTTGCTTCGCTTTTCAATAGTGTTTTTTTTGGATTATCGATTTTGATACACATTGACTTCGAAATTTCGCAAATACGGTAATTTACATTCATTTCTTTCGAATTGTTATTGGAGCGTATTTATATTGATTTTGTATTATTTAATAATTTCATACAGATAGAGGAAGTTATGTGAATAAGACTTTATAATGTTTATGTATACGTACATGTGTATATGCGTACATACAAACGTAGATACAAGGTGGCGCAAAAGTAAACTTCCGATGTTGGCTTGAGCGTACGTTAGACGCGATTGGCGATCAGCAGCTAACAGCTGATGCACCGTCTGGACTTTGTACGGAAACATCTTCAAATCTTGTACCAAAATTCGCTGTAAAGACCGTCGACTGATACCCATTTGCGTGGCACGTCGTCTGGTCGATGTCGACGGCGCTTCCATGACATCCTCGGCTACAGCAGCAATATTCTCCGGAGTCTGCCACGCCTGGCAGCATCTCGTGTTATGCCAGTCTCTTCGAGGCGAGCGGCTAAACGTCGCAGTGTTTCACCGGTAGGCGTTGGACGGCCAGGAAATCTGCGACGAAATTACCGACCGATTATTGGTCAAATAAATAGTCAGCAATATTCCGCGTTCTGGAGCAGTGTGGCGTAACATTGTTTATTAACGTGTATTTCGCATGTGTTTACTACACAAATGTCAAAACAGAACTGACATTAGGGGCCAATCGCAAAATTTATAGCATTTTCTGATAGGAGGATTACTTTTGCGCCACCTTGTATTTTGAACCAGACTTAAAGCTTATAACTAAACTGTAGCCAAATGCTTGCATCTTTACTCAGTTCAATTTAGGTGCATGAATTGCATTTAATTTTTCTAGTATGGCGAATGTAGAAAATAATAATCCCAACGGTTTACCCTCCATACCCGCCAAAACGACGCATGGAACGCATCCGAATTACAACTGCATTCCCGTTCAGTTATTTGAAATTCTTTGTGCAAATCTATTGGCTATTATCGTTTGATCGTCATACTTCTTTTAGCAGATAACCACTTTTTATGAACGGAGTTCGGACAGCCAAAGCACGAAATTGAGTAAACTATTTGCTGATAGTTCCAGTTGCTTGTTAAGAGTCCTTTTTTCAAAAGTGGAAACAAAAACAATATCTGCAACAATAGGCCAAACGCTAAATTGTCTACCGTTCCCAAACTCTTCGAAGGCATCATTAAGAATAAAATGTGTTTTTCGGTCAATAATCATATTTACCCAAACCAACATGGTTTTATACCTGGACGCTCCACTGTCTCATATATATGTATATCTATTGGATCCCATATTGATCCCATTTTGACAAATTGTCACATAAAATTTTAATTGCTAAACTTGAGCATCTTGGATTCCATTCTGTTTCTCTTAATTGGCTTAGATCTTATTTGCATCGCAGATGTTGTGTTGTTAAGGTTGATAATTTCTGGGGGGACTCCTTCTTTGCTACCTCGGGTGTTCCACAAGACGGTATTCTTGGGCCGTTGCTCTTTGTTTTGTTTATAAAAGATATTAAATAATGTTTCTCTTTCTCTAAATTTTTGCTGTATGCTGATGACTTAAAAGTTTTCTCAACCCTAAAGAATAGTGCTGACGTGTTCAAATTACAATTGGAACTTGACAACTTACATTCTTGGTGTCGTAAGTCTCGTCTTTGCTTTAATGTCAGTAAGTGTTTTCATGTGACCTTCACTAAGTCAAAAAATTTTTTGTTTGCGTCATATCGTTTGTTGTCAAGTTGCACTTTGCAGTCTATTAAAGAAATTAAAGTTCTTGGGGTTATTTTTCATTCCAAACTTTCCTTTAATAGTCACGTTAATTATATAATTTCTAAATCATATGCCATGCTAGGCTTCGTAAGGAGAAATAGTTCACAGTTTGCAAATCCCTATACTTTAAAACTGCTCTACACCTCGTTTGTGCGCTCTCATTTGGATTATGCTGCATTTATATGGCGTCCGTACAAGAACGATAGAATACAAGATAGCGCCTTCCCGACGAAAAATGATGTGAAGCAAAATGCGTGCAACGTCACGAACATGGTTTTACTGAGAATCGGAAGAAATTGCAAACAAAAATGAGAGGTTAGGTTCTGCTAGGATTTGTAAATTTTAAAGTTTTTACCAATTTCGGCACTTTATGCAACATATTTATATTCAAATAACTTCATTTATGCTCTGCCTTTATTTGGAGATCTTTAAAAAAAAACTACCGCGTATCATTGATAGACTCTGTGTTTAAACACTTAACACTGCGCACTTCATGCTAAATTACTTTATTTTAAATAAAATCACTTTAAGCATTGAATTTAAGCACAAACAATTGTATGCTTACAAACATACAAATAAAACCAACCGCGTTTTGTGACGTATCATAAACAGCTGATTCTGTCAAATTTGATGAAGGCGCAACCTCTGTATTTTCTAAATCGTGGCGTCTGTGTCATCAGTTCTGGATTGATAGAATTGAACGTGTTCAAAAAAGTTACCTTAAATATGCGCTACGTTCTTTTTGTTTCACAGAACCGATTCCTTCCTATACTTTTCGCTCACTGCTGATTGGTCTTAAGTCACTTGAAAAGAGAAGATCGGTTCTTTCCCTAAGTTTCGCAGCGGGTATTATTCAAGGAACTGTAGATTGCCCTGACCTCTTAGAGCGGATATACCCTTCGCAAAAAAACCCTTCGATTTTCACACACACTCTATATTAACAATTCTAAAACGAATTATGCACGCAATGCTCCCCTGGTTCGTGTTTTAAATAAGTTCAATTTAATCTCTAATTCTATTGAGTTCGATTTTTCTCCACCAAGGTCATCTTTTGTGAACATTTTAAACTTAATTATATAATGTTACTCGTTAATTAATTTAATTATTTTAGCAAATCTTACTTTACTTTCCCATAGTCTGTAAGAATTTATTGTTCATAGACTAATTAAAAAAATATAAATAAATAATGTTAAGGTTATGTTGTCTTAAAAAGAGATTGTAGCAAGAGTGTAGGACCGTAACTCATTTAAAAAAAAAAAAAAAAAAAAAAAAAACTGGCCTCGGGTATCAACTTGTTTTTTCGTAAACGAAATAATTATGATCGTTCACATATAAATTTCATATAATCGATTTATGTATATAAAAATGGGCTATTAAACGATGCATTTATTTAATGAATTGTTTTATAATTGCATAAGAACAATTTCAGTTAGAGCTTGGTAAGCAAAAAGTTTAAAGTTGCGATAAGTATTTGTGTCAAATTCTTACAAAAATGTTTGCATTTCAAAGTACGCAGAGCTATTCGCATCACAATTAAAAAAATCTTCTTTGTATTTAAGTTTATAATTCCTTCAACAATTCTTCCATTTCATCCATTGGCTATGTTAGCCGCATACACTGGACAACTCGTAAATCCTCTTAGCATTTTAACATATTTCTTTTCATGTTTTGTATATATAATATCTTGACTTTCCGATGATCCATACAGATTAGTGTCAACATAGAATGCAAATGAACAATAAAACAATTAAAAGCAATTAATCAACATTTTTCGCATGAACTCACAAATAAAATAACAAATAAATACTTACTTCAGCACACGTTGGCACACACACACACACACACAAACGCTCATAAAGTACTAAAAACTTACTAATCCAAATTAAACCCAGGAGAGGCACACCAACAAGGCGACCAGCTGAGCTGACAAATCGCACAATTGCTCACAAACTAAGAGTGGGCAAAAAAAAAAAAAAAAAATTAAAATAAATTTGAAACCAAAATAAATCCTCAAATCGGAACTGAGTTTTGCGGCAGTTAATTGGAATTCGCAAGCAAGCAAACTACCGGCAAGCAGGTAAACCGAAAGCAGAGCAGCAGCGCATTCGCAAATTTGAGATGTGGACGCTACGCACAAGCGACTTTTTAACTTTTCACAATGCCCATCGACGGGATCGACTGTGGCTTTGTTTGCGCCAAATCTCTCGGGAGGCACGCACGAACGACGCTGTGACTTAGAACTCGCACCTTTTGCAGAGCTGCGGTGAGTGGCGAGTGAGTGCGTGTGAGTGACGCAGCTGGCCTATTGGCAATTTCATATTCGATTTACACACGGCTGTGAATTGCATTTTGTCTATTTGCTTGTCTGTCTGATTGTCTGCCAGTTTACTTCATTTGAGCTCTGGCTGCTCGTCCGTCCATTACATTCGTTCGATCTTTTGTTGTCCGTATTTGTCCAGTTCATTACATTCTCGCATTGACAACGTGTTTATATGCTCCTATTTGGCTTCCTGCTGCGCCGAATGTGTCCAGGAAGAAGGAAGCACAGGAAATGGGCATTAGAAAACATTTTAAACTCTCTATCTCTGCTCACAACACTTTGAGGTGGATAGTGTCAAATTCAAATTGTGCAAAATCATCGGAACGGCACGTTGCAGTAATGAAAAGCAGCAATGGAATGAGAAGATTACATATTTTTAGAGCATTATCTCCGATTTGTTATGGTTTTTCACTTTTATGTGATTTGCGAATGCGCAACGTGCTCTACAATTTCGAGAATTGGATTAATTGCTTTTAAAAACCAAGTGAAAAGAAATTTAATGATCCTGAAATTCGTACGTTTCTTTAATTTTAATACGATTGACTGATGAGGAACGTGTGAGTTTTTGAGAACTTCGATCAGCCTGCGTTTAGATTTTTTGTATTCACTTAAACTCACCGGAGGCTAGAAGACTACTAATAACAGATTGAAAACTCTGAACACTCTAAGAAAAACGAATCCTCATTCGTCTACACTCAAAAATTAGAGAGCAAAATGTTGTAGTTTCCAGAAACGAACATAAACTTCTTACACAACCACTGACTGTGTACTGATTCAGTGACCAAAATGAGCTCCAGATTCGTCTTGTGTAAACGAACCATTTTCAGGCTTTTTGGGAAATAATTGCTTAAAAATCTCTGCTTGGACTTCACAATGAATCTCAGCGGAGAGGTAAAGGAATTTATTTTGCGTAGCAGCAGAATTTACACAAATCGCTTAGGTTTGAAGTTTGGCTTAAAGAGCTCGGATTCGGAAAGTAATTAGAACAGGATCAAATTTATTCTAATAGTTACCAAAAATAAAACTCATCCAGGAGATACGTGGATTCGATCCATTGAGAAATGCTCGTCTATATACATATGTCTATTCCAAATAATGTAATGCTCTAGAAAAGGAAATACATCTTTTTTGTAGCTTCACATACGTTACATCCCTTCTAAGAGACTTATCCCCTAAGGAAGCAGGAGACCGTTGGAAAAACGGTAGCACCTGCATCATGTTCAAGCTCATATGGCCCAAGTTGGATGTTTAGCGATCTAACGGTCTTCTTTTCCTAAGCAGAGGAGACCTGTCCCTAGCTTTAGGAATAATAACAGGTCATGTACTGATAGGTAGACACGCAGAGAGACTAGGTGTACCCTGCAACGACTTCTGCAGAAGCTGCAGAAAGTAAGAAGAACCTGAAACCGTGAGGCACCTTCTATGCAAATGTCCCACATTATGGGAAAGAAGAAGAAAATTCTTAAGATCAAAGTTCTTCAACGACCTAAGCGATCTGGTTAGAGTAGAGGTACGCAAGATTTTAAGGTTCCCAGTTTCCACATGTTGGTTCGAGTAGGGGGATTTTTCAAGCCACTTTAACCTAACCTAGCCTAACCTACGTTACATCTGATAAAAAAGAAAATGAAAATCACTTGACCACTATGCAAAGCATTAACTATGCGTTGTGTTTGAGTTACCTAATCCTTAGACATAGATCTATTACGTTTCATTCAAAAAGTTATAGTTACCAAGACCGGAAATCTGCCTAGAAAAAGTCAAAAGGATTATGGCAAGAGAAAAGAAACATTCCTGAACAAAAGCAACAAAAGCAAGTTAATCCTTAGATTTTCAGCTAGCAAGCAACAAAGTGCAAAGGGATTTCCCAGTGAGTTGAAAGAACGGAAAGTGTGTAAATCTCCAACGCTGACCAAAGATTGATTGAATGTCAATCAACCGAGGTAAAGAAAGAACGAAAGCAGCCAATGAATGAATGGATTTTTTCCATTCAATGAATGAATTGTAACTATTGAAGTGAATGAATTTTGAATGTTCAGAGTAAGGAAACAGAAAAGATTACGATATACAGGTAAAGGTTATAAAAATATATAAATATGAACATATAGATATACAGAAATGTACATATGTATGTATGTATATGGTATACAAAAAAATATATCTAAGTAGGTGAAAGACAAAACTACATACACACATATACATAAGTAATCGATAAGTATGGTATAAATTTGAAAAAAAAAGAAGAAACCATTGAGCACTATACGATTATATGTATGAGCGTAATAATAACAGCAATAACAACAATAATCAATAATAATAACACGTTTGGTTACGCCTGTCAAACAGCAGCTATGTATGTACCATATATGTATGTCTCACAAACAAATAATCAGTGGAAAAGATATGTAAATTCACGAAATTTGTGCCACCAAAGTTGTTTCAGAGCGATTTTTGTTTAAAAAGATATTCTATGAAATATGTACTAAACAAGGCACATCAAATAGGTAGCCGCTGCAAACTTTTTTTTTTAACTTTTTTCATATTTTATTTTAATTTGAATTGTCAAATTTTAAATTTCGTTGTGATAAGAATGCTTTCAGTACAATTCAAGGAAGTTGATAAAATAATTTTGAAATTTTAGAAAGCAAAAACAAAATATACAGAGCTCAAATTTTCTTTTTTTAATTTTTCTACTGCTGCTACCTATTGAATGTGCCTTGGTACTAATAGGAAAACCAGGAGAAATTCAAGATAATTCGTCAAAAGTATATATACATATATATGTATGTAAGTATGTATAAACAGTCAGTTTGTATAGGTACCTGAAATCGAGTGTACATACTCTATTTTGTATTCTTATATTATTTTTATGAAATACCTCAAAAAGATCGCAATAAAATATCTTATGCGTTAATTTCTTTTAAATAATAATAATAATAATAATTTGCCGCTTGCACTATATAGCTGAGTGTTTGGCCGAGCTTCTCCTATCATTTGTGGTGTGCGTCTTTATATTATACCGCAAATGGAGGGACCTACAGTTTTGTGCGCCGACTCCGAACGACAGATGTGTTTAATGAGAAGCTTTTTCATGGCAGAAATACTCTCGGAGGTTTGCCATTGCCTGCCGAGCGGTGACCGCTAATAGAGAAAACTTTTCTATGAGTTAGATTTTACTTGTCCTGGCTGAGATTCGAACCTCGAATCCAGCGGCATGTCTAGCAATGCACGCACCGCTACCCATTCGACCGCAGCGGCCCTTAAAATGACTTTTAAAAATTAATAAATTTTGTAACGTCTCTGCAAATGTTTATTTCAAATTTGCTAACTGAAAAAGTCTAACAGGCATGCAATTGTTAAAAAGAGAGAGAATAATAACTTGCTTTTTTTACCAATGTACACAATTTTAAGTATTAATGGTAGTCAAAGTATTGGCTAATGGTTTAAGCCAAGCAACCGAAACGGCTTTTGCTACCTACATATCTATGTATGTATGTACATACGAGTTTGTATTTGCTATATAACTAAGTATTATGGCGGCTTTGTGCTTTTGGTGCTATTATTGTTTCTGACAGTACCTGCCTGTTGACTGATGCCCATTCGCGCGTCTTTGATGGACATTAATCATTCTTTAGTTGAGCGCAACGAACGTGCGTCCGCTGTACTAACAATGGCCGAAACACGCTAATGGTTGCGTCTGCGCGCATTTGCGTCAACATTTTTTTTTTTCTTTCGCCTTACTGTTTGGAATATTTGACTAATGCCATCAACTCGACAAACAGACAATGCACCAGACCCGGTGTCTTTCTCTTCGAAATTCTACTGTTTTCATTATTTCGAACTACTGTTTAATTGAATAATTTCAAATACAAATGCCATTAGCATCTTTGTGATAATTGAGGACGATTTCCGTTGAGCATGCACGGGAATAATACTTTGAGAGTGAGAGAGAGAGGTACTGAATAGATACCAGTGTATGTATGTATTTATATTTGAAAGAGCGTGTATTTGTGTGTTTAAAGTTAGTTAATCAAACTTGGCCTGCTAGTGTGTAAGTAGAATGCTTGTGTTGAACTCTGGGAGTTGCAGGTTCAATTCTTAAAAGTGTACTTTTTTAAACGATTGAAGTTCAATTTTATTTGTTAAATTTAAAAAGAAAATCCTCACAATCTTCCTCGCTATTCGTTACTGCCCACAGCCGATTTCTTTTTTAATGTAAATTCTCAATTTTTATATTTCTTGAAAAACTGTTTCGAAAATTAAGGGTAAAAAACTTTAACGCAAGAAAAATGAAATTATGGATTTTTTCACCGAATGCTAGATTTTCAATTAATTTATAACATTTTGTTGATTTTCTAATAAAAATGTAAAAGGAGTTTAGTTACAAAAATAATTTCTTCTAATTGAAAGGCAGTTGCTCTTAGTAGGAAGGGGAAAATGGTGTCAAGGGAAGCCGAAGTATTTCGTCTTTTGCGATGGCATTGATAGCTAAAGAAGAGTATCTTCCATTATCGACACTATTATTGGTATGTAATAACTATTAGTCATTGCCATTGGTTTCGCTAATGGAAATTAAAATATGTATATTCATTTTATTTTACTCGTTTGCATATTTTATTTATTTATTTATTTGCTTGTATACGCATTAAATACATAATTATCAGTTTTTAATTATCTTGATTAAATTTCATTTACTTTATGTTGTTACAAGTGTACGCATAAAATTAAATTTAAATATATATTAAATTCAATTCTCCTCAACAAAAGCTATCAAATATATTTATGTACTTATTTACATTAAAAATAATACTCAAAATGCACAACATAAGAAGTGAGGAGAGTTAAAAAAAAATTAAATTTATACATAAATACTTATTGGTAAATTAACCTTGCTAGCATTGTACTTTTCCCGCGGAACTTTCTATGAAGCCGCTACGAATAATGCCGCTGCTCCAATGCTCCAACAGAATACAATAATATATCGTTAATAATATTCCCTCCATCGCTACCAACGTTACTTAATTTATTTACTAACTGCTGAGCTGCGCTAACTTTATTTAATTAAATTCTTTGCTTTTGCATTTCTAGAGTTAATAAAATCTAAATTTCTATATTTTTACGCATAATTAGCTATACAAATACACAATTTACAATTTAAAATCATTTTCAAATTCGCACAAATATTTACAACTGCAGTGGAATGCAGGAGGGCTTGCTAATTTACAGAGAATAGAAAACGCAAGTTATTACAAAATATACCATTTGATGTAGTAATCTAAAATATTCGAGATAGCCTAGGAAGCCTTCAGAAGACTGCTTTAAAACTTAGAGATTTTTCTTTTAATTATCGCCATGTGCCAGCGGCTTGTAAACAATAAGAAAATAATAAAACCCTTTTTTATATTAACTAGTAATGAATTGTTATTTCATAAAATTGTTTTCTTCATTCCAGTGGAAGTTGAACTTAGGCCAGGCCATCGCAAGGCGCCGATTGTGTCTTCTCCACACTGCACTTCAGTGACATTTTAATTCTTCAAGCGTCTAACGGTAGTTATCACCCATGCGGCCACGCTTACTTTGCACCGGACTGTCGCCCATGTCCAAACTCTCATTGTCGCTGTCCATTGTCTCACTACAGTCACCATCCGGTTCACCGCCGCCCATTATGTCCTGTTTCCGTTTGGCGGTGGCCATTTCGGCGGCGTGCTTCTTGCGCCATTTTGTGCGTCGATTCTGGAACCAGACCTGCAATCAAAGCATAGAGAGAAAAATAGTGAAATTAGTTATATTTTAAGATGGTGGTAGGTGAAAAGAGTAAAATTTAATTTGCACTTAATTACGGCACATATGCGATGGGTCATGCGAGAAGAAAAGGAAAGGGTGCTCTAAATTAAATTCAAAAGTGGAATATTTAAACTTTTCAATGTCTGTTATTTGGAGCGCAAGCAACGTCGCAGCATGTCGGCCCACCCTTTCAGAAGCAACTTTCAACTTTAACGAGAAAACGACATTGACATAGTCGATGATTACGTTACCTCGCACGAAATTGCCTCCTTCCTTCAATGAGATGGCAACATGTGTAAAGTCATTAAGTCGGTGCTGGCATATTAAGGCGGTTACGAACACATAAGTATTTATGCACAAAATAATGCCCAACAAAACAAAACAACACAAGGACAAAGAGAGGTTTGCGGCACAAGTGGCACAGTTGGGCTTGTGGCAGGCATTCATAGTCGCCACCCCATAAGCAGCATCATCAACGCTGGTTAACCCTCAATTAAGAGAAAATAAAGCACCAACAGACCGTCGTTCGACACAAAAACAAAGTAGAGTGTTGGTAAAAATAAGCGCGCCCAACGACAGAGGGCGGATGAATTTGGGCAGACTTAGCCTAAACCATGACTAACAGCTTTCGCTGTAGCGCGCTGTGTCCATGAAGAGGCTTCACTTTACAACAACAGCATCACTGACGACCTTAATAGTGTGGCATGCAACATATGCTGCTGCTTGCCAGCCATACGAATACGAGGCTCAAAGTTCCGTAGCTCATGTCTCATTGTGTAACGCAAAGTGCGACTGTGCGTAAGTTTTTGTGGCAGTCAAAATGAGCTCAAAAACAGACTAACTCAGCATTGTACATATATGAAGCACGTTTGCGTGCTCATTGAGCGCCTCGAATGACGGCGATGACGACATAATTTGCTAACCAAAGGACGAGTTAAAGGACATTCAGCTTTTTGGCATGCTAAATGTAGCCTCCGTATATATTTTAACTGTCGGTGTGTTGTTGCGGCAGCTTTGGTTTCGGAAGTCCTGTTTCCGCCTGCTACTTTTGGCGGTCATTAACACACTTTTGTGCAAGACAATTCACTGCCCTTGCGTCATTAGCCATCAGCAGCAGCTGGAGCAGCATAAATGGTTGCTTTGCCGGAAACTCATGCGTCAGTTTCTCAGTTTGCTCCGCTCATTGAATGTTGGCTTGTTGCCTTGTTTTGCTTTCCAGTTTATGGCTGCCATCTGTTGCCTGTTGTGATGTGGTTAAAATGCAACGGTTAATTACTTTTCAAGTTTTTAAAGTTGCGGGCGGGAGGCCAGGCATTCGTTTTGTAAAAAGGGTTTCTAAAAGGATTTCTTGTACAATTAAAATGCTTATGCAAAAGCATACGTGAATTAAAGTGGGCATTCTTTTTGTGCTTTTCAACATACAAACATACATGTGTATATATGTATGTGGAAGAAATGCTGGACCAGGTCACCTTTCTAGCCACCCACAAGCGTCACGGGCAAAATATTTGCACCCGTCATTTAAAGTAGATTCACAAAATTACGACTTTTATGCAAAAAAAAAAAATTTGCAGATAGCGCAAAGAGACTGACAATGAATTGCTAACATATGAACAGATATGAAATTGTGAATCAAATCAACAAATTTATTACGCCAACAGTTTATACTCGTATAAGGAAGGGAAAAGGTATTCTACTTCCGAGTATAACTTTCTAGCTAAGGTTGTTAACCACAAACATACTCATAAAAATGTACTTACATACATACTACATACACTACATATTTATTCGAAAATAGTGAAAAAACGTCCGTATACAAACATACTTAGTATATTAATATATGTACATATCTGCGAGAGACTCGTATCCTTGCCTGTATTTCTATTCAGAGATTTTTTGGCCACAGCTGTTGCCACAAAATAATGACCATGAAAAGCATCCTTAATGATGCCATCTAATGGTGTGTTTGCCTTCCAAGACTGCCATTTTTTGTTACGCTTTATAAGCTGCAGCATCATTCTTGTGGATGTTGAAGCGAAAATAGTGACGGTATGTGGAACTGCGCAATGATTTTTTTTTTCGATGGCTCAGAGCAACATTTGTTTCTTGTATAAAGAATAGAAAGAAAACGTCTGTACACACATATTGTACATATATACATATGTAGGTATAAACCATGTGGTAATAATACCGATAAATTTTCGGAAAAGAGCCAGGACGTCACCGATGGCAATTTGACCACTTTGAAGTGGATATTATTAAAATTTACAATTAGAGAATTACTTTACAACAACACATATTAAATAACAATATTACCAGAGTAGTTTCAGAGCTCAGAAAAAATAATTTTCAAAAAGTAAGTGCTAAATATAAAACACAATTAAGATTACGTAGTTCGTGCTTCAAATTTTCCGTACATTTTATAATTTTTTGTCAATTGAATTCGAATGCTTTTTTGTTTTTTGTTCTTTGATATTTGTAAGTCCCCTTTGTGACCTTTTTAAATTTATGAGATTATTTTAAATAAAGATTCCTCAAAACAGCATTCATCACCCAATCTGAGAGGGAAATTTTAACAGCAGCTGTTAGTAAATTTCCACAATAAAAAACTTAAAATTGAAGCACATTAACATACATATGTTACTATCCCTGGGAGCACGGATGATATTTTCACTGCCCTATTTCAACTAGTCCAAAGCTAGATAGTATAACACAATTAACCACAATACGGCCATCTTACGGTGAGTAGTGAATCAGTTATTTTCCAACGCTACGGTAATGATGACTAACTAGTACTGGCAACAATGGGGACTATTCAAAGGTGTGTCCGAATTACTGCTTGGCTTACAGTTACATACATATGCACTTGGGTAAATATTTTCAGTGAATCTCAGTCAATGGTTCCATAGCACATGCGAGTAGCTCCTTCCTCTACGTTGTTGCTATAAGTTGTTGCTATAAACAAAATTAATTACATTTTTATTTGCGAATAATGGCGCATATAATAATAATACCAAGGTACAAATGAAGCTGTAAATTATGAAATGAATGTGTTACAATGGTTAATTACGCACAGGTTGTATGGTAATTGTGTTCTCTGTATGAACTGTTGGCAATTCGAAAGTTTAGATGGGAGAGCGTGTTCATGGTAAAAACAGGTCATTGTTCTTGTTCTCTTTAAATCTTTTTAAAGAATTTGTATTTTAAAGGATTTTATGTCGATTTATCACACATTCCAAACTATTTGCACAATTTTTGGAAACGCTTGCTTTTTCACTATGGAATGTACTTAATAGGAAATGTTTTATTTACTGATAACTGATAGAGTAGTTTCGATTGGAAGTAATCTTATCTCTGAATATTCAAATTTTATTTTGCCTTTTTTCAAAATAACTGCCTTTCGAATCGTTTAATTGTTGGTGAACGGCGACACTTAGAATTGTAACCTAACTTTAATTATCTATCGAGTAGACTGACCGCACGAAAGTGAAAAAAAATATGAAAACCGCATGAAAAGAATAAACACTAAAATACCAAGGAAATCACGACAAATTGCAGGCCTGAGCGAAGAGGAAAACATACTCGCTTCTATGTGTGTGTTTATATGTACTCGTACAACCAATTGGACATTCTATTGCGCAACCGTTCTGAGGAGTTTTATGACAGCAACACGTCAAAGTCAATCAAACATTGTCGCCGTCTGCAATCAATTTGCTGCGCTGCCATTCGATCCGAATCGGGCCGCTTTTCGTTAGATTTATAGCCAATGCATACAAAAGCGAGTTGAGAAAGACCACATGGACAGCACAAAAGGCATTGGGCGGACGGATACCTGGCATATTTAACCGAAATGGCTAACAACAGCAGAGCAAAGGATGGACGCAAAAAAAAAACGAGTCAAACATTCAAAAGTTTATTGCTTTGCGACGGTGGCGACGGCGGCGGTGGTGGTGGTGGTGGTTGTGTGTTGCTGGTGCTGGTCGCCATGGCACGCTAAACAGCAGGCGTAAGAAATAAAGTCAAAATATTGTTGGATTTTTTTTTTGCATTTGATACGGAGTTGGGTGAGCGCATGCGCCGCAAAGCAAGCCGGCTATAACGACGATGAGAAATCAGTCAACACAAACGAAATGGCTGACATGTCGTCAGGTGGTGTTGGCTAACAATGCAAGTGTTGTTGTTGTTCTTGGTTGCTGGTGGTAGTTTGTAATTTTATGTGTTTTTTCTTTTATTTGGTTGGCGTAGATAAAAGGACACCATATAACAAAACGCACACGGATATGTAAATTCGTTTGAAAGCGACGGGCTTATAAAAATGATATGCCACAAAAGGACAAAATATAAATTTTAAATTTATCTCTTTACCCCCCTTTGTGGTGTGAATATAAACAACTCAAAAGGCGTACCTCTGCATGAGGAAAGTGGCGAATACCAAGTCGACCCACGAACCGAATGTGGTGCTCTACAGAATGCCTTTCGGACTATTGATTTTTTTTTTCACGGAAAATTCGGAGCACATTTAATGAAAAAGTAAATGCCTTCCCTTTTAACTACTTTGAACCGCTTAAAATTATTTTATTTTTTATTCTTATCTTTGCTGCGTGTAAGCAACGTTTTTTTTTTTAATGCCAAAATTCGCATAATCATCTGGAACGATTGCAATGACAAGAAAAAAACATGCAAAATGACTTTTGCCAGTATGAATTACGAAATGGTAACTAGAAGAAAAACCCAAACATTTCACAAGTGGAGACTACAATAGCCATTTCATACAAAATTGCGCTCTGAAAGAGCTGTTCTCACTGTGGCTAGCGCCGGTATAAAAGTGACATACAACTATCCTCGCTTTACTTGACATTTGGGAAATTTAACAACTAAGCACGAGATGTGGAAGGTTTGCTACATAGAACGCTTTGACAGATCCTGCACTAGTTTGTTTGTTTCTGTTTGCTTTAAATTGCGATGTGTGTTGCTTTCCGAGTATTTTATTTAATAAGAGAATAAGAAATGAGCTTTACTGATTTAATTAAGGAAGTAGTAGTTATGCCAGTAATGTTTCAAATTAGCCAGTGTAATAAACTTTATTAAGATCGCAATGTAAAAGGTCTTCTTGCAGCATCTTTCGATCCAGGGGAGTTTACCAAAACGGTGAGGGTGGTTAACAAAGATGTGTTTCATTTGCTATTTGGACTTGTTTAGGACGAATTGACAAAAAGATGCGAATGGACCATCGATGGTAGCAAAATATTGATTTATTAATCAGGACACTGCGACGCTTAATCGCTTTAATTAATATTTCCTCCATATTATTCTATCTACATATGTAAAGTACATAACAATAGGTCCATTCCTTATCTAAAGTTTTTTTACAGGATTTAGTCCAAAAAGCATTCCCGTACTCAAAAAAACTGTAACTGAGAGCACACTTGAGAGAGTAACTGCGACTCTCTTCTTGTCCGAAGTTACAGGATTTAGTCAGAAGTTTTTTTGCCTGTAAATATCCAAAAAGTGTCAAAATCAGCTGTTAGCAGTATTGTTGTGAAAGCACAAAATAAAGAAAATTACAAAATTTGTGTAAAAAATTAAACATTTCAGTAAAAATGAAAGTGCTAAAGTAATAAATAAAATTGGTAGTTCTTGTGATAGTTTTGCTTGCGTTTAAGTGTTTTTATTACCATTTTTTGTATAAATATTCTGACATTCGCTTCTTGGGTTAAAGAAAATGGTTTTTTGCATTCCCGTACTTTTTCCTGTAATTCTCTATTAGAGAGCGTTTTACCTTACTCTCTTGCATTTTGACCCTTTTTAGGAACTTACAGAAAAAGTAAAGGAATGGACTTATTATAATATGCAATATTAATGACAATAATAATTCATATTTCTCTTTTTTCGCCTTTCGTTTTTTAATCGTGTACATATGCACGCAGAAATAAAATGGAAATGTAAACAGCTGGTTGTCAAAGTGTACAAAAGTTGCGAGTTCGCCATGATTTCGCCTCGTTTTGCTTTGCTTTACTTTTCTCGCCTTGTATTTAGCAGCACTCATTTAACTTCAGGTTTCCAACTTATCTGTCAAAACGTAACTCTGAAGCAAAGCAAAGCGAAAGTCTTATGTGTACAGCCCTTTAAAGACTTCATGCGTTTGGAACTACTTTTGTGTAAGACAAGAATCGGTAGGTAAACTAAGCTGAAGAATGAGACTGGTCTACACACATATGTACATATATGTATGTGTGTATGTATGTATCTAATAGAACTCTTTTAAATTTTATTATTTTAAACTCATGGAATTTATTTATGTACACATGTATAAATTTATAAGCGTCCATAAATGCATGGACGCGTGGATAATGTGCATATGTAGATGTGTAAATCTATATGGTTTTATCTACTAGTATGCACATACATATGTATGCATGTATGTCAAAATATATGAGGTGCAGCTCCATAGGTGTCGTTGCAATTCATTCGCCTTTTAATAGAATTGGCAGCGCCCGGGATGAATTCTTCATAAACCAAATAAGTATTTATTTACCTTTATGGGCGAATTTATGTACACAGAAATGTATGTATGTATATGTAAATGTGTAGCAGCTTTCCAAAAAGGTTATGTTTTACTGATGTAGGCAATAAATTTTATTTATACTTTTTACATACATACATACATACATACATACATATATTCACATGAGCTCGCTTGCCATCTTATATGGAGGATACGGTATGTGTTTGGTTACTGCATACTGGTGGCGAAACTAATAGAAACATTACATTTTAACAAGCTTAAGCTATTAGCTTGTACATAAAAACAGCATATGTGTAAATCAACGTTTTAAACTAAAAAAAAAGTGAAAACTCCATTTTTGGTAAAAATTTTAACCTCAAAAAAAATTAAAAATTTGTTTAAGATTATGCAGTTTTGTAGATATGTTTAATGGAATCAAATGTAAATTTCAAGTGCCTAGGAAATTCCGCTGAGTTTTGATATTAACTATTTTTTTTAAACTTGCCAAAACGTTGCGTTCCTATTATTTCCTTCCACCAGTGTATGTATATTCATTTATTGTTTTTTTTTTCACTGTGCCTGTGTGTATAAATGTATTTACATATGTATGTTTAAATATATACACTTTCTTGCTTTGCTTTTGCTTTGACTGATTTATTACGGTTTTGAAGTTATAAATTTGATGGAAAAAGCGTCAAGATTGACAGCAGTTGACTAATTTTTAACTGAAAGTCACTCAGTAGGTGATAGAGATAAATTTTGTGCATTGGTTTATGTTTAATAAAATTGCAGTTAAGCTGTTTTTATGAATGCAACGTGCGCAAAAGTTTAGTCATGGAGTTATTAAGCTGAAAAATTGGTTGTAAAAAGTGATAAATGGCTAAATGAATAGCAATGGGAGTAGTGGTGTAGTTTAAAGCGGAGTACGAACTGACCGGACGACCGAGTAATAAAAGACGTTGGGCAACGATAGTATTTCTATTGCTTAACGAGGCAGTATTTCTTCAAGAAACCTTTACGATTTAACATTGCTGATTAAATATACATATGTACATATGTTGATTAGCACAATAAATTTTTCTTAATTAAATTGATTCAAACTGCAAGGAACTACATAGTTTATCAAGTCCTATTCGAAAGGACAACAAAGATTGTAACCGCATTGTGTTTCTTTATTCCGTATATATGGAAAAAGAAAGTCATCTCAGAATACATTCTTTCGTGCTTAGAAAGACATTTCAGAAATAATGTTTAATGCATTTTTTATTGTAAATTTTGTTATTGCAACAATCTGCAACACATGAAGCACTGAGGCATATTTAAACTGAAATACTTTTAGAGCACGCAATTTCTTTAAACTTAGGTTTTAATAAAAACTTTTTTTGGTTTTTGGTTTTATATATCGAAGCGCGCACACCTTTTTACCCAAACTTTTAGGTTGTTGAAACTGTCTGACTTTACTTCTTTCACTTCTTGAGAGCCTGGTGAGCGCATATAATTGTTAACTTTCGAAAATTCCTATGCTGCCATCCCTAACAGCTCGTTAAACAGTTTTCAAAACAACCATTAAATATTGTAATATTCAACTGTTAATGGCAGTCGATAAACAATAAATTGTTTGATTGCCACACGCTTGTTAACCACCTCTGCTGTGCCTTGACACAACTTTTCACTTGAAAGCAATTTAATAAAATTTATAATGGCCATTCATGAGTTATTAATGCAACAGATTTGTATTATTAAAAGCAACTGCTGCCATCGTAGAATGGCATACAAAATTGAAAAACGTGAACATAAAGCAATTCGATATTCAAATTTATAAATTCAATTTAAATTTTGCGCCTTGGTCTCTTAATTATAATGGGCTACTTTTTATAATTTGTCATTTGAATAAAAGCTTGCTATTCATTGCATGAAATATGAAGCAAATTACTGTTAAGTATTTACAAGAAAAAAATTCACAAAGGGACAAAAACACAACGAAATAATATGTATTTTATTTTTGATTTTTTGAGGTTTAATTGCCAAATATGATACAAATATTTGGCCTCTTCAGCAAACCAGAATGAGGAATTTCAACGCTCAAGCCTCGAAGGCGAAAAAAAAGAATAAAATCAGTTATTCTAGGACACAACCTTTTATGTTTTCGCGCTAGTTTTTTATTGTTGAAAATGGAAATTGAAAATTTTTAGTAATATTTTATTTAATATTTCTTGCAAATCAAAGATGTATTTTGCCAAAGAATGTATAGCAAAGGCCTTAAGTTCAAAACTCAATTCGTTGTTCACTCTTACGACAATGATTAGCTTTCGGTTCAAATATTAAATACACTAACCCCACTATGACTCGTACAAAATGTATGTTATATATGTATGTATGTATGTATAGTAATAACTGAGCGAAACAAACAAACAAACAATGTTACAACAACACTATGCGATTATGATGAAGAAATGATTAATTGCCGAAGAATGAGGAGGATGAATGTTTATGATTTTATGAGGAATTGAATTAAAGCGACAGTTGCACAAACGCAATGGAATAACTACAAACGTTCACTGATGGATGAGTGAAGGGCTGACTGACTGGAGGGAGCGAGCACTCTCCAGGATCACAGACTGTCGGGCAAATGACAAAGATGGGTTGAGTGCGACAACTGCCACGACAAATGAACCTCGATTCAGTATGCTAACATGTACATGCACGTACATGTATATATCTATGTATGTATGCGTGTATGTATGTACATTTGTATGTGACATAATGAGTGCAAAAGGACGATGGCTACAATTTCGCTGTAAATTAAAAGTCTAGCAATAGCCATCCAACTGATTGTGTTGTGCGTTCTGTTTGCGCAACTCTGGTGTATTGCAGGCATTGTTTTTGCCCATGCGATGCTTCATACATATTCAATTAGTAGGCGAGCCAGTGAGTGGGTGAGTGGGTCGTAAAAGGCAAAAAAAAAAAGTATTTGATGATGCTGCTGCTGCTCCTGCGGAGGCAAATGATATTACTGACTGTTCGTGTGTGTGTGTGTGTGTTTCTGAGCCACTATGTATATACATATGTATGTATGTTTGACTGTGCAGCGGTGCCATGTTGCGAGCGATAGTATGCAAATTGTTGGCAAAAACAATAGCAATATCACGCTTCAGCAGTCTGGCTATTGTCCGGATATGGACAGCTCGGAAATGCAAATTAGCTAATATGGCAGCATAAAACGCACCCACACACACACACACACACACACACACACATATATATACGGGGGGCTTTACAAATGTACAAAGTGCATGAAAAAACGTTCACAGACAGATATGTAAATACATAGCCTTGTAGTTTGTTTGCCTCACTACTACAAATACAATGCAACCAGCTAAGCGTTGATGGCGCTGCGATGGCTCACTCTTAATATGAGAAATGATCTTGACAAGAATAATTGCATGTTAGCATAATTAAAACCATTTGTAAGCAAACATACATACATACAAACAAACATGCAATACTATCTACTGTTGCCACAAATAACAACAACAACAACAAACTCAACATCAAGTGCTACGCATTGGAAATAATGATGGTTATATCGTTGTGATTTTATTAATGCTTTTGGGAGCAGACTCCTTGTTGCCATTTATACAGTAGTGACTGAGATTTGCTTGCTGTCTAGCTTCCGAGCGTACATACAAACATACATACATAACATAGAATCCACACAACAATACACTATGCGTTTGTGTTTTTGCTGTTATTATTAATGACTGTCGGGAGTTGTGTTGATGATATGAATTCTCGAGCACATTTTGAATACTCAAAATGCCGGTTGTTAGCCATCGTGCGCTTGCTCCATGCGGAATTTGTGAATTATGAAAATTTTCATTGCTTTGCAGTTCAATGAAGACTCACGCGAAATGTGGTTACCTAAAGTGACTGCTATACAATTTATGTAAGTATGTATATACACAAATTAATTGAATGACATCGATCTTCCAATTTGACAGGCACACATATTTTTGCATAGATTTTCTATGATTTTGATAGTAAGATTAAGATTAATCTCAAAGGGTGGTATACATTGCGAGCTAAAAGATCTATTATGATATCCCTTTTGTTCTTAAGGCGAGGGTAATCTTCTCTGAAATTCTGCAAAAAGATTTGCGCTAAACATAAATTATGTATTTTAGATGGTCCCAAATTTGGAAGAGAATTTCCAGATTGGGTTTATTCTCCAAAACTCTGAATCTAACATGCAGTAGCATTCTCCACCCTGCGATCAAGTGCATTGGACTTCACGTTCTTCGCGCATTCTGCATATTAGCTCCGTGATCAATCCCATGTTATTCAAGTGATAAATAAGCAGGCAATGTGCTCTCAAAAACCCAGTGAGAATGCACAGTTTCCCTCGAGGCATGGCTTTTAGTTCCATAGCTCTCTGGGTTTAAAATCTCCCAGAAGGTCCTTCGACTGCCTTGAGCTGGGAAGAGATTTCGATATTTGATTTCTTCAAGCCTTCGTACAGTTTTCTAGAAAACCTCTAATTGTGTTGGATGATAGCCCACAGAAGGGCTCGAAACCATTGAATGGAGAATTTTGATAGTATAGTGAGCAATGCAATCAATTCGACTTTGACTCAATCAATATAGAGGTAACGATAAGTTTGTCTTTATAAAAAACCAATGGCAAAAATTGTAATTAAAACCATTGCGCTACTAAAAAAAACCAGTGCCAGTTTTCTAGTCTTTATAACAGGCTAACCTAATATTCACGGCTTGCGTTTTTGGACGCACGCACACACGCAATATTTTTAGCCACGTCAACCCGAAATTGAATTGCGTGCGTTAACTTTCCAGAGTTGCATGGCTGTCAAATTCGTTTAAAAACAATACAAGGTAGAAGTTTTTAACGTTGGTTCAATTTATTTATTTGGTTTAAAGATTTGCTTCACCTTATGTTACGTATTAATTTTTATTTAAACATTAAATATTATTTTAATTTATATGAATAGCTTCAACACAGGAACTTATTAACAAGTTTGGCAATTGATTTGTTTCCTCTTTTATATAATATAAGCAATAATATTCATACAATTCATAATTCCAAGTATCAAACAATTTACAAAACGTTTTCATTCAACGCATTTTGATTATTTTTTTGCATATATGTATATAATACTCATATATTGGCAGTATTAGCAAGTGCAGTCACCAAACATTACAGTACAGTATATAAAAATAGAAAAGGAAAACCGAGTAAACGTAAGTCAAAAAAATCCAGTGGTGTAGCCAAAAATTAGTTCTCAGACTCTAAATTGTTTTTATCGTTTCAAAATTTTTCGTTTATTTATTTTTTATTTTAAATTATAGTTCATTTGACAAAAACCATATGCTTTTAAATTATATACTATGTGCAAAAATTAGAAATCTTCATCAAAAAAAAATGAACAAACAAATTCCAAATGAACGACATTACGAATATTGTAAAAAAAATCACTTCCGTTTTGAGTTGAGCCAACATAATGCTTTTTCTCTTTAGTTGAATAGTCAATGATTAAATTTTTTCTCACTGAAAATGGAAATTTATAAAAATGCATAAGAATTAAACATTCACATATAAAAAATTGCTTATCAATGCAAATCAAATCGTTTTTGTTTGATTTCCAAGGAGCTACAAAATAAAATTTTAATAATTCATCAGCACACTTTATTTTGTATGAGTAAACTTCGTCAAAAAAGGGTATAAGCAACCCTCTTCAAATTAATTTTTTGGCGCAACTGCAGATATGTCAAACATGTAAAACCTGCACATTGCGCAGATAGGTTACTGCCAATATATGAGTATTATATATATGTTTTTTTGGCAAATCCAAACAAAAAAATCAGTATTCTTTATGTTGAAGACAATGCGCATCACCCTCAACGGTGGGATAAACGTGAAATCGAAATGTCACGCAAAATGAAAATTGGAAGTTGAGTTAAGCGTCAGTTAGTCAAGACTTACATAACTTAACTTAACTTAACTTAAGTTAAGAATTTGAGACGATTACTCAACATGTCAACTTAATTTTTGATGATTAATTTTTGTTGCATATTGTTCTTTGAATATCTCCGTTGACACAAAGTACAAAGTAGTAAATAAAAGCACTTGCGTGATTATTTTTAAATCGCATATTGCTTGTAAAAACGTCAAGGAGAATTAAATTGTGTCAAATGTTTTTAAGTTTAGCACAAATGTACAAAATGTGCAAGAAGCAGTCATTTGGTCAGAGGAAATAGCTGTTGACAAATCCACCCGATACATAGAGACTTTTTGTTGTGCCAATTTACATCCAGGGCAGAATTTATCGTACAGTTCTTTATTGGAGGATACGATCAACTTTTCGTCATTAATTTTTATATTTAAATTTTCTTTTTGTCTATAATTTAATTTTCAGCTATTTGACGGTTCGCCGCCTATGTGACCACATAAAATAAATTTGCTTTAAATGTAGTTTTTGCATACATTTATTTTCAAAAATAAAATCAACAGATTCTTAAGTTTCTTACGGTAAGTTAAGTGTTGACTAATCGCTTGCTCTGCTTTCCATATAAAAGGTTGGCTTAAGTTAAGTTAAGTCTTGACTAACTGACGCTTTAGCTTTTGACGCAATTGGTTCAATTTCGGTTTCTCACATACAAGTTGTATGAGCATGAGAAACTTTTGACAGAAAATTGCCGTAGTGCGTTTATATTAGGTTAGGCTGTAATACATACATATATTAAGGAGATTTGAAAGTTGTCGTAATGGTATGTCGTAAATATGTTCAGCAACTCGAAATTATTTTATTTTATACTCGTATAAACTATTTTTATGCTTAATTTTTATTCACTTACATACCTTTGTACTCGTATGTATATTTAATACGGCTAAATTCAACCAAGATACAAACTACTTATGCACATATACAACATTGCAAACCGATTTGAAAAGGCTATTCAGCTTGGTTGCATACATTTTTTCTACATCGATAGAAAAATCGATTCACAAATAAATAAGGGAGTATAGCCGAAAACAATTTCCGACAATATTGACGCTTTCAAGCAATTTCATTTTGCAACGACAACGAAAATATAAAGTCTTGTAATTGTTTGCTCTTTTTTCTTCCAATTAATTCAGCCAAAAAAAAAAATTCGCATTGATTATCAGATACAGTGAACAGTTTGGCGTAGGCGTTGAGGCTCTTGCACCATTTTGGTATTTAATTAAATAACAAAAAACGCCTACGTTAGGTGCAATTTGCAAATGATTCGTCTTTGAATAGTCGACTTTCATTCACTGCTACAATTAGTTGACACTTCGGGGGCAAATTGTGAGTGTAAATATGAAATGTCCTTGAGTATATGCTGATTGAAATTAGTTGCACTTTTGTTTTTAATACAAAAAGCACTGTGTACTCAAGACAGCAATTTAATTCATAGTAAGGCAGCTTGTTGCTGATTTTTTATATGAAATATCTACGGATAGGTTATTCATTATTGCAACCCTTTTAATTTAAGATGTATTAAGAGATATTATGGTATGTCTATATATGTATATGTGCATGATATTTATACATATCTTTACTCAGGCCGAGGTCCTTTAAATGCCCAGATTAGAACTAATTTAAATTTCGTTTCATTGTGGAGCAAAAGAAAAAAAATGTATTGAAGCTTATCCGAAGCGAGAAAATAGCACCCGCGTTAGCAACAACAAGTTTACAACAACATCAATCCAACAAGCCCTTGCACGTGCGCGGCAACATAAATACATACTATACTCCTTCATATCTCTAGCAACGTTTACAAATCAGCTACATTAATAAGGCGACCGACATTCACACAATGTTGCCAAACAAATTTGACGACAAAGGGATTTGCGTTTAACGGTATATTTACAGCGCGACAACACATATCCCCCTCAAATGACAGCAAACAAACCGAATAAAATACATTGCAGCATTTTAAACTTCGCATACATCAGTTGATGCTGTGGATTTGAACATTAAGTGCCAACCGACGACGGTAATGTCTGCGTGGATTTTTAGATTTTGAGTTTACAGTGCGCGATTTAACAAAAAAAAAAAAAAAAAAAAAAAATTAAAAAGAGAATTTGTAAAAGTTAGACATGCGACGAGTATTATGGGATCTTGTGGGCATCAAGCGCGCGCAGCAGCAGCTACCCGCATAATCCCAGGCGGTGGCAAGCCAAAAACAAGTTAAAACCCCCAACAACAATGCGAACAAAATAAAATGAAGAATGTAATAGAATGCAAATAAAAGGATGGCAAATGAAGCGCTCGAAAACGATGAAGCCAACGATGGTATTTACTCCAAAGAGGTGATTGGATAAGGTTAGATGGGTGGTGTGGAGATGTGTTGTGGTTGTGGTTGTTGTTGTTGCAATGCCCGCCATTTTTATACCACACACACACACACATATGTATATACCTGCTTTATGTGTGTGGGCTTATTCCCCTGCGAGCCCCCAAAAAACTTTTGCAAGCCATACTTCATTCGCTTCATTTTCAACGAAATCCACTCGGATTTGCCTTTCAATAAAAATGCAAATTTTTCATCGCCTTCCACGCATTTTCTTTTCCCTTGCATTGCTTGCCCCTCTTATCAGTTTCTTTTTTTTTATAATGGCACTCGTAGTGCACCTTTAATGTTTCGGGGTGTAGAACGCTAAGTTATCGCTTGTCTCTTCTATGTCTTATCTCTTTTAGTTGCTGGAACTGCAATCCTCAAATATGCTGATGTCCAAAACAATTGGTAGGAAGAAATTTTTTAAAGCATTATGTTTTAGCGCATTTCTCTTGCATTCTTATTTTTTTCGTTACGTTTTTTTTTAAATTTTTTTTCTCTACCATTTATTTTTATATAGACGAATATGGTGCACATTTCGCTTACCTTCACTTGTGATTCCGTCATTCCTAAGGCATAGGCGAGTTTCGCCCGTTCTGGTCCCGCCAGATATTTAGTTTGTTCGAATGTTTTTTCCAGCGCAAATATTTGCTGACCACTAAATGTTGGGCGGGTGTGCTTCTTCTTGCCATCCTTATCATTGCTTTGATGATGTTGATGCGCATGTGAGAGACTCGCTGACACTGGGAAATAAAGGAAAGACGAAAAATCTGATTTTAACGTAAAGACACGAGTTTCTATTTAAAAATATGGAATGTTATAAGTATACAGAACTAAATTTAAAATATAATAAATAAATTTAAAGTAAAAAATTCTAAATTTAAAGTTCATAAATTTTTGTATTGATTTTGGTAAGATTTGTTTCGGCCAATTTTTTTTATAAATTTTGGTTGTGTTTTAAGCTCAATTATAAATAAAACGACAAATTCATTTGTTCCTGAAGATGCCCTCAGATTGAGAGCGAAATATCGACAATAATAAATAAAATAAATAAAACCAATTTGCAATTTATGTTTTATTTATAATACGGCCTTGAGCTCAAATTACAAAGAAAAATTTTTGATTTTTTCAGTTTTTTTTTTTGAAATTAGACTTAGAAGAGTTGGCTTCACTTGGTATTTCTTATTGGTGCTAGTAAGCACGAGAGAAGTAATAAATTGCTGTCACTTTTTTTAACATATTTAAATTCGCCATATTTTTAATTTCCTTATCGCTATTGTTCATGTGAAAAACGTTTGATTTGCCGAGTTATCTGGAGGACTTCAGTCATTATGTTGCCCCCAAAAATTGTATTTTTGCCCTTTTACTTCAATGTGCTAAAAACTATCATTGCATTCCTTTTCATTCGATGTCGAAGATATTTCTAAAATTGTATTTAATCTTATCAGGTCAAGGAAATAATAGTTTCCCAGGTATCCAAAGCATATTCTTCATAACGTTTTTGCCCAAGTAGAATTCGCCGTAACCTCCAACGTAGTAACACTAATTAAACAACCCCTGCCAACTCTAACCCCCACCTCTGTCAATTTAAATAACTGCGTCAAACATTCACTTCACCGAATAAAATCATTTCACATAATTAGGGATCATTTAATAATGGGGTGACATTAATTGGCCGAGAGCACGGTAGACAGCAAGCAACAGCAGTAAAGACAAAGTCTCGGTGGAAGGAGAAAGTCACATCAACCAGTTGAAAGGAATGTTGTGCGAGCGTTTGTGCGACCACCCCTGTTGTCACAATGTCATGGTGCGGTTTAACGCCACCGCCGCCGCTTTAAGGCAGCTAAAGCAGGCTTTTGAGATTTCATTGTGGCATTGTGGACGATTGCCCATCCTGACTCACTTCACAGACCGACCCAAGGGCACTTTCACACTTACCAAAACGGAAGCACAACCGTTTATGCCCACTTCTAATGATTGCCTCCCCCAGGGAGTCGCACGGATCGTTAGATTTCTGCTATTCTGTGCAGAGGGCTGTACGATTGAGGCCAGTTGCAGAGCCGGGACAAAGGCACGACAGGCGTTTTATTTATACTCATTTTATTGGCTTATATATAAATGTGTAACGCTCGACTACCACGACAACCACGCCACCTGCCGCACTCCTGTGCTCCACTTTCGTGCTCTTGTCTCGCTGTGAGCTGGATTTGTTCGTCGCCTGTTTGGCTAATTGATTTCCATGTTGTCCATGAAAATGAAAATGGCGCCAGAGCACGCTTTAACAAATTACTATACATCCTAGTTGTATTTATGTATATACATACAGACATCGTTCGTATGCATAATTTGCTGTAATTTTATTTGTTTGCAACTTTGTTGTAGGTATACTGGATGTACACATATATAACTAGGCCTGTATATTTTCTATGCGGACAACGTAATTAATTTGCGGACAATTTGCGTTTGTTAATTTGATGGCCATTGGGCGGTTCTACGTACATAAATGGGCTCTGTGTGCTCGAGCGCCAATCGGGACGCATACTTTTGGGGGCTCTTAATGGGCAACTGTGGCGGTTATCGGTGCGGTAGCGCAGGAAAGAGCCCATTTGCATTGATTCGATTTACTACATGTAATTTTTTACTTTAAATGTCTAATTAGTGTGCAATTATTATTTTTGTTTGGTGTAAACGAATTTTGTGAAATTTGTATGCGGTGATTTAGCAGGCGAAAGAATGTAATGGTATTAATTTATGAGAGCTATGACCGCTGACGGAAGTTTACGTGTGGTTATGTGTTTTAAATGTTCCAAAAGTGTCATACAAAGTGGTTTAGAAGAACAAAAAAAAAAATAATAATAAATTCATGAAAAAATTCATATGTATGTACGTACATACATATATGGCTTCAAAAGCACCCCAAAAGTGCGCTTGTTAACAAATTAAATAATGTCTAGCAATAAAACCAGTACAATGAAAACATCGTGTCTATTCATTCTTTTTTAATTTGCTGCCAAGTATCCATTAATTTTTCATAAAAGCGCCATTAAATTCGCCGATCGCCGCTACAGCGCCATTTCCACTTAATTTTCAAACTTTAAAATGGCTGTCTCCTCGCCCATTAGCATATCATATTTGAAGGCAATCAAATTCTGCCAACCAGTTTCAAAGTCTTCCTCTGCCTTTCCTCCACCTTAACGCTGCGTGCCACTGTCAAGTCAAACTTGTTTGTAACATTTTTGTCCGTCTGTTTGCCTACGCCGTGCAGACTCTCTGATTTACCCGTTCCAGTGGCAGAAGAGGCTTTTAGCGACATTATTTTACTCATTTGCATACACATTCGAGAAGAACTCCTTGCTTGTATGTACGTATGTATGTATGTACATATGTATGTATGTATAGATTGGCCACTACCCCGCGCAAATTAGCAGCTGTGCAGCGCATTTATAAACAATTAATAAATGTCAAAACAAACGACAAAGTTTTTCGTGACACTGCTTTGTTGCTGTTGTTGGCGCTTTCGTTGCGTTGGCTTGGCTTGTTTATATTTCACTTTATCCGTTGTCTACTTGAGCGTTCTCAAAAATTTAGCATACATAATAAAATTTATAATGAAATAATGACATTGTTAAAATTTTGGAAAGTTTTTAAGTAGCTTGTAAACAAGGCTTTCAAAGTGTTCCTCCACAAAAACAATACTGGAAATGTTTTCAAAGTTGGAAGGCTATGAAATGGTATAAGTATGTAATTGAAAAAGTGGCATTGACAACAGAAATGGGACTTAAATGGTGCGTTTTTGAACCACAAATAAATTTCAACGAAATATTAGTTATAAATACTAATACTTAAAAACTTTTGAAATAACAAAAAAATCAATCAAAAATATATTTAACGTAATATCGAATTTTTTTTTTGGAAAGTGCAGTATATCGTATATTGTAAATTATGTTGTTCTTTAGTTCAGAATTTAAATAAAAAATATGTAAAAAATCTAAATCAATTTAAATTGTTTTTAGTCAATTATAATTTTATACAGCGAAATTTCCTTGGACAATTTTGGTGTTTTTGGTGCCTGATGAATTTAAAATTAAACGTTACATCTAATTTTTTCACATTCAAATATTCATAATTTTTTCTCAACTCATAAGTTGTAAACTTCTTTTTATTTGACAGATAAAACATTTTACATATCGCGCTCGAGTACATCGAATCCTTCGGGGATCTTTGCTTAATTGACGTACTTAGTTAAGCTAACCAGTAACGATGTTTAAATTAGAAACAACAATAACAATATCAACACAAAAATAATTAACATGAAAGTTATTTGCTTAAAAATCTAATTACACTCACAAAAGAACGCAATTGTATCCTTTCTTTGCTAACAATAAGACAAAGATTTGGCGTGGATGTGGAGCCGAAGCTGAGTCAGAACACGCGATTAATAAAATTTAAAAGGCAAATGCATGTGCTTAGTTATGTACATTGTTAGGTAAGACAATAAACACTTAAATGGCTGATTGTATGCAATAAAAAACAACAACAACAACAACACATTTCTGTATAAAAGTTTGCAGCTCAAACAAGCCAGACAGTCTCGAAACGAAGGCAACGGAACGACCCACATTAACAAAGCCTCATTAAAATTATTGGCCCATATTCACATACGTACATACATATGTATGTACATATCTACGTGCTATTAAGTCTAAATCGAGGTTAAGAGATTATATGTAGTATGTACATATGCATGTATGAAGGTAAATCTGCTTACCATGGCACAATAAATTAATAAATAAATGAGTAGGCGAAAGCTCTTCCAGCAGTCCAACCAAAGAAGGGGTTCAAATGTGCTCGCAGGCTATAAGCGTTTGCCGAGCGTATGTTAAACGCTCGTATGTGTGTATTCTCGTAATGAAATTAATTGTCAAAAATAATTATGGCACAACAATCTTATAATTGAATGAAGCGAAAAGGCAAAAGGAGTCTTAAATGAATCGACTCGTGTACTATTTCTCTGTCAGCTGTAGACATGTGGCATGTGGCAGAAAAGTTAAGAATGAAAATCAACGCATATGCAACTCAATTGCGCTTGTAGCGTTAATTATGAAGACTTCGTACAGAACATTCGGACTTTTATTTACGCAAACAGTGTCGAGCATTCCACAGCGCAAATTGGCTTTATGAACTAAGCATCAGGTAAATAATTCCAGTTAATTTAATCACCGCATGTACTATGCTTTCCATATGTTTGTACATATGTACATATGTACATATGTCCCTACTCTGTTGCTCCTCACCTCTTTGGCTCTACAATTGCAAACAGCATTCACCGCTGCCTTTCACCAAAGCTTCATGCCTTTTCTAAAGAGCTGCAACGTTTTATCCGACGTTTGAAAATTTTATTAGGTTTACGTGTTACACTTTCATTATAATTTTCGCAGTTTTATTATCACCAACATGGCTAATAAAAAGATAAAAATCATTTTAACAGCTACACTTGAACATTTTCTTGGCATTCGCATATGTTTCTAGGCTGCGCTTTGCCATTTTTGCCCACTTTCATGAGCCACTTTAAGTTTATGGCTTATGTATGTTTTTTTTGGTTTGACTCTGCTGGCGTGCACTTACATAGATACATACTCGTATGTAGTATGTATGTATGTTGGTTTTGCATATCGTAAACGTTTTAATATTAATTGTGAGAATTTGAAGGAAACAAGGTATTTAATGGAGTAGAAATTTAATGGCGTAAAATATTTAATTGGATGGCTTTGGGCTCCCTCATGGCGTGACTCTCTGAGGAGATATGAAATAATCGAGTAAATGAACAAACGAGTATGTGTAGCGAACAATGGAATTAGCATGTATGTATGTTTGTATGTATGTATGCAGAATGAGAACAGTAATGACTATGTAACCCTTTGATTAATAAGTTTAATTCATGCAGCTCCTTTTGAAATTTCCAATAAAATGTAGGCAGATAATAAGTGCAGTTTCTTTTGAAAAAAAATGTCGTCAAATTTATTTCCTAAGCAAGAATGTACATACATCAATCATTCGAAATTACTTGCTTGCCAAGAAGACTTGTTACAGCCTAACCTATTATTCACTCACTCCGGCAATTTTCTGTCAACAGTTTCTCATGCTCATACAACTTGTATGGGAGCAACCGAAATTGAACGGCGTGCGCCAAAATCTAACTCAATTTCCAATTTTCATTTTGCGTGACATTTCGATTTCACGTTTATCCCACCGTTAAGGGTGATGCGCATTGTCTTAAATATAACGAATACTGATTTTTTTGTTTGGATGAGCGAAAAAAGTAGCAAAAAGCTTTGAATGAAAACTTTTTGTAAATTTGTACATTGTTTGAAACTTGGGACTATGATTTTTATGATTATAATTGCTTATATTATATAAAAGACGAAACAAATCAATTGCCAAACTTGTTACTAAGTTCCTGTGATGAAGCTCTTCATATAAATTAAGATAATATTTAATGTTTAAATAAAAATTAATATGTAACATAAGATGAAGCTAATCTTTAACCAAATAAATAATTTGAACCAACACTGAAAACATCCACCTTGTATTGTTCTCAAACGAATTTGACAGCCATGCAACTCTGTAAAGTAAACGCACGCAAATCAATTTCGGGTGGACGTCGTTAAAAATCTTGCGTGCTTGCGTTCAAAAACGCAAGCCGGGAATATTAGGTTAACCTGTTATAGAGTCACCAATGATTGAATCGATGCAAGTAAATTTAAAAGCATAATCGATACTTTTCTCAATTTATACTATGTTTCCACGGCACATGAATCGCTCTCCCATTCGTAATTCGCTCTATCTTTCTTAATTGGCTGCCCAATCACGAACCGAATCCCCTTGATTCCCCGTGGAAATTTTTGTGATCGAATCATCTCATTTGCAGTTGATTCAATTTGAATCAACACTGCGAATCACGAAAGAATCGACTCCGTCTGTAATTTTAATCGGAAATTTATCGAAAATAGCTGCCAAAGTAGGTATAAATATCAAAACAACACAAAAATTAAACAAACAAGATACAATTAAATGCTTAAATGGTTCGAAATGTTGAGTTTGTGAAGAAGATAATCATGTAAAAAAGGTTGTTGGGCAAAACTAGAGTGAATGAAGATGCAAAAGTATGTATGTACGTATTTCAATAGCAAGAAATAGGTCAAACGAATTACGATGTGTCGTGTAGTTAAGCGGGGTGATTCGTCATTCGTAATTCAAATACTGAAACACGTGATTCACTTGCCGTGGAAACACCGTCATATCAAGTATTTTTTTACTCGATACTTTTTACTGTGATCCAAGTAGGTATCACAAACAAATACTTTTATCAGAATCTGAAGTAGAATGCAATCCTGTAAAACAATTTCTTTGTCTGTCTACGGGAGGCAAAGTGGCTCTTTATCCGTCCTCACCCATATCTTCTTTGAAATGCAACACATGAGACTTTAATTATTAGAGAAACGGGAAGATATGCGCACTACATTTGATCAGCTATGCAAATAAGCAAGCCCGTCTTTAATTATCGGTTGTTCGGTCGTATGTCCCCTACAAGAGACTTTTCTTATAAACAGGTACAACTGTTTTAAAAAATATATAAAAAAAAGCAGTTCTTCTCTTGAACTTATTTTATATAAAAAAAATTGTATCTTTTATTATTATTAATTTATATTATTTTGTTTGTGACATCAAATATAATACAAAAATATGGCTTGCAAAATCTATGTATGTAAAAGTACTCGATGCCTTTCCGATACTGAACAGGTACCGATACCTTGATTGAAACAAGTACAAGTACTGATTTGAGTAATACCTTGATGGTATCGATTTAGTCTTACATATAAATGTTCACTCGTACATATGTATGTGTACGCCAGCAGAGGCTCTCAATAATCGAGACGGTGTTAGTGAGTTCCTAATCTTACCCTCCAATACTTTTCCAGACTTTGATGCATACAATTGAAATCACATTCGATAAAAAAAAATTGCGGTTTGCATGGGTTTTTATTCATTTTGCTTTTAATGAATTTAATGCATATCAGTACTCTTTGTACTTTCATTTATTTACAATCAATTCATATCAATTATTTTTTATCGCTTTATTGCAATAATTATAATTTTATTTACTTAATTTTCAGAAAAGCGCTGATAATAAAATTCAATTCAATTGTAAAATAATAATAATAATAATAAAGACTGTTTATTATTTCACATATTTATTTGTGCTTTTTTGTCGGTCTACACTTTGATTGACTTTCCCACCTGCTTCAAAAAATCCTGATAAAAACCATATTTTTTTACGTTCACACTTATGTACATGTGTGGATAATCGCATACATTTGTTTATGCGTAAATGCAATAACGGTAATATTTGCTGCACTTTAACACCAAAACGACCACCCAAGTTGCACGCACGCGTCGGCACGTGCTGTTGTCTACGGGCAAGTAACTACATATATGAAATATGCTCAGGTAAATACATTTATACATTTAAATACATACATAACTGCAAGCGGAAATATATGTGACATACATACTTACATATGTACACAATAGTATATACGACTTTGTTTGATTTTATTTGCTGTTTAATCTCGCAGCAAAAATGCAATTAATTGCGTTATAATAAAAATTAAATGCAATGCGCTTGGGGAAAATTTACACGAATGCAACAACTACTGTGGACATATGTAGGTACATACATAAGTATGGATGTGTTCGTGCATTCACATGCATACGTACATACATACATACACACGCCATTTTTGATCTGTTCATTATGCAAACTGATAATTTTTATTGTTTGTATGTTTGACATCGACATTTGCTTCATGGCAGTGAATTGTATTCTGATTAATATACATACATATGTATGTATGTATGTATGTATGTTTATACGAGTTTATGTTTATCGCCACATAATTATGCAATCAATACAATATATGAGTAATTTAATCATTTTTATTGTCGCAAATGTTGCACGCGTCGTAGGGATTACGGCTGCTACTGCACAAATCTGTTGCGTATGTTCATAATTTTTTGTTTTTTGCTTGCGTGAAAATGCGAAGGAATCCCTGATTAACAGTTTTCTAGATTTTGTTTTATTACTTGAAAAGAAGAGTTGCAGTGTGTGCTCAATGACTTTTGATCATTTTGGTAACTTACTTGAAATGTTCTATGGAACGCTTGAACAAGTTGACAAAATGAATTTTGAGGCTGAGATAACAAAAGCAATCACGACATTCGAAAATTCATGTAGAAAACATGAAAAAGGCTTCTCAATAAAATCATAATTGGCGCTGAAACAGTGAAATAATTGCGTGTTTGATGACATCGACAACGGTGAGGGCTGCACTTCAACAATTTCGTTCGAAATAATTTTTCCCAAATTTGTTGGCGAAAATTTAAGAAAATCTGCTATTAAATACATTTTCACATTCATTCACGCATCATTATTTTACGACAAATTTTCATTGTCTATTACGCAGCAGCTTTCAATTACGTTATTCAACAGCTTATAAAAGTGCAAAGATATAAAATTTATGAGAGCATTTACACGACAACAGCCCAAAAATAAAAAGCGCGAGACGTAAAAACACAGAGTGAACGTGCTCACAGGCAATCGAAAAATAGAATGCTTTAAGCAAGAAAATCAATAACTCACTACTGCCTCCAACGGATGTGTACATTTTTTTTTGGTACAATAAAAAAAAATGCGAGAAAAATCTGGAAATGGGTATAAAAGCCCAGGGCATTGACAAAATGAGCTGGCGCTAAGTCGCCAAACGGCTAAGCGCTTCATCAATAGACTGGCAGACGGGCAGACAGACATACATGCAGACACCCGTACTTGCGCAGCGTATGCAACAGCACTCAATTGTCCTGGCGCGAGCTGCGCTGCGAGGACGTAAAGAAAAAATCATAATAAACGCCAAAACAAAGCTAATCCGCCAGTAACATATTGGCTGAAGAGTGGAAGAAAAGGCAAATTGTATGCACCGCACCTTATTTGTACTTCATTCATTTTGTTGCTACTCTTATTATTATTATTATTATTTTTTTTTTTCTTTTTGATGAAAAATATTGTTGAACACCACACAGCTGAGTCCCAGCACAATCACAGGCGAGTGATATCTCCAGCAACAATATGTGTCGCTGACTTTGGCTCCGTCCCAATTCCCTCATAAATTATGACAAATATGAAGCGTTTATTTGTGTTTGCCACCTCGGCGGTGTACAGCGCATCCTTCTCACTCACATCCTCACATTCGCTTGTGAATGCGCCCGCGGTGGCAATGATGCTTGCCTGTGCTGTGCTTCGGCGCTGCATACTTCTCTATTTCACTCCAGTGTCTATCTGGCTTGTTTGTCCATTTGCACAGTTGGCTTTCATAATCGCATAAATCACCCCGGCGCCACTGTCTGCCCTCCGCAGTTGTTGCACTACCTTTTCGTTTTAATAGCGGCGCTCAAAATTTTCCGCCTTTTAGTTCGTCTTTTAATGGGTCTCAAATGGAAACGCGCATTACTTTTATATTCTCTACATTTATGTGTGTACGCATGATTTTAAGCGCATATTATTAATGCGTACAAACAATGTAACCGCGCCTGAAATTATGCTTATGCGCTGCAAGTTGAACGAGTGAAAGAACGCTAAGTTTTTGTGGGGTGGTAGATTAACACCTCGAATCATTCAGCTGGGACGCTTCTCGGGCATATTATTGAAAATATTAAAAGCCCATTTGTTGCATATTGATGATGAGCATCATGAAGTGAATATTGTCTTTCGTTTTTTGAGGGAACGGGCGCAAAAATTCGAATAAACTCAATGAGGGTGAGACATTTATTTAGTTACGAATAGTTGATCATAAATCAATATTATTGGCTGGAACGAGGAACAAATATTCAGGCCAGAGCCAGTAGTTGAATTTGGTAATGAACTGGCGATTTAAGTTCTATGCAAAAAGCGGGTTTCTGAAAAATTTTAGTATGCATCATAGTTGCCATATAATTAGGTTTTTTATGAATGGATGAGTTTTGAGAAAATAATTAATTTTTAAGGTGTGTTTTATATTATGTATCTTAATCGTAAAAATACTAATACACTTTGTTAGATTCGATTTTCAAAACATCATTTTATTAGCATGAAAAAAATTAAACGCGATTTATAAATTGTTCTGCTCTGCTGATGCAAAAAATTACGTCACAGTTTTTAGAAAATAATTATATTAAAAAGTTTAATTTTAAATAGTAAATTAAAAGAAACTTTCACAAAAAACAATTTCAAAGCTTAATAAAAAATTGCCCAGAAACTGTTCCTAAATCTTTGATAAAAATAAAATTACTTGGCAATTGTAGACTGGTTTGTGAAACAAAGATTTCATATTATGAGAAAGGACGATTTGCCGAACAACTAGAGTTGAAATCTTATGAAAATAAGAAGAAATGTGTATGACTATTATCAACAAGAATTCGCAGCAAACTAAAGAGATTTCCTTATAATTTTTTTTTTTTCGATTCAGACGTATGACCTACACCTCAGCCTAAAAACTATTTATGAAGACAATCATATTAATTTTATTAGCAACTCTTGGCTCTGTGTATACGAGTATATGTAAAATTGATTCTATCCTGTCTGAAGAACTAACAATCAAAAGAACTCAAAAGTATTTGTTGGACCGAAGTAAAAACTTTTGAATAATTCGCTTTGTTTTCTTCACGTCCACCTTTAAAAAAAAAGATTAAATTGTGCAAAATATACCTACATATGTATGCATGTATGAATGTACACATATTTTGTAGCAGTCCGATTCTGTGCACCTAATACACTCAACCCATTTACAAATTATGAAAATTAAATTATCCTAAACTTTCTGTGTACTAATTGTGACGCGAATAGAGACTTTCCAGAACGATAGTACCACAACGCTTACCAAAACCCACACAATTTTCGTGTTTAAACAATATTTTTTGGGCATTGCTCGACCTTCTGTTCGCACATCATTGATTTTATTTATTATTTTATTGTCTATGATGTCTTTCCAACTTCATGAAAAAAAAATCCTAAAATAACCGAAAACGATTTTATTTGCCGCTACCACATTTCAGCATCATTTCCGCATAATTTAGCAGGAAATCGATTGACGACCTACATTTGGCGTACAGCTCTGCTCGCCCAGCAAGCAAATCGGTATGTATGTAAATGAGTAAGAGAATAAATATGTATGTATGTCCATATCATATCATACGTGTGTTAGTAAACATATGTACTTATATGTATATGAATGTGGATTTATTCCAAAATTGTATCAGCTGTGTTGCACCAGTGCAGGCGTTGTATACACATATTTACGTATGTTGTATGTATGTGTGTGTGCATATGTGTGCATTTTTCGCCTTCTCAACATTTTTTTTTTGCTAACTTTCCGCATTTTAATAAACAAAACCAAAAAATAAATGTAAATAAATGCGAAAATCACAAGAAACATCGAAAAGATTCAACTAGACAAAAAAATACAGAAAAACACTCAGCCAACTATAGCAAAAGTCGATGAGATAGCTTTTGCTTGTCAGAAATTTTGTGTGCATATGTACATACATGTGTAAATTTGAATGTTCATGTTTGTTTGTATGTACATAGTGAATATGTATGCACTAGCACTATATTTTCGTTTCCGTCTTCGTTTCCTTTTTATCGCTACATTTTGCTTTTATTTTCGCATTTTTCACTTGCAAGCCAGCCGAATAAGTCAGTTGCGATGGCAACGCAGAGCGTTTCGCAAAAAAAAATTAACTTTAACAAAAAATAAAAATAGTACAACAACTATGAACATACATAAGTATGTACAAGCTTGGACTTGAAAAGGCAGGCGTTGCGATGTGGCAGACGTTGCGCTGGAAGCGATGAAGTGAAATCTGCTGCCACATTATTATACCGAATTTTATGTCATATACCTACGTTATGTTCATACATACATACATTTGTACATACATACATACATACTATACGAATAAATACTTTGTAGGTGAGTGCGTTGGCACTCCTCTTGCTGTAAAGGTGCACCCCTTCTCCATTTCCTTCGGTTGCTGTGCTTGTTTGCACGTATGTGTTTGCTCCACTCGTCAGACATTTTCACTTGGCGCTACGTCCTGCTTTTAGGGGTTGCTAAGAGCTTTCTTCCTCACTTCACAGGCAACTGCCATTCCTTGCTCGTTCATTCGCTTGTTCGTCTGCCAGTTAGTCAGTCAGCCGAGTCTGTCCTTATTCTTAATACCATTTGCGTAGAATAAATCCGTTAAACGTTACATGTTGTGTCTACCATTTACATGCACATACATACATAAGTATATACGAGTATATATGCATAGTTGTACATATATTTATGTACATATGTATGTATGTATTTGGGGCTGCTGCTGTTGGCGTTGTCATTGTTTATGCGCATGTTGCTTGTCATGTTGTACAAGATACTAACACACCATCGCATAAACGTTTATCAAATTGCTTAAATATAAATAAATATATTACAAATGCGAATGTTGGCGTAGCGTGCAAGTAAAGCAAACCCAGTGGGAAAAATTTGCTATCGTAAGAGCAATTTTATTTTTAAGCTCAGAGTTATTTTTTTTTGTAAGCGAGTAGGAAACCCTTTATGATGTTTTTAAGTGCATACATGGTACAATAAACAAAATTTCGCGGATCCAAAATGTAAGTTATTTAACTTAAATTTTTTTTACATAAGATCGCCTATTTCAGGAACAAAACAGTAAACAGAGTTCGAAGAGGAATAATATTAGGTAGAATGCAGGAAAAGCAGGTTATTGTAAGAGGATTTGTCAAAGAAAATAAGGAAAATGTAATGAGTTATGAAAACAGCTAAGGACGAAGCTGCATAGTTTGGGGCCTGCAATGCAAAATTAGTCGGAATGGAAAGGTGTAAACAATTTTTTATTTAAATGTGCATAGAAATAAAAAAAAAATTATGCAAAATAGATTTGGACTAGCCAAAAGCGGTATGTCTTCAAGTGTAGGATGTTTTTCCCACTTCGAGAATAATATGGACTCGTTAATTTTGACGTTTCTTACATAATCTGACTAAAAGACGATTGCGCCACCCCCTTTTCAAAACTGTTACCTACACGTTTTTAGTATCCACCTTCAGCGAAAAATCGCAGGCACGTTTACCAACTGGCGGAATAGCAAATTGTAGTCGCGCTGGTGGTATTGAAGAGTTTAGCACAGATCTAATAAATACTTTAACGATTCTTTATTGACTGTTATATTTTAAAGATCTGGAAAATTAATAAATTTTGTCAAATTACTATTGAATTTGAATTATTTGATAATTTTACACTTTCAACATTTCGAAGTGAAATTTATTTCGGGCGAAACTCACAATAGGCGGATTCAATCCGGGCGAATGAAAAAATTTCGGGTGAATTTTTTTTTGGGGCGGAACTCACAATAAGGGTGATTGTGTTCTAAAAGACGGGAAAAGGTCGGAACTTGCTTTTCATATCCAATTGGAACAGAACTTCGGCATGCCGTTTTCTGAAAAACGGTTGGGTGCGTTCCGACCATTTTTTTTTGCATATTTGAAGGTATACCACGAGAGTCTTCTCCAATTTTTGTGACCTTGAGCAATGTTTCCTGAGGAGCCGTTGTAGTATAATGCGTCTTGCGCTATTTGCGTTGAAAAGAAATGTATTTTTCAAGCAAAATGTAGAATCACGTACATTTTGTTAACATTTAGAATTATCAAACTCATCAAATTTAGTATATCTATTTTGAAGAATGATGGACCACAACAAATCAAAAAATATACCCCAGGGTAGCATTTTCTTTAATGCTGCTACCTGTTTAATGTGCCTTGAGTGCATGTGATTTTCTTAAAATTACTGAGCTTCAGTTAATAAAGTCAGTAAATGAAAAATTTTGATATATTCTTACTAACAATTATGTTTTTACATTTTCCTTTCCTTCCTTGTAGTGTTTGCTATTTTTTAACACGTGCTGACCAAATAAAATCGAATCAATAAAATCCGCAACACCCTTTGTGAATTCGGGATTTTTTTTTTTAAATCAAAGTAATATTTAAAATATAATATTGATAATAATGAACTACAATATTTTAAAATTTTGAAAATTTTATTATTTCATTAGTTCAAAACTAGGGCATTGTTGGCTCTTATTATTATGAATTTTAATTAAAATGTTATGGAAATTGGATAGTCTATATAAAAAAGCCGCTTTGGTCGAGTGCGTGTTGTAACTCGATATACCGCTGAGTTCGAGGTTCGAATCTTAGCCAGGGCCAGTAAAATCTTAATCATAGAAAAATTGTTTTTCTAATAGCGATCACCCCTCGACAGGCAATGGCAAACATTTCGAGGGTATTTCTGCCATGAAAAAACTTCTCATAAAATACATCTGCCGTTCGGAGACGCCACCACAAACGGTAGGAGAAGCTGGGCCAAACACTGAACTGTATAATGTAAGTGGCAAATTATTATTATTATTATAAATAAAACACTGCTGACCGTAACTGTACATACATATGTATATAAGTATGTGTATCTGCATACCCTTGTATCCATCCAAATAAACTAATAAGTTTTTACAAATTTTGACCACCTTTTGATTTTTTGTTAATTAAAATTAAATATTTTTTTTATAGTTTTTGTAAAAAATAAAACTATAAAAATCAAAGTGCATTAATCACAATTATGCTTTAAATTTTAATAAATGAATATCGAAATTTAACTTCTTTCAAAATGTGAATTTTTGTTGTTTTCGGCCTTATAAATTTTTAATATAACTTTAACTTCTACCATTTAAAAAAACTGTTGTTGTTTTTTCAAATAAAAAATCTTCTGCAAACTGGCCTCAAGCTCAATAAAATTGTCAATTATTCTTTCAAAATGTTTAGAAAATTTTCGAGTACACAGTGTTATAGCCCATTTAATTTAAGTGTATGCAAATATACATACTATTGATTTTTGAGAATTTTCCGGCAATAAAAAAAATAGTTTGTACATGTTTTATATAAAAGAACATGGCGTTAAAAAAAATTCCAAAAATTCATGCTGGCATCATTTAATCAAAATAAAAGAAGGTTTGTGCCTTTGAGCTTTCGTGACAATGCAAACTTTTGAGCGAAAAAGCGATAAAAAAATTAGTAGTCATTGAGGCATCGGGATGTTATAGAAAGCTTCACATTTACCATGTTTTATTATGCACAAACGGATTTAGTTGCATCGATCTTTTTTGCAACATCTCCAAAGCAAATATCCTTAATGATCTGGATTAATCAATCATCGAGATTTGGTACAATTAAATGACAATTTGAACACTTGTCATAATGATCTCAGAAGCCGTCCTTTCATACAAAACTTAAGAAAAAATTACTCAACATACGCACAAACACTTACGACAATGTATAAACGTCCAATTGCGTAAACTTGCAGCGTCAAGGCATTTCCGTTCAGAAATGATGCCACAATTGCAATGATGAACTGGTTAATGATCGTAGTTCGTGATCAATGTAGGAGCGAAGCAACAAAATAAATAATGACATTTATAACAATAACAACGGCATGGTACTGGATAAGAAATTATTTTCAAAATCTGGTAAGTATAAAGTTGCATGGAAGCGTGTATTCGCACCTGTGTACCATATATGACTCAGTGAAGTGACAATTGGTGTGGCTAATGACCCACACCTGTCAACAACGATCAAATTGTATACATAAGTAATTAATATTGTTGTTGTTGCTGTTGTTGTTGTTATTGTCGTTGTCATGGCTGCTGCATTCAAATTGCATTTATTCGTTACTCTGACAAGGAACTACACACATACATATATCTGATACGATGATGACTTGGCATTGCATTTTGAAATTCAACATTTACCTACCAAATTGATGTCCATAAGTCAACAAATTTAAAATTAATACTACAAAAGTTACCACAACAAACGACAGTTGCTAGCAGATCATCATCGGTGCTTTTTACGCGCACGACCGGCCGTCCATCGGTTGCATTGCTTTTGTCAAAGTCATTAAAAACGCAGCGGCGGCGAAGAGTTGCAGCTATTGAAAACAATTTAAACATGCGCGACCAGCACACCAAACATAACAACAATAACAAGAGTAACAAGAGCAGCTTAAAATTATGCAGATCATCATTGCGTATTTGTTTGCTTTGCCGTTGGCATGATCAACGAGAGCAAATGCAACAACAATAGCAACATAAATTTTGTATGTGTACTACAGCCACTGAAAACGGGGTCCCACAGTTGCATGCCACCGTGTCAACAAGTCAACAAATCAACATTAGCACTAACATCAACTGTTGGCAACGCATTCTTGCTGCCGTTTGTCAATTCAGGTTCGTCGTGATCTTTTGCTGTTGCTACTTTTGTGCTCTTGGCTGCACTTTTGCACGATCCACTTGTTCATCATTCTCAACTCGTTTGCTCGCCTTTCACGTTGTTTGCATCGAGGCATTGACAGGCATATGAAAAATTAATTTACTTCTGTCGTCTCTGGTAATGACAAAAGCAAAAATCAACAAAAATGAAACTTTCTGTGAAAACCAAAATCGGAAATCGGAGTTAACAATAACACTTGTTAATGAACTACGCTGTATGGTGGCAGCAGCAATAACCACAATAGCAGCAGCAATGCGAAGCGATTTTGTAGCACTCATCAATGGCAACTTCATTAATTTGTGGGTGAGATTTATTATTGTTGTCATACAATCTACAGCTCTATTTTTTTTTTTTTTTATAAAAAAGTACACTGGTCATCAACATGTTTAGTGTTGAGTGCTGGATGAGGCAGACTTTGATTTTTTCTTCATAACTTTTCTTAATCAACTTACAACTTTTCTAAATATTTTGAATTATTTTTAGCGCGATTTTAATTCGTAAATTATTTCCATTTACATATGTACATATATGTATTTACTCACTTGTATTTGACAGCCGTTCACGCCACGCTATCGGGTTCGCCACCAATCCCTGCAGGCCCGGCCAGTACAAATGCGTTCGTTCCACAATGTGGCCAGCGTGAGTTTTCAAAGGAGCACCCTGACTTTGCGACAAGTACTGGGCCATGCCAGCAGCAGCGGCGGCAATTGAGAAACGTGGAATGCCACCTGAAAGTAAGAAGAAAACGCAATTTCTTTATTTCTTTATTTCCTTATTTCATTCTAGCGAATAATTTTGAGTAAAAAATCCTTTTCAATTGAGTTATGCAAATGCAAGACGAAATAAACTTGTATGCTATATCACAATACTCTTACTTCCATATGTACTATATAACTCATCGTATGATTTTTTTTTAAATACATTTTGATTTTTTAACTTCCTCAAATTATCTCAACTAAATTGAACTGCGCACATTATTAGAGCGTTTGCATTAAAAATAATTTTATTAGAAACATTATTTTCGGTCTTGTACGGTTTTGTTTTTTTTTTCAATAAGTATTTTTTAAATATATTGTTTTCTTCTTTTTCCTGTCCGACAGAGTGAATTGTTGATATTTGTTAGAACGATTTTCCGTCATCCCTTGTCAAGTTTGGTTTGGAGACAAACCGGTTTCGGCGTTGTGCCATCTTCAGTGTAAATTTTCGTTAAATTTTTTAAATCATCCAATTTTTAGTTACGGCTGATTGAGATACGCTTCAGTAGAAATTTTTTCAGCGATATTTACTTTAATTTACAACTTGATGTTTTGGCAGTGTTAGTTGTGTTAAACAGCAATTTTTGAGGGTAACCATCCATGCGTTAGAAGGAGCTCATCGCTTCTAAAAATAAGACTATGAACAAAATTTCGGAGTGATTTATCATTTGTAACGCTTTTTTTAAAACATTTTTTAGGTTAGGTTTGTATGGGAGGCTTGCAGGCTTTTTAATAAACAGTTTACCCCCATTTTTGATTTTTTTCTTTTTTGAGATATGTCTGTCTATGAAAGCTACATATGAAACATTTTTTTTGAAAACTGCTTTAATATAATTATTTTCCAAAATTTCTCAATGTTGAGGTATTGTTTAAATTTATTATTAATCTTCTTTTATAGTTTAGGTTCGTCAGTTAATTGGCAACCGAATTGAAAATGACGATAATTTTTAGACTTTTACTTATTAAAATTTAAAATTTACACTCAAAAAAATTTCATCATTCAAAAGTTTGGAATTTGGGCGAAAATTTATGGAATTTTTTTTTTTCAACTTTCAACGATCTTTTGAATTTATGTTCATATGGTTGTGGTTAGTAAAGGAATCGTATTTTTAATAAAAATTAAATTCTTAAAAATAAAATATAAACGCAAATGACAAACAATATTATTTTAAATTTGTTGCAAATTATAGGGCGTACATAGAAAAATGAATAGAGACACTTCTACTATTGTGTGTATAAAAGCACTTAATTTATTGTTAACTTTTTAATTAGCTATTAATTCAAGTTAAAATAAAATTTTAAAATTGTCATCCCTAACCTTTTCTCTTCACTTCTCTAGCTTTTCACTCTCTTTAAGTAACTCGATAACTTCACTTTACCACGTAACACTAATTTAATGATTATAAGAAACGGATCGACAATTTTGCAATTAGACAACAATAAATATATTTTCAACTGCTGGTAAATCAAAACGATTTAAAATAAAAAACGTTTGTCATTGGTAGAAACGAGCCTAATTGAACGCTTTAAAGTGGTAATCGTAATATTTCTTTGACTTTTTCTTTTCTAAATTATATAAAGAAGAAGTGTTAATATTGGTTTGTATTGTCTTATACAAAATCTATCATTTTACTTTTGTTAACGCAACCAAAATTTATAATTTTTTATGGTCAATACTTTCCCCTTTTTAAATTTGATTTTTTTAGTTTAATTTTAATTTTTTTTTTACAGTCTCTTATAAAGTCAATTTTGCTGTCAATTTAATTTACTTTTAATTAATTTCATTTTTTAAATTTATGTATGTACATTTACTATTCATTTCTAACATTAATTGCCAGTTGGACTCACCTCCCGTTAAAGCACTTAGACCCGCCGATGTCACCGGCGGCGGTTTCGATAATATTGTGTCAATTCCATGCGGATTAGCGGCGCCTTGCGTGTGCGTTGTTGTGGTGGTTGTGATTGAACCGGATATGCCGCTTCCCACCACACCACCGCCATTTCGACCGTCGCCAATCAAGTGCGCCTGCTGACTATTCGCGTAGCCGTTGATCATGCCCGCCGCACCACTGCCACCAGTCTTCATTTCAGTCATTGAATGCAGAGCCGCCAGCGGTGGTCCTAGAAAGCTTAGTGGAAGCTTGTGTTCTAACATATTGTTGTTGTTATTGTGATGTACACCCAATGGATGGATACTTCCAATATTATTATTGTTATGGGTGTGGTGTGATGCCTGCAGCGCTGATGCATACTTAGCGCGATTCGCGGAGAGGTTCTCGGGACTATAATCAGACGGTGGTGGACTCGATTCGCTGTTGTTGCCGGCCTCCTCGCCACTGCCGCTGCGTTGACTCACCGGATACGACTTGGAGCTGTCAACGCCGGGACTGGAATTGTTGTCATAGCGGTTGCGTTGATGCAGCGAATTGGCGCAGTTGTCAGGCGACTCGGATTGCAGGCGGGACGATGAAGCGACAGAAGAGTGATCAGCGCCAACGCCGCCACCACTGCTTGTCGAGAGCAAAGGCGGTGGTGTAGAGGAATCCTCAGCGGAGCGTGCCGACTTTGTTCCACTCGCGTCTAAACAGTGCAGTGGTTGCTTTGACGGCGTTTTCAGTAGCATGAGCGGGCTGGAAAGATTGTTATTGTTGGCTGCATAAGCGGCAGCCGCTGCAGCGTTATGATAATCAAGCAGATGATCGCGACTCGCCGCCGCCGCAGCTAAATTTTGGTAGTCATGATGTGCGGCGGCAGCAGCAGCGGCCGCTTCTGCGAAACCATTCGTCAAGCCGGCGGCATTTGGAAGATGATGATGCAAGGCGCCATTTGGAGGACTGCGATTCGCGACTGATGCCATTGCCATTGCCGACGGCGAACTGCTCTGGCTGGTGGCAAAGCTGTGATGGCGCATATAAGGATTGATTAGGTCCATGTTGTCGATGGATGAGGACGCAAGCGGTGGCGGCTGTTCGCAACCGTGACCGCTACTATACGAGGGCAAACAGTAGTCCGTGGATGAGGTACTTGTGCTCTCGTTTGCGCCGGTAAAACTGTTAAGGCGTTGATAGAAAGCGGCAGCCGTGGAAGAGAAACCTGGGGATCCAACGGCAATGGCTGAAGCGGCGCCTGAAGGCGTGTGGCGGAAAGCAGCTAAATTGAAAGCGGAGTTCTCGGAGAGGTGAAAATGCTTTTGTGGTAGCAGCAGGTGCTGATGGTGCGGCAAGTCGTTGTGGTTGTGGTTGTGGTTGTTGTTGTAGGTATGCAGAGTGGGCGGAAGCGGTTGCACGGCTGTGATGTGAGCAGCAGCGGCGGTGGCGGCGTTCGCGCTTTCAGAGCCCGCAGGCGTTATGGGCAGGTAAGGACTACCCAGCGTGGAAGCGAATCTTATTTACAAAGGGAACCGGGCGATTTCGAAAGTTTGATTTTGAAGCTTTCTTAAATGAATTATTACACAGCTCACTTATTAGTCAAAGCTAGTAATTACACTTCACATTCCCGACGGTTGCAAAAGCACAATCTTCGATCAGTTTATGTGTCAAATGGCGTGTTTGTCACTGTGTGTTTCTAAATATTTTAAAATTATGTTTATTACAAAATCCATAGAGTTTTTTTTTTAGCAAGGAATATAGATACAAGCTTAATAATTTAATTTTTTTAGTAATCGGAACACTTTTCCGCTTAAGTTGTTTTCACACTAATTTCACACTAAGATGTTTAATATTCTTTTTAAACTCGTTTATGTCGCTCATTTGTTTTTACTCAACTCACGATAACAATTTTTTTTTTAAACCATTGATTTTTTTTTACACAGTTAGCTACATTTTCTTCATAATTTCACTACATTATTTATTTAAATTCGCGCACAGTGGACGAATTTTCTACCGCACGCCATCAGTGACGACCGAATGCAATCGACTATTTGACAAATCAGACGTTTCCAATTAAGTTCCTAACCCGATTTTTACTTTAATATCTTTTCAATCACTAAGTATTTGAGCGATTTTGTAAGCGACTTCCGTGCGCGTTGACATTTACCGTCCGAATGATTAGGCCTAAGCGTACAGAATGATTTCAAAATTGACTACCGCCGTTGTGTCGACTGAGCTGGATGGTCGTTCTGTTTGGCCGTCGCTGTATCGGTGTCCGCAACAGCAGCAACCTCGGCAACAATAACAAAGATACCAATAAGCCAAGCCAGCCAAGCTACGCAAGAAATCGAAATCCCAGCACTGCAGCGGCACCACCACTCACACACTAACACACTCACACACACTCGCACACAGTTGAGGCGTTTTCTTTCCTTAAATCCGTTTTGCCTACACCTCCGTTTCCGCTCAGCTGCACACCAACCATTTCTGCTGCATTGATTCTCTCTTTGTTGTTTTTGTTTTGGCGCAACGCCAGTGTGCGAGTGTGCGTGTGTACGTGCGGCTCAATTAAATATTGCATGCACGAGTGCGAGTGAGAGCGTAAAAAGCTGGTGCTTGGTGTTGTTATTGTTGAGTGCAGTTAATACAATTTGCTGCTTGTATGACTACAAATGTTGTTGTTGTTGTTGTTGTAGTCCATGTTGAAGGGTTGTTCTACGTTTATTACGACTTTCGACGGTGGAGGCTTGCCACACTCTCTTTTGAATGTAGTTCGAGTAAGTAAATCAGTGGAGAAATCAGTGTTTGAAAATCACTATAAACAGCAGCAGCGAGAACAACAACAATAAGAAGATTGACAGACAAAGAGTTGGTTGGGTTGGAATTATATGGAATTGGCACAAAACGAATGGGAATTTTATTATGTACGTCATTAAAATGCACTATTTCGGATTGGAGGAGCAAGCGAGGTGATTTGGCGCAGTTAAGCGGATAGCTGAGTAAGTAAAGCGACAGTGGTACGAGAATGATAAACGAATAAATAATTATTATAATATTTCGTATAGTATATTCATAGTTGGGTGATTCACAAGGTGTCATAAAGAGTCATATTGTCATAATATCATAAATTTGATGATAGTTTAAAAAAATTTGTTGTTGCTTGCTTCATGAATTGAGTAGTAATGAAATACAACTTTGAACGGTATGTTTTTATTTTGTCGTATTTTATAAGCTGTTATTTGTTTTGGTTTTCATTTCAAATTTTACTTTTGGGATTTTTATTCTGCGGCTTTGGAATTCCCAAGTGAATACTTCTGCGGTTGCACAAAAGGCTTAACATGTTAATCATAAAAGGTTCGTCGGATTCATCTGGTTCCTCCTCATCGCCTTAAAGTGAATAATGTACGAATGCCAAAAAGATATAAAAGGATGTATGTTTATCTATCTATAACTTGAATCTGCAAAACCCATTCCACAACCTGATTTATGCACAGCTCAGTAATTATTTTATTTTTCACACTTTCCCCGGGCATATTTTTTTATATTCGAAATAAGACAACAAATAAGAAGTTTGCTCATACGAGTTATATATCCACACAAATTTATTATATGACATATAACTTTATGACACCATGTGAATCACCTAAGTATGTATTTCTGTATTTTTAAAATCATGGAAACTTATTAAAAAAATAAATTGTTGTTCAACGAATTTATTAAATTGGCTATCATACAAATCCAAGTGAACCTCGGAATTCCGATTGAAGAGTGAATTCTTCCGAATTTTCGGGACGATGATTTAATTTTACTACAGTCTCGCCTTGAAGTAAAATTAGTTATTTCTCAATAACTCGTTTATTGTTCTTTGCCTGATTAGTAACCTGAGATTTTCGCTGCATGTTACTATAACTTAAATTCGCCTTGTGATACCACCAAATCAAACCCAAGACAATTGAGGCGTCTGTTGTATTACAATTTATTCACGCATTTCCCACCACACACACCCACTGTGCCCGCCCGTCACACACTAAAGCGCTCAACTTAAATGAAGTGCCCCGAATGGTTTGTGGAGAGAGTAGGAGCAGATTTTGAATAGCAGTTGCTGTTGTTGTTGTTGCTGCTAATGTGGCAACGATGAGAACAAGCAACGAGCGAATGATGCCCAAATTGTGTGTTGTGCGAGCGAGAAGCAATGTGTGTTTATTTGTTTAAAATGTAATAAATATTAAGTGAATTGTGCAATTTTTTCACAACGCATATAAATGAAGCAGCAGCCAAAAACGTATAGAAAAAAAATCAATTTGCTTGGTTTTTAATGAAGTTGATATAAACGAGTTGTAGTACCTACACATTGTTTGCCCTGGTTTTGCTTTGTTAGTATTTTATCTGGCTGCATTGAAAATGATTAACAACAAATAAGTATACATACATATGTATGTACATACTTATGTACATAAATATTTACACGGACTCAGCAAGAAATTCTGCTAATGCTTGTCTACACAAAAGCTTTCCATTTTATTTATTGTTAGAGCAGAGTGGAACGTTAGGTTTTTTGAAAGCAATATTTTAACGAAATAAATTGTGAACTAAACCTTAACAACCTCCAATGAAAATTGAATTTTCAATTAGAGTTCAATGCTGAAAGGAGCAGCAAATGCTTGTATTTTCAATTAAGCGCACAATTTCCAAGCAATTGCTTTCACCGTTGCTCGATGCGCTGCCTCGTCTGATTTTATTATCCCTTGTGTTTTTTTCATGCTCAACTTGTTTATGAGTTCATTATAGCTATAATAATTATTACATTATTTTTACTCATTGGTGCATGCAGACACGAACGGATAAGAAAAGCACAAAATAATCGACACAGCGAGCGAGGATGCCGCATTGGTAGATATGAATATGCGTATGTGGGTGTGTATATGTACATATGTAGTATGTACATATATATGTAGTTGTACGGCTTCGCACAGGCCAGTCAGAGAGATATGGTGCGGCACGGCCAGCGACGGCATGGTGTGGCTCTCCATTTAATAATAAACTACATACAAAAAAATATTAATTTACTCAACCAAAAAACATCAACAGGCAAGGCAATACACGAACAAATCTACAGTACACACACAGTACACACACACGCTCTTATGTGAATGCAGACGAGGCCGCACGTTTCCAAATGAGAAAATCGCCTTCTTATTGGATCACTGCGCAATGAGTGAAATATGGAAAACGAAACACGCTTTGGCCACACCTTTGCGTAACTGTTAAACTGTTGTAGTCGACGACATCTTGGACGCCATTGTTGAGCGCTAGCGGAAAGAGAGATAGCAGACAGCGCGCTTTGGTGCGAGAGCAGGAGGCGAAATGCTTTGGAAACTCGTTTTTCGTACTCAGGCAGCTTTTGAGTGAGTGCGAAGTGTGGTGGAAATTGAGCTACTCAAATAGGAGTTGGTTGATTTTACGAGCGCACTATGGGGAATAGCGAGATTTCAACAAAAAAAAATTTTATTGAGAGTGTACAGCTCGAAATTTATTTACAAACTTTAATTACGTCGATTGAGCAATGGCAAAATTAAAAAAAACAATCAAGCGCCAGATTTTCAAACTTCCAAAATATATCTTGGAAACAGCGTTCGGTTTTCTCTTTGTTTCTGCAATTTCTGGTCGGCATCGGCCGATACTAAAACTAATCAGATTCTGAAATATCTATAAATTTTTAAATTTTCGTAATAAAAATGAAATGAAATTCCTAAATATTCGTGATACAATCATGATTCAGCAACTTACTTTGCAATAATTTACTGCGTGAATTTTGGATATTCATCTAACCTACTTCAACAGCTCCAGATTTTGGGCACCTCTCTTTCTCATAATCGAAAATTGTATATCCAGTCTGATACCGTCGACAACACAGTAGGGCGACTACACCTTTTCCAACAGGTATTTCAGAAAAACTCAAATGAAATTCAGAAAAGGCCAAATGTATTCCAGAAAAACACAAATGTATTAATTTCGTATTTTCTGAAATACATTTGTGCTTTTCTGAAATACAGTTCGCCAATTTTGAAATAAATTTGAGTGTATCTGAAATACATTTGCGTTATTCTGAAATCCAATTGATCTTTTTTGAAATACATTTGTGTTTTTCTGAAATACATTTGGGTTTTTTTTGTGAAATACTGTTGGAAAAGGTGTAGAAGCAAATGAACATTTTCTCTTTATATCTTTTTATACTTGTTATTTCTGCCATTAGGGTAGAACTTGGAATAAAATAATATTAAAATTAATAATAATAAAATTATATGTCAAAAGACCTACCATTTTTTGATTTGAACAAAATGTATCCAATTTTATAAAATATGCGAAATTTTTTGTCTCTTCGTATTGTGTTTTGCTGCTGATACGGATCAAGAGAGTGGACTTGGTGATTGACGATGTCCACATTTTCCTTGTCTTATTGATATTCGCTCTGCCGATGGGATCCTAATTTATATATAGACTCAAACTAGTGTTCAGAAACATAATAGAAAATATAGTTTATTACACAACAAATACCCTAAATTTAAATCAAAGATTTAAACTTTGTGCAAATGAATTTCCAAGTTTTTAATTTGAGCATTTGAAAATTTGTTTGGATATGGAATTTCACAGCCTTTTCAAATAGAGTAGAATACTCGTTTGGCATTGATTTTGGTCAATTGTTTGAAAATTTGGTTTTGAATTTTTTAAGCTTGTAACTAATCGTTTTCTATAAAAAATATGAAATCGACCTATTTGGTCGCTTTCCCTCTTGGTGGTTAGAGCTCGATATGTACTGCAAGTATGTGGAAAAATATATACAGAATGAACCATTAACATAGAGTTCATAAATTTGGTCTAACAGAACATATTTTCAAATTCAACACACACCACTAAGTACACTAATATTTATAAAATCTATCAACTCTCCTAATGTAAACATAAAAGACCAATAGCTGAGCGAACCATTATAGAACTTCGCTACCCAGCTACATACATACCTTTGATCAGTTAACGCATCTTAAAGGCTTTCAGACATTTTAAAACACTCTCGGCTATTTAACAATTCAGTCGTGAGCTGTTTGAGTTTTTAATTTCCTTTTTTGTATTGCTTACACCAAAAATGTTTAAAGGAGTGCTAATGCTTTCTTGTTAGCATTGATTTGAGTATGTTTATTCAAGTCAAATAACTGCCGATGGCGGCTAAAAGGATTTATATTTTCTTTCAATATTTTATCACCACAACTTCCGCCATATTCCATTTGATGCTCAGCTGAAAACATACTTTCAATGTTGATTGTTTTTTTGTATGTAACTAGCAAACATTTAATATTTTTTCCGCAATTTAATGACGCCTAAAAAAGAAGAAGAATCGACGACTGCAGCTCTGCAGACTGGTAGACTGGTAGAATTGAATTTAAATTCAACAACTTATATGCTATTTAATTGAATTCTTAACGACTCGCGCGTTTATAAGTTTTGATATTTCATTTTACAAGGCGGCGGCGCTTTTGATGGTTTCCTTTAAACAGCAAAATAATCAGAAAATATTATTATTCCTTAGTTTTATTTGTACAATTGCACGTAATTAAGAAAAATGGAGCTGCTCCTCTACCCCTTCGCGGCACTTGGCTCACACTTATTGGTGATTAACCTGATTTGCACGAAGGGTCGACAACAATGGTCACAAAGCTACTGCACACGCCAAGTCAGCGATGGAAGCGCATTTACAAAGCGTCAAGCCGCTCAAATCGTACTCTGAAGAAGCCACCACGGACAATGAAGTCTTCTGCATTTATTTGTCTTATTGAGTGCGAAATGGGAACACGTACGCGCATGTAAAAGCTGAGATTTAATGAGGGAATTTTCAGCATAATTAATGATCTTGGCTAACAAGTGAATGCAATGTGAAAAAGAGGATTTAAAAAATATCAGAATAGCATGTTAAGCCCTCTTTGTTTTTTTGATGGTTTATGGATGGAAACGGTGGCAATGGATGCATGGAGAATCGGAAAAAGTTGCTGAACGTTTGAAAAAGCAGATTGTGAAAAAAAAATGGTCACTGCCTTGAGGTCTCACAAATGAGTTGACGAGCTTTCTTTTATCGAGCTATGGAGGTATATTTATGCACGTACATACATACATACGTACAAATATATTTATATAAATCTGACTATTTGAACAAAGTTGCTTAAGCTGGCGTACCTTCACGAAAGCAGTCAAGCAAGGAATGGCGATTGAGCAAAGTCTGCGTTTTACTATGAGAAGTTGTAGGGGAAAAATATATTTCATATGATTAGAAAATGGCTAAATTTTTCCCTTAAAATATTTTATATTTGCACGCTTGGCTTTATGAATAACATATTGGGAATTTTTTTTATAACGGCGAGAAGTTCCAAGAAAATCGTGAAGTTCTCGAAGAGGAATAATTTTTGGGATATTATAGTGGTTTAAGAAAAACGATTACCGTTTGGAGCAAAAGTGAGACTAGCCAATTTTAATAAAATAAATTTGAAAAATTTTGAAATCAAAACGCAATTGAAATTGTATTGTGCAGCAATGGTTTATTTATTATCGCCTTCTTACCAAGTTAATGCAGAAATGATATCCAATTTTCTTTATATGTAGTACCAAGAGCCAATCAAAGTGCATTCGTTTCCATATATTTTCAACTAGGTAAATTGTGTATTAATTGCGACTTTATGATTTCGAAAGGTTATTTTTTATTTTTGTTTTTTATTTCGTTTTTTTTTTTTTGTGCTGCCAACGATCTTTCACACCCATTTGTCAGACACACAGAAAAGGTATTAACTGCGTGTCAAAGGCGACATAAGTCTCTTGGACAGCCATAAACGCTTTTGATATGGCCAATTTCTTAATAGTTTGCATTCGAAGTGAACCAAAGACCTTGCCTGGTGTTGTGTAGTGTAAGCCAATGACGAAGTTGAAATGGAAACTGCATCATCCATTTTGTGTTCATCAAATTAAAGATCTTTTTATTTATTCTCATATTTACGAATGTATGTATGTTTTCGTTAATTTACGAACTATTTACAACATGGTTAGTATGTATGTTATCTACTTTGTTCCTCATACTTTTCGACGTTTTTCTGCAGTCTTACTTTTATTGCTGCTGCATTTGTGTTGGCTTGAGCAGGTCATAAATCAAATAATTTCGAGTTTGAATAAATTCACATCCTGTTGTGAAATTTTCTATTTTATTTCAATGCATTTTATGTTCAAAATATAAGATTTAAATGATTGTGGAAAATACGATAAGAATTAAATGTAATTACAATAGAATCACTTTTATGAAGCGAAAATGTAGGAGAGCGATAAGAAGGGAAAGAGAAATTAAATGATTGGTTTTTATGAAATGAACAGGTGAGTTGTGAGGTGATGATTTCCAATGCCTTATGTATATTTTTTACCAATGAATACTAAAGTAAGCTTTGCCGAAACTTCAAACCAAAAATATTTATTAGCTTCTTAAACGATTCATATCCTTTAGTCAGAGTGCATTGCATTTTGTATAGTTATACACATGTATGTGTATGTATGTACATAAATTTCCAGTAAAAAAAAAATGAAAATTAAATTTCATAATCAACAAAATTTAAGTGATAATGAAATTTAAAATTTAATGCACTCAATATAAACAGACAAAGTTTTTGTTGCTCGCTCGAAATATTTCAGTATGTGTCATTAGTATAGTATTGCCCGATTTCAAAATATTTCCTTCGCACAATTATCAAACCACAAAACGGCATTCTGGTCACGCACAAACAAATCACGGTTGCCATTTTTAACCAAATTCTTTTATTTTTTCAGATCAGATGCAATCAGAATAAAAAAAAACTAAATAAGCTGAAAATGCGAAAAAACTGTCAAATCAACAAATTGATTTCTAAGCGCACAATCAATTAATCAAAAAATGCCAGCATTGAAAAATTGCAAAACATTCGAACAAAAATAAACAAATGCTTGGGGAAATACATACATACATATGCAGATACATACAAACATATGCACTATATATGTATACTTACCGCATCAGATGAGGGCCAATGCAAAAGCGAAATTCTCAGCAAGAATCCTAGCGCGCCACGGGGTTCATATACATACATACATGCATACATACATATGCACACACACACACATACTGGGTTGCGTATTGTTATTGATGTTGGTGTTGTTGTTGCGGACGGATTGGCTCCAATTATCAATGCTGGACACGCAGGTACAATCAAACATTTATGACAGCGCATTTCAGCGCGGAGATGTTGGCGAAAGCGAGGGCGTGTGCGCTATGGCTAAGGCTAAACGCTTTGTAGCAATCACACACACATATGTACATTCAAACACACATGTACACACATGTTGTTGTTGTTGTAGTTGTTGCTGATGTACCTTTTGGCTATAAAACAAATTTTATGGCATCAGTTGCAACATAAAAAAACAGAAAACAAAACAAAAAAATTCAAATAGAGAACTTAGGGGATATAAAATTCAAATACGACATGCCAATAATAATACTAAGTCGATATGGAAATAACATGGCGAAAGAGCAAAAGCAAATCCCAAAAAATATGATGCCAATAAAAGCCAATACTTCAAATCAGTCGGATAAACAAACAATTTATAACGAGTCAAAAGAAAATGGATCAGTTATGACAGGGCAACACAACGCCCCGAAGGATATGCACAAAGCCATCTGCTTTTGCTGTATTTGGTGCAACCCTTTTTGCATGTACATATGTATGTATGTATATGTCTAACGGTAAATCCACGCATACATCGGAGCGTTTGTACAAGCTAAACAACTGTGTGGCATTGAGGCGGCGTCGGTGGCATCCCGGTGGCGTCACTGCCAGCCATTTCACACCTTTACTGACATACTCGAGGTATGCGTGTGTGTGTGTATGTTGCTTGTGTCCTTTGGGGAAGCTTGTACGCAAAATTTGGCAAAACATCTTGGACGTGTGCATCAAAGTTGGCCAATCAATACAAAACAATTTTTTTTGAGTATAAAATATAATTCTATTTACATTTAGCTTAGTGCCGAAAAATATTTCATATATGGTAGGCGTTTTCAGTAGAAAAGTGGATCGCAAATTTTTTAAATGAACTCAAATGAATCTTTGAAATGTACCTGTATATCGCATTTAAAGGTAATGTCACGAAGGAAAAATGTTCAAAAAAAAAAACTTTTTGCGAGCATATCTATCTCCAGACAACGTCAGAAAGGTCGCCGTTGTTCGAAATTTGAGGCGAAAGCTCGAGACTATCCTAAATCTACACACAATCATTATAGTAGCGACTTTTGGACAAGACTCTGATTCAGGAAGAGTTTAGACAAGATCAGGAAGCGATGAACTAACAAACACTCTAAACCGAAAAGTTCCGAAGTGGAAAAGCAATAAAATTTTACTAAGAAATGGGGGAACAAAAAAGGAAGAGCATGAAAAAAAGTTTCTCAAGCGACAAAAATCAGTTTTCTCGGTGTGTGTGTGTGACATCGGTGAAGTTAAAATTGCATAAAATTGCTTTTTAGCGCTTATTCAGCTCATACGGAATTTAGTTCTGGCTTAAGACCATTCCACAGTAAATTAAAAGACCTAAGTAGTAATCTTGCTAAGTGTCCCCATATTCCAGATCCTACTTATTGGAAGAGAACCCATATTTTGGCTTTCGCCATATATTCTCGCCATTCATAATTCTGTCTATGAGGATCCGTTCAGAATAATTAACCAATGAGCTTAATCTCAAGGTTTACGCCTAGTGTTGAGTTGATTTAAAAATTGGCTTTAATTTTGGTGGCTGATATTTTGTTTTTACAAAATATGACAGCATGGTCATCAGATCTGTTTAATTTTATATTCAATATCAAACAAATTACAACGTTCACCGTATCAACCCTTTTCGTAGAAAATCGTTTGCTTCATTTGTTTCCTAAATCCTTGTCCGGCAACACCCAGTTAATGCCGATAATCCGGCGTTCAATTTTACGATTTGATAGAAACAAAGTTAAATGCCAAATACGCAGAGTTAAGGAACATTAAAAAAAAAACGTAATGGGGTATCAATGTCGAGCACGACATCAACAACAAGTACAACATATGCAAGAGTTATAAAAAACTGTCGCCGTCTGTTCATTGCACCCTATTATTTGTATTTCTTTTTTTTTAACTTTTGTTGCTTAAACAGTCCAAGGTGCCATTGAGAAGGGGTTAAGCCGCCAAAATGACCTTATCAATAGACCAGAGCAAAATAGCCAAGAAAATACCAAATTCAATTACAGTTTAACTTTGCTGACTTGTTGTTGCGGTCAATGCGGTGTTCTTTCACCCTTTTATGATTATTACAATTTTTTTATGTACCATACATCGGACATACTCGTATAAGTTTATTTGGAATTGGAATCATTTGATTTTGGTTGCTGTGAAATGTGCGAAACGTGCGTTACAAATTTGATTTCATTTACATTTTATTACACATAGACGCATGCGAATGTGTGTATGTATGAAAGTGTAGGCACGCCGCCATGGCAAAAGGGTTACAATTTTACAACGTTGCTGGCGATCCGCATTTTTTTTTCATCTAAATTTGTATTTAGCGCTTCATAAAAAGGGTCCAGTGACCGCTGCCACCGACCAACTGATGCATTCACTATTTACTTTTTTGTTATAACTTTTTTGCAGTAAAACAATCAATAGATATGAAATTGCATTAAAATAAATAAAATTTGTGTAACATTTGGCAATTTTGTAATGGTTGAAGATTTTCGACACCCTGCCGTAATTGTTTCTGTTGAAATTCGCATAACTTTTGTTTGGCAAAGATATTAAAAAGCATTCGTTATGGATTCGAGGAGCTATTTTGTTTGTCTTTGATGCGAATTTAATGGAACGAGGTTTTTTTTTATAAGCTGAAATGATAAGCAGAGCAGAGCAGTGCCGTACCTGTCAGTTGACACAACTCATCTTTATTTGTTTTATTGCTTTCACATCGATAGGAATTAATTTTTTTTTAACGATTATAGAGAATGCTAATACTTTAAGTTGACAGATGTCCACAGCATACTTAAATTATGGATGAAGCACTTCTCCCCAATGCTTAATGGAAGCAGCTGCAACAACGTTGGAGAAGATGTTGAACCCGAATCCCCAATCAATGATGATGGACTCGATGTACCATCAGCCGACTATGACGAAATTCGGAAAGCGATAGCACGGCTGAAGAACAACAAAGCCCCCGGGGCCGATGGGTTCCCAGCTGAGTCATTCAAGTGCGGCGGAGGGGAGCTGTTTAAGTGCATGCACGAGCTCATTTCTAGAATATGGTAGGAAGATCGCATGCCTGCTGATTGGAATTCAAGTCCGCTCTGTCCAATCCATAAGAAGGGTGATACTGCAATTCGCGCCAACTATCGTGGTATCAGCCTTCTTAACATTGCATATAGGGTTCTGTCGAGTGTATTGTGTGAAAGACTTAAGCCCACCGTCAATGAACTGAATGGACCTTATTAGTGTGGCTTTAGACCTGGTAAATCTACCACCGACCAGATATTCACAATACGCCCGATCTTGGAAAAGAATCAATGTCTGAATTTGGTATACCGGCAAAACTTATACGGCTATGTATGTAAAATGACGTTGCGCAACACCACCAGCTCCGTCAGAATTGGGAAGAGCCTCTCCGAGCCGAGCCGAGTCGAGGTTTCAGACAGGGTGACTCTTTGTCGTGCGATTTCTTTAACCTAATGCTGGAGAAGATAATTTGAACCCCAGAATTAAATCGGTGAGGCACCATCTTTTATAAGAGTGTGCAATTGCTGGCGTACGCCGATGACATTGACATCATCGGCCTTAACAACCGCGCAGTTAGTTCTGCCTTCTCCAAACAGGATAGAGAAGCGAAGCGAATGGGTCTGGAGGTGAACGAGGGCAAGACGAAGTATCTCCTGTCATCAAATAGACAGTGGGCACATTCACGACTGGGATCTAACATCACTGTTGACAGTTATAACTTTGAAAAAGTAGAGAACTTTGTTTATTTAGGAACCATCATTAACACCAATAACAGCGTCCGTCTTGAAATCCAACGCAGAATCTCGCTTGCTAACAAGTGCTACTTCGGACTGAGTAGGCAATTGCACAGTAAAGTCCTCACTCGACGTACAAAAACCATAATCTATAAGTCTCTCATCATGTCCGTCCTATTGTATGGCGCAAAAGCATGGACGATGACAACATCAGAGGAGAGGGCTTTTGAAGTGTTCGAAAGAAAGATTCTTCGAAAGATTTATGAACCTTTGCGTCTTTGCGACGGCGAATACCGCGTACGATGGAACGATGAGCTGTACGAGCTGTACAAGGACGTAGACATAGTGCAGCTAATTAAGAACCAGCAGCTTCGCTGGCTAGGTCACGTCGTTCGAATGGATGGAATAGCCCAAGCCCTAGAGGCTTTTGACGCGGTACCCGCTGGTGGTAGCAGAGGAAAAGGAAGACCTTCTCTGTTTTGAAAAGGCCAAGTGGAAAAAGACTTGGCTATACTTGGAATTTCCAGTTGTCGCCAGTTAGCAAGAGATAGGGACAGCAGGCGTGCTTTGTTGTAAGTAAATACTCTAAAGTTCTTTAAGAAGGCGTTTTCAATAGACTGAAAATTTCCTTTTTTCGTATATTTGTTATGGAAGTGTAAAATTCTAATTCTCCCAAACAACATTTTATTCGGTAATAACTTTTGCAAAAATGCTTTTTTTATCTTTCTAGGATATGATTCAATTAGCAAAAACAACTTACGTATGAATGTATGTACATATGTCCGAGTATTACAAATTTTTAGATTCAATTTTTGAATGAATAAAACTACGGATATCTACCAATCAGCAGTTAATAAATATGATTTCCTCTATGAATTTGTAGCATCTTCTGAGCTAAAACTTCTTATATTTAAAGTAAATGTTTCTGACAAAAACTAAAAGGTAATTTAGGATGGGGATAATATTATTAATAAAGAAAAATAGGAAGCATATATGTTTATTTTTCTACCTTCTCTCAAATATAAATACTTTCAGAAAAAAATAATACATTTGCATGTACATAGATTCCAATTAAAAATATAACAACCAATCAACCTAATTGAATCAAAATTGAAAATGAAATATTCTCTACTCGAAAGGAATATGCAAAAATATCAAAGGCCCACCGCATTGCATTAATTAATTAGAAACATTCGCAAAACACTTACGTAAGAATGCGCCAATAAATTATGTCATAAAATTGTCGAACAGTTGTCAGTGTCAGTTGCAAGCTGCGGCGAACATAATTTATAAGTAAAAACAAAAATCTAATTAAATTTTATAAATCGAATTAACACCACCCACAGTGCGAACAACAAGCTATAAAAGCAACACACCAACAATAGCAACAACAATCACGGCCACACTTCAAATAAATTTTTGGCATTTTTCAATAGCAATTAAGAGAGGTTTGAGTATAGTCCGAGTGGTGGCAGGAAGCTGGCAATAAAACCGAAAGCATGAAATCGAAAGAAAGTGAAATGTTAAAATTGTGATTTGGCCGCAAAGTTTTAGCGCAAAGATTTTTAATTTGGATAATATCGGTAATAAATTGCCCAAAAACACACAGAGCAACGTAGAAAGCGGGCAGAGGTGTTGGAGCGGTGTGTCAAATACGCTACAAAACCGTTTTAATTGCACTTGTGCAATCAACTCCAGACAATCAGTTAGAATATTTTCTTCCGATTCTTCCGATTTCTTCTTGTTTTTCGCTGTTTTTTTTGTTTTCTGGTTGCACACGATTCGCCTCGATAAAACTTCAATTACTGCTTCTGTTATCCAATCTTATTGGCCACTAAACTAATATGTCTCTACATATCTACGTTCATATTCACAAGTTAACCATTTTTAGTTTGCTTCTTCATTGATGGTCTTACTCTGCACTCCAGTGTGGTTTATGTGCTGCAACGCTCCAGTTGTAACATTATCACCATACTAATTTTTTTAAATTTTGTTATGGGTTTTCATGATTCTCAGATAAAACCTTAAAAAATCAATTACCATCTCCATATTGCCTTTTTAATCACATTTCGCTTGCAGTAGTCACACTGTACTCAACACTGCCAAAATCAACTCAATAGAAAGTTGAAACAATGTACATCAGCATTGCGTCATTTAGAAAACTTTTCGCCAAAAAAGAAACAAAAATTACCAGGCAAAGTGCGGGTCCTACTCCCCGGACTACATCAAACCACCGGTCTAACCCCCGAATTCTGTATTTAAATCATAGAAAAGTGGCAATTGCAATAAAAACCTGCAAAGCGTGAATTGAAAAATTAAAACTCGCTAGTTTTTTTTTATTTCTATGCGCCAATACTTATGTACATATATGTAGCTCAGCTTCTTATGGGCACAAAAACAACAATGGACATAGAGTTAGGGCGGGACAAGAGTGAAAAGAAAAGAAATTGCTATCGATAGAAATAAAGTTTTTAAAAGCAATAAAAGCGAAATGTCGCATATTTTTATGACAATTTGCGCGCGGCAGACGGTCAATGCCAACAGCGAACGCCCTCACACACACACACACACACTCGAAAACTCGCTCACCTCCGCGCCAGCGCCAAATGTCAGCGATTGAAGCGACGCGTATTACACGTTTTTTCATCTTTGTTTAAGCCGTCAACTTGTTGTTGTTGTCACAATAGTTGGCGATTTTCGACGCTTCGATTAGGTTTCGCTACATTTTTCGCTTCTTTTTCTGCCATTTGAGCGTTTGTTCGATAACATTTTTTCTTTTATTTTATTGCATTTATGAATGTATTTAGTGTGCTTTTCCTTTTGTAGCGCCATTGTTGCCGCCATTTTTAAGTGGTGCTCAACACCACTCGCGCCCCAATTCACCTTCTTGTTTGTTGGTTTTTTTTTTTGTTTTTGTTGGGAGCAATTTGAATTTGTTTGCAATTCGTGCCATGCAATCAAATTAGATTCGTTGCGGCAAATTTCTTACGAACTCGTTGCAAAATGCAAGCAGTGCTGGGAGAAGTGTGTGGCAAAAATGATCATAAAAATAAAATGCAAAGTAAGAAATCGGAAATTGAAAATTACACAAATCGAATGACGACTAAATGAGCGCACTACAATCGTTTGAAGTTTTGTAGGAAATCAAATTTTAATCAAAATGAAGAAGAGCGTATTATTGGTAAGGCAAGCAAATAGTTTTAATTTTTAAAGAAATATACTTTTACAACTTTTTGCAAGCTAAGGTTCAATTAGAAACGCTTACATCTTTTTCATGTTGACAAGTCGCAGGAGTACATACATAAATTAATTGGCTAGCATGAGTACTCACATGGTGTAACGAGTTTATTGGCAACTCTGCAAAACTATCAACTTTGGTGGTAACTTTCTCTAAAATTAAGCGAATAATCTAAGCTGATAATTGGTATTTTATTTAATCACACTTCGATCAAGTATTTATAAACTATTTACTGTAGTTAGTGACGGATACGCAAAACATTACCGGCAAAAAAAACTAAAATGCGACGCCAGATTACGTCAAGTGAATGTTGGTCTTATCATAGAACTGTTGATGTTTTTTTATAATCAGAGGTATTTTGATGAGGATGAACGAGCTCAGTAGGCTCACACAATGCAAGTTTTCAGCATAAGGCCACTCTCTCTCCTGTTTTACTTATTTCTCAATCTTTTCTTAGACTATAAGCACTGTCATTGGAAATTGTACTGGAAGGTAATGCAAGAAATTTAAGATATTTTGCCACGATTTTTCGACAACCTCGTCAAATATTAATTCGCATACAGGCCTGTTCTGCATTTAGATTCGAAAAAATTTAGTCGGATTCGGAATGAAAAATATTTCTATACATTGAAAGCGAGCTTAAATTTTTTGTTTTAAATTATTGTTTACGATTTTTCGAAAAGAAAAGAATAAGTTCTGATTCTCAAAGAACTAAAAAAAATAACAACAGACTGAGCAAAAAGGATTTCTGCACTCCGCATCCGACCAAATTTTTCAGAATCGAAATGCAAAACAGGCCCGATAGTATTTATCGACCGGGAATCTCTCTAGTCAAAGATTTCAACATCGTTCTCGATTTGATAAAAAATCGAAAAATGAGTAGGCCAGAACATAAACACTTCGAATTCCAAATCATTTAAAAAGCCAACGAAAATTCTTAGTTAATTCGCACATACATATCTATATTTAATTTCTATGTTTGTATATATGTTTGTATGTATGTATGTATGCAGAAAACATACTATACATAATGCGTCTACGAACAACGCATTTAATGTTCCAATATTTTCGTTCATTTATGGCAACACTTAATAACATAATTCAAACACAACTCTCTCATTTCTTAAACACAGCAGCAAACTTGCAACAATCACTTAAAACAAAAACAAACAAGAAAAACCTCCAGCAGCAACTCATGCCACAAGACCGCCGCATAGAGTGTGCAACCCGCTCGGGCGTGATAAATGGAAGTGCGGCGCGCCGCTTGGCACCAATGAATGAATGAATGAACGAATGAACCAAAGCAGAGGAGGGCACGGACGGAGGCAGGCTGACGAGCTTCAATCCAAACAAGTTGCCAAATTGTGCTGTTGCTTGTGCAGCACTTTGCCGCGTTGCGTGGCTAAGTGTAAATTATATAATAAAACGAAATAAACGCCTCTGGCAATGAAGCTACAGTGAAACCAAGAAATGCAAAGTAAATAAATAAAAGTATAAAAAAGTGTACATGCGTCAACTAAAGGGGAGGGCAAGTGGAGAGTGCCAGCAATAAAGTAACAAACATACATACAAATGTGTTTAGAAATTTCAATAAAACTCTGATAGATGCTTCAACTTAAGATACACAAGTAAGAATAGCCCACCCTTTTCTATATATATTTTTTTTCTTATTAAAGAACGAAAAATGGAAAATGTGAAACAATAACTTTGCTAAAAATTATACATTCATTATTTTGCTACAATATTAAATATTGGTGTGATCATCTTTTGCAAACACTGTACATTATTATATAAACATTAGGGATGAGCATTTTTTCGAAGAAAATTAAACGACATATTTGAATATTTTTTTAAATAAATTATGTCATATTTTTGTTGTTTAAGAATTTGGCGTATAGATGCGCATACAACTCCTTTGAATAAAATTTTCCCGAAAAAATAATCCGCCCTCATTTATACCATTTTTTGGTGTTCAAATATGCCATTAAATTGTTTGTCTGCTTCCTTACATTTGTTTGTATCTTTATATCTACATTTGTATGTTATATAAACCAAAGTGTATCACATTTTCTGAGCAACCCTTGCTCGTCGCCATGCAAATGTTCGCTTCATCATCGCTCATATTAAAAGCATAACCTTGCGCCGACAACGGGAATGGGTGAATATGATGGCATACCAAAGTCATTCACAAACCTTTTAATTGCTCCCATGATGAACATTTGAGAATAGCCAAAAATAATGGATCCAAATAAAGTTGGTAAAGTTCGGGATTGAGTTGAACCGGGCGAAAGATTAATTGCGAATGTCAAAAGCAGAGCAAAAAAAAAAATGTTATTATACAAACAAAATAAAAATATAAACAAATGGATAGCTGAAATCGTAAAATGTTTGAGTAAAATCTTTTTTAATTTTGTAATAGAGTAAATAACATAATTGAGGCTATACGATTCACTTCAATTCGATGGTAAAAATTATTTCATCTTCATTTTAATATTTATCTGTGATAACTGAATATTCCAAAATATATGTACGATTTCAAGCAGTTACCCATCTCCCGCCGCTACAACATTGGGTATTGAGTAAGTAATACTTATTGCACACCAAAACCAAAATAAATGAGCATTAAATCCATTAAAACGGTAAAATTAATTATTATGAGTGCCTTTGCCATTACACTCATAAATAAATACATAAATACGTACAAACATATAAATATAAATAAATTTGCTCCATCTAGAGTAATACCAAACCACCTGCCGCTCTTTCGTAGTGATGGTCGCAAACAGGTTACTTTCATTTGAAGAAATTACACGAAAAGCGAAAGGGAGACAGCGAAAGCCAAGGGGAAGAGAAAGAAAGCAATAGGGCAGACAAAAGAGTAGGGGAAGGGTTAATTTAATGAGTAATGATGCGGATGATACACTGTGAGAAATGCTGGCAAATACAAGTAAAGAAAACAAAATTCGGGCGAAACCGAATTTTATATACGCTCGCGTTTTATTTTTTTTTATGGGCAGTGCCATGCGCATTTTTCAAAATTTTATAAAAATCCAGTTTCTTTGTTTAAAATCGCTCCAAATGTCAAATATTACCAAATTTTTTCTAATAGATACCGAAAAACAAAAGCTTTTGCATTTTTCAAAGCTTCAGTTAAATGGGGCCTTGACCATTTTCAACCTAGCCTGGCCAAAGAGCAAACTATATACCACGTTTCATTAGGAAATCTCTATTTTTACTTAAGTCTTCGTGTCCATGGACAGATGGACGGACGGACGACAGACAGTCCGATTCCTCATATTTCATAAACCATAACCTCACGTTACATCTTTACATTACATAACGTCAACACATCATATCACATCAACATAATCACATCATACCATCACATCATAACACATTAAGTTCTGCAACAATTCGCTGAAAATAAACTCGCACATATCGTTATTTGTGATCTTCCTTATAAAAATCAATTGTTTTTTTAAGTGTGTTAACCCCTTCTTCCTTGTTGTGTCTGACAAGCGGCGCCACTTACTTAGCTACATTCCACCATTCCACCATTGCACCTTTGTTGCTACCAAATTGTATGGTTTTTATTGTTCTTTTGCCAACATTAATTTGGCAGCAACGCCAGCGCCCTGCTCCGTGTTGTTGGCAATTTTTATGCTCAATTAAAATGTTTTAATGGAAATAAATGCGCTTAATTAATAAACACACATTTTGCGGTAAAAGCGAATTTGGCGAAACGAACCGCTTGACGGCAGCCATTTAACGGAAGCGACAAATTGTGTGTGTGTGTGTGTGTGTTTGTTTGTTTCTGCTTCATTTCGCTGCCATTGTGTATTGTTAATGATAATTATTGTTTTTATGCTTGTTACTTTTGTCGTAGTTGTTGCTGTCATTATTGTCATGCTGGCAGCTATTGGCGATTGAAATAAATGTAATTTTAGCGCGTTCGTGTGGCGTTGGCGGCGACGGCAGCTGTTTATGTTGTGGTTTGCAATGATTATAGAAATGAATTTCGCCAACGAAATTGGCTTTTGTTCTGCATTACATAATTTTTTTTTTTTTTTGATATACATATGTAATTAGCAATAAATAGGAGTATACAAATGCATGCATTTTTATGTGTGTGTGCGTGGTTTTGTTTGCTTTGCATTTCCTGTTGATGTGCGACTTTTAGTCTCTTGAATCACCTTGTGCGTATATTTTATTGCCTACTCTTAGGCGGCAAAAAAGAACGTAAATCTATACAAAGAACGTAAATCAAAGAACGTTGTGTCAGAGAACGTATAATAATTATTAGTTTCAAAAAAAGCGTTAACCAAAATTTATTTGCAATTTTAAAGTTACATGTTTTGTTCTTAACTGTGGTTTACCTATGTAAGAAGCATTTTTGCACTTCGCTCAATGTCTTAGAGAAAATTTTTTTTGAATTTTTTCTTGAACGTTCGCTCTTCTTAGTTGGCCGTAGTATTTAGATTTCGTCGTTTGATTTCTTTCTTTGTCACGTCCATCACACTTCTTGGATGGTGGTAAGGTCAGTTTTTGCTTTAACAAGCACATCAACCAGCCGAGCAGAGGCGCCTTCACAATTAAGGGTCCGGACACTTCAGGTGCATGTCTATAAATTATATTGCTTGTACCAAAAGCTGGATGGTCTAACAAAAACTTGTCCACTCTTATGGGGACTCCTGTAAACTGAACCCATCTCCCCGACGAAAATAGCCATAAACAATATCTTTATTGAAACACTCAGATTTGGACACACTTCCTGACATACATAGCACTTTCGCTTTTATATGCTGAATTCCTTAAGTACACTAAAGCGCACAAGTAAGAGTTTCTTCAAATATGTAACTAGGTCTCAATCAAAACATCCACGTCAGCAGCTTACTCATGTATGAGACACACAAAAAAACAAGCATTAAATTGAAACATGAATGCTTTATGTCCCTACAAAGACACACACAAATATTCACATTACCATACATACATATCTCGTATATGAGTCAGGGAACTAAGCAAAATCAAAAATGCAAATTCCGGCCCGTCTGCAGCCAACAGTCACAGCCACAGCCACAGCTAAATGCCAATTGTCGACATCTCCAGAAGTGCTTCCTGGTTCGAAGTGGCGCGAAGGAATTAGAAAAATTTAGATGCCGTACACTTGTTTGGCTGAGCGTCTGATTGCATCAGCCGCAAGCAACAATTGCAAGCAACAACACCAAGCAAATAATTGAATTCGAGTGAATTGCAGGCAAGGGAAGCGAGCTGAGACGGCAAATATTTATTACAGTCAATTGAATTTGCGGTCAAGCAGTTTGCAAATAGAAAAAATGCAACGAATTCGGTTAAGGGGTTGAGTGGTGGGTGTGAAAGGCAAATAAATCGACCAGTAGGCCTAGGTTCTGACTTTGGCTTTGAGCGCATTCGAGTGCTTCAGGGGGGCGGAATGTGCAAGTGCACAAGCAGTTATGGGTGATGCAACCACACACGGACGCATTTAGTTAATTCCCTGCAGAAAATTAATGAACTAAATTTGGAGAGGGCAGCCGCTGAGCCGGCTTGTGTTGCACAACTGCACATGCTATGACTTGGTGCGTTCTCTTAGTACCCAGATGCGAATCTCATAAACTACATCTACCGTTGGGAGTCGCCATAAAACTGTAGGTCCATCCTATTTTCTTAAGACAAGTGATAGTACCTGAGCCATGCCAGTGAAGTGAAACTTCTCTTTAATCGTTTCATAATCCAAACATAAGACAAACTAAGACAACACGTCATATCGCTGTGTTGCGCAATTTTTAATTCACTTCGCTGCAATGAGTTGACACAATGTGTGAAATGCAGTTAGTAAAGGTAAGGTGACAGGTGAAATGAGGTGAGTTTATGTATTCACCATTGCAGTGGTTGAAGTTTCACTCCAAGGTGCGGATACGCTTTTCCATCTCTTCGGACTTCAAGTCCAATCTCCATACAGGGCCACAAACTAGTCAAATGTTGAGTAATTCAAAGCTTGCCAATTACATAAAATTATTGCATATGTACATGTGTGTGTGTATGTATGTTCGGACATTATCGCTAACGAAATTTTGCAATATTCTTAATGTGAGTTTCGGTGGCGTTATTGAACTTAGCAACGCTCGAATTACGCGGTTGTAATAGACACCAAATGAAGTGAGTAAAATCGCGTTTGCAAACAAAAAAAAAACAAAAAAAAACAAGCGAAACAACAGCAAAATGTATAGCTTAGCAGTAAATCAAAGAATGAATGTGCACACATATCTACATACATACATACATACATAAATATATACCATATACTCGCACGTTTGGTTGTAAAAGGAAAGAAAGGCTCCATGGTTAGGGAAAGCTTTCAAAATTAATTTAGGTGTTTTTTTTTTATGTGACAGCATTTACGCTCAAATTACGCTACCCACGGCACTTGCACAAATAGGCGACTGCCCATTCCCACCCTACTTTAGAGGAGTGTCGCGTTTTTGGCTAGACTCATTTGTAAAAGCAGAGTGTCGAAATTCGCAACTTCCTTCGATAATTTGTGGTTGTACATACTGTTTATATTATCAACTGTATACATATATTGCATTTTTTTTTATGTGTAAATTTGAGTTGAATATCCACTTTTGTATTTTTGTTCAACTTGCGTCATTTGATGCGCGCAAATAAACTTTGTTACAAATCTATTTATTTACTTTTTCCAGGCGCTATAAATAAATAAAAAATTTATTGCGCTTTCAAATGCATTCGTGATTGTTTTGTAACACCGTTGACTTCCACAACATATGTATGTATGTATGCATGTTTGCACAAATACTGGCATCTTATTAAGTTCCAAGTACTTGTCAATCATTTATCAGCGCTTCGTCTTTTTCGTTTTGACTGTGTCATTCTCTGGATGTACGGTTTTTTTTGTTGTTGTAAGCTTTTCTATATTTTTTTTGCAATGTTCTGCTTATTTTTATTACCTAAATAGGCTAATAAAAACTGCCACATTTCCATTGTCACCTGCACCTTTGCTCATTCGCTACTTTTAGCCCCACTTTTGCAAGCGCAATTGTTCTCGCAGCTTTGTCTAATTAATAATTAAACTTCTTATCAATGCGTTTTATTTATAAATGCATATAAATTATGCGATTGTGTATGAAAATTTCAATGCCAGAAGTGAAATTAGGTTGTGCAAGTGCATGCACGAATAAAAACACAGACATGTTTAGTTTGTATAGTTCATTTGAACTTTGATTTCAAAATGAGTGTATGAACACTTGTTGAGTCGGTGTACACCCGAAGCTTGCGCAAGACTGGGTAGCATCAACACTTTTATTTTATTTTTTATATTTTTCTATTTTAGTTTAAATAGTTAAATTTTATATTTCACTCGGATAAGAATGCTTTCAGTGCAATTCAAGTTAGTTAATAAAATATTTTGAAAACTTTACCTTTTAAAAATACACATAATTATTAATTTTTTTTCAATTTTTCTACTGCGACTACCTATTAAATATGCTTCAGTATTTACACATTGCTTTCCAGACTCATACCTTGGAAATAAGTTTTAGAAAAAAAAATAAACAGGAATAAAATATTCTACAGACGGTCCGAATTCCAATTAGTTTGAAAATACTACTATGTATGTACTTACATACATATGTATATTCAAATCTAAAATATTTTTTTTAAAAGTTTGAAATTGTGTTTTGAATAATGCGAGTACATTGTATGAACAAATTTGAATTTTTTTCTATTTTGTACAAAGTTGTTTAAAGTGTGGGTTTATATAGTTTTTGTCTAGGCGAATTCAAAGAAGATTCCCATCAGCTGATTGCTTGTTCTATCTACGCCTTATGAAGTGAAAGTGTCAAAATGGTTATTTTGTTTATATTTTAAATTTCTATTTATGTTCGTAATGGAAAATTCCATGTGTAAGACAAGCAGCACATAATATTATGAAGAAATTCATTTGAATATTTTTACTATAAAACCTCAGTACGTTTGCTTTTTGTATCAAATTTGAAATTCCACCCATTCGTTTATTTTTGTTTTTCCAAGTTTCTTTGTCATTTTCACCGCAAACTACACAACATTTTTTGCTTGAATGAATTCGCCTTGGTTTTTGTTAGTGCATGAACCAAGGCGAATTGATTAAAGGTGGTGCCAAAGCGAATTCATCAAAATTTGTCAAATAAATAATGTCATAATCGAAGAGAATTGAAGAATGGAAGTTATTGTTTTTTTGTTGTCAGATGGTGTTGGTAGGCAGCTTTACTAGCGCCTGCGAGTTGTATAGGCTGCTCACTAGCGCCTGTGGGATTTGTAGGCAGCTTTACTAGCGCCTACGTTTCGCTCCAAGCTGCGTACGGTGGTCTCAACCACATCAGCCGCTTATTGGAACCTTGAAAAAAGGTCCTTTCCCACTTTCTATTTTTTTTAAACACACCGCGCACTTTCCCATTTTTTATAATTTGAAATGTCTTTTTTTTTTTTTTACAAAATTTCACAAGTTTTAAAATCACGAGCTTCAAAATATCAAAATATGTAAAGAAAATTCTTCGTCATTACCTTTTACTGACATCCTTAATTTTATAAAATAAGAAGAACAAGCAACCAGATGAGTAATTACCACCACCTTATACATATGTATGAGTTCACCTTGTGCATGAACTGCATTCGAATTGAACTGGAAATTTTAGTGTCAAAGTTTGGAAATATAAAATGATTTTGCTATTGTTGTCAAGTGCACTATACTCGTTTAAGTATGTATGTTCATATATGTAGGTATATACATACATATATATAAGTATGTCTATGCACACGTACACAATCTTCATTGCTTATATTAACACTCAAAGTCATGCCTTGAACGAGTCTGGGTATATGTTTTTGGCCTTTTAGATTAAGTGTGATGTTTTCAATTGAAAATATTTTTGTGCGATGTTGGCAATAAAATTTAAAATAATTATACTTCGATTAGTTTTATGTTTTATTTAGAAAAACGAATAAGAGGTTCTAATTTTTTTGCGCGTGCAAACTAAAGCTTCTAATTTTATACTACTGATAGTGTTATATTTTTCAAGGTAAGGGCACGCTTTTAATCAGCAAATATACAGAAAAGGCGTAATAAAACAAACAGAAATTTTGCAATAACTACGCAAGATTTATTGTCTAGAGCTCACTAGTGCTGAGGTGAGAAAAAAAATATTCGCCGTCTCGATGAGAAATATAAACATAAGTTCATATGGTTTTTAAAGAAACTACGTTATAGTTAATGCTATCTCTTAAGGACCATCTGGCGTTCAAAAAAATATTTCAATGCCTTAAATAGTCGATTCTGGTAGCTCCTTTCATTTATGTTGCAACATAGAAATATCGTAAATTTAAAGCGAAGTTTGGCATGGAAATATTTTAAATTTTTCTCCTATTTGACTATTTGATCGTGTCAGATACGGTCAAGCAAAAATTCATACATATACATATTCTTGATATTGCTTTTTTTAGTTTTAAGCGAGTTGAACCATTTCAAAGTCATTTTAAGTGAATAAAGAAGCCAAAAATAAATTTTAAAAAATGTGTATCCGCCCCTGAACTTTCGCTCGCTGATAATTTACAGATAATTGTCAACGCGATGCCACCTGTCTCCGTTTTATGGCCATTTATTATCATTTCACACCTCGCAGCTGAACTTTATAGTCGAAATTGTTTGCTGATAAGCAGATGACTTTGCGTGAAACATTTTTGAATCAATTAAGACAATTATAATTTTTTTTTTACTAAAGCGAACTTACGTCTGTATATACGTAAATAGTACATACATGCATACATACATATGTATGTATGGTTAATATTGGCTACTCGCAGTACAAAAATGATCAAATTTGGTATTTATTTTTACTACGTTTTATGGTTGACATTAAATTTTTCACTTACAAGCGAAAAATTTTGTAATTTTACGTAGTTTACTAAACGACAGACTATTTACAGAAACTTTTGATTGCAAACATATGTATGTACATGTACATACATACATATGTATGTGCATAGCTCAACATACATTCATACGTAAATGTGATTTTTACCCTGACGTAGTCATAAAACTCGCTGTTGTTATAATAACGAAAACCTTTTGGAGGTGAAGTTCAAGCTAATCTTAAAATTTCAATATCAATGTCATTTGACTTCACTTTTGCAACGAATGAAATAAAATGCGACGAACGATTTTCATTGTTTTTATGGGAGCGGAATTGTTTTGCGGACTTGGTTTGAACCCTTCGAGTCTTATATACACTGAGTGAGTAAACTTTGAACGCAATAAGTACTGAGAGAGTGGAGCCTTAAACTCTTATTTAGATATTTCTACTTGAATTAATTAATTAATTTATTTATTTATTTATTTATTGAGTCTATTGAACAATAATTTCCTTACAGACTATTAACAATATTATGCTTAATAACTAAGAAAAGAAAATTTCAAAATTTAAAAAGTTGAATCCAAAAGATTTTTAAAAACATTTTTTGCATAAGGAAAATCTAATAATACCTTGTTCGATATCATATTAAATTCACCAATGGCACGGGCAATAGGGGCATTACGAGCATATTCAGTTTTGTAATTAATACCATAAAACGGCAAAAAATTGCGTAAACTTCGCTGAGGAATGTTAAAATTAAGTTTTACTAATAGAATGGGGCAATCAATAGCGCCATTAACCAAATTAAAAATAAAAGACAAAGAGAGTATGGATCTTCTAGAATCCAACGATTTCAAATTTATTAAAAGTAGGCGTGAACTATACGAAGGTACTGGTTCCGAAAAATTTAAAGAGCGTAAAGCAAACTTAAGGAATACTTTTTGGACACGTTCAATTCTGTTTACTAAATTGGCATGGTATGGTCTCCAAATGATCGATGCATATTCTAAGTTAGAGCGTACAAAAGACGTATATAATAATTTAAGAGTGTAGGGATCAGAAAATTTCGTACTATTACGCCTCACAAAACCTAACATCGCATAAGACTTTGCAACAATATGAGAAATATGACTGTTAAAAGTAAAATTAGAAGAAAAAATTACGCCAAGATCCTTGATTTCATTGAGAGATTCTAAGACTGATGAAGCAATACTATAACACGTAGGCACAATATTGTGACAATTTGCCTGATCTCGCGCGATTGTCCGGCACGGGTCAGACTTGGGGCAAAATACCTAAGTTTAACCACAGTCGATCCTTTTAAATATCAGAAATGCATCTACAAATCATTATTAAAGAGTTTTTTAGTAGGTATATTGGTCCGTTGGGGACGGAATACAAATGATCTTTTACTTCGCGGTGTCCCCTGCTCTCTGCTACACCCCATTATTTATCACCCCAAAAGATATCCACACTCAGCCTTTTCATTCATCAATTCAATAAAGAGTTAATTAAATTATTAAACCAAACAATACTCTCACACACTCTCTGACATACATATATGTACATATACATACATATTACATATCTATTACTATGTATGTATGTATATTTGTACATGCATCAAAGCGTTTGTGTGTAATTTCAAAAGACGCCTTTGCAAATGCGCACCACTTTTCGCACACACTCTCTAACACCGCTCAACAATAACAACAACACCAACATCCACACTTCATTTAACTCCACTCCACTACACATCCCGCCCTAAATATGGTGTTCGAGTGGCCGACTTAACTACTGCGGCACCACACATTGCACTCCTCCTCGATCACCCCTTCAATTGAGCAATTGAAAATGTGCGCCTACCCGCTGTTGCTGCTCTTGTCATACCCCATTTTTTGTTTCATCTGCTAATACTCGTTTACTACTTATTTACTAGGTAAGCACGCACTGATCTTCGCCCACCGCCTACTTCACTCGCCCACCACACCTCCTTCATCCACCATTCTCACACTTTGTCCTCCACAACAAGTTCTTGTTCGCATTTCAAATGCTGCTGCTGTTCGCATTGCAGTGATCCCTTATAATAAGCAAAGTAAGAAGTCGTGCACTGGAAATGCTGCTCCACTTGTTTACAAATAACAAGTAAACGAACAACGAAAAAAAGAAAAACATAAAACAATAGCAACGAGTTCAGCAAATGTGACAGAGGTGGCAGCAGGAGCAGCGTCTGTTATCTCAGCAACATTTTGCACATCCAGGCTGACGACGTTCGCATCTTTGGAGAGTCGCGTCATTTACGAACTGCAAATTATATTACGAGTATTATCTCTCACAGCAGAAACAGACAAAACTATGTGTGCGTATGCATGTTCCTATTAGGCATGTCAATCCCAGGATTCCGGGATCACGGCCTCTTTTAACTCCCGAATATCCCGGGATAAGTGTGTTCAAATTCCGGAGTTGTAGAAAACAAGGAGCTTAATAGCCATTTATTTATCAAATTTTGTATCATTATTAAAAATTCCCCTTTCAAAGGTGAAACAAAGCCTTTAGAGAGTTCACAATCGACAAATAACACAGCTTGTTAACTCCCTTAAGTCTTTGTCCTTGCCATTATAAATGAGCTGTAGATTATTCCACTCGAGTAGAAAGCGATGAATTAACGACAAGGTGCCTGAAGTGGAGAAGGCAGAAAGTCTCAAAGATAAATTGCATTAAGTTTTAACGAGCAGCTCGCAATTGTCCAATAATCGAAAGGCATTTAATTTATCAGAAGACTTGGTAAAAGAAATTGATAGTTTTTGTAATGAGGCGATAAAAGTGGCTATGTTATACAGAGAGCATTTAACTTATTGTCGACAATCCAACCAACAAGTGTTGAGGCGCAGCAGTGCTCCGTCTATACAAAATATATATATTTATACTTGAAGTATAAATTAGTTTGTATGCGTGTCAAATTTTACGTTTTTTTTTTGCTTAAAAATACCAATAAATAACATACATGATTTACAACAAATCGTCCTTCTTTGTTCTATTAATGTTATTTTGTATACTTCTATAATACAACCATGACAGATGTGTTAAATTTGTTGGCAAATTAAAAATAACGAATCAAAACTTCGTGAAATTCGGGATCCCGGTTTGTCCCGGGATTTCGTTTTCAAATCCCGAAAACCCCGGGATCAAGAAAATGTCCAAAATTGACATCCCTATATACATACATATGTATGAGTTTGCATTTAAACCCAATGCATCTGTAACTTTTGATTACGACGCACTCACCACTGGCATCCGATCATAAGGATTAGTTTAGTTTCAAGTCGGCTCCTCTATGTTTTGGATAATCAAACTTTTAGTTTGTGTCCGGATCCGGGGCCAGGAAAATAAAACATGAACAATTTATCTACTGTTTTGATCCTTCTTCTTGCGTTGGGTACAAAAAGTTCGATTCATTTGATTCCACAATTTTTTTTTTCACACACACACTTACTCACACGCTGATGTGTTGAGTTGTAAGTGACGCTCATTAATGCCCGCCAGTGAAGTGTGTAATAAAATGATTGTATAAATATGTGCAGGTCTGGGTAAAAGGCAGGGGACCAAGGCGAATTCATTAAAGGTGGTGTTAATCAATCAGCTGAGTGGTGGTTGGTTGTCAAGATCAATTGTTTAGTTGCAAATAATCAATTGTTCCCTTTAACTACAGGAAATTTCAACATATGGTTCACTATAACTTTTTGCGGTGACTCTAATAGTTTAAAAATTATTTCGCGAAAGTTAAATACAAAGGAGATACATTTTGACAATAACCCACCAAAGGGTTGCATTTTTAGAATCGCTACCACCTTACATCACTTCGCCTTGCAGGGGACATTTTAAAACGAAAGAAAGCAACTCAGTTTTAAAATTTACACAAAATTAATCAAACGTGTAATTCTGATCCAATGAGATTTAGTGAGGCGCTGATAAATATTGTCAGTGGGAACTTTCAAGGCTCATAATTATTATATGAACTCGACACTGTTGCGAAAGTATCTGCCATCTCATGACATGCATGAAATTACTTTTGGATTATTTTATTAGGTTGGATGGAAAAGTTTCAGTAGACCGAGAAAAGCGAGTTATTGAGCGCTCAATGGTTTTGGGTCACCGAATCTGAGAAACTTATCGACACCTTGTCTTTCTTGACCAGTTGGGAGACCTGCAACTTAATTACTTGCAAATAATAAGACCGACACTTATAGACTTAGAGACTTATATGTAGGTACAACTTAGTCAGTGCGTGCTCTTCTTATCTACAAATGCAGGTCCTAAGTAAAGTTGTTTGAAAGTATTTAGATCGCAAGTAGCAAGCAACATAAGTGAGCTCTGAAATATTTTATATGCCGCTTTCTAGCCCCCTCCCCCCGCCTGAAAAACGTGCAGCACTGGCAACCACTGGAGCCATTTACATAAATTAGGCCACTTCTCATAATTGCCAATTGTGTAAATCGTCCCAAAACAATGTTGAATATCATGCGGATTCGCGTAAATGCGTAGTGACAATTCCAGAATTTCGAGCAAAATTTTTTTAAATTTACATAACGCAGCTTCCAGTACAACAAGCCGTAACACATATTCATATTGAACTTGGAATTGAACTTGAAACAATTACATACACATATACCAATTACTGGAGTGACCTTGAGGAAATGGGAGCCGCACAAACCTGCCTACATACATACATACATACGCTCGAGCACAGTGCTGCGCTAGAAAATGAAAATAAACAATAAACATACATACGTATATGTATATCCGCTGCCTCCGCTGCCTCCACTGCCACCAACACAGTTTCGACGTCTACCCGCTCGGGCAGCAGAAACCAGTTCACCAGTTCAATTGCTGATCGTCGCACGCAAAAAAATGTTTCGTTAATTCCTGCCGCTGCGATTGCTGTCACAGGCATTGTCGCTGCTACCTACTGCTCTAATTGAATTTTTATTTCTTCTGTCTCGAACAATGCGCTCCATCCCCAAAGAGGCGCGTTACAACACCAACAAAAACAATATCAACATAACAACAACAGCTCCTTCTATAGCTGCGTCGGTAATGAACGCAGCACGAGAACGGTGGCGGCGGCGGTAGAGGCGGTGGACGTTGAGGGGTTAGCGATGGCGGCGGTGTCGATAAATCGTGTGGTCTGTGGAAATTTAATTATCAATTCAATGCGCCGAACGCGCATAATAATCACTCATTAAGCCGCAAAGGATAAACACTGACGCGGCCACCGACGCGCGATTGCTGAGGGATCGCGCCTGAGAAAATGAGAAAATCGGCAGAACATATTCCGGCAGTGATAGTGCATTGAAGGTGTGGTGATTGTTGTTGCTGTTGTTATTTTTGTTGTCGGTAGTATTGCGCCTGATCGGTTGCGGCGGCGCAGCATAAATAAACCAAAGCAAGGCAGTTCGAACCGCAATGGAAAGAACGCCAACAACATTACCACCACCACCAACGGCTACGATATCAAATGAGCGCTGACATGGCCAATGAGTTGTAATTACAGCAACACACAGCATGCTTACATACAGAGCAAAGCAGCGAGCGAATGATAGCGTGACAGTAGGCAAACCGAGCGCAAAAGTAGAGTAGAGCAGCTGAGGATGTCAGGTCGGATATGTGCCTCAAACTCGCTGGCAACATTGATATACTCGTAGAGCAGTGAGAAGGAAGACAGGGAAAATGCCGCAGTCGCAGCAGCAGCCAACGCACGAGATGTTGATAGCAGAATCACAACAACAAGCAATAACAGCAATTATCAACAAAAAACTGGTATTCAACAATTATCACCAGCTGATTGAGAATCTTGCAAATGAGCAATGAAAGGGATTGGAAAAAAGGCGAGAAGTCGGTTGATCCAGCGGAAAATTAATGGTGAAATTTTAGAAGAAAAAAACAAAAAACAATAAGAAATCATCTGCTCAGACGACCTGTTGCGCAGGTACATACAGGTGTCGCCGATGCCGGAATGGAATAACGAGTTGTGTGCGTAGAAACTAAAAGGATATTCATTCATCTTCCACTGAACCAGTTATCGCAGAGAATTTATGCGCATCTTTAAGGGCCAAATATTTCAGGTTTTTGAAAATATAAATTTATGGGATGCAGAGCCTTTGGGAGGCATGTAAATTCTGTTAGTAATGGATTTTAGGCCGGTTTTAGTAGCGTCCAAAACCTGAAATTCTGCACCGAGTGTGTGCTCCATGCTGCAAATGTTAGAAAATTGTTTATTGCATTCATTTCGAAAACCAAAATTTGCTTCCAAACTAAATTAGTGAAAAATCGACCCATCATTCAAATTCACACGCTATGCTTATCTTTGCGCATACGCGCGCTTCTTATCACACACGCAACTTCAAAGGTAAACAAGCAGAAAACAATATTATCAAGCAACAACAAATGCAATTGACAGTCAACTGACTCGCTGCAAGCTCACCAGCTTTGCCTGAATTATCAGATTTTTGCGATAACAATTTTCTTTGATTGTCGCTCAGTTGTTATGCGCTCTCAGCAACATTTCATCGCTACTGCATTGTTTGTAATTGCCGCCAACTGCAACAACATATGCATTATAAAGTGGCGGCAACAACAACAACAATAACAACAACAAAGCGCACGATGCGAAGTTATTATGATTCTAACTGATTATGACGTTTTCGCACTGCCGTAACACCACTCCACACACACACAAACACACACAGTTGTGCACATGCATGCCGGCAACTCCACCGCTCCATCATCAACGTGCTGAGCAACTCGAATCGATTTCTTGTTTGTTTATATGTTTTTGGGGGAGCACTACTGCTCCACTGAGCAAACGGATTCGAACAGCTGTGCGCACGAATGAGCGCTCGTCCATCGTTTATTTTGGGTGATCGGCGACGAGCGTATGCCGCACCGACACTCGCATCTGATCGGAATGGATCGCAACTCTCGTCGTCGTCGTCGTGGTCGGCGCCGCCACAAAAGTAGGCAGCAATACGCCGGCGAGCTGCAGTCTTTTAGAAGCGCGCGCATTTAATGGTTCGAAAGCGCACAGCGAGTCACAAATCACAACGGTCGGACTGTTGTCTGCAAAAGTGTTATTGTCAACAATAAATCAGTAATATTGCAATAAAAGCGTATACGGATATCAGTGATGAAAAATTTTAAATTATATAAGTCCTGCTTGTGAAAATCATAAGCCGAAAAAGAAGCTACTCGAGGAGAAGCATAAAAGCCTAAGGCATTTCAAAGGGAAAGAAAGTGATAGAAATTTAATTTAAAACAATTGGTTTTAAACCAAACAAAACAAGTGTGCAATAAAAAAAAAATGCTTACGACTATGCGAGTATATAAAATAAATTGTTTGTTGTGCAATGAAATTTGTTTAATGTTAAAGGGTCTGAGATCAACTGTGCGAAATTGAAAGTTCTGAAATTTATGTTGTCATTGAAGCAACTGCATGGATTTATACCAAATTTGAATGGTGTAACAAAAAGGTGTTTAAAAGGAAAATTCTTACTTTCAAAGTGTAAATAAGGTAAAGCCATTTGAGAGGAAAACATTCATTCGATTTAAGAAACATTCGATTTCATCAACACGTAATTCAAAACTCTTTTATTACGCAATATCTGGACTGAGAAAAATTTTGAATATCGTTTGTCTGACAAGAAAATTATTAATAACTTAACAAAAAAAATATTAGAAAGAAGAAACTGCCTCGTTAACTTTAACGCGTAGTTGCTCAGATTTGAGAGTTCAAATTAGAGATTCGCTATTAATATTGGCGTACTCAGATAGTTTTTGCAAAATTTTTAGCGGGAATTGGTTTTGATTTGGAAGATCTCTGCTCGCCAAATACTCGGTTGCTTAAAAGCTCTACTTCTAGAATTTTTCTGTTACGAAATGTTATTGGTAAAATTCGTTGCTCTAATTTAAACTAAAAACTTGATATTGCAACATTCAAAATTATATTAGCTTACTGATTTAAATAATTCGAAAAAATGCGTAAAAAGTGCAATAAAAAGGCACCAAAAAAGGAGAATAGAAAAAATGCCAATAAAAGAAAAAAAGGCAAAGAAGTAGTTTATTTAAGCATTGTATTTTTACAAGTACAACGAATAAAGTTTTAAACTAACTTCATTTAATAAAAGTTGTGTTCTTTGATTGAGACTTTGATCTAAGTTTAGTTTTTAACTCAGAAACCTTACTCTCTATAGCTAATATAGGAATTGCTGAATCACAAGATGTTTAAATGCAATTTTCAAATACTAACAATGTTAACTTTGACGCTTTTCATTTGTCTAGCTTGATTTCATTATCAAAGATTTACTGAATTTATTGCACTTCTTTAGCGTCTTAGTTATTATAGTCCTGAGATAACTCGTACACCTTCTCCACGCCACCCAAAGCCAAAGGAAAATTAGCAAAATGTCAAAAAATTGAATTCAATAAAAGTACCTTGGTGGAGAAATGAAAGCGACAATTTCTTAAATAATCAAATTCTCGGCCTATCAATGCCAAAAATATTCTATATATATTTGTACTTACATACATATTTATCATTAATTGACGCATATGCCCTTGAAAGATGTTGAGGTCAGACTGCACATATCTTTTAAGGTTTTTCTATCACAGAGCCTACCAACGCAAACCCATACATGTATATGTATGTATGTATACATATGTGTATACATATACCCGACACGTGCGTACTTATTTATAAGTATGTACACACAAATGTGATTAAAAGTAGTTGGGTAGCCAGCGAACCAGAAGCGAATCAACTTAGTTATATAATTCTAATTAAAAGCTTAACAAAAAATAAAAATAAAAAAAATTTCTAACTTCTAGTCTTGATTTTAAACGCCTAAACGGTTGCGCTCGGTGCGCAAATTATATAAACAAATCTCATAAAAAAATTAATATTTATTAGCGAAATTGCCTATGCCACGCAATTGTTACGCCGATCGAGCGCAATCTGAGTAATCGGCGCATGAGACCACTGACTTGACTTTTATACACACTTATGTATGTATGTACATGTGTATGTGTGTGTACTTACAATTGTACGAATAAGCCCACTTATGGAAATATATAATATGTATGTATGTATGTACGTACATATGTGTGTGTGTGTGTGCAAACTTACACCTGATGTGAAAAACCATACAAAAAAATGTGGCAAAGAAAAATGAAAACCACGTGTGGTATGGATTACACATACTCGTATATGCATATGTACATATGCATTAGTGTGTTTTTGAATGCATCTTTGCATGTGTGAGTGCGTGGAAAAGTGTGATTATGGAAAAATAGAAAACCACAAGTTTATTGCACCACTCAGTGTGAATGTATGAATTTCATATTTACAAATAGTTAATATTTTCCTGCATTGCTATTTTTGGTATTTGGTATTTTCATGGCGAAAGAGCCAATTGGCAGAGATACAAAAATGGGCAGTTCGAAAAAATCACGAACAATTTTTGTTTAACTTTTCAAAAATTTCTAAAAATATTTGTTACAAATATTCATATAAATTAATTGACTGGCTTCATTTCGTATCGGAAACGGCGTATTGCGCAATTCAATTTTTTTGTTTTTATTTTGATGTTCGGCAAAGAGTTCGCTTATTTGTTTAAAAATAGAATTCTGGCATAAAATGTTAATTGCTTATAAAAATTTATTATTATTAGCATTCGCTTCATTTTACTGACAATGTTTAGAGTGGCTTGTAATTCGGTCTCTAATTATCGCACGTTGATGTTAATAATAACCGATAATAATTGTAAAACGCAAATTTTTCTTGATTTTTGCAATATCATCTCCTATAGGATAAGATAATAATGACACGAGTTCCGTTAACCTCGCCAAACCATAAATGCCGTCTACGATAAGATAAACAAATGCATCTAAAACATTTGTATAGCTTACGTCAACGATAAATAATAAATATGCAATATAAATTTTCAAGGTTTTAACTGATTTGAGTTTGAACAATAATAATTATAATAATAATAATAATAATAATAATAAAAATGTGTGATTCATTGAGTTAATTTCATTTCCTCTCAAGGTCTCATATTCATAAACCGACTAAATAATGAAAAAAGTTATTTGATTCACTCGAAATTATTAAAATATTGCATAGAATTCTTGAAAAATAAGGGCAGATGAGTTCTTTCCAAAAGTTAAGAACATGAAACTAATAGTTGAATAGTTAAAAGACTCTATGTGTTAAGTAAGTATCGAAAACGACTTTTACAATAAAAATCAAAACTTATTTTTTGTGTTCCACGACCCAAAATTTGTTTCTACAAATCTTAAAAAAAAAACGCGTTTTTCATTACATTATTTTCTAGTTTCTGAAACGTTGTTTTTGTTATAAACATAAGTATGCCATAGCTCCTTTAGTAATTACGCCAACGTCTGATGACATAACATCTCACATTTATTCCGTCGTTGGCGTTGTTATCGTTTTTTTGTTTTTGAGTTCTTCATCCTCCTTCTCTTTTTATTCGCCAGCGAAATTGCGAAATTATGACGCTACAAATTTTCGCTGGATTTAATGTATAACTTTTACGTTATTATGTTTCTTTAATTTCGAAAGCCGATACTAAATAGCATTATAAGCATTTTATTTCCATTTAAATGAACTGGTTAAGTAGTTGATCAAGAAAAAAAAAGCAAATTTTTTATTTTTGGTTCTCAAATACGAATAGCCGTCGTTATGTCAGATACTTGAAGAAGATAATGAGGTACTATTGTGTAAATGAAACAAAATAGGCCCAAATATGAATTTGCGGATTTGTATAAACTTTGTTGGTGTACATGAATATATTAATTTGGTTAAAGAAATCACTGCCGGCAATTAATTTTGGCAATGACTTAGCGAAAAAACCATTGTTTTCGCGCCCACTCTAATTATGTATTTATGTAGATTAACTGTGCGACTGCTTTAAGCCAGTTTTAAGAATAAATTCTTGCCTCAGCCTTCACTTATTAGAGAAGCAAATACACTTTTCGGTTTACTAAATATTACAATGTTTTAATTTTGACACAATTAATTATTTTTTAAGTACATATGTGCGCATAACTTAAAATAGAAACCTTTACACTTTTAATCATCAAAAAAATAAAAAAACATCAATTTCAATGGATATACTAATCTTTGGAAATGTTCCCAGGAATATGCAACACCGCTATCTTAGAATACGTATGTATGTATATATTAGGGATGTTAATTTTGGGCATTTTGTTGATTCTGAGATTTTCGGGATTTTAAAACGAAATGCCGGGGCAATTCCGGGATCCCGAATTTCACGTAGTCGTGATTCGTAATTTTTAATTTGCCAAAAAATGAACACGTCTGTAAACGTTGTATTATAGAAGTATACAAAATAACATTAATAAAACAAAGAAGAACGATTTGTTGTAAATCATGTATGTATGTATTTATTGGTATTTTCAAGAAAATAAAGGAAATAAACGAAAAATTTTACACACATACAAAATAATTTATACTTCAAGTACACTTGTTGGTTGGATTGTCGACAATAAGTTAAATGCTCTCTGTAGGACATAGCCTTTATCGCCTCATTACAAAAACCATCAATTTATTTTAACAAGCCTTCTGATAAATTGAATGCCTTTCGTTTATTGGACAATTGCGAGCTGCTCGTTAAAACTTGATGCAATTTATCTTTGAGACTTTCTGGCTTCTCCACTTCAAACACCTCGTCGTTAGTTTGTAGTGAGGCTCATTTTCTACTCGAGTGGGATATTCTCCAGCTCATTTATAATGGCAAGGAAAAAACAAACAAAGCCTTAAAGCAGTTAACAAGATGTATTATTTGTCGATTGTGAACTCTCTAAAAGCATTGTTTTACCCTTGAAAGGGTAAATGGCTATTAAATTAACTGTTTTCTACAACTCCGGGATTTGAATACACGGGATATTCGGGAGTTAAAAGAGGCATGCCTAGTATAGTTGTATTTTTTGTACTTTTCAACTCACTTACGGAATAAAGAAACAAAAACCCCAACGAGCCTAGAAAGTTCAAAATTTAAACAACACTCATAAACTGTAATAAATTAGCATTAGAAATCTACAAAATATCGAAATGACAGTTTTTGTTGAATGTGCAACGACCAATTTTCGCCTTCCATATGACAACATGTTTTTCCTTAACCGACAAAACTTTGTGATTGAAATAAAAAAAAATTCCAAATTTAAATGTTATTCCCATATCGATCTTATTTAAATTATGATCCCAATTCGCAGGTCAAAGAACCAAAATTTTAAAATTTCCAGAAATTCTGATATTATATAATTTCATCATAAAGTAAAACCGAAATCAGGTAGAAACAGCGACAAAAACTTTTTATGACAAATATTAAGTGAGAGGGAAAAGAAAGTAATAGCGCTTCGCTTAATACTCCACTCCATTTTCGAGTTGTCATTGGCAATGAAGTTGAAAATTAATGCAATAACCACAGAAGAAGAAAAAGAAAACAATAGAAACTCAACATACAATCTCGAACAGCAAACGAATACCAAAAGTTATCCAAAAATACTAATAATAAAACCGAAAAATTCTTGTTTGTATTCTTGGCCACAACGAAAGCTTGCCTCATTATTTATGTAAATTTCTTTCTTGCTCCATTCGCCCCCCTGCAGCGTGCCGCCCGCGCACCGCTTAAACGATTAATCGTTCCTTCGTTGTAAGTCCAGTGGTAGTTCGCTTGAGTGCCATTTCGTTTTTTATTAACCTTACTTTTTCTTTTCGTTTACCAATGGCTTGTTTTTTTTTTTAAATAAAATAAGTGTGCTTGTTGTTGTTGACATTCTTTTTACCAAATTCTTTCTGGACGTTGTTTGCTTTCAATCGAAAAGTGCGCAGGCGCTCAAGTCGTTTGAAGCTATTTATTACAATTGTTGTTGGTTTTTTTTTTCACTAAGCCAACATGTTTGCGGCGCGCGCAGCACAGAGATTATGTCACAACGCCGAGCTGCCGCGCTGCCAATAAGCGGCGACGTTGAAGAGCTTTCGCCTTAACAACGTGCACTTCTTTTACACGCCCGACGTCGCCTTGCCCCTTGCGCCTGCTTATCTCCACGAAACTGGCTGTTTTGCAATTTATACATTCAAGAAGTCTGGAAGAGCTACTCATGACTTCACGCGGCTAGTTTTAACAAACAGCGAAAACCACTTTTCTAACGCTGGCCAACAACGTGGCCAGTTGTTCCGTGGGAAGCGTTTGTCTGGCTGCTACTCTGCCACAGCTGCTGTCGCTGTCGCTGCTATGGCCAAAGCGTCGCCGTAAACACAATGACGTGACCGAACCGCTCTTGGCCACCTGCCGCACCTCTTGGGCCTATGATGGTTGATTGTCCGTGAACCGCCTCACCATCAACCAGTACATCGGCGGCAGAGCCCTCGCTGTGGCAGAAAGCGTTTCCGCTGCTGGCGCAATAGACGCCAAGTTTGTCGACAGCGCAGCGATATTGATGTGCGTGAAGAGGAAGAGTTGAGAGTTCTAACAACTTTTCTATTTTTGCTGTTTGTTGTTGCTGTCTGTTTACTTGATTCCTGTTCCACTTCCATGAACAGTGTAAGAAAATGCAAGAAGCAGAGAAGAAGTAGAAGCGCCAACCGAGCATTAGAAATGCTGCCTTACAGCGCAGCAGTAGCAGGAAAACACGACTGCTGACCAGCAACCACTTTCAAAAGTCCAAATAACAGCTAGCGATCAACTATTAGACAGACATACAGCGACAACAACTAGCAGCGAAGCAGCAACAATTCTAACGTCTTTTGCCAACAAACAAACAACAGCAACAACAACAAGAAAGGCAACAACGTTGTTAATTAACGCTATGGCGGATACTAAAGATGTTGTTGTTATTGCTGTTTTTTGCTTTTATCCGCATGAACATTGAAAGTTGCCATGTTGGCCTCAGCCTGGCTCAGCGGCCACTATGAGGAGGGAGTGAGTGAGCAGAGGGGAGACGGCAGCAGGCTTAGAATAATTCTCGATTTTAGTTGCTTTTCGTTTAGATTCTTCGGCTTTTACTTCTAACGCGCTTCTAACCCTCAGCCAGCGCTGCCAATGGAAGCGCAGAAAAGTGAAAGACGTGGCTGCCAACGGCACGATGGAGTGGAGGAGTGAAGTGGCGCGGCAAAGCGAATCGTTGCAGCGCAAATGGTCATTGGAAGTAAATAATCTTGGCTGGCCTGGTGTGTTGTCTGTGGGCATGAAAGAGCGCACGTTCGCTTGGAAAGCGAGTAGCAAACAAGATGAATAGTAAAATGACTTGGCCTGTTATAGGCCAGTAGATAAAATTGGTTTAGCTAGCGAAAATAAAAATTATGAATAAAACGGTTCTTCGTTTTTTTTACTGTCAACATTTCATGTTAAATATATTTAGTAGATACTTAATTTCGTTGAAAAAGAAGATTTTAGTGAATTTATCTTACTACGAGTATTTCCCAAAAAACTAAATAATGTGTAACAGAACTAAGGTATTTGTCTTGGGGAATATGTCTCGGTCTTCCAGACCGAAGTATTTGCAATTCTCAAGGCCATAGACTACGTGGTGGAAAGTATGTAGGTGGAGGGGGAGGAGTATACGTGTCTGCAGTGACAGTCAAGCTGCACTCAAGGCATTAGCCAGCCCTATAACTACTTCCAAACTAGTTCGGCAATGCAAGTCTCGACTGAACTATGTTGGTAAACATAATAAACTTGCTTTATTCTGGGTGCCTGGTCACTCGGGAGTACCTGGTAATGAGACATCTGACCATTTGGCCATAATTGGCTCGGATCAGGTGTTCCTTGGCCCGCAGCCAGCTATAGCACTCCCACCTTCGGCCATCGATGCCAGCATCAGAAACTGGGTTAATACTGCTCTCAGCAATGACTGGGAGGCGTCGAGAGGTTGCAGATGGGCAAAACTCATGATACCTTCAATCTCAGAAGGACTATCAAAACACTTGCTCTCGCTTAACAGGCAAGACTGCAGGCAACTTGTTGGACTGCTGACCGGTCACTTCACGTGGCATAGACACCTGACAATGATAGGCGTACATGAGAACCCCATATGCCCATCCTGTTCTGAAGAGGAAGAGACGGCGGAACAATTTCTGTGCTTCTGCCACGCCTTTGCAAGAACTAGAGGCATTTGGTCGCGACGTGTTGAGAGACGAACACCTGAGCTCTTTGACACCCCAAAATCTACTAGGATTTATTCGTTAATCATGTGCAAGACTCATGTGAACTTGAACTATTTCACTAGGCGATAATTATAATTATCAGTGGAATCCTGATATTTTTATCATTATTATACGATTTAGCTTTTCAATGCCAAGTCTATGTGCGACATTAGGAAACAATAACAAATGCGAAATTCGCAAATTCAAAAATATTTTTTGTAACATAAGCGATAAGGCGCCCAAATCGTGCCAGCTAATGTCAAACTAACAAGTAATCGCTAATAAAATAAGTTGGAAACGTACCCAAATGTGAGTGCAATGTGTACATTGTAGCGACTACACTAATACTTACATACTTGAGTGTTAGTATGTATCGAAATCAAGAATTGTGTGTTTGCACAGCCAAATATCCGCAAACAACAGTTCGCAAGCCACAAATAGTTTTATTTTTTGTTTTTTAAGCGCAAAACTCTTTATTTGTTGTGTCATTAGCTCGACTTAAATCAGACTGGAAAGATTTTACCAACCTTGAATATAGAATTTTCGTTTAGTTACTTAGCACTTTTCGCTTATGCTGAAGTGTGGCTGAGGTTCTGTTGTATTTACTTCCTCAACGGACCACGGTGGACGCTGTGGTCGAGTGGGTAGCGGTGCGTGCTATAACTCGATATGCCGCTAGGTTCGAGGTTCGAATACCAGCCACGGCAAGCAAAGTCTTAATCATAGAAAAGTTTATAGCGGTCACACCTCGGCAGGCAATGGCAAACCTCCGAAGGTATTTCTGCCATGCAAAAGCTTCTCATTCAATACATCTGCCGTTCGGAGTCGGCATAAAACTGAAGGTCCCTCCATTTGTGGTAAAATATAAAGATGCACAACACAAATGGTAGGAAAAGTTCGGCCAAGCACTAAGCTTTATAGTGTAAGCGCCAAAAAAATAAAAAAAATAAAACGGGCCACTGTTCGTATTGCTTGGCCACCACTGTTGTGACTTCTAATGTGATTCAAATGCGATTTAAGTTTGGCATGCCGCAAAACTGTTTTTTATTGTTTAGAAAAAAAAAAAAGCTTGTGAAAATAATTTATGAACATAAATTAAACATAAGCGCAAAAATTCGCCAACAAAGTTCATTGAGCTCCGCCGCGCACGCTTCGCTTTTTGCCAAGCATTTTTAATGGAATAGCTTTTTTTTTTTAAATCAAAATATTTCTGCCACCATTGCTGTTGGTATTTTTCTTCATTGTCTTTATCTAATGCGAAAGAAGCCGGTTTCGCCGCTTATTTAATTTCAGTCAGTCAGTCGGTGAGTCGTACGTGCGGCGATCTTTGGCGATAATGCTTCCATCCACCAACAAACAACAAACACTTATGTATACGGACAAGCATCGCCGTAACAACAATTAGAACAGGCAATAGCAGAAATCGCTGAATTGAGACGCTGCCGAGTTGTCAATACACCGGCTCCACAGATGGGCTAATGCCCAGCCGGCCTGCTGACTGCTTGTAGACTTCTAATGCGCAGGCGCGCAATGCTTAGCTACTTCTAATGGTCGCTGCGCTGCCGGCTCATCTTCGTCGTTGGTTGTTTTTGTTTTTTGTTTGTGTGCTCGGTTGTTTGGCGCATATTAATATGGCAATTATGAACTGGCTTTATTTAATGCGCGCATGCGCATGCGCAAAGTGCTAATATACGAGTATTTAACTCAGATGTATGGATGGATGGAGGCATGTTTATGTACATACATATATGTGAAGTCTTTTCGCTTGCCGGCTTGTCACTTCCGAAACTAATTACATACATATGTATATAAAATCTAAGCCATGTGTATATGTTTGTGTGCGTGGGCATCGCATAGAAAGTGAATTTTTTCACCAACCGGTTACTGGCCTAGGCAAAGGGATTGCTGGGCTGGCATGGGCTTAGGCAATTTTCCACCTTTGACTGCGGCTGATAAAAGACGTGTGCATGTATGTTGCGTACAGCAAAAGTGTGTTAGCCGAACAGCTACAACAAGAACTTCTGACCAGCCGTCCGCTGTTTAATACGCACAAATCTAACTATTGCCTGACAAGTTGAACGGAAGTTTGCGCATTAAGCTAAAGAAGGAAGTATTTGCTTTTATTGAAATGTGAAAATGAATTTATTTAAAAGGCGGCAAGCTTAGTTATTTAAAGGCAAGTAAAACAAGTTTCGTACGGATTCGCATTGCGTTTAAATGGATCATTAAATGATTTTGAAGATTTTTTTATTAGGCAATTTTAATTTAAAATACCTACGTGAATTAGCGTGTGTGAACATTCTTTAGGCACAAGGTAAGCGGGAAGTCAATCTAGTTTTCATACCAAAATATGTTGTTGCAATAATTCTAATTTTAAGAAAACTTTTGATTTTGCAAAAACTCTCACGGCAACCATGTGATTCCTATGTATGTACATACATCGTTAAAAATGTTAAGGCAAAACTAAGCATTTATTTCAATTTGGTTTGGCTACAATTTGATCGCTCAAGTGATCACACGTGAGCTTGCTTCTCCAATTCTGTTCATCCCTTAGGTCATTTTTTAGCGTTATAAATTTAGAACTACGAGTATGTATATAAATATGTATGTACGAACGTACTCTTAAATATGCATACACCACTTGTGACCTTTCTGCGTACGCGTTTAAGTGTGTGTGTGTGTGTGTGTCAGCTGAGAAGTTATATTTATGATTGAAACAAAAATAAACGACTTCGGCATGTGATCTTTTGCCACAAATAGCCATTGACACATTGACATTCGATAGATGCATTCATAAATGCAACACATATGTATACAAATATACTATTTTCAAAAGTATAAAAGGACTTGCAGCAAATAGAGTAGGTACTTCAGTGATTTACGTGCATGTTTGCGGTATTGTGTTTGGTGGCTAAGAGTTTGTTGAGTGTGGTGCTATTAAATTACACAAAAATGTTTGAAAAAAATGTACTAAAATCGTGAATGAAATCACATGGCTTTGAAATTTATTTTCGAAAGGTTTGTTAAATGGTATATTAAATAAAGTCTTCATAAAGGATAAAAACAATATTTTCAAATGTCTGACGATACACCGGAGGCACTGGCAAACCAGCAATACAATTTTGTCATAAAAAATGCTACTTAACTGCCCTACGAAGCGGCCACACAACTGCAATTACGGACTGCAGCCTGAAGCACAAACGTTTGCTTGTAAAGGCGGTATCATTCCCTCCGATAATTAAATGTGTGTTACATCACAATAGTTGCTTACCACTTTTTTTTTGTTTTGAATTCAGTAATCTCTTTTCATCATTCAATGTCATACTAATTGTGAATAAAGCATATCGTACTCGTACCTACTCACTTCCCTACTTTTACTTGGCGTGCGCTGTGTACTCGTATATTCATACATATACATATGTATGTGCCTGTGTGTGTGTGTGTGTATGTATGTAAGAATAAACATAAAATTCACGAGATCGCCTTCTTCCCACATCGAACTACGCCAATGAAGATAAGAAACTGGCGATTGCCGTCATACGCGCCATATTCCACAACCACAACAATGCACTGACATTGAAATATTGTTTGTATGTAAGCTACAATAATTACGTATGTACATATGTACATAAATAGACTTGAATGAAAGAATTTGCTGATAAGAAAGTAAATAAAAAGTAGTGATGAAGCAGTTTACGAGAAAAAAATTGTATGACTTCGCATTTTACGCAAATTATTTACTATTTATATGTAACTCGCTTACGAGTATTTGCATGGCGATATCGAATTGATCACTCGGAATTGTCCACCAAACATTTTCAAAGACACTAATAAAGGTTAACAAAAAAAAAAGGTTAACCTACTATTAAAGTGCTACCCATACAAAGCAGCATCAATAATTTGCACGCACAAAATCAGCAAAAAAAAAAAAACAAAAAAATCACACACTCCTCCACCTCTGCACATAAATATGTACATACGTATACACTTGCAAGTACATATGTACATGTGTACATACATATTTATGCGCATAACATCTCCATAAATCAGTAGTCTCGTGCTTCTGTCGGTCGCATGACTTTATCGGCATGTATGTTTGCATTTACATATGTTCGAGCGCAACAGCTGTTGATCACGTAGAAATTGTAAAAGATCACCGTAATCGCACTGATCCACCAAAATGTCTCTCTATGTACATATGTACATACATATGTGTTTATAAGTCATAATCTTGTGCACACATACATTTCCATATCCACATTTATTTATTAATGTGTTTATTTATTAATTCCATTTTTTTGCACTATTAACACTTTTTCATATTCATTTGGCAGCCACGCATTTCTTTAATTCACAGCGCGTGGTTTTGCGAATATCGAATTTCTCCATTTCTACTATTCCATAGAAATATTATAATTCTTTTTTTTTTATTTTAAAATAAACCTATTTGGGCTTGTTTTTGTTTACGAACCTCTTTAAAAGAATTTCTTATTTTAGGTCATTGGCCCCGAAATTGTATGTCTTTTGTGATTTCGTGAAAGTTCGGGACCTTGACATTTAAACAATTTACTATTTATTATGTGGTAATTGGGGAGATCTTTGTTGAAACTAATAATGTTTAGCTTAAAACTTGAATGCGTAGTAAATTTTGATAATGACATAATAATCGGTTCTATCACGAATTTCATGTGAATAAGTCAGTCCAACAAATTTATATGCAATACAAAAACCAATTAGGGCAATAATTCACGATAGCGCCGAAGCAGCTAGGAACAGCAGAATGTGCAAAATAGAGGTATCCAAAAGGATTTAAGTGACATTTTGAAATAAAAGTTAAATTCGATTTAAAAAGTTTAAAAGTTTATTTAAATTTTTGTATGTTGAAAATTGGGTTTTAACTGCGTTAAGCTGTGGTGTTATCCCAAGCTATTCAACATCGAATTTAACAAAAAAAATGTCTTTGTACTTTTTACATATATTTTTGTATGTGATCGACTCAACAGGGCACTTTTCAGGCAATGTTATCGCTAGTGCATTTCAAACAGTTGAAGTCTTAATCAATACTTCCCTTCTAAGGAGTGTATGATTCACATTCATCTTTCATCATTTAATATAAGAACCCAAAGTTAAAGTTTTCGTGCTCTAAAAACGCGATTTCGATACTTTAAAATTTTTACTAAGTTAATCGATTTGTAGAGTATATCAGATTTTTATATAATTTTTGCGCATGCTTAATATACAGACATAAGTAAATAATTGCATTACAACAATATTAAATAGGTTTATAATAAAAAAAAAAAATATAGCAAATACCGGTTGAAATGACGCAACGACAGAAATAAAAAAGAAATCAGACTTGCAATCTCAAAGACTTGCTGAGAAGCGGACAGACGGTCAACTTAACCAACGCAAAGTGGGAAGTCGCAACGCCCCTCAGCGAGTTGCACTGCTCGCCATAATTGCAGATCAAAACTTTTTGTATCAAATGTTATTCAATTTACTAAATTTTCGAATGCGCATGTGCATGCAAATCTATCAAAATTTTTAACTGCTTGGGGGATAAACAAAAAGCTAGCCGCCCGTCAATGGGGGGGCCCGAGGAGAAGCATTAACGTGTGGCAATGTAGACGAATTAGCATAACTTGCAGTCTCGTGGCGCATGGACTTTAATATGTAGTGTAATAGCAACAACAACTACAATGGTTGTTGTCTAGAAAATCGAGAACTTGGAATTGTTTGGGGTAAAAAAGCAGCAAAACTTCAGCATAGCAGTTAGTAATTGAGCACAAACGGCGCATGTGTGTGTGTGAGACTACTTATTTGATATGTAGGCCATAACTTTAAGTAGATCAGCTGCGCCACCTTTTACCTGTTGACTGACTGACTTAAATGCACACACACACAAACATATACATACAAACACATTCAAGCTAATAATGTTTTTTTTGTTTCTTAATTTTTTTGCTGCTTACTTATTTAATATACAATACGAGTATATAAATAAATGTTTTATTTTTCACAGCGTGATCTCATGGTTATGGCCGTGGTTCTATTGCTCGCAATTGCTGTACTTTTGGCTTTCTATTGCAACTTTGATTTGGGCAAAGTATCGATCAACTATTTGAGGCCACTGCTAATACGCTGCCGCGGACACGATGGGAGGCTAGCGGCCGCCACCAGTTCAGCTAGTGCGTCGGATGATTATTACCATGCGAAGGAAATTCCGTGCCCACGCGGTATCTGGGATATTCCAGGGCCGCTGTCGATACCCTTTCTCGGCACGAAATGGGTATTCTTTGTGTTCTTTCGGATGTACAAAATGTCATTGATGCACGAGATGTATGCAGGTGAGAGTGATATTTTAAATAATTCCGCTACTATCCGTGAATATACCCAATTCAGATAAATATATCCTCGTCTATTTACGTTGACAGATTGGCATCGCAAGTATGGTCAAATCGCTTTGGAAGTGACGACCTCTGGTATACCCATTGTGCATTTATTCGAACGCGACGATTTGGAAAAGGTGTTGAAATACCCAAGCCGTTTTCCCTTTCGGCCGCCAACTGAAATTGTGGTGATGTATCGATTATCGCGACCCGATCGATATTCCAGTTTGGGCATTGTGAATGAGTAAGTATTATAGGTATGTATTGTATGTATGTAAGTAAAAGCATGTGTATTTAGGCATGATTTTCGAAAAACTCTTCCTAGAAAAGTTTACTTCAAAATTACGTATTTTTTTGGCCTCGGCTTACTGCGAACATATTCGCATTTTCTCTTTAAACTTATCACATTTTTAACTTTGAATTTAATGCGTTTGGTCAGCATTGCTTAAATTGTCCTTGATGTAGTTTTGGTCTATGTGCGAAATTCACTTTACATAAATGTTTGCCAAATCAACCTCACCAACAAACCATTGCTTAACTTTTTCAGACAAGGTCCCACTTGGCAAAAGCTGCGCTCTTCGCTCACCTCGTACATAACATCGCCACGCATCTTGTACAATTTCCTGCCAGCGCTGAATGTTGTTTGCGATGACTTCATCGAACTCTTGCGTCATCAACGCAATCCCCACACACTTGAAGTGTACAACTTTGAGGACATCGCCAATCTGATGGGCCTGGAAGCGGTTTGTACGCTCATGCTTGGCCGACGAATGGGTTTTCTGGATAAAAATGGTCAGCAGCCGGAGAAGATTGGTCAACTAGCGTGCGCGGTTAAGCAACTTTTCATATCGCAGCGTGACTCGTACTACGGCATGGGACTGTGGAAGTATTTGCCAACGAAAACGTATCGAGAATTTGTGCAAGCCGAGGAGCTTATCTATGAGTAAGTGTTGGGGGTTGGTAAAGAAGACGGTGACAGTGACTAAAGTGACATTTAAAGACTTGAAACTGATTACAGTGTTATTTCCGAGATGGTTGAAATGGCTCTGCAGGAGGACTATCTCACCTCGGCGAGTGATGAAAGCGAGGCGGCCTTACGCAGTATATTCCTGAATATACTCGAGCTGAAGGATCTAGATATACGTGATAAGACATCGGCGATTGTCGACTTTATAGCGGCGGGCATTGAAACGGTCAGTGAACGCTGTAACAATTGCGAATACGTAGCAATAATTGTGATGTCTTGTTGTTTTTCATTTCAAACAGCTCGCCAATACAGTGCTCTTCGTGCTCAGCTCTGTGACCAATGATGAGCGTGTGATTTCAGGCATACTGAATGATTTTCGTGAGTATCGACAAACGACCATTACGAAGGAAGCGATTGCCAAGGCGGACTACACGAAGGCCTGCATACAGGAATCGTACCGCATCAGACCTACCGCCTTCTGTTTGGCGCGCATACTCGAGGAGAATTTGGAGTTGTCGGGTTATCATTTGCAGGCAGGCGTAAGTAAAAGCTGTCTGATTGCCTTCTGGCATATGTAATTACATATATGACCGATTGATATTTGTATTTGTTGCTTTGCAGACGGTGGTGCTTTGTCAGAATATGATTGCCTGCAACAATGATGCCAATTTTCCAAATGCCAAAGCGTATAGGCCGGGCCGTTGGCTTGACGGGGAGAGACGCTTTACGGTAAATGTGCCTAATGCGAGTTTAGTAGTGCCTTTTGGCATTGGAAGGCGCACATGTCCGGGCAAACGGTTTGTTGAAATGGAGGTGATGTTACTGCTGGCCAAAGTGAGTGGAAATAATAATTATTTTGTTTGAGCGTTTTTTTTATTTTAATTTTCATGCTTAACGATTTTCTTGTTATTTACAGCTACTGCTTGCCTTCGACATCAAATTCAAAGAGCCACTGCAAACAGAATTTGAATTTCTGCTAGCGCCTAAAACGCCACTAACCTTAATCATGCGCGATCGTGTCCATTGAGGGATGGGTCAATGCTATCGCAAACACACACACACACTCACTACAAATACAAGTTTAAAACGATCAACCATAAGTGATCAATCTGAGTGGAATTACAGCGTAGATAGCTTTGTGAACTGCACACAAACAAGTTTGTAAATTATTTAACAAGAAAGAAACAAAAGATGTTATAGAATTAATTTTAAATAATTTAACAAAACACACCAGCGAAGGTTGAACATGTTTATACACTCACACACTCACACACATACACACACACTTGCGTAGTTACAATTGTGAGCATTTTTGCGTAACGAAAGACTGTTTTACTTTTAAAATGTATTTATTATTTTACTAAGAAAATGTTGCAATATTTATCCCAAAAATTAAAAAAAAAATTGTAAATGAGTAAACATACATACATATGTACATACATACAAATGTACATGGGTATGTCCATATGTAGCATGAAAACAAAAATAGTTGAAATTGTAACAAATAAAACTTAAACAAATATCAAAGCCCGATGAACTTAAAATGCTTGAAAATATGTACATATTGTATATGGATAGTGTTGCAAAGAAAATGTATGTAATTAAGATTTGTTAATATTAGAAATATGTATAAGAGAATGCAATTATCGTTAAATGCAATCGGTATGTGGAGCTTTAATCGATACATATGCATAGTAAGGAGTTTGAGTTTTGAACTAGAAAGTTCTTGTTTTCGAGAGAATACACTTTTGGTCTCGTTTTAACAGTGGAACGCGCGATAAATTTTAACAGCTGAAAGCTTTTGGTGCTATGCAAATCAATATCGATGTTAACTGGCAAGCGCACTGTTGTGGAACAAATTGAAAAATAACTATGTTAAATAAATAAGTTTAATTAATACAGTCCAAATTCAAGATATTTGAATCTGTAAAACTACTGACATTAAACACTGTTTGTTGTTACATTCAACTTTGAATTGAGGGAGAGAGGTAAGCAATTGGTTCAAAATCGAACGAAGATGGCAACTGTACTACAGCGCAGACGGCGAAAATTTGCGGCAGCAGTGTCACTATGGTCACAAACCTGGTTTAAAACTGGGGCCACACTAACGCTGCCAAGCCATTCGAACTGCACACTCCACAACAATAAGTACGAATTCGAAGTTGGTGACGAGTATAACATTCGAAAAGGGAGTGTGCGTTTGTATGCAAGAGAGCGTAGCGATTTCGAACAGCCAGCCGCTGTAGGGCTGCTCTTACCAGCTTACCAGCGTTGCTTGGACGTCGAAAGTTGTAGCGCATTGGCATTCGATGTTCGCAATTTGAATTGAACAGTACGGCAGGCGCACCAACAAAATCGTTTACAGTGTCAAGAGTAAAGTATAGAATGAGTGTAAAAGAAATCTGTGTAAATAAAAGTGTTAAACAGTGAGTTTAGAAGAAAACGGACGCAAAGCGAAAAAAAGAGTTTAAAAAACGGTCACGTTTCAATGGGAATACGCGCGCGATGCTAGAATACAGTGAACATTGATAAAAAAAAAATTGTGCATTTATTTGAAAATCTCATGAAAATCAATATTGAAATTTCTGCTACTAAAACTTGTTGACTAACCAGTACAATAACTCAAAGCGCAAACTACAGTCACGCTAATTATAGCGCACTTGTGCAACAAGAATAACAACAGCCTCACACGCCCATTGTGTTAAAGCAGCTCTCGCACCGTAGAGTACAAAAAAATGTGTGTGTAACTAATATTAAAAACTATAATTTTTTGTTTAAATTAATGTTTATTATGCAGTTAAGGGGTTCTCTACTAATAATTTGTACATCAATTTGTATAAACCTAACACAGTGTTAATACATTATATAATCACTTCTATACTCGCCCATCAGAATAACCGGTTTTCCACTGAATATCGAAATGTGAAATGCCACATGAAATATTTAATATTAGCTAAGAACACATCAAGCCGATTGATTAGTTAATGGAGACTGAATTGTTTTCAAAGAAAGTTGTGTTCAAAGAAACATAATAATAAATTGTAATGTGTCAAAAAGAAAATAATAACGTAGTTGAAGAGCATGCTAATATATTAAAATTCAGCTTAGCAATCTAAAACTATAAGCTTGTTTTAATTTTTAGCGTTAACAACTCATTCAATATGCGCATGTGGGTTTTGTTTAAATTATTTTTACATAGAAAGCCCCTTCAATAACAGCCCCACCCAAAAGTTCGAATATGATTATACGAGTGTGTCATTTGTGCTTATTTGCATAAGACCAAGCTGGAAAATAAACGTACAAAATGAAAAAAAAAGCAACACTTAATTCGTTAGGTAAACAATCGAACAATTGAAGTCTCTGTGTATTAGTCTGATGAGTCTACTCTTACTAAATAACACTGCTACTTGCGGCTTGACTTGCTCACAGCGAAATTTTCTCTACAACGCAGCCTCACTCAACTCGCTTTCAGCTACGTACGAGTATACATACATATAGCACCAGCAGCAGCATAAGCGCCAGAAAAATATGATAAACTCAGCTACGAAGTTGTTCGGCGCTCTGTTTGTGAATTTTTAAAGTCTCATAAAGGGCCGTACACATACAACTTTCCTCGCTTTACTTGACAATTCGAACCTTAACAACAAAGCATGAGGTGTAGAAGGTTTGCTACATAGAACGCTTTGACAGTTTCTGGGATAATTGTTTGTTTTGAATTGCGATATGTGCTTATTCCGAGTATTTTGTTTAATAAAATAATAAGAAATGTGTTTTACAGCTTCTTATGTATGTTTGAAATTCGCGAGTGTAATAAACTTTATTAAGACTGAGAAGTAACAAGTCTTCTTGCAGCATCTTTCGACAAAATAAATAAAAACCGATCAAGGGCAGTTTAGGAAAACGATGGGGGTGGTTAACAAAGAGGTGTTTCATCTGCTATTTGTTCATATTTTACTTATTTTCTCTTTTTAAAAGTAATTATACATGCAAAAATTATGAAATTCTAGTGAATTTTCTAAATCCTGTGTATATGCACGCAGAAATAAAATGGAAATGTAAACAGTTGGTTGTCAAAGTGTACACAAGTTGAGAGTTCGCCATGATTTTGCTTCGTTTTGCTTTACTTTACTTTTTTCGCATTGTATTTAGCAGCACTCGTTTAACATCAGGTCTTCAACTTATCTGTCAAAGCGGAACTCTGAAGCAAAGCAAAGCGAAAGTCTTATGTGTACGGCCCTTTACTCTTTAGCCAAGACGAAGTTTTTGCTTCTTCTAGAGCAATTATGCGTCGACTCAAATTACCCCATCGCATATAAGTTTATTTTGTCTTTTTTATGCCGACTTGTTATGCCTCTGCGTTTGCGTTGCAGCGCTACACTAAACGATGCTGATGACTCACAATGTCTGTGTTGTTCAATAACACGGCTCTACAAAAAAATTTTCGTTCTTCGTCCTAAAGTTTATTTTATGATTTTCTGGTTAATTATGAACAAAAACGAAAAGAAAATACCTTTTTTCCGTATAAAGTTTGCTTCTGGATGGCAAGGAGAACGTTTTCATCGGGACATTTTTACGAAATAAAGAATCGAAATTTAATACTTTTGAGTCTAGGTAAAATTTCGTGTTGACCCGTCTAATTAAAGGTTGATTTTTAATAAAAAAAAACAAAATAAATAAAAACACCACAAAAAGCAGACGATAGCAATGAAAAAAAAAAAAAAACCAGTGGTAAACAAAAAGTCACTCTCACGCGTTATCCTTTGTTTTGCTTTGTTTTTCTCGTTCCAAAAAACTATTCAAGTGATATTTTATTTGTTTGTGTACATCAAGTCCTTGGCTAGTTGGCGTTTACAATTAGGTTAGCAGTCATATAAATGACTTTGACATTGAAGTTCAGCACTTTGTTTCCATGTTTGCGTTTTCCTGTCTGGCGTTTTTAGCGTTGCTCCTTCCACGAGCGCAATAAATTTCACGCCCTGTTTATTATTTTTCAAGCAAATATACAACCTACAATCGCAGGTTGGTTTACTCTGCTGAAATGAACTATGGCAGATATTACGAGACACTCATGTCCTAAAATTTTCAACTTTTCACTTCCAGTCAAACAAAAAATCCAACCTTTGTGCTTTTTTTTTAATAACTGACTTCTTTTAAATTGCCTGAAGTTGTTCAACCTTGTGAGGTTTATTTAACATTTAACTGTTGTTGTGGCCATTGTGTTTGTGAAAGTGGGTGGAAATTCGCAATGTGCTCGTTTGCCGCATTTATTCACGCTGGGAACTAGGTCTCTTCCACCGCACCAGCCACACCCTTTGTATAGAAATTCTCGTAGTATAATTTGTGTGGCAATGGAAGTCGCTAGTTTTATAGACAGACAAAGACAATATACTTTATATGTATGTATAAGTATGTATGTGCTGAAAAGCTTAAATGATACGTTTACCATGACTTAGTAACCACAAACAATTGAGGTACGAAAAGAAAACGAACATTTAATTTATTTAATTGAATGATATCATTGGCCGCATCGTCAATAGTTCTGTGACCCAAGAAGCGCATATGAAAAAATGAAGACATAAGTATTACATTTTATACAAAATTAGATGAACGTGTTTTGGACGTTCTCGACGCAGAGTTTATCTATGTATGAAACTAGCGAACTTATAACATTGCTCCTTCTCAATTTTTCCAGTACGGAGCCTCTTCGTCGTATTCGTAATTATAATCATGTTCGCTTAAATTATAATAATCGCAATACTATTGAAATCAAATGATATTCTAAATACGCAATTAACTTAGTGTTTGGCTGAGATTCTATTATTATTTGTGGTGTACAGCTTTATGTTGTAACAAAAATGGAGAGTTCTACTGATTTATGTCGATTCCGAACGGCAGTTGCATTTTATGAGAAGCTTTTTAATGGCAGAAATATACTCGGAGGTTTTCCATTGCCTGCCGAAGGGCGAACGCTATTGGAAATAACAGCTGACGTGCTTATCATTATTGATAATGCAACAGTCGTAGGTATTTATATAAATACGAGACTTCGGAGAAAAAGTGAATTGGTGGAATTTTTTTTATAATATTGCTAAATTTTTTGGCGTTAAATCTTTTCATAAGTTTAAAATACATTTCATAAGTTTTATTATTATTTAACTCAAATCAAAGTTTATAAGAACCTAAATTTTTTTTTAAATATGCACTTTTCAATTAGAATCATTAAATTATTGCATGCAGATTTTTATCACTTTAAATTTTAGTATGTTAATTGGTAAATTTTAAGTGCTTAAAAATTACCGTTGATTTTAAATAATTTTTTTTTAATTTCGGTTCTACAAATTTGTTTTGCTCTATGGTGTAGTTATCCATAGTCATCATAGTCGTAGTTATAAATGATATCGGGATTATTACCAGGCGGCCACCGCAGCGAGTTTTTACGCACATTACATTCGCAAATTTGAACAAAGTTATTAGCCATGGTATAACTTATTTGATGACATTAGCCTTCTGGGACTTAGTTTGTTCTTCGTAGCCGACCTGTAGCAACACACATACTAAAGTCTATTTATTTATTCGAAAATTGGTATCATTACACTCGTGCGATTTAAGCTTACCATCGCGTGCCACTTTATAGCTACTCGTTTCAACAAGCAAACATATGTCTGGCTGATACAATACATACCATGCATACATACAGATGCATTTTGCTACCGAACAACGAAGGCGGCAGCTACATGTTTTGCTGTTGGCCTCTGTTGACCTGCTTCGGCAGCACGAACGTTTTTATTCTAACGCCTTTGGCCCCCTTTCCCCTCCTTTTTTCATTTTTTCTTACGCGTATTTTGGCTTGTTTGCTGTTTTGCTCGCATTTTTCTAATTGTTTACTCTTTTTGCTGTGTTTCTGTGATTTTTGTTTGGCTTTTCTTTTTTATTGTGTTATTAGTTTTTTGTTGGTGTTTGGTAGATTGCTGCGGCAGCACGTGAATTCGCAGCGTTCTCGTAAAGGTGGTGTGGCAAGTTTTTGTAATCATTTTCTCTCACATGTATGTGTGTATGTACGTATGTATGCTGCAATGTTTATAAAAAATATATTTGTTAGCTTCAGCTTTGTTATTGTTGCATTTGACGCGCATAAAACTGGTTTGTTTGTATTCAATACAAGTACATACATATGTACATACATATGTAAGTGTGCAATTTTGTGTTGATTTTATATTTTGCTTTACTCAATTTCTCAGTAGCGGCAAACTTAGGAAGTACAAGTATTGCAATGCTGCAACATATTTTCGTCGATTTGCTTTTCTAGTATTGCGATTTTGTAATTATTCGCAAATTAGGTGTGTAAGTAAGAATGTTAGTATGCGCTTGAGATTATAAATATAGAGACAGGAAATTAAAGTATTTATTTGTACGCCTTCATATTTAGAAAAATTATGTTTTTTGTGTTGCAGTTCGCAAGAAAATAACAAAAAACCAAATACTATTTTTCAGTTCCCCACATTTGAGAAATTGTTTTTTTCTTATATCTTTTTTGTTTAGTGGTTATTAAAAATTCATAACTACAATACTAAAAAATACTCTGAAAAAAAAAACGATTAGTATTTTGCATTTAGAAGTATGTATCTACTCTTTGCTTTTGCTAATTTTTTATTAATGCACAAAATGCATCTGAATAATTTGCCAATTCAACTTTCAAATTACACAAAAGTTCGTAATTGGAATCAGTTTCAAAATCTATTTTCCTATATATTTACGTATATATTTCCTATTTTGCATAATCTCCATTATTATCCATATTGTTATCGGAATTCTAATCGTCATAATAGTATGAGACATCATTTTCAACACATAAATCTCGATTTATTTCAATCGTAAGAAAAAATTAAGATTACAGAAAAGTAAATCGCCGCATTTGTTTATTTTAAATACTTACAAGTTATTAAAGTAAACCTACATACAAACTATATATGTACATATTAACACCTTTCTTACCACGCGCTCGCTAGAAATTTTGGAAACGAAAGACTTAAGACGCAAACTTGCATTCTTATATAATTTAAATTCCACAAACGTCCAGCGCTGAATAAGTTGACTCTGGCGCAGCGCCACACAATTTACTTAAATAAAAATGCAAATGGCATGACTTGAATTAAAAATATCGCCTCGTTTGCTTAAGTTGTAAATATGCAAGTCGCATTAATTTGTAGGAAACGTTAGACAGCTAGCAAATAGGCTCAGCATTGTTTACTCAATCGATAGAAAGCTAACACTTGATAGTAGTCTGTTGGCACGAATGCACGATTTGACCAAATTCATAAAAATTTTTATTAAGCGCGCGTTTGTGCGACTTCGACGCTTAAGCCAAGCGTTCCTTTAAGTGTTAGAAGTCAATGGCCGGATTTATAAGGTTTCACGGCGCACTTTGCCAATAGTTTGTGACAGTTGTGGTTACAAGTTTGTTATTTTTAGATGTGGAATGTTTCAAGAAAAAGAAACGATTTAAATTATTATGTTTTAAAAGAGTAAGAACCTATACAAATTTAAAACGCTTTAGTTGCATTTAATTTCAGCTTTTAAAGTTCCATTACTGCGCATTTTAATAATATTGTAGCTAAAGCTCCGCTTTTCTGGGGCAGCAGAAACAGGTGTGGCAAGTGACAAAGATTTTCGAATAACACTCTACCAAAATACTTAAATACTTTCCTACATATGTACATATGTATGTACCTACTTGCTTGCTTTAGCTTACGTTGCTCTTTGTTAACACTTCTCGTGTACTTCGAATGAAAACATTTTTTAATTTCGAAGTCATAACTCATTTTCGAAAATAAATGCGAGTAGTCTCGTAACCTCGATTTCAGCTCGTGCGGTTATTCATTCTCCGAACCGACTCTCTCTCTCTTTCTCTTCTACCTCATGCATTTTCAATTGTTGCTGGATTGGTTTGTTTACATTTTTTATTTACTAACAAATTCGAAATGGAAAAGAAACTCGTTTTGGCGCCTTTGGCCATAACATAATATACAAATTTTCAGTTTGCTTTCTATATTGTACGCGTCTTTCTTGCGTGTTATGACCAGTTTTGTGCCGCCAACTGCACCAAACTTTGTCGTCATCAATAATTTGGTTCAAAAACCTGAAATGATATGCAATGAAAACTTGCCAATACAAGAAATAGACAAATTGCTATTCGGACTCTTTTTTGAATAACAAAACGTCGCATTACTAGTATTTAGTATTATCTTCTATGATCAGCTGTTTTAATTGTAATAAACATTATCATTATAATTGCAAATAAATACCACCGATAGGTATTATTATCCCCAATTATTATTTAATAAAATTTTGTTTCTTTTTATCTTATTGGATATTAAATATATCCGAAAAATTTACTTAAACTTGTACAAGCCTTTTGCAAATACAAGAAGGAAGTTGGCAGTTAAAGGGTTAAAGCAGAAAGAAATTTGTTGCAATCGTATGGGGATTTGACCAACGCATTTTTGGTGATATATTTTATCGTTAAAAGCTCCAAGCACGCGAGCAAGTCATGAATTGTTCAAGTTTTCATAATGATAAGCGAGTTTAAGTGTTTTTTGGCTCACGCGAATCGTAATAAATTACTTTTTGTTTTTACATACATACATACACACGTACATATATGCATATGTATGTATAGCATTTGTAGCGAGAATTCACGGCCGGAATTCATTACCAGTTAAATAAATATGTGTATAGATTTTGATAGCTTTTGTTATTACGTTCTATTATATTTCACTTGTAAAATTGTTACAGCAAATATGAGTTAAGTGAATAGGTCAAGCGTGAAGGGGTTGCTGCCGTGCTTTTTAAAATTACCCAAAATGAGAGGCAGTTCATATTGCTGACACAAGTTTGTCAAAGAATTAATCTACTTTATTTTATTATGATTTTATTTTAACTCTTTGTTTGAAAATGCATTTCTAGTTTAAATTTTCTTTTTACAAAATTTTTGTTATGAACTAAGTTTACGGGCGAAATGGTTTTAAAATTGCGTCCAAAAAAAAAATATAGCAGTTCTGAGAAAATTTTGAAGTTTGGAGAAAAATTGGTGAATTTTCACAAAGTTGTAAGCATTCCTTTATACTCGCTAGGTTTTGCTTAGAGAATAAATTTAGCTGAAATTTGTAAAAATTAAATGAGAGAATAGAAGTGAAAAACAATATAAATTTGAATTCGGTTGAATTGGGGACCGCCTTAACTTCATGTTTCTTAGGACCGTTTGAAACTGTCTCCGGTTAAGCACAAATCCGACACAAAATTGTATTAGTAACGCTTAATAGTATATACATAAGTAGTTTAAAAGTAAGTGCAGCAGTTTTAAAACATTTTCCTCTTTATTTTATTCAAAAAGTTAGTTAAAGCAATGAAAAGTGCATATGAGCATATGTTTGCAGATTTATTAAATAATTTTCTTCAATACTCACGCGAAGTTGATAGTTTTCTAAGGTCGCGTGTATGCAGGTTGACATACTTTCATATATTTATACTCGTGCATACATACATACATGCTTATTTGTGTATTTAAGTCCGGAGAAAGTGGCAGATAGCTGTATTTCTGACACAACTACATATCTACATAACTGACATACAAAATATTCCTGCTTCCCAGGCGCTGTCGTTCGAATCGACAATTACTTTTGGCGGTGTGAATGTGGCAAAAATCGAAAAAAATAGCATTTGCGTAGGTGAGCAGGGTTCGGAATTGATAGCGTTATCAAAGAGATTCAAGATTTCATCTTATGAAAATACCATAAGAAAAATATGAAACTATTTATTTACTAAGCTTAGTTGCCATTAACTCTCAATCAATAAACTAAAATCACGTTTAAAACCTTGAGTCTGCACTTTGTAACATAAACTAGTTGACCTTCATCAAAATGTTCTAAACAAGTACAACAATTGTTCGCAGTTCTAATTGCTAATCAAACATATGTATGTAATTACAAGTATATGTTTGTGCACAAGTACATTAATATAAATTTGTTGTATGTTGTAGATGTACCTTTTGGAAACTCATCACCATTGAACATATTAATGCGTTTTTGACTGACTGACTGACTGACTGACTGACTTAATGACTGAATAAATGAATGAAATTGAGAGTCGCAAAACGAAAACTGTTCTTATAATAATTGTGCAAATGTCTGTGTACAATAATTTAACCTCTAGTTATACATTTGAATGTCTCAAAACGCATCAATCCAATAAACGTAAATGCTTCGTAAAAATAATAAAAAAGCCACTTTTTGATAAAATTTATTTCGCCAAATCAAACACTTAAGCCAGTTTTACATATTAATTGGTTTAACTAGCTACTTTGCACTGATTTTTTTATTGAAATATTTATTTTTGTTTGCATTGATTTTTTTTAAATGAACTATTAATATATTTGTTATTATCCTATTTTGAATATAAAATGCGATTGCACTAAATAACTGACGTTTTTAAAACCTTCCAATAAATTCAACTTTTCGATATTTCCAACCACCACTGGCACAAATTTGTTGCTTTTTGAGTGAAACCACTGTACACTTTATTTTTTGAAAATTCGCTAACAAACGAATTTGTGTCTAATTCCTTTTTTTAACTTAGTTCTATATTTGGCTAAAGAGTTTCAATTAGATTTTCACAAGCTGATCAACGATTCATCTCTAAGCTAATAAGTAAGCGAACGCGTTGTTTCACTCATAGTTTAATTCAAGGTGCTCCCACCCACTAGTGACACAGATAATCGTTCAATTGTAACAAAGAAACTGAAAAACAGCTGCCAAAATGAGTTATCTTCGTTCCGTAGGTAAAAGAAAATGTATTTTTAATCGAACTGTTACATCATTGTGTGACCCTATTCATTTTAATTGCCTAACCATATTTGTGAATTTTTTTTTTAGAAAAAAACATAAAATTTTATTGATAACTGCGATAAATTCAACTATGCTCTTGTTCGTCATACAGAAATTTCGCGCGTAGAGATGTCACCAGCTGAGGACTCCACATACACAACCAGCAGCGGTTCGAAGCGTGCCAGCTACTCGTTGATTGGTATCAAAGTGCTTGAATTGGTGAGTTGCAATTGCATGAAAACGAGTGTGTGCGTGTGTATACGCAAGAAATTAAATTGAATGTTAACAACTATTATTTAATCCAATTAAACTCAAATAACTCTAACCATTTCTCCATCTCTGCAGGCACTGGTCATCATTTGCATCGGACTCATCGATGAGCCGTCCACCCACTCACATTTACGCATCTTCATAACGCCGCGCGTTGTCGCTCTCTGCTATGTAACCTTTGGCAGCCTCATCATTTATTCGTCAATTTACTTAATTATGTCATTGTTCGGTGATGTGTACGTAAATTCCCCCTTTAACGCCATTCTAGTCCCGGTTTAACATATTTTTTTTCTTTTTACTTCTTTTATTACGCTTTTGCTCACAGCACCCCTTGGCGTATTTCAGTATTGTGGTCGGCCGTTGGCTTCATACTCCTGATTGCATCGACGGCGTTACTCTTCCGGGATTGGTCCACCACAAAAGAACGCAATTACTGGCATCCGAATATGCAACGTCTTGACTTAGTGTTGGCTGCTGCCTCGGTTTCGTTGGTTACCACGCTCATTTACTTGGTCGATCTGTTAGCCACAATACGTTTCGGCACTAGCGGAGAGCTAGAGTAATCGAGCACAGTTGATCGATTACATGGATTATCTATTGAAAAGGAGAGTGGTCCCGGATGCTGTAATATTTACGGAAACGGAGAAGCTGAGTTTGTTTGTAAAATGTTTTTTTTTTTTTAATAATTTTTACGAAAAATTACGGCAATAATTTTATATTCAAGTTTAGAGCTAGGGTAAATTTAATTTTTCGTTGATATTTCAACATATACATACAAACATAATGGTACTGTTAAGCGCAATTATATATGTACATATATTATATGTATGCCATGGTTAAATTTTTTCGTAATGTACAAAAAACGCAATTATTAACAACAATAAGAGCGGAAAATGTTCGTTCAAATACAGTTTTTATTATTACACATACATACTTACAAACTAAGTAAAAATATGAAATAAAACGAAATTTTTTAATACCACGATATTTGGTACGTTTTTTGTTGTCGATTGACATACATATAAATCTTGTTATATTAGCCGAGATTGGACACAATGTAAAGCGAATATTTATCAGTTGGCGTTTGCATAATCAGTTAAGGAATAAGTAACCGTTGAAGTAAGTAAAAACTCGCAGAGTTTGCTCAAATTATTGAGCTGAAATGCCTTACGGGTTTTCCTTTGACATAACTTCGTAGTCTAAATAGTGGGACCGATTAATCAAATCTATCTAGAGAAAGAAGACCTTAACTAATATGCATATTGGGTAGAATCGTCTAGGGACATAACCTCTGATTGGTTGTCTACTGAGGATCATAGTACTTTGCATTATATATAAATTGCATATTGTTCCGTCCTTGATTAAAAATTTATTTTATAATCTTAACGGCATAGCGAGCAATAGCACTCCCCGCTACCCACTAGACCACATCAGCTTAAGCAGGTTAAAAATGAGCTTATTTAATGACGGTTTGCCGTCATTCCCTGTCAAATTTGGTTTTAAGACAAACCGGTTTCGGCGTTGTGCCATTTACAGTGTCTTTTTCCGAACAATACCTCAGATGGGCCTATCAATTATTATTAATTAATTGTGATTAAATTCCGTAGCCCTAGGTTTGGCCGAGTTCAGAAAAACGTGCCAGTCGTAATAACTAGTATCAGGAAGACACTCCAAATGAAGTCAAGTCCCTCAACCCTTAACCTGTGGAGTAATTGAGGCTGCATTTTGTAGATAGATAGATAGATATGAATGTGAGGTTAGCACTGCGACCGATGGGTCTATTGTGTCCTCATGTACTTTACAGCATCTCAACCAGCCCCAGCATCTCCAGAAATCTAAAGATCGATCCAGGGGATAGGGATTGTATGTGCTCATCCTTGGGCCATATTGTTCCTATGCACCTCTCCCTTCTTCGCGCTACAGCATCGCACTCCAGAAGTAGGTGCGTTGAGGTTTCCCTGGCAAGGTCACAGTAGCGACACTGGTCGTTCGACCAGATCCCCATCTGTAACATGTGCCCTTTCAGTCTACAATGCCCTGTCAGAATGCCTGTTAAGATACGGAGTTTGGCCTTAGGGAGGTTTATCAGTAGTTTGTACCTTTTGTTATTATACCACCCTGGACCAGTCCAGGTGTGCCTTTCCAGTGTTGATCCCTTAATCTCCTACACTCTTCCCTCAGCACCTCCCTCACCGTGTGTGAGCCCACCGCGAGGAATGGCTCCGGACCTATGGGGGTTGAGGCAGCCGCCTTCCTTGCTAGATTGTCTGCTTCCTCATTGCCCTCGATACCTGCATGTCCTGGCACCCATAGGAGTGTGACAACGTTCTTTTCAGACAGTGTGTTAAGCTTCTCAATGCATTCCAAGACCAAAGAGGACTTGACCTCAAAAGATATGAGGGCTTTGAGAGCTGCTTGGCTGTCGCTAAGCATAAGGATGTTTTCTTCTTTATATCCCCTGTTAATGTTAACATCAGTACACCTGCTGATGGCATATACCTCCGCTTGGAAGATACTGGGGAAGGCCCCCAGTGGTAGACTCCCGCCTAATGCCTTCCGGGGTTTTTGAGCCATCCGTGTACCTATCGAACATTTTGCATTTTGTAACTGTGTGATCAAATATCCCTTCTTTGCCTGATTTGGTGCGGATATCAGCGGATAGAATGACATTTCTTGGTCATAAAGTATGTATTCCACCACAAACTAGACGTCGAATTTGCGTCCTTTTCCATAGCAGCTATAGCATACATCGCACAATCTATATTCTTATTTTCTTTCCCCGTCATTTAAAAGTTCAGTCTCTATATTGTTTGTGTTTTACTGGACTGTAAGAGCAATATGTCTTTTTTATATTCATTTGGCGCTAACACTATATGGCCCAGTGTTTGGCTGAGCTTCTTTTACCATTTGTGGTGTGAATCTCTTATGTTATACCGCAAATAGAGGGAACCTACAGTTATGCGCCGACTTTGAAAAAGATATGCATGACCGCTCAAAGTGAAAAAACTTTTTCTATAAATTTTATTTTACTTGCCTCGGCTGACGTTCGAGGACCGATCTTTGTGACATAGCGAACAATAGCACGAACCGCTACCCACTCGATCAAAGAGGCTTAATGTGTGTCTTAAGCAGGCTAAAATGAGCTAATCTGTAGTCTACAGAATTTTGGAACGATTTTTCGTCATCCCTTGTCAAATTCGGTTTTAAGACAAACCGGTTTCGGCGTTGTGCCATCTTCAGTGCCGTTTTTTGTTCAACAGCAACAAATAAGAAAATAGTCTGATGTGGCCTGAGCATCATTCACATCAGGATGTCCCAGCAATACTCAGCAAGTATTTTCTGCAGAAGACATCTCTACTGAAGGGCGCGTTCTAAACACATGTATGGAGGACACTATTAAAGAGTGAGTGGCCTGTCTCATCGGATCTCTTCAGTCAATAATCAAATTTGAGATATTGAATATTTTTCGGCCTTAGAGAGCAACACGCACAACATCAAACATTATTTCCCTTGTCCCGCAAATCCTACTCATTTAACAAATCTTCCTTTTGGCGCGACCTTGAGTTCAGCCGAATTACCTGAATAACAATGACCAAATGACAACAACTCCACTACTCAAATTTATAGTCCGCCTAGATCATGAGCGGTTAATATTTTGAACAATGAAGCGGTGATTTACATTTTTTATAAATTTCGTTAAACAAAATTTGCAAGAATTTAAATTTTTTCAAACAAGTAATTTTTAGCTTTATTATATCACTGCAACCCTGCGCCAACTAACATACCTGTGCCTGCGTTGGTGTATTTATCAGAAGCGATAATGGCAAGTGTCAAAAAACAAAACAAAGAATAACCGCCGAAAACAGAATCGAATAGGAAGCAAAAATTGTAAGGGAAAAAAATCACGCATTTAATGAATTTAGTTGGAAGTTAAAAAGAAAGTGCTTAAACTCCAGAGCAACTCCTGAAAATACGATGAGTGAAGGTGTTGATTCCGATGCGGTGCTTTGTGCAGCTCTGAAGCAACACTTCGGTCACGATGGCTTTAAGTCAGATTTGCAGATGAATGCCATAAAATGTGCCGTAGAGAGTAAGTTATAGTGCTGTACATAACTCAATTACTACTAGTTGGTTCATGGCAGTGAGCTTTGATTGTATGAACTCATTTAATCTGGATCATATTAAATTTAGGGAAACGTGATATATTTGTGTCTATGCCCACCGGTTCGGGGAAGTCGCTATGCTACCAGCTGCCAGGTGTACTGTGCGAACATCAGATAACTATAGTGTTTTCTCCGCTACTAGCGCTCATCAAAGACCAAATTGACCATCTAGGCAAGCTGAAGATCCGCGCTGATTCGTTGAATTCCAAAATGACGGGCAAAGAACGTGAAGCCGTCATCAGCGATCTAAAAGCCATGCGACCCAGCATACGTTTTTTGTATATCACACCCGAACAAGCGGCCACGGAATTTTTTCAAGACCTGCTGCAGACGTTGGTTAAACACGATAAGATTGCCTATTTTGCTGTCGATGAGGCGCATTGCGTTTCGCAGTGGGGACATGATTTTCGACCAGATTATCTCAAGCTTTGCACACTGCGGCGTAGGTACCAAAATATTGTCTGGCTGGCGCTAACGGCGACCGCATCTCGTCAAGTGCGTGAGGATATCTTCCAACATTTAGCACTGAGGCGACCAGTTGCCAAATTCACAACGCCGAGTTTTCGAGATAATCTCTTTTATGATGTTGTGTTTAAAAATTCTATAGAGGATGATTTCCAACATTTAGCCGCATTTGCATTGCATTGCTTCGGCAATATGGAAGAATTTAAAAGTGTACCCGCTTCAAAGCGGGGCTGTGGCATTGTATATTGTCGCACGCGAGAAAACGTAGAACGTGTAGCTTATGGTATATCTAAACAGGGAGTAGGCGCTGTCGCTTATCATGCTGGCCTAAAAACAGCCGATCGCATAAAAGTGCAAGAGCAATGGATGAACGGGGAGTATCCTGTGATATGTGCAACCAATAGTTTTGGCATGGGTGTGGACAAACCATCAGTGCGATTTGTTGTGCATTGGGATGTGCCTCAGAACGTGGCCGCCTATTATCAAGAGTCAGGGCGCGCTGGGCGGGACGGACTACAGTCTTATTGTCGACTCTATTATGGACGCGAAGATGTGAAATCCATACAATTCCTCTTGCAGAATGACGTTAACCGCTCTAGAAGTTCCACCTGCTCTGGCAAGGTTGAACAAGCACAGGTTAGTAAACGATAAATTTGTATTCGTAATTTAAATTGATTATATTTTGTTTTATGAGCACATTTATATTCGTAATTTAAATTGATTATATTTTTTTTTTACGAGCACAGCGTTCTGTGAAGAATTTTGAAGAAATTGTTAATTTCTGTGAGAGTATCCGATGTCGCCATCGTCTCTTCTCTGACTACTTTGGTGATCCACTGCCGAGCTGTGTCAATCAGTGCGATGTATGTAAGGAGCCGAAAAAAATTGAAAAGGCATTGGAAATGTTCCACAAACTCTGTACGGATGGAATGTTCAAATCAAGTGTATCACTCGGAGACAGTGCGGATTTGTACGAAGGTAAGTTAAGTTAGTGATAAAAATGAAAACAAATCTCAATTGAGTTTCAGGCGGACGGGCGGCTATAAAAAGATTGAATAACGACTACGGCGCAAACGAGTCCGACGGTGAATCAAACGAGAGTCATGAATATTTGGCAAAGAAGGCCAAGCGCGACACTGAAGATTTCATACGACAACAATTCCAGCTGCGGAAACAGCTAAGTGCCGCGCGTGAAGTTGAAAAAGAGGGTCAATCGCAGATAACTCGTGTAAAGCATGCACCTTCTAGTGGTGTAAAAGTTTCGGGTCTCACCACGGCCATACGTGAGAATTACCTAAGCTCAGTAATCAGTGTACTGAAATTAAATGTGGAACAGTGCAAAGAAGATGATCAGCGAAAGGATCTTCGCCATCGTGATTTTGAGGCCATTGCCATAGACATCGAGTACGAATGCTTTGCGAAAGTAAAAGTTGTCAGTTTGTATCGACATGCAATGGCCAAAGAGGTAACTTAAAATATCTTTGAATGATAAGCAATTTTTTTTTATACTTTTTTTTCTTAGCTTGCTGCCATACGCCAACAGACGAGCAAAGAGTTGCTTATGCCAATTCTAAGAGATTATGTGGCACGCCCAGAAACAAGTAAGCAAAGCGTCTGGACGGGCGGTAGTGTTGAGTATTTTGAACGAAAGTTGAAGGAACTTGAAGATTCTCGACCATCATCGCCCGGTACTCCTACTGCTGGGAATTCTTCGAAAGAATTGCCAAAAGCGCTTCGTCATAGAAAGAGTTACAAGCAGGACACCGCAAGGCAGACGACCATCGGTACATTCTTCGAAAAAAATAAGCAAATCAAATGTGAAGAAGCTGAGTGCTCGCCAGTAAGCAGTAGTGGGGAGAGCGAAGAATTTGACGCCACCGCAAATGGCAATGTGAAGACGGAAAACGAGGAGCTCGAAGATTTAGAAACTAAAAAAAATGAAGAAAATACAAAAGATGGGAATTCTGCAGATTGTAAGAAAGAACCCACAAAAGAGGATAACAAATGCGAAGTTGAGAAGGCCGATGCCATACAAAATGAATCCGCGAGCACGAAGATAGATGATGACCTAGAAGATATAAGTGACAAAGAAATAAACTCCAATGAGTTTAAAATGAGCGAAGACGATGAAGTGCATTGTATGGATGAGGACAGTAAGGTGCGTTCTGAAACGCCTGAAACTAAACCTCCAGCTAATACTCCAATTGACACTTTGTCCGGCAACGAGGATTGGGACGAACCCGCAGAAGAACTCCTGGAGAGTTCTATTAAATATACAACTAAGAAAGATGACGGTAAAATAAAAACTCTATTTGGCGATGAATCAGATATATCCACAGCAAACAAATCGGACAGCTCGACTAGAGATGAAGCGAGAAATGAAGACGATGAATACTACGATCTACAGGCACATCACAAACGAATACGCAGAATGTCGCATTATAGCAAATCGAATGAGAAATCGCCTTTGCATAGTTACAAATCTTCCGTCAGCTACGACGCATATTATCAATCAGCATCATCAAGCTCAACCTCTCACCATCACAAAGCAACAACTAGTTTGACATCAACCTCGCATCAATACAAATCGGATTCCTCATCGGCTAGTTCGTCATCCCGTCGCAAACATAAACACAAGCACCACTCCAAACACAAGCACAAGGACGACGATTTAGATGAGCTTGAAATGTATGAGAATTCGTCTTCGACCACAAAGTATAAATACAAGGACGCTTTTGAGGACTCAGTAAAGTATGAAAAGTCTGTGAAGGAGAAGCTCAAGGCACTTCGCGCTGAATGGCAAGAGTTTGAAGGTGAATCGGATAAGAAAATTGTAGATTCCGAGGATTCATTAGATGAATTGGAACAACTTTCTTTGAGTAAAAAGAAAATAGAAGAAGAGCTTAAAGCATTAGAAGAGCTGGAAAGGGCTGCTGCGGAATCTGAAAAGGTTGCTGCGCAGAAAAAGTCGATAAAGAATGATGAACAAGCCGTTTTGAATGCCGATAGGAAGTCAGGTGAAAAGGAAATATCTAAAAACACAATGGCAGCCGCCTTTAGAGCTGAGGAAGCATCAAGACAGGCTGAGTGGTATGCAGCAAAGCGCAGGAGAGAGCAAGCCGCGCTGGCTGAAAGTGATATGAATGGCAGTAAAGGCAAGTTTGTGGTGCCAAAAAATGGCAAAAGTGCGGAAATTTCAAGTTCCAGTGAAATAACAGCAAAAGGCGGTGAATACAGGAAGTCGACGCCTCTTCGTCCAGATCAAAATTCCAAGCACTCGGCGAATGAAAGACAGGCACGCCTAAACGCTGCTAAATACAAAGCAGATGTAAGTAAATCGGTTGTGGATTTACTGAATCCCTATTATAAAAAGAAGATCTCCACAAAAGAGCTCTTCAAAACTTTGGCCAAAAGGATTACGAATCGTGTGTGCGAAGGAAAATTAGGTGAGTTTAAAAAAAATATAAAAATTTGCTAAAGGTCCGGTAGGAGTGATGGGACTGATAACAAATTTCTCACTGCGAATCCTGTCACTCTTATCCATTGACACCTTCAGTAAATCAAATATGTTGCAAACGATTTTTTGGGCAAGGAAGAATAAAGGAGAATTATATTTTTTTATTTTTCTTTTCAGAGTCATCGCATTGCAAGTCATATATTAGAGATACATTTCTCACTATCACTGATATTGGCACAGATGCTGATATAGATAAATACTTTCCTCTTACTTGAACAAATAAACGCTGGCACAAGCCTTAGCCGCTACATATACGGATGGTGCTGATATTTTGGCTTTGTCGATGCCTCAATACCTTTCATGGCGCTCATAATTCGATATTTTATAGTTAAAATATCAGCCATACACCTGAAATTGAAATTTCGTTTTAAATTAATTATTTTATGGAAAACGTTTTGGCCACATCTAATAAAACCATTGGATTGCGGGAAGAATAAGCAATTATATATATATGTATGTAGTTTTGTTTTTCCGACAAAGTTAATATATAGTTTTTATATAGTTTATGCTTCGAAAATTGTATTCGTTCGTTTTTTTTTATTGGAAAATTTAACTTAAGCATCACTCTTTGTACTCAGTAGGAAAATGTATTGCTAAAATCGATGACTAATTATAAATGGTAACATTCAATCAAATTTTCTGCTGGTTGTAATTGCTTTTTTTCCTAATCTTTCGTTTATATAGACATTATTTTTGAAATAATTAAATATAATAGAATGTAAGAAGGTTTGAATAATATAAATAATACAGACTAACTACATCCACATACATATGTATATTGCATACAAATATCAAAATGTAAATATTTAGATTATCATATTAATATACATAAATACTTAAATATGGACATGTGCTATATTTTAAAAAGAACTAAGAAGGCGTTTTTATCTGCTAATCGCTTAGGTGATTTGAGTTATGCGTACAATGGTACGCAGATTTCGAGCCAGTTAATTCTTTTTGATACATAATTTTCGTAAATTGTCATTGCTTAGCGAGGTGCCTTTCTAACATTTGCAATTATTAACTTATCCAGCTCGTTAGCTTAGATTAACAGGGCTGTGGTGCGTTTTTTCTCAAAAAGGATTCAGCTTTGTTTGTTTGTTTGATGATTTAGGTTGCTCTCACACTGTGGATGAGAGACTAACTTGGCCCGACTTCTTGTAAAGTTATAACTTGTTCTGATTTTGAAAATCTGGTTAAATGTTTCATTCGTAATTTTTATTTTATTAAACGTTGTTTTGGGGAATACGTGTCCGCTCAGTATTCTGTTGATTGTTTTGATGTCGATGGATTTTTTTGTATTGAAATAGTATTTGATCTGCGTATTCAGCTTGCCATTTTTGATTGATCAACTGGTAAATTTTGTTATAGGTATATTTTAAAGTAAACTTATAAGTTACCTCTATTCCGGTTTTGTTTGCTCGTTTTGCTGCAATGTCGTTTGCTTTATTGCAGTTATAGCTCATGATAAAAGGTTGCTCCCGTTAAATTTTCTTTTACTGATCCATTCGTGAATATTATTGTGAATTTTTCGTTTTTAACGGCCAGTTTTTCAGTGCAAGTTAAACTCTTGTTTGTTCATTTAAACTAAGTTAAAACTCAGTATGCAGTTTTTTAGTCAACTTTAAACGGAGTTTAAGCTAAGTTTAAACGGCCGATTGTGCACGGTTAAATATAGTTTAACTTATCAGCTGTGTGCTGACTAGTTCGTTTTGGTTGCAACAAATTTAATTGAGCACAAGGAAACTAGGTTTAACTAAACTTAGTTTAAACTGAGTTTAAACCAGCTCTGAAAAATTGGACCTAAGTGTGCTATCTTTGGCTGAACCGGACAAAATCAACTTTGGAACTTTATCTTTACAGTGTGAAAAATTGTTGACGACCAACACGAAATACGAAACTTTTCTGGTCCACTACCTGGAACCGACTGAAGGATTCAGCTTGCACAAATTTTCATTTATAATGTACACACTTTAAAAACATTGCCACAAAAAACGCTTTCAAATTCCATTTGATGCGCGATTTATTGAATTTAGGACGATGCATAGACATTTTTCACGCGAAACATATAAAGCGTGCATTGCTAGACTAGATTTTCTTTAGTGTGGCGCCTTTTTTTCAATAATATATGTATTATGCTGGCACACATTTTCATTTAGAAAATACACACTTTCAAAACAATGGCCAGGTAGATTTTGTTTAAATATTTTCACTAGAACACTTTTTAAATTCAATTCGATGCCCCATTCAACGAATTTCGCATGATATACATACGTATATATGTATATACAAATTAGGAATTTTCACTTCAAAAGGAGGCGGTTGTACAAGGCGGAAAAAATGACTGAATGCTTTCGCATCCAACCAGACTCATTCACAATGGCCGGACATAAAGTTTGCAGAGTTGCTTTGGGGTTTTAACGAGTTTTTCCTTTTAGCGTATACACGAAGTTTCAATTTGCTGCTTTGCTGAAGAAAGTGAAAATTGTAAATTTTTAAATAAATATTGCTATAAATTAAATAAATTGTGTAAAATATTTAAGTTGAGTGAGTTCTTTACACAACATATTCAAAATAATCGTCCACGCATAGTGTTTGTTTTGTTTAATTTGCATATAAAAATGATGGGTCGTCGTGTTATGTTTTTTTGGGCGGAAATTTAAATATTTACTTACATAGTACATAAGTGCAAACCAATATGAAAAAAGCTGTGTGAAATTGGGAACAACGTTACTAATAAGTAATAATATTTAACTGAGGTAAGCTGCCTTTAACAAAAATATCTACATGTACAGGTGTATATTATGTACATATGTAAGTATGCACATACATATATGGAATGAATACAAATAAATGCATGTACATACGTACATATGTATCCACGTGTGTGCGTTAACATGGCTCATGCATGTGTATGTATGTATGTATGTATGTATGTATGGATGGGTTGCAATACTACATACATACATATAGTATGTATGTACATACATACCCTTTTTCTTTGAATGTTTTCATGGCAATTTTTTGGAAATTTGTTTACTTTTTATAAATTTTTTTAAAAGGTGGCTTTTATTGAAGACCAAATTACATACATACACACAACATGCTAACGAAAAAGTAAATAAATAAATACACATAATCTTAATTAAAAATTGTTTGCTTATAACAATGCTGTATGTGAATTAAAGTGAAATTAAATGTATACATATAAAAAAATAATTAAGCAATTTCTTTAAATTCAATTAAAAGTTTTAAGAAAAGGAAAATTGAATAAGGTATTTAAAATAACTAATTAAAATAAATTAAAGTAGTAATGTAAGTAAAGTATTGCTGTTTTGCTGTTAAAATAGCTATTTCTGGTTGGAGCTGCTTTGGAAATCTCTTTTTTTTTGAACTGCTAGCATTATATCAATATTATTTTCCAACAGTCTACCCTAGTAACTATTGATTTAAGGGGCTGGACAAGGGGGAAGAGAAATGCAGCAAACGGCAACGAACATGTTCGTTTAAACTTACAAATAAGTTCGTAGTTGGAGCTGTGGATATTTGAAAGATACATATGTATGTACAAACATATAGCATGAATACAACAACCACATCGCCTTTGTGCTTAGGTGTGTGTGTGTGTTTGAGTTGTGTATGAGCGCGATACATTTGTATCTTGTCGTTTGCAACCAAAGAACGACTGTTCTACCGCCCTGCCAGTGCAGTAGTGTGCATTTCATATTTCATTTTCTTTTTCGGGAAAAATGTTTCATTGAGGTCTAGCCGGTTGGGCGCTCTTCGCTCAGCGCTCATTAGTTGTTCTCTGGTCGCGCGGTGCGGTTGTGCGATAATTCGTTGTTAGCGGTGCGCCAACAACCAATCTACCTGCCGAACGCAATTTTCGTCGCTTGGAAGCTTGAAATAAAATTGTTTGCTGTTTTTCATATGCAGCGAAGTGAGTGTGTGTGAAAAATATATTAATTTAAATGAATTTCCAGCAACAAATAGAAAAGTTTACTAAAGTTTGTGTACGATTGTGATACGGTTTTGCGAATATACATAAATCGCCTTTAAATTTTCATATCGGATCATTGAAATTAAGTGATTTTTAAAACGTCTACACTCTTTGAAATATATTATACAACCACTCGAAAATTAAGAACAAATTAAGTCTATTTGTGCCACTTTCTACATCAATGTTTAATTAAAACATTCCAAATATTGTATTTCAAATGTAAACATTCTGTCGCCATTCACCATTAGCTGCTGCACAGTCAATACCCGCTAAGTGTGCCTTGTAATATCACCAACTAACTAAACAGCCGAACAATCCAGTCAACCAGCAATCGTCGAACACCTCAAAACTCCCTCATAGCAGACGTGCATATTCACTTAGAAAATCACTGCTTTCATCCCTCCGCGCAGTCGACGGAATTACATGTGTTACACTCTCTCTGAAGTCCCCGCACGGCGTGCATTATTGGCGACGTCGCTAACCTCGTCGCTTCTGCAGTAAACCGGCAAACGGCAAAAAGTAGCAAATATCGAGAACAAAGATTTTTTGTTTACATTGAAACGACTCCCCGAAAAGCCCCGCAGCGCGCATCAAGTCAGACGCTGACACAGCGACAGCCAGCGCTGCTTTTTTTTAGTACCTCTTCGTAGTACATTTTACACATTTCCAAATAATGATGTAACAACAAGAACGGATGTCAATATAAAGCAATAACAATTAAAGTATTTGCGTGTAGAGGGTGTCGTCGAGGTGCGAACGCTTGCGAGTGTATTAAAATCATTCGCAAACACAGACAACAGGACTCCGGAAACAAAAAGAAAACAAAAAATTAACAGCAAGCACAATCGGTTAGCGCATATAAAAAACAAACAAAAAATAAAAAGAAGCGAATACGATACTGTAGCAAAAAAAAAAAAAAAAGATTCGATCGTTATCGATAGAGCGATACATAATTTAGTGATATTTACGCGAGCAAGAAAGTTTCTGCTTCAAAAAAGCAGAACCTTAAGTGCATCCTCAGATTGCTGCACCGGCAAAGCCATGATCTCCAAGAGCCAGGAATATACCGCATCAGCAGTCGCCAAGCGGCAAAAGAGCTGTCGTCTGCGGCCTCGCATATCAGCTGGCACCTGCCAATATTTCAATTACCCTTTCGTTGTATTGCTTCTCTTCCTCGGCGCCCGACGTGATGCGCTGGCGCACGCACAAGAAAGTACTACCGCGGCTGGTGCAGCGGCCGCAGTTTCGCCACCTCATGCCGCCGCTTTGGCTTCGCCGGGCGCTGGCGGTGGCTCCTCGATATTGGATCAGTTCAGCCCCAATTGCTCAGCAGTTTCGCATATCTTCCAGGCGCGTGGCATCGATCAAGCGGAGATACCACAGAAGCCCAGTAATGGTAAGTTTCGAAGATACTTAATACACACATATCTATATGTGGATATGTAAATGTGTCGTGGGCTAAGCGGGTATATATTTTCCTTGAAACTTAATGGGGAGAATTATGTATGTATTCGTCGTATATATAATATTTATTAACCTCAAAAAAAGAGTGTTGTAATTGAAGGGCGGAAAGCCAATATATGTATCTGTGTTGCGTTCAACGCACGTTTTGTAATCAAATTAAATATTGTATAAAAAATAAACTGTGTAAATTGAGTAAGCTTTCTGCTGATACCAATGCGCATTAAAATGGCTAATTGCCATTGTCACTGAACGGGGCGCTGCCTTTGATAAACACGTCACTAACTTGTCATATGCATACCTGCCCAAAAAATACCATTTTGATTGGTTAATTCGTAAAGATTAAAACTTTTTGGCGGTTAACATTAGAGGAAAAAATAAGTATTGTCTTAAAATTTTTGAATTTAACATAGTATGTACATTTAGACGGGCTGTCAATAAAAATATTGCACCTGCTCGATAATTGATAAGCCATTGTTATGTTGTATACATGCGAAAAAAGCAAATCAAACGATAATAATAATCGCATAATTTCATTTACATATTTGTTTTAGAGTTGCTGGTATTTGCACAGAAAAAATACCCAAAAAATTTTTAACGTTACACTTTTATTGGGACACCCTTTACCAAAGCTAACGCGTTGTGATGGTAAAAAACTTTATAGTAAAGCTAAATATCATACGAACATACATACATATATGTATGCATACAAATATACAAACATACATATGATACATATTAAGATAATGAAATATGTGAAGACGGTGAGCAGGAAAGCAAAGTACAACTAAACGCTAAAGCGTTTTGTAATATTTATTATTTTCATTCACTTAGTTGCCAAATATACATACATAATCGAGCTAAATCTTGCAAAATGTTATCAGTTGCTTCAGTCGCATAATTTATTACTTGGCTTATATTCGATTATAAAAAAAAGGGTCGATTTTAACACAAACAAAATTCAAATGTGTTCAAAGCATAGCTGTTAAGTAATGATTACTAATCATAATAATTAGTAATTCGATTTTTTTTTTTGAAAGGTGAAGTAATGAATATATTATGATTATTTTCAGATTCGCACGATTACTAATTGATTACGATTACGAATAATCGAAAAATAATCAAGATTAATAAAAATTACGAAAAAATAATCAAAAATAATAAAAAGTTATCGAAAAATAAGTTGACTACTTTCGTAGATTACTTTTGATTTTTTTTTTTTATTTTACGAAATTATTGCAATCAGTTGTTTTTTTTCATTTTTTGTTATTATTATTGATGTTCATCGGTTTGATAATTGATAACCTGTTTGCATTCCTCATGATTTTGCATTCTTCTTATTTATCATGGGTTCACGGGTTTGTGCTCTCTTTGTATAAACATAACAGTGTAACAAGTAACAAAAGTGTAACATAACACCCACCAAAAAATATACGCAAAAGAAATAGGCTGCACAAGCTAAGCAGATCCCAGGAATTGCCACAGTTATCATCTCTTATTTTAAACATGGAACAGAGGTTAAGAGAAAGGTTCCAACAATATTTCATGTTGTAGCCTGAGGCAAATATTACAATTGCAGCAACAGTGCTAACTTAAAACTTAAAGGTGTTGCTGAGATTAAGTCCGGAATGGCCGAAAATATAACTAGCAGAGTTTTAAAAACACTTTACAGTTTTTACGCCAAAAATTGTAAAACATTTAATTTTGAAAGGAAAATTAATAATGTGTCGATTTTTTTTATTTCACTGATAATGGTGAGCTTATGCGTACATTTATTTTAGTTTTCACATTAAAGATTTGACTTTGCAGATGATGAAATTGAAGTAAATTCTTCTCCACAAGAACAGATTAATGTTGACTAACGATCCGCAATAAAACATCAGTACTTCAGCAATTTAAATGATAATGCAAGTTCTGCCGAGATTTATAAAAAATATGATTTACTAAGGGATTCATTTATTTTTTTTAACACGCCCTTAACGTCTTCAACTCCAGTTGAACGACTGTTTACATTTGCCGGGATCGTCAACAGTCCAAGGCGGCAATCATTGTCTGATTTATCTTTTGAAAAATTAGTTGTAATGAAGACCAATTGTAAATATATGTAAATTAAAAAACTTTTTTTTTTTAATTGAATGTATTCTGAATGTATTTGTTTTCTTTATTATTTTTCCACGTATTTTCCCCTTTTGTGTTGATTAAGGAAGTACTAAAATTGTTATTGGTTGTTTTGTTATTGAAGTGAATATACCTATATTTTGTATACAAAAACTATCTAATTTTGTTCAGAAATTTTTTACGTTTTAAATGCAAATTTTTCAAAATAAAATGTATGTATAAAATGATGCGCATTCTAAATGTTTAACAAATAATCGAAAATAATCAAAAATAATCCTTGAAAGTAGTCAATTATTTTTTTGATTACTTTTTATTATTTTTGATTATTTTCTCGTAATCCTAACTAATCTTAATTATTTTTGGATTATTTGTAATCATAATTAATTAATAATCAGGAATTGTTATCAATACCATTTTTTTTTTTAATTTAATCTAATTGAATTACTAAACGTAATCCAAACTTAACAGCTCTGGTTGAAAGAAATTTATTAAGCTCAATCACTAAGAATCTATTTTTTTAGATAAAAAAAAATCCAGTAAAAATATGGCATAGAAAGTATATAGTTTATATTGGTCGTGTTGGTGTTGAAAGTGCAACAAGAATCAAAGTAACTAACCTGCTCATTGGAAAATAGGAAAAAAACTAATATGTAAACAACTATAGATGATATCTTACCGAAAGTTATATCCGTTTTTATGGTAGTCACCCTTCAATTTTTGTGTTATGAGCTAATAAGGAAAATACTAGAAGGTATGTATGTAAGTTTAAACTAATAGGCACAATTCTATTTAACTGTCACTGAACTTGATCTCGCAGGAATTACGGATATGAATTTATACATTACAAATGCAGTGTTGTGAAAAACAAAAGCAATAAATGCGCACACGATTCAAGTTGCCAACTTATGTGAAACCGCCACTTAAAATTTAATCTTTCATAACTGTGGATAGAAGTGAAAATAATTTTGACGAAATTGCATCAATTTTAATACATTTTTAATAAATTATATACAAACGTAAAGGCAGTGGAGCTGGTCATAAATTTGATAAACATGTTTTAAAATGAAAAGCAGAATCAAATGAGCATTTGCTGCTTTAATTTTGCACAACAATGTACTTATGTATATGCGCAATTATCTATGCCAGTTGGCGCTTGTATCGTTTCACATCCACGATCCATGCAACAAAAAATATGTATTCTTTGCTATTTGCTAATAATAAAAATAGTTGTAAGCACACAATTCTACGCACTCTTATGTTTCTATCTACATATGTACATATATATTTAGTATAATGCCAAACATTAGCATGTTTACAACATTGTATGAGCGTAAAAAGGTGTTTATTGCGCATAAAAACTGATTATAGAGACTATAGCCCATAGAAAATGTGGGCCAGCAAAAGATTTGTGTCGAGTAAATGTGATTTGTACATATATTTGGCAAATCAAATACTCTTTTTATTGGAATATATATAACATGCATTACCCCGATTTCCGATAATTTTCAATTCAAATATAGTCCGTTTTCTAACAAAAAAAAAACAAATATATACAAACATACATATGTATGTATGTACTAGCCAACGTTCCAAAATTTATAATTTAAAAAAAAAATTTTTTATCGAAATTTTAAACTAAAACATTTGTATGAGCATTCACATTCGCTGCGCTTTTAGTTTTAGTACGTTTTTTTCCGAAAATTATTCTTTCGCAAATTTTTTCTCTATAACGCGTGGTCGATATGTTTTTATATGGATGCAATTGAGGAACCAAAAATCAACATCCAAGTGCGCCAGCTAAGCGAAGTGCGCGATTTGATTGCTCACGCAGTTTGTTGTTTTATGTATGTATTTTATGATTTTTGTGTACCTTTGGGAGAGACTCCCTCAGCGTATTGCGCGCCCAATAAGTGTACAATAACCGCTAAGGCATACTTAAGTTAAATGTATTTTAGTAAATATTAAGCTTCATAAACACATTATTCGCTCTATAGCGAATCTAAGAAAAATTAGAATCTACTAAAATTTTCGAACATATCTAGCACTTTACAAAGCTTTACATCCCAAACACTGATTTGTAGACTCTCAATAGCCGCCGCTTTTATTTGTTTGATTGAAAATGATTAGAGTGATGAGCGTGTACTTTATTTGCATTTACAAATGTATCATTCGAAGCGAAGTTTTATTTTATTTTTATTTTTATTGGATTTCGCTGCAGGCTGCGCTTACTGGAAATAACCCGCCGGACATGCAAGTGCTCTTTTAATATTAGTATATTATCTCATATTGCTCTTTCACATTAATTGCATTTGGGATTATTGTGTGAACGAATGTATGCGTGTGTGTCAGCAAGTGTGTGTGAATTATTATTATTAGGTTGCAACAATTATAAATATTTATGCTTATTGAATTTTTTTTTTTTTTGTTAAATATGCGCAAACAAAGCAGCTTTTAATTAATTAGCACCGGAGGCAGTTTCAATATGAAATACATTGACGTGACTTACACAAACGGAAGCTTGGTAGCTGAGAAACATTATTTTATAAGTATTTATTTTCAAATTCATCAAAGATTAATTAATTTTACATATACATATACTTTTACACTTTTTGGCTGCTCAAAGCATGGGCAAGATTTTATTTGTATTTAAAAATATGAATGCCGAAGTAATGAAATGTATTGGGCAACTTGTATGAACCAGGATTTTGTTGGATTTAAAGTATTTATTCTGAAAAGATACAAACTGTATGTTTGTTCCTCTGCATTCCTATTTAAGAGAGTTTTACGAGAAAACACTGTCTTATGTGGAAATTTATAATTGTGTTCCATTTACCCTAACACTATTTTAAGTCACTTTCTTCTGCTTCTTTAACAAGCGTGGCAACTTCATTAGTAGTCATATGTTTTCCTACTTTTGCTCGGGACCCAGTGCAGCCAAAGAGTTCAATGTAGAATTAGGTTGAACACCATACGAAAATACTCTCAATTTCAGAAAGAACTTCTTTAAAGTTAAATAAGGACCAGTAGATCCCAAAGTATTTCACAATATTTTTTTTTTTTAAGCTTTTGACACACAAAATTTCGAAGCACATATCATTAAGTTATGAGGCTGGAAGTTTCTTTTTAATTTTTTTAAGAAAATATGAACTAAATTTTTTTCGTATTATCATGCTTACTAAACAACACAAATCCATCTCTCATATGTCCTCTTAAATTTTTTAAAATAAATTAATCGTCTTTCCACCGTAATCGCCTTTTCCCTGTTGCAAATGCTTGCCCAGACAGCGTTCGCCAGTCGCGTGTGTCTGCCATGAATTTCACTCATTATTTTATTACTCAATTTGCAAGCGTATTAAATGCTAAAAATGTTGTATAAAAATTAAAATTTAATAACCGCTAATCTGCATATGAGCTGACACAAACGAGCCGGTGGCGAATAAAATATGGGATATACCAAGGCAGCAAAGGAATGCAAGCAAAGCGACTAAGCACACACTTGTGCAGCAGCGTCGAGTGGGAAGGAGCTGGCTGTGTTGGCAACAAAGAAATTTTAAACGACAACAGCAGCCAATTGCTTTGACTGCACTGCTTCCACTTCCATTTCATTCCCCCTTTTTTTTTTTTGCTTTATTTTACCATCATTAATGAATCACGCACCAACAGCTATGGATACACTCATTTAAACGCCAACTTCATTGCAGCTGCGAAAATGTGGTAGAGAAGGAATTGCACAATAAGAATGTGCATGCGAAAAAAATCCAAGCGAATTCCTTGCAAATCAACTGTAGTCCGTCGATAACAAAATCCGTATTCATTGCTCATTGCAAGGAAGGCAACGAGCTATTAGCGGGCGCTGCAGCAACTTGTTCAACGCAGACGCACACATACACACCAAGTTAATTTTGTCGCCCAGCAACAGAAATGTGCATGCAACAACACCAACGCACTTGACTGGTGAACCGAGGAACTTGCCACTGCAACGCATCCATTAACAAGTTTCTGCATGGCTTGCAAAAAAAAAAAGGAAAAAAAAACTAAATTAAAAAACTACTCAAAACCAACGACAGAAACTGAAGTTCAGTGAGGTTTTTTTTTTGGGTTCTTGTGGCATTGTGCTGCTTGTTCTGCTGCTTTGTGAACCACTTGGAGCGCTTTTGTGCCCTCTTTACATGACTACTTCTATGCAAAATGCAGAGCACTAAGTTATGCGGGCCATGGAGAGCGCAAGGCGCTCAGTAGGTTAAGAATAAGAATACACGAATTTTATTGTGAAAGGGTATCATACCACTGCATGGACGATGCTGCTGTTCCTTGAGCTCAGCAGGCGTAAAAGAATACACGAAATTCCTGAGCCAGGCGTTGGAGGTAGAAAAATGCTGTCATGCCACTTTCAGGTTCGGGCTGGCTTGCTTGGCGATAACAGCACAGCACATTGCTAATGAGCGAATCAGTTTCAATTCAAGCGTGTCAACGGAAAAAAGGGAGTTGCTTTCAAATTCATTTGCTTAGCACCTGTAGATTTTCATGGAAAAATAAATATGTAAGTGGAGAATATTAATGAATACTGAGGTGAGGAGAATAAGTCGTATATTAGAATAGGTTAATAGAAGTAAAATTAAGACAATGAAAAGCATAGTGGTCGAAAGAAATTGAAATGCTGCAATCGAATTACTAAGAACTTCTTTATAGAAATAAGTAATACAAATCTTGCAAATGAAAATTGTTGTATCTTCTTCATAAGGATAAAATATTACCGATTTCTCCTTGCTAAAGTTGGAATGGAGAGACCTGAGTCTCGTGCCTGAAGTGTATTAGTTAGTTATAATTCTTGATCTAAGCTAATCAAAATTTTGGAAGCATAAAACACCGCTTACACAATCGTGATTGGTGCATCCACAAAAGCGATTCTTTCCCTTAAAGAAGGAGGACAAAACAGGAAGAGATGTAAAGTCCACTGAAATCCTTCACTGCTTCCTTATGTGTCCTTACCACAACTAAGCGATTGCAAAATCTAACACTCTAAATGATATTTAGGCTACACTTAGTGAAGGGACAAAAAATAGCAAGCGCACATCCTCTCATTCAACAAATTCCCATATTTTACCAAGCAACTACTTAAGCTACAAAATGCCTCTGCCACAAATACGAGTAAATGCATACGAATGATCTTCTTAAGTCTTTTTATTAGCCTTTCTCTACGACATGATTATTGCAATATACACACGAGTATGTACATAGATAGCCGATGCACCTACTTCGCACAATCATCTCAATCTCAGTATAAATCTTAAATGGCGAGCGGAAGAGCGCAAGCTGCTGCTCTTGGGCTTGTTCGAGTTCATTAGGCTGGGATTCATGGTAGGTACTTGTTCTTAAGTGGCTTTATCAAAGTCATCATTACCCTTTGCACACACACACAAGCATGTGCTATACTCTCGAGTAAGTCCAAGTGTTTGTGGCTACACTTGCATGCATGTTGCAACATGTTTCGGCGCTTGCACTGGTATCTCCCATCTTCGCCAGCTACGATCACATGTTGCCACATGTGATTCCTGCCTACCTGTTTAAGGGCTCTCTCACTTCCCTCATCATGTGCGGCGCATTATTGCGTTGCTAATCACATTTAGCCACCATACGACGGTGCAACATTTCATGCAGCAGCAGCGTTTGTTGCATACCCATTCTAACTATTCACTGTAACTTCTCGCCCATAATTTGCTTAGCTGCCATCCAGCGAACCTTTGTCAGTTCGAGTTCTCACACAACTCATCCCTACTCTTAACATCTCTGCACTGTTGATTTCCTGTTTTATTGCCAACTCTGTTGTTACGGCGTTGCGTGGCGCAACCTTGACGCTGTTATTGGCGTTCTTCGTGTGCTGCGCGCCTGTTAACTGGCCTCTGTTATTTGACTGTTCGTCGTTTATGTTGTGCTGTGTGCGACAACTCACTGCTTGTTTGACGGTTATCCAATTTAGTTTGCTGTTGAAGTTACGGGCTGACGCTCTGGCCAGTACAACTTAAACTGGTGGCTTGCTGGCCCTTCGTTACTCGCTTTCGTGCAGTGTCTGCTGTTCTTTTCGTTTTTTTTTTTCTGTTTGCTTTGTTGTTTGATAGCACTTTGGTCTGTGTTGCACATTTTTTATCGTTCTCTTTCATATCGTTTTGGTCGCTGCTTATCTGCGCTGTACACGGCTCATCCATTGTCCAAAGAGTGGACAGATAGTCAGTTGTTGGCCTCCTCTGTGCCTTGTGATTGTTTGCACCTCGTTTTCTCTTCTTGTACTTTTCTTTTCGTTTCTACGTTTTTTTTTCTCCCAAGTTCTTTCGGCTTCCTCTTCAACAACTAGTAGTTTACCTGTCCAAGGCATGTGCATCCGCATGGTTTACCTGTGCGTCAGTTCGTTCGTCACTCAGTTCGTCCGCTTGTCCGGCGTTCTGTTTACTTTCTGCTTCTAACATACTATTTATATACGTGTATGTGTGTACATCTAGATTCCTGCTTATCTCCCACCATTCAGCATTTAGTATGGGCAACTGCTTTTCATGGCTAAACGGGTACGAGTATTGGTCGATCTCACATGGAAATGAGAAATTCTTGTATTTTTTCCCTAACTCATTGGCATCTTCATGGTGTGCTTGAACGCCAAACGTTGGAGCTTCCACAGTTAGCTCACGTTTAGCCAGCCACTTCTATGCGAGTTTGTGTATGCATAGTAGTCCGCTCTCTTGCCTCGTACGCTGTCTGGCCCGTCGGCATATCTTCCCATGTATCTGAATCTGTATAAGTAGATTTGGTGTTGTCTGCATTCCTTGCTAACTCGTCGTCCTACCTGTGTGCAGCCCTTTAATGCCTACATCGGTGGATTTATGTTTGCCGTTGATATTAATCATAGTGTCATTGAAATCGTTTAAATTATTCAGGCTCTCAAAAGGCAGACAACGCCAGCCGGCCGACTGGCCAGCCAACCAGTTCGAGCAAGTCCGCGCGATGCGATAGCGTAGATAGATTATGGCATTGGATTTGTTGCGATTGGAAGATACTTTTTACGGGGATGTGAGTGTGGCTGAAATGAATGGCGATTTAAGTTGTTTAACGAGTAGACGAAGAAAAGAAACAACTACAAGATATCGGCATTGAGAGGATGGTGAGTGAGTCATAAATATGGTATGAATGATTTAAGGTTATGGAATTTGTGGCGCTTTTTATGTTGTTGTTTGTGGGAATGTGTGCGGTTTTGTGAATTAATAATAGATTAAAGAACTATTTGATTTCGGTGTTCATTCATTTATTGAGTTGGTATTTTTATAGTTTAATTGTGGAGTTGGAATAATTTATGAAAAGCAAATTGCATTTGATTACATTGGGTTGAATCTTTTTTTATTAGCTGATAAGAAAAAAAAAGTGTCTAAGATATTTTAAGGCATCTTTTTGTTTAAGTCTGCAATTGTAGGTAGAAGAAAGAAATCGTTTGTAACATTTCATGATTAGGAATATTTACTTTGATTTCAAGGCAATAATTAAGACTCAAGATTATGTTACCGTGTTTTCAAAAGTACTCGAGTAACGTGTCAGAGTGTTTTACTGGTATTTAAGGAAGCCATTGCAAACTAAACAAGTCATCAGCAAAGATATGCACACAATAGTCCTAGAAACTGCAATCGCCCACAAGCACTTAGGCTACACAATTATTGGCTGCAAATCCCTATGCGAATGAAATTTCATTGTATAAAGATAGTATCCAAACGTTTTGTCGACACTTGTCTTTGAACTATTCCTGATGAGTAACAACTGCTCAGATCACTAAATAAGACAGTTAGTTGGTTAGTGAAGTGGTCAGATGAGCCAACTCAACGGCAATGCAGAAAACCAGTAAACTAACATTGCCAAATACTGCAAAAACTAGCGAATCGCCAAAGTGGCTGACAGTTAAAACTAACCACCTCTTGCGAAAAACATTCCATTTCGCTCAGCTCAGTCACTGCCGGCATTGAGCCAAAATTGTTTTGCACACCCGCGCTGACCGGGTCGAAACCAAAAGCTTCTCAATGCCCACTGAACGGTGGCCCTGCTGGCTATTGTTGTTCTTTATGTCGTTGGTGTTGCTGTGTGGTGATGGCGGTGGCGGTGGTGATGGCGGCCCATTAATCATTTCTCGACGGCGCTCGTTTAGGCAACACAAGACTTAACTGCCTAGCAGTGCATTCTTTGTGTGTGTGTGTGTATTGGCCCTTGTGGCCACTGGTCGTGGCCTGCGCTGTGATTTTGGGTTTCATAAGCCGCCAATGCGCCCTTTATTATTGCAATGACGACGTACTACATATACTCGTACATGTCTAGTATGGTGTACGATTCGTTGTTGGCGCTTTTCACTGATGGGATTTTAAAATTTGTGTGCACTGCCATTGCTCCATTAAGAAAAAGGTCTGCTCATTTTTCGATTCTCCCCAAAGTGCTAAGGTTTGTTTAAATATTTTTTTCTTGCCGTCGCCACCCTCACAAATAGGTACGTTTGTACGAGTATATACTTGTATGCTGAATGAATGCCACACACAACTTTTGTGCCTCAATTCCAACTACATTTTACACTCACTTCTTTTTGGGCCATCGACTGTCTTCGCTCCCAGCCACATTCCGATGTGGGCACCTTTCTCACGTCGTTTCTTTTGCGCGTGCATTCGCTTTGTTGCCCCAGCGGGCGCCTTTGTTTAGGTCCACATCGCTGCCTTGCCACTTTGTTCGTTGCACGTTGTACTTACTTACACAGCGTCTATGTAGTTGCTTCGCATAGCAAATGGTAAACAAAGAATGAAAACATGAAATTCCTATGCAGCGCGCTCAGTGAAGCCCTGATTTTTTTGGCTGTCAATTTGGCCGCGCATATTTCATTTGTGCGTTGCTTTCTTTTTGGAAAGCACAGCGCCTCCAACGGTCTACTGCCGCGCGCTGTTATGTACATACATTGACGGATTATTTTCTCACACATTGCCATAGAGCGGAGTACTTGAAAGCGCAGCGCCTCTGCTCAGCGCGCAAACTGGCGTCTAAATTGAAAACTCCTTCTCTTTCAGTGCGCTGCGCCTCGTCACGCTTGCGTCATGTATCGGGCGTACGCGTAAGTAGTCATTATGTAAATGTTTGTAAGCGCCGTCATAAATGAACTTAGCTCCATGTAGTATTTACTCGTAGCTCGTTGGGCTCCCGAAGCCGTCGCTGCTCCTCTCATTTCCATACTTTCATGCCCTGCCTTCGGCGGCCTGTCTGCTACGCTCTGCCTGTGCGGTCCATACAGTTTGGGGCTTTATCCTTTTTTACATTGTTGTTGTTGGAGTTGGTTTGCATTGTTTTTGCTGTGGTTTTGTTGTGATTTTGTTGGAAATTCGCTGTAATTGCGATTGTTATTCATGTCGATTATTGTGTGTCGTGTCTGTTGCAGGAGCGCCTACTCACGCGTAATTGCTGATACGAGTATCGTTGTTATTGCTGTTATTATTCTGCTGGCATTTTAACTATTATTGGCTTTATCTGCATGTGAGCCACTACATAAATACTTAATTAGCTTTTAGCTTCTACTTTAAAGTGCAGTCACGCTTAATGTGTTTATAACAGTTTAAGGTAATTAATGTGGTGTTTTGAGATTCATGTTGTTGTTGGCGGCCTTTTCAGCACTTTTTGAAAAGCAATCGATTGATGGAAATGTATGGAAATTGTGTGTGTGTGTGTGTGTGTATGTGTGCTAGTTGGTGAAAGTAGGGATTTTCTCATGTTGTTCATGAATTCAAAAATGTTATAATTTCGGTTATTGAGCAGCTCATATTGTTTATGTGAAACGGCTTTGTTAATTGTAATTATCTTTCACACAATAACTGTACAAAAAAACCCCATATTTTTCGATACAAAACGATAGAAAAATCAAAATAAATATATGTATATTAGGAATTTTGTTATTTAAATCGAAATTAAAACAATAACAACTTGAAATCGATCAAAAGCGGTTAACCTACATTGAATGTATCTATTGAGCAAATATATAATTGCATACGAAAATATTTTCATTTATAAAATACTGTACATAGGTCCAAGACAAGCAAGCGTATCGGTTAATTGAATAAAAACCTCAGCTGTACGGCGATCTCGAATTTGAACTCCAAATGGTGGATTGAAATCCTTGCCAACTAACTTGGAAAGAAAATAAGAAATGTAGATAAAGCTGACTTAAATTTCACAACTGACGCGATTGGCTTTGAGAGTTACATTAACAATTCGCAACAGGTTGGCAGACGCCGAAAAATTCCAGCCAATAACAAAAAGCTTCTCCAAATTTTTTTTTGAATAAGTCCATTGTCATTTTTCTCCTGTTGATCCTCTATCCGAGGAAGTAACACCGAATTTCCAAAACTGTTACACACAACACGTAAACGCCACCTAACAGCGTACACACAATTATCGCGTGCGAAAAATCACAACAAAAAATATGGGAATATTATGGAGAAATGACGAAGTGCACACCTACCACTGCCAACACCTAGCACCGCGCGCACAAGCGAATAAACCAAACAAGACAGTGGTACGAAGTAACAACAAAATAACGTAGCCAATTAGGAGGCAACAAGGCAGCAGCAACTAGCGGTCAAATTTTGTGTTTTTATTTTAATCGAAAATGTGACACGGTGTCCGAGCAAACACACTAGCAAACCAGTTAGCCAAAAATAAAAAAAAATATTGAAAGAGTATGTTTTCGGTTGCGTTCATTCAAAGACAAGAGAGGTCCGTGAACAAAGACTGCTTCCCAGAATAGAATGAATCATGCTGTGCAAAGACGCCGTTGCCGATGACGACGCCACCTTGTGATGACCACCGGCACAGCCGGTCTGAGCCACTGAGTGAACTCTGCGAACCAACGCACACAAATAATAACCGAAACAATCGCAATGATGGAGAAATATGAAAAAGATAGGAATTTAACATCAACTTAGTTGTTGCAGACCAGTCAGTGGCATATTCATAAGAGTATTCAATGGCTGCACTGACGTAGCGCCGTAAATTCATCGAATTCATTTTGTCCATATGTCAGCCGCTTCTGAGGGATCTGTCAGTGCAACACTTAAGTGTGCTGCTATCGAAGCACAGCAATATTCAACAATATGGCGATACCGTCAATGACTAGAAGCTTGAAAAAGGTCAAACTGCGGGCACTTAAATCTAAATATGGTTGAATAGAATAACCAACTAGGCGACGTCGGACTCATTGCAGTGTCACATCGAAGAAGGTGCAATTGTCAGAGTCATCTAGCGAGCGCTACGAGCAATTAGTTAGTGAAGTGAGCGAGCTCGGTAGCGCACAACAATCGGCGGACGAAAGCGTGTAAGCGGCCAAAGCAGACCTACAATGCTGCAATTTCAGCTGCGGCGCCAAACGACTGTCGCAGAGTCAGCGGTTGCGCACTAATGTGGACATGGTCAGGGACCACTTCACTGCTACTTGAGCTTGTGTGGTCCATCGAACACTTACGACTATTTCTAAAAATGGATAAACAGAATTCCTATTCGACTCATTTTGTTTTCATTTCTTGCCATGGCACATGAAGCGACAAGCCAATGTAAGACAAGTGCACTGCGGAGCAGGATAAAAGACGCAGAGAGACAATAATTGAAAAAAAAAAACAACAGCCAAAATCGTCATGGAAGTAGCTGGAAGTTTGACTTGTGAGCCCACTATTGCCTTGCAAGTCATTTTTACGTCTTCTACTTCGCCACCTCTGTTTCTATCTGTGTCTGTGCTCAAAAAAGGCAAACCTCTGCTGCCACAACTATGCTTGAAACGTCAGCTCCACCGATGCCTATGTAGTTGCTTAACATTCCTAGTTGGTATGACGTGCGTTTGGGATGCGATGTTGAGCTGCGGTACGTGAGTTGGCTGGCTGGCAGGCTGGCTGACTGCCTAGCGCAGTGGGCGCTCATGAGTAGCCACGTCGTTTGGCTAAATGGCTCCACAAGTGGCTCCACTGCTGGCCGCAGCAACAGCAACTGTCAAAGGCACCTTGACATGGTGAGCTTGTAAAATACAGTTGTTGGTGGCATACGGACGCAATGGTGCGACTGACACGAGTTACCATTTTGTATGCTTTAACACCTTAGTTTGCTTGGTTGGTTGGTTGGTTGGATGCCACAAAAGAGGTTTTGCCATCGCACCTATTTGCAGTGTCTGCTTTCGCTTTGTGGATATTGTGTCTTTGACGTTCTCTCGCGTCCTGGCTGCCTGCTAATGTTGAAGTACCCTATGTGGTTTTCTTATTAAGTTGGCTTGATTTGGTTGTAATTGAGTTGCTTGAGAAAGAGATGAGGATCTCACCAAGGATATTTACCATTGGTGAAGTATATACGAGTATTGTTAATACGCGCGTTTTGTCAATAAATTTATTTTATTCACTTGTTCGAAGTGAGAGCGCACAAGCTCAATTGTTTAAATGAAACTAGCAACATTTTTTTTTTTGACATTCGGGAGTCTGACATATCTTAGAAAAATAATTTTTATTAACCTTTAAAATAGAAATAGTTTAATTACTTTTACTTTTTACGCTTTTACGTTTTTCTTATTTAACTATTAATTGACGCACGTAGAAGAATAACAAGTTTCTCAACTGTTTTTTTATATTTTATAATTTCAAAGCCTATTGATAAGCAAATAAAATTTGAAATGCTTTGTAATGCACTATAAATATGCATTTACATTCTTCAAAAGGTGCTTCCAAAATTAATGAAATCTTTATGGTAAAATGCATGACCTTAAAAGCAATACATTTCTTTGCTGATAAATACTAAAATATTTACTACTCAATTTCGAGTAGTCAATGGCTGAGCAGCTTAGAAGAAAAACACAAAGCGATAACAAAACCAATTACTTTATCGAATTAGTTTTCTTCTTGCTCTTCGCGTAACAGGCGCAGCTGTTAATTTATTTTATGGCCAATAAAATGAGCCAAATGGAAAATGCATACCTGACGATGTGATCGGCAATAACAAAAACTAAAGAAAAAAACTAATAGGCGAGTGTCATCAATTAACGTGCACATAAAACCCTGCAACAACAAAAGCAAAAACTAGATAGTTATTATAAAATTGTGAAAAACTAATCAACACAAAAAGATACGCCATTAAAAATCTCAGCATCGTTTCTCCTCGCCTTCGCTGTGGATAGGCGCGACAAAATGTAAAATATTGCCAGTGCAAGCATTCCACCATTAGTTTGTGTTGCCGCTGCTGCTGTGGTTACTGTAAATTGTACAATTTTTATAAGTTGTCTAGCAAGATTGACAGGTTGGGCCAAGCTATCGGCTACCGGAAATTTGAGCTGACGCGCGCGAACACATCACTTATTTACTTACTTACACGTCGACAATGGCCATAAATAGCCGACATCGAAATGTTTAGAGATACCGGCTGATCGCTCGACGAGTAGGCTTGAGTAGGCTGCGGAAAAGGTGGTAATTAATACGCCTATCGAAAACAAACAACACAATTTTTAGATAAAAAAAAAAAAAATCAACCAAATTAAAATTGATGCCACAATGTTGGCAAAAGGAAATGTAATAACGCAAATATGGTTGCGGCTCAACGTCGACTTTAATGTAAATAGTATGTGTGGATATGTAGCTAGCAAAGATGCTGCTGGCAGTTGATATGTATATGTACATATGTACGTATGTAATGTACACATATTAATATGTGCGTTTGTATGTAGCGCACAAGCAATCAAAACGACCCACACGCGATTGCGCCGATGTTGATTCGATGGTAGCAAGCTCATAAAATATATTTAAAAGATATAAACTTACAAAAAAATATATACATACATTGAAAAAGAAGAAGAAGAAGAAAAAAAAAATGTTACAACAGGCGCCGCTGGCGCAGCGTTAAAATAAAATGAGTGTTAATAGTAATTGTAAGTGCTGTTGTTGGCGTCTTGAAGAGCCACTACGGCAGAGGCGTTGTGCACGTTGACTTCAGTTTTGGTTAGATTAGTGGCTGCCTACGCAATTTTCGGAGACATATTTCAAAATTTATTAATGGAAATTACGCATTTCAAAACCATAAATGTGGTAGCGAAACAAAAGACTTAAGCAACGAACTTCGCAATGTGCTTATTGCTTACTTAACGCGACATCTCCACAGCAAATAGCTGATGTCCTAAAATAGATGTCAGAATACTCGTATATATTGTCAATAGAGACTGCTTATTTCCTCACGTCCGCCATTTATGTTCACGTATATGTCTTGGCATATATTTAATGAAATAAGCTGTCACTTTCTTACTTTGACAGCTAATTTTTAATTTTTCTGTAAATTTCGTGGGGTCAACATCGAAGATATTTTCATTTAGAAGCAAAAACTGAGTTGCTTTCTATTGCATTTATTAATGTTTACGTATTTTGGAGGAAAGAAATTATATTTCTTGTATTATTTTTAGCATATTTGCGCTTTATTAAACGAACTTACTTGTTTGACGCCATCTTACAAAGTTTATGTCAAGGCATCAAACTGCCCACACATAAAAATTGACAAAACATTTTTCATTTTGGCCTGCTAAAATTACAGCTGTTAGAACAACAGCTATTTTCTGTGAAGATGGCAGGTAAAATAATTCTCGAAAAATCAAAATTATGCGCTTGATTAATTTATTTTAAAAGTAACTTTATACATTTTGAATTTTTTGTGATCACAATGACTAATTAATATTTTATTTCTTTTTCTCATTGCAGGTATGTACACTTTCTGTTTAATTCGTCAAGCAAAAAAAAAAACTAACATCAACTGCTAGATGAGCGCTAAATACCAGAATGTATTGGAAGTAAAGTATTATAAGTTATAAAAAATTATAATAAGACATTAAAAAATGGTATAAGAAGATGATTAGCATGCTGACAGTTTTACTCTTAATCAATTGAGGTTCTAAATGTGAGCCGTGAAAAAGGCAACTGCACAACTCACCGAAAAAAAAACACAAAAATTGATTATGTCTTTTCCAAATCAACACACTGTTCCGCCTAACTATTTGTTTTGTGCTATTTAGCGACGCACGTTGCTTGTTGTATTTTCCACTTGATCGAGTTCGATATGCGGCGCATATTGTGTTTCCTGCCTTAGAGTGCTTGGCCAAAGCACCCACACAAACCAACAAACAACACACTCGACGAAAATACAAATTGGAATTGCGAAATATGCTTTGTAAATTTGTATTTATTTACTTACAAATGTAATCGTTTTGGGTATACATTTTAGTTACTTTATTTTCCATCGGCCACTGACAGACTCATTGGGTCGCTAGATAAATAAGTGCGTACCAATACATATGTACATACATACAGACACACGCATTTGCATTGTGAAGAGTCAGTTGAGCGCGAAATTGCGCTGCTTCGACTGTTGCTATTGCCACTTGCGAGCGGCCAACAGACTCGAAGTAAGTGCACATGCAGCTAGATGTGAAAGTATGCGAACGCCTGCATTTAAACTACACTATCACTTCATCTATTTTATGGTCATGTGAAGTGGCAGCGGCGCAGATAATTGCCCAAGATTTGCAATTGTTTCAACATGGAAGATCTGCAGGGTAGGTCCGGTGCGCGGTAGGGCACAAATAGCGCAATAAGTAGGATAAGTAGTCAATGAGAATGCTTGAGTAAAAACATGTGTGTGAGCACAGGTAAAGTTGCCAGAAGTTGTTCAGCTGCTCACACACTCATACGCATGCGTGCAATCAGATTTAGATTAGGCTGTAGCACACTTAACTGCGCACTCTCGCAGGCGCACATACATTTATCCATCTTCTTAAGGAAATGCATACAATTTGTTTTGAATTAGTTATTGTTTGAGGATAAGGTCCCTGCTTCGTTAAATGAAAAATGAGTATCGATTTCTAATCCTTAATGAGTGCTGCTACGGGTAGAACTTAGAAAAACGAGAATGTATTTCTCATTCAGTTTTATTGCTTTTAGCTGAAAATTTACAAAGCGCTCGCTGTCAACGGTTGTCTCTGACATTTCTTAAAATCTGTTAAACTCACTGCTCACGCTTCCAAGTAACAAATTTAATTATAATTTATAATTACTTTATTTTTTTTTAGTTTTTTTTTTCTTTAGTCTTACCTATTGAAAGTGGTATTTTTTTTATGGCTGTGGCTTATTGCTTGCGGCGTGCCACCCATGCTGTTATCGGCCGCTAGCGATCTAACACACACACTGCTGTGCCACCACCTCCAATCGAACGGAGCTTGAGCCATCAATGAATGTATGCACATTTTTTGGTTTATGTTTTTGGTTTTGTGAACAAAATTATCTTCTCAAACTTTGCTATCTTCATGCAAGCATCGAAGGGGCGGCACACTTTAGTGGCACCGAGACATGTGACCTAATTAATTCTCCATCTCCACTCAACAGTTTCAACGAAATAAAAGTTATTAAAACAATTGCAGCACTGCCCCACTGTAAACGCCCTTCATTTTGTATTGTTCAGTGTGCTCATACACACCTTAACCTTTACGCTCGAAAAGCAAAGGGGTCATCGTGGCTGGCACGTAGCAGAGGCTAAGTATCTAGTAAGTGTACATTGCAGCCAGCTTCATTTACCTTCAACCGCTCTTTCGGGTGCTTGCATCTTTCTCCTTCCTTCCACTTATTACTCGTCGTATTTAAGCGTATTTAATTCATTTTCCGCTGCTAATTTTCCATTTGTTATGGCAACGCCGCCACTGACACGAGTTCAAATTGTAGTGATTCTGATGTGGTAGGAAATATTAAAAAAGAGCAACAAAAACAGCGAAATTATGCTCGTAATCGCGTTGCTCTGAAACAAAAAAAAAATTATTATTCATAAACGCTGGCCCTTCAGAAATATTTTTTCTTTTTTTTTTTGTTATTTTGCTGTTGCCTTTACTGATTTATTATATAAATATATGTACACCCAACGACCTGCTTATACAACGCACGCACTTGTGCACTACATTCAAGAACACACACACATACTCCCATCTGCAGCGAATCAAAGTGTTGAAAAAAAAACAACAAATTATAAAGGCAAGAAATACGCAGAAAAGGCCCAAAAATAGAATGAAAAGAGTTAAACGTCGAAGCGTGAGAATATTTAAGCGTCCAACATTCACCGGCTACGTAAAAAGCCCAATAACTAATAAAAGAAAAAAAAATTATAAAAATACAGTTGTAGAATGAGGCGCCTCAAGCCGGCAGGCAGAAATGTGAAAACTGATATTTTTGTGTGAATGAGAAGCTTTGAAGAATTTCCATAAATGATTTTTCTTGGAGTTGGTGTTCTCAGAACTGCCTGCTCGTTGAATAAAACGCAGTTAATTAAACGAAAACTCACAACTTTGTATTTCTTGGCTGAAACGGATAGGTTCGTTTTCTCCGTAGATTTGGATTTAGTAAGCAAAAAAAAAAGTATTGTGAACGACTCAATTGAAGCAAACAAAATTCCTAATGGAATATGCAAGTTCATGTTCGTATTGCAATCGCTGTTGTTCATTGTTTAAGGAGTTTCTTTAATTTAAATCAATAACACTATTTTATTGTAACTTGCAAATTTATAAGAAAACGCAAATTAGCTCTCGGTAGCCGATGTAGATTTGATTTTTAGCCATGCTGATTTTGACTGGTTAGGCATTAGGTGAGCAACCAGCTAACATTACCGCCTAATATTATGGTGCTACAACAACAACAACCGCCTAATAACAGGTCATTTATATCGCTGAAGAGATTTTCTCCACTTTCTCCACTTAATATATAGTTAAATGATTTATTAAAATTTTTGAAGCTTAGTAGCTAAATTTACAAAATGGTTTAGAACCCAAGAGGTTACCGATTTTACTTCCAACTCTCGTATCATTTCCAGGATGGATAGTCGAGACTTGCTTTGAGAAAATTATCGTCAATGACTATATCAAGGAAACATTTCGACTTCCATCATGCCCTGGGAACATTAATAAAAATTGATAGCAGACATTTTTATTTGAATCTTGATTTCCACGTAGGAATATTTTACACAACCGCATTCTTCATGTGTTCTTCATAATGCTGAATTTCTCATTTTCACTTATTTAGCAACGTCTGAATTTCATATGTCCTGGGTTTTCGAAGCACATCCGATTATCATAACTTAAGCGTTCATAAAAGTCAAGTCGAGTGCTTTAAAATTTTCAAAGCACCACATTTTGGCACGCAGAAGGTTTGCTGTCATCTAAATAAAATCGTCTCAACAAGTTTGCAAAATAATCATAAAAGACAAATATGGTTGATATGAAAGAAGTTAAAATGAGATGAGGTAAGCACAAATGAGCAGCTTAAAAGACTAAAGTCAATGACCAAGCAAAATAGCAGAAAATAGAAACACAAATTGTACACAAAGACAGCAAAGCAAATTGACAAAGGCACAGAACTGGAATTAACAGCGTGGACAGAGAAATGGCCAAACGTTTCCGGTCGTGAGTAGGGAAACAGTTGAAAACCAAATACAGTGAGATTGCAATGGCAAATGAAACTCAAATACATATAAAGATAGATAAATGACTAAAAACAACAAAAAAAACATTTGGCGGAAGGTAATTGTCTAGTGAGAGTACAAAATGTGTTGACAAAAGGTCAAAAGGGTGTTCATAGCTAAATTGCTAACAAATGGTTTCGATTGCAATTGACAAAAACAAATTGATAAATGAAAACCAGACAGGCAATCAAAGGCAGGAAGCGAGAAAAAATTGAAACAAATTAAATGCAGAACCGACCGTGATTGATAAAGGACACTTTTGCGGGAGCAAGTTGCGAGTTGAAAAATATAAAATTGTATGAAAATATAAAAAGGAAATGATAAACAATAAACCAGAGAAGTAAATAATACAAAAATATATACCTACATATGAGTATTTATGTAGAAATACGAATGACAAGAAGTTAGGACGAAATGTGAAATCAAAAACCCAATAGCAAATAAACAAAGTGACGGAGAAAATTACAAAACAAACAACTGGCACAATTGACAAAGTCAAGCAGACGAACGCGTAAGTTCAGACGATGAGAACAAAGTGGTAAATGAAAAATTAGAATTAAAGAATGAGTGCGATAGATTCAGCGATTGTGGCAGCGAAATTTCAAAGAGTGAAAAATGGTTTTAGAAAAACTGAATTTAAGACCAAAAAATGTAAAAACAAGCACAATTATAGTAGATATACCAACAACCAAAGCGAATTAATATTGAATTAGAGTCCGTGTTCGAAAACCCTTTTTAGTTCTATTTATCGGCTGCGAAAGCAATATTTGATGTTCGATGTGAATTAAAATTTGACTCAATATCAAAATCTTCGGGCAAGCCATAAATTGCATTTGCCTATCTTATTTCCAATCAATATTGTTCAGACAATTAAAAAGCATTGAAATATTCCCACTCGGCTATGCAGTGAAAAGTGTATAGTAGCATAATTTTTGATAGTCTGCAGATTCGCGTGGTTGTAGTATTTACCAGCATCGGACAAAGAAAAGTTCGTCTGGATGCAGCAATCCACACGCTGATTGTAAAACTTTGTCAACAGCTCTGTCGCGCCATTTGGCATTTGGCATTTGGCATTTGTTTTATGCGCCAACAAAATACAGACAAACGCGTTTAACTGCTACAAACAAAAATGAAAATTAAATGTTTGCTTATCTGTCTGTTTGGCAGATGCACAAAAGGATATGGCGATGCGAAATACTCCCTGCAAAAAATGCGATTAGTCTAGGACGAGTCCGGGGAATAGTCGCAAAGGAACATGCCAGTCTTTTAATAAAATCAAAAATAAAAATCTTTGCTTCGAGTGAGAATTGAAACAGCTTCGCGACGATTGCTAAGCGAATGCTCAGGAATACAGAACTAATCTACAATTATACCCGTTTGAGACTTGTTTGCGAATAATTAATACGCAATTGTACACGAATGAGACTAGTCCCGAAATACGCTCTTTAGAGATTAGTTGCACAATTTTTTTTTTGCAGGGCTAGTATGTATACACACAAAAACAAATACAAATGTATGAATGAGTCACTGAATGATGATATTGAACTTTGCCGACAGGTAAAAATCAAAGAAAAAATTCCACCTCACTGCATTACATTTATTAATGATAGAGCAACAATAACAAACACGCCGCACACATGGGCCGAATATCCTTTCAAAGCAAAGTACTTAGGAACAAATGTAACTAAAAAAAAAAGAAAGACATTTATAAAAAAATATTTTATACTAAAAATTATAGAAAGCAAAGAGAAATGCCGCTGCATGATTGCAACGCTACCATAGTATACGAGTACGAGTATACACACACACATGTATAACTCTTGCATGTTGCACGTGGAAAAGAGTACCAAAAAGGTTTTGCAAACACACACAAAGTATACGCAAAGCCACTTAAAATAACGAAACAACAGCAAAAGTGGAATATTTGTTATTGTGAAGATGAAACAATTCATCAAGCAAATTCGTAGAGTTATTGAGTTTGACGACTGCCAATTGTACATAGATGTGTGTGTGTATGTTGTGTATGTATCTCGTAAAAATTGCATGCGATGAAAGCAAATTGGAAGAAATTGCTTTTTCTAAACAAGTACCAACTACATTTGCATACTTGTGTTCTATCAGCGTCTAAGCACATTTCAAACAATTCCAGCTACATTAAAACAATCTGCAAAATCTCGTTATCCTTTGTCGTTTGCAACAGTTGCTGCCATAATTCTGACGCCCGCATGGAAAACTCCACACGCCGACGACAAACATAAACAAGTTCGCGTTCAAGTGTCTTTTGTGGCATATTCGCATATTCCAGTTTAAGTATTTATTCTACACACACGCACACTCACTCATAACATAGCAGCAGGCTGTCTAACGTTATTATATTTTCATCATATCTACCTGTCGTACACTTGAATGAATTTGAAGTACTACTCCGTACGTCGTTCAGCTCACCTCAACTTAGCTCAGCTCAACTCGGTCTCAACTCAACTTAGCTTAGCGCTGATCAACGCCAGCACTTCGCTTTGCATTCGACCTGTGTTTGCCGCAACTTCCTTCAACACTCTCCTCCCATCGGCATTGTTTTGTGTGTGCGTGCGCGTGTCTGTGCGCTTGTGATTGTCGCGTTTATACTACTTCTTAGCCACCGCTCATCCTCATAATTTACAGTTTCGCCTTTATGTGCTCTAAGCACCACCAGTAAGGGTCTTTCATCTATCTGGATCTGTATCTATATCTATAACGTGTAGCACATGTGTGTGTGTGTGTGTGTGTCTGCGAATTTCATTGCGCTCGCAGGATTCAGACTGTCTGCTGTCGGTCGTTGTGTTGTGTTACCAAGTGTTAAGTCGTTTTGCTTTTTATTACCTTTTATTGCATTCCAACATCATTTTCAGTGTCGGCCGCCGCCGCCGCCTCTTACCTCTGGCGCATAACTTTAGCTCTCGCCTTCGATTGCATTTATGTATGTACTTCGATGGTCGCATCCCTTTTGCTCAGCTCACTTACCTGTTCGCATATTCCATGTCATTCCTTTCCCTTTCATTTCACTTGGATTACTTTTTTCTCGTATTCTATTTCATTTTCATTCAGAAATGCTTTTGTATTTATTGTTTGGGAATTTTGCGTAATTTTTTTTTGCTGCATTGCTCTTAAAATTCAATTGTTTTTCGGAATTTCTTCATATTATTTTGTGTTTATTTAACTACACAAAAACCTTGTAATCCATAGGCAACTGTTTTCTTTGCGTAGAATTTGAGCTGTCTATTTAAAATTGTTTTCTGCACTGTATTCAAGTGTCTCCAGATTTGAAGAAAGTATCATTTTAGCATTTGTTTTTTGCATTCCTCTTCACTCTCTATAAAGATTTGATCTGTTTCCGTTTCTTTGTCAAAATATTTTGCCATTGATTGGGGATATTGTATTTCAAAATAGGTATTGAGTACTTCTTTAGCCGGGCAATTAAAATTACTTTTGTCGAGTTTATTTAAAGCCTCTTTGTACGAGCGTGTGATTTTCGGTTACTGTGGTCTTTTAAATATTAAAATTTAGAAATGTTTTTGTCTGCATTCGGTGACTGTTCAACAGCGAGAATTCGGCGGAAAGAAGGATCTCTCGACGCAATCGCTCAACGCTCTTAAATATCGGAATTTTAGCAGATGATCTGAGATAAATTTGATATATGAACCAGTAGTTCGGCAACACTGATTTGAACATTAAGTCAGAAAACTCACGAACAAAAAAAAATATAAAAATATAAAAAATTTTAATAAATAAACTTTAAACCATTCGTTAACCGCAAACGGGCAAAAGCCCAAAGCGAAATATATATTAATCGCTGCTCCATAATTACAATCATATGTGAAATTTTTAGGCAAAGTTGCCCTAAAAAAGTTGTCGTACTTGGACTTAATTTAGCCAATAAATGTAGCCCTGCGGCCAAAAGTCATTTAGGCTGCAACGCACAATCGCAACGCAGACATTCTCTTCGACTCACATGGCAGCCAAGCGTATTTTATTTGTTTTATGTACTACAAACTTTGATTTACTAGCCTTTTGTCATATTTATTTTTAGGCTTACTTATTATTTTACATTCATTTTTTTTTGTTGCAATTTTTTAAGCATCGCACTGAATGGCGGCACGACTGCAGCCGCTTTCTGCGCTGCAAAGGCCATTCAATTATCTGGAATTGCTGGAGTTGTGAGTTGTGGTCTGTTGTGGTCGTTGGGAAAAATGTCGAAACCACAGCAGCATTCTTCCTCGGTTTCATTACCGTTATAAAACGCATGTTTCTCGCGCGAGTTTCGCTGATTTTAGCGATTTTATTGTTCCTCGGTTTGCTTCATTCATTCGATTTGTTGCGGAGCCGTATGTGCGCAGTTACTCAAATTGTCGATTTACTTGCGCACTTAAAATCACTTTACCTCAAACAAAAAAAAAATGCACTCGCACGCAAGCGCAAAAATAAAGAGTGGCCATAAAAGTGGAGCTATTAACTGCGCCATCAGCGCGCACGTCATTCCCAAAAAGTTGTCCAATCAAGCTAAGCTAACCAAGCCGACCCGTCGGCAAGGGGAGGCGGGTGGGAAGCGCTGGGCAACTTAAGCTGCTGGCCGGGGCCAGTGGCAGCGCAAGCCAAGCGCGTATGCACAAACACACAGGAAACATTACCGTTGATTAAAGGCGTCAGCGCGCAATGCCGCTGTGCATGCGCCACTCTGCACTGCCACGCGAAGGCTCACCTTCAGAAATGTCCAATGGGAGCAGAGGTTTTACGCGCGCTTCTGCGGCTTTTCATCATTTTTCGCATATTTTTCGCTACAACTTTTTTTTTACTAACCTGTAAGCATGAATTTTTACTTAAGTGTTTTACTTTTTTTACTTTGAATTGGTATTTTAGTTGTGGTTTGTGCAATTTATGCGCGCGTCATCCAAATTCGTTGTGTGATTGCTTTCACATGGCCATGTGTGCCACAAGAAAGTGCCCTACTTTTGCGTTCGATGGCATTCCATTAAGGAATTGCGGCAACTGTGATTTGGTGATGCAAAAAAGTTACTCGGTGGCTGCTCGCAGCTGGAATTGCCGAATTGCTGAAAACATCAAGCCTTGGCAAGTCGCTAACCATGCAGTGGCAGTTGTTTTTTTTACGGCTAAGCATTGCTCACTCATTAAAATTCATTTCGATTCCACTTTTGTCACTTTAATTCATCTTTGCCGATCAGCTTCCGCTTCACGGGCTGCTTGTGCATTTTCCTCGCTCTTTTCTTACAACATCTTCAATAGCGCAACATCATTTTTTTTACCGTTTCCCACATTTCTTACCTTATCTACACAAACAGAATTCTTATCTTTATTTTAAAATCTTAGTACGTGCAACACTTCTGCTCACATTTCGGCAAAGCATTTGAAGATTTTAACTGTCGGCTGCTGGCTGCCGGCGTCCGTTTTTAATTTTTGTTGATTTTCCACAGTTTCGCGTTGACCTCTGCTTTATTTGTTGCCTGCTTATGAGTGTTTTGTGTGGATATTTGTTTTTTTTTTTTTTTTTTTTAGTTTGCCAGTTGGTTGGCCAATTGGTTTCTCAGCCATTGCATTGGCTTGTTTGCTCTGTTTGTACATACCTACAGTGCGATGGGTACGTCTGTGCCAAACCGCATTTTTCATGGCATTTTCCTTTTCCATTTTCCTAAATTTATTTCCATTGCAACTCCGGGGGCATTTGCAGCAGTGGCGGCTCTTCACTTTATGGTTGTGTCAATAACCACTTTTTAGGTATTGTTTTTTTTTTCCTGCCTTAACAAGTTTTATTAAGTTTGAGATCTTTTTAGGTGGTCACTTAACAGGTTTTTAAGTACTTAAGATACTCATCAAGAGGCAGTGATTTCCACAAGAGCTATTGACTATATTAGCAAAGTGTTTTTTTTTTGTGATTTTCTACAACTCCCGAATTGCACACTTATGCTCATAAATACTTATGTACATATATATTTACTTATTTAATAAGATGAACCTGAAATTAATAATAATAATAAGATGAACACTTCTAAATACTGAGGGCTCAAATTTAACATATTTAAAACCTATCGAGTTCAAAGCACAGCGTGAATAAGTTATTTTAGGAGCCATAGCACTGTTAATGATAGTTCATCTATGTAAAAGAAATACCACTCGTCTCTGGAAGTACATTACTTCATTTCATTGAGTTAATTTAACACAGGAAAATCGACATAAGTACCTTAAAATACGAATAGAGCTCATTTGACCCAGCCACTTTTAAATATGTTTTAGCAATAAATATATATAATATGAAATGACAAATAGTATATTAATTTTAAAAATAATTTAGATTAATAGTGTGTAAGTTTTAAGTGGCTTAAGTTGACCAAAATTTATTTTTCATAAAAAAGATTGCAACACACCCGCAAAAAACTGCATTTTTTAGCCACTTCAGTCTTATACTTTATTTTACTAGAACTAAATCACTGTGTACTCAAACGAATTCCAAGAATTCTTATTTTCCAAACTCACGATTCTGAAGATTAAATAGTAAACGAATTTTGCTCTGTCCGTCTTTCTAATGATAAAGATTGACAATTGTAACCATAAAACCTCTATATGGCATTACTATTGTCTTACTTTATTTCATTAACCATAAAAATAAACAAAAAACTACTTCGCTAGTAGGAGAACAATGGCTATTTCTTTTATTTTTAATACCAAGTAGTTATAATAATTTCGTAAGCGAGAGGCAATGTTAACAAATAAGTAGTAGAAGTAACAACCTAGCAATTTTACACATAATTATTAACAATTTTTTTTGTGGCGGGCAAGGCCTTGAAAGTGAACAAAAAGTGCGTGGCAAACAGAAGTAGCGTAAAACGAAGAAGCCGCCGGGGCAGAACCACAAATATTTGTACCATGCCATCGGCCAATCACTCGTAGTTTGCGCGCATTCTTAAGGGCTTTAATGTTTACTTAAAAGTTTTTCAACAAACCTCAACAACTCGACGCACATTTTTTAGCTGTAGCTTCACGGTCTATGTCTACTAAATAATGCTAGCGGCTCTTGCCATTTGCAGAGAGCTAATTGTTAGCGTCGTCGAAATGAATTGTGGACACACACGCGAACCAATCTCTTTCGCTTGGGTATAAAAAATCAGCGCCGAACTAAGCTACATTGAAACACTATGCGAGGCTAGAGTTTAGATGAAATTTAGAGCATTCAAAAGAGGTGATGCCGCCGGCTATGCTCACTTTTTTTGTTTGTGATAACATTTGAATTGTTTTTGCTAGCCAAAGCGGAAGACATTTGGGAGAATGGCGCGGCTGCCTGCGTGTGCAATGGCATTTAACCCACAAAGTTTTAATGCGCTTACCATTATGCGGTTAAAACGTATGTTAAGTAAATAAATTGTATACACATTAAAAGTGTATATAAAGTGAATATTTGAGTGTAAGCGGAATTTTTGTCTCGACCCAAAAGAAAGCAACAATTGTTCTGTGCGCAAGAACTCTTAAGAATAAAAATGTAAATCAAATAAAATAAATGGAAAGAGTGTACATAAATTAAAAAAAAAAAAATATGTAGCTAAAACAATTGTGAAATAACCCAGTCGGCGCTTTGTAAATTACCGTGCTTCGGTGTTTAATCTACAAATATTGTTTTACGTTAATTTCGTTGTTTGCCTAACCGTCTAACGGATGCTGTGTTACTTTGGTTAATTTATTTGCTCGTGCACTGGCTGCCAGTCTGTGGCATTTGATACTTGGCGGCATTTCATATTTACTTGTTTGCGTGTGCCACGCAAATCGGTGGCATGCGGCGCACGTGAAAATATGTTGGTACGTATTTAACTGCTTGTAGTGCAAGTGTGCCAAAATGTTGAAAAAAAAAACCACAAATTGAGGGTTGTTTTTATAAATTAATAAATATTGGTTTTGCGTTCGACAGCAGACAGTAACGGGGTCGTAGATCGATCGAGTTATTGACTTGGGCCAAACAAATGACCTAAAAAAAAAAGGATCTTGCACACGACTGAAATAAAGTTGTCGAGAAAAACTTTTTTAAAGTTGACAAGTCGATATTGCTCTTACGTGTTGATATGGCATATAGTAACTCACACAGTGCTTGGGTGGGTTTTCTACTTCTTCTACTTATTCACTTGAAAGCGATCACTTTTGCCTGAATACTTTTTCCGAGAAGCAATATTTTTTCCATATTGAAAATTTGATATTCTCTTTATAAATACTTCATTAAACATTTATTTGTAAATATTCGTGAATATCAACTCGACGAACATTAGTGACGTCGGCGCTGGAAATCGACTAAAAGGTGTTTCGCGCTGCCAAATCGATGCAAATTTTTAATTGAAGGCTTCATTAAATAAGCTATGAGTTCAACCTTTCTATATAAACTGCATGTACTTGTCTCGAACTGACGCTTTTCGATGAGATCGAAACGACTGTGATGTGCTGTTTAATTGAACAAAAGCATTCGTTTAAAAATGCGACAGTTTTTAGTCAAAACGAAATTTATTAAAATTTCCATGGAAAAATGTCGTCCAATCAACACTTCTTTATAACCAGTAAAATGGTTTTTCACTCTTTACTAAGTGTACTTAATGCCATTTATGTTGTTAGTACTACTCAATTCCTGTATAACTCGGTCATTCTCAATTGTATGTGAGTGAACGTGTACTTTGGTATGTTTGCCTGCATTTATAAATAATTCTGCGCCCATGACACTAACGAGGCGTCTAATGGCGTCTAAAATTAATGTTAAAACATCAACTCCAATTGCAAGTACAACTCCAACTGCAAGCACAACACGAAATTCCATGGCGTCTGGCGCTTAACATCGTTTCACAAGTGAACATCTTCGCTGTTTGTGTTGTTTCACAGTTTGCTTCCTTCGTTCAGGTCGTTTGTTGTCGTTGTCACGCATGAAAATGTCACTCAATTAACGTCACAAATTTTTGTGAATTGATTGTTATTGCCACCAACAACAGCAATAACAACCAAATGCAACTGCATGTGTGAAGACAACTCGACATGGATGCTGAAAAGCCTTACGTACTTACTTGTATTAGAAATAAAGGTAAATAGTGAATGCTCAACTGCGTAGTTCCAAAAGGGAGTATAATTCGTATTCTCAATAAGAAAATATTGAATTTCGTGATGCACTAAGTGCTGGCGTAAACAAAATAAAAGATAAAAATGTTATTGAGCATTTTTTATTTTCACATAAATTTGTTGCAAGCCAATATTTTGACCACTTTATGATCATTCCTACGTTTTGATTACATTCAAATGAATTCACATGCACTCACTCCAATATCATGTTTTGTTTATTTGTGGACCCCCTTCGAAGCGCTATTATGACAAGTTCCCACTCATTCATTGTCATACAAATTTCATAAAATCTCTGACACTTTTCTCTTTTTACATAAATTGTCAATCACCGATTTTTTCATAGTCTCTCATTTGTATGGTTATGTTTATTTTTGGTCTTTAGATTATGGCCATGCATCATATTTTATGAAGAAGGTGTTATAATAATGGCACAGTTTAGCTCCACTACTACTTATTTGTCTAAGAAAACATGTTACATGTCTCATCATTTTTAACACGCGTGTAAATATTTGTCATCGCTTGAGTTTATTTAGCACGCAATTAGATATGAAATTCGAAGAGAACTTTTTAAATTTCTTGGCATTTTTGTAATACGTTGATGCTGTGATGTGATGTCATATCATATGATAATATATGTGATATGACATCACATCATCATCATCTACTCTCTTTTTCTGTTAACCAGAATTAGGGCTCGTTTTTCACCTGATCTTGAAAGAGTTGTGAAATAATATCACATTACGCTTGTCCAGGGGCGGATCCAGCTGGATCAAATTGGAACATTAATGCATTTTAGTTGCCTTTTCTAGTGCCATTTAGAGGTATACAATTATTTCTTCCCCTCTTAGAATCGTTTCTGGATCCACCTCTGCGCCTGTCAACGACAACAGTCCCCATTTTATCAAACGCATAATGAATTACAAGTAGTTTTCTTAAAAGTTAATTTTAGTCGCTAAAAAGGCAACTTCTACGACTAAAATGTATTTTGCTCTACCATTTCTGAGACTTTCTACTCTAACATTATACGTAAAGGTAGCACGCCAATCTAGGAATTCGCTGATTTCCTTCGTTTCCTGCAAATATTTACGCAATCAATGGCTCTGCCACACCACAGATATCATCAAGTCACCTTGAGCGCACGCACTAGGCGAATACTCTTCTACGATTAAGTTTCTATGTGCGTGCATTCATTTGTGTCTTGTAACTGCCCACTGTGGAATGCGTCAACATCCGTTCGGCCGCCTACTGGCTGGCTGTTTCCTTGCCGCCTGCCCAGCAGCTTCGCGATCGCCTATGCGTGACTGCAACTGATGCTGCTGCTGCAGCTGCTGCTGCTGGTACTCGCGCGATAAGTAAATATAGATGAATAGGCCGAGTGCAATGCGCATGCGTGGCTGTGGGCTGCTGGCTGTGCGTGCATGCTCGGCGCTGGAATGCGAAGCTGCGACTACAGCGCACCTCCAACGATGCGTGGCTGGCTTGTCGAGGCCGATCGGATGCCCGGAGGCCTGATTTCGCGCAAGCAAGATCAATGTGCTGAAAAACGCGGTAATAAAAATGGAATGAGAACGAATGTACGAATGAACGAAAAAGAATGCATCGCCAAAGCGCAGGTATTGTGAGGCAAGGTGACGCTGCTGGTGGTTGTTGTGATGGTGGTGTCGGTGGTGGCGGTGATGAAGGTAGTGAAACAAATTCAACAACTCGAACAGGAATTTAAAGTTCGCATATCTTTATCGCATCGCACAATCAAATATTTTGCTTTCTCACGCTATGCTCAGTCCATGGAAGTGGCGGAAATAGCAACCACACAATAGCAATATGTCAGCGGTGAAGGTGCTGCACCAGCAACCCGGTGTTGCTAGAGCCAATGTTGCCATGTGAAAAATGTTGCTAGGGCTAGAAATGGATACAATGACTGTCGATTGTTGTTGCTGTCGTTCGCACCAGCATTCGTTTGGGCATAGCGCAGGCTGTTGCCGTAGTCGCAATTGTTGTTGCTATGCTGCCTTTATATCTCTTTTCATTTGTGCCCATTTGTTAAATAGTTACAAGGTCTCGAGCTCGTTGCTGCCTGCTGCTGGCAATGCCAATAATCACGATGTTAATACGGCTAAGCCAAGGAGGGAGCAGCGTTTTTTAGCTTTTAGCAGCAGCAGCAACAGCAGCTAGAACAAATGATCTATGCTTGTCGCCGTCAGCTGGCGACGTTTGTGCGACAAAATCAGCGCGAAATTATTGTTTGTGCTGTTCAATTTTTCCTTTGCATGGCAACAACATCCTTCTTTTGTCTATCAAGCGGAATGCCTAATGTGTGCATCTGAAATTAAAAAAACTAAAAATAAATACAAAAGGCTAAAAATCTCACACATTTGCGCTTTCAGCAGAGAAGTGAAATAATGAAAAAACAAGCTGAAACACGCCGGGAGAACACAGCACCACCTTTACCAGAGACCGCTGAAGTGGTGGTGGCATCAACAGCAGCGCTGAAAAAATTCAACGCGTCGAGTGTGTGTTGCAGGTTTCAAGTGCGACCAACTCGTATTTTATGCAACGGCATGTGTCACACTTCCCTTCACACGCAGGCAAAACACTTCAAGCAAAGATGGCAAGAGGGAGCTTGAAGGGTGCCAAGAGCGACGATGAGAAATTTCAAGTGGATTAAAAATTGCAGCTGCTCTACAGCTGCAAAGCAACGGCTGGTTGTTGAATGCCAATATTTCATGCCACATGCCACATACCACATACGAGTGGTGTGCGCAGCTTTACAGGTATTTTTTTTTTTTATTTTTTTTTGTTTTGAAGTAGCTGCCACACACATGAATACTGGCGTGCGCGCAGCAATGGAAATGCATTGAATTTAATCGTTGCAGTTGACGATTTTCGCTGTTGCCCCAATACAAATGCGCTGCTTTCAAAGCTTTTGAGTGCAAACAGCGTTGATTTGGCGTTGTGCCACACCCCTTATATCTACATACAGTGTAGATTCTACACATAGCAGCATTCATCTAAGCTGTCGTGCCACCTAATGTTGCAAGTGTAACATGCAAGCGACAACCTTACTTGAAGCAACTCAAAGCTGATACGCACGTAGCTACATACATGACTCATATTGCGGACAGGTGGTTGCTATGCGCCATTTTTTTTCTTCTATCTTTTGATTACTTCATATTTGTTGTTGTTCATGTCACTTACATTCTGTTTATGTTGTTCCTTTTTAAAATCGCATCTTTGTCGCATTTTTTTCTTCGTTCTGTGCACATTTTGTAAATTACAAATGCCCACATCCGCTCCACATTTCGAGTCATCAATCCAGTAGCATCCTGCACAAATCAGTCATTCTTTCATTCACTTGCTACACACACACACACACACACACACACACACACATGCCGCAGCAACAACAGACAATACAACATTCCGGCAGTCATGCAACGTGCGTGTTGCAAAAATGTATTCCTGCCTTCCGTCGTTATCCTTGTGGGTACCTTCTCTTGCCTTCTCTCACGTCTTCATCAAAATCTGCGGGAGCTTGCAGCATTGTCGCTCGCTTTTTCACTTGCACTCCGCAACAAAAGTGCTCCAGTCGACAATGCTCGGCGCCGCCAACAATTCACCTACCGGCAGAAACATGTAAATTAGTTACAATATACAAAACGCTGAGTGGTTTCATGGCGGTTTTGGCTTACATAAGCCGACTTCCTCCGTCGTCCCAGCGCCTGCGCCCGACAACTTTGCCTTCGCCATCGCCTTCGCCTTCGCCTTCGCTTTTGTCTTTGTTTGTTTCGCAATTTTGCATCAGCTGCAGGATATGCATCCTTAACGACTCACAGCTGTGCAAGTTGATGTATTTAGTGCTTTTAAGTGCGTAGCGCACACAGATGCCAGCAATCAAAGGCTAAAACGCCGCTTCTCAACGCGTTTTGTATCGCATACACGACAACAACAAAAAAAAACACAAAAACATGCAAATACTGGTAGAAGGAGCAACAAATCGTAGCATAGCAAAACGCTGAACACAAAGCAGAAGGCGACACATTTGCAACGTTTGACGCTAACCATTCTGCGAGTCGTGCTTTGGTGCTCTGTTGCTTTGTGAATGACAAAGTGCGGCCTCCTCACATTCTTTGCATACCTTTACACAAGCCTTGTTAGCACACACACACACATACACACACACGCTCAATGTGAACGCACTCTTCACGCAATTCTTGTCGTTTGACTGCGTAATTACTTTTGCATTCGTGAATCCCTTTTAAATAAATTGAAATGATCTCATTAAGATGCAACTAAGCAACATTTTTCTTAATAAAAGCGTGTAAAATAAAAAAAAATATTGCACGAAAATTATTTACTTGAACATTGCGCAATAAAAAAATTCTATTTTGAATTCTTAAGAGTTTTTCAACGCTTAAAAGTCTCGTATTTAACTTTCAAATCCAAAGTCATTAACATTGCAGAATTATTGTGTGTGTAAGGCCAAGGATGCGAAGTGAACGAACTTGTTGTTTTTGTGTTTACAGTTTTAGCCTTGTACAAAGTGGTGGAAAAAATCTGCCTTTAAGCTAAATTAAATCCGTATTTATTGTGTTGCTGTGCTACATTTGCGTAAAGATTTAAATAAAAAAAAACGTGTTTGTTCAGCTACCGTCCTTAAACGTTCTTTAAAACAAGAAAAAAAAAAAGCTGTCTTCGGCTATACCGAAGGCTTCATACCTTTCATGAATGGAAAAAATGGACTTATATTTTTTCGAAATTCAAGTCTCCAGCTGATTAAATGACAAAGTTTTGGCCAAAAATGCAATATCTGAACCGTCGGTTGTATGACGGCTATATGTTCTATATATCCGATTTTAATTATTTTCATTGCTAAAAAAGTTGTCCTTATAGCTATTAGTTTTGCAAAATTTCAAGACTTTAGCTGATGAAATGAAGGAGTTTTGGCCGAAAATGCAATATCTGAACAATCGGTTGTATGGCAGCTATATGTTCTATTTATCCGATTTTAATGATTTTTACTGCTAAAATAGTTCTCACTATACCTATTCTTTGAGCAAAATTTCAAGCCTTTAGCTGTTTAAATGGAGGGGAGCTATGTGTTATGTATCTTTGATCTATAAGATTTTCACTGGTCTTATAGAACTTAGTATAGCGGATCTTCTTTCAAAATTTCAGACTTCTAGCTTTTTTAAGGAAGAAGTTATTAAGAAAAATATGATATCTGAACAATCGGCTCCTATATACGTTATAGTAGTCCGATCTAGCCAGTTCCGACAAATGTCTAATAAAATGTAAAAAGACATCTGACTGCCAAGTTTCATTAAAATAGTTCAAAAACTGAGGGACTAGTTTGCGTTCAAACAGACGGACAGACAGACAGACACACAGACAGACGGACATGGCTAAATCGATTCAGCTCGTCACTCTGATCATATCGGTATAATTTTTGATGGGTCTAACTCTTCTCGTTCTGGTACTTACAAACATCAGATAAAAGTTAATATACCATTTCTATGAAAGGCACAAAAAATGCTTCTCTCGAGTGTTCTTAATATCGCCTATAAAATGCTATTGACCATGTTGTGTGAAATACTGAATCAGAATTCAGAAGGACCTCTCCGAAGAGAATCAAAGTGCATTCGCATCTCGGTCTTGAAACCCAGAACAGAGAATTTCTCATACCAGCAAGTGCGACGTTAAACTAAACAGTCGAATTGGGCTTCTACGGTCTCTTCTGGTATGATTTCGGTTAAGAATTTTAATTTTTAGCGAAAACTGAAGAACAGATCAGCAGACTTTTCGGTTAATCAAACAGCCGGAATCTCTCTCTGAAACAATTTCGTTGTGTGGCAATTATGCTAAATCTGAACTGCATATGACGACACTTTAGCTGCCGGACATTAAACCTTTAAGTTAACTACAAGCCTACGCGATTAGTAATGTATTTCAAGGAAAATCCATTTCTTTGTGTAAACTATTTGCATTCTGTTAACTATGTAATACATATATTTTTGTGTTTATCTAAATCAACAACAAAAATATATTGTATTATTTACAAACTTTTTTCAGAGTGTCGCTTTGCTAAATATTTACATAGTATTTGATTTATTAGTCTCAGCATTTCCACTTCCGTGACAACATTTTTTCGTTTGTGTTTTTTTTTATCAATTCTAGGTATATTGACTGCGCAGTGCTCTAAAAATATTTAATCTTATCTACTACTTCAACGATATCTGCGCTAACAATCTCTTCATATAAAACATATTGTTACCATTATGTCTAGAAATAAAATATACAACACTAACATTTGGCACAGTAGGTAAACGATGTTCGCTTCTACAAAATATTTTTTATGATTTATACCTTATTTACCTTTCTAAATTTGAAGTAAAAACAATAAAAAAAAATATAGAAGATAATTTACGAGCGAGTAACATTTGATAAGATTTCTCCGGAAAAATTGTGATACAATCGGCTAATTTAACCCATATTGTTGGTTGTCTACTTAAGTGGCAACAACAACAACGATTGTCGCTCACATTGCACCACCACCATACATACTCGTAGTTTCGTCATGTCGAGTGACGTGTATCTAATGCAATTATCGGTAATAATAGTTTAACTAACTAGTACTGCCCGCATGTTGCGCCACTCCAGTGTGTCGCTTACATTCTTCGTATTTTTCGGACACTGCTTGGTGTGACCTCTGTTGGCAATTATTCTCGGCGCATTCGTCGCGCCTCCGCACAATGCAACCCTGACATGTGAATGCCTTCATTTAGACCAATTTGACTGCCAGCTGGCTTGGGCTCACATTCCCGATTCGTTGCGTGCAATTTTTGAATAAGTGTGTGTGGCATATAATTAGTGCGCCTTAAATACACCACCGTGAACTCGCCCACTACAACCCGAATGCTGTTTGTTTTCATTATTGTGCTTCGCAGTTTAAGTATACTCCACTTATGCACACATTTCTGCAATACTTTTTACGCTATTTGCTATCAAGGAAGCAATCTCTGCTCGCTCTTTTTGATTTCCCAGTCTGCGTAGATTTTCCTTTGTGCTTCTCTTTATTTTTATTTTTTTCCTGTGCTCTTCTGCAACAGCAACGCCTTTTCCTGGTATTCAAATGCACAATTGTTTTTCTCCCATTGTTTTACTATTTGTTTTTTTTTTTGTTTTTTATTTTGTTTTTTTTTTCTGGTTATACTCTCTTGCTTTTTATCCAAGTCCGCCTTGGCATCCGCTGCACTCTTCGTTGTTTGTTACAGATTTGAAGTGCTTTTTATTGTTTCGCTTAGTTGTCGGCACCTTTTGCTGTACCAATGAATAGTTTTTTTTTGTCTCTATTTGTACATAACTTGGCCGCCAGTGCTATATTTCTAATTCCTTGCTCGATGTGACTTGTGTTTCTCATTCGCTCAACCCTCACGCACAGTGCGTATGTACTATGTGTTCGACTTGGAGATCACGCGTATCCTGTGATTGCGTGTAATTTCTCAACACAATGCGATCTGCTTCATCGAATCGCCTATTTATGATTCTCTATAAATACACACACACACACACACATAAAGTTATTATTACTCAGTCAATTTAATGAAAAGGATTTGTTGCGTGCACCAACGTGTTTTCTGCTGCGGAAATACCTTTCATAGTTTGTGGGAAATATCCATATCAATAGTTCATTAGTCGCTGTTGCTGTTGCTGTTATTATTGTTATTTTATTTATACATTCCAGTAGGTGGCGTCCATTTGGCATTTGATGGTATCATCGCCTACCGTCATTATTTGTATTAGAAATGCGTGAATGAAGTAATTGTACACGCAACCGGCCTCTCCTCTTGAACTCACACCTTTGAATATGCGTGGATTGAAAAGAGCTCTGCACCAATAAATCTCTTCCGGCATATTATACAGTTCAACTACAGACAAAAGGTCGACACAGTGCGATTAATAGAATTTAATTCGTGCATGAAGACTCACCTTTAAAACGAGTATTCGCTTATAAGGGAGTGCACATCGAATGTTAAGTTATATGAATTCATGGCAAATTACTCAAAAGCATTTTAACATATGCTGTCCAAAAAATCTTTGTCATTTTGGCCAACAGAGGAATAATAGTTGACTATAAAACGCCCGCAAGATCAAGAGCAGTTGTTAATGCGATAGATGAGATCTGGTGAATTTCGGCGAGAGTCTGGCAACTTCATGGCGAAAATTAGCCGGAAGTGTGTCTGAGTTACTTTATTGCGAAAAATGTATTGATTTCAAATCAAACCAAATTTTACTACGATTTAACATCAACTTCCTATGCCGTCTGAAAATCAAAAACAGAACATCCGAGAAGCAAATAATTTGCCAAATACTACGGCGAAACTTTGTGCTGTAAGAACAACTGGTGGTTCCATGTTAAGTTCTACTGAAAAAATGTTTCATAATCTCACTCTCGTTTAGATGATTCATAAATGATCCTAAGAAGCTCGAAACCTACAAATGGCTTGCGGTCATTCAAAAAAAAATTGTTTAAGTACTCTTAATGGCCGATTGAACTATATCTGGTTAAAATTAGCGACAATTAGCTACAATTCAGCTTAGTATTTAGCGCTTGCTTATCTGATGGATGGATTTAATCTGCGCTTTTAGTTCTGATTAAGCGCTTAACGGGAGATGGTACAAACGGCCCTAAGTGTCATTCCCGCAATCCACGTCAATGCGAAAACAATTGCCACTGCCTAAAACGCACTCAACAAAGACATTAAATTGCAAAAGGAGAAGAAATTCTCGGAACTCAGCCCACCAGCGAAATTACTAATATAAACGTAATTGCGAAAATAAATTAAGAAAATAAATTACAAGAGCGAACAAGTTATTGACATTCCTATGCCTATATTTCGTTGGCAAAAAACGCCAGGTGGCACAGCTAAACAAGCGAAATAAACGAGCTTAAGTTCTGGTTTATGCAAATTTATTACGTTTTTCTGCCAGCGGCAAATGTCAGTGCCCATGCACCAATAACTTGTGTGTGTGTGTGTATGTATGAATTTCTACATATTTATGCATTATTGTGGCAAGCAAAATGTTTTTGTGATGCTGATGGAGAAGCTCCACTGCCGTGCCTCGAGCCTTGCAATACTCAGATGTGCATGCATGTACATATGTAGCTACATGCCACACGCATCAGTTATGTAAATACATTCTACCTGCATGTCGCATGCAACATGCGGCATGTCAACCAATATGCTAGTTTCTGCTATAAACGACAGTACACCAAAATTGCGCGCGGCAAAAGTTGAAGAAATCCTGAAAATGCTGAAAGCACTTAGTGGCAAGACAGTCCAAGAGTGCGCTTGGTTTAGAGGAATCATATTAAAAGCGTAGTTTATACGCAGCAGGCAGCAGGAAGCGCCACAACCACCATGCCACATGCAAATCCAACGCTTACAAGATATGCAAACGCAACATGGCGTAAAAACAAAAAAAAAAAAAAAAACAAAAAAAAATGAATGGAAAGCAGTCACATCGAGAGAAGAACAGTCAGTGTTAGCCAAATTGAAAAAGAGACATCAAAGTGAATACTCTCGTCGCATCTAAGCGCTTTTATTTATGAATCGTAAGTTCTGCTGGCAACTAGCAGCCAGCTAAACGAGTCAACCAGCCAGATTGAGCTGGCAATTTCATGGAGTCACCACCAGATTTAAATATTTGAACGCTGCGACCCTGCACTTTTGCATACATACATACATACATACACATTCGTTTACACCTGCTCCAGAGTTTTTGTCATTCTTAGCTGCGCATGGACATATGCAAATTTTTCTCATTTACAAAATTCTGCTGTCGACCGCGCGCCCGCGCCCGCACCCGCTTTCGCTGCTATGAAGCCATCTAATAATTAAAATGTATGTGAAAAGATGCGGGCATGGGACATGGAAAAGTGGTGCGATGCAGTGCAGGGCGCGCATGATAGAATAAAAGCGGAGTCAAATTAAAAGGTTGTGGAACTAATTCATGGACAACTTCGTGCACTGGATGAAGCGATAAATGCTGAAACATTGTGGTTGCACACACACACATTTATATTGGCGTTGCGATGATATGTGGTAAGAGATTTGTGGAGATTACAGCGCTAAAGAATAATAATAATAATACTTACTTGTGCTTTAGTTAGTTAGAATGCAGTTTAGATACACTTGTCTATTTGTCTGTCTGTGCGTTGTTGCCGCTTCTGTGTGTGTACAGTGCCGACAGCTGGAGATTAGAAATGTAAGAGATTAGAGTTAGATTACACTTGTATTTTGAAGCGTTTCTAAAAGCTCAGATGTGTATGTATGTCTATGCCTCAAATCATGTGACGTTGTGTTGCGGCAGAGATGAAAAAGTATGCGCGTTTTTTCAATTAAAACTTTAGCATTTGCTACGAGTATTAGTGGGATATTTGAGTTGGATGATCGTGATAAAAATTAAAGCATGAAAATATTAAAATTAGAGTAGGATTTTCATAAATACTTACATAAAGCTTAAGCAACATGCAAATAGAGTTTAGGTTTTCATGTCTTAAGCCATCTTATGGTTATGGCAGCTGTGTCAAATTCTTGTTTAATAGCAAAATATATTGTTGTATAATTTATTTTCATTGAGGTTCGTTTCAATTGTAAATAAAAGAAAAGTTGATTTTTGACATACATACTTCAAGTTTGGCACCGCTTTCTACTTTCTAGATCGTACACTTTTTGTAAGCGTGTACTTTCCTAAAAATCTTTCGAAATCTAAATTTTTTTTTAATATATTTTTTGGGCTTTACGTTACGTTACTTAAGAGAAAACTTGGTCTAAAAATGTTTAACATTTGATAAAATCCATTTGACGACATTTAAGTTTACTTTCTTGCTTACTAGCTGAGGTTAAAACTCAACTTACTTAGGTTAGCTGTAAGCAGTATTTTAATATTTAACTAAAATGGATTTGTATAGCTTTTAAATTACTTTAGACAATAATAAAACTTAGTCAAGTATAGGTGTAAGTTTTTGTTTTTTTGTAATTTAATTAGAAACAATAAAGAAAATAATTGCATTTTAAAAGGTTTCTAACGCCCGGAAACATAAATTACACATAAATTGTTGGCTTAAGGCAACTTAATAAATCGCTGGCTAAACAAAAAAATTGAACTAAATAAATTCAGTTTCACAAGTGTATGTATGAAAGTAACGGGAAGCAGGGAATCAACTTAAAAAAATCTCCATTTCTCTCAAGAAAATCTATTAGATGTTGCTCTCAAATTCTGTAGATAAACAAACAAAGAACAACTCAACGAACTTCTTGACAAATACAATTTTCTTAACACTCAACTCAAGCATTCATTCAGCTCGCATTCTACCAGAGACCTCCCAACTGTTATCGTTGCCATCGAGGCGTTAATTAATTAATTACCAATTAAAGTGTAGTCAAACACTGGCAGTGAAACGCTGGTGACGACGCTAAAATGCAGTCTGAATGTGAATATGAAGAAATTCAAAAATATGTATGTTAATGCTTCAACAATTCAACAAAAGTATTGTAAGCAAAAGGGGGAAAAAAAGAGATTTACATTCGAGTATAAAGCAACAACAAACAGCAAGTAATATAAACATTATTTGATTGTACGTTTGCGTTTTTTTTATTTCAACTGTTTACATTCCGCACATCATCATCGCTGGCAATCGTGTCAACAACAACACCAGCAACACCTTAAGCCAATGCTTTTGCCATCAACAACATCATAATCAACATCAGCGCTCAGCTACAGATATGAACGCCAACGGCAACCAAAACTTAGCGAGTGTTGTTGCTATTGTTTTTGGCACTATTCTGTTGTTATAGTGGCTTTTAGTTTGTTTGCTGTTGCTGTTGCTGCGTACATGTGCGCTTATGTTTGTATGAATGTATGTGCATTTGTACTTCCTCTGCTGCCTCTGGCTATGTGCTCGGATATGTGTTGTCGCTATTTATAATATGCCAACACTAAAGATAAACGAGTAAATGCCTTTCCAATCGGCGACGGTGGCCGACTCACCTTCCTCTCCACTTCTGTGTCGGCGCGCGTTGCAGCCATCCAGCGCATAAAGTCATCGCTCGTCGTTCTGTGCTCCAAAAAGTGTTAATGGTTTTAATCGGATTTTAAATCTTTCATTAACAAAAGCAAAAAAAAGAAACAACAACAACAAATGCCAAACAGTGCTGAGAAAATTATAAAAAATATTTTCATTGCTTGCATCAGCTACGAGTTGGTACACACACACACACACACACATACATATAGCATTGAGTAGCTTCTCAGCACAGCGGCAGGTGAAGCCGCTCGACAGACCATTCTCTTTCGCCAGTCCAAGCCAAGTTGTTGTGATGCCAATAATGCGGCACAAATTTGCCATGTCATATCCTAAAGCAATATTCGGCTTATTAAGCTTATCATGCTGGTACAACAACAACTGCACACAGTGCATGCAACACAAACTATAGCCAGCTCGGTTGTAAATAGTTGAGACTGCGACAGGGATCTTCGCGTTTCATTTACCAACAATCAGACACGCACACTGGCAACATGCCCCCGACAACTTAATTTTCTCCCATTCACTGCCTTTTTACAACTCTCATATCTAAATCTACTCAATTATGTTGTTGGTGTGTTATTACTGTCATAATTCGTATTGTTGTTATAACGATTGACGCTTCCCTTAACTGGCTGCCATTGTAGTTGCTGTTGTTGTAATTACTTGAATGAATAGCCTACTAATTGCTGGCATTTTAATGCAGTTAAATAACTGAAAAGATCAAAGTAGAAAAAAAAAATTCTTTATCACGTCCGGCACTTGTCCCCTCTCGACGTGCTTTGGCCTCAGCTTCTCAGCCATTTTTCGAATTGCTTTCATTATAATTGCACTTTCTTATAATTTATTTACTGCTAGACGCTAATAGCAAAATTATTTACGCTTTAATGAAATCTCGAGTGCTATTAGCGGACGTAGCTTTAGAGTTTCTTGAACAGTCACACACACTTTAAACGACAAAATAGCAGAGTGTTGTGAAGCAATTTTGTATTAATTATTTTAAAAAGGTTGAAGATTTAGTCGTAGGTCAAACGGTGCAAATCTTAAATTAAAAAAAAACATTATGTTTAACCGATTTCTGAAAGTTTTCTTGTTGATGAAAATCATTTTAAATGGGATAAAGTTTGCTGACTTTAAGAGGTTGAAGGTTCTGAGGTCCCTGGAGAGTGTTACCGTGTTGCTCAAGTTAATCCTTTTAAGGTTTTTTATTGTGATGAAATTGTGGTCTTTAGCAGTAGCGCTAACCGGCCCATAATTTACTCTCTGGACTTTGTAATAGGAATTTTAGATTCATCCATGTTAAATCGAATTTATTTCTACCGCTCTTTCTTACTAAACTTATCCCAAAAATTGTTACGTCTGTGTAAAAATTTGATTAGATGATCTTATTTTTGACTGTTCTTCGTCCCTAAAGTTTTCTAAATCAACTTTCTGATTTCTATGTACTCGAACACTTAACATACTTCATGCTTTCTGATTTGTTCACATTCCAGTTTCCTTAGGTTAGTAGAAATTAGCTACAGCGCACAACTTCGAAGATGACGAGCAAAGCTCACTTCAAATCCAACTTGCTCCCATTGTCAACGTTCACAGTTAATAAGTCATCCATTTGCGCGCTGATTATAGTATAAGTAGTTTGAAAAGTTACTTGGATGATATGGCGAAATGCCATTGATATGGCTATTGACTAATTGACCGATTGCCCGCTTGAAGCAGGATGCGCAAGCCCACGCGCCTCCATTTCCCTCGAGTTGCTTGGCATTTGGGTTGCCTTGTGTGCCCACAGACAACCAATTCAGCCGGTATGCTGGCACACTCTTCGCAATCGCTTATTACTGGCCACACCAACTTCTAACTCCAACCGGCCACATCAACTTCAATTCCACGCTCTGCCAGCAGATGCTCAACATTATTTCACATGCGCAGCAGCAGCTGGCAATTGTTAGTGTTGAATGAACGTTTTCTGCAACGCCTTTTATTAGCGCATGTGCTTGTGTATGTTTGTGTGTGTGTAAATGTGTGTGTGTGGGTTCGGATTGATTGCTGGTTGCAAAGTCCGCCTTGGCAGCTGGTTTTTCACTCACTCGCACAATGCCAGCAACTCCTCCAGCTTATTGCTCACTGCTTCATTATTGCAAATTTATTGGCATTTGTGTTTGCTATTCCACCAATTGATTGGCCAATTTGGTGCACATATCGATGTGAATTGTTGGACTGTGTGGTTTATCAAATGAGTGTATTTAAAGACGGATATTTGTTTACATTAAATAATTGATATTGAATGATTGAAGGTGGTTTTGTTGAGGAGGTGGCTAAGGGGTTTCACAATTGCATGAAGCAAATAAGTTTTTAGTAAAAAAAATAATTGTCAAATTAAAAAATTTTTATTAAAAAAAAAATATTTTCTGCGGTATTTTTATTATAATTTTCAACAAAACCTTTTTGCCATGTATTTATATTAAATTATTATTTAAATGTCACAGCCAATACCAACTAACCGCAGCCCACATTTGCCACAAAAACCTGCAGCATAGCAACCTGCAACCTGCAACTCGCAACCTGCCACATACCACACCGCAAATTGAAATTAGTTGCAGCGCTCCTAATGCGCCAACTCGCCACATTCCAGTCTACGATCTGCGACAATGCGACACAATCCATTACTGTCCTTATTACAATCTTCGTGGCAAGCTGCAACAGTCGCCACCAGGCATTTCACTGCTTTATTGCTTTTTCTTGCTAACTCCGCTATGCACGCTCATTCTTTACAGCGACTGTTGGCTTGTTGTGGCCAGTTGCTGTGGTGCTGTTGCAAAGTTTTTCCTTTTTGTAAACCTGCCAGGAATATTTCATACTTGTCGCTCTTGCAGGCGACAATTTGCGGCTGCCTGGCTGCCACACTTCGCGAACGCTCTGGCCGGCCAACGCGCCAATGTGCCTCGTGCTGTCAACACTTGCAAAAGCTTGGCAGGTTTGTTAAGATTTTTTTTTGTTTTTTTTTTGTTTTACTTTTCTCTAATCTGTTGGCCAGTCACTAAACGAGCTGCGAGCTGCGAGCTGTGAAAATCTGCGTCAGCGCATGCTAGTTTTAAAATATCTCTTGCCACTTTTTTGCACCTTTCAACAGGCCATATTTCGTTATCTTTATGGCATAACTAGCCGTTCTGGTCGCCAGCCACTTGCCACTTGCCACATGCCAAATTAAATAATTCTTCGCTAGCATATTTACTTCTTCTAAGCACCAGTATGTTGCAAGCTGCCATCAATGTGGCACATTCTTGTTCTCCACTCAACTCCGCCTCCTCTTCACGCGCCCAGCCGCCTTCGCTTTAAATTAGTTGTTTAGCTCGTCGTTTCTTCGCTAATTAATTGTGTCGTCTGCCACAGCGTGCGTGCGAATATTAATTCGCTGACATTTTTAAACTGCACTGCGCAATTTCACGCATCCGCCCAACAAACTCGGCAGTCCACCATCTCCTCAACAGCGTGTCGAGTGGCTTACAACTCTTTTAAGGGCTTTTGATTTATAAAACTTACAATAAATAAATGAATTTGCATTGAAACTAAATATTTATACATAGTAGTTGCACACCAATTCCGACATTTCCTGTGCCGAATAATCACACATTCCTCCATGCCACTCATAAGTATTTGTGTACACGAGTATGCGAGTACTCATTCTTTCACTCGCACTCACGTTAACTTACTTCACTTGTGCGCCACATGTGCAATAAATATTAACGGCTCTCAATTAAAATATAAGTGCGTATACTCAGGCTGTTTGAATGACATGAAATTGAATAAAAGTACCTATACATTCATTTATTAAAAAAAAAAAAATAGAATAAGTGGAAAATATGCATATTGAATAATGGCCTAATAAAATTTTAAATGAATGAAATAGTGAGAGGAGCACTTGAGGCCGCATTTGTGATTGCTTATAAGTATTCGCACTCATGAATCAGTTTACCAAAAGTGAACATAAATGTAAACACATACATAGACTCGTCCGAATGTATGTATACTTATTCATTTAAATCCAAAATACATGGCTCTTTTCAGTATCCAAATATATAATCTACATTTTTGTTTTTAAATCAGTGATGTAGAAATACTCGTAATTTTAAGTTAACTTGTAAACGCTGCTCACTCATCATGGATATTTTATTCGTATTCGTATTCGCATTACGAGTACTTTTCCTGCATTAACGAAGGGTTCAATGTAACGAAACCGATTCATATTTTAGCGTTTAGAAATCAAAGATTTCTACATCATTCCTGTTTAGTTGGCTTCTGATTCTTAACTTTCCGTACTTCCTTTTTCCTTTAAATGCAATAACTTTTGGTTTCAAATCTTGGTCGCTGGTAAAGCCGTTCTTCGATTCCAAAGAGAAACAGATAATTCTACTAAAAATGTTTTTTGGGGCTTTTGAAAAAGAAGTTTATGTTACTTTGTTCTATATTTGGGTTTATGTTAGACGCGAGCACTAAAAAAAAAAGTGCACATGTTTGAATAGTCATAGATATAACGCAATATTGACACTCGCAACAAAACGAAATCCGATTAATCCCACAAAGTATTGGAAGATCAACGCTTTGTAGCAAACATTTCGTACAACATTCATTTTGCGACGAGTTAATGCCACCGCATAAATAAATCTTTCAACTTCTACATATTTCCATATTTTTGAATGGATTTGTGTATTTAACCCACTGGTATGGTATTGCGGCTAAATAAAGCTAGCGACAGGCCGACAAAAGAACGAACGGGCGTTGCGACAGTCAGTCAAGCATTCATTGCTTTATCCGCTGATGAGAGCAGCTGTGCCTCGGCATTATGAAAATCATTTGTATCTATGTTGCAAATATGTACGAGTATGTATGTGTAAATGCTTGTCTGTGGTACCGCACGTAGCATTCAGCTGTCCGTCTGTCGTTGTCGTGTCGTCAGCGCGTTCGATGTGCGGATATGTACGCATGCATGTCGCCGAGATTAAAATCGGCAAACCACAAAATAGTGTAAGCATAATTTTTGAATGCAGTAACAAATGTTGGCTTGCATATAAAAATATAAACCTATTTTCGCCATCAATTGCAACAACAACGCTTTCACTCCACTTTTTCATGTAGTTGTTTAAATTGTTAATGCGCGCGCACACTGACAACGAACGATTGGCGGCTTGCGTCCAACGCGCTTCCATTCACTATGTTCAATGAAGACCCCATCTGTTGGCGTTCGATTACAAGATCAGTGATCTTATGCGTCGATATTCTTTTTCGCTCAACCGCCCGCTTGGACATGCAAATCCGATCAAGTCGTCTAACATCTACGCATCTCATTGCAAACGTGCAGCCATTGGATCGTTTAACGAATATTCTGCTAACTTATACTAAATGTCAACACTTCTTCATCCCTGCCTTCACACCCCTTTGTCCTCTGGTCTCAAAAACCCGCCTTGCATTATTAAGCTCAATCTCAAGTATGTCGCTTTGTCAGTTTTCAAGTGTCCTCACATTAAAATCTTTTCAAATTTCATTATAATGCGCACAGCAATTCTTTGCCGCTTTTTTTTTTGTTAATGTTGTAGTACGTTCCAATTTTAGTGGTGACAATGCTGATGTTTTTGCGCGCCATAAATCTAAGCGCCGCTCACTTCAGTTTTCGAATTGTTCGCGCTTCTAAGGAGCTTTGCCATCAGCCGCCGCCAGCGCTTCGCTGGTCCGTCTGTCCGCGCATCTATCATTCACAGTTACCATGCTTCACACTCCGCACTCAACTCGACTTATGCGCATTTTAAAGCAAGTTTATCCAAAACAAAAAAAAAAAAAATGTCATTCGCATAAACAGATTTAAATGAAATAAAGTGGCCGCAGAGCCGCCGTGTCAGCGCGGCGAGCAGGCGGCTCGCAAACTTTATTATGCATTCAAAGCACGTACCGCTCTCGAACGATTGCCAAATGACTAGCTGACTGCGGCAATTCGTCTGTCAGTGAGTGACTAGTGACTGGGTTGGTTGGCGGTTGCGCAGCCGATGACTACTGTTTGAGTTATTATTTTATTTTATTTTATTATTTGCTCTTTTTCCGGACTTGATCATTTGCCTTTTGTTTTTGATTCTCTTAAGCTATTTATAAGTGCGTTTAATCTTTTAGTACCCGCCTGACATTTGGTGTTTGTGTTGGTTTTGCCTTGCCACCATCAATTAAGTGTGTCAGAAAATGAAATTCTAGATTTTCGTGTGAGATTTGCAGATTAGACTCTGTGCCATTGTGCGACATGGAATACTGATGAGTTTACATGCATTGTTGAAAGGCGCGGACAAGTGTGTGTCCTCAATTAGTTTTGGAATAGCAAATATGTATATAAAAATGTGATTGAATATGTAAGCAAATGTCTGGGGTTTACGAGCAATTGGAAGTGTTTCATATTCGCTTAGTGCAGATCCTGTAATTGCGCTTCAGAGCGGTGTTCAACAACATACTTTATAACAGAAAAATTCCAGAAATATTTTTCTTATTATTTCATGATTGGTTGGAACACAATTTAAATATTAGTAGGATCTCTCTATTGACATATACTTCGATTTTTAAAAGTTTGTTTTTTTCTTTCTTAAAACATATAACATCGTCAGCCTCGTAGTGAGCTTTTCAAGAGACGGACTCTAACTTTACCTTAACTATCTACCATAAATATGTCACAAGTGTACAACAACTTTTTCTAGGTAAAAATAATAAAAACTAAGCTGGTGAAAGTTTACTTAAAACGGCAAAACAAAAATTATAAAGCTTCAAATCCATTAAAACCATAAGTTTTAATAAACATAAATACACACAACCCCATCTAAACGTACCTAATAAATTACTATGCAAAATATGCTTTTTAATCAAAATAGCTGACCCACAAAATCGCTGTTCAATCAACGCAGATACATCAATAAAAAATCATATTGCCGCAATCAAAAATCAAATTTAGTTGTAGTTATACACACAAACGTACAATTGTTTATACATACAATACAAATAACAAGTGGAAGTAGAAAGTATTGACTGATACATAAAAAATGATCACTAGCGGCTTCACGTCAGAAGAAGCTTCGCGGATGGAGAATTAATCGAAATATTTAAGGCAGAATTGCGTCATGCAAATTGACGTAATTTCTTGCTGATGAAGGAAAAATTAAAAAGCTATTTCTTGAACATGTGACTATAAAAGAACTTGTGCCCTAACTTGCTTGACTACAAAGATCGGAAAATCATTCTTATCGGAATGTTCACATTAGAATATTGTTTTTTTTTTCTTTTGTGTATTTTTTGCCGACACTCCTCTAGAATTTAGATGAGTAGAGGGCACAAGACTTTCCACGGAAATATTTTACTAAAATCTTTTTTGTTTTCTTCTCCTTGCGCTAAACTTTCTATTCAACTCAATTTAAATTAGCACTAAAGAAGCCATAAATCCATTTTATTTAACTTTCAACTAAGTTATTTGCAAGCAACAATTACATATGCAAAACTGTAAGTAAATAAATGCAAAAGCACACAAATTTTCTAATTAACTTTTGTGGCGACACTTGAGCAGTGTAGCAAAAGAGCAACGACAACAATTTTACAGTTTATTGACACAACCTACTCGCGTATGTTCGTATGTACATACATATGTATAGCATAACGCAGCCCAACAACTAACTGAGCAAACAGTGGCGTAAGAAATTTCTGAGAAAACGTTTTGCTAAGCAAGTTTTGTGATTATTTTGCGTGGGCTAGACTTTTGTTTGCAACAGCAATTTGTGGCAACTACATTTACTTATGCACACGATGCTTTTGTTGTTTTTACACAATTGCAGCACTCTGGCCGCAAACTTGACACTTGTGCATACAATTAATTTGCATTTCACTCGCCATTTATTGCAGCAATGTGTGTTGCACAAGCATTTGTGCAATTGCAACATTTCATATTCTAAAATTTAAGCATAGAAATACGAGTATATCCAATGTGCCGTTGCAATGCGTGTGTGGGTAGCAAATTGTAGCAAGAATTTTGATGTCTGCCTCATCAAATCGGTAACAATATTCGAGCAACAATTCACTTCATTCGAGGAGCAGGCATTTATTTATTTTCTTTTTTTGGTTTTGGAAGATGGAAAACAGAGGACGACGCTTCAGTAGAGTTGGAGTACTTGAAAGTACTCGTAAGAAGAAGCGATACACGAGCATCTTCTTTTGCCTCTTCTTGGCAAGGCGGTGCGTGCAAATTAATTTAAAATTTGCATTGATGATGCAAATGTAACTGCTTGCCACATACATACAGAGTACATACTTACATTCATACAGACAAACACTTTACAAACAGTTATTTATGTATGCAAATGTATGTATGTTTATAAATGAGCACTCACAATAAAACCAAATACCACCAGCAATCGTCAATTGAATCGTTGTAAATAGTAATTGCAAGTGGGCTGCGGAATCCAATATATCTTCATTAAAATCTTCATTTAATCGAGTCAAGCTTAAGTGACATTCTGCAGAAAATTATTGCTCACTAAGCAAAATGAAAAGTATCCAATGACTTGTGTGTCGCTTAATGAGCTGCAATAATTGACGCTGATAGGAAAATGTTTCAGTTCGAGTAGTTAGAGAAAATTGTCTTAGGTCGCCATAAATGAGATTAAATGATATTGCATTTTATGATAGTTCTTGAAATCCATCACTAATTTAGGAAAGCAATTTTAAACAAAATATGGCAAAAATAAAGTTAATATTTGATGAATTTTTTAGGCTAGTCTGATCTAATCTGAAGTCGTAAATATTGCTTTAAATTAATTCTGATCGAATTTCTTCTCTCTCTGAAAATATGTTACTCTCTCAGGTGCCGTCTTTTAAGCGTTATTAAGGGGTGCTAGTTGGTGTGTCTACCAAGATAGACTCCTTGATTTAAACTGGTGTGGAAAATCGTTTAATTAGCTAGGGTAGATAGATCGATATCATTGTCGTTATCGTGTTTTTAAAGTGGAACATCGTTATTGTTATCGAAATATATTTATTTTTAATTTTTTTTACGATAATGTCGTCACGTTGGCGATTTTAAAATGAAGTCGATTATTAAGCTCTTAATATGAGTTTAGATCTGGTTAGGGATAAGAACTGTAGCTAAAGCATTTATTTTTAATTAGAATTTTTACGAAAAGAATGTATGTACTATTAGTAGTTAAAAAGAAAAAGTTGAAATCAATTGAACCATTTTAGCTGCATAATTTTATGTAATGTTTCTATGAGGAAACTCTCCTTTTGTTGTTTGCCATACTTTCGTTGTTATTGTTGCTATATTTGCGCCTTTATATATTCGTTAACTATAATTTACAATTTTATTAAGCTCGAGACCAGTTTATGGAAGAAAATATAAGTCTGATAGGAAATATGGTGATTTCTGAAATAGTACTATAACTTCTACCATTTAAAAACTGTTGTTGTTTTTTTTTTCAAATAAAAATCTTCCCTAAACTGGTCTCGTGCTCAATAAAATTTTGAATTATAATTCATTTATAAGGCCAATAAAAATCTTAACAAAAATGTATATTCGTTAACGACAAGGAAGTAAACTTAAGCATTCAATTGGTCATAAAAGTCGTAAATGTAAAACGTAATGACCAAATAAAGAAAAAAAAAATTAGCAATAAAATAAAAACAGCATGCTTGTTCATGTTAAAGAAAAATAATATTTGAATATCTGTATAAATTTGGACAGCGAGCAACAGTTTTATTTGCGGCTGGATGCGGTTGCCAAAAATTTTGTATTTTTTTCTCCATCTCTCACACACCCTTAAAAACAAAGTGTCACTTAATTGCCAATGGACTGTTGAAAGTAGCTTAACGAGCATATGCAGATCAAACGCTAATTTATGTATATATGTATTGATGAGTCTTTTATATGGAACAAATATGTCATAAAATCGAGTGCCACACACTGATACAAAAGAATTTAGACCTGTAAACACTTCGCATGCAGCAAAGTAATTTGTGTGGTTGTGTCACCTTTTCAACGCACTTTAAAGTTTTATGAGAATTTGAGTAACTTTGGCACTTACTGTACTTTCTGTTACTATTTGCAGTGCCAATATTCACAATAACTGTACATAACTGCTGTCTGAATACTTAATGCGAGTAGCGAGCATGGCGTGCGACATTTGACATGACAAAGTGGCAATAAAATACAAATCTACATTCTGTGCGACGCGGCACCCTTCGGGATGAAGCACTTTAATAGTTAGCGGCGAGACGAATGAAACAAGTGTCACATTTCCAGCGCGCGCTTTAAGAGCGTCAATCAATTGCTGCTGTTGTTGCTGTTGTTGTGTCTACTGTCGCTGATGCTTGGTGTCATAAAAAAATTTACGACTTCAATGTCACATGATTGTTCGAAATGTTCACGCAATAGCAGGCCGAATTGAGCACAAAAAATGTCGATAGTCCACATCTACATACGAGTATACCTTTGTTTGATGTGTTTGACAAATAGGTTTATAAAATTTATGTCCACTCTTAACCCCACACAAAAGATTTATAGCCGCCCGCCCACTATTTGATCACTCCTTAAACATTGTAAGTGCTCTTATTGTAATCTGTTTACATACAAATTGTACATAAATCACACGCATTACGTTTTTATTATTAGTTTTATCCCTATTTAATTTTATTATAGCCCTCTTACAACGTTCTCCATATACTCAGTTGTAGGCTGGCTCCTATAATTTCGCCCACTAATTGCGCATTATTAATTAATTAGTTCAAAGGTATGGACACAAATTGGCCGTTCTCGTACTTTGCGAGATTAGGGAAGTGGTCATAAAAATAAGCCGAAAATGTGTTGAGCAGTAGGGGCACATTAATTAATGAGTTGCCCTAGGAATAGCATGTTAAATTCATATAATGAATATAAATACGTACTACTTGTGCTTGTGTGAGTGTGGGCAAATATGTGATAAAAATAACTCGGCCAAACTCTTCATGAAATAGTTTGTGTGCAATTATGAATATTGTAAGCTATTTTAAGAATTCCTATCGTTCCCTATATGAGATTGTGTTAATTAATAGGATATATATTTAGCTCTTAGGTTTATTAAAATGAAATATTTTCTGCTAAAATACTAACTAAATTAATATTAATCATTTTAAACGACTGTTAATTGGAATTTTTCTTTCTTTTCAGGTATGTTCACTTTTGAGCGAAAATTTGTTCACTGTTTGGGGATATGGTATTTACACTAGGCAGTCTTGTGAGCCCAAAATTTCAAGTACTTTTAATAAATATATTGAAATGGTATTCAAGTTATCGTAACTTATCCAAAAATAGAGTAGACACTGAGCAATCCTTTGGAATTTCGTGATTTTTAATAGTTCTTAGACGTTCTTGCTGTGTACCTCCGCTAACCTAAGACGATATATCAAAGCCATTAGCTTTCCAGAATATTCAACCACGATAACACTATACCTTTTCCAACAGTATTTCAGAAAAACACAAATGTATTTCAGAAAAACGCAAATGTATTTCAGAAAAACACAAATGTATTAATTTCGTCTTTTCTGAAATACATTTGTGCTTTTCTGAAATACAATTGTCCTTTTCTGAAATACATTTGGGTTTTTTTGAAATACATTTGCGTTTTTCTGAAATACAATTAATTTTTTCTGAAATACATTTGCGTTTTTCTGAAATACATTTGTGCTTTTCTGAAATACATTTGTGATTTTCTGAAATACATTTGCGTTTTTCTGAAATACATTTGTGATTTTCTGAATAACATTTGCGTTTTTCTGAAATACATTTGCGTTTTTCTGAAATACATTTGATCTTTTCTGAAATATATTTGTCTTTTTCTGAAATACATTTGCCCTTTTCTGAAATACATTTGCGTTTTTCTGAAATACATTTGCGTTTATATGAAATACAATTTATCTTTTCTAAAATACATTTGTGCTTTTCTGAAATACATTTGCGTTTTTCTGAAATACATTTGTGCTTTTCTGAAATACATTTGCGTTTTTCTGAAATACATTTGTGCTTCTCTGAAATACATTTGCGTTTTTCTAAAATACATTTGCGTTTTTCTGAAATACAATTAATCTTTTCTGAAATACATTTGTGTTTTTCTGAAATACTGTTGGAAAAGGTGTAGAAGAGTATGACTGATGAACTGGTCGACCATCGCACATGGAATCCACATCTGTAGTTCCACTATATTTCAATGAACTCTACATAAAGTTCATTCTGTGTAAATACTCAATTTGGAAGAAAGTAATAAACAGCAACAGGACTTTGGCAGAATTAGCACAATTTTAAATGAAATTTACCAAGCTACTTATGAAGCGAGGTCAATTAAATCTTCCATAAGCTTTGATTTGATGCCACACAAAATGATTTTTTTGTAAAATCTTTAAATTCTAAGCTTGTCGTTTTTTCATTTCTGTAATCAAAGTATTAATTGTTTTATTGGCATATTTTAATATTTACATATATATGTATGTATGTATGTAATACATAATGAATTCCCTAAGCCTTATAAGCATCTTACCCAACTTAACGTTACCAAAACTGAACAAAATGAATTAAAACATTCAACCAAAATTGTTAACCACAAATAATGATTAATGTGTATTTCGAACACAAAGGCAATAACGAAACGAAAATTATGTTGTCACATGAAACAGCATATTTTGTGGCAAGCAAACAACTGAATTCCGTCACGCTAAAATTGGATCCTTTTTCGCCGACATTAAGGTGCGCACGTGTATGTAGGCACATACATACATACATGCAAACTAACTTGCATGTGTAAAAGTTATGTAAAATACAAAACAAATGCTTCAACTTCCGTAAGCCGAAAATGTTATGAAAAGAAAATTGCCTTTATATGTACATAAATTAAAATTGTGATGCATAAAGGAATAATACAGAATAATTTTCGCTGAAACCTCACACATGACATGTCACTTTCCAGCGCACAACAACACATTTCTTTGTTTTTTTTTTCACTATTAATATTAATAATAATGTTAATGGGAATATTTTTTCGTTAAAGGCAAATAGGCCATGACGCTTAAATACTTTTACTCGTACAAAACACACATTCCTACAGTAATGAGCATAATAAGTTGGTGGGGCATGGTTGACAGGATTATGCCGCACGCAAAGTTTCTTAACGGCGGCAAGCGGTACGTACAGCCGGGCAGTGGATTACTCGTGTGTGCATACATATGTATGTGTGTGTGTGTGTGTGTGTATTCCCCTTATGTAACTTTTATAATTTTGTTGTATTTAGTAGAAAGAAATAACTATAAATAAGGCCCAAAAGTTAATCTTGAGTGTGTTTCACAATTGTTATTATACGAGAATATTTATCTACAAAGTAGAGCCATCTACTCATCACGCTGGCTTGTTTGTTTGTATGTGCGCTGAAAGACACTAATTTGTTTGTCTTCTATGTCTGCACCCTCAAAGAATATTCTACATGAAGACATACATATGCATACCAGTAAGTAAATATGCGTGCGCCTGTGTAGATCCTACGAGTATTCATACATTCATACATACATAGTAACTGCATAGTAACAGTCTACCTGTCACACAGCGGGATATTTCCCTTAATGCACAAGCTAAATATGTATGTACATATGTATGTACCAACAACACACATTTATTCACACATACAAATAAACAGCGATGTGTGCACTTGCCTTTGTGTATGAGTTTTCAACTTTCCAATGTTGTTGCTCATTTTTATTTGCGCCATTGTTGTTATTCCTTGCTTTGTTTGCTATGTTGCATTTTTTATTGAAATAAATTAGGGGTTTCCTTTTATAAGCATAGGCGATGGTAACACACATATTTTATTTACGCGTATACACTTACATACTTCATACAAATATTTATGGAATAGTTAAAAAGGTAGAGAGAATTTGTGAACGCCACTTTTTTATTTTGAAAGCTATTAGATTAAAGTATGGAATTCCACGTGAGCGGTAATTTCAACTTTAAGAAATAAATAGACTTATTTAATTTGATATTTCAAGTCCTCAACTTCATTTGGCAACCAACAACACTTTTGATAGTTAATTGATTAGTGGAGTTATTAGTCTACAATTTTGCTGGATTGTCAACTCAAATGCAAAATTTGAAAAAAAGACTTTCCAAAAGGGCACATTGAGATTCTGACTGATTTGTCAAATATTTTTAGTTGTGTTTCATGAGGTAATTTTTAGTTAATAAAGTCATTTTTTTTCTCCTAACAAATTGTATGTTTCTTGAATAAATTGTTGAAGTAAAAGTAAAAAAGGACGAAAAAGCAGTTATGAATTATGTCACTTAACTGTTGTTGCTTTTCGAATAAAATATTTTATTAATAAAACAGGCCTTGAGTTTTTATAAGATAAATGTTAGAGACCTCTTGCTGTGTATAATATTCCTTCTATGCAATAAGCAAGTCAACAAAAATTATTTTCCAAATAACTAATCGGCTTCAAAAAAGGACATACATCCGCGTATATGAACATACATATATGTATATGCATGGATAAGTCCGATTTTTTTTTTTTAATTTAAATCTATCCCTATCCCAGCAGCAGTTAGTTTCTTCCCCACCAGTCAGCGACTTTCACAGTCAATACTAACTTCGTCTCAACTGAATTGTCGTACAGTACTTCTTTTTGTCTTCTTCAGTGGTAATTTAATTTAACACGCGATTAATTCCAAACCAGCAATAAGTCTTACTACTTCTTAGCATTATTATTGTTGTTGCTCTGCGATTGAAAAAAAATGTTAATGAATTAGCTCAGCATGGCGCGGCGACATTGTTGAGGCAAAGTGCTGTGCGAGGGATCCCACACATTGTGGCAGTTGTGCCAGTATTTGCATGTTTGCACATACAAACATGAAGATATACATTTTTACATATGTATTTCCATATAATACATGCAAGCACATATGGTATCTGTGATTTGGATAAAAGCGTTCAAAGCATGCGAGAAGAACAAAGAAGAGCGTACGACCACAGTTCCTTGACTCATAACACGCTCATTGATTACTCACTGTACTATGCCTTCCTTCCACTGTTTGGATACATGAGTAGGTACATATTTATTTTTTCTCTTCAATGTCTACTCTGCGCCTTCTACTCCCTGCCGAGTGCTGTATGTTGACCACTTAATTCATGCATTCATTCATTTATGTTCGCCGAAAAAAAAAAATTAAAATAATGATCCAATCAGTGGTGAAGTCCAAAAAAAAAATGCGAATAAGCCAAAACCGCAAAAGTAACTTAATTTCTCTTCAGGTCGCTATTTCGTTGTGTGTGTGTGCGAAATTTGCTATTTAACAAGTTTGGCACAGAAAAAATGGATCATCAAGCTAAAAGCTTGCGGTTTTTCGACTTTTTCAAAACAGGTTTTTATTAATTTGGCTGTGTGTTTACCACAGTTTAAAGCTGTTTGTCATTTTTTATTGTTACTCCGCTTTTTTGTTTTTTTTTTTGCTTGAGCTTGCTGCTAATGTCAGTTGTTCTGTCACACTCAGCGTCGTTGAATTTGATTATAATTTTTTATTAGATTTTTTATGTTTTTCTTTATTTATTTTTCATTGCTTATTCACAAAACATTGTTGATTGGGTCCATAGTCACTCGTTTAGTGTTTTTTTTTGTTTTGTTTTTTTAGTTCAGTTGTTTAAGCCAGCTCGGTTTCATTGTGTCCACTTTTATGTGTTGCCTCTTTCGATCTTTATTCATATTTTTGTGTGTGTTGAGGTTTTATTGTTCTCACGTTTTTTAGAACAAACAACACGCCTTGGTTGGCGCTGCTGTAGGTCTGGTTTCATTCATTGTGTATCATTTTTTTTTTTTAGGTATAATCGTTTTTTATTGTGCGGAAGATATTAAAAATTGTATGAGGGGATCAAATGGCACAAATTCAATTAAAATTGGTGGTGTATATTAAAAGAGTTCAATTAAAAAGAAAGAAAAGAATAAATTTAAAAAAAAATATCTGTTGTTATTCTGCACTTCTTTTTGCTATTTAATCTACACTTTTCGCATTCCGCTTTCACCGCCAAACTTGTTACTACAGCCATTTTTAATTGCTCTCATCAATTATGGTACATATTCCTCTTGTATGGACGCCACTGTAATTGGCTCTTCATAAAAGTGATTTATTATACCAGTATTTGGCCACGCTGCCGACTGTGACCAACCCACTGTCGCTCGCAAACTCTACAAATCAAGCCTCAGGCGCTGCAGCGTTCACTTAGCGACATCGGCGTGTCCATTATTCGTTAGCTGTCGCCTTGCGTCAGCTTCTCGAAAATTTATTGAAATTCCATTGGGTATGACATGGCGCCGACCAAATGTCAACTGTGCCAGATTTCGTAGTATTAATCGAATTAATTTGTAAGCGCCAAAAGTGAACGGGTTCTCCATTTTTAAACGCATTTAATGCAACAAAAACAAATAAGAAAAAGCACAACTGAGTTTCAATTGCTGTTGGCATGAATAAAAATGTCTTTTTTACGTTTACTTTTTTCTTTATTTAAAAAAAAAATATGTTTATTAAGAAAAATGTTCTCTTACTAAAGTAGAACAAAAAAAAAGAATTTTTGTGCATCGTTAATATGGTTTTCAGTGCTTTCCCTTCCAAAAATTGCCTAACCGAATTTTGAATTCATTGTCAAAATTTCCAGTTGGCTCCAATAGACACAAAATAAATGAGACAAACTGATTGATTTTTCATATTTGTATATTTTCGATGAAGCACAGAAGCAATATGTAAAAAAGAGGTGTACAATTCGACTACGCAAATATATGGTATGAAACGGTCGCAAAAGTTCCATTAAGCTTAAAGAATTTGATGGGAAAAATACTGAAACTATTCGCTTGTTCTGGTTGGAGAAGTTAAACAATTTTTTTTCATAACAAATCAATTCAAAGATACATCACATCTAAAGTTTGACGTGCTACATCACGAATCGTAGAAATAACTTGGCACTCAAAGCCTTGACATTGGATAGAGCATTAGTTCAGCTAATTATTTTATATTAAATTTTTATATAAATTTTTTAATTTTGTGCACTGCTCTACTGCAAGCAAAAACTCATTTATTGTAAGTCAAAATAAGTTCCACTTCATGCTAATCTCACAATTCGTTGTATTTTTCTGCAATAATCTGGTGTTTTAGATTGCTTTTACTCAACTTATTCCAATAGCGCTTTGTACTCTTATTGTGAGCTCTTCATTGTTTTGCAGGGTTTAACTATTCTCTATTTTCTTTCCTATTTTCATTATATTTTGAATAATAATGAACATCTCTTTGTTATGCGCTTGTTATAATTAATTTATTTTTTAATTATCGTTGACTGCTAGTTTATATATTCATTAGCAAATTGATTTACATATTTTAAACATATTTCAACATAACTGTATTCACATAATTTGGTAATTACTAAAACTGGTTCAGAATGCGCAGCTAAAGAAGAACTCAAGAAACATAGCGAAATACGTGACCGACGTTAAATATATTTAAAAAAAAAGTGTCACATTCAATATTACTTGTAAAACGCCACAAAATTACAAAAATTAACACTCTTAAAATAATAACAGCAATCATCAAATAGACGTCTTTAAGTCTTTACAATATTTTACATTCGGTCATTTGCACAAAGCTAGTTGTTTGGCAGAAATAACCACGAAAGTTCGCCTTCGCCAGCCCGCATTTAACTTTATTTAATTGTATTACATATCTTTTTTTTTGCATCTTTGCCACTCGCAAGCCACTCCGCACGGTCCAGCCGCAATCCACTGCGCCTACCCCAAACGCCCCAAAAACCGACTGCAGTAAAATATCACTCATACGCCCCATGTGGCGCGACAACCACTCATTACAACTGGCCACTCGAGCCGGTATGCATGTGCATACATACCTACAATAACATTTGCACTACAAAGCAAGTAAATAAGTAAGCGAGTAAAAAGTGAGTGTACACTCTGTGAGCCAGCAGTAGATAGCAGGCCAATTAACTTGTGGATATGCGTTTCCGCAATCAACTCGAGCCAACTGCAGTTAACCGAAGCAAAGTAATTCACTTGCTTAAGAGCGTTAGGAAAACTTGCAATTACACATTTGCATGCGGCAAAATATGTACACGCAAAGGTATATTTGTGTGTATGTTTGAAAGCAAATACGCTTGCTAGTTGATGAGCAAAAGTATCGACACACAAGTGTCTTTGCTAAAGCCGCTCAGTTAACTAAATGAAGATTTGCAGCGCTTCATTAGGCGCGCAGACAGGCGTGCGGTTGAGTATATATACACACACACACACACACAAACATACATGAGTAAAGTTTGCGCGTAGAATTGTAAGCGCGTTAGTTGTATCCTGCTGCGTCGGTGCACCGGCAAACCTACATGAACAGAATATGGTATATCTACATACAAACGAGTTGAGGTAAACACTTTGCAGTCGTAAAATGTCTGCATTCCAAGTCAGGGCAGTTGCAAATGCAAATAAACTTGTTGCTGCCTTAACTGCCACCACTGCCACCATTGCCACCATTGCCACCACTGCTGCGTTGCAACTTGCCACATGCAGCACTGCCATGGCCTTCGACTGCGGTCATCTATTTGTCTAAGCCGTCTCTGTCGTTCGGCCGTTACGTTCATTTGCCATTTTTGTTAGCTCCAGCGTTGACTTCAATTCTCGTTTGGTCGAATGCTTTTCGTTTTTGGTTTTTTGTACATCTTGCAGCAACAACAACTGCCATACCATTTCTGCTAATCTTTTTTCTTCTTCGTTTATTTTAGTTATTTACAAACAAATGAGGTTAATGTATACAATTTGAAGTGCATTAACACCGCATTTCAGCAGTTCGCGCGCCTCTCTCCACCGCTACTGGATTAGGCGGATTTCGTAGGCAGTTGTTTTATTTTGGAAAAGTTTCTTCGTTTCGCTTTGGTGTTGAATGTTTGTAGTAAATTTTAGTTGGTGTCTGATATGCTTGAAATATGTATTTACGTTGGAGATAAGTGCAGTGGAGCTAGGCTATTAGAAGATAAACAAAGACTGGTTGCTGGTGTTGAAATGCTATTCGTTGGTGATTGGAATTAGTTCGAAGTTATAGCAAAACTCTAATTTAGGAAGTGATACACTACAAATAAAGATTTTAAGCGTCAGTTAAAAATAAATTTTTCGAATATAATATTATAGATATTAAATTAGTTTGGTAAATACTTTTTCAAGGTCTTCAAAAATATTCGTATGTAATCGAAACAAAAATTCTGAGAAATCCTTATTTAAACAAAACATTCTTATTGTGTACATATTTTTTTACTATTTATATTGGCTTGGCTGTACTATTTATTTTCGCTCCGGAAATGCTCCTTATTGTTTTTTGTTTCGAACGTTTTTTTTTTACCATACCGGCAAGTTGTAAAGCATAATTTAAAAAAGGAGCTAAAAGCAAATTCTTAATCGTTCAATGAAAAGTATTAAAAGGCTGTAAATGTATGTGATGTACTTGAGTTTATGTCAACTAAAATTGCAATTGATGAGTTCCGGGAATATTCTTATTAGACTTCATAGTAACTAAAAACAGAATTATAATTTTTTTAACAGGAATTTTAACCAGTATATAATTTATTAGTAAATTACATGACATTAATAAACTGTCAATAACTGACTACTGACTGCATCTACATTTTACAATTATGTACAAATTTTCAACACATATTTGCCAATTGAATAATTGCAGTGTCATTAACAAATGTCAGACATTTCCTATAATTCTTACAAATCCTTCATGAACTCTCCTAAATACTGCAGCGACATAATGTCAAGCCATAATACGAATTTTTAGTATTATGCTGTGAAACACACGCGCACACACAGAGACACTGCCGTCATATGCAATTTTCTTGCATTGTGTGACCAATCGACAAAAACACAAATCGAAGAAATGAATCACTTGCCACATGACACACAATGAACTAATATTTGTCAGAAACAGCAGCAACAGCAGCAGCAGTAGCTGCAGCAGCACACACAAAGCAACACACATTTGCCACATTTCAATCAATTGAACATTTAGTCAAGCATTCATTCACTTTGCCGTGCATTGTTCGCTGCAACATTGTTGCAAAGTATTTTTAATTCAACCCCAGCGTCTGTACATTCTCCGAACAATCACTCAAAATGAAGACAACGGTTGACAGTTGAAATAAATGGGGTGAGTTGCGCGTTGAAATTGTTGCAACAGCAGGCTGAAAGGAAACCACATGGCCCAAAGCAAACAACAACAACAACAACTGGCAACAGGAGGAGCAGACAAAAAGAACGTTTAAATAAAAATCGAAATGGAATTCGCAAACCAAATCGTTTCATTGTGCCTGCGTGTTGCAAATGAGTGGCTGACCAACCAATCGTTGGCAGCGGTCGCGGAATTGTACTGCAAATTCATTGCAAAGTTGGCTGGATTAAAGCAATAACGCATTGAGGTTGCAAGCACCTTTGCCGTTGAGCATATGGAAAATGCAAATTATACTTAAACACCTAACAAAACAACTCACTATGAGAACGCATTGCGTTGGCCAATTTGTTTAGAATCGAGTCAACTTTGTAGTCAGTCAGTTCGTTAGTCAGTCACCACTCACAACTCGAAGAATCGAAGCAGATGTTGCAATCACTTAAAAATGCATTTAGCCGCATGTAAAACCAAAAAGTCAATAAATTGCGCATGCGAACAACAGACAGAATACAGCACAAAACAAACGCAGCAATAAACTTTATTTAACCAAAAATGGCTAAACAGCCGACAGGGGCTGTGCAAACTCTGAACGCCTCGTCAAACAAAGGAAGCAAATTTTTGCACAGATGTTGCATTTCTGCAACGCTCATTTCAACACTCGTCAGCTCAGCTGTTGCTGTTGGTGGCAGTAAATTTATTTAAAATTAGCGCGTCGATGGCGGTGTTTTTATTTTTTTTCTGACCAATTTGATGGCGCATGCAATTGTAGTGTTCGAAGCTCAGCATATTTAATTTTGAATTATAGCGAAAATTGCGGTGTGCATGTAACTTTTTGCATAAGTGCATTTATTCGTCCTAAAATGGCAAGGCCCTTTCTTTCATTCGCTCGCCGAGCCGATCTCTCCTTGTCATGCGTTTTTTCACTTACAATTCGTATTACCTCGTAGTAATGTTCACGGAGAGAGAGCGAGAGGCCGACAAAAATACAAGTGCTAAGTGCTACTTATTCTTGACTGGAAAATAATCGCAAAGTTCGGCAATCGTGTGCACAGTTAATTCAGTTCAGCTAATTTGAAAACCGTCCACAAAAATAAAAATAATTTTTCTCATCGATTTAGTTTGGTCTTTTATATTTTGCCTGGACTCAGTTTCGCCAAGTCCAGTTTTGCTAGTATATTGAAAATAATATCGAGCATTTGAAAATGAAGACTTGAAGAATGATCACTGATATTATTGCGCCGCTTGTATACTTTTATGCACCTTATCGTTTACTTAAGTACAAGCTTTTGTTGTTATTATTAGATAGACTACCAATTTTCCACTCGTAGTGACGACATAAATTCGCTGTATGCCTCATTCATGATGTTTTCGTGTGGCACCAACAGCGACGCAGCAGTTGGTTCCACTGTCTGAATTGCCGGATGGCTGACTGGCCGACTGGCTGACTATTTGCGTACAGCAAACGCGATAAAAGGCGAGTCTCAATTAATTTCATGATGCTTTTGCACAATTACAAACGACCAACCAAGAAGCCAATAGAAAATACTTTGTAAATTTCATGCCAATAAAAATTAGTGTGTTAATTCATTTTCTGCTTTGGCCTCCTTTATTTGTATCGCTTTGATATCGCACTGTGTGTATCGAGAATACAATAAGCTAACAGCATAAGTGTTGAGGATGGTTTTATGTCTGCAATGCTTGATTGATTGTGCTGTGTGTGTGCTAATAAAATTCAAACTTGCCTATTTACTTTGTTACGAATATTTACCAAAAAAAAAATATTGTTTACATATTTGTCTTTTTGTTTGCACCTCGGCATCTGTGCATCACCTACTGTTAGACCTACGCACTTGCCTCACAGCTCACATTCAACTCGCCTCGAGCAGATGCAGGAAACTTGAAGTGGCACACAGGAAATGTTCAAGTATTCTAGAGTCTACATTGTAGATATATGCATGCAGTTGTTGTGCGCATAGATTCTTCACTCATTTGCATATGAAAACACTACATAGCGCACACACACACGCAATATTTAGATATACAAACAAACTTGAATAGTTGAGTGAATATACTCGTTCGCATGTTCATAGTTCTTTCTATAGTTGTGCAAGAAAAACTTGTGAAATAATAAATAAAATGAGCACCAATTGAAAGCAAAGCAGGAAAGCAACACTCGATGTAAAATTTCAAGAGCCACAGGGAGCCAAAACGCAGCAACAGCAGCAACATTTAAACAACGCATCGCAGCAAGCTACGTGCAACACCAAACGCTTTGCTAAACAACACAAAGGAGCGAAAAAGTGTGTATGGAGTAAAACATCTTTCATCTCGACATGTGAAAGACAAAACTCGTCGAAAACTATAGGAAAGACAGGCAGACAAGCAGACAAAAATGGAGAAATAGACAATCGTCGACGGATCGTCTTTTAATCAGAGAAATGTATGGAAACTAACTAAAGGAATGCTTAGCAGCATTTAAACCAACTTACAGCAAAGAACATGTCTCTACAGGTGTACAGGTAAAATGGCATGGAGTTTTAGAAATTAATATGCACAATAGTTATTGAAGGAAGAGAAGGGATTTCCTGTGATTGGGAGCTTTTTCGCAATCATCGAATTGATATATAGACCACTCTACCGTTCGAAGAGCGCGTTCTTCGGCTATCGATTATTCCATATTACAGAAACCTATACAAAAATTGATTTAACAAGCGAGTAAAAAATTATTAACAAGCGTTGCAATCCACAAAATTACACTCGAAAATAATTGATGACCTTCACTTCAACAGCTAAAAGTATGACTCATTCCGTGCGCCTTGACTGAATTATGCATTCATTCAAACGAAATAAATTTTCTTATTTATTGATTTTAATATTCCGATTTTTCTGCTTTAAAGCCAACATGTTTACAAGAAAATATTGGCAAGGCAGAAGCAAACAAGTGCAACAATGCATTGTGCATCAAAGCTGAAAGGGGCAAGGCAAAGTAAATGAGAAACATGCACAAATAACACGTGCAACATGCAATAACATTTATACTTACTTATCTAAATATGAGAAGCTAAAGTAATGAGAAGTCGTTGCTTTAATGATTGCAGCAACGAGCGATTCCATGGAATGTCAAGGCGCCATTGAAGCAGAACCAAACAAGAGCGGAATCTGCAACTGTAGCAATTGTTTCTCCGCACCATCAACGGAATTATGGCATTCAGGCGGATACGCTTCAATGCGGCAACAATCGACATATTTGTATGTGTGAGTCTTGTAAGTAAGTGTGTGTGTGTGTTTGTGTGTTTGTATGGCGGACAGCAAGAACACTGAGCGCAATAGTAAGAGCAACAGTAACAGCAACAACAAATAATTGTTGTTAGAACAATGCCACAGTCGTATTGTAACAGCAATGTGTGTCCAGCAAGCGAGAGTGGAAGTCGAAGTGGTTTGGGGGTGGCAAGACATGCAAAATATTGTGTATTCAAGTAAGTAACTGAGAAGAGCAGAGGAGGTACGCAAAGATTTGTGCATGCGGCCGGTGTAACCAACCAGGGCTGCCAAGTTGGCGAAAAACAAATAAATTTTGATTCTGCTGTATTAACTCCACGCAAGTCGCAAGCTCTTGTAAGTTAAAAATGGTTTCAATAGCTTACTAAACCAAATTATAAGTTGCAAAATGAGCCAAGAAAGGCACCGAGCGCTGCTTTGAAAGCAACGATATTTTGAAGCAAAGGAAACTGATGCGTCGAGTTTATATACTGAAGGTGTGCTGAATATTTGGAATCTGCATAAAAATCAAAAGTTATGAATTAATTCGACGAACAACGACCATTTGGCAACTCTAAATATGATGCAGGATGTTTTGCAGTTGTGTGGCATTGTTCTAAATGACTGTTTCTTAAAGCTTTTCTAAATGGCAAAAAACGAAAAAAAAAAAAAACAAAAAAAAAATGAAAGAAACGAAGGCAAACAATTCAAGTAGAAAAGATGCAAAATGAAAGGAAAATGCAGTAGCGCTTGTGTTTGTGTACATTTACTTACACAAATGGCATTTGTGGATGCCTTGCAGTTAAGCAGCAGCAAATAGAGGAATTAAAAAAGTCTGGCAAGTGAAACGTGCTGTTTACAACACATTTTGCCTGCGACGTGTTGGAAGTATAAACAAATCGTTCACTCTACCAATGTGGCATGGTATGTGTGTGTGGCAGAGAGCTGCTGTTGCATTTTTTCCACTAACTTTGATTGAGGAGTTTGAATAAAAGTACATAGAACTTGCATGAGAGCTGTTATTACAAGCGAAACTAAATAGAATACAATGTGATAAAGAAATGTGTAGTTTTTCAAAATGAATTTGCTCTTTCCTATTTAAAGAAGTTTTGCAATTGTTTATAAGCAGACAGTTCTTCCTCTCACTGTTCCATTCATAATTCTAATTTTAATTTGATTGGCATTAACTTACAGCACTTCCAGGAATATATCCTTATAAGTTTCCAAAATATACAGACGCGCTTCACTACAACAAGATTTTATTTCAAATGTTTCATTTCTCTATTAAATTTACACTTTATTTGTGGATGAATGTAATGGCATCGGACGGACATAACTGATGGCAAATAATTTCCGCAGCACGGAAATGTGAACTCAAATGGCTCTAAAACTCATAAAACTACTGTGTGTATACGTAAATGAATACAAATGTATGTAGTTATAGACGCAGATTAAATTAAAATTTTGTCTGCTGAAAAGACGCTTTATATCGAAAAAGTAGTTTTTATTCAAAACCGAGAAGCAAATGAAGAACATAAAATTGAAAGGGAAAGGCAGCAGTGCAGTCATTAGAGAAATGGCTGACGGCGAAAGAAAGATGAAAGTTTTCAAGAAAATGGTAAGCGCACATTTACATACAGTTGTCGATGAGCTAAAAGGCAAACGAGCGACTTTTGCAGACAAAGCTAAGCCTCCAAGCAACACTTAACCTCTTCCTGCCATATCCTGGCAAGCGGCAGACAGACAAAGCGCGCATGGAAGTACTCGTAAATGCAATAAATGTATATTCAGGCGAAGCAGCGCGTATACGAGAAAGTGTTTGAAATAGTGGTAGAGTTGAGAAACAAGGCAGACGAGCAGTCGGCACGGTAGGACAGCTATTAATGCAATTTCCGCGCGAGACGCCAAAAAAAAAAGAGCAAAACATAAAAACTGCTCTCCTTGATTGCCGGCAAAAAATTTGCGAAATGCGCGCCCGCGAACAAAATGGCTGCCTAACGGTGGTAGATATCATCAGCTGCTGATGCGCGCCCATATTTCCCATTCATTCTGTGCATTTGTTTGCCTTCGTTTTACTGTTTGCTGTCGTAGCAAAGCTGCTTACGTCGAACACCTATAAATAGAAAAGGGCGCAGAAGTGAAAAGCGACTGAATATAAAAGTAGGCAAATAAATTACCAGAATAACCCAAACTCACTTCCTCAACAAAATTAAGCAAGTTAAACTAAAAGTACGCGTAGGGTTGTTAAAATCGAAAACTGCCTAACGAAATGTTCTGCCAAGTGGAAAACTGCTCCCTGACCACTTTCCCACCACTAACACGATGTGAATTCAAGCATTGAAAGTGAAATTGAAAACGTACAACGACCCCATTCTGCCAAGTCTTCTCACCGGCTAGCACACAGACCGCGTACACACTCGCACAAATATCCAATTTAACATTGCCATTTTGCATCATTCAACAGCTTTCAGCTCCTTTTCCACTTCCGCTTTTACACTTTTACACTTCTTACCGTTGTCCTTTTTCTATTTAACATACATACATCTCTACTGCTGATTTGTGTTTTTTTTTTTTTAGCCAGACGATTTTTGTTAGCAGACAGAAATTTAACAAAAAAAAAAGAAAACTAACGGCAAAAATGTGCGTTACAACGGCGGCGTCTCTTTCAACGGTTCGGCGGCCGTACGGCAACTGGCTGTCGCTTGCTGTGCGCCTGTTCCTTCTGCTACGTAACATTTTTGTATGTTTTGCGGGCTCAAATCGTGCCACACAAATTGTGGGTAGCTTGCTAATTTTAAGAATTTCCTGCCGCGTTTTTGGTAAATGTTAAATAGTTTGTGTAAAATTGTTTAAATATTGACTCTGTGCCTGATGCTACTTATTACCTTTATTTGCGTCAAATGAGCTACTCGCACAGGTTTTAAGAGAAGTGCTCAACATTTTAAAAACAAATCTTGTATTTAAAAAATTCTCACACATTAAAGAGTACTCGTATTTAGAAACTTTGTTTGCTGTTTCCTAAAACTTCATTCTTTTTCTTTAACTTGCTTTTGCTTTTAATCAATATTTCATTTATTCCTGTTGCAGAATTTAGTCCACTCTTACAACCAGACTGTGTGCTACGCAATCAAATGCCACACTTGCCACATTGCAACATTTTGCCGGCAAACAACACCACTCCAAGCCCAGTCAGCGGTTCGAGCTGTTGCCCTAAATACTCGTACAATCTACCCAACTCTATTGCTTCGACATGTGCCTGAAGGGTATTTGGTGGTTGGTAAACCATGCCGGGGCAGTTATTTTCATGCAAACATACCTTTGAGTAGTAAAAAAGTGCACAAACTCGTATACACCGAAGCCGACTTACTATTGTACTTGCTGGTTAGTTGGAGGGTGTCTTTATTGTTTGCCTGACAAAGTTCCACACTATCACCGCAGCCTGGTTGTTCGGTTTTTCGGTTGCTCTGCTATCGCCACTTGCTGCGTTCTCCTTCCGCATGTGTTTACTTTGGGTCGTTACAGTAAATCATTGTAAATGGATTTCTTAGTCGACACACCGAAAGCGGCCTAGTTGTGCTGCTCAGTGCACTGCTGCGCGGCGCTGCCTTCTCTTGCCGGATACCATTTTGCCACCATCCTAGCTAGCTCTTGCTGCGTCTCACTAACGTTCAACGTCTGGCTGTTATTTCATTTTGTGCTAACTGTTAACGCTTCTTGCGCCGCTGTAGTTGATGACTTGAGCAGAATATTTTTTGCATGTTATTGCCGGTTGTTATTGCTGTGTTCTTTTACATTGTGTTGTTGTTGGCCATTCAACTTCAGTCCGCTTTCAGCAAATATTCATGCTCGCACGGCGGCCCTTTTGTCCAATGTGTTTCACACGCGGCTATTCATTTACTATCACACTTTTTACTCACTTTCCTTTTTCCCTCCCTTCGGCCATGTACCGCCTGTTTCATTCATTTCCTTTTTGTTTTCCATCCACTATCCATCCTATTATTTACTCACTCTCCTCTGCGCACGCAAATACGTTGCTCCATTCATTATGCCACTGCTGCAAGTAAAATCCTTCGGGCCTTAACGCCTCTGCGTTGATTTCTGTTTTCGTTCATCACTGTTTTTCATTGCTTTAAGCTTAAAGTTTACGCCTTTTTCGTTGTGTTTTTTCAACTGTTTGTGTTTGTCCTCTTTTTGTTGTTGAAATTCATGTAATCTGGAAAATGTGCTCACAGTAATTTCCTGAAGCACCGTGCCCGTTTCCTCAATCGGTTTCTCTAAACCCCACCCTCGACTTATCGTCCTATCCTCTACCATATATAACATATCCCCTGCTTGTTGTTGTGCTCTACTCTCATTTGTTCCAGAGTTGCTTTATGCTGCCACTTTCCTAACGTAGTCTCTGCCAGCCTAAATAAAGCGTTTAAGTTGTACTACTTTTCCAACAAAGCTTAATCGATTTTTATTCAACGTGTTTTATTTTTTCATCACATACTCCCTTCGTCTCTCTTTACACTTACAAAAAAAAAATAAAAAGTATCACTTTGTTTAATTTCATCTGGCTGCGCCCCAAAGCAAACAATCACTGCATTTATACTTTTGCTCTGGGCTTTGCTCGAGAGTTTGTTCAGTTTGTTCGCCCTAGAGTTTGAACTTTTTATGAACGGCACTTCAACTTCGTCCCATCGAGAAGTGTGCGCTTTCGGTTGGTGTTTGGTAAAGGTCATTTATTATACTGGCTTGACACCTTCCTTGTGTGTGCACTGCTCTGTGCTCTGGTGGCTGATTGCCCATTGTTGTTGCTAGCAACCCTGAAATCCTGAATTGCCAGACAATTGCTTGCAACGTCACCCCCCAATACCCCTCCGACTTGTAATCTTAAAAGCACTATAGTTTATTTGTTTGTTCCTTGTCTCAACAAATCTCTTTGGTTCACTTTAATGTGTTTTGTTCTTTATTTTTTTTTAGCCTTTCGTTGCCTAATGTTCTTCTTCTTTTTTTGTGCTTCTATATTTGTATCTCTTCTGCTTGGGCAACTTTCAAATATTTATCCAAAGTCAACAATATTGATTTCTTCTTTTACTTTTCTCTTGCCTTTATTTTGGCTTCAATTGGTTTTTGTGTTCTTTAAACTGTATTTTTATAGCTTAAACAAATTTGTTTATGTAAACAAACGGACTTTTATTGAGTTTATTATTTTGTACTTTATTGAGTTTATGTATGAAGTTTGCTTTCGTTATTGCAACGGTACGGGACGCTTACTCGCTGTAGTAATGTGAAGCGGTTTTGATTTAACTAGTTAGGACTGTGTGCATTCTAATTCAAATGCGGCAAAGAGTAGTAAAATAATTACATATCAGTTTGGAAAATTTGGTCCGCAGCTCTTTCGACTCAAATTTGTATTTCCGAGTAGGATCTAGTTTGCAGGTAGAACTAGTTTTAACAATAAAATACTAAATAGCTCTTCACGTTATATGCGAATAGACTAGTAAAATGGAGTTCGGTCATATTCTTTAATCAGACAAAGGCCAATTCTTACATTTTTTTTTGAGATTCCCCAACCGGTTGAAAATCGTTTAGAAACCGTGCATGAAAACTGCACAAACTGAAGAATAAGCCTCGACAATTAAGAATATATTTTCATAGAACATGGTCGATCTCAGGGAAGGTATAAAAAGTTGCTTCAAGACGATACCCACTTGGACATTGCTGAACGGTCCTTCACTCTTGCTGCTCTGTCACTCTTTTACGTACTTTTACTTTTTTTATTATATTATTTTTTTTTTTTTTGAGCTCAAAGCCAGTTTATGGAAGATTTTTGTGAAAAAACAACAACATTTTTTTAATGGTAGAAATTATAGTACTATTTCGGAAATCACCTCATTTCCTCATCAGACTTCTTTTTATTTTTATTAAATTTATTTTTCATAACCACTTCTCCCAGGCTTTGAACCCGGGAGCTCGGAGTTGCAGAGCCAATACGCTACATATTGTGCTACGCTAGCCGAGTTCACAAAAATCTTCCATAAACTGGCCTTGAGCTCAATAAAAATTGTAAAATTAACATTTACTAGGCCAACAGAAAAATAAACAAACATTTTTTATTATTTAATTATTATTTATCTTACTTAAAATCCTGTTACTTTTTGAAATTGTGATTTAATTTGTTTGTTTGTTTTTCACTTTTTTGTAAATGTAATTTGTCAAGAAATGCTTACTATGTATTAGGTAACCAGACCTCTTTCATTAATGAAAAGTTATTCACAAAAATAATTACATATTTCCCGTGGAGAGGTTATTGGGTTCAAGGAGATAGCTAATATTAAAAAAAAAAAAAATTTGACTGCTTTAAAAAAACATATAATTAAATAATGCAAGTGCTTTAGTTTCGTTCCACTTCTAAGTACCTACCACTTACAATTACGATTCTTTCATTCACTCCACTCACTCGCTCTTGCCGGCACACTAACTCGCTAAACTGTCGCGTTAACATAAATTGTTATAATTATACCCGAAGCAATTTAGATAAGGTCGATATGGTTATGCCAAGTACCCACAAGCACATATGTACATACACACCTACGTACATACATATTTACATGCAATGCATGCGCCGGCATATAAACCGAGAACCACATTTGACATTTCGCCGTCATAACAATTACATAAAATTGTTGGCAATAAAAGAACGCAACAACAAGGAGCCATAATATTATAGTAGATATGTATGTAAGTATGTATATATGGTAGATATGAACATACTTCCGAACAATGACATGCAACACACACACACATGCACAAACGCTAAAATGTCAGCATAATAAAAATGTATCGTCAACACAAAGAATGGCGTCGAGCAGTGATCACAGTTAGCGCCATAAAAAAGATGTGTGCATTGCTGTTGTTGTTGCGCTTAGTATGAGAGAACGCAAAAAAGAGGTTGACGGAGTAAAATTTAGTTTTTTGTGGTTGTGAAAATGTTCTCCTTTTATTTGGGTGTCCGTTTCGTTTATTTAGTTTTGTGTTTTTCCATTTTCGCTTTCATAACTATTTTTTTTTGTTTATTTAGCTGCCTTGTTGTTATTGTTGCACGCGCAAAATATAGCATTTACGTTTTTTGGCTTATTCCCTTCTTTTATTCTTTTCGCTTGTTTTGCTTTAGTTTGTCCGCTAGATGGTCAGTTTATTAGAAAATTTTGAAGAAATGTGCTAATGGACAGAGCAGTTTTCAAAATGTGTGTATGTTTTATTTGGATTTAGTATCGTAAGAACTATTTTAACATTTTATATAAACTAAATTTGGTTGATCTGAGATTAAGTGAATAATTCATTCATCCCTCAATGAGCTAGCAATGCCTAAAGGTGTGCAGTGGCGGAACTTGCCCCTGTAGCCACCCCCCGCCGGACCAGTAAACCAGTTATGGGACTACAAAATATTTTTACAGCAGTCCCTATAAGCAAATTAATACTTTTAACGCTCATAAGGACCTAAAAGTTATGATAATAAATACAGAAGAAAATTTCGCCGAAGAAAAAGAACATATCTACATCACAGTATTCAAATTTAATTCAAGTGGCAAAGACAGAGATTTCACGCCTTCACCTGTTGAATCACACACTGAGAAAACGAAACACGATTGACTACTGCGCCAAACTCGAACTAGATGCTGATAGATCTACGATCTACTACCGATACCTGATCACATTATCACTTCTCTGAATTCAAGATTTAAGGGGGAGTTTTTGAAAATTTTGCCTTTAGAAGTACTGATTCCAGCACATCATACTAAACATTCAATCGGTGAAATTGTGACTGCTGCTCAAATTTACGACAATGATTTAACATGTCGCAGTGAAACAGAACTGAACTCTGAAGTTCTGCTATGGCAAAAAATACGCTTTTAAAACAGCTGAAACGGCAATTGACGTCTTGCTAATTTTAGAATCAAAAAAATTTCGTTCCTTTTTTCCAAACATTTCATTGCTAAAACGTCTTCAGCGCTATTTCAGAGTTGCTATGACAGAAAATCGACTCAATGGTTTTATATTAGGCAATGTTCATAAGAACACCCAAACCAAGACGTCTTGAAACTTTGGTTTGAGCGGTGGACAATGAGTCTGACGAATAACAATGAGATAATTTTTAGCATAGTTCACGAGAGATTGACGTCTATTTTCATGTGTATAAATTCTAAATTTAATATTCTATCATCGTCGTTTACTTGAATTTTTTGTACGAATTTTATTTAATCGACTACGATAAAATGAATAGTCGATTTCAAATTTCTCACTCCAGCCCCTCCCGATTCCAAATCCTAGATCCGCCACTGAAGGTGTGTAATAATTTGGTTTAAATTTTATGCAAAAATTCGACTCACTAACGAGATCCGCTGATCATTCAATACAAAAATAGCAAAACGAATTTCAAGATGCTAAACAATTTTAAGAAAAATAAAAAAACATGTGTTGATTTCATAATTTCGGTCGTTTAGGCAAGAAATTGCAATCTTCGGATAAAATGAATTTAAAAATATATTTGTGAGCTAAGTATTTAGGTTTATTAAGTGATTTTAAGGATTTTCAGTAGCATTCATTTCGATTAGCATCAAACAAATGAGGGCACACGCCAACCTATGAATATCAACTCAATCAGGCATTTGCATATCTGTTTATTTATGTAAGTATGTAGGTACATTGGTTTGTTGTATGCGTAAATTAAAATTAATATGTTTGTATATTTGAAAGTTCCACTGTGTGATTTTGTAAGTTCTCGCTTCATTTAATTTCTTCTCAACTGAAGTCGATTGTGCCACCGAACAGCAGGTGATTCACGCTGAGCGCCTACAAAGTAGTTTGTAGAGTCAATTAAAAAACCGAAGAGGCAGTGATTTCTTGCCTCAAATAATTAATTGCTTTTCAACACAAACAATATGGCCAGATCAGCGGAGCCTGTGGCGATTTGCAAGCGCTGCCACTTTAAGTTTCATGCACATGCCAAGTGTAAATACATAAATACGCATTAAAAAGCGCTTAATTTATTGAATGAAAAAAATAACAACAACATGCCATGTCTATTCGAGGATATTCTCTCACTTATGTATGAACGCATATTTATGTACATACATTTGTATTTATGTATGAAAGCGTTGTTCATAAAAAAATACGAGTGTGTAATAATTAAGCGAACGCGCTTAAAGTTTATGGAGCCTTAAAGACTCCGCCAGCAGCATGTGTTGCAGCATTCCAGGGCATGGTGCAACGCTGTTTAACACACCGTTTTATTATTGTGAATTGTATTTTATTTTTTTACTGCCAGCCGATGAGTATTTCCACAACGTGATTCATTTAAAATCGTTCGCCGCTGCTTTTCTATTTAATTTCCCTTTGGGGTGTTTATTTTACGAGATATGCCTGCTGCACACATTGCACACGCCACAAAGGGCTAGGGATCCAGCGGTGGGGTAAGGTAACCAAGCAATGCAAACAGCCCAAACACCTCATAATTCGATGTAATTGCGCGCATTCAAATGGACTGTCGAAAGCTGAGCGAAATGTGGACCAGAAGGAAGGGAAAGGGGGGCCACGCGGAGACGGTGTATACATCGAAAGTGGGATGCATTGATTTGGGATTCTTTACACCTCGTTTGCGAGTGTTCCAACCGAGGCGAAGCGAGGCACTGCAATAATTTAACTGCAACTGAAGAGTGATATGTTGGAGGCATTGGAGGAGCAATTGCGCATTAACTGCGTGCATGCCATACATTTTTTCGAAGTCAATGTGTGTGTGTGTGTGTGTGTGTTGTCGTGTAGTTAAACGTGTAAACAGCTTAAGTAAATAAGCTGCCCGGCAAATGAACTGCAATGAGTAATCGGCAGTCAGCAGCTATGTAAATGCTCAAATATGTGCCTCACGAAATTTTCATTGCCTTTGTACGCCTATCCTGCTTTGCACTTTTTATTTGCATTCCCATTGCATCGTATTTCACTTGAAGCGTTCGCTCCGGTTTCTGTTGAAGCGCTTGCCTGCCCAGCCGCGTGTTCGGTGGCACTTCGTGGAAGTGTGTCCTACCAACAGCGTAATTTCCCATTCGCCTGCCACTCTCGCACTGTGGCCAACTAGAAATATTATCTCAATCTTTGCACAAGCAGTGCAGCGTATTATTAAACATATAGAAAATGGCCGCGTATTTTATTTTTTAATTAACATATCAGTAAACCTAAAATTCGATTCACACATGTGTAAGCGCATCTCCCTCGCGTTGCACTAAATTCTTTCGCTACCTGCCTATAATTTTCGTAGTCATTTACACTCACATAATAAATTCCTTTACACACATGTAGTTGAGGTCCATTTTTTAAATGTTTAATTTTACTTTAGTTTCTATTAAGCATTTAACTACTACTTTTTTTTAGTTTTTTATATAAATTTAGTGCAAATAGTGTAACTTGTGTCTTTTCTCTTCTCTGAATTTTTTAGAAATGGTACTGCGCTACTGTGAATCATCCTCAGTCGGCACCTGTTGTACGTACAACATGGAGACACGCATGGCGCTGCAATCACGCATCCAGCTGGAGAAACAGTCCAAGGAACAAATTACGAAAATGTCGAATGGATTGGCGGCGAAAGCGCAAAAGTTTAATTGTGAGTATAAGAATTTAACTGCGAAAATTTTATAAACTTACTTTTTACAATAATTAAACAAAATTTCAAATATCAAAAAAAAAATAGATTTTCGATTTTTTTTTCGAGTATGCAGTTTTGTAGCTCATTTAATTGTAGTGCAATAAAGTGTTGCTCTCAAGTGCGTGCATATTACTACAGATTTTTGAAAATTTTGTTTTTTGACGCTCTTTCGCAGTTACTTCCATTTAAAAAATAATCGCCTGTTTGCCAAAACTGCTTGCTGCAACTAACTAACCAGCTTAATCGAACTTAAAATGCAACTGGCCGCGCATTTCAAAGAACTAAACCTAAAATATTTTTAAGATTTACAAATAAATTGAAACAAAAATTAAAAAAAAAAACAAAATTATAAAAAAACATAAATTGTTTCTGTGCCTTTAAATTTGATTTAATCGTTTTTGTTGCATTGCTTAGAGAAACAAATTGAAATAGCAAAAGTTTAGATATTCGTTATTCTATGATTTTACGGAAAGACGGCGCTTTACGAAGCATTGTGAATACCACAATTAAATGCAGAAATTATTTCGTGTTAACTATGACCGCCTGTTATATAATATTTCATAAACATATCTACATTTAGAAGGTTGGCTCAATGCCATTCAATGAGTGTCGGACATTTCACAATTTTCACTAATCAAGTCTCAATTTTCCACTTAGACGCCCATACTACGAAATTAAAAAAAAAAAAAAAAATATGTGCGTCATGCAACAGTTTTCAAACACAAAATTTTTCAACCGCAACCAGACACAAGCAAAAGATTCGCGCAAGCCAAAGTTGCTACTAACGAAAAAACAAACATATTTACATACTTTCAAACGAGTACATACATACATACATACTTACTCGTATGTGTCTGTGTAATTTTCTATGACACAATTAACTTGACACCCACTTGAACGGTTAAAAGATGGATGAGTTTCTAAAAAGTAGGGGAGGTTACATACATACATACATACATACATACGTGTACATACATATATATAAACACGCATATTCAATAGTGAACAGCACAAAAATCTGTTGTACATCCATCGCATGACACGTTGCCGAGTGCTGTTGATCTGAGCCGACCCTCCTCTGGTGGCACTGCAAATAGTTGAAGCGCATATTGGGCGCGCGGTGCGCATGCGGGCTACGCTAAATAGTGCCAGTAGTTAAATTCTGTCGACAATTTGGGTTGACGATGTCGGATTTTCCATTTACTTTCATTTAATGTTGCTTGGCCAAATCTAATTATTCTTTCACACATGTTATTGTGCATCAATAAGTATAAATCAAATCTCGGCAGCGGAAGTCTCAAGCACTTACATACTTACATATGTTGTGCGGGAACATAGATATGTATAACTAACTACTGCGCAGGCGCCCTCGCATGCTTCCGCAATCGACCATGACAAAGTGGAGATTTGTATTTCCTCTAAATAATCATACGCACGAGAATAGCTGTATGTATTTAAACTAAACAAATATTTAATAACCCAATATCCGCTTTATGTAATTTTATTGTACAATTTTTGTTTTTTTTTTTGATAAAAATTAATTTATTTATTTGCTCTTCTTCTTTGCAGCTGTCTTCCGCAAATTATTAAGCGAATCCAAATCGGAGTTCCATAATATGTTCACGCGCACCTATGGTGTCATCTATCAGCAAAATTCCTATGTTTTCTCCGATTTATATAATGAATTGGAAAATTACTACACGCGCGGACGTGTCGATTTGCTGGAAGTGTTGGATAAATTCTTTAACACGTTGTATCAGAAAATGTTCCAGGTGCTCAACTCGCAGTATTCGTTCGATGAAAAGTAAGTGCAATCATATTTATAGGTACATATATTGCTATTTGTACGTACATATGTATCCAAAAAGCAAGAAATTTCATTTTAAAGTAACGGCGCCGAAAGAAACAAGAAAATCATCTAGAAAGCCAAGTTTGTGTTGGTTGCGCAAGCACAAAGATTCGGTAGTCGGCTGCTAACCTTATAATAAATATAAGAATGTGAGTACAGGTGTGTTCACGGTTTGACTTTATGAATGCAAAATTTAAATCATTGACCTCCACTACATAACTACATACATACGCCTGCTTTCAAATGTGACTCAAACTCTTTGTGCGGTTAGGACAATCAAAGCCAGTAGAACTAACAAGAAAACAAAGAAGATTAATAGTAAAAGATACGTGCAAACATGACCGCAAAGAAAGCGATACGATGTCTTGTTCTTTAATTTTTATTTATAAACAGTCAACGTTCCATTTCGGCTAATAGCCTTGTTATGCACCAAAAAATCACACTTGCAGTTCAAATTTCTGTTGTAGAAATATAAAGTTTTCTTATTTCAAACGTTGCTGACTGCGACTTAGGCGAAAGGCTGATTGCTGCATGTTGGAGGCAAAGAGCGATGGCCAAGCTTGTCATCAAAAGTCAAATACCATGACAAACAGCTAGAGTTACAACTTTGATTGGTAACATACATAACCAGTAAAAGGAAGAACTTACATGCATACATACATACATACATTTATATACCTATTTATATACTCGTATGTTTGATATGTATAGAGTAAACATAAAAATGAAGGGTCAAGTTTTTGCGGAAACAGCACTTGTTAACACACAAAAGCGTTGGCCAGCCAACTGACCAAAGACTTAGCGAACCGCAGCGACTCGTGTTACCCACGCGTGCATTTTGGTTTGCCAAAGCGTTTAAAATAATCCAAACAAAGCAAGTATTTATGTGGATAGTTAAGAATTCGCTGGGTGAGAAAAAAGCCGCACGCCAAAAGTAGGCGAGCAGAAGTGGAATGAAAAAGAGAATATAAATGTTAAATATGGAAAGTCTTATGGGTACGGTACTATGTACATATGTATGTATGTATATGTATTAAGGTGCCTCACCAAAAGATATTTAAAGCGTATTTTATTTATTAAGTATTATAGATTTGGCTACTATTGAGCTAAAGAGTCCTAAGAATATCGGCATTACTATTGGTTAAAATAGTGACATTTTCAACGCAGTTCACAGAATTGATTTAATCTAATTTAGTTAAATCAATAGTTTGCAATAATTTTTTTTCGGCATTTGCCGGAATGACAGCTTTCGTCAAAACTAGAAGAGTGTGAATAGGTTACTGATGTCCTAAAATAGATGGCAGAAAATAAGTTTGTTCGTGTAAAAGTCCAGCAAGAATTATCCAGCAACGAAATTTCTCAGAATTGTGAAGTATTCTCTCTCGAAGAGAGATGCTTGCAAATTTTTACGCGAACGCAAAATTTGCAGAAACTTGCAAGTTAAACAATTTCGTATTTATCCAAATTGCAATCAGCTGTTTTCTGGCTTGCAAATTTGTACTGGGTAAAATTTGTCCAGCAAGAATTTGCAACTTCCCCTCTAAATGAAATGTCATGATGTCACTTTGTTACTTTGACAGCTAATTTTTCATTTGGCTGTAAATTTCGTGGGGTCAACATCGAAGATATTTTCTTTTAGAAGCAAAAACTGAGTTGTTTTCTATTGCATTTATTAATGTTTACGTATTTGTGAGGAAATAAAACATATTTGTTGTATTATTTTCAGCATATTTGCGCTTTATTAAACGAACTTACTTGTTTGACGCCATCTTACAAATGTTTATGCCAAAGCATCAAACTGTCCACACAAAAAAATTGACAAATTATTTTTCATTTTTACCTGTCAAAATGACAGATGTTAGAACATCAGCTATTTTCTGTGAAGATGGCGGGTTACATAAAATTTAATAAAAGATTCGATAAACATTATTTTTTAATTCGATAAAATTTTCTTATTTCAAATTTTATTGCAATAAGACTTAATAAAGCCAGTTATAAGAGTATCCGCTTTATCCTTTCGTATTCAGTACGCGACACCTTAATATACATACATACATACATAAGTATGCACAAACAACACATTTGCACTTGAATCACATGCATCACATGCAGCCAACTAAAGCTTCTTTTTAAATAAAAAAAGAATGTCTGAGTAAGAAAAAAAAACGCGCAAAGCTGTTTACAACGAATTTGCCAAAAGGCGCGTTGACACTTTGGCGCATTTGTTAAATAACACTAACATACACGTTCATGTGTATTAATACATACATTCATTCATTCATGTGCTTACTTGTTAGTAATGCCCACACAAGCTCGCGCAAGCAACCAAGTTTCATTAATGAGCAAAAAAAAGCAAAAAAAAATGACCGGAAGCGGAGCGACCGGGCCCAACAAGGCAACGTCCAATTGATGCTATGCACTAAGCATACAAAGATAACCAACAGCCATACACACACAGTTACTATAGTAAGCTATGTATGAAATTGGGCAAATTGCGCAAACTTTGAACCTCTTTTTGCCGCGTTGTTTATTGTTGAATGAGCGTGGTGTAGTATCCGATATTTTAGTGTAAATATGAAAATTTTTTAAAAAATAAAATCAACAACAAACTAAATAGCATCAGCTGGCAAGAAGCAGTGAAGACTTACATGTGCCCAAATACACACACATACACAGTCACTCCACTGCCACCTAGTATGTGTGTGTGTGTGTTTCCATTTCACACCTCCCACAAATTAGCCATCAAGTCTCGATTCATGTTGCATATTGCGCAACTTCTGCTTAAATTGCAATTTTATAAATAACTTTGGTTTTATCATTCTGCAGATTTTATTCTCTCTATTATTAATTTTTGCTTTTTAGTAAAAAGTTTTTACTTGAAATTTAAATGTAGTCGACGCCTTTGCCAAGGGATTAAGTGCTAACGCGCAGTTCTGCTAGTTTTTGGTCTCTGGGCGATACTTTTCCATTTGTTCTTCGTTTGCTTGGGTGTAAGTGCTTCAGGTGATAGCGGGACTATTGTTGCGAAATTTAAAAGTAAAGAGGGGAAAAAAAAGAAAACGACGAAACCATTTGAAAGGCAAAATTTTATAAACTCTTTTACGATATATTTTTTTTCACACTTTTCCAGATTTGTACACTGCGTTAGCGAACATATGAAAGAGCTGAAACCCTTCGGCGATGTGCCCGATAAACTGGCTGTGCAGATAAAGCGTTCCTTTGTGGCGACGCGCACCTACTGGCAGGCGTTACATACAGCGGCCGAAGTTTCGAAAAAGATGATCAACGTAAGTAACGAGCTAGCTTTAATACTTTGCAGAAAATAATTGAAATCTCTACTAGAACTTGTATTAAAGTGCTTTCTATGCCTCTTTTAGATCCACCTCAATGCCGATTGCACGGCCGCACTCACGAAAATGCAACACTGCGGCGCCTGCAAGGGCTATGCGGAGAAACCATGCACAAATTACTGCGTTAATGTGATCAAAGGTTGTCTACACTATGTGCAAGAGTTCGATACGGAGTGGGAGAATTTCGCGCTGGCTATGGACAAAGTAGCCGAACGTTTGCTGGGCTCATTCAATATTGTTATGGTCGTTGAGCCAATTAATATCAAAATATCGGAGGCCATTATGAATTTCCAAGTGAGTTGAATATCCGTTTATGTTTCCAAATAAGATGCTACACGCATACATATTTACTATGTTAAAATATTTGTGTATGAATATACATATTTGCACAGGGAAGTTTTGGCGAAAATCATTCCAAAAGCTCGTAAAATTCAAATCAAGTTTTATCTTCAAAATTTAAAGCAATAAATGTCAATTTATTAAATGATTAGATAATTCATCTATTTTATGGCTCATTAGCAATTTAACTAGTTTAAATATTGGGTTCTTGACGAATTTTTTTAGCCGTTTGAAGTTGGTGGATTTTTAAATAATTTGGATGCATAATTTATTTACATAATTTATGTAAAAGCTTAAGCATTCAATTTAAGTCTTAAAAAATTTGTAGGTACCTTAAAATTATATATTTAGAACTGGTGATAGAGTTGCTGTTCAAAACTCTTCCTTCCCCCTACTCTCTCAACGTCTCCCATTTTTTTAAACTTGTTCGGCACACGAACGACGAAACTAGTAGTTATTGCCAATTGCCCTTGACCATAGCTTAAAAACGAATTTTGACAGGCGAATCGAAAATAATTAAGCCATAAAATAATTTCGCAGAATTTCATGATCATTGATAACCTTTCAGACTCGTTGACAGCCAGTTGCAAATCGTCTTATTTGCAGAATACAAATAATTAATTTTTATTGTTATAATTTGCATTCAGTCATTATTTTTTATTTTTTTTAAATATGTTTTGTACTTGCAATTCTAAGAAAAATACACCAAATTAGATCATCATTAATGTTGTCAGCTTGGCAACGATTAAAGCTGAGCGTCTTTGAACGCCTAAGAGCGAGCACTTTGTAGCTATGAACTTACATGCACACATACAAACATACAAACGCTTAATTGGAACATTTAAATTTATTGATTTTAGTAAGAGTAGTGCTCCATCGTTAGCTCCATCGACCAAATTCGACACGAATATCATTATTGATATTGTTTAGCTGGTTTCTTGTTTCATGTTTGCTACCCAGAATTTGTTTTTAAAATTATTTGCTAATAAAAATTCTTCAATCGCGCTTTCAAGTTTTCGTATTTACTGAAGTCTGTCAGCAGCTATTCGCAGATATTGCCTTAAACTCGCAAGCTGCGCAAACTAAACCAATTTGAATTAATTATTTGCATTTTGTTAATTGATTTTTGCACCGTTTTGTATTTGATGGTGTAATTAAATTTGCAAACGTACACAAGTCCCGCCAAGTTTTTGGCAAAATTTATTACCTTTGGGAGCATTTGTTGTTTACTGAACGTGGACCATTAAATGTTCGCACATTTTTCTTCAATGTGTGTTTATTTTGCATATGTGTGGCTTTCCCTTTGAAGTTGCTATACATATGTATGTACATTCATATGTATATGTGTGTATATCTTTATCGGCTTTTCTTTTGATTTCGCCATGATTTGTGAGCAATTTTAAAATAAAACAAATAAATATTATTAAAACTTGCTGCCCAGACAGTTAAGGTAAATGGATTAAATAATCGGCGAAAGGTGTTTTCCACAATTTGACAGCTCAGCAGTTTTCGGCATTTGATTCACGATCGATTGTAATAATTTGTTGTTTTACACGTAGAGGAGAGTGGCGATAGTTGAACCACTGCTTATGTTTATTGCTATTATTGGTGGAGTGTTGCGTAATAATGATCGTTTCAAGAGTAATATTAAAGATCTAACATTCTTTTGCAAGTTGATTGTTGATTTGATATAAAATATAATAGTTTTATATTTTTTTTTTTTACTCATACACATATTTGTTGAAATTTGTTCAAATGTGCTTGCCTGTGGTGATACTTGAACCACTTATGATGTCAGTTAAATCCAAACAAATCCAAGATATATTTTGTATTTTAAAGTAGTAAAACAAATTACAAAATCTAAAAAGACAGAAATAATATACAATCGTATAAAAAAATGTTTTTTCATAATTTAATACGAAAATCAGTAACATTGAAATGCCACATATTAGAATGAAAAAATCATCAAGATTTCTTAGATTTTGTTAGTTTTTTTTCGTGCTCCTTTTCTTGCACGTTTTCGAGGAATATTTCTGTTCCTTTGCTTCTCTTGGATCAGTTTTCATTCTTTTCTCCACAAATAGTGTTTCATCTATCCCCACAGGCAAAGAGAAAATTGCAAGTGCACCTGAAACGATACGAAATATGCTAATCTTAAAAAGATTGGCAATACGAATTTTAAACAAGAAACTTTTTCCAAATTATCAAGCAGTCCCAAATTGAGCAATTTCAAGTGCTAAAAAATATATTTTGTACGTGCAAGGTAAGGTAGACAAAAAGTCCTACAGATTTTAAATATATTTCAAGTGGTTCACCTATCCCCATGGTGCACCATCCACACTCTCCCCTACTATGTATGTATATACATATGTATGTATGTTATAATCGACCTTATCGTGAGATTCGCCCGAAAAAAAATTCACCCGCAATTTTTTCATTCGCCTGGATTAAATTTGCCTATTGTGAGTTTCGCCCGAAATAAATTTCACTTCGAAAATTCGAACATGGAAATTACAACTCTGCAATGTGTATACTTGAAGTGTAAAATTATCAAATAATTCAAATTCAATATAAATTTGACAAAATTTATCAATTTTCTAGATCTTTGAAATATAACAGTCAATAAAGAATCGTTCATGTATTTATTAGATTTGTGCTAAACTCTTCAATATTACCAGCGCGACTACAATTTGCTATTCCGCTAGTTGGGAAGCGTGCCTGCGATTTTTCGCTTGAATACTAAAAAGGTGTGGGTAAAAATTTTGAAATTGGGCTGGCGCAATGGTCTTTTAGTCAGATTATGTAATAAATGTCAAATAAATGAGTCTATATTATTCCCGAAGTGGGAAAAACGGCCTACGCTGGCAGACATATCGATTTTGGTCAGCCCATATTTAGCTGTTTTCATAACTTAGCTACATTTTCCTTGTTTACTTTGACAAATCCTTTTGCAATATCTGGCTTTTCCCTAATATTCTACCGAATATTATCCCTCTTTAAACTTTGTTTTGTTCCTGGAAATTTTTCGGCTCTCGAAAAACAGTGAACAAATTTAACTAATCCGCCAACTATTTCCGCCCGAAATAAGTGTTGCCGATAGGCGGAAACAATATTCGAAAGCGAAAAATTTCCGCTTGAAATTTATAATAAGCGAACAGTGAAAAGTGAACTATTTCGCGCGAAAACGAAACTCACAATAACGGTGAATGTGTTTTGGCGGGATATTCAATTTTCTTAACTTATACGTCATATAAAATACATACCTTACAATTGTTTTATTTCAAAGCGGAAAATATTTTTTAAGTGGCTTTTGTTAAACCTTACGCATTACGAAAAATTTTTAGAAAGCAAGGTGCAGAGAGAGATTTAGATTAGGCTTATGTGGATTTTATTGTGATTATAAACATTTTTAAGAGATCTCATTTGCCTTGCTAGGAAGGCAGAATTCTAAGACATAGGCCTTGATTTTAAAAATAAAAGTACTAAAATAAAAACTCTAAGCTTTTAATTAAATTAAATTTATACTCTCTTTCAATTTTTTTTTTTTGATATTTACTTTATGAATAATACTTAACTAAAAAAGTGCACACAATTAGTGCATGTTTTGATTAGCTTTCTTGATATAAATTGTCCAGGATTTATTTCCAAAATTTACTTCTAAATTTATTATTGTTTTTGATAAAATTAAGTCCACAATTAGCGGCTCATACAAATTTAAATAACATATGCATGTACATACATATGTACGATTGTGTTTTTTATCTAATTTTTCGTAATTGACAGCGCTCAATTGTCAGACATTTCACTTTCGTTGCACCACAACAAAAGTAGCAAAAACCCAAGAAAACACAGTAGACTCATATTTATTGACTGTTGGTAGCTAATAGATATCGAGTTGAGATATCACGCAGTTACCTACATACATACATACATACATATGTACATTGATATGTGCGTATTTGTGCGCGCAAGCTAACCTAAAAAGCACAGATAGTATGAATGTAAGCATTATTACTAACATTACAACTATTAAACCGCATTTGCGGTTAACTTGCTGCAATCGACCAATAAACATGTATGTACATAAGTGTGTGTGTTATACGCACATTCTGGCAAATCAAGACATGAAATGCATGCAGCCATTCGTGAGTTATGGCAGAGTGGCGGCGCGGCGCAAGAGTGGCAAGTTGCTGTGAGGTGTCAATGAGTTGCCAGATAGGGCGAACAGCGATTAGATACACGCCAAGACCGATGAATATTTGCTGCTCCATGGATGCGCGCAGGTTATTTACTTGTATGTACTTACAAAACATACTCGTCGTAGTATATTTAGTAATGTATGTGCATACAATATTTATATGCAGTTACCAATATTTGTCGAGTACTTGACTCATTGTGGCACTATAAATTCACAGATATGTGTGTATGTATGTATGTACTCTTGAATGTTTATACGCCACTTCTTTGTATGCGCACGTCTGCCATAATTTATCACTTTTTCTCTTACGTTATCAATGCCCGCATTGAGTTGGGTGAATGTTTTTTTCTTTTTTACCATTTAGTTTTCAGCGTTACACATATGAACCGACATACATACATAAATACTCGTATAGACTTGGTATGTAAGTAAATCGGACTGAAAGTAAGTGAATTGTGGTAGGAAATATTACACAGATATATGGAGCCCTAGATGTCTTCATATGTACGCATGTATGATTTTTTTTTTTAGGTTTTACAAACAGTTGCACATTCTCATTATTTCTCATCTGACCATTTCTTGCTTTAGCAAGTCCCATTTTTTTCCCATGGCATGTCAATGTCGAAACCACGGCGCGGCTGTGGTTTGTTGCGGCTGCTTTTCTTCCATATCAGCTAATTGATATTTTCAATATCATTGATGCGAATATTTAACGCTAAAAACGAGGCATACTTTTTGGAGCATTTAGCCGTGAATTTTCGCCCTATCAGCAGCAACTCACCTCAATGTCTGAATTTTGTATTAACCTAAAAATTATCATTACAAAGAAAGTTATCATTTTGCAAAATTGCATGTTGAAATACCCTCAAACTTGTCGTTGTGTATGGCATTCAAAAATTGGGTTTTCAACAATACACAAAATCGAGTTGTGCAGTTGTTCCACATTGACACAAGCACTTTAACTCAACCTCATTCCTTATCATGCCACTTTATTAAAGTTTATAAGTATTTATATTTTTTTCTCTTTTAAGGAATCTGGTCAATCCATTAGCTCACGCGTATTTGAGGGCTGCGGCCGCCCAACTCTTGGACGCACGCGTCGTTCGGTCAATCCGAAATTCTCGCAACGCACTTCTGCTCCAATGCTATCCCAAACACATTCATCGGTGAGTTTGAGTAGTTCCGATTCGAAAGTGATACGGAAACGCGCCATCTTAGAAGTACCAGCGGAACAAATCGAGTCTGATATTTTGGACATCGATGCTGATGTTGATGATGCGATTGTACTGCGGGAACGACGCGCCGCTGAACCGGGCTCGGAGGAGCAGAGCGCGGGTGGCGATAAATCGAATGGTGGGTCTGGTGGTGGCGGCGGGGGTGGTCGTCGAAATCAACAGCGTCGTAAACAGCAACCCAATCGTAAGAATGACGACGACTACAATGGACGTGATCCGAATCTCGATAGGTTGGTGCGCGAAATTAGACAGCGCGTGAAAGAGTCGAAGAAATTTTGGTCGAATTTACCACATCAGATCTGCAGCAATGAGGAGATCTCTACGTCGTCAGATGTGGATGGTATGTGCTGGAATGGACACACAATAGATAGGTGAGACTAGAGAAGAATGCATTCAATGCATTGAGAGCACAACTAAATTCTTTTTTCGCACACTCTTCAGATATATGCACCCGATAACTACTGAACAGAGTCGCAATCCTGAATTTCCCGGCAATCCGGCGTCCACGCGACAAACCTCTCAAGTTGCCACTCAACTTTACTATCTGAAAAATGTCAACAATCATCTGCGTAATGCCTACAATGGTCAAGATGTCGACTGGAGTGATCAAGGTAAGTTAAAAAAATAAAAAAAACATACTTTTAAGTTCGGTAGAAAAATAGTCTCTCACTTCGTATTATTTCAGAAAATGCACTCGAAGGTAGCGGCGCAGGTTCGGGTGCTGGCAGCGATGATGAGGACGACGACGAGGGTTCCGGTCTTAGTGGCGGTCCATTTACGCCACCGCACCTCAAACCTACCGATCGTCCTTCCATGCCAGCGAACAACATTGACGACGAGGATGAGGAAGACCTGGAAGAACGTCGCATAACGGATACCTCGCACACAATGCGTCCTAAATATCCCGGCAGCACTGGCACGAACGACGGTGCATCAGCTGGCGGCGATACGAACTCCATAGATGATGATGAAGATGATGAAGACGACAATAATTTGGATGAAGAGAAGGGCAACAGTGGGAATGTGGGTGCGAAGAGCGCGCCTGAAATGACATTGCGCCGTGCGCTATTAATGTATCTGCTGCCACTGTATATGGCGTGGTTCGGCGGCATTGTTGCCGATATGCTGTGATTTGTAGTTGTTGCTATGGTATAAGTCGAATGAAGGAAATGGTAAAGAATGTGGCTAAAGGAATGTGCCGAATATTGTGAATTTTTAATTTGTTTATTAAGTGATCAAAGGACAACAGTGCCCGAGTGGTTGGAGTCACTTAGGCAAGTGCATGGCGAGTAGGCTGTAGCAGGATCACAGCCACACTTGCCTGTACATACATATGTACATATTTGTATGTATGTGAAATACTTTAGAAATTCACAATGGCATTGTGTGCGTGGCAAATTGTTCGATGATTGCTGAAATTTCATCGCGATTTAGGTGTTTAGCTAATTTAAAAAAAGAGATGTTCTATTTATTCATAAATTTTGCAGTCTACTTTCATAAATGTTTTCAAGCTTTGAGCGATTTACCTTTTCTAGGTTTTAATTTTGTAAATATTTGTGATTTTAATTTAATAAAATTAATATCGCTCCAAAAAATTTCATCATCCAAGAATTGGTCGTTTTAACGAAGTCATCAAACTGTTGCCATGAAATTGCAATAGCCATACTGTAATAAAATTTTTTCGCGTATCAAAAAAAAAAAAACAAATCTCGAACAAATAACCAATAAAATATTTTAAGCATTATGTCTACGAACACTTTCGAACACTGCTAATTTGAAATATAAAAATTGGAAGCCTGCTTTCAGGCGCATTTATGTAAAAAAAAAATACACAACAAACATTGTTAGAACAAACATTTTTAGCATTTATAAGCGAAAATTGTATAAAATGGACTTTAAGCGAAGCAAATCATTTATATACATACGTAAACAAGAAAACAGTTATAAAATGTTCTTTAGCAGATAAGCACAAAATAATATTGAATTATACTAAATTAATACTTACATATGTACCAGCTGCTAATTTTTAAATTACAAAAAAAAAAAAGAAAATGCGAGTGTAAAGTGGCGCATGGTTAACTTATATTTATGTATGTATGTATGTATGTGTGTATGTGAGTAAGACTGAGTGACTGCAGCTAACTGTGCGTGTGTGATGGCAATTTTTTGGTTTGTATAAAACAGGCATTTACATATTAATGTATTATATTTAAACTAGTATTTAATGAAAGAATGGTGAGTTAAATGTTAAACAGTGTAAAGCATTTAAAGCGCCATAACATATGTATGTATTTATTACGTAAGAATACAATAAACTTATACAAATATATAAATAAATAAAATATCTTATAAATATTAAATAAATGCATTAAAACGTTAAGGAATGCATATTTGAAGCTGTGCAAATGATATGGGTAAAAATATATTATTAATAAACTAAATCCAACTCTTTAAGCTAAGCAATACGGCACTTTAGGGAACACTTAGGATATGAAAAAAAAATTTAATTGAAAATTAACAAACTTAAATAATAGGTGCTTGCACTGAGACTAAGTAAGAAGCAATGTTTCGCAAACGTCATATGAGAAAATATGAAAAACCATAATTATTTTCGACCTACTCTGCAACTGTTTTCTTTGTGGACCAAATTAAGTAATCGTTTTTATACAACTCATTGGGATAAAATATGTAGGTACTACATAACTACGTGCTACATACACGTACAATATATCGCTTTTCTGGATATTAAAATGCTATGAATTGTGACTTTGTACGAGCGAGATCATTAAGAGCCAGTTGTTAATTCAAATAATAAAACAAATTTTATTTCAGTATACCAGAAATAAATGAAGATTTTTATTAAATCTTGAATGTTTCCTTTAGTTATTTTTAAAATATTCCAAATCAAATAAAGCAGGATTTTTTTCTTCAAAACATTTAGAAATCAGTAAAAGATAAGTTGTTATGGCGATCAAATACCAAACTCTCTCATAATTTGCTTTTTAATTTCATACACTATTTTACATATGTACATACAAATGTATGCACAAATAAATTTATGTATTTGCAACCGAACTCCATATTATATTTAACTATTTTTAAGAATTTCAATTGAAATACAGCTAATTATCTAAAAAAAAGAAAACCATAAAAATCAAAGCATTTGCACATATTTCAAACATTTTTATGAAATTTGATGACAATTTTTAGTATTTTTTATCTGAAAAGGTTTTTTAAGAGAATGCACTGTATTTTAATTGAAAACTCTTCAAAATAATTAGTTTATATTAAGTAAAATCCATTTTGAATTTGGTTATACATAATATGTTCCCCCCGTACCACATAGCACATACAGTAGTTTACATATAAACATGCGAATAAACAATGTGGTATATACATACATACATACAAACATGCGGACATATTTACATATGCATATGTAAATACATTTGTAATAATTAATGTAATTAATCTTCTTTAATTTATAAACTTACATGCATATATGATGATATATTTGTATACTTAGCATATGGGTGTGAAACAGAAACTTACGAGGAGTAGAAGATAATGTGATGATTATGAAAATTTAGAAATAAAAAAATTAAATGTATACGTAATGTTTGAAGTAAAGTTTTATTGAAAAAACAAACTATACCTTTTGACTTTTTCAAACTTAACTTCGTGAGTATGGAAGGGACATTTGTTAGTTAAAATTTCTCTCAAGTTGTGATTTGTAAGTTGCCTTTGTGTGCTGCAATTTGCTTCATTGTGAGCAAATACTTTTGAATATAGTGTGTGTACACATGAAATAGAGAGATGTTTTACGAAGGATAGAAAACTAAAAAGTAAATAATTATTAGTGAAATGTAATATATTTGCAGAAATCTATTGGTATTTGTATTAGAAATTCAGCAGACATTTCATTTTAATTAACAAATACAACAACTGCGTTTACAAAATAAAATTACATATGTATGTATGTATGCATTTATTAGTAGATAATTTTTTAATTTTTAACTAGCTAATCAATTTGGAATCGATTTGGCCAATGAACTAAACGACCATATTGAAAATGGAAATATTAGCGATTAAAAGGATTAAATCATTTTATCAATGTACCAATTAAAGCGAGATAATTCTGAATATTCGTCTGGACAGTGAAAGGACCAAAAGTTTTATTCCGATCAACAGTAAGTTACTTTATGGACTTGATTAACCTCTGGATTTTCTATGATATGCCAATATGCAGAGTATCAAGTTTGCCTGACTATTATGCCTCATTATTTTTAATTTATTTAAACCTATGTATTTCTTCTAGAAGTTTCATTACTTTCCACTCTGTAATAGCAAATTTACATACATACATATATGGACGAGAAAAGCATTCACACAAAAAGCGCTTCATTATACACGCGTTCAAAACTGCAGTTACCAAAAAGATTTACCAATAAAATTCTTGAAACCAATGCCAGATTTGAACTTACCGTCCGCGCATTAGAAACAAAAAGTATTGTCTGTTATTTTTAGGTATCAAGAAGTGGAATTATGCATATGCTTAAATATTAAGGTGATTTTCTTGTGGGTACTTTTTTCATTCCCACCTCGAAATTTTCTTCAAAATACTCCAGTATTTAGTATTCGCCATCGACGTCTGAAGATTAGCCATTTAAACACACGTAAACTAGAATTTTTTTAATTGTTCTAACTAAGCGGCATTTTATGCTTTTTAAAAAAAAATTAATCAAGATTGAGTAACTGAATAAAGGGCCCTTTGGTGTCGTCTTAAATTTTAATCACCTCCAGCTGAGTATTTGCTACTGACTTATATACATACATACGTGGCGTTTTAGGAACGGGGTTTCTGGAATTTTCACCGTTTTCATCAATACTTGCTATACACAATTCCATAAAAATATGAATAACAACAGCAGCTATTTACATACGAGTACTCATTAGAAAATATATAATGGTGTATATACTTTATTATCCCAAAATACTTCAATACATCAAAATATTCATAACATCTTTTATAGTTGTGTGTACGTAGAAGAATGTACGCACATGTGCTAATATAAATATTACTAAAATGTAGAAAGCTTTAAATGATGTAGAGATAGAATTATCTACCTTATACATTGACATACACACATAGATAGGTGTTTACACAGCAGTTTCTTTAAATAGTACATAGGTAATATATATATATATATGTATGTATACGTAAATATGTAATAATTAATGAACAATACAAGACAATCAACAAGTGTTGGACAGTTTTGAGCTTTTTGTTATTATAAAAATAAACAGTTTGTTATTATAAAAATAAACAGTTTTGAAAATAGTTAATTTATATGTAAATTTAACTAAATAAAAGTGGTACTAAAAGTTGAAAAGAAAACTTTAGCTTTGATTTAGCGCACTAAACATGTCTAATTACAGTACCAAAATATTTCGACCTCCCATTTCCGCAAGCTCAACTTTGAACCGGAAGTGCCTGGAATTCTACAGCAATGTGTTGTGCCCGTTAAGTTATTAGTTTAAAAATGTCTTGCTATTACGTTGATAGCCAACCAAAAAACTATGTTGGTTACACCTTTCTCGACAAAGGCACATCCGAGAGTAAATAATTTATACATCGATGGCCGGTCGGGTTTTAATATAGACAAAAACAATAATGAGCAAAGCCAACACACAAACTGCAGGTACAACTACTGTCTTTAGTTGATTATGTATGGCCAGATTCTCCATTTTGCGTTCCTTCTTCTGTTTTCGTGTCTCTTTCACCTTGCCCCGTGGCTGTCGCATTTTGATAAGAAATTACTGCTTGAAAGTGGTTAACAACGATTCTGCGTAAATAAATAAAATTTACATATGTATATATATATAAAATTGGTATAATCTTCAATTTTCACAAAACTTACTAGTTAAATTTACGCCTGGGGTCGGTAAAATAAAAGATAATTTAAAGAATTACAGGTCACTTGCTACAACCACTTGTCGAACGATTTTGACGTTTGACGTCAACTAAAATTTTGGCTATAGTGAAAGTTGGGGCGAACAATGTTGTTAACACGTATTTGACGGTTTTCCCCAATGTGATTTGGGGGATTTTTATCTTCAATTTTTAACTAGACAAAGAAATTCCGAAAAAATTTTAATGCACACAATTCACTTTAAAGTTATCAAAAGCCTAAAAATAACGGTAAGAAATATTAAAATTTCTGCTGCTGAGTTTATTTTGAAGCTTTATAAAAACACCCAAAAAATAATATACAACTACTCCGTCAATTTGGGTAATTAACCAATTACAACTAATATCGAAATACTACATCTATTTACAAACACTAAATTTTTGTACGCTTATTTTATATTATCCATGAAATCTTTAGCTTCATTTATCTTTGCAGCCAAGTAAGGAGAACCACCACGATCGGGATGATTGAGCAACATAATCTTTTTATGTGCGTCTTTTATCTGTTGACAACAGTATTTAATTAATATAAAAAAAAATTCATAGCAAACAAGTTAATATTTTAAAACAAAAAATATTTATGTATAAATATATCTTGCAGGTATATTTCTGGCCCACTAACCTTCAATTTCGACGCACCGGGACTCACGCCCAAAATAAGCGACGCCTCGCGCTTATTCATTTTGGGATCGAAGCCTCCTTTATAGTATTTGGAGGTCGCTAAACTCTCTGCATCAAATTTTGGTAGATTTTTCATGGTTTCATTTAATTTTGTGGCCATTGCTGGCATGCGGCGCATGAGATGCTTCCCAGCAAAGCCTACTGCGGCAAGACCGATGCCGGCTACTATTATAGAGCTCGCCTGCATTGAAAAACATTATGTCGAATCTAAATAAATATTCTTAGTCCTACTTACCATTTTATATAACGATTTGTCGTTGTTTGTTGCATATAATTCTGTTAATTTCACAAAACACAATGTTTTTTATAGTTCTTTTCGATTTGTACAGAGATGTCAAAATCAGCTGTGAATGCAATCACTCTGATATTACCAGATGTATTTGCGCTACCCAAATTTCATAATCTTAAGACCGTGGAGACTTTCAAATACGCAGATTGGACGGAGACTTAAAATTAAATATATGTTCTTCAATTTGTTATTGCGTGTTATTATTGACAAGCATTTTCGTAACTATTTTACACACAAAAGTAGAAATGTTGATTATTTAATATGTTTATGCTTTGACTTTTAGTTCCTACCTAAAAAATGATTATTCTGAAACCAATCGCCAACAGAACACATTCGATTAGATCTATTCTCAAGGACTTCTTAAATTATATAATATATTCTGTTCTGACTTTTACCGTTTCATAGAGCTGTATGAGTTTTTAAGATATGGTAGCACGACGAGGTAAATTTCGTTAATAGTTTTCATTTTCCTTTCGAGTGTGTTGTTTTGAAATTTTGTGGTGAAGGTGACTTGTTATGTATCGTCGTCGATAAGTTACAATTTAAAAATAATAAATTAAAAATGTGTGCAAAATTACTTGAATTTAGTTAAAATAAAAGCGAACACAGTCTGTAACTTTTTTCTGTGCTTTATCATCCGTGTAATTTTCGCGAGAAGTGAAAACTAATGCGCAATAATTTAAGCCGAAGTGTAAATAGTAGCAAAGGATGTATTGGTATACATTCGTTGAAGGACATGCATATGTGTGTATAATTCGGCTGCTGGTCGCAGCACACCTGGGTTTGGAATTAGAAGCAGTCCTTAAAAGTGCTTTGAACTTGTGATAACTCAAATTTCTTAAAAGAAAAAATAAAAGTGATTACAAAAGAATCGCACGGTTAGTAAACGGGGACATTTCTGTGATACATATGTATGTACATATGTATGTATATTCATTTTGTTTGGACTCACATCTGGATTTATTGGCTGTTTCTTTAATGGTGAAAAATTTGGTCGCGCTCAGCTGTTTGTCGTTTATGCATCTCGCATATTGCAGTTGGTTGAACTGAAACAGCTTCAAAGCATATAAACAGTTGTGGTCTCTCTGTTTTGCAACCGCTATACAAAGACAACTGTCAAAATTTGAGAATCACGACAAAGCATATACAAATAAGTAAAAGAAAATACGACTGGCATAAAGCAGAAAAGTGGTTGCAGTGAAAAAAGTGTTTCACAATTTATTTTCTTTCGGTTATTCAATATTATTTATGTTTATAAAACAAGTGAAATAATATAAATTTTGGCAAAGTGTAATAGAAAAGGCGAAACGCGTGTGTGCGAATGCTCAACGACGTTTTCGATCGAAGCTTTCAGTGGTTGGGTCTTTGCCTTTCTTTGCTGATACCCAGTGCCTGGCGGTGGTGGTGACGGTAGTAGTTAAACCATTGTAAACTCCCACCCCTTAAACACGAAATAAATTACTTGCCACAGCTGGTCTGATAGAAAGTGGTGTTGTTTTTCCAAAACGGAAGCAGTGCGGTGGCCTCATTCTAAGCGACTTATATTACCAAATCTAATTGAATCAGCCACCTCACAATCTTTTTGACTTGAAAGCACCGAAAAGCCGTCAAACTGGAGCGTATTCCGGAGTATCTTCGCGACACGGTCGACTGGTTGATGGGGTAAGTGGTAAAATTAATTTTATTGAAAATCTACTTGTTGTTTTATGTTTATTGTAAGTCGGCTTAATTTTTTGAATTGCTTAAACAAACTAACATTCTAGCCTTTTAGGGTCTTGCCCCATCACATACATTATAAAACTCAACATCCATTTTCGATGACAGAGATTATTCCGACACAATCCACTCTAAAGCTGTCCTCCCCATGTCAACAGTACACATCCCTTCGCGTCATATCAGCCGTCGCTTCGGTGATAATTGTGGGTGCACCTGCTTTGTGCTTTATATGCTATAGGTATATATGTACATACATATGTACATATGTATTTACAAATATATAAATGTACATTTTATAGACGAATACTTTGACTGTTTTCGCTTTTTGGCTGCTGTGCTGACTATACGCATATATGTATATAAATCTACTGTAGAGCTATGACTGACTGGCCGCTTTTGCCGATTGCTTCGTCGCTTACTTGGCGTCTTGCCAATTGCCCTCATTTCAGCAAATTTGCCTCTAATACAGCCACCAAAGTGCCAAACAGCCACTGGTAATCTTGCTGCCTCTGGTGTTTTTGCATGCTGTTCGCTGCAGTTGGCCATTGCCACTTGACAAAATGTTTTCCTTGCCGCCGTTTTATGCATTTTCCAAATATTTCCTTGCTTACATTTTAATTTAGTGCTACACTGTGTCATTTTTCATATCATTATATTTTTCACGTCGTTCACCATGTTTTCCTAAACATACATGTATTTATGTACATACTTACATATGTAAGCAGGTTTTTGTGTATGAACATGTGCGTAGTAAATTTGATATTTTAGACCAGAGTATTTTTGACCAGGTTTTCCGTTTCAAAATATATGGTGCAGTGGTTTTCTCGTTGGGTTCTAAAGTTGTTTTACTCACTCGAACATGTGTGTCTATGCGTATATTCGCGCATGGTTTCACAAGTTGTGGGCCAGCTTGTTCTGTATTTGATTTTTTCCTTGGTTCTTTTCATTCATGTTTTGGGGAAATCGATGTTATTTTATTGATTTCTCAAACGTAGTTTTTTCTTCTGCCGTTGCTGGCGGGTTTTCTGATTTTCTGTTGTTGTTTGATATTCGTCGTGCTTCTTATTAATGTACTTAGGAGTACACACATTTTTTGTATTGTGTACGTCGGTGGGACAGGCGCGTCTGTGGGGAGCTTCTTTCTATAAGTAATTTGTAGAACCATTCACCGGTCGTTCGCGCGAATATACAATGTTTTCCCTCACTTGCCAAAATATCATTTTTTGAACTCTATTTACGACTAAGATAATTAACGATTCTAGTGGACTTTATTTAAAAAAAAAAAATCAGTAAATGACGGTTCAATATTTTCCGTTAATAAGTATTGCTTTCATAATAAGAGGAACCGGTAGCTAAATAAGCCCGAGACGGTTTTCAGCGTTAGACCTTGGGCTCAATCAACTACCTACTTAAGTCTTGAAATTTATGTTCTATTTATCCACCCACAATTCGAGATTAATATCGCTAAACTCTTCGAATTTACTAGCCATTAATTGAAGTTGTTGAAGCAGCATAAAACATGCTCAAGTGACAGTCCTTGTCGGACATAAATCCGGGTCGTTCCATATCGTAGACCCAGCAGCCGCGGAAACGCCAATTTATTTGTATTTTCCAGCTACCAGGTACTTTCGATGTTATAAAAGTCCTGTGTAAAATATTGTTGTAGAATAATGTTATCAAAGTTGCCTCCTGGATTCTATTGTTTTTTCAACTTTTTGGAAAAAGATCCAATAATACCGGAAAAATTCGAACATTTGTTTTTTTAGTCAGTAATAACTAATACAGTAGAATCTGGATATAGTGAACACCCTCTATAATGAACACCTCGATATAGTGAACACCAAAATTTTTACATGGAGTACTCTAAATAGTGAATAATCAAAAGCCTCTAAATAGTGAACAAAATTTTGAACGCAGCGGCAAGCAACAAAAGTTAACCAGAAATGGGAATTCCCCGAAATTGACAATTTTATATTAAGGCATTCCTGGAAAAGCTGCAAGCTGCTGCTTTTTAATTCTAGTTTTTGGTTGTTTCTTGTCGGGTGAAAACCACTTCTTAGTGAGTGCGCTGTTTTATGTGTTTTTAAACGTTTGTGTTAATAAATTCAGTGTTATAATGCCTGCGAGGAAAGTCCTTACGATAAAGCAAAAATCTGAAATTGTTGCCAAAATCGGAAAAGGCGCAGGTGTTTCATCCTTGGCAAAGATTTACGGTGTAGCCAAATCAACGATATCAGGAATAAAAAAAAATACTCGTAAAATTATATCCCAACAGACGATTGGAGCTTCTAAACGGAAGACTCTTCGAAAAGGCGAGTATCCCCGCATGGAGAAGATGTTATACAAGTGGTTTGTAGCTCAAAGAAAAAAAACTGTCCAGTTACTGGAGAAATACTTCGGCAAAAGGCAATAAAGCTGCACGCTGACTTTCAGGCAGGTGAGGGTAGCTTTCATGCCAGCCCCGGTTGGCTATCTGGATTCAAATCTCGCTTTGGAATCCGATTGTTGAAAGTGTGCGGTGAGAAACTATCATCAGATACCGAGGCAACTGATCCCTTTAAGCACAAGCTCAGAAATGTTATTTACGAGTTGAAGCTTTGCGAGGATCCGGTATACAATGCAGACGAGACCGGTTTGTTTTGGAAAATGCTTCCTGGAAAAACGTACGTGAGCCAAACCGAAAAAACAGCTCCGAGGAGAAAAGCGGAAAAAGCCAGGATTACTTTTCTGGCGTGTACAAATGCAAATGGGCAGCATAAAGTTAAACCGTTAATAATTGGGCGGGCCAAAAAACCGCGCTGTTTCAAGGCCTATGACATACCAGTAGACTACCGGAACTCTAAGAGTGCATGGATGACTGCAAACATTTTCAAAGAATGGTTTCACCATTGCTTCGTCCCTCAGGTACATGAAAAATCCACTTTTAACACCTAACAGTTTTACGGAACTTACTTCTTTGTAACTGTTATTAGGTTCAAAAGTATTTGCTACAAAAGGGATTACCAACCATAGCTATCCTATTGCTTGATAACGCCCCTAGCCATCCGCCAGAAAATGAACTTAAAACGGCTGATGGATCCATATTCGCGATTTATATGCCTCCAAATGTAACGCCTTTAAATCAGCCTATGGATCAAAATGTTATTCGCTTAACTAAGCTGTACTACAAAAAACATATGCTTCTATTAGCTGTGGGAAAGGATGACATCACACAATTTTTAAAAACTTTAACTTTGAAAGATGCTGTATCATTTTTAACGCTTGCATGGAATCAGCTGCAGGCGAGTGTTATAGCGAAATGTTGGAAGCCTTTATCGGAAAGCTTCGAAGCTACAGAACCAAATGAAAGCGAGGATGAAGAAGATGATGTTTCTTTGAGCTTACTTCGTCAAAAGATACTGCAGGAAAAAAATAAAGAGGTCCATGATATACAAGATCTGTTGCAAATTGTAGTCCCGATGGTAATTTTATTCACCCTCTTGACATTCCCCTGCTAATTTAGTTTTTATTTGTTTTAGGAAAACTTCACTGAAAATGATGTTGAAAATTGGAATAGCATCGAATATAATGAACCAATTGATTTAGATAGAGATGGCGAGGATACGGAAGAATCTGATGACGACCAAGTCGAAGGAAATATCAGAAATCCTATCAAAAGTACCGAAGCTATCAAAATCTTCGACAAAGCAATCTCATGGGCTGAAGCCAACACGACTGACTACGCCGACATAACAGTATTGTCAAGACTACGCGTAAAGGCGGTTCAAAAGTCAGTTTGCGAAGGCAAGAAGCAGACATCTATTATCGAATTCTTTCAATAACTATTCATATATTAATTTTTATTTTTCTGAGAATAAATTTGTTCATGAATTTGAGTAAATAAAGCAAGTTTTTCAATAAAAAATGTCAACCTTGATATAGTGCCCGATCTGGATACTGTGAACAGGCGTTGCAAAAATTAGTTCACTATATCCAGATTCTACTGTAATAAACAATGGTACCAAAAATGATTCCAAATTTGTTTAATTTTTTTATTTCGGCCTTTAAAATATATGGCCAAGTTTAACTGTTTAATAGGACTTAAAAAAATTAAACTCCTGGTTGACCGATCAATAAATTAAATAATTAAAATAAATTTTTTCTAACGACTTTTATTATAAAAGTTATAAAAGTCTGGGCCCCTGTTTTTTTCAGCTGTTTTGCTTGCCGCTAATTTGTCGATCACTAACTATATAGTATATTGTAATTTCAAAAACTACGGCCCACCCAGAGTAAAAAAAAAAAATTAAAAAATGCAACAAAAGCTGACAGTAGCTATACTAAGTATTTATTAGCAATTTCTCAATTATAAATTTGAGTTAATACGCGTTACTTACATCAACGACAGTAATCTCCAACTAAGCTTCAGATGTCAGAGAGAGAAACAAAATCGTTGACTTTTATCAGTTCATTGACTTGCTGGCGAACAGGCGCCCGATTGCTGCTTTTCTTTTGATATTTGTTATTCATATTGTTGTTGCTGTAGTCACTACTCGCTGATAATCGCAATTGTGCCAGCTTATTGTAAATGCAAATGTAAAGTGTTGAGCATTGTATTGTTTAAATAATTATTTAATGTTAATAATCATTGCCATTTATCCAAGCGACTGAGGGCAGCCGAACAGTCTAGCCGCCTGCTTAGCGCACTGTCTCTCGCAAACTTGAGTTGATTAATTTGCCAGCCGTCAGGTTGCCGTTATCGGCGCAATCTTAATTACTCAGAATTATTACTCGCACAGATTTAAAGTTGAAATGCTTAATTATAATTGTTTTAATTTAGGTACAAGTCAAATGAGCTCAAGCGATTTTTCTTCATTTTAAGTTTTAACGATTTTAAGTATGTACGTGCATAAAAATTCATACAAGTACACATACGTACATATGTACATATATGTATACATATTTAAATGCGAGCAATTATAGATAAAATCTATATTATTTAACTCAAATAATTTTCCTTGAGCTTCTCATTCTGATGTAGTTGTTTATTCATTGTTTACTGATTGAATTGGTTTACAAAACCACATAAATTAATATTTGCAGATTCCTTAAAATCCAAACTTATGTATTCGGCTTAAATCTCTTTTCTATATACTACATATGTACATATGTACATACATGTGCTAGTTTAAAAAAAAAACAATCTCACTTGCTTCGTCGAAAATGCCATTTCACAAATTTTAAAAAGCAAGGCTTTTTTTCTACACTCGCCATCATATTTGTTTAACTACATACTTATATTTTAACATATTTACACACCTACCTTGTAGTTTCACTTTTATGAAGGTCATCCGACAATATTTAGTAAATCCTCTATATGCCACTTTAGCAACTTAATCGCAGGGCTTTTAAGCGTTCTGAATGCGTTGACCTCGTGGTCGTATCTGCCTGTAATCTTTAAGCAATAAATGTAAATTTCTTTGCATCGTGTTCTTATTTAGTTTGATGAGTTTGTTCTTAACCTTCAATTGAACTTTCACTGCTTGGTGATTTGCCTTTGATGTGCGTGTTTGTGTGTCACTAAATTTATATTTACATTTGATAATATCAAAGTGGTGAAATGGAAATTTAAGTTTGCTCTGTGGCAAGAAAATATGCGTCCAGATAAGGAATATCTTTAAAAAAAATTCCTTATTAAAGTCTTTGTTAGTGAAAATTTCACTCTCGTAGTCGTACCTTGTCTTCTACGCATTTAACTGCGATGCACCTTCGTTATACAAAAATGTGGCCGTGGTGGTCGTGTGTGTAGCGGTACGTGCTACAACTCGTTGTGCTGCTCAGTTCTTGAGTTCAAATCTCAGTCCGGACAAATCAAATTTAAATTTTAAACTTCAAATTCGTTCGCTTACTACTTAAATATATATCAACAAGAAACCCGATATCGATAATGATGAAAAAAGTCAAAATCGAAATCGATTAAAATATCGAAAACAACGAATATATGATATCGATAACGACAAATATATCGATAACGAAAATTAAATATATAACTTAAAAACATGAAGCTCCCATTGGTTAGTTTATAAATCAGCACCTCCTAATGCATTTTGTTTGTGAGTTGCACCAGATTAGCTTCCACCGTACTTTTTCTAAAATCAAATTAATTGCATTAACAAGAATACAAATTCTTTATTATTTGCACACATCGATTATCTAATTCTATTTTAAATGAATATTTATTTTTCATTCTTACCCTTTGACTTTCGTTGATCTCTCGCCATCATCTGCATTGACCACTAAAATTATTAAAATGGCCTTTGCCTCTTTAAAAATGCATTAGCTCATAAAAGTAAAATGTAAATTCCTTGCGCTCCAAATAAACACAAATACACATACATACACTCGAACGGAGCTTGCTTCATAAGTCCATAGTCACTGCCTTGTCTATTTATTTATAATCTGCATAATTGGAAACGGAATGGAAAAAGAGGCCAGCCATCAACGGTGACACAGAAAATCCTTTGCGGCAGCAAGAATAATAAAGAAATTGCAATAATGGAAGAGCCGAGATAAAAAGTGGACTAAGTGTGATATGCACATACAAGTCACATCCATACATCCATACATACATACATATGTACATATGTATGTATGTGTGTGTGGCAAAATTACGCCACATGTCACAAGTGTCCGTATGTGTCTGCTGCTGCCACCGAGGCACAGCTTCAATCCCTGGCTCATCATCGTCAACGCTTCGAGCAGCTAAGCTGGTGGCCAAGGAGCCACACTTGCGTGTGTGTGTGTGTTTTATTTTGCTGGCGCAGAGTGTCGGATATCAGTTTGATGGCAGCAGTGTGCAAATTGTACACTATTGATTTTCAACATTGTTGCAGCAACTGTCATGCAACAACAAGAATAGTCATAACACCTCACATTTGTATCACTGCCAGTATTAAGTTTGCACAGCCGAGTATATCAAATTCGCTGCATTTGTCCTACCCGTTAGCAATGCAACAAATCTTTATGATACTGCGGCTACAAAAACAACAACAACAACATCTAGATGCATTTTTTAACTCGGGTGTGTTGACGTCAGTGAAGTGTCGGCAGGGATAGGCAGCTAGCGATAGATTAGTGCAATTGCATTTGGAAACTTGCAAATTGAAAATGAAATGACATGAAAGCGCTGAGCAAGCAGCCGCTGGTTTACTTTGTTGTTTATTTAGCTGCGCTCTGTCGCAGGAGCGCAACGTGAGGGCTTGGGTGGGCGGTGAGATGTGTGTGAAACCTTGAGAAAACATTAAACAAATTTTAATTAAATTAGACGATGGCAGTACGGCAACAAAGAAAATATTGCGGTCCGGAGGTTGTACGCTGCAGCCACGCATACATACACGAACACACACATCGGATCAGGGGAGGCGGCGACACTGTCAACAACACCACAAAACAACACAGCCAAAGTGCTGTCCAATGTGTTGAGAATAGCCTAGGAAATCAATTTCGAATGCGTACGAGATTGATTTTCCCATAAAAAAATATATGTATGTATACATATACAAATAGCAACAACAATAACAATGGCAAAAAACAACTAAGCACGCGGTCGAGACAATGCAGCGCGTCGGAATTTAATTTGTTGTCATTTTTAAATGAAGGTCCTAGACGTGGGTGGGCTTGCAACGAGCTTGCAATTTATTATTGCGGATTTATTGAGTTGCATGTGTGCATGTGCCACACCTGGTGGAGGTGTTGGTGGAGCTTGTTGGTCATTTCGACCACTGCCACGGGAGTTTGGGCGAATCAATGACTAGTAGACAAAAGAACGGTATCTAACATTTGTATTTAAGTATAAGGTGGCTTTCTTTTTTATATACAAACTATATATGTATGTATGTAAGTATATATCTATATTTCCTTTTAATTTAAAAAGTAAGTTTATAACAAAAATGTAAGGCTCTTAAGTATTGTCTCTGATACTCAGAAAGAAAGAGTTAAATTTTTACATTTACGGAACTAACCTAACTTTTACAAATATGAGGAGAAAATCGAAGCAGGCGTGATATTTTCGATTGTTATTGCTGCAACAATTACTTCCAGAATAGTAAGATCTTTGAACTGTGGTCAGGCTCACCCAAAAAGCTGATTGTAAATTTTAGGCATATGAAAGATTCAAAGCCTTCTAGTCTTAGCTCATTCCTCTTCTTCTTATAATGAGTCGATTTTTCTTCCGGGCTTTGTTTTATTTTTCAAATACTTTATTTTTGTTTTTGTTTTGCCAACCGTCATATTCGCCACCATCAGGTGCCGCCAATATATTATTGCACTTTCCACATGACTGCCAGCTGTTTGGCTGGCTTTGTGAGTGCGACTGCGATTTTTAGACTTCAGTCACATTCGGAAATTTCGTGCGGATTGTTGCTTCGGTGCATATTGCTGCCTCTAGTAGCAGAGCAGGGCCACAATTGTTTAATCAATTTGCTTGATTCATTATTTGCACTCTACACGTTGTGTCGCATTGCAACCGGTTTTTTTTTTTTTTTTCTTATCTTAAACCATGAACTGGGCCATATCTAATTTAACGGGCGGTAATCGTGTCAGCCGCGCCATACTCGTTCGCTATTCCGCTGTGCCTTTGTCCTCGGATACATCCGATTCTGTGCCACAGACCCCATCCTCTTCCGGTGCTGGAGCCAGGGATGCGTCGTCCTCAATATTTCCGGGTTCCTCGTTTCTGCATGCGTCGTCGTCGACGTCGCGCCAACATGTTCCTGGACGAGCTGTGCCGCAGCGGAGTGGTGGTGGTACAGCCGCAACGCAGATCTCACTGCCACTGGACGTGGAGGAGACGGTCACCTGTTTTTGTAGGTAAATTAAAAGAAGCATTAAATGCATGCCATACAAGGGAGGAATTACTTATCAGATATAAATTTACCCGAAAATAAATTAAAAAAAAAATAAAGTTAAATAATATTAGAGGAATTAATAAACTGTGTTGAAATAAAATTAGAGAATTCTGCATCTAAAAAATATATTTAAATAATTAAAAAAAAAATTACCAAAAATAAAAAAGTATATATTAATAAAACAAAAATAAACAAGTAAAAATCAGAAAAATTAAAATATTGAATATTAAAAATATAAAAACATAAATATTTTAATAAATAAGTAAAATAAAAATACATGATAATCAATAAAACGAAATATTCTTTTTAAATTAATTTTGCTCAAAAAATTTGTTTTCTCTATTATAAATATCTACTTATGTATTTACTTAAATATGTTAGTCATTCAGTTTCATTTGCTATACTTTAACGACATGAAAAACTTTGACGTAAGTAATCCTTTCTAAAAAATACCCTCCTAATATTAAAAGTTAATCCTAATTTGTTTATTTATTGTTTTTGTAGCATTAGCAAGTCTCCCCGCTTAAGTTTCCTATTCTCAAAGCGAATGTTATATTTCAGTTGAACCGGAAAGGTGTGAAACTGCGCCGAACTTGTAGGTCTTCGCCACCCTCTATAAGCCTACTTCAATTTGTAGTGCAATCGATATTTGTTGCCAATTTTGTTGGCATTTCGCACGCATTTTTACAACCCTCAAAGTTTGTCTAAAAATAAAAGCGAAACGCTCAAGTCGCTGGTCAAGGTACTAAGGCATTTGTAGTGCAGGTAGGCTACACACATACCTACATATGTACATTGTACATACATACACATAACCATATGCACATACATAAATTACGTTAATGTACAAAATAAGTATACAATATTTGCAAGAAAAATATTGTTCGACATTTCAATTGTGCCGACGAAAATTTCTTAAATAGTGTAGATTATTCTTTCTATTTCCTTACAAGTTACTTCTTGCTTCTGGACGTTGGCTAGTTCTTAACGCAAAATATTTCCTTCCACCAATGCAAATTTTTTTCTTCTTATTCAGACGAATTATGAAGCTCACATTTTACCTATTTACATATTTATATATTCGTCAGTGTTCAGTTTAGTTCAGATGAGCATTCTAAAAATTTTCCTTGCCTTTGTGTTTCCATACAGAAGTGGTAGGAGAACTGACTATGTACGAATATATACATACATATGCTTCTCTGTAAAAATTCGACATTGTAAATTTTTGTTAATTTTTATTAGTCTATCTCCAAAAAAAAATCATAAAGTTCCAATGTAGCGTTATGTTCGCTCATAATTGTGTTGTCTTTTGGAAATTTTGTATTATTTTAACAAATGAATGACCTTATCATGTTTAGTTATTATTTATTTGTTTTTTGTTGTTCTTACATTCATAAAAATTTGGGCAGCGCATGCAGCAGCTAACTACTGTCGGTCGACCTGTTTGCTCGTTGACCGACCCAGCGCCCTAATTGATGTTTCGCATGTCACATTGTTTCCACGTCGTTGCATTTTTTTCGCGCAAAGCACACAAAAACGATTTAACAAATGCCAGCAACTAAAATATTATGCCACAAATATATAATTTTTGTTTTGTTTATGCAGCGCTCGACATACTAATTCTCATTAAGCTTAATTTAAGCGCACTGCCCTTCCTAGCATTACGCTGGGTTAACCGCCTGGCTAAGCTAGGCCGGAAGTGATATGGTTTGGGATTGTAATGGATTTACACAAGTAAGTAGTTAGTAAACCAAAAGACTTTTACAGTTTATGGCTCAGATAAAAAGCGTTTTTTCCTCTGTTGTTTTATATTTCTTTAAAAACAAAACGTTGATGCCTTTCTTGATCTCTTTATTAAGTAAGTACTTTTATTATTAGGGGATTATAGCGCTGCTTCCTTATTAAGTTTATGTATTTCTCTAACTCCTTAAATTATCACACCAATCTTAGACTATTTACGAATAAAAGCACGTTGGAGGGTGTTCTGCTTCAGATTCTTGATGGAGATGATCCTTTGTCTCAAACTGCAATAACCTGTGAGGAATCACGTGAGAGTTTCGTGATCCGAACGGCTAAGATTGAGCAGCCGCCGCTCAGAGATTTCCCGGAAAGGAGTCATTCATCTTAAATTGATTTTGGTTGAATATAAATTAGTGCCAAAACCACCTTGGTAATTCCTGCAGAGTTCAGCAAAGCGCTAATTTTTTCTGGTAACTGGCGTTAATGGGGAACTCAGAGGAATGCCTTATTGAGTTATACATATATATATATATATATAAACAATTGTCAAGCACCCACATGTAGTTACTAGAGTTTCTTTTTTACAGACACCTCAGAAAACTACTTTAAAATTTAGACAAACATCTGTTCGTTCGCTCTCTTTGGCCTCATCACAGACTACTCAATTCCGTTTCGTTGCCTCATCGAGGTGATAATGAAGTTGCTGACGTCGACTTCTTTGCCAACTGCGCTGTCGGTTACGCTGCTTTGGTAAACGTATGTGTGTATGTGTGCGCAGGTTTCCAGCTGTGCTTTTGCTGCAGTATTTGCCTCCTTTTTCTCTCGATTTGTTATGCACAGCACGTTCTCATAGAAACGTTTGTTTTAGTGACTGTGCGGCTCTGACGCTTCCAAATGAGGTTGGTGGTTGAACCACTGTCTTTGTTATTGTTTCTGTGTGTTTTTTTTTTCATTTACGTAGTTACATACATACATCCATGCATATGTATATAGATATTTCGCTTGTTTGATTTTTCTTGTTGGGATTTTTATAAAGAAAAATATGTTGTACTTGTAAATATGTACATCTGTATGTGTAAAGTGCCAAGTCATAATGTTATTTAGCGCTCTCGAACTTAGAAAAGTCTCACCAGCGAGAGCTGTTTGGTGTTGACGCTGCTTTTCGCGTCAGCTGTGGCTGCGAGCAGTGGCCGCATTGAACAGCTGATTTTCGCTTTTGCGCAGAATATTCGCTTGACTCGTACACATAAACATGTAAATACATACATATATGCACATATTGAGTTAAGCGTGTGTGGGTTGCAGCGTGTTTATATTTCGATATTGCTGATGAACATCTGTTTCATGTGAACGCTCGCTCCTCCTTTCCTGTGCTCCCGTCTTCAGAATATCAGCAAAAAAACTGTTCCCCAGGCATATACACATTGTGTGTGTGTGTGTGTAGGTATTTCCTTGCTATTTTTGCTCATTTATATGTATATATCTACATACTCTTTTTTTATTTACGTTGAATTACATAAAAACATATTGGTACCTATGCAAATTTTTCACCTTCAAGAATTTTCCATTTCAAAGAGTGGGTGGTAAGACTTGGCATATTTTGCTACAAATCGCGAATATTTAATGAAATATCATTCAATTAGAGATTCAACGCAATCAACAATAAACAATATGTAAATTTAAAATTTTGAAAAATAGCTCGATCTCTGTTTATACTACCTTGCGTCTGTTTATACCTTGTACGAATGGACGTTTACCCCCTCCGTAGCTATCCATCTGTCTGCTTGATTTAATTGGCTTCCGTTGTTTTGATTGGTTTAACTTTCCTGCCTGTTATCAAGCAAATGTGGGATTGCCCAAGTCATTTATTGCTGCGCAAATATCATAACCCTAAGAATTGTTTGGGGTATTCGCCGCTATGAAGGGGAGCATTTCTGCAAGTGGGGAATATTCAATGACGCCGCGTACGTGGCATCGTGAATTTCCTAAATTGCGCATTTATTTTTTTACTATTTCTTTATTCTTCATTATTTTATCTTGTTGCATTATTTTAATAAAGTCAAAAATGTTTTGAAATGTCCAACGTTCTTCTCTTCAAATATTTAAGACTATAAAATAGTTTATTCTTTCTATGTATGTTGACCATTTAACAAATTTAAGCCATTCTACTTCTATTAAGGAAACATAAAACGCGTTCAAGCGTTTTAATTTTGATAGCCGTAGTTCAAATTTTCGTGGTAGTTCTCGTATGTTCTGATTTAATACAGTACAAAATATCATTCCTTGTTTCAGTTTACTGAACTACTTTTATTTTCTCAAATCTGCTTTTATTTCAAATAACACTTTTTTCAATTCTTTTCGCCACACGTAAATGTAAACAGTTCCCACTATTTAGTTTGCTTGTTCCTATTCATATAATCTGTAAGCGTTTTTCAAAATTTGCCCCTGAGCTGAGCTACCTTTCCGTCGACACACTACTTTTTTTCCACTCACTTTCATTATTTTTCGCTAACTAGTTTTTTTATATTAGTCATATTGTTTTTATTATGATTTGGTGCTGTTATTCTGCGGTAGTTTCTTTTTTTTTATTGTCTACAAACATCAGTTTTACTCGTATTACCATATGCGCTGCGTGCGATGATCTTCCAGCAAACAAACAAGCTAGCCAATCTTCGAGTACGTTTGTATGTTTGTATGTAAATACAAATCAGGCAATGTGGCACCCTTTCCAAAGACCTCGCGCTCCAAGTGCTCGCTTTGGTGCGATTACCCATTCACTTTTACGCTTTCGCATTGCCTTTTTATTCGCCCATTCTGATGCGCCCATTCAGCAACGTTGGATTAGCGTCGTAAATGGCGAAAACGCATAAATCACGGGCACTCTAGATGTTTATTTATTTATTTTTCTTTCCTTTTAAATCGAATTCAAGTTTGGTTCATTTGCTTTTTTCCCCGTTTCGATGAAGTCGATTTCGATTTCATTGCGCCATTTTTTCTGGTCTTTTGATTTATTTTAATTTTCTCCTCCTAAGTAACGAATTTCTGTGGGTGTTTATTTAAACTTCACGTTTTTGAAGTGTGTTTTCTTTTGCCACTTTTTAGTGGTCTGTTGCTGTTGCAGAAGGCAGCACATTTATTTGTATTTGTGTGTGCTTTTATTGCTTAACTTTTTATTTACTTCGTTTTATGTGCTTTTTGCGCATTTCCATTTCATTTCATTCGAATGTATATTTATCAATCCAGCTCCGATTACTGCCTGCTGGGCTGGCTTCGTCGAATATCGCCACACCAGCAAATGCAGTAATGCCAACAACAGCAACGCTGTACTGGTGTACCTATTCTTGTAATGGGGGTACAGCAAAGTAATTGTGACGTCACTTCTATTCCGTGCGCATACAAACAAAAAAACAACATTACTGTTGCGTTGTTTGCTGCTGTAGTTCCATTCGGTTTATTGATTTCTCTTCTCTCTCTCTGCCTGTAGTATATTCACATGTGTTTTTCTATTGTTTTATAGTTATGTGTGAGAGTGTGTAAGCACCTTGTAAGAAATCGGAAAACGACATTTCAGAAAATCTATAATTGTTTAAAACATTATGTTAAATATAAGCTGCAAACATGCAGAACAGGTCCAATATTTTTAAAATGCGTAAAAGTCGTGCTTTATATTTTATAAAGATTTTTGTAGTAATTAAGCACTACAGAGCTACATTTTCATCAAGATATTTTTTAGTGTTTATTTTTGATAATTCTTCATTACTTTGTTATTGCACATCTATCAGCCGTGCTCCCAGTTTCACATTTCAATTCCACAATGTGATTTTAAAAATTTTCTGTGAAAGTGAATTGGTGTGCTCCCAATTTCACAAATTTCTTCGCATATCAGGTCATCCCTGTCACACATATCGGTTGTCGTTGTGGCAATTCACAAACAGCTGTTGTTGAAATTTCCCTTTCGGATTCAGCTATGTATGCTTTTTTGAGGAGTCATACGCATATTTCAAAGAATAACTAATAGAGAAATGTCATAAATGGCTTCTACAAACATCAAAGAATATTTAAAACATTATTCTAATCGAAAATAATTAAACATTCACACACTTTCTGTCATATACTTATCATTTCACATACAACGAAGCATTCGGATTCAATTCACAAAAATGTATGCGAATGTGAAATTGGGATCACCAAACATGTGATTTTAAACCGAATCCACAGAGAAAAAGAATGTGAAACTGGGAGCACGGCTGTATGTTTTTTTATTCTACACTATTCTGGCATCTCTAATCCGCTTTCACTAAAATTTCTCAATATAGCTTTCGATTTCCTACAGGGTCTTAAATGCATACATACATATGCACATTCGCGTCTACTTCGTGCGAATTATATTGCGTTTGTCTGATTGCTCTGTTGTTTTGCGTTGTTACGGCCAACGTTAAGGCCCTAAATAACAATCACAACAAAAACAATCACGATCACAGCAACAACCCGCCACCGTTGCCCTCGTCGGTGGTGTGACCAAATAACGCGAGGCCATCAATAAATAACAACAGAAACACACAAGTATACACACATACACACATACATATGTACTACATACTTATGAACAAGCATGTGTTAATTTAAATAAATATATTTACGTAAAAAATACGCAATAATAACATATTAAAGCAGCCGGAAAAATATGAACAATAACAATACTTTGTCTTGTTATTGCCATAATTTTTTGCCACTTTGTTGTTGTTTCTTACATGCCTGTCTCTGCTAGCTGCTATTAGAATCTTATTTCTATTGACATTTGCGTTGCGCGACAGTTGTTGCCGCACTCGAATGAAGTTGCACGCAATCGCAATACATTCGCACACATTTTTACATATGTACATTAGGGTGGGTTAAATTTTTGGTCGATGTTTGGTACCCCCTAGTTGTGTTTTATAAATCATTTTAAGCAACTTTTCCAATGGAACTATGGTTTTATTTTGAATTCCGAGCCCCCCAATTTTTGTGCCATTTTCGTCCATCTTAAGCCTTTTTTGTTCAAATTGAGCATCAAAACATAATTTTATCGCCGAGCCAATGTCAAATTCGGTTTTTTCGTACCAAAAAACCCCTTTACACATACATAGCAAAATATTGTAATCCTTTTTTTAATGCTGTGTCCAAGTCGAATCTTGAAAAGGACGAAAAAATACATATTTTTAAAAATTGGGGGGCTCGGAATTCAAAATAAAACCATACTTCCATTAGAAAAGTTGCTTAAAATGATTTATAAAACACAACTAGGGGGTACCAAACATCGACTTTTTTTGACCCATACAATTTGACCCACCCTAATGTACATACATACATGCATACCAACATATAAGCCACCTATGCTTGTGCATGTGTAAGTTAGTAAATATGTAGTCATGTATGTACTGGATGCAAATTATTTCCTCACCTATAAAGCTATAAAGTTGACATTCATTCAGTTTGGCAGTGTCATGCAATCGATACGAACATACATACATATGTGAGTGTGTGTGTGTGTGTGTACATACATACATATGTACAACAATTGCAGCAAATTGCGCATACACTCATCTAGGTGACACACTTATCTACATATCCGTACATACATACATACATACTTACATACTTTTGTGGGGTGGGGATTATTCGGTGCAATGTTGGCCAATGCAGGTGATTATTGCAAATACATTCTGTATTAGTATGTACTTTTGCACACACTGTCGCTTGCACCAAGCGTAAATCTCACTAATACATACTTACATGCATATACATATGTACATATGTATTTTATACTTTTGCCAAAGCAGTTTAATCCCTCAGGTTTGATAGAGAACTTTTTCGATCAGAGATGGTCCCACCCAGCCATAGTCTCAGGTTGGAAACGCGGGGCATTAGGAAATTGTTTGGGATTCATAAACAATCTGTCTCTTCAAGTATTTAGAGAAATCGTGGAATTTCACAAATATTTGACGAATTAATCGAAATTTGAAAGATCCGAAACATGCAAAAAAAATTTAAAATTTATTCTCATCAATCTTAACGCACCAATAGTGACGAACGAGCAGATTCATTTAGACAAATTTCTCACCTTGGCATTACTGGAAGCATTTGAGATTCATTCATTTTTTTTTAAAGGCAGAAACCGTTTTCATTAGAACCAAATGCGCTCTAATGAAATTGAAAACAGGCTGAACTCTTTTGGTGTTTGTGAAATTTACCAACTGTCCAATTGCGTGAGTGATATGGGAGTGAATAAATGATTGATAGTTAGTTGCGCAATTAGTCTCGATAGGGAGGAAGAAGATAAACACGAATATTCCAGAGCGTAGAGTGGCGAATGTTGTTCGTGTGTGTCTTGCTTTTAAACATGCTATTTTCCAGGCCGCTTACAAGTAAATTTTTATTGGTGCTAGTAAAAGGTGTTAAAAGGAAAATGTGGCGGTGAATAGAGAGAATAAAGGTTTAAAGGTTTTGCCGCAGGAACAATAGGGTAAATTTGTGGCAAAAGGGCTAAAGTGCAGCAGCGCGCAAGAGAAAGAGGTGAAGCCGCTAGGTAGTTATCAATGAAGGAAACATGAATGAGAGAGAGAGAGAGGTGCAAGAAGCGAGATGGCATCAATTAACTCTACCAGCTGTTTAGGGACACGAAGCGTATTTGGTGCTGCTCTGTACTAATGTTGCAATTGGAGGCCAATTTAACAAGGTGATGGTGAGAGTATATAAGTAAAATGCGTCCTTGTATTTTGTTTTTGCTTCGCTGGACTAAATGTCAAATTTCTGTAGGTGATTTAGGTACATCGCCAGCCAATGAGAACGAAGGCCTTTGACATTCAGTCCAGCAAAGCGAAAAAAGCGAAAAAACCAGCTGGTACCTCAACACCATCTTGTTAAATTCGCCTTGTTGCAATTCCCGCTGAGACTTCTATTTATTGTTTTATATGTGTACATGCACACACACACACGCACACATATTTTTGGGCAATTTAGCTTCGCTGTTCACATTGTGCGCCTCTCTGCGAACTGATGTTGTGTTACTTATTGTAAAAAGTTAAGACTAATTTGCCATCACTGAATATCTTTCGACAACACTTAAATTTGTTTTTTTTTTCACTTCTAATTTTTGTAGCGCTACTTTTGTTTTGCCGCTGCTAGTTTTGTGAAAATGACATCAACCAACATTTTGTTGCTTTTCTTCCGCTTAGACTTGTGGTGTAGTATTTGCTGTAATTATTTGTTGTTGTAGCTGTTACTGCCGCTGCTGTTGCTGCTTGCTAACCACCTTCAGCTCGTTTCAGCCTCTGCGCCTATTATCTGAATACATTGCTTCTCACAATTATACTTTGCTTTTGTTGATGTTGTTGTTTCACTTAAGCACACATACAAAAACATGTATGTACATATGTATGTATGTATGTTAGTGTTCAGCATATTTTCTCGGCATTTCATTAAATAAAATTAAGGTGAAAGAAAATGTGTTTTTATTTTTCATTCAAATAGTAGTTCCTGTTGTCCCCATTGTGTGTTGTGCTGCGGCAATATAGACCCACATTGACATCTACCATTAAAGTTGTTATAATAAGAACAACAACAACAACAGTTTTAACCACAATAGCTGTAATAAAAAAAATATTCCGATTAAAACAATAACTGCGGGAAATAAAAACTTGCTGACACAGTGAGTGAGCGTACGCTAGTTTGAATTGTCTCCCCTCCCTCACAATTTCTAGGCATTTACATGTACACAGCCTCTTTCGGAACCCCAGTAATCTGAAATCGCTATACTCGTAAAGTGAAGCCTGCTTCTTGTAGAGTGCTCGCCGAGCTCGGGGCATACCATAACGTATTCTGGAGAAGCTGTAAAGAAAAAAGATCTTCACTCACTACTTAGTTGCCGTAAAAAGTGTTCGCCGGTCAGTGGCAGTAGTCTTCGAAGCTGACTTTATATACATAAGTATGCTCCTTAATCACAATGCACGTCGTAGTCATTTATTAAAAAAGTAATACCTTGGTATTTACATTTAACAATTGCAGCGCTCACTTTTCACTTGTCAAAACACTCACCTTTGCATCACTGCACCTGTCACCGTTTCTATTTTCGAGGCTTTAGCTTTTGTATGTCAAAAATTTTCCTCATTCCACTCTTAATTCAGTGAGCTTGCGTTCATACACTTTTCCCTTTCGCCGAATATTGTGGTCCAGCAAGTGTCAGCTGTCAGCTGCTGTCATTAACGAGTCTGCCCTTTTCTGACATTCACAACTTTTGCATCCATTATTTCTCCACTTGTAAATTTATATTTTTGTTGTTGCTCGTTTTCTTTCCCTTAACATACTCGTAATCATAACTCTTTGGCTCGATTACCGTTAATTATTTGTATCGTTTTTTTTGTAATAATTTCTAACTATTTACATATGTTATACCAATTCATGATGGACAAATGATAAACGCTTTTGTGCCGCAAATATTATAGCTTTTGTTTTTTTTTAATGCAGTTTGTGCTTAACAAAGCCAAAAATTAGTTACCGTTATTTAAGCTTTGATAAAATTGAATAACAATAACAACACAAAACTAAATCTTAGATCATTAAAAGCTTATCAAATATAGAGAATCTGGCTCATCACGTGCTTTGCGAGTAGGTGCTGATCGCGCGCTTTGCATTTACATTAGTACATTCATTTGTATTTATGTAACTATTTAAATATATATACCAAATCCTCATACAAGTGACATTACTTGCTGTCAAATGGGAGCCAAATAGACAGCACTGCAGTAAACGGTAAAGGCGAGCGCAGCAGTTAAAGTAACAATAACTACAACAACACAATTGCAGTGAAACCATATGACTAGGCCATTACGTGTAGCCAAGCCAAAGCCTGATTCCAAGCCAAAGCTGTAAAAACAAAACTAAACAAGTGGTCGCTGGCATTTACCGCCACTCTCTGGTTGGTTCTCTCCCAAAAGCGGCTCCACCATAGTTACTTTCAATGCGCTCTCTAACACTCTTTCTGGTATAGAATAGCTGCAATCGGCCAGCAAGTGGCGCTGGAATAGATTTCTCCTTGTCGGCAAAGTTTCTCTGTTTTCCGTTTTGTTGTTTTTTTTCACATTTTGTCTGTATTTAGTATTCCAGTGGCGTTGATTCTCTACTTGCTGCCCATGACTCGGTTCTCGGTTGCCGCACAGTGGCACCACTTTTCTCCGCTATTTTTTTATTCACTACAACAATATTATTATTTTTTGAATACTTATTTGATTGTATCTGCCGTCTTTGTAAAATTATTAAGATTATTTGTTGAGTTTTAGTGCTTTTTGTTGTTTTTCTTATTGCGGGAGCACATTTGTTCAACATATGATTTCATAGAATTAGTATGCGAGGCGCGTTACGTTGATGGGCAAATAAGTGATAGCGATTCACTGGCAAGCCGGTATGAGGGATGAGTTAATTGGCAGGCTATTAACTCTTTTTTTTATAGTTTTTTGTGTTGCTTTATTGACGGAGATTGAGGCGAGAGTATAAGTGCTTCAAGAATTATGCAGTTATGACAACTGACGTGGAGTTGTCAGCAGGCATACTTACTACATATTCCACTAAACTTTTTCGAATGCAACACAATTGTATAGTATTGCTGTTTAAGATTTATATTCGAAGTTTAATTATTACTACATATTTTGCTATTTTTCCCTTTAAACTTTCCTCGCAATTTGCACATCAATCAGAGATTTGCTACAATACCGAAAATTATTTCTATTGAGATAACGATATGACATCGAAAAATAGACAAACATGTACAAACATGATCCAACAATTTCTATAAAAAATAAAATCAGAAAAAATTAAATTTTAATTTTCAAAGTTCAATATAATTCATAATTTTTAATAATATCATTCTGTATTGTAATCATCATTTTACTTTCTCTCTTTTCAGGTACGTACAATAACTAATAATTAAAATGCATTAATTTGGTAAGATTTATTATATCCATACTTATATTAAACTTATTTAAAAATTTAATTAGATATAATGTTACATGAATGGGTTCAGCTCGATTACTGCTTCCTACTACGATTTTTTTATAAGCTTAAAGAGCTCTGTGATGGTTTGAAACTATTATTTTCCAATCTCGGAATCTAAAACAGTACTTAAACATTTTGAAAACGTTCAAATTTGTCGAAATGGTAACGCAGAATAGGCCAGATTCTTAATAAATATTATTAGAAAGAACAGCGCGAAACTGGCAAGCTTTTGTTAAAACTGCTGCTAAATTTTTATTTTGATTTGAAAGGTAATATGTGAAAGATGTGTACAAGAGCTTCGAAAAAAAAATCACATCATATAACTATTCTATCTTAAACTAAAACTTAAAGATGTGTAGCTGGCGGAAAGTCTCTAAACTGCTTGTAATTTCAGATTTTTACCCATTTATTTACCATACAGCACCACTGTGAGGCAACGTAATTAGCCGCGCTGCCACAGAAGACGCCGCCATATACGACATCGTCAACAGCGCCGTCTCGGTCGCAGTCATTGCCCGTCTGTTGCTTGTGTCTGTGTTTACACGATGGCGGCCATAATGATGTTGACGCCGAAGCCGATGCTAAACCCACACCAACGCAGCAACAACTTTGATGACTCTGACGTGCACGAGTGGCTGTCGGATAGATGTTTTGGCTCGCAAGCGGCTGTTTGTGATGATGATTTCCATAGTCGTTGCCGTCCTCGTCGTCATCAACACAGTAGAGTAGACTGCAGTTGTGCACAGCCAAGCATTTTCGATGGCTTCAGTATGAAAATTTCTTTTGGACGGACTGGATGAATCCGGTAGTAGAGCGCTCGCTTTTTCAGCTTGGTCGGTCGGTGGTTTAGTCGGTCGAACGGGCACAGTTGGTTGGTCGAACATTTCAGGCCTGACCTGTTTCACTGTTGTGGCTTTCGAACGCACAAGCGACACTTTACGCTTTTCAAAGCGGTCTGTTGTGCAAACGTCTTTGTGCCAAAACAGAAGAACGGCAATACGTTAGTGAAGTGCAATTTGAACGCTTTTTTTGCGAAACGTTCTCCGTGTGAGAAAAGTGCAAAACAGATGTGCCGGAGTGCGCAAGAATTTGCTGAATTTGAAAAAAAAATCGCTAAACAATTGCAAAATTTGTGAAATTCGACGATTTCGAAAAAGTGAGTGAGTCAACTAAAACGTGTGCTTTACAAGGTGTGTGTTCAGTATGCCAATGGGCAAACAATTCTCGTCAGCAAAATTTAAACAGTTCACCATCATCCACCAGACATTTGAGAACTTGACTGGGAACACTGCTTCCTTCTTTAGACAAATATTTAGATTTAAACTTTTTCTTTTATTTTATTCAAGTTGTTTTTGTACTTTGTTGTGACCACTAGAAGATCTTGAATTTCGAGTAGCATGTGCGTGTGTGTGTGTGTGTGTGATAGTGTGTGGAACACAAGTTGGCGTAATTGTGTCAGTTACAGTCGTTCAAGCGGTTCGCCTAGCTGGATAGCTGGCTATGGCTGTCAACGGCCGAGTCAGGAAGGCAGGAGTCAGTCAGCCAACAAGCAAAGTAATGCAATGCACTTGAAAATACATTTACAATAAACAAACACAAATGCACTTGTGCATACAGTCAAATGGCTGCATTCGAGAGCATACAAAATTATTGAGCGGCACTCTAGCAGTGGGCAACAGCAATTCAATCCAGTCTGGACTAGACTCGATTGCTGCTGCCAGCTTCGTCGCTTGCTTGCATTTGTAAGGCACTCGGTCACCAACGCCATCCGTCACTCAGCAGTAGCCCATTGGAGGAGCCGTTGGCGTAGCCTTCCTTGTGTCGCCTCCATAATTGTCGTATACTTGCTAATGACATTGTTGTTGGCGGCGAAGAAACCAACCAAGCCAACCAAGTCAAACAGGCCAGCAGAGATTGTGGTGGTGGTGTGGATTTAGCAGGAAATTAGATATTCACCAGTACGGTAGGAAATGAAAAGAGAAGCAGAAATTTAGAAACCAGCTTTCGTAGGATGCGCCTCGCTTCCTTGGGCTTTATCGTGCCGGGTGGAAGTGGCTTTGAAGCCGTAAAATCCAATGGGTACTCAGCAAGAATCTGCCTACAGCTGTTACTGTCGGGTAGTTTTAATGCCTTCCTTTGCTGTATATTATTTTCTTGCGGCGTATAGGAAGTGAGAAATAAATATTCGTCGGAAATGAAATGAATTTTAACTCAAACACAGAGACACCCACTTTCCACAATAACGTTAGCGGCTGTCTTGATTAACTGGGGGTTTACCATACCTCTATAGCCACTTAAGAATTGATTGAATTGCACAGATATTAAATAACGTCGCCTTTGACGCTTTCCTCGCAAATCATAAGCTACAAGCCTTGAACATATCGGCTAAGGGAGGCAAGTTAGCGAATTGGCTTTCAGTTGCGGCAATTGGTAGTGGTGTGTTTGTATTTGTTTGTTTGCGTGTGCATCGCATTGCTTGCCAAGGAAACGGATTTTCCATGCCTCTACTAAAATGAAATTTTCATTCAAATCAGAATTGTGTTATAAGCGGATGTACTGCCTGTGCTTGGTCGATTGCTGTTGGCGCGGGCGTGCTGAAAGCAGTAATCGAATGCATGTCAATGGAGTGTCATGAAGTGTGATTGAAGTGTGAGTATTTGAAGGATGAAAAAATTGTAATAAAAGTGACGGAATGTGCAGTGTGAGATGTGTGATGACCAATAAAGTGATTGGATAAGCGTTAAATGGTATTTATGTATAATTAGGGTAACGGTGTGGGTAGTTTGAAGAGCAAAACGAAAACCGAATCATATTATTGGGTTAGTGCATTGGATTTTTTTTTTTTTTTTGGAAACCTGTGATTTGAAAATATATTTAAGCATAGCGTTTTTCAATTGTTCTGAGTGCATTTCTACAATCTATTTCATACTGTTCGCGGTGTCATGGGAAGGTAAAATAATTTTTTCTGCTGACGATATGTCTTCAATGTAGATACATATACCTAAATTGCTGCTAGTCTTCTTTGCATTCGAATTCTTTGTAAATAGTTACGGTGCGTTTATCGATTATTACTTTTGAGTAATCGATTTCCTATTTTCCATAGTTTGCCATATTGTTATCGATATCGACTAGCTAAATGTACCGATTCGTTTGTCGTTATCGTTATCTACATATGTATATGTCGTAATCAAATCAAATGCAAGTAAGATAGTACCCTAGTTTTGAGAAATAACGCTGGAAAACCCACACTCAAATTCAAGTAATTTTCTTCTGATTGACATGAAATAATTTGACAATGGCTTCTTTAGCTTTAAGATTTTACTATGTGTGTATGAGTTATGACTCGCACATTCTGTGACAAATTGTTGCTGCTGTAACAGTCTTCTAAGTTCGAATATCTTTACGAAAAGACGAAGCTCCGCCATGCGATATGGAAAACTTTACAAAAGTACAGCGAAATGAACGCTCCAAAAATGTATTTAATATTAACGTCTCTGCCTTTCACGAGTGTGTAAATGAGTTCGAAATTAAAAGTAGGTGACCCAAAAAACCACCAATCGAACAGAAAAACGTGTTGTGAATTGAAAAGTCTCGACAGTCCCATTTAGTTTATTGTTGTAGATAAACGTTTTTTGGTTAAATAAATAAATTCTAAAGTGCGCCGGTGTTAGTGCAATTACAATTTATCGCGTGCGCTGCGTTATATCGAATTTTAATTTATGCATTGCTTTCAGCTCCTTTTTTTTTAAATAAGATTTTCAATTTAAAAATCAACAAAGCACCAACTTGTTACACAACACACTACAGCGTACAGATCAGTTCTTAAGTCTTTCCATTTGACCTGTTACGGATTTCTGTATTCACCGATAAAAACTTTGTTTAATTATGCTTATTACCCACTTTCTTTGGACTCATACTTACGAGTATTTTTGCAAATAAATTAATAGCTGTCTGCATGTGTGTGCAAATATTGAAATTCGGATTGTAATGCGCGTACAATTGCCAATACAAATAAGTAGTATGTACAATAATATTTACTATTTTTCTCTGCCTTCGGTATTTGCTACATATTTTTAGCTACGTTGCGCTGATTTGTATTGTTTTTGTTTTTTTTTTGCTTGCTTGCTAACTGATTCATCGCTTGGTTGGCCAGTTGGCTGACTACTTCGCTGACTTAGTGACTGACTATTGGACGCCGCAGGCAGGGCTGAGACTTGACGCGCTATGCATAGCGTTTTCACCGCATCGCCAGTGATTTTTCTCTACTTTTTCACATTTGCAACTTTTTGCACATTCTCTTAATTTTTAGTGTTGCATTATGATTTTGTTATTCGGTTGCTAAGCCCGTTGATATTCAGTTAGCTAACAACGATTTTTCCACTACTTCTAGCGCTGTTCATGCTAGTATTTCCATTTGTATTTGTTGTTGCTGGCACAAGTATAACTTTTATTAGTTGTATTGTTGTTGTTGGCGCTGTTGCTGTGCATTCTGCCGCGCTTGGTTAGCGGTTGGCGGCGTTGCTGCTCGACTTTTGTGCGGCCAAGCAAATCGCTGCGGCCAACCAGCAGCACCGCGCAACGCAGCCAACCAAGCAATCACAGCCAACTGATTGACTGACTGCCTGCCTGCCTGCCTGTCACACTCGCAATTAGAATTGGAATAATGGCACAGCACAGCTACAACTGCTTAGCTCATTGCCAGCAATACGATAATAACTAAACCAACAACAACAACAACAGCAGCAACAACGCAACAACACTTTGTTTTTAAAAATAAAATATAAAAAAAATCGAAAGCCGTTAATTGGGAGTTGCTATTTGCTATGTATGTATGTTGCTCGTGATTTTCCAACGCGCCAGCGGTATTTACATACATAAGTACATACATACATAGATGTGTCTCTGTATGTTGTAAGTATTTGTTGTGTGTGGGAGTTGTTGTTCGAGTTGCACGCTCATTGATTCACAGTCATTTACCCAAACGAAGCGAATTCATTCCGTCGATCGGTGGATCGATCGTAAGTCCAGGGGGTGAATGGGGCAAACGTGCTGGCGCCAATCGAAGGGCAATCGTCCGATCTTTGATTATGTACTTCAAATCGCCTGCGAGTGGCTAAACACTAAGCCACTCGATTGTAATTTTCTCGCTTATGTAGTGTCACTCCGCTTACCAGTTAGTCAGTTCTCAACTAGTGCTTCAATCTCGCGGCTACAGCGCCGATTAGCTTTTTCATGTCATTCGCCTACTTTTATTATTTGCTTATTTACTCGTATTTCTTTCCACGCCGCCTGCCAGTGTGTGTTCTCGCGCCTATTTGTCGGCCAGTCAGTTGGTCAGTCGGTTCGGACTTCACCCTCTTTGATTCATAACTGTGTTCCGTTACCACCGTAAGCTCCATTCATCTCCTTTATCATTGCCAGCGCAGCGTCTTGAGTTCATACCACCTGCCATGTTGCAAGTTTATTCGCTATGCACTCGCATCTCTTTGCTATATCTAGTAAATGCTAGCGCAGTCGTCGTTTGCATTGCTCATTGTGTGCTCTGTGCCTTTGGCTCCGGCTATAGCTCCGATTCCGCGGCGTTTAATTCGTTTGATCTTCCTGTCGGCTCTTTTTTTGTCTTAGCGTTTTCTCTCTTTCTGTCGCTGTTTCGCTGTTTCTGTTGCTTGCGGCAATGTTGTGTCATTAGCGTGATATCTTTTGTATTTTATCTTTCCGCTACCGGCCATTCAAAAGATCAACTAACTAAGTAAATTAAAGATTTGTTTTGCGTTGGTTTGTTCGAGTTGTATAAATATTTCCGAAGCTTAATTTCCTTGGTATTCGTATAAGTGCTTTGTTGATTTTTTTATTTATTCTTTGAGTTTTTCCTTGTTATTTCGGGCATTTAGTGTTCTTAAGATTTTATTGCTATACAAAAATAAACCTCGCGACTTTAAAAAATCTGTCAGCATCTGCTAATGAGCTATTTTCGTATTCATGAAACAATCACACGACAAACTTCAAACAAAGAAGTTATACAATAGCCGACAAGAAAGGTGCAAAGTATCTTCCTTATTTTGTGAGCGATAAGATAATCGAAATCTATGAACAATCAGATAATTTAAGTCTTCGCATGCTTTTCATATTCGCTTTAAAGCGGATATACCCTTTCAGGAGAAATAGAAATGTCGATTTCTGGAAAGGTATTCCATCAAGCGATTCAAATAAACCATAATCACTACTAAACATTTCGTGCAATAGAATTAATTATTGTTTTACACAGATCGCCGATCGCCGATCGATACATATAAATAAATATAAATACATAACATTTCACGTTCTAACTCCATTTTAGTGCGCTGTTGGTGGTTTCGAGCGGAACTCTGCAGCAATTGCTATTTGTATCTGCTGTGTGAGCTAAGCGCAGACCGACCGGCCCACGGGCGCCTAGCAAGTCGAACCTGATCAGGTGATCAACCACACACATACACATACACACACAAACACATTCAAATGCACGCTCGCAAATAGAATTATTGGCGTGAAGAAAAGGCAGTTTGAAGCGCATTGGAAGCCAATTTATTTGAGTTCGATTGTATTGTTTCTACTTAGCCGCTCCTCAAGATTTGCTGTCTGACCTTTAACAGCCAGTAGTAACAAAAACAAGTTTCGAACGTACATTACGTACCTACATACATACACACATAGTACTCGTACATAGTATTTGCGACCGTGCAGGGAAGTTGTTAGCTTGTTCCTCTTTCTTTGTATTCAATTTAATCTTTGCTTAGCTACTCGTGTACGTTCGATAATTTTCTTTTTAATATTTTATTAGTGCGTAAATGACTAACGAACTGGTTAGTTGACGACGTGTTTTTGTACATTTATAGCTCATTGTTGGTACAGCAAATGTACGATAATCGCTTCGAATGGCTGTGTTTCTGTTTGTGTGTGTGTGTGTGTGTGTGTGTGTGTGTGTGACTGGCTACGATGATGCTAAAAGTGGCGCGATCGCCGCCAGAGATAGGAGTTTGTTGTTGTTTACTTATTTCTTTTATTTGAATTTGTTTGTAGCTGCGTTTGCAAAAAAAAAAAAAAACAAAAATGAAAAATTCAAAAAAAAATATATAATAATAAATAAAATAAATATAATATGTTGTTATAGGGAAAAAGTAATTTTAGCTTTACATAAATAGGAAAAGTTACTAAACACCTTATATTTGTTGAGCGTTTTCTACAAAACAAAATATTTGATTTTTTGCGAAAGGTCTTAAACGATTTCGAGCTTCAATTCTAACTATAAATCAAAAGCAAACAAATCGCAAATACTTTTAAACGAATTTCAATTGAAATTGGATTAGAAACTTGGCATGTCTGCGCATGGCTGATTGACTGAATTGAGTGATTGGCCTCCGCTTTAATGCGCCTTTCAATTTCAAATTAAATTTCAATTTTTGTTATTTCTTCGTGCGATTAGGCTTTAGTCTTGACTTTTGCTTTGGTCACCGGCCAATGTTCGCATTTTCGATACTTTGCGGCGCAAACGGGTGCTATTGAACTTGCCGAAGGTTAACGCGCACGTTGAAATCGACAATCAAACGATTTGTCAAAGCCACTTCCGCAGACGTCACACAAAAATTGGCGCATTTGCAAAATTTTTGGTTTGTAATTTTATTTCGTCAATTTGAAATTTAATTAACTTATTTTCAATTATTGAGTCGAAATAGTAATTTTGAAGGGTGTAAAAAATTTAAATTGATTTGCATTGCTAGGAAGGTAGTAAAATAAATGGTTTCATTTGCAAATGGAATGAAATTTATCCAATCGGGCTTGTTTTCGCGCTGGCACATTTGCTCAATCAACAGCGATTATAAAATAAACTAAAAGTTTCGCACGAAAAGCAGCTAGCTAAGTGTGTCATAAAAATGTACGTGTTTGAACGGAAATTATTGCGCACATGAAAAGCAAATAAAATTTGAAACACGCACAAAATTAAAAATACGAATATGTATGCACATATTGATGGCACAATTTTCTTTTCGTAGACTAGCTTAGAGTTTTATTGCGCTTCGTGCGCAATACAGGGTGGCTATTATGCAAATTAAAGCAATTATCAAGTCTTTTACAAGCATTTACCTCGTTCAGGCTGTAAAATGTCCAGTAAAACGTTGAAAGGCGTGGGTAGCAAGTCAAAAAAAAAAGCATGAAAGAGCACCGAAAAGTAAGAGATGCGAGATCTCTAGGCTAGCTAAATATCGAAATGCATAAAAATGATTAGGAGACAAAATTTGTTTTGTAAGAGGACTAAAGCTTAATTTTTCTTTATAAATTTTTTCAATATAGTGATACGATGGAAATTGGCATAGTGAATACCTGACATTACTCGATTTTATAATGAAGAAGAAATATAGGAATATATTTTTTGAAAAATTATATTTTGGATTTAAAGAATTTTGAGAAAGAGAAAGCCTTCTACATATCAAACTTGAAAAATTCATCTTAATTTGTTTAAGTTCTTATCTGGCAATTTATTGATATGCTCCGTAAGTTTTCATTTTCTTACTATTTTTAGAAAGAATAAATAAATATTTCAGGTGAAATACTCGTATGTATGTATATAAAAAAATAGTAACCTGTTTGTATATTTCTAAAAACCTTATTATTTTTCCCTTTTTTCATCTTCTTCGATTGGTGTTGCTTTCACGCGCTATTTAATAAATTAACCATACTAGTATTTCATAAAACAAACAAAACTGTATCCAAGCATCGTTTCCTACAGAAGCACCCTTGTGGCGAGTAATCCCTGACTCAAATCGGTAGATATAAAACTAAAGTGCACTTTTTTTTTTTTTTTTAGTTAATTTTGACTTAAATACATACATTTTCGCCTTAACACAAACATTGCGATAAGCAATGCAAAGCACCAAAAGTCCAAAATTTGTCGCATGTTTTTGAAATGTCATTTTTTTGTTGTGAGTAATTTGTTTTCCCGAATGCTCAGCTGTTCAGCTGTGAAAGCATAAACGTTGCCTAGGCACTTGTCGAAAATTTTAGCTACACTTCAAATACTATGTACTGGTAAATATTTGAAATATTTTGTTGTGGCTCTTCAATTTTTCCACACATATTTGCGTGTAGGCCAAAATATATTGAAAAATATCCAATGTATACAACAAATTCGAAAATAGCAAAAGAACGAAACATTATTTTGAAATAAAACGTAAAAGAAACCTGAAAGAAACACAAAAAATGTTATAAAATAAATGTTCACACGAAAAAAGAAGCGAAAGTGTTTCTTTGGTGTCTGTCACCTGCTCGATTTGGTTTGACAAAGCAAAGATACAAAAAAACAAAATTGAAAGCAGAATACCATGACAAGCACGGCAATGCCAAAAACACCAATAACACCAACGAATTAAGTGATGCACACAACAACCACAAAAAAAAAATGGTCGCAGCAGAGTAGCAAAAGCGTTGACAGTTTGTAGGTCCATCCGACAGTTCGTCGACTATCAGCATTGGTGATTGTTCGCTGACAAACATACAACACTGTAGAAAACATAGATTCATATGTTGTTGTATTGTGAGTCGCCCGTTGTTGGTACGATTTCGCTGTCGTCATCGCAAGTTCCGATATCAAATTGTTTGATGTGCTGGTACTTCGCTTCACGCGCCTGTTACTTGGCTGGGATATGCGCATGTACATATGTATGTAGATGTAGAGTATTGAGCAAATATATGCGCATATTTAAAACAACAAAAACAGAAATAGCATACCACTAGCAGTTTTGCTGACGTTGACGCTAATGACAGTGGCGGTGTCGGCAGCAGAAGCTGTGGCAACAGCTCACGAAATGTCAGAAACGCTAGCGGGCAACTAAACTGAACTGCCAATGTGACAAACAAATGCAGACACTCATACGTAGACAATTGAGCGACAGCTGACTAGGCGAACAAACGTGCGGACAAACAGCGAACGGAAGCGAAGGAGCGTTGGTACGAAGGCTGTTGAGCGAAAAGCGGGTTGGCTGCTTGGGAAATGCAAATATTGTAAAATGTACTCAGCTATGCACAAGTCTGTGAAAATTTAGCGAAATCACTAATCTCGCAATAGCACTTTTTCCCTATGAAGTACTGGACGAAAAATGTGTAAAAGAAATTTGACAAAAATTATTTATAGAAATAGCCAAAGAATTCATCTTTGTAGCAGTTGAACTATAATGCTTAATTGGTTTATGAAAGAACAAAATTAATTTGTTCGCAGTAAAATCCGCTAAAGTCGAATTTGTTTAAAGTTTAAATTACACCGCAACTTCTGCACGTTCGATAATGTCGACGTGGTGGCATCTGTGTATGATTCCCACATAGACGTTGCTGACGCATATTGCATTTTATTGCAAATTGCTACAATCAAACTACTATGTATTACTCAGCCAGCCAGAGCTTGCCAACTAAATACATAACAAAGCAATCATCCACAGCACACTTCAGTTGTTGGCCACACACATGCAATCCGGTGGCGAAAACTGACATTAAACGAGATGGCAAGTGTCGAGTGACAGAGCAGACCGAGGGAGAGAGCCCGTCATGGGGTGAGACAGAGAGAGTAAGAAAAGCACACCAAACAAAACAAAGTGTGGGCTAATGTGCGAAAGGAAGTGCGGTTGCGCGAGAGTCGAACAGTTTGGCATAATCTGAGATACAAGTGAAAAATCAATGATCAACCCTGCAAGAGCTTGGACAGGCCAAGAAGCAAGGATCCGGAATACTTAAGATTTATTTCAACTTTTCGGTCGCGCTATTTTTTTGAAATACCGAAATCACATTTCGAGCTAATTTTAAACTTTAAAAAATCTTACCACTTCGACATATGTAGATAATATGAACATTAAAGCAGAAGTGAAAAGGGACTCACATCTTGAAGAAGCGCCCTGAATATGAAGTAAGAAAAGAGAACTAAACAGCATCTCATTCGCGCGTTTAACAATCAATAAATACAAATGATCCAAAAAACCTCGGTCTAGGCTACATGCGGCAGATGTTAGGAGTGCCTTTAAAAAATTATAATAGAATAGAACTTTCTGGATGGTCGAAATCACTCATTTACGTATTCCCATAAGGGAAAACGAATATACTTCTTTGGGGCTTTTCGGAGCCTAATTGTGCACCACTTAACTTTCACCCAGTTTTCGCCAGATAAAGGTCTCAGCTTGCGACCAATGGATGGATGTTGGCATTTTGAAACATTTCTGATGACCCACAATCTTAGCAAAACAAAAAATTTATAAGACAACTTTGGCGCAACACATTTCGGCTGGTGCATTTAGTCTCAGTGCAATTGTTACAGGAAGGCAATAAAATACGAAAAGGAAGTGGGTAGAGAAGTGCCGACCAAACGACTACAGGCAGTAAGTGTAACGACAGCGGCAGGTTGGCTGTTGCTTGGCAACCTGACAAAGGCCTAACGATTTTTATCGGTTTTTGTTGCTGTTTTTGCTATAGCCTGCACTTTTGGCTGGTTGACAGCAGCTGAGCGTTGGCTAAGTGCTAAGGAAGGTCAATGCAGGAAGTGCTGTGGCGCACACTGCAGGAAGCTGCCACTTGCCACTTGCAACACAGCCAAGCGCAACAGCGGGCACAAATGGAATGTTGTAATGAAAAAATTATGAGAAAATAAAAACTGGCAATATGTTTTTTTTTATTACGTGCTTGCTTGCCTTCCATTCATGTTATTATATATGTATTATATATCATTATCTTCCTGCCCGAGATGTGTGCCAAAAGGACACTTGCACACGTGTTTGCTTTAGTATTTATTACGTTTTTTTTCTTCTTAAGCATTTTTGTATGTGCACAGCTGTATTAGTGCAAAAATGAAAACACGACGACCGGAATCTACTGGATTATGTTCGCGCTATTTAGCTCACTCGCTGCACAAAGCAGCCGCCATGAAACGACACACCAAAGTGCCTGTCTTTTTTGTGTTGCTTCTCTGCTGGAATTCCCCTTCCGCTTCTTTGTTCTTTTGCGAAAATAACAAAGTAAATAAAAAAGCATGTCAATACTAAAACGCCGCATTTAACTATGACAGCAATAATTACGAAAAAATGTGTCAATACTAATGTAATTAGTTGCCCAATGAGTTGGCAGGATAACAAGAGTGTGGGACGTTTGCAGGCTGAAGCGACATTTTAGCTGTTGAGGAATTGAGGAAAATCGCGGGTATTCAGTTAAGTTGGTCTGGGAAGGTGGGTGAAAGAGTAGACACAGAGACGAACGGTACTAAGGACGGCCCTCTTTGCTCTTGTATGTAAATGCCAATAATAAATGAAAAAATTGCCAAAGGCGTTAAATGAAGCGCTCAAACTGAGACAAACGAAACATTGAACGAGTATAAAGTGGCCGCTGTGGTCGAGTTGGTAGCGGTGCGTGCTATAACTTGATATGCCGGCGAGTTCGAGTTTCGAATCTCAGTCAGGGCAAGTAAAATCTAAATCATAGAAAAGGTTTTTTCTAATAGCGGTCACCCCTCGGCATGCAATGGCAAACCTCTGAGGGTATTTCTGCTATGAAGAAGCTTCTCATTAAATGCATCTACCGTTTGGAGTCGGCACAAAACTGTAGGTACCTCCATTTGTTGTAGAATATAAAGACGCACACCACAAATGGTAGGAGAAGCTCGGCCAAACCCTGAGCTATATAGTGTAAGCGTCAAAATTATTATTATATATAAAGATGTCGACTACAATGGAGATATTCATAACAATAACAAAATTGAAATGACATTTACTTATATCGATAACCATAGTGTAATTTATACAAATAATTATGATCGATATCAAAACCTCGGTAGCGATAAAAACAATGATCGCGACAACAGCAATGATTTCGATAAAAATAATGCCATCGATAGCAATGGAAATTTCGTATAACATTAAAGACATCGATAAAAATAAAGATTAACGTTATCGATAACAATAATTATACAACATTTGTAGATCAATAACAAGTTCAATATAAACTTTTTTAATGTCATCCTAGTAAAGTCTTCAAGTCTATATTTTTTTTGGTTTTTTTCGAAAAAAGTCTTTCATAAAGAGCAGACCAAAAGCAAATGACCTTGTATGAAATAAAATCCTCTTAAATCGTTTTTTTTGCGACTTCACAGTTGAGTACAATAGGTAAAAAAAAATGTATTTATTAATTTTATCTTTTGTATTGAAACAACGAAATGAGTTGCAAGTTTTTACGCATTTTCGAAATATTTTGTTTTGTACACCCTGACCTATTTACTTAATCACATTGTGCCACAAATATGTGTACTCTTAAAAATCTAACAAACAACCTGTTGTTTCACCATCACCTACACGCCTCAACTATTTTTCGCAAGTTTGTGCGCCGACCTCCCCCCCGCCCACATCTTTCCCAGCGACATTTGCACTTCAATTAGCGCCTTTGTAGAGATTTCTTTTCTCCATTTTTTATTTTATTTTGCTCACAAACGCCTCATTACGTTGAGCACTTTGCCTAACCTAAAGGCAAAATTACTGCAATTTAGCAGAAGCGTTCAAAATAAAAAAGGAACAAATAAAATAAAGCGAAAGAGTACAAGAAAAGTTTTGCAAAAAAGTAGTAGTAAGTAAACTTACAAGGAAAATAATTGATGAACAAATTTCCGTAGCAACAAAATTGAAAAGTGTGTGTGTATGTGTGTGTGTGTGTGGCAATGTGTAGCGGCGTGTGAAAATTTCGCAAAGTTTCTCCACCAACCACATACCCTGCCGCCTTACCCGAACCAACTAAATACCCAACTACTAAGCCGCAATTGCGGCCGCACACACACACACACACACATTCACACATCCTTACGTGCTGCTGTTGTATAATTCATCTCTGCTTCTACGAAGTCTCTTATTTGCGCTGCTGCTGCTGAGTTGGCCCATCTCCCTTTGCCGCTCCGCCTGTACTAGCCTCATCGCCCACGATTGTTGGCACTGGCAGATCACAGTTAAATACAATTTTTTTTGTTGCAATTGAAGTTTTCGCTACCAGCTATTGTCTATGGGTTTATTGTAATAATTTATTTTTCATACAATAGTTTCCCCATTTTGGTTTTAGAAAATTTTCATTTTAATTTACGCAGTGACTTGCGCGCAGTTTTCTCTGTCAGTTCTTTGCTGTTTTCATGAATGTTTTTGCGTGTTTTTCTTGAAAAACAAAAAATTGCATAGCTCCGTCGACACAGCGCCAGCCGCTTGTGTCTTCTTTCACTTGTTTCGGCTATTGAAAAAACCGTGGGCGTTTGCTTGGCCAGCTGCTGGCTTTTTCGTGTTGTGTTGCTTTTGTTGTACTTCATGCCACTTTGCTGGCGGTATTTGTGTTTTTCCGCTCGCTTTTCCCATCTTTACTATTTCGTGATCTGCTCAACAGTCATTTCACATTCGCTCTTTTCTAATGCAGCTAGATTTGTGGGCAAGAAGAGATATCGCAGCAGAAACGCTTGATTTCTTCTTTTACAATTTTAGGCGTTTTCCGCGGTTGCGCTATTGCATTAGTCCGACGACTGTCCGCACTCCCACACACACACACACACACACACACATGCCTTCAAGCTCACATACTTCAATGCTCGCTGGGTCTTTTGCGATTTGTGCAAACATGCAATATAATATTTTCCGCTTTACGAGTTGAGGTTTTCTTTTTTTTTTTTTTCATTTAATTTCTTGCTATTTGTAGCACAAATTGTCGCCGTTACTCGCTCGCTTAGCAATTGCTGTAGTATTTTGTAATTCCGCCACGATTTTCTCTTAGTTTGTTGCTTAATCGCTCGGCGGTGTGACGGCTGATGGTTAGAGGTTGCTTGATTTGTTGGTTTTCCACCGGAGAGCGCGAAGACGCCACCACCACCGCTGCTACACAAAAAGTTATTGTTTTTATCCAAGGTTTTTGTTGTTTTGTCTGCTACATTGTTGTGTTTTCGCTGAATTGCTATTTCCCTGTAATTGGTGTAATTTGTGGGAAATTTAATAGGTCAATCTTTTGTCATTGCAAGACGAGTCGAGGTTAGTAATTTCATGTAGCGCCGCGCCGCCAGCACAAAAAGGCTGTTTGTTGCCACTTTTTCACCTTTATTTGCCGACGCCGACTCAGTGAGTTCGCAACTTCGCTTGTTCAGCGGCGCAGCTATGCTAATTTGCTTAATAAATTTGTGTTGCTATTTCGCTGTCTGAGCTGGCGCTGGTGGAAAGCAATTATCATTTTCGCTCTCGTTAGCATCGCGGTTGCGACATTGTCTTGACTTCTTAGCCAATTCAATCCACCGCTGGGCGCGCTAATGCCATTCAACGTTTGCCTGTCGCCGCTTAACCGCTTGAGTGTTTGAGCGCTTAGTCAATCAACTCACATCCGCTAGGTTCTCAGTCAATTTAGCGCATCTGCTGCTCACGTTTACGCTAAGATCTTTGTTTTGTCTTGCGGCCAACTCCGGCAAACAATCGTTATGATACAGTACGGAAAGTTAATAAAAAGAACTCAAAGCGTGTGGAAAAATGTAAAATTTGTAGTTTAAACTTACCAATTTCCCAGCTGCTCTGTGTGTGACCATTGTCACACAAATTTTGTTTTTCTGTTTTGGCTTCTATGTTGTAATGTTTCATTTTTTTATATATTTTTTTTTTTTTTGGTTTATAATTGTCGCTTTGCATGCACAGTGACTTCTTGGCTCGCTTGTGTCGTTGATATCGTTACTGCGCGTCCTTGCGTCCAATGTCAGCCATAAATCTCAAATGAAATTGGATGCAGACCAACTGTGACCAACTGAATGAGCAAACAAATGACTGCAGTGAAAGACTGATTTACACGTTTGCGCATCAGTGTGTGTGCGGTCGTTGCTGCAGCGTGCGGTTTAATTTACTTTGTCTTACCTTTGTTCCAAAGTTCCACTTACTTATTAGCCGCATACAAGCTTGTGCCACATTACTCATCCTATGCTGCCACTCATTGCTCACCGTTCGCTTAGTGTTCTTGGAAAAAATCTGCTGCTGCTGCTCTACTTGTAAACTGCCAGTTGTTCTTGTCCTTTTTTTGCTCCATGCGTTTCATTGCCCAATAAAGGACTTTATGAGTCATCACTGCGCTTCGCTGTGGCAACTATAAACTGCAGATTAATTAAAGCAGTAAATTCCCTACGACGACACTGCACCGCCGCTGAGTACTTTATGACACTTTCTTCGTCGTTATTGTTGTAACATTTTCATATGGAAAGAGCCATGTCAACGACGTTGTACAGCAGTGGTTTAATGATTGAAGTGTGAAAGGACACTGGAACACCAATGGTGTTGGCGCCTGTTCGAGTTGGTTGCTGCTGACGTAGACGCATAGATTGGTTGAACAGCTGCGGAGAATTTAATTAAAACTAGGGTTTTTTGGTCCGGCTGCTTGGTTTATAGATTTGCAGAATGACGCGCAAATGGGTCAACAAAAGTGAAATGATGTTGCGAGTTTTTTTTTGCTCTTAAATGGTTGTAAATTGGCCAATAAAAAGTGTTTTAGGGAGTCACGAGGCTGCTTGATTATTTGGGCGACATTTTTTTTTTATTAAAAAGCTTGAAAAACTCAGTGACGATCAAGGGTAAGACAAATTGAAAAGGTGGCTAATAAATATATATCAGACAACACTGCTGAACATGGAAAAATTGTGTAACTCAATTTGAAAAGTCCAACAGCTGAAGAGCAGTATATGAGTCTACTTAATCATTGAAAGACGACTACCGCAAAAGGACTGGATAGAGAATTGAATTTACAGACAGTGTGCCGTCCAAACTTAATTGCGATTTTGTAAGCTTTAAATGCTCGTTCTCATGGCTTCAGTAGACTTGTGGCGAGCAGGAACTTCCAACTTTGCATTTAAAGGCTCTTATGCAGCGCTCGCTGAGTTGGTTGCGGGCTAGTGATGAACTATAGTGGCTCATTGACCTTCAAGCGCTTGCTAGCTCCGAAATTTGCTGCACGTGTTGCTTTTACTCAAACTTTACGCGGAGCTCATTTATTATTAATAACAAAAATCCATAAAACACTAAATTAAGTATAATTTTCCATATGATCGCGACTCTTCTTTAATTTTCTCTACCATATAATTTTTAATTTTTTCACATTACCATATTTTTTTTCCACTCCCCTACAACTCATGCAACCATATTCTTTCAATATATGCCGTTCAATGCCCTACTTCTATCGATTTTCTTTTAATTATTTATGTCTCGTCAAATTAAGTTTTTATTTTTATTTAATTTTTTGTGTGTAAAATCTCTTAACTCAAACGGTGACTAACCTAACAAATTTTAAATACTTTTATATTGGTTTTTGCTTTTCACAGTTGACTGCTGATATTTTCCACACATTAGACAGACATCCACACAAATTCACGTATCGCCATCGCTTCGGCTTTTAGCACTTGTTTTGTGTAAATAGCTCATGTTTTGTGGTAGCAGCAGGCTTGTAGTTAGCACAACAACATGGAAATTTGTTTCAAGCTTCATCACATGCACATTAGCATTAATCGAGTGTAGACAGTCTTATAGGTGGCGGTAGCTCGCGAAGATGTTGTACATAGTACACACAGCAAGAACTCTGTCTGGGCTGGCAATCAGTCAGTAATATCTACCTACCTCTAGCTCCGTTTAGGCAGTCAGTCGTCGAAGATAGCTGAGGAAAGGTGCTGCGACAGGCGGGTGTCGCAGACGACATTAGCGTTGACAACAAATTTACTTGTTGCCACCTCAGCGCTGAGCGTCGTTCAAATTCGTTACTCTGCCATCTCAACTCCGCGCACAAACAAAAAAGCCAGACTAGGCCAGACCAGTCAGTTGGGTTTGACAAGCGTCTGCCAGGGAAGCGCAGTCTCCCTCATTTCATAGGCATCACGCCTGCTTGACATTTAAATATTGTATGCAAACAAAAAGAAGCATGGCGTTGACAGCAACAATTACTTATGTTTAAGCTCTTAACTGTTATTTAGATATTAATCGCTTTTTTTCAAGATTCGAAGTGTGCGTTTTGTACAGTAAGCAAAGAGGTATCGAACGAAGAATTTATAGCAATAGATGTTTAGTAATTAAATATGGACTCGTATGTGCATACGGCGAGGTAGGGCGCTTCATGCTTCTAATTCAAATTGATAATATTTAACGAATTGTTCGGACTTCTTTAGTGATCCGATCATTGCTGCACTTCATTCGACAATAATTTTTCTCGATAGCAACATCGATACAAATTTCGATAAAGATGATAATTGCAACAGAAACGATAATGTGTAATAATCACGATTGTTGTTATCAATAATTAGTGAACAAACTCCTATTTTTATTAATTATTCGTACCGATAACTTGATCTACATAGATCGAGATTTTGACAACACCAATTACAAAATCGCAAGCGGTAACGATAATATTAAATGTATCGATAACAATTTTAATATTCAAGAAGAAAATCACATATCATACGCATATTTTCCACCAAAATCTTTCACATTTCTAAGTTATAAATTTCATAAAAATTTTATCAAATTTGTTTGCTATCCAATGAAACTATATTTGTGTTCACGCTTCAAATCTTATTACCACTTTTTCCATATCTGTCATTTGTATTCACTCGAGCTGCATGAACAACTCGGTTTAATTTTATTTAAGTAATTTACGAGGTAATTTTTTTGTTTTTTCTTTCCAAAGCGATTTAGATAAAAATCACGAGTCAGCAAACGGCAAACGCGTAAGCGAATCGCTTAGCAATGCATTGAGAATTATTAGACAAAGACGCTGCTTAGATTCATCGGGATCTGCACAGTCATCTTGTGGAAACAGTATAAAGCGTTTGTTGTACTCGTGCGCAGCTAAGCTCCGTTGAGTACAGCTCAGCGTTGTACGGTACATTTGTCACAGCTAATTAAACCTGCGCAGCTTAGCCGACTATCAGATATATTCATCTCCAAACATACAATTTTCTAGACTTATATGCATATGTTTTTCTTCTGATTCTGCTTCCTTTTTTTTTACTCTAAGCAATCTTGCGCAAGTACTAGTATTTGCCGTACATTTTAACAAAAATATATAAAAAATCGCCTTTGTTTGTTCTATGCGGGGTGTGGAGTGCGAGTGGGAGTGTATAGCTGGGAGTGTTTGTGAGCTTGAAGCGTTAGCTTAATTGCTTGTGATTTAAATGATTATAATTACAATGGCAGAAGGCGGCGAAGTCTTTCATATCTGAAAGCATACATTTTTATATTCTTAGCTGCACATTTCGAATGGACTTTGTATGAAAGAATAAAAAAAAAAACTGAAAATAGAAAAAAAGAAAGGCAACACCACCTTGGCTGTGTTTTATGGTGTGCCTTTGAGTGCGCGTGCGAATGTTTGCGGAATAGCTAAACTGCTGCTATAATTAAGCAAAACACCGCCAGACTATCACTAAAAATAAAAATAAATAATAAAGCCGCATACAAGCAGAGCGGTAAGCTGTTTCTGGTCTTTCTGCTTAAATCAATTGCAACGCCAACTTGTGTTCGCATTGAAAGCACGCGCCATCTTTCAAGAAGAGAGCGGAACTTTTGCACTTTTGCCCATTCATTTAGCACACACACATTTGTATTTACATAAAAACGTTAATAAAATGTGTTCGTACCTGCACGCTGCAGCTGCACAATGTTTAAATATAATTTCTATTTTTTTTTTTTTTCGTTACACAAAAGTTTTCTTGAAACATTGCCAAAATTTGCCAACCATGGAAACTTGAATGCCTAATAGAAAATTCCACTTGCACTTGAACTTTGCGCTGTATTTACTCACACATACTCATATCTACATAGCTCTCAAATTCTCGCTTCCCTCTGCTGCTTTGTTCTTATTTTTTTTTTGCCTAAAATTCGACCTTCACTTTGTTCAATGTATTGGATTTTATTGTACTCGTATTGCTCTTCATTTTTCAATTCGCTGAAGGTTGCGCAAGTTTTCAAATCAAATTACTCTAAAATGCCCACAAAGAACGTGCGCGATTTGCCTTTCTTAGCTGCAGTAACTTATCGCTCCATTTTTATGTGGAGTGTGTTTTGGCGTCACAAGGTTCACGTTGCACTTTGTTGGTGGCGTCAATAATTTCGGCATGAGGCATTGCAGAATCGCCGTTTTACTGCGAAATGTTCGTGACTGTTTGCAGAAAGAGTTAAATGCCAACAATGGATCATTGGCGGCTGCAGTTTTATAGTGAATTAATATTGCTTATTGTTTTACGGTGATTAATTACTCAAAAGTGAGTCACAGCTTTCCTTGCTGTGGGCTGTGCTGATTAAAAAGAACAAAAAACTAAATGCTATATCAGATGTTGGTTGAGTTAGTATATGACATCTAAAGCCATCCGTCATGTGGTACACTCATCTTATCTGCTCACGTTCTTTCCAACTTTAGTTGTTGTACCCGCTTGTACCGTTTGCTGGTGGAGTATAATTTTTAATTCTTTTTTTTTTTTTTGACTGATACCTGTGGCCAAATGATATTTGATTTTGTAGGCGTCACAATTCGATGCGTCTAACTGCACTTGCTCTGGGAAAATCTTCCGACTAATAATTATTGTTCGTGCATTTTGGAGCAATAAATTCGATATTGTTTGCAATGATTTTAACATACCCTGAAAGGAATTAGGAAATTTGAGGCCTACTTTTTCCCAAAGCAACAAATGCGACCTCTAAATGCTTGCGTTATAAAAGTACAAACGTGTGCTCTGTAATACGTTTATTTCGTTACTTCACCTTGAGAGTTCAACTTACATGATTTATCAAATCGCTTAGCGGCTCATCGGGCTGGTTGGTGGTGTGTGGCAACTTCAAGGCCATTTATCAGTTGCTTGTGGCCGTTTCACCGTACCGCGCGGCATGAACCAGCGGCGCGATTTGACTGGTGGCTAAGGTTTCGCACGCAAAGACGACGCCTCAGACGCCATGTTTGTAGTTGCTATGCAATCTTACACGTCTACATAAATTTCCATATAAACCAAAACAAATCATGCGAGTGAAATTGAGTTTTAATACAAAATAATTACTAACACACACACACATGCATACACATACATACAAATGTACATATGTATATAGATTAATGGTGTACGAGCGTTCGTTCTTATCAGCAATTTAAACCGCAAATATTTTTAACGTTGATGCGCCGAGGCCGACGCGCAGGTTGATGGTCAGAGTTTGAGCGCCAGCTGCTCAACAAATGTGTTGCTTCGGTTGACTCGTTCGAATGCTGATTTATAGTATGAGCGATATGTTTTTGATTTTTGCTTTTTAATTCGCTTCACTGTACGTTCGTGCGCAGTTTTAAAACTTTATTTACGGTTCGTTAAAACGCAAAATATTCGCCATACCATAAATGGTCGCATTTGACGCGACTCCTGTGAAAAACTACACCCAGTTTAAATGCTCAGCATAAATTCATTTCGACAATATGGTGCGACTCGGTGTGACGTTGATGTCGTGCAAATGCAAATTTGTGAAAATTTATAAAAATTGTGTAAATGCGAATTAGCGGAATTCAACGCGTACGCAAGAAGCCACGCAGAGTAAGGGTGGGTTTCGTGGGTTGCGGTTATTGTTTCCGCTGTTCGTTTAATCGCCAAAATATTAAAACATTCTTAGATAACATAACCTTAAATGTGTATGTTCTCAAAAACAGCGCAAAAGTGTTGTATATATAAAAAAAATAACTGAAACATTTAATTAAAAAACGCGTAATTTTTTATTGTACGAGGGCGGGTCAATAAGTCCGTGACCTTTTGTATTTCTTGCCTCTTTACTGAAATGCCAACACTGCTACTATCAACAGGCAGGCATCTGTCAGTTGACTCCTGTCAAAATTTGAACAAGCTGCGGCATTTAATTTGTGTTTGACAGTCATTCATAGCAGACTACCGCGTGATTTGAGGAGAAAATGGAAAAAACTGAATTTCGTGTGCTCATTAAGCACTATTTTTTTGCAGAAAAAGACCATCACTCAAACCAAAGCAAATCTTGATAACTACTATGCGGACTCTTCACCAACAATTTCAATGGTAAAAAAGTGGTTTAATGAATTTCGTTGTGGCCGTACAAGCACGGAAGATGCCGAACGTTCTGGACGCCCAATTGAAGTCTCAACACTTGAAACACTTGAAAAAATTCACGATATCGTGTTGGCCGATCGGAGATTAAAAGTGCGAGAGATTGTGGAAGCCTTAGGCATCGCACATGGCTCAGTGGTTTCAATTTTAAATTATCACTTGGGTATGAGAAAGCTTTCCGCAAGATGGGTGCCGGGTTTGCTGACAATCGACCACAAACGCATGCCTATTTTGATGCCCTCGACAAATCTTATTTTTTTGAAGGGTTAAAAAAATTGGAGAAACGTTGGACAAAGTGTATAGAACTCAAAGGAGATTATTTTGAAAAATAAATTATTTGTTTATCCAAAAACTTGTATTACATTTAAAAAGTCACGGACTTATTGACCCGCTCTCGTATTTCTATTGTTCTCGTTTTTCGTAGTTATTTTTTAAAAATAAATTTTGCTTAATTATTTTAATATTTATTTTAACGCCGTTACCTTGACGGGCAAACATGCGTTCTTAATTCGGCCAAATAAATAAACGTAAATACAAATAAATATGTGTGTATGTATGTATATGTGCGAATATGTATGTATGCATGTCTTAAAGTTTGTAAATAACTATATTTCACACGTTGTTGAGTTGTTTAAGTCGGGCCTATGGCAGTTGTCGTTATGGCTTGAGACTCAATAGGCAAAGTTAAGCCATAAAAAATTCGATTTCTGGTGAAAAATGTACGTGAAGTCTTTTCACTAGTTTTGTGTGGCTTACACCTTTAAAAATTGTTCCAACTTACCCCAAAGTATTTTAAAATATTTTTCTAATTGGATTTTCAACTCGTCTAGTGCCTGTTTGGGAGATTTTAAATTTTTTCCTTAACTTTTTGCTAAAGAACTAAAAAACACACAAACGCAGAGTTAAAAAATAAAGTGGTATTGCTCACAACTTGAAAAAAAAAAGAAAACGTATAAACATTCATTACTTACCTGACCTCCACTAATGGCGGCGCTGGTCAGTGGCTAGTCTGCGGAAGGAAGCAGTGAGGTCATTGCATTTATGAACGCGTCATGAATGAATGAAGTCAACAGCGACTTACCTAGCAAACGTTTGGTTCAAGAATTCAACAAAGCATTGACTTGTTGACCCAGACGCTGTTGCTGTTGTTCTCAAGCTAATTTCCACATGTGTACCTACAAATATACTTCGTATCCATTATATGTATTTATGTATGTTTTTGGAAAATTTCTCAGCGATTTCTAAGAAGTACGCACACACACACACACACACACAAAGCGAGATAACAATTCAATGATAAAAGAAAACCAACTAAGAAAACTCGAAGCAACAACAAGAAAAAGAACCTTACAAAACAACGATAAAGAACGCAACGCACAAAAAGGTAAATAAGTAAAAGTCAAATGTGTATGTAATGCAGAGTGCGCGCAACAAAGTAAACATTCGTTAGAAATTCAAAAACGAAAAATACAAAAAAAAAAAACAAGAAAAACAATTGGTGAAATAAAAGCAATAACAACGAAAAATTTATAAAGCAACACCGCAATTATAACGACGAATCGTCAAGCGCGCTTACCTGTGTAGCCGCGTCCGAGTTTCGTGATCCTCACACCGATTTCAATTCCAATCAAATTCGACTTGATTTAACCTCGTTGCGAGGTGCACCTAAACCTTTGAAATTATGTTGAGAACGCCCACACACATCGTGGAACTGAGTACGAATACGACGACGAGTCCATTGCTACAAAAGTTCCACGTCAGCGCCGGTCCCAACGGCGGTGGCTCTGCAAACGGCTCCAGTGGTGGTGTCGTTGGAGTGAAGGCAGGCAGTTGTTCGGCAGCAGCAGCAGCAGCAGCAGCAGCGGCGGCGGCGGCGGCTACAGTGCAATATCAGCAGCAAAAGCAAGCGCCTAGCAAATTTTTTAATGATCGCCAGCAACAGCAGCAGCCAAAGCAAACGACTACGATTGGGTATCGATTTCAAGCGAAGGGCATGAAAATCAACACATCATCCTCGGCCGCAAAAGAACGCTTAGCAAGCACAGCAACAGCGACAACAACACCAACAGCGACCACACCAATATCAGCCGCTAGAAGCCTCTTGTCATCGACACCATTTATCTCGTTTAAGCGTATCAAGAAATCGAAAACAACAACAACAACATTAGCAACACCGTCGCCAAACTCATCGACGACGCGCACAAAAACGAATGGTTTAATCGCCGCTGCTGTTGTGGAGCACGTTTATGCGCCGGCCACGCTCGCTGCAGCCACAACGAACGGCCAATTGTCGCAACATCAACACGAATCGCTTGCTGGCCAATGCAACGGCAGCAACAGCTATCACTTTTGTAGCAACGGCAACAATAATAACAACTATTTGAAAACTGAACTCAGTTCGTTGGCGAGCAACAGCGGCACTACGCAGCTGGTGAAGTCATCATCGTCATCGTCGACCGCCTCCTCGACGGCTTCCTCGAATCAATCGGCGTTCTCGGCACCGCCGCTCTCCGGTTCAGCGTCGGCGGCCAGTGTTGGTAACGCGAGCAACATTAGTTGCAGCACACAAAGCACCGCGATCTCGAACACCTCAAGCGCTGCGTCGGCTGCATCGGTCGTCACTATGTCGCCAACAACACAGGCACCAACGCGAACATCGCTGTTCGATTCGTGTCATCGAAAGATACGGCTGATCGGCGGCGGACCAGTCGCCTTTCTGGGCGGACTTGTGGCGTAAGTTTTATTAATTAATTATGATTTTAATGTTATTTATGAAATTGCATGTAATTTTATTAACTTTTTTTCATGGGCACGCACTTGAACCGTCGAACAAATCTGAAGTTTGTGAAATAATGACTGTAATCGACAAAGTAATTATCGAAATCGAAATCGATTAACAAGCATATTAGTGTTAACAGTAAAAAAAAAAATTACTTTCTTGAAGCAAATTCAAATCATACCATTGACCGCTGTTTTCATTTTCTAAACCATTTTGTACATTAAAAACTCGGAAGTTTGTATATTCGTATTAAAAAAAAAGACTAAGCGTCTCAACTACTACACCCAAGTTTTGACCTGCACTCGCCGTATTTTTTTTATTAACTTTTTCAACAGTTATGACATAAAATAAAATTGCCCAACCGATTGCTGCTTTATCATTTGCCCACCTCAAACAGATTCTCGTAGACATTTAAAATAACGGACGTCATCTCAGCCAAGCAGCGGCATAGTAATGAGGGTAGTTGATTCATTTACTTAGCGTTGCTTTGAACTCTTTAACTGCGTTTAAATTGCAAAGTCAAGGCATTGAACTACAAAAATACACACAAATATGTGCTCATAAAAGCAATCGCAAACTCGCCGTTTCAAGCGGTCAACGCAAACGCCACCGCCGCCGCCGCCGCCACTGGGCGATTTTGTCAGCAACCGCACCTCGCGGCCTGGCCTGGTAATTCAATTAAAGTTGACTGGCCCCAAAGTGTCGCTTACTGCCACACTCTTGGTCGCTCTTTGCTCTAGTCGGCGCTGATGCTGCCGATGTTGTTGCTGGTGATTATTGTGCATCTTCGGTCGCATTCAGCTGCCGAGTAGCAAGGCGCTTCCTCTACTGCAAGTACTCGTTTTCAAGTTTCTACTATTTACACTTTTTTTTTTGCTCTTCAAGTATCTAGTTAATGCATTTTCATACTTTTTCTGGGTTTAATTACAAGTGTTGCAATGCTGTTGTGTGAACTTCTTGCGTCAAGGCCTCATCGCCGCCCGCCTACGGTTCGCTCGGCCGTTGAAGTACTTATTTAATCATATTTTTTATCTCTTCTAGATTTGCAGATTTTAATGATTTTACTTTTGTTTTCCACAATAATTGCAACAACATCGAAAACTACGTTGGTTGTCGTTTCTGTTGGAATTCTTCGGCGGTCGTGTTTGTTATTTTTAAATTTATTTTTTTGTGTCATCCGTTTTGATATTTGTATTTTCCTCTGTGCCATTTTTTGCTTTTGTTATTTTACTTTTTCACTTTTTCTGCACTTAACCGTCCATTATGTGTTGGTCTCGAGGCTGTTTTATTTTACGACGCGCAGTTGCCATTTGTCGCTCAGTCACATCTATTGTGTTTGGTTACTCATTTGTTAACAATTTTGTTTGTTCGTCTGTCCGTGTTGCCAGTGCTGCTACCTTCCATCCAAGGCATCATTTTTCGCTCATTTTTTTTTCTTAAGATTTGTGTGCACAGCAATGGGACTTTTTGTGCGTGACGTGTTGCTATTGCTGTTGCTGCGTCGTTATTGTCGTCGTCGACTTTCCGGCCTTCCGCGTCACCATCTGATCTGACAAAGCGACTGTCAAGTGCAAGTTGGTCAGCAGTGGCCGGTAGCTGATAGCCGCCAGTCACATCACCTAGTCACCCAGTCGACCAAGTATTTTGCCATTTCATGTCGGTGTCAGTTAGGTCATTTACTTACGGGGTTAGTTCATAATTTTTAATTGCAACTGTTATTGCCCACACACTTTTATGGCCGGCTCTGTGCGAAAGCTCTTGATGACAGCAGCATCCGTTGGCGGCCACAGTGGCAGATGTTGTGGCTATTTGTTGATTTGAAGTATTTGTTTTTTTTTTGCTTAGTTGTAGTTTGTTTTAGCATTTGTTATTTGCTCATCTAAACTTATTTCGCAAATTTATGCAAAAAAAATATCAAGTTATTATTTTTTCGCTTACTTATCTTTAATTGAGGCGGCTGTCCAGACCTGTTTCGTTGGCAATTAGCACTGAACTCGAGCAAAAAACAAATACATTGCAATGCAGTGCTAATTTTTTATGCAAATTCTTTATGCGTTCAACTCAAAAATATGGTTAATTTAAGTTGGCTAGCAGTTTCCAACAAAAAAAAAAAAATTTACGAAAATCGTCAGAGCTTCTACTTTAATAGCATGACATATGTAAATACAGTGGTGGCCAATTGATTTGCAACCAAATTCAAAACGACATAGTTTACTACTTACATACATCTATTTATTTTTAAGAATTTTCAATTAGAATTTAATTCATTCTCTAATATATCAACCCAAATTTAAAACTTTCTAAAAAAACTTACAAATAATTTCAACAAATTTGTATATAAATTTTGAACTTTTTTCTCAGAAGCATTAGAATTTTATTGAGTATGCAATTTAATAGCGCATTAAATTTAAGTAAAACAATGTGAATATTTCGAGCGGATATGAATTACCGTTGAATTTTTAAAATCTGTTTTTTGACGCATTTGCGACGAATATGCCAAATGAATTTTTATATGGAAGAAAGTCACAACATCCTTGACAAAAAAAAATTCTAAAAATTAAACGGTAATTCCCATGATTCAATAATAAAAGGTTAGATCAATATTGACAAGGGAGTTTTGACACTCCCTTACAAAACGTTGCATATACGAAGTACGGAAAAAGGGCAAATAATGCGTTCCCTTTTTGTGAAACTAGGAGTAGCATAGTATGGAAAGTTTGCAAATAGTGGTAGAAAACAATATGTTAATTTTAACATATTTGCAAGAAATTTTGTGCTTAAATGGCAATAAAAAATATTACCTCAATTAAGTAATTTAACTGCTATTTAGTAAGAATATTAAAACTGCAAGCTATAATTATGTTATGGTCAAAATTATTTTTTTTTATCACTTTGCGACAAGTATATTTCTTACTACAAAGAAGTTTTTTATTCGGACTTTATTGTGTTGATAGAGTTTTAAGAAAACCACAATAATTCGAAATTTTAGAAAGAAATCTGTATATATTAAAAGAAAAATAAATCAAACTTCATAACTCAAGAATTTAGTTCTTAAAATTTCTTGTTTTGGCATTTGGATGATTATTATGTCACATTATATTTAATTTATTTAAACCCATTACTTCTAGATATAACAAAACTTTCCACTCTGTCACATCGAATTTATATGCGCGTGAAAAGTGTTCAATAAAAAAACGCGTCATTTATACACATTTACATGAAATATTTACGAGACGGGGTCAATCTTGTAATCAGAAAAAATGCTGTCATTAAAATCCGGATTTAAACTTACTGTTTACGCGCACATAAGAAACAAAAAGTGTTGACTGTTAGTTTTTGGTATTAAAAAATACTACTATTATTATTTTTAGAAGCAACACGGTTTTGATGCTTAGGGAGCTGTTTGACAAAAAGTGAGCGAGCTAGCTGTTTATAATTTAATCATGGGTAATTCCTAGCTACTTGAAGTTTTCACATTGAATTGGTTATAATACTGAATACCCAAAATCATTCTAACACTTCTGAAAAAAAAAAAAATAGAATTGAAAATTTGCTGTATTCTGCTTTTATGTAGTTTAATGTAAGGGAATGCATTGAATTTGAATTGAAAATACTTAAAAATAAAAAAAGTTAATTAAACTATGTAATTTTGAATTTGGTTGCAAATCAATTGGCCAAAATAACACACATCAAAACAAAATGTTTTTTTTTTAATTTAAGCTTCAAGCAACTTTTCAAATTTTTTTCCGAAGTTTGTGACCTTATAAAATACAGCAGCAGTAGAACAAAAGCTAGTGCACAACCATAATAAATACATCATATCTCAGCTGTTGCATATATGTATATACACACAAAAGTAATAAACGTTGCTTGAATGTATGTTTGTATGTTTTTTTGTATATACATCCATCACTGCCACGAATGCCGTTCGAATCAATTCAATTGCTGGCATTGTACTGTTTATAGCCTTTTCCTGTCTCATGATTCGCACAGTCTTTGTTGCTACCATTTACGCTGCCGCTGCTGCTGTTGCTCCAAACCTAAACACTTCCTCTTTCATTGGTGGAGGCAACCTTTCATGCCTTGGCGTTTGCCTCGACAGTCGAAGGTTGTGCGGCCGCTCGAAATTGGCTCGAAAGGCTACATTAGAGACTGAGGCCCTGGTAGGTGCTTGGGGTACAAACTTTGCTCATTTATTTGTTGCGGTTATTAAATAAGTTAAGTTTTGCTGTACACAACGGCAACCAAAAGCAGAAACTAATAAGTGTTCACAGTAAAGTAGCAACAACAACGAAAATAGTTAATGTTAAAAAAGATAAAGAAAAAAAAAACAACAATTGCTACACAACAACATGGCAAAACATTACCTATAACAATAGAAATAATGGCCTGCTTTCGCAATCTGCTCCGCTACACACGCTCACAAGGGGGAGCATCGCATCAACGGTGCGGCGTGCAGCAGCCAGCCAAGCAGCCAGTTGCCACAGCGCGCAACGGAGCTTCATTCGGAGCTCAATTTGTTTGTGTGTGCATAATAGCTTGCAACAGGAAGTTAAGCCACCAACCAGCAGCGAAATCAAAGCTACCAAATATGTGTGCGATGTTGTACTTGGTGGTGTTGTTGTTGTTGTTGTTGCATGGCTTATTGGTGCTGGTAACTTGCGCCGCCGCCACACTTTCCATTCATGCCACATGCAAACGGAGCATATGAGTTGTGGCAAGCGACGAGCCAGCGATGAAATGTGTTTTGTTGCTATAGCAATCTGAATTATTGCTACTTTTCGTCATTGCATCAGCAGCAGCACCAGCAGTAGCAGCGTCAGCCTACACTCGCTGATTTGCTAGAGTTGTTGTTGTTGCCCTCGTTGTCCCTTGCCCGCCTTCCACAGTCGCTGTGCCCCCCCACAACTACTTAGCCTGGCTGCTTGGTCGGCTGGCTGGCGCTCCAGTGGCGTGGCTCAGCGCCTCGCAAGGTTTTCTTTTAGGTTCCAACTTTTTGCAGCCAGCTAACTTGGTTGGCTCTAACTTTAGCTGTGGCAATACGCCAATAACGTGACTTATTACTTTCGTAACTCATTTTGCCGGCTTGTTGGGCTACAGCTATTGTTTTTGTAGTAATATTTTTTCATTTGTTGCTTGGGTTTTGGTTTGCTACATGTTGTCGTAGTAGTCGCAGTTGTATTTGTAGTTGTTGTAGTTGTTGTTGAAGAGGCTCAACACAGTTGGCAATACTTAGTAATTACTTTTTCTTCGGCAGCATTCTTCTTCTGGCAAAGTTAAGCCAACTGTTGTTTTGCTCAGCATTGTTTTTGCTTTCTACTTGTTGTTATTGCTGTTGTTTGTTTTCTTATAAACTTGCAACTGGCACTCAAAGTTTTCCTCACACTTTTCTTGCGTGTTTGCCAATAGTTTTTCTATATCCCATTCTTGGCTGCTTTTGTATCGTTTCCTCCGTTTAGTTTTACTCGACTAGATTTTCTATGGATTTATTTACTTTTTGTGCATGAAAGTTTATGTTTTTGTTGCTACGAAACTTTGTCTAAACTTTTCAGTGCACTTACATCCTCGTTAAGAAATCTGTTAGTCTAGCGAAGTGTTAATAATTGTGTAATCAATATTTTATTTCTTTTACACTTTTTTAGTTGTAGAATTGGAGTGATTAAATAAACGTTATGCAATATTTGTTTTTGGTTTTTAATTGGTGTCATTCGAACCAGCGATTCGAAATGAACAATTGGTTAAGATTTTGTAAAGTCAAGGACGCGGATCTCGGAACGTAAAGTGCGACGTACATTTTGGGTTTTCCATTGGTTACACCTTTTCTGCATTTTAGGTGTCGATTGAAATATGTACTTAGTGAAAATTTATTTTAAATGTTCGAAGCGAAAGAAGTTCTTTACTCCGTTTCTCAATTGCGATGCTAACAACTTTGCAATTCTCAACCTGCTTATGAAATAGTTTTTAGACATACCGCAACTTTCAAGCTGATCTATGAATATGAAAATTATTTATATTAGCAATTGATTTAGACTTTGATTGTAGTTTCTATTTAGGGTAGAAGTTAGATATCACCACATTTACCCTCCATACTTGCTTTCCTAGATTAGCCTTAATTAGTATATCATTTCTACGTTGTAAATTTTTGTAAATAATTAGCGGACACGAAAGGTGTCGTATTGTAGTAAAGTCATTAAATTTAAAGAATTCCCTGTTGTGTTAGTTTACAACCTTTTTCTGTGCAATGCAATAAAAACAAAAAAAAAGTTAGAGCTACCGAAAATGTTTATGACTACACAACTTTACGACATTTTACGTCACCTTACGCATCTCCTAAATAGCTAGATTTTTTGGCTTTTATCACTCGATTTACGATATGTACCTCTAAGCTATGAAACGCTTTGCTATTTACGATGCTTTTACTCGCCAATTGTTTTCATATTCGCAGCTGTAAACACATCAATTATTTTAAATTGGAAATCACTAACCATTTTATTGCCTTTTAGGTTCTTTTACGGTTTTGCGAAAGCGATTATCTCACGGATATTTTTTATAGCAAATTTTTGCATTTTATTTTTTTCCAGTTCCGCTTTGATTTATGGATCAGATCGTAAAAGTATTAAGTACATAAGTATGTGCCAAGAGGAACAAATTCGCTTTGCCGGCACATTTGGTTATGAGCAAGCTGAATCTATTTGCAACGAATTTCGCGAGCCAAGCTCTCTGCGCAATTGAAGAGTGAACTAAAAACAAAAATTTTTGAATTTTTGTCAAATCTCGATGTCAAATAGTTTTAAATAATTTTTCGGTGTGCTAATCACTCAACTGTTGCAAATAATCAATACTCCCCTTAAAGTGATATTGATTGTTTAGCTCTCACGAATTATTTCTTTGTGTTATATTGTGGCGAAAATTTGCTAGTAAAGAAGTACATGCTCGTTATTTTATTTTAATATGGATTGCCTGCCGTCGAAAAGTGGAGCGTTTGAACACACTTGCGTGTGAAAGCTTTCGATTGTTGAAGGCAGTAGTTGTGTTTAGCAGTGTAGAGCTTTTATGTGGACATGTGTCGGCAATTGCCGCAAGGTTGGTAAATACCCAATAACAAAAACTATTAAATTGCCACTGAACTATACACCGTTGTAATGGCAAGCAATTACTAACTTATTAGAAGTTATTATTTTTGCTTTTTTTTTTTTGAGCATTTCTTTCGATTTGTATTCATGGCCTTTCCAACTAAAATTTGTAACTTAAAAATAGTTGTTTTACTATAAAATATTCTTATCTTTATGATCTCACCTTCGCTTGTAGATAATTTATAGCATCGCAATTTCACACTTTCGCATTCGGTGCCATCATCACCTTTTGCCCACGCCAGTTCTCTGACCGGGTGCCCCAGGAAGAATAATCTGCAATAATGTGTTTACATCTTTCTTCAACTTCGGCCATTTATTTACTTATGCATTTGACTCGCTGGCTCCATTTAAAGACGAAAGTCTCCAACATGTTACTGCTTCATTGCCTTCTGGCGTTTTCGTGTTCTAAATCAGTCATTCCATTCCATTGCATTTCTCCATTTGGCTGAGTTCGGCGCGCACGCGCATTCTGTGTTGCTGGAAACGTGAAACGTCAAGTAGCACGACAAGAGCAACAGCACGATCTATTACCACCGCGACAACTCCAATTACAACTCTCCAATTACCTTCATTAACAGCGCCGTACAAGCGTCCATTTTACCTTGCTTTTTTTTTGTTGTCAAAATAAATTACAAAAACTGGCCTGGCGTCAGCTTTGACCAACTTTACTGCTAGTCTCAGCCACGTGGAGTACCTTAAGCCAGGCGAATATAATTGTTAAGACGAAACACTTTGACATACATTTAAATTTGACTTGTTTTAGGTTTCTACTTTATTTTCAATGTTTTTGTTGTTTACTTTTTACTTAAATTTTTTCTCGTCAACGTTTGGATGCTGTGACAGCGTTAAGTGGCGCAACATAGCTGAAAATTATATATTTACTAGTAGGTCATGGAGCTAACCGTTTGCCCTAGAGATTCTTGCTTAAGTGTTTAATTTTTTGAAAATTTTTTTCTTCTACAAATTAACAGTGATAAAAACTAATTCTAGGAATTCTGCGCTTAATTTTTTTTTTTGTTAAAGCAATAGGCGATTTTGAAAGCTTACAACAAAAAGTTGAGTGTAGTAAAAGTTCTGAAGACTTATAGTTTCCATAGGCATTAGGTTAAACATTTTTGCGAAAAAGTTAAATTGTTTAAACTTTCGCCTTAATCACAACACCATACACACCTACTTAATAATACAAGTAATTGGCGCTTTCACTACATACATATCTCAGTGTTTGGCCGAGCTTCTCCTACCATTTGTGGTGTGCGTCTTTATATTCTACCACAAATGGAGGTATCTACGATTTTGTGCCGACTCCGAACGGCAGATGTATTCTATGAGAGCTTTTTCATGGCAGAAATACCCTCGGAGGTTTGACATTGCCTGCCGAGTGGTGACCGCTATTAGAAAAAACTTTTTTTATGATTTAGATTTTACTTGCCCTGGCTGAGCTTCGAAACTCGAACCCAGCGGCATATCGAGCAATAGCACGCACCGCTACCCACTCAACCACAGCGGCCATATACACTCCTACTTTGTCCGCCAAAATACAAGTAAGCTATCTAACAAGCCAGTTGTTGAGATTCTGTTGTATCTACTCAGTGGAAGGATTGAACTAACTCCAAAAAAAAGTTTTAGTTTTACTTATTTTCTAAATATGAAAGGCTTTTTCTAAGAACTCTGATTATATTCCTATATAACCAGTAAGGGTTTTCTAAAGCTTCCGGCTTAAATTTGAGCTTAAAAGCCCTTCTAAATTTTTCATTGCCATGAGCATGAGGCGAAGAATTTGTTCAAGCTTTCACTATAAAATCATAAGAAGTTTAGCGGTAGTAAATATTTTCGTTTCTTAAAGCGAATAGTTATAAACTCAAGAAAGTGTAATTATTTATTCTTAAATTCAGTTTTTTTTTGTTCTACGTCATATCAGCTGCAGGGTCACATAACTATTTATTTAATAATTTTTTGGTACTGATTTTAGAAGAATTTTGTATTTCATCATATTTTTTAACTTAATTTCCTCTCAGCTCTCCGATCTCACTCGCAAGGAGTTAGATTGACTTGACAGTGGTTTGGTGTATTAAATAAAAAAATGATTGCTTATTGCAATTTGTTGAATAAATTAGTAAAAATCATCATATTTGAATTAAAAGTGTTCATCTAAAATTACTATACTTAGTTTTTTTTTAGTATTTTTTGTTTTTATATGTTTCTCTGCAATAAATTTAGTTTCAATAGCCAAATAAACAAGCTCAGCGGGATGAGCTAATAGTATTTATTAACAATTTGCACATAAAATATATTAGCAACTTGTTTGGCTACTTAACTGATTTTATAAGCAAGCGAAATCTTTTGCTTCGCGCACATGGATACACGGGCATACATACTTATCGAACTATGCATGTACATACATATCTAACATATATTTATATTATGTATTACCTGTGCTTTGCCTTATGGAATCGCCTTTTGAATTAGCGGTTCACGCCATTTATCTACATAGCTCTGGGTGCGCTGACTCATCGGTGAAGGCAGAGTGAGGCGTGTTTTACAAAACACGTTTTAAGTCAAGTGTGCCGTTTTTTGCTTTTGTTTTTGATTTTTTTTTTGCTATTGCTGTTGGCTTTGTTGTTGCTTTTAGTACGTGCTGCGCTGTGCATAATTTTTATTAATTTCCTCTTTTTATGGCTGACTTCATGATTTTTTATATTGTCATAACGTCCCAACGGGATTTCAACGACAACGATTTGTTGTTTAATTGTACTTTTTTTTTTCTTTATTGTATTTGCTTTTATTACAAAAAAATGCGTGCCTTTTATTGTTGTTATGATTCATGAACAGCAGCTTTTGGCTTCTTTCTTTTTTTTTTTGCTTATTCAAACAAAATGCTATATTTCATAATCACACTTTTCTCTGGCAAGTTTTCATGTTTTCAAGGGAGATAATCGTGAATCACAAACTGATTCGACGTAATTTGCAGAGTGTATCGACAACAATCTATTGAGGAATTGCGGGATTTTGATAATTTGTCTTATTCAGCATTTTAATGTGAATTTGCCTTTGCCTTGTTTTATTTCTTGTTAAATAAAAGTTTTTCGTCAAAATACAATTTGCCACGAAATTCTATGGACTTGCATTGCTTTTTTCGACGCTTAATGATTTTTGTTTGGTCTTAGAATGAATTAGAAAAAAATTGGGTAATTTCCAAGAACTCGTTTTCTGTTTGATAATTGTTTATTTAATTTTTTTATTTGCATATGTACGTGCGAATTTCATTGCGCTAAACTTTGAAATTTAAATTGTACAACGCGTTCGCTGTTCGCTGCTTCATTCTGCAAGCAGACATCACGAAAAGATTGGAAGTGACTTACTTGTCTTGCCGTTTGTTTGTTGATGCTTTGCTTGGGATGCATGAAAGCAAAATTATAAATATAACAGTAAATTAAAACTAAAGCAGCAATTGCCAGAAATTGAATTGGGTCAGCTGCTCTGTCGACAATTGGCTGACACTTAATTTTCGATGTCCACTAAAAGTGCTGCACTGAGTTAACAGGCTGCAGAAATCTTCGCAGTGAAATGAAATCAGCGCAAATATTAGCTCTAAATCCGTCTATACGGGCCATTTAAATAATCATTTTGTACGCATTTCACCAAAAAATTAATTTTAAAGTTGCTCATAAAAAGTGAAAGTTTATTTTAATGTCAAGTAATCAGGTCAAATTTTATGAAGCTTGTCAAGAAGTTGCTTTAAATTAAATAAATTGTATAAAAACAATAAAGATTTTGGTTCGAAAAAATGTATTAATCACCTAATTATGTGATAAAAATCAAAAAATAGGCAGGAAAATTAAAATTGAGTGCCGCCAGAAATATTCTAAAAAATGTTAATACATTTTCTGAATTGGAAAGTCTTTTTCCCTCTTTCTTTTTCTTCTACTATTTCTCAACCCATAAATTTTTATATTTCAAGTACAATATACCTTAACAAAATTTCATTTTTCTAATTGCATTACAAGTCAAAACCACCTACAACACAAAACTACCCACCTTTGTCAACATAAATTCTTAATTTGCTTAAATGGCCCACAGCAAAAGAAATTATAAAAAAGAAATAGAATGCTTCTGCGCTAAAATGACAAAGTCGTAAATCAAATAATTAATTGCGCAGGCATCCTTGACCCACACACACACACACACACACACACACACTAATCCACTCGCACTCGCCCACATAAACACTCATCTGCGTGCCAATAAAAGAAGGCGAGGAAATGATTGAACCCCAACGCGTTGAGCATTGTAAAAGCTTAAAATAATGGAAAGCTTAAGAAAAATGCAGAAATATAAGCAGCAATGAAAACAGCAAAGAATTCCAACGCAAAAAGCAAAAAAAAAATAATAGATAATTATAAAAAAATAACAGTCGGCTTTTCTTCCTCTCCCAAAAGCTGCTTCTTACATGCGAGCACTTCTATTTTGCACGTTGTCCATAAGTTTGCTATGCAAAGCGTCCTTTGAACAGGATATCCGATGGCGTTAATAGCTGGAATGTCAAAGTGGCAACAAAGCGTTGGCAGCAATGGCTCGACTGGAGGTTAGGGAGTGGTTTAAAAAAAAAAAGCATAATGCGCATGAAAAAAAAGGAAAGGTCAGCGGGGTTGTAACGGCACAAAGCGTGAAATGACATGCAAACTGCCGCTGCTCCTTCAATTCTTGCTGCTATTGGTTCACAGAAAAACAACGCAAAACCCTGTTGGGTAGGTCCTGACAAATTGGCCACTACATACATACATATATTTAGTTGAGAGGTCGATTGTTGAGGCAAAAAAAAAACAACTATCGCTTAATGGTTTTTTGCGCCACACAAAAATCAAGGCCATTTCATAGTATAGAACGAAAGGTATTTTGTGTTAAAATATACAGCGAAACCGAACGGCAGATAATTTTTATGCGAAGCTTTCTCATGGCAGACATACATTTGGAGCTTTGCCACTTTCTGCCTAGAGTCCACGGTTATTAGAAGAAAACGTTCATCCACCTTGAAAAAAAAAACTAAGACTCTAGAAACTAGTCGCCCATACACACGAAAAAATCAAATTCATTTTAACGCACGAGTTTATTTTCGACAAGTTCGCCCGTAATCGGACGAACGCCTTGATTGGAAAACGGTGTTTGTTGTTCTAACGCACTCGGCGGAACACGTCGGTGTTGGTGTTTTTATTTTTGCTTATATTTACAATGTTGATTTCTCGGAAATGCTATTTGCATTTTTCAAGGAAACTGATTATTGAACTATTTTTTATGCGCATAAATCTTACCTTTCACTTTTATGTAACTCTAATCGCTACTTAGATGCTCGCTTTGTATTAAATTAGCGAGGGTGTGAACTGACTCGGTGCGATTCTGAGTGTTATTATTCCAACAATAATTGAATATAATAGCAGGCAAAACAGGCTGTGAAAGTCACAATAAATGAATATGTATTTATTATAGATTAGCGGAATTATTTTTAATTTTTTTTAATAAACATTTTCGATATTGTTTTGCTTAGAGAAAATAATAAATACGTCGCAGACTCTGTAATTTTGATAAAAAAAAAAGTGAGTAACAAATGTATGTACATCTTATGTAAAAACAACAACTGCCGAAAACATAAATCTCAATCAAGGTTTGCGTCAAATTTTGTAAATTAAAGATTCCTTCGCACGCTCGTCTTTACAGCCTTTCTTCCGCCCTTCTCGCGAATTTAGCTGTGTGTGCGCACTGTTTTTTTTTTAAGTTTTTTGTTTTTATCATTTTCTCAAGCATAAAATTTATGATTTGCAATTATTACTGGCAATCAACGGCAGTGGCTACATTTTCAATAGAATCAGCAAAAACAATGTAAACAACAAAAATTAATATGAATAACAGAAACAACGTGATCATCAATTGATGTCACTCAGCGGGCATTTAAAGCGCTCGCTTTTGCTTCGATAGCAGCGAACAGCAATTGTTTTTTTTTTTTTTTTATTTGTGTTTGTTGCTTCCCGCGCTGCGTCTACAAATGTTAATTAAATAAAATACACACATGTCCACTTTGTTGTTGTTGCTCGTTCACTTGCTTGCATTGTAGATTGTTGTTGCTGTTGTTATTGCTTTACCATAGTGGCGATCAGCTGTGGTCATTTATGTATGTATGTATGTGTACAACAAATCATATCGTGACACGATGACAGGCAAGAATTAAATTGCCAACAACAACCACAATGTTAGCAGTGCAAATCTAAAATTAATTGCTTCAACAAATTTGAACTTGGCTTGTCAGCGAGCGGAGCTGTGCGCTTTGCACTGTCCACTGGCCGATCCGCCAGTTCGCCCAATTGGCGGTGGCGTTTGCACGTTTAGCGCGTCGATTGTTGCCAAACTCGTGCACTGCCGCAGCGATGCAGCATAGCAGTACCTATGGTTTGTGTACATGTAGTAAGAGTATGCAGTTGGGGGCAGCTGTGCGGTGACATTGCCGTCACACACTAAACCATTTTTTGTTGCTCACCACCGCAGCACTGCTCGATCAACGATCGACGTCAATCGCTAAGCTCGGCGATCGTGTGTATCTAAGTGGCCGTACATTTCACAGGCGCTCATGAATCGAACGGTTGCCTCAAACACACAATCAAAAGTTATTCATAAAAATTGCTTTAATTAATTTAAAATGCAACAACAACTGGTGTTAGTTAATGTATTGTGGAGCTTAAAGCCCAAAACTTGACCAAAACAAAGCGAAGAAATGAATGAAGTGATGAGGTGAAAAAGTATGAAGAATTCTAAAATAGAGTGTAAGTGAATAAAGCAAGGGTAACGCGATGAGGTGAAAATGTTGTTAATTTTTTTTTTTTTGTAATGTTTGCTAAAGCCACTCAATGGCCCACATCGAAAGCTCTCTTCACATCGCAGCAAAGATAACATATCAATTCACGCCCATTACCGCGCCACCGCTCGTTCGTGTAAACAAGTGAACTATAAAAGAAAATTGCAGGCGCTTAAAGAACTGCTACTTGTGCACAAAGCTCACCGCTCGATGTCTGTGGATACATACATAGTTTGACAATGCAATCGATCGCGAGTGCGATCGTGATCGCGTCTCTGTTGGATGACGCGCGTGTGTCACAAATACGATCAGCCGTTGTGTAAATAACGCGAGCTGTCAGGGCGGGGGCTTGCTTACGACGGTCCGTGCAAGCGCATTGAATGCGGCTAGTACTAGTTAGTTGGTCGACCGGTCGAGCGGCTAGTTGTCTGATTGGTACACGCGATCGAGTCATATTTACGGCGATCGCGACAAAATCAACGTGAGAACAAACTAAATAAAGAAATAAAAAATAAACGTTAAAAATAACCGAACAAATAATAGAAGCAAAAATATTAAACTTAGCTGAAAAGAACTTAGTTGGGAGCTGCGCTGTTGACGACAGCTGGTGATCTGTAGTCATTAGCGATCGTGTGCATAATTTTATAATTTTGCAAATATTAACAAAAGTTGTCAAACCCAATCATAACTTTGTTTATTCAAGTGTGGCAAAAGACTGCCAGCATTCGTTTAATCGTTGCCCTTTTCGAATAACGCGCAGTGCGACGTGAAAAAATAAAATGAATCACTCTGTGGTATAAACTGACCTGCTGACATTTTAAAATATACACAATTGTTAGGCAATAAATGCAATTGCCTTGCATTTATGCACTATTTGTCTCGAGAAAGACAAAATTAGGTTTATTTATGCGAATATAAGCAATTAGGAAATTAATGCTATTCCAATTGAATGCGTTCTATGTGTCTTAAAATAAAATCAGTGATAAAGAGTATTAATTAAATCGCTCTTGTCAAGTAAGGTTAGTTTGATTACTATGTAATATGAATCCTACGTGTTAATGTGAAATAAATTCAAACGAAATTGAAATTTCACAGAAAGTAAATTAAAAATATTTCAAATGTAATTGACAATTTCTCGCGATCAAAGATCGTGACACGGATCGTGGCAAAACCCATAATTGAAAATGCAGTGGGCGAAAGCCCAGGTGGGTCGCTGAGCTAATTATTTAATATGCAAACTATTGATCGCAGGAAAGATCACTGATCGTTCATCGGCATAAATGAGATATACATAAATGAAATTTCTTATGAATTAAAATTGTTAACTAATTAAGCAACTTGATTAACCTTTTAAGCAAGTTTTGGGTCAACAAGACTTTTTTGTGTTCTCAAGCAACTGATCGCGATCATGATCAAGTGAAAAAATTATAACCAGACGGGATAGCAACAACTGCTTTCAAAACTATATCAACTCGCAAGTTACGAAGTAAAAAGCCTATGTTTGAATAAAATTCACGTATCATAAATTATTAATAAAAGAATAAAAATAAAAATTAGCAGCTGTCTAAACCTCGTGTACACGTGACGTAACAATTGCGAATTCACGCTGCTAATGACAACAGTAGCGTTAATAGCGTTTTCCTACCTCGTTCCACTTAGTTCGTACTATATAATTCCTGAACTCTCTGAATCGTGGTATTAGTGAATGAGAACGCTTTCAAGTATGAAGAATAAAATTGAATTTACACAGCTAGCTAATGAAACAAATGTGCTTTTTAAATAAACGTAAACTATGGTGTTGAAGTGAAGGTTGTTTCTCACAAAAAAACATTGAAGTGAAGAATTTGTGAACCCAGGCGAAAATGTGCAAAAAAGTAAAGCGAGAATTGATATAATTAAAGAACTTGTCTTAAAATGGAGCAAAGCTAAACAAGTAATCTTCTAACGCAAAAATAATATATTACGTTTGTGAAGTCATTCCTAAGCGATTCAATTTGTAGCGCCCAAACATAAGGCATTACCAAAAGCTGGCCATAAAAGTCTGAACATTATAAAAGTCATATGCATTTTGATTGCTAATATCCGTGTTGTAATCACCGCCCGCATTGTATGATTCCACACTTTTTTGCACCAACTTACAAAATATATGCAAATAAATGTTGAAACTTAACGTGTCTCTTCCGCATTCGTCGTCAGAGCGTCATAGACACAGACAAATTCAGGACGGATTTTGCAAGGTTCCCAAAAGCGCCATAGTTTGTGGTTATAGACTGGCAGCGAGGGGGCAGGCAGCCGCTCGTTTCACGGCAATGTGGCATTGCTCACTTAATGTTCGCCTGCGTATATTAAAAGTCATGCAAACGCAAAACAAATAATTCGATCTTTTGCCATTCTTTATTTGTTTTCGTGCATTTAATTTGTTTTTCCACCTCTGACGCATAATTGTTTGACAATAATCCTCTCCCCTCTCGTGAATAACAAAGCCGGCGCTCATTGGCTCATTTTGACTCACCTTCTTCATTTCACTAAATGCGAGAAATAAATAAATATTTAAATAATGAACGCAAGCTTTTTGCCATACATTGTGTGTGTGGCTTCTTTTGGACTATGTTCTCTTTCACCGTTGTTCACCATTCTTTTACATCGCGCTTCTTTGTATGCTTGTGTTAGTGTGTTTGTTCGTTTGTATTGCTGGTTGTTTGTCTCATTTAAATGCACAAGTAATTGTCATATTAATTAAACTTTCAACTGACTGTTTAGTTGAATTCGATTCGTTTAATTTACTTGAACACTAGCCGCTGTACTCGTCTCCTTTAGCTTCTGTGGTTGACTCTTGCGCTTGCCAATGCTACAACTCATCGCTCTCCCACTCGGGCACTCTTCAATTTACCTCTATAATGGCACCACGCAATTGTCATTAATTAAAGCTTTCGTACGTCACACCCAACACCACTGCAATCGCTGCTCAGCTGTTTTGCAATTGAAATGTTAACAATTATCTATTAAATTTTATATTTTCCTGCATTCACCCGCTTTCGCTGCGCTGGCTGACCTTACCTGCCGCTAAACAACTTGTGCTTTCTGTTGTTGCAATGGCTTGCAAATACTTTCCTGGTTTGCTGTCGTTGCTTTGTATTTATTACGGCCGTGTCGCGTTTTCGTGTTCGTGTCAATCTAGAAAATTAAAATTTGTATATTAAATTCTATGTACACACTCGTATATCTCATGAACGCGTTTGTCTGTGTGTGTTTGTGTTTGCTACAATCACCGAAATGCTTGTTTGTTCATAACTTTTTCTATTGCTTTCTTGCATGCAAATATTTACCGACGTCAAACGCCAAACGTCCATTTCGGTTCTTGATTGAGGAAGCAATTTAGTTTACTTTCGATGTGAACTTGTTTCTTAAATTAAATTTATGTGTATGTATACACATTTATCGAGGTAAAAATATAAAAATCTAAATACAGAAAATTATATAAAAAATTTCAAAAAAAAAAATAATAATAAAGAACTATACATTAAAAAAAAACTGGAATTCAAATTAATAATAAAGTTATAAAATTCAAAAACCCATTTACGTGATATTAGAAAAGGCATTTTCAAATAAAACACAAGCAACAACTACACAAACAAGTCAAATAGCGGCAGATCAGTTGCTTGTAGTTGGTTTGTTTAAGGAAGATGAAATAAACACAACAGCCAACTGGGCTAGCGTAGCGCAATATGTAGCATATTGGCTCTGCAACTCCGAGCTCCCGTGTTCAAAGCCTGGGAAAAGTGGTTATGAAAAATAAATTTAATTAATTTAATAAAAAGAAGTCTGATGAGGAAATGTGGTGATTTCCGAAATAGTACTATAACTTCTACCATTAAAAACTGTTGGCCTTGAGCTCAATAAAATTGTAAATTACTAATTTCTAAATATGTAATAAAAAAATTTAGCATTTGTTTTTAAATTAAAAAATTATATTAAGTTTTTGGTTAAAAAAAAATTGTTTGAAATGACGAAGAATTGATAAAACTACTTACATTAATTTAAAATATCTATTAAGTAATTTTTATATAAAAGATATGTTAAAATATTTTTGTTCAATTAAAAAATGTTTTAAATAACATTTAAATAAAGAATATCATAAAAAAAATCCAAAAAAGGAACATTTACAAGAATTTAAAAGAAAGATCACCTCACTATTAAAAAAAAATACTCGTATAGGCATGTTTAAATAAAATGTTAAGTATTGTATTTAAAAATGTTAAAAGAACTTTTTCTTAAAAATTAATTTAAAATTAAATTAAATTTAATTTAAAAAAAATTTTAAATAAATTTTTAAATAAAAAACAGGAAATTCACAAATATTTATTAGAAAAGAAAAATAAACAGCCGTGCCTTATTTAAATTCAGCAGTAATTTAAAAATTTTCTTGTGAACGTAAGTTATGTGCTCCAAAAATTACAATTTTTGCGTTGTGGCCATTCACAAGTATTCGTTTTTCAACTTTCCCTTTGCTGATTTGAGATGTCATCAGCAGAATTTTTAATAACAACCATATTTCAGTAAATACCTAAATCAAAAATTCCATTTAAAGAACTCACAAATATTAAAGAATATACATAATTACACATACAACAATAATAACAACTATTTGTCATTTCACGGAGATCGAAAACATTTGTACTCTCATTGGTCCCTCCGCAATCAGGTCAGTTTTAGTTAGTTAAATATTTCAATTGCTTTTTTGTTTGTTTGTACAAGTGTTTCTATTTTTATTATTTAAGTGTAGATTTTCAAGATAGCTCTGATCATGCCAGTATCTTTGAAGAGCCGTTTTTCTTCAATACAATTGTTTGTCCCTCAAATTCTGATTTCCTGCATACACATATCTGTCTATCTTTTGTCAAAATATTTTGCGCAGTTCTACCGCCTTTGTCGCTGGCGTGCTTCACAGAACAGCAATTTTCTTGCTATCTTATCATTGCACAGCCAAGTCGTTTACTTACAGACAAAGCGGTTTTTTCCAATTGCGAGTTTGTGATCGTTTTGTGCCGATATTTATTTTAAATACATATTTTAAAAGTTTCTATTATTTTTGCGTTCGCGTGCATCATGTCTATATACATATACATACATGCATATTTCTGAAATATTCCTACACTATTTGTCATTGTCACTGTTTTTGAGAAATATTTATTATTACATAGATAGTTCCTATGCATTTTAGCTTTCAAATGTTTTTCGATGAATATATGCGAGTATGTCCGCATTTGTTCAAAAAGTACTTCAATAATTGTGCATTTCACTTTATGGATTTCTAAGGTCATTAACGACATGTGTGCAGCTGTTTTTGTTAAAACTTCTTTAATAGTGTTACTAAGCGCATTTTTCTCAAACAACTTGTCATTAACTCTTCATTGAAATTAAGTTTGGCTATTGTACGAACAGAATTTTACCCATTTCCAGGCATTTGTTTGTATACAATTAAGACTACATACATACTTGTATATCTAAATGTATACTAATCCATTAAACTCAAATAATAACAGCAATTTTCTTTATTGCAAACTTCTAAAACTAGAACTAAGTTTTCCTAACAATCATCATTGAAATAATGTCTGTTAGATACCAGCTTTTTGTTTTTTTTTTGTCACTTACTCGCATTCTTTGAACTAAGTAGTTTATAGATTAACAGCGAAGGATGTCGCCTTTTGCCTCAGAATGGGCCGTCCAACTGGCGTCACTCATACGCCATGACGTGCTATCAGCGATACAAATAACTCTTAACATTTCCCTAATACTATGTTCTGACTGCGCAGTAAACTCAATCTTGTGGTTTTGAGTTTATGAACAACTGTTAAGCGTTCTCATTGTGGCATTTCAGAAACCTTGAGTGTAATTGACATTAGTTTATTTATTTCTGAATAAAAATATTGTTTTGTTTATATTCAAAAGTGTTTGTCAAAATAAATTTGTGCATATACATATTTAGAAATATTTGAAAAATATGAGCATAAACTTGAATATTTCTTGCTTAAAAAGCATCGCAATTACTAGTGCAATAAGTGGTTTTTCCTGGAGCTGCAAGCCTGCAAAAGCAAAATGATTTGTGTTGCTGCCCAAGCATTGGAACACGGCGGAAATTCTGATGACAACGGCGATGTTATGGAAAGCTCAGTCAATAGTGAAGGTGAAGGCAACAGCATGGTAGATGGCGACAATGGTGTTGGATTTCATTTCTTTAATTTGATTACCTTTGTTTACAAATATTGTACGAGAACGCTTTGATAAGTGAGTGACTTTTTAAATAAGTACTTAAATTATATTCTTTTCGGCAAAAATCGTTTTATGTCTCAAAATAATTTTCTTTTCACTCTTTACACTTAGTCCGGCGTTTTCCAATTATTTTATTCGTTCTCGAAACATTCGTTTGTTTCTGTGATGACCTCTTCATTTGAACCAAATCTCTTACCACCCAGCCATTTTCACAGATTTGGAAATAGAAAATAGTCGAATGGGGATATATTTTAAATCATACGAGGGGGTTACACGTTTACGTTTATGGTCGATTGTGAGCAAGCGCGGCACTTATCATGTAGGTAGATTTTTCATATCAGAATATTCGTGTGAAATGTGATTTATGGGGCATTGTCCCCATAATATTATCAATTATTATCAAGCCTTTCCTTGGTTTCGGTGATATTTTTTTTACGCAAAAAGTAATAACTAATCAGCAAACGAAATACACACATTTTTAATTTTTATTACAAATTAAGAACATAATTAAAAGGTCACTGACTTATAAAACCGTCCTCGTATTTGAAATAATGTGCTATCAAACCAGTAAACAGTGCAATGTTTAAAGCGAGTTAGACAAAAAATATTTGTATGGTAAACTCTGAGTTTATGAGTAGTGTTTGACGTTAAACTCCAAAAGTGCTCATAAACTCGAGTTAACGGCGAAGTCAGAACATAGTATTAAGTAGTATTACCTCATCAAAAGCGTTGCGCACATTATTTGTTGCAAAAAAATTAAAATATATTCCTTTGCAACTGGTTTGTGAGCTGCGGCTGTCGCTGCTGACAGACTGACTGACTGACTAACTGACTGACTGACTAACTGACTAACTAACTGACTGATTGTCATCATTGTTACAAACCAGATTCCCTGCTTATATTACTTTTTTCATATATTTATAATTTCACTTAAAATATGTTCAGACCTTTTGCCAGTAGAGCAACCGGCTATCCTTCTTTAGTCAAAATTTCTGTGCATGCCTTGAAGAAGTCCGGCGCATTAATACCAAAAGATTATACAATTTGGATTATTTTTAGCCTGCATAGCAGATGGTGGTGTTTCATTTCATAAATGCATTTTCCACTTATACTTACGTTGAAGGCCTTTCAAAATCCTCATACCAAATTATTTATTGTGTTTTTAACAGCTGCCTTCTTTATTAGTTTTCACGCAAAAGCAAACTGAAATTGTTTTTTTTTTTGTCTATTGCATTTGTGGCGGTGGAACCAATTAATGCGTTGACAATCTGTTGCTGCGTCTCTGGAGTAAACCAGAAACCCCACTCCCACCTCCTACATTTGTTGGGCTTAACCCAAGTGCTTTGCCTTTTGTGCGTGCAGAGATAAGAATGGGATGTATTATTTTTTTTATGTTCATATATACATATGTACATATGTACGAGTATATGTACATATTTACATGGCGGCGTATGTTTTGCTTGTTTGCATTTATGCAGATAGTACATATGTATGTACATATGTTTGCACTCGTTTGCTTGTTGTGCTTGCTCTAATTTGTACTGTGAATTATTTACCTATGTTTGTGACACAACAATGCTGGCAGCGAAGTGACAACGCAGCTCCGAGTTTGGCCATATGCGCGCTGATAAGCCATGCTGTCACAATAAGCTTGCCAGGCGTGCGAGGGGGTACGGCAGAAAGTTTAAGCTGCCGCGAAAAAAAAAATATCTTGTTACCAGCTGAAAACAATTAATTTCCATTTTGACGAACATACATACATACATACATACATACATGACGACAGTGAGGGCATGACAGTAATTATTTTAAATGTTATTTCAGAGATAGACAAATAATGAAGAAATGGTGCGCGGATTTACGAGAATACCAAATTTTTTTTTTTTTTACAAAATTATTGTCCAAAATTTACAACAAAAATATGAAACCGTGTTAGATAATGCATTCCAAATTTCACGTGGTCGAAAGTTATTGCAAATGAGTGATATAGATTGTCTAAGAGCACTGCATTGCGAATGTCCTTAAAAGGCTTTATTAAAAAAAACCTGAAAAATATAAGTATTTCTGAGCTCGATAAATGGCTTTAGGCGTTGGCGGCAATTAACTTCATATACATACCTAATGAAAACACATATTTCCAACTTTGGTATAATTTGCTATTTGCTTCTGATAATCAAGACAAAGGGCGTAGTATTTTTCTAGACGCCAGTGTGAATATCGCTTGAACTCCATACATATAAACTACATAATTAACACACCCACATGCATGCATACATACACACTCATACACACATATTAACATATGTATGTACATCCGTACACACACACTCGCCCCCCCCGACCGGCGGCGCCACCAGCATGCTGGCATATTGTTATAAATCATTTTGTAATAATTGCTTTGTGCTGTTGCTGCAGTTAAAGCTCTACGTACCTCTGCCTTCACTCCCTTCACTGCCCTCTCTTCACACGTTCTTCGCAAGCCATCCGCTCGCACCTCAACCAACTTCGCAACAATACCGAAAAACTCAATTTTCGCTCTAGCTCTTATTATTGTGCTGTAATTGCTCTAGTTGTTGTTGTTATTGCTATTGTAGCATTCTTGTTGTTTTCAAAAGGCGCTGTGACACAATTGTATTAACTGTTTAGTTAGTGTTGCCTATAGCCCTTGCGGTATTAACGAATAACAAATAATAAATAATCTTGGCCCAAATTGCGGAAAAAAATACATTAACATATATATGTTTGTGTTTGTGTGTATGTATGGTTTGTATGTATGTATGTACATTAATAAGAACAGAAGGAACAATAAAAAATCGACATAGTTGGCAAAAAAAAAAAAAAAGAATTATATCACCTTGTGTGCTTAGTGTTTTTATTGTGCCTTTAATTCATTTGCGCGTGAGCCCGTTAATAATAATTGTATAAAAAATAATTGTGTAAATTGGTGCAACAAGTAGAAGGATATAAACCCAAACTCTTTAAATTTGGTGAGGTCTACGAATCGAAATTCCATGAAGGGATGTAAAAGCAAATTCCTGTAAAAGCTTCACAAAAAATCGAAACTTGTTACTTTTAATGATATAATTAAATAGGCAGCAATACTACGCGCTCGACAGCTTTCTAAAATATATTTGTTACAATTTTTATTTATACTCGTATGGTTTCGGTTAGAGTACAAACAATATTTTAAATGAAAATGATTGAAAGTACAAATGCAGTATCCGACACTGCAATAATACTCCTACGTGGTCTGTGAAATTATTCAAAAATGTTTTAATACTCATTCTCTCTGTTAAATTTCGTTTTATAGTTGCAGCATTTTGAGGTAACGCTCAAAATATAACCCAAAAAAGCTGCACCCAACTTTAAAAGTCAAAATCGTTTTATGAACTTATTTTTACTTGCGCTAAATCACCCGCTGCTGCGTATGGTTTAAAAATTAATTTAAATACTTTTCAAAATTTCGCATTAATTGTTATTTTGATTTCCGTTTGTTTTTTGTTTTTTTTTTGCTTGTCTGCAAAGATAAATAAATTTACGCTTCCATCTAAGCAATTTGCACACTTGAGTTAATTGAGAATTTTTCACACAAATCCCTTTATGCCCAATAAACATTTAGGCTTGAGCTCAACTTAAGGTTAAGTTTAGAACTAAGGTTCTTCTCAAACCTCCAACGTTGTTTCTCAAGTGCATCTCAAGTTGAGAATCATAGCGTTCTCAACAAAAAGGGCACTTTTTTTGTATGGCAATAATTATGATACTCAAGTTGAGAAAAAGTTAGTTCTCAACTTGATCTCAAATGTGATTCTCCAATTTGTCTCAAACGTTTAGTAGCAGTACTGAAATAAAAATCGAAAATATATTTTCTTCCTTTTGAATTTAAAACACCGTGAATAAATGTATGTAAATTCATTATACTCGTACTTTATTGCTTTTGATAGTCATATGAAAATACCAAAAAAATGGGAAGAGTTGGAGAAATACGTTGGATATCAACTTGAGAACTATGAATTTCTCCAAGGTTTGAGAAATATTTTTTTGATGTTTGTTGGGTGCCCTTTACAAATGCACATGCGCCCATATGTATCTATGTACATACATATGTATTTGCATGTTCGTTGCCCCCATTTAATGCATATTCCAGTGCCTTTTTTCAACCATTTTATTGCTATTAGCACGAACATGGGAATAATTGCAAGGCTATTTAGCACATCCCTGGAGATTTTGACAATATGGTGTGGATGCCGATTGACAATTTGTTAATGCTTTTACATACATACAAGCACATTGTTTATGTGCATACATATATTTTCCCAAAAGCATGGGTAATCTAAATATTTATATTAAATTGTTTTTTATTTCCCCGCTTCTGTCAATCAAATATTTGCATTGTCTGCTTCGCTAAACTCTTTCTGATTTTATTTACATTTTTGCTGACAGCTGGCTTTGATGTAAACAATAATTTTTTCCTGCAATTCATTGCTAATTGAAGTTTGTTAATTCTTAAGTCATACTGTTATTCACATACAAACAAACATATGTATGTTCACATTTAAATTTATTATATTTTGACTGAGCTAAGTAAAATACTGCATACAAATGTACATTTATAAAAGGCCATAAATTCATTGCTATTAAAAAGTCGAAACTGTTTCATATCGCAATGTTTTTAACTCCATAAAAAATAAAGTGTGTCCCAAATGTGTAGCGTATTCCATTTTTTAATTTAAAAATATTTGTTTCAATAAACAAATTTTATAAGATACTTATGCAGAATGTCATTTCTTTGGTTTTATTCGCCTTACTGTCTTAAAATTTTTAGCTCGAAATTTTTGCGCGATAGAGTTTGACCTTTGATATCTATAATTTTTGCTATTGCTCTTGGTAACGATAAATGTTTTATATTAATATCTATAAATTTTTAGCACAAACATGCCAATTTTTATTACGGGTTGCGATTATTTTGTGATAGATATCAAATACATAGACAGTTTTATAATTGATATCGAGCGAGCTCCTTGCCTAATTTTATCTATGAATTTTTCGTCTTATGAAAATTTTAAAGAACGTTTTTTAGTAATCGCGAATTTGGAAAACAATATCGTACCCGTTTTAGAATGCGTTCTTTTTTTGTTAAATTTTCCTTTTACACGTTATGTATGTATGTACGTCGCACACATTTGCGAAGTCATCAGTCGAAAATTGTCTACAATCAAGAGATAATTTATCGTGAGTTTATCGAATCAAAAGGCAAATATACTTAAAAAAAAATGTAGAAATTGGCAAAGAAGCAATACAGTGAAACTTTAAAGCCAACTGACGACAATTGTATTGGTAAACAAAAAGCAAAATAACGAGAAATTTAAAACAAATAAACCTTACAGTACCGCTACCTTTTAGCTCTGCTATTAAAAAAAAAAAAATATTGTCCAAGGCACATACACATAAATTCACATATGTATGTACATAGGTGTAGGAGTATTTTTCGCTTGTTGCTGTTTGTCAACTTTGTATGAATAGCTCTGCTTTATTTCGATTTGCTTGTTAAAGTTGCTGCCACTCTAGCGCGCTTTTTCACGGTCAGACGAGTAGAAAATAAGTGCCGGTGAATGTGGTTGTTAGCGTTGATAGACCGACCGCTTTACAATTAACTCGAGCCGCAAAAGAACGGCTTTCAATCGCTAAGAGATTACACATACGCCATGTAGTGCAGTGTACTCGTTTTATTGAATGTGTGTGACTACCGTCCGTTTAGTGGCTTGCAATGCGAATGTGTCAGCACGTGTGTGTGTGTGTGTGTGTGTGCCTATGTGCATATGTACTGGAATGTATGTTTGTACGTGTAGGCACTGATAGGCATGATTGCGCGCTTTTACCGACCTCTGTACAAGCGACATCGTTTTCTCGCCCCCCCGCCCCCCACCTTTCGCTTGCCACTCCGCTCGCCATCCTGCCAAAGGTATAACGGTCGCTGATTGATAGCGTTTGCGAAATGCTCAACCCACCACAACCCATCAAGTAGAAGGCGCGCACACAGGGCTGGAGTAGGCCTCAATGCTTGCTCGACTTGTGTCACTCATTCAGTGCGCAACGAACCTGCCAACCAACTTGTACGCAGTTAGAGAGCGTGAAGTAAACGGCCCCTAAGGAAAGAAAAAATGCCTGCCCTCGGCCTCTAACGTTCGCTACACACTTTATTGCTTGCGACAACGCGCAGAGCTTTTTTATGGCTGTGATTGAGAGATAAGAAATGTTCGTTGTTCGCGTTAATTTAATTTTTTTTTTTTGTAATTTGACCACTTTTCTGTTCGCATCATATGAGTGGTTTAGTTAATAGCGCAAGTGCAAAAAGTGCTGCTTAAATAGAAAATTTAACGAAAACCGAAAGAAAACTAATACTTTAATTTACATGTGCAACGAAAATTAAGTTTTTTGTCTCGCAAAGTGTCGAACAAACTGGAATAGATAAAAAAAAACTTTGATATATGTCAACTGGCAAGGCAAACAATAAAGTACAAATGCAAATGAAGTCTTAAAAAAAATTTAATAAACAATTAAAGTTATTTGCATCGTTTTAAAAAGTGCTACTTAGAGTAAAAACTGAAGCTTTTAACTAAAAATTTTACCACAAAGTATTAAATCAACGAAAAGGTGTTTATTTACGTTGAAGACATTAGTCAAATCGAATTTCCAATGAATTCCGCTACGGCCATAAATACAAGCACCGACGAAACCGCCACTACGCGATCACACAACGCTGTCACTGCATTCACAAAAAACACACTCCCCACAAATTTCACTTTAAACTCAACGGCAGACAAAGCGCTTTCAACGCCAATAGTGGTAACAACCGCCAGCACGCATCACACAACAACAACCGGCGCTTCAACGTTCACACCCACGCACTCTTACGCAGCATCTGCGCCTGTCATCGATGCTGGTGTCACCTCAACGGTAACATTCAATCCAACTGTGACCACATTCACTGCGCGCTGGACGCACAACTCCAGCAGTGAGTGCAGCAGTGGCAGTAGCGTCAAATCGTCCTTTTCTTCTTCAACTTATTCCTCAGCGGTCTCGGAGACATCGGCAGCACTTTCAGTGGCAACAGCAACAGCAGCAGCGTCAACGGCATCATCAAACTCAATCACTTCTGTTGCAACAGCACCCGTTGCCTCAGCGCCACCTAAGTCATCAACGGGCGCCACCTCACGCAAAGGTGTTGCCACACATCAAAAAAGTCCTGCCAACGCTGCCAGTTCGTTTGTGGTTAAATGTCTGCTGAAAACGGTGCGTTTTATGTGGCAGGTTACGGAGATACCGATGAAAATCGGCGAGACACTCGGCACCTTCTACCGATATGCACACGACTCAGTCGAGACGATTCTCTGCGTAGCCGGGTGAGTTTGGTGGTGGTCTGATGAACTGTTGATCGAAAGAACGGTTGAATTTGAAAAAATTAATGCTTTTTGTTAAGGTTCATTCGTGCTCTAGCTTATATCACGCCGTAATGTCTGAGGAAATGTTTTGTTGTCAAATGGTTTCATCGTCTGAAGGCTGCTTAAGCGATGGGTGTTTTAAACAGCAACGAAAATAATGCGAACCACAATGCCGCGGTGACAAATTTCAAAGCGGAATGAGTTGAAACTCATCACGCAACAATAGAGTTTCTGAAAGCTTAAATAAACTGTCCCAAAATATTATGCCCTTTCTTTATTTCTTCGCAATTTTTATTTTTTTTTAATATAGTAAGAATAGCATATTCCGTCAAACGCTTCATTTCAACAAATATTTACTCAATAATTTAACTACATTCGATAGATTAAAAAAACTTAAAAAATCACAATAAACCCACTTATCAACACACAAATAATTAGGATTAAAAGCAAAAAAAAAAAATACTGTTTATGTGCAAAATTTGTGTGCCAATGAATGGATTTTACTCATAAAACTCTTTGTTTTTGCTTATTGTCAGATAAAAAATAAAAACACATTTCACTTCTTACAAATAGCTATGAGCAAATATTGACTGACAAACTTCCTATAAATTAGCAAAATTGATGACTGTGAAAATGTTTCGCATTGATGATTGCTTATCGCATGTTTCGAGTGGTGTGAAAAGTTAACAGGTGCCAGCTGCAAGAGTTTAGTTGGTTCCGCAAGGTGCGCTGTCTTTTTTTTTTTTACTTTAAATAATACACGAGTTTTCAACTCAATCGATGGCATTGTGCGATTTATTAATTTTTGATTAGATTAAGTTTTTACTATTACACAACGTCCGATTAAACATGCTGGTGGCTAACACAAGTTCTTGAGACTCTAGTGTCGGCAAAATTACAACTAATTTATCAGCAAGGAGTGTTGAAATTAATTGCCCATAAATAATTGGACTTTTTTCTTTGCACTTAAAATCAATATTTTTTATGGTTTTTCTTATCCACTTTTTATTAATTGAAGCCTTCGTTTTATTTGTTTATTTACAGAAAAGCGCGGCGTAAAGAGCGCGATGGCGATCAAAATTCAACAGATACCAAATTATATTTGGAAGAGAGCGTTCTAGAACGTAAGCTACCTGAAGCCGATCTCAAAGCCTTAGTGGATCTTCCAGCTGGCTTGGACTATAACGAATGGCTGGCGTCACACAGTAAGTTGTATAAAGTAATTGCTATTCAGTGATTTTGGAATTGAATTAAAGTTATAGAAATATTTTGATGGATTTTTGTTTTTGGAGGAAACATGACATAGTTTAAGTTTACAAGCATCTAAACTAATGGAAAAATATTTTTATTTTTATTTTGAAAGACTTCGATTTTCTTCGAATTGTATATTAAAGTAGCTCTCGATGTGATCGCGCAAAAGTGTAAAGAGGTCTATGCGTCAAGTCTTTTAAAAAACCAATTTTATCCATTTCTGTTTTTGTTTTTAATGGGCGGTGTAATTACCCAACGCTTCGCTGAAACAGTTTGAGACGATTTTTATTTTTAATACATAAAAAACGGCGAAAGCCTTATAATGACTAATTTTTTGTAAATTAATTGACGCACACGTTTCACAATGCCAAATCTATAAAAAATATACATAAGATATTAAAGTATGCACTCATCATGAGTCGTCTTCTTAAAATTCAAGACCCTGAGCGTTTAAAATTACCGCAAAAAGGGAGTAACGTAAGGTGATAAGTCAACCATTATTTATGCTCTAGCGCTTTCTTAACGCTTTGATGGATTTCATTTCAGCGAAGACACTCACGGAATTTCACGTTTCATGAAACCAACCAATTATTTTGAATATTGGGGCGTCAATTTGAGTTTTTTTAGTCTAATTGCAACTCATAAGTAATCCGCTCAGTTTAATGCCAACAACAGTAAACTACTACCTTGGAAAAAGTACGATTTTGGCAAATATGTTTGAGTTGGTTACATCATCTGCCTTAAAGAAATAATTCACTGGCACTTTTGCTCTATCGTCAGATTCTATAAACATGCCATGCGTATCGAAGACGTCTAATTATCATAAGTTGTGAGAGTTAATCTATCTTTTCAACGCTGATTAATTTGCACGCATGATGTCACGATCACTTTGTAATTTCCAAAACTATCAATATAAATAGACATGGACACACGTATTTACATACATACATATGTATTTATTTATTTATTTTTCATGATATAAGCGCTCAGTTATTGGATTGGCCGAAAATTTATGTTTGCCATATTTTTTTTTTCATAGAAACCACATTGTTTACACAAAATAATTGCATTACAATGTGCCACACAAATTATTTCAAAGCTTGATAACATTTTCTTCTTTGTAATGCATTGCGAGTGAGCTTACTATATTGTTTTATTGCCATAATAATAATTATCTACTTTTGATACTTGCCATTATAAAATGGTTTCCAATGTGTTAATGCCATTGTGTGGTCATAAAATCTTTTTCGCATATATAGGGTGATCCTAAATAAGTTTATACACGCTAGGGATGTAAAATTTGGGCTTTTTATTGATCCCCGGATTTTCGAATTTCACGAAGTTTCGATTCGTAATTTTTTATTTGCCAACAAATGTAACACGTCTGTAATCGTTGTATTATAGAAGAATACAAAATAAAATTAATATAACAAAGAAGAACGATTTGTTGTAAATTATGTACATATGTTTGTATTTATTGGTATTTTCAAGAAAAAAAGGAAATAAACGTAAAATTTGACAAACATACAAAATAATTTTTACTTCAAGTACAAATATAAATATTTGGTACACAAGAAGCACTGCTGAGCCTCAACACTTGTTGGTTGGATTGTCGACAATAAGATAAATGTTCTATGTAGGACATAGCCTTTATCGCCTCATTACAAAAACTATCAATTTCTTTTACCAAACCTTCTGATAAGTTATATGCCTTTCGATTATTGGACAATTGCGAGCTGCTCGTTTCAACTTGATGCAATTTATCTTTCAGACTTTTTGCCTTATCCACTTCAGGCAAGTCATTGTTAGTTCTATTAACATCGCTTTCATAATGAGGTTCATTTTCTACTCGAGTGGGATATTCTCCAGCTCATTTATAATGGCAAGAACAAAGCCTTAAGGGAGTTAACAAGCTGCGATATTTGTCGATTGCGAACTCTCTAAGGCTTTGTTTTGTCGTTGAAAGGGGAATTTTTAAGAATGATAAAAAATTAAAAAAACAAATAGCTATTAAATTCTTTGTTTTTGATAATTCCGGGATTTGAATAGACTTATCCCGGGATATTCGGGAGCTAAAAACGGCCGGGATCCCGGGATTGACATGCTTAATACACAAATACACTTGTATACATTTTTTTAATATGTACATAGAATAATGGCTTTCGTGGTTTTCACTCTAAAATAATTTTTCGGAAGAACTAGTTTGTCATAAGTCTTTGGGCATGACACCTGCTGCTTCGATGAGAGCATGACGAATGTAAAAAAATTTGGCAGACAACAGCCTTATGGCTGAAACAATGCCGACGTACGGCCAAAATTTCGCCCAGGAAATCGAGAGTGGCCATATTGAACAGATAAAACTTTTAGAACCTCGAATGAATACAGCGAGAAAAAGGCTATTTAACAAAAACAGAAAATGTTGAAAATAGCTTTTACTAAAGTTAAATTTTTTCAAGTACCAGAAATAATACTTTTTTAAAAAAAATCAAACCATTTTTTGTTTTATTTCAATTTGAAGTCCTTAAAATATTTAAGATATGGTCACAATTGCTCTCATTTTGCCGCTGCTGCCAGCGACGACAATAGAAATAAATCTATTGCCGCGAAAAGACGTCGGACGAATTTCGTCGTGCGCTTTGGTTGTGCGCATTCTCACATACGATGGTGTGTTCTATTTTTCACGACGAACATTCGCGACGAAAAGTTCATCGTCCGTCGGCATTGTGTTTCAGCCATTACTGTTAGAAGTGTCTGCGATGAGTATTGGTGGTCCCTCTATCTAACTGCATACTTCTTTGCTTTAATTTCGATTCATTTATTTCATGTTTTTCATTACAATTTTCTTAAACTCAATTAAATTTTTCATTTTCCCTCTCGTTTTAGCATTGGCTCTATTCGAGCACGTAAACTTGGTTTATGGAACTATTAGTGAATTTTGTACGCCATCTGGTTGTCCAGATATGACTGGACCAGGCAACAGGTTTGCAACAAATCACTCCATTTATTCCTTTTAATTTATATGTAATTTTGTATGTGTTTTCCTCTTTTTCTTCTGTGATCCCTTAGAACGTACTTATGGTTCGATGAGAAAGGCAAGAAGACGCGCGTCGCCGCACCCCAATACATCGACTATGTGATGACGTTCACACAGAAGACAGTCAGCGACGAGTCGATATTCCCAACCAAATATGCCAACGAATTTCCGAGTTCGTTCGAATCGATTGCCCGCAAAATACTACGCTTGCAATTTCATGTGATAGCTCATCTCTATGCGGCGCATTTCCGAGAAATCGCGCTTCTGGGGTTGCACACCCACTTAAACTTGACCTTTGCGCACCTAACCGCACTGCATCGACGCTTCACACTGATCGACGAGAAAGAGACGGACGTGCTGCGCGATCTGGAGGTGGCGTTACGTCTCACCGACGATGGCCAAAGCTCGCTGGCGTCGTCCACAATGACAGCTACAACGGATGGAGGTAGTAGTAGCGGGGGTGGCGGCGGTGGTGGCAGTAGCTCCACAACAGATAGCGGTATAGCGAATAGTAGCAGCAGCAGCAGCACAGTTGGTGGCGCCGCGAATACTGCGACCGCACACGCTCATGCGCACCAGCAGCAGCAGCAGCAGCAGCTACAGGCTGGGATGGAGGATGTCAATTTACTGCAGCAGCAGACGGCTTCGTTGGTGGCGGGCACAACGCTCATCGATGGCGATGCGGCAGCGCCGCCCATTTGCACACAGCCGGAGGCGCAGGCGAGGCAAGTGAACAATGCGCATGCGTCGTCAGCAGCGGCGGTGTTTGGCGGCGGTGGGGGCCTTATTGGTGGCATACTGGGCGACTTGAGTAGCGGCGAATTCGGCGAAACGGCGACACGTTACTGCACCTCGGCGCTGCCACAACAGAATGCCGAGGCAAACGGTGCGGGAGCAGCGGTGAATTGCAACAATGGCGGCGCGGGCGCTTTGCACTTGAACTTCAACAATAATCACCATCATCATCACCATCACCACCATCAGCATCCGCATGCGCACCATCACGCGGCGCAGCAGCAGGCCGCCCACCATTTTACGCAGCAGCAACAACAACACCAACAGCACAGTGGCCTCATACAGTGCAATGCGAACAATGCACCGCATGCGAACACCGTGACAGCTGCAGCCGCATCTGCAACGAATGCCAGTACAGCAGCGGCGGCAGCAACAACAACAACGGCATAGTTGCAAACAGCAACTGCAAAACGAATCAACGATACAACAATAATAAATTCGAATGCAATTGATGCCGTTGAAAAGAAGGTTGAAAGAGTCGATGAGTATGTTGTTGATGATCCTAGACAAGCGACACAAGTGGCTGCCGCATCGGCAGTCGTTAGTGCTAAAGCAAGTGCTATTGTTAATGCCGCCGCAGTCGCCACAGTCATCGCTGCCGCTGTTGCCAACTCCACCGCCGATGTTGCCGCACCCATTGCCGCTGCTGTTGCCCTTAGCGTAGAAGAAGTACGTGACGGTGATGCGCATGAAAATGACGTCACAGATGTTGGTGTCGCAGCTAAAGCTGAAGCCGCAGCCGAAGTTGAAATTGAAGACAAAGCTAAATGTAATGAAAACAAAGATGATAATGATAACGATGTTAAAAGTGTTGCCGTTGCGGCCGCAAAGGATGTATGACGCTTATTGCTTTATATTTACAATATATAGAGTAGTGTTAAATAAAAGTAAGAATACAACAAAAGTTTAAATAAAAAAAATTTAAAATTTTAAAAGCAAAAAATGAACACACATAATACGAGTACATACATAGTAATTAAAAAACGTATAAAATGCAAATTGAAAGGAAAATATATTGAAGATTATAATTGTGTATGTATGTATGTATCTGGTGTAACACCAACACACACAAAAACACAAATAAAAGAAATAATTTAAAACAAGAAATGGAACTCACAAACATATTTAAACAGACCCAAGAAAGAGTAAAGTAATTAAAGCTAACGTAATAATGTGAAGTAATGAGTAAGCTATGTAACCTACTTAAACATACATATTTGCACTGCGCAAGCGATAATTAAAATCAATTCGTTGACAAAAAAAAAAAATGCAAATCACCAAAATTTAAAAGCAAACTAAAAAGAAAAACCCCACTCTCACGCTACCAAACACATTTCCTCAGTCAATTCTTATTATGATTTAAACACCGCTACAAGCTCATTGTAATTTTTCTAAACTGCAAGTATTTCGAGTTGAGAGAATGTTTCGTAATATAAACAGCTCTAGTATAGAAGATACAGCGCCAAATTTCCAATTAACTTTTCGAAAGTTTTTTTTCCTAATGATAAAACTCACAAGCGAGAAAATAATTGAAAGCGTTTAGAAAATCCAGTCGGACTTGGAAGTGTGTAATTAAGTTGGTTTTTCATTTAATTTACTCGTTTGAAAATTATGTAGTTTCAAAATGTGCAGCGCTGCAATGTGCGTCGTATTGTTTTTAGACGAAACAATACGACAAGAGTAAGAGCAGTGTTTTGGCCAAAACAAAAGATGTTATATCGTATGAGTTATTGTCATCCAGTTTCAATGGCATTTTATTTTCTTCTTGCACAGCAAATCACACTTTACGAAGTGTACAAATTATAACCAAAATGTGTTTGTTGTGCCCAATACATTCTACACATCTGACTCAACACGCAAACGAAATTGTTCGGAAATTATTACCAGCAACCTACCGCGGCCATACGAACATTCAACTTTTATTTGCAATGCAATTTTACTCTGATTTTGTTTTTAAGTTCTGCTTATGCTAACTCTTTCACGATTAAATTAGTATTTGTCAATTTGAAGCGAAGCTTTAGAAAAGAAACAAGACGTAAAATATAACCAATTTTAGAAGTGCTGCGCTCAGCCCAGCAGCAAAATATGCCGCCGTTCACTCATTTAGTATGTATTTTTGCCATCTATTTTCTTCAAAAATTATTTTTACTTTTGGCAACACGACACATTTTGCGCTGTTTTTTTTCACTGCAAAGCCCAACGGACAAACCAAAGCAAATCTAACATCATAATTTTAGTAAAAATAGTTTCGAGTATTTTCTGCGCTGAGTAGTTACTCGTCTGATATTTAAAACACAGCTACACTAAAGACAAAAAAAATTGCTGTTTTTTTATTAGAAGGTCGTAATTTAATTATAAGTTCAAAGTCAAGTTGACTTTGATATAATTTTCTAGGCGAAATAGCGCTGTGAATTCTTTATAAGTTTATGTGGTAATTGGCTTATACATTTTGCTGTTAAAAAATTTAAAAATAAATTATGTCACATTTTGGTGAATTTTTCGTCATCACACAGGGCTACATTTTTGATTGTTTTAATTTGTATCTTGGCTATGTTTTAATTTTTCGCCTCACTCTTGTGCGTGCACTATGGAGTTTGTTTTCATTTATATTATCTGCCCTGAATGTTGATCGGACTCAGGTTTAACTTAGCTTCAGTGCATTCAGCTTACTCAAAGTAGCCTCAAGCAGACACCATCCTCAGTAGTTTAACTCGTATTTGTGTATGTAGTTTTAATGTACGCCTTTGCGTTTGCTTCAGGTCGTGTTTCGGACTAATCGGTTTGCTTTAAAAATGCCAAAAGCAAAACAAAACAAAGCTGAAAACAAATATTTACAATTTCACCTGCTCTCACAAACTATGCTGTAATTAAGTTATGCTTTTAACATTTAACACTTTAATTAAATTAGTTATAAGACATAAACAAGAAAAGTTCCTTATTTGTTCAATTTGTGTCTATTACTTCTAGTAACTGTTTTAACTTTACATTTTTTTTTTTGTTTGAAAACATCAAAATTCGTTGCTCGCAAAAAAATGTTAGGACGCTCTGCAATTTTTTATGTACGTAATTAAAGAAAAATAAGGTGTTTAAAAATCAGGAAATCAGCTGTATAAAAAGCAACAAAAACTAATATGTTCTTTTGAGAAGCTGTTGAATACTATCCCTGCACCCACCACCCATTTTCATAACTAGCACTTTGATGAAGTTCTACTCTAAATTTAATTTTATGAAATTTATGCATTAGTTAGTAGTGTTAATGTGCAAACAAAGCAAAATAATGATAACTTTATGCGAAAAAATCTAATATATGCAATTTGTATTAGTATTAAATGAAAAATTGATTTAATTTAGTGAAAAAATACAAATAAACAATAAAATGCGTGTACCAGATTAGTTTTGCGTGTAAATAAATTTTAACGTTTAACAATTTCCTTTAAAAGAGAAAAAAAAATAAATAAACTGTGTTTTTTTTTCTTAATTGGTTTTATTCACTCTTATTGCTTATTTTCTAATAACTTTTGTTTCCAGTGACAAAAAAATAATTCGTCTACGAGTATCCACGCCGCCACGGTAAAAGCGACTTATTTTTCTAATACGAGTAGTGTTGAAGCAAATATTTGTTTACTGCTTAATATCGCTAAATCAATTTCCAACATATTATTTCCTTTAATGTCAAACAATTTCTGGGCAGATTGTGTACAGTCCGTTTTATATAAAATTTGATTGTTCCCTTGACTCGGCCTGTGCACTGTCCCATGTTCGTTGTCGTAAAACAAATTGTTTAGCTTAGTTCGATGTAACTGAAATTGTGTTATAAACTTGTCCAGAATTGCTGATGCTTGTGCTAAACGGAGCTATGGAAATTTTAGAAAACAGCCTGAAAGTAGGCAAATCTTTTTATTGGTTTTTTGTTTTTTTTTTTTTGTAAATAACCTACTTTCAACTTGAATACAAATTTTAGCTTTTCCCCTTTTTCCACCAACCACTTTCAATTTCCCTCAATCACTGACACACACTTGGCTAATAAAGTTTATCAAACTAAAAAAAAAAACAAATGCAAGGCGAAATATTTATCTAAAAATATGTTGAAAGTTTGATAAAACTCAAAAGAAAGAAAACAATCAAGCATATGTATTTTTCTAACAAAAACAAAGCAAACAAAAAATTAGTGATAAAAAAGAGTAGAATTTGACTTGTCGCATAAAAAGTTGATGCAATAAAAATGAACAAATCGAATACAATAAGTAGTGGGTGCAAAAATGTTATAAATAAATAAATGCGTTTACGGTTTTAAGCTGCGGCCTCAAGATCCAAGAAAATCACCCATTAAATTTCGATGCTTGAAATTTACAAAATCCAAAAATATGTATATTGTACTATAACTTATAGCAAAACTAAAATGTTAATAACTAGAAAATGGCAAATTTAACTGTTAGGCAATTACAACGGCAAACAATTAACAGATCACTAACTAAATGCGTCACTGTTTTAAAAATAAAAATTACTGTAGTCATTGCATTTTACATCCTTCTAATTCAATGAACTTAATCGCACCAAAAATTCACACCAAGAACTATTAACGCAAGTACACATGTACTCAATTTCCAACCAAAACACACATACTATGTACGAATTCTCAAAAAAAAAATTTTAATATCCTCTCACTCACCTCTAATTGACTAAATATTCATCAAAGTATTTATGAGCTTGCCGCTACTGATAATTTCAAAAGCGATTTCGTAATCATACCGCGTTCAGCTATATTTAAATTAAAAATATGAAAGAGGAAAAAGGACTAAAATTTTAAAATTCTTATCCCGAACGAGTCACAAAAATGAGGAAATACGTTTTCGAAAAGATTTACTGTATATGTTCTGTATATCATTTCTTACTCAAAACTTAAACTCAAGTGAGTCTAAATATGGCCGCAAAACAATTGCTTCGTATGCGCTGGACTTTACAAATGTACTGAGAGAAAATCATGACACGAACGATGATCGTTGCGGCTTCGATTTTTAAAAGAAAAATTCCGAATTTTTCATCTCATGCTATTCAACCTTAATAGCACAATCTCTCACAAATACACCCTTCAATTTTCGAAAATAAAAAAAGATAAATGTATTACAAAAAAAAAAGAGGTAGCAAACATCCTTTTAAACAAAAAAGACAAATTAAATAATAATTAATTGCGTTAAAAATATCGAAAAACAAATTAATATCAAGTATAAAAGCTGCGAAAAAATTATTGAGCTAAGTAGACTACAACAGCAACAGCCAACAAACACCACAAAACAAAAATTATTTGTATTTTTAAAATGTGTTAAAAAAATTATTTGTAAAAAAAAAAATGCATTGCAAAAAACATCCAAACACAAATTAACTACAAGTTAAAATATTTATACAAATACCCACACTGATAAAAAAAATACAATGTTATGCTCTGAAAAAAAAAAAACGTATTATAACAAAACACGAACAAAAAATAAATGCAAGGTCTAAACATACAAAAAATATAAATAAAAAAACCACAACAAAGGTGAAGATCGAAATTATTGTGTTGTCACTAGTGTGGCAAATAAACTCGTTATTATAAATATTTTAAACTGTACCTATTAACTATTGATGAATGATCAGTAAAGCTAAAATTCCCCGATTAAATTGATGTAAAAAAAAGACAGGAAATTTATTTAAATGTTAAAAATTAAGAAATTCAACCAAACGTAATTAATTGCTGAAGCGATAAAAACAAAAAATAAAAATAAAAAGTAGTGAAAGAAAAAATTAACAAAGTGAATTCATAATAAATGGACGATTGCGCTTTTTTGTGTGATACATTGATGTAGATACAAATGTATTACACACTTAAACATTTTAGAATGGTATGAAATACACACAATTATAAGTTAATTATTATGAAAAATGTTATTATTCAAGAAATTCGATGAGATATTAAAACACAATGGCATAAAAAAATAAAAGTAGTTGTTTATTTCATTCAACAATTGGGAATCAAAGCAGCAAAATGGCAATACTCAGGTACAAAAGTCGAGAGGAGTGAAAACAAAACGAAACAAAGCGTTTGTCCAGGACTAATTATTTTGAGAAAGAGTCTACATTGTCACGTTTTCATGGATAGGCTAGAGTCTGTTCATAGGTAATTTTTAATTACAAGGCACATTAAACAGGTAGCAGCATTAAAGAAAATGCAACCCTGGGGAAGGGTCTATCACCCTTCAAAATAGATTAAGTTTGATAATTCTAAATGTAAACAAAGTGTACGCGTTTCTACATTTTGCTTGAAAATACATTTGTTTTTTTTTTTACGCAAACAGTGCAAGACGCATCATACTACAACGTATCCTTAGGAAACATTGCTCCTGTTCACAAAATTTGGAAAATACTCTCGTCGTATCATTCAAATATGCAATAAATGGTCGGAACGCACCCAACCGTTTGCAGAAAGCGGCATGCCAAAATTCTGTTCCAATTGAATATGAAAAGCAAGATCCGATCTTTTCCCGTCTTTTAGAACACAATGTCTCCTTTCTGAGTATGTACATACATATGTATGTTTTCCAAATCGCGTTAATAAAAAATTTGTATAAATTAGAAATTAGAAATATACAAAATGTAAATAAATATTGTTTTGTAAACAAAGTTGTTCTGTTGTTTTTTTTTTAAGAAAAAAGTTTGTTTTGTAAACAAAGTTTGACTTGTTATGGACCACTTATAAGAAAAAAACTCCAATCAGCTGCTAACATTATATTACCTGTTTATTGTACGTATTATAAATTTTGAAACTTGTCAACTTTCTCCGTTTCTGGTGGAAGAGCTAATACGAATGTATGTTAGGCGTACTATTTCCGGTTAAATTAACCACACTACCAAACTCTAATGCACAGACGTACAATTTTAGTCGTTGCAACAATATTAAAACGCTCTTCTTTGTATATAATGCATTCTAGTTGAGCTTCACGACAACAACTGATGTTTAAGGCCAATATATTTTGATATCCTTAGAAAAAAACTAAAGAAACTACTATAAATCCATAGCAAAAGAGGAATCTCTTGCAAATTCTTTAGAGGCAATGCGAAATTTCACTCATACGCCCAGGCACCTTGCTTTTCAAACTATTGTAGTTTATTGAGGTAAATCGGCTGCAAAAAACGCAATAGAAAGCCATGAAGTTTCCCACAAACACAGAAAAACGTTAGTATACTCATATTTGATGTATTCTAAACCGATGAGTTCTTCAATTGTCAATAGAAACCTGAGTGCCAACGCATTATTTTTGAATTGATAAAATGAAAGCGATAATAATAGTAAGAAATGTTTAACTAACGAGAAAAGTTTTAAGGAGAAGCAAATACAGTCACAACTCAAAAAATCTCAAATGTTCAGGAGAGGCAAAACAAATAGTCTCTACAATAATGATGATAATTTTATAATCATACTTTTCCAGTTAAAGAAGAAAGTAACTACGAAAAAAATGCTGGAGCAGTTGGGGAAGTATTCCGTGAATTAGTTTATCTATGTGGAAAAAGGATTTAAAATTTGTTTGTTTAATATCCAAGAGAAGTAAAAAATTTTATGTAAAAATGGTTGTAACATTTTAAACGTAATTTTCCAGTAAATAAGATAGTTACGATGAAGAAATTTTCGGAGCATGTTGGGAAGTATTCTGGAAATAGGTTTTTGAGATAAAAGCGATTTTAAAAAATTTTGAGTTGTGACGGTTTTTGGTTTAGGGTGCGATATGTTATGTATATGTACGTCATCCAGAATCCAAGAATTGTAATCGCTCCGTGCTCTGCTGTTTACGTGACTAAGATTATAAGAATTAGTGAAACTAATGTCCGAATTCAGTAACTCAGTCCCATCTCAAGTCCCAAAATGAGCTTGAGATCCATTCCTTTTCCTCGCTTTAACGTTTTTTTCTTTTGCTTTTATTTTAATTTTTTGTGAACTGCTCATCATCAGGTCACAATTTTGAGACTTTATTTTGAGATTAGAATCTTTATTTTGAGTCTAATGGTCTAAAATTGTGACTTTTGTCTCTATTAGAGACTGATACTTCTGACTGAATACGAAAGTAAGATAGAACATCTCGTTGAAGTGACTGACGTCTGATGTTCATACAGCTTAGTGTATCGTAATCGAATGTTTTGGCTTCAATCGATGCCTACTTGGAAATTATATGAGCCATTTTTTTATGCAAATATATCAACATCATAAGCAGGTAAATAAGTTAAATGAAACACATATTTTTTGCATCCATTAAAGTTTTAGTTTTATTTGACTTTTGGTATTTTAGTTTTTTCTGTGTGTGTGTTTTAAATATTTTATTGTATCTCGTTCATGTTGAAGTGTGATTTTCAATTTGCTGTCTGCTTTATTACATTTCATTATTTTCGTTCATTTATTTCAAGCTTAATTATTCAAAGCTGTATTTTTTCTTAACTCAGTTCAGCAAACATTTATTTTCCTCCTCATAGCACTTGTTTTTGTTTATTTTTCCCCTCTTTTACTTCTTAAATTTTGCATAGCTAAATAACATGAATTTTAATTTGGACTTCCTTCTTAAGTGGCTAATTAATTTCGTCAATTTTTTTTTTTTTTTGTTTTGTTACTGGAAAATTACTTACGAAATGTCGATTTCTACCAATTGTTGTTGTTGGATTTTTTTTTTTTTTTAATTTTTTCAATAAACAAACACTACATTTAATTTAATACATACATAGATATAAATATTGTGCTGTCTTTCGGTGACTTATTCGAATTCATATTTCTGGGTTAGGTGTTTAAGAGCATTTTATTGTTTTGTTTACCAATTTTTTTTTAGTTTACATTTTTTATTATAGTTTTTTATTAGTGAATTTTTAACGAACAGAGAATGCTAAGAAAGAATTGCAGGCACCTAATGATTTTCCAACCAATGATATTGATACACCTTTTCAGTCGGCTGCCCTTGGTTTTTGGAATGGTAGTCGTTGTTTTTTTTGCGGTTTCAATAAAAAAAAAACAAACAACGTTAAAGAGCGGAAAAAACTAAAAACTAAAGTAATATTGAATTTTACTTTGAAATAATTTTGCCTGCTTTTTATATCTTGGTTTTCCGATGAACTTACATTTTATTTTCATTTTTTTTTACTAAAAAAATTATTCATATTTAGGTTAGTCGTTTTTGTTTTGCCTTTGTTTACTTTTATTTATTTCCTGATGCTCTCAGTTTATTTTTTTTTTATTTACTCACAGTACAGTTCTTTGCTTCCCTTATTGATTTATTTTTAATTTTATTATTATCTTTTTGCTCTACTCATAAATATCTGTGTAAGTAACGAGTATACATAGCCATATATTTGCAGTATTTTCTTTTCTGATTTAAATTTTTGCATTATTTAGCCTTACTGACACTGTTTAAGTTGTATTAATAATTTTGATTTGAGTTATGTTGGTTGAGATATTTTTGGTGGTAGTGGGAATACACATATCTATTAAAATTATTTTTTTTTATTCTTTAGGAACAGGTCTTTGTGGTTTTTCAGAAGAAATAAATCAAATATTAAATAAATGGGAAAATGCAAATTGCAATTATTTCAATGTTAATTTACGAAATTGTGTTTAAGGATATTTTTTACGTTGATGAAGAAAAAATTGAATAAACTAAAGTTTTATTCTAAACACTCAGGAGTTAGTCACATAGAAATAAGAAAAAAAAGGAAATGTTAAAAACGCAAGAGTTTGCTATGTAGATATTCCGAATGATCGAGCAAAACAAAAATTTAAACACATTTCAAGAACCCTTAAAATGTATTAAAACTGAAATTAAAGTAGGTTTAGCTGATAAGTTTTCTGAATTAAATTTATATAAAGTTCATATTGATTATTTTTAATATATTTAGGCGATTCCATTTTTTCTGCTCTTTCAAATGCCAGACAATTGACGAATTTTTCTGGTTTTGTATTTTTTTAATTAATTTATGTTGTTTTTTAAATCTACTGCTCTTGATTTTAAGTAGTGCCATCTTTGTTTTACTTATCGAATGTCGTGCTATGTACATATGTATATGTATGTATGTATTTAATTTGCGGCACACATACATATGTATGTATTTGTAGTTGTGACATTTTCCGGTAATTAATTTTGATTCACAGTAATGCATACATCATTTATTATACTATTTAGTAAATATGTATATATAATTTTTACGCATATTTAATAATTTATAACTTTTAGATTTTGATATGGACGAGATTGTGCATTTCAGTGTGACAGATTTGTATTTTGCTTGTTCTTATTTGAAGTGAAAAATAATAAATTAAAAGCTTAAAGTATAGTCTATTCTTTACTGATGTCATAAGAGATAGTTTTTAAGAGTTATTATTTTAAAAGAATAAATTTCACTACTGCTGATTTATAAAAATATGCCGAACCTTTTTATTTAAGTAGCTTTTGCAGTAAGTCTTAAGCTCACCAACATACATATGTACGTACTATAAACGTAAGCTCAACTTCCAAAGCTATAAAATAGATTTTAAAACAGCATTTACTTATCAAAATCAGCTAAATGTTTTAGTATTTTATTCTGTCACTACCTTTTTGCTTTAACAGTTTTCGTTGATAAGCCTTTCATAAATGGTTTCATGATTTCTTCAGTTCTCCGCACTAATTTTATATGCATGTATGTATGTATGTATGCATGTGTGTATAGTAAATATATGAATATATATATATATTTTTTATGTTCTTATGTACTTATGTATATTGCAATAAATATTTATTATATGTAATTTATGTATGACACCTACTGCTTGCTACGGACACTGAGAGAGTGAGAAATTTGTTAAGTTGAGTTTTGTGTTTTATTGTTGCTTAAAAAGTTAAAAATTTTCATTACTTTTTGTTTTACCTAAATGTTGTTCAAATATAAGTACTTGTACATACTCGTATCTGTACATACCTATCATGTATGTATGTACATATATATTTTAATTTGTTCGTGTTGTCCTTCCTTGTTTCTTTACTTGGTTCATTCATTACCTCTTCATTGTTTGGTTTTTTTGTAACATACGACCTAATCTCAATTTATTTATGTGTATATAATTTTAAATATGCTATTTTTATTATTTGTAGTTTGCATTTTTGCTGAGTATTTGTTGTTTTATAATTTTTTGGTTTTTAGAAAAAGGCAAAAATTTACGAAAGCTTTCACTTCCGTTCGAAAATATTTATATATGTACATATCTTTAGTAAACAAGATTTCATACATAACTACACTTAGAAATATTTGTTAAATAATTTTCATGCTTTACGTTGAATACGTTTAGTCTTGTGTTTTGTTTTGTAAAATGTACCATTATTACTTTTTAATGTCATTTCATTTGTCTTTTGTTTGTGAGTCACTATGACTGCAATGCCAATGAGGAGATTCTCATGGAAAAGCTACTGTATGATTTGTAAAAATGCGTAAAGGAGTAAAGCTTAGAGAGTCTTGACGAAAGTTCTTGCTCACTCGCAGCATGCATGTTTTGAAACATGAAAGCTCAGTGAAAGTTGAACTTGAAAGTTGTATGTACTTGCTGTGGTCTCTTTAGTTTTTTCAATATATTTTAAGCACGCTTATAACCATGTTAGGCCACAGTTAATTCTCATTCACAATAAGACTGTAAAATTATATTCATTCATTAAACGCACTGGAGCTTTTCCGCTTTACTTATTCTTTTATTAATTATTAAATTATTGTTTTTGAAAATGCATAATGGCACAATTTTCTCTTTGTTTCCAATTGCTCAGATATTTTTATTTTTTTTTATTCGAACCAATATTTCTACTTTATATCTTCTTTAATAAATTATTTATCTCCTCTTCCATTTACACTCAAGTACTAAATATTTGGTTTGGTTATTATTAATAAATATTTTCAACGAACATACAGATTAAATTTAAAATTCTAAGGACACACCGAGAAATATTTGTTGAACTTGTTGGTTGTTGGTTTCGTAATATCTATTATTACTATATATAATTTAATTATACTATTATGCTCATTGATTTCGTATATCAAACAATCCTACCTAACTAAGAAATCTCATTATATGTTAGCCTAATCACGTGTTTATTTGTAGGTGATTGTGTATACAGTTATGAGTTTCAACGTAGTAAGAAATAAAATGTTTAAATAAATTTATAATGAAGCTAAATGTGCGTTAGAATATTTTGTGTCATTTGCATTTACATACATAGTCGTTATTAATGACAGAACATTTTTGGATACTTGTGGAATTCGAACTATGTGATTGACTTTTGATCAAAGCTTGCAAAAGCTTTTCTAACTGCAGATGTTTGTCGAGCTTTTTACAAGCTTTTATAACAAGCTGACTTGGCTCCAAATTGGCCGTGTTATTGATAGTATTGTTTTAAATTATTTCATTTGTCGTGTATTTTCAGAATTTTGGGATAGGAAGGTCATACATATTTTAAATATATTAACAAAAATTCGAATATAATCTCCATAACAAACTGTTAAAATTCCAGTCGGCGCTAAGCTGCTATACCATATAATTCTTTAAGTAATTTTTGGTGCAAATATTTATCACCGCCGCTTCAGTGCTTTTAGAAAATTTTACTCGTGCTTGTTGCGCTCAAAGAAATCCCTTGATGTATCAAACTTCCGTTGCTTTTATAAATTTGAAAATACATGCAACAACAAAAATTTGTGAGTATTTGAAAATGCCGAAGATGTGTGAAAACCAAATAACAAAACTAGCGATATATAATTATTGAGTATGCGCACATTGAAAAATGTACAACTGCGAAAATAATAAAGAAAAGAAACAAATGGAATTTTTTGCAACATAATAAGTTTTTGTTTTTATTTAATTTTTTTGTGGTGTAATTTGGATTTTGTATTTTTGTTTATGTTTTTTTTTTGTGTTTTTTTTTTTTGTATTTTTTCACATATTTTGTAATAATTTGAAATTAGTTGTTGAAGCCTAGTTTTGTGTTGTGCACTGATTATTTTTAATTGAAATTTTTTGTATTTGATTTCATCACGCACACAACAAGGTGAGAATTCGAAAAATACTATAATAATATTTGTAATATTTTGCATACAATAACTAAGCTAAATTGTTAATAGTAATTAATTGAATTGGAAAAATGCCTACATAATCACGCGCACTCGCATACAAATGCAAATACAAATACAATTGATTAATTTGATACATAATTGAATATAAAACAAATAACTAATACATACAAATACAATACTAAGTAAGTATGTGAAAATTTGTTATACGCTAAGTGTGAGAGAAACATTTTGTGTTTGGTTTTAATTTATTACATTTGTTAAATTTTAAAAGTGATCACGTCACCCTTCAAAAATGTATGTATGTATGTTTGTATTTTTGCATGTATGTATATAATTTATATTTATGTATATCTTATTTAACATATATTTGTAAGTATGTAATTATTTTGTTAGGGATTTCAGCCATACTTTTATTTTCATGTATGTATGTATATATGAATAATATTGCAACTGCACAGTGGGCTGCGTGTGAAGAAATTATGTTTTGTTGACGCTTTCGGTGCAGGCGCTGAGAAATGTGTGAGATATTGAATGGAGTGAGTAGAATGTGTAGGTTTTCATGATTTATTCACATTTCATTCGCATTTTATGATAAGTGTTGTAATTTTTTTATTTTAAAGACAAACTCATTCTGAACGGGTATAACCCTGTAATTCACACTTTTACTTTTCCTTCCTTTTCATATTCCTCCAGCTTTCTGCATATTCCGTTTTTTTTTTGTCTGTTTCGACACCTGTGCTTATGCAATAATTCAAATAAAATTATATGAACCTGGCTTCCTACTAACGCTAAATGTTTTTGTTTTGAGTTTTTTGCATTTTCAAGTTTATTTTCGTTTTTGTTCTATTCATAAACTAGTTTTAGTTATGTAACATAAGTATTTATTTTTAATACATATACATACATACATATATCATATGTTTTTAGTTATTAATTTGTTTTTGTAATTTCATATTCTATGCTTTTTAATAAATTAATTTGAATATTTGTTATTCAATCACATGGTGGGATAATCGTTAAATATTTTTTTTTAACAATTTTAATAAATTAATTACTATATTTATCTCTTTACATACATACATACTCGTATATTCCATTTTTATATTTTCTGATAGTTTTTATGTTTTGCATAATTCTAAGCTAAATAATAGAATATTTGTTATTTCGCTATGCCTTTGCATTTATTCACTATTTGAAGGATAAAATTGTGTGTGTTTTTTTTTGTTTGCTTATTATTGTTGCTGCTGTCTGCTGTTTGTTTGTATGCTGTTTGTTGTGGTTGTAGTTGTGATTACTTGCTATTGTATTACATACATATTTGTTATTACTGTTAAGCATAATTGAGTTTTGATTTGCGGTTATTTTTGTTGTTGCTGTTGTTTTGATTAGTTCTATGAATGGTTTTATATATTTTTTTAAATATATTTATTTAATTATAATTAGGCTATTGTTGTTGTAGTTGTCTGCGTAAATACATACATAGTTATGTATGTACATATGTATATTTGTTGCTACATAGTTTTTGTTGTGTTTAGTTTTATTGTTTCTCATGATAACAGTAATAAACAATGGTGGACATTTAAAATGAAGAAGTTAATTTTTACTGACTATTTGCGGCATATTAATTTAAGTGAATTTTGCATTGTGGATTTTTTGTTTTTAAATTGCGCTTAATAACTGTTTTCGTTCGAAACTTTAAAAACACTCATACATGTAATATATATATATATAGACATAGATAAGTTCGGAATATTGTTAAATACTAATACATACTTAGCTTTCATTTATTGTAATAATCTTAATTTTCCTGTTTTAGATAAATAATTTGATATTTTTTACAATTGATTTTTTTTTCTTCTTCTTCTCATACTCGTATAACATACATATTTCTTAATATTTTCTTTAATATTTTCACATCTTAACGCTTTGTTTCGTTAAATGCTTAACTTGTTGTTTATTTCTTATTGTTTTACAAAATACTTTGAGGAGCACTGGACGTGATAGTTTTTTTTTTGTTTTTTCTTTTATTATTAATTTTTAAGCCTATTTTTAGTTAATTATTGTTAAAAAAAAATGTTAATGCTAAAAATGTAATTGGATTTCTTGCATTTGAAGTAAATTAAAAAATCATTATTTTTCGCATATTCTACTTATTTCTTTTTTTAAGTTTCGCAATACTGCAAATTATTTGAAAATTGGAGTTAAAGCAAACATTCAAAGCATCAAAAACACACTGAAAGCGGCTTTTTGCATTTTGTAACCCTAGCTGTGTTTTTTTTTTTCAATACATGTTACTAGTTTTTTATAATTATATCAATTTTATGTTTATTTATTGCAACGAATAAAGCTTTAAGAATAAGAAAAATATTTATACACAAAAATACTCTTCGTTTGAGAAGAGCAGCTGTGACCGAAAATTATTTCAGTTTTTTTTATTTAATTGACAAACATACCGAAAGCTCATAAAAAATACCGAAAGCTCACTGAAAATCATCTTATACAATTCGCATAAACTAAATATAAATAAGTTCTTTTTGTATAAATATATTTTACCAAAACGCATTTCATACCATTTGGCGTGTGCTTAAGCTTACCCTGCATATGGGGTAAATGTGTAAGATTCACAAATACATACATATATGCATACGTCTGCAAAGAATTTTGTATAAATCATATTTTTTTTTTGTTATTTTAGCTTCATAGAACTTTCGCGTGTTTCTTTATAATCTTTTAAGCTTTCATGGTTCCGCTCTAAAGCTTTCACTTGAAAGTTTTTTATTTTGAAAGCTTTGACGCTTTTATGTAAGCTTGCCATTGATGGTTTTGCGGAACGAAATGAAAAGTTTTAGCAAAACTAAACAACTAAAACGTGTCTAATAGAAATTAGAAAAAAAAAACAAAAATTGTTCAGAACTTTTTTTTTTGTTTTCCTCACTTACTAGGCCTAATTTACGTTTGCAGCATTTAATAAATAGATCACATTCATGGTTCTATTTTACGCTTTTCTTTACTTAATTCACATTTAAATTTAGTGTACATACTTCGACACATTTATACTTATATGTATGTATGTATGTAGTATATATGTATGTATGTATGTATTTATGCATTTACTATTGTTCGTGTGAGTGAGTGAGTGAGTGATTGTGTGTGAAAGTGCGAATGATTTACATACGATTGTATGTATGTATGTATATATGTATGTATGTATATGTACGATTTTGAAAATTTTTGTTGATACATTGCAATATTTTTGAATTGTATGAGCGCTAAAAATGTCTTCATACTCCCTACGATTCCAATAAATCTGTGCTAAATGCTCGGTGTTGTTGATGTTTAAAATGAAGCACTTAAAACTAAACGATTTTATAAATTAATGTTAACAACTAATATTCGAAACATACCTATGTAGATTTATTTCAAATTGGAGATCTTTGCAAACAAATTATCAAATTTAAATGAGATTATTAATAAGTTACAAATATAAAAAAAATAGCCGTACTCTTAATTTATATATTCAAGTATTTATGATTAACAAATATAAGAAAGCAAAGCTTTTTTTCCATTCAAACCGAAGCTGTGCGCCTAATTAACATTTTTTCCAACTCCAGAGCTTTAAGCTCCGAACCACTGTTGAGTATATAGAGAGTGGAAATAGCGCGCTTTCGGCTTCAAAGCTGGACAAAGCGTTTGATTTCTGATTTCTTGGTGTGTATTTTAAATAAAAAAAAACAACATATTACGAAAGGTGCTTTTAAGCTTGAATACTTATGTAGTATAAATTTAAAATTTACAACAACGAAATGAAGTCAATACTGTGGCTGGTAATTTTTTTTTTTTTTTTTATATTTGTTTCAACAAACATTAAAATGGAAATGAGATAGGAAATAAATTTTCTCAATTCAACTAATTCTTTAAAACAATCAGAAAACTTAGATTTGTAAAAAATTTAAATGTTCTCAAAATAAATTTTAATTTCTGCTTTAGTAAGGTGTTTTTTTTTGGTTTTTGCAAAAACATGTTGAGCTTGAGCATTTTGCATAACAATATTTTCCGGTTAACACTTTTTAGCTTTCTGTGCACAATGCTGAAAAGCAACTTCGAATTGATTTTTTGCAAAAATTAATTTCTCTTCACTGCAATCAAATTTAGATGGAATTCGAGGCATTTCCATTCTCGCTATAGAAGTCAATTATGTAGTATGCAAGTTGGTATGTATGTATGTATGTATGTATTAATGCACATACTCGTATGTACATATGTATGTATGTATTCGTATATATGATTTTATTTTAAGCCAATTGAGTTTCAAAACATATTCATTGTGTTTTTTTGTTTTTGTTTTTTACGCTAACTACTTACTACATCATAACTCGTTATATGTATGTATGTATGAATGGTTGTATGGATGGTTGTATGTATGTATGTATGTATGTATGTGTGTATGTGTGTGTATATATATTACCCTTATTAATACCTATGCATATATACACATATATATTTATATATATATCTATTATTTATTTGTTAATACATTACTATATAACACAGATGACTTTATCTTTTGCTTTCATTTCATACACACCTTTTTCTCCCGCTTCTCCAATTTCGTTACAGTTTTCTTAATTGTTTGTTTTGTTTTGTTTTTTTTTTGTAATTTTGCTTTTGCTTTTGTTACATTTTCGGCTCAATAAATAAAAACTCCTACAAATATCTTATAACAACCTATTCCTTCGATTACTTTCCTTATTGATTTTTAGTTTTCGGACTTGCACACATACACATTTGTAATTTGTTTTGATTTTGTCCTACTACTTTTATTTTCACTTCATTTTGACGATTTGTTTGCTTCTTTTGTTTTTTGTTTTTTTTTGTTTTTGGTGACGATGCCTGAACATCATCACCGCGCTTAAAAGTAAAGTTAGAATTTTTAAATTGTTTGATAATCTTTTTGTATTTATTTTATTTTTTTTTTCTGCTTATATAAAAGTTTGATTTGATTCTCATCCCATTCGCTTAGCACTAAGCTTACATAGTGAATTTTCCAGTTGCTATTGAGCTGCGTTTGCCTATTGATTATTGTAATTAATTTTTAGTTTATATGGTTTTTTTTTTTGTTTTGGTGAATAATAGCTTTTTGTGGTTAAGCCGGTGACATTTGTTTTGCAGATATTGGTTGTTGGGCTTTGCATTATTTTGAGTTTGCTATTGTTAAGTTTGTAAGAGTTAAGTGGCTATTGTCGAGTTAAGTGATTATTTTCGAAATTTGCTTTCCTCTTCTTATTCTTCTTCGATTTTTTTGTTTACTAGATTAACATCTATGCTAAGCTACTTGCACTATACTACTACATATTCGCATTTACATACATAGGGTATATTGATTGAATTTGTTAATTTTGCATGGTTGTATGTGTGTGTGCGTGCACTAAAAAAATAAATGAGAGAACTTTGCACAACAAGCGTGAAATCAAATTTTACAAAAATGAACTTCAATGGAAATCGAAATACATTTGTTTTATCAAATTTTTGTAAGAACTTAACTGCATTTAGCAGAGCTTGGGATTTAAGAAAAATGTGGGGAATACAGTATCAGATAGTTATAATTTAAAGAAATTATGCAGAGTAGCACAATGTAATTGTACTTAATTGAAAGTGCGTTCTTAAGAAGCTAATTGTTTTCAATAACAATATTTTTCTGATTTCTGATAATTTTAAATGCGCAAATTTTAAGGATTAAAAAAAAAAAAAACGAACGCTTAATTATGCACAGTCGAATGAAAATTTATTAAGAGCCAAAAAAAAATTAATTTTAAAAATTTAATAAAAATATTAGTTAAAACCAACTAAAGCCCAAGTATACATATATATTTAAAACTGAGAATAAAAAAAAAACATTTACATTTTAGATATGCTTTTGATAAAAAAATTAATATGAAAATATTTTAACCAAATTGTTTCCTTAATTTTGAATGTTAAAAATTAATTTATTTGCATTCGGTTTTATAAACGCTTTTAAAATATGTGTGTTTTTTTTTGTAATTTACCAATTATGTAATTACATTACCAATCTAAGCCACAACGGGTGAGTATGCTTGAGCGACTATTTATTTATTTTCTTGCTATCATAGCTGCGTGCTAGATATTCGAATTCGTAAGCTGTTTGCTACCGTCACTACCGACAGCCTAAATCCTCCATCTCCTGCCTGCATAATATCAGCGCCAGGTGGGTCATTTCATGCTGCTTAGTTTTTCCCACCACAGCAAAAGCTGAGCTACTCACTTCCAATGTGCACTTGTGGTTCTGTGTATGCTACGTTGCTGCTTGGTTTTAAACAAAAATCAAATAATAAATATAACAATTGCTTCTTGCCAAATTATGCACATAATGAGAGAAAAAAAAAAAACGGTGCGAAGTTCGTGTTTTTTAACAAATTTTTTTTTTTATATTTTAATTTAATATTACTTTTTTTCACTTACTATCAATTAGTTATCATTAATTAATATCACATCGACTTTGTTTGTTTTTGCGTTTTGCATCGCATTATCTTAAAGTTTTAAAAGTTTGTTATTTGCTTTTTTGTTTTTGATTTTTTCAAAACTCGTTTGGTTGTGTTTTTGTTTTTTGTAAGTTTATGAAAAAATCGCCATTAAACGTTTTCATTGCATAGAAAATGGAAAAAAGTTAAAGAGTTATTTTCTGCTTGTTTGCTTGTTTGTTAGATTGTTTGTGTTGTTGTTGTTGTTGTTGTTGTCGTAATACTACCATAAATACAATGTTGTTCGACGTTGCGTAGGCGTCGTCCGTTTTTATGCTATGTATGTATTGTTTAGTATTTTGTTTTTTTTTTGTTTTTGATGAATTTTATAAATTACAAATATTGTTTTGCTTCTTGCTCTAACGAATGCAGTTTTCCAAAAAATAGTTATCACTAATTTCACTGCTCCGTTCGCTCCGATTTCAATGCTTGCGCAACGCGAGGGCACAACATCGATCTCCGCTCTGCCGCTATGAATAATTTGTCTGCTTTCTTACAACTTACATACACATATGTATGTATGTACATATGTTTAGGCACACGTCTGTCGTGCCTTCGTTAGCCATTTTTAGTTCGAATTAAATGTAGTCAATTGTTGTTGGTTTTCAAATATTGTTTAGTTGCTGCTGCTGCTATTGTAATTGTTGGTTTCGCGATTTGATTTGTAATTATAGCATATTGTTGTTGTAAGTATTTGTGTTTATCAATCGAGACTGCTTTTGCTGCTTTACAGCTTTAGCTTAACAAAAATGTGTGTTTCCAAGTTTATTTTTGAATATGTTTTTTTTGGGTTTAGTTTCTTCAGTTTGATTCGAAATATCCAGCGCTTTCTATAGCGGTTCCGATCATTTTCAACCTCGCATCCCTTTCATTTTGTCATCTCGCTATTCTTTCTTATTATTGCCTCTTACGCCTTTTTCTTTATGGTGTTCAGTAAAAAATAATGAAATTCGGAGGGATTGTTGAGAAAGTAAAGTATTCTCGTTATGCGTTGTTCCTGGTTTTGTTGTAGTGGTAATTGTTTTTGATGTTTACTGTTTTTTCGTAGTTGTAGTTAAAGCCACGCCCATTTGATGCACATTAAAAAAAAAAAATTAAATAGCGCATAAGTCGTACTATTTCATACTGATTCTACACAATTGACCAAATTATGATGCCCTTCGTTTTGGGGTTTTTTTTTTGTTCTTCTCTTCGTAGTTGCTATGCCTTGTTCGCGGTTGTGTGAAGGAGATTAAATGAGATCTCTGGGTAGGTATGTAAACATATATTTAAAAAAAAAATCTCTCTTCTCGCAACCCGGAAAGCTGGTACTTGCTTAAGCACACTAATCGCAGGAGTAAAGCTTGTTCTTGGTCAATGTAAAATCGGGGCTTATCAATATCGTATTGCTGCGTGTTAAATTTCTGCAAAGGGAAATTGAAAAGTGGGGTTTAGAGTGTACTCTCTCAGTCGAGTTGAAGGTTTTAAGAATAATTAAAATGCCCGCTGAGTTACATACTTGAGAAATTGTGGCAACAACGATGTCCAGCCGCTCTTGTCCTGCTTCAGTGTGAGATACAACTCGAAGGTGGAGACGGTGCAATCATCCACTTTGAAAGAGGCTATGCGTCTGTAAGAAAAATACATAATTGTGTTAATAGTGATTTTAAGATACTTTGCTTTGCGTTGGTTTTGCGACAGACGGTCCACGTTTACAATCACAATCAATTAATTTCATGCGTACATAGTGAGCGCAAGCATAGACTCCTCTTTCAGCTCAACAACGTTTCCCGAAAAATGAATTCTAGCTTAGGCTCAACTATAACGCCTGTTGTCGCTTGCTCACCTCACACTGCTCGGCTCACACTCGAAATCGATGTAAAGCGAACAGCCGCGCACGCCACACGGTTCCCGCTCCGAAGCCTTGATTATTTCGGCCGCAATGCGCGGCATGAGATCATATGGCAGCGACACTTCGGTGCAGTCCAAATGGCGCTTCTTGGCGTCTCGCAATTCCGTTTGTACGCGCTGTGCCAGCTCATTGACGGCGGCAATGTCCACATCGGTGGTGGCGCTGCCGAAGCAACTGCCCGTTGTCGGTGTGCCGGCTGGTGTGATGGCCGCAGCCACTGGTGGTTCATAGTAAAACAAGTTGTTGTTGTAAGTGGCCTCCATAGCTGGTTGTTTTGTTGTTGCGTTGTTGGCTTGTTGCGATTTCTGCTGCTTAGTTTGCTTCTGTTGTTCAGTGTAGTGTTGATGGGGGTGATATTGATGTTGCTCTTGCTGTTGTTGTTTTTGATGTTTCTGTTGCTGTTGCTGTTGCTGTCCCCTCTGATAGTGGTGGTAATTGTTGTCGTAATGGTGGTAGTTGTTGGTGTGGTGGGTGCCACCGTAATGGTGATTATTGTAATAAAAGTGATGCTGTGGTTGCTCGTGCTGGTGATTATGTTGTTGATTAATGTGTTGTTGCTGTGTTTGCTTTTGTGGCGCTGACCAATTGCCACCGTCAACGACGTCGTCACCGCCTTCTACCGCGTCCTCGGTGTACAGCTGTAAATGGTGCTCTTCGTCCTGTATTGGTTGTGGATGGTAATCGCTTGTGCGATTGCTGTTACTGTTGTTGCTGTTGCGTTGATTGTGCGCAACGTTGTTGCTAGTGTTGGTTGGTAGTTGCTGTGATGCTGATAATGGTGGCGGTGGTGGTGGTGGTGCCGTTAACGGACTCGTCCAGTCTATCAATAAGAAAATATCAATGATATTTGGAATTTATTAGAAATTTTTACAAACTGACAAATTGGATTGTTTATTGAAAATACAAATTAAATTTAGAAAGTTATGTAGTAGGCAGTGCGCTTAAATGTTGAAGGGAACTATGAGGCGATTAGGGACCCGATTAGGGTCGAGCGAATAAATGCTCGTACATTTGTGTGTACATATGTACATACATATGTATGTATGTATGTATGTAGTACGAGTTCATACATAAGTAGATATAAATTTGTACACCTTTTTCCATTTCCATTTCACCACCAGATTTGCTATTGGGAAACTCACACTCCAAACAAAATCACCTTTTTACGGTCCTTCAACCCCAAATGCGGAGCATGACTAAGCGGCACCGGCCGGCTATTACACACACACGTAAACATTTACATATGTGAGTTTAGATGTACTTACATATACATATATGTAAGTAAATAAGAAACAGCTGTGAGCCTACGAAACCACTCGCTCTCCGATTCTACACATGTTACGAATTGCAAAGGAGTGTTCAAAGGTCGCAGTAACAGCGATTTTATCTACATAGATGTACATGCATATGTATGTATGCAAAATGTGTTGCAATGTTCAACCTCTTAACACAATCCCCTAGTTGTGATGAAAAGCCGGCTAACAGCTGTTAAAAATAAAAACCGAAACAACAGACTCAACAGCTGATATTCAGCGAAAGTGATTTGTGCATTGTTTGGGGCCAGAAGATTCTTAGCATAAATGCATTTACATTTCTGATTAGCAGAGAGCGAGAGCATGAAACAGAGAGAGCGAGAGAGAGAAAGAGAGCGAGTAAATGTAAAATTGTTAACAGTGCAGAGTGTGCACAGCAAAGCGCAGGCGCTGCAATTACACTGCTACGTGCTCCAAGCTGTTACATTTATGACAACCAAACAGCTGTTCACTATGAACAGCTGAGTTGTTGTTTCAATGCATTACAAATGTAACGTGGGAATGTATGCATGTATGTGCATGTATGTATGTGCGCACTTGCGAGCAAGCACACAAAGCTGTTGAGCGCCAACGACGGGCGCAATGAGACGCAATCACCTGGCAACTCAGCTGGAAATCAGCCGATTTTGGGTGGCGTGCTTGCGTGACATTCGCTCGTTTGCTACAACATCTACATATGTACATACATACATACATATGTAAATATGTACATATATATATACTTACTAACTGACTAAGTGTTATTGTAGTAGTCGCCATGTTGTATCCAATAAATAAATATTGAAAGTGAAGACGAGCGAGCAAAACACATTGAGTACCTAATACTCGTATGTATGTTACATATGTTATATGTATGTATGTATGTATATATACGAATGATGCACTATTTAATTTAAGTGAATGTGTGTGTATGCATGTACGCATATAAAATGTGTGTATGTATGTATGTATATAAATAGATACACTTTATAGAGAATGTCTACATTTTAATTCATATGAAAGCCATTTTGGTGGTTAAGGCGATTTGTAAAGTTGTTTTGGAAAATTATCAGGCAGTAAATCGATCGTTCTCTTTACAGGTTGGACGGCACTAGTCTGCATGCAATTTATAAAAGAACAATTTTACTTTAAAAAATCTCTAAGAGTAAATTGACCATCATTTGTTGTTTGGGCCAAAAAGTAGGTACATACATACGTACATACATATGTACTTGCATTAAAGGAATAACTTATACAAATGTTTGTATTTCGCTTACTGAATCTACACATCTTTCATCCCAACCTCTGAAATATTCAGTCTAATTGAAATTAACCTCTACTTATCGGTAAGTACTAGGGATGTCAATTTTGGGCATTTTGTTGATTCCGGAATTTTCGAGATTTGATAATCAAATCCTGGGACAAACCTGGGATCCCGAATTTGCCAACAAATGTAACACGTCTGTAATCGTTGTATCATAGAAGAATACAAAATAAAATTAATATAACAAAGAAGAACGATTTGTTGTAAATTATGTATGTATTTATTGGTATTTTCAAGAAAAAAAGGAAATAAACGTAAAATTTGACAAACATACAAACTAATTTATACTTCAAGTACAAATATAAATATTTGGTACCCAAGAAGCACTGCTGCGCCTCAACACTTGTTGGTTGGATTGTCGACAATAAGTTAAATGCTCTCTGTAGGACATAGCCTTTATCGCCTCATTATAAAAACTATCAATTTATTTTACCAAACCTTCTGATAAGTTATATGCCTTTCGATTATTGGACAATTGCGAGCTGCTCATTAAAACGTGATGCAATTTATGTTTGAGACTTTCTGCCTTATCCACTTCAAACACCTCGTCGGTAGTTCTATTAACATCGCTTTTATAATGAAGATCATTTTCGAGCGGGATATTCTCCAGCTTAATTATTAAAAATTATAAAAAAAAAATAAATAAATGGCTATCAAATTCTTTGTTTTCTACAATTCCGGGATTTGAATAGACTTATTCCGGGATATTCGGGAGTTAAAAAAGGCCGGGATCACGGGATTGACATGCCTAGTAAGTACATCTAAATGTGATTTGCTTCCTTTCGTTTGAGCGAGGCATACCAAAATACGATCTTGTACTCGGCTGGATACGAGAACAGACAATCCGAATGCAGTTTTCCAAACAAAAAAGATATTTCAAACGCTGTATGTTCTCTGGCAACAAACTTTTTCGGAAACTTTCGTGGAACGAGCTTTTAGTGGTTAATCTGCGATTTTTTTTTACAATTTGTTGCAATGTCAAAAAACTATTTTTGAACTACAGAACTCTAACTTCGTGAGATCAAAAACCTTAGATCGCTGCGATTTCTGTTTTTTCACTTCTCTAATTAGGCCTTATCGCAGAAGAAATAAGATTCAGTAGAGATCTGGAAATATTGGATTTCTTATTCATCTTTTTTGTGATTGTTATTAAGCTAAGGTCTAGTTTGCTAATGCAGCTACCCTCAGCTCACAGTTGGTGTTACTTAATGCTTACTACCAAATTACCTTCTACATTTTCACTGGCCCGCCAACCAACCACTTTGCCATACCACCCATCCGCTACCGCCCACTGTCCAATGGCTCAACTAGGTACATTGTACATCCACTTCTTAACGCAAGCACCTTATATCGCGACACACATACAAACATATATTCACTCTCACGCGCGAGCTCTCTCTCTAAGTAAGTCCAATAAAAAATGGCTATTCGCTCTCAGCAATAAAAAATCGCGATGAATGATTTGTTTCTGTATATACATATCTAGTATGTACATATAAACACATCTGGATCTGAATTAATGTGTATATGTTCATTTGTATTTATAATTTATTCCCTGTTCTTTTGCGTTGGCTCTACTCGCATAACTGCTGTTTAGCTCATTGCTATTCATTTACTGGATCGGCAATAAGCTCAAGTAAGCAAGCAACAATTACTAAGGCTACAAAAACAAAACAACAAGGCCAGCAACAATGACGTCTACGTTAGCAACAGTCGTTGCGGTGCATCACACTAATGCCGTTGTACCGCTGAGTGGGAGTGAGGTCTTTTGGGGTTTCGTCAAATTCACAGCAGTTAAAGCAACAAATATGCATACAATAGAGCAAACATGGCAAGCAACAACAACTGTGCGACATCGCATTCACTCTGTTTGCATTTGTTGCGGCAAGGCGAAGGTGAAATTTCATCAGACACAGCGGCATTTCACTTTGTCGTTTTTGTTGTAGTTCGTAGCTTGCTGGGTTCTTACAACATTTCTTCTTTGTTTGAAATATTTTGTTATTTTTCCTATTTTAATTGCCAACACACGTTCGACGCCATTAATTATAAATGAAATAACTAAGCTGTTGAAGCAGCCAAAGCCGAAGCCAACACACGTTGGGCGAAATGGTTGAAAAATGTATATAAATGCCAGCGGGGGGTAGCGTGTGGGCAGAAGCCAGACTGTATAGTCACTGTGTGTATGTGCATTGTATGTATGTATGTATGTACCTGTGTCCGAATGTACATGCATCTTCGTTCACGTATGTGTAAATTAGAATTAATATGAATATTTATGTGGGAATACATACATATGTATGCACATACAACTCTGGCTTCAGGCATAAACAAATAAAAGGATTTTCTCTCTTACAAGTAAAATAAAATTATCACTTTATACCTTACGTAAGTAAGTACATACATACAAAATTTCAAAGGTGATAAAATAATAAGACCAGCACCAGCAAAAGTAAAAAAAAGACAAAAAAATAAAATTGAAGAATGAAAAAAAAGGAATATCCCGTAATTACAAAGAAGAAATAGCTTCTCACATACATACACATATTAATCATTATTACATCACACGATGTTCGCACGCATGACGCACAGTGGCTTCGGTTACAACTACATATGTACATACATATGTATGTACATACATACATAAGTTATACAAAAAAAGAAGCTAAATCAAAAAAAAAATTTACTTATTACGTATGAAGAGACAATTAATGAATTTAAAAACAATATGTACATATGTATGTGCAATAAATTAAGTGCATTTTAGTAATATCATATCTTAACCTCCAAATATTTTGAAAGTCGGTTATTTCGTACAATTGATTGATTCTTCATACTGAGAACATGCGAAGAAATTATTTATTATGATATCGACTTCTAGAAAAAGTCTTGTTAGGGCTTTTTTCCCTCAAACCTGCTATTTTGATAACTTCCATTAGCCAAAACAAAAAAAAGTTAATTTCCTAATAATTGGTATTCGATTCAGTTCTGATACTGAGTGAGATAGCTAAGCTTTTAAGACGAAACATTTTATATTAATTTTTGTATACATATGTATGTATGTACATATATATCGTAAACACTGAATTACTTCCTTTTAACATTATGTTATTGCCCACTTTCCAAAACAACTGCGTTCCCAGTCCCAAGATTTTTTTTATGTTTTTTGTTCTATAAATAAAATATCTTTCGCATTTTGACCAAATTTCGTAAAACTTCTAAACACTGTAGATTGTGTCTTTCGTGTCACTAAAAGCACTTCAAACCACAACCGAATGAGACACGCGTACACTAAAAAAAAGTCACTATAGCAAAGTACATACAAATGTGCATTAGGCTGGGTCAAATACTTCGGAGTAAAACAGAAAAAATTGCTTTTGGGCTACCATTAGTCTAACGCGTGTTTACACAAATTGAGGAGCAATTTTGAATATCACAACTTTTCATGACTTTAAAAAAACCCATCTTCATAACATATTCTCGAAAATTCTGGCTTAGTTGAATTCTGTGATAGCAACAAAATACAATGTAGCGAAATTGAAATGTTTTCGGGGATTTTCAACTAATTTTGGACAGAAGGTAATAGAATTAAAAAATGTTTCATATACTTAATACGTTTTTGCTATAAAATTTTTATAAAAAATTTACCCGATCTAATACACATAAAATCTATGCGTGTACATGTGAACTCCATTGTGAATTTGTGGGTGCGCTTGTATGTCTTCAAGCGGCTATATGTGCGCGTTTTTGCAATTTTTTTGTTTTTGTTTTGGCACAGAACTCTTTCAACTTGGCCCTGACTGGGTTGGGCGGTGGGCGACTGTCAAAGCGTTCACTTGCGAGCTTAATTACAAAATTTCCAAAGCTAATTCCACAACGCGAAAAACTACAACAAAAAAACACCACAAAGCTTAAACGATATACATATCTACATATATACCATACATACATACATACAAACATACGATTGAAGGAACAAAAAAAAAACACAAAACCTGAGTAGAAAAGGCGAAAGTAAACAAAAAAAATTGCAAATTCAAAATGCGCGTGAATGTGTTGAGTGTGTTGAATTTGAAAAGTTTGACAAAAACCCAATAATTGAGCTGTCGAGCGAGCTGGGTGGGTTCGGTGGGCCATGGCGCGCATCTGCTGCGCTTCAATGCAGAGTGGGCTGATGTGGCGCGCGCTGGGGATTATTCAGTTGCCTGCAACTTAGCGGGCTCAAACAACGGACAACGGCAAGGGCAATGACGCAAAACCCAGCCGAGTGGTTGCGGCGTGGTAGCGATGCGACGCGGCGGGGCGAAAGCGAAAGGGTGTGCGCACAAGAAGGTTTCTATGCAAATGTCCTTCAGGCGACACATCCATTTTTTGTGAATGCATGCGTACACTCGGCTATAAAGTGTATAATTTATGCGGGCAACGGCGCAGGCATACATACATACATACTTACATATGCGCTTGTGTGCGAATATGCAAATAAAAATTACAAAAAAAAAAAAAAACGCGGAAAAATACTAGATAGCTTTAGGAAAGGGTGTGAAAAAAGAGAGAGGGTGCGAGGAACAAGAAGATGGCGTGGACGCAGTGAAACATGAAATTAAATTGACTGCAATTTTTAAAACCGCAAAACCGGACGAAGGGAGGGAAGGTGTAAGCTGTGCCGCGGTAGGTAGGTTGCAAGGGCTCGATGCATGATTTTTGCTGAGGCGAACGTGAGAGCTGATAGCTGTGCCAAAATACATGGACCAAAGAAACGCAGCGCGATGAGCCGGCCAAGTTGACAACAGAGTTCGGCTCGTACCGTGGTTTGGCTGTATGTGTGCTTTGCGGCGCGGCTCATCACACTTGACCGCCGGTTACATACATATGAATGTATATATGTATGTATAAAGATCGTAGTACCGTTTACAGCTCATCGAAAGCGCGACCATTTAAAAGCAGCGAAATCCGACAATTGAAATGATGAGCCATAATTTGCTGGCTTGCTGCTTTCCTGGCAGTCAAGCGGGCAGTTCCGTTCGAGCGACAGTTAAACGTGAGGCTTGCCGTCTGCCCCGGTCCGGGTCAGAGCGCCTCGAGCAAACCAGTTGCCCGACTCAATTGGTGGTGGCATTGTTGCAAGCACGTCTCCCACTCCCACTTTACATTCACACAAGCATTGCGTAATTCAGTCAGGCTTCCAGCTAGCCAGCCAATCGCCCAGGCGTTGGCACTCAGCTGAGTTTTCCAGCCTCTCGGCGCTTCCATTTTTCCCTATGCTTTTGCCATTTTACAAACTTTTATGTCTTCTTTCTTCTCTGCTGCTCGGTTTCATTCAAATTGCTGCTCTTTGTGTTTGTGCCCCGCTCGTAAGCTTATGTATGTAGATGTATAGAACCTAGAAAAGACATACAAAAGCGCGCATGCATGCGAATGAATCTGTCTCGAGTTCGCCGCCCAAGTGACAGGATTAACAGGAAGTTGCATAATCCCTGGAGCGTCATGTCATACTTGTTTGGCCAGCGACTTTATAATACCAGCTCTGGCGCATACGATTGCGGTGCAAAAGCCACACAAGGCAACATGCCACGACAGCACAAACCCGCTTTGCTCCACACAGCCGACAGCGCATTTGGGATACTTTGTGCAAGTGTGTGCCACAACAGGCCGCAACACTCCATAGTTGGCTGTATAATGTAATGGAGTTTCACACACACACACACACTCAACCCGAAGCTTAACAATTCTGCATTTTTGATTTAGTTTTTTGGAGGTGTGGTTGATTAAATTTTAAAATTCATTCAGTTTGTCAGTGTGGCATGTGCTGGATATTTGCGAAAGTTACCGACAATAGAAAATAGTCTATTTGTATGTGTATGTAAAGCGTATTTGAAATAAAGTTTGAAAGCCGCAAATTTATATTTTTGAGCTTTCCATTTTTATGGGCATCACTGGAGACGTTGAATTTTTAATAAGTTTTGTTGAAAGCGGAGAAAATTGTGATGGTGCGAGCGACTCTTGGTGTTATTACGCATACATATTACCATTTTGTGTACAATTGTGTGCCAGTGGGTATAAGTAATAAAACGAAAATTTTTCAAAGAATGTGACACAATATCTTTGCCTTCATTTTTTGTGTACAAAGAGAATGCTCAGACAGCCGTGGTCCCAGGGAGCCCTTTGCGTGAATGCTTGAATGCTCTATAAATACTACCGATTTCGATTGGATGCGGACGCAGAACATAAAATAGTTCCATGCATATTTTAACTGTATAACGATAACGTTTGATTAATTTTGAAATACCTAGAAATACCTCAAACACCTTCACGATTCACGGAATCAAATAGAACAAAAAGTCGACGCAAGTTTTTAGCATCAGCAATTAAATTTAGCTGAGAGTATGTTGCACACATTCGTGCTACTTAGCACGCAGACAACGTTGGGTTGGGCTGCTAAAAGTTGGCAAAACAAATTAACAATGAAACTCTTTCAATCGGCTACACGCTTCTCACACTTTGCTTCCATATCTACATATGCATATGTATGTATGTATGTATGTATGTGCGCGAATTTATGTGATTAAAAAGTTTTTCCGTAAAGTCATTAACCGCTGAAGGCGATGCTGACATTTCCACGTGCTCATCTCACACCCCTCTCTCTCTCTATCGCTCATCGTTCGCTATCGCTAATAATCAAATTTGAAAATCTGCTACGCTTTTCGCGCTAAGCGCCTTTGGCAGTTATACGAACGCCCGCATGGAAACACACTCAAATTGACAACTTTATAAACAATTTGTATGTAAACAAAATGCGAAAATTTATGCAGGCGTCTGCTGGTTGCGCTGTTATTTGGTGTTTAAAGACACCCAAGGAATTCCCCGAAACCGTTGCTAAGCTGCCAATTTAACAGACTAAACAATTAATAAACAAGGTTTATGTTTAAAGAATTTTCTGGGGGGCAATTAGCCAAGAGAACAAAAGCTAAATGGTTTTTTTTTTGTGATTTGGTGATAGCGCTTTTCGTTAGCAATTTTTCAACGCTTTCTTCTTATATTTCTTTTACACATTCATATACGAGTATGTATGGTAGTTTGCATGTTTGTATGTATGTATGTATGCATGCATGAATGTATATATCTTTGCCATTTTGTGTGTGTTATTTGCCCTCTGCTCGTTATGTTGTAACGCTTTTGTTATTAGTGGTGCTCAAATTTCACCAAAAGTTACCCAATTTTTTTTTTAACTGGCGACAAAAGGTTACAAACAAAGGGAAGTAAAAAATAGAAATTAAAAAAAAAAAATATCATAAATCGTAGCGTTGCATGAAACAATGAAATAGAATATTTAAAAAAAAAAAAAAGGTTTTTCTACGTATGGACTCGCGCAAGCAAACACATGCAAATGTACACATGTACAAACATTTTTAGTTTATACCGCAGCAGCTGTAGAACAAGCCAATGCTATACGATGCGGCGCGGTGCGGGGAGTGTCATGTGTGAAGTGGCGGTCATATATCATTTTCATTTAATGGGCGCTTCGTAGCTAAAGCCGTTTTGACCCTGAAATTTGAAGTCTCTATTGTGTGCTCACACATACGCATGCGGGTAGCCGGATAGCCAGATAGCCAGATATTCGTCACAAACACACACACACACACACACACGCTGCCATTGGAGAGATTATTCAAATAAATTGAAAAGCGAAAACAAGCAGGAGGCCGCCGTCACAAGCAAGGCAGGAATGAGAAAAAGGGGAGTGCCTGTAAAACAGGATAAATTGCTGGCAAAGACAACTTACAGAGTCATTTAGTCCACTTGAAGGGGGTAGCGCGGAGTTTATAGTTTAAATATTCTCAAATGTACTTATATATGTTTGTTTGTTTGTATATGTACATACATACATACATATATGCATGTAGAATGGGAAGTGGTTTATAAGTTAAGTGTGGAATAAATAAAAAAAAGAATGAAAATACTGGATTGTTTAAATTATGATTGCTTATATATGTATGTATATACGTATGCATAGCTGTGAGGGGATTCCGGTATGATGTTGCTATTAAATAACCGAAAAATAATATTAATGGTAACAGCTAGCAACTGGAGAAGCGACTACACTTCACTTCATAATTAAATGATTATAAAATTCAAGCATGTAATTAATTATCCACAATTGAGTTGATTAAATGAGTTAGTAAATAAATTTTGATTTCAGCGGATGTAACAGAATTCAAGTAAGGAAGCATAAATTGTGCATAAACACATTTGCTATTTGTGAACTACAGAGTATTTACCTACATACATACATACATACATACATACATATTCATAGATTTCCAATACAATAAAAAAAAAAATTGTTAAGCGAAGTAGTGTGAAAAGTATTACAAAATAAAATTAATTTTTAATTTTAAGGCCAGCTCATTCTAAAGTAGTTTTGCAAGGCGATTTCAAAACAAAAAAAAAAAAAATTTTTTTTGGTCACTATAGGTTTGCCGCTATATACATTTCTTCATATCTTCATGGTCATAATCGATAATGTAAACGCAATGCTTTGGAAATTTTCCATCGACGCTTTGTTCTCATTTTCACTTAATTAACTGAATAAATTGTCAGGAATACCGTAGTGTTTTGTCACTTTCAACATTATTATACAACATGTTGTTGCGGGTTCGACTCCCGCAGAAGCCAAGAAGAAAGAAGTGTGATGAGGAAATGTGTTGATTTCCGTAACAGTACTATAACTTCTACCGCTTTGAGTATTGTTGTTTTTTCCTAATAATTTTCCTAATAAACCGATCGGCCTTAAAGTTAAAAAATTATTAAAATTATTATACTAATTTAAACTAAAGCTACAAAACTGAAGGCTTGAAAATTTTCTAAAACTTATGGAGAAAAAAGTTTGAAACTTTTAAATATAAGTATGTACATACATATGTAGGCAGGTAATTAAACCACCAAGTAATTTTTTTTTTCACAAAAATTTATTATCAAATAACTCTATGCACCGAATAGAATTATTTTTAAAATTAAGTTTTAAATTTTTTACGGTTTTGGAAAGCTGTTGAATATCCATATTGCGACAGAAATTATATGTAGTATCAAATCCCAATCTTGTAATAATTTTATTTGGGCAACAGTTTTGAGATATGTGCAAGTACATTTATTTTATTTCTGCGTAAAATGAAGCACAATTATTTACTGCAATTGATAAAACCTTCTTGAGCTTATGAAACTTTGCATAACATATAACGAAACTTATTTTCAAATATGTAAAGTGCGGAATAGAGAGCTTTTTTGTCGAATTTGTCCTAATGTTTGACGTTAAAACGAAGGAAAAGATAAATTCTGTGAACATTTGACAAACAACTTGCATTCACATTATTGAAATTAAGACATAAAATTCTTAAAATAAGAAAGTATGTTCGAATAAAAAGTTTAAAAGAGAGCTCAAGTAAAATAAAATAAATTGAAAAAAAAAACAAAAAATTTAATACGTTTGTATTTCGTTCAGTCAAAACGCCAATATGTTTGTATGTGTGTATGCATAATAAAGTTGAAATTATGCCACTGACCGAAAACTGATAATTGTGTAAATTGAAGTTTCGATTAATTTTTATTTTCATTGGATTCAATTAAAGCTTAATTATAAACCGTGTTATTCAATTTTGTTTCAACTCAATGCCAAATAGCAATAAAAATAAAAATAAAATAAAAATGCAAATTAATTAATAATGACAGTAAATAAAGTTAACACAATTTTGACATAAGAAATGAAGGTAGACAACTTAAATTTCAGATTTCCTGCAATTTTTGAAGGTAATAAATAATTAGTTTTGGTAGTAAATGGCTCAAAGACTATATTTCAATTTAAAATTTCGTATTTATATATTCGTATGCACATATGTACATAGGTACATATAGATTTTGGAAAATTGAATTTTTTTCATAATTTATGAATTTGATTGAAAGCACGTAACAATTAAAATCGGAAATTTTATGCACACAGAATATTCAAAAGTTAACAAACCGAATAAGATTACTTTTAAATTGCACACAAATAGTTTCTTTTTTTCAGTAAAACACATTCGTATAAAATTCCTTACATTCACATTTTATTAGTTTTAATTAAATGCGTTGAAATTGAGTTTGCGAAATTGTTTGAATAAGCAATTTATTTCACAAATGCATTATCATAAATAAATAAATTTCATCAAATAAAACATTTTGTATACTAACACACATATGTACATATGTGTATGTATGTATGTATGTGCATAAAACAGTATACATTTTCGAAAATTCGAGTTTAATCAAATCTCGTCTCACTTGCAAAATAATTCAAGAATTTAATAAATAAAAAATTCCTACATACGAGTACATGAAGATTTAGAGTTATTCTTTAAGTAATTGCTTAGGAAGCTCTTCAAAAATATTAAAAAACATCAACAATCATAGAAAACGGTTTATGGATAATATAAAAATTCTTCAGCACTTCCTTATGCTTAGAAAATTTCAAAAAGCGAGAAGCAATAATTTCATTTTAACACAATCTGCTGACACTTCATTAACACCGTTTAAACCAATATCACCATTTACAAGTATACGATTTACATATTAAAATGAAAGATACAAATTGCGACATCGAAACAAAGCCAAGCACAAAATTACGAACTACTAATAAACATAAGCAACGAATTGAATAACGCCACTCACCTTTAACTTTGCTCGAACCGATGACGCCGAATTGTCCCTGATATTGATTTTGTACTGAGAGCACTTCCATCTTCTGGCGCAGCTCCTCGAAGACTTGATCGATGTGGATCAAGTCGTTGGCGTGGCGATCCAGCTCGGCCTCTAGTTCGAATTGTGCTTCGAAATCGCCGTACGCGTCGTCACTCTCACCCTCTGCCGCTGCCAGCGTCAGTTCCTCACTGCTTCGCACGTCCTCTCGCTCAGTTTCGACTTCGATTTCAGTCTCGCTGTCGTCGTCAATGTCACTATTGGTGCTGCCAATGCAGCCGCTACGTCCGTCTCCGCCTCCGCCTTCTCCGTGACCCCTTTCTGCTTCCACTTCGTTTTCGACTTCACTTTTAGGCGCGTCTTTAGCCTGCGGCCCCTTAGTAACCGTTGACCGTTGTCCACTACGTGAAAGCGCTGCGCCTGCTTCTGCGAACGCGCCCTGCTGCTGTGTCGTCGCAACACCTCTCCGAACCTTTTCGCTGCTGCTGATGCTGCTGCTGCTAGTGTATCGCCGTTTGGCTGCAGCCGCTTCGTCCAAATATCTCGACGTCTGATCGACTGTGGTCGCTTCGACGGCTGCCTCCGTAACTGGACTGGGTGGTATGTCGACGGCCGCACTGACGGCGGTAGCGGTGCTAACAAGCGCTAAGAGATTCTTAATGCTCGTGGTGGCCTGTGTGCTTGTGTGCTGATTGTTGGCGACGGATGTTGTGTTGGTGGTGATGGTCCCAGCTGCTGTGGCGGCCCTTGCACTTGCAGTGGTGGCTGCTGTGAATGTGTTGTGGTTGTTGTTGCGCGTTGTTGTAGTGTTGCCAATTTTAATGTTGTTAGCGCTGCAGTCACCTGCAGCGACCGAATGTAGTTGGAAAAATTCTACTATCGGAAGTATCGATGAAAATCGCAAATGCTTGGGTGCTTGGTGAGTTTCTACGATTTTTTGCTTAAATTTTTTATTTTTTTTTTGTTATAGATGAGTTGATTTGTTATTGATGTTTTTGTATTGAGTACGATTATTTGTTCAATTAAATTACGCTTAGAAATGCACTTTAATCACAAAAATTGATTTGTTTAATTAAAACTAAACACACAGTTGGGAAAACGTAACAGAAAACGGCACAAAATTGCTATGCTACTGCTCCAGCTACAAACATTCGAATTCGACTGCCGGTCGTGGTTGACTTTGCCTGCCTGCTGCCTGCGAAAATTTCCGCTACTTCAGTTGTCAATTGCTTTACGGCACATTTTCGTTTGAGTGCTTTCCTAAAACTGGGTTGCTTTGTTATATTAATGAGTTTTATTTTATTTTTATTAAACGCAGGTTGTTGCTCTTTGTTAACAATTATTAAACATTAATGAATTTATTGTGTCTATTAGTCGTACTTTACTTTTGTATGTTTGCTTACTTAACAAAAACGAAATTTGAAAATAACAACTAAGTTCAATTTGAAATTGTCTTTGCTTTGCCGCCGTCACGTCAAATTTGTTATTCTAATTTCTTTTTCGTGTTGGTTTCCTTTTTACATTAAAATTTTACATTTATTATTTTTTATTACTTTGTAATTTGTGTGTTGTTTGTTTGGGTTTTTTTTTTAAAAAGGCGTTAAAAAAGGAGTAGTTGTGTATTTTCGCTTCGTTAGACATTAAAATTACATTTTGCTGTGTGCCGGGCGAATATCTGGCTAATTTTCCTTATTCAGTTTTTAATCGCTCAGTATTATTTGTTCTTTTTTAGTTTATTTACTTTTTATTAGTTAATTTATTTTATATTTTAATGAAATGATTTGTATCCCTGAACTTGTGTATTTTTACGCTTAACGCTTAGCAAATTTCATTGTGCCTCTTAAAGCTGGTTGCTACTGCTGGTACTTGAATCTACGGCAGAATTATTTTCCACAAATCTCGAATTTACACAAACGCCATATTCTGTTTTGCACTGGCTTCGGTTGCTTTGTAGAAATCTCTGAGTTAAGCCTCAGCAGCGTTTTTCTTCACTTCAGCAGCGTTTATGCTTCGTTCACAGCTAGTTCCGCTTTTCCTGATTTTCTCTGCTATTTTGCATATTTACAGCTGTTTTTTTTTTTTTTTGTTTAGCTGGCGTTTTGGCCGGGGAGTTTCCTTTAGCTGCTAATTCTCTTTTACGCTTTGTAGGCTGCGTTTTCCCCAACTCCGTCTCGACTCATTCACAGCACTAAAATATCACTTGAATTTTTTATTCTATTAAATTTGTGGTTTCGCCTTTTTCGCACTTGCTATTTTTATTTTTTATTTATTTATATATATTTCGCTTTTATGGTCGCTGAGTTGCCGTGTTCTTGTGGCTGATTGATGTTTTTTGCTTGTAGACCGGAAATTCGCCTGCAGCAAAATCGCTTATTTTTTTATTGTGAAATATTTTCGCCTTTCTGCCTTGCTTTGTCGGCCCGTTTGTGCTTTTATCTTCGCCTTGATTTATTTTTTGATTTGTCTCGTTCTACGTACTTTTGCGGCTTCTTGGGGCACTTTTCAATTGCGGCTTTCTGTTTCTTTCACAGCTATTACGTTGCGACTCTCTGAGTGCTTTTATTTTTTCTGCGAGTTTTCTGTGGCTTTTGGTAAATTATGCTGCACTTTTTCCGGCTTCTTGGCGACCACAAATTTTCTGACCCGCCTCACTTAGTTTCTTGTTTTATTAATATTTAAATTTATATCATAAATGCCACTTCCTCTTCCTTCAGCAGCCTTTGAAGTTCTTTCGCACTTTCTTTTTTTTTTCGTCTGCTTGCCGGTGGTTCCACAGTAGCTTTGGCTGTGCGTCGTGACTACGTCTCGCCTTTGTTAGTTTTCCTTCACTTGCGCGAGCTTACTCCTCGTCTCGCTGTCATTAGCCAAATTCACTGATGTTACTTACTCGTCGCTCTCTCAGCTGCTACTGACGGTGACAGCCGCTGACACTGTGCGGATATGCGCTTTCTTGCCTTGGTTCTGCTGCTGTTCGGCTGTTTGGCTGTTTTGGCTCAAAAGCGCTAGTGGAACTTGCTCGCAGGGCTGGAGATATCAGTTGTTTATGGAGCCTCTTTCTCTTAATGCTTTGCTTAGTTGCAGCTGATTTGGTTTTCACTCATTTGCTGTGGGTCGGCGGTTGGTTTCTGCTATTTTCTGAGTGCTCGCTGGTTCGTGTTGAAATGGTTTTTGTTTTTATTGCTGTTGTTGTTCGGTAGCTTCCTGTACTGGTTTTCTCCTGCTCAGTGGGGTACTCTTCGCTCTCTACTTGCAATATTTTTCTATCTTTCGAGCAAATTTAAGAACTATTCTGCTGTGAAAATTTAATTTGTGGTCTGTGCTGAATTTCAAAAATTTGCTAGTGAAAAAGATTCGTTTTTGCAAGACGGCATAATTATGTGATTCCTGTTTAATTTAAGGGAGTAAATGTTATTGTTGTGGTTAAGTTTTTCATTAGTCGGCTTTTTGGTTTGAATTCAACATTTAATATTCAATACATTTTTAGCACTTCAGTGTCTTTGGGTGCTTTTTTTCAAAAAAATTTTACACAAATCATTTTTTGCAGTGAATTAACAAAACTTGCATATGTCAGCTGTTTTGGCGTATGGTTGTGTGAACTTCACATGTAAGCAGTTATTGGAAAGCTCGAAAAATGGCTGTATTCGCTTCAATGTCTGTGCTTATTGAGTTTAGGTTTATTTGTCAAGTCTGTTCTTTAATGCTGGTTTATTGGATGATTGCGAAAATTAACAATAGTTTTTATTTAACATATTTTTTGCAGAAACATTTTTCTTTGCTTCAGATATTTTTTTTATCAAAAGTTTATATTCTGCTGTCCTTTGTCATTTCTATTTCTGGTTGTTTGTATGGTGGTTGGTTGGTGGCCTTACTGTCGTCGTTGTCGTCGTCTTCGCAGTCGTGCTGTTGTTACTTGAATTCTTAAATTTTCCTCTTCTTGTTCTTCACAAACCAATTTCCACGTTACATTTAACCAGCAGAGTTGTTACGAAGCTACTGGATCCGACCGGCTCAAAGTGCTGCTATTTATAGGGCTACCCAGGCCGTTACATTCAACGATTTTTCCATGCACAGACGGGCCATCAACGCAAAGCAGCGCAAAGCGAGACAAAGCAACACAGCCAACCAACCGACCAACCAACCAACTAACAACAACGACCCGGCTAACGATTTGTATCTGACACATCCCTACTCTTCGCTTACATTACACCATACACTTGCACATGTGTGCGTGTGTGTATTAGCTCCCAATTGTGTGAGTGACTTCTTGCCATTGAGCTGAGTGCCTCTGTGAGTCTCCTTCTTGCCTAGGTGCCGCATCCATTTACCAAAATAAAACTCTTTGTCATGCGCTGTGCACTCTATGCTCGCACTCACTTCATTGCATTACCGTTGATAGCGGTGTGAATGAGTGGAGTGTTGATCTCTCTTCGCACAACTGAACGTGCGGAACATCTGTTTCATCAGCAGCAGCAATCAGCTGATTTTTTCTTCACTTCTCCGACTGCGCACGCACAGATGTTTTCTTTGGGGCAACATGAGTTCTAAGCGTATGTGAGCATGTGTGCTTCGAAATTGAGACGGAGTTGCGCACTCATTGAGTAAATATTTAGTGCGGCTACTGGTACATTGAGTGACTCATTAGGCAGGTAAGTGAACAAAAAGAACTTAAATTTAGTGGATAATTGTTGCTGTGGTAAAGAGTGAAAAGGTGAATGTTGGAAATGAGAAAATCTAAAATTTTACATCTAGATTCTAGAAGAGCAATAAGGTTATTGAGAAGAAAAAAGTGTGGTCAAAGAATGCTACGCCAACCATAGTTTCGAGAGCTTTTTATTGCATGTGCAAATGAGCAGAAAACTATTAGGGGCTGTATAAAGACTCTATAGAGATATACTTGCACGTACAAACATATATACCAACATTTGTGTAGCACGTACATACATAAAAGAGCTAGCTCAAAATGAATTGGAAATTTGAGTTTTTTTGGAATGTATACTTGTAGAGTTTTTAAAAGAGAAATGAAATCATTGTTTGCTGTGGCTACGCGGTGCATCGTGCAAAGAGACCATTTTTATAAATAAGTGCAGTTGGCGAAAACTCATATCGAAAAATTTCCCTCACTTGCTATTGCTCTTGAGTGCGAATGACAGTTAGGGAAGGTTTGCTCTTAGAAATCTAGGTTGCAGAAGCAAGAGTTGGTAGATCAAAAGAAAACAGCTGTAAGTTGATGTATGTACATATGTATGTACATATGTATGTATGTGCAAAGAACATCTTGAATGAATATAAAATTTTCTCAATGAATCCTGGGTATATTCACTCCCTCTCTCACTCCTACATACGTTTTACAGTTTAAGAAAGAAAAATTGGTCGTGAAAAGTTGAGAAATTGCCAATTTGAAAGCACTACCTACAAATCTCAAACCGTTCTTTTAAACAAGCTGATATTTACATATGTATATCACTTCATGCTACGAGTACTTGGAATATTCTGGTGAATATCCTTCTATTTCTGTCTTTGGTTGCAAAATTGATTTTTCCACTCACCTTCAAATAATCCACCCACATACAAGTTGCCTATTTACTTTTACAGCTCTGCTTATTCGCTCATTTGCCCTTACTATGTAAAAACCTTCCTTGGCGGCTTCTAATTGATTTTTCCCAAACACTGTATCTCTTTAAATGCTTCTACCTTTCCGCACTCATTCTCTTCGCATCGGTGTTTCACTCGTGCACTCACTTGCTCAATGACTTTGGCGTCTATACCCTCTTGTTGGTCTACGTGACTTTTTATTGGCGAATCGTTTTCATTTGTTCTCGTTTGCTGCTCAGCTGTTTTCTACCTTACCACACAATTCTATATACAATACGTACATACATACATACATATATGTATACTAGGTGTGTGTGCATGTGTGCGAGTGGTAAATTTCATTCACTCATTTCCATCACCTTTTCCTCTCACCCATGAAAATGCTCAAATAGCGAGTTAGCTAATACAGAGTCAGCTGCCGTTATATCTTTTTTATGTATATTTCTATGAGTGTTTACTCACATATTACCTTAGCAAAGAGACATCTTCACACAGCTGTTTCGTGCCACCACTTCTCCACATAAGCTGCCTTCAAATCTGTTTTGCGAGTACCGAGCACTTACGTCTGTTCTCCGCTCTTCATTTCATTTACATTTGTAAATGTGTATACATATGTATGCATATGCATTAAATTCTCTCACCGAGTAACTTTCCTTCTATTCTATGTAACTTCTCCGATTTTCCAACCCCATTTCTCGCTCAAACTCATTTTGCCCGCTATTTCCTGTGCCAGCATGAGTTTTATTGAAATGTCAAAAGGCTTCTCCTTTCCTTTTTCGTGCGGAGTAGGGTTTGAGTGGCGTTCTTCTCTCACTCGCTGCCAACTTTTGCCGGTTACACTGTTTTTGCCGACCTTTAATATCTTTTTGTGTACCTGTGTATTTTCACCTCCTTTTCATTTCTGTTTCTACCTCGGAGTGTGAGCTTGGTGATTGGCTTGTCTTATGGCTTAAATAATTTCATCATTAAAGTTTTACATTTTTTGGTAGCTTTGGTGAATATTTTACTTTGATTATTGAGCATGAATATTAACTTACATATGTATGTACATACATATGTATGTATTTACGTACATATGTATGTATATGTATGCATGTGCATATATGTATTAAAGAAAGTCATTCGAATTTTGTTGTTTAAGTCGGTGATATTTGTTGGATAGCATTTGTTGAAAGTATCTAACAAAAAGGATTTTGAGAAAATAAATTGTATATGTTAAAATTTTTTTTATTTCCTGGCTTTAATGCTGTGTGCTAGAAAGTCTATAATTAAAAACTGAATTTTTTACATATTTTTGTTCTTATATTTATGAAAGGGGGAATTAGATCGTTAGAGCTATAAAATGATTTCGTTTCATAAAACGGTTCATCTGCGCTAAGAATTTGTTAAAAAATAAAAAAATACTGAGATATTAAATAGTACCAATTAAGTGATGCATGGAACAAATAGTTGTGCAAAAAATCGGATTTTTTTTATATATACATATTTTTCAAAAAATTTGCCCTTAGATGCTTTGGCATAAAAACGGATTTGATTCATATCTATGTACATACATACATATCTATAGAATATTATTATTAAATATTATCACATATATTTTTTATCTGTAATCCGACAACTCGACACGCAGTTTATGATTGCGTTCAATCGCAATTTTGAAGCAAATTGCCAATGGAGACAGTAAATTGAATGATGTTAGCAATTTATATTTTGAAATATTTTTAGTTATCAATTGCCAACACATTGCTGGCAATCAACTGTCAAAGTGATGCTTTGACTGCTAAATTTTCATTTGCACGAATAGCTCGTGGCGGCAACATCACTGGTATAATAATATGAAAGCAAATATTGTGTTGTTTCCTATTGGATTATCTATTAGAATGTAGAGAAATATCACATCTTCTGTAATACTTAAAGGATATTTTCGCTTTAATGCATCGAACGTACTTGTCTGACGCCATCTTACAAATGATTATGTTATGATATGAAATTGCCCACACACAAAACCTTGTAATCAAATTGCCGCAATTATCTGTCAAAATAATTGTCTGGCGTTTATTTATGAAGACGTGGGGTAAGTTAAGTTAACTCACCGTACAAAAAAATGTGGTTTACATTTTTTTTTAAATTGAAATAAAGTGTTTTTTATTTACATAAATATGTAGTTTGTATGTGAGCAAGGTGACATACATACATAGATACATACATATTTATGTAAATACAAAATTTTAATTTAAAAAAAAAAAATTTTTAAACTTTTTGGAAAATAAATATGACTAGGTACAGCTCACAGTATAACTAGTAGAAATTGATAAGAAATACTGAAACATTATTTAAATTATTATATACAATAACAATCAGCACGCTGCTGTCGAATTTTTTTTGTTCGAAGGAGCCAAAATGTGTGGGCCTTTCTATGTATATACATACATAAATATGCACTTAAATACACGCAAACATATGCTTACATATTCGAAACAAAGTAGCAAAGTGAGTAACCGCAAATGCAAACTTATTTAAATTTGTTTATTACTGATTTTCTTTAAAGAACAATACAAACGTCTTCGAATATTTTGCCTTTAATACTATTTCTGTTGATAATATATTGTTGTCGTTATTAGCGTGCAAGCCTAGACCTACTTTAAACTTTTGATGGCTGTCGCAAAAAAATAATTAATATTTAGAAAACTAATAACTAAACATACAATAAACACAAATATCTCGAATGTCATTTACAAAAAAAAATACGCATAAAAATTAATTTACTTTTGCAGTGTAAACAGAAAAATGCATATGAAAATATGTACAAACAAATATATACACATACATACATAAATACATATGTACATATGTATGTATGTATGTATATTTGTAAGGCAAAATCGCGCTATCAACAAGCGTGCCGAATTTTATGCAAAAGGGTTGGACCACATCAGTTAACGGTGACCTTCTCGCCGAGCTCTCAATAACGAAAATATTATTTGAAAATTGCACTGCGCTTTGCAATTGCACACATACATACATGCAAATACAAGTATCCATGTGTACATGTGCCAGTGTAATACGCAAAGTAATAAAAATGTTATTTATGCTGAAAAATTCTAAACTGCAGCAACAGCAGGAAAAATTAAATGACTTTTGTAAACAATGAAATATTATTAACAAAATAAAAAATAAAAATAAAAAAATAAATGCAAAACTTAAGTTAAGCGAAAAGGTGACGACGCAGGAGGGTCTACTGCGGTGTCAGTGGCTGCGGCAGACCTTCGTTTCATGCAAATATGTATGTACATACAAAGCTGCACGCTTGTTCTCTATGCAACAACAACATCAACAACTTGAATGCCTGCTGTTCGCACAATAAAAACAAACAACGCAACGAGCAGTAGGCTTATTGTATGTATGTACATACGTTTGTATGTACATATGCATGTCTGTTTGTATACTTTTGTAGACGCATATGTTTATTTTGTTCTATTTGAATATGTTAATATCTGTTTGTGCGGTTTGTGCGTACCCCGAGCCATCGTTCGCACACACATGTTGTGTGTGTATTACCGTCAACAGCACTCCAATAAAGCCCGAACAGCCACACAATGCTCCAGACAGGCGGCTAGTAAAATCACCCACCCTCTGCAAACCGCTCACCATATCAACAAGCACCACCACCACCACTACCATCACCCAATTCCCTTAATAGCGCTCGAAGTAGCCGCATTTGGCGTCCAAGTGTTCACACAAGTCTCCAACCAAAGAGTATTCAAACGAACAGGCCAGTGCTGCGAAAGGCGTCTCCTTGCCTGCCTGTCTACCAGCGGTCTTGTGTGCCAGCAAGCCAGCTAGCCACCATTTAGCTAGTCAATTCACCAGTTATCCGCTGTCCGCTGTCTGCTGTCCGCCCCATATGAACCGAAGGCACCACTCCAATGCCCACATCTTCACCACAGCCCAACCCTTCTATCGTCCATCTGTCCGTTGGCATTCGCGCCTTATCGCATTTAATTAAATTTATGCCTGATTTCGCTTTTCGCTTCGCATTCGCTTTGGCAACGCCATGTCCGAACCCAGCTGAACTGCTGCCCCGCCGCCGCCTCCGCCGTTGCTGCACGAATGTGTGTGCGTCGTTCCAGCATCGTGCGGGTGCGAATTCACAGTTGACAACCAGGCAAGTGGAGTTGTCTATAAAATAACATACAGCCATACACACATATGTACAAACGCGTGAATGCCGGCGCAGCTGAGGAGAGAAAAAAGGACGAAGAAGGGTTAATTGAGTGGTGGCCGCTGGACAAACTGGCCTCACATGCATGACAGCTTGTTGCTCGGACAGGTAGCTGCGCTGGACTTAATGAAGCGTGCGGTGATGGGTAAACAATTTTCCAAACTTGACTTGGGGTGATTTGTGTAAATCGAGTTTCGGGCGTGTGCAAAACAAAAAAAAGTTAACTGAAATCGGATTTTAGTGTTCGAAAATCAATTTAAAACTTTTTGAAATCGAGTTAATGAAATTTTTTTATTGCAAAAAGTGAGCGGAAAAGTTAACAGCGCTTATCAAAATTTATGGTATGCACATTTAATTGATTTCCTATGCACTTTGCGTGCGCTAGAGCGTTGAAGGGACATCCAGAAGTGTACACATTTTTTCGGAGCTAATTCAAATATTATTTTGGCGTAAAATGCGTGGTGTTAGAGAAGCGCTGATCGACAAAGTATCTACAAACGGGTATATACAAAAATATGTTGTGGGACTCTCGGAGGTCGAAAAAAGGTCCGAAAGCAACAGCAAGTTCAGTTCAACCAACAAAGTTTCATCAGTCTTTCGATACTGTAGTCATTCGTTTGTTAAAAATATCTTTCCTCAATGCATTGGTATATACTTAGCCACCTGTAAAATCTTCGAAAATAATCTCACAACTTTTGCACTTCTTCCAATTTGATTTAAGTCGTTCTAACACGCAACAATTATCAGAATCCATTCAATCTACGAATCTGGCTAATTTTTCAATTTTCGCCTCATTTAGCTGCCAACGGGCCAGATTCCCACAAATTTTAGCATGTTTAGCTTGTTTTAATGGCTCCCACGATCCAACACAATGTATCGTCTACTGGTTTCATAACAAAAAATCAAAAACTATAACCAACCAGCCATAATCAGCATTTGTCGTTTCCTGTATTGGCCAATTATACATTTGATTCGCGTTTTACATTTTTCGTTTCCCATGTTGACATTTTTAGATAATTCACAATAATACAAAAAAAAAAAAATTAATTCAAATAAACAATGAAATTTATTTGCATACATATGTAAATACGAGTATGTAGTGCTTCAGAAATAGTGCTGAAAATCTAATCAATTTGCATTGGTAATGATAACACATTTTTATTTTTTGAATTCAATACAATTGGCAATAGCAACAATACAACAACGTAAATATAACATACTATATTCAAATGTACGTAAATATGTATGTATTTGTATGTAAACCGATATACATAACTGAGTCGCTATGTCTGGCTATGCTTCTTGATAAAAAATCGCTTCAAATATGCTTGGAGTTGATGGAAAATTAAGCAAAAAATGTACATATGTAAGTGCATAATTTTATTTATCAGACGTCTGTATGTTTTAAATTAAAAGCGCTAAAATATTGATAATTTTTAAACACCACGCAAGTAAAAAAATGTATTTCAGTTTATCGTTTCAAGCCGCGGCTGCGTTATAAACGATTTTTATTTATTTATTGTTAAATGATTTCACATTATTAACAGAATTTCAGCAGCGAATGCCTTGTCAAGTGATTGTTTGAAAAACTTTGTTAATTAAAAGTGATATGGCTTTTTTCATTGTTTTTGTTTTTGTTGGCTAAATTTTTTTTTTTTTTTAACAATTTATCAGCGCTTAGTGCACCAAATGGTAGGAAGTAATTAAAATCGGTCCCAACAGCTGTGGTTTTTAATTTAGACAAGTGAGCAAATTAAGTCTAAGTTTTGAAGCATTGGTTTGTGTTTCTTTTTGGGGAGCGAGCGAATATATAATTTTGCGAGCGATTTTGCTAAATTAAGAAACACTTCGAAAAAGCAAAAAAAAAAACGGTATATAGTTCTATTTTATATTTTATATTCTATAAGTCTACTTTAAGTGGGATATGCTACCTGCTAAGTAATAAAAAGGGAATGTTTTCTCGATGAAGCGCAGAACTCGTGGACCAATGTGACCTGAATGGAACATTAGAAAATTCATGAATTACCACTGCTAAGTGTTATCTCTAGCCTTAGCAACATTTACAAAACACATACTCAGAGGACGAGAGGCACAATGGCTAATGGTCTTCCGTCAAACCATGCAATTGTTGACACTATTAAGGAAACTAAACAATTTCTGGCTTCAAAGTTTGAATATTTAGTAAATGCTCAAATTCTTCGAAACAGCTGGTCATATCTGGGAAACCCACCCAACCTAATCTTATGCAAAGCAATAATGGGAATCGATTCTAAGTTGGTCTATCCGTGAATAATATGCCATTGGTTCTATAACCGATACCTGTTAGGGAGTTATTCTTTTCACAACTGATCATTACTTTTTAAAAGTGGAAAGACAGTGCTTGTCCTGTTCGAAAGTTTTACCATTCATGATCGTATCCGGTGTCAGGGTAGACACATACATCTAGAGATATCTACAACAGGACCTGATTGAATGCCATTTTGCACATTTGAAATATACTACCTAGTTGATGATTCTCCATTTATTTTTTTTCGAATATATTATACATGTGTTCAGTTCAAGGCACCCTGTTGAATTATCAAAGGCATATCAGTTGCATTCATCTGATATTTATAGAGTTTATTTCGGTGGCTCTTTATTCTGGCGAGTAAGCAAGGCAGAATTCTTCAGTAGAGGTGGGCATCAGTCAATTATTATAAAATTCAAATGATAACCTATATCTTGATATTTGATATATGTACATAGCAGCAAGATATACATGTATGTATGTATGTAAGTATCAGTAATCTGCACAAATAAAGAATCTATTATCTATTCCAAACGTGAGTACATCCTCAACAAAGCGATGCGCGACAAAAAATAGTTTTAATAAAAAACAAAACCTTTTGAAGAATACGTGAAGCAGAGAACGTGTCTCGAAATTTCGCCACAATCTGAATTACTAAGGTCTGATAAAACATTAAGAACAAAATCATATGCATTTCATTTAATTAATGTATTCGTATGTAAGTATGTTAACAAGTAAGTGTGTAAGCTCTCACAGCTCTGCTCAGCCTCGCGTGTCACGTTGCACTTAAACTCAATATTTGCCTGTATTATTTGTATGTATGTATGTATGTATGTATGTAACCATGTGTGCAATGATGATAAAAACGCACGAAAATTGAGCTCAATGCAACAATAATATCAATACATAGTTTGCACATGTCTGTATATGCAAACAAACATAACAACTAATCTACTAATATGAAATAGGCATGCGCATTAGGGTGACCCCCAAATATGTATCTATGCGAAAACTAGTGTATGCGCCTACGAACAACGTATAATACTTGGGAACTACAGAGCCACGACGCCTCTCAGTTCCAAAGTGAGTAATGCGAGTATATCTTTTAATTTTCGCAATATTTTTTCTTGGACCACCCTAGTATACATGCATGCATGCATGTGTATTTGTACTTTGTAACAGAATCGGTATTCAAATGCAACTAAGTAACGTTGTTCGTACATTTGTTCGCCAGATGTTCACGTTTTTAGTTTGATTTGAAAATGTGTCGCATCACTTTGACTTGTCAGTCAATTAGCGAAAGCGATGAATGTTAATTTATTAAATCAACGAGACAATTGTTGGCGATGTTGTTTGTTGTTAGTTTTCAACTGTTTGAGGTTGTTATATGATCGTCGTTAAACTAGTTTCGCTTTTGATGCTGCTGCTGCTGCTGTTGCTGTTGTTGTGGTTTTTTTTCGCATTGTGGCATGAAAATAACAAGCTATTGTTTCGCTCAATAGTTGCTGTTTCGTGTTTTTTGTTTTTTTTTTATGCGATATCAAAGGTCGATGGCATAAACGTATCAAATTAGAATTTATTACAGTAAATTAAAGAAAACTTTGTTTACAAAGTGTGAGAAATTTAAATTAATTATAGATTTAAAATTGCTTGATTCTTCTTTTATTTATTTACGATATTTCAAAAGTTTTGTTTTCAATGTATTTAAAACGTAAAAGAACCATTTCTCCAAATGTAAGCCGAAAAGAATAATCATTTAATGTTGTCAATATCGCTGCCATCTAAAAATTGTTCACAAATATACTGATGTATCTGAATATATGTATGTATGTATATATATACATATGTACCTGCCACTGTCGTGTCAATCACATGATACCAGATCAGTCTTTGTAGATCCGAAAGCTGTCACTGTGAGGCTCACGTTTCCAGCAACGCTAAAGCAAAGTTCAAAAATACAAGCCTACATACGAACTTCAATACTTATATGTATATGCATGTATATACGAGACATGTCATTCCCGGGATCCCGAAATCCCGGGATCCCGGCCTGAATATCCCGTGATCAGTATATTCAAATCCAGGATTTGCATAAAACAGTTAATTTAATAGCAATTTTTGTTCTTTAATTTTTAATTTACAGTTTTTCAAACAAAAATAAACCTCAAATGATTTAAAACACAAAAGTGCCGATCCAATAATACAAATAACACACTAATAACACACTCTTTCAGTGTTATATTAAAATAAGAAAATTTAACATAAGAAACAAAAACAACAAGTTTAAAACTGTTTCATTACAATAACACAATACGACAAATAACACTGTGAACAAGGGAGAAAGTCTCAAATATAAACTGCATCATGTTTTAACGAGCAGCTCGCAATTGTCCAATAATCGAAAGGCATAAAATGTATCAGAACGCTTGGTAAAAGAAATTGAGAGTTTTTGTAATGAGGCTAATTCCTACAGAGAGCATTTAACTTTTTGTCGACAATCCAGCCAACAAGTGTTGAGGCGCAGCAGAGCTTCTCCACAGCAGATTTTAAATGCAACAAATTTAGGTCCAGGTAGGAGGATAACACACATAGGGCTTTTATTTCTTTGATCAAAACAAAGAATAATTCTGGCGTGCTCAAAATGGAATGGGTGAAGTATTTAATTTTTACTTGATGTATTTTTTTACTGATTGGTACTATATTAATATTTAATATTGGTCTCAAACAGTGATTAAACATAATTTTAGTTTAGGTTACGTTTATTTATTTTTTGTTCATAAGAAAACCTCTAAATACATACATGAATTACAAGAAGTCGCTCTTTATTGTATTAATAATATTTTGCATACTTTTTCAATACAACGATTACAGACGTGTTACATTTTTTGACAAATTAAAAATTACCAATCAAAACTTAGAGAAATTCGTGGTACCGGGATTGTCCCAAATTTGACATCCCTAGTATGTACATATAGACATACATACTTACTTACATACTTATGTAAGTACAAACAGAGCTACAATATGTGAACAAAAAAAAAACGCATTTTCCATTGTTTGTGGGATATTTAAGCTCAGATATTCTAATACACACCAGCCGCCGAGTGATAAATACTATAATTCTGGCATGCCGGGCCGTTGCATTGAAAGATGCGGGTAGAGAGGGCAGTCAAAAGCTTTCGTTTCGTAATTTAATGCCGTCATTTTTTGTTGTTTCATATTTTTTTTTTCATGCACACATAGTGGGTTAGTTGTTCGAAAAAAGTAATGCTATTGTTATAAAGTAAAAGAGATAAAAAAATAATATAGAGAAAGAAGATTGAAATTGTATGTCACATTTTTATTTTTTTGATTGTAACTTATGCTTCAACTGGCAGTAAATATCGCCATAGATCAAGGTCGGTTACGGTTATTTGCTTAAAGTCAAACTTCAAAGGTATTAAAAAGATTCTTATTTAAAAAAACAATTACCCTTCGAAGTCGGCAGTTATGGCACAACATAGAGACGAGGAGCTCGGCAAAATGAAAATTTAAATAAAATTGTTTCATATATACTTACATATAGTATGTGGTTAAGCCATAGGAAATTAAAAATAATTATTACATAGATTCTTCTGCTTCTTTTATAACACTACAACTTTTTGTCCGTTTGGGCCGACACCAAAAAGCTTCGCCAGATTCCTCTCTCCATCGCTAGGTTTCGCCAATTATTCACACCAAGCGAATACATTTCCTTCTGCACTTGATCTTTCCAGTGTATTCGTGGGCGTCCTTTCCTCCGTTGTCCACCCATTGGTGCCGATTTGAAGTTTTTTTTTTTTCACCGGAGCATCATCATCCATACGAACGACATAGCCAAGCCATCGAAGTCGTTAAATTTGTATGCGCTTGTCTATTTCTATATCATTGTACAGCTCATACAGTTCATCATTCCATCTTCTTCGGTACTCGTCGTTAACGCGAACAGAACCATAAATCTTGCGTAGAACATTTCTCTCGAAAGCCCACAAAGCCTTCTCATCGCTGTTCAGCATCGTCCATGATTCTGCGCCATATAGAAGTTTGGGCAGGATGAGGGATTTGTAGAGCGAGATTTTCGTTTGTCAAGAAAGAGCTCTGCTTTTCAACTGCCAACCGAACCCAAAGTAGCGCCTGTTGGCAAGTGTTATTCTTCGCTTGATTTCGAGGCTGACATTATTGGTGGTATTAATGCTGGATCTAAGGTATACGAAATCCTTGACTACTTCAAAGTTGTAACTGCTAACGGTGACGTGGGTCCCAATACGTGATGATTTTGTGTTAGTTGCCAGAAGATACTTTGTTTTGTTCGCGTTTACTGCAAGACCAACCTTGTTTGCTTCTTTTTCCAGACTAGAAAATGCTGCACTGACGGCCCTGTTGTTAAGGCCCTCTATGTCAATATCATCCGCATACGCCAGCTGCATCGTACTTTTGTTATACATTATTACATACATACTCAATACATACTTTTCTTCGACGCCCAATAATTTTAAGTCACCTGATTTTGCTGCGTTGGCACATTGTTTAACATTCACTAACTCATTTCAAAAATATATGATCGCTTTTAGGATATTTAAATAGAAATAAGCTTAGCAAAGAGCCATAAAATAATCAAATCAATTATCATACCAGAAAATTATTTATTCAATCAACGTCCAATGCAATATCGTTTTGCTTTTTGTATTAGAGAACTAAATTAATGGACTTCAGTCTGTGGCTTGGCTCTATGAAATCGCACCATAAACCGAATTCGCTTTTATTCCATCTACATAAATTAAGTTGATAACAAACTGAAAACACTTCAACCAATGTTGAATAAAAGTATTGCAGAAAAAACTAAAAAAAAAAAACAAATGCAAAAATTATCAACAAATAGAAATGGCAAAAAGCTCAACAACTAAATTCACTTAGTTCAAATCGTAAACGAGTGTGTTTATGCAAATTGGTTTCAGTGTTTTTTTTGTGCGCTAATTTTTTTTCTGCCGGCCACGGCGACCTTATCAATTAGTGAACTCACTATTATTATTTATTTGAATGTAGGCAAGTGTACTATGTGTGTGAGTTTGTATGTGTTGCTGGCGCGCGTGTTTGTGCGCCAAAATTCCATGCTGAATGTTAAATTAAACCAAGCGAAGAGTAAATAAATAAATCATTAAAATGCAAAAAAAGTAAAAAAAAAAAATAGCCGAACACGATAGATATAAGCAAAAAAAAAAAAAAAGAAAAATTAAATGCGCGAGTGATAGAATGGAATGCTGAAAGCAGCGAAATTTTGGCAACGGCCTTGTCAAGGAAAGTACAAAAAAAAAATATGCGAAGAAATGCTTACGTAACACACATACACATACTTTTGCATATTCATACATATCTACGTACATACATATGTACAAGAAGAAAATGCTTAGGTGACACTTCAACACGTTTGAAAGCCTCAAAATATAAATATGTACGTATGTAGATGCCATAACGATGGCTGTCGTATTTTTTGTGGTTGTAATTTTCGTTATTTTCCAATTTGATCTATTGTAAGTGCACTAGTACTCCAAAACTTGCGACAATCGTTAGGTCAATAATTGCCAATCAGCCAGTTTGGATGCTCTCGCTGATTGTAAATTGTCACTTTACGTAAAAGTTTATTGTAAAAGTTCTATAAAATTGTGTGGTTGTCTTCCTGTTTGATAAACTCGTATGTACACACATAGAAAGCCTGTAGGAAAAAAAAGCTCGCACTAATGCTATGCCTTCGGAGATTTCGTTATCCACATAACGGGTCTGTTGATGGCCCACAAAGTGTACCTACGCATCGGAAATATTGATACTGTAGAGTCCTCTTCTCGTCTGTACCCTGCCAGTTTTTCTTATTGGTATATTATTTTTATTATTTTAGAAATGTTATACTGAGTTATTGTAGTATATCGAGATTTATGGATCCAAAGTACAATTTGTTTTGTTCCTTTGAGAAATGATATGGTTGCTACTCAGATCGAACTTAATTGTTGGGTAATCCAAGATTATTTTTTACGAAAAAGCCACTTAAGGAATTTTTACTTTATGTATGTAGCTGTTGGCTTTGTACAGGAAGAAATTGAAAAGCCTAAGACCATGGTGGAATTATATACAGGTGATGTCAGTTCGAATTCACCAAATGACAGACAGTCCTAATTGTGGCATGCATTTTTAAAGTAGTAAAAAGGGGAGAAAATAAGTCCAGGAATATAAAATTATTAAAATTCATGTAAATTGTTAAGATAAATCCAAAATCAGAAACCACTCTTTATTTACGAGTCCCAATTCGGACATACGAGTTCTCTGGTCATATTTAGGTATTTACTCGTATGTACATATTTCGCTCAGTGGAGAGAAAAATAGTCTCCAAGAGACAATTTTGTGAAGGAACTAGGGGACATCAAACTTTCACCATTTCAATATTTGTAATTCAAAATCAGAAATATATGTACAGTTTCATTAGCAACGCAAGTCTTCTCTTCTTAATTTTCTGACATTAAAATTTGAAAAGATTTTGTTGCAAATTTTGGGAAAATAATTTAAAATTATTTTGAAAATGTAAAAGGAATATGCTATCTCATTTTCAACAGTTCCTTTCTCGAATTTATTTTCTACAATTAAAAAAAATCTTAAATTATTATGTAAAAGTTTTAATAAAAACTTACACATCGCTATTAAAATTTACTTTCTGCTGTACAGGGCCTTAACAACCGACAAGAAATCAGGAAACATGTTCAAATAAAAATATAAGTACCATTTTTTCATTCTTGGTTTACTCTTTTAATTGTAGCGTATTAAAGATACTATACACAAATAAATAAACTAATGACGAATTAAAAACGAGAATGTTTGATGAGCTTCTTTTTGATGATCGAGTGAAGAGACAAAAACGAGGTGATAACGCATAATGTTCGATCGTCTTTTGAAATATACGTGCTCGTGAAAACGTTTAAATTTTTCAAATAATATGACGAGGACGACGACAAATGTGAAGAACGAGTAAATTATTTGATCACTTTTTTAAATATTATTTTAACGTCAAATATACTCAAGTGTTATAAGTAAAGCAACATAATTGATTTTCTTGTGAAAACTTTGATCTTTATTTAAAAGAGAAAAAAAAATGAAATTATATCTAGTATAGTTTTTAGAGAATTATTTTGTTTTATTTTAAAATAAATAACAAAAATCAATAAGGGAACGAAATATGTTTCGCATTCAATGAAATCACGTAGTAACACATGGTACGATGATCAGAAATGAGACCGGGAATAATGAAATGCCAGCAAAGGAAAGGAAAAAAAAAATTAATTCGGCTCCTTACAAACGCCACCCCACCAAAATCGCATTGAGGCAAAACAAAACTACATACTAAACAAAAAGTGTATATTTCTAATACTATTTTAGTTTGCTTTTGCAATTAAGGGTATGAGAGTGGGCAACAGTTGAAATAAGCCAGCGGGCTATTCGGTTTACTGACATCACCTGTATATAATTCCACCATGGCCTAAGACCATATTTCAAAAATCATGTGTCTTTCTTTTAAATTTTTTATATTAGCAGTTTGAGGAATAGCGCCGAGTGGATACTGAAAGCAATAACTACAATGGGAACACCAGCGCAGCAATTTTTCGTATTCGCCGAACCATAAACACGGAACTTTTTGGACACTCAAAAATAAAATGGAAGCTCAATGGAGGTGCTGGATTTACCGCCGCATGTCACCGTTCAGTTTAAAGATCCTCACAAATATTAAAAACAAAAAAAAAATACGAAGCGAAAGCGATGGAACTCGCTACAGGGCATTTGCCATACACATGAACCTGTTTTTATGTATATACGAGTACATAAATATGTATGACTGCATGTGCCTGTATGTATGTATGTATGTATGTAGCATGTTCCATGTGCTATTGTCAGGCGCTCAATTGAATTGTCGAATTGATGAACCGTAGCAGCTTGCCGCTTCCCGCACAAACTAAGGCAAAGGCAAATTAAATTTAATTTAAATCGCATAAAAAACTATTTTAATCAATTAAACATTTGAGTCTTTGCGAGCATTGCAAATAGACTGTGAAAAGCATAACAAAGAGAAAAATTAAATGACCAACAAATGTTATGAAAAATTTACTGATTGGGAAAATACATACATATGTTTTTATTTATACTCGTACTATACATATATAAAGTACAGGGTAAATAATTGCTATGACGCGGACAGTAACCGAAATATTTTTCCTCGCTGCAGGCACCTAAAGTTGTAGTTAATTTAAATAATAACCGCCTAAATCCTAAGCGAACGCTCCACTGCGGTGGATTTAACTTAAATTTAGAATATACTACAGATGATTTAAAAATAGTGAAATTTGGTGGGTATCGTATCGTTGGGCGAAGGGGTCCTCCCTCAATCAGTAGTACTCGTATTAAACGAGTTTTCATTATTTTAAATAGCAATTTTGTGCTTTCCCTTCACAATTGTATTCAACTATTAGCGCCATTGTCCTAGGTCAGTTTATTCAGTTATTATCACTTGCAACGTCAATTATCGATTTTTATAATCGCAAGCAAGCGCTGAAGTGGGCGTATCTCGTAGCTTCGTGATGCATACCCTCAAACACACTCTCAGTTTATTTATAAATCAGTGTAAAAATATCGGGTACATTTCATTATTGCGATAAAGGCGTTCTCATCGCTATCGTCATATACTAAATATGTATGTAGCGGCTATTTATAAGTAGCTGACGAACGTGTGAGTTTAGAGAAAACACAAGCACATCACACGATTCCGTTTTATCTTAGCGCTGCAGCCACTCAACCTAAACAAATTTAATTTTAACGATGAACTGTACTGTTATCAGATATAAATATTTGTATATACCATATTTACATACTGAAATGTGCCTGCAAGTACCTAATTAATTTTAAAACTTTTTCTCGCATTCATTCATTTATCTATGAATTAACATTATTTAACTGTCTCAACTTCCACCTCCGCCAACTTAATGACTTCAAACACCGCTTCACTTCAATGGTGATTGAGGCAACTAAGAAAATACGTCACTGATTAAACAATTGCATGTATGTATGTATTTATGTATGTGTGTATGTATACGTATGTATGTATATACTTGTAAATGTCGCGTTGCTTGACTGATTTAACTGTCAGCCACTTGAGCTAATCACAGAAGCGACTGAAAAGCATCCACTTACTTACTTACTTGCTTCAAAACAAATAAAAAGTTATGTATGTATGTATGTATGTATGTATGTATGTAGAAACAGGCATATGGGCATGTATGTACATAAATGCATGTAAGTTAATATGAACGTATGTACATACATATGTATGATTGCAAATAGGGACATCAAGCCGCATTACTGCCCACGTACGGCACATAAAGCAATAAATAAGGCAATAAAATTCATGAAGGCGGCTTTAAAGGAAAATAAAACGAAAAAAAAAATCGTAAAAAAAATTACTGAAGCAAACAAACTTTGTAAAATTAACAACAATTGACATAAAATGGTCAATGGACTCGTTAAGCGTTGAAGGCAGGGTTGCAAGCGGCGACTGATAAGTGAACGCTAAAAATGCAGAAGTGAGACATATTTTTATATGCACATACATATGTATGTATGTGTGTGTAAATGCTGAAATACATACATATATAGTAGTATATAGAACATTGTGGTAAATATAGTGACGCGATGTCATAAGAGAACTGGTTTGGTAACTGGTAAGCTCTGGTTTGCCTTTCCACTAGTAGAAGTCGTCGATTTAAGGGAAAATGGTCGATGCTGGCAAAACAACAACAATAACTATTGGTTGTACATAATGACTTGCTTTTGTTACTCAAGCATTTTTAGAAACATTATCAAGATATTAAACTTGTTTAACGTTTCCTTTGTGGAATGCGTGAAAAAATCAAGATTATGTTTAAAATATATTTTTAAAACTATTTGCGGTAAAATTGTAGGCGCAGTGATGACATTTGAGAATGTCTGACTACTGTCTACTACTACCTGGTAAGACTTTACAGACTTGTTTTAGTTTCTCAATTTACAACTCCCATATTATTGTGAGGCTCTTAGACCGGCAGTTAAAAAACTACTAAAATGATACTTTTATTTCACGAAAAGTGAGCTCAGAACTACTAATTCACGAAAGGTGAGCTCAAAGGTTCGGTGATAAGGGAAGAGTGAAGTTCTATTTGCTATGGTTACATTCTCCAATGGTAAGCTTATATGTATAAATAGATTGAGAATTTCTCGAATGTCCTTACAAGACGAATAAAATAGTAAGTTAGAATTTAAATAATATATTTCTAAGCGCATTTTCTAACGCTTAACTATCAGCTCCGATAATAATGCAGCCTCTTATTTTTGAGTAGTAACTCTTTTCAAAATTGGGGTATCGATTTAGTTTATTGCAGCTGACATGCCAAATAAATTAAGCAAAATCAAATTCGTGGCACTAATCTAGACTAAATTCTTAAATTCGATTTACTGCAGGGTATTGAGTGTACAACATATGTATGTACATACATATGTGTATTACTTTGAAGTAAGAGCAGCTGTATTTATAGTAGAAATGCTGAGAAAATATTTCATTTTAGTACCTCAACTCATAAAATAATAAAACTGTATGTATTAACATGCATTTAAAGCATATTGACATAATGGTGTACTACATACATACATAAATATAATTACATATGTATGTATGTATGTTTATTTGTGCATGCCAGCGCAAAGTCGTAATGCTTATTATAAGTTACAATGCACACAATGTCAGTGCGTGGATTTTACGATTGCGCCACGGCTGACGGGTCAAGGTTTATTACATTTGCATTGCTGTAAAATCGTATTATAGATTTTCAGAATATTGTTGGCCATACATACACATAATGATAATATTTGAAATGTATTTATAAAGTTGTATATTTTTGTTAATATTTATTATACATTTTTTCCTAATGAAAAAAACATAATTCTTTCTAATAGAAACTATCATGTAAAATAAATAGAAATTATGATGTTAATTAAGTCTAAGGTAATATCATTGAAATCGCATCGGCATCACATTAAAATAAACGCATAATTCGTAAGGCATTTTCGTAGTAGTTTGTTAAATTAAAAATCAAATACTGTTTCCTCATTTTATCATCCACGTAGGTACTATAATTCTTAAATCTAAGTTTCAAAGATTATACAACAATTCCGATATTTTTGAATAAATATTGGAACGCCTCAATTGCGTGGAAATGTTTGACATTGTTTCTCAGAGGCTTACTCAGGCTTATTTACAATATTTCATTATTTCCTTTGACACAACCTGCATCCATTCAAACTTCCCATCCACACACCCGCTTGCGGTTGCTCGTTGTTTTATAAAGCGCTCTTAGTATACATTAATAAAATGTTATGCTAGATGCTGATAAGAATATTCCCTAGAAATTTTGATTTAGTTCACAGATGCTCATGCAATCGAAATCACCAATTTGTATGCAAGCTCAGAGCTCTAACCAACTTCAAATGCGATACTTCCGAACAATTCAAGTTATTCCGAGCATTTTAATAAAGTAAAAATCAAAAAAGTGTTTGCTCTGAGCGTAATACATTTGTTACTGCATAGAAATGTATACAAATAAGTTGCATTGGTACTGATTTAAATCAGCAAATGCGAATCGTTAAATTGCCTAATCAGCAAATCAAATTGCATATGCATCAAGCCAAGCAAATAACAAACTGACAGCAGGAAGCATACATTTGCCACATGTGGCAAGCACACAAGTGGCCAGCTGGAAAGTGATTACGTGTTAACATGCATTTTTTAAGTGGAGCAGAATAAGTGCCTAAGAAGGGGAATTAAATAGAATGCCGATGAGGCGATGAGGCGATGAGCGATCAATTCGCTTTGTTATGAAAATAAATGCATTGCAACAATATGTGAGAAAAATGGATCGATGATAATGTAAAAAAATGCGCGGCAATAAAAAAAATTAAGAATTGCAATGGAAAAATACGAAAACCAAATCTGAGGCAGAAGGAAAACGTTCTTGTAGTCAGTTTACTTGTATTTGAGGTAATAATTTACTCAAAAGCTAGTTAGTGCATTGCGATAGACTTTCGTAATTCAATTTGCGCGGTATGTTATGCCGCAAACACAATATTTTGTGTGTGTGTGTTCAATATTTTTTAAATATCTTGAATAATAATGAGGTTTTTAAGGCATACACTTGGGCGCCTTATTCTCATGCAAATAGATCTCGCCAGTCGCAACAAGTTTACCTCTTAGATGGCGCTGTAGTCGCAATATTTCGAATGCTCTAATTTTTTGCCATATTTAATTCTTATTTTAATGCTTTGTGAGCAATGTTGCATTCCTACTTCCATATTCGATAAAAATGAAATGCTATTCCTATTGGGCGCAAGGATCTGCGCGCATAAAACACATGCTCACACACTTAACTTTATTTTGCTGCTGTAAAAACAAATAAAACTAGAAAAATAGGTAGTGGCTGTTGGGTAACCAAACAGTCAACTTAACAAACATATTTTTACTAGTTCCATATTCCACAGTGAATTGCATGGAAAAATATGGCTGTTGCTGTTGCTGTTGCTCTTGCCATTTTCGTTATTTATTCCATAACTTGGCATATTCCACCGCAGCGTACATCATCTGAGAGCAGCTCCTCGGACTTATTTAGTACAACGTGCAACATTCTAGTATTTATCTATTATTCTATAGATTTTGCCAGGCTTCTTGGGTGAGTGGAGCGTATGTACTTATGTTACATATGTATGCACATACGAGTATGTACAGTGTATCACTTAAGTAAGTATACAATTTAGCATACTTTCAAATGATGATACAAAAAATGAAAATAATGCACATTATGGCTCACTACGTAATTTTAAGGACTCCTAAAATTGCATTATCGTTCGGAAAATAAAAGACAAGCCTAAGACAAGTGCTCAAAAAATAAAAATTAAAGTGGAAAATGAAATAGGAAAACAATTTTATGCTCAAATTATTCGCTGTGTGTTGTAATAGGAAAATATTAGAAAAAAGATATTTGCAAACAAACAAAATCTGCGTAAACGCACAACATTCGCTAAAGAATATCAAAACGCGATCAGAAGTTGGGGAACAATATTATCTTTTCAGATGCGAGAAAATTCAATACTAAAGCGTCGGATGAACGACAAAAAAGGTGGACAAAAGTGAATTATGAGCTAAATCCCTGCAATATGGCTGGTATTGTTAACCATAAAGGTGGCTCTATAATAGTTTAGGAATGTATGGCGGCCAATTGAGTGGGCAGTCTGGTAACAATTGAGAAAATAATCAGCCCATGTGTTAAACATTCATAAAAATAATTTGAATGAAAGTGCTATAAAATTACGCGTTGAAGGATCATTCATCTTTCAGCAAGATACTCGTAATGAAGCAGAGTATACTGCAGTTATTGTCAAAGAATGCCTTCTGTAGCAGTTTGAAAACACACTCCAATCACTGGATTTTAATGCAATTGAAAATTTGTGAAAGAATTCGGAACGCCAAATTTGTAAATAAGACATAAGAAATAGGCCAGACTTATAAAGGGTTCTTATGGAAGAGTGGTACTAGATACCTGCCACTGCAACGCAGAACCTAGTAAAATGTATGCCATCTCGGTCAACCAAATAATGAATTTTACAAGTGATTATGTCACAGAATAGGGGCTCTCTGGAGCTCGTGAAAGTGAGACAAGACTCTTTTTCCTATAGGCTAGACGTAGTGACTATCGTGGGGACAAGCAGCGCCACTCCCACACAGGCGTCTCAATGGCCGTAGAATTCTAGTTGCTTCAACAAGGAGGAGTGCACGGCAAGCTGGTCATCTGTTACATACACACCTTCCTATAAACCTATTGACCTATGTAAGTGTTGTCACAAACAAGGGAGTATAATTTGAAAATCAAACACGTTAGTGTGTTAATTCAACTGATTTATTTTGCTGTTCGTGTAAGATATACCCCGAAGAATAAAAAAGAGCATTCGGCCTACTTTCAAAAGTGCTGCCAAGACTGTTTCCAGATGGAAATTAAAAATATTTACAAATATCGGGTGTCGCAATACTGCTGTAAATATGCTAACATAAACTAGAAAAGGCAGCGAACCATCTTCATCTTCTAACCTGGAACCTTCATGTTCTTATGAACTTCAGGCAAATTTCCATCGCGACGAAAAATACAAAATTCCTTTACTAATAAATCAGGCGCGTGTCGATGACCTTATAAAAGCAATGGAGTTTGTTGGAAGAAGTACGCGTGTGCAAATACCGTAAGCATGAAAACAGATAAGTTGATTGTTTTTCTATAGATAACGGTTTAGGTTACTGTAGCAACAATTGGCAAGTTCATAATGCTGTTGAGTGAATATTGTTCATAGATTCAATTAAAACAAGTCTCAAAGCAGTGCTCCAACATATTTGCAACAACTGATCGTCGATACCATTAGTACAAATGAAGCTCCAAACTTAAAAGAAAATTATGAAGTTATGAAGCTTTTATTGGATATATTTAAATATAAAAATTTTCTGTAGCTATATGTTCCGATTTAAAAGTAGTTGCGCTGCTCTTGGGCCTGCGACTTGGGTAAATGCTGCTCTTTTTTGTGTGAATGGGATAGTCGCGCCCGTACAGATCACTTTATTCGAAATAAATGACTGGACAGAAAAACTTAAATATAAACCGCTGATGCGCCTCTAAAAAATTTTACCACTCCTTCTACATATAAAAGTTGGATTAATTAAAAACTTTGATAAAGCCATGGATAAAAGTTCGTTTGGTTTTATTTACTTAAAGAAAATGTTTGCTTCTTTGAGTGAAACGAAGTAAAAAAAAGAGGCTTGGCTCTAATTCATAGAGGTTGCCAAAAACCGTGAATAACAAGTATTTTTTGCTATCTTAAATTAGTTCTTAGACTACTACATGCATAGCACAAGATTTGTATTAATTTAAAGTTTTAATGTTTACTTAATTTTGTGATGTGAATTTTTACCAACTTTCACTTTAATTAAAATTACCCTATTGTGTTTCTATTAAAATACAATTTTGTTGACTAAACATTGATTTTATGTTTTTGTTAAGTGAATAGTAACATATTTTTTTTTTAATTTCTAGTATAACAATTGAAAATTCAGGATTCTTCACTGTATACTTACATAAGTGATTAACTGTATGTATGTATGTTTGTGTGTACTACGAGTATCCTCGCCGCTTGAGTAGCGACTGCTTTGGCTGCCTTGCGGCATGCTTTTACACATAAATATTTCGTTTCGCTACTTATTCACATTTCTATTTTCTTTTTCATATTTGCCATACATTTTTATGCAACACAAAAGCACACACACACACACACACGACTCGTTGATAAATAAACACAACTATGAATTCATATTGCCAGAGCCACAAGGAGTTCCACTGTGTAGTCTTCTTGTATTTAGTTATGTATCCTTATGTTGGTATGTTGGTATGTATGTTATGTATTACGATTGCAACACATGTTTGGCGAACCCAACAGCCACATAATTATATAACTTTCTTTGTGCATATGTATGCAGGTATGTTCATACTATGAAAGTGTATATTTTTTTGTTTTGCCAATGTGTACCTCCTTGTGCCTTTGAAGCATGTAAAATTCATGAAGAGATGAAAATCATAACACAAAAATGTGGTGGCGTTGCACTAACTGTGCGTTGGTGTTGGCAACAAAATGTGGAAATGGTGCAAGAAGAAAGGGGGAGCGGCATACGGCGTCAGCTTACATAGTTGCCGCGTCCGTGGAGCGTTCTGTGGCCAAGAAATCTAGCAAAGAATTCATTTACATCTGCTTAGTGGGTGATTTGCGGCAAGATACCACAGAGGCAGCTAAATACTCGTACACACATGCATACATACATACCTAACATATGTATGTATGTATGTACATGTGAGCGAGTGTGTGTGTGTGCGCGCTTATGAGTGGCAGAGCACTCATACGCTCCGTTGTACACATTCAAGCCCGGCGAGTTGATGATGTTGAAAGCGTGAAACTATAAATTTTCGTTGGATCGCCGGATAAGCGGCAAATAGCGGATGAGGCGGCGAGTGCGATGTGCGATATGGGTAGGCATGAATGGATATGGACACACTAACACACACACACACACACATTTGATAGACTGCAACAGTGTGTTAGTCTGAGTGTATTTGCCTTCGGATGTTTGCGGCTAAGACGATAGTGCTGTGCGATAGTGTGGCTCACGCCTCCTCCAACTCTACCTCCACCTACTCTTCTGTGCCTTTGGCGCTCTGCAGCTGTGGCGTTGCTGCTGGTGTTTATGTTTTGTACGCTTGTGTGCTTGTGTCGCTACCACTTTGCTGTTGGCGGCGCGTTCGGTTAGTTGCTGCATATGAAATTATGCCAAAAAATTTCGCTGATGCGGTTAAATTGCGGTGGTTACCAAGCAGCCAAACGCTCAGCGGCAATGTAGGAAATGAACAGAACTACCTTACACTCGTCCCGTGCGCCTTTCACCTTTGATTCAGCTTCTCTCTCTCTCTCTCTCTCTCTCTCACTCGCTCCTTCGCACGCTACCATTACACAGCATCATCGGTCCACCTGCCAGCGCCAAAGCAACTTTCATTTCATATTATTATTGTATGACCACGACCGCTTGGCTTAGCTTGTCTCGATTTAGTTGGCAGCTTTGTGTTTTGTTGCACACTTTGCTGTTGTTGTTGTTTGTAGTTTTCTTCACACATTGGCGGTAGGCAGCGTAACTTGTTTGCCGTTTCGCTTCTTGAATCCTCTACAGCTCCACTGGGGATCTGAATATGTTAGTGATTGTTGTTCAAAAAGCGTTCCGTTTACTTTGCGCTATCCCTGCGAGGAGTCTGCTGAGCGCTCTATTCAAAATATATTCATAGATGCGTACTACACACACACACACACACACACACACACATTTGTATGCAATTTTGAAGCGCATGTAGCTTGAAGTGGGTCGCTGGATTTTCTGCTCTTCTGCTTGCCGTGTGTGGCATGTGCAAGTCAAGTGATTCATTTTCTGTTATGGCAAAGCCCCAGCGCGCTGCCTGTCTACCCTGGCACTTTTGAAAGTTCAAAGAGCATACAAAAATATTCTTTAATCAACATACAAATTCTTACAACTTTTCGCATCACTTTGTATCTACTATTTATTTGCGCAAGAAAATGTTAACCTAACTTTGGCTAACTTGTTGTGTTCGCTGACTTTGTCTTTGAAAAAGAGGTTATGCCTTCATCCTACGTCGAGTGAATATATGTATATTATAACGGCCATACAAAATGAACGAAGAACTAAAGTGCAAATGAAGAAGTCAGCCGAGAGTCACAGTAGACAGTTGTCTTGTAGGAAACTTGAAAAAATCCAATCAGTTTTATAAGGATATTTTTTTACTTTAGTAACTGAACAACAGTTCTTTTAAATGATGATAGTTATTGATCGTAGAAGAATTAGAAAGCCGAAGTCATCTTCTCATTTCAAACTTGAAACTTTCTTGCAAAAAAAGAGATTGTACTTTAAGGTCATTAATTATACTTTGTCCTTCCAGAAAGATGATATGAGGCTCAACATAGCAGCATTCGAATTTTAGTTTATTATCTTAAAAGAAAAAGAAAAGCTAGTTAGATGGCGGATTTCACTGGTCCATAAATAAATTGACTACGAAAATGCAAGGATCCACCGAAAAAGTGGACTGTAGCAGAGGTGTATATGTGAGTTTATCATACTTGAGATCCTCTCTTGCTGACAAATGATTACAAAAACAAAATCTATTATAGCATGATGAGAATTTAAGTAACAGAAAAAAAAAGTTGCCTTCGTAATTAAGGCTGAGTGCTTTCTATGATTTAAGCATAAATTTATTTGCTCGCATTTCTAAAAAAAAAAACTGCCTTTAAGCATTTCGCCCACAGCTTGTTGGATCACTTTGTTTGCTTATGTTTCCGTATATGATGCTTCATTTTTGTTTTTTCATTCGCATTTCCTCTTCCACAGACCATCCTCACTTAATTTGGATGACTTTGTTTGTTTGTTTGTTTTTTTTTTTCACCGGACAACAATTCATCTTAATTCAAAATGCCCATTCCCTCTCCTTGCGTTAGTAAAGTCCTAGCAATGGAACCTCACCGCCTGCTGGCCAGCCATTTTTGTCGCTCATATGTGTGATGCCTTAATCTCAACTGCAGTTAGTTGCTCTATCTTCCATAGCTGGCTGCTGCTCGTTCTACTTGCTTTTATGTTGTTTTGACTGGATAAAGTGATGCGTTGTCACTATCGCTGGCCGCCTCTGAGGATTTAAGTTTTATGCAGTTTGTCGGCAAGCGCGTGGGTGGCGGCTGGCTTGATGGATGGGTGTTTGGGTGGTTGGTCATTTAACCTCGCTTGCCGCTACGCTGTGCTGGATTATGTGCTCATTTCAGCAGAAAAACGACAAGCAAGTGAGTAACAAGAGACCAGGCAGTTTGGCGCGGCTAAGTACGTTTAGGCCGACTTACCGCCGCTCGGCGCGCGCGCTCGCCTCTTCGCTCATTCAATATCGCACCCAAAGGAATCTTGCGACATGGCGCAGCACGTCAAGCTGGATATTCCAATGTACTCGTACTTGTCCTTTTCGTACACTTTCGCATGATTGGTACCAGTGCAAAGTAGTTTGGTGCTGCCGCATTGTAGGCATGAAAAGCGTCCAAGCCGTGGCTGACCGGATTTACACATGTCAAAGTGATGTTGTTTGTTGTTGATGTTTTGCGCGATGTGGACATTGTTTGCTAAGCAGTTCGTGTAACGAATGTTGTTGTCTTCATGTTTTAACGCGTCACGTGAAGTCCTTTTGCCGGTTCGCTAGCTCGGTCCATCCGCTTAGGTTTGCCGTTTCACTACATTCCGCTATACACAGCTTTACTCGAGTTCGTGATGTTCGGAAGAGTGTTTAAAAAAAAAGTTTTTATGCAACATTGTTGCAATATTTATTTTACAATTTTTGTTGTTTTCCTCTAATAATTGCTGTGTTGTCTCAATGTTTTGCTGCATTGTAGTAGTTCTTCTGCAAAAACGCCTGCTGTTTTGTTAGCTCCAACAGCGTACGCCATGACTTGGTCAGAAAAGTGACGCCACTCACACAGCTCTGGCTGAAAAGAGGAATGATTCATGTGTGTAAGTGTACTAGGTTTGGCGAAAATTTTGCTTTTATTTAGTGGCGCTCTAGTTGAAAGTATGCTTTTGAATGTGCAAATAAATTGAATAGAAATGCTTAGAGGCCAAGCAGATTTATGACGATTTTCAAAAAAGTGTTCAATTGCTTTCGATTCTTGCTAATTTCCGCAACCGGAAAATCGATGCTCCTAATATCTGAGAACAACACATATGTATACTAAATTATTTCGAAAGTAGGTTGAACTTTTATGATCCCAGCTAATACTTGCAATAAAATCCCCGAATACTATCCGCTGGAGCGACTTTGCCGATGGTTATTCAGTTTCTTACCTTGCAAGCTGGCATTTTAAAGACAAACATTAAATTTTACTAAGTGGAAAATGCATCAGTTATAGACGTAAACACCGCCAATGGTTTATTTTAAGCACTTACATACATATTTGCTTACTCGTATATGGCCTCTAAAATCGCTGGACGGTGTGAAAATAATCCAGGTAAAATATAAAAAGTTGTACAGATCAAGAAATGATAGGCGTTACTTCCTGCCATCAACATCGAATGACAACAAATCGAACATCATTAGCAACACCACGTATACATAGATGTGCATATATATATACATACCTATATATGTATGTAACATTAACAAGTGCAAACAAACTCTCACACTTTTGAACAAAACAAAAAAGCAAACAAACATGAAAAAAATTGGGAGGCTGTTCCGACTCCAGCTGCGAGGGTGTGAGCGTCAGTGTACAACATGGCGCTGGGGCTATGCGCCTCTTGGGGCACCACCATGGCGAATATATACATCAATCACTTCATCAGTGACACATCCAATCTTAAATAAATAAAACATGCTTTGCGCCGTTTTGGCGATAACTAATGAAAATAAAATGCTTTGCAAAAGTCTAAATTGGGATGCATGTCGCTAAAAATCGGTGCTGTTAAAAAAAGAAAATAAAACTCATTTAACACTTCCACTGCAGGGCTTAGCACATTTTTGGAGAGACAGAATAAAATTTCAAGTTCGTGCTTCGCATAGTTACAAATGTCCTGAACCCACACGATGAATTCCTTTGTTTGTTGCGCTTTCATTAAGTTTTTTTGCGTAGAATTGGTTGAGTCGTCGAAGGTGTGAGTGAGCTGTGAGTAAACGCCAGCTGGTCACTCAACCTCAGCAGCTGGATGGCTAGTTTGTAGATCCGGCTTGTAGCATTTTAATGTGTCATCTACATACTTTTCCATCTTTAGTTCAGTGGTACTAAAACTATACGGCGTAAGATTATTAAGTTAAAAATTTTACTCAAATCAAAGATAGACTAGCTAGAAAATTGTTTCGTCCTCTTTGGCTTTATTTTCGCTTTTTCTTTATTTTATGAATTTAAAATTTTTTGTTGCCATTTTATGATTGTAAGAGCTGCCTTTATTTTGTTTTTTTTTTTGGTTTTTAAACCCAAAAAGCCCGTTTTCTGTTCAAAGCGTCTTTCGTGGAGAATACCTTCGTTTGCTTGCCCAGATTCCCTCTAAGTGTCTGTCGTCTACGTTTTGACTTTCTAAACAAAATAAATGCGATTGGACGATTGTTCCAAATTTCTTAGAAGCAATGCATTGCAAATATCTACTTTCCGCTTCGGCTTCACTGAAACAAATATGTGCAAGTTGTTTGTGGTTATCTAAAGTGCCGCAACACCTTGACCCTTGATTTATTTGATTTTATGGTTTCGAGCTTTCCTGGGCACTTTCACTAACTTTCCCTTTTTGAGAATTTTATAAATTTTTTGCGCAAAAAAAAAAAACACAAAGTTAATAAATATGTACGCATGTACGATTGAATTTATGTATGGACATCTACGCACTGCTCCAAAATGTATTATTTATAAATAGAAATTAATACAGTGCTGGTACTAAGTTCAACTCCTACCATTACTACGTGACCTGCTGCTTGTTTATATTTTACCGAATTTGTTTTTGGCATTTTTAGGTTTTGTTTATTTTCAATACAAATGCCTTGCGCGTACAACTACATAACATACATAATAAAATTGGATTGAGGAAAAATTGGCTGGAATGGGAAAGTAAAGATAGCAACTAAGTGTATTGGATTGCATGAACCAAACTTGGACCTTCATACATCGTCTGTTGAGCGCTAAGGAACGAAGCTGCCTGTGTTCACATTCATTTTGTTAGCATAAGAATTAGTGTCACAATCTTGCAATACAAAAACAAGAATAATATCAATAAAAAGCAACGAGTATAAAAATAAACAGAACAATCGAAAAAGATAAGCGACGCATAACAAAAATTTAGCAAAAAGACAAAAAAAAAAAACAGCTAGCAAAGCAAGGGCATGACCTTTCTGCACGCTGGCTTTTGCCGCTTGGCGCTGGGCGCAGATAGAAATCCCACGAGATACAACATCTTCGAGTGTTCGCTTGTCTAATATTTAATTTTTGTTTATTTAAGAATATTCACAAAATGGTAGGTTTTTTCATTATTGCAAGATGGCGAGGAGGAGGGGCTTGGATGGAGGATGCCACGCAAAAGAAGCCACCAACTGGGCGTAGCGCGGGCTGTGTGCGTGGCACAGCATTGAGCAGCAAAGAGCAGAGGGTAAAAATTGGGTGAAAAATCCGAAAACTCGTACACAGTTTAAACTTTTTTTTTTTTCATTACAACATCTCATTATTTTCATTCGAGTTCTTTGTTGCGTGGTTTGTTTTTTCTCTCTTCGAACGTATGTTTGTAAGGGCTTTATATTTACATTGGCGCTGGTTTATAAGCGTATAAATTCATAAGTCTATGAAGGAACCTACAAGAAAAAAAACCGAAAAAAAAAATAAATTAGGAACAACAAAAATAAATGAATGCTCGAGCAAAGGAAGCAGTCGGAATAGTATGAGTAACACATAAAATACTTGTAAATATATGACAAGGAACTTGTTTATTCGAAAATAAGGAATAAAAAGCAGGCTCGCAAGGCTAGAAGGGTATGCGTTTTCTGGGTTAATTTTTCATGATTCATGAATGAGGGTGGCAGCAGAGAGGAGGCAAACTTTTTGGTAGCAGCTGTGGTATGGTTGCGAAGGCTTCAAAGCATTCTGATTTTCCCTTTTTTCTGGCAAATTGGTCATGGATGGGGTTTTGATTATGCGAATTTGACTTGAAAATATGCTAAAAGTTTAGCGAAATGTCAGCCGCAAATATGCTTGGGTATTTATTGCCTGAGTTATTTGCCAAGCGATAGTTAGAGCGGTGGAAAAACCCTTTTATTTTGGGTTTGGGACAAATTTACTTTATGAGTTAATAAATTTGTAATTTGAATTGTTGTTATTAACGCTGATGGTAAAAGGTCCAAGCATTAAGGCATATTTAAATTGCATATATTACAAACAGGAAAAAAAAAATAAAATAAAAAAGGGCCAAGTTTAAAATTTTGTGGCTTTTAGATAATTATGATTTTAAATGGAGCACATATTAAAAGCAATTTTTCTTTAGCCTGTGAAAGTGAGTGTCAGTGAGTGAGTTTTTGCAATAAAAAAAAAAAAAAATATGGAATAACTTTTATGCTAGAAACGCTTTATCTGATTTATATTTGGCAAACAAAGATATACGCTATATTTTTTATGCATAAATAAATGTAGAAATTAAAACAGCAATTAACTTTAAATTGCAAACATTTTGTCAAAACTCAAGCGATAACTTAATTTTTATGTACTTTCGGTTGCCGTTTGATGTACGCGCACTATTTGTCATTCCAAGGTCAGCTATTAACAAAATTAAATCGCTCAAATGTCATCCGATAAACATAAAAAAGACAATCTATCGTTTATGCCGAATGATTCATTGTTTATTTTTATCCTTTCAACCAAATTGTCCTTCAAAGTCGTGCGTACGTTCGTGTGTGTTTTTCATCTATTTACGCTTAATTTTTCATTTTGTTATCTGCAATAAATTTACTATAAAAAAAAAAAAGTTCAATACATCATTTTATAGCTGCTATCATTTTGACCAAGGCGAATTAATAAAGGTGGCAGCAAATGTTTGAGAAAAAAAGAAGTTAATGAATTTTGTTGTTGCTTTCGGTACAGCGAATGTCAAAACCAACGAACAAACAAATGATTTTGACATTTGCTGTACCACGAAGATTGAAAAAAAAAATCAATCAGCTGCTTACTAAGGCCAACTTACTAAATTCGCCTTGATTTTGACGTACGAGTATGTTTGCGAATGGCCGATAAGTATCGAAGCGAAATAAAACTTACAAACTAAAATTTCAGTCAAAAGCAATTTCAATTAATCAGTAAAAAAAACAAGCTTTACTTTTGTACTGTTAGAATTACATTTGTATAGGCAACAATACTTTGAAAAGTTGAAAAACAACAAAGCGCTAGAAAAAAAAATAATAGCTGTCAAAGGATTGACTTGACTGGTCCATCGGAATCTGAGACAACATACTTATTTGCGATTCCTCGCTTTCCTTCGAGTCCTTTTCTGTAATTCCCAGTTTAATGCGACTTTGCTTTGTATTTTTATTTTTATAGTGCTTTAGGTTCTGCGGCGGCTTGATTTCGAATTGATCAAATTGTAAGTAAAAAACAAAAATATTTAAAATTCGATTTAAAAGTTTAGTTAACAAATCCATAAGTAACAATGAGCAGTGTATCAGTAAATTTAATATCAAAAAGACATTCTCCAACGCTCCCATTCATTTTCGATCCATCTGTAAAAATATGCGCTGACATTTATGCTTATAAAGAATAATCATCTCAAAGCAATACTCAATACACAGAACGAATTATTTCGGTATGCCAACAAGAGTGCTCGAAATGTTACCTTAACTTACTATAATAACAGAAAATAAAAGGCTATAATGCAATTTATGACTACCACTCAAGTCCTTTCGATGAGATACTGGGAAGACGACGCATGTAATTCTCTGATTTTTGTCCTTACGGTGCAATACACTGACGACTCTAAGTCTGATCATATAATTGGCAAATGAGATATAACAATCTCAAAAAGTCTCGCTTGAGCTCAGCTTTCGACTGCCTGGCAACTGCAGCATTTCCAAGAGAAATTTATGTTTTATTCGCACAGTCAAGACATTATTAGAAATTTTAATTCTGTATTATAACTATAAATCCAAAGTGTTTATTAGGGGAAACCTTCAGTAAGCTATGCATCTATCGAATTGAAAATAATAAAATGTAAAAGTATCCCTATCAGTTGTAAGTTTAGATCATGAGGATGTCGGTTTCTTAAAATTTGGATGAAGACAAATGTCTTTGAGTTGGCTGAAAATGCTGTGAGATAGCCTCCCAAGAGGTCTTCTTGGTCTTGCGACGGAAATAATAAATGGAATTTTATTGGTAGGCGCACAATTAACCAGAGTGTGTCTTCGGCTTTCTGTTTTCATCATCCTCCTGACCAATTCTGAATAAAACCTTGAATTGAGCAAATTAAATTTAAGACTAATTTTGTTAGTATTTTGGAAAGTTAATTTTTACAATGAATAAATTAAATTACACACCTACATACATACATATTAAGTCGAAATTAATTTTCATTTCGCTTTGCGTACACACTTCCCAGAAGTTATTTGTTTTCATATTTTCTTTTCTTGAGTTATTTGTTATTTGAATATTTGTTCTTTTTTTCGTGCGCCCAACAAGCAGTACTTTCTCCTTAACGACTTCAATGATTAAGACATCAAATATAATAACTTCGTATGCATAATATAACTGAAGAGAAGGAGTGGTACTCATATTATGAAATGATGAAAAAATGAGCAATAAAAATGAATTCAGAAAGAATTAATCAATCAAAAGTTCATTTTAGCGTACAAATAAATTACTAAATCAAACTGTTGTCACGATTTTTACTGTTTTTATGTACTCGTACATAGATTTGTGTGTATGTATGAATATTTTGTATATATTTGTTCGTCTTATTGTAATTTATTGTTGCTATACCGCTGTTATGTTATGCAAATTAGTACTCCGACCACCAGGCCAAAGAGTCAGCACACGCGTACACAACGCCTGCCATACGCGCTCGCCATCACTTCGCTTATGAACGCTGTTAGAGGAGCCCTGTAGGAAATATTTCTATTTTTCTTTCATTTAATTTCCGATATACAAGTATTTCGTTTCATTAGTAAAATACTATAAAAGGCAAAGTTTACAAAACCTATAAGAATTAAACGAAATTTCATCAAAATTACGAACTCTAAAAGAAATGTCTCAGTTTTTTGGAGTATGCAATTTTGTAGCCCATTTAATTTAAGTACAATACAGTGGCAGTTTAAAGTGGCTACAAATTATTGTGAATTTTAAACGATATTTTACAGGTGCTCTTTCTAAGTTTGTTTATAAATAAAAAAATCTAGCATCTGTAATATGGAAAATTTTTGCGAAATTAAACGTTGTCAGTGAGGCGCATGAAGTTGTTTATTATTATTTTTTTTAACTTATAATGTTGGGTTTCATTTTCCTACACTATGGGGCATGATTAACCAGAAGCGTTGCGTCTTGCTGCAGCGACAGTGTAGAGGATGGAACACTGACAAAGTGTGAGTTGGCGAATAGGTCCTTAGGTAGACGTCTCGCACTCAAAGCGCAAATGAGATGTCTTCGATAATGCATTATTTATGATGCCCGCGCGCAACAGTCAAAAAGTTTAGCGATTCACGCTGCTTGGATCCGCATATTTACAACAACACAACAACAACATTGATGTTCTTGTGCTTCTGCGTTAAATTCAATGGCGAAAACCAGAACGATGGTTAGCAGAGGTTTAAGCAAAAGAAAGCAATGGAAATCACACAAGTGTGTGTGTGTGTGTGTGTGTGTGTGTGTGTGGCGTATTTTTTTTCTAGCTACAGTGGTTAAAATGTGGCGAATTATGGCGCGTTAACTTATTTGTAAGTAAACTACTTCTTTAGATAACTAATTCATTTAGCAGCATTCTGCCTTGGGCTCTTCGAAAGCTTTCTAAGTTAATTACTATTCTCCGCTTTAGGCCAAATGTGTGTAAATTAATTCGCTGATGCAAACAAAATGCTTTTCTTAAATTTATTTATTTTACGTCGAAAAAGCGGCGCATTTGGTTGTTTGCGTTTCCTAAAAATTTGAGCAGCTGCTGTTTGGTTTATCTCCCCCCATCAACTTTCGCTTTGAATGCTGTTTATAAAAAATGCATAACGATTAAAGGGATTAGCCACACATTTTGAAAAATTGATTATTTAATGAATTGATGATTTAGTATACATTCATTCATTGATTGCATAGTGAGTTTAGTGGGGAAGAAGTTGTTTGGTACCCAGCGGCGCATTTCTATTTATTTACATTAAAGTGGTAGTATGAGTACTTGTTGTTACTCATACAAAATTTCTGAAATTTCTGAAATTTTTTTTGGCCAAATTTAAACTGCTGGCTGCAGGATAACAATACTTAGTAGAGCTTGATTCGTGTTGTTCAGGCGAACTGAAAGGACGAGTTAGATACAGGGTCTTTTGCACAAGGGGCACTTATGGCTTTGGGTTATGCAGACGGTCTGAAAAGTCGTGCTTTCGAACCTTACAGCCTATTAGAAATTTCGCTTTCCTTTGAATTATTCCGATGATCTTCCGGTTCTACTGTCAGTGCATTTGAGGCATTTCAGGCATTTGATTGTACCGCTGGTTTCCTTGAATATTAGTGTCACGGCTAAGTTTTTTTAAACTTCTCGGGTATTTTATAACATCATTGAAATATTGGTCTCTTCGCTGCCTGCTTTCATTCAGTTTCTGTACGACGAGAAATATGCATTTGCGCTTCCGCGACTTCTCAAGTTTATTAATTTTTTTTTTGTCGATAACGGCACGAAAAAGATTGCGATCTAAACCGTCCGATTGACTGCCTTCTCTTTCCAGCGCCAGTGTCTCACACCGCTCCCATCAGCAGTGGAACCTCCTAGGCGGCATGGAAGAGGGTCTCCTCATGTGATGCTAAAAAACGGTGATATTTCGGGATTTTCTCTTGATGACAAGGAAATTATATAAATTGTTTATTCGAAAGTTATATTTGTGACAAAAAAAAATGGCGGAGTAATCAAAAAGAATTGGTCGAATTGTGTACACGATAGCGTCTGTAATACTCAACTGTTATACATTTTTACTCTATATGAACCTAAATAAACCAGAAGAAACGCAAATATTTTTTTTTTTCGGTTTGAGTCTGGAAATCAGATTTTAACTCAAAAATTTTTTATCTTTTTTTTTTTTTTTGTTTACATTGTGAAAAACATTCAAAGTGGCATAAAACTGTGGTTTATATACTCGTAGAACAGTTTATAATACTCAACAAATATCAAAAAGTTTTCCCGTAATCGAGTACAGAAGTTGCATAAATTTGATTTTGAGAAAAAACGTTTTAAAGTTTTGGTACATTGTACACCTAAGTTCGACACGTGCACACATTACTGGCAATATCTCCTAAAGTACTTGGAATTCGAGGCTGTAACTTTGAGGGGATGTTCACAGAAACAGATTAAGCTGGTAAAAAAATCGATTTTTTTTAGCATCACATGAGGAGGCCCCCTTAAGAAACATGTGCAAGTACACAAAAGAAAACAATATGAAAGGTAGACAATAGATAGCAGCAGGCAATGATAAACAAGTGTAAATAATACATACTAAAAAGCGATTAAAGATATAGACGAAATTACAAAAGTTTTTATAATATTCTCATAACACGCATGGAACTGAACATTTGGATGAACACCAAAACTACATTGCACACAATAGACTGAGGGGTGTGGATTGACAATGAAAGAACAAAAAAGAAAAAAAAAAATAAAAGCGAAATTAAGTTGAGAAATTTGTAATAAAAAAGAAGCAAACAATAAAATAACTGTCTGACAGCAATTACTGTTACGATACGCCGACACTGCGCGCCAACATTGACGGAAGGCAGTGGAGCAAAAATCCATTTGGGAACCGCAATGCAATAACGAATTTCATAATGATGATGACGACTTTGACGATAGCAACGTTGACGACACTGTGGCAGCGGCAGCGGCAGCAATAGCTAAAGCAACAACAACAACAACAACAACAGCAACTCGCTGGAGTAGCAGCAATTTTCAACATTCAACAACATCGCCAACGACGACGACACATTACACGCGGACGATTGACAACTGCCGCCCTGGGACTGAGCCAGTTCCTGCAAACATTTCTTTGGATGTGTGCATATGTCACACTGTAGGTCTGTGTGTGTGTGTGTGTGTGTGTGTGTGAATGTGCGGGTGATTGTGTGTGGGTTCGCGTGAATAGCATAAGGAAGGCGATCTATGACGACGCTAACGCATAATATGTTACATATCGTAGACGAATGTTAATACTTTGCTATCGAAATGTCATCGTCAGTTTGTGAAAAATTCATGAACGCTGGCAGAAAATTGCGAAATAAACAAGAAACAAACAGCAGCAAAAAAAAAATAGAAAAAAATGTGGAAATAAAAACGAAACGATAAGGAAACTCATAAATGTCGGGTTTGGGGCGAAATTTATGCGATGGGCCCATCAATGCCGAGAGCTAAGCTGGTTTGAAAGAAACATTTTCAAGTTTGCCTTGCTGTTGGAGAACGCCAATCAGCACCGCGCTGACGTGGCAAGAGCATGTGTGACAGCAAAATTGCGGCTAATACTCGTACATTTTTTTTGAAATGGTAGAGTATGGAAATGCGGCACTCAATAGCGCTCGCTTCTGCAGACAAAGCGTCTCTGGTGTACATACATACTTACAAACAAACATAAGCGAATATTGTATGTGTGTATGCATGTGACCATGGAAATGAAGACGTCAAACCACACTCGGCAATCATTATCTGACTAATGGCAATAATGCCGTTTAGGTCATTAAGGCTGACAATGCGCTGGGTTGGGCGCTGGTGTGCTTCTGTTTGGCGATAATAATGTTTTCTGAAAGCTGACGAAGATTTGCTTTGCCTGCGCCACGCTTGAACTTCAAGTTCGGCTGAATATAATGCTTAGGCTTGGCGCTCACTTAACGGCTGTCAGTCGCATTCGCTGAAGTGTTGCGTGTCTGAAGTTGCCACTTGGCGCGAAACTTGTTTCAATGCCCTAATATTGATGGCTTATGGATGCAGTTAATTCGGCAGGAAAATTGTGTTCTCTTTGTAGGTGGCCACTAGGTTTTTCTCTGTTTGATCGCAATTTTCCTGTTCCACGGTTTTTTCTTGACGCCTTTTGTTTACTTGTAATACACACTCTGTTCAAAAAGCAGAGATGTTAAGTATTTCAAATAAAAGTACTTAAAATCCAAATACAAAATACAAAATACGTATTTGTATTTTGTATTTAAATACTTTTTGCAAGTATTTTGTATTTTCAAATACATTTTTCGTAAATTTTTTGTAAACCCTTTTTCGTCAACTAAAATTTCATATCTCTGCAACCCTGTCTACCGCATTTTAACTGTGACATTTCATAAAATTGTAATTGTATAACTTCGCTCGTCTATTTTTATTACGCTGCTGCTGGATAAATGTAAGTAATATGATTTAATATATTATAATTTCTATAAATGTTTAAAATTCTTTTTATGGAGGGATACAAAATTGCCACTTTTACTGGAACATTTTTTTGATGATGTGATATGTGATGGCGAAAGTAGTAAGGCGACAGCAAAGTGCAAAGTTTGCAAAAAAGAAATAAGCGCAAGTTTAAATGCAACAACCCACTAACTTTCTGAAACATTTGAAAGTAACTATTGCTAATCATATTTGTTTTTAAATGCAAAAACCTTATTCCTGATTTCAATAGAGAAAAAGGCATACGGCAATTTTGGAAGAATATGAACATTAAAGACAACTTCTCAAAAAAATAAAAAAACGAAGAATGAAGCACCGTGACGTCAACAATAAACATTGATAAACTGATCATGGATTATATTATAGGCACAGTGTCACCGTTGTCAGTAGTTGACAGCATACATTTCCAAGACTTATTAGAAGGTGTACAAAAATTAAAAGCCCCACCAAAAATTATGTGTGGTCAAACATGCACAAAAAAAAAATCGAAGAAAAATGTTACAATTTCAAAGACAATCTCAAAATTGAGTTAAAAGGTGTGAAATACGTGTGCACTACTGCCGACATATGGTCATCGTCAAAACGGAGTTCCTCGGTGTCACTGTACATTGAATTAAAGAAGATTGCTCAAGAAAAAGTGCGGTGCTTGCCTGTAGGAGATTTGAAGGTAGTCATACATATGACAGGATGGGTGAGCTTTTAAACGATATACATACATTCTGAATATATATGCTGACAATGCCAGTAACATGGTGAAAGCTTTTCATGAGTTTGGGGTCAGTACAGATGAAGAAAATGATTTCATACCATGTGAATTCCCAGAATTTAAATAAAATCATATAATTGCGCTTCCAGACCATGAACGGTGCGGTGCGCACTGCATACATTCAATTTGATAGCTTCAACTGACATCAATAAGCTAAAATACACAAATCATTCCATACAAACAAACAACATAAATCGGCATTTGAAAAATATCAGGCGCTTTGGAATTTATGTGCAAGAAGTCCAAAGGCTTCTGAAACCAACTTCCATCAAACGGGAAAATCATCAACTACACCCTATGCTACACGATGGAATTCTTTATATAAATGTATCAAAGATCTTCTGCTGGTTAAAGTGAATATAAAAAAAAAACTTTTGATCTTCTTGGACTTAACTCAGTAACAGAAAACGAATTTGAATATCTCGCAGAGTACATTAAATATGTTGAGCCACTCGCGAATGCCATAGAAAGCCTTAAAGGAGAAAAAAATACATTTTACGGTGCATTGTTGCCAGACCTTACAAAAAAATATTAATCGCTTGAAAAAACAAAATTTACGCTTTTGTAAAATTTACTTTTCTTGATTGATACAGCATTGAAGTCTCGTTTCAAAAAAGTTTTTAATTTTGAAAATGTCGACGGCAGAAACGCTGTTATAGCGACCGTTTCAAATCCATTATTTAAACTTACGTGGGCTCGACACGAATAAAAACAACAAATTCAAGATATATTTTTGCAAGCAATAGCAAAACTTAAATTACAAAACCGTGATGAAAATGCTATAGAAATATCGGAAAAAGATGATAGTTCTTCTGAAACAGAAAATATGAATGCAGACACTTTGCCCGACATTGAATCCTTGCAATTTCTTCAAAGCAAAGATTATTCTATGGAGTCAATAAATTCATATCCAAATGTGAAAAGAGTTCTTATGAAGTATAACACTCCATTACCAAGTTCTGCTCCAGTTGAACATTTATTTTCATTTGGAGGCATGATTTCAAGACCTCACAGACGCAACATGTGTGATAAAACTTTTGAACAAATATTGCTTTTAAAAATTACTAATTAATCAATATTTATAAAGGTATACATACATAAGTATATGGATATCAAGAACAGATTTTTTATTTTTAATATTAATATGAAATTGAATTATTTGAATTGAATTTTTGTTTTAATAAATAAAAGAACTGAAAAAAATTGGGTTTATTCAATTTAAAAAAGTATTTTAAATTGTAATTGTATTTTCAAAATACGTATTTGTATTTTGCATTTACATAAATACCCAGCAAAAAACCGGTAATCGCTTTTAAAAGTAATGTGTTCCAGAAGGCATTGCCCTAGAATGCCTTATTTTTGCTTTCCCTTCTTTTCCGCATTACCGGTAATGCATAGTAGAATAAGAATCCGATAAACGCGTTGGTTTACATTATCTCAATTTTTCCCCTTCCGTGACAGATTACGGGTAATGCAAAATGGAATAACTAAATCCCGTTACTTTCTGTGGAAATTTCCATTGAATAATTATGTTTTGCATTGTTTGATTTAGTGTAAAGTTGAATTCAGTGAGTGAAGTGCTATTCAGAAGCAATAAGCTAAAAAATAAATATAAATAATAAAACGAAAATAAGTAAAGTAGTGAAAATAATATTAAAACTAGTGTGTATTTATAAATCAGGAAATGGCCGTGAAATTCGTGACTTAAGAGGTATGTATCTCTCAGACTTATTCAAACTAATTAAATATTTTTTAACTTCACTGTAGATAATCAGTTTTCATATATTTACCTATTTTCTATTAATTTAACTATTTAAAAAGTACTAGTAAAAATAGAAATTTAAAATAGAAAAATTAAGAAAATTTTAAATAATTAATACATTCAAACGTATTAATTTAAAAATTTCAGGGACTATATTAGAACTGAAAGGAAATATGTATATGTAGAAGAGCTAAAATGTATTTTGGTAGAAAATATTGCTGCGACAGAAAGTTTAAAATCCCATATATAGAATAAAATATAGAATTTTATAGAAAATTAGTAAAAACCAATAAAGAAAAATAAATTGAACTATGTACATATTTTTATTATTACAAGTGTACATGTATACACTTTCTGCACGAATATAGCAAGTAATTTTAATACTTTCTTTTCAGAAGCTACTCAGAAACTTGGAGTTTCAGAAAAATTGCATACACCAGTTGCGTTATGCAATGAAATCAGTGCAAAATCGGTACCACAAGGCCTCTTGTCTGAAGCGAAAGCGCCCTGAAGATATACTCGAATATAGCGAAGAAGAAATAAATAATATTGAATAAAAACTTAATAAAAAATAAATAAAATATTTATATAAATTTATATGTATATATATGCAGAAATAATTGAATTGAATTATATTCTATATAATTATTATTTTTGTATAAATAATTAACTATTTTAATATGTATGTTTAAGCAAGAACTGAAAACTGAATTCTTGAAAATTTTAATTTTTATTATAAATGTTAATAAAGTTGTGAAATCTGAATTGAAGAAAAAATATTTATCATCTTAAAACACCCTGTTTTCTGATTCTTTAAACCGAACATGTTCATGCATTCTACGTTCGCTTCTCTGTAAGGCATTGGTAATTCGTTTATTTTCAATCTTTAGAGCAAGGTATTCTTACTTCGCTTCTACGGTGTTAGTGTATCAAGGCATTCTTCATTCGCTTATCTGTAATCATGTTTTTTGCTGGGTATTTTTTTGAAAAAGAATTTTGTATTTGTTTTTAAATACTTTTTTGGAAAAGTATTTTGTATTTGTTTTTAAATACTTTTTTGAAAAAGTATTTTGTATATGGTATTTAAATACTTTTTGGAAGTATTTTTAACATCTCTGTCAAAAAGTACACAACGCTTCAATTATTCGATGAAATTCATTTGATTCGCTCCCAAGCAGGTTTCTATGCTAATCAAAACCGAGTCATTTCATATGTTTTTGGATTTTTAGTAGAGTTAAAGGTACGCAATCCCCGTCCTATTGGTAGTTAGCTTTCGTTAACATTTCAACTCATACAAATAATTTCATTTCAATTCTTTACTTCACCAAATAAATATCCCAAAAGCGTATAAATTATTTTAAAGCGTGCAAAGACTGCCGGTAATGAGCGCAGCAAGCTTCCGCTAATGCTTTTATTCCAGCTACAGCGCGGACAAATTGACGAAATGGTGCATGATCAAGGAGTAAACTCTGATTACGAGGCCTATAAACCGGCTGCCAGCCATTCACTCAGTCCTACTCCTACTCAACGCTGATAAGTGCCGAAACGGCAGAGGGCGAAACGTTCAACACTTGTCTGTCATTGGCAGATAATGAAGATGACATTTTTTATTTTCTTTGTTTTATCGATTTTGCGCGCTTTTGTTGCTTTCGTCTTCTTGCTACTGTCACGGATTTTTGCGCCCTTGACTCCTGCTTCCTTTGTTCACTACACATCTATCTTCCACTTACTTTTTCATTAACAGTTTTTAATCTGTTCTCGGCAATGATTGATTGAGAAGTCAATGAAACTGTTTGCTGCCCCTCCCGTCGCCTGATTGGTTATCTGTTCTCCACACACGACTTTCTATGTCATACGCGCCCTCCGTTACGCCTCTTTCATCCGTGCCTCTGTCGAGCTGTATTTATTCAACAGTTAAGATTTGGTAACGCAAACGTTGTTTCTGTTCGCCGTTGTGTTGACTCGCTTCTCACCTCAGCGGTTGCAACTTGTCTGTGGCAAGTTCGCGTGCGCTATTGCCTCTTCTCATTATTCTCCCCCTCATCCCACACCATCGCTGTTTACTTGACATATTAAGTGTGTGCGCTGCAATTTGTCAATCTCTAGACTGCTATCACTGATTCCGCTGCCATCTTTTTTTTTTCTTTTTATATCTTTTATTTTGTGTCCTACCCACTGCGTTTTGCTTATTATCTTGATGTTGTTTCAAGTTGATCCTCCCGCATTTTGCATCGAGTACGAGTAAATTACCAACAAAGTGCCAGAGCGTCGCAGTGGAAAAATCCATCTTTGCCAATGACATGTTGTTTCATGGTTTTCTTTTTGACTCCTCTGACGTGTTAAATGTCAGAAACTGCAACAGTCGCCAGTTGTTGTTGTTGTTCGCTCACGTTCTCAACGCCAAAGGTGCGCAATAAGTAACTCTGTCTAAATACATAGTTGAATGCTGTTGCTCATTACAATGCGGCTTTCACTTACGTACATACATAAGTGTGGCCCTGCAACAGCGTCTTCATCTTCATCTTCATCTTTATCCTCGTTTGCTGTTGCTTATGACTCTAATTATTGTCGCTGTTAAAATGCGCTTAGCAACGTTTCGCCAGCGCAATGCGTGAAATGTCTCGTTAGCGCTGAGTAAAGGGAAGCAAAATTATTAAGCGTTGAAACACCGCCAAGCTCACGAATTTAACTGGCCAACGAGCTACGAAAATGCTCGTAACAACATAAGTACCCAAATTTACCGTTAACAGGGTTTCAATCATTATTTATTTACGCTTACTCGCTCTCATTCGAAAGCGCTGATTAAAAGCTGCGTTGTTTCCAAAATTGTTGATGCGTTCCAACTGGGTTCGCTTTAACTAGCGGCAAATGAACTTTATCCAAATTGTTGACAGCTGTGAAGTGACTATTAGATAAGCCTAATTTGTAGTTTTCGCCAAACGTTTTTTTTTTTGTATTTAGCTGAAGCGTTGCTTACGCACCACAAATTTTCTAAACATTTAGTGGATGGTGAACTACACACAACGTGTTCACCCCCCCCACTAACTACATTTCACTTTCTCACTTTCATCCTTTTGCGCTTTCATTTTTTGTTCCAATAATTGTATGTAATTTGTTGCTGTCAAATATTTGGTGTGCCGCGCCCATCCGTGCTAAGTTTTTCAATATAAACACTGACCTCACATTCGCTTTGCATTTGCTGCAATTAAAATACAATTCTGCGGCACTTATGGGGCAAGCCTTTAATTTAGTGCCACTCATTCGTGATTTATTAATGACTTTATAATGGGAACGCTGCCCGTGAATTTTACGCTCTTTGTATGTGTATAAGTAACTTATCAGTGTGAATCTTTGCTGCCTATCGACTTAATGTGCTATTAGATAAGCTAATGTATATTCATTTAAAGCAATTAAATTAAAAAATAAATAAATTGATGTAATTTGACGGTTCAAAAATGCGAAACGCGCTTTATAATGTTAACTTAGTAACATAATAATATTGATTAGTGAATTCGTGAATGCTTGTTTTCATGTTGCGACTTATGTTTATATAGCAGAGCAATTTAAAGCGGCGTACAGATACTCGTAGAGCCGCAATTGAGGAAATTAGCAAATTGTCTTCGTGTATTTTGAGTGGACAATCTTTACTAATTTACTCTATTAAGCACTTTCTGACCGCCGCATAGCACTTGCTTTGCACAAAGTTATTGCACCCATTAGAAACAATCAAAAAAATCGCTGATGATCAAAAGTGAGACGGTTTCAGATAACCGGCATTTAAGATTGGCTTCAGTCTGCTCGAAGTTACTATGTCGTACATTAGCATGTTTTCTTCCGAAGTAATAATTTTACAGCGCATTCAAGCGAAGTTGCACTTTGTCAATGGTAGCCCAACGAATTGCGTCTGCAAATACGGCAAAGATTTCTTAATGCCTTAAAGGCTTTGATTACTAAAACCTTTTAACAGTTTAAAGATTTTGATTCTCAAGAAAAGTGAAAATCAATGTCATACATCTAACTGAGTTGTAGAAAACAAAGCAAGGAAAATAATTTTAATAGTTTTAGGTTTATCAAACAGTTATATTCAAACTAAATTGCGGTGGACTTATCTTATTCTTGAGATTATAATTTTTCTGCAAATAAATTTAAATCAACAAATTTTTTATGAGTACCTTTGTGCTGGAAAGCAATTCACTACGCTCATATTTTTGTTTTATTCAAATTTATGTAAACGTAAGTGAATTGCTAGCTTTTTTTTTATTTATTTGTATATTTATCATATTATATTTTATTTTTATTTTGAACTCGTTCTTCTTGCAGCACTGCACGCAATGGCGTACAAACAAAAATTCAATCAAACCCAACTAAAAGAAAATTCAACAAAAACCATCTTCCAATTATTTACATGTATGTACCTTTTACCTTTTTCGAGCGACATGCAATCGAAGACAACACTCACACACACACACACACACACATCTATTAACTGTGATAAATTCTACACACACATAAATTCAGCGCAAGGCCCGAAAGAAAATAAAGAAAAAATAGTCTCATATTGGAGTAACTAAACTAGGCCGACTGGAGTGCTGATGAACTGACAGTGGAAAGCATTGTATTGGGTACGACTGAGACTTTCCCAGGTTTTTTTTCAAGAGTTATCTCTAAATTTTAATCTGCACTTTAGTGGGGAACGCGCACAATTTTGAATGGCACAAAACAAAAAAATGCGAATATAAAAATAACTGTCGTATGAGAATTTGTGATAAAGTGGAATTTTGAAGGCACGTGTGCTTTTCCTAGAGGGGTGAAAAGAGCACAGAGTAGCGGGGGCGGAATGCTTAATGCAGCGACAGTCGATGGTTGTTTGACATTCGGGACAGTGAAGGTGACCTTTTGATAAGCTTCTTGCAGTGGCAATAACAACAACCGACAGCGCAAGATAGGCATGAAACATCAAAAAAAAAACGAACTACATACTTATAAAGCAAATAGATTAAAAAATTGTATGTAATGCCGAGGCACAAATGGAGGACAGCAGCGGTAGGACAACACACACACACACACACACACACAAACAAGCAATTCCACGCGTTGCTATGTAAGCTGTTAGAAATGGAGATTTTTTTTTGGGTAGCTTTAAAAAAATATACAGCGGCTGTTACTAGAAAAGGTGGTGACCTTAATAACGACAGCTCAACTAGAGCTTACAGCGAGTCGAGCGGCAGATGAGCATAGCTCGAGGGGGCATGAAAGCAGAGTAAGAAATCTGCTTATGTTCCAAGGGGATAATGCAGATGTAGGTGTGTCAAAGCTGGGATAAATGCAATATACGACGTATATCTCCTCAGTGTTGGGTAAATACCCAAAGGAGGCAGAGCGTTGGCTAATAAGAACAAAAACCATTTTTATCGACTCATAAAGCATGAAAAGATGTGATTGTATATTACGTTTTTTTTTGTTCTTCTTAGAAATGGGCAAAGAGAAAAAGGTTGCTCATGTGACATAGAAATACACGTAAATACGCTGGCGGGGTCGTAGCTGACGGAAGCCAACCATTTACAAATAACTTTTGTGGGGTTCATCGGAGTAAGCCGCGTGCATTTATGGTTGGTGACTGCCTCTGAAGTTGTTAAGAGAAGACTAAATATTATTAGAAATATAAGAAAAGCTGCGTACACAATAACTGATACGCATTTTCCAAATATTTCTTAAAGACTTTTTGTTAAATTTACTTTTTTTTTTCAATAGTAAACTATTAAATTTTTTTTCTTTTGCAAATATATTTCAGTGTCGGTTGCCATGCCACCTGCCACCTGCCATCATCAATACTCATGCAAATTATCGATCCAAGACGCATGCAATGTTAATTGAGTTTGCCGGGCATTGGTGATTTGTGTGTGTTGAACGCCTTTTAAATGTCAAAATGCCGCAACAGCCATTAAACGCTCGCAACCTCTTGACTAGCTATGTAAGCACACAAATAAAACAACACACAGCAAATGGCAAATAAAATTAATGACAATGAAATGTTGCAAAACGGATGAACTAGAAAAAGTTCCAAAAAAACAAAAAAGCTGAAAAACAGCAGCTAACTGCAAAGTAGAATGTGCAGTACGTACAAGAAAAGTGCGGGCGTTGCTATTTTATGGGAAAACACTAAGCAAAAAAAAAAACACAAACAAGTAAATCCAGCAGACGACCGGTAATACTGGCAAATGCACAAAAATACACGCAGAAGATATCCAGCAAGTCGTAACGCAGGCAAGCGACGAGCGTGAGCGAAGGAGCCGTCCAAGTGCTGGTGCTTGTCCAATGCAATCGCTAGTCATTTAACTTGGTCAGACGATTGGTCGGTTGGCTGTGGGGCTTAGTTTGCTTTGGCGTGGAAGTGGAAAAACTGTTAATGTGCATTTTTGTTTTCGTTGGTTCGCTGTGTTTTTTTGTTCTTGTTTTAGATTTTATTTGTTTGCCATTTGACGTATTGATAAGGCTTCACCATGTACTAAATAGACCTCACGCCACAGCGCCAAAGCAGAAATAAATTAAAAAGGTTGTAACAAAAAATAAAATAAAATAAAAATTAGCAAAAAATGTTCACCGCTCAAATGGTAGAGGAAGAAGGCAGCGGCTAAGCGGTAATGAAATGCACACCACCGAGCGAGTTTATATCGAGCAGAAGTGAATGCGTTGCACGGCTAGATAAACGCTAATACAATTGGACTACTACTACATAATGCATCAGCGTAGATACATACATATTACATAAAATACATATTTATGTATACTTTAAATCGATCTATTAAAGTTAAGGAGGCAATCGGTGTGTGTGTGTTTGTGATACGATTTCTTTAGGCTCTCCTTAATTAATTTTGAGTTCTCTTGTGGCATATACACACGGCCTTATCAAATATTGGTGGTATCAATAAGTACTTCTTAAAGAAGCATTGCTAGAAATATATGCAACTAATATGGCTCTAAGTATTTGCTCATAACGAATCAGAAATCTACAAACTTCGTAGGAAATCATGATATTGAATGCATTGATTAATATTTGCTACAAATTTACATGTTGAACAATTAACAGTTTGCTAAAAAAGCGAACAGAATTCGGTCAAACTCTATCTAGCGCAAAATCTATGAGATTCTTTGTCACACTCTTACTTTTTATCGCCACCGATATTGTAATTATTACCGAGATTGTCATAGTTAACGTTGTAGCCACTTAAAATTTAAGCGTAATCAATCTCCTTAATAACACAATTTATGTTATCATTATTAACATTCTAAGTTATCGTGATCGTAAAAAAAATTCAGGGTTATCGAAATCGTAATTTTAATCGTTATCGTGACCGCAACCACTATCGTTAACAAAATTTCGACGTTATTATTAACACTTAGGGCCGTTTGCACAATCTCCGGTGCGGGTTAAGTCCAACCGTCAGATAAGTAAGCGCTGAATAGTTCGCTGAGCATTCAACGATGTATAGATTTGTGAAAGTTATAAAAAATATAAAATTGTTCTTATGCTAAAGTCTGCGAACTGTCACAATCTTTTTCGTGTACATACATCGATCCGATCTAATGTTTGTATAAGTATTTTTCCCTCAATGAAAACTATTTCGATGCGTAAGTATTGCCTATATGAAGTATTAATTACCCCATTAATATTAAATGAAATGCCAGTTATTGGCTAACCCTCAAATCCTGCAATATCTACTCCCAACATAAGAGCCATCATGCACTCCACACTAAATTGAAGCTACAGCAAACGATTTATGTAGCGAGTTTTCTTCACTCAACAAAACCAACGAACCAAACTTGATGCTGCAATTGATCCTTGCGACCTCGCATACCTGCGCAGTTTCGTTGTAATGTATACATTTCAAAACACACACACACACTCACATAAAAACATATGTATGTACACGAGTAAGTGTGTGTGTGTTTGTGTGTTTCTGTGAAACAAAAATTGTAAACTCCAACGATGATGCCTTTGAATGGTTGATGAAGAATTTCATGAACTCAATGCATAACGAATCTATTCGCCACACAAGACCGCAAGTGAGGAGCGATAAAACAGCAAAGGTTCGCTTTTCGCAGGATACTCCTGATGTGTTATTTTGGTTGATGATTTTATTGCTTACGCAATTAGCACGCGGTTGGTCGCCTTTGATGGGCAAAGTAACATGCGAGAAGCCGCTTTTAGATTCCTTCTCAAACGTTGCACCGCTCTGCTTGTACCACATACATACATACATATATAAAAGAAATATACACACGTATTCGGGCTTCAACTCAGATTCACACTCGCATACACATGTATGTACATACATACATACATTCATATATTCCAATATGCTCGCATCCTTATTACGCCACCGCCATAACTTTGTACTTAGTGCCTTCACTTCCCCAAAAGCAACGTCGCTGTCCAACAACTCGCTACTAATTCTGGCATATGTTTCACTTATGAGTTTTGCCTTGTGCGGATGGACGGACACTTTAATTACAGGATGAAATTTTTCAAATTTCAAACAACTGTGAAGGACTTAAAAGTAAACGCAAAACCAACAACAACTTCCTGTGCGGTGAGCGTATGGTACTTGTTTGTGTGAGCTGGAGCATAAAATAAATTGCTTGCTCTTCGATTTTCCTACTTTATTTGGACTGAGTGCGAATTATTCCTTTGATGTTTACCAGCCTGAGTTTGAAGAAGCCTTAAATGAAGATAAAAATTACTAAAGTAATTTTAAAATGTATTTATTATTTTTTTCTCGAATTTTCACAAGAAGTTCTTTAGGTAAACAATCAACGGACTTAACGTTTGGTCACCCTGTAGAAAGAAAAAAAAGCTTCACAGGCGTAAGGTATTAGTTCTGCGAGAAACTTGATATCACGCAGATATTTCTTTTATTTGATAATGTTGCGCTATAAAAACATTGAGCACTGAAAATTTTTGATTGAAAAGTTTTAAAAATTGTTGGGCACCACTTTAAGGTATCGTTTTAAAACTCAAGAGTCTTTGTCTTAATATCAGATAATTTGGATTGCGTTTCAGTTATATTTGGGATAAAGTTTTAAACTTGAGGTCTAAAGAAATTCGAACACGATATGCTCGAAATTGGGTAATTTATTAAATGAAATATGTACGTATTTATATTGAGATAATTTATTTGCTCCTGAAGAAATGAATCCATCTTGCAAGTGACTGAAATATGCTTACAAATTAATTTGATATAATTATCTTCGTAGTTTGGATCATGTTTAGAGATTTAATAGGCAGGTTGAGATTTGCATGCACCTGAGTTGCAGTTGAAATACTAAGCAGTTGTTATTATTTGCTTAAGTTTCTGATGTAACATATGGGAAGGCGACATAATTTTCTTTAGGCAGTTACTAAGCTGAATGCAACCATGTAAGTTGTGCTACTCGCCTAAAGGGTCAGTTAGTCAAGACTTAACTTTTCTTTACTTAACTTTACTTAAGAATTGGCGACGATTACTCAACATGTCAACTTAATTTTTTGATGATTAATTTTTGTTGCACATTATTTTTTGAATATCTCCGTTGACACAAAGTAGAAAATTAAAGCACTTGTGTGATTATTTTTGAATCGTATATTGCTTGTAAAAATGTCAAGGTAAGTTAAATTGGGTCGAATGTTTTTAATTTTAACACAAATGTACAAAATATGCAAGAAGTAGTCACTTGGTCAGAGGAAAAGGTGGTGGCAAATCAACTCGATAAATATAGACCTTTTGTTGTGCCAATTTTCATCCAGGCAGAATTTATAGTACAGTTTTTTATTGAAGAATGCGGTCAACTTTTTCGTCATTCATTTTTATGTTTACATTTCTTTTTGTCGATAATTTTATTTTTAGCTATTCTTTATATTCAGCTATTCAGATTCTTAAGTTTCTTACGGTATGTTAAGTGTTGACTAATCGCACGCGCGGCTATCCATATAACAGGTTGGCCAAATCTTAAATAAAGTTAAGTTAAGTTAAGTTAAGTCTTGACTAACTGAGCCTTAAAAGTATGTGAAGTTTGGTGTTGAAGGGTTGTGATCGGCTTTACTATAATTCATTCTAATTTACGGATGAACCCATCAATGCATATGTATAGATCTCCTAACTGTTAATATGTATGAACATTATTTAATATACTAATTTATCTTCATTATATAAAAATACTAGCAAACCCCAACATTTAGCACACATCATCTAAATATGGCGTACGCACTGTGATCCACACACTCAACAACAATCAATTAAATGTTTTATTATGTAAATATACGTACATACATACATACATACATTCATACATAGGTATATGTTTGCATGGATCCACTCAACAACAACCATAAAAGTGTAAATAAATAAATATACGAAAATTTCCATCGCTACTGGCCGCTGTTCCGTGCTGCTGTTGTGTGACACCAGCGTGTTCGCCACCCAGCTCAGCTTGGCTCAGCTCATGCGATTGTGAAATTTTACGGATATGTTTTGTCAGCACTCAAAATTCATCTTTTATTTAGCACTGTTTGCTTTTCATTCGCAAATGGCTACTGGTCAGCGGCAAATGTTTATTATACATACGTACGAAACGAATGTGATGCCATTGAGAGATGGGGAAGGCGAGCGAGTGGGAATGCGGGGACTGGGTTTCGCTACTGGAATGCTGATTCCAATACGGTTGTCAACTTCTCAGTTTTCAATCTCAACTGATGTATCCATCAACTAAGCTGCTGTTGTTTTCCATATAAATTTGTATGCATTTTTTGTTTGTTTATTTGTTTGTTCATTTTTGGTTTTTGTGTTCGGCGCTGCAGCCATCTCTGTATCTGCACTGGCTATAATATATGATTGTATGCGTGCGCATTCTATTTATTTTTGTTTACCATTGTATTTTATGCAAAAGCAGGGAAAATATCAAATTTTATTCAATATTTGTTTTGCTATTTTGTTGTTGGAGATTACTGTTGCTGCTTTCAGTTGGAGATGATGCGATTTGCACTTTATTCCATCTATTTGCGAGTTGCCTTTGTTTTCGAGTTTTTCGGTTTTGTGTAAATAAAATATCACAGTAAATTGCATAAATTTTATGTTTACTAAATGCTTGAAGCAAATAATATTTGCAAAAATTTGGAGAACCATTTTTTTTTAAAGTGCTTTTATTATAAATTTCATTAAACATATGTATGCATGGCAAGTTTTTGGAAAAGTGCAGCTTTGATTAAATGAAATGTGGATATGAATATCTCTGTTGGCATAAAGGTGCTACATACTTTTGGGGAGAGGAAAATACTTGTTTTTTAAAATATGTATATTTGTTTGTATGTGTTATATTCAATTTAAAATGCTAGTTCCAGGGAAAATACAAAACACTTAGCAAAAAAAAATATTATATCATTTTAGACTAATATGCAGACAATTTCGCAAATGAAATAAATTATAGGGTAAGCACTGGTAACCGTCGGCAAAAATTAAATCTTTAACGAATATAATATACATACATATACAAATCCGCCAGAGCAGTGATGCTTTGTTTGAAATGTGTTTGTCACATGAATCGATTTATAATCGATTAAAATATCGTGACACTTTCATTTACTATAAGCGAAAAAAGAGGCCACGTCACAAAATTCGAAAAATGTATACAGCCGACTACAGACGAGGTATCCGCGACATGCTGCCTCGTCCACTCACTCGTGTGTAGCTTTGTTCTACATTGGAGTTTCGTTTGCCGCAATCGTTGCTGGAAAACTCAAAAAAAAAAATGTGTTGTCCCGTATGTTTTTTAACAGCAAAAACAGTTGCCTCGTGTGTCGTCAGCATAATAGGTATTCGTTAGATAAAAGTGGTTTTAATCAACACAAGCGGCGGTTATTATTTGGAACTACCGAACCGTATAAACGACTTAGCGGTAAATTGCACTTTCAGCAATAATACCAAATTAAATATTTATTATCATACATACATACAAACAACATAAGTATGTACATATGTACATATTCATTATGTATTAATTTTTGTGTACATTCGGCCTGTTTTATAGATTGTCTGCAATGCTCATAAAACATTATCTAGATAAGCTTTTAATTAAAATTAGACATTTAACGCCACAGCATAATTAATCCAAACGGTAAATATTTCAATTTACTAGCTGCTGATTGCGAACTGATAACAACCGAATAGAGACAATAGCAATAAACATCTATTTACTCTACTATTTACAAATACGTTTGCATATTTATGTTACGTTACGTGGACTTAGATAAATTGCTACACATACCACAAAAGTGAGTAAATGCATACATACTTACATATTATAAGTCTTAGAAATATTTAATAAAACTGCTAATGGACTATTTTAAATTCAATTAAAATTCAGAGATCAACAAATGTGCTTCAAATGGTTTTATAGCATACAGACATACAATATACATATATATATTTTTTTTTTATTTATATATATAGATTTACCATATACAGTGAGGGATAAATATCGGAAGCGCGCTATGTATAACCTTTTCCAAACTAAGCGTTTCAAATCCTTTAACAGTTTTCTAAAAGTTACAGAAAATATAAAAATTTCTTCAATTTGAAGATATTTGAGTTTGTATTTAAAAAAAAAAAAAGTTTCCCCCTCTGGTCTTGGCATATTTCAGAGCTCTTTAGAGTGAAATTGGAATAAGCAAGGAAAATTATTTATTTATGTACTCGTTTCAAATGCTTGGCTCATCTTGAAATTGTTGAACTTGAAGAGGTATGACAGCAAATCGTTTCAATGTTTGAACCAACTACATTTTGCTTAATTGTGGCTACAAATACCCACCGCCTCCTCCCCTCTGAATAGCGCACAGGATTATCCGTAAAGGGAAAAATTTCAATTACCTGTTGGCAACAGCGGAAAAGTGTGGCAGAAGGGCGCTGACGAAAATTGAAGCCTGTCCAAAATTAAATACCCTCAGCCATTTTTGCGGTAGACAAGCACCTGACAGAAGGAAAAGGGGTTGCGGTTGCCCTTTAAATATTTCGTTTAAAAGACTTTCGTATTTACTGCACTTTTAGAATTAGATTGAAACACGCTGTGCATTTAATTGCCAGCATTGTTAAGTAATGCAAATAAAAACCCATCAAATTTGTGTAAATAACTTAATTAGAATGTCAAAAATTGTTGGATAACAATTGCTTTTGACAGTTATTTAACTAATATTTTAATTATATACACTTTTTGCGATGAAATTTTTAGGCAGACATAAAATAAAATATGTATGTTTGTATGTATGCGTATTAGTATGAGTGTACACACATACGGATATGCAATTAAAATGGTATCAAATTGAAAATTAGTGCAGTTATTAGGCATTTCAGTGACAAGTGTAATTGAGAAAAATCGCAGAGCGGCAAGGGAAAATGCTACTACTAAAAATTCTATGAACACAATTGTAAGTGTGTTGGTGTACACTTCAAACCATACATACATACACATCCATGCATGCATATATATACATATATGTACGTTTGTTAGTTACTTTATTATTTAAGTCTCAAATAATAAATGATTATAAATTCCCGCACGCTGTCAAATGCTAAATAGACAGATTAATCACAATAATTGCACATTAATAATTAAAAAAAAAAAAAAAACACACTCACACACATACAAAAAGTGACAGCAAACTGCCACAAAATAGGCAAGAGGCAAAATCTAGTATGAGTATGTAATAAGAAGAACAGCAGTTGAAAGCAATAACGATAATAATGGCACGATTTGTAATTTGTATCTGGCAATAAGTGAAATAAATGCGCTTACGTGTGGCTGAGGATGATGGCGCGTGAAAGCAAGCCCCAAAACACAACAATAAAACAAAACGAAAAGAAATACAATTAAATAAAAAGAAAATAACGCGACAAAGTTTTGTTTCAAACGAAATAAGTACGTTTATGTCTACGACTTGAAGTGATATCGCATATCCATTTATTTATGCAAATGTTCAGCATTTTATGCTGCTTATAATAAATGTAAAACACTTACTCACTAACACTAACTTCTAACAAAAAAAAAGTAGTGTAGTGTGCGTCTTTATATTCTACCACAAATGGAGAGACCTACAGTTTTGGGCCGACTCCGTACGGCAGAGGTTTTTAATCAGAAGCTTTTTCATGGAAGAAATACCCTCGCAGGTTTGCCATTGCCTGCCGAGGGGTGACCGCTATTAGAATAAACATTTTCTATGATTTCTATTTTACTTGCCCTGGCCGAGATACGAACCTCGAACTCAGCGGCATATCGAGTTATAGCACGCACCCCCGCTACGCACTCGACCAAAGCGGCCACAAGCACACAATTTTTTAATTAAAAGACAACTCGTTTTCTTGCTGAACCCTTATAAACCGAGGTGCCAAACTTTTTACAAAGCTTATAATGATTCCACAAAATTTTTGGAAAATTTTGGAATTAAAAAAAATGTCTAAATTTTTTGAGGTATGCAGTTTTGTAGCACATATTTCGTATACCAATATCAGAAATTTCTTCTAAGTATATAAAAAATCTGGAGCGTGCGTTATACAATTTTTTCAAATATTGCACTAAAGTTAATTATAGTTAAATCCGCATTATAAAAAAAAATTTCAAATTTTGAGACAAAATTGATAAATTTTCTTTTAAATTTTGTACAAAGTTCAAATTTTGAATTTACATGAGTTTTATGTTTTAATCGCAAAATAGATGAAAAATAAACTTCCAAAATTTGTCATCATGTAGTTGACATCAGCGCTCCGAAACGAGTGTTTAACGAAACAAATACAAAATGAACGACTAATTCGAAGTCTTAAATTTTAGGTTATACGCTTACACTTCTACGTCGCCACTTTAAGCATTTTGACCAACTTGTCATACCAATCGCTAGCAAGTGCGGTATAATTTGTTAGTATACAAATGAATATTAATTGACTTTGTGATTGTAATAAATGTGTTCGTAATTTTGTGTAATCACTCGCAATGACATGACAGATGGGCTGTGGACGATTATGACACGCTGACAGTGTGCTAAGCGTTGAGGCTGACATTTGTAATTGTTTGATAGCATAATTACAAGTCTACATACATACATACATACATGTATGTACTTAAATTATATATGTCTGTATATGAAGTAAGCGAGCGTATATTTGCATCCATAGTAATGGCTGTAAGCCATAAAGTTCGCAAGAAACTAAACACACTTGCTGTCTAGTTAAGACAAAACGGCGGTGCGCAGTCGCAACCAGCCAACAGTCCACGCAGGCCAACACTTCATCTCACTACCATTCATCAGCAGATTTCTTCGCTGTCGACTTGTTGTCTTATCAGGTGACTATAAAATTTTTACTCGCTCCCCTTGGCATCTCGCTCTCGGTTCCACCACAACCAGCAAATTTAGCTTTTTTGCCAGCTATTGCTGCATTTAACTATAAATAGTGTATGTAACATTTGTTTGTGGCAATTAAGTTCATGACTTTTTATATAAATTACATACTTACAATGCGCGTATTTGTATTCATATTCATAACTATGAATGTATTAAAAAAGTGCTTTTATTAACTAGCTTTGTGACCGCTGAGATATGCTTACCTAAGCACTTCAGACTCCATATGAAGAAAAACATGTTAGCTGTTTTTTTTTGTCTGTTGCTTTAGATTAGTTTGTTTCGATTTGTTTTTGTTCGTGGGTTGCATTGACGTCAGCAAATTCTTCATTAATTCGCACACGCTTGTGTTGTTGTGTTTATTTTTAGCTAATTTTCATGTTTTTGTTGTTTGTTATTTGTTTATCTGATTACATAGACCTAACAGTGAGCGCTCGCCGTTTATGGGCTTGGCCTTAGGTGCAGCACAATGCAACTGTTTTTTTTTTTGGTTTTGTTTTGCTGCGGCTAATCTATTCAATGCCTGTTATTTGGCGATAAAGTGCAATTATAATTACTGAGTTACATATGTGAATTGTATATTGTTTTTTTTATTTCTTATTTGATTACATAGTAACGGAGTGAAAGCTTTATCATTAGAATGGAAAGTTCATACAAACATTTTCTGGTTATGCAAAGAAACCCGAAATTCTCAGTCTGAAATAAGCTTTAATTAAAATGTTGCTTTTTTAATTAAAGGAAATTAATTTTGCAGCATTTTTATAGCTCTTGAAAAGCAAGTGGTCGCTGAGTTCCAGGTTCGTATCTTAGTCAGGGCAAGTAAAATCGAAATGATAGAAAATGTTTTTTCTAAAAGCGGTTACCCCACGGCAAGGCAAAGACAAACTTTCGAGGGTATTTCAATCATGAAAAAGCTTCTGATTAAAAACCTCTGCCGATCGGAGTCGGCAGAAATTTGTAGGTCCCTCCATTTGTGGTAGAATATAAGGACGCACACCACAAACGGTGGGAGAAGCTCGACTCAATACTGAGCTATGTAGTGTAAGCGCCAAATTATTATTATTAGAGAAGCAAGTTAAAATGTCTATTAGAAACCAAACCAAAAATATTATTTTCACTTGCCTTTAAATATTTATGTGCTAGCCCAATTTAAAGTTGAATTTTATTCGCTCGTTCAAGGTTTATGATGCCAAAGTGTAATATTCGGCCATAAAATACAAGCTTACAGCGAACCATAACCACCCGCCGCAGCTATTCAGGTGGAAACACATTTCAGGGAAGAAGTTACCAAAACCAATATGATATACGAGTATAAAGGTTTTGTTGCTATAGTGCGCTTATACGAGGCTACACATACAAACGCCAATAACTTTATGAAATATCATAAATAAAGTATTTAACGCTGCAACATTTATCTCGCGCGCGCAACAGCTAACCAAGAAGTTTTTTTCTATTAAAATTTATATACATTTTCGGGATAAAATTGTTGCAATTCGCAGGGAAGCGATGGAAAATGGGTGAAGCAAAAGGGATCGGCGAAAAAATATGGCAAACTGTGCCATAACACGTCTTCACTAATACATATATGTAGAAGGTAAGTGAAGGGCAATAAAAATATTACATACATACATACAAATATATATGTATGTATATATGAGTACATACAACCAACGCTGCAGGATGTAGCCAGTGCAAGGATAAGCGCGACGAGAGACGATCAAAGTATAGGCGAAGCAGTAAACTGCTGATTTGTAGGAAGCGTAAAGTTGACTGGCAGCAGTTGCGTTAGCAGGAAGAAAGCAAAAAGTGCGGAGAGCGGGTGTTTAGGAAATCGTATGGGCTTTGATGTGCCACTGCACGATTTCATTCGCCGACAGTGCAAAGGAAGCGCGACTCTGCAAACCTATATCAGCGGCATAAAGGCAGTTCATGCGGAAAGTATCTAGCGATTCGAATATACTAGTAACTGCACATTCTCACATTCGTTCATATGCATTGGCACTGCAGCATATATATTTACATGCATATACATACATATATATGTATGTATGTATGTATGTATGTGTAGCGTGTGTCCAGTCTATGCTGAATTTCTTTCTTATTTTTTGGAATAAGATATCAAATTAATTCTTTGCACAAACATCCAAACTAAGTATGAGTTGGTTTAGACATTAACGAGCCAATGCACTATGGGCCAGCGAACCATTAGTTTTGGCATAAAATCTGAGAAAATTCCTAGATCGCTAAAACTTCGCTCAAATGCTTTTCATATACATATTTCATAGACTTTTGTAAAAATGGGGGTAGTCGGAGTACTGCCACTCCTACCCCTCGTAGATATAAAATATTAAAAATGCTGTAAAATGCAAACGTTTCAATAGGTTATAAAAATGAATTTATTTTATGCAAAAATGGAGAGTTTAAAGTAAAAAAGTTTATGTTTTTAAATGTTTACGTTTATTTGTGAGTGCATTGTCATATTTAAATCATATCCAATGATAATTTCTGTACCATTCTAAAAAAATACATTATTTCCATCATTCGCAAATATTTGCAAAAATGTTAATTACCACATGAAAGTACACATTATCAACTTGCACCTAATATATTGTTTATACAAAATGGACGAAAATGAAATAACGCTTACGTCTACAGAACGCAAACACGATTGATAAATTTATACAACAAAACCACAAACTTACACGTAATTAAAACTCACTCACAACAATAATTAAACAAATGCTAGCTTTTCCATTTTATATAAGATACCTTGATAACTATTTTCCATTTTTAGAAAAAAAAAAAAGAAATTGTTCACCCTTCACTGTTAGGAACACTTGCGTTTTGAGTTATTATTCTTCATACGAATCACGAAAAACCATATGATTGAAATGTCATCTTTGAACGTACGGTAAATGAATAGGATTGCCATCTGTCCATATATGTACAAATTTGTTTTTTTTTTAAGATAAGTATTGTGGTATTAATTATATGTATTAATTTCCTTTTTTGAACGATGCAAAAAAAAATTGATTTTTGCCAAAAAAAAAGCGGTCCGCTGGCCCATAGTGCAATGTATGCAAGAAGTAGATATTTTTCGTCAAAACAAAAAGGCCTCTCTCGTTTTCATGACAACAAATCATTATTTTTATTTATTCTGCAATATTTGAAAAAAAAGTGGAATTGGCAGCTATTGACAATCATTAAAGATATTGGTTTCTAAATAAATGTCGAACCAAAATATTATAAAACCAAACTAAGTAGCTAATCAGTTTTGCGCTTGCGAGGCTTTGACCTGAAATATATTGTTTATAAAACTTTTAAAAGACAATGGTAATCATATCATTTTAAACGTTTTTTGCCATTCAGCTAGTATAGAAAAATGCACATTGAGATCGTACGTTCATTTTACACTTGTCAATATGCTTATCGTTATCGTCGTAACATATCGATCGAAACTGTTATCGTTGTTAATATGTCTGCCGATATTAATTGCATGCATTGATAATGACACATTTTTTTGTTTATTTTCTATCCATTTTATTATATTAATTCGTATCGTTGTCTAAATCGATAATCAAACTGTCAAAGATATTGCAATTGTTACCGATAAATTTATATCGAATTCGATTTTTTTTGCGTTGCTTCTTCTCGGTATAGTTAATAGCTTTTGATGACTTATTGATCACTTCAAATTGTGTACCATGCTACTGAAACGTGAGCATTTTAAATAAAAGTAAAATCTTAAATTGGACAACTTTTGTGGAAAATCTAAAAAATTATGCGCAGTCTTTTTTTTAATCTAAATTAGTTAAAATTCATTCGAATGCTCCCCCACTCCAATCTATTCCGTATCATTTTCGTCACACGCTGTAACCTTGTGTTCATATTTTTTTATCTCATTGGCTAAAGGAGGCAACCTCCGTTTCGACGCTGGCCCCAAATAGTTATGTGTAATTGCCGATTTGCGATACGTTTGGCTGCGGTAATTCTGTGCACGTTTTCGAAATAAAATTATAGCTTGACCAAAGGCAAAAAACAACAACAGCAACAATAATAACAACAACAACAACAACAACAATATGTATCAAAAGCGTGAAGTGCACTCACTAACCAATCGATGCCACTCAATCGCACATCGACGCGCAGTACCATAACCATCAGCCCATCGTTGCACGTTCATCTCTGGCACACTTTCGTACATCCAAACATGTATGTACTTATGTATGTATGTATATCTAGTAAGTTAGCTTCCTCGTGCCCCTCTGCGTTGTTCTATTCTGAATTTCACAATTCCGTGGACACTTTCGCATTCGCTTGCTCTGCACCACCATCAATACTCATTTAACTTTGTTTTTTTTTCTTCGTTTCGCCATTTCGTTTGGGCTTGATGTTGCACCTACGCTTCGTACAAACGCTCTCATAGCAACTGATTCGACGTATTTGCCATTTATGTATGTACATACATATGAATGTATGTATGTGTGTTCATTCTTTGGTTTTGCGTTGGCCTTTGGTCGTGCAAACGTGCCTCTTTTCTTTGCTTTTTGGCTGAAAGTAGCAACATTCCCGCACAATCGCCGATTTATTTAAGATTTTCTTGTGCGAATCATTGCCTCATCGAGTCAGTCAGCCGAACGCACAGGATGGCTCCAACCGCACATGCAAGCTGTATTCATTTATTCATTCCATTCGCTGGCGCAATCCTTTCATTTTCTTATTTCGGTTATTGATTTTCACTTGACTCCGTCCGCTTGAACTGCGTTTTTTCGCTCGCACTCATAACTTCCTTCAATGTTCGAATACTTTTCTTTTTGTATTCTCTTTGCCATTACTTTCGATGTCCTTCGACATCCGCCCCGCATATGCTCGCACTTCCTGTAATAGAGTTTTATGTGCGTCTTGTAAAATATGCTTGTGCGCTTCTGTGCGCTTAAGGATAACTGGCTGTTGCTGGTGTGTAGCATGTGTGCATGTTCTTTACATTCTACTGCTGCCATCCAAGCAATCAGCCCACTAACTAGCAACTGCTCATCAGCACCGCTTCGCAACAGCCTCGCCGGCTTGCTATTTTGCCTTAAACAAGGATCACTCGCCGGGTTATCGCGCGCTCATAACTTACTTTATGGATTTTATTTATTTTTAGTTTATAGCACTCGCGTGTATAGTCCAACCGGCACCCCCCATCCGCCTGCCCAGCCTTACTCACATCTGCTCTCTGCTCGCTGACTGAGATGCTTCCATTGCCGGCTTTCGCTGCACGTTCGCTGATAAAACCAACCATCGGACCATACGTTTCAATTTTTTATCCGTCGCTGTAGCGTTTTTTTTTTTTGTTGCCGGCATTCATCTTTTACATTTCGAAATGGTTAAGGCGTGGCTGCAATATATTTCTTGCTTTCACAGAAATTTATGTACGAGCGGTCGCTATGAGCTGTGAGCTGTGAGTCGCAATTGATAGGGTTACAAATATCCGCAGATATACGGCAAGTTGTCTCAGAAGTCTATGCTTTTGCAATGCTAAATACATACGTGTGTATGTATGTATGTGCGTAGTGCGATTGTGCACGTGCTTATGCACTACTTGCTGTGCATGCTTCCGCTTTGCGACTACGCACACCTATGCAATTCGAATACGAAGTGTGTAGATATTTCTTTTGGCGTGGCGCAGTTTCCAGATGTCCATTAAGATTACATTGAATTATGCGGAAAGCAAAAACTTCTAACACTCAGAACTTGTGTTTCTCTCATAGATGAGCTTTGTTAAGTGGATGTGAAAAAAAGGAACTTAAATGCACAAATACATAATTTAAACTTTTGTGTTTTTAACAACGTCTACAACAACTTTTTTGAAAACAACATTTTTTTGTCTCCAAAAGAAAATAAAATAGCATTGGCAAAGTCTTCGAATTTGGCGGCAATGAATTTTGAATGAGAACTCATGCTTTGAACACTTAGCTCTTTGAATATTTCCAAGACGTCAGCGACATATCCAACAGCTCATTTGTTGTTTACACATTAAAATATTTCACTTCTATAAAATTAAAATATTTTATTCAAAGTGAAATTTTGTGTGCAAAAAATTAGTAAATAGGTCGATTTATTTGTTTTAAATGATCGTTTGTTATTATATATGAAATATCAGAGTTATTTTATGCCTTTGTTAGTAAAACAACGTAAGACTTGTCTGAGCCTTGTACAATTTTACATTTCACATATCAGTGGCAGCACTACAGCTGCTCATTGTCGTCGGCAAAATTAGAAATGGTTTTAATTTGGCGACGACAACGACAACTGCAAGCCTGCTGCCATGAACCCTACAAAAACTTGCAGATAGAATTACCAATACACTCTCATTTATAAAATCAGCACTGACTGTCAGCTTACCGGTAAAATGACTGCCATGGTGCTTGCCAAAAAGAGACACTCGCGTCGCGTTACGCCTACTATGGTTGCATATATGCGAGAATGAGACAATGAAGTTTTCGTCTTTTCCTTTACTGACCGTCATAGTATTGGAAAACTCTGAAGTGTAAAGTTGAGGAAACATTTTAATCGTCGTGTTTTTTTTATTAAAGATAAGTTTTGAATGAAAAAATTGCTTTTTTAAATGCGAATTATAAATAAAATAGGATTTTTGAATTCATATAAAATATGAACGGAGCTCTCGCAAAAGTACTCCGGTTACTCCGGAGTTTATCCGATCAGCGATATTTTTTGCAGGATGGCCAAATAACGCTTATGATTTTGGTATAAGCTTGTAGTTTATCAATAAAAATTAATTGAAAAAATTAAAAAAAAAAAGAATGTGTTTAAAAAATCAAGCAAAAGAAGGATATACATATCATTTGATGTACGCATAACTGAATATTTTCAGTACTGATGGTTTTATAGGGAGCACTGACACAGTAAAAAGAACGAGAGTGAGCAGTAGAGCTATATGTTTGTCTATTCGGTAATATTCATGTGTTAGAGGGAAATACAATATCACACGTACATTTTTGTGGACACCAGTTTTTATATAGTGACCCCAAGAAACTGATAGCAGTGTGTATTTTAATATTTGACAGATGCTGCTTGTCGCTTGCTGCCTTCAAAGTGTTCAAAGCATCATCGTAACATTCGCTTCAGTTGTGCAATAGGATTTGAATCTCTTTTAGTGAATTTCCCGAGAGTTGCAGAGATGTGGTTGAGGTGGTATCTATTCTACAAATTTGCAATGTAACTTACTTTAAAATCAACACTGACGAAAGTAATGGAATTCGTTGACCTAAACAAGGCACATCAGAAGGCATTTGCCTGAACTGGAAGATAATGGATATCGTATTTAATACACGTAAGATAAGATAATCCCTACAATAGACAACAAGCAGGTCATCCTTAAATAACAGCCAACTTAAGGCCGTTTCGAACTTCACTTCTTGCGCCGCGTTGTTACTCATTGTGACAAAAAAGCCCAATAATTCATTAAAAGTAAAACTTCAATTCATCCAATTTGTTGTATTTTCAGTGTAATTTTTTAAACTCATTACTACGTAGAATAAAACGAGCTTTTTTTGGGCTACAAATGCAGTTCATACGAGTATACGAAGGAAAAGCTTCGAAATATGACGGTTTTTAGCTCCTAAGTTCTTGGTTAGCCGGCTGTCTTCATCGCCAAACTTAACTTGATTACCCTTAACTGAAATTGTCGTTACGCTTAGTTTTTTTTCAAATATTGATCCAATTGTGTATTCGACAAACAAATTGATTTACAAGCGATTACTTTTGTCACATACTAAGTCTATAACTATGAAGACTACTTTAATAAACCAATGTGGTATTTATACTCTTTTTTTCTTTACCCAAAAAAAAAAAAAGAAAGCCATTATCTACACGTGTACGCCTTGATGTTTTTATATGCAATTTATAAACTAACAGCTTGCCTACTCCGCTCGCTTATTAGATTAATCAAAGCAATAAGCAGCGCTTGAAGTTGGCATTGCCACATTGCCATTGCATATGTTGGCAAATTTCTAATAAAGCCGTAATTGCAAACACACCTTGCAAAGGGAATGTGTTCGTTAACGCACCTAAACACATACATACGCACGTACATACATATAATGGCAAGTTACATATGTACATACATATGTGGCATGTTGCATGTGCCTACCTTTTCTTTATGCTCGTTTGTGGCGAGCGCAGGCTCATTGATGCGATTATATTGAATCCTTTCCACAGCTTCTTGGCGTTGATTTGGCATAATGGCAACATTGTTTCTATACGTATACCGTTATTACAACGAGTTACAACGCATACAATGTACACATGTTCGGTCTGCTCGTGGCTTCGTCCACATTTATTTGCGGTCATAATAATGTTGACTGGCGGCGGTATTGGGCGGTTATTGCTCAGCTTGTGCATAACGACGTTGCATAGTCGACAGTTATCGTAAGGATTACCAAATGTGAATTTGTTGCTTTGTTGCCGATGATTTTAGTTGTTGCTTGTATTGTTTTTGGTTGGATCATTATTGTGCCGTGTGCTCTGTTGTGGATTCACGCCATAAGCGCGTTTTGCCGCCATTGAAGGAATATGTACTTGCACGCTTTCACTCACATGTATGTATGTATGTATGTATGTATGTATGAGAACATGCTACAGTAGTGTGCGTGCAAAGTAGAAATATATATGTACATATATACATACACTGAGGAAAATGAATTCGATCCAACTCACGATGAATAAATTGATGATGAAACATTAATCCCACAAAGTCTCATCATATGACTTTTTCGTCGAAAGGTGGCTTAGGCATTAAGTTATATGCCCGTCTCTCCCCTTCTGCCGTCCACACAAAAAAGGTCTAACAACTTGGCTTTATCGGGTGTTTTTAAAATTTGTGTATCTGTTCAAGTGTCATCATCTCCAGCCCACCGGTGTATTGGTACGCAATTTGATATCACCTCTATATTTCTTGAAAAGCTTTCCTTTGCTGACCGTCGTAGTATTGGAAAACTCTGAAGACTAAAGTTAAGGAAACATTTTAATCGTCGTGTTTTTATAGAAAAAACGTTTTGAATGAAAAAATAGCTTTTCTAAATGCTAATTATAAATAAAATAGGATTTTTGAATTCAATATAAAATATGAACGGAGCTCTGCGTAAAAGTACTCCGGAGTAACATCTTATCTGTTTTTCTAGCGTCTTTTAACTCGCAATGAAAACTTTTTTGCGTCTTCATCATGTTCTGTTCATTGAGTTATATTTTCAAAGCGTACAGTGCCACCCCATGCAGCATCGTCTCCGAAATTAATATTGCCTTATCAATTTGGAATAATTTGTTTCGGAGCAGTAATGATGCCGCTGAGGTACGTTCGTTGATTCTTTCATCACACAACCGGTGCCGCAACTGCATTAAATTCGATTTTCTGGACGTATCGCAAAATAAAAGTTAATAACGATTTTTTTTGGTAACTTAATTTGCGAGTATATAGACGGTAATTGGCTCCGGCGTAAACACTTAACCAAAAGTCAAACTCAATCCGTTCTTTTGGCGAGTTCAACGAAAACGTTTTTCGAGGATCACTTTGAAATATTTTCTTTTTTGTCTAAAAACCATACCTCAGCGGTTGCATGAAATCTGTCTGTTTTCTAGTCGGTATAACTACACTTAGGTAAAATTAGTTTTTGTTTGACATACTCGTAAATACAGAAATATATATAAATAAGTAAATGTGTATGTACGATTGTGTATTTTGTGTGTATCAATTACTTTTGCGCAACGTGCGCGTTCAACCCAAACAACCTCTGGTGTAAATACGATACACATACATATTTGTACAAAGTAGTAAAACTCCACACACACACACACACACACACACACGCTATATACCTATATGTGCATACATATAGACACATACATATGTACATATATGCTAGAAACCTTTAACAAAAAACAAACAGCACTTGGCAAACAAATAGAAATAGAAAAGCAAGCGGCGCGTAAAAAAAGCAAATAATCAAACAGAAACAAAAAAATAAAATGTAATAAACGAAAAAGTATCTATCTACTGCGGCGTTGAGCAGCAAAGTATCTGCGTGTGCCAGCGATACGTATCGCCGTTGAGGCCGCAGGCGGTAATTGCCACATATGCATGCGGCACACGCGGCAATACCAAAATACAAATAAACAAATATACCGACATACATACATACATACATATGCATATTTGTACATACATAAGTACATACTATGAATACAAGTATGTAAATATATATTTTTTTTATATTTGCTTGGCGATATGCAAAGAAAAGCCGCCATCGCCATCACCGCAACCACTCCTTTGTATGCTTATTTTCACAATTTATATTTATGTAAATATATTTACTTTAAAATTGCCTTTCTTTGCTTTTCATACATATATCTATACATATGTATGTATGTATGTATGTACATATGCCATTTTCTTATTGCATTTATTCCAACGCGTTCGCAATCGTTTTCTGGTTACAAATTGAACGCTACAACGTCGACGGCTACGTCATGGCAGCGGCTGCGCGACAGCGTTTGCGGCTGATTGCCATTTTTTGGTTGGTTTCGCAACGACTGGCTGCCAGCTTGTTAGCTGCCATAAATTTCCCACCTTTCCAACAAATGCAGAATGGCACTTTTCTTCTTTTCTTCAACCCACACCATCTCCACCCATCGCTGTCTCTACGTATGTATGTATGTACATATGTTTGTATGTGTGTAGTAGGTTCGTGCCTAGGCTGAACGTGGCTGGTAATTGAGTGAGCACAAATGCGAGAACGGAAAGCGATGTGCAATGGCAATGTGATAAGATAATTTAAAAATATCCAAAATAAATAAAATGCAAATGTAAATGTATACATACACACAAACATACATGCATGCATACATATGTACATACGATCAAACATATTGAAGGTGTATTTATATGAAATGTGTATGTAACATATGCCTATCGGCCACACTGGCGCGCTCACATAGCAGACACATGCATACACACATAGTTATATTCATATCTGTTTATAACTCATCTGGATACATACATACATACATACATATAGACAAATAAATAAATATTTGTACGTGAAATCGAATCATTGATTCTTGGCTTCTGTTCTCCTTTATTTAAAAAAAAATATATATATTTTTTTTGTGCGGAATTATATTGCCGTCAGTTGCCAGCGCATAAATTATAGTCAGCTGGCATGGATATTCTGGAATTATATGCAAATCACTGTGAAAAAATATTAACCTTAAATCTACATACGGTGCCAATACATACGAATGTATGTATGTATGTATGTACGTATGTATGTGTATACAAAACAATCAAATAAATAATCGAAAATAAGACACAACAGCCGAGCCCAAAGCCCAAAGGAAATATTGCGCTCGCCATTACACTGTTCGATATCAGCGCGGCGCACATTAAGGTGGATCTAGGCGCATATGTGTGTATTTGTAAAGGTAGATACTCTGTTAGTTTGTGTATGCAGCGCGCGCTGTTGTGCGTCAGTAACTGTTATCTATGAATATACATACATACAAATAACAAGAAACACGCCACAATTTATACGTTTCTATCATTTTTATTTTTTTATATTTTTATTTTATTTTTTTTATTTTCGACCACATTAGTGGGTTATCAGCGCAGCGTTGTCAAATTATTTCATCAAAACAATCGCAGTAATTTATGTACAAACAATTGTATTTTTTGAAGGTATGTAGGTCTGTACACATTTTTTTCAAGCTTTTTCTGTTTATCAGTTCCATAACTTAATGCCCAGTTGGGGGGCTTAACACTCTTCACATTCTAGTGACGTACACTTACACAACAGGGCCTGTCCGTTATATGTACATATGTATGTACATAACCGTTTAATCAATTTGCGGCAGTCAGTTTTGGGGGTGTTTTCTGTAATTAATACCAACGCAGTTATCGACAGACACATATTGACACACATTCACCTACTTACATATGTATGTACATTAGGGTGGGTTAAATTTTTGGTCGATGTTTGGTACCCCCTAGTTGTGTTTTATAAATCATTTTAAGCAACTTTTCCAATGCAAGTATGGTTTTATTTTGAATTCCGAGCCCCCCAATTTTTAAAAATAGGTATTTTTTTTTTCCTTTTCTTAGATCTTCCTCTATCTACTCGCTAAATGAACAAAGCCTATTTTTCTCATTTCAAATTTATTATTCTTTACAATTCCAACCTTAAAGATAAAAACTTATATAAAATATAAATGAAAAAAATTCAATTTTTTTTGTGCCATTTTCGTCCATCTTAAGCCTTTTTTGTTCAAATTGAGTATCAAAACATAATTTTATCGCCGAGCCAATATCAAATTCGGTTTTTTCGTACCAAAAAACCCCTTTGCACATATGTACATAGCAAAATATTGTAATCCTTTTTTCATTGCTGTGTCCAAGTCGAATCTTGAAAAGGACGAAAAAATACCTATTTTTAAAAATTGGGGGGCTCGGAATTCAAAATAAAACCATACTTCCATTGGAAAAGTTGCTTAAAATGATTTATAAAACACAACTAGGGGGTACCAAACATCGACTTTTTTGACCCATACAATTTGACCCACCCTAATGTACATTCATCGACATGTAAGCACATACTTCAAATTTAATATAACTAAACTACTTGCATTCTATGTTATAATATTTTTGGGGAAAATATGACCATGTTATTGTTACGAGTATGATAACGTTAAATGAAAATTAATAGAACTTTTTCAATAGGAAAGGAGGCAAACACACAGTTGTGCGAAAGGAAATTGAAGTACGTGAAAAATCGTGAATTTTTGTCGCCTCACTCAAAAGGTGAGTTTGGTAACTACATTGACAAGAGGAATAACCGCCAATACACCTCCGTACGTTGAAATTTCCTCGAGATTAATAGTTGTAATTTTGCAACTAAAGCGTTATGCGAAGTCCGCTCAAGAATTATTTTCAAATTTTTTTAAAAATATTTATAAAACGAGTACAAAGCAAAAACAATCAATCTATTCGTAAAAATGTTACTGCCATTTGTCTCAAGCTCACGGCAATCAGGAAGCCAAGAAAACTGCCTTAAGAGTTAAATAATATTTCAATAATATTGCCGCTTTGATATGAAAATTGTATATTCGAAATCAAAAAAGAAAAAAAAAAAATATCGTGAGAAAGTAGCAATGTGAAATAGCAAGGGTTAAATAAATGTTGGGTATGCAAATTGTTCAACATTATTTCAAAAATATTTGCATATTTTACGGTGTTCAAGCTTTGTTTAGTATTTGCGCGCTTATTTAGCGTTCAAGGCATTTAAGGTGTAGAAAGACTGTTGGAATTCCTGAGAATTTCTTGTTCATATGAACTACCATCGTACATCGATAAATCTCCCCTAAGTTTAAAAACTGTAACCATACAATTAACTTCCTTTCCTCCTAGTGAAACAATTCAATTCGGCTTGACTCTTTAAGTGCTACAATAAATACTTGTACAATGTACAAGTACAAGAAATTCAAAATACGTTTCGGTTATGATTTTCGATTGCTTTTGTAGTTGGAATTTCCCTTTGATGCAATCGGTTGCATGGATGAATGGAAACGCTGTGGGAAAGCCGCTGACAAAGTAACTTTTGCTTAGACTTCCTAATTGATAGCCTGAGGGAAAATCGTACGGATCTAAAGATAACGAATGAAAGTGAAGAAAATATAGCCGCGTTACTTTAACACACAACGCAGAAGGGTGAGTGAGTACTTACTTGAGGGGGGGTAAAATACTCGTATGTATTTATCTACTGTTGTGAACTGAAAACAAACAACTAAGAATCAAATTGTTTTAATGATTCACAAATTGATACTTTTAGACAACATTAAAAGCGTGAGAGAGAAGAATGAGAAAAGGGAGTACGCACGTAATTTCATATTTGCATTAGAACCTAAATACATACGCGTGCGTTCATACATTTGTTGAAACTTTCAAAACATTTATAAAGATCTTAAAAAATTCTTGAACAAAAATATGTCAAGCAAAACAATTGAGTAAGCCAAGCGTCGGCAACGGCGACAATGATACTCGTAGTAATTATGAAAATGACGATGGCAGTGAGTAGATAGATATTTATATACATATGTAAGTGCATCAACAAACAAGCTGCAATAACAAAACAAACAAGGCACCAAAACATAACATAGACGTGAAAACAAAACAAAAAGCAACAAAAACAATAGCACACGTGATCAGTAATAATAGACATTTGCAAGTAAGCAATTTGAGTAATTTTTTTTGGGCTATTTGCACCGAAAAGGTGGGAATATGGGGCCTTACACATACAACTTTCCTCGCTTTACTTGACAATTCGAAATTTAACAACAAAGCATGAGATGTACATAGAAGGTTTGCTATATAGAACGCTTTGACAGATTCTGCGCTAGTTGTGCGTTTTCAATTGCGATTTGTGTTTATTCCGAGTATTTTATTTAATAAGAGAATAAGATATGAGCTTTACTGATATAATTAAGGAAGCTTTCGAAAAACTAAATAAAAAACGATCCAGGGCAGTTTAAAAAACGGTGAGAGTTGTTAACAAAGATGTGTTTCATTTGCTATTTGTACTTGTTTAGGAAGGATTTACAAAAGATTTGTACGGACCACCGATAGTAGCAAAATACTGATTGTTCATCATGTTTGCATAAGGCAATAAGTAGATATTGCAATAATGGTTTTCAACTTACATATATAAATATGCTTTTAAGGGCAGATATTAGCGCTTGATTTTAGGTAACACATTAGGTTTTATTTAGTTTTTCAAATTAATTTTCCTCCATATTATTCCATCAATGTAAAGTACAAACAATATAATATGCAATATTAATAACAATAATAATTCATATTTCTCTTTTTTTCGTTTTTTTAAAAGTAAATATACTCGCAAAAATTATGAAATACTAGTGAATTTTCTAAATCGTGTGCATGTGCGTGCAAAAATAAAATGGAAACGTAAACAGTTGGTTATCAAAGTGTATAAAAGTTGAAAGTCCGCCATGACTGCGCTTCGTTTTGCTTTGGTTTACTTATCACGCCTTGTATTTAGCAGCACTCATTTAACTTCAGGTCTTCAACTTGTCTGTCAAAATGAAACTCTGTAGCAAAGCAAAGCGAAAGTCATATGTGTACGGCCCTTATGAGATTAGGTTGGCAATGTATTGAGGATAACATAAAACCAATATAAAGGTCATTTCATCTCAAATCGTCCTGGCAGTTAGGGTTAGGTCTTTGTTTTCCAATAAATTTTTTTTTATAGTTCCTACATCGAAATCCATGAGACATATATTTTTTCTTTTTGCTTGATTTGGAGTTCTTTCGTCGTGGGGAATTTGTCTGAAAATTCGATTTTGCTCTATTGGTGCATGTTGATTTTTTTTTTGAAAATTCGATAATTTTTAAAGGGTTCCTCTGAAAGTAAAATGTGTGAAACATAATATATTTAAAAAAAAAATTTTACATCGTCATTTAAAAAAAAAAAACCAAAAAAAATTTTACCTCAAAAATTTCGGACTGCATTATTTTTTTTCCCTTCACATCGTATTAATGGTCGAGTGGCAGTACATTCTTCTAGTCGCAGTAGACCTCAAGTAGCTGTGTGGTAGATGATTTTGTCGTTAATTCGATCCACATTTTTGTCTTTGGCGAATTCTATAAATATTTTAGTATTTCGAATTCTCATTCTGAGTATAGGATTACCCTGAATAGCTGTATAAAATAGCGCTTATCCTTTGCTTCGCTAATGAAATGGTAACATTTTCAAACACACACAGAATAAGCGAAAGAACCACTCATTCGATGCGCTCATGTGGTGAAAGGGGAAACTGTGAATCACACATTTCATTGTACTATGTGCTGCGAGAAAAAGTAGTCGAATGAAAGAAGTGAAGACTAAAAAAAAAAATACGAAAAAAAAACACACTTTTCGATTTACCCGGTGAACGTAATTTCCTTATTTTGCAATGCATTATGCAAATTTGCAGGCGTTTTACGTTGAAAGAAAGAAAGTAAGAAAGTAAGCAAAGCGTCGAAAAAAAAATGGCAGGGTAAACGTTTCATGAGCTTGTGAACACGCACAACAACTGCAACAAATAACTATGTAAACATACAAACTTATATGCAACCTACCATTTAAGCTACGTGTAGCGTGGAAATTGGAGTTCCACTTGAGAAATTACTATAGTCGCAACACAAATATTTGCATGTATTGCTTATGCATTAACTCCGAAGCTTACAAGTGTGCACAGTTGAGTGCATATGTGGTTGTATTGAGGAAAATGTTGTACATACATAAATGGGTAGTTAACCCGCGGGGGTAATTGCGACGCTTTAGCGCTAAAAATTTATACAGCTCGAACAAATGGGAGCTAAATTTGTTAACAACATACTTCAACAAATACTTATGAATTCCTTTAGTATTACTTACTATGTCCCGTATAAACTTAACTACATAAATAGTTGCGCTATAATGTCGTAATGGGTTTTCGAAAATTTTGCTTAGCCAACACGATCAACCATTTACACTGAAGTAAGCATTTGTGTACGTTTATTAGAAGCTTTTTAACTTTGTAATGCCTGCTTGTTAGCTTAAATGTTTAGCTGCAATTATTTTTATAACTTTGTATTTAAGCTTTTATATGAGTCAGTGAATATAACACTGTTTTTTACCCTTATTGAAATTATTTTATAAACCTATTGAGAAGTACAGTTTTGCATGTTGGCCTTATGTAGAATTTCTGAGACAGTGTCCGGTAACCAGTGTTGTCATTCCGTCAGACCTTATAGTATCCGTCAAAAACTTAAAAATGTATCCATCTCTGAAAAAAAGATTACTCCGGCATTTATAACTTTATGAACAAGTTTCTACACTATCAGCCGTGCTCCCAGTTTCACATTTCATTTGCACAATGTGATTTTTAAAAATTCCTGTGAAAGTGAATTAGTGTGCTTCCAATTTCACAAACTTCTTCGCATATCTGGTTATCCCTGTCACACATATCGGTTATCGTTGTGGCAATTCACAAACAGCTGTTGTTGAAATTTCCCTTTCGGATTCAGCTATGGACTTATGTATGCTTTTTTGAGGAGTTATCAGCGAAACACTTAAAAAAACGCATATTTCAATGAATAACTAATACAGAAATGTAATAAATAGTTTCTACAAACATCAAAGAATATTTTAAAAATTATTCAAATCGAAAATAATTAAACATTCACTCACTTTTTGTCATTTACTTTTCATTTCACATACATTCAAGCATTCGGATTCAATTCACAAAAATGTATGTGAATGTGAAAGTGGGAGCACCAAACATGTGATTTCAAACCGAATCCACAGGGAAATTGGTGAATGTGAAACTGGAAGCACGGCTGTTAAAGACCATTTTTGTCCAATGTATTCACAATGTTCTTTAAAACTTTCCGCTCAAAAAAGCCTTTGTACTTGGATATTCGGCTGTAGGTAAAAAGCTTAACATTTCTATCAGTAAAATAAAAACAATCGCGGAAAAATATATTAAAATGTGTCTTACAATTAAATAAATATCGTACTTAAATATGTAAGGAGCAATAAAAAAAAAATAAGTAAAGTATTTTAATAAATCTGAAACATCGTACATACCAATGAATGTTATTTCTGAGTAGAAATCCCTTAGAATACTTGCCTGTTGGTTTTTTTTTTAATTGCAAACAATCGTACCTAATTCTGTATTAAAAATTTATCAAACATATACAAAGCAATTTTAGAACAATTGAATGACGGGCCTAGTCGAAATGGTTGCTTAGTGTAATATGAAACAATGTTGCCAAGCTTTGGGTAAAGCGGAATTTTTGGGTGACAAGATGTTTTAAAACAAGTTAATAATAATTGTGAATCATAGCTAATTCTAAATATATGTTATAGAAATATAGATTTCAATTCTTATATATTTTTATTATTTATTGGCTTATAAATGTTTACTAATTGAGAAATTTATTGAGCTCGAGGTCAGTTTAATAAAGATTTTTGGAAAAACAACAACAGTTTTTAATCGTAGAAGTTTCCTTATCAGACTTCTTTTTATTAAATTAATTAAATTTCATTTTTTATAACCACATTACTATAACTTCTACCATTTAAAAACTGTTGAAACTGTTGTCGTTTTCCCAAATAAAATCTTCATTAAACTGGCCTCGAGCTCAATAAATTTGTCAATGATTTCAATTTTTATGAAAATGTATCCAAATTTGTACTGAGCCAAAATTGACAGGAATGAGCAGAGGGTCGATAGGGGGATTTCTGTAAAATATGCCTATCTCTCTACTCTCTTGCCATTGGCGGACTGTCAATCAGTTCACTCTAAGTAAAGTGATTTCATAAAGTTAACTATAACCTGAACGAGCTGCCCATCTCCGAAAAGATTGTTTACTCTTGAAGAAAAAGTTGCGAATTCCACCATTCCAAATATTACTCCCAGTACTATGTACTTACTTCACTTATGGAATGCAGCTCTACAATGCTAAATTACAAATAAAAAGAACAACAATCCTAGCGCTAATCTATGACATGATATCGGTTGCGGGCCTTGTGTTAAAATTCAGATTAACATTGTGGCTTCCTGATAGTAGTTTTATATATAAAAATGCACAGCTGACATCACTCGCCGTTAACTTGGGCTGACGAAATTGCCACAAATGCTCTAAATAAATGATTTTTCACTGAATTCCATTTTGCAAAACCATTTATCGCAAATTATCACGTCTAAGAGGTTAAATGAGTCAAATGTTTGGACAATGGAAAATAATGACTATTGACAATTGTTTTGTCAAATTGGGTAATTGCAACGAAAAACTAATACATGAGCAATTTTTGCACAAACGAAAAGTTTAATTTTTGCTTAATGCAACGAAGCATGGAATTGCATGCCAAGTCACTTTGTCTTTGTGTAGCGAACGATCGCGTCGCGGCAATGGCGACAGCATTGACGTTCGTAATGAGCGGAGGGAAATTTCAAAATGCTGATCATCATTTGGGTCTGTTGTTAAGGCAATTGTCGTAAAGTAAGCGATTGACAGGCGTAGCGCGAGGGTAGTCAAATTGCAGCTGTGTGACAAATTGACGGTGCAAATGACCAACACAAATTACAATTCGAATTTCAATATAGGCAATCGATTGACCTTTTGTGTTGTCATTCTTTATGGCACAAAGTGAACGGATGACATACATAGAGCGTTTCGTGAAGAGACAAAGCGATCGAGAGCATAAGGCGTAAGAGTAAAGCGACAAGCATGTGCGGGCAGTAATATCAAAATGGGAACCTTTAATTTAAAAGTATAGAAAACAGAAAGCTTTGCACAAAAGATGTATGTAGGTTCTTTGCAGTTTTGTAATTGTCATATCTGTCACTTCAAGTGAGTTCCTTTGAGTTGCTCACGCCACCGAATCCGGTTCGTATGGAATCACTCTCTCTATTCTCAAATTTGTTCATGCTTCGTGTATTAAATGTCTGACATTCCTGACAAGCAGCTGAGTAGCTGATTGAAACCGTTTGTCTGAGGTGTTGCAACACGAACTGCGCCAGAAGGAATATCCTCAAGTAAACATTTATTGCAGGGCTCAATTTTTTCGTCTGCTGCGTATCAGCTGTTTATTATGCTACTTCCTTTTACTAGCTCTCACTCGATGCTTGCTCAACAGCTGACAAAGCGCTTAAGTGCTGTTGTTGCATTCGCTGCTATGCTGCTGGCGCTTCAACCTTCGTGGAAGTCGTCATTTAGTTTGCATGTCAGTGAGTGAGTCCTTTGAAATACATTAAAGGATATACTACGTACAAATTTAGGATTTTTATAGACATCTATAAATAATATGCTAACATAAATTCGTTTTTACACTTACATTTTTTAAAAAGTGATGTTCTATTTAGTAACTGGTTCTATGTAGGTATGTAAGACTGACTGATTTTGGCTCCATTGGAATTATAATGAAGTAAAATACAACTGGTAAGTAATCTTGATTCCATCAGATATTCCCCGTCGGCTTGATTCACTTATATTAAAACAATTTTTAAAATTTAATTTAATTTTCATTTAATCAAAAAAATGTGGACTTTTCATGCCGAAAGGATCGAGTACCTATTCGACTTCAGCGGCCTTAAGTACTGGCTGAGTGCAGTGTGCTCGTATAAATATTAAATTTGGGTTTTACATTAAAATGATTATTTAAAAAAATAAATGTTCACATTTTCCTATTAAATTGCGCCATTACTTTGCTTAGACTTACATGCATACCTATTATGTGCTACCCCAGGCGTTTATTTAATATCACTAATAATTTTGAGTAAATATTCACAGCAGTTCAATTTTGAAATTATCTGCATATTCCAAATCTTCAACAACAGAAATTCTCATTTGCTAAAAGCGTTGCATATGCAAGCGTGCATGTGTCGGAGAATTTTTGCATTCAATTGTATACTCGTACTTACCCAATAAACATTTGAGCTTTGATTTATAATTATCATGTTTCTTAAATATTTAATGCGGTTTCTCAACATACAAGCACTCAAGCATATTTAATTAATGTATTTAAGAGCTAAGGGTATAGTTGAGTATAAAGACGAGGGAGGGACCAGTAACAAAAAAATAATTAAAAAAGTTCTTAAACGTCGTCTTTTAAATGGACATTAAAATAGGGTCAAACTTAAAAAGTGTCAAATATTGTGAGTAAGATGTCTTAGAAATATTGTATGGCTAATATTTGGTTGAATAGCTTTTATTATTAAATACAGCTCTGCATCTATTTGTCAAGTGATGTGTGGTATGTTTTTCCAAGCCTCCTGAATTTATTTCCATAATTCATCTTTATTTGCTCCGATTTTTTCATTTACAATCCGCCAAAGATTCTCTATCGGATTTAGGTCGGGGGACTGTGATGGCCAGGTCATAACATCCGCACTTTTGTCCGAGAACCAATTTTTTAAAAGCGCCGAAGTTTGTTTCGGATCATTATCTTGCTGGAACTGCCTTCAGTGGCATTTCCCATTTCATTATTTGCCCCAGCCCCACACTAATGTATTTCCACCGCCTTGCCTTAAGGTTTTCACAGTGTAATTGGGGTAAAGTTCTGCATTCCTCGGTCTTCGTACCCACCTTTTTCCATCACTTCCGACTAAATTTACTTTCGACTCGTCAGACCATAACACATTTCACCATTTTTTTCCATTTATAGGACCATCCCAATTCAAGTGCGCATTTGCGAATTTTATTCGGCGCCCCTATGGTTTTGCTTTAACATTGGGACCTTGCGAGGTGATCTTCCAAAGAGCAGTTGTTCTCTTAAACGTCGGCGAACACTTTGAGCGCAAATTAGGAGCTCCAATTCCTCTTTTGGCAGACTTAAACGTGTCTTTTTTTGAGAAAAGTGTGATACGCTGATCGTCTATTTTATTAGTTATTATGTACGCAGTGCGTTGTTGTTGTAACCTATAGCGAGCATGTGTTGCCGACGTGGATGGTGGTCGTCGTAGCTCGCCGCTTCTTACATATCTATTTGAGAAGAAAGTACTCCAGTTCAGCATTTTGATTGTGTATGATACACTACAAACGGTTCCAGCCCTTTGTCTGTTACAGCGTCGAGTAGAGATGATTCCCGGGAGTTTTCATTTTGGTCCCATTGTTGGTGTAGCAGACGAATCATATTTCTGAAGTTGAGCTAAACTCACAGCAATGGGGAAATTATGTGTAATAAAATATGAAATGAGAACTATTTGTGTTTGAAGTTTGTTGGGTATACCCAAGTATGCATTTGGCTATCGTTGTTGTAGTTGCTGTTGTAGTGGTTGCAATGGAAGTCTTAATTAAGAACCGAAATCAACATTTTCCATGAAATATGCCAACCGCAGTGAGTCGCCGTTGCGTGTGGGTGAATATAATTTCGAGAATGTGCGAACGACACAACAAAAACAACAACAGCTACAACAGCAATCAGCAATAACGGTATTCTAGGCCAGCTAAAAATGCAGCTACACAAATAACACCCCAACCCCGCTCAACTCCAGCGGAGAGCATTGAGCTGAGATGCTTGGGGTCTGTCGGGCAAGCAAATCTGCCCATTCATTTGCAAATGTATTTGTGCTAAAATTTACATGCGCGTATGTACCATACATGTATGAACATATGTATGTGCGTGCAAGCTCGTGATATTCAGTGAATAGCAGTCGCCACTAATGTGGCTTCATTAAGCAATGACAAGCGCTTGGCTGCCTGGCTGCTGTAATCACTAAAGCGCTTGTTGTTGTTGGTGCTATTGCTGGAAGGTGTGCTTGTACGATGTATGTATGTATGTTATTTAAAGTAAGGCAACAACAAGAGAAACAAAAACAACAGCGACATCGTAAAGTAGAGCGGCTGGCTGAACGAATGCCGGGCGTAACTTTGGGGTCCTTTCAAATGGACGAACGCAGCCGCCAACAACAGCAAAAAATAGCACAGCAGCAGGCACAGCAGAAAACAATGCTGTCCTTGTTGTTCTTGTATTAATGTGACTGCGCGTTCAGCGGATATTTTCGCTTCAACACCGCTTACTCGGAAATACAAATTTCAATACGAAGTGGTGTGTGTGTACGTGATATGTCCTTGCCGGTGCATGCACATGTCCTTGTTGTTAATACATTTCCTGCAGTGCATTTTTGTACTCGTATTTTTGTACCCACTCACATGTGAAGCCATGCAAATGTATTGGTAAATGTAAGCGTTTTTGTTTGTCGGCGGCGGTATGGGTACGCAGAAAGGAATGTGATGAATCGATAAATTCAAAACCAAAAAAAAAAAAATGAATGCCGCTAAAAATAAAGCAAACGTATAAAAATTCCTTAAAAAAATGTGTGGGAAAAAGGACGAAGCTGCGCAGGCTGAGGAAATTTGGTAAACAAAATAGCGCAACAAAACGGGCGAAAAATTGCCTCGAAAAAAAATTCCATTCCATTTCGGTAACGGCTGCAAATTATTTACCGAGCGCACCGCGACTGGCGCAGAGAAAAAGGACACATAATACATATAGACATGTACATTTACACATGTAAGTATGTAAGCATGTACGAATAAGTATATAAATAAGAAGTAGAAAGAAGCGAACATGGCACCGACACCACTTCCTCCAGCGCCTTTTAAATGATCACTCAACATTTTTAGCTTCATAAAGTATTTACATTTTTGTATTTTTAATTTTTGTCTCGTTTTTTGTGCAATTCTTTTTTTTTTTTTTAGTTGCCTCCTTTGCAGCGCCACTCACTTAGTGCAGACATAACAAGTAGGTTTGAAAACAGCTGTTCGAGTGCCTTTGGTCGTCGATTGACAAGCTGATAGTACATAGCAGCAGTCTTGGCGCTCTGCGCTCGGTCGGTTGCAACTCCATGGATGTATGGACTTTCAAGTGCACTCAACGGCGTCGGTAAAACCACATGGTTGCATGTGCAGTACATAAATTAACATACAGATGCGAGTGTGTGTTTTTTTTTGTAATGTGGCTGCATCTTGCAATCATGCCATTAAAATATGAAAAAAGGAATTTGAAAAACTCCTTACGCTCAAGTGGCGTACCTTAAGCTGCCTTTACACGGATCACTTATTGTCGTTCAACCAAATTTAGCTCGTGTTAATAGCAATTCTTTCGGCCGCTAACGCCTTGCCTTCAACTTTTGCCAGTCGATAGTAAACCTTTTTTTGTCTTTTGTTACATTTGGTTGGCTTGACGGTTCTACATTCTGTAATGCTCTTCAATTATTTTATTTTCTACTCGATCTTATCTGTGTCGTAAATAGGTGCTAAGTTGCGAATTAAGACTTTCCTAATGTGTCACCTCGCGTAGGAACTCACTGGCATTTTTGATATTTTGGTCGACATGTCTTTCTTGTTACCCAAGAGAACACAAAGATCTAAGCGCCAGCTTAAGTTGACGTGGCATAAACGTGGATATTTCATTAATTTCGTTTATCTATTGGCTGATGAGACTTTTGGGAAATTTAATTAAATTTGGCTGAGCAGCCAACGGGACTCAACTAAACACATTAAACGAACCACACAGGAAATGCAATTATCAAACAGCAAGGCTTGCTTGCAAGGTTTCGTACGCTGCCTGCATGAGCTACTTAAGCAGTCTTGCAACTCGTTTTCAGTATACATTAATACCAAAGTATTTACTTATTTACTTATACAAACGTGCTTTATTCGATATCCTGTCGTGGCAACTGCACCTCTGAGTTCCATCAGCGCGCATGAAATTTGGTTTTCGGTTGAAGCTTTGTGTTTTTGTTTTTCTTTTGTTTGTACTTCTTTCCAAACCAGTCACATATGTCTGTAGCTGCTCTCTCACTCACTCATTCACTCACTCATTCAGCCATTCACTCTTACACCCATCCATTCATTCATGCATTTGCTCATTGAGTCATTTATTCATTCGAGCGTTACAATGCATTAATTTGCCTGAAGTGTTGCTTTGTTTTATTTTTTTTTGCGTTTTTTTCTTACTCGTTGCGTCAAATAAATTTTTTGTTTTTTTTTGTTTTGCCCTTACCCCCCTACCTCGGCTGTGTCGTTAATATGTTGTGACCTCGGTTAGTCGCTAAGTACTTGGAAAAATTCAGCAAATTCGAAATTATGGCATAATTCTACTCTACAGATTCGTGCGGCGAGTGCTTGTGCCAGCAGCTTTTCACTCTGTACATAATTTCAGTGCATATTTTTTTTCGGGCTCGACATTTCGCTTGTTCACAGGCTCCAACGACAAATTGCGATTATGTCCCATTTCTGTGAAAAAGAAGAAAAACGAAAAACAGTGCATCCGTAAAACTCACTTTTATTTTTACACTTGATTTTGCATAAGCAAATCACTTTTGCTGATATTTCTTTCAGTTCATTTTGGTCGTTTTTTTTGTGTTTTTATTTTTTGCTAGAAAACGCTCTGCATTTCGCTTGCAACCAACTTGCTGTTAGCGGCTGAGTGCCTGCATATTTTGGCTTTCTCTTTTTTGCCATCGTTTTTGTTTGTGTATTTTTTTGTGGCACTCATGTATTTGCTGCCGACTTTATTCGATTTGTTGATTTTGCTGTTGCTGCCGTGCTTCTGGCGGCGACGGTGACGTTGTTGACACAGCACTCGATTATCGCTCAACAACAAACACTCAGGGCGCTAAAAAAATTTTATAGCTTTTGGTGTGTGGCATTGCGTTTGCACGTGCGCTTGTGGTGTTGCTGTTGTTGTGATTGCTGCATTTGCACATCAATCGCATAATATCCGCTCAAATCGGCTATGCAAACCACTCCACAGCAACTTCAGTTCCACACTCGATTTCGATTTTGTTGCAAGCAATTGCTGCAGCTGCAACAAATATTGTCATTCATTCAAATGACTCGATTTAATGCTTTCTATGTTGAGCATTGTTCAACATTCTTTTAAATCTAAATTCAAAGTGTCATTCAAAATTTGTATAAATATTGTAAGATTGCGATTAGCGGTTAACCAGATAGTGTGAAACACATATTAGCACTTACAACAGCCGCATTCTTTTGCAATCGAGCGACAAAGGAACGACTGAAGCCCGCAAAGATGATCCACTCTATGCTTTTAATTGTGTCAACTGTAAAGTATTTCAAACTTTGACTAAAAAACTGTAGCGATTGCAATTGTTGACGAGGCCGAGCTTGTGACTTTCTTCGGTGGTGCGAAACTCAGTTCCCTCTGCCCAGGTATTATGTCTGATCTGTTTTATCGAAAAGTATATATTTTCATCATTAACTATCAGGGTCATCGGGGAGGGTACCTATGGGGCTAGGAATTGTTGCTCCAATCGTGGCTCGCAGTGAAAAGTTCTGTATCACAGGTCAGCCAGAAAGCAAGAATTGTTTTGATTTTTTGGAGATGTCACTGTTGACAAGCAAAGTGTTGAGATTGAGATGACAAGAATCTGTTTTAACATTTCAAAATTTATTGTCCCATCTATCTATGTATATTACCCCGGATATACCCTTCGCAACCGTTAATTCAATAGAGCTATGCATTCATGCAATGAAAGTAAATATCTCTTTGGATTTATTCACAAATGGAGTTGAGCGTTATTTAAAATGAAATTGAAATTTTACGCATTCCCACTCTTCAACAATTTTTATACAAAATTAAATGATTTACAAGAATTCATTGCAAACATAAAAATATACATAATTTCTTCTTTTATTTTCATTATGCGTGCCAAGCAACACTGGTATGCAATGAATTTCGATAAAAATATTCTGCAATGTTGTCATATTCATTTGCAGCTTATCTCGATGGGAAAAAGCAAAGCTTCAAAGCGTTTTCCCAGATACGAGGGTGGATCGTGGCATTTCTACATTTCAATGAGACGAAGTTAAACGCCGCGTTGACAACAGTTGTTATGCATGCCGAAATTAGCGAGCAGAAGAAAAAAAAAAGTAGAAGCGTGTGCTGAATGGAGACAAGATTGACAATGAGACGGCTTGTAGCAGCAACAATGTGACACAAGTGCGAACAAACAAAGAGCAAAAAAGAACCGAAAAAAATAGTTACAAGAAGAAGCCATAAACTGAAATGAATAATAACGAATATATGTATACTAAGTATGTGGCATAAAATTATAAGGAAGCCGAAGAAAATTAAATCACATCAAATAAAAATGCACGAGCTAACAACTGATATGCACTTAAGTGGACACTTTAACTATCCCTGTAGTCAACGCCAATATTTACATTGGAAGTAGGTTGCTACCATTTGCTTTGCAGCTTAACAACTCGCTTCGTTTTTTTTTCTTTTAAATAAAAAATTTGACATTTTTAATATGGCGAATTGTCTATTTTCAGCTAATGCTTTCTCTACGATATCAATTGCCCAACTAGTCGACCTATGTAACTGTACCAAACTAGTCGATTAACTAGTTCGAAGTTCAAAATTTATACATAAATCGTCGAACTATCAGAGCCTTGGCATATAAAGTGACTTTGTAATTGTCAAATCTCGTCGACAGATGTCGCAGAGCTATAGACTCTTTGTAGCTGGTATGTTTTACGTCTACCAAATAACTTTAGAGAACTTTGTAGAGAGTTTGTAGATCAGTGGACGGATTTTCTTCTGTTAACGTTCGAACATACATATATACATACATACATATGTATGTACACATAAAATTAATTAAATAAAAAATAATACAAAATAAATAATTTTCTAAAGTAAAGTATTACAAACATATATACGAAAAATCTTCCAATTTAAGAAAATAAACTAAAAAGACACTAAGTTTGAAATGAAAAACTCGGCCTAAAGCGGCGTACAGACAAAGCCTTAATAAAGGGAATTAGCAAACTGCCTTTGGGTATTTTGATTGAACAAAATTCACTAATTGACTCAATTAAGCGCTCTCGGAACGCCGCTTAAATCTGTCAATTTTGCATGTGCCACGATATTTTTCCGAATATATATATGCACTTGTGTATAGATACACTGTGTTTCGCTGTCGAATATGTATTTACATACTCGTTCATGCATACATATGTAACTATGCCTGCATACCTTCACACATTAGGTCTGTACTCGTACTTCTCCAGTAAGAATTATCCAGTAAAGAAATTTCATTGTTTTTGCGGTTAGAGCACGTGTCATCGTTTTGCACACGTTAACGTCTTTCAAGCGACAGCAGTCGGCCTAACGGCCTTGCCACCCGTTATGTGAGAGGCGGCGCGGAAATCGAGCAGCGCCAATGAAGCGAAGCGAGCATTAAAACGGAAAAAGGTGTCGTCGTTGCTCACCAAAAATACCCAAAGCTGATGAAGAATCAGAAGAACTAAATGATACACTAACGGCAAATATACTCAAGCTTTTTTGCGCGCTAAGTGCGTGGTATGGGGGTGGAGAGGTGGGCGCGATGTACGCCAAAGCGACACAAAGCCAACTCAAATGAATAGCGGAAATACAAGAATGACAATGAAATAAACATAATTCATACAAAATGCAGCAACAAAAAAAAACAAAAAACAAAAACGAGTCCGCTGAAAAACACCAAAAACACGAAGCGAAATGAAAACAAGCGACAATGAAAAGGAAATGTGAAGAAAGAAGTAGTCGCCAAGGGAAACGTCACAGGATAACAAATCGAGGCATCTGCAGGAAGTGGCGAAAATTGCAAACGATGTTCAAAAAATTGACAATGCACCAAAAGGACTTGGCAGGAGGAGCACAAAAAAGCAAGAATGTACCGCCAACAAAGCAAAAGTATATTACCAACAATGAAGGAAATCGCAAATGCGGCAAAAGCGTACGGTCAGAGTGGCAGGAAGTTCAATCAGCGGCGCAATGTGACACACAAAGCGGGAGTACGAAAAATTAAATAAATAAAAAATGCAATAATAGAACCACCGAAAAAGAAGGAGCAGGAGCATTACGGGTCAACAGAATTCGAGTAAATCAAGTAAGCGAAATAAGTGGATAGGAAAATGTGGGAGGAGGTTGGAGGAATTAAGGGCATTAGATGGTTATGAGTGGACCCAGGGGTTGGGTGGCGGACGAAAATAATAATCTCAAACTATTTCATTTATAGAAAATTAGGAAAACATATTTAGGGAATGAGTGTCCAGGAAGTTGAGTTGTCACATGAAAGAATCACAAAGAATGTCAAGAAATTGGCGAGGAAGTAAAAATGAAATGGGCAAATACAATATATTTTAGTGTAAAAATGTTAATTAAATACATCCCGTCCCAAGCAAATAATGGCTGAGAAGAAGAGATCTTTGTTGAATTGTTGCTCTTTGTGTGAACAGCTTAAACGAAGTTCATCAGCGCTCAGTTAAATAGTTGCGGGCATTATCAACAAAACTGCTAACAGCGAAATGAAGAAAAATTGCCAGATAATGCGATAAAAACAGTTTGGGAGAGCGCCCTCTGACGGCGTTTTTACTACTTAGGAATAAAAGCAGTGCTGATCAAATTTCTCTGCTTTGTTTAGATTGAATGAGTGTTGCCAACTCTTTACACGAAATTCAGCGGTTTTTTGTTTACTTTTTTGACAGCAGTTGAAAGAAATGCATATATTTTCACAGGCGAAGTTTACAATAGTTATTTAAATGCAAAAAAAAATTAAATTAGTTCCATTGTGAAAGCTGTTTTATTTAAAGAGCAAGCGCGAAGCCCGAAATACTAGATGTTTGAAACCCGCAAATCCTTTTTATCGTTTGCTATACATTATTGAAGGTGTTTATATGTTTGCTTTCTTTTCTCGTTGCTCTAGGTTCAATTTCGTTTAGATACTCGTATGGCTTCTGGTGCAACCAAACCTCTAAAATAAAGAAGAATAACAGAAAAAAATATCGTTCTACTTTTTATAATAATTCAACAAATTAGCAAACTTTTTTGCCTATTTACTTTTTTCCAGGTTGTCGCTGTTGAAGTTATTTTATATTACAGTTGAATGTATATTAGCACTTATTACTCGTGTAAGCGAATCTGGCAGCGCTGGATTGAAAAATAAAGACGGTGGTCAATTGGCAAGATCAGGATGAGTGGAGTCGTGGCGGTACCCCGAAAAAGACGATGTTGAATGGTGAACGAAAAACTTGGATGATATTTGTAATTAACTAAAATCTTTTGTTTCTGTAAATCTTTTATTTTGTGAATAATTTGAGTTAATAACTTTTAATGACTTAAATGAACATCCAGACGGTTTAATATTTATTTCATGAAAGTACAAACTGTGGCTTTTACTAGAGTTAAATACGAAACATTCAATTCAAATAAACATCATTTCCTTGTGCATATACGAGATCGATTCACTGAGAAGGCTACGAAAATCGTATCCTTAGCTGGAGGCCAAGGGCTTTTCAGCTGCACGGGGTTTTTGGAAAACCTTGCACAATGTCTGCCCGCTCCTCCATCATATTCGCTAGTCTCATACTAACTCCGGTAAGTGGATGGTCTTGACCTTTTGAAAAATTGATTTTAATTTTTGTACTACAGCTATTAATAAACACTTCTTACATTTTTCATTACTTTGGTGAAAAATATCCATTTAGTTTGTAGTAGACTTGTATTTTTTTATACCCGAGCGTAGTTGTACACAAGGGTATTTAATATAACTTTGTTCGCATAACGGTTGCTTGTAACAGCAAAAAATAATCGAGATAGATATAGAGATATATATACTAAAATGATCAGAACGAAAAAAATAAACGATTTATTCCCTCCGTCCGTCCGTCTGTCCGTGGTTACAAAACTTGAGTAAACATTGAGATATCTCAATGAAATTTGGTACATAGATTGCTCTTTGGACAGGGTAGGCTGGTATTGAAAATGGTCAAGATCGGTCAATAACCACGCCCATCTATCGTATAACGGAAGTTTTTGAAAAAGGCATAAACTCCGTTATTTCGGTATCTATTAAAACAAATTGAGTGGAATTCGGTATTTGGAGCGATTTTGAACTAAGAAATTAGGTATTTATGAAATTTTGAAAAATAGGCGTTGCCACGCCCACTTATGAAAAAATTTGTGTATCTCAATAACGGTGTAAGCTCTCGTCACAAAATTTGGTGAACAAATTTTCCTCAATATCGCTGTTATCATCGTTAAAGTTTTTTTTAAATCGAACCATAACCTCGCCCACCTCCTATAGAACGGACATTTTGAAAAATGCAAAAATTTCGTTGTTTCTGTATCTATTGGAACATATTAATTAAAATTTGATATTTAGTTAGATAGTTAATTGCGAAACTTGATTTTTAAGAAATTTTGAAAAATGGCCGTTACCACGCCCACCTTTAAAAAACATCTGTAGGTATCTCAATAACGATGTCAGCTATCGTCACAAAATTTGGTGAACATATTGCCTTTGATACCATTAGCATTACCGTCAAAAAATTCTGAAATCGGATCATAACTCAACTTCCATATAACGGAAATTTTGAAAAATGCAAAAGCTTCGTTATTTAGTATTTATTGAAAGAAATTGAGTAAAGTTTAATATTAGCAGCGATTTGAAACAAAGAAACGGGGTTTTTATGAAATTATGGGCACCGCAAATGCAAAAATACCTCGCGAGGGTATATAAAATTCGGTTTCGCCCGAATTTAGCTTTCCTTACATGTTTTTGTTAATTTTTATTATTTTTTTCACTACTTCCGATAAGGCAAAGCGTTCGTAGATTATTCTCACGAATAAATGTAAAAATTGCGTTTCACTCTGATTCTGTGCTGGCAATCTCCCGAATTTCGAAATTCCGTGAGAATTTCGTGATCACGTCGGAATTGATGATAGCATTTTCCCGACGGAATTCATGATATGCCTGTCAATAAATTAAGTATGTATACATATTAACAAACATTTTTCTCACTCTTTGCAACTTCGCCTTAGGCATAAAAATACTTGCGATACCTACGATACTTCCATGAGTTGGGACGCTGTTTATGTAGGAAGGAGAGTATAAACATTTAGTGTGTCTGTACATTCAAAATATGTACTTATACAAAATTAATGCAGTCTGTCATGTACACATTTAATTTAGATAACATTAACCAATGTTTTCCATTCACTGCCCTTTGCAAGCTAGTCACGAATGCATAGGCCTCTTAATAGTTATTTGAAAATTAAATAAATGTCATAAATAGATTTACAAGCCATTGCACACTGATTTTAACCGCTTTCTAAAGCATAGCTATGCTCGAAAACGAAAACAACAAAAATAAAAAATAAAAACCGAAAAACATATAAAAAACAACAAACACCCCTCTTATCGATACCCATATAAAAGCACACGCACCATTGCCAAGCGAACTTCACGTAATGCCAGGGGCAGTGGAAGGTGAAGGAAGTAAAGTCAAAAATTGTCTGCCAAGCTCTGAAGTTCATGGCCATCGTCCGCCTGCTCTGCTCAAATTTAATATCCACTCCCATTATCATATTCACTTTACGCTGCCGAGGCATACACATAAATAGTTTAATCAATCCAATTCAATCGCCCGCATAACGGCCACAAAATCGACAGCCTTGCTACGCACGATCTCCAACGCTGACCTCCATCCAACGCCTTCAAGTAGGCCTGCCTCAGTTGTCGGATTGGTTAGTTATTTCATGTCAGCTGCGTTGACTGGAATTTGGTTTTTATTGTTGTACGGCAGTTTTAATGTTTCACTGTTGAATGATTTTTCGGTGCTGTTGCTACGCTAAAGCGTTGATATTTGGCCGGCGGACACGTACCTAAGACGCATACGATCACATCCTTTCGCCAATTTACTAGGTAAGCTATACTATAAACATACTTCAGTTTTAATGGCACACAGTTTTAGCCCACCGCGTAGAGGAGAATAGTGCGAGCGCTTGAGTGTGTGCGTGCACGTTTACGCGCAATAAAATGTTGACTCGTGCGGTTTTAATGGCTTGTTGTTGTTGATACTAAAAACCAAAAACAAAAAAAAAAAAAACTAAACAATAAACACATAACAAAGAGAAGAAATCCGTGTGCTGTAAGTACTAGCGTGAACGCCTGCAAGCAAAGCAATCGCCCTTGCAACGCTTCATTGATTTCAATTCAATGCTTGCGTTGCGCTTCGTCTACCCAGCTACTTTCACTTTTTGCTATCAAATATTTTAGTTACAGCGGCTGCTTTCACGTTGCCAGCTCGCTATAGGTATATGTATGTATGTATGTATATTGATACAATATTTTGCTGGGGAAAGTGTTTATTGCCACTTTTTCTCACAATTGCTCTGCATTATGTCCACCCCGCTGGCTGGACCTACGCTTTGGGCCATAATTCGTACTTTTCGCTGCGCTCAGCATTACTACACGTGTCGCTGCAAAATCTCTGCCCATAAAATTCTTTTTCACATCGCTTCAATGCAAAACAGCTGCAGAACTCACATAGCTTCTTACTTATCGCTTTCGCATCACCACCCCTGCTCCTGCGTCTCAACATGCGAGTAGTGAATATTACTAAGTTCGTCATTCACTTATGCAATATCAATTTATCAAGGTTCAGTTTCTCTGTTTTGGACAGTTTTATTTCTGTACGTCCTTCGTTGAATCGCTTGCCAATACGTAAGTGCTAAGTCGATGCTACTTTGGCTTACTTTTTTTTTCATTCATTTCATTCAGTTTATGCTTTCTAATGTGTCATCGCCACGTTATAATAATAATAATCAGCTCATGGAAACGCAGTGACCATACACAGCATACATAAGAAATATATAAAGGTATTGCTTTATTAACGGCCGAATATATATTTTTGTTTTTTTTTACTGCCTAATGCTTATAAAGCCTAAGTACATACAATACATTGTTAGTGCATTAAGAAACCCTACAAAAACTCAGGATCGTACACTGAATGAATTGTTTTGCCGAATGTAGTGAGCTTCTTTTCTTCAAAGTTCAAAAGTCGGTAGACAAGCTGTGGTTAATCCAAATATGCCACTACGTATACTATCCGGAAATAAAATTAAGATGTAGAAAGTTTCAAAATTCTTCTCAACACTAAAGCTTGAGCTTCTGGTAGCTTCGAAACGTTTTTAGTATCTTTGCACATTCTCTATTAAGATGGTAAGAAAGATTTAAGGAAATCTGCACACCAGAAAGATAGTCTTTCACATTCTTTGATCTATACGAAATCAATCAAAGAAAAACTACCTTTCTACAGAATTGCTTGTGACAGACACCTTCAACTTTTGACCGCGGTTAGAGACAACCCTCCTGAGTTCATGGCAATGTTTTGCAGTGGCTTGCTGCCGAGCTCTACTTGGTCAGCACATTTGGTATACAATTCCACAAAAAATTTTGACGTTGAGTTTGTTTTGGCACCCAACTTACACCGTTGAGGTAATTACCGCCTTTAACCAGCTCTCCAGCAGTATTTTTCAGAGTTTCAGTTCGTTCGTATTTTCACAACAGCTCCGCAGTGATGGTGTTTATGGAAACTTTTATCGACGGAGGCTCTTTCGGTTTTGACGAGTTTTTGCTAGTCAATTGCCAAATTCACTCACTTCTATTGCTGAGCATATCTGATAATTCTACAGCCAATTTTGTTGAGTGCGTTAGACTCAAAATCAATTAAATATCAGTCAGAGAATTCTCTTCTCTTGAGGCTGCTCAGTCTTATTAAATTAATTTTGCACAGTGCATAACCAAAAATGTCATTACTTTGATATATCCTGCAGCGTCATTGCACACAAATAAATGTTCGTCTCTACTTAGTCCACAAACAATGTTATTACCATTTCAGGCTTCGCTTAACTCTTAAGTAAGTGTATATTTAAGTGCCCTCGCAAGTTAGCTTACCAAACTCCGCCCACGCCACTTCCTTCCGTTGCCCTTCTGAGGTATTTCAGGTAGATTTTACGCACATGAACTTTTCGATTATAATTTATTTATGGATGCGAGCTGTTGTGTTGGTTAGTGGGAGTATATAGTACATTTGCTATATTAGCGATACAATATGTACTTTGGCAAAATTAAAGTTACCAAAGCGCCGTAGAGTAACAGTAGCAATGAGAGTCCTTTCACGAAATATGCTGCTTCCGGCACTTGCTTAAGCTTTTTCACTTTATTTTTTTTATTTTTGAAATATAGCATTCGCTTGAGTTTCATGCGTTCACAATTTTACTTATTTTTGATAGCTGCTACTAAGTTTTAGTCGAATCCAAATTTCAGCTAATAATTTTTTTTCCATTTCTCTTATTGATTGATGTCTTGCTCTTCTTAAGCAAAGTAACATTTTGTTTGCTACACATTCAAAGCGCGCTTCCAGCATGGCAAACACTTATAAACAGATATGTAAAATATTACTCTATGTATTAACCTGCTTGAGGAGGACTGTCTTTCATGCACACTACTGTCTGTCGCTTTGTCTGTCACTCTAAGTATATACTCGATACACGTCGTGTTTATATTTTTTTTTTAAATAGTCTAACTCACAAGATCTTCACCTTGCGCTTATTCTTCAATATCGATGGTGCTTGAAACTTTTCGTAAACAGTTACTCACTTAAATTTTACCACATTTTCTATGCTATACCTGTATTAAGTATAACTTTTGTTGCCTACCCTTAGGCGCACCAGCTGTGTAAATAGTTTTTGCAGCTGTTGAAGTGGGCTTTTAGTCGACCGACAAATTGATTTGTAGGCGTTTCGTACGTTTACGTGAGTTTGCAATTTGGATATCATTTTGTCAAGTGCCGTGTTCGTGTATTTGATGGGCTCTTAGCTAAATCGATATTCTATGCTACTTATCGTATTTGCTATGCAAGTAGTGTACTTAGTTTTTGCAGAAGTGTGTGTTATAGTGAATGCTTAAACATAGCTCACAACAGAGCAATCAGCTTTAATTTGCCTCACTGGTTTATTACATTTTTACAAGTGATCTTAAATATTTCCATTGCAGTCTGGCAAACCAATTTTTAAGCATTTTATTGTTCATTGAAAATACTTACGTGCTTCGTAGTTGGAAAATCAAACCTGTGAGTTGTAGTACGTTCCTTCTTTTCAATATACTATCTTAATAAATGTTTTTCTAACAGCCAGTCGCAAAAATATTTCCACATCATTTCTAGCTTGTTCAACAAATGCGTTGAATATTTCAGAAGTAGATAAACCAAATATTTTGGTTTAGCTTTATTTTTCTTTCCTCAAAATATGCCACCTGCTTCTTCTTTTATCTATATATGTATATACATACATATACACACATATTCTTGCCCATTCCACTCAATTTGTCTCCCCCAAACCCGGTCCAACTTGAAAACCTCCTCCACCAACGTTGAAATTCACTTTTCGTCGAAAAACTTTCGCAAAACTTTTATCTCATAGCCCATGCCCACACTTAGCTTCAACTCTTTTTCGGCCATCATTTTTATATGCTCTGTTCTGTATAGATGTATGTTTCGGTGTGCGCTCTACCATCGCCTTCAACTTCATTATCAATTCACCTGTGATGGGGGCGCATCCCCAGCAGCGCGCTTCAATCGCTCTGTCATTTTACCATTCAGTCGGGCAAACTTTCATTCATACTTTTGCTTGATGCTTGCACACTTTGCACACTCTGCTCGCTGGCTCGTTCGCTCGTTTGCCGTCGCCGATTCACTTTGCGCAGCTAAACAATTTTGTTAACATTTTCCGATTTTCCGTGAACGTAATCAAAAATCAATGTACGTTCTTTTTTATCCAACTCCGCTTACTCATGACGCTCGCACAGCCATATAAACACACACACACACACACACACGTTCACGCCCACGCACGCACATTTCAACTTACGTTCATTGCTTTTCAAACGTTTTACCGCAATTTAGTTCGATTGAATCACCGCCAAGTTGCCGGGCAAACCGCTTGCTGGCTGGCTGTACGGGCTGCCTGCCATTCATTCTTTTTTTCCAGTGGTGGTGGTGGGACACTATTCAATTCAATTTATTTTCGCCATTTTACCACTTTTTTCACCTTTGCCTCATTTACTTTGCTGCGCATTTACACACACACACACACACTCCTTTGTGCTCAATACATTTGCAGTTAGCAGCAAAATGATTCCTCTTCATTTCCAGCTGCTTTGGTGAATGAATGAGTTTCACCTTCAACCCGTTGCCAAAATTGATTTTTAACCATCAACTGCGAGCGAGGTTGAGTTGCCGTGGAAGGGGTCGGTAGGGCGGCGTGAGCTGTTTAAAAAGTTCGGGTTCATGAAATAATGAGCTTCTGACAGTTGCTTGCGGCGTACAGTGTGTTGCTGGCAGACTTTTGTTTCCTGGAATGAAGTTCGTCGACCCTTGTTTGTTGAACTTTGATTTGCCTTCCTTTGGGAAATGTGCAATAAAAAAAAAATACATATGCGAGTGTATGTTTTGAATAATATTTCATATTTGCCAGAATTGATCATGAAATGAAGGTATTACGAATGAAACTTGGTTGATTTTGAAACCAAGCGCCTGAAGAGAGGTTAGGCTATTAAGAAAAAAAAAAACGTTTTCAACAGGTAAATAGTGACAAGTTTGTGGGTGATATTAAAATGTTCGGTGGGTAGCGATATCATTTGCAACCAAATTCAACATAATATTGTTTGCCAGTTATGCACAGTTATTTGGCTTTTCGAATTTTCTTTACATTTCATTCTCAAACTAAAACCATCACAAAGACCCAATTTTTATCTCAAACTTTTTAGTTAGAAGTTATTTGATGCAAAAATTATGAAGGCTTTTAGTTTTGTCATTTCAAAAATTTATTTAAAGAGGCACAAATTTACAGTTGACTTTTGCGTATTTGTTCCGTAAAGGGTGTTGCCGTTTTCCTCCTTACGAAAATGTCTAAAATTTATGACTTTTATGTTAGCAAATGCGGTATATAAATTTTACAAAAATCAAGCTTGCACTTGTTTTAAAATCAGTGCACACATTTTAAATTGCTCTAAGCATATCTCGATCGCGATTGACGTCATCAGACGATGTTTATAACGATAACGATAAATGCTTGCGTAAATAATGATAGCAATAACGATTTTAATAACAAAATATACTACGAAAACTTTGTCAATAATAATGCAGATATCATGTGAAAGACACGTGAATGTAACGGGGATGTAAGGGCTTTTTTTCAAATACCAGAAAAACATTTATATCGATAAAAATACGATAGAAAAATCTGAAAAGATCGATACATATTACAACAGCAAACTCGATACAAGCCGTAAAATTTAAATATTCACTGAGCTATCGTTAGTCACAAGATTGGAGAAGCAGCTGAGTCTGACTGATACCATCTGTACTCTAAAATTATAAGTAAAACGAATTTGATAACGATATTTGTAGATATTGATAAAAATTTGGCTATCGATAACAAAAATGAGGTGACAATAACAAAGCCAACTTTGAAAATTTCTATAAAAATATTGAGTCGTAACACGATAGTGATAATGTTTAGGACGACATCAATAATATATACAATGCCGATGAAGAAAAATATCTGCGTTATCGAAAACTAGAAACAGTGACGTTGTGCTGAAAAATTTAAAAAAGGAATTTTAAGGATTTTTTTATTTTACGAGACTGGATCTCAGGTGGCTTAATTTCAAAGCTTTTGTAAACAACAAAATTACATTCGCCATAGTTGATTGCATACGAATATTAAATAAGCTATGAGCTAACACGGTTACTTGAATTTTCGTCAGCACAAAAATAAATAATCATTTATTTTCCTTTTAGGTGTATAATTCCATTTAAACCATTTCCGAGATTAATTTCTACAAAAAAAAAAGCAAAAAAAAAATACAACAACGCAAAAGTGACAAATAATTCCATTTAGTAATAAATTGGTTGCCATCGCTGCGATTTGTTTAAATTATTTTGAAATTTGGATAGGTGTCAGAAATGCTTCGCTGTTCAGCTGCTGACAGCTAATTCACTTTATTCGCTGGTTTCGCGTTCTCAAAAAAAAAACATAAAAATTAAATAAATCAAAACAACAACCAAGCATAGAATAAGAAAATCAGCCCAATCGAGCGCCTGCAGCCACCAATTCATATTACGCGTTCGCATCCAGTCTCTGCTTCCGGTGCACAGGTGTCGTTTGTTGTCGCCACTTTGCCGCTCGATTCATTGTGCTTTGAGCGCGAACGCTGACAACGCTAATTATGTCACGGAATTTACAAAAATTAAAATTGTTTACGCCACAACAAGAAGCTGCCTCCACTGCTACCCTCATCTGCAGATTTGCTCTATTGCGCGGATTTAATATTTCATTTGCTGTCGCTCTCGAATGCTGCTGGGGTTATTTTAATTTGTTTCGTTGTCAGTGCTGCATGCCTCCGTGCCTATGTGCGAGTCTCTGCATTACATATGTATGTGTGTATGTATTTATATATGTACATAGGTATGCGCTCTTCCCAGCAGATTTATGAGCTGTCTTTAGCTGCCGGTAATTTTTAATAATTCGCGACCTTCAACTTCCCGGTGACACCTTGTATTCGCACTCGCACGCACTTATCGCCAATGGTTAATGGGTGCGTGTGTGCACGCCGGTTAACACTGGGTATAGCGTATGTCTAGCCTGAATAATATAAAAATGAAGAGTTAACTGTTGCTCAGTTGTTGCCAATATTCCATTTCTTTGTGATTTTTTAATAATTATCAGACTTGAATATAATTGACTAATAACTGATATTAAAAATTAAATGCAACGTTATTTATTTTTAATTAAAATAATGTAATTTTAATCCTATATTCTAGTTTTGTTAATTAAAAGCATAACAAAGGCGATAAAGCTGAAGAGTTTCATAGAAGAAAAATGGCTTTCACTTATCTGCAGGCAAAAACGAAGATAAACACTTTCACAAGAAAATACGACTTACGTTGGTGCAAATTCAAATGCGATACTTAAAATAAAAATACTCTTTACTAGTTGTGTCTGGGAGAGTTTAGAAAAACTGGTACGTTGCATGGATAGGCGCGTTACAAAACAACTCAAAGGCAACGTAAAAGTGTCAACTTAAGAATGACTGCTGATAAATATTTTAGACGTAATATTTTTTGATAATGGACTTTTGGAGATACTAACGAAATCTAAGCGATTCTTGGAAAAGTGAATGCACAAATTTATTATTATAATTGCAATTATTATTTTTTATTTATGTAGGAGTTATATTCTAGCAAATATTAAAGATACATTTGACATCAAAAAAGCTGTCAAAAATGTATCAGCGTCGTCTGCCTATCTGCTGTGCTGATTTCACGAACGATGGTTATTAACCGGCCAACATTTAAAAATGGTAACTATCCCAAGAACTTGGATTCGGTTCTTCTTTTTTCTTTTTTTTTATAAGTAGAGGACTCATTTAATTAAGAAACCAGCATTAACATCAATTAAAGTCAGCCTCTTGCGAACAAGTGCTACTTCGGACTGAGTAGGCAGTTGAGCAGTAAAGTGCTCTCTCGACGGACAAAAACCACATTCTCTGAGTGTCTCATTATGCCAGTCCTTTTGTACGGCACAGGAGCGTGGACATCACATGAGAAGGCTCCTGTAGTGTTTGAGAGAAAAATTCTTCGAAAAATTTATTGACCTCTACTACTTTGCGATGGCGAGCCCTCAAACGACATACATAAATAGATATAGTGCAGCGAATTAAGATCCAGCGACTTCGCTAATTAGGTCATGTCGTTCGCATTAATGATAGCGCTCCAGCCTTGGAAATATTCGACGTAGTACCCACTGGAGGTGGAAGCGGAAAAGAGAGACCTCTTCTGCTTTGGAAAGACCAAGCGGCAGGGGACTAGGGTACCCTTGGTATTTCCAATTGGCGCCAGTTAGCGAAATAAAGGAATAAATCCTTTTGGATTTCTTGCCGCTTTACTGAAATAGCAACACTGCTCCTATCAACAGGCAGGCATCTGTCAGTCGACTCCTGTCAAAATTTGAACAAGCTGCGACATATAATTTGTGTTTGACAGCCATTCATAGCAGACTACCGCGTGATTTGAGGAGAAAATGGAAAAAAATGAATTTCGTGTGCTCAAGAAGCACTATTTTTTTGCGGAAAATTACCATCACTTAAACCAAAGCAAAGCTTGATAACTACTATGCGGACTCTTCACCATCAAGTTCAATGGTAAAAAAGTGGTTTAATGAATTTCGTTGTAGCCGTACAAGCACGGAAGATATCGAACGTTCTGGACGCCCAATTGAGGTCTGAACAACCGAAACAGTTGGAAAAATTCACGATATGGTGTTGGCCGATCGGAGATTGAAAGTGCGAGCGATTGTGGAAGCCTTTGGCATCTCACATGGCTCAGTGGTTTCAATTTAAGATGATCACTTGGGTATTAGAAAGCTTTTCGCAAGATGGGTGCCGCGTTTGCTGACAATCGACCACAAACGCAAACGCACATACATATGTGTAGTTTTCATGGCAAAAATCCATGAATTGGGATACGAATTACTTCCTCATCCGCCCTAGACTCCGGATTTAGCCCCCAACGATGAAATCATCTCAGAAAACGAATGCCTATTTTTATGTCCCCGACAATTTTTTTTTGTCAGGGTTAAAAAAATTGGAGAAACGTTGGACAAAGTGTATAGAACTCAAAGGAGACTAAGTTCGAAAATAAAATATTTGTTTATCCAAAAACTTGTGTTTCATTCAAAATGTCACGGACTTATTGATCCGCCCTCGTATCTCAGTAAAAGTTATTTCATAATCTAGGCACAAAATTAAATCGAAACAAATTTACTAAAAAAGTTGAAGAAATTATTTTCTGAGGAAATGCAAAAGAGTTGCGCCTTTCAGTTTTTGGGACAGGTAAGACCCATTCTGGCTTGACATTCGTGTCATATCTGACATTCAAGGGTTTGGCATAGTTTGTTTGCTTAAATTGAATTAAAGCAGTTGCTCCTACAAGCTATTCCAAAAATATAATATAAACTTCAAGGGGTAATAAATAAAATCCGCCATGCTTATTTACTTGATACTCCACAGTAGCGAAAGCTTTTAACGCCCTTTAAATTAATACAGTTTTCTTGAATTTCCACAGCAAGCAATTTACTAGCTGCAGTCGATTTGAGAAACTCATTACTTATTTTGAAATTCCAAAGCTGTGTTTACCTTTTGCATAAATCCATTCAATAATGTAACGGTGTCTCTTGGGTGTAGCGCCAAAGGGGACCCTCTACACTACATACATATATTTGTAATATTAATAAGCAACCATGCGCTCCTTTCGGAAATGTGAAATGACGGCAACATAAAGCAGGACTTGTCATGGGGGAATACGAGTACTTCTTTGTACTTTGAAAGTAGGTATGTAGAGGTAGAATTATACTTAAATGTATATTTGCGTGTATGCCACAAAACTACGCAAAGACAAATCGCAAAACATACGCATTTATTTTAATATCCCATAATGGAACAACCAACGCCCTCTGTGACACCGGAGGGGAAACAAATGCATACATACATACATACATACATACATACAACATACATTTCGTTTGTGCTAAAACAAATGTGCGCGGAAAAGTAAACAAATCAGCGGAAAATACACACAATGCGCATAAGTACAAGCAAATATGCAGCGGTGGAATTATGGGATGGCAACAGCAACAAAAACAACAGCAACATCACGAGTAATACCCAGCAACCAACCAAAGAATGATAACAGGAATTCCCAGAAATAATTGCCGCAAACAGAAATCCGTAAACAAATCCACATAAAACGAGCGAAGCATATCCTGGCGTGGAGTATGTCATCGCTCGCCAAGTGTGCTTTTTCGTGTTCATTCAGCGCTTGTTTGCCCTTGAGGGAGCACTTTTGCATGCAAAGGCACAACATAAATAAAAATAAAATGAAATCAAAATAAAAATGAAACATTTAAATTCACCGCGACTTTCTTTTCCGTTAAATGTTATGCTTAGAAATGTACAAGCTCTGTGGGCTCCTGCCAGCGTTGAGATTCGTGGAATTTTTTTTTTAAATTTTGTTACACTCCTTGAAATCTCCGCTTTCTCGGTGCATCTCATTTACTTTTTATTGTCTGCCCGCAGAAGATTCTACTCACCTCTGCATGTCAGCGCTTATCAAGAAGCTGTGCAGGCAGTGACTGCATAGAAGCGTGAGCGATTGGAGAAAAGTGTTTCTTTACTTTTGGTTTCATATTTAAATTGGGTTTTTTTTGTTGTTGTTGTATATTTTTATTTGTGTTTTGCATTCGATTTTTGCGTGCGGTTGTAGTTTTATTTGCACGCCGTGCCGAATTTCCTGCATGACACATAAAAGAACATGAAGAGATTTGAATATTTGATAGGAATTTTTATTTGTTATACATGGCAGATAATTCCGGTATATCATAAATATCGTTTCTCATTATTTCTTGTAGCTATTATGGTGCCACTGATATGTTTGCGTTGAAAAATCATATAACAGATATATGAGTACATTTAAGTGGTTTTGTAGGTTAACATTTGGAATTAGTAAAAATAAGAAATCACCCGCGGCACGTTCGAAAGACGAATGCAAATTGTGCTGTAAGTCGTGGTTACGATGACAACAATTCAAAATATAATATCGATAAATTTAAGAAACATGCACACGGTCGGAAAAGAGAAGCCAAGTTTTGTGTCAATCTTTCTTGTTCCTTTTAAACTTGCATATCTAAGCTATTTGACTTTAAAGAATTCTCAGTACACATTCCTAACCTCTGCACTACCCCTTTAAAGCGACTTTACTAGCCAGCCATTAAATTCGTTTTTTGGAATAAAATATTGCAACTGGTTTTAGGCATTTTGTTCGATGAACTTAACAAATTTATGCGCCGAAGAAACTTCAATTTTTCCGCTAGATGGCGCTGGCACCGCGATATCAATAAAACTTGCCTTAATGTTTTAATTTGGCTGATATTTACAATACATATCATGGAAATTTAGTGAAATATCTGCACAGTAAATGTAAATATTAAAGACTTTTTCATGATTTTTATTTAGTGGTCCGTAAAGGAAATTTTCTCATAGAGAATGCGGAGTATTCTCGGCTGATATATTTTGAGTTCGTTTTGAAAACTAGAAAAGATAAAAAACAAAAGCTTTCGTTGACAAATGAAGCTTCAGTTAAAAGCTTACTTAATATACCAAGGGAAATATTTGTAAAATATTTGTGATGAGTATTCCCCGGCACAAAAAGTTCTATTAAAGTTCACTAGAAACGCTTAGGCCGTAACTGTGGTAAACAAAAATAAGACGATGTATCTTTTAAATGTGAAAAAGTTTGAAAAGTCTAAGCCTCCTTCTACTGTTAATGGCCGAAACGTGTATGTATGCGAGACTCCCGCTGTGCCTCTTCAAGTGTGTTCCGATGTTTACTGGCAAAGATGGGAAAAGCTAAATTATCGCTAGGACTCTCAACCACAACCACAACAATAACAACAAAAATAACTACGCTTCCATTTCATTCATAATAGCCAAAGTTTGGTGGGTGGAGGTGTTCAGTTGGCGACAGCTACGCAATGGGACACTTTGTTCTTCGTCATAAATAAGCATAGTTGTTATTGTTTTCAGTGCTTTTTAAATATTTTGGGCTTTTCTTATTATCGTCCTTGATATTATTTTTATACGCGCACTACCCCCCCAGTTTTATTAATCTCAAGACGCGCTCGCTCAGCTGTCAGCACTCGCACACACACATCGATTACTAATTGCTGTAACAGTTGATATTTTCCGGTAGCGAGTTTTGTTATTTGCGTTTGTCATCGCTGATTCTATTTTAGCGTTATGCTTAACAAGCTCTTGTTGTTTGTAACTGCTTTGTGCGCGTTAAAATGGCAAGATGACGTTTTTATTTATGCCACCACAGCCACTGTTGCTGCCATCGCTGAGAATTCGCGCAGTTAAATTCGAATATCAGATGTGACCCGCTGCTGACAAGGGATACATTTTAAAAGTGTCGTTTTCTTGGATTTTTTTATTTTTGTTTGTATTATTTACTTCCATATTTAAATATGCGTACAAATATCTGTTGTTAAGCTACTTCGTTTGCTTTTTCCTGAAATGAAGCGCTGCTTTATGATTTTCGTCTAGGAGAATATTTGTATTTGATACAAATACATAGAAGAGACCTTAATACGGATGTTATATTGTTCCTGAATTCATAAATAGGCAAGCTTTAAGCAGTTAATATATAAGAAAATTATTGCTTGGTTCAAAATCATGCCTTGCATTGACAAGCTTTCGAGAAAGTCAAGTTTATGCAATTTGTTTTGAATACAAAAATTACTGCAAGAGAATGTAGACTTCATAACGTAACTCATAGACTCACTGGAATTTGCTTGCTAATATCATTTAGTCATTAGATCGGTGAATTAGCTTAGCGACATTCTACAATTCAGCAATTTGATTTTTGTCCACATTGCTCATACGCCCCGTCGTACTCTTGGCCTATTTTCTGCCATTGAAAACTGGCTTTAGAAATACCAAAGCTTTATTCGCACTTTTTTGTTAAATAATTTTGTATTTATTTTTTTTTCTATCAATTCTTTTCTGCTAATTTTTGTGTTAAAATAGAAGCTTGCATTATTTCAGTTGTTGTGCTGGTGCTGCGTGTGCATGTGTGCCAATTTGAATTGTTGAAAATACAAAATAAATGAAATAGCAAGTCAGACATAATTGAATGGCAACGGTATACTCTTGCTGATTTATTTTTGCTTCGCATTGCAAAATTGTATTTCCACACAACCTCACTTTCTTGTGCAAACAAATGCTTCTCTACACATATGAATGCATTAACGTTTCCATCTACTCGTACTCGGATACTTGCTGTGTGCAAAACGAATGCACACCGCTGCTGTTTGCAAATTTAAGTACACACTGTATGCTATTAAAATTTGCACACAACGCAACATCAAGTGCCAGCGCTCAGCATAGCAACATAGCAGCTCGTAAGCAAAAGTATAATCTGCAAGCTTAGCATTGCATCTTGTGCCACCGACAACAGCACTACACGCTCACATACTCGTACGAGTACATCTGCATGTGTAGGTGTATATCGCCTCTTGTAGTTCGGAGCAGGTGACAGCTGTGTTGTGTACATATAATTTTTGCATATCACACCCTTAGCTGTGCTGAAAAGCTCGTCTTCCTTTCGACTGCTGCGTCCGCTCGCAACGCAACTCAACTCGTGCGCAGCAACATCGATCCTTTTTGAGTTGCCGCTGCTTTGCTTTATTTTATTTTGGATTTTTTTTCTCACTTTCTTTCGCTAGCACAGTCTAATATGCATCAAGTGGATATGTTGCATATTTTGCTTCCTTTTAATTTTTGATTTGCTTTGGTCGGTCGCAATTTCTTTTTTAATTTTCTTCTTTATTTTTGTGTGTGTGTTGCATTATACTTTGTGTTTGTATGGCGACACTTTTGTTGAGTTGCAGTTTCAAGTGTTGTCTGCATCAGCGCTCGTCAGCTGTGCCAATAGTCTGTAAATATAAAAATATATTCATGAATGTACAGAAAAGTGCACACACTTAGCTTATGTAACTTCTGTAAGTATGTATATTTGTGAATTATGTACACTGTGTTATAAATTTTGGCAAACTTTCACACTAGATGCACTTTTAATAAAATCATTAGAAATATATAAATTTTTATAAATTACATGCGCTCTTTTTTTGAATGCACACAGAACGTCAGAAAATTGTTTTCTAAAATCTACAACATCAATATATTTACATCTATTCTCAAATTAAACTGGACTAAAATGTGTAGACCCGGCCACTTTATTTCAATCAACGGTAATACAACTATTACCTTGACATTATCATTTACTTTCGAATTATTAAAATTTCACAATTTTTTGTGAATTTTTTTTAAAGTGTGAAATATTTTTTCTATGAATTAAGTAATACGTTAAATTATATTTTAAATGAAAATTAGCCGGAAAGTTTCTCACTCAATAATAATATTAATTTGGCGCTTACACTACATAGCTCCGTGTTTGGCCGAGCTTCTCCTAACATTAGTGCTGTGCGTCTTAATGTTAAGCTACAAATGAAGAGGCCTGCAGTTTTATGCCGAGTCGGAAGCTTTTTCATAGCAGAAATACTCTCGGAGGTTTGCCATTGACTGCCGAGGGGTGCCCGCTATTAGAAAAAAATCGTTTCTGTGATTTAGATTTGACTTGCTTTTGCTGAGGTTCGAACCTCAAACTCAGCGTCATATCAATATATGTATGTGTTAAAAAAAGTGGCAGCATACTAGATTTTGTAAGTGATCGTCTGTTTGTTTGGTTCTGATATTATAATTATTTCATCTGAGCTCGAGGGACCATTCCGGTTTTTAACATCACGAACAAAATTTTGCACTAGAAAAATTATTATATATTATTGGTAATTTTTTATCTAAAGGCTATTTTAACATAATCGCTCGCACGTGTACATATATTCCAATAAATTGGTAACGAATATTTCACCAAAAAAAAAACCAAACATTGATCACGAAAAAAATTTCATACAAATAATTCTACACATATCTGTTATGCAAAGCTATTGATATTAATATACGACTATATGCCCCCGACTCCATAGAAAACGCATTTTTCAAGCTCATTGCTTCCGAAAGACATTGCCTCGTTAGTCAATGAGCGAATGAGCTTTGCGCAAGCACAATTCAAAAGCATTCGACTATAAGAAAAATCAAACAAATTTTTCACACTTCGCAAACTCACTAAGTATGGACTCGGGCTAAAATAAAGCCAAAATCATACGCCATTACACTCTAGTCACACACACACACACATAGACACACAAGCACGCAGCCACGGTCGTTTCAGAAGTGTAAATGAAACTGTCAGTTGCCACGACAAAGTCACACACGCTTGCTTTATGTATACTCGCATGTGGCATGTGTGTTAATGTAAAAACAAAGTAAATGTTTGTAGATTTCTATGCTTTCATATGCAGCCTTTGTTAATGTTTATTTAACCGTCGCTAACCCCCCCTCCCCGCCATCGCTGTCCTTGTGCGCTATACGTTGTACGTTGGTGAGGCTGCGGCTTCATTAAGCGAAGTGTTGCGACATGGCAAACAAATTTGTTCAAGTGCGAATGTAATGCATTATATGCAGTTATTATAAAGATATATATATATATACATATATATATACATATGTATGTGTATGTATGTGTGTTCTTGCGTTTGTCTGTGCCTTATTGTTCTATCAATGTTGCTATAATGGCAAGCAAGTTGAAGAGTCCTTAAAACGCGCCGAAATGTATGCAATTTATGTGAATAGGTGTGTATGCACTTGTATAATGGATACCTACACTCCTACAATTGGATATAAATATTTCGACGCTTACATACATACACACACACACACACACACACATATATACATAAATTAAGCAAGTGTAATGGGCACAGAAGACGAGGCAATGAGCTGTGAATTTAAGAAAACTTAGCGAACGAGAGTGAAAAATAATTTGCTGCATAAAATAAATAAAAGAGGAATAATAAAAAATGAAAAACGAATACTTAGGAACTGTGTTGAAATATTATCAGCTAACAAAGTTTTTTAGAATATGTGAAACTTCTATCAGTGACGAAACGTTTTAAAAGTCGCCGACTTCGATTAGGTAGACATTGATTTTAAATTATCATTAAAGTGGATTGAAGAAATTTACCGAATTAGTACACACATTAACATTAGAATAGCTTGTTTGATAGTTAACTTATAGAAATATAGTTCATTTTACTATAACAAATTCCATGTAAAGTTTGAAACTTGATCTTTGCAAAAAATTTAGCACAATTTATCGAATTTTCATCTGAACTTATGAAGAAATTTAAGTGCTCTAAAGTGACTTTGCAATAATTTTTTAGTAAAATTTTTTGCTTACCACAACTATTTTATGTAACAGATTATTCGCAAGACCTGAAAGGTGTGCAATTTTATACTAAATTTTAAGTTAACTTAAAGCTATTTAATTGAAAACATCGTAACGTAGATGCAAATTTGATAAATATGTTATAATTTTTAAACAAAGCTAAATGCTTTGATTTCTGTGGTATTTATGAAATTTAAAATTCAGCTTTAAGCGACAAAATTTTTTTATGAAAACCACTGCTGTTTGAGACATGATATGTATGTTCTTATGTTTAGATGGAAACCCGTTTTCTATGATAGTAAATATTATATTTAATGAATAATGTATTTAAAAAATTTCAAAATATTCCTTATTCAACTCTTTCAAGCGCAAAAGTTTGCTATTTTTTCTTGTGGCCATAAGCTTTAAAATACATTTAATTCGCTAGCCTTAAATTGTTTTTGCCTTATTCACTTTATGCCAACATAAAAATCTCTTAATTGATTTTGAAACACAAATTGAAATCATCCATCAAGCGGAAATGACTTTCATTAACTTTTTATTAAGTTGCAACATTGCGGATTGAATTAAAAAGAAAAAAATAAAAACATACAACAAATATGCATAAATAGTTTCATTTGTATTTACGCTGAACTATTTTCGTATGAAATTGCAAACAATACACAATGTCAGCAAAAAATTAAATAACACTATAAGGGAAGCAAATGTGTTTCATCATAAAATTCAAGTGCAATCAAATTGTGCTAACGAATCAAAAGCGTTTTTTCTGCGAAAATGTAAATTTTTAGCTGGAGAATGTAATATAAATAAGGATAAAGTGAAAACGGCTTAAATAACGTAGCAGCGCTATACGCACACATTCACACCCACACATACGCGCACATACATACATAGTTAAATTGCTAGTTAATACAATGCCTGAAAAATTCAATAAAAAATCGTATTGATTCGATTGGATTGCCCAACTGTGTATCGCCCAATAATTGTGGATAAACATACGCACACACACAGGCACACACAGACACAGGCACACAGGCAAACATAAATTCGTATTGGAAAATTCATAACGAATTCATGCGACCGGAAATAATTGCTGAATTCAAATTTAAATGAACGGAAGTAATTTCGAGTTTGATTTCTGATTTTCTGCACTACATACAACCAATTTTGCCTTCATTCAAATATACTCGCACATACATACATACAAACATATGTACATACATTTATTCTGTCTGTAATCAATGCATTCAATACAATTTGAATGACGTGTATTTATGCAAACCTATAGACATACCTACATACGAACATACATACGTACATATGTACATTTGTAAGTTGTATTAGTGCTGTAGTGTACGCATTGTGTAGCGACGCGAATGAAGAGCACAACCGTTAGTGATGGTTATTGCTATTTGGTACTTTGGTACTTGGTCTCTGGCAATATCACTGCAAAGCATATTACTGGACATCGGAAATGTATGTATGTATGTAGAATATTATGCAAAAATCAAATCAGCGTAAATATCCTAATATATGTTACACACATACATACATATGTACATATGTTCGCACAAACATATATATATACATGCATGTATGTTTGCGTATTATGGGGTGTAACTAATAATTAAATTTTTCTCATGTTAACATGTTTGAAAATTCGTTTAAGACCCATTGAGAAAATGCTTGTCCTCACAGCTGTTTCCATACCTGCTTTTAAGTGCTTAGCCATTTTGGTGCTTAAAAGTTTTCTTGTTATTTTGGAAGAAGTTTTATATTGACAATGATTGCTGTCAGATTCGGACGCCGACGCTATGTAGTTCATTACTTTCATATTGTTTGACAACAATGAATTAATAGATATTTGTACTTTTTTCAACAAAGTTGGCTTACTGCATATCCAAGAATGATGGATAACAAGATTGCGCCCAACAGCGAGGATTTGCCTTTGCGTGACGCGAACAACGCCGCTGTTTAGCAACGCGATTAAGGTAGTCTGGAAAATGTTTAATCTTTTGTGTGCTTGTATCTTTCACAGGTGCAGTCGTAGCAGAACGCTCCTAAACCCCTAATTACCTTACGTGGATGGGGGATTATGGAAGAGGCGTCATGGAAGTCAGGCACTCATTCATGCCATAGCCCCTCCCTGATGAAATGCGTGAGTGGTCCCGGGGAGGTGGATTCATCGAAGATTCATACGGGCCTCTTGATGGATAGCGCGCTATCCCAACGTCCATGAAAAAAAAAACACTGTTTGAGCAGGAAGATAACAAATCAAAAAAAAAAAATTCGAATGAAATGTAATGTAGGGTAAACGCACCACCATTTAAGTAAACGGACATCTCTGCTTTTTTTCAGGGTAATAATACATCAAGACAATTACGTAAACGCTATAATATTCAAAAATATTTATACTCATACAAACAACAGAATTATTCACGGTTTGTTCAATAGCGATGGGCGCAACCATTGTTTCGCTCAATCGTGCTGCATACCATCTTGTTTACAAACCTTAATCTTTTGGCTTTCGCAAAATGTTGGCTAATGTTGGCTTATCTTTCGCTCAACCAGAAATGAAATAATTTAGGCTATTTGTCCCAAATATTTGTTGAAGCTTCTCAGCTAAATTTGTACTGGTGCTAAATGAAGTGGTGAAACAATTGTGTGTGGTATCACAAAGGAAAATCTCAAAAGGTCCAAATGAGCCCCAAAATATTGTATTGTCATATAATTAATCTATACTCCAGCTTCTTGTTCACCAGCGTTAATACCTATAATCCTTATTCGTTGGATACCAATTCAACTCTGATAACCTCCAGAAAATGTTTTCTAAAGTCTATAAATTTGTTCAGGCTTTTGAACCATGTTTATGATAATCAGTACAAATTTCCAGAACAAAATTTTGAATACAATTAGACACAAAGAGTGTTAGCGATATGCTTATCGTATTTGGGGCTTGCATAAGCTAAAAAACTTCGATGAACTATTGCAAGGAAGTGCGTAGCGCTCTCAAAATTTAATACACACATGCTTGCAACAACTCCAGCAGGGTACTCACACCAATGTGCATATGTACATACATATATTGGTCTACGAGTATAAGTGGCCATTCGCATTGGCTCTGAACCATGAACAACAATTTGCATGGACACTGAACATGAATGCTGCTGATTGCTTTGCAACTAAAGAGCAAAGGGAGAGTGTGTGCGGAGGGGCGAGTGAGTCCAGAATGATGTGATAAATTGGGTGGTTATGGATTGAATGGCAGCCGAAGGATAGGTAATTTGAAAGCTTCTTTTTGCTTGCTGCTGCTGTAGGGCTTTTGAAATTTAAATACACTTCGGCAAACGGAAGCTGTTGAAGCTACACAAATGCACTGGCAACAATACGACCAAATGTAATGGCGAAAAACCACAAAGAAAAGCCAGCCAGCAACAAAGCACAGAAAGTAGAGAAATACATATGCATATATACATACATATGGGGGCGGTTCAATAAATCTGTGAATTTTTGAATGAAACACAAGTTTTTGGATAAACAAATATATTATTTTTTAACATAGTCTCCTTTGAGTTCTATACACTTTGTCCAACGTTTCTTCTATTTTTTTAACCCTTCAAAAAAATATGATTTGTCGAGGGCATCAAAATAGGCATGTGTTTGTGAGATGATTTCATCGTTGGAGTCAAATCTCTAACTGCTGAGCCATTTCTACAGATTTGGAAATAAGAAATAGTCACTGGGAGCTACATTAATGCGGAGAATAGTGCGGATATGGGAGTAATTTGTATCCCAATTCATGGATTTTTGCTATGAAAACTACACATGTGTGCACTCTTGCATTATCTTGGGGAAAATGAACTTTTTTCTTGAACAAATGCGGTCGTTTTTGTTTTCAAGTCTTCATTAAATCGACCCCATAAGTTGGCCATTCGCCATTGATTGTTTTACCCATTGCAGATAGTCAATGTGGATTATACTGCGTGCATCCCATAAAACGGTCGCCATGACTTCGGATTCACTCCAAGAAACCCATTGTTTTGACTGCTGTTTAGTTTCGCCAAACACTCCCGTGAAATTCTTACACGCTTGCGTTTGTGGTCAATTGTCAGCAAAACCGGGCACCCATCTTGCGGAAAGCTTTTTCATACCCAAGTGATCATTTAAAGTTAAAACCACTGACCCATGTGAGATGCCTAGGGCTTCCACAATCTCTCGCACTTTCAATCTCCGATCGGCCAACACCATATAGTAAGTTTTTCCAACTGTTTCGGGTGTTGAGACCTCAATTGGGCGTTCAAAACGATTGGCATCTTCCGTGCTTGTACGGCTACAACGAAATTCATTGAACCACTTTTTTACCATTGAACTTGATGGTGAAGAGTCCGCATAGTAGTTATCAAGCTTTGCTTTGGTTTGAGTGATGGTAATTTTCCGCAAAAAATAATGCTTCTTGAGCACACGAAATTCATTTTTTTCCATTTTCCATTTAACACGCGGTAGTCTGCTATGAATGGCTGTCAAACACAAACTAAATGCCGCAGCATCTTCAAATTTTTACAGGTGTCAACTGACAGATGCCTGCCTGTTGATAGAAGCAGTGTCGCCATTTCAGTAAAGAGGCAAGAAATTCAAAAAGAGTTATTGACCCGCCTTCGTAGTATGTATTTCTTTATATTCCGCATCGAATTTCTGCATGTTGGCGTACCATACAATAAAAATTCAACCAGCTTTGATTACCAGTCCACACAACTAAAAACGCATGTAAGATGTATACATACACTCGTACTGATGTACATATTTTTGTAAATAAATATGTTTAAGCCAGTAGGAGAAAAAAAGTAGCTGTATTTAAGTACATTTGCAATTTATTTTTATGCGTATTCCATTTACAAATGCAACGAATAATATGACAATGCTTACTTGTAGAGCTTATTGCATTGGGTGTGGGAAGGCGGAGCATACATACTATATGTACATACATTCATACATATATTTCAGTCATAAATGCAGCTGAAAACGTACATATATCTACATTCATATGCATCTCGTATGTAGGTACTTATCTGCATATGAATGCACATACATACATATTTGCCTGCGCGTGTGTATATGCCATTTATAATCCTGCAAGTTGTAAATAACAAACTAATAAAACTTCTACGAATTGCCTTTGCTGTACGCTGCGGTCAAAAGCAATTTTCTGGTAGAGCAAATCGAAAACCATATTATTAAATTACTTTTATTGTTTTTTGTTGCGAGTGAAAATTTATTGAATACGATTTTACATACATACATACATATAGTATGAGACAATGTGATAAGCTCAGCGCATAGTGACAATTTTTTTTTTCGTTTATTAAAGTTGTATTATTTTTTGATTTTGAATACTATTCATTCAATTAAACAAAAAATTTGTAAAACTGAAATATCAAACTTTAAAAAAGAAAAAAATTAAAATTAAATTTTTTTTTTAATTTTTTTCGAGTATGCGGTTTAATAGCGTATCAAGATTCAATCACATTTTCTTCTTTTTTTCAAACGATTTGAATAAATCTAAATAAGGGAATCATACATCGTAAAAATTCTGCAATACAAAGAAGACTTATCGTTTTTTCGCGCACTGTTTTCAAAATTCAATTATTATTAATACTTATGTATCTACTTACAAAAATGTATGCGGCAGCGCCTTAAAAAATATGAAATATTTTCTTTTCTGTAATATTTTCTCCTTAAGCTTACAAACGACAATAAATTCTATAGTTTCTACAATATTATTGTTCGTATAACTATCGAATTTGTTCAAATAATGTTCGCAAGATTTTTTCTAAACTTTCAGCTACAGCGTGTCTTCCAAAAATACAACAATGATGTTATCCTTGATAATTCTCACTAACCCGTAACAATTAAAGGTAATTTTTAATATTCTCAACGAGTCTTGTTTTATCCATATAAAACCTACCGCTACGATGACATTTTTTTTTTACTGCAATGAAGCCAAATATAAGGAATTTGTTAAAAAATAAACTCTCTCCTATGTTACCCAAAATCCATTTACATTAGACATACATATATTTCTGCCGGATTTGTTGCGTACATTATAATTCTCAATTTAATTTCGATCCATTTTCGAACGCGCACGTGTCGGCCAAATTTTTCTTTTAGTCAACTGTAAGCATCTTTTACACAAAATCTTTCACTAAAATGTTACATAACATTATAGCTGTTGTAAAAACAAACACACTAACATGCGCACATACATACTAAATGTGTACATGTAAAATAGACACACACACACAAACACAATAGAAACATTTGCAACCGACAAACTAAATTAGTAATAATTCTCCGAAAGCCCTTGAGCACAATTTAAGTCAGTTTCTTTTGTTAAACAATAATAATAAATTTTCAAACTTTAAGCTGTCTATTAAATACATCTAAGGACACACACACACACACACACACACATCCATACACACATACAAACATCCTTTATTTGCATTTCGATTAATTCAATGCGAATGTAAAGCGCAAACGGTGAATGAAATGTAATGAAAATGTTTTCAAAAGCACAAGCAACTTGCATACATACATATGTATGTATGTACGAGTGCTTATGTATAGTATGTATGTATGTATGTATGTACTTCATATTGCTCTCGGTAATACTTACAACAACTAGTATTTGTTTGGTGTTGCTGTTTTTTGTTGTTGGTTCTACTGCTAAATGACATGAAATGAATATTTTTGGCATAATTTACAAAACAAAGGCGAAATGTAAATCACAAAATGCCCTTGAGCACTAAAATGTCAAAGTATCATGAACATGTCCACTCTTCAGCTTCTTACTTCACCCAAAAAGTTTACGCAGTGCGGAAGGAACGGAATACGGAAGGTGCGTGTATATTGTATGTTTGTATGTCTGAAGATGTGCTAGTGTGTGTGTGTTTGTGTATATTTATATGGGAAAATGCGTAGGAATGCGCTTTGCTTGTATTGCAATGGAACTGATAGACGGCGTCGCAGTGACATTGGAAGAGAACTCTTGAAAATGACAGGAGCTATACAAAAATTTCATAAAAAAATAAGACAAAAAATACAATAATAAAGCAGGCAGTAAGCTACGATGGCAGGAAAAACAAAGTGATAGTGACATAAAAAATATATGTATGTAAGTGTAATTTTTGTTTTTTGGAAATCTTAAAAAGTGTCTACTAAAACAATCAATCAATAGGATCTTGTAAGTTTGACACCTGATATGACGTCATACTTATTAGTACCAGTGAAAATTTTTACTTATCACTCGTGCAAAGTCTTCTTATACAAATAAAGCTCGTCAGGCGGTCCGTTCTTCTTTAGCTATTTGACAACAATTTATAATTTCACTTAACTTACATTCTGCAAAGTTCCACGACTGCTATCAAAGCGTCTAACTTCTCGTTTGCAAGAATACTTCCATATTTAGGATTGTATGTTATCATTGTTATTACTCAACTTCTCGAGGCCTAATAGGTGCTAAATTTTTGATCGTCCTTATGGGATTACACTGTATATCTCAAGTCTTTGCCAGAGTTTCTCCTACCATTTGTGGTGTGCGTCATTATTTTCTACCACAAATGGAGCGTTCTACAGTTTTGTGCCGACTTCGAAGGGCAGATGTATTTTATGAGAAGCTTTTCTATGGCAGAAATACCTTTGGAGCTTTGCCATTTCCTGCCGAGACGTGATCGCTATTAAAGAAAAACTTTTACATGATTTAGATTTTACCCGCCCTGGCTGAGCCCAAGACGTCGCTCGTCCACTCTTCCTTGTTTATGTACGCAATATAATTTTGAACAGGTAATGAGGACGCCATTATCGTCCAATGAAATGAAGTCTACTTTATTATTTACTCATGTTTGCATTTCCTAAAATCACATTTCTATTAATTTTCAACCCTCAACTGGCATCTGCTGCAACCCTCTCCACGATACACAATCCAAGCCATACGCTTCATTTAACTTCAAGCAACTGCTATGCCAGCAAATCAAGGATATTTGAGGAGATTTGTACTAAAGAGATATGAGCTTGGAAAATTGATATGGATAGTTTATACAAAAACAACTAAAGCAAAGGCCAAATGTGATTGTTATGTGGTGACATGAACTCTAACAATCGGAGACTCAAACAACCGAATAAAAAACACAAAACAATAGACAAATATTGCAACCTTTTCCATTTCCGACATATCATACATACATATGTATGTATGTGTGTAGTCAGCAAGCCAACAGCTCCAGAGATGGGCTAAAAGGCTATGTACATATATGGACGAGAAAAAACCGCAGAAAAATATGTCGCGCTGAAGCAAATGTCAAAACAAATGACAAAGCAATAAACATGCGGAAATAATGCGTGGAAAAAAGTCGACAACGAAAGAACATTGCAAAGATCAATGCGAACTTATGTTAAGCAAAAAAAAAAGTAAAAAATAAAAAAAAAAACCAAACGAAATGAGTTGAGATGAAATCAAATGAAATGAAATGAGGCAAAATTGTCCAATGGACTAGAAACGAACGAGGAAACGAATATGAACAGAATGGACACAATAACATATTACGCAACAATAAAAGCAACAACAACAACAAACAAACACATATTACAATAATATGCGCACACAATCAACAACAAATTAACGTAAAAAGAATGCGAATATGAAAAGCAAAAAATTTAAAATAACAAATAAATTTTGTATAAAAATGGCTGCACTAAAAAATAATTGCAAAAAACCACCACTAACACACAGGATATGCGAAAGGAAGGGAAATAAATTGAAAAATACCACAGGAAAGGCTGAATGGAAGGAAGCTGGACCACAGGCCACAGTAAGACCACGTCAGGGGAAAGATGACTGGAGTGCTGATGGGAGGGCGCTGTTGGAGGCGAAAGTACCATGGGGAGGAAGCTCTATTGGCTCATTGATATGTCAGTGGCTTTTGTTGTTGTTGTTGATGTTGTTGTTATTGTTATTGTTCGCATTGCCATGTCATTGGGTTAGAATTACATTTTTAATAAACAATAAACGGAAATGAAAGAGTTCGCATGCAGCAACAACAACAACAAGAAACATGCAACCAGCCAACCGAATTCAATAAAATAAACGGAAAAATATGTACACACGAGTATCTTCGTAGAGCTGCGGGAGCTGCGTTGCCTTTTTCCACCCGCACAATTTTCCATTTTCTTTTTTTCCATAACAAATTAAATAAAATTTTTTTTAAATTTGAGTTCATTTGTTTTTTTTTTTTAATGCGGGCGCTTGTGCATGTGTGAGTATTGTGTGCAGTGATGCGTCAATATTTGCGCATCATTATAAACATGATGTATTGTATATTTGCCAATAGTAAATTATTGAATCGCGAAGCATTCCATACACACACGCACATATGAAAGCATTGAATTGCATTATTACTTTTTCAACTCAACAATTCTTCAATACTCTCCAGTTTTTTTTTTTTCAATATACCACATACATACATACATTTTATTCGAGCAGTGCACGCAGTGAAAATGTGCACATCTGTGGAGCGTCGTTCGATGCTTGTCAAACCGCAAATTGTTTGAATCAAAGTGACAGCTGTCAAACTACGAGCGTCAAGAGGGTAGTTCAACGAGCGTTTGGGTTTGGGTTTAGAAAATAAAACATCCCTTTAAACAATTTATGTGGAAAAATTATGAAAACAAAGTAATCATTAGCGCGCGAATCAACGTTGCAGCAAGGGAAAATTTGATGAAAAAAAATCACATTAAATTATATAAATAATGACCTGCATAGGTAGATTAAAATGCGTAATTATTATCCCTTGCAGCCAAACAATCGTACTACGATAGACAACAACAAAACTTATGTTGTAAATTGCGAAAGCAATCAATTAAAAATTATTTGATGAAAAAGCTATGCGCTAATAAATCGATGTTTGCCCATAACGTACATACTTTGAATTGGAAAATTGTATGTATTTAATTTAAGCTTATTTAATACCAGTTAGATATAAAACTAACATAACACTTCCTCTATACCGAAACATTTTTCACTGAACCATCAAGCAAAATTCGAAAAAAGGGTTATAACTTGAGCGAAAGTATGTATGTATGTATCTGAAAATTATTTTGTTGGACGTACGTGTATATAAAGGGTGTTTTTTTAGACATGTGTTTAAAAAATGTCTGAATTTGGTATCCGCGCAAAACTGACGTTAAGCAACACCACCAGCTCCGTCAGGATTGGGAAGGACCTCTCCGAGCCGTTCGCGACCAAACGAAGTTTCAGACAGGGTGACTCTTTTTCTGGCGATTTCTTTAACCTGATGCTGGAGAAGATGCAGAACTAAATCGGTCAGGTACCATCTTTTATAAGAGTGTGCAATTGCTGGCGTACGCCGATGATATTGACATCATCGGCCTTAACAACAGCGCAGTTAGTTCTGCCTTCTCCAAACTGGATAGAGAAGCGAAGCGAATGGGTCTGGAGGTGAACGAGGGCAAGACGAAGTATCTCCTGTCATCAAATAGACAGTGGGCACTTTCACGACTGGGATTACACATCACTGTTGACAGTTATAACTTTGAAAAAGTAGAGGACTTCATTTACTTAGGAACCAGCATTAACATCACTCTTCCCAATAAGTGCTACTTCGGACGGAGTAGGCAACTGAGCAGTAAAGTCCTCTCTTGACGGAGAAAAATCACGCTCTATAAGTCTCTCATCATGCCCGTGCTATTGTATGGCGCAGAAGCATGAACGATGAAGATATCTGATGAGAAGACTCTGGGAGTGTTCGAGAGAAAGATTCTCCGAAAGATTTATGGGCCTTTACGCCTTTGCGATGGCGAATACCGTAGAAGATGGAATGATGAGCTGTACGAGCCCTTAAACAACATACATAGATATAGTGCAATGAAAGCGCTCCAGCTCTGAAAGTATTCGACGCGGTACCCGCCGGTGGTAGCAGAGGAAAAGGGAGGCCTCCTCTGCGTTGGAAAGCCAAGGCGGTAAGGGACTTGGGTACGCTTGGTATTTCCAACTGGCGCCAGTTGGCGAAAGAGAGAAATAACTGGCGTGCTGTGTTAAGCTCGGCCAAAATCTCATAGGCGGTTATCGAGCCAATGAAAGAAGAAGTTTTTAAAAAGAAAAAACCGCACATTTTTTAATGCTATGTCCATAAATTTGAGCTTTTTTAGAAAGATAAGGGTTTGCCATTATGTTTTAAAAACGATTCCGGACAAGTGAACGCCGCGGCTGGCTCGAATAAATTCCAGCCGAGAAGCCCAATTTTCGACCACTTTTTGCGGCGATTGCGGCCGTATGTCAGCAATAACAAGCCGAAGCAAAAGTTTTCTTCAATAAATTGATAGTTTTGTTGGCTGTATGGCACTTAGCGCCGACTTGTTGGAACCAAAGATCGTCCACATCAACATCCTCCAATTCAGGCACGACAAAGTCATTAATTATGGCTCTATAGCGTTCCCCATTGACTGTAACATTATGGCCGGCTTCATTTTTGAAGAAATATGGACCAATGATTCCCTCTGCCCATAGCGTAAACTAAGTATAAATCAAGTAAAAGCTGTCAAAAAGATCTACTCCGAAAAAAGTATTGCCTCATTGGAAACCACACGTCCAAAAAATACACACTTTATATACAATTGTAAGTATTTACAAGTGCAGCCCAACAATTTGAATTATTTTTTTTATATACATACATATGTATATCAAAAAACAAAACACTTAAGATTGCAATGCATTTAAAAAACTTAGAAAAAATAATTAATTTTTAAACTTTTCAATCAGAATTTCTAAAATATAAAAAAAAAAAAAAAATCCATCTAATTTTTATTAAAATTAAGATTAAAACAAATTTTTTCAATTTTTAATTAAATTAAATTTTCAATATTTGAGTAACTTTGATTAAGTTTTCATAGAAAATACATATGTATGTCGCGCTTTCTTTTTGTGTCGGAGGTGTTTATTTGTATATATACTGTGTTATATATTGTATGTATGTATGAGTAAATATGCGCATATGAGCATAAGTTGAGTTTATTTTTGAACACCATTAATTTTAAGCACCGCGCTCGGTGGCTTGCACGCACACATATGTACATGCAAAAGTATTAAGCTAAATTAAAACAGATCATTTATGGTCCCATATGGTCTAGTGGCTAGGATATCTGGCTTTCACCCAGAAGGCCCGGGTTCGATTCCCGGTATGGGAAACCTTTTTTTTTTTTTCAAGATATCTTCTAATTTTTTTTTCTTTTTTCGTTTACATATCTTTACCAAGAAATTTAGTTAACTAAAAAAAAATTTCATTTGTATTTTTTTTATTTTAGGCAATGTACGAATGTATGTATGTACATATATAGGCTAAGAAAAGGCCAAATTATAAAAAAGAATAAATTATAAAATCAAAAAATTTTGCAATGAGTCACATTGGGTGAAATTTGTTAGTTATGTAAAAAATTTAATTTGTGGAGGGTAAAAAGTTAAAAGTTTTGAGAAAAGGGCTTTAGTAACTTGAGCATTTTTGTACATACATTCATACATACGTTCGTACGAGTATGTTCATACTATGCCTATGTGCATTAATATAATCTCAGTTTATCAGCCGTGTGATTTTAAAAATTTCCTGTGAAAGTGAATTAGTGTGCTCCCAATTGTTTACACGCGTCTAGAATTCCTTCTCGTCCTTAAAATTGTCAGATTCTAATTTTTTACATATTTTCAAAGTAATTACTGTATCACTTTTGCTTCCAGGCAAATAAATAAAACGAAACTTTAACCCAAATGTTGCTATAGCCAAAATGTTTAACTCACGCTCCAAACATTAAATACTTTTATACGAGTAAAACGGTTTAAGCAATGATCCTCTTAGATATAAAAAAGGAAATTAACAAAGCCGATTTGTAAAATGTTTGCTTTCACTTAAGAATTTTCTTCACAGCGTCCTTATCAGTGATTCTATAAATTGCAAAGGAGGAAATTAACACATTCCAAATTTATGAAATTTTTACCATCGCCAAAAATGTGTACTTCTTGCTCGTCTTAGCGTAAAATGCTATCAAAATATCAAAAAAAAAAAAAACTTGTAAAAACCGGTCGCTTTTTAAAGTTTAAGTTGTTTCAAAAAATAATTAATGTCTTCCGGCAACAATAATTTTGTTCTGGTAACATAATGCTTTGTGACCACACGATGGAATGGGTTCACCCTCGCACATTTCGGCTGAACTGAGCAACAACAACGGCCGGTAGGGGTTGCACACGCACCGCAAATTACATACTTACATATAAGTATGTACATATGTATGTGTGTGTTTACATTTTCCTGCGGTCTGCCAAAGGAGCTGTGCACTAAATAATTTTGAATGTGCAAACATATCGACACACTAGGCATGTCAGTGCCGAATATCCCGAAATAAGTTTATTCAAATCCCGGAATTGTAGAAAAAAAAAATATTTAATAGCCATTTATTTTTAAAAATGTTGCATCGTTCTTAAAAATTCCGATTTCAAGGGTATAACAAAGCTTTTAGAGAGTTCTCAATCGACAAACAACACAGCTTGATAACTCCCTTAAGGCTTTGTTTTGTTCTTGCCATTATAAATGAGTAGAAAATGAGCCTTGCTATGAAAGGCAGATAGTCTCAGAGATAAATTGCATCAAGTTTTAACGAGTAGCTCGCAATTGTCCAATAATCGAAAGGGATAAAATTTATCAGAAGGCTTGGTAAAATAAATTGATAGTTTTTGTAATGTGGCGATAAAGGCTACGTCCTAAAGAAAGCCTTTAACTTATTTTCGACAATCCAACCAACAAGTGTTGAGGTGCAGCAGTGCTTCCTGTGTACCAAATATTTATATTTGTACTTAAAGTATAAATTATTTTAGATGTGTGTCAAATTTTACGTTTATTTTCTTTTTTTTCTAGAAAATACCAATAAGTACATACATGATTTACAACAAATTGTTCTTCTTTGTTATATTAATGTTATTTTGTATAATTCTATAATACAGACGTGTTACATTTTTTGGAAAATTAAAAATTGCGACCCAAAACTTCATGAAATTCGGGATCCCAGGATTGTCCCGGCATTTTGTTCTCAAATATCGAAAATCCCGGGATAAAAAAAAAATCCCAAATTTGACAACCCTAACACATACATACGTGCTGGATGTGTAATTTAGTGTGCCCAGTGACCCTAAAGGGGCTTGCAAATAGGGTAATATTGTGCCAGATATGCAAAGTTGTTGTGGTTTGTGTACTACTTTACCAACACATTCGGTTAGTTTTTGGTGTTTGTGCAAAGAAATTACACAAAACTTTTTGGCACATTCACGATTTTCTTAGCTTTGCCTTTGTTGTTGTGCTTGAACAATATTATTAGCACTTTATGTAAATGACACTAATTTCATTGCATGATTACTAACTTGAAGTCTGACAATATTTCATTGACATTCATAGACTTGCGCTGGCACACAAATGACGCCACTCAATACTCGACCTTAGCGCAGTGTAGTTAGTTTTTCACGCAAATATTTACTTGAAGCGCCTTTGTGACATTTCTGCGTTTTATAATCGCCGTATATTGTTGTAAATTTTGATTACCATAGATTTTCGCTTCGGTTTTAATAAAGTGGTTGAAAAGTTAGCCGCATGACAACTAACAACTGCGCACACATGGCCTTGACAAAATAATTTCGATATGTAAGTATGTGTGTGTGTACGAGTATGTCTTTACTTACTTATGCTCTAGCTTAAATTCCGAAGTTGAGGCGTTGTCCACTGGTAGGCTTATCCCATTAATAATTCTATTAAGCTTGGCCAGAAAAAGGGCGTAATATGTAAGTATGCTATCGCAATCCCATCTGGAATATCCTCCATTCAACCAATTTAGTTTTATTCGCCCTTCAGGCGCTACAAGCACACACAATATCTGAATATGATATGTGAGGACGGTTTTCGGTTTAACAATAAAAGTTTATTGTTATAGATAAATTTTGAACGCTCTCGGAGTAATAATTTTATTTAAGTGTCGTGTACATACTTAGTTTCTTAAAGAAATGACAACCGTCGTTAAAGTTTTAGCGCATTTGTGGTTGCTGATAAGAAGAAGCGGCCACAGAAGGAAAATTATGATTCTGCTTTGAAATTGGCCATGCAAATGTTATTGCTGTTAATAAAGTCTGCATAGCCTGTGTCAATGCATGACAAAAAAATTAAGCTATGTAAATAGGAATATGCACACCCGTATGCGACCCCAAAATAACGTTGTGGGGCACTTAACAAATTTGCAGCAGAAGGTTTTTATTTCCCTTTATTTGCTTCGTAATTCTTCTGCGCATTTTAATGAAATTTTGTACCTAAGATTAATACAAATGCGCTCGGTAACTGTCGAGGTATTTAATAAAATAATTTTGAAACAACTAAAATTAAAAAGAAGTCGCTTAATTTTTGTTGGCAGTTAAGACTACAACTTTTCCAACAGTATTTAAGAAAAACACAAATGTATTTCAGAAAAGGGCAAATATATTTCAGAAAAACGCAAATGTATTTCAGAAGAGATCCATTGTATTTCAGAAAAACGCAAATGTATTTCAGAAAAACACAAATGTATTTCAGAAAAACGCATGATGTAATAATGAAAGGTGTTGTACGTTGTGACAGCGCCAGTTTGAACGCCCTTAGTTCAATATTGTATTTTGGAAGTATTAGAGAAACGGGAATAAAAGAAGTCCGTTCTTAGAAAAAAGTACAAATGAGTGAAGATATTTACATACAATTTAACCACAATGATTGGAATATTATGAATTTTATATGAAAACTGACAAAAAAAATGAATTACTTAATTGGTATTTAAATTGCTGGAAAAACCTGCGCACTGTACGAATTTTTAGTGTTTTTGGATGCCAAAATTAAAAACGACAAACTTATTCGATAATGATTTTTCTTCAGAAATTAATGTAAAATGTTCAAATATGACGCAAATGCATTCAAACCGTACCAACAACATAACAATGTATGTTTAGCGATTAACTTTTTTTCGGAAAAGTAGAACCTCACAGGTTTTCCCACATTAATATAGATAATTCATTTTCAATCATTGGATCATGAAGAAACTAAAGGTACTCCTCAATGGTTATGAACATAAAAGCACTGAAGGCGGGATTTTTAGGAAAGAAATACTAATTGATAACTGAAAAAGCATAAATATACAGGTCCATGGAGTTCCTTTCGCCTTTATGGTATAATTATTAGAATACAACATCCAAAGTTTAAATTGAATATAAAATTAGTTTGTTCCAAAGGCGAGCGGAGAAAACGAAAAATTGACGTTGACGAGACGATCGAGTCGGTTGAAAGCGAGAGATAAATGCGAGTTCTTCTATGACGATGATTTTATGGAAAACTATTTTTGATACTTTATCAAAAACCGGGAATTTTTTTTTTTGTCAATAAAATATTGTATTGGAAATGCTAATAAAATGGTTTATGCTGTCTTCCAAAATGAACACGAGAGCTTTATTCCACTTAATAATTTAACAAATAATGTTTCATTATACTTCAAATTATCGCTTTTAGGAAACCAATTATAAGCAAAAGAGAAAAATTATCCAAAATGTCAAAACAATCGATAATACATATTATAAGTTCCACATGAAAAACTTAATTTTCTGCTACAATTCAACATTTTTTTTGTACAAAACGGGTAACCAAATTATGGCCCGCCATTTTGTATTTTGAAATTTTGACCTTAAATTCGTATTCCACGACCCCAAAAACACCAGAATACTGAATTTTATAAGAGCAACATTTATTTTTCAAAGTTCGCTCCGCCATTGTGGGGACGCCATTTTGTATTTCGAAATTTTGACCTCAAATTCGTATTCCCCGACCGAAAAAACACACGAATAGTGATTTTCGTAAGGATGAAGTGAATGTATGAAATATCGATCCGCCATTTTGGAGTCTCCATTTTGTTTTATTTACAATTTTAACCATAAATTCCTATTCTCCGACTCCCTCAAAACTAGTAACTTTGTGACTTTCATGTTATTTCGTGGAGTATTTGAATTTTGGCCAACTTTTCGGGTGTTTCAGACCAGTGCTGTATGCGGAGGTGAAAATAGGTAAAGTTATCATAGCATTAGTCGGCGAAGCCATTGAAATTCATAATAACACAATGAAGCTATTTCAAAATAAACAGATCCAGCAATGCAAAATTTAAAAAATAATGGCAGTACGAGTATACATTTTGAATAATATGACAAGCGTTAAATGGGGGTTGTGCAAAGAAGCAGATAGACAACACATGAATACAAATGTATTGAGACTTATACATACATACATACATACTAACATGGCAATCAATAAAAGTATCTGCCACAAAATACACGCTTGAGTAAAGCTTGAAATGGTTAGGGACAACCAGCAATCGGGATTGCAGCGAAGGTACGAATCTTTGGTTGCCGCGCTGGGGGAATGAAAATATATTTTTAAATTATTGTGCGTATTAAATTTCCGTGAGCGAAAATTGAAAAAGTACATCAATTTCCGTTCAAATACACGCAAGCGCACACACACACACACACACAGATTCACAGCAAGCGAATATTGGCTGCAGCAACACTGGCAGTAGTGACGAATTGTAAGTGGAGCGGCATGGACTTGCCAATGCAGGGCGACAAAGATGACGCGCCAAAGATGCGCGTCCTGACATTTACTGGTATGATGCTGCGGCTGGCTGCTGACTTACACTCTTATATGTATATACACACATATGTTCGTATGCATGTACATATGTTTGCTCCTTCACGCAGTGGGTGTGTCACTTGCGCCTTCATCAGCATCGAATACTTATGTCAAATGTCATTGTCAATTTGCGGCTGCTGGCATATGATTACATCTTCAACGTTATAGCGCTTTACGTCAGCGCAGTCGTCGATATTCGATACACAGACTTTGTCGCAACTTGTGCAAGCCAGGCAGCCAGTTGTTGCTGTTGGTGGCATGATTTTAGGGAAAAATATTTTATATCATTTTTTTTTTTGTGCTTGCCATATTTAGGCGGCCAATTTGGCTGCTGATTTATTTAAAAGCATCAAGCGTGGAGGTACATAAATGTCGCTGAGAGGAAGTTAACTAGGAAAAAGAGAAAAAAAAAAAACAAAGTAGAAACAGGATTACAAAAAAAAGAGCCAAAAAAGCGAAAAAATGTCTGTGCGGCAGCTCGACACGCAACGGAAAGTAATATAAATGAAAAGCTTAATGGCGGCTTACTTTGGAAAGAAAAATGAAAAACTTCAAATATAAAGCATGGCTATCAATTGAAAAGGCAGCGTCAGCAGCAGCCACCATAACTGTTAATCAATATTTGATGAACTCATCAATTTAGCGTTTGGAAAAAATCTATGAAAAATGTCTGTAAAATATTGCCCGATATGAAGGAAATGCTGTTATAGCGACTTGAAATGAGTGTTCTTGTTTGTTTTTGTTGGTTGATTTGTATTTAAAATTTGGTTGACACTTGAATATATTTTGTACCTACAAGCTGTTGAATTATTAAGAGGGTTTGAATACATATTTTATTCAATGATATCAACAAAAAACTTTGGTGCCAAAATTCGAGGCAGTTTCTATTTTACGGATGCTAAATAGTGTGAACGAAAGTCTATCGCCAGCCTTTTTTTATTAAATTTTTAAAGGCAGAGAAAGCCCTGACCAACGTTTACCAGTCATAAAATAAAATAAAGTTAGGTTGTATGCATATATGGAAATAATTTAAATTTTCTTTAAATTTTCAGCGAATTTGAAAATCTCTTCAGGCTTCCTCTGCAGCTGCCTCTTCCAATTAAACACATTTTTTTTTTAAACAAATTTATAATTTAAAGTCCGATCTAATTCGTCTTAACTGTAAACAAAGTCTCTCCTCTTTGTGTAGCTTCACTGATTTCCTTGATTTCCTTCATGTACAGCCACTTCTAAGTCAATTTCACTTCAAAACTTCAAGCTTAAAAATTACAATCTTAATTTCAACTCCGGACAGTTGAGATCAAACAAATGCGCAAATGAGAATTTGTTATTTGTAGAAAACTTCAAATATTATTTAAACTGTCAGCGCGCGCAACACAGTGTGACATTTGATATCATTATGCTGTGTCCACCCCCACCACTCCCACTCACTGCTTCTTCTTCAACCTAATTCCATTTCACAGTTAAGTGTCACTTCATAGTAAATCGGCGAATATGTAAATAACAAATATAAGTTGAAAGTGGCTGCGATAAAATATGGAGCGCCAGTCCGAGCCACTACAAAATTTGTTTGCATAACTGCTATTCATTACAGCGGTTGTTGTTGTTGTTGTTGTTGTTGTTGTTGTTGTTTCTGCTGTTGCTGCTGTACTGCCGCTTATGCCCGCATCGTTACTCCGGCGCTAAGCGCGTTGTCAAGTGCAAGGATATTACAATACTTAATACAATCCTACTTGCGCGCATGGAGTGCGTCTTGCAGCCGCTTGTGAATGACCACTTTGCCAGCGCGCCGACATGAGGCGCGGCACACACACTACTTCAGCGCGGGCATTAGCGCCATCTTCATTTCAAATGCGGACTTTACTGCAATATCGCACAGTCAGCCGCTGCATGTCCTTGCGGAATTTCTTGGCAATCATACAACGTAGCTTGCATGAAGCAGCGCGGCGTAGTTTCTCATCTTCATTTCATTTCATTTCATTTCATTTCTTTCTTGATATTACAACACTTCTTCATTTACTCATCCTTTGGTTTTTTTTTTTTTTTGGTTTTTTTGTTTTGTTTTTTTTTTGCCAACTGCAGTAGCTTTAGCGCTTGTACGATTTGTGCGCCATTTTCTTCGTTTTATTACTTTTCATTTCACATCTCAAGTCACTTGTTCTCGGTAGTTTCGTTTTTGTGGACTTCAGCGGTGCCTCGCTCACGCCTGCTCCTTCAGTTTTTCCTATTACAATGCTATTACTGTTTTTGATCCCTGCGGCGGTTGTTGTTATTGTTGTTACTTCTGTTTAGACACTCGCAGGCATTTCACGCTTAAATGCCCTGTCATTTCTACTTGGAAATGTCAACGCTTTTACTGCTACGTTGAGTACTTTCCCCGCTTCTCTCGCCGCCCGCAACTGACATGAGTTCGCCTGACACGAATTTAAACGAGTCAAGAGTTGTCCTTTTGCGTGCCCCACTTGGTGGTGGTGTGTGTGTGTGTGTGTGTGTGTGTGTGTGTGTGTGTGTGGCTCGGGGGGCAGGTTGTGTGGTTGTGTGGTTGCATGAATAATGAATTCCAATTTTAAAGTTTGCTTCTTTCAACATTGAATTACAAATTTATTGCGCAACAATATGTATGCTAAATATATGTATGTATGTATGTATGTCTACTGCGGTTACATTTCCCCCTTACATATGGATAAAAGCAAATATGTATGTCGACACCCGCTGTGGCAGTGCTGCTGCCGTCGAGTTGTGGCATTTTTGATTGCATGCAGTTGCGTTTTGCCATTTGGTGTTTGCTTATTTGCATTTCGCTCCCGTGTCGTCGTTGGAGTTTGCAATATCTTGAAGACTGACTTGTCAACTGCATTTGCGAAGTTCAAATTTCGGTGCGAATGCGGAGGATCAGTTAGAATTCATTTGTGTGTGAGGTGAGATGGCTTTAAAACTGAAAGCTTCGTTTAAAATATCAAGTGGCAAGTAAGTTCTGCTCGATTGTTATTAATGCATATATAAATATTTATATCAGCACCAAAGCGGTGTCTCGTGTATCCGATGCATTATCGATATTACCGCTGGCAGAGATGTACACATTTTATGTAGGAAATGTCATCTAGGGTCACCTGCTGAAGCTGCGAGTATGCATTGTATTTATGGATGTATAAACTTCCAGTGTACCCCGTACATGGCCTTTGTGATTTTATGTTTATTAAGAGTGAATGTGTAGCTATTTTTTATGGCTTGCATTAAAATATTATCAAAAGCTCTGATCATGTCTTAATGCCTATTGCTAAAACCTTATTTTTTACGAGTATCCGATTCAAATTCGGTCGAGCCGAGCTATGCTTCAAACTCACATCGGCCTGTCTACAAAGGTAGTTTTTAAATAGCGTAAGGCATACCAATGGGATCTTTAGCAGAGAGGATATTTTGTTCTTGCAAAGTTCGCAAGCACAATTTTTGAATTACACTTGAAAGATCAGAGCACAGATTGCAGCTTGGCTATCAATGAAAAATGAAGAAATCTATTATTTTAATATCGGTTAGAATCATCTATTTGAACTCTTACATGTTGGAAATTTCAACTTGAAAGACGCTACAGTGGAAAGAAGAGATAAATCCAAGAAGGGTTTACGCAAGAAAATTTCACATTCCAAAAATGGCGCCTAAAGCGATCTTTGTATTGCATTGTTTATTTTAAGCTTGGGAGATCACTTTTCAGTGTCTTACTTTAAATAATTTAGATAATCCCATAGTTTATTGCCCAACTGAGCTGATTGAAGAATAATTTTTTTTTCGAAATCTTAAAAAAGACTTGTAATTCCAATCACTATGAAACTTATTTGCCACGCAAATATATTACCAGGAATGCATGGAAAATAAGCAAAATTAGTTGAGAAAAAAACTCAACGATTTTGAATTGCAGCAGACTGGACAATTGAGTTTGTTATTCTTTTTAGCTGACAAAAAAGAAACGTCACATTTTCGGTGGTTTGCATAGGCAGAAGTGAAATAAATGCGATACAAAAAGTAGTTACGAGTACAATGTATTGTAATAAATGAAAATGGCAAATGCATTGCATGTCTTTTTATAGATTCTCCATTAAAGATTTATGGCATTGGGAATTTTGTATCGTCGAAACGATGACAAAAACAAATGCCAAGCGCTGCTATTGGCATAGTATTACAAAATATCAATGCCCGTATTCATACAACCTAAAATATGTAGGTAGGTAGGTACATTGAGGTACATACCTACATACATAGCTGTTGCCCGCTTTAAGATAAAAAAAAGCACCATCAGCAGCAATTGGCAACAGCAATTTAGCAACAAATCAACAAAACAAAAGCTACATTTTACTACTAATAAATCGTTTATGTGCGACTTTATATCAAATACAAACAAATGGTGCTGTCAGACGAGCATCGAAGATTCAACAAAAAAAATAGTGATAATAAACATATTCGAAGAAAGAAATAAAAAAGTGCGCATTTGAAGGTAGGCAAGAGCATCGATATGAAAAAGGTTGAGCGCTGCGCCAATAAACATGGTTGATTGGTGCGTAGTAGCATCTGCAGCAGCGGTGTGGCGTGGTGCGTAGAGCGGTGGAAGGGGTGACTGCCGAATGCTCCGAAATTAATACGCGAATGGATTTGCAGCGCTCAGATTGTGTTCGAACTATGTATGCTACCGAAAGTTGTATTGAACATAGCAGAAAAGTTATAAAATCTTGCCAACAATGGCCGACAGACTAAAGCAACAGCAATGAATTTGATGAAAAACTGCATAGTGCAACAATAACAACAAAAGGTAGTGACGTGTGCGGGCAACAGCAGGAATGGAATTGCCATGTGGAAGCGACAATAAAAGTATCTATGCACTAAGTAATTTCACACAAATTGCAAGAAGTGAGAGTGTGTGTTCATGATACAAATCCAGTGACCCTGCAGGTAAATCCCAAGTATTGGAATTTTGACATTTCGCTATGTAACAAAAGGTCGAAAGAATAGAGAAGACCACTCGCATGCTAAACGCCAAGTTCAAGGTTCGAAACTCGTCGAGTGCTTTTCTTTTTTTTTATCTAAAATAAAATTAAAAAGGAAAAATAAATAAAAATGAAAAAGAAAAAGAAATAGAGTTCGAAGTAGATATTAAAAGCATGCGCGCTAACTAAAGGTATTGCCTCTTCAATAAGGTCAGAAAAAGTACAACTTAATTGGTTTTTTTTTTACCTTTCAGTAGCTCAGCGTTTTCCTGCAGGGTCACTAAATTGCACATGGGCCCACACATCCAAAGCCAAAGCAAAGTAATCAAACGCAATCAAATGTGAGCTCTGTGGATAATTTTATTATGATAAAAAGTTTTTTATTTTTTTATTTTTATTTTTATTTTTATTTTTATTTGTGTGCCATCAAAGCCCAAAATCCCGAAAAGGTAATAGCGGCCATCAAACAATGCGTCCAGATGCGCAATGGCAGCAATAGCATTATCAGCAGCGACGAACATTGCCAACAATAACCACACAGGCGAGTAGCATGCAACAAAAGCACTACTGCAGCAGCCCCGAATGGAAAAAAAGTCGTAAAAGTTACTTAAAGAATGGTTCAAATTGTAAATTTTATTATACATTTTTATAGCTCTCTTTCCCCTACGTCTCAGTGTCGAACATTGTTGCTGCCTCTTTTGTGTCCCATTCATGTTCTTCTGCTTGTGTACGAATCAACTGTTGACTGATGCTGGCAGTCAAAAATTCAAATAGTCAGTCATTCAGTCAGTTAGTAAGTAAAAGGAGTATATAAATTATCTAACGCACCAAAAATTGACAGCTGTCAGTTGTGCGCATAGACTTAATGTGTCACACATGTGTCAAAAAGGCAGTAAAAAACTCAGCACATCGGCAAATACAAAAATACCAGCAACAACAAATCGAATAAAAAACTGTTTCAAAACTCCACAATCAACTCAGCCAGCTCAGCTTAATAATGTGTTCATTTGCCACTTCGGCGGGATGATGGAATGGTGAGAAAATTTCCAAATTTGGCTGTCATAGATTTTGTTGGCGTTGACAGTTTTTAATGATTAATATTTAACTGTTGCCTCATGACAAAGCACTAGCAAAGAGACGCAAGCGGCAGATGAGGAGCCAAACTTCCCAGACGCTCGTAAACGAGTAAATTGGGTTTAAACAAGTTAGAAAGGCTGACGATTTAATCAGATTTGTATTTACTTTTAATGGCAGGAGCGCTCAAATGATGTGAGAAATTGTTAAACTAATTGAAATATTATTGCTTTAAAATTTGTTTGATGAAAATGTCAAAGGATATAGCCGGAAGGCTTGCAAACTGATTACAAGGTAGAGTGTTAGGAAACGGACCCCTTGGAAAGGCAACATTTACAGTTTTTATGGTGAATAAATCTTAGCAACAAAAGTTGACAGCACAACGTAATAAATTATTTACAGAATATGCGTCATCAATGTGTATGAGAAGTTAGAATAATGCAAGGCAAATTAAAATAAACGATTTAATGTAAAATTTGCAATGCCCGAATCACGCTTTCCACAAAATGTAGAATATACAAATTCTCAAGTGTTCTGGTTCCAGATATTTTAAATTTGTGTTTATTCGGTTTCCTTGAATAGTTCATTCTTCGACCCCAATTCTCAACAGATTTTATTTATTATTAATGTTTTCCGGAAATAATCGAATAATGTCCTGGCTGTACTGTACTGGCACGCCATCCTCTATGACTTATTATTGCCTTAAAGTAAAATAAAAATTAATAATTCAAATAAAACTTGATGAAAAAACGAAAAATATGTAAATAATCATAGAAACTTCGGTTTTGGCTCACGGTGTCTAAACTGATGTCAACGATATATCTAGCGTCAGGAAAGATCAAATACAAATGCAAGTTTATAAGGGAGCAGCAAATTTGATTGCAGCCATTTGAGTGCTACGGCATTTGTAATTTGAAAAAGCATTTTTTTCTTAATTTTTTTAAAGGAATGTTTGTGGTAAAATGGTATCGTTGGACAATAACTGCTTAAAGAGGATTCTCTGTTAAAGATCTAAATCCGATTATCTCGTTGGAGGGTGAAAGCGATACTTTATCTGCATTTCCGACCAATAAACATACCAACACACAAAATTTAATAAAAGGAAATTAAGAAAAGAAGCTAACACAAAGAACTTTTAAAAGCGATTAGGTAGTTGATGTGTAAATTAATACTTTTCATTGAAAAAGGGGACAATATTTAAGATTATAATGATCTAAAGACGATGTAAGGTACAACAAAGCGAATGAAGGCGTCACAGATAAAATATCAATGTTTAATGAAATTGAGAAAACAGGACCAACGTTTTGAATTAATAGAGTAGGGAATACTAAAAGTAGTACCATAATAGAAGGAATGTTTGAAAAGAAGCCGAAATGACTACAAGGAGGAACATAAAGAAGATACAATAATTACATGACAGCCTAAACGCACTTACATCCTTTCTCACTTCACGGTGGTAGAGAAGAAGCAATTAAAGTGAAACGATGACTGCCTGCGCGCACATGACACACCTGTGCTGAGCAATAAGGCAGCGGAAAACGTGAACTACTCGTATATGCGAGTATGTGAATAAATATATAGTGTTATGGCACTCGTATGAACTCGTCTGTATAGAGCAGTTAATGTTAATGAGCCGATAGTGGGCAAGCGATCGGTTTAGAAGAGAAATTTTAAAATAATGCAGGAGTGAATTTAAAATTGGCACGCATACGACAATTTACAGATTAAGTAGTAAATAGAAACCCGTAAAATATCCATTGCTTGCTTTTATGAACTTTACCAGATGGCAACCCTTCTCTAATCATGGACGCAGTTTAATAATTGAGATAAACTTCTAACAAAATTTTAATTCAAACTGCGAGCGATTGTTGAACGCTCAATAGTGAGCATTTGAGTGCTCACTTATAATAAATTTTTATGAATAAAATATGTTCTTTATAAATATTTTTGAGCATAAGGCAGATCGGTTCATTGGGGAAATTATTAGGGAAAAAACAACACATTTCCTCATCAGACTTCTTTCCGCTTGGCTTCTGCGGGAGTCGAACCTGCAATAACATGCGCAATACTTAAACCGGCAGTTAAACGCATTCAGCTAAGGTTACGCTGTGTGAGCTGTTGTTATTTTTCCTGCTTTCCCTTCACAACTTACTGCAATCAAGTGCAGCTGTACTGCCGCTATTTCTACTTGACTGTGTAATTGTTGCTTGTACAATTTCCATTTTGTTAGAATATGTTTGTATAAGGCTGGCTCATCCTTTAATACATTTTGTTTGTTATTGTTTGGCCATATAACTATTTATTTTTAAATATTTTTCCTAATAATTTTCGCAATAAACCGATCGGCATTAAGCTCAAAAATATTTACAAATAAAAAGTTATATGGAAAAACAATAACATATATGTTGTTATTTAGCAGAAAACATAGAAAAGGAAATAACAATCATATTTCGATGCCCAAAAAATTATAAACATTTTATTTTAATTTGTGTAGGTTAGCACATGTAACATTTATAGACAAAACCTTGAAGGAGAAAAATTAAATTGGTTGCCTGTGCGTTCGAGATTTTTCCTTTGAAAAACTTTATTGCAAACCTCAAGAAATTTAAGAAACTCCTCAGAATAATTTTCTCTGCTCTCCCAAAGTAGCTGGCTATTTTCCGAGGCATAAATACCCGATTTTCTAGTTGCCTCATGCAATCAACTCACTTGTTCTTGTAGGCAAGTTAATTGTATTCAGAACTTAGTACACTCTTGTTTAATTGCTGATGAGTCTTGTTCTAGCAACTGCCTACAAATTCTAACATTTTGAGTAAAGCGATTTTCAAAAGCAAAAATGTTAATGGGAATTTGCTATTACAGGAATAAATAGCCGCTGACAGTGCTTTTTATTACATAACAATTGTAAATACTTTTAAAGCGGTCACTTCACAAATCGCTAAACCCCAGAACTATGACGAACGCAAGGTGATGGGAGCATATCGATGGACGGTTTTGTGCGTGTGAATGATCACCACTGACGCAAAGGTCGAAAGTCCAACAACTGAGCGCTTACTTGGTTGCTTCACCTTGATTTCTACATATCTTCTTCAAAATGATTTCCATTTTTTTGTAAGAAAAAGAAATATTCTCTAATTTGTATTGTGCTTGTAAAAGTGCTTATCATTGTTGATCGGCTGAGTGAAGTGGCACAAATTAGTTGATTTCTTCGTTTTTTAATTTTTTTTTTTTTTGAACTTAACTCTCTCCGCAACTTTTCACTTTACACCCGCACCACGATTTAATTTGAGTTCAGCAAGTGTAAAGAAATTTGAATGATTTAACGATTTTTTTTACCATTAATTTTGATGATTTTCTTTAATTTCTTCTTCAATTGGCGGCCGTAGCGAGTGCGCTGCGAGCTGGAAACTCTAGCCGCGAGACTTCACTTGAAAGCAAGCGCCTTCAAGCAAAACGCTGGCAACGCTGATTTAGTTACACAATTTTTTCACTTTACAATGGCACACTGTATATGTATGTACGTATGTATGTATGTATGTATGCATGTGCATACATGAGTGCGTATGTAAACTCATTAACACTAATTTGTATGAACTTTTTTAACAGCGAGTCATTATGACTTGGCGCGTTCACTAAAATTTATGCCGTAAAGAAACGCGGCAAACCGAAGGATTTATTAATTTCATTTTTCACGGTCTGTGCCTATTTCTCGCTGGATGACCGCCTCCGCAAGTGCTTTCACACACATATACACATAAACACACGTACACGCACCTTCTTAACTTTCTGTGTCATTTCACTTGCCAAGTCATTGTGTTAATTTGTTTATTAGTGCAAAATGCTATAGAAATGGTAAATTAATATTTTGTATATTTTTTTCGGTCATATTTGTTGACTGGAAATTAAATTTACTTACAGCCAAGTGATTGATGAAAGGTAGGTTGGCTGCGGGGCGTAGAAAAAGTAAGTGATAAATATTCAATTAAGCGGCCTTCCCCGATTTACATACATATATACAAACATACTCTCGGCGGGGTAGACAAGTTTATTTAGGACGACTTATTAATTTGGTTAAATGACAAAAAAAAATATATGTATGTATATATATTTTTATAGATTATGAAAGAGGGAGGAGTTACGTTAAGGTATCTCCTCTTAAGGAACGTTTATAATTCAAATAGATAATACGCATTCAGCCCTTAAGTGAAGTAAATTGTGAGTTTAATGCGTAAAACATATATGCACCTTTGTCTCTTTTATACACGACCTTGCATTCAAATTGAAATAATTCAGGTTTTTTGTACAAAATTTAATCTTAAAATCAAGTAAAGTGAGTTGTTACTAGTCGATTATCTGGGCCAAGAACTCCCGCCAATCTAGAAAAATGTGTGCTCCATTCATTTAAATTACTATAATTATGTTATAACTTAGGCTTCAATGCCCAAATTTGCTAACAATAACAAAAGAACAAGAAAAGGGTGACGTTTAAGGTAAAGTATGCTCTCTAGATGACCCTTTATTTACCAACATCCGTTCGAGCAATTGCTTTCATTAGACATTTCCGGTGCAAGTGCCTTTCAAAGTGAAACCGGGTTGCAATACTTTAAAAATTAAGTGAACAAAAAAAATAAGAAAAATGAAATAGCATAAGCTGAAATAAAGAATTTCTTGCACTTTCTATTAAAAAAAAAAAAAATAACGGAAAAATATGTAACACTGCAAATTTCTTGTTTTCCGTACATACACACAAGCAAAACGAAATTTGAAAAATACCAAACAACATTTTAAATAAACATGTGCGAATGTACATAAGTATACACACATGCATTGAAAGGGTTATATTTTTCGTTCATTCACCCACACCTTCTTCCTCATTAAACGGGTATGGCATGTTCATCACAGAAGGCCTTCACAATCCCGCCACCCTCATACCATTAGAGAGGCTCTCAAAACCTTTCTGTATTTTGCTGCGTTCGTTACTTTTAGATGCTGCTACATACAATACGTGTATCCTAATAGGCCGTTTTCAGAGCAATTCTCCTCAATGTCCTTCCACTTTGCCATTTGTATGTACTTTACCGCTGTAACTTTTCTTATCAATTATTAGCTACCGCTGTTGTTGCTACTATTAGGAATGTTGTATTAATATCTGTTGTTGTAGCATATCTTAAATTTCTACCATCCTAAAGTCCATATGACTTTCGAATAAAAAAGGTCACTAAGGACCAAATATGCGAGATACGTGTGTGTACATAGGCTTAGTGCGAAGGCCTGTGCACGTTATAGTGAGAAAGTGGCAGAAAGCGATGTAACTGATAATAATGAATGCGTCCAGTGGGTATCTTAAGCTAGCCCAGCTATGATGTTGCTATGTTACTTTTCTTAAGTCACACACACACACGCACACGCATCTAATGGCCGAGTTACATTTTGTATGCTTGTGTTGGCATTTGATAAACAAACGCACTCGCCCAATGGCGAGCAAACAAGTACACATAAAAAGAAATCGTTGCCTCTATACCAGATATGTATGTACATACATATGTATGCATGAATGTATATAACATATGTACGTACATATGTAACGGGCAAGATATGTATGTATGTAGGTATGTACTTTATTTAGATCTCTCTATATATTCATTGCGACCCTTTTTCACATTCACATACGCATGAGCTGCTAAATTGGCATATTTGCTGTGTAATACACATAGCTCTTAACCCAGAAATGAATGGCCTGTGAGTAATGGTTTGGCCAAAAATGAATTGGCTTGCAAGTGAAGAGCTTCCATAGGACTTTGAATCTAGAAACTAGTGACTCAAACGAGTTCTAGGCGCTCAATTCAATGAAATGGCCAGTAATTTTCAGAGGCTTGCTCTGCTTTTCATAAAAAAAAAATTCACAACTTGCCTAAAATCGATCGAATGTTTAGTGTTTCTCATCTAACTGAGCTCTTTTCCCTACTGGGTATTTAAAATTTGCTATTTGTATGCTGAAGAAGTCATCAACTTACGCATTCAACGCATTCGACTCTTACAATGACAACACACACACAAACACGTCACACTCACAGGCGCACATATGGCGATATCTATCTTTTTTGCAAAGCTTGCGGGCTTTTAAAGGCATTTAGTATACATGAGTAGATCCATACCAAGAATGTGTGTAAAGAAGCAACCTTTTTTAAAAATCGTAAATACTTTGCCTGCCGTTTGTTGGAATGAATGGCTCGGAAGTTAATATATCTTGCAGGGCGGGGGCATCAAGCGGGTCAAAAAACTAAAAAAGTCACAAACACTATACGCAAGTCAAATGAGACGCAGGATTTTGTACGCCAGCATGTCGCCGTTGGTAGCGTCGAGTGTATATTCGTATACATATATACATACAGACAGATACATACAAAAACCTGCAGTCAAACATTATATGTAGTCGTAAACTAGCTCACAACTAGTATGAATCACAACCGTAAGTTCGTTTCTGATGCAGAAATATTTTATTCCATTTTGTTTTCAAGTATTTTTTTTTTTTTTTGAATTTCCTATTTAATTTAGTTCTTTCGATTATTTTCATTTCTTTTTCAAGATATTTCAGTTGGCTACTTAGCGCATACATAATTCAATATGTACTCCGTTTAATGGCTTAGCATAGATTTTTTTGTACAGTTAATTGTATTAAAATGTTTTCGAATAAAAAAAGGCGCGAACAAGACGTACTATTTTTGGTACAAATTTCTAGCTTTTTGGACAACTTCGATTTCATTCTAGCAGGTCTACATATGTAGTTGTAAACTAGTATTTTTACTGATCAATGTCGATGATGCTTACATACTCGTACTCGTATGTGGTGGCACTCTTTTGCTTGTTATCAAACCTTGGTGCTTTCTGCTTGCCTCGCACTACACCGCTGCTGTTGGATTAGAACTCGAGTATTCAACTTTAAAATACACGTTAATTTGCTTGAACGTTTGCAGCATTAAACAGTGTTTTGTAAATGCAATTAATTTCTTAATCAAAACTTTTACAATACACATGGAAAACTTTCTGCACTCAAACATACAACAACTCATGTACACATGTGTATGTATGTAAGTGTGTACGAGTACGTACATATATCTACATGTATGATTGTTGTTGAGCATACACCATAAATGCTAGATGCCTTCGAAGTGATACGGACGCACGAGTTTATCGAAAGCGGTTTGTGCATGACAACTTCTTGCGAAAAGTTGTATCAAGTTTAATTGTCTATGTAATGGAAATAGTCATTAGGACTTTCGTTGGTTAGTTGGTTGCAGGGTTGAAAGTTTCCAAGTTATCGAATAGTTGCAAATAGTTTTCTCTACGAAAGTGTAGAATGTTAAAGATTTGATGTAATGGAAATTCTTGTGAGATTTTCCTAATACATGCAACTTTTATTTAAAGCATAAAAATAAACGGTGGTGCAAGTGAATTTTGTGGGAGATAAATGAAAAATATTTGAAAAACTCATTTTTATTTAGAAGTAATATGAGCGAAAGAAAATTTGGGTGTATCCCAATAATATTGCAACCAATAAACTGACCTCTGAAGTTTGAAAGCTTTGCATTGCGTCGGATTGATATTTACCGGATAGCGCTATATTAATATGCCATTTTAATAGCTGAGTAAGATTGGGACTCAGATATTCCGATATTATATACATATGAATTTATATGTAGTACAGGTGCGGATCCAGACTGTTTTTAGAGGGAGGGGGGGGGGGTCGAATGAAAATTGCCATAGACGTTTTTCGTGAGACAAACCAAGTTGGTTGTGGCAGCTACCTTCTCTTATATTCATATGAAAATGTTTGTATTTTTTAAAACTCGTTCAACTGTAATTGATTTGGGTGTGCAGTAAATTAATAAAAATTTATGTATATTTGAGAAGTATAGCTGATAAAGCTTTTCCTTGTAGCTGCTAGGACTTTGAAATCGAGGTTCAGGTTTCTACAGCAAGTTGTTTGCAAGAATAACTCTTAAGCACACTGAGAGAATAGTTCACTTGCGTTCAACCAAACTTTGCGAATGTAAACAAACTCTTTTTTAGTTATTAGAAAATATATATATATTTATTTGTGCCAGATCAATCTTTTCTTGGGCAAAATAAATATTTATATGTGACGCTTCGCGAAGAAAGGTACCTTAGGTTGACATAGGGTGAGGATCATTTGCATATCTACAAGCATGGAAAAATGAGTCTTACCCAAACCCAATGTGAACACAAGGTTCCTCTCTTAGCGAAGAATTACATATGTAATATGTGTTCCATCAGATATTATGCATGAAATATTGACAGATGTATGTGGTGATATTTATAAAAATTTTTTCACGAGTTAAATTTTTGTCAGAAAGTGGCGAACAAAGCTATTTTTTAACTAAATACAAACAATTCTTATTATTATTATTTATTCAGTTTTCACACATAAATCAGAATAACTTAGATTAATAACAATAAAATTAAAATGTAAGAAAAGTAAGGCATTTTTTAAAATGAATTTATAATAGTGTAAAATGCCATCATACATTGAATTCTAGGCTGTGTAGATAGCCGCAGCGAATAAAAAATATCTTTAAAGCCCTGTAATAATACATATGTCTTACCGGCAGAATTCTGAGCTTTCTAAATAGTTCCATGGATTGTTGAAATCGATTAACATTACAAATTTTCCTGATAACACATTTCTGAATAGTCAGAAGACTTTGAATTTTGTTTAAAGATGCACCACCCCAGCAGCTAATACCATACTGACGCTTAGATCGGACTAGAGCATAGTAGACAGTCTTGAGGGTTGCATTTGAACAGAACTTTCTAAGATTATAAAAATATCGAACAGTGGATTGCAAGTAATGCTTTAAGCGGTGGTCAACAGAAATACCTAGGTATTGAAAATCTTTGACTTTGTCGATTGGGAAACACTTGTTGTTACACTTAGTACGTGAATTGGATGATTGATTTCTAGAACAAAACGGACTGTGCAGGGTGAAACGTTTACATTCGGTAGAATGAAATAAAATGTTGATGTCAGGTTGACTTTTACCATTATGATTGAAAAATATCAGCTGGGTTTTTCTACTCACGTAAGCTAATGTTTAGCAAACCAAGCATTCTAGCTGCACGAAAATAAACACGAAATGCAGCATAAGTTTTTATGCAAATTATATATTTACATCTACATTTTTCTACAATGATTTCCAGCTAATGATATGAACAATTTACATAATCTCATGCAAAATCAAATAGCAAAGGCAATTCGACAGTTAATCGTTCTTCATGGTTGAACGCAACCGTGTTTTAATCGGCGGAGCTGCTTTCGCAGAAGCATTACTTACGGCAAGCGTGGCTGGAATTTTAATTAGCATATAAATCGATAAAAATTGTATTTGTTACAACCATCTAAAACTTTTTCTGTGGTTTGTGGGATCAATTCTTTGTCACGATTATTATACCAGCATTCTGACCACACTTCGTAAAACCAGTGAAGATAAAGTACTATTTATGCTTCGGGAGGAACAAAAGTAGGCATTATTCATAATGTTTACTAAAAATCATTTAAATTCTGTTGTTTGCGAAAATTCAAAATATGTTTCCTAGGATAGAGTAGAGTCGATAATGACGCAAAAAATCGTGAAAAAAAATATTTATAGTTCTTGTATCCGCCCTTGATGTAGTATGTACTTGTGGGCGACTCTGCTTCGACAAACTTCAATGCATTTACAAGCATTCCGCTTGTCTGCGCACAAAACCACCAACATTTAATCATGCGATGCATAAGATATGTTCACTTTTGAAGGGTCTTCAACGCTAAATTACCTATACGCTTGTGAACAAGCAAAAAGGTCCAGCACATCGTACGAGTATGTGTAATGAATGACAAATAAATGAGAGCGCATATGCAAACAAAATGACAAGCCAGCAAATACAAAACACAAATTTGCTCTAAAGCTAGAATGGCAAAACGACCGTGAAGTATATGAAATAACCTACAAACCGCTATCAAAGGACGAATGCTGTCAAATATTTTAGGCTTTCAGCTATTTAAGTACTTTAAACTGACATTTTCACTCTTGTTCCACTTCAGAAGCTTGAACGCAGTGTTTGTTTTCTTTTCAGAACTTCATTATTATCAATTTTAAATTTTTTCCAAACTCTCGAAAAGGTACTTCCGCTTTTAGTTTATCTTTTGAGGTTTTGTGGGAGGTTTGCCGTAGCTTGTCGAGCGTGGAGCGCTACCAAAGGAAACCTTATAACGGCACGAAAAAATTTATATTTATGTATGTATGTATGTGCAACGCAAAATGATAAAGCTCTCGGCCTTTATTGAGGGTGCTTTTTTTCTACCTTTTCTAGCTCGTCATTAGCATTGTCAGTGCTCCAAACATGGATCAGGTTTTTATCTACTCTACTTTTTTCTACAAACATTAAATTGTGTCTACGTTACCTTTGCCACGTTTGATGTGGCAGTCAAATATTCTCTAGTCACGAATCACAAACCGTCAGCCATACCAACTGTTCGAGCAAACTAACCAAATATCACAACAAAGCCTTAAACCCCGAAGGACAAACAAAAAGAGGAGAATAAATGTAAAGTAATGACGCAGCAATGGCAAAGGTAAATGCGTTGGTGTTTGGTGCTGCTTTTCTGTTTGACCTTAAGCCCATAGAGTTGGTAATAATTGTCGGACCGACACATTTGACATTTGTTGTCACAACAGCAACAACGATGCTAACAAAGGCAACTTTGAAGAGTTGTCCCTTTGAAGTACATACATTTATACCATAGTTACATACAAATGAAATACCTGTAACGTCATCAACAATAAATAGTTTACTTGCATACTCAACGTGGGCTTAAATTCTTTATTTAAATGGGTGTCATAAATTCGAAATGCCTTAAGGAGGATGTTACATAATGATCCAAAGGAATTGGATATTTGCTATTTTTGCTAAGTCACTTAAGGGTTAAATCGCTACTGTTGCAGGTCTCCAGGAGAATTCGGCTGGCAAGCACTTTGAAAACGGGCCCAATTTTAAAAGTTCGTTGATAATGAATATCATTTAGAAATTTATTCAACCAAGTATGCGTGCGTAGGTTTGCTATATCTTCCGAGAAGTGCTCGTTGTTAGTAGCAACATTTTTCAGATTTAAATATTTCACGAACAGATCGGAGTTCGAACCGGCGCCCACTAGTTGTTAGCACGCACCGCTACACATTCAGCTAAGCCATTCGCTGACTTTCTATTGCCATCATCTATTGGACGAATGTCATTTCTGTCAGTCATCAGCCAGCTTATGATGTTTGACGTTTGGGTTGCGTCAAAATTAAGAGAGCACAGACAAAAAACGGGAAAATGCAAAGTTCTTATAGCTCCCCTTTGGTATTTCCTCTTGTTGCTTCAACATGACACCTTTTTATGTTTGCCTTTTAAAGGAGTAACACACCTACTTCCTTTGTTTTAGTTAACTGTCAAAATGTTTGCGCTCAAGCTTTGCGCGCTTGACATGACCGAACAAGAAAAAGACATTGTGAATAAGAATGACGTGAAATTTTGGGTTTTGACAAAGGTTTAAACTCACAGACGTTACGGCGGCAAAGTCATACAATGGAACTAACTTTTATAGATATGTTTGTATGTATGTATGTATGTACGCACTAATGCAAAGATGTATGCATATATGTACATATATTCGTATTGTAGAGCATGTTAAAGCACGTTTTGGCCATGGCGTGCTTGGCTACAATCTTCAACCATTTTGAAGTGACAAAAATATCGGCATATTTGCCTTAATTTACCTTTTTATTACTTCAGTTGAGTCGTTCCTATGGGACGACTATTGTTTGTTTGGCACATTTTGCGAGAAATGAACACATCAGCTGTTATTTAGTAGTCGAATTAACATACTAATTATCGGAAAGCATGAGGTGGTCGATGGCTGACCCAACCCCAGCTAACTTAAAAACTTTAGTAAAGGCGTCAGCCAAGTGACTGTCTAATAAAGAACTCACGAGTTTAAGTGGACAATGTGGTTGCTTGGCCAATACAAGTACATACTCTCACACACTATAAAATCACTTTAACTAGTCAAGGCAGGAACTTCATGTTGCTTAAGAGCAAGTACAAATGAAATAACAGGCTGCCCACTTTTCTGACCGACTTTATCTGTAATAGGTACATACTCGTATACTCGTAAATTTACCCAGTCCACCAACTAACCAACTAAATATCCAAACAGTCTTGTAACTTTTTCGCCAACAAATTCACAAACAACGCGCACACATGTCTTCACATGTTCATGTCCAGAGCCCATAATTACCCAGCGATTTAAGCCTCGGAATGTCTCAACCTAAACTTATTTCATATATCAAAAGCAGAAAGTGACAAGCCAATGTGAGCGAGCAGCGTGAGTTGTGGCAATATAAAAGTAACAATTTAATGAAAGACGAAAAGCTTTGTGAATGAGTAAAAATGAGGTTGTGAGTTGAAGTATGAGGTCAACGCTTAAATAGCCAAAGACATGTGTAAGAGAGAGAGAGGGTAGAGAGTTGAACGGAAATGTGTCAAAAAAGCGTACCAACAGGAGTTACAAGTAGTGTAAGAAGTAAATGAAAATGATTGCGTTGTGGTAAAATGGGAAAGTAGTTTATTTGAATTTCATGCTTATTCTTTGAAGACTAGATGTCCTCCGTCTAATATCCATCTAGTTCTCTTACTAAGCCGAATAAGTCAAAAGATTGCTCGGTAAATTTTTTCTTATAATAACCATGCCCACATCCAGATTATTACTGGATCACATTGAAGCTGGTCGTTCCGGTGCAGTGTCACCACGACTTCATCTCGGACTAGCCAATTTCACTGCTCACGAGATAGACCGCAAAATGAAAATTTCTCAAGTGGGAAAGTATGATTACAAAATTCGGAAAGTGGACGTTAGGCTGCGAAGGAAATGCTTCTAATCGATAAAATAAAATTGGGTGCGGTGATCTATAGGAACTTGTGTGGCACTGTAGCTCTAAAGTCAATGAATCAGTTGGATTTCTTTTATTTATCTTTGTCAGAGCTTTGATTGATGCAAATAGTTGTTGTATTCAAAAGACCCAATATTGCGAGTTCGAGTCGTAAAACAGCGCAAAAGCGTTGTTCCAACTTATTCCAAAATATTTCCTACAGGGTTATTTAGTCCTTTTACGCTTCTCTAGCAATTTCTGTTCAACTGCTATGCACTCGCACAAGGTTAACTTCATCAGGCTACAAGTGAAGCAACCTATCAAGCAGCCGGTGAATGCCAGCGTGCTAGCCGAGCCACACCAAGTTCAGCCAAGCCAGGCCTGAAAGAATGGGCAATTATGCAATTTGATAATATTTCATTGTTAGCAATAAATATTAATTATTTTCGAGTTGTTACTTTGAGTCGGACGGTTAACGCAACAACGGCAGCAAATTGTGCGCTTTCAAGTGAGCACCATCGAGAGACGTTAGGCGAGGAATGTTGGGACATTTGGCTGACCGAAGAGCGATGATGAAGTGCATTGCGGAGGGTGCTTGAAAGAAATTTATGATAATTTCTGAGAAGTGTAGTGAAATGAAATGAAATCTTGTGCTGCCAACCTGCTGGGTAGCGGTAAATGAAGATGGTGACATGGACGGTGCCTGCGGTGGGATATGCCGCCCAATTGGCTATGCGGTGTACTGAACCACTGACAAATGTTGCGAGTAACCTCAGGCATGCCTGTGCGTCTTCGGTGACGTAGGAAATCAGTGCACAAATAAGTGAACGGCATATTTGTTATTGTGATTGCTTGTTCGAAATGCTGCGCTGTTGTTGACCATTTCCTTTTCGTTATGAGACACTCTGCTTGGTAGACTGCCCGGTCGGCCAGTCGGTCGGTTGCTCCACTCCTTGCTTGACTGCTTGGCTACGCTTGGCTTATTTGCTGGCGCGCAACTTGCAACAATCGCCGCTGTGTTATCGCCTACTATCACACACGCACTTACAAGTCCATTTCTGTCGCAGTGCTACATTTCCTGTGCACGAGTGTGTACCACTGGCAGGCCGAAGCCGGGGCGCTTAGCTACATACGTACGTATTTTATATTGAGGTTAACTACGACGGAAGTGGTTGTCATATATCATAAACATCATATAAATATTCGTGTTATATTTACGATGCTTACAACTGTTACACATGTAACCAGCACGACATGGCCTGGCAGGCCAAATGGAATAGGTGCGCTATGTACCGCTTAGCCACATTCCAACTAAGGCCTAACATGGCTAAGTATTTGGTTATTAAAGTTATAAAAGCACGGAAGTGGTAAGAGTTGTGTTTTTTTTTCGAAAAAGGTCCAATAAATTTGTGTATAATGCCATATTTTAGACTTTCAACAACAACATTGACTCGCACAACTTTCTTGCACTCTGCCTTTCGGTTAAGCTAATTAACAAACTTAATGGTCGATACGTGGCGGACATGCCACAGCGGACAGCTGACGCAGGTGAAGTGCCTGTAGTACCTTTGTGCTGTCCGATAAAAGGTTGGCGATGATGTGCCATACTCTGTAATGGCTTTATTTTTGTGGTTTTTATTTTAAGGGTCAATATGTCAGGAAATTAATTAATGATATCGCTAAAACTTTTTTTACGTAACAAAAAGTTAACCAAATGAATTTTGTATACGTTTTTAATCGTACCCCATGTCTGTGGCAGCGAACTTAATTAATTTTTCAATAACCATACAAAATTTAAATAAAAATAATACGGGCAAGCATTCGCTTCTCTTGTCAAAGCAATTTTGAATATAATCAAAAAGAAAACTCTTTCACAAGAATATCAAAGCTGTCTATTATCAGGACAATAATGTTTGAATACTACACTTTCATCACACCACACTCTTCCGCGCACAGCTCGAAACAAGAGCTAAAGAATGTCTTTAGAAGAAATAATGAAAATTGTTGCCAGTTAACCACAAACGAAGTGCAAACTTCCGACTCGCATAAAGCATCCGACATCGGTTCGAGAGAGCGCAACCACACAGCACTCAACTCTGCGCATACATTACTACTACGAAGCGGCAAACACCGACAACAACAACTAGAAAAAAATTACTAAAGTGCAAAAGTGCCGTCGGTTACAAATCTATCAACTCAACAACTGAATCACCAGCGAACTGCAGCGCTAGCGCGATAGATAGGAAATAAGGAAGCAAGGAAGCAAGGAAGGAAGGAAACAGGATGGCAGTAAGTTCGAGCAGGAGCATTACTTTTGGAACTACACGGAAGCATATACTCGTATGTGTATACTAAAACAAATAAAAGGAATTAAAAGAATTGTAGGAACGACGAGTATGTGCATGCAGTGTGCAAAGTGTGCAGCATAAATAATGACTTTATTATAAAATGTATTACAATTTATCTGTCCGGTTTAGGGGTGCGGTTCGAAGAAATAATAATTGCGTTTGCTACAGTTTGTAATGACTGTTGAAGAAAGGATGTGTGAAAGGGTGCTTGGTAGGTTGGTGGCGGAAATGCACAGGATGCATACGCAACAATTCCTTTTCTCAGTTAACTTACTTAGTTGTTATGAGTTGAGAAGTTTGTTGTCTATGAGTTTTAAGTTTTAGACCGAAGGGGATGAACGATTTTTTTTTATTAAATGATCTAAAAAACGCCAAGGAATTGGACTGATAATAGTCGTCATCTTTTGTAAGCGACTAGCAAAAGAACGTCCAATTCGCTAATAATCAACTCTCTTATATTTTAAATACACTTTACAACACTAGTCTGTCAAAATTAATGGTCGTTTGTAAAATTTGTTAGCAAAACAAAACAAAATGAATAATTATTATAAAAGGCGATTTTACTTACTTTTAAATTTCCCTTGGTACTTTTCAATGATTATTTACAATAGCACCACTTTCTCGCTTTCCAACACTTTCAATGAGGTCGGCTATTTTTTAAGCGAGTTTATTTCAATCCCCTTTTTTAATTCAACTCGCTTATTTTTGTTGTTGCTTTCCACGCTATACTATAAGCTACCTAGTGTTCTTTTGCAAGTCGCTTACAAAAAATGAGGTCTAATGATGTTCGAGAATACCATGACGGGGAAATTCTAGACTCAAAAAGCTATATAGCCTCAAGACTCACGGAAGAGTTTTGAATTAATTTCAGAATTGTACTCAGATGGATATACAAAATTACTTCAATTTGTGTTCAAACACATTTGGTTCCTAGACACCGGCGGCAAGCTATCTGTGATTCTTTTAAGCGCTAAATATACTCAAATATTCCAAGGCCGAGACGTTTTTTGTTAGCACTTTTAATGATGAAAATTTGTTAGTTCTACACCGTAGTGTAGTTTAAGTTTTTGATAAACAAATATTTCATTTATGCACTATCTTCCATGATGTAGGAATATTCCGAGAAAAGGTGAAGGAAACGAAATCACGAGTTAATAAGCTGGAGTTTTTATCTAGAAAGTGAAGATGCGCGAACCTCTACTGGGAATTACCAGCATTGAGAAGAGAAGCAGCAAGAAAATTCTGGATACCACTCGAGTAAAATCTTTACTTCACACAATTGAGGGATTTCTTCTCATTGAAATCAGTATAAATGTCTTGTTCCACATATGCAAATGTTCGAAACATTGTGAATCCAATTGATTTTTCTTTTTTTTAATTGACTTTTTTCTTCTACCATACATTGAATTTTCTATATATTTTCACATGTCCATAATGTAGAAACATAAATGCCGAAAAAAAAGAAAACAAGTTTTACATCTCCTACCCCAGGCACCCACGAGAATAAAAATTAATTCAAATATTAATCTTCTACATGCAAATAAATACATAAATGACAAAAGCTAGAAAAAACGAAACTTTCCAAAGAATTCATAGATTTCGCAGACATTTTGTTGCCAACTGGGGACAAACTGCGGCCAAACAAATGGCGGTGTATTGAAAAAGCTCATAAGAAAGCGCAAGCTAAAAAAAAAAAATGTAAATTACCTACAAAACCAGTTGCGGCGTGACTTGGAGAAGGAAAAAATTTATGATATATTACCACATTCACAACATTTGTTGCCAATTGCGACAAAGCAACAGCGGCAGCGGCAGCAAGAAGTTCCCACTGGACTCGTTTCCATGGTTATAAAGTATGCGTTGGACCTAGGCAGGAGCGAAAAGGTAGTCCATACGAGCATCTGAGATAGCTGTGGCTGAGCGTTTTACATATATATTTATACGGCTAAGGAGGCTTTAAATCCTGGTGACACCGAAAATAGGCTAAAAATAGAGGAAATAAAAGCTATTAAGAGCAAGAAAAAAACCTTAAGGCGCACAAGCGGAGCGAACTAACGCAGTGAATGAAAATTTTAGCAATAAATTTGCATTTTTTCCACACTTTGCACCGGTTGGCTTTCTTGCTGCCGCTGCTCATAAAAGGGAAATGGAATTGAAGGCAGGGGTATGAATAGCTGGCTGGCTGGCTGGCTGGATGGCTGGATGGCTATTGGTTGTAAGCTTTAATGTGGCGCTTAGTTTTTACGCTATAACGCCCCTGAAGCAGCCGGTGTATTTCGCACTATCACGCGCGTACAAACACACACACATACACACAGTACTCATGCAATGATGGCTATTTTGTTGAAGCGTAGTACTCCTATACCCTTACTTGCTTGCTCGTCAACATATCCTTAGCTTCAGCTAGTCATTGCAGCTGCGCTCTTAGATCATTTCCTCTACTTGCCTATTATTCTGTGTGCTCATATTTTCCTTAGCCGGCTGCCACTTCAATTTTCTTAGAGTGGCAGAATTGCGTAGCTGCCTATATATTGCTCTACTTCTTTATTCATTCTTGCTTTATTTATTTTATCCTCTTTGCTTTCTACTCTTGCTTTGTGGCAGTTGTTAGGCTTTACCGCTTTTACGGTGATTTTCAAGCAGCTTCGCAAAAATTATAAAAGTTTGTAGCCGCCGCTGGTGTTTGGATTTATATATTTTTTTTCTACTCAGCTAACTTTACACTTACAAGTGGCGCTCAAATACTCTTACTACTTCGTCTCTCAACTGATGTTGTTCACTTCATCCTAATTTAAATAAAAATTCTGTTAAATTCCTAATAGAATCTCGTAAATTAGAAACAGCATTAAAAGTTACAAAACACTAGACTAGAACGTTCTTGGGTATGCAAATTATGCAGAGCACTGAAATTTATGTTAAATACGGACGGACAAATCTAGTTGCGAAAGAAGGAAATGCAAGGATATACAAGTACGTATAAGGATGTACAAGTACGTAGATATGTGTGTATGTATGTACATATATCTGTCACAAAATCCCTGACAAGAATATGTAATTAATATCTCTACGTACGACTCGATGCTACTTATTTCTGTGCGATGGGACTTTCCAAGCAACTCAACGTCATTTCTGTGTACAGAACTCGTTTAAAAAGTCAATCCCGTTGGAGTTCGACTATTAGCTACATATTTATATACAAAATCATAAACATATATATTTTATAAGGTCTCTGAAGCAGAAATTATAGGTCTTATAGCGTCTGCTGAGAGTTGCTTTCGTTTTTAATTCTAAAAAGAGTAAATCTCTTTCCTCTACTTGTGTTTGGCAAAGCATACTCTGTCGATAAATCTAAATTATTTTAGGTATCCCATAAGCTAATTAATATTAGCAGCACAAGCAAACAAAAACACACAAATTAAAGACTTCTCAATTTGAAAAGTATTAAATCCCAGACTACCGACAGTAGTTTGTTATTAGAGAAGTACCGTCCATATCAAAGTAAGCTCGTGTCTATTGTCATTTGCGCTGACATCAGCAAGCCAGTTAGTAATTTCACGTGCTGCAATACTCTGTGGTGGCTGGCGCAGAGAAAGATTTTGGGTTTAATGACAATCATTCAAGGCGTATCAATTCGGATCAAAGAGAAAATGGAATATCGTAGTTTTGGAAAGATGATCAACACTCGGCCGGAATTAGAAAATCTTTCAGAGTATTTTTGCAATAACTGAGTTTCTGGCTACAACGATTTCTCATTAAATTTACGGTACACAACGACCCAAATGAATTGGAAGGGAAGTTCCAAGTATTATTCAGATCTTTCATTGGAAGTGCTTGCCACTGCTCAATTATCAACTCAAACAGGTTTAAGCCAATCTCGACAGGCAGGTTAACATCCATACATTATTTCGCACCTCTTAACATTCAAGATTTAAATTTGGATTTGCTTTACTATGTATGTAGTATGTATATGCTCTGTTATGATATCTATGTTGTGTATGTACATAATATCGCCTTAGAAAATAAAGCTCCATTAGCATATGGATGAAGTTTTAAAATTATGCGAATAATAGTAGATACTGGCACATTTTGCAACAGCACAGCAATTTGAATTGAAACGTTTTGAACTTTGAACTCTCTCAATAACTCATATTTGGAATGGAGTGCCTAATAATCTAGCAGGAGTACCGTTGGCGTATTATTACGTTATGCATATGTAAAACGAAAGTCGTGTGTCTGCACATTTGCACTCGTATGTATGTATTAGGGATGTCAATTTTTGACATTTTATTGATCTCGGGATTTTCGAGATCAGAAAATAAAATCCCGGGATGCCGAATTTCACGAAGTTTTGATTCGAAAATTTTAATTTATCAAAAAATTTAACTCGTTTGTAATAGTTGCATTATAGAATTACACAAAATAACATTAATTGAACAAAGAGAACGATGTGTTGTAATTCATGTATGTATTTATTGCTCTTTTCAAAAATAATAAAGAAATAAACGAAAAATTTGACACAAATCTAAAATAATTTATACTTCATGTACAAATAAACATATTTTTTTTCGGAAGAAAATGCCATATATTAATATATTAGTATTCAGTAAAAAAATAATTAAATCAAGTAAAATTTAAATACACCATCAGTTCCATTTTGAGCAAGGCAGAATTATTCCTTATTTGGATCAAAATGGAATCTTAAAGAAATAAAAGCTTAAGTGTGTTGTCCTCCAAATTGTACCTAAATTTGTTGCATATAAAACTTGCAGTGCAAAAGCACCGGCTCAACGCTTTTTGCTTGGATTGTCGACAAAAAGTTAAATGATCTCTGTAGGGATTAGCCTTTTTCGTCACGATTACAAAAACTATTAATTTTGTTTACCAAACCCACTGATAAATTGTATGCCATTCCATTGTTGGATAATCGCTCGTTGAAACTTGATGCAATTGAGACTTTCTGTCTTATCCACTTCAAGCACCTCGTCGTTAGTTCTATTGATATCGCTTTCATAGCAAGGCTCATTTTATACTCGAGTATGATATTCTCCAGCTCATTTATATCGTAATACAATAGTTGAAAATTTGTTATTTTTGTTTCTCGTGTTAATTTTTTATTATTTCAATACCACTCTGAAAGGTATGTTTAAAAATTAAATTTTAAATTAATTTTTAAATTTAAAAATTCAAAACTTTTTTCGCCTTGTATTTCATCGGCCGAAACAGCTCAACCCAACAAACGAAAATTATAGGAATTTGGCCCATACATTTAATAGTGAAAATGTTTAGTGTGTTATTTGTGTGTTTTATTCGATGTTCACTGGTTTCTGCAATTTCGGGAATATAATAGACTGATCCCGGTATATGCGGGAGTGGAAATAGGTCAGCATCCCGGGATTGACATGCCTAGTATATATGTTGGTGGCATGTAACCATTAGTAGTTTGGGGGCGAGATTGAACTGTTGCTTACTGTTGAGTTGGGAAATAAGCACCGCTTAGGTTTTCAGGCAGGAAAAGGAGTAACAGAGTAATTACAAGCCATGCCAAGACGGCGCGAGACGAACACAACTCAACAGTGGCAAGCAATCAGTCAGCCAGCAGTCATTCTGTGCATTGAGTGAGTCAGTTGACCGGCTGCAGCGGTTGCAGCGGCTGGCTTGGATGGGAAATGCTAAACCCATCATTACAGCAGTCATTCCAGCGGAAGTGATGGGAAGAGCAACGCTCAAGCAACAGACAAAAGGAAGGGGGTAAGCTGTATTAAGGAAAGTTACATTTTACTGTTGCTGCTGGAGCGGCGTAATAGCAGTGCAATGAAAGCGAGTCGAGACCATTTAACAAATACAATTCCCACTTGGGCAACAACAGAAATCATGGCAAATGATGATTACAGCAACAGCTGACGACGGTAGGGGCAACCCTAACGAATAATGTGAGCCAAAGCGGCAGCTTTATTGCAACACGGTTGTGCCACGAGTAAAGAAATACACACACACACACACATAAGGATACACTCATGTGTGTATGTAAATACGCGCTTGTGGCGAACTGTAATCAACTCAGAAATGTAATAATTTTGCATATCGTCGAAAAGATTGCGCTGCTTGTGGAGGAAAAAGCGAGGCAGGAAAGTGGCCGCGTAGGCGAGTGGATAAGCCAGCAAAAGGATTGTAGTATGTCAGCACAAATGGAATGTGACAACTTACTACACTTTAGGCGTGGCAAGCATGAAGTGAGGCGAGATGTTGCGAAAAACGGCAGAGAAAAGTGATGGCACTCAAGCACAAAGCCCGAAAGGCAACATGAAAGGCGCAAAAAGCTAAAGAAAATGGAGTGGCAATGCGTTGACAGGCGCAAGTCAACAATTCAGTATTTCAACTCTTTAACGATAGCAACAAAATTATGCAGAAACAATAGAAGAAGCAAAGAAATTGCGACTTTGTGAAACTATATTGCGCCAATTATGACGTGAAATACAGAAAGTGGTGCGCAAAAAAAAAAAAGCAGCAACCGAATATAAAAGAAATCTCATAGCAAAAGGATAACGCAGCACTAGGGAAGGAGGGAAAGCGCAGCGGAGGGTTCTAGAGAAGAATGGGCGCCAAGCACTGGGCAGCGAGGGAAAGGGGTGTATTCGCAAAACAAAAAAACAAACAACCGACCCACCAACCAAAGTCACTCAACGCCAGTCTTCCCAGCGACAGTGGCAAGCAAGTCGTAATTGTCGTTGTTGTTTTCCTTTTTTTTCCTGCTCATTGGCATTTTGTAAATCCCTTTTTTGTAAGTACGAGTTCCATAGCTATGCGCAACTTTTGCTTTTGTGCTTCGTTTTTTTTACGCCAGCGGCGAATATGTACAGGCGAGTACGTGCGTGTGAGCGCCCGAAGGTTGGCATATTAATGCGTTGCGTTGCGTTGCGTTGCTGCCTTGCGAGCAGGTCGTCCGAGAACTGGCATTACGCACGCACCATTAGACGCCTTTGTGCGTAGTTTGGCTGATAGCAGCGGCGTCGCTGGAAAGGGGTAAGTGCGGTTGCTAGCAAAACTTTTTTTCGTACTACTTCAACTGCCATTCCGCTTATTGTTCAACTCCGTTGCTTTCCGTCGGCCCGTTTTTTTCGTAATTTTTTTTTGTGAGTGTATGCTTTTGTTTTCAATGGGTTCTGTTGTGATTATGTATTTCTAAGCATCTTTTGTTTTCCTTAGCGATTTTTGTTTTTTACTTTCTACTCAAGTTGTTTGTTAGCATTCATGTCATTCACGCATTGTTCTCCGCCAGCGGTCCTCTCGGATTTTCCAATAGGATTTGCTAATGCGTAGAGACAAGCGTTGATTTTTTTCCGTTTATATATTTTTGTTTTGGGTTTTTGTAAGTAAAGAAAGAGATTGAAATTTAAAAGAAGGCTAGCGCTACTAGCAAGTGGGTTAAATTTATAAAAATCATAACTTTTCATTTGTGCTGGCTTTCCGAAATATGAGCGCTGCAGAATAGAAAGTTTAGAAAAAAAAATGTCAAAGCCCAGAAGCTGCAATACACAAAATATTTGTTTGTATCTTATGAAATTTAAATGTATACAACCTTGCACTTTTAATAAACATAAAAATAAAAATTAAATAAATTCAAATGGTTTTAAATAAAACATTACGAAGAAAATTACCTCAAATATTAACTAAATTAAGCTTGAAAGGGAATAAATGTAGGGTTAATGGACTATGTATATTAGAAAATAGAAAATACTTCACTTTCAATAAATTTAAATAATTTTAAGTATATAACTATATAATAAAACAATTCTCCTCCGAGCCTTGCGGCAAATACGTCTAGAAAATATTTAAAAGATCGTGGAAGGCAGAAAACTGTCACACTTTAACTATTGTTGAAAAAAATTGTTTGTAGTAAAAAAAGAGCGAAAATATCAACCAATGTCTTTATATAAAATGCAAAGGTAATTGACTTTAAAGACTTAACATGTCTTCTTGCCCTTCTCTGCTTAACGCCATACAGCAATGCAGTTTTCATTCAACGAATTTATTTATTCTCAAAAGTCTGTCATTCACCAAGGCAACCAACAAACGATTTGTACAAGCAGGCAAACCCAATGTACACCCTGTCACCCCACACCGTCCGAACAGCGAACAAGAAATGGCTTAACTACTTTTATACATCATCAGCATGTTTATCGGTGCTAACAATTGTTTTTTTCTTTTACTTGGATTAGTTGGTGCAGTTAAGATTTACATCTAGTGCGCAACACACATATTTACATACATAATTCCCATCTCTCTCTCTCATCTGCTCTTCCTGCGCACTTAGTGGCCCTTGAATTTGATTTTGTTTCATGCTATTTTTTATCAAACTACTTATTATTTAGTGTATATATTTTCTTTTAGAAACAATTCCAACTCCTTCGTCTCTCATTTGCCAACTTTTCTAAATTACTGAAAATTTGCATTTTGATTATGCTTTCAGACTAATAAATGGCCCAAACTGAGCACGCCTTCGAACTAACTTTGCACTTTTTAGCAATTTCAATGGGTTACCGAGCGAATGGGCAGATGTGCACGGGTCGTGGTAAAGCGGCATATGTGATGGGGTTAGAGTGCTGTACTTTGAATAAAAAAAATAAAGAATCATCAGCTGGTATTATGTTAGACGAGTGCCAATAGGCAGCATGGTTCAGAGTAGAGGGAATAAAATTGCGCTACATTGGTAAGAAAGTCAATACCAATTATTTTATTCGGCTTGTTTCTACAGCGCGCAGGAAATGTGAAGGATTTTTACATTGTCAACGTTAAGAATAAAGTAGAAAAATAATGCAGTTCTGTGTGACATTTGTGATGAAAATTGATTATCAGTATGATATCGGTAGTCTCAAAATAAACTCTACTAGGTAAATATCCAAAGGCAGGTAGAATAGAAAAAACGCACGACTATGTATGTACATATATACATTTTTTTTTTTCATATATGCTGCGCAGAGTCATGAAAGGCAGACGTTTGTTAAGCATCGAGATCTAAAACTGTTCAGCTACAGAACAAATGCTCATTAGCTGATCGAATAGTAATATATATGTATGTATGTAAGTAAAAAATGAGTCTGAAATATCAAAGGAATCGGAGTGAGTGTTAAAATCCTGACAAAAACAAACGCGCGGCTCATTTAAGTCAAAATTACTGTTATATGGCTTTAGAAAAGAGGCCGCAAATGTCTTAAAATTTGAGAGGGAACGTTTAGTTTTATTTCACCAAGAAGTGATGGGCAAGAGATCAAACCTGTCAGTAACTTTACCAAAAATACTATGCCTAGCATTTCTCTGCGACTAGCAAATGTAGGAAGATAAATGAGTTCTAAATGACTTATATATGAAGGGAGGTTGTACTGAGAATCCCAACGAAAATTTGTTAAAGCAAGAGCAGAAATTATTTTTAATTGACTCTATCCGGTCCGAATAAACTTGATAGCGCGGGTTCCAAACAACATATCCATATTCTTTGAATGCTTTTGACCACCGTTTTATAAATGCAAAAACACCCTTGGCTTTGTTAACTGTAACATTTATGTGAAGATTAAAATTAAATTTTGGGTCCATTGTAATTCCAAAAGATCAACAAAGTTAAACACTTGCTCGAGGTGATGGTTACATATTTCATAAGAAGCCGATTGAACTGCCCTGCGAGAAAAGCACATTACTTTACATTTTTTAAGGTTTAGTGGCATCTAATTTATTTCACACCAGTTAGTCATGCTATTTAAATCCGCTTGTAGTAAGGATCCTTCCTCAACAGAATGATACGATCTAAAAAGTTTTACATCATCACCATACAATAAAATTTTTTGAATAATTTATTACAGAAGGTATGTCATTTATAAAAAGTAAAAACAGAATCGAACCAAGGTGACTTCCTTGCGGGACCCCTGAAAATAGATAAATAATGTTGGAGGAACTATTTTTAAAAAGAACTCGTTGTGTTCTGTCAATGTGGTAAGAAGATATCCAACGAAGGAGGTTAGGTTGAAAACCAAGGAGATCGAGTTTATGGATCAGTAAAGAGTGACTTACTCTGTCGAATGCTTTACTAAAATCAGTGTATATAATATTACTGTACATAAATTCTCTGAAGCCATTTGAAACATGAGTTGTGAATTCAAGCAAGTTTGTAACGGTAGATTTACCCTTAGAGAACCCGTGTTGTGTGCTAGAAATTGTAGAGGATATGGAATACGTTAAATGGTCAACAACAATAGCTTCAGTGAGTTTTCCTCGTTTTTCATCATTTTTCCATCGAAGAACCCACCTAATTATCAAAAAAAAAAAAGAGCAGATATTAAATCACGATTGTATTGTTCAAAATCCATGAGTGGAACTGTGGTACTTGCTCACTGCACATGACTGTTCGCATACAACAAGTTCTTATGTAATCACACCATGTTATCATGCCAACCCTTTTCTTAGTTGCTCTCCTTTTTTACTTTTCTATTTTGTTCATTTCTTCAAACTAATTCGATGTGTTCAATGCAGCGTTCTTCATACTTCAAGTCAGTGATTTGGTCGAAGATCAATGTATGGATGTAACATATACATACATATATGGTAAGTTCACACATTCATACACACATATACGAGTATATTTATACAAAATGAGTTTCTGTATCTACATATGTATGTATGTTAGAATCTTTGTTTGTCCATGCGCTCTGTCCGTTGCACAGTCAGTCCATTTGTTGGTCCATTCGTTCATTTATTTGTTCGTCACTCAATTTTGCACTTTTGTACTTTTGTTCAACGGCTGAGGGTTAGAAACAAAAGCCGCTGCTCATTCGAAGGCGACGGCATCGTAAATGATGAAAAAGGTTACTGCCACTATAAGGAATATAATACTTACTTACTTACTATTCTACATTTACCCATATTATTCGTCTTCAACTTGCAGCTGGTGCCGCTGCTGCTTCTTCTACTTTTACTTCTTCTGCGCTTACTTAACATAAGTATACTGCGTAGTTTTTCTTACTATTGACTATTCTCTGTTTGTGAATGTGAGTGTGTGAGATTTTTATACCGTTGCCTTGCCGTTGTTGATAAGAACAATGGGATCCATTGTGCCCATATTGCAGAAGATCGCAGTCAGTCATTCGAATGGCTGGACACTTGGCAGCAAAGCGTGAATGAAGTCAGAGAAGGAGAAAATCTGTGATGGGGTGAGGATGGTTAAATGTTTGGTTGCTCGCTTGGTTGTTTGGTTGACTTGTTTTCAACGGCATCAACGTACATACATACATATTTATATGCAGAATGTTCGGAAATTTATGGGCGCACTTAAAACGATAACAACAACAAAACCCAAAACCAAGAGCTATAACACCGACAAAAACAAAAACGAAAACAACAAGCAAGCTATAAAGTAAAGCAAGTAAAAGTAACAATAGTGCCCTACTGAAACAATGGGGGAAACTTATGTTGAAAAGTCGTTCAGTCCAGTTGGTGCACTGAGCGCTGCTGCTTGAATGCTTCACTGACTGGAAAACCATAAAGTTAAGTCAAAGTAAATGGAATGCTTTATAAGCAACCCTGCTGCCTCTCAGCCACCACCAACGTTGCTAGCTACACTTCAACTAAATACAACCTCCCCAGTGTGCTACTTAATCGCTTTGTGTAAGCTTTTACTATTTAAAAAGTAATACTTAGTTCAGTGTAAATTTTTGTATTTGAAATGCGCAACAGTTTTGTAATTTTTTCTGATGGACAATCGTCGATTGGCGTTCCAATCTGCGCGTCAGTCATTCTTTTTAGCCCACTGGTGTTATGCGCAGTAAATACAGATACAGCAACTCCACAGTTGCTGCTTCCTCTTCTTTTATTTTGTTTATTTTATATTGGTTTACTTGGTTGAGTTGCTTTAAATTTGCCGCGCGTCAATCAATCAATCAAAAGCTATGATAAAGTCAGTTCTAGGGGAAGATATGTGAGCATGTGTGTATGAGTATGTGGCTAAAAGCATATACAATTATAAAAGTGTGCAAAATGAAAGGGATAATTTTGATTGGGAAATTTAAACTGCGAGTCAGTGGAATTTTACCCAACTAAATATGGTAAATGTAAAAATTGAAAAGAACGATCCGCAAATTCTTGGAGTACACGCCAAGCATTCGAACATTTGTCGGTGAAAGTTCGCTGATAAGGTAAAATACCCAAGAAAACGTAGTTTCAGAGTACCATAAATATCTTACCGAGGAATTTTTATTGAAATATGAAGTTCTATCATTTTTACATGTACATAATCACGGTAACTATGGAATTTAATACATGTAATTATTGATTATATAACAATTTTTCGAACCCTCTGCAGATAAGCTATTATCGACGAATAAAATATTGTCTTACCCTGTTTTTAAAAATAACTCGTTGTATTCTGCCAATGAGGTAAGAAGACATCCGAATCAGTACCCCGTCTCTGTAAGAAATCGACAAAATTGTCGATTATGCTGACGTCAATCAATTCGATCCAAATTAGTCGATTGATCGAGAAAGAGTGTTTCCGTAAGAATTAATCGAGAAAATATGGAACAGTGAGAGAAATGGAATGCCAATCGACAGGAAATTCATGACATCGGATTAGCAATTACATATTTAAGAAAATCGTATTGTGAAAAATGAGCGTTTTGACCAAATTATGTAAACAAAACATTTATTATTGATAAATAAAGATTGTTTCTATTTCACCTATGAGTTTATTGGTAATTAGTAATCCGACCCGACGTATTTTTTTGTAATAAAAATACATAAAAGCTTTTTTAATTATCCATATAAAATATGTTAACCATAATATACTTACATGGGTCTTTAATTCCATCAGCTTCCATTTTGAATTAAACGAACTGTGTACACAAACACATGCAAGTCACTTAAATAAGCAATTCTCATCACCTCAACAGCAAGTGAGAACAACAATCGGCAATATTTCATTTCATTTGATTACAGAAACCCGTTTAATCGAGTGTTCCTACTGAAATGGAATGGAGCAAATCAGCTGACAGGGTTGTCGATCAATTCGACTAATTTTATTACAGAAACACAATAAGTGAGTGTGACGTCAAATCGAGAATTTCAATCGAGAACATCGATCGAAATGAGTTACAGAGAAGCAATCAAATCAGTGACAATTCGATGTACCAAAGTCTTGCAATCAATAATTTAATTTGCAAATTTGGCGTAAAAGCAAGCCGAAGGCCTTGGCAGCTGGTGCTCCTTTTTTTTTAAGTAAAATAATAATTGTAATAATTGTATTATTATTTTTCTGATAATAAATTAATAAAATAAATAAATAATGTTTATTATTAATAGTACTACAGCATTGCAAAAATTCAAAGTTTTATAAATATATTTAACTTTTTAAATAAAATACAATTATAAGTGAATAAAATTGGAAATTGTTTTGGGGATTTGCAACATAGCTATTGTTACTTTTTTAATGATTAAGTTAAAATATTTTCAGCATTATCACGTTAAACATTAATTAAACGTTCTAAAATGCGACGACAGCGAAAACATGTTTACTGCCATTGTGACATAAACTCGTTAATAAAAAATTTTCTACTGTTTTGAATGCTTGAAATTTTTGATAAAAGCAAACCAGAGGACATGTACACTCGCAATTGTGCTCATTTCGTTATATTCATTAAAAAATTTTAGTTAAAAGTGATTTTTACTACGCATTGTCGTTAATAGCGCGACACGTTAAATTCGGTTTGTATTAACGACGCTCCAATTTTGCGCGTTTTCATTAAGTTTTTGATTGATTAACGCGCGCTAAATTATTCACTTATTTTTCAACTTACCTTTTATATAAATTTTTTGTTCAAGTTCAAAACACATTTGACAACGAGATATAATCTACGCGACCTCTTATAAGAAAGGCGCAACTTCACGCGTTGGCGGCGCCACCAAATGGAGTGATTGACTTCAAATTAAAAAAAAAAAAAAAACACTTGAATAAAATCGGAATATCGGGAAAACCACACACTTTCATGAAATATATTCATTGTAGAATTTGTAAAAGTAAAAAATTGTAATATTCAATAGCATATATGTATGTATATATTTTTGTCAACAAATAAAATTCAAATCGTCGCTAATAGTGTAGGCGTCGTTAATTGGGTATTTTAACTTATAATTTTTCGAGCAACAAAGAAGACATCATAAGCACTCCTTGAAAGTAATACACAAATTTTTTATGCGTTCGCTTCACAAAATAAATTTTAAGAGTAATTAATAAAATTAGAGGTCTGTGAATATTGGTATAACGAAGCAAACTTGAGGATTATTGACTCTGGTTTAAATATTTTTTTTTTTTTGCTACACCAAAGCTGAAGGTTCTTTTTTATTAGATACAGCTATTTTATTTATAAAGTAATTGTCCACCTATACAACTAAAATTCCATGTATTCGTATGTGCTACTTTATATCTGCTTACAAATAATCCCTTTTCTAGAAGTATATCCTCAATTTATATTTCACAGTTACTCTCACTCCATCGTGATTTTGTATAGCACAGTCTTATCTCCACAAAAAAAGGCAATTAAATGGGCGTGAAGGAAAAAATATTTATTTTCACCATCACATTTTAAATTGCTATACAATCATTCTTTTCGTCATTAAATTATAAATGTAGATACGAGTATGTACAACATTACAACCCTTTTTCTGAATTTTTTATAACCATAAAAGGGACTTAATGTTCGTAAATACGAACCCTTCATGATTCATTTAAACGCTACAAGAAGAAAACAATTGTACAATTACAAAAGAAATGTTAGAATAAAAAAAAATTTTAAAGTCGATTTTTTATTTAGAGCTACGCATAGGATTAAGTTTATAGTTCTTTTTTTATTGCCTTTTTAACTTAAATTTTTTTGTTGGCATTGCAGTTGAGGCAAACTGACTGTGTACGAGTATGAATGTTAAATTCGTTTCTACTTCTGATTATAGGGTGAAGTAAAAAAAAATGGCGTCATAAAATGCGTGAGTATTCCAAAGTTTTGTAATGTTTTTGCGACGCCTCTAATGGTCAAATTTTATACGTTGTAAATACTTACAGGCCTATTCTCATTGTTACTGGTAAAGTACATTTTGTCACGTATTTATAACACCCGAAATTGAATTTGGTATTCTAGAGTAATGGTTACAAAGCAAAACTTTTTTTCAATAAATATTTATATAAATGTGAATAAAGACTTTGTCTTCCTTTTTTAAATAATTAGTTTCTCGCACCCATTTTACACGTGTCTTCATAAACTTTCGTTATCTTAAAGAATTTCTATAGGTTAAAATTGAAGAAACATCTTCGCTTAATTTAAAAATTAATTAACAAAACAAAACTAAACAGCTGTTTTTTTAGTACTTCCTCTTTCACAGGTTTACAATATTTACATGGTTACAATGAGCGTAGAATACGAAATGGTTGGTTACAAAATTTACTGAATGGCAAATTTTAATACCCCAGTAAATTTTATTACCTCGCTGGAACAGACCTATTATTAGACTTTTTTGATTCTACTGCTGCTTGCTATTCCCAAATGATAGTTTGCGTGATTTAATAGCACAAATAAATTTCTCTAGCTTTCTCTAAATATGTGTACGTGTATATAATTTCATAAATAACTATGGACATATATATTAATGACGCTTAAAATCTGCAATTTAACATAAAAGCAATATTTTCCTAAACAAAAGCGTTGCGCAGTTAATTTTCCTAATGACTGAAACCTAATAAAAAAGCACATATATGCTTACATAAAAATTAAATTAAACTCAGAAACAAAAGGACAAATACAAAAAAAAAGGAAAACACACCAAATTACAATTGCCGAAAGTAATAAATGAACAATAAAGCGAAAATAGCTTAAATGCTTATAACAATAAAAAATAGTATGATTCGGTATTCGAATCAGTAAGAAAAAAAACCCTAAATGACCCGGAGTGTTTTTCCCGCACCACCATATTTCACTTACGTTCGACAAATACATCGCCTCGTTTAGTTTGGTTATATAATCGACGCCAAAAAAAAAATCTGTTGTTGTTTTTATGTAAACTTGAAAAGCTAGAAATGGATTTTAAATTATTTTTTTACGCTCATAAAAGAATCTCGTAAAACTGAAACAAAGGCCCAATAAAAGTGAAGACTTTATTGCATTACTTTTTTGGCTAATGGAAAATGCCATAGGAATGATGGATTGCAAGCATTTCATACATCATAAAATGAGGAAGAAAATTTAAATACGATTATTGAAAAAAATATTCAAATACATACTTATGCACATTAGCCTATTCAACCCGCTGTCTGGCGTATTTTTGTAAGGTGATTTCGAAAAGAAATATTTCTTAGCCAACTTAGGGGTCGTCTTGTGCATTCCTCGCCTTGTTTTACTAGTCGGCACTTATTGGGTGTAAATAAACACTTATCCTCTGAAAAAAAATCGGTTTTTTGAATAATTTTAATTTAATTTTTGGGTTAAAATAGTGTCCATTTGTTGGCACTACAGCTGTTGCGCCGATACACTTTTTTTCTAATACACTTTGTGGTGAGCATGAAAAGTAGGCAACAGTTTTTTTTAGTTTATATTATAACGCCGTACTTGAATGAAAGATTTAGCGAAATAAATATTTAAACACGAATGGTGATGATTTTACTGAAAAGTTCGATTAATGAAGGTCTTAAAATTACGTTTTTAATCATCAAAAAAAAAAAAATTTGTTTTAAATTCCTTTATTCAAGTATGAGATATTTCAGTTTTTAAGTAGCCTGCAAAAAAATAGATCGATAGGTCACATGGTTCTTGAGAAAACTTGCTAACCGGAATAGGACTTTTTGAAAAACATTATTTTGCGATAATCGCGTTTAAACTTTTGCACGTACTTGGGGACAATCGGAAGGAACGTGCTGTTGACAGCTGTAACTTTGGCTCAAGTGCTCGGATCTTTATGAAATTTGGAGAAAATAAACTCAAAAGGATATGCAATAAAAATTTTTTGATTTTTCAAACAACAAAAGTGCATATAACCCCTTAAGGTGTTGCACATTCTCCAACCTAAAAATGTAATTCTTGTTTAAAGTTTTTTTTTTACTTTATCAAGGCAAACAGTTCTTATGCAATTCTTGTTTAAAGTTTTATTTTTACCTTATCACTAGATACATTTCTTATAATATATGCGGCATTTTTTGTGTGATACATTAATGTTTTCGTCTGTTCAAGATATTATGAAAAGGATAAAAAGATTTTTTTTTTTGAATTGCCATTAAAAATGCTTTAGACTGATTGATGGACGCCGAGTTTTTTTTTTCTTGCACTGTCTATTGTTAATATGTATGTAGGTATGTATGTATTATATTTGCAAAAGAAACGAGGAATGATAGGAAGTTCTTGCTTCTCGTCCTGAAAACCAAATTTAAAACATTTTGATATGAGAAAGTTGTTAAAACGCTGCAGTCATTTCCATCGCTCGTTCCTGAACTAGAAACTAATAGCCTTTCTTACTTTTCACGAGGACATGCTCATATGTTTCCCTCATCAATTAGTGTCAAATATGACTTTCATATGCAAATTGGACTGTGAATACTCAAGTGCACATGCAACTGCCAAATCAATTTACACCAGCAGAAGTGGCCAATAACTTTTATGGAAATTGAGCAGCAAGGAATGCTCGTACATATGTAAGCATACAAAGCATAGAGACGAGCCACTGGCAGCACTGGTGGCCATCACAACCCATTACGGACAACTTGCTACCATAACGGCCAACTTGGACAATTGGTAATACAATTACGCTAGCTTGCAGTGTAACATGAGCTAGGTGGAAGCGCTAGTCACCAGTCGTCGATCGCCAATTGTCAGTCGTCAGTTGCCAGTCGCCAGCGGAGCGATAGCGGCGCATAACTAGCTGAAGTAGTTGAGAACGACTTCACAGGCGTTTTTAAGTATTTGGGGGTTTTCCACATATTGCAAATGTAATTGAATGCGACATAAGAAAATAGAAATTGCTTTCACATTTCCACATTTCACCAAAGCAAATGTAGCCCGTTTCCCAGCCAAGCGTCAAGTGAATTGTTTTTTTTTTTTGGTTGCGAAATTTTCAATTTGCCTCGATATCATTTCTATCTTTTGCTATGGCGTTTTAAGCTTATTGCATTTTCATAGTTTTTCGACACTTGCTGGCGCAAAACTTGCCACTCAGGTTGGTACGTCGCTCCCAATAGAGTTTATCGTAAGCAATGCTTCCGTTTGCGCCATTATTGACGTTCTTATCGTTGCGTTTTCCAACGCTATACATCCAACTATTACCAACTCTATACATGCATATGTATGTATGTTGAACTGTTTTTTTTTAGAACTGTTGTTGCTGCCATTAAGCAAAGAAATATGAAGCACAGAGGCCATGGGGTGAATCGAGAAGTTGGAAAAATCGGATTTTAACTGCCAACTGTCATGCTTGTCAAGTGAGAATACTCAAGGCAGCTGAAGTGGAGCAGACAGCGGCAGGCAGGCAGGCAGCAAGACGCGCGGCCCGGCGTGCAAAGCTTGGCTTCATACCGCATGGTCGGTCGACACACACACACAAACGTAAGGAGAAACTGTATTTCGAACTCGCACACAGGAGTGGCGTTGTTGGCGGCAGTGACAAGGCGCACTTGAAGCCCAAAAGCTCAGGCAACTCCAGCGGAAGTGAACCCAAGTTGTAGCACACGCACACCAACATATGCGTGTGTTTCCTTGCCGGCTTTCATATCAACTAAAATGTCAGCGACAATTGTTGCTGCGTTCTCGCTTTGAACTGTGGTTGTGCCTGCTCTGTCTGCCCTTTGTTGCTTTCATATTTGCGTTTTCGTCGTCGTTGGCTTTGCTCCCGTTGCTGTGATGAAAATAATTTTGTTCAACTTCCATGTTTGCGTTTGACTCTAATGCGCATTGTTTCGTGGTGTGTGTGTGTGTGTGACTTGAGTTATTTTCTTTCCTGCTCTACTGCCACAGCATTGTCCTTGTGTTGTCAGTCATCGTTTTTATTTTCACTAGCCATGTTGGTGTGTTTTTGTTGTTGGCAATTTAAATGTGACACTCAAATTGACGCGAGACACGCAAATAGAATTGTTGCAATCTAAATTGGTGACAACACCAAACCAAACAATCAACCGAAGGACTCATGCAACCTGCCAACAAACCAGCTCACCGACCTCACTCACTAACCGCACAACTACATACATACATACGCGAACGCATGCACAACGTATGGAAGTAGTTTAGTGTCAGCAACTTAAACACAAACAGGCGAAAATATCAACTGTTGGTAAATCAAGAAATGTGATTATGAAAGTGCCAACAACAATAACAAGCAACCACAGCGAAATACGGAAAATATTTCAGTGAAAATGGGAAAATGCTTTCATAGCTTGGCATTTAAGAGAATTAGACACAAAAAAAATAACATTTCGTTATTTAAGGTGTTGGTTTTTCCATGGTGATGTCAAAAAATAAAATGAAATCACTTATGTATCGGGTAAAATGTAGAAAACACTCAAAGCGTATTTGAAAGAAAGAAAGGTTCGTACTAGTACCTTGCACAAGCCACCTTGATTTGCTTTGGACACAATAGATTCGGTCGCACTCACAGTCTTGAATCACTCAACAATAAGCGAGTTTGATGGTTGAACTGCAATACAATCCACTCTTCTCTTCTTTGGCATGAGCGCTCTTTCTTGTATTTATTTTATTGCTTTTCGAGTCAAGAGAGAGGCAACACTAATAGCAATAGAAATTGTTTAAATGACACCGAATCATTCGGATGTTTTGCTTCTTCCGTTGCCTTGCTTTACGTTTTGTTCATTCTTTGATGTGAAAACAAGACATCGTAATAGCCGAAGTATATCATAAAGTGGTATAGTTTTCTGAGTATAAATATGTAGTAAAATAAATAGGCACTGTAAAATCTATGCGAATTTCTTCAAATTATTTCAGTGCACATATCTAAGTGTAAAAGTTGAGATCAGTACACTCGGGTTTACTTTAAAAGTGTGTAAATAGAAAAAAACATGAAAATCGCGTGAAACATGCACAATTTACCGATCGCCTATGTTGTGTAAATATTTTATAATGATATCGATTATCAGTGGCTCACTATAAAAAATATGTCTTAATTTTTACTATGGGAGTATACATACGCCTATTTAAAATTTAAGCTAGTTTTTGTTGGTTGTGGATTTTTTAAGTTATGACACTATTGATGTAAATGAACGATTGTACCATATATACTATACATGTTCCGCTAGCAGATTGATAAAATTCAATATTTCAGAGTAGTTTTAATTCCGTTTTATGCTCCTAGTAAGTATATGCTCATAGTAAGTGCGTGCAAGTTTAAGGCCATTTAAATGTGCAAAATCCTTTGCAAGATGCATGAATAAGGATTTTAATATTTTACAGAATCCTAAATAAGCATTTCGTAGAAACAACTTACTACTTACTATTGCTTTTAACGAATTTGTTTGCCTCAAACGGGATCCACTTAAGGATATTCGATTTTCTATGATCTATACTCTATTTTCATTAATATTTCTATACGAGTATAAAGCCCATTAACAATCAATATTCTATGAAAGTAATGTTGATGGAAAATACACATTTTACCTAAAATCAGTTTCCGCAAAATTAGAGACAATTTTTGTAACGTATGAAAGTAAAACCGTTGATGATTTTTAATAAAACCTAACCATAATTACTTGATATACAGGCTATTAACTCTTTTTTATAATTTATGTCGTTTGTTAAATTATAGTTTCAATAAATGAATTTAAAACATTTACTTCTTTAATATTTTCAAATAAAAAAAAAAAATTTATCTACTGAACACTTTAAAGTCAAATTAAAATCTATTGCCTTTCAAATCAACTGCCATTCGAATCAATTGCCTTTCGTGTCTATCCCTTCTTGCTACAGTGTAGTGAGCGACATTCTCACACTTAGTTTACTTGCTGTTCTGTTCAAACATTGCGTTAGTGTTGTGCTAATCAAGTCGCCGAGTTTCAAAATTGTGTCTTCAAACTGAATATGAGTGATTAGTTGCAGCAGTCTAGTTGATACATATTTTTTATAGTTTAACAAGAAAAATCTAAATATTATAGGGGATAGCTCGAAACAAGTTTTGATCACGTGAAACGGTTTCTGATGCAATCTAAATAAGAGTATCGAGCATAAAGCACTTGCTTCGTTTGCAAGTAACAGCCTAATCAAGATCGAAATAATCAAGCAGTCTGGCGAGCTCACTTACATCGATCTACTTTGAGAAAGTAATTATCAGCGTTTTTCTTTCGAAGACACGGTCGTAAGCTTCTTGCACGTGGAAAGTCGATCGTGACCTTTTGCAGAAAAATAAAAATGGAGCAGTGAATAAAAATTGTTATTTTTTCGTATTAAATACCTTTTTAGTTAAATTGAAATAAATAATAACTAATAAAATATAATAAATAATAATAATCATTTATCAGTCTTTGAACATCGTACTAACGATTTTCGCTCAGAAGATTGATAAATTACATTATTGCTTATTACCACATTTCCAAATATTTGAACAATGAAAACTTCCTGGTCCAATTTCGTTAAATTGTCTTAATGAAAATTCATTTAAATTTAAAAATAGTAATTGGTTCAAAATCCATTGGCTCCGCAAATATATTTCGGCGCACATTTTTGCCAGTTTATCAGCTTTGGAAGACGTCTTTACGTTCTACTTGAAATATACGCAAGAGTGGTGCTTTTCTTTTCAAAACTCCTTTCGTAAACTAATAATCTTGTTTTTTGTTTGTTTTTGATGCCGACAGTACTTCAATTTTTATTCACATACCTACTTAGGTTTCCGTTTTATTTTACTCGTGTTTGCATTTCTAAAAGCAGTTTTTCACATTGTTTGTAAATATTTTACTTTCTGTGTCTTGTTCATTTAGTTAATGCTAAAGCGCGATTTTCCTCACATGCTAGCAGCATATTCTTAGTAAACCAAAAAAAAAACACAATTTTCTTCTGACATTTTTGAGCACATAATTCTGACACTTTTCTGGCTTTTCAAGTTTTTCATGAAAATTCCATTCCCCTGCTGGACATTACCGCATATGCCAATGCAGATGCGACTGCATGTTTCAGCGCCATTTGTGAATGCTACGACGCAAGGATGACGACGGTAAATAAACAGAAAAATAACAAAAACAACAATTGAAAGCAACACAAATGGCAAAGGAAAACAATAATGGCGGAAATGGCAGCCAAAGAAAATAGCAAACGAAGCCCGCAATGCTTTTTTTCCACTCGACTCACAGCACACATGCCCATAGAGCCATACAGCCATACATACAGATGCACATACATACATACATGTTTATGGATAAGTGATTGTTTTTTTTTTATTATTTGTGTGTGTGGCTTTCAACCATTCTATTGACTTTGAACTAAATTTGTGGCCACTGTGCGGCGCTAATATCGCCACTGACTATGGCTTTTTATTTGTTATGCATTGTTGCTTCTACCTACCCCCTATATCATCGCTGCTGTTGTTATTGTTTTTGTTGTTGTGCTTTAGTAATTGCACCATGGCGCATACTTCCCGTTGTTATTTATCTAAAATGTGCATGTCCACTAAAATGTAGATACGGCGAGTCCATGCGACTCGTTAGCAGTCACATTGGTGTCACCTTTGCCGGACGCGCTGCTGGCCAATGCTTCGCCTCCGCTTCTGTCTCTAAATAATGGTAGCATTATGTGACCAATGGTAACGATATAAATTTGTTATGCGTTGAGTTGGCTGTTCGCTGATTTGTTGTGTCCTTTCGTTGCTCATAATTTATACAGAACGCGCTATCCAATAAAGGTTGAGATAACGGCATTAGGTAACGGTGGCAATCAAGCAATGTCAACGTAACCACAATTTATGTGCTCTCCAAACGTTCACTGGCTCAGTGGTAGCAAATGAAAATGTATGTACGAGTACTCGTATTTGCTTGATTCCATCATTACGTGCATCTGCATATTGTTTTAAGTTCAAATTGTTATTGTCATTGTACAACTATTAACATGATGGATGTGATATGCAATTAACCGAACCGCAGCAGTGTACCTCGCAGGAGGGGTGGCATGGAGCAAGCTGGACAGTTAGGAAATCATATCGAATTATATTCAAATGCTAAAAAATGCTTAGTGGCATTTGGGTGTAGTTATTAAATCTATTATCTAAAATTGGTTGTTAGAGATAAGTGTCCTGTATCAATATATGTTGCATTAGCGCGTCACATATAAAACATGAACTTTTAAAGGAAATCGCTTTCAGTTTTTAAACAATTTAAAAGCAAAATTTCAACGGTTTGTAGGAAAAAAGAGAATTTTACTCCTAGTTACTCCGTCGAATTTCCAGTTGAGTCATAATATTTACAAATACCTCACCCCTCCAATCATCCATTTTAATCAACTTCATTTGAACACTTTATCATTCTTTCACCCATGCCAGTGCAAATGAATTATTTCAATTATTAGTAGCTGCTACACACACACACACACACACACATCCACACATAGTTTTAACCAAAATTGGTGTCCATTGTATTATGCGGCACTTTAGTATCGGAATATTTGTTGTTGTTGTTGTTGCATTTGCTATTGTCGCTTAAACACGCATAGTAAATAATTCGATCTCACCTGCAGTGTACATTTCTCATTTTCATGGTAAACATTTTTATTGCTTTTGTTATTTGCTTGTTTGCTTTTCATAGCCAACATTTCTGTGAGCGCAATTGAATCCTTTTGAATTTTTCAGTTTCATGCGAATGCGTATTTTTGTGTGCACGAGTACTCGTATGTGTGTGTGACTGAATGTGAGCTACATACATTCTGTACAATAAATTTTTTACCTTTTAATTAAATGTGGCAACGATATTTGACTTTGGCTAGAATTGAAGTGGCTTTGCAATTGTGATGTTGTTATTTATTTGCATTGTTTGCGAATGTTTCACAGTCATGAAAAGAAGCAATTCATTTTCTCTACCTTCAATGCATATTTGCGGCAATATATTTGTAGTCCCAACCACATGACAGTCGAATGGATGCTCCACTAGCAATGAGTGGCCGGACAAGTTATGGGTGATTAAGCAAATTGTAATTTTTCGTTAATTAATGTTTAAATAAAGCGACGATTCGACATGTTCTAGGTGGTGCGAGCGGTTTCCAGTAAATTGTTTCACACACCAAAGCTCACTCGTGTTTCAGGTAAATTTTTTATTAAATTTGCAATGCGAGAAAATTCGAAAGTAAATGGTAACCGAAAACAAGTTAGCAAGATGCACTTAAAACTAGTCTTCCAAGATTGAAATTTAGTATCCAAAAATTTTGGTACACCGAAACATAATGCAGCAAGGAGTTTACAAAATAATCCGTTGAAAGCTCAACAGTCGATAACCACGAAAGAAAAAATTCAAATGTCTCTGTTAAACACGTAAAATAATTTGTATTTGCCTTTAAAGAAATATTCGCTGTATCCTTCAACTTCGCAAGTAATAATCGCTCGTCATCCAAACAATTCAACCGAAATTACAAATATTTAAATTACACAAAAGTCGTTGAACTTCCTTTGAAACTAAGCAACGCTTGGCAGCATAATTACAAGAATAATAACAACAAATCAAAGGGAAACAGCATTACAGCTGTGTTGGCCTATTCATCTACTTACAAATGCCATCACATCAGTCATCTCCAATTATAATATGTATCTATTTCGTCTCAAAAAAAAAAAAAATCTGCCCAAGACTACGCGCAGGAATGCTGAAAATAGAGCAGAGTGAATGAACGAGAAAACAGGAGGGGAAGAAGAATAAATTGAAGGCCGAAATACAAAAATCCGTTCCGCTAGTTAGCTTGCTTGCCAGCCCTTGATTGCTTGCCTCATTCAGGCCGGGTACACCGGGTGGTATGAGCGACGCGCAAGTGGTCGAAATGCGGACCATTCGCGCTGATTGCAACTCATTTATCATCATAAATCTGGGGCTATGCAAAAATATTTCAATTGGAAATTTTGTTTTTCAAGCCTTAGGGGCCAACTGCAAACGCTTTTACATTCTTAGCATACCATTGACATAACAGATAGTGAAAATAATAATAAAACATCGCAATTGAGGCAAACAAAACTATTTATGTATTGAATAAAGTGGGCTAAATATAAGGAAATAAAGCACGAAATCAGCAAAGTAGACGAAACTAATTTTATTGTTGGCATTATGCGATTCATGGAACGGGGCCACTAAACCACCAAATGTGATTCATCACTGTATGGCAGGTCGCTACAATTTACCACAAGCACAAGTGTCCAATACGTGATGGGTGTATCCTCGACGCTGGTGAAGTGGCGGGGCCAGAGTGCGCTGCGCAACAGAACAATCAAGTTTTTGTTTTGGGACACAAATCGCTTGCACGAGCACATGAATGTCACGCCATGCTTTTCTCATTTGCTATATATACACTTTTATTTTATTTTTTTTTTTTTTTCTTTTTTTCCTGGATTCTTGAGAAGCTAAGCAATCAAGATCAGATTGAAAATTAATGAGGTCACTAAAAAAGTTTACCAAATTATGCAAGAATGCCAAATACGTGCAGAATACAAAAAACTCACAAAAAATATCGCAAAAAAAATCAGTGTATTGTTAAAGTAGAAATTGTGCGCTTGCCTTTGGATTTTATCGTAAGTGATGGCAATGGTAATAGCTTAGAAAAGTTAAGGACACTTTTTTTTTTGCTTGGCGTAATGTGTATGTAAATACGTTAGAGATATTATAAATACTTCCGCTGCGTGCCGATTTGCATAATTTAAGAATTGACCAAACATCATTGAATATATTTGAATATGAATCGTGCGATAAAGAAGATTTATTGCGGAACTTGTTGAAGTTGGCGCCTAAGTGAGTAGCGAAGTTTTTATACTACAATGAATAAACTGGTGACATTGGGTATTTCGATTTGTTATGTCAATACAAATTCGATTAAAACGCTGTGATTAAATTAAAACAGCTAACAAATAATTATGTGTGACAAGTTAATGAAGTAGAAAAATTAATTTGTTGATAGCAATTGAGTTGGCTATGGTGGTGAATGATATGAACTTAAAGCTTAGAATATACTTAGTTCTCAAGAGAAATCACAAGTGATATTTTTCATTATTTCTGTTTCTTAAAAGTGTGCTTTGCATATTTTTTCGTAAGAGCTTTATAAATATTTAAGAAATTTGTATAGAAGAAAATTTCAGTTTCATTTCTTGAGCGTCATTTTATATGAGTTTTTCGATTTTCTTAAGAGCCGTGTACTATGCTTAAATTGGGAAGAGAACAAAGTTTCTTTAAAATTTTGAAATGGGAAAAATCATGATACAAATAATTTTAGAGGTAGTTTCACTTTGAATTTTTTGACAGAAACATTGTTCAACGGCAGACCCAAAATATTGCCAATACTTTGAAATAGACATTGGTTTTTTTAATTTTAATTTTATTGTATTTCAAACACAAAACGTGTAAATTTTCTATATGTTCTTATGTTTCATTTATGGGATGTATTTTTTTTTCACCAATGCAGTGGAATTTTATTGATAAATGTAAATGTACAATAGATGGTCTATTCTTTACCATAAACCTAGCTAACGATAGTTAGTCAGAGTTACGTGTATTTAATACTGTTCTATAAGTTCTAATAGAACAGGAAACTTGCGTTAAAATCAAGGCTTATTCGATTTTTTAAGCCTTAAAGTTGTATTTATATGAGGAAAGTGTTTGACAGGCGATAATTGCTTGGCAAAGTTGACTTGCTTGTTACATTTGGATACTTTTGGCAAATCGCAATTGAAGTTTGGAATCCAATTTCTCCAGAACTCGCCGATAGATTTTGGGCAAAGTCTCGCAGAATATACCTAGTTCGAGAAGATCTTAAAATATTTTATTCTAATTGTGTATTCTTAATTACTTTTAAATTTATGAAGGATTTTCTTCAGTAAAATTTTGTCATATATTGCATTTGCCAACAGTTTTGGGGTAATGTGCACATACGACAAATGTAATACTCAATCGAAAACTAAACAAGATATCAAAAAACCAACAACTCAATTTGAAATGGCTTGACAGATAGAAAATAACTGCATTATTTATTTTGCAATATTTTCACATACAATATTTAAATATCGGTGCGACAATATGCACAAAATTTAAAGGTTTATTGTTAAAATTTTACAGATTTTTAAATTTTGTCCAAGGTTTTTTGAGCATTTGACAATATTTTTCCGAGTGCTCAAAGTACGGAATTTATATAAAAAAAAAATGAACGAAATCGCATAGACCTTGCACATGCGACAAAATTTTGCTCAATATCTCAGAAACTAAAAGAGAAATCCAAAAACACATAACTCCATTTAAAAAATTTTAATTTAAATTTGGCCCAATTTTCGCATACGACATTTATTTATTCGGACGACGATATGTATTCAATTTGAATTTGATTAAACCGATTTTTGAATCTCCTTATGTACATATATACAAAAAACAAGCTTTGCACATATTCAAATTTTGTTCCTGTTGTCTTTGTTTTTCTTAATGTCAAAAAATAGAGGTTTTTTTTTAAATAACTAATTGGTAGCACGAAAATCCGGAACATTGTTACTGTCAAATGGTTAATATGGCGTCTGAAAGGAGAGAGTTAGACTACCTTTAAAAATGATTGTATCATGGGAAAAATATTTAATCAACATATTTTGCTTTGGCTTCTCGATTTCTTTCGCTATTGATTACCTATTAGAACAGCAGTGTTCGTTGTAGTCCTCTAGGCATGTGAGCAGCGCATGTGCTGATATCTTAGCGGCTTGAGCGTTTAGAAACTTCAGAACGAGCTCAACGGTGCTCCCGAGATATGCTAAACAACAAAATAATATTTAAGAATACTCCCTAAATATAAGGTAAGATGTATGGTAGATGGTCGTTACACCTTCAGAGGACTTCTAGAGAACTTTGTATATACATTACACTACGCAATCTTTTGAACTGAAGGCTCATCGAGCTCTCTCTGATTTAGTCACAGGTTTGCTTTGGCTGACAAAAAAAAAACTTTACTTTTCGTCATCTTCAGACTTTGCACAGAGGGTTGAAGCGGTTTGACCGGTTTGGTTTTCGACAGCGAAATAATTTTAATACAACGAAATGTGTTTAAAGGAACGAGCGCTTTTGAATAAAAGACGAGTCAAATTTAAAGAAATCAAATCAGATTAAATTAATCTTAATAAAATGTTACACAAAGAAAACTTTTTGAGCGTATTCGCATGCCATTTGCAATTTCCCACATTTAATTTTTCAAAAGTATCACAACACAAATGATTCATCAACTGGTTTTTGGCAAAAATTTACAAAATCAGCAGTCGCATTAAAAAACTCAAAGCTAAATATTTTCTTTAACTTACTTAATTTTGCCATTAAATTTGTATCCTTTCACTTAGTATTCTGCTGCACAATCGCACACACGCATTAACAAATCGACTTTTGCTTCATTAACAACTTTCAGAAACACGCTCGCCCACAACCAATACAGCTTTGCAGCGTAGTCTTCATCCATATTAATTGAATCGAATAATGATAAATGTGTGCGGATTTCCCATTAAAAGCATTAAGAATGCAGAAAAATGAGAAATAAAAAAAAAGGAAACAAGAGGCGGAAGAAAATTGAAGAAAATCGGCTTAGCTCAGCAATATTCGCCGTTTGCGTTCGGCTTTGTCAGCAGCACAGTAGTAAGCTGCATTGGTGGTGTTGTTGTTGTTTTTGTTGTTCTGTTGCTATTGCTGTTGCTGCTGTCTCGCAATATCATTGCGTTGGCAAAGGGGATTTTTGTGAATTTTCGCAAAAGCGCTTTAGCAACACTTACGCAATTGTTGTTCTTATTGCTGCTGCTGGTGGTTGTTTTTGTTTTTGTTCAAGTTGTTGCTGTTGCACTTTTCTGAACGGAAACGCTTCCACAGGCAATCCCCGGCAATCGCAATTTGTGTGACGTTGGCGACTGGCGAAACAATTTTTGCTTGTCATTTGTTTGCAGCATACGCTGGCGCGTATTTTGAGTGGTGCAGAGCGGGTGATAGGGCGAGCTGTGCGGGGCAAGCAGCATGTATGTATGTAAGTATGTGAATGCGCGGCGCAGATTTTTCATGTTTTTCTTTGCTTCTCTTTGGCTTTAATGCCGTCGCGGTGAACTTCCGCTTCCGGACGCTTTGTGCGTTTAAATGTTATATACATATATGTGTGTATATATGTATATATGTATGTGTGTGTGTGAACTATTAGCTGCGCCTGTATGCGTGCGCTCGACGTACAATATATAAACAGTTACGTATAATGGCGCCTTCCGCCTTCCGCCTGGTGCGTTGGATAATGACAATCGCTTGCGTATTCTATCGTATGACTTTATTGACATTCAAACGCGCACAGGCACACATACATACATACATATTTACATATGGACTTTCAGGAATTGCTGTTGCTGCAATCCTTTTACAACGCAACTCTGTGATGTTACCTTCATCAATGGGACACAGATTTTGCTTTGAGCGCTTAAAACCTTTTTGATGGCAAACTCTCAAACAACAACAACAACAATTGTAGCAAAAACAACAATACCAATATATGTATGTACAATATCCGTTAATTTATGGCCTATTATTGCTGATGTTGGCAACTTGTTTTTGTTGTGTTGTTATGTTATATTTGCATTGTTGCTGAAAAGCCATCAAGCTCCTGAGCGCCTGAAAGAGCCCCCGGTGTGCTGTTGGTGTATTGCTCTTGTACTCTGTGTACGTGTATGCGTGTGTACTTAAGTGTCATCGTCCACCTTTTTGGTCCCTTCGGTGCTGATAGGGGTTCGACTGGCAATGCGTCGGGATAATTATTTTGGGCCTCTGTTACGCATACCTAATGAAATTTCGAACCCACACACACCACACCTTTTCACGTCACTCACACAAAAACACACACACACACGCGCGCGCACATTCTAAAATCTTTTCGTTTGCGTTATGTTGTGCTGCTTGCTTCAGCTGAACAGAACGGCAATGCAAGCGTTCAAAGTGGTCGTCGCCGGTCTTTATTGTCAAAAGCTGCAGCCCATAAAACGACAACACAAATAACAACACCGAACAGTGTCAGTCGGAAATTTCAATAGTCGCTCTGCTAAATCGCCGCACACCGCCCCCCCCCCCCCCGCTGTCTCCAATCAGCCGGACACTTTATCTCACAGAGACAACACGCTATGCTTTGCATTCTCTCGCAGCCTTGGTCCTGTCGCTTGCACAGGACATTATTTCCGATCCAAATAGCTTGTCCTCAATATGCTTGTACAAACAATTATATACATTTGCCTGTGTGCGTAGGCGTGTGCTCTGCGCCTCTGTTTATGTTTATGTGTCCCACAGTGCACAGGTATTAATTTCGTATTTATGATATTAATGCTGAACTTTGACTATTTGTGAGTATCCATTTTGGCCTCAGCAGCACACAAACCCTCCAGGCCAGGCAACAAAACTAGCCGGTAAGCCTTGTGTTAAGTTGGCAAGTAGCTGCTCGCTGGCAAGTGCGGAAGCTGTTGGGATGGAGTGGACGTACGGTTGATCTGTTGTTGGTCGACTCATTTTGATTGCCATAAAACCGAAATAAATTGCCATTCAGCAGTGTTTGCCGGTGATAAGCGTTTAAGACCAGCCATTGTACTATAACGCAAACAAGGTGAGCTTAATGTGAGTGAGTGTTTGTGTGTTTGTGTGTGTGTGTGTGTGTGCGGAAATATATTTTAAATGTATGCTCGTTTATTTGACTCAAGAAATTTAAGCAAAATCCGATCATTGTAGATATGTGGCAGTAGTGAAGGTAATTTATGACTTAATCAATGAAAATAACAAAGCATAGAAATAAATATTTACTAATAAAGCAACAACTAACAACTAAGTACTAGTGCTTAAACTGACAGTTGGAAAAAATTCAGAAAATTAAATGAATTAAATGTTTTAATAAATGTATTTGTAGTAACGTTTTCGTAGTTGAGCATTGATTAAAACAAAAGTAAAAGTGTGGTATTCCCTCGACTAAGCTCGATTATGAATTGTCTCTCATAATAGTTGGAAATTTGTCAAGACTACAAGCTTTCGCTTTTCAAAAAAAAAAAAATCTTTTAACATTTTTGTAATGTACATCGTTTTAACGTTATTTTTTTTTTTTAAGTATTTATTAGTTTTTTTTTTCTAGATGTTTTCTCATTTTGATCGATTACACAGTGCTACAAAAAATAATGAAGTCGAAATACTTGCGAAGTGATGTTATTTTTCTTGTAGGTCTTATCGAGTAGAACGAGAATCCAATTTTGGAATTTGTCAAACACCCCCAAAATCTCGACTTAACCTTAAAAAACCGATTTTTCGTGCTTTTGCGCACTTCTTAGCTCATATCTTAGATTTCATTCTAAGAACGGTTTAAGAAAAAAGAAACTCAGATCTTTTGAAAGATATATAGACGTCTTAATAAAGCTGAATAAATTTACTTGCTTTTGCACAACAAACTTAAATTTTGCTACCCTTTTTCTTCTTTTTTTGACTTTGGCGATATTTTCACACACTATTTTATAAAAATACAAAATGAGTTTTGATTAGATTCAAAGCGTACGTTTAATACCGAGTTCAAGGAATGTTTGTTTTAAAAAATCGACTGAGTTATTTTACTTTTTATAAGAACGAAATTTTTGCAAAAATTTACAACGAACTTAATTTACTAATAAATATTATTAAATGAAAATATATAGATCAAAAGCGCTTTTTTGACCGTTTTTTCCTTAGGTCAGCATCGTCAGTGTCACGTTGTACTGACCAGCAATATTCTGCCATTATATTTATTTTGTTTTTTCCTTCGAAACGTTTTTCGATCGTAGCCATTTCTTGGTGGAAGTGTTCGCCTTGTCCATCACTGAACTGGCCCAGTTTATGTGGGAAGAAGTCCAAATGCGAATGCAAGAAATTAATTTTTATCGACATGTTGCAACTCTTTTCACCATATGCACTTAAAAATTTGTTTACAACCGTGATGTAGTCGTCGCTTCTGTTGTTCCCAAGGAAATTATCACTTAGCGCTACAAAACTCTTCCATGCACGTTTCTCAACACAGCTTAACTGGTTCATAAAGGTAACATCGCTCATAACTTTGCGAATTTAAGGTCCAATGAAAATACCTAAATACACATATTATAAAAAAAATAAAAAAAAACAAGTAGGTATGAAGACAAATACCAAAATTGGACTCTCGTTCTACTCGATAAGACCTACAAGAAAAATAACATCACTTCCCAGGTATTTTTGAGTGTCACACTGTGTTATTTTTAAATGCTTTATTTTATTTATTTTTTTTTTTAATGTTTAATTTTTGCCTTCTCCGTTACAACCCTACGATTTTTGCTGCCGAAGTAAAATTATAAACTTTCTAAAACTGTTTAATAACCACACCAACTTTTCGAAGGAAATTTTGAATAATGGCGTTATAATCGCACTACTTGACACATTTTTTTTTTATATTTTATTTTCTGATTCGTTTTTTTTTCATTATTTCTTTTTATGTTGAGAATATGCAATTTTCTTTGATTGAAATGCTAGCAATTTTCCCGTTGCCTCTTAGAGCAGTCAAAATAAGACTTCCAATTTAAAGATATTTTGTGTGGCGACACAATGCTGCTTCTATTTTGCTTTTAGCGCTTTAGAACATTCTTATCCATCTATCTATCTATTTTATTCTATTGTTAGCGTGTACATTGAGGAATTTGATATACATACGTTTTCTGTTTGAGTGGGCATCTGGACGGTTTATATAACCAACTGAACTTGCGGTGTGGGCATGGAAGTAGACCTACTTTTTTAACATAAAAAAATGCCACTATTCAATTTATAATCGAAATATTTGTATTTTGATGCTGCGACAAAAAAAACATTTTAATAAAATCTGCCACCAGCTGCCGCAGGCATTAAGGTTCTTATATAAATCGCATTTTTTTAATGGCTTTGGATCATATTCGGAACAAAGCATGCAAATATTGGTAATGGGAAACTGTAAACAAAATTCCAATTTAAATAAATAGTTATTTCATTTAATTTGAGTATGCAAGTAAGTACAAGTTTTCTTATACCTATTGTTTGTGTATGTAAATTAAAGCGTTCACGAAGATGCGCATTTGTTTTAATTTAAATATATATATATATATGTGTGTGTGTGTACATTTGCTTCTATAGTGTCAAAATATATTTACCCTTATGTGCACATGTGTGCATAAAAGTGGCTTTCTCCCATTTCAAATCTTTCAAAACCGCCGCCTTAATAATGCTTTTCAAACAGCCTTACGCAGTAAGGGCAATAACCTCAAACACGCCTTCAAATTTATTTACCAGCATTTAAGGCTTTAAATGAACAACCCTTACTTAGTTCAATCAATCAATAGCCCTTAGATTTAATATGATAAACTACAATTCATGCCGAACATTTCCAATTCGGTGACCCATCAAAACTACTCGCATATCCAAATTTGTCTGTTATCCTTCGCTTGCTTTGATTGCTTGTCTTACCATACCTAATAATACGCCCTCTGAAGTCAGTCTCCAACTCTTGGCCAAACGTCGAAAAGGCTGAAAAGTCACAAATCTTAATGGCGCGTAAACACATGTCCCTCCGATATTTTTGGGCTCGCTGCGAAGGATCTCCTTCCTCTGCATACATAGTACATTTGCCCAAGTACAAAGTACAACATCAATATCCAGCGAAAAGTTTCACATGTTTGGAATTGGAAGTTGAAGCTGCTGTAATCCATGTCCCACCAGCGTTCAGCTGGCCAGCGGCGCAAATTGATGCACGCAAGTAGCAAATCAAAGGATTACTGTCCAATAATTTATTGATAGCTGAAATTTCGCATTCAATTTTCACAAAGCCAATAGTGTTCAGGACACACACACACACACACACACACACGCATATACGAAGAGACGCATGCGAATGCAGAAGCGGCGGACATCTGAAGAGGATGGCGCTTATGTTTTGTTCAAAGTCTTTTCATTTTGAATCGCTTAAGGGTAGCAGAGAGTTGAGTGTATTTGTTTGAACCCAAGGAGCCAATTGCGACTATGAAGCATCGCATGGAAAACTCAAGCGTTTTGCTTTCTTTTTAACGAAAGCAGCCCAAAGTTGTTTACCTTTCTTATCGCGATATTTATTTATTTTTCCCTTATCCCATCCGTACGCAAATTCGGCGCGGTTTATCAATATTTATATCCTCGAAAACATATAAGCCCCAAAGGCTGAATTTATATTAAATTTCGTGCGCACACATGCTCGCACTTGCACTCATAAAATGTATGTATGTATGTATGTATGTATGTATGTATGTATGTATGTATGTATGTATGCGTGGGTGTGTGTGTGTGTATTCATACTCACGTAATATCAAATAAACTGCAATATAAACTTGCTTCTGCCACTTTGGCCATGCTCAATGCCTTTGCCCTTTGCTCTTGTGCTCCTTTGGTTCGGCGCTTTGCGCTTTGACTGCCGTAAATCATTACTTCGGCTGACATTTCACAATTTTTTCTTTGTATTTTTCTAACATTTTCACATGTTTTGCGCCACTTTGCAGCTTTTTATCGTGCAGATTGTCGTTGTAGAACATCGTTACATGTACAGTATAAGATGTTTCGTATCAACTGTTGACTAGAGTTGCCATAGAACAAATATTTTTTCGTTTAAATAATTTCAAAACGTTCGAACATACCCATACTCTCATACGGGGCGCTGGTATGGTGGCCAGTTCTCACCAAAAATTACTTAGCCAAGAAACTGAAAGGAATCCAAAGGTCTGCAGCCACTGGTATTACGGGTGCAATGAGATCTTGCCCAGCGGTTGTCTTGAACGTACTACTCGATTTATTACCAATAGATCTTTTCATCGAAAATTTAGCTGCTAACAGTGCCATTAGGCTACAAGCCTTGTGGGTTTTGGAAAGAAAGGCTGTCTGGGCACAGCGCTAGAGAGATGGCTTCAATATCTAGGCAATACGAAATTACCCTGATATGGATCCCAGGGCATAGGCACATTTACGGAAATTAAACAGCGGATGAACTAGCGAGGTGTGGATCGGCACTGGATAGGTTCAACGCGGTAAAGCCAGGCACAGGTGGAGTAATATAGGATCGTACAGGATAACCCGGCAGTTTTGGGTGTCTTATGAACCGCTTTAAACAAGGGCTCTTTTAGAAAGAAAATATATATAAATTCACAGCAGGATAGGCATACCCTTTATCCGGTTCTGCCGCAGCTATGAAAACCCAGGCTCAAAGCACAGTTGAGCATTTTCTATGCGAGTGCCCGGCCCTTGCTAGAATAAGCTTAAAAACCCTCGTCAAATCTTTCCTACAGAGTATTTTAGAGTGCAGTCGCCTCTCTTTGTATGATATAATGCGATACATAAAAACCGCCAAATGGCAGATCTGCGAAGTGCTTGTCCACTAGGATGGCAATCCACTTAAACCAAACCAACCAACCTGGATGAGATATAAATATTAAAATAAATACCTCTAACACAAAAAAAAATATAATAACCAAACAATTAATATGTTGATGCCGAGAGCGATACCTAAAATATTATATTATGGCTTTGTATATAATTGATATCAGCCGATATAATAGCGACATTAATATAGTTAACTGTTATAAACTTCAATCAATAAAGTTCAATCAAATTAGCTATAACGATAAAGATATCGATTTTCATTACGATTGGCTTACGTTTAAGGATGTTAATAGTGTGCTTTTCGGCTATCCCAACTGGTGGCAACTCTTTTCGAACACAAGATATTACATAAATACTCTAGAATCACACGCAGACTAACATTCGTTTCTTATATCAGTGTATTCATGTTTGTGTGTCAGTTTACACTTCCGTGTTTGTTCTGGCATAAAATCGAATTGGCAAATTATTACACGGGCTCGATCTAAGCAAAGAGCCCACAAGCGCACAAACAAACGACGCAAGTGTTGCCACAATTTTATGTTTTTTTTTTCGTATGCCTAGTAATGCAACATCATATACCTAAGTGTATGTAGATTGTTTGTGTTTAATTTGTTGTAGCAAAAACTTCTTTGCAGCCTTTGCGGCTCAACAAAACCTCGCCAGTTTTTCCGCACTGCTTCTTAGTGAAACATTTTTTTTTTCGTTGCTTTTTTCTCATTCGCCAAGTTTTTATCAACTAAAGTTTATCTGGCGAAAAGTGCTGATGTGGCTGCTGCTCCCCAAGCGCCCGCCAGCGCCATCGCTACTACCACCAACTTCACCATCGCCAATAACATGGCGAGCACAGTCTCGCAGTAAGTCACAATTCACTTGCGTGCCTTTTACACTCACAGTCATTTATTCACACGTTCGTCCAACTATTCGATTCGTTTCTCAAACGGCTGCCCCTCCCTTTAAGTCATCCGTTTTTGTACCCTTTACCCGGAAGTTGGCAGTGCATAGCACTGAAGTGTGGAAAAATGGCAATGCAAAAAAAGAAATCAACAGCTCTGAAGAATGTATATAGTAAAGAAAAACGAAAAACGAAAAAGCGCCGCCACACAGGAAATGAAATAAATCATTCAGCGTTATATGAAATTTACTTCGGTTTACTTCCCGGTGACTTCTCTTGATTTCATTGATTTAGCGCACTTTCAGGCGTCGAGCCCACAAACACGGGCTGCCTGGCAAGATGGTGAAACTTTGCTATGTACCCTGCAAAAAATTGTGCGACTAATCTCTCAAGTAAGTAGTTCGGACTTTTGCCTCGCAATAGGGCGAAACCGGAGCATTCATATCTTACGAATATCATTGCCGATTTATTGGATATCAACAAAATTTCATGAGCGTTCTTGGCATGCAAACAGAGTACTCGCTTACAAAACCGAGAGCAACAGGTTTCATAACTTTTTTTGGGTTTAAAGCGACTACTTTTTTTATACAAGGAAGCAACTTGTCGCTTCATAAAACCTGCTCGAACAAAACAAAAAAATTCATTTCATATAAATTGAACCAAAGTTGTATTAGTCGCATGTGCCTTTCGTCGTTATTCCTGGACTCATTGTAGACCAATCGCACATTTTGCAGGATAATTTCACACTCTCGGCGAAAATATTTGTTTGAGCATACCCACACATTCCATCCTATATAAGTATGTATTATTGTTATTCGATGTCGTTGTTTTTGTTAGCGAACGGGTTGTCATGCCGTTCAAATTGATTAGAAAAATTCAATTATGTTATGGGAGTCATTTGTTTATAATGGCGCGCGCCAGCTCCAGCTCCAGCTCCGTTCAACCGCTGCCGCTTTGCCTTTGATTATGCTACTGTGGCATCGTCGCTGTCACTATTTCTCGTTCAATTGTTGTTCAACATTCCTCGTCTTTGTCGTTTGCAGCTCCTTTGTGTCTTATGCCAATATTTTACTCAATTTGTTTTGACGCTTTTACGCTTAAGTAAACAAAATTACTTGCCAACCTGCTCAGTTCATTTGTCCTAATCAAGATATTTCCGCTGTCACACACACACACACGCACACACATACTCATGCGAGGAAATGTTTACACACACTTGCACACAGTGCGTGCGAGTTAATTGGTTTTGGGTGGTGGTGGCGCCACAACGGGTTAAAAAAAAACTTTGAAGATACATACATACATACGTTCATGTGTTTCAATCAATTATTTTCTTTGAAAGTAACTCGGTCGAGCTGAAATTAGCTATTTGATTTTAGCAAAAAGAATTCAAATGTATGTACATGAAAAACAGGAAGTAGTCCATTTAATTTAAATTTTTTGGAAACAAGGTGTTTATTAAAAAATAAATCGAATTGCCATAAAGAGATAACCGAGAGCGTACATAACATATTTTGTCTCGAATAATACAGAAGAGATTATCGACATCGTGATGATCATACTTGTTATTTCGCGTATTAGCAGAGTGAGAGTGTAGCTATAAGAATTCTTACTTTATTGTAAAGAACCTCTTGATCGTTTTGAGCCTTAAATGTATATTTGTATAAATTTATGTACTAGCTAACCCGGCAAACGTTGTTTTGCCCTTTACGTTATTACTAAGAAATATTTTTTTAAAAATAACTAACACTATACTTGTGTTGGGATGTATGCAATTATTATTGAAAGAGCAATGAAGCGGTGTTGATAATTAAAGTACACGTTATTTAAGTTAATAAATTATTCTTTATTAAAGTAACAAATATATATTAAATTACAATTATTGATAGCTATCTATACATCGAAATTAGTTTATATTTCTACTACTACATAATTATGGCAATTTAATAATAAACAAAGATTAATCTCTCAAGCCAATGGAGTGTAAAATATTTCTGGTCAGTCTGTCTTTAGCGAATACCAACAAACTGTATGGTTTGCCCACGTAAGAACATGCCACATGCCACATATGTGTGCGTCCATGTGATAAGGGCCCACTTTGTCTCTACTCTGTGATACCTGGCGGGTGTGTCATGAAAATTATACTACAATTATTATATTCGATTGCCATCTTGTGAATCTGTGGATGGAACAGAATAATATAAGAATCGCGGTTAAAAATCAGGAGTTGATCGTATAAGGGCGAACATTTAGAATTGTATGTGCTTGTCAATGCTAAATCATGAAAAAATAAAAATGAAAAATTTTGTCCCAAAAACTTAAAAAAAAATTTGCGGTGGATCACCCTTAACAAAAATGGGGGTATGAAAAATAGATGTTGGCCAATTCTCGCACCTACCCGATAAGCACACACAATTTTATCAAAATCGGTACAGCCGTTTCGGAGGAGTTTGGCAACAAACACCGCGACACGATAATTTTATATATTAGATAAATTTGTGTATAATACAAATACTTTCCGGAAAAAACTCGTTTTGCGGCTATGCAATGCGATTATCCGTGCCTGCATTAATCGTTAAAAGATATTCACACGCTCTCATTTGTGATTAGCAATTTGAAAATACATTTTCTTTTTTCAATGTCTCTGCTAGGAATAGTCCTACTTGTACGAATTTTTCTTTATACAAAGCATAGTCATGGCAGAAATGCACTCGGAGGTTTAAAATTGCCAGGCGAGGGGCGACAGCTATTTGAAAAAAAAAAATGTATCTATGATTAAGACTTTAATTTCCCTGGCTGCGATTCGATCCCCGAACTCAGTGGCATAGCGTGTAACAGCACGCAACGCTACATACTCAACCACAGCGGCTGTCAATAATAATAATAATAATTGTAATAACTTAATTAACGGTGAATTAATTTCATTATTCGTGGTTTGTTGTGTTTGTTTATATTCGGACAATTCGGCGTTTCTTCTCTTTTATGTTTAGTAAATACTTAATTTACGTATCAAATTGCAGCTCCGTTAAGAAAATGCGTGAATTTTAAAGTGATAGATGATTTTCTTTTAACATGTTCATCTCTTTTTTTTAACAGTTAGTAATTAAGTGCTTATCATCATCGATAATAGAGACTCCACTGGACTGCTTTTATTGTGTACTCTTAATTTGTATTAGACCTTTTTTGGCGCCTCGAAAATATTGCATTATTTTTAAGCTCCTATATATTGGTCTTAATGATTTACATCAAACTCATTTGCAAAAAAAGTTGTATGACAAAAGTTTGAAGAGTAAAATATGCAATAATCTTTTTAAAGTATTATGCACAAATCCCATTGCAACGTCAAATCAATTTTTCAAATTAAAAGTGCTGTTTATACCCTTTCTTAAGCTCTTCTCCTCCAATTCATTAGATAATCTTTTTATCCCACATTTTTTTTTTTTTCAACAATTTTCTAAAAACGTCCTTATCGGCTACTCCAACATTTATTGACTCATTCTCGCGCTGTACACTAGCTATGAAATTAAACTTCTCAATTTCATGTTCATAAGAAAACATGTTGTGCGCAAAAGTTTCGCGTAATAAGATAAAGCATTACGCTGACGAACGATATGACCAAAACAAAAGGCGCAACAATCCTTTTGAAATTTTCTATTTGAGTGCTGTTCCGGCCAGCGTGACATTTTAACTTTTTAACAGCATCCCTTACCCACTACCTTCGGTGCAGCCAGGTCTGTGCGTTTTTATAGCTTGCTACCCTTTGTTTATTGTTTGCTATGCGAAAATGGATTAAAAATTTATATGAAAAGTGAAAAAGTTTGAATGGCTTTTGTGCGCTGTTGCGTTCACTGTTGGCTTACGTAGCGGGCGGAGGAGAGCGAAGGTGTATAGTAAATATGTATGTATGGTATATGCAGTGAGCTTCTATGTATTGCCATTCAAGTGCCCCTTGCGTTAGATATTGTCTCCAAAAAAAAAAAAAAAACAAAAAAAAAAAATAATGGCCATGTTACGCTCGAATAATCTTGTTGTCCATTTTGTTTTAACTTTTTGAATGTATTTATTATTATTTTTGGTTGCTTTCGTAGGGATTTCATTCACTGGACTCTAATATATAAATTTCGTTTAAAGCAACGATCTGATTGTTGTTTCCCTAGCTATTGTTGCAGTGTTTGTGTTTTTTTGTTTTTTCATGTTTCAACCCAAGCTATTTGTTGTTACTGGTTTTCATATTTTTTGTTGTATCCATTTTTTTTTTGAAACTGTGTATATTTTGCTTTTGTTTGAGTTTTTGGAATTGACATTCGTTTTCCCAGCTGTACCGAGCCGCTGGCGTTGTAAATGGGTAAAATTAATTTGCATTTAAATGAATTTCAGATTGTCCACGCAACAACAAAAGCAACCACAATTTCCATGCCCACATCGCCACTTTGAAGTAAATGAAATGAAGTGTGTCAAAAATATGCAAAGTGACAAAAAGTATTGCTTTTATAACAAAGTAAGTAATTGCTTAATCAGAATAATGCGTTGCAGTTGGTCAGTACTTAGTAACGTTTTTCAGAACCACACTAAAGTGAATAAAAATGTTTGCTGATCAAAACTGGACATTAATAAAAGTATGCAGAAAATGCAGTTCATTGTATTTAAGCGCCGATAGATATTTCCGGATGACTCAAATCAAATAGTTTGTAAAGTATTTATATATCCGAAAGGTCGAGCGGTTGGCAGCGCAACTATTTCTAAAAAACTTGTACAACAGTTTGTACATACTCCGTGCAAAGAGAAGATACTGCTTGGCACAATATTGTGTCATGTATTCTCTAACTAAGAATGAACTTTTTTTTTGACTGTGAAAGCTCCTATCAAACGCTTCTTGGTAAAATAGCCTCACCGCATATTCAACACATCCTCCGCCATACGCTTGGCCTTGCCAACATGTAAGTAGATATTACACAGTACGACAAAATCAAATTTTAACTACAAAGATATTCTTTAAGAAATGGTTTCAGCGTATGGTGAAATGAAAGTTAACATGTCTTTATTTTTCATTCATTTTTTGCACAACCATTTAGACTTTTTTCCTTCAAATTTTTGGTGATTAAAGTGATGAGCATGGAGAACGTTTCCATAAAGATATTGTTACAATAGAAAATCGTTTCAAAGGAAAAGACATGACTCACATGCTTGCTGAATATTGTTGGAATTAATGCCGTGATAAAAATCCTGAAGATTACACAGAAAAAAAATAGACGACCAACATTTTTAACACAAAATAGTAGCTAAGATTTCATATTCATTTTTGCATTTTTATACTTTTTTTTTGTATTATTAATGAATTTCGTACATTTTTGGTAATTTTTTAAATTTACATGAAAATTAAAGCGCCATCTAACGGAGAAAAAAAATTGCGAATTTAATTGCGTTTTCAAAACTGGCTCAATCATTAAAATCGGTTTACCCGTTCTGTTTTTATAGAACTTTTTATAATAGTATTACATTAGAAATGAACCTCCACGGTCCTATGAAGCCGAAGAAAAATCTATTTTCTTAAAATTCTGACGTGCTACAGCAAAACGCCGAGACATGTATTTTATTTATTTTAAGCCTTTTTTCATATTCTGTGAACATTTCTCATGTGTACCAACCACTGTCGTACTGTGTTATAAGTCTCGGCGATCTCCAAACAATGACAAAATAATGAATTTCAAGAAAAGTGAGCGCCTTTCAGAAAAGAGGTTCGAGCAATCATTGTAACTAATGCGCCACACACATACAATCGCCTGCATCCTTTTCAATCCAAAATACTCGTACTTGCCCTCCGCTAAGAGTAACTGCTATTGGAGTCTCATACAAAACGTCCTTATTATTGCTATATTTTAGTAGAATAGGCAGCTAGTCAACGCTTTTGCCGCTGAGCAAGTTGTGGCGTTGACTGTGTGTGTATGTGTGCTTGCACAGTGGAAACCATGAAACTTGCATACATTTGCGCTAAAGCATTTAAGCCGCCTGCCAGCAGCTGCCAACCAACTTCTTGGCGATTTAATAAGTAGAGAAATAATTCATAGTAGCAAAAGTAAATATGTAAAAACATATAAATGTGCAAATGCAAGGAGTGAGCTTGCTACAGAATACATTACAAATACATACATATTGATGAGCGCAATAAAAGCGCCGAGCATAACATTCCAAGGCCACATCAACATATATCAGCCCTTTTATATTTGTGTGTGGGTGTGAGCTCACAGCATGCGGCATTGCCATAAAGTTGGTCGTGTTGAAATGTTGCGAAACACATTTTCTCGCACAGCGTCCATCTGCGCCGATGAATGAATAGTACGCTTTTGTGGAGTCTCTAGGTAAGCAACTGATTGGACAGTCGACATTTTATTTCAACTCACGGTTTTACATATACTCAAAATAGACAAGATCCAGTTATTTTTTTTTAATTTTTAAAAAGTCATAATGTCTTATTCATTCAAAGCGAATACACATTGTCCGATCGTTTCCCTTATCTTTACGGCCATGTTTATCCAGAGTTTTTCTTTGTTTTCCAGTTTTATTGGTTTGTTTTCTTTAATTAAAATCCTCTCAAAATAAAATTTAATTAGCTAATGTGCTATTTATCATATCTAATCTGCTGAGTTACATTCAAATGTGGGAAAAATAAGTCATCTGCTGTAGAGATCAGTGGCAAACCTATTCCAAAACTGAGACTTGTGTGGTTTCGTATCCAACCAGATGGGTTTAAGAATAGGTGCCCTGTTGGTAAGGGATCTGTTAATTAAAACATCAATAATTTCGTAGAAATGGCATTGTTCGGAGCATTTTGAAAGCGGGGAAACTTTTTTACTTAAAAAATACCAACATAAGATCAATCGATATGTTAATAAGGTACAAAAAAAAAATGTGTAAATATTCTTCGTCAATTGCTAGAGTTAGAGCTCCATTTGTTGGCCAAATAATCCCTTTAGAAAAATTATAAAGTATATATTTTTTTTCGTGGTTATTAAATATTAAATCCTTTTTGCTTGTCTAACTAATGTTGAACGTTTTTCCTTGTTTAAAAATGTATATTTAATTTCATATTATAAGGCATAAAATAGTAAGAAAAATTATTTTCCCTACTTAAGACGTTTATTAAATTCTCTCATTCTCTTTTATTTATTTTTTATCTAAATAACTAATCGCCATTTTATTGTATCTTCATGCCGTTGATAGCATGAAAGTTGCTCGTAAGAACCAATTGAAGCAAGAAATTTGCTGTTGACTGAAAAAATGCAAAAACCTGCTGCCAACTAAAATCACGAGCATTCGCGCATCGATTTCATGCAACTAAGTGAGCGCCAACAGCCAGCAAAGCAGCTAACAATCGGTTGAATGTGTTTCCCAACCGGAAGTTTCATGCTGACTGACTGTGTGACTGACTGTCATAACGACAACGACTATGAGAACTACTCTGACGACATTGGCAATGGTAAATGGCGACGAGCTGCCAATTTGCATAGCAAAAGCAAGGAAATGCCGTTTCACAGGATAATAGCGAGGCGACGGAAGGCCACTAACTGCGCCGATTGAAGTGTATCGACGGAGAAAGTACGAATTTAAGGCGACTTTCCGCTGCTGCGATACGCTGGTTGTTTTTTTTTTTTCTTTTCTTTCCGCTGTCTGCATTGTGGGCATTTGGAATTGTGCCCAAAAACGCAATGCTTTGGTTTATTGGTGGCTTAACGACAATGCGGCTTTCATGGTCACATTATGCGCCGAAGCTGTGCTCCATCGAATGTTTGTGTATGTGTGTGTGTGTGCGTGTGTATAAGTAAAAAAAATAAATAAATACGAAAATCAGCGAAATTAAAGGAAGGAAGTTGGAAAAAATCAGCTGGCGAAATTAAAGTGGCGAGAAACTATTCGATGTGTTTGCTGTTTTTCTTTGGAATGGAATATTTGTGAGCCATTGGAATCCGTAATTGGTAGCTGGCATGGAGCAGAAGCAAAATCGTGCGATCGGAAGCGTATAAGCATTACTTCCGCGCATATTTTCAGCCAATTTCTTTTTGTGCGAGTTTTTGGTTCGAAATTTCCGCTAACGCAGCAGAGTGAAGCGAAAATGGTGGAGCAATATTCTCATTTACTTAATGACCAACGGCACTCATACGCCACGACGTGCATCCTCCGCGGAGCTGTGACGACAGTGAAGCTATTACAGCGCTCTTTTAAACATTAAATTTGTGCCGCAAAAACGGTAAAAGAGTGTTTTTTTTTATACAAAGTGTATGAAATTTCACAGTTCACATTTGCAATTTGCATAAATAGGCGGGAAATCTACTTTAGGCTATGGTTTTTGGCATTAACTTTAGCTTCTCATTTTACTTTTACTACTCCTAAAGCAGCAACATACTAGCTAGACTGTGTTCGTCTATGCATCTGCTTGTGTGCAAGTGCACGAGCGTTGGGCTTGCGGTGTAAATGCCAGCAAATTTTGGCAACACCAAACAAAGGCGCATATAATTTCCTGTTAAATAATAAAAACACACACTAATGTTGTTTGAAAGAAGTGTGAAAATGTTTTTAATCCGTGATGAGGTTGCGACAGTGGGCCATTTCGATGAAATAAGTGAAAATGTTAATAACACAAAAAATTGCAAAATGAAAAACTGGTGTTAGTTTGCAGTTGATGATGGATTTTTTGTTCAAACCAGCTGAAGAAATGTACTTAAAAGAAAATGAAATGAAATTGAATGAAAGTTATCTGAGAAAAGCCATAGATTTCAACACAGTTAACAGAATACAAAATAATTGCTGATATTTTATAAAATGTTTTCGAAGACATTTGATCATTGCTACAAACGAAAATAATCTTACGGCAAACCTTCGATTGGTCTATAAACTCTTTTGAATTTAAAAATTCTGTTCTCATTTATTTTTTTACAAGATTCACCTGGCAGGCCGCATGAAACACGCTCCAAAGCAATGCTCTGCTATGCCATAGCTGGTTTAGCGCCAAGCGATTGTGTCAATGGTGGCGCATTTACTGCGATAATTCATTTGGTGTTAAAGTCTTCCAGCGGAAATAGCAATAATAGCAGCATTGCAACAAGAGCAAAAAAAAAAAAAATTCAGTCACTCTTCATGCCTCACAGCATCCCTTGACTACTCGTTTCCTTGCACGACAGTGGTTGTGCATACACACTTGTACGTATGTATGTATACCCGCCGCCGCCACTAATATCCGCTCGAATCCAATTCCCCGAATGCTTAGCATTCTAAGTAATTGTGGCTGTATGATAGTTAACGCCAGCATCAGCGCCTGCAAGTATGCGAAATACACACATATCCACAACATTTTTTGCTTGTTGGCAGTTAATGCAAGTTAAAATTGTCGAACACTTGCACATTCATGCACATTTATGCAAAAAAAGAAAAATGGCAAAAAAGTTACTTTCAATCTTCGGAACTAACTTTTCTCCGCTTCTTCCTTCCCATTCCAATTATTGCAATTTGCATTTGCATTTCTGCTGAGGCTGCTGCCACTGCGCTTCTACACAGCAGCCATTGCTATAACTGGCTGTTACTTGCTGTTACTGGCTGCCTGCTGGCTGCTGCTCTGTCTGCATTGCATGCGCTCCACGTTTTAGCCGCAGCCACTCGTTTGTTTTGTCTTTTGTGCCAAAATTTATGTCGCTACTAAATTGCCATAAAAGTTGACTAGACGGGCGCAAGAAACTTTAAACTTTGCCAGTATTCGGCAAAGGTTTTGCCTTCTCCGCACAGCCTCTATCGCACAAGCGCACACACACACACACACACTGTTGCAATTGGTTGCGTATACGCACTGTAGTGCGCTTGTCGAAAGTTTTGCTGCCACTACCGCTGTCGCCTCAATTTTGCAATTTCATTAAATTTGCTAAAATGCTTTTCTAAAGTGCTTATTCCTCATTTTATTTTGCACTTTTTTTCTTCTTCTTTTCACCATATTTAGTTAATGTTCTTGTTGTTGTGTACGCAAATTTTCTTGCCTTCCAAGGCAATAGTTAGAATTTGAGATTGCTTTGACTACTAATACAAATTTTACAGATTGCTTCGCCGAAATGTAAATGAATATTTTTTGAACTACGACAGTTTCGAGCGCGAATGATGCGGCAAGGCAAATAGAAAAATGCTCAATTTAGAAATAGCATTAAATTACTAAAGGAAGTGCAATAAGATATTAAAGAGATATTTAGTTTTAATTTTGTATTTATTTTTGTAGGTAGGTATGTATGAATTGCATATTTGCATAGCTGGCCGTGAGCTTAATTGTTTAAATATAAATTTGTATACGTGAAACTCTGAATGTGGGATTTTATGCTTGGAAGAAAAGCGGAAACCGTTGTGAAGTTGCTATTGGAAAGGTCTCGTTGTCAGTTTTTTTTATAAAAAAAAAATTCTGCCTTTCCACCTTTTTATCAGCGTTGAATTATGTTTTAGGTTTTTGAATTAAATCTAATTTTAATTTTTAATAAGTCATACCGTTCGTAATATTCAATTTTCATATCTTTTGTACTTAAATGTTTTGGTTTTTATATTTTTTACCTCAGATAAAAAGTCTCTACTATAGGCAAAATGTGTACTAAAAAAGGCAAAGTAAACTGCATGTAAGAAATTTCGAAAAAAAACCGAATTATATACCTCTTGCTATTTTCATTTCATTACTGCAATATTTCAGCAAACACTTTATGGCTTACTTACCCTAAAATATGTTCATAATGAAATACTTAAGCCTTTTACATAATAATTAATACCCTGCCAGGCACATGGCTTGCACTCCCTTGCATGCAGAGCTAAGCTGCGTTGACTTCTACTACTTATTTCGCTATAAAATAGTACACCATAAACTCAGCGTCACATATGTCGGCTAACAGTTTTAATTCAATTTACTGTCTGCTGGCCAACTTCGCACGCATATATTTCAACATTTTATTTTCTCGAAAATATTTTTATTACTTTTTAAATATGCATGCCTGGTTACAAAAAAAATAGCAAAATTTAAATTTATGCAGTAAAATGTAAAATTTATTGCTCTTAGCCATATGGTCGCATAATTTATAGCCTTTTGCGTGCATTATTTTTACAGCATTGTTTCTGTTTTTCATTTTCTACTCGGCGCATTTAACGCACAACGCATATATTTTTTTCGCATTTTTTATTTGTTTTTTTTTTTTTTTTGTAGACATTTTTCAGGGCCTAGCTGGCGCAAGCGATTTATATTTACATATGTGTATATATGAATGCGTATATTTTATACTGTTGTTGTTAAAAACGCTAACGCTTGAAAAGTGCATTTTGTGACCAATGAACGTGCAAATATAAAATGCAAAATGTAATTGCTGTGCGTCATTATTGTGAGCAGGCGAGTTCAATGAAGAGCAAACAAATAAATAAAAGAAAAAAAGTAACAAAAAAATAATGCGTAAAAAGTAGTCTTTCGCGCACGCAATAAAAATGTATAATAAAAAATTATTAAAAAAAAATGTGTTTCATATTTAATGCTCCTGAAATTAATTTGCGCGTCTGGCTTGTTAAAAAATGCAAAATAAAAGCTTTTGTTTAATGCATTCGCGTGTGCGTGTGTGTGTGCGGCCATATGCACGTACGAGTATATTAGCCAGCATCTTTTGTTGTGCCAGCGTCAACGCCTACAAGTATGCCATGTAACCAGACATTTCAAATAATAAGTTTCGCATTTAATTGCTGTTCGGCTGCAAGCGCATACACTGCAAGGTTGTTGTAATAAGCCGATCGTTAAAACTTATTTTTATTTAATTTTATTTTTATTTTGAATCTCATAAGCCACTGCAGCGCTTATGAGTCGTATTTTCAATTGTGGCAAGTTTTTTTTTACGAATACAACGATTGCCGTAAATGCTTTTGTTGCAGCGTTTTAGTTGTAATTTGCACAGTTGATAAATGAGAGCTGTCAACGATCAATTTTCTTACAATTAAATCACTAAACAAACTCATACGCACATTTAGTTCCGTTGTCGGGGGCGTGCTTGCGCTTGTGAATTTTAAAACCTAAATAACATACTAAAACGTCAATGACAAAAAAGATTAATCACTTTTCAAAGTTTAAGCTTTATATTGCTCCCGATGACAATATCCATATCGGTCTCACAATCAAAACGATAGCCAGCGAATGCCTCTTCTAAGAGCAACTTTTGTCAAAAGTGGAGTTTTGGAGAACTTTGAAAGTCTTTTGTATTTGCTGGCAGCTATGTATGTATATGCGAACATTTATCTAAAAAAAAATTAGGCCAATAAAAAAAAATTAGGCCAATAAATATTAACCTTAAGAAGCTAACTTTATTGACTGGGAAATATTGAGCTTGCTGCAGTGCTGCAGTGCCCGTGACGACTTTATGAGGCCTCTCGAAAGAGAGTCAAATATTGACGTGAAATAAAAATAAAATTGCAATTCGGAAACTATTCAAAAACAATTGTAAAAATAATTATGTTGGCCACAGATAACTTAACCTTAGTGGCGAGCTCTGAAACTGAATAAGCTGAAACCTCCTTAATATCTTTAAAATGTAAATTGCAATTTTTATGTGTAAACTGCGAGCGTGTTTTCACAAGCTCTTCACATATGTAGCTAAAATACGAAATGATTTGTACATGCTCTAACTGCCGTAGTTTTTGCTCCAACTATGTTTAAAATATGTTTCCCAATATTGTTTCACATCAGCAGCAAGTAATGTAACATATGTAATTCTTCACACAAAATTCTTATTCTATTTCTGCACACATCTTATTTGATAGACGATTTTGTGCTCAATTGCATTTCACGCTACGTCTTTCTGATTTAATTTGTGTTGATAAAACCCCGCTGCTTTATTTTATTTGAAGAATTGATGCGTGAGTGTGAGATTGCAAGCATTGCAGTGATGTTCAAGGCGTCATAAGTGAAGTGTGGACAACAAACAAATGAAAATTTACCCCTTTTTTGAGAAACTTCAAACAAAAAATAATAATATTAAATGCAGGATTTTGAAAATTTTTTTTCTCAGTGCCCCTACAACTTTTATAACGCATTTCAATTGTATCCTTTTATTAACTGGAAATACAAGCTGCATAAAGCAATAGTGCTTTGTCTAAGGTTTAGCAAATGTAAGGGCTTTTTGCACAACCATCAGCAAAAAAATTGTAGTATGCCAAAAGAAATGTAAGCTACCTTAAATTGTAAATATGTAAAGGTTCCTTTACTTCCTACACTTATATTGTAGCATACTTTGTGGCGGTCGAGCGATTGTTTTGATTGATTGTGTTTTGACATTGAAAACAAGGCTCTTTGTACTTCCCAATCGCTTTGATTTCGCTATCTGAACCACATTTTTTTTTTCTTGTTTCTTAAATAAACATTGTGATAACAATTCTCACCCATTAACCAACCCTCCCAAGTTCAAAGTAAAGGGCAGGTTTAACAAAATTTTGTGAAAGCTTTTAACTTCTGGAAACGACATTTACTTCAACTTGTTTGTTAATTTTTTCTCACAATCATTTTTTTTGTGTCATTCAGCAATTTTCGTTAGTTTTTATGGCCATTAATTTCATGTGCTGTCCATTTGCTATGCGCTGCCCACCCTGTCTATGCTTTTCATGTACAATTTCTATGCTCCTTGTGGCATTTTATTTTTATCTGCCTTCTTTTTGCTTGTCCACGGCGCTGGCAGTTTATCTGCTGGTCGACATAATTAATCAAAATTCGTGTATGTCCCATTAAAAGCTTCCAAATCGTGTAATTGAAGTAGTAAATGGTACATACATACAAACACACTTGCATGTGCGCCATTGATAAAGTGTGTTTTTTTTTTAGTTGTTTTCTTTTTGTATTAAACATCGAAGAAAAAGCCAAACGAAGTTCGGCATTCGAGTGGTAGTAGAATTGGCGTAGAGTTTATTCCATTTTTACGATGTCCTTTTAATAGCTTGATAAAGTAGTTTATTTGTGTTTGCTTTCTTCACAGCAATGTTGTTGTTGTACAACTATTGAAAGTAAAATGATTGCGCTAAATATTTAAAGAAGGACGCGTGACAACCACATCGGCGCAGCTTTTGGTGCGCTTCATTCGTAGCTCTTCTTAGCTAGAACGCTACACACTCCATGCTTTTTATGTACATTGTGGAGTACGCATTATTGTTGTTGCAAATGTTTCTATATCTTTTATGTGTATTTGCGCGCAGTTCATTGTTATCAGTGCATATTCAAACGCTATAAAATGTTGTCGTTAAATATGCCGCCCAACTACCCATCCCAAAAGCGTAATTCACCATAACTGATATTCGATGTTTACTTTTCGCTTCAATTGGATGATTATACAAAAATGTGTGCACATACATACAGTTATCTAAGTACGAGTATGCCTGTTAGCTCTATTGACAATGTACGGGTGTGTGTGTGTAGGCAACTCTCACTTTTTCAAAGACCGTATGCCTGCGTAAGCATGAATATTTAAACGTCTCATTTACGCAAGGTTCGTTGCCTATTTGTAGGCGCTTAGGCCATAAAAACTGATACTCGTCCGCATGTTGTACACTCCTTCACTTTGGCGTCTCCCTCTGCTTCTCTTACTCTATACAGCTCATTTGTTGTATTTTCAAATACAAGACGAAACTAAACGAAAATTAAACGATCCATTATAAACATGCGCTGGTAGGAAGTGGAGCAGAAAATGGACTATGCACACCCATCTACCAGCAGGTACAACGAACTTCAAAAATGTGTGCATGTTCATTTTAAAACTTTAACTTTTCGGCATTGTCTAAATAATTTAACGTTTCTAATTTCTTTTTCCATATTCATACAGTGTATCGAAGTTTGAATCTTAGTGTCAATTCAATATTCTAAATCATCTGCTGTTGTGGTTTAGACGCACACATTGAGCTAAATGTTGTTTGTTCAAACATATTTTGTATTTTATATAAAATGCTTTTAAATATTTTCCAATTCTTCACAAACTTTTATCAAAGTTTCAATGGCGGCATAATTCAAAATGTTAGAAAAATGCAGCACCTTGAAATTCTCCAGGAATAAGTTTGAATTAAGGGCAAAAATATACAAAAAACTTTAGGAATATTATTAAGTTTTATAAGCGTAGCATTGCAGTTTCCTGCCATCATTTTCCTGCCGTGTATCGTACTCAATTTTATACGCATCGATTTTGTAAAATTTAGTGTTTCTGTTTCTATTTCTCTTTTCATTTTCATTTTCATTTCCATTCCATTATCTTAACAATCTAATGCTATTTAATGCTCTACAGTTTTCGGTCGTTACGCCTTTGAGTATGCTTCGAGTAGGCTTTCGTATATTTTATTCATTTCTGTTAAATTGTTTTCTGCGGTTTTACATTTGAGTGTCGTAAACTATTTTATGACCTTAAATCAAATGAAAGTTTGCATTCAACAACTCAGATTGGACATTATGGTCACTTCAAGGGTGGCGGCGAATGACATTACTTTAACTTTATAGCTGCAAAAGTTTACAGAAAAGCTTCATTAAAACTGTTTCTGGTTGACGTTGCGTGGAATACAAATATTGTATAGAGTGGCCATTTTGAATGTTGTTGTTTTGGAATATTGTGTAATTTGTTTAGATTAGATTAAATTTTGGCTAGCGAAACTGAGAGTTGTGTATTATTTAACTACGTTTTTGGGGAAAACTTTGATTTTTTTTTTATACTCTTCTGTATGAAAATGTTTGCAGAGCTAATTTTAAGGGCTTTTACCTAAAAATGTGTTTTGAATTCTTGGCTATTTGGTGATTAGTTTGCCAATCCATAAACTTAACTTTGTGATGTAAAAAGCTTAAATAAATGTATGTTTATTTAAGTACATCAAACTTTTTTGCTTACTCAAAATTTTAATAGTGCGACATTCTCGTAGAAGGCTGGCACATTTCGCCTGCGCTACAAAGTTAGCGAGCAATGCGTTTGAAGAGCGTGAATAATGTTAATAACAATTTATTTAATTTTTATTTTTATCGTAAAAAGTGAAAAATATACTATGTACATCCGTGACAAGTGAATGTCGCCTGATTGTGACTTACAATTTATGAATGTTACTTTGTATGGCTTTAATGAAGTTGACGCATTTACCTTTCACGTTTGATATGCATTTGTGTAGCCATAAAAAGGTTCATCGCTACTTAAATACACGCACTTTCTTACATTAAAAATTGCATTTATGTATTTGTTGGGGACAGTCATTGCTCTTATTTTGTAGCGACACTAAAAATGCTTGTTGATGTTAACTATTAAAATTAATGTTTCATACCTGCAACAAAACCCGAAAATTACCAACGACAACAATAACATAAGCACATAACGTTAATGAACAAGCGAATGCCGGTCATTGTAGTAAAAAGTGTTGTAAGCTAGTAAAAATAAAAATGAAAGTCATAAAAATTAAAACGCCAAATGACAAATAAGACCTGCAGCCAATAGCATTGCAGGCGCACCACGTCGCCAAGAGTGTATCATAAAAAATCAGAATTACAGCGCCATCAGAATTACAGGCCAAATACTCGTACATGTAACGTCATGCAACAAAAAAAAAAAAAAAAAAAATACAATTACACACACACACACACTTTTCCCTTAACGCTTTACGGTCCACAGTTTATGGCCAAGACGCCGCGGCGCTGAATGCGCGTGAGCTGTGAAGTCCCTTACGTCGTATGGACTTGTATCTATGTGTGTCTGTACGAGTACACATGTACTTGTGTGCGGGGCTTTAGTTGTGAGTGCGCGCTCATTACACCCATTACCCGGCCATTAATCGGCCTAAGAAGTGCTTTCATTTAACTACTATTTAATTTGGGGGTTACGTATACGCATTGGGGCACCAGCTACAGCTGTTACACACACACTCACACGTACACATGTATGTATGTATGTACAACAGCACTTGCGTCAAGTGTTATGTGTGTGTTTTGTGCTTGTGTTCGCGTGTTGTTGTGCTAACTGACCGAAAATTTATGACTGCATAAAAACTATAAAATGACATTTTACGTTGTTGGACGATACGACGCAGGTCCGCCGACCATACATACATATGTGTGCGCCCTTCGTAGAGATGACATTGGAGACGGAGTTCGAGATGGTCGTGGAGGGAATCGTAACTTTTGTGCATGCGCCGTCGTATGCAATTTTTAAGAATGGGACATGGTATAGCGTATATGTATCTTATGTTATTCGGAGCTATGGCGCGCTGTAGAAGCACTAACTAAAAAAAGGCGTACACTGAAACTTCATATAGAGATTTATTATTTACCCTTTGGTGTGGCTTAATTCATCTGCAAAAATGATTTTTAATTCAAAACCAGTTCTTTTCGTTAGTAATTAAGTTGAGCGAATTTACTTTACTTCGGTAAGTTGTGATACAAGCAATAAAAGCTTGTGGCTTAAAATATTTCTAACTATTTGAAAGTAAATAGTACGTTACCAAAGAAAAGATAGACCCTTATTCAGGCGAGGGGCTGCTCAGTCAATACCTACGCCATCAGACTAGCAACAGATCATGTTGTGTTTTTTTTTGTCTTAGTTGCAACTGAATTGGGAGGGAAGGAAACGATTGTTTGCTACTACTTAGCTGACTTGAAACAAAGGTGAGAGTCCACCGGATGGTAATAAATATTTTGTGAGGCTCTTCAATTTACTTTCCATGCGTCTTTTAGGTTTGTCGACTCTACTTTTTCTCTCAGTGTTTTGGCGTGACTAATTTGCGCAGAAATAAACACCATGTAAAAAATTATTTGATAGGTTTGCATTTGGCCGCCCATTTTGTTTTAATTCTATACTAAACTGGTAGTAAAAAATAATGAAATTCTGTTATTTATCCTCCTTTGGGAATCTAGTCACGCACGCATAATTTTATTTTTTTTTTTACGAAAGCGCATACAAAAAAGCTAAGGATCAACGGAGAGCAGAGAAGTCAAACAATTATACGTTTTCATTGTACCGAATGTTTACTTAAAGCAAAATCTGAGCTGTTGTTAATAAAGTGAATACTATTGATATTTCTTTGTATTAAAAACAAAGAAAATATATATTATTTTCTCTTTTCTGAATTAAACGCTCTTAAGGGTTAATTGTGATAAGTTTTGTGGACTGGATTGTCTTCCAATACTTCCAAATGAATCAAAACTTCATGCTGTCAGGATATCAAAAGAGCATGAATTACTCATTCGAGATATTCTCTTGTGTTCTTTTGATCCTTTCTTAGTGGATTTCTGTACAAAAAAATATATTCTTACTTAGTATTTATCTGTCCCGATTTCGCTGGTTTACAAATCTTAGTTTGACACAATAATGGAAATTATTAAAAGTGAGATGCCAAATCCATTTATTACAAATCTTCTTCGGGTATATATTTGTATGGAAACCTCAAACATTAGTATGCTTTTCCAAAATAGTTCCTTTGCTGATAAGTAAAGAGATGTCAGCTCAACGTACTTCACATAAAAATGCTTGCATATAAAAACGAAAACTACAAAAAAAAAAAATAAAAAATCATATTAAGGCATAATAAAATGCGCTAAGTGAAATGTGAACTGAGCGTAAACAAAAGGAATTACGCTTTTCATTCCTTGATTACTTCCTCAACCCAACAAAGCCGTTGCGTATATATTGTTTATTATTTTGCATGTCGTTAAAATTAAATGAGGAAAATTGATGGCAATGCAGCCACTCGGCAATTAAATTTGCTGGGTGTTTTGTTGACAGCGTTGATTACGACGTCCAACTCGGCGAACACTGCCGCGACTGTCAAGACGACGGACGTCGACGAATAGCCTACCGAACTGAGTCGAGTGCGCCGTAGCGAAGAATCAACATTCCAATCAACAAATAAATCGCATTTTCTTGGTAAGCCAGTAGCTATCTTAGTTTGCCACTGTTACTCCGTGTAGCTGTCGACAGTGATGTTGCTAGCAAGCGTACTTCTAAATACAACAACAACGCACAATGTTATACTAATTAGTGTAATAAGGCACGTCTCGTATAACCGAAGATGGGAAAAGCAGATATTCTAGATATTCGAAAAGGTATTGGGGAAGGTGAAAATGACAATGCAAAACACAAAGAATGAGTACAACGTACTGAAAGAAAATTTTGCACAAAAGTAATGGAAAAAGTGTGTTGAAAATATTTCAGTTTCAAACAGTGACATTGCCTGCGGTAAAGTTGTTATTAAAAACTTAAGTTACATAGTCACCTAGAACTTATCATTTAGTATTATTAAGTGTTGACGTTCGACGTCTGCAGTGCAACTTTTCGGAACCTTTAATGCCACTTCATGAAAGCCAATATTTCACGAAGCTAATATTTGACGATTTCGAAAAGTTGTAGGTCGGTCACTAGCTCGGTTGCTTCAAAGTTGTAAAAAGTTTAGGTTATTCAATATTTCTGTTGTCATTGTCAGTGACAGCAATGTCATAAAATTTGTGTCTCCATTTCTTTCAGTGTTAGCAAAGTATCAAAGTATTGCTTGAGGGTGTCATTTCGTAGGAGCTCTTAGATTTTCGATAGAATGCATAAAGCCTTTACTATAAGCTGTATCCTCATTTTACGACACATCTTCTTATTAGCACTATTTCGCATAACTGTGTATGTGTGTGTGTGTGTGTGTGTTCTGAATGTATGTTGCGTATTGTACGCTGTCAATTAAGCTTTTGTCGCAAGCAGGAAAATTAATTATATGGTCCACACTTCACAAAAACAACGAAGACAGCATGGAATTACACACACACGCTGATATACAAGGCGAGGAGTTATTTTAAATTTACTATAATAAAAAATAAATCCATAATTTTCAGCATTTAACGTAGAACGTTCTGCAAAGTTGCACGTCACTAGCAATTGCAAATGTTTTCTATTTACAGCTTCGTCGTAAATATTTACATTTCACTTTAAAGAGAGTTGAATTAAAAAAAAAAAAAAAATTAACTTTAGGCAAGTTAATTTTAAGAGTTGTTTTTAAAAACGCGTACAGAAATGCTTATTGGGTTATGTTTGCCTAATAGAGCGCTTTCTAACCATGTAATCCAAGTTTTTAATAGCTAATTATTTGTTTATAAAAGACTTCTTAAACATATTGATGCTGCACTCATTTTAAAAGCGGTCTGAAAGCGGTTGGATGCTTCGCAAATTTTAATAAGAACCTTTCGGTAGGTAAACGGGTCACTACAGCCACTGCATGGCCTGCTGCTAAAGTGTGGCCGTGGAGTTTTTAAACTGTCGTTCTAGCAATAAAACTTCGCTCTAATCACACTAACAGCATGGCCTTTGTAGTCATTGTGTCTTTTTTTTGCGCGCCACTTACTTTGAGTTAAAGTTGGCAGTCCTTTCGTGAAGGCAATTTACTTCTGGGCATCCTTTCACATAAATGCGAAAAATCGTAAAGTAAACGCTTGCGGCAATTTGCTTGTGTCGTTAATCTTTCTTGCACCATTTCTGTTAGCTATTTTATTTTTTGGTTTTTTTTTTTATTTTCAAGTCAAGTTTGATTTAAAAATTATCGTTTACTCGCCCTGCAGTGCTGCTCGTAAAATTGTAGGCTCTCGAGTAAGTGCACACTTTGTGCTCCACTTTCGCTGCGGCGCCGACGCCCGCACTTTAATTTGTGCATTTGTCTACGAACTGGCATGGTAACAAATAAATTAACAATGGGTTGTAAAAACTTTAATGATTAAGGATTAATAATGTAGATAAAACGCGCATTGCACGCCGCTTTGAGTGCTAAGCCTCTGTGTGTGTGTGTGTGTGGGTATCGTGGTGAGTGGGATACGGGAAAGCAAATAGTTACTGAGAGTTTCTTTCTCGGAGGCACATAAGAAGAACATTAATTTATTTCCACTTTATCGGTTAGGTCTGTAAACATTTGCGTTTGTTAATATAAACTAGCAACGCATCAAAAATCATCACCTTAGTTTCCTTCTGATGTATAAATATTTGCGTAGTAATGGAAAGGATGCGGTTTAAAATTATATCAAATACTCTGCAATAACTGTTTAATGAGCACAAAATGTAGCAAAGTTCTTCACGTCTAAGGGTTAAACGTAAAAGTAAAATTTTACGGAGCTTCCTTTGTTATATTAAGACTTGTATAATATTTCAAATTTTTATTCAATTATGTAGCTTCGGTTGTGACTTAAACTATAAGAAATCCCAATAAGAATATGTGAACAACTTTTATGAGCCTTTATTTGATTATTCGAAAAGTTTTCTGAACTAAATTCCAAAATTGTGAGGGTCTTTCAGTCTTAGGGAAATATAAAAAAATTCATGCTGGAAGTTACTATATAACCATATTATGCGGATTATAAACCACAAATCTTGAATGAAATCCATTTAGTAGAAAATTTATTTTCCAAGTCATGACTAGTATAACCCTTCAACGAAGCCATTTTTATGAATTACGAACTATTTATTCATTGTTTAATTTTTTCAAAGTTTGACATAACTCTGACATTCGGTACTTGTATCTTTAAAAATGGAGAAAAGTAAAGAAAACATTATTTAAATTAATTTAAATTAAGTGAAACCATTTAAATGAAATACCCGCATAAATATTTAAATATATATAAATTTATGCGCAAGTACTTTATGGTGCGCCTTAAAACGAAATTAATTATTTTTTTATGCCCCTCATTCACAATTGATAATACCGCAGCCATATCGAAATCTCCCATTAAAAATTCTGGTGCAGATTGCACACGTTTTAGGCGAGTCGCGAGTCGAGTAAAATGTCAGAATTCTTTAAAACCAAACGAAAACTACCAAAAATTTATTTATATATCAATCAGATATTTTTTTATTTGTTTTCCTAAATTTTATATGCAAATGCGATATATTAGCGTGTGAGTATAAATTTTGGCTGTTAGATAAAAAAAAAGGAAATTAATATGAATTATATTAGTTTTCAATTATCAGTGCGACACGCATTAGCCGTCTGCTCGCGGGATGCACATTTTTTTTTTGTGATACCTTTGCAAAATGCAAAAATATTTTGATGGAAACATTTTCCACCAACACTTAAGAACACCGCTAATGTGCATGCATAACCGCTTTGCGTGGAAACATTTTTTCACAGGTAAGCTTGCGTGTGGCAATAAAAACTTGTATACATACATACATACATGAAACATTCGTTCATACATCAATATGCATATTAAATATGATTGCATATTTCCGGAAAAACAAACACAACCTCTGCATTCCACCATATTTGCTACCAATGCACGAATTCGATCGTAAGAGCTTTCATTAATATTTCATTTTTTTATTTCACTTTTCCACTTTTTTATCAGCATTTTTTGCATATCTGCAAGAAATTCTACTCATCACTGCCGTCTTGGCAAAGTTCACCTTAATTAATTTGCACAACGTATTTAAACAAGACGCAGGCACTTCCAGTTATGTATTAAATGGGAAACGTTCGGTGAAGTTTAAAATATATGCAGATGAAATGATGGCCAGTAAAATGTAAAATAATTTATTTATGCGTTGTGTCGATAGAAAAAATAATTGGTTGACTTAAAGATATAAACTTAAATGCTCGTAATAATTCCACTACGTAAAATGCTTATTTTTATTTGCAGAATTTCGATTGAACAAATTACAACTAAATCCCCAGTCTAGGCGGATTTATGCGAAGGATTGCGAAAGTAATACTGTTTTAAATGGAAATACTTAGGCGGTTATAACTACACGTGTCTTCGAGTGAACTGCTTATTTGGTTGGGAGTGCTAACAACTGTTATTTGCCGTATTTCCAATTACAAATGAACCAAGTGGTTTAAACGCCAACAACAACAACAACAACGCCATACCGCAATTCATTTTTTTAATTCAATTTAGCACAAAACGATTTTTGTATCCACAGCAGCCACATTACAAAAAAAAAATGCTTGTATACACTCACATGTAAGAAAGCAAAGAGGTTCATGGAAAAAAAAAATGCCAAGCAACGAACACGGGGATAAAGGAGAGCTTAGTTAAGTAGATGGTGGGAAGTTGGAGGGGTTGAAGGCAGTGCCACAAATCAGATTGGATTGTTCGGGTAGCACACATCCATACGTACATACATACATACATGCAAATGCTTGTGGCGAGGTTAAGCGCCTAAGTATATGCTACATATTTCGCTACGAGGCAATCACACTCAAATGAATTTGCATGCATTGGACTGGGTAAGTGCCCTTTTTGTAGCAATAAAATTACATTTTAAAATTACATGTGAATAAATAAATTTGTTGTATGCCAATACAACACATTTGCCTAAGTGCTTTGATATGGTAAAAGAGAAAAAAAAAATGCTGTTTTAGCGCTAGATAGATTCAAATAGGATAAATAATTTTTACTAATGTATATTGAGCTTTCAGAATATTATCTTTTTGTACCCGGCTAAGCGAAGCAAACAATACAATTGTGAGCCAGATATTGAAATTGCAAAGAAGGATTAGAGACAATTGAATGACAGGTGGCACAGAAGAAGAAAGAGCTAGGATAATACTGATAAAGTAAAAAAGGCTCAATATATTTTATTTATTAGATAGCAGATGCGCATTAAATTCAGAAACATGCAATGGATATTTTTAGAGCTTAAATATACAAATGTAATGCTTTGAGCTCAGCGAAAACGTTTTGCGATTTTTGTGGTTACAGAAGAGCTTTGGTAAGAAACGGGCACAAAAAGGCTTAGCTTATTTGTGAGTTGTTTCTATTTACAGCTGCGTCTATGTACATTGACATCGTAAACACAAATTGACTTAAGCACTGTCATTACTATTACCAATCTTTTCAACTAAATTGCGAATTTAAAGGAAAAAAATTAAGAACAAAAAATCGTTGGTAAGGAATTGAAAGCAAATGCAATTTATTAAAATAAATTTAGCTAATTTTAATACCAACATAATTCTAAATAATTCCATCTTAAGTTTGCTTTAAATAACAAAAAAAAATTTTTTTAATTAAATTCTAAATAAGAGAGTAAATTCCACCTTAAGTTTGCTTTAAATAACAAAAAAAAAATGTTTAATTAAATTCTAAATAAGAGAGTAAATTCCACCTTAAGTTTGCTTTAAATAACAAAAAACGTTTTAATTAAATTTGATACCCGCTGGTGTGTAATTCGAATTCCGTTTTTTATTTGAACTTCAAAAGCATTTCACTTGTTAAGTTCTTCTAAAGACAGCTTTCCACCGAAGCTATTACAGACTTATCATTGTATGTATGTACATATGTATATACACATCAGCACTCTAATACATGCGTGAATGTTTAATTAAAAATTGTAAATGATTAAATTTCAGCTCGCTTTTCAGCATTCTGTTGCACAAGTATGAAAACAATTACACATTGCTTTGGTGGAGATTAAAGATTGGTAATTGGTTTTATTTTAAAAAAAATTTCCTGTGGCAGGGATTATGCCATTGAACTTTTGACAGGAATAACTGGAGAAATACTATTTTACTAACACAAAAAACAATTAAATTATAATGTAAATTTTTTTGTTTTTAAATATGGGCAAATCATTTAAGTTTATGAATTTATGTCACCAAAATTGTTTCAGAAAAATTTACGTAATTTGAATGCTTATTGCATTGCGCGTGTGGAAAATCTGTGCGATTGGGGCAAGTTATTTTAAACATTTAATTGATTAAATTAAAATTTAATTGATATACAAGTTACTCATACGCCCTGACGCCAAATAGCTCGTTATGCCAGTGAGTTATACGGTACGGATCTTAGCCGACGCTTGGTAACAGCTTAAGTGTTTCAAATTCTGCCTTGTTACACACTTACCGGCACGTTTTTTGTTTTTTTTTGTAAAATAACAGCCAAAGCAAGAGGGGCGGCATGGCGCGATGTAACCGGCGCTGCTGGCATAGAAACAACAACGCACATATGTGTACAAGTGCTTTAGATAAAAAGCAACAACAATTAGCTATTTTTTCGCTGAATACCGCCATCTCCACGCCACATTGACTTCAGCGAGACATCTACCGCTTTCGCGTTTACACCTACAACTATGTAACATTTTATGCCATTGAGTGCAAGAAACGCAACAACAAGCATCTGTCAACGATACTGTATGACAAGTTGACACAATTGCCATTGTTTTGGCTGCTATTGTTGTTATCGCTCAGCGGTCGCTTTAAAGCGTTCTGTCTAAAGCATCTGCTATTTTCTTTTTGCTCTCCCGAAACCAGCGCGTTACGGTTTGATTTATTATTTTTTACGTTTTTTAAGGCGCTTAAAAGCAAAAAAGGAATTAATATTTAGAGTTCGGTCAGAAAAAAAATTGTGCATTAGTTATTTACACATTAAAAAGTTATAACTGTTTGTTTATTTTTCTCATCGCCTTGTTTTTTTTTTTGTTGGATTTAGGCACGAAACAACGCGTACAGAAAACAGCACTCAGACTACATGCTACATTGTACTGCTTTCATGTTCCTTTTAATCTGAAATAAACATAACAGCCAACTCGGCTAGCGTAGACCAATATGTAGCGTATTGGCTCTGCAACTCCGAGCTCCCGGGTTCAAAGCCTGGGAGAAGTGGTTATGAAAAATAAATTTAATTAAACTGGCTTTGAGCTCAATAAAATTGTAAAATATTAAAGAGTTAGATATAGTTATGAGATATTAAATTTTTTCACGATTTTTTTAGATTTATATATTTATTTAGTGACTGTAGGGGCGGCTGACAACTTAGTAAAAGCAAAATCATTACAAAAATAAAGTCAAATAAATGTTCAGGGAAGTAATAAACACATTAATAAGATTTTCGCCACTAAAATCTACTACCCAGGTTGCCTAACTAAAAGCAAATAAATGTACCAATATTAAGCAGAAATAAAATAATTTCCATAATTTTGTCTAAAGAGTAAGTTTCTAATAAAATCCGTTCTATAGCTAAATTTAATAAAGCTATTATTGTTGTAGTTGCTCCGAAAACTACAGCCATATTCGGCAGCAGTCACCAAACAACCACACCAACAACGACAACACAAAAGTAAGCGCAAACTTCATCAACAAAACTGCATATAATAGTCACAATAATAGCCAGCAAAAGCAACAACCAACAGCAATTTAAATAACAAACAACAGCAACAGCAACAGCAACAAAGAAGCACAGTAATGAGTTTGTTTGTATGTGGCATAAGTTGCATATGTTGCATGTAATTAAGGGCAACACCGCAACGAGTTTATCAACGGCAAATCGATTCGTCATAAGATAGAGCGAATACAAGAGATAGCGAATGTATGAGAGGTAGTGATGTCAATTTTGGCCATTTTGTAGATCCCGGGATTTTCGAGATTTGAAAATGAAATTCTGGGGAGTCTCGGATGGTACAGAAGGTGCACTGCTGCGCCTAAACCCATGTTGGTTGGATTGTCGACAATATGTTAAATGATCTCTGTAGGACATAGCCGTTATCACTTTCTGCCTTATACGGTTTAGGGACCTAGTCATTAGTTCTATTACCATCGCTTTCACTGTAAGACTCATTTTCTACTCGAGTGGGATATTCTCCAGTTCATTTATAATAGCAAGAACAAAGCAAAGCCTTCAGAGAGTTAACAAGCTGTGTTATTTATCGATTGTGAACTCTCTAAAGGCTTTGTTTTACCCTTGAAAAGAAAACTTGTAAAAATGATACAAAACTTGAAAATTAAATGGCTATTTAATTAACTGTTTTCTACAATTCAGAGATTTGAATAGACTTATTCCGGGATATTCGGTAGTTAAAAAAGGCCAGTTTTCGGAATACCGGGATTGACATGCCTAATGAGAGGGAAAGAGACGCGGCTGAATATGGCAGAAAGAGATGGAAGACGACCTTATGCAGGGCTTCGTAGAGTAGTTGAGCAGAGATGAGTGTGTGTTTGTATGTATGTATGTATGCACGATTGTAGATCGAGAGCCTGCTACAGCATTAATTAATATAACTACAACAATAATGACATGACAGTAGCAGCAGCAACAACAACAACAATGCTGATGTATACGATGCATACATATTTGGTAACCAATATTTTGTGGTGGCGCGGCCATACATGACCACCAACAACAACAACAACAACAACGATAAGCGCAACAACAAAGCGTATGCGAAAAAACATTGAGCAGTTAATGTAATAAAGCAACAGAGCATTGCCAGCGCTCAACTGTATCCACAGCAACATAACCAGCTGCCTCAATAACAGCAACAGCATCAGCATTAAAATCAACAATAACAACCATTCGCCAACAATCGCTGCCACGCATCAGCTCCATCAACGTCGCTAGCCACAACATCAATTCATCAATTTATGTACTCGTATAACAACAACAGCAACAAGCGCATACAATCTGCATTCATTTGTGTTGTTTGTGTTGGTTGTTTACATTGGTATTATTGTTCCTTTTTTGGGCTGGTGCTGTTGATGTCGCATGGATATGCTTGTGTTGGCGCTGCTGTTGCCATTATTCATGTTGCTGTCAATGTCATATGAACATGTGTGCTCACTGCAATTGTATATATAGATACATACGAGTATATATTTACATGCGAAACCGATTGTTGCCGTAGGTGCACATTTTGCAAATTATAAAGGTGATAATAATGCTAACAATGTCTGCATACAAAATACAATTACAATGTTGCATGCAGCAGCCGATGTTGTTTTGTTGATCCAGTTAGCATATATTTACATATGTGTGTGTGTGTGTAGTTATTAGTTTAGACCAGACAGACTTTACGCCAACTTAATAACGACTCATTTATCATTCACTTATGGTTGATACTCTTCGCATTTGTAAGCCAACAACAGATAGCAGAACAGACAGATAACAAAAGAAATTCGCAAACATATGAAAATTGCTAATGTTAACATTGGCAACAAGACTGCGCGCTCAGTTAACTTCTCCAGACATAACTTTATGTGGCAGGCAGGAAAATTTAACAATTAACACTCTTTTTCCTTGTCGATACTCTGCAAATGCTGCCCCAGTTAAGATCAGACAAAATCAGAATTCAAACCGAGATGATGTAAAAGCGACTCTCATATTTTTAGATTGGCAGTTCTAACACTTAGCTTGAGAGATTTTAAACTTCATTGTGCCAATAGCTCTAGGCTACCACTCTAGGCCAGGAGGTCCTGAGAAAACAGCTCATTCCAAAGAAGTGACACATTTTTGTTAGAATAGTTTTGGTGAGTGCTGATGTGTAAGGACCACACAAAAAAAAAAAAAGAGGTTACTTCACCTTGATCAAGAGTTTGGAGATGGTTTTGTAAATTTGAGGCACTTTGTGACGCTCCTAGTTGAACGACTTGTTTGCAATTTTTTTCATAGTTATCGTAATGTTCGAGCGTTAATCAATCAATCGAACAGCCGCTATATTAATGCTAACTTTGGTTAGAAGCACGAAAACATACTTAAGCTGTTATTGTCCGTTGTAACTGGCGTTAGCCATTGCATTCCCTCCCATAGAAATTGAACCATTCTGTCCGTTTAATGTACAATAGAAACTCGGCATTGCTTGCCGAGTTCAAGTCGACCAAACAGTCCACGTAGTAGTTTTTGAAAAATTGGTTGCGCGTGTGTGGCAGTGGCAGAGGTAGTATTCAATACTCTCCACCTCTTCCTCGGTTCGGCAGTTGCGGCATAAATTATTTGTTGGGTAGCTCAGTCTCTTTCCATGGGTGCCTACAAGGCAGTGGCCGGTTATCACTTCAAATACTAATGTAAGAGAGTAGCGGTCAAGCATAGTGAGAGCTTTAGAACGTTTCATATCGACCACTGGCCAGATTTGTTTGGTGGTATGACAGGTGGTGTCCGAGGCCCACCTGATGTTTACCTTCTCCATAAGCTCAGATCAAAGCCGATGTTAATTGAATGTTAGTGCTATACCCGCATCTAGGGCGTAGTAAATTATGGATATTTCCGTCGCTTTCCTTGCCAGCTCGTCAGTGAGATAGCTGCCAGGAATATCTTCATGGCCAGGGTCCCAATAGAAAACACACGGAGCACATTTCTGCTAGCTGGTTAATCTGCATTCAATGGCTGCCTTGGAGTTTGTACCGCAAGTATATAGCGGTAAGTTGCCTCTGTTATTGCATTTAACATCGCCTGAAAAACGTTTCAGTGCACACTGGGGATTTTTCGACAAATTTTGTTCAAAAATGGCTACAAGATTTAGTTTTTGACCGAATTTAATAATTATTTTCATAAACTGCTCGTTGCTGATTTTGAAAGAGCTTGTATATATAAAATTTCCGAGATATTTTCAGCGAAAATTGTATGTTTGACCATCAATTTGATCTCGCAACGACAAACGAACAACGAGTTCGGATTCGGCAATCTCCAAAACGTATACATATATCATTTTTTTTTAGACATTTCCAGTGAATATTGTATGTTTGACCTTGATCTGACCTTCAATTTGGACTCACAATGACAAACGGACAACCAATTTGGTTTCAGCGATCTCTAAAACATTAACATTATTTTGTTTTTTTAGATATTTTCAGTGAAAATTGTATGTTTGACCTTGAAGTGACCTCCAATTTGACCTCGGAAGGACAAACGGATAACGTAGTCGAATTCAACGACCCAAAATACGTATGTATGAATTTTTCTATATTTTTCCATTTAATATACTACGTTTGACGTCATTTTACTATAAATGTTTTGGTTTCAGGTATTGAAAGAATGATTTCACCTCTTTCATCAGCGAACATTTTAAAAAAAGAATTGTTAAAATCGGCCAACAATTGACTTCTCTAGGATTTTTGAAAAAAAATTGTCGAAAAATCCCCAGTGTGCAGTGGTCCGGTAACCGAAAGCTCAGGTTTAGATTAAATCTACTTGAGTGAAATCAGCTGCCTACTCGCTCGTTCCGCTTGTTCCGCTTCGCGCCATCTGTGTACACAGCCGTCGACTCTGGGTCCAGGACCACGGCACCTATCGACTCGTTCCTCTCTAGGAAAACTTACTTTCAAACCATAGAAGAGGAGTTGTGTAAACTAATTTATTTAGGTTATCCGGCAGAGTTTCTAGGATATTTGCATGTCCGGATCTAATAACCTCCGCGGCTGGATCGCATTTTGTCTAACCGCACTACAGCTTGTCAGAAATTTCCCATAGAGATCCACTGGTGGAAGATTTAACATTATTTCCAGAGCTTTGGCGGGTGTTGAGGGCAGCGCTCCCGTGATAAGCACAATGCTAACTTTACGGCCGTTTGCATTCTAGCGAAGAGAATGTGATTTCTTTAATAAGCACACACCTTGTAGCTTCTGGTTGCAAGTTTTTTTTTACAAAATTTAGATTAAATCAAAAAATGTTCAAGACGTAGCAGAGTAGCAAAGTATTACCACAATGTTATGAAGTCAAAACAAATTCGTAACCAGCTGAAATAAACAGCAGCATAATGCCGCTAAATTACTCAGATGCACAAAAGTAAAAACTTCAAAAAGACCCGGCAGCAAGAAAGCGGATTTCCTTCCCTTTTCGCATCCAAAGCCTCACTTCTTTTGAGAAGACACGCTGATGGCATTGTTGGCTAGCAACTCTTGTCAAACGATGCTGATTGTGAGTAATTGCCGCAACTAATGTGAGCTACATAATGGGTTGGTGAGAATGTGAAGCGCAACAAAAGCGCTCCAGCATGAACGAAGACGAAAAGAAGGCGTTGTTGTCGCCAACTTAGAGAAACCAAAAGCGCAAAAGCTACAGGAAAGTTGCACAGCGTGGCAGGAAGGAATGAGGCGAAATTTTCACAAAATTCAAATCACAGTTTACTTGTAATTATATGCATAATGATGTAGCGAATGCCGAGCACCAGCGAGAGCCAGAAAGTAGTAGTAGCGAAACGCAAAAGCGCGGAACCCTTTGCCAACCAGCCAACCAGCTAACCAGCCATCCATCCATCCAGTTAGCGAACGTGTGGCGGCTGTGGCAAACTGAAACGTGCAACCGCCGGCTACTTTGCTTGCATGCATGTATGCGTGTTGTACGTGTGTGTGTGTGTGTGTGTGTGTGTCTACGTCGCTTCCGATAATGCGCTGCTGCCAATTGGTCAACTTGCAGCAAACAGGAAATCTGTGCAACACGACAACTGCGACGCTACGGCTTCTTTGGCACGGGCGCGGCGACTACTTCGACTTCGGCTTCAGCTCCGGCTTTTGGCCGCTACTCAACATCCAACGTGTAATTTGGCCAGTTACGCGGCTGGAACTAATTTGAATGCAATTATCGGTTTAGCAGACGATGTAAACTGTTTCATTAATGAGGCTGCTGCTGCTGTTGTTGCTGGTGTGTGTGTGCTTCTCCGCCGCACATCGAACAACTCACCAAAGAAGGCGGCCAAAAAAGTTCTCAGGCGCAGTGACGAAGACGACGCTAAGCAGTTAGTTACCCGTCACCAACTTCTGCTCGGCGGTAATTACGCGTCGCATGCAAAAGTGTCGGTCGAAGGGAGCTGAAAAGTGCGCTGGCGCTACAGCGACTGCTGTTTTGTTGCTATTATTATTGTTGCCTAATTGCAAAGCCAATGCGACTGCTCTTGGCTACCTGGGTTTCTACGAATTTTCTTCAAAAACACTACAATTTTCTGCTTCTTCTTATCTTTTTTTTTACTTGAATGCCCAGCTGCGAGTGCTTGAGAATTTCTACGAGTTGTGCAAGAATTCAGAATGGCAGGCGGGTGGGGCGCAAAATTAATTTAAGTGGAAAAGCCAAATTAAAAACAAAAATGGGGGATAATTCGAGCAAATAAGTTCTTCAGTGAGCAAAAAAAAAGCAGCTTTGAATGATGCCGAGTGGTACTCTGAAAGGAGAGATTCAAATTAGGAAAATTGTGCTAAATCACCTGCGGAGGTCATTGACGACTGTTTTTCATTTATTTATTTTTTTTAATTCGCAACGCATCGCTTAAAAAAATACATAATAATATTATAAGTGGGCACGATTTTTCTAAACTTACGGGTCATTACGCTGATGTCCAATTGCTGCGATGTAATTTATTAAGAAAAAGCCAAAATTCAATTGCAAGACTACAAATAAAAGCAAAAAGCAAATTAAAATTCCATGAAATAAATTTTGCATAATGAAATTAAAACAAGCAAATAGATTTATAAAATCTGGTAAATTTAATACAAATTTTAAGCGCGAATCCAATTCTCGTTAAGCTGTTGTGCTTTAGAAATGCTTTTCTTTGTGTTATGCAAACAAAGTAATGCTGTTTTCACCGCTGACCAACTTTGTAAGATAATAAAAGAAATTAATGAATAAATTACTCACACAAATTTTGTATGCACTTCGCTTGTAACGTTAAGCTGGTAATAACATTTTCATGTTTTCCAATTGCAATTTGAACTTCTCAAAGCACACTAAAATTGTTTTCAGGTCAAAAGTTCAGCTAAACACACACACACACTTACACGCACACATACATATACATATATATGCATAGCGGTTTAATTGTGTACGTGACACGCTTTAACTTTCCAATGACTCAACAATGCTAAGTGGTGTTTAATGTATGAGTGGAAAATGTGGTTTTTGAGAAAAAAAAATTTACGGAAGTTTAAACAAAGAATCTCTGAAAGTTCTCGAATAATACCTAATATTAAAAGGGAATACTTTAGAAAGTTTGTTCTTTAAATAAACTAAAATTATGCCCTTATCCGTCAAATTCAGCGGTCAATTCATAAAATGATATTTTTTTTTATCAGGCAGTTGTTGAGTATGGTGAACTTTTTCACAGTAAAGCATAGCTTTTTTAATCGCCAGTTTGCGGAATTCAAATATTTCAGAGCGCACACAAACAGTTCCTAATTCCCGTAGTTTGTCTCAGGATTTTAGCACTCACTCTGGTTTATTTTGATGTTTCAGACTTTCTTTTTTACATAAAGACAACTATACTTAATGCTCTCAATAATTGTTACATACATACATACATATATATTACTATTCGATCAGCTGATGAGCTTTTGTTCTGTAACTGAACAGTTTTAGATCTCGACACTTAACAGACCTCTGCCTTTCATGACTCGGCGCAACATATATGAAAAAACTATTTTTTTTTATATATTCGTGCGTCATGTGGATGCGCCCCTCGCGTCGGTCGGGCGGGTATGGAGGGATAAAATCGTTGGGATTATTATTTTATTATATTATTATTATATATATTAAAAACTGTTCAATATAAAGAAGAAACGTATATAGAAAATTTTCTCGAACGAATCAAATTGTTTTGTAGTTTTTTTTCTTGAAGGTTGCTATTTTCACTAAGTGCATAAATATGCAGCATACCTTTGTTAGAAGCCATTAAGCTTTTTGAGAAAATTTATGCTGGTTAATATGTGAGTGCGGAGCAAAAATAACTTAAGGTTTATTTATTCCCAATGCACTATCAAACTATCAAAACGTCTCTATAACATGCAGTGAAAGTGCTGAAAGTATATACTTCGAAAAAAAACCCTTATTTTATAGTTTTCAGATTATATGATTTGCCATCACTTCGCATTTTATCAGAAATATTTGTTTTAGTATTTTATGCTCGTATACTTTGGCGGATATCCTTTAGTTGTTATCGACCGCATAAAGTCGCATATCAATCAACGTTGCTTTGTGGGGGAAATTTAATGGCAATGCCTGGTCATAGGTCCACACACATGCCAACACACTCACACATATACACATATATATGTATATATGCATATGTACATATGTATATGTGTGTGCACGCCTACGTCTTTTTATGATTTTCAGCCGCAACGACAGGCAAGTGTTAAACTACATAAAAACATTGGATGTCATTTACTCTTTTACTCTTGCAACGTCATCATTACGCTGATCATTGTTTTCTCTTCTTTTCCTTTTTTTTTTTTTTGGGATTTCATGTTAACACAATTTCACACTTAAATACTGATTGCTGTTTGTTTTTGTTTTTCTTCGCACATAAACACTTTTCCTGTCAATTTCCGTTTGTCGTATACGCAAAAATTTAATGGCGTCAACACACAGCCGCTTTGCAAAACACTTAAAACACGTTGCACAGCAGGAGGGTGGGGTGCGGCGAGGCATGGTGGGTCTTATGGGCGAGCGCTTGTTATTGTTATCATAAAAATTGCAATAAAATTATTATAGCATATTTTTGGTGGCAGACAAAAATAGTAGTGCAAAAAGAAACCGATGGGCGTATGTACGAGTAATAGCTGCGTCAAAAAGACAAGAAGCAAATAAAAGTAAAGAGCGCAAAAGGCAACTTTGATGGCAAGACAAAATTCACTCTTACACCGTTTGCAAATATTCTTAATATAAATGTACATACATATGTGTGTATGCATAAAAGTAGGTTAGGTGTAATAATAAAATAGTATAATGTAGTTAAGGTAGGCTTCTGCGATAAAATGGAAATTATTGAATGTCATTATCATTTACTTATATTATGTATGGTACGTACTTATGTAAGTGTGGTATATAAAGTACTATTTTCGAATGTTAATTGGACAACAATAGTTCTCCTCTGTTAGAAATCACAGCAAAAGTCAGTTGTTAAAAGTTTCCACAGAACGAAAGAAAGCAAAGGAAGTAAACAACGATTTCATTCGAAAATTCATATCGGGCAAACCATTCGTGAGAAAGAGACAGAAAATGATTTCAGATCTTGGAAAACTAGGTTAAAAAGATTTGCTACTGCGTATTTAAGGTTAAGAGCAGAACAGCTGCGATTTCAGTGACGCCCAGATTTCATGATAATATTTTATATGTGCAAAATTTCATACGCATTGAATACAATATCGGTTATTAACGTTCCAAACCCATTCTAGATATTTCAAATATTGTTCATTTTGTTAAAATAGACGCTCGTCGTTTAAATCGTCAGAAATTCATTCGGTCGGCAAATCCACAATTCTATGACGGCCCATCTGTCAGCGCAAGCAGAATCCGATTGAGATTACAACTCAATACCTTCCTGTTATCAGCATCTGGCTAAGTTTTAAGGTCGGTTGAAAATGTGTTATTTATTTAAAATATCGGTTCGCTAAAGTGTTGACTTACCTTTGTGTTGTAGACCTCACTGACATGAAAACACACTTTGAACAGGTGAGTGATTCCACCTATTTAAAACTCTTTGAGCATTCGGTTTTAGTAAATCAATTAAGTCTTTTTAATTTGACTAGACTTTCGACTTTATTAGTGTGCTAAAGTTTACGAATTTTTTCCAGTGCTCCATTCAACAAATTTCAATAGCAAAAATGAAATCACTCGAGTAGTCTCTAATCGATAACGACTGCTTCCACGACGCGGTAAAAAGCAAAGAAAAAAAGCTTTGCGTAACAATCGACTTACAGCAAATGCAGCAAAATTGAATTGACAGCTGCGCGCAGCTTAAACGCTGAAGCACTCTGACACAAATAGGCTTGGAGGCGGACACCAAAAATTGCGAATAGTTTAAAAAACAGCAAAGTCCTAAGTTGAAAATAAAATAGCGAATTAGCTAGCAAAGAGTGTGAACAAGCGCCAAATAAAAATTTAATTTCATACGCGATTTTATGCTCTTGGGTAGCATAATTGTTATTGCGACTGTGCAGCGCGGCTCTTCTGGTTGTCTTCATTTTATCGCCATTGTTATGATAGTTGATTTTTATTGCCAACTTTTCATCTCTCTATTTCTGCCATTGATGAGGCAATACAAAGAAAAAAAAAACCAAAAACAAACATCGACACTCAATGCAAAATGCGAAAAATCGCCGCAGCAGAGCAGCAACGCATCACGCCACGCCTGCTGCAGCAACTACATACATACATCCATATAACAATAGCAACAAAATCTCGTACGTTGATGAGCGCAGGCAGGCGGCATGGCGGTGGCTTCAGCGGCTGTGGTGAGCTACGTGACCAGCGTAATTTTCAAAGCGAAATAAAGTTAAGCCAGCAGGCCATTTTACTTTGTTTTGTTTTGCTGTGATTTTTTTCTTTACTCTTCATTGTCTTTTTGTTTTTTTTTTTTTGGCTTCTCGTTTTTATGCATTTGCATCGCATAAAGCTTGTGCACCCACTTTATGGTGCACAGCAATAGTAATAACAGCGACAGCAACAACAACATCAACTACTTCTCACCAAGCAACAATAGCCGAAGAGCGGTGGCACAGAAAATTTCAGCTGCTTGTTGCCGACTGCACACGCACACACACACACACACATGGCTAGCTGTGGTGCATAAGCTCGCCCCAAGAGTCAGGCCCATGCGCTGCAATGACTCGCATTCAAGCCGGTTTGCTACCGTTTTACTTGCTTTCTGTTCCACGGCCTATCATTGTTGCTGCCTTAACGCGGTCGCTTCTTGTTGCTGCTGTTGTTGTAAGTTCGCTGGCCGTTCATGAACTACAAAAGCCACTCATTGCGGTTGTTGGCCCATTCGCTTGCCTGTTCGCTCAGCTTCGACTGCTGCTGCTCTGGCTGTATTCGCAGTAGATTGCAGCAGCAACGACAACGTCTACACCTCTGCCCGCCCCACTCGCTTCCATGCGCACAACGCCCGCCGGTTCAGCCAGCTAACTAACCCGTTTCGATTGCCTCAACCAGCTGACTGCTTGCTTAGCCGGCGAGCTAACTTGGCTGGTTGGCTGTTTGACTGCTTGACTGGTTGACTGGTTGACTGGTTGACTCGCTTGCTGGCAGGATGGCGGACTAACTGGTTAGCTTGGGCTTTGGCTTTGCTATTGCTGCTGTTGTTGGTGTTGGCTGTGCTGTTGTGTTGACTGTCGCTGCACGTTCATATCTGTTCATATCTGTTCGTGTTTTTTCTTTTCATTTTTTTTTTCATTTCTATTTTTATGTAGCTGCACATCTCGTCGTAGATACTCGTTTTGCATTGTGTCTGCATCTTTAGATTTGCATATACTCGTACACACATACATATGTGTTTGTGACTTTTTTATGATTTTTCTTTCAGTTTTTTTTTGTATTTTCACTGCGTTGCAGCGGCTACAGCAAGTAACGCAAGTTGAAAAGTTTGTATGCAAAATGAATACTTAACAGAAAAGTTGTATGGTTAGCAAAGGGTGAAGGGCGTGTTATGCAAAATTCAAGGGAAATGGGTGCAAGATTTGTGTAAAAAGGTTGCATTGCCACCTAATTTCTTATTTAAATTAAGAAATTAATGTTCCATTTAATATTGTAAGTACGCGCGAAACCATTTTAGCGGCGCCTCATGAGCAACTTACATTATTGCGAGTCAAGAGTATGAAATTTGAGAGACGATATTTCAAAAGTTATTTAATATAGAAAATATCTTGGTTAAATAATTTTTCTCATCGATGGCTGTTTAAAAAAGCTCCGCGCACTCCTACTTTCTTATTTCAAATCCAACTCCAGTTGAAAATATTTTCAGGTAAAAGGTTAAAAGGCTAAATTCTCCTTTCTAAATCTGAGTTTTCGATTGGTATTTAAGTAAATTTTGATGGATGAGGCTGCCAAAATATTGTTAATATTTGGTTTGAATTAAATTCAACAAATATGGGCAAGCTAGCCACTATTGTTACCATTTACCATGAATGCCAATTTGGTTAATTATAACTAGGGTCCATTTAGAGATAGACCTTGCTGGAAGGCAACCTCGCAGAATATTTCGTTACACCAAAAATCAATTGGGAAAATAAGCTTTTAGAAATTAGTTTGACGATAGTACTAAAAGGTCTGATACTTTATGTTTTATGGTCTGAACTTGTGTACTTACGACCAAAGGCAAATAAACTGATCTATGTTGTTGCACAAATGATTGAATAAAATCAAGTCAGCGAATATGTAAACTACTTTACATAAATCATCTTCAGCTTCCTCAAGTTAACACAACATTTTCTTCGCCTGGCTTTTCAAATATACCTTAGAAGTGAACTATTAACTGTTACAGTAGCCACCTTTTGATACGCAATTTCAAATACAGGGTGGCGCAGCAATTATGCTACAATAAGAAACTTAAATTACCTTTTTTTAATCAATGCATTTCTATTATTTTTTTATTATTACTCATATATAGAAATTTGTTTTAATTATTTTTAAAGATGATAAACCGTAAATAACCTCCATGCATATGCGACACCTAGTACATAGAAAATTTTTCATTGCGGTCTGAAGGGTTGAAGGCGGGATTGCTTTAAGGGACTGCTTCAATTTAGTCAAAATTTGTTGGTTTTGTTTTGTACACCTCTTGCTTGGCACAACACCATAACAAAAATCTGGTGCAGTCAGGTCAGGTGACCTTGGGGGCCAGCGGAAAGCGGAGTTTCTGGATATTAATTTGTTTTAAAATTTGGATTGGAGCTCCGCAATAACCGGTCTGGCTTTGTGTGCAGTTGCTTCATCTTGTTGGAACCAAACGCTATTGAAAAGAATATGTCTATGGCGCATATAACGGTGCCCATTGACAGTTACAGTAAGACCGTTTTCTTCAAAGAAGTATAGCCCGACACCGTAATGAAACTGCGCACCAAACAGTGCCTCGTTCTGGGTGAAGTTCCGTCTCATGAAATATTTTTGGATTTGATTCACTCCATACACGGCAATTTTGCTTGCATTGGCGTTTAGATCAAAATGGGTCTCATCAGCCGTAAACAGGCTATTTATCAAGTTATTGTCTTCTTCGGACATTTCAATCATTTTTTTTGTAAAATTTCAGGCGAATAAGCAAATCGCATATCTGGCTTGTTATTTGAACTTTTTACGGAAAGAGTTTTAAGTCATCGTGAATTTCCCGTTGTAATAACCGTCTGCTAGCTCCAAGTTGCGCCGATAGGTTTTGAGTCGAAAATCTTGGATTTGCCTGAGTTGACGATGCAACAGTCGCGGTTGTGTCTTAAACACGAACATACGGATATCGAAGGTACGGTCTTCTTGCGATGCTTCCAGATTCGGCAAACATGTTTACCAACCTCAAAATGGTCCATCTACTCGTGGGAGTTCCGCCAAACACCCGTCTGAATTCCGGATTTGGACGAAAATGACGGACAGCAAAGCATAGCTGCACTGTCCAAATCATCTTTTTGATATCCCAATCATTTATTATTAAAAAAGTTAAATAATAACTTGCCAAATAAAAAAATGAAAGTCGATTACCTACACAGAAATTACTTCTTAGAAAATATTCACCTTTTCACAAGCGATACACAAATGTAGTGAATAAGCTGGCTAACTAAAAAGAAAAGCTTTTAAAAATTAGAAATTAGATGTTGTCATCGAAGGAATCGAATTTAATTTCGATGTCGAAATGGTTAATTCAATTTTGGATTTGATTGCTGTGGTGTTAGTTGGCATTTTTTTTTTTTTTTGTGTGTTCGTTTTTGGAAAGCTGCAAGTGCAGTGCAGATTTGATTATAGGGTTGTACTCGTGTATCGTGTAGTTTCATTTTTCAATGGGTTCACTTAAATTTTCGTTTCGGTAATAAAATCGCCATAAAATTGTTGAAAAAAATTGCTAACAACATTGACGGCCCGCAGCAACATACGAGTGGCTAGCAAAAACTGCACACAGTAAAAAAAAAAAAAAAACCAAATAACATGAGCAGTAAACAAGTTTGCCAGCAGCAACAATTTGATACATGCAACCGCCAGCATTGGGGCCATAAAAAATAGTGGCTGATACCAAATTTCTTTGCAAACCTACTAAAATGGCATTAAAAGTGTGGAAAAAAAAGTATGCAGGCACATTGTACAAGTGGCACTGCAACTGCGCACCAAAAAACGACACGTACTCGCACATAGTAAATGAATGGCTAGTGCGCCGGCAACTGGCAGCGCAGGGGCCTGAGTTAATACACAGCTTTTTGTCCTAATGCAAAGCGCTCAACATAAAACCCCACCGCGCCCACTCATCGGTCGCAGTGTCCACACACGCTACCTGTTTTCCATCCGCTGCTCACGTGCCGGCTTGCAGTAGCAGCAACAATATCGCATCCGCTGAACAGCGCCGCCACAAATTCGAAACTGAATCACCGATATGCAGCTGAAGGTGCAATTGTCGCGGCGGATGACCGAGCGTGGAGGCGCAGCGGAGTCGTTGGATTTGCCACTGCAATTTTGCCATTTGCTAGCGGCGGCGTCGACGGCGGTTCGTATGGCCGTATGGCTGGAGGTTGCAGCAGCCTAGAACGGCTCTTGTTTCGCATTTGGTGCACACCGAAAGCCGAAATAAAATTGCAGCTCCAAAAAAGTGAAGTATACACACACACACACACCCACAGATGCATACGCGCAAAAAGGTTTAACCACATGCAACAACAACAGCAGCAAGCATACACAACCAAATCAACCAAAAGTTGCAACAAATAGTCGTTGGACAAGCAAACGAGCGAATGCAATAACAAAATGCAACAGCAAAATGCTCGCTTGATTTTGGTTGATACGGTGAAACCTGATTTGTGCTGCCGTAAACGAGTTTAACATTTCGTACAGCCAAAAAAGTGCAAATGTTTGGAAATTTAAATGCACAAACAAAAAAAAAACGTACACTCATCCACGCGAGTACAGAGCTGTGTGTGCGATTGTGCTGTAAAAGTGTAAAAGTCAGAAAAGTCCAGAGTGTATGAGTTTATGTGTATATGTGTGTTGGATTGTTGGTGTAAAAGGTGCAAAAAATACAACACTTGCACGGTAGCTGCAAATTGCAATTGCAAAAAGCGTTTGGAAGTGAAAAATTAAGTGCAATTAACTGTAAAAAATTGCTTGTGATGCAGAAAATAAAGAAATCGGAATAGAGATTGTTTGTCTTTTTAATGAATTTAGGGGCCAAAAGGGGTACTTTCACAAAACTCGCATTTAAATAGAAAGCTGAGCTTAAGTGAACTCAGCCAAGGCCTCATTGCGCCCAAACACATCACGAAAGTCATTGCGAACTGAGGAGGTTGTGCTCAGCTTTAATATCAAGCCATACATTGGATTGCGAAAATGTCTTCAGTCTCGAATTATAACTTTGGTCTGCCTAATGCAAGTTAACAAATTTATTATAGGAATATTTATAATACACAAAGGCTTGAGTATAGACGAGCAAAGGCCGATGTGCACCGATGTTTCATCATTTTCATCCATCCGATGCTTGTAAGCAAGCATACGATAACTGCTGATAAATCTGATGTCAGCTCAACTTAGCGCTATGCACTCATTTCTACTGAAATTGTCGATGTTCGCCTAAGTCGATCACGAAATGTTGCGCAAATCAAATCTGCGTTGTTCGAAGCCAACAGCTGGGAAACGTCATTAATTTCTTTGACCAAGTTTGGTGTAATCATCCGATGGAAAGAGTTTTGATGGCTACTTCAATATTCGAAAAGAAAGCCATCCATTGCGATCTAAAGCGACTGTCAGCTCGAGTGGCTGATCTTGGGGCTGACAATAATTTAACATGTCGCATTAAAACAGAACTGAACTCTGAAATTCTCCTGAACAGCTGAAACGGCAATTGACATCTTAAAAATTTTAGAATCAAAAAAATTTCGTTTATTTTTTCCAAACATTTCTATACTGTTGCCAAGGCGAATTCATAAAAGGTGGTGTTAATCAATCAGCTGATTGGTGATTGGTTGTCAAGATCAATTGTTTAGTTGCAACTAATAAATTGTTCACTTTAATTACAGGAAATTTCAAGATATGGGTCACTATAACTTTTTGCGGTGACAATAACCCACCAAAGGGTTGTATTTTTAGAATCGCTACCACCTTACATCAATTCACCTTGACTGTTACAATTATTTGCTACTATTCCTGTGACTTCAGCCACAGCGAAGGTAACTTGTTCATTGCTGAAACGTCTTAAGAGCTATTTAAGAGTTACTATGATAGATAATCGCCTGAATGCATTGGTTTGGGTTTACGCAATGTTCATAAGAATACTCAAACCTTGAGGTCTGGAAACTTTGGTTTGGGCGGTGGACGATGAGTCTGACGAATAACAATGAAATTTTTTTTTAGCATAGTTCACGAGAGATTGACGTATATCATAGTCGATTACCAGAATTTATTGTACGAATTTTATTTAATATATGATATAATATCGACTACGATACAATGAATAGCCGATTTCAAATTTCTCACTTCAGTCCCTTTCGATTTTAAATCCTAGATCCGCCACTGGTCAGGTCCATATTGTAAAGTTGCTTAGCAGTGGAGACAACAGGTCTAGTGACCGAAATTTAAGCAAATATCCCGATTCTTTACAATGCTTTTTACGCGCTTACTCGGAATTTGCTGAACGATAAAATCACAACTATACTTTTTTCTTTGTATGGACGAGGTATTTTGTTTCATTAGAGGGTGCAAGTACTGTTGCCACAAGAGTAACCAAACCTTATTTTGGTTTGTTTGATTTTACTGGCTCATCTTGAGATCCGACTGGACATGCGAGTGGTTTAAATCTTAATTTTTCAATAAATATTTTTGAGATAGATTCTTATGTTGTGTTATCAAAGCAACTTTGATCTCCTGCAGGTGCACAGAGCAGTAAACTTAGAGCCGTAGGCACTTTCGGTTCATCTAATCAAATGCGTTAATGCTAAATCAGTTGATTTCACTCCGATGTATGTATGTATATATTGTGACCTACTAACACCCAAATACTTCGGCTTGAATGTACTTTGAAGCAAATTTGTTTCAATATGATTATCACATCTTCCCGTTTAGACAACGTTATTCCAATATATTAAAAACAATACTTACTGCATAACAAATAAAAAAATGCAAATTTCCAAATGTATTTATTTTCATACACATTTCGTACAAATACACACACTCTTACTTACTTATATACATATTTACAAACTTAATTATTAGTTGCTACCAAATGAACTTAAATAGATGTACACTCACACACTCACACATGTACAAATGTGTACTTCTTAATTTAAATGTTTATAAAATAAATTACGAGTAATTAATAAAGCAATAAAAAGACGCAAACTTAATTTATGCAATGAAAAAAAAAAGAAAAGAAAAAAACCTGCTCACACTGCCAAACCGTAAAACGAGGTGCGCTCTTTTTCGTAGTGCGTGTGGGTGTACCATAAAAACATCACAAATACACAAACATATGCGTGTGTGTGAAAATATTCTGCGGCAAGGGCAGATGTGTTAGTTTCAAGGCATTATACATACATATCTATATATGTACGAGAACATGTGTGTGGTTGTATGGAAAAATATGTATAAATGTGAGCTTGCCTTTTTTTTTATTGCGTTGCTTGTGTTGTACGCGCGCTTACAAATTCAATTACACACTGTAAGCCGTCTGATTATATGTTATTGTTATGTATATTGTACATTTTTGTTGCTATTTTTTAATTAATTGCATTAATTGGCCTCACACGGTGGTAATTATAATAGAGCTAAAGTAGCAGCCGACAAAACCAGTGGAACTTCTAGTCAGCGGCTGGCGAAATTAAGTGTGAGTCATCATCATCAGACAGCAACAGCTAAATGCTAAAATAATAGCAATACAACAAATACAAAAAAAAAAAACAATAATGGTAGTGGCAATTATATTCATACATATAACAACAAGCAGTGTTAAACAGAAGTGCACAAATTACCATAAAATCTAAAAGCTTCAAATTTTAGCTTTTTTGCTTAGTAATGCGCTTGCATACATATGTATGTACGTACATAAACATTCACACACAAACACACACACACTTACTTATAATTACCAGCGTCTGCCTGCTCGAATGGAAATTCAAATATTTACATTTATATCTGCCTTTCGGCACATAAAATGTAAACTTATTACGAGTATAACATTTTTATTAATTTCATTTAAATTGTATGCACCTAAACGCAACCAACCAATCGACCAGCTGCCAGAGGGTGACATCCACCAAAATATCGTCGCATTCGTTATGTGGCATATAAATTGCATTTTCATATATGTAAGTGAGTATGCGAAAAGTGTAATAAAACCTTAAAGGACTGCCACAACCAGGGGCGGATCCGGAGGAAATATTTTCGTACCCAAACCCATTCCTGAATTTTTTAACTTATATCTACCAAATAGAAAAAAAATTTCGTTTGGTTGTCTTACGCCTGGTGGGACAAGTGAACCAAGACATTTTTCGGTAAAACAAATAAGAAAATTTGTTGCGTTAATGTTTTTAGATGCTTAGAAAACTTATAAATTGATGCACAAAATATTAAAGAGCTGTAGTGGTTTTCGCAATTCTCCCTACCTTCGACTTCGCCAATTATTTAGGATCGTTTAGATCAGAAGGGTTCTTATGGTTTTTTTAATTTGATTTTTTTCTACAACATTGATTTGAAAATTTTAACCCTACCAACGCGGTTAGAGAACACCGCCATTCAACTTCAATTCATTGTTTATTTTCACACGTAAAAATATATAAAAAAAAAACTATAGTAAATTCGGGTTTGTTACGGAATCCTACTTCTAAGTAAATGTTCAACCAATTTTCACTGTTTCTGGTGGGATTCAAGTTGGATACTTTTTTGCTCAGGGGACGCTAAAAATGTTTAAGTCGTTATAAATCGTTAAATTGCGCCTCGTCCGCAACCATATACCTCATTATAGCGATTGATGGATTCAGTTATTTTTTCCGAAATCAGATTTGAATGGTTGTTGAACCACGTGGCGATCAAACCCTATCTTAAGCTACACACAGAGCAAGCAACTCTTCCGGTTACCGTGGCTACGAGTGAACGCTCTTTTTAATCTCTGCGTGGATTAAAAACGTACAATATTTACGAAACAAAACAAGCGCAGACCGATTAAATGGGTTCGCGTTGTTAAATGTGCATCGAGACGTGGAAGTAACAAATGAGAATGTAATTGATATTATGTCGAAGGTGCCAAGGAGAATGTATATTATTTTATATGTTTAATTAACCGTCAAAAAGAATAATAGGTCTATTTGTACTGTATAGACGCTGAATACTCGTCAAATAAAGGTAGGACTAATCAATTTAATATATATACATTTTTAAAACACCCCGAAATATTTTTCTGGGTCCGCCCCTGGCCACAACTCACCATTTACTACTTACTATTATATTATTCAGAGATATGCTTTCGAATTTGAAACTGAAGAATGCAACACTGTATTCTTCTTTTTTTAACCAATATCAGTCTATATTTGACATATTGAATACTTGTATTGTCCTCAGACTATATTCAGATGGAATTTTAATTTCCATATGTATAAATATAACCTCCGACCTTAAGGAAAACAATGCAATTACAATATTTTTTATTAAAAATCCTACCATTTTTATTAACACAAATGGGTATATTTTTGACAGATATATAAATTTGAGTCAGCTTGGTCTTAACAAGATGGATATGGTTGCTACAATAATCAAGTCTTCAATCTCCTTTCGCCAAGCCGGTCGCATAAAAAGAGCAACTAGATATCGATAATCTAAATTGCAAAAAATTGCAAAGCTTTGTTAATTACTTAGGAAAGTAGATTAAGTGCTAAGTAGAAATTTCGCGAAATAAATTTTATTGTATATTGTATATACACAGAAAAAATTACCAAATTTTAAAATCACAGGAACGCATCTACATTTTTTTAATGAATACTATCGTAACCTTCAATTAGATTGCATTCGCCTTGATCATCACAAGGCAACAGGCACCAATCATTGTGCTTTCCAATCCATTAAACAACACTTAATCCAAGATAAGCTTTACACGGTTTTATGGTAATTACAATAAATGAAAATTAGACTGGATTTAAATTCACTTTACCTTCTTTGGAAAAGCAGGTGATTCGCCTTTAATGCTATACCTTTTAGTATTTTTTTTTTGGTGTTTTCTTAAAGTAACAGAATATTAAAATAAATAATAATAAAGCGAGTAATCGGTAGTCATCACATTTTATCGGCGCCATAACGAGGCGCATTTTCAATTAATTCCCGTGGTGTGGCAGCGTTAGGCTGCGACGGAGAAATTGGAATATTGTGAGCGTTTGGCGGTAAAGCAAATCCACAGGCCCAATGGCGGCAGCGGCAGTGCCATCCAAAGTAGCCACCACAACGAGAATTCCTTGCGTCCGTCACTATCAATTGGCAGCAAAGTCGGCAGCAGCCGCAGTGCAATTAGCTTAATCTCTTTTCGCTATTTAAAGCAATGAACATGAAGCATAATACAAAAAGACAGCAACAACACAAAAAAAAGCCAAAAACCATTTTACACATTTATTTTAATGCAACCGAAAATGCGACCAAAAATAGCAAACACGGACAAATGAAAGGAATAAAAATAAATTAAAAACAAATAACCACCGCCGATGATGAAACGAAAATGTGAATATGCGAAAATGTCAGAAATCGCTGTGATCTTTACGCGCGGCGACTACCGATTTTTGGTTGCCAAATCCGTAATGAAATGAATTGAAATGAAATGAGCATAATTAAACGCCTGCGGACGATTATTTATTTTGCTTTTATTCCTCATTCAATTGCGGCTCAGAAATATTGTAAAGCTGCGCAAATTAAATGCACTGATTAACAAACGAGAAAAAAAAAAGATACAGTGTGAATGAAAAGTGAAAAAAAAAAAATATCAAAACACTGGCCAAAATACTCGCACAGGCTAGAGCGGTAAATTGTATGCTGAAAAAGGAAGAATTTATGGCTTGTCAAACGCGGCAACGAATTTCGCAAATTTTCTGCAATGTCCGCTTTGTGAGTGCCTTGGTTGTTGCTGTTGTTGTTGTAGCTCCCGCAGCATCAGCGCTGCGAATGCACGTGCGCTTGGCCTTTATTTTACAATTTATTCGCTATTTTAATTTGCAGCTTACAAGTATTATTTGCCGAATTGCAAAATCGCCGCATTTACCATACTTGCACAAATTTGTGTTTTTGAGTATGTGTGCTGGTTTGTGTGAGTGTGTATGTAGTGTTTGTTGTTCGCATTTCTTTTTTTCTCAATTTGATTTAAAAATTTCACCGCGCAACAAATCATTGTCGAGTGTCTTGTTTATATGGTTGTCGCTGTTATTGTAGCTGTTGTCAGCTTGGCGGTCAGGCCGAAATGCAACTGCAGCACAGATAAATACAGATAAATGAGCTCATAATTGGGCAATTGCTTACATATGTACATATGTATGTACATATATGTAAGTTTGTATGTATGCATGTAAGGATATTAGGGTAGTTCGATTCACAATAAGATACAATACCGCACTTATCTGTAATCACTTCAAAAGCCTTCGTATTTAAAAATAAAAAAGTGTTATAAAAGGATGCAAATGATATTTCAGAACCAAGGTCTCATATCAGAGACCAGTCATTAAGCAGAAGAAAGGAAATATAACTATTTAAATGGCAATGAAATAGATTAAGATGAAAAAAAAAAAAACAATACAAAATCCAACGTTATAGAACCAAATAAAAGAAATGCAAATTAAATATATTTTTCTTACATTGACTTCCGAATGTTTAAGAAAAAATGAAGTGGAATTTTAATAGAATGTTTATTAGTGATTAATTTATTTTTTCTCATTAAAAATTGCATAAATTTAGTTATCTTTCTAATTCATATCTAATTTAGGTGAACATTTAATATTTACATACGTATATTTTGCTAAGCTCTAGAACCAAAAAAGAGCTTGGCAAAATAATTTACAAAATTTAAATTCAAAGGCCGATCTTTACAATACACAAACATATAAAATGTATACATAAACTAACATTTGAACAGTTTTATAAAACAAAAATAAAATGTTAAATATACAAACACATTTTTCTGAGTTCATTGCATTAAATAAAGGGTAAAAGCACTTTAAATGTTCGAGTATACAAAGTGATAAGTAATAGTGCAATTGTGTGCTAAAAAGCGTTTGACGTAAGTAGATTTTGTTGATAAATGTTTTTATTTAACAAAACACATTTTAAACAAATTTATTTCCAAAAAAAAAAACAGATTATTAAGCAAACCTTCACCAAATCATAAAGTATTTAAAATTGAAAATTATATAATTTGCAATTTTAATTATAAAAATAAGCACTTCATCATTTCATTTTCCTCATTTATTTAATACACGCTTTCAGTAATAATAAACAGCTGTCGTATTTTAATATTTTAAGATTCTTAGTTATTGACAAATGTCCATACATACATACATACTTACATAGAAGGAAAAAAAAATGTTAGCGTAAAACTGCTGGCAAACACGAGTATATACTATATAACCATACTTGTTTTCAATATTTTTTCGACATTTACATGAGGCAACTAATTTTTCGGCACATTTTGCTGACGTCCTGCAGTCTGTCAATTTTGTTTGCGTGGGCGTAAACATTTCTTCTTCGCTGACTAACAGTGCAAGCAATTGCGAACATAAAAGAAAATCATAGAAAAACTTGTGTTTTTGGTATTTAAAAAAAAAAAAAGATGTAGCCGACTCATATTCAACGAATTTTCCTTGTTGTCAACTGAGTATATCACCACACCCCTTTACCTTTCGAGAAAGAAATTTTGAAGAAGTTCTCTTTGTCAAAGTACATATATGTTTGTATGTATTTGTAAGTGCCATTATGGGACGGCTTCTGCACTTTCGATATTTAGATAAAATTTTATTTAAATATGTATTATTAACTTGCCTGGCATGTTTGGGCGTTTGTTGGTCGCCCGCCGATTGGCGGTTTCGATTGAATCGCTCACACCGACGCACCTTTGAAAAAAAGTCAGGTACGCACAAAAAAAGAAACAACAAATTTAATAAAAAAAAATCGCAAAATACTCGTATATGATCAGTTGTTGTATTTGTAGTATACTTGTAGCGATTATTAAATGATTGGCCAGTAAACCGTGCATCAATTTCACTTCCGACTGACAGACCCTTAGCATTCAAATGAGTTGAGGAACGGAAACTATTGCGTGTCAGAAACTAACGCTTGGTTAATTTCGTCAAGTTCTAATTAGATAATCATTGCTGATTTGGTTTGCTGCCAATTCGTTTCGTCTTACTTCAATGATTTTATGTAATTTAGCTGCTTTTGTAGTTTGCCGCTAGCGAAGATAATTTCAATAGAAAAATTTAATTATTTCAGCGTAATTTTGTTTTATGGTAATTTTACGTAAGGGGCTCACGAGCTTATCCCACCCTTAGCACACGAAATTTGAAAAATGCGCACATTACATACAAACATACGTACATACTATGCAGGTATTCATTTGGTGGAAAGCTTTTGTGTTTAAAATTATGTTTATATGTATGTATGTATGTATCATTTTTCTTAACCAACGAAACACTAACACTCGCGCGCTTACGCCTTACGCTCTCATAGAACCACCCACTATTCCAAACGTGAGCTGAATTTGTACCCTTTCGCCACCTCCAAGCGTTGCTCACAATCGCGTTAGCATATATTTACAAGTACCTATGTATGTACATTCGTTTGTATGAATGTATGTATGTGTGTATGTATGCGTTGACATCTGGAGAAATTAGTTACACGTTTACCTGCGGCTCATATTTGTCAGCTTGAGGGTTGCGGTGCAGTGCGGACTTAGCAATTACTACTACAGCTGACTGATTACCCAAGAGTCGGTGAGTCTCCAACTTGATTGCCCCACATACTCACATCCACTCAATGGATCCCCAACACACGCCGTCGTTGACTGACTCACTCACCTACTCATCTCATTTCATTCTGTTTCACCTCTGCTTCGCTGCACCTTCGCACCACACCTCAGTTAACCGCAACCATCACGTTCGCCATCACTTTACCACCTCTGTTATGCTATGCGCATTTGCTTGGCTGCCTCGGCAGCTCATTAAGTGCCGCCGCCTGTCCCGCAACTCGTCGTACCATATCACCGTTATAGCGCGACCCGACTGCCTTTGCTTTTCGACAGACATTCTGGCACCAGAAAAATGAAAGGCGTACGAGCGAAAGAAATTACACTCAGAGTGAAAGAGTGAGTGAGTCGGTGAGTGAGTAAGTGAGTGAGTGCGTCGAAATGTAATGACAGACGAGTAATAAAACAAAGCTGACAGTGCTGAAAACTCAAAACGAAATCTTAAAATTTACCTACATACATACATATTTATTTCTAAAAGTATGTTTCTACATGAACGACTTCAGACTTCGGAGCCTCTGCTGGTGTGAAGAGGTGAGGATTGTGTTTGGACAATATGGACCTTAATATCCAACTAGAACGATTCTTCTAGGCACTTATTTTTATGCTGTTACAGATAGTTCAAAATTTAAGTTTCACTTTAAGATCCATAACTGTATTCGTGTTTATTCTTGCCACATGCCGCTATATACTCGTACATACATATGTACATATGTACATAAATCCATGTAGTAATTCCACACAAATCCGCCCTTCCACTTGAATACTTTTTGTAATTTTGTCTTTACAAATTTGCCATTTTACCTTACTTAGCGCTTAGTTCCATAACTCGCTGGCGTTCTATATGTTTGGAAGGGGGTGGAGGAGGTATGGGCTTGGATAACACTTTGTTGGATATGACGATATGACATTTGTGCAGCGAAGCGTGAAATAAACTAATGCAATATGCTCTCCAATTGCTTATACTCGTACACTTTGTTGTGTCAACTTGTTGGTTTTGCTTTTGTCAGCCACTGCCATTCGCAATGACTGTAGATGGCAGTGTATAGAACATGTGATTCCTACTACTCTACATACGCGTATGTATATGTACATATACAAATACACACACGTATGTAAGTATGTAAGTATGTACAAAAATACATTCGAAACTATGTAAGACACTTAAGCGGTCCGCTGCTTACTAAACCAAAGAAAAATAGATCGAGTAGGAAATAATTTGCGTTGACTAAGAAACGGGTGTTTCAAGGCTTGCATTCAATGCCTTTTTATCTCTTTCGAGCTTTACTTGTGGAATAGTTTAAAAAGCCTTATTAAATGATCAGACTCTCGTAAGGTAGCATTCTATATATAGACAATGAATGACCCACTTACCATCTTAGAAGCCAAACTTAATTCTTTTACTTTTGAATTTTAACTAAAAAATATCTATGAAGCCAAAAAATTCTATGGTCCGGTAGTATTTTCCTAAGTTCCGAAGCTAATAAAAACCTGAGTCGATACGATTTTTTTTTTCAATTCTTTCACAAACTTCTCAGAGCGCCTTGGAGTTTGGTAATTCTTTCCACTTAAATTATGCTATCGGTTTGTCTCTTGCTCTCGCTAACGGCGATTATCGTGTTGTTCACTACTTATCAAAAAAGTGATTCTCGTTTGATGAGTGAAAAAGAGACCTTTGCTCTCAGTAGGCTTATGAACATTAATAAACATTGAACAAGAATTTAAACTGATAATTTTCAGATATTATCTACTCTTTGTACTTACTAAATTATCACTAAATCACTGCGGCACATTCCTAAAATCTTTCACTGAGGACTTAACTATCCATCGACGAAGCGCCGCTTAGCACTAACCGTCCATATAAACGTATAAACCCGCTGTTGATGGAAGTTGAAGAGTCGGAATGTCCTTGCGGACAACGACAAAGTCAACGTTATAAGTTGGTGAGTTTTTCTTAAAACGAAAATCGCATAAGATAGTGCGATTCAGTTGACACGTTTTCCGGTTTTAAATCGCTGAGTAATTGAATCATAATTTTCGAAACAAACAACTTTTTCTACAGACCACAATTTGTATGAAGTCATTGTTCGTTGGCATCTACAGAGGCAGAGAGGATGTTTGCATTGTACTGACCTTGAATGCATGTCAAATATACATATGGATGTATGTAAGTATGTATGTAAGGGTGTGTCTGTGTGCACTCATGAATATCTGTGAGTACGACTCCACAGACTTAATCCCTACCTAACTACTACCCGTACTTAAGACCCCTACACTCGCTGACACGTCTTCAATATGGATGCATGTATTATCTATAAACATATAAACATATGTACTATATGCAAGTATGTAAGTATGTATTCAAGTAAAGTGTAGGTTCAAGCTCGCTACTTGCCCGCATGATGGCATTTTCGTGTCATTTGCTTGCCATTTCAATTTAAGTACTACAGTATCTATCGCTCCATCATCCAATAGAACAAAAAGCTACCAGTTCGCACATTAGCATATGGCAAAATGTCGATACAAAGCGAACGATGCCTGCAGAAAACCAAAACGAACTTATAAATAAATTGACAAAATTCAATGCAAAATGAAAACAAAAGTAGAAATGTCATTTAAAAGCGAATTTATGTAGTGGAAAATTGATTTTTTCCATGCCTTAATTGGATGAGTTGCCTGGGGCAAGTGTTTTGTTTTTTGTAAAAAGGTATGAAAACCTGTTCGTATGTACTTACTAAATATATGTATGCACAAGTGTATAAAGTGGTAGGATCTGGTACATATGTATGTGCCTATGAAGCGACGTGTACCTGTCGAGAAGTTGGGTATCTCAGCTTTAAGTTAATTCGTCAAGCTAAGATAGTTCCTCACTCCCATATATTCGTCAATATTTAGTGATTAATTTGCTTTTCGTTTATTTATTGTCTCTCCATTATTTGTATTTGCTTACATTTTCTTATTTGCAAGAACTATCGGTGATATTTCTTTGATTTCTATGCCATTTCCCTTAGCCACTTTTGCTTGTTTTTTCACAGGATCAGCAAAAATTTTTGCGGCTGTAGCGGTAATAAATTGCCAATGTCGGTTTCATGTTACCGAACCATAAATAAACTGAAAGCCACAAAAACAACATGACATTGTAAGCAAGCAAAAAAACAAAATAAAAAAAAAATTACACGAAACATAATAAAAATAACAACAAAATCAAGATAATAGCGCATACAAAAACACCGCAAATATGTGTAAATGTATAACTGCAACACTAGCACCAAATAAACAATAATAACAACAACAATCAAAACCATAATAGGAGTAATAGCATTGCTGCTGCAGGTATGTGTATGTGTATCTATATATTATATATGTATGTATGTACATATGTATGTACCGATTTAAGTATATTATTGTTCATGATGAAATCATATCGTGAAAACATTTTCCGTCTCAATGGAAACTTCCAGAGATCAAGCGCACATTGGCGAATGCAAAAAAAAAGAAATGCTCTAAAGTCGATGCATTGCAATTGCAATAGCAAGCAAGCAAAAAAAAAACCTATTTGAGAAAAAAAAAATTTTCGAAAGAAAAGTCGTGCGCGATTAAGTGTGACTCCTACGAATCATGCGACGATAAATTGGGTTTCTATCGCAGCGCCGAATTGGTGCACATTAGGCTGGTTGATATTTTTTCTTTACTATTGCAATACATCCGGCCAATAGTTGGAGCATTGGAGCGCAAATTCAGCAAACCAAAGGCCAGTGTACTTAATTAAAGTTATTAAACAGATTATTTACTTTTCTTTTGCTATTTTCAGAATGACCTCAACAAGCCACGCAGCAAAGGTATGATGGATTTATTTCAAGAGAATCCGGGGCTAGCCAGCGGAAAGTTTCATCGGCTCCATGGTAGGATGAAGGTGGAAAAGAAGTGGGAAGAGAAGGCTTCCATACTGAATGCCATCGGAGGTGGTGAAAAGTCCGCCGACCAATGCGCACGGTAAGTAAGTAAGTATAAATAAATTCATGACTTTCATTATTCGATGTGTTATAAAGTTTGTGAAAATAAATATCTTTTGTGTAGATAAACAAGTAAGAAAGTTTGCTGATTGAATACATTGAATAAATTATTTTTAATTCTTCAAAATAATGAATAAATAAGGTTTTAAAATGTTTCTGTATATGTTGCAAATGTGTTTATTTTACTAATATACTTATATGTATATATCGCACCCTAAACCAAAAACCGTCATAACTCAAAATTTTTTAACATCGCTTTTTTCTCATAAACCAATTCCCAGAAAACTTCCCAATATGCTCCGAAAATTTCTTTAACGTTACTACGAGTATCTTGTTTACTGGAAAAGTGCGTTTAAAATATTTCAATCATTTTACCTACAATTTTTTACTTCTGCTGGAAATTAAAAAAAAATGTTAATCCTTTTTCCACATAAGATAGTTCACAGAATACTTCCCCAACTGCTCCAAAAATTTTTAAAAATTATCATCATTATTGTAGAGACTGTATGTTTTGCCTCTCCTAACAACACAGCTGATTTTACAATAACGTATGTTGTCAAAAAAATGAAAGAGTTACTGAAAGCTGTATTGTTAACTTCTGTTGTTTAGCTGATTTGGCCACTACGAGTGTTGTTAAACAAGCTACAGAATCGCGCTACTGCTCAGCTCATACTCTGATTAATTAAGCTTTTTGGTGTAATTAGAATTCATGCGTTTTTGACATTTTTTTTACACTTAATCGGTACTGAATGATGCGGCATTTTATTTTTATTGAAAAAGCGAGGGAAGTAAAATTGTATAAGAGTTTAAAAAACCCAAATTTTTTTTAAATCGAAACTAAACTCTGCAGCAGAAAAGCGGCGAAACTATTTTGAAAATATTATTTGCTAACCTAGTATGAACTTATGTAGGTAAATACATACGTGTATGTGTACATCTATTAAGCGAATAACTCAACCGCACTACATTTATTAGCGCAAAATGTAGTTTTTAATTGCATTAATCGACTGCTGATTTATTTTATTTGTTTTTTTTTTGTATGCTTAATTTGTTAATAGGCCAGTATACATATAAATAACTAAATTCAAAACAAGATATACATACATACATATTCACTTAGTTACGTACATGTATCCAGAGGCTATTATTCCAATTAGATTTAGATGAAAGCGTGCCACCGACACCGAATTGCAAAAATGTTAGTGAACTTGCAAATGGGATATGAAATTGAAATAATACTAAAAAAACACAACTTGAAAAGATTTTTCATGAGGTAACTGCTCAAGATTTTATGAAGATAATTGCTACACAAATAATTTAAAAAATAGGAGTATTAAAAATTTTCAACAAGCTTCACAAGAGTATTACTATTTTCCTGCTTCAGAGACGCTTTGTAAAGCATACCTACATCTTTCCTCTGCAGCGCTCCGAATAGATTAAAATACCCCGATATACTACGAACCATTTTCCGCAAGTGTGTTTTGCATGCGATCAAGTTGAGTTAAATAAAATTTATAGCGAAACTGATTATATCAGGGACGTGAAATACATTTGTACATACATACATACATACATACAACAGACCTCAACCAGAACCATTAACTAGATCTTGGATAAGGTGGAAAGTATTTCAGTAAGTTAGAGCAAATATTGCATTTAGCAACAGTGACAATTGCCACCATTACATCGCCAATTAGAGATGCCAACCTCCTACATTCATTTAAAAACAATGAAAATATTTTACAAAAAAGCAGTAAAAAAAAATAAATAAATATATCTGGCAGTGAGGCACGCAAGCTCATTTTAGCTAAGATAGTACACATGCGCATATTTACATACATACGAGTATATACAGCCACATAAATGAACATTTAAAAGGTAAATAAGGAAGCAATGTAAAAAACTCAGAGCAAATGATTTAAAAAGAAAAAAAATATAAAATTCGCGTTTAGTTACAGTGAGGCAAAATTAAAAGTAATCTCTTAAAATATGTGCATTTACTTTTACTATATACATACATATATAGTTATATATACATACATATATGCTTATATATACTATATACCGTGTACTAATGTGCATAAAATCGGAAGCATCGCTGGCAAGCGTGGAAAATTTGGTGAGTCAGCAGCGTGAATTTCTGTGAATTATATTGCAAAATTAACCACGGACTAGTTTGTTATATTTAATGGATGTTCGCATGTACATACATTAACATATACTTGTGCATACATACATACATACACAATGTACATACATATTCATGTAAGCATTAATGTCTTTTTGGTGTTTTACTTACATACATACAATATGTACGTCGTTTCACATAAACACTTTTTTCTATTAAATTTATATGACACGGAAAAATGTTACTTTTCCTCTTTTTCAATTAAATATTAACATTTCCTATTGTTGGTTGACCCATTCCGCGCAGCTGTCGGTGTTGACTACCGCTGCGTTCGCTTTATTTATTTATTAATTTTTTCTTTTTTTTTTTTTCTTTTTTTGGTTTTGCTGACCATTTTATTACTGCTGAATCATTTACACTTAAGCGTTACTTTTTTTTTTGCTAAATCATTGCTTTTTCTGATTTTTATGTTCGTGAATTGCTCATTTGCTGGCAAGCAATTGCTTATGTGTATTTAATATGCAATTGTAATTAAGTAATGATACTCATGTTGCATGATTTTCACTTTTTAAAAATTTTCGTACACTTTGTTAAAGGCCACTTATGTTTATCAAACGCATTTTTGCTTTGCTTTGTACAGTTTTTGTGCGTCTGAATTGATTTGAATTATGTATATTTTTTGATTTGCCTTATAGGTAAATATTTTGACTCTTTTTGACTATTTTTTTATTTGTTTTTTTTTTTTTTTGAATAGCACATCCAAATTGATTTCAACACCTATCATTATTATTTTCAACCAAAATTCGTTATTGTTTGCTAAATTTGGTTGTTATTTGTGATAAAAAATTTACATTTTTCCTAAGCAATCTCTGCAAAACATTTACCATTTTAACTGGTTATTGAAAAAAGAAAATATAATTTGCATATTTCAAACAAAATTCTCAAAAATCATTTAACACAAAAGTGGCCAAATTCAAGAAATCAATGACATTGTGTATCTTTTTAAAAATAAAATAAATAAATACATTTTAAATGTGAATAAGCCAAAAAATAAACAATAATAATCATGAAATATGATGTGCATGTGCAGAAATTTTTTTTTTTTTGGAAATCCTTAAACTATAGTTTATTTGTATGGTTGTGATGGCAGTCATCAGTTTTACCACCTTCACTCGCAACTCGCTTCTTCAGATCACTTAGCATTTTCCTGCACTCAATTTTATTTTCGAAAAATTATTTCAAAAATAGATTTTTTCAATGCAAAAGCGGTCACGAGACCGCAACCAAATCTGCTTCCTATGCATCTCTCAATAAAACAGAGATATTTTGTAGCGTGTCGCTGTCGGCCATTCAAGCAGCAAATTGTCGCCGTTGCCATAACCAATGGAACGGGTTGTTGTCGTGCCGCAACAGCATAGCAACAATATTTCAAATTTCCAAAAAAAATTTACTGTAAATACGTGAATGGATGTGTGTCTGTGTGTTTATATGTATGTATATGGTATTTGCTTGTATCCGCCGCAAAGGCAAATGCAATCGCATAATGATGACAGCCGAACATACAATTGACAACTGCCAACTGACAGCTGGCAGCAGTCACAGTTCAACGGCAATGAGGAAAAAGATGCCAACAACAATAAACCAATCAATAAACAAAAGTTGATAATGACCACAGCAAACATACAACATTACGTCTTGGATTTTGTTATTTTTTTGCTGTCACCCATTCGTATTGACTATGTGAAAATTCTCAGAAGAAATGGTTTTTTGAGTATTGCCGCTGATAGCGAACCCAATCGCCAAATGAACTCACTGATTGACATCTGATTAAAGGGCAGAATTCATGCGAAGGCAAGGTAGCTTTAAAGTAAATCCGCTGAATTGTTAAATATATCCGATTAACTAGAAAAATATATGTATGTACAAAGATCTGTGGCGGCTTCCTTTAGCATCTGTGCTTATTTAATTAAATTATGTAAATATTGATGTGGGCCACACGAGCATATGTACCTTCCTGCATATAGAAAATAAATTTTGTTTAAAATATTCATTGTGAATTTAATGAGTCAACTGGCGTGCATTTAAAGCTTGGCTTTAATACCCAGTTTCTCGCTTTCTCATCCACCGGAAATAAGTTGGTTTTAAAAGGTCATTTAGAGAAATACTTAATGAGTACTACATGTGAACAAAATATGAATTTTTCAACACAAGAAACTGTTTCACATGAACTGCGTGAAAAGGTCAAAAGATTAATGGAGAAGAACAATAATTTTCTGTTTATTTCAATTAATAGTGAAATTGCATGTTCAGCTAAAAAAAATTGCTGAATGAAGTGAAATTTTCCTAGAGCAATTAAAATTCGGAACATGTCTGAAGTATACAATAAGTAGCAATTAATTCTCATACTCACGATAAATGAAATCGGTATCGTGATCAACATCACTAATATCCGCAAATTTCCATTCTAAAAACTTCTTTCGAATATATTTGGTTCAAGTTAGTGCTGAGCTTTTAGATTCCGAGTAGAAAAAAATGTTATCGATCATAAAAATAATGATAAAATTGTCAGGTGTAATGTTTTTGATAAAAACGTGATTCCAGTGGACTTTTGCCAAAAAAACATATTTATTTGATTTCAGCAGGTTTTACTGTCGAAGCATTGACTTAGATCTTTCAAAGGAAAAATAAGTTATTTGAAAATAATTTATATAAATTTGGAAGAAGCAATGCCTGAAAATATTAAGATACGAGTAAATACTTATAATAATATTAAAATCTTGATGGGAGTGAAAAAAGCCAACCAAGATAAGTTGTTTTGTCAAATATCTACAAATATAACATTTTACTTTGACCTTCACATTTCGCCACAAAATGGGCGTCGATTTTTAATACAAACTTTGATAAACAAATTTGTATGTGACTTTAACAAAATTGTTTCCTCTACAAATTTGCACAAATAATTATAACAAATAGAAATCAAAAACAAAACAGCTACTTTCGAATGAACGGAAATTTTCCATTTATTAATTAAATTTAGAGAGTATGAAATTATGCGCAAACATTCGCTAATTCGAAATGATAAGCGAAAAAAAAGAATAAATGTTTGTTATGAATACGCAGACTGTCAAATTTATAAATAAAAAATTATCGGTTGGGTAGTGCGTTATGGCCTTGAAGTTTGCTCAAATACATAAATATGTTGACATTTAATAGTAACGGCACATGTATAAAAATATTTGTTTAATCAAATTAAACAGGAAATAATGAGAACAATCTAACATAATTCACATCAACCCATTTTTGATGATAAACACCCACTGTCAGCGAAGAGCTTATCACTACACATTGAAACGTGACTGTGCTCGTGTAGGAATTTAGTAATCTTATCAGGTATTCAAGAGCGAAGAAAATAAGATTAGAGAAAACATTTTTTTTTTTTATAAATTTTATTATAAACTTTCGAAACTAAATTTCCTTCACAGCAGTCAGGCATGCTATGTGCCTGCGATGTATTTTTTATTTGTTTTTTTTTGCTGCTTCCTAGCTAATGTACATATCTATGTATCTCACTCGGCGTCTGACCAGCAAGCAGGTGCTTAGCCGTAAAATTTGTGTGGGCGTTTTTTTTTTTATTAAACTGCCGCGTTTTTAATAAATTTCTTTTGCTTTTGCCGCTAAGGCGAATGACCAGCTTGTCGCCACGCAGTTGTGGTCACGAAAATTTGCGTGCACGCACAGACACACACACACACACACACACACTCGTAGAAATGTATGGATTTATTAATATGCACCCATACGCCCAGCCACTTTGCACGCAGCAGCGTTATTCCTTGTTGCTTTTTTTATTTGCTCTTAGTTTTTTTGTTTTTCTTTTTTTTTTTCACTACAAACAAGAACCAGAAAGATGTGTTTGTTTGTGTGTGTAATTAGACAAATTGTTGCCGCAACATGTTGTTGACGCTCGGTCGTTCATGGTAGTTCATTCAACTGTCAGCAAACCAGCCGCCAAGTAGAGAAAAACTATGAATACGATCTACATATTAGGGTGGTCATTGCAATCGAATAAACGATATTTTTAAGTGTGCTGATGAAGTATTAAAATTTTATTTTATAGCTCCTTGGAAATCAAACAAAAACGATTTGATTCGCATTGATAAGCTATTTTTTATATGTGAATCTTTAATTCATATGCATATTCATAAATTTCCATTTTCAGTGGCTTAACCTCACAACGGAAGTGATATTTTTACAATATTCGCAATGTCGTTCATTTGGAATTTGGTTGGTAATTTTTTTGATGAAAATTTCTAATTTTTGCACATAGTATATAATTTAAAAGCATATGGTTTTTGTCAAATGAACTATAATTTAAAATAAAAAATAAATAAACGGAAAATTTTGAAACGATAAAAACAATTTAGAGTTTGACAACTAATTTTTTGCTACGTCACTGATTTTTCTTTTGAATTCAAGTGTCATTTTTGACTTGGCGTTAACTCGGTTTTCCCTTTTTAAGTTTTTATATCTGTACTGTAATATTTGCTGACTGCACTTGTTCATACTGCCAATATATAAATATTATTTGCATATATGGTAAATACACATATTAAAGATATATTTTAATAATACTCTCTTTTTTTTTATTAATGTGTAATATTGTCGACTCTTAATCGATTTTGAATGTAAAATAGAAAATAGTTTTATACATTCTTTTGGATTTTCTTAAAGTAATCTGAACTAAATTTGGACAAATATTTGTATTTGATTTCTTCGACTTTATAGTAGTTGTATCATGTAAGTGTTGAAATTTAGGAAACCTGTTGTAAAAATATTATTCCAGTATGCGAGGGCAACCCTACTATACATATGTACATGCATGCATACATACATATATATCAATAAATGTTAAGAGTTTACTAAACTTGCACGGGCTTGCTTGTTTGCTAGTTCATTAAGCATGTTTTATATTTTTTTTAATCTATTTTTACGTTTTTTTTTACGTGTGCTTTTTTTGAAGCTTCTTATGCGAAATATGTCATATTTTATTAAAATTCTTGCAAATGATTAGTTTTTTATTTTTTTTACTTTCTAGCAACTAATTACTATTAGCTTCTTGTTTGAGTTTTTGACCTGTCCGTCCGAATGTGCGTGGGTTTTTATGTAGCTGGCAACAAATGCGTGCCACGTGTTGCAGTAAATTAATATATAAATACATACATACATACATACTTACATATGTACGTTCAGATGCTTGTGTTTGTATACGTACATATAATATAAAATACCCATTTGGTACCCAATCGGAAAAGGAGCGCATCAATATCATCTTAGAAGCGCTCAAAAAGTAGTGAATCATGTAATGTAACTGTATTTAGCAAGTGCATTGAATTTCGCTTCCTTATCGCTTCATTCAATGCGCTTAAGATGCGATTGGATGCGCTTCTTTAGATAAAGACTTTTAAAGTCTACAAACTGCAACGGTGTTTTAATTACTTCGAAGCGCTTTTCACTGACCACCCCAAAGTGCAAGGAATGCGTTTAGTAATCTTGCTTAAAATCGTATCAAAATTTCCGATTGGGTAAGTTTGCTCACACTCTACAAACTTATATGTATGTGTGGGAATCTAAAATTAGTAGGCAGTAAAAGTGGAATTAGCCTACTATATAGTATGTTAGAATATTGAGTTAACCATAAAAACCGTTTCTTTTGAGCTTTGGCACGCGCTGAAAATAAAAATATTTAATTAACTAGTCTAAACCCACGCCTACGCGTGGCAGCAGAAGGTAATTTATTCAATTTTTTTATTTTTTTTTATATATATTTGTAATTATCAGGCAGCCATATTTAAAATATGATGTAGACATCTTTTTATAACTTTTTTCGGAAAGTGCGATCTCTTTTTTAATTTTTGAATTGCTGAAAACCGTCCTGAAATAGTTTATTAATGGAGAATTCTTAAATTTCTTTCATTTGACACACAAACTGAAATATTTCATTTGACTTAGAATTGAATTGAATTCAACTTTTTATAAATATTAAAAAATTGTCGTTTTGTAGTTCAACCAAAAGTAGTTTTATTTTTTATTTTTAAGTGATCTGGCAACACCATTTACAAATTTAATTTTTTGTAAACCATCCCGGTTCAGATAATAACTGTGCGTATATAGATTTCATAAAAAGTAAAAAAGTTGTGAGTTAAACAATTTTTTTTATCATTTACGAATACACACATGCATATGCATGCGCAAATTGATTTTCAGCAACATCATATTAGCTGACCTATAAATGTGTAAAATTTAAAATTGTATCTGAATTTTTTTTATTGCTATGTGTATTCATAAATTCAAAGATATTAAGTTACACTATTCAATTTTAAAGTCATTGTAAAGGGAACTGAAAAATGTTGTGAAAATGCCAATATTTTTTCGGAAGCTTTGTATTTTAAAATAGCATTTTTTAAAATCGTTTAAAATTTCGATTTCTGGGTTTTTTCTATCAATTAAAAAATTTGATACCAATTATAAAATTTGTTCATTTTATTTTAGAAGTAATCGCTTAGGTGTGCCCAAAAAAGCTATTTTTATTTACAAGTTTTAAAGCAGCAGCACTTTTCAGCATTTAGGAAAAAATAAATTTCATAAAAACAAAATTACTTCAAGTACAGTTCGCTAAAATATTTTCTGACGCCAAGTTCATGTTTGCCAATTTGTATAGAGCTTTCTAGAAATTTATTGGAAAAATAGTCTGTTATATTTTTGGTAAATATGTTGGCGTAAGAAAAAAATGCCGCTGAGTTCGAGGTTCGTACCTCTGTCAGGGTAAGCCAAATCTTGATCATAGAAAAAGTTTTTTCTGAAAGCGACAAAGCTTCGAGGGCATTTCTGACATTAAAAATCTTCTCGGTGCGTCCATTTGTAGGTCCCCCCATTTGTGGTATAATATAAAGACGCACACCACATACGGTAGGAGAAGTTCGGCCAAACACTGAGCTGTGTAGTGTAAGCGCCAATTATTAATATTATTAATAAAAAAAATTTATTTCAATACTTTTTTTTTGTTTCATCGACAATGAAAACATTTGATAATATTTTTACTTGTATGTAAGTTAAAGTATTTGCAATTTAGAGTATGTATGTAGGAGCACTGACGAATTGGGTCTACCAATCAGATCTGTTGCTTTATAGACACTCGCTCAACGCTATTTTAGAAGATTGATGTTTTGTCAACTGAAAAACTTGAACTATAGACTCAACAGTTTTTTTGTAGCAGTATCTATTGTGTTCTGTTCCACTACTGTGACGAGCAGACCATATTTTTCTTTTTGCTCTTGTTTCGGAAAATATCAAGAGTTACATTGCAAGGCAAACAGCGGCAGAGCAAAAACGAAAACCTCCTTTTATTTTAGTTTTACTCTTGAGAGCGAATGTTTCAAAAACTTTTTATCAACAGCCTTGAATTGTACAGAAATTATTTTAATGCAAACAATATTAAAAAAAATTTAAGTAAATATTAAATTATATGAAATTTCCTAGTTAAAGCAAATATTTCCAAATTGTAAATATACTCGTATAAATACTTTAATCTTGCTCATCAAAAGACAGCTCAGTGTGGCTGCCGATGATATGGCAAAAACTGTCAAGGACTAAATGTATCAACAAATCAAAATGAAGGACAAATGAAGGGCTTGCCAAGTGAAGTGCAATAACGCGCTACACTCGGTCCGACACACTCGTCCATACATACATACATACACCTTCTATCCACTTTGATTTTGTGGCGAAAATGGAATGATAAATGAAGCAGTAGCTATTTTATGCAGAAAAACAATAACAACAACAAAAATAACGACTCATATACATACATACATACATATATCCGACACCTTTTCAAGGTAAGCCAAAAATCGATTAGGGATTATGCGTAGCTGCAGCAGCGCCACCAAAAGCATTAGCGTAAATGAGTTGTTGGCCAACGAGGCTCAGTTGGTTGCACAACAACAACGCAATCTTAGCCGCCTTCGATTGTCCTCATAATGTTTGCCAGCTATTCGAGTATTGGAATTTTTTTTTATTTTGTTGGCACGTGCCTGTAGTCACATTATGATGAAAAAGTGTCATACTAATTAATGCCAAATTCATCGCACTACCTTGGTACATCTCTTAGAATTTGTCGTCATAACCAGCTGGCGCAAAAATAGTGACAAATTATAGTTGTGAGTTAATGGCAAGAAGGAGAGCAGAAGAAGGACTGAAGGAAGTTGCTATGGATGCTATTTGGAAATGAAAATAAAATTTGAATTTAGCTACGATTTTAAATAAATTTATTATTATTTATCAAATAATTATTTTAAATTTATTTATTAATTTTCTAACCTTCACCTTGAGGTTTATAATGAATCAAAAAAGTATTCCTTACACCATTTTAATGTAAATTACGAAAGAAACGAACAATTTTCAATGAAAGGTTACAGTTTAATTTTTAACTTAATTCAATTTGATTTTGAAACAAACAATTATAAATTTTTGAGTCCAACAAACAGAAGTCACGGCCTATTTTACTTACGTCAATATGCCAACTTTTGTTTGAGACTGGTTTTGTTTGCTCTCGAAAATGAGTTTAAACATATTTATCTTTCAAACGCTTCACAAATAACTTCTTGTTTTTTATAAAAACCGCCACTTGTTGTTCTGCATTTGTGATATAAGTACTTTAACTTTAAGTGTTAAAGGTTTTTCTTTTTTTAATATTGGTTCTCCTACGTGACTTTGGTCGCGTTGCGCTTGCGGCTTGCGTTTGGCGGGAAAACCCAATTTTTATCAAGTTTTTTATGTATATTATTGCTGTTGGTGTATTTTTTTGAAAGTCCTAAAGCAACTTTCGTACAACAGCATATACGAAAGTTTCGAGCACTGCGAGTTTTGTATCTTCGGTATTAAAAGGGTTAACCCTTTAGCCCCCAGGTGGTACTATAAGTCAAATCTTTGTATGTAACATTTTTTTTTTTAATTTTCTAAAATGAAAGCAAAAGAAGAAAAATAAGAAAGCAACAAAAGAAGGTACAACAACAAAACGCTTGTCAGATGTACAGCAATAAATAGCTGTCAACGTAAATGAGTTATTTTATATTAGTGCGAATCTCTTTGTTGTATCGATTGATTTTTTTGTTTTCTTTTTTGATGCACAAATGACAAACACTGTATGCTTGCCAAATCTTGCTATCCTTACATACATATTTTTGCACTTTATTGTTTTGTGAGTGTCCCTTTGGATTCAGCTACTCGCCTCAAAGGGACGCATATGTTGCGCAACAACCATTTGAAGTTCGTGACAACACTCTGGCGCGTAACAGTAATTCCGTTAATATATTGTGAAGAACAAAACCGGCAATTTTTTTTACGCTACTCCAGATATCCGGGTATCTCTGAAGTTTGGTAAGCGTAAATGGTGTTTTCCTCGTTTTAAATTTTAATTACAGTGAAGTTGAAGTAACATAATAAGAAAGTACTTGTAACTTGACGACTGTCCTACAAATAGCTGATGCCTTTGCACCGCGCAAACGTCAACTAGTATTACACAAACAATGTCATCATCCTCATTGGCCTGTCCATTGCCCATCCAAAACCTACATACATACATACGTATGTATCCATGTATTTATGCTTGTCCATAGCGCCAGTCCATCAGCCCACTGCACATGTGTATATATGTATGTAAGTATGTATGTACGTCCATCATCGATCCTCGTTGGTTTCAGCACACTTCTGGCTAGCAACATAGTTGGCTCGCATATCCATTTAAAGTAATTGCTTGTAATTGGTTTTATTGAATGGCATGTGAAATTTATAAGACAATTTTTTTTTTGCGCATGCTGAACGCTTTTCATCGATGGCACTCTCTTACGTATGTACATATATTTTTGCTGAATTGCGGCTGCCAGTAGCGCTCCTTCATAGAATGAGGTGTGACGAACTGATGGCTCGTAGGAAATGGAGCAGCGCATTGAGGAAGATCAGAATGTTAAGAAAGTTATTAAGGTGATTTGAAAAATTAAATGATCATAATAAGGATTGAGATTGTTTTTTTTTTGTGTGAATACATTTTTGTGGGAATGAGACTCAATAATAGTAGTCTTAGTTTTAGTAAACATTAAAGACGCAAAACTACCTCAGGTCGGAAAGACAGTTTTATCTACAAAAAGGAGTATTAGGTATCAAGGCATATAAACAAAAAACCATGCACAGGCCTGCACAGTACTTTTCCTAGACTCCTACACTATTTTGCTCCTCGCTAAATCAGTGCTTTTTTTGAAAGAGTCATGTGCACAACTACCTTTTTCGACACTATTAAACTTTTATTATCCGGCAAGAGAAACAAATTACATGTTCGCGTTCCTGCCAAGAAATTGCCAATAATATATAATTGCTGCAAACTGCATACATACGTACAACAACACCATACAACTAGCCAACTAACAAACTAATTTTTTATAATACACGTATCCTTGTCGTCGGTTAGCGTCTACAAAAAAAAAAAAAATGATTATGGCTGGCGGTTTTCGAGTTAATAGTAACTCTTTTATCCGCATGTGATGTTGACAGTTTTATGATTGGCCATAACTGGCTCAACTAACCTCACATCGTTGCATTACCAAACGATTACAATGCTGATATGTTAGTTGCATTTATAATTTATATTAAAATTTATAGCCAGTTGTATAATTTGCCCATCATTGGCCCACCTAGGTTAGCCGCTGCTCGGTGCTCGGTGCTGTTTGATAAGTGTGAGAAAATCCACAGTAGACTCTAATTAGAATATTACGAGCGTATAAGAGTAATTTATTTTACAGGGAAATCGTGACTTGTCATGCAGCAAATCGACAAGCAATTGAAATCAGCAATATTTTCTTTTGTCATTCAAATAATTTTCTACATGATTTCTTATTGACTCACACTCCACCCACTTATCAGCAGGCGAAAGACAAAGGGAATTTGTTATGACTTACCTCGAGAAATATGCCTCAAGGTCTCTCGAAATGTTAGCGGTTGTGTAAGATAAGCGATTTCGCTAGCCTATCAGACGACATTGCGAGCGTATGTAGCTAAAAAAAAAATATTTACTAAAATAATAAACTGTAAATTAGTCATGGTCGTATGGTGACTATTGCTTAATTAGCCGCCGAGTCGGTTACGAAATACTTAAATAGTATGGCGAAGCTAAGGCGTGTGATGATAAAATTCTGAGATAGTTACATACATGACTTCCTATATACATACTTAGCAAATACAGCCAATAAAAACTTCGAATTAATTTATAGGTAGGATTTTGTAGACAACTTTAAATGAAAATAAGCCACCAATTAGAAAAAAAAAATTTTATGAAGTATAAGAAACTCATTCTTTATGCCTAGCATTTTATTCGCGAATAATTAGTTTTTACGCATATTCTGCCCATTATTACACTTATAAAATATCACAGACTTTCGTCTCTTTGTGGTATTTGATAAATTTTTCGTCTAATTGTCAATACTTCAGTCTCCTTACCAATATCTTCTCTAAGCATTTAAGAGTTTTGATTATAATCGGCAGGTGTCTACTATCAAAAAATTATAAACATACTCCGTGAAAGAGCAAAGTAAGTGGTACCAACCCATTCAGCGATTAGGATCAGCACGTATTTATATGATCGATCGCATAAAATTGTACTATGTAGACTCATTCTACTGCACCTTTTTCTAAAAGTTGTTGGTAGTTGGACTTTGTAAATTGCATATTCAAGACAAGATAGTTGGGATTATTTTGGAAGTCATTAATAATAATAGTAACAATTTGGCGCTTACACTATATAGCTCAGTGTTTGGCCGAGCTTCTCCTACCATTTGTGGTGTGCGTTTTTATATTATACCACTAATGGAGGGACCTACAGTTTTGTGCCGACTCCGTATGGCAGATGTATTTAATAAAAAGCTTTTTCATGGCCGAAATACCCTCGGACGTTTGCCATTGCCTGCCGAGGGGTGACCGCTATTAGAAAAAACTTTTTCTATTATTAAGATTTTGCTTGCACTGATTGAGATTCGCACCTCGAACTCACCGGCATATCGAGTTATAGCACGCACCGCTACCAACTCGACCACAGCGGAAGTCATTGCAGTGTTACCAAGTTCTATTGTAGACATTCTTGAATCGAAGATAAGTAGCTCACACTATTATTATTAGTTGAGTAGTTCCAGAGTCCTCCAAATCTTGTGGTAGGTAGGCCGCTTTACTTATCTTACCATGTTTATAAATATTTATGTAGACTCGCGTAAATTTTCGTAACAAAAACTCTGAAGCCAACAATGATTGATCATTGAAAATTTATTTAATTTGTATGATAAATTTCTAGCTATCCATGAACATTCATTCTTCATACGTACATACATACGAGTATATGAGTGATAAACATACATACTATATATGTACTCATACATATATAGGCATACTCTAATAAATATATCGCATTTCCTCTAATTCTCAGTTACGCATATTGGTATCGCATAACGCCGATATCGAGGTCATTAACGATTGGCAACGCACGCTTCTTATTAAAATCCAGTTTACAAGCTTTCATCGATTTAACAAATCTTAGCATTCAATAATTTATTCCAGGTCAGTAAAATCAAATGTATGCAAGTGTGCCGGTGTGTGTGTGTGTGTGTGTGTGTGCAATAAATATGTTTTAGTGTGTATATTTAGTCAAGCATTAAATTAAAACTTCACTCAACTATATAGCAAATAAACAAATAAGTCGTGGCAATCAAAGCGATTCGCAGCACTTAAAAGCAAATAAAATAGCACAGCTTGGCTGAAGAAGCCGCCACAAGTCGTAAAAATTGAAAATCGAGGCAGTCAAAAGTTGAAGTTAGATTGATGTTAGTCATTTTAGAAATTTCTGCCATTCGAAGAGAATAGCAAAAGAATAGCAGGGAACTGCCAGTCAGCGAACTGGAAAGGCAGAAAAAAGAAATAGTGGGAACCAGGCCTGCCAAGATCCACATATGAAGTTTCAAAAAAGTAACTTTAAAAGTAACTCACTTTGTTCATACAAACTTTTCGTTTGACGATTTGCGCATAGCGACTGTTCACAGTTGATTGTTGATTGTTGACGGCTGACGGCTGAATGTTGCCTGCCGACAGTCGACCAACTTACATACAATGACTGTCGACTGATCGTAAAAAAGCGGGGCAAGTCGATGGGCGTGGCAGCGATCAAGTGGCCGGTGGGCGTGCTGCACTTACCTCTGTTGCGTGTACATACTCAAAGGGGCGTACCCGTGCCGGCCCCCCTTTTTTGCTGTCGGCGATCTGACACTATTTTCGCGGGGCTCGACGCATCGCAAGTTAATAGCAGGGCGGAGGGATAAACAGCGTTTGTTTGAGTTGAAAGCTCGAACCCGGATGAAACTCTGTTGTTGCTAAGCCCACTTGGCCAACTTCGTAGGTTAGATGATTAGGCGTTTTTGCAGCGTGGCGCCAGCTAGTAAAAGCAGGCGGGCTAAGGTTGGCTGTGCAGTCGAAAAAGTTGACGTTTTAACGCACAGTTTTTGCAGTTTTGCGATATTTTAGTTTTTGGCTTTATTCGATCATTTTTTTTTTTTTGTTAGTTGCAGAACCACGGATTTACCGTGGCTTACTGAAGTCTCTTGCCTTCGCGCTTTTTGCTTGGTTGTGTGCAATTTTAGTGGCAGCCGAAAAAATCACATTTTACCTTGCCATGTCATGTCATGCCTTAGCATTTATTGTATCTGGCTGGATACATTTCATGGCACTGCCAGTTAAGATACGACGCGTCGCTCGGTACAATACTGCTTTTTTTTTGTAGAGTTTCATTATTTTTTGCTGCTTGAAAGCCTCAAAAAGAAACAGCCAGCCAGCGAGCTAGCTTCGTTGCTTATGGGCTCTACGCTACGAAAAAAAAAACAAAAAACAGAATGTAAGGTGGAAGGTGAGCTAACCGGTGCGTTGAATGGCAATGTTTTGTTGTTTGTACATGCTTTATTTGTACTTTCTGTTGTTGTTTTTGGTGCTGTTGTTTCTGGTAATGCGTCTGGCAAATAACAATGAGGGCGCTGGAACAATGGCAACACCAATGGCAGAATCAACAATGACACCATCAGCTAACGCGTTCGCTGGATAACCGAATGTGCCGCAGAGGGCAGTATGACAACAGCGTTGCACAGTGGTACGAAAAACATAAAAAACCAAATCAAATATTTTCTTGAGTTTAAATTTTTTATTTTCAATTAGTAGATTATTGGCCTCGAAGGAAATGAAGTTACTTTACATATACAAATGAGCCTTTTTTGGATCCAAACACATGTTTCTTCACTCAAATCTCTTTGTAAAAGGATTGGTCAGTGTGCAAATTTATAATTTTTTGGTTCAACCTGGCTTTGTTAATAAATATAAATTTAGGGCAAAACTCTTTAAAATAGGATTTGTTCCTGTTAGATCGGCTATTATTGTAAGTTGTATATAGCACACTTCTTACTGTAAAAGTAGTAATTAAAATTCGGGGCATAATCGTTTGTTTGTTTTAATCAGGATGCCATTGAGCCAGCAGCTGAGGCCAGTTGGGGACATCGTCAGGTTGGAGGATGCACTTTTCTTTCATTCTGTGCCCACTGTACCGCGTAAAAGCGGTAAGTGCAGCAACATTGTTGGCTTTAACCCGCTGCCATATCATATGGCAAACACGAGCACACACACACACAGAGACGTTAGGACAAACAGCGCACGGCTTGACAGCCTCCTATCCGAAGTGTCATTTGCGCCATTGTCTGCTTTTTAGGCTCATTGCGTTTTTTTTTTCCAATGGCTTTTGGTGCAACTCTATGTAGCGCTACCCGCGTCCCCGCCACTCCATCTTCCACAATCCACCATCCGCCATCCGCCATCAAGCATTACAACCGCTATTTAGCCATTGTGTTGCTGTGTATCTTTGTATCTTCGCTGCTTCAACGTGTATCTTTCACCTTAATTTCGTATTTGTTGTTGCTGTGTCTTGCTGTTGTTGTTTTTTCACCAGGCCCGCTGCATTTGTTTGCTCGTTCAGCCGTTTGTTGTTGTTGTTGTTTGACGTTGTTTTGCGAGCGCTGCAACACACTGGTGCTTGTTTCACTTTTTTTTTTGTCTTGTCTTTATTGTTTGTTGTATTTTTTGCCTCCGTTTTTTTACTTTTCGCTTTCTTGTTTTTTTGTTTACCTCTTTACGTTTGGTGTTCTTTTTATTTTTTTTATTATTTTTTGTTATTTTTGACATGCTGGCCTCTTCAGCTCTTCAGCTCTTCAGCTCGGCTTGGCTGGTTGCGGTTTATGGCGTTTGGGCGTTCAGTTACCAATGCTTTTACCAAGAATCATTTTCGTCGTTCTCGCTGTTTTTCTTGTTGCTATAACTTTTCAGGCTTTAACGTGAATTTAATTGATAGCAAACATATATTTATGCTATTTACTCGTTTTTGTTTGTTTCTGCTGTTTGTTTTTTAACATTATTGAAATAACGCTCACATACACACATGTGTGCATATATGTACATATAATATTTATGTATATAAAAAAAATACGTGTTTGGCAAAATGTATTTATTCTTTCTTAGCTGTCACGGAGCTTTGTGTAAAATGTACGTTGATGTCTGAATGTTAAGCTGGCGAACCTTCGAAAGCAAATGTAACACTTAGATTTTGGGAATATACAATTACCATATAAATGCACGAACCTACATATGTATACGTATGTATGTATGTGGATACTTTGGGTGTTTTTTTAAAAAAAAAGTAAATTTCGCTGAAACCATTTTCCACCGGATACATGCATGTCAAGCTACACCGCTACAACATTTCACTTTTGCACTGCTTCACCGAATCGTAATTTTGGAGTAACCTGTGTGTTTTTGTTTTTCTACATAAATTTTTGTAATGTCTATCTTTTTTGAAGATAATATTATTTCTAATCGGTAGATGCGAAAAATTTAAATGGTAAAATAGGCAATTTTTCTTACTGAGTGGCAGCACGTGTTAGACATAAAATGTTGAATGTAACTAGTTGTAGAACAACTCTTTAGGGAAAGTTTTTCCTTTAAACCATTCCGAAAAATGGACAAGCGCTAACTATTTGGTCAAATTTGGAAACGGTCGAGGCATTTACACAATTCATTGTAGTCCGAATTTGCCAAGGCTTTTCTTTTGTGTTGATGCTCCTGCTTTTGTTTTTTTTTTTGGTTTTTTGTTTTCTTTTTCAGTTCAATTAAATTGCATTTAATTGCTTGAGCCTTAATTTATGCTCCATAGTGCGCGTCGTGTTGTTCATTATTTGTGTTATTTTTGCATCTTCCTGGTTATTGCCGCTGGCTGCTGTTGTTTTGTTGCTGCCATCTTCGCGTTGAAGGCACAACGCAATTCTTTTCATTTTTTATGAGCATCATAAAAGAGCCAACAGCAACATCAACAAGCACCACACGCTTGCCGCACAGTAAACGTTGACTATGACAATGGCAAAAGCGGCCACTGTAGTTGCCTCAGCCTCAGCCTCAGCCTCAGCCTCGGATGGCATCTCTCTGGGGTACTCTCAGCTGCAGCAGTGTCAGCCACAAAAGTCAAAGCAAAATTGATCTCCGCAATCAAGCAAATGATGGCGAAAGACTTTTTTTTTTTTTTGGCAACCGGGAGTTGAAAAGCAAAAGATGGCATTTTCGGGTAGGGGCAGTGGAAAGGGAGAACAAAAAAACATGCAAAGTCCACAGTTGCGGTTATTTCGTAGGCAGTTCACTACATTGTGGTTGAGAATCTAAAATAGCTGATAATATTGGTATTCATGTCGGTATAGGAAGTCTCTAAAAAGGAAAAGAAGGAGCTAGAGTTATATGTTAAGCTTTTTGGTTAAGTTTTATCTAAGGCAATCGAGGTTACAAAACTTCGGTGTTTGTTGAGATGATATTTTTGTAAGGTATATGTATGAGATTTCTTTATTGTTCCTTATAAAGGATATTTTGCGGTTTTGTGAAAAATTGCGAAGCCTTAAAAAATTGGATTATTTATGGTTTTCAAAATTAGCATTTTTATCTGTGGGAGCTTTATTTTTGTGCTCAATTTTCTTTCTGGAATCCTCTTGACTGTGGCCGAATCGCCACCAACGTAGAAACATGTTTAGCCTTTGAATCAATCAGACAAACGACAATATAATAAAATCGCTGAGGCCTGGAACTAAATCATTCCGATCATTTCACTTTCTTTCTCGCCTGTACTTTTATGTATAAATATTATTTTTTTAAATTCACATTTTCGCAGTGCTACACTGTTCTACAAAATAAATGCAAGCGTTGAATCCCGAAAAATAGTCAATCGCATTGGTGTCTTGTTGCAACCACAAGCGTACAAGAAGTACGTTTCCTACATCATCAACACACTGACCATCAGCCATCGATTTGTTCAACTACAAAGATTGATACAAACATACGAATACTTACATACATACATAAAAACATAAAACTGCGCCGCTGTAACTTGCTGATGCTGCCGTGACTTGCAGAGAACAATCCAATTGGCTGCCGAGCAGACATTGCGCCGGAGCAGCACATAACCCAAATTATATTGCAATTTGTGGGCAGCAGCAGTGCGCAATTTTCTTGGTTCGCGAGCTTTTAATTTGATATTTTTTTGCTATACAATGAAGCCTATACAATTGGTGTTGTCGCCATCGCTGCTGCAGCTGCTGCTGCTGCCGGTGTTGTTGTTTATTTATTACTGCTTCTGTTGTGGACTTTTATTACTTTTTTCGTATGTACAATTGTAAGTAGGGTTGCAGGCATAAAATTGTAATTGCCACAAGAAGTAGAGAGCGAGGCTGGCGGACCGCGTATCTTGTAACTTGTGTGTGTGTGTGTGTTGATGTGCGGTGGTAAATTTGTATGCGCACTTAAATAAATTGTTGCGCTTTTCTCTTTTTTTTGTTTATTTTTGTTATTGTTGCAGTTGTCATTATTATTGCTGTTGCCATTGTTGGTCTACTGCTGCTGTGGCTACTGTCTTCATTGTTATTGCTGTGCATATCATGCTGTTCTCCCTATCCTCATCGCCTCATCGGCACTTGGACTCCTCCGCTGCTCTGGACATTTACACGTATATCAAACATATGTATGCATGTATGTGTGTATGTATGTATGCATGTATGTATGTATGCTGCTGCTGTTGACTGCTTGTGACTGTTGTGGTCTGTTTGTCTGCTACTTGATTCGTATTGTCAATTAATTAAATTAATGACTGCGTATCAATTGGCGTTCAATTGTTTAATTGTTTTGCCCTGCATTGACACTAGAGTCACGAATCACTTGCCGGAATCGTTGCTTTTCTTCGCATACTCGAATTCGCTTTGACGAAGAAATGTTGCGAGATCATGCGGTAAAAATCGATACGAAAATGTGTATTGTAATATACTCGTATATTTAATTAATTAAGTACGTATGATGCTACTTAAGCTACACTACATTAAAACGAATAACTATAATAATGTATGTAAGTATATAACAAAGGATCTACTTTGTAGTCTTTGACAAGCGAGGTCACTTTATAATCGATTAATATACTTTATTTATTGGAAACAATTTAAGGTAGAACGAAAATTGACACTGACGTTGTCATGATGCCGAAACCAAGCTGTCTTCAAACCAAATTCGACAAGGGTTTACGGAAATTCGTACCACAACAAATATTTAATTTATGTCTTGAAATAAAGAGACATCGCTACATGAAAAATCTCTACATGAAAGTATAGTTTCGAGCATAAAGAATATTTACTTCTTAAAACTTTTACCCTCTCGACAATTGTTGGTAATTCTGTTCTGGGTTTTTTTTTCAAACTATTGTAGCCTTTAAAGATAGTATGAAATAATAATTTCAAAATACTTCATTTCAAAGTTAATTAATACTACTTTAAAAATCTAAATAACCGATAATTACACCCTGCGGGTAGCTCTGAGTAATTCAGTTACAAAACTTATATCTAGAGTTAAATTATTCTTTAAGTTTTTTTTTTTAACAAAAAATAACCTTGTCGATCAGCAATAGCCGCACAGTTAGCTTTCATAATAGCTAAGCAAGCAAAAAAAAAAGTATTTAACAAGCAAAGTAATTATTGTTCCGAAACGAAAAAAAAATCGCGCTTAGCAACAAATCTGAAACACAGAAGCAGATGCAAAGAACAACCGATTTATGAAGGTGAGTAATGACTGAAATAATCATAAACGGGTGAAAACTGAAGGCGCATAAAAAGTTAATGAAGAACAAGAGCACACAGCAGTTAAAAAAAAATGTAAAAAAAACGAACAACGCAAGATTACAATGGCAACGGCAGTTTGTTTATTACCAATAAAACAATTCAAAAAAAAAAAAAAAAACACACAAACTACAGCGACTAAAATAAAACAGGCAGCAACAGCAAACAAAACAAAAAGTGCAGAAATAAAAAAAAGTGCAACACGAAGACAAGGCATATGAGGTGAGGAGCGCGTACCTTGTGCCGGGCAGCGAGCAGCGGCTTACTCTTACCGCATCTCAGCCAACGCAAACGATACGAGCTCGAGCTTCATGCTGGCCAACACTGAAAGTTGGTATAACTTTGAGGAGCTGTCAATATGGCTGAGATTGTTGTTCTTTTGTTGTGCCACTCTTTGTTGGCTGGTCAGACGGACGATCCGTCGATTAGTGACGAGTTGGTGAACCGCCGCTGTCACCGCGCACGTCCTCGGCATCTGCGCTGCGGCTCAAGCGTTTGCTTGGCTTGCATTGATTGCAAAAAGCTTGAAGTCAGGCCGCAACTGTCGACCAAACAACCAAGCGACCAAGCGACTAAACGACTGACGAGGACAGCTCAGGTATGGCGTGATTTGTTCGGCTGTTGCTCATCGTCAGTACTTTTGCTTCCACCTTTTTTGTTTTGTTTTGTTTATATTTTTTGGTGCTGTTGCGCTTTGTGTGTGTGTGTAAGCATTGCAATTCTGGTTGATGTTGTTGGCGTTGTTGTTACTTCTGTGTTTTTTCATAGACATGGTGTTCATCGTTGCATCGCATGTCGTTGTGCATTAATGCTTGCATGTCGTTGGTTATTTGTGGCTGTTGTTGGTTCTGCATGTGATTGGTATTGTCGCTGTAAGAAGCCACGAGTGGTTCACGTTTAGAAGGGGCATAAATTATTGATGATTGTTGATGGCTGTTGGCTGTTGGCAATGATACAAATCGATGGGTCATAGCGGCATAGAAACACACATACAAATGTACATATGTGTGTATGTTTTTAATGTTCACATATAGACATGGTAAAATTATACAAACATATTTCGCTACAAGAAAGTTTAAACTGATGTGATTCCAATCGCAGTGAATTGGGCTGAAAGTAACTAGTTACATACTAAAGAAATGGAATGGGTCTTCAAGTCGATTAAAAAACGTCTATCTCAGGTTTTGATACTAAAACTGCAAATGTTATTTGGCTTAAAATATAAAATTAACTGGGATAAGGTATTGAACAATTTCTTTTAAGGCGTGTTTTAACAAAATACAGATTTTAAATGGGAAGTCCTAATTTTGAGAACAGCAATGGTTCAAACGTGTGAGTTAAAGCTTTTATTTGGTAATTAGCACAGCTCCCTGTTTTATCTTATACATTATATTATTCCGAATTAAGAACCTCCTTGGAATCTCAGTAGGAATTTCTTTGTTTTTTTTGGTCGGAACTCGTGTCAATCGCAATTTCAACAATGGATAATCAGGAAAATGTACGATGGTTGTATATCCACTGACAACTGAATCTAAAACTTCTTTCTAAAAGCCTTCACTCATTAGTTATGGTCTTCTTACGACGGAAGGGGTAGGCTGGTTGTCTCGTATAGCGATCGTGGATGCAGTTTACCAACAATTGACTCTCTGACTAAAATAAATTGTTTTGCACATTCGTTCGCTTTAGAATACGAAGGAAATAATGTTTTCTTTTTTTCAACAAAAATAACTTTCCCTTCGGCATATTGTATATTATTTATTTGCACAGAGTTTTTAAAATTAAAGGCACTGCATTTAAGTCATACTCCAATTTCTTATTATGTACATGAGAGGTAATGACATTTCTCATTTCCGAAAGCGTCAGTCAGCTGAGCGCAACGACACTTCGCCACGGTCGGAAAGTCAGTCACAAAGAGAGCCCTAAAATTGTACGTGTATTCTTATGTGTGTACATATGTACGTGTATATGTGTATGTATAACTATGTATGTAAACTACAGCTGACCGTAACAGCTGATGCGCTGATGCTTGACAATGACGTGTAATCGGTAAATGAGATCGCCATCGCGCAATTGAGTTTCAGGTGTTTGTGCATTCGCTACGTTTTGTTTGTGTTATGTTATAATTGTGTTACCAAAGCCATTTTTGTAATTTTTGTCATTTATTGTTTAATTTTTTGTTGATTGTTTGTTTGCTTTTCTTTTGTTGCCTCTTAATGTTACAGCATTGTTGGTGTGCGACAAGTGTGACGGACACAGTACGAGAAAAATTAAATTTTGTTTCTATTTTTTTTTTTTCCTACTACTTAAATTACTTTTACTTAATAATATTTCGGAGGAAAAATGCATTACATAACTTGCAGTTGTGAAATATTTATTTTAATCTCGAACCGAGATAAACGTTCAGATAGTTTTTGTTTCTGATAAAATTTTTTATGATCGACTGGAGTGACCAGTTCAAAACAGCAAATTGTGAACCGAACGGTTTTCTTCCAAAAAAAAAAAAAAGAGGTTTTTGTTTGCTTGATAAAAATCCATCCACACCGCAAAAGAGTAAGTTGGAGAGACATGGACCGGAGTTATTACGTGGGGAAATATTTGCTAACAATTTTTAACGCCCCGTTTCTTTAGCACCTGCTTCCAGTGTTAATCAGCGTTGATGTGTGAAAGAATGCATTTAAAATCTCCATTGTACAAGATCTAATTTGAATCGTTGCTGCTTGTTGGTTTACTTTTCATAAGATATATATCTTCAAGCTGTATAATCTCATTAGATCGCGCCTACTCGACCAAACGTATTTTAAGGCGATACACTGACGAGTGTAGTACTCGTACACAATTTTTATGGTTGGTTGATATTTTTTGATTGCTGCAATTTATCTTGACTAAAATTTCACGCCAATTTTGGGCTATGCCTTTGTATTTATTATTTTCATGTCTTTTAACTTTTGGTTTGGTTTATTTTTTTTTTGCTTTCATTGTTGCTCATGTTACTGCCAACATGTTGTTGATGATAATGATTACCGCGTTGCTACCTACTGCCACTGTGCGTCAGTCTTTCAGTCGTCATGCGAAACCGAAGCAGACCAACTAACAATCGCAAAATCGACTGTCTGTTTCGTCGTCGTCTTGTTAATACATTTATCATTTTTTAGTATACATTAAGTTCACTTGTGTTTGTGGTTTCGAAAAACTGCTCGCTACTACCGGTGATTACGTGCAGCGTCTGTAGAAAATTGCCATTTTTGCTTGAATACTTTTTCATATTTTAAGATTAGTTTCCCTACAACTCTTTAGCGTGCTCCCACCTCGTTGTGCCTTGCGTATCGCAAGTTTTTTCTTAATTTTAATCCGATCTGCCATTGTTGTTGCTGTTGCTGCTGCTGCTGCTCTAGGCTGCATTGATTGTAATATGTTGTTGTTGTTTTTGCATTCATGCTGTTCGTGCCGGATTTTTGTGTTATTGCTGCTGTCAGAGCGTAAGCGATCATTGTTGCCATGGGCGCTGATCTTCAGCTGATCTCGGCCAACTTTGGTCGTTGGTTGGTTGCCGCCTGCCTCTACTCAGCTGTAATGAACGTTCGTGTGGCACACATTTCACCTACGGACGCCAATAGCACAACTTGGCTTAATTGTTACTGTTACATTTGTTGTTGCTTTGATTTTTTTTTTAACTTTTGTAGTTGTTGTTAAATATTTTGCCATGGCTGTAGATATGTTTTCTTGATGTGGCAGCCATTTCCAGGCAAGCATTTAACCATCGGTTCGCCTATCCGTCGCTAACTCATTCGTTGGGTTCATTTCACTGAACTTTTACAAAAGAAAAGAAAAATCTAGCAACAAAACGACAGCAGCCACCAGCAGCAATAACAATAACAATTGCAGTAACTGGTGCGCCGCGACCGAGGAAAACGTTCTAATTTCGCTGGAAAGCCATGAAACCTACATGGCAACTAAAGCAAGAACAACAGCAGCAACAGCATGACAACAACTTCTCGCTGCAAATGTTGAACAACAAATGGGCGCAAGTCACAACAACAACAACGACAAGCGCTGCAATGAAGAAATAACGAGCAAAAAATAAGTACAAAAGCTCTGCAAAACAAAGAAGAAAAAGTTGTTAGTTTTGCGATGCGGAGAAGAAGGAGGGGCGAAAGTTTTCCACAAACAGGTAAGGAAAACCTCAAAATGGGAAATTCAAATGCTGTGGAAATAAAAAAAATAAAAATTGTGATTTAACACGGTGACTTGAAGTTGGTCGAAAACGGTGTAATTTGGTGAGGCTTGGGCTCCAGTGCGATGATAACGAAAATTTATTCAAATAAAAAAAATTTTAAATTCGTTACCGTGCCGTCAAAACTCCATGAAAGTCTAATGGTCAATGAGTCCGCCAAAATTTACTGAAAATCATATAAAAAAAGTTATTGAATTAACATTGCAATTCCACCCTCTGGTAGGACTATATAATCCTGCTTGGCATTACATCAGAGTAGCTCAAAACTACTCCAATGCCACTGCTCCATGGTTGCCTACGTCAAAGTAGTTACATAGAACTAGTCATACAATTGCGATCGTTAAGATACGAGCGATGATCGAGTAACAATCAGCTGGTGCGGATTTTGACCGCTAAACTCGGTATTTTAATCCTCAATGTCAAACGGTTCAGTTTTAGTAATCTAGAAAATTGTGGTTGTCTCCGATGAGAGCCCATAACCTACAAGATTTGCTACAAAATTCAATCAAAGCTCAAACACTGTGCCACACACATTTCGCACACAGACGTATCTCGTGCTTGTCTTCTGGGCCAACAAGCCCAACCGAGCAAACGAGCTAACGAGCTAACGAGTAAGCGACCAACCGACCAGGGCTGGCTGGGTCGACGGGGCTGAATCGGTTGAATTTGTGTGCACTGCCTGCACTTTATAATGCTGTTTTTGTTGTTGTTGTTGCGACTGTTGCGATTCCGTTTCGGGGGCATGACGGTTGCTCCATTGTCTTGCCTTGCCGCTATTTCGTACAGACTAACGGTAGTGATCATATGCATGAAGGTAGTATGCCTTTACTAAAAACCAAAAACAAAAATACAAAAACGAAGAAGCAGAAAAAGAAAAAGAAGCAGATAGATTGGGAAAAACAACCGTAGCCGTACATGTCAAGTCATTAAGGCGACTAATTGTTGTAGCTGCAGTAACTCCTGCCACTGCTGCTGCTGCCACTGCTGCTATTGCCCTCTGATTGCTGCTACGCTCGCATTTATGTAGTTGTCAGCTGTTGCTATGGGCCGCCTCCCTTCGACGTCGCTGCACCGCCGCCGCGCCCAGTTCGCGCCATGTTTCAGCTGAAATTGGCTTTTCACCTCGACAACGAAGACGACGACGACGACGGGGACGGCAACGGCGACGGCGGTGCATGTGGCATGTTGGCATTGCCTGAGTTAGCAAAGCGGTGGCACGATGACTTGGCTATAAAATGCATGCAACTAATTATAGTTGCCGCATTCATCTTTTCACTGAGACTCTCTGTGTGTTCACGTACTCGTATGTAACTACGTAATTACGTATGTATGTATTTGTGAGTGTCTTTGTAGTGTGAGGGTATTGTTGTTGTTGCTTAGCTATCACCGTTTTATTTTTTGTTTTTTGTTTTTTTTTTTTCCCAACAAAAATAATAACTATAATTTCTCCCACAGCGTCGAGTCGACAACACAGATTTTTGTGTTTTCTACAAATGTTTTTTGTTATTGCTATAGCTGAATGTTACTGCTATTGCGCCTGTGTTGCTGGCCGTCGCGAATTTAAGTGGAAATTTTCCATTTATTACAGCTTGTTGCTAACCAGCGCCTCCTCACTCTGTGATGACACTGTCAGTGTGCGGTGAAAACATTGCGAAAAAATAAAAAAAAAATAAAAATTTGTATTTATCAAATTAAAAGTAAAGTTAAACGAATTTGCAGTTAGCAACTGCTGTCACTTAGTTACTCGCTTGTGTTTGTCATTTTTTGGGTCACTCCGTTTATAATTTTGAAATTTGTTTAATTGAAAGGTGGTTTAATTAATATTTGCGCTTAATTTGATGCAGCTGTTTTTTGCTAAAGAGCTATATTCAGCTTTTAGTGCTAATTTTGCTAATTTTTTTTTGTTTATTTCAATTATCTAGTGTCGCTTCATTAAGCCAAATTAAATAATTCGGTATTTTTTTATTTTTTTGCTTATGCCACTGAGAGTAGTGCTTTGTTTCTCTAATTTATTATTTTAGAGTTCATTATGAAAAAAAAAAGTTAAAATAAAAACTATCAAGTTCCATTTGATAACAGATTTTAACATACGAGTATGTACATACATATATACTTTTATGTGAGAAGATGTAAAAATACACAGAGTTTGGTTGCAAGTCGCTGTTATATTTTAAATAATTTACAGTGCTGCTAAAATTGTCATTCGCATGTTTCAAAAAAGTGGGCCAATTGCAATCCCAATCTTGCTTGATGACTGCCAAAAGAACTGCTGAAACGAGGGCGTTCAAAAATTGTAGAAAGACGCAGACGCCGTGAAGAAAAATTTGCAAAAAAACAACGTAAAATAGTAAGCAAATAAAAACTTTTGAAACTTAACTATGTATACTTAAATGCGTTTTTTTTTAAATAGTACACTGTGTTTTATTTGGAATTCATTAAAAATTAGTTAAAATAAAAAAAAATTTTGGCAGCCGATATTAATAGCTGGGTGTGTTATAGTTATGATAAGCAGTACATTAACCAATATAATCGCATTTATGTCATCGCTATTTCGTACATACATACATATATCACCATTTCACGAATATTTGTTTGTATGTGTTTACCTTCAGATAGGCCTACAATTATTTACATAAATATGTTGTTTTCTTAAGTGCACTGTAAACAGCCCCTTTGCTTACTCCCACTCGAACAAATAAATAAAAAGTAAATCGTAAAAAAAAAACAAATTTCAACGCAAAGGTAAATATTTTATTATTTTTAAATCTTCATATTCAAAAGTAAATATTATTGCACACTTAAAAGCCCTTATCGTCGACATAGACCTATGGATAAATGTATATGTATGTATATATCAAGATATATGTATGTATATATACTCGTGCATATAAAAAATATTGATTTACTTACATATGCACGTACGATTGTGTGTATGTACGTATGTATGTACTATATTGGAAGATATGCTTATATGTATGTAGATATATGGCATTATCTGAAAATATTTACACAGCTGAGAGACCCCAAAATAAAATAGCTTTTAATGAGGAACTACAGATAAGTGTATAACATAAATATGTGTATGTATGATCTGATGTAAATTCTAAATAAAAGAAAAAAGTGATCTTACTGAATAACTGATGTCAAATGCGGTTTTGTTTATTTGTATTTACATGACAACTGAATAGGAAAAGGTTATAAATATAAATATCGAAAGACATATTTCACTCAGAATGTCTACTCAGAGGCCACAGAAATTGGTTATGAAATCAAATAATTAATTATCAATAACTCCAATTTCAAGAGGAAGAAAACTTCCTGTATCATTGGCATTGGGAAAATAAACACTTACACATATTGAAGAATCCTATATTTTCATGTGGACATACATTTTTACGTATACTTATCGATCAACGTGCCCAAGTTCACAAAAAAATACTCAACCTTTTTTCACTATCACTTTGCAGTCGCATGATTCTGCAACTCATCGGAGTTGATTTACTCGAGAAGCACAAAAATTGAAGCCAAATAAAAACAAGAATATTTAAAAGCACAGAAAAAATAAGCAAAATCCATATTGAAGTATGTAAAATGAACCTTCAGCAGTTAAAAAAAAAAAAAAAAAAAAAAAACGCCAACTAAGAACTCAAACTACGATAAAAGCCACGTCGCAACCTTCGAAAGGTAATCAGAACAACAATAACAAGAATCTAGAATTTTTTTCGAATCGATGAGTAATCATCAATCATACGATCTATCAGTGCGATTCTTTGCCTTTTTGTTTCCCTGTCCGCTCTTTGTTTGCGTGTTCTTGTTTTTGTGACGATTGACTGTGTTTGTCTGCCCGTATGTCTGTCAGCGCAATCAAGCGTTCAATCCGTTCGTCCCCCCAGTCCGTCCGACTGATCGTTTGCCAGCTCATTTTTTCGTTGATTCGTTAATTTATTTGTTTGTTAACTCACCGTTTGGCACGATCAATCAAGCTAAACCGATTGTGTTGGTCGATTGATAGCGTTGCTACTGTCGATGGTGGTGTAGCAGGGGCGTCGGTGGCGGCAGGGCGTGACGGTTGACTGATCGTTGGATTGAGTACACAAACACAATCACACTTATAGTAAATACTCGTTAACTATCGTTGCGACTATTCATTGCGTTCGAAACGAATCGATTGATACATTTAACCATCCACAAAAGCACATTACTTTAAATACGAGTAAGAATAATAGCAACAACAATTGCCCCATCAAAGTAATGCCAACGTCGGAGATTCACAATATTTTTTTTCTTTCCTCACTTCAAGATAATTATACTTCTTTTGTATGTGAGTACATACGCGTATGTCTTTATGTACATATGTTTGTATGTGCAAATGCGCCACTTCAAACCGTACACCCCTGCGAACTCCACCAATTGTTTGCACGCTTCGCTCGCCTATCTATTAGCCAGGCTGTTAGCTTTGCCAACCACCAGCCCGCTCCAACGCCTGTTGCTGCACGCTGCGTACTGATATGCCGTCAGCGTGTCTGGCCTGTTTGCGTTTGGCCACTTGGCATTTAGTTAGCCGAACAGCTCGTCAGCCAGATAGTCAGATAGCCAGCCGGTCGACCAATGGGCCAGTCGGCTTTCCTAGAGTGTGCTGGGACTTCAGATCAAGCTCTATTCTACATTTAAATGTGAAGTGAAACAAAAAACACACACACATACATACATATGTATGTATGTAATTATAACGTGGTCATACACAATTGCTGGTTGATTACATATACCGTTCACAAAGGTTTCTAGTATTAATCGTTTTTGTCGCTACTACACCGTATTATAATATAAATTTTTTTAATTTTTTTTTTTTTTGCTTTGAAATGAGTATGTTTTCATCGTCCAAATCGCACCACTCGCGTTGTCCGCAAAAAGTTTGCATTTACGCTTTCTGAAAAATGTTCGTTTACAATTTTTTTAAATTTGCTTTTAAAGGGGTCCGGCCATCTAGCGCGTTCAAAAAATCGATTTTTATATATTTTTATATTTTTTTTAATCGATGCGTCTAACTTTTAAGAATATGTGTGAAAAATAACAGCGCTGAATTCCAAATATTGTAGGAGTTACAGTATTTTGAACAGGACTGGGTCGGGCCGGAGCGAGTGGTAAGTAAAATCTTTGTAGCGCGTTTTCTCGAAACCAAGTTTTTGAATGTTGCGGGCGTGATTAAAATAAAAACTATCCAACATATTAGCGCGATTCAGCGTTGATTTTGTGCACCTCGAAAATTGAGTAAATGCTTTATTATATAATATTTTTATAACATTAAAGACATAAAAAATGACTTTAAAAAATCATATTGCAACGTGGAAGGAGTTATCTGAAGTTTTTGAGGATCTTAGACTCAGAAAAAGTATAAAAAAAATAAGAAGAAACCTTGTATCTATGTTCCAGATAAGAATTGTGAACGCTATCCCGCCCGCAAACTGACAACTTTAGCAAGGAAATAATTTACGGCACCATGGATAACTCCGACATTTTTCAATAATTTGGTGCTAAAAAATCATATTATTTAGTTTATTTGATTGTTTAAATCATCCTCAAAGTTTGATTAATTATACTTTTTTCATTTCGCCAAAAAAAATTTTATCGAAAGCACCTTTTATCGGCTCTCTAGATGTGTATGTGGAGAGGTCTTAAATGTGAACGTGAAGTTTATGCTAACGAATCAGTTTTTTATTGTTTTTATTCCTTTTTGTTGACTGTTGTTAAATTTATTCACAGATGATAGAGCGACACACTTAGAGAGATAACTTTTAATCTAGCAAGGCGGGTAGTGGCAAAAATAAGTATATTGATTAGTTGAAAAAATGTTTAACAGGAAAAAAAAAACTCAAATATAAACCGCAGTTGAAGAATAAAGTGAACCGTATTTATTGATGTAGTACTAATTTCTTTAAACAGCAGAATTTTAAACTCAGAAAAACTAAGAAATACAATTTCAAAAAGCATTTGCCGCAACAAATTTAAAATTAAATATATTTACATACAAGTAACTCCTTTGCTATTCCACAAGAATTCGATGTATTTCGATGGCGATGTGATTCGTTATTTTTTCAGTATCAGTTGACGTTAAGCAACTCAGCGAGAATATTGCACAACTAACCTTACCTTTACCAATTTTATATTCAAATTAATCTTTGTTTATTTTTCTATTGACCTAGTAAATGTTAATAATTTACAATTTTTATTGAACATTTTGTTTACGGAAGATTTTTGTGAAAAAACAACTCCCGGGTTCAAAGCCTGGGAGGAGTGGTTACGAAAAATAAATTTAATTAATTTAAGAAAAAGAAGTCTGATGAGGAAATGTGGTGATTTCCGAAATTGTACTATAACTTCTACCATTAAAAACTGTTGTTGTTTTCTCACAAAAATCTTCCATAAACACTGGCCTTGAGCTCAATAAAAATTGTAAATTATTAATATTCAAAGTAAAAATTAAAATTAAAATTGGTGATCTCCGCAATAGTGGCTATAACTTCTACCACTTAAACTGTTGTAGATTTTACCAAACAAAATCTTTCACAAACCGGCCTCGAGCTCAATGAAATGGTAAATAATTTTTCAAATATAAATTTTATCAGCATGAATTTCGTTCTAGCTCTCTTCTTGGGTAAGTGATCAACCGCTTTCGGCTTGAATAACCAGTAGCTCTTTAACTTATACTTTCTGCTTTTGAAATTCCTCGTACTTAATCGTAGTTTACCGCCAGTTTGGCTGGCGATACCATAAATATTTGCCAACTTGACGAACATTTCATGTTGGGCTTAAACAAATTTGTGCTGCATAACATAACATTAATCGTTCTGACTTGCCAATTCTGATGTGTGTGATTTTATTTTTTTTATTTAAGTTTTTCCTATACAATACCAAACTCGTATGTAATGGTTGTTGTTATTTCGCCAATGTTGCCTGCCAAAGCATGCGAACGCTTAAGCTAGTTTGTGTACATATGAAATACATATACTCGTATGTATGTGTGTGCATATGTGCATACATTTAAATTTAATAATATTAAGTACAAGCATAGAGGTAGTAGATACTGTTTACGAGCAAGTACATATTTTCACCGATAAACTGACAAGTGCAAGCAGGTCGGTCTGTCGTTCAGTCCGGCTGTTAGTCAGTCAGACGGTCGATCGGTCGGTCGGTCGATCATTTCGACATGCTGGTTTTCAGGTGAGCGCATAGCCCATTATAGCACATTTCGCTTATGCATAAGTATGCGTGTGTGTGTGTGTGTATGTTGGCGCAACCGTTGCCTGGCTTCGCAGTGTTTCGTGTTCTTCTTTAATTAGCGTTTAATTTTATGTTATAAATAATGCATTACATGGTGTAACATACTCGCCATGTTGGCTTTGGCAGTTGCAGTTGCTGTTGCCATCGTTGGCGCTGGTGCTGCTGCTGCTGCTGCAAGTGGTTATTATTATTTTATTATATGTATGTAGTGACTGCACTTTACCTCACACTATTTGCTAATTGTTGATGTCGATGTTGTTGCTGTTGCTATTATTGTTATTATTATTATTATTTTATTGTGTTAGTTATTGTTGTTGACGTGCGGATTTCACATTGTGCAACACAGTTCAAGGTTGATTTCTGTGTACTGCAACGAAGCGCATTGTAGTTGTTGCAATTTACTGTTGCATGCAACAACAGCAAAGGCAGCACGTTTTTTTTTGTGTTCATTCTGCAAATTCAGAATTAAAATTTTTTTTTTTTGGTCAGGAAATAACTAAAAATCTATACGCTGCAGTCTTGCAATCAATCTCAATTTATTGCGAATGACTAATGCAAAATGCAAAATCGACGGAGACGAAGTTCACAGCAAGTCAGCATGCAAAAGCCGTTTGCGCCAACGTTTCTACGCTAAGCTCTCTCTCTCTTCGTTACAAGCAGCAATCATAAGCACTTCCGTTTTATCTGAACACTTACTTAATATTCTTGCCCGCTGCTTCTTTATCAAAGTGCCGTTTTTAATTAGCAATTCTTTGAATAATTGTGTTTTTATTTAAAAAAAAAAATTGTTGTTTTGGCATTTCTTTAATCTTAGCTGTAATCGTAAATCTGTCAACAATTTATGTACGTCAGCAATCGATTGACTAGCTGCCATTGCCGTACACGCGCTGCCAATTTTCATTCTCCCTCCGAGCGACTGATGCAAAATTTGCCATTACCATCAAATGAGTGAAATTAATTGAAATTGTCATTGTTCGCGAAATGCGGTGAAAATCGCTGTGCATCGAAATTGTAAATAACGCAACAACTGAAATGCGTTGCTGCAAATGCAAAACCAAATTTGGTTGAATAGAACTCGGGGACGGGAATGCATCGTTAAAAGCATTCAGAACCAAATTTAGATTTTAATGAGTTCATTTGAATGCAATCAGGTGCACATGTACTTGCCTATTTACATAAAATGGGGCACAAAAATAGTATGCACATATGTATGTATGTATGTATTTAGGTACATAAATATATAGAAATATTTGCATATATGTATATACTCGTATATGCTCGTATTTGCATGCATGAAAGGATATAAGTAATCCTGTATACAGCAACAGTTGTATGTGAAAAGTCACAGTTACGAGTTAAACAAAAAAAAAAATATTGTATTTAATGACGTTAAGGTTCTCTTTTTGGAATCTCTTGTAATTGGTTTTGCTATTTTGAGCATGAACCGCAATTAGTCAAAAGCGAGCATTCGAATCATACTTTTTTCGAATAAGCGTAAATTATGCTACGGTTAGAGCTCCAAGTGCTTCGCATTAATTTCATTTATTTTTCAATCAAAATGCAGATCAATCTCTTACAGAAACCAAATGAACCCAATGCTCAAGCTAAACCACTTTTTGATCAGAAAACTTAGAAAATTGTTAAACATTCTTGTTGTAATACACAAAATTTTTGATATTAAATAACACATACACATACATATGAGTAACGAATTTAAATGAAAAAAAATAACTTTTCGTAATTTTCGTAAGATTGCTATAAAAAATAAATTCTCTATACCAAACGTTGTCTGATGTCGATCGCAATCGCAGTGACTCAAGAATTGAACCACCGCAGCGACATTCATTTGCAGCCATTCTAGTGAGAGACCTAGTCTGTTCACAACTAGAATTGATTCTTAAAGTTGCTGTACAGGTGTGGCAATGATCTTGATGGAAATAATTACCAAATGTCTTTATTGAAGTAATCCCAAAATTCAGTTCCTATGTATGCCACATCATATTTAAATTACTAACTATTCTTGGCTAAGTATTATTTTTACTTATTTTAATTGTTAGTGCATATGTGCCTTCAGCTATTTCTAAATAAATAAAATAATATTGTTTCCTTCTTTTCAAATATGAGTACTTCATTACAGACATATACATAAGAAACATATGTAAAGCAATATATGTATATATTAACTAGTATATATCTATAAAATCACGTATGGGTGAGAATTCCTCATACAGCAAGTAATAAACTAAAAAAAAGAAACTGAGCGGTTGTGTTGTGCTACTTCAAATTCACGCTCAATCACTCAAAGAGCTGGTGATCATAAATCTGAAGCTCTTGCCTCTTTATATGTTCCGTAGTCTCTTGATCTTGACGATTCTCTTTACTCACTACAGTGCAAGAGATGTCGGAGTAAACAGAGAGCTTAGAACGTCACATTCGCGATCACCAACTCACAACTGTTCAACATACCGCAGCTGGGAAGTTGAGTGAACGCAAATCAGCTGGTGGTCTTGAGATTCAATTTTTTTTTTTTATATCTTCTAAACTTGTGATCTGCAAATTAAGCTCCATGTTTGCTTTTGAATGCAAACTAAGGTTTTGCAAACAATCTGCGAATTTGTTAAAGGTTTTCGTAAGGCAAGCGATCAAAAATTAACTAGAAATATTTATATACTCGTTAAAGATTTTCTATCTCAGTACTCGTAGCTCTGGCAATTGTCTGCCCCGCTCATTGAGTTTTTATTCATTGGCATTTAGAGTAAAGGGAAGAGAATTGTGATATTAAGAGAATATGAGCACTGCATTACAAACTCACATGCATATCAGTGTTTATATCAAGTTAAAAGATCAGCTGGTTGATACGTTTCTCAGCTGATCTTTGTTTACACATGCTCATTAGCCCTGCTCTTTGTGTAAAATGTTTTAAGTCTTAACGATCTCTTCTTTTTTAGAATATTGAAAGATTTTACCTCTTCGCTCACCAATCTTTGAAGTAATCGTACAGTTGTATATTTATATACCTTTATTTTGTAGAGTATATATATATAATTATAATACATTTTGAGTACGTTTGTATGCAGGTTCTTTTCTCGTGAGCATTAATCTATGTATTTTTGTATTTCTTTTTTTAATGAGTGTTTCTCTATTTCGTTTGAATTATGTGCATACATACATACATACATGACTTTCGTATTTAAATGCACCCTCAGGCCACTGCAGGTAATTTTTGTTAGAGAAAAAAATAAAAAGAGTTAGCACAATTTTGGAGTTAATTTGAATGATCGATAAAAGAAATTTAAAAAAACTGATAAAATACCAATTTGCCAATTTCACAGATTTCCAAAAAAAATTGTTTTGCGACACTGAAATTTTAGGGAGCTTTACGACGACAAATTCGTCAAAAAATTAGTAGGACTCTGTTTAAAAAATTTACACAGATGTATATGCATCAGTTTATACATACATATATCGTACTAGGAATAGTTCTTATAAAACCTTAATCATCGATGCGACTGTGTACTTGTCTAAAACCACCTGGTCCCGTTTATAAATCTGTAATCCAAGTATATTTTTACAAAAATTAAGGGTCGTCTTGAATAGGCTCACATACTAACGATGTACACGTCGAACAAACTTGTTTTCTAAAGCCTCCGGCTACCGAAACGTATTAAAAACAGTCGACGCCTATATCTACATACATATTTACATATCTACAAATAGTTTTTAAGCTCTTGTGTATATGTACATACATACATACATACATGCATACAGATTTATGTATATCATACAGCTTTCTTAAATAAAAAGAAATCTTTACTAAGATTTTGTTCGTTATGAAAATTAAATAATTCCATAAAAGGTGTCCATAAATATTTATGAGAGCTGATATGTAAACTGCTAGCATAAAAATAAAAGCACAGGCTCCCGCTATCACAAATCACGCACACATACCCAGTGGGAAATGAGTTATCAAATACATTTTTCAAAAAATTAAAGAAACCGCTTGACATACATTTTTCGACCTTGAGTAAATTAAAGTTTTGCGGTGTGAAAGTATAATTTGATTCTGAAAAATAAGTAGATGTAATATATAATTTTCTCCATGTTTTAACGCAAGAAGCGTCAGTGGCGGAATGGTTAGACAATTGACTCAAACTCTGTTAATCGCGGACTTCATTCGAAGTAGATTTTTTTTTCTGATTTAAAAAAAAATTTGAGCGAGACGCATACATATGTACATAGGAAGTTCCCTAAGAGAAATTCTTGCTTCGTTTCGTGCTAAGTACCCATTACACTTTGCATTCTATACATTGTCTTTTTTCTCCACTGGGTCATTATATGTAGGTGCTTGTGTGTATGCGACTTAGGGCCAGTTTTTCAGTGCAAGTTGAACTCTGTTTGTCGTTTAAACTAAGTTTAAACTCAGTATGCAGTTTTTCAGTCAACTTTAAACGGAGTTTAAACTGAGTTTAAACGGCCGATTGCGCACAGTTAAACTTAGTTTAACTTATCAGCTGCGTGCTGACTATTTCGTTTTGGTTGCAACAAATTTAATTGAGCGCAAGAAAACTAAGTTTAAATTTAAACTGAGTTTAACTAAACTTAGTTTAAACTGAGTTTAAACCAGCACTGAAAAACTGGCCCTTAGAATGTCATTAGGTATCGAGTTGAGTCGAAAGCAGTTCTTTACCAACTTAATCGACATATCCAAGTACATACATACATATGTATATATGTATGTATGTATGTATTTACCATACTTAAGAACGCTTGTTGTTTTTGGTGATCTTTCCTTGTATATTTGTTGTTGTCACATTGTGCCTCAGCTACCGGTCTTACCCATCTAGTCGTTGCTGCGGTGCCAAGTGGTCGTACAGAACCCGCTTGTTGCACACAGCCACACAAGCTAGCACACTTATACACATATACATGCGTAGTACATAACATATACATATATGTATGTATGTATGTTCCTATACCAACAAACATGCACAAATATCAAATCAACCTTTAAGTTTATATTTTTCAAATTTTTTTTTTGTTTATTATTATTCTACCCGCTTTTGTTTTTGTGCAGCTCGAAAAAAATTGTTTGCGTCTCATCCTAGCTTTGTTCTTTTTTCTGATTTCTATTCGATAGTCCCTCTGTGGTTTCTTTGATTACTGCTGGCTTTGTTGTTTTTTTTTTTTTGAATGAGTCTTCTTACACTTTTTTTTGGTTTCTTTGTGGCACTTTACCTTTTTTATTTGCTCTTCTTAATCGCCATTTCTCTCATTCTCTGGCTATTTGTTTTGATTTTTCGAACAAAATTGTTTAGCCCTGCCACGTTTGTTCCCTCGCGCCCGTAACAACTCTGCAACAGCTTCGCACACTTTTATGTACGTCGTATATACATTCGTGTGTGTGTGTGTGTAGCCCGTACGATCCCAAATGTTGTGACGATCAATCCGCCTGATTGTGTGTTGTGTCTTTTTCTTTTTTAAGGCAATCTTTTTGGCCGCGCACCGCGGTGGGGTGGCGTTGGGAAAGTTCGCCTTAGCTTGCTGTGGTGCTCGATTGTGCGGTCGGTTCGCTTTTTTGGCTTTGGCTTTGGCTTTGCCTCATGGGCACGCTTATGTATGCAAGCACAGGCGATCTCGTGTGTTGTGTCTTCGTTGTTGTTGTTGTTGTGCTGGTTCCTATTTTTCTACTTTTTTGACATAGATTTTTATTGTTGCTGTTTTGCTGTTTTGTTGCCTTGTGGTACAATGTCGGTTGTTAATGCACGCTTTTCCCATTGTTTTCGACTCTTTTCGTATTTGCCAGCTATATTCGGCGGCAGTGCTGTTGTACGAGTATGTTATTATTGTAATGTTCAGGTTTTACTTGCTATCTGGCGTACAAGCTTTTCGGAGAGGTTTAAGCTAGCGATTCGCAACGAAAACACTTGGAAATATTACTGACTAGTTGCCAATTGGAATTTTTTCGACCAGAGCTTTTAAGTAATAATTACCAATTGTAATAATTAAATAACCATCATAGCATGCAATTGGAAACAACAACAATATAGTAATGATAAAATAAATGCTTTCAAAATTAAATCGAACATCATAAACATTTCTTCACTGAATAAATAAACGCATAATAAGAAAAATATGAAATATGAAGAAAATAATTGAGAGTTAATTGAGCGAACGTAGGCAGTCATGAAAAAAATAAAAAAAAATCTGAGAAATTTAATTATAACTGTATAAGAAAAAGAAGCTTAAAATGTAAAGCATTTTTTGATTCCTAAAATTTAAAACGTCTGTTTTCGACTGAAGATCAAATAGTTCTGGTATGACAGAAAACAAAATTTCTTCGTCAGCTTATTGCTGCATAAACTTTTTTTTTATTTTTCAATTTCATATTGAGAAGTTTCCGACAGTTTCTTGTATTTACATATATTCAGCCCAAAATCGACTGGAAAAGTTACTTTTGCATAGAACTGCAGCGACTACACATTTTTCAGTTTTATGCTACTGACTTCGGGATTGGACAAAAGAGTGTAAGTTTTTTCGAGCTAGTTCGAATTTAACTTGCCTATAAAAGTGTATTTGTAAGCCGCATAAGATTCCCTACAGGGTGCTCTCCCCTTTTTTATTTGCGTACTCTTTTCTAGGCTCGTGTCAGTGTATTCATATAAACACACATACATACATACATACATACCAATATATATATATTTGGGGACCTTTAGCTGTCAGATTTGTTTTGCTTGGCTTCTCTATTTCTGCTTGTTTACAATTTATCTATCTTTAAAGGCAAAGGTTTCGTTATTTTGATTTTTTACATGACGTTCTTGTTAATCTTTTGCTTACTCTGGCCGCTCCTTCATTAAATATTTTTGTACATTTATTTGTAGGTATGTAGTTTTTTTTTAATTATTTCTATTTGATTCCCTCGAGCCTTTTAGGTTCTGAGTGCTTTTAGCCTTTTTGCATTTATCGTCATAATAATTTATTTATCTCTGTCTTGCCGTTTTCGCTGATGTCATGCAAAGCGAGATCTCACTGCAAGTGTGCTCAGGATCAGATTTAACAGTTTTTTTTTCATCTTTCGGCTCTTTGGATTCGCCTTTCAAAAGCTTGGTGGCACGTCGTCTAAATTTGATTGCCAGTTGGGCATAAGCGTTGCGCTTTGGATTTTTGGCGTAAGTCTATTATTTTAAGCGGAGTTCTCTTTTGTACAAATCTTTGATACAATGGCAGAATTTTGGTAAAATTTTTAAGTGGTGGCACGGATTAAGGTACGATATGTTTGACAGATATTAATTTGTATGTACATACATACAAACATTAATCCAAAAGGCATGGCGATGGGAGTTAATACAAAAATTGAGTATTTTTATTTTGGAGTAGTGTCAATAAATTTTCATTTGTTTTCGTTATTTCAAAAATTTATATTATGTATTTCATTATCCTGATTTTTAAAATTTAAAATTTTAATTAAGTTTTTATTCAAAATATAAATATAATTGACAATTTTATTGAGCTCAAGGCCAGTTTATGGAAGATTTTGTGTGAAAAAACAACAACAGTTTTTTAATGGTAGAAGTTATAGTACTATTTCGGAAATCTGTACACTTAATCATCAGATTTTTTTTTATTACCAATTATGAAAAATCAATTTAATTATGAAGAATCGATTTAATTTATTTAATAAAAAATAAGAAAGTCTGATGAGGAAATGTGGTGATTTCCGAAATAGTACCATAACTTCTACCATGAAAAAACTGTTGTGGTTTTGAGCTCAATAAAATTGTCAATTATTTTATTCAAAATAATTTGAATTATGAACAAATTTTCACTCTTTATTCAAAAGTATTTAAATGATTGCTTTCATAATTTATTCAGGTGATTCGTTACTTAAAATTATGTGAGTATGAACGACGCATTTTTTCATTCATTTGTTATTACGAGAGTTTTTGATGAATTTGATATTTATTTTTATGAATTTGAAATTTATATTTATTTATTTAACATTATTTAAATGGTAAATGAAATTTTAAAACTTTTTTAATTGTTTTTCTTCATAATTTATTCAGGTTTATTCGCCAGCTTAAAATACGAAATTTGTTAATTAATTATTATTTTTTCTTTGTTTGTTTGCATAATAATTCACTTAAAAACGCCAGTCCTTCTTGTACACATATACACAAAATGGACATACCACTATGGTAATGATGGCATTATTATATATTATATGGAACACAACATTACATACAGAAATATGTACGTATGAAGATGAATCCCATGGACTCTTCATGCAAATGGAGTCGCTGTGACGGCGTCCATTTCCGAAGAGCCATAAGCCTGATATACGGAACAGTATTTATCTTATAAAAAAAAGAAGTTGGATAAAGGAACCGCTGAAAAGGAGCAAAAACTCCACCGCAAAGTTTTAAGATTCAACGCAGTTAATAGTCGCAACGCCATCTCTTTGATGCGAGCGACATTTCTCAACATCTTCCTAATCATTTATAATTGTAATTTAAAAGAAATTAGCATACCAAAGCACCGCAATTCAACTTTCAAAAACTCTCAAATCTGCTTTTATTTGTTTACAAGAAATTTTAATAACTATTAAAAGTGGAAATGCACAAAAAATTTACAAAATTTAATATTTCGTAATTGTAATAGCAGTTAAAAAACACACAGCCCAAGGAGCAATAAGAGGCACATAAAGTGAATACCTTTCAAATGACCTCAAGTCACGTCTGGACGTCTTTGAAGTTGTTTACACATATTTTAAGTTACATAAAAATAAATGTCCGCTAAATATGTATGTACATCCATCCATCTGTATGTGTACATGTATGTGCATAAAGTTGGCTGTTTACAGAGATACCATGAAGGCTGTGCATATTTTTATACAATTTTAAACCTACAACACACACACACACTCACCCACACACACACACACCCACATGCAGATGTTTGTACAGAGGAAGTGGCAGTCAGTCAACACTCTGAGCTTCAGGCGGGACCACTGCTGCAAAACAACTACACCAATGAAATGGAAATTAAAATGAAAATTGAAATTGAATTTTGTTTGTTTACATATTTTGTAGGCAAAAACTTTTGCCAGCAACAAAATTAAGTGTAATAGATGTGTACGGAATTCACAGATGTACGACGGTCGACGGAAGGCGGAGGTGAGCCACAAGCCAAGAAGAGGCAAGTAAGAGGCGGCTGAAGGCAGGCGAGCACGCATACATACATACATACATACATATATGTATGTATGTACGAGTATAAACATGTGAAAGCGCCAGAGCAACAATCCTAGCGAGCGGCGGTAAACAAACATTCGTTTGGACGATCGAACAGTCGAACGGACAGACATTTAGACTTGAGAATCTAAAAATAATGAGAAATGTTTATACGAAAGTGCATTTAACTTGCCATGGCAGTAGTTGCAGCAAATAATATCAACAAATATGTATGTAAAAAAAAATATATTGCGGAAATAACAACAACGAACAACAACAACGCTAACAATAAAGACACTAATGAATATGCCTGCATTTGTGTAAAGAAGCTCGACTGACTGACTGACTGGCAGCCGGCAGATAGCCACCCACTTTTGGTAGGCGCAACGCAAACAGCCGCCTAGCAACGTGCCACATAACGATTGTGCTCCATTGCTGTTTGTACCAAATGTATTGTAAATTTGTAGCAAAGTTGGTTGCAATTTTTTGACACTGACAACGCTGGTAGTCCCTTTACCTCGAATAGTAGGCGAAGCTCGACTGCCGCACCAAGCAAACTGCTCGTGGAGAAGTAGCAATTGAACTGAATACATATATACATACACACATTCATATGTAATTATAGATATACACACATACATACGAGTAATTTCCAGTTTGCAAAGTAAAATGTGTGAATATTCACGGCAATAATTTAAAAAAAGTTATCCTGTGAAATGTGCAATCAAAATTGAAAATAAATACGAAATTCTTAGCTTCGGAGCTTCATACTCTGCTAACTCCCCATTAATTAATTAATAAATAAGTTACGTAGAGTAGAATTGTTCAGTCTCCGCTGCCGTTAGCTCTTTGGTTGGTAGGTTAGAGTAGGCTAATGTTCATACCATAGAGCCTCTCGGTAGTCTCTATGAAATACAATCTAAGATATTTGAATCTGAGCTTTGCGAAGGCAGGGCAGCTGCGAAGGTAATGCCGAGATGATTCCACTTCATCATCCTCCTTACATAGCCCGGTTTGGAATCTAATCAACGTTGTGAGTTGAAGTTTAGCAGCTTAAAGAAATTCCTCAGATCCTGTGTGGTCAACAACCGGCCATGTAGAGAGGTTTCTGCCTAGCAGGGACGATCTCGGTGGTGCCCTGCCGGGTCAACTCGTCGGCATTGTAGTTAGTTGTTATATCGCTATATCCTGCGCCGGATACGAAAGTATTACGATGCAACCGACGGCTTCCCTGTTTGCAGCTAATTCGACTTGAAAGAAGTTACAAAATCGGGTAGCCATAATTTAATGTCAAACGATAGTTCTTCACAAAATACATCTCTTGCCAGTCTACCATCCAAATCTAACTTTGATCCATCTTCTTTGGTAGCCAAGTGTTCTCTACTCAATTTTCAGTAAATCGACGGCGGAGGTACGCAGTGAGCTGACGTAGGATTTGACGATCGCAAGAACAGAATTATCAAGTAAATCTCTCGATAGAAGTAAGTTAAGAATTTTAGCAAAGTTTAAAAAGTTTTAAGTTGGCTTGATCAGGCTACTACAGCGTTAGCTTAGCTTGACCGTAGCCAAACCGTGACCCGAGTTATGGTTCATTGCTCTATTTGCACATTCATCCACGATACCAGAAAATGTTCCGGTTTAGTGCTCGTGTTCATTTAGGTAGTAATGGATTTTTGTATGTATATTTTGTATTACATCTTTATATCTTTATACGCAAGAATTTAGAAGAATACTGTCGCCTGCTAGACAAACCATTTCGCCTGCTTTCTAAGCATTTGGAATATCCGAAAATGAACTGTTCCGAGTGTTGGACATGACCGGTTACATTTTCCATGAAATCTTCATAAATTTTACATTTCCTACCATAAATACCGCTTGTTGGGTCTTACTTTAAGAATACTTAGTAGTTTATTCCCTATTCTTGGCGCGATATTTCCATTAAGCGAGAGCTTGAGAAGTTTCTCTTTGCGAAGATTCAAGACAAACTGATAGTCTGCTAGAAATCCTGTATCGCGCGCGTGCCCCTTAACATCCACCGCTAGCCAAAGTGAACAAAGACCATGCCAACAATTTCCTTTGCCATTTTGCCACGTCCAACGCTGCTCTTTGGTGGCAATGATCTCAGACTTTGTCATTTTGTGAGGACTTCAACCGCGGCAAACATCTTTAATTTATTTAAATGAACTTTGTACAAATTGCTTGTATTTTAGAAAATAAATTTCCTTGAAAGGGATTAAAGAACTTTCTTGCGTACTTACTTCTTCGAAACAATCATTAAATATTCCATTAAATGAACTTATGTATGTATGTATGTATGTGTATGTATGGACGTTTGCATGCTTCCAACTAAACGCAATAAAATAAACGCACAAGAAAATTGCGTAAGGGAAAAGACAAGTGTGAGCTGGAGCTGTATTATTTATAGGCAATGCCCATGAGGCATTTTGGGAAAATCCATGACAAAGCAGCCAGCCAGCTTGTATTTTGACATGCACGCACGCACGCACGCACATACATACAAACATACGCACATACATGCGATCATATACATACATACATATGTATGTGTGTATATTTATGAGGGTACCCATGTATGTATGTATTGTATGCATACAATTAAAAAGTTCTTGCTATGATTTGTAATGCCTTCGCATGAAAGTAATTGGCGGTAGAAATAGCGCTCGCTGTTTTTGTCGTTGTTTTTACTTCATTTAATATATATTATTTTGTTTTTTTTTTTGCTATGTTTTGGTTATCCATCTTATAATTAATTCAGAGAAGACACAAAACGCTACAGCGCATATACCTACACGTACTTGCCACATTAAAAAAAAAGAAGTGTATACGTGTGAGTGCACTCGAACCGCAGCGTAGTTGTGGCAACAAGTTTTCTGTTGCGGCTTTGTGGCCCCCCACAAATATTAATTAATGGCAAAGCCACTGCGAATGACTAAATGTACTTTTCCACTCTGCGTGAAAGGCAGCAGGAGTGACGGCAGCGGCAGCGGCACGAGCAAAAACCAAAAGCAATTTGGTACAAATATATGTACATACATACATACATACATACATCAACAATGCATTTGCATTTGTGCCGCCTGTGCCCACATTAATCCTGTTGCATGCAACATTGAGTGTGGCAAGAAATTAGTCATACCTACCAAGCGCGTATGCAATTTATTAATAAAGTGCGTGAATGTTCGTCTGTTTGTATGTTTGCCTATGTATGTATGTATGTATGTATGCGGTTAAGTGAGCACATAGAGCGAGGATGTGCGGTTTAATTCAAATCAACGAAAGTAAAACAAGCAACAGCCGCGAACATTGCTATGGCAGTGACAAAAATAGAAAATGACTGAGTGCAAGTGCGTTATAAATATTCTGGAAATCAATTTAATTTCTTCATAACCGTGCACATTTATGCATATACGTACATAAATAAGTATTTAAAGACACATAATTGCAAAAATTTGCAAATGGTTAACAAGCCATGAAAAAGAAATTCAGTGATTCAAAATATAATCTAAACTTAACTTTAATCTTCACATTAACGCTTTAGTTAAAGCGATGCGAAAACAAGTAGGGAAAGCTAAATTCGGGTGAAACCGAATTTTATATACCCCTGCGATGTATTTTTGTATGGACGTTGGCCATTATTTCATATAAACCCCGTTTCTTTGTTTCAAATCACAGCTAGTATTAAACTTTACCCAATTTTTTCGAATAAATATTGAAAAACGAAGTGTTTTGCATTCTTCAAAATTTTCGTTGAGCGTGGTTATGGTACGATTTCAAAATTGTTTGACGGTAATGCTAATGGTATCAAAGACAATATGTTCACCAAATTTTGTGACGATAGCTTACATCGTTATTGAGATACCCACAGACGTTTTTTATAAGTGGGCGTTTTAACGATTTCAAAAATGTTTAACGACGTAACAGCTATATTAAGGAAAATTTGTTCACCAAATTTTTTGACGATAACTAATACTGTTATTGAGATACAGAAAATTGTTCATAAGTGGGCATGTCGAACGAATTTTTCAAAAAGAGCAATCTAGGTTCAAAATTTCATTGAGATATCTCAATTTTTACTCAAGTTATTGTAACCACGGACAGACGGACGGACGGACGGACAGACTCGATCTATTTCGCTTATTTTTTGCTGTTACAAACAACCGCTATGCGAACAAAGTTATATTAAATACCCTTGTGTACAAGTACGCTCGGGTATAAAAAGTTTAGTGAGCCGCATATAACTAAATACTTTGTGGCGACATTTGAAAGACCATTACTGAAGTTTGCCTCCATGATTTGAAATTTCCGTTAAAAATTTTTACTTTTTTGCTTTAAGGGATTTCGGGAATTTGAAACTAGTCGTTTAAAACGTATTAACCGTCCACTCTTGTTAGCCGCAGAGCAATGCTAACTAATATATATTTTCGTTAAATTGCTCGCTGAATCAGCTTCTAGCCCTTGCCTTCGAGCGTTAGTTAATCTTAACGTGCCTTCTAGAGTATGCAGACATTGAATTAAAATATTTCATCTTAAAAACTATACTATCCTCTCTCAACTCATGCCTTTCACGACTCGGCATTAAAAAAAAAAAATCAGTGCGTCATGCGGACCTCGCTGCTTGTATCGGTTGGGCGGGAGGAGGGTAACCGTTGGGCTAAATAATAATAAATAAAAAAGAACTTAAGATCTGCGAATAGTGGTCGTGCCAAGATTCAATAAAAATCGGCAATGACCATCACAAAGTTATGGAAACCGATCGCCTGGGAATATCTTTCATTCCAACCGTCCCTACAAATTAAAGTAAAACAACTGCCAAGCCAATTTCAAAACCAGCGACTGAGCGACTCAAAATCTCATTCGCTCCGAAAATTACAAAATTTGACTGAAGTATACTCGTAGTGAGTCTTAAATATCCATGCAATGTACACATTTCACCTTTTATGTGCTTTTAAGTGAACAAAAAATAAAGTCGTATTAACACCGCAGTCCAACACTTTCATTGCACCTTTAAAGACATTCACATTTATTCCACTTTCGCTTGCGCAATACCGAAAATTGCCCCTATTTCAGGATATGCGTACTTTCGAAGAAGAAGAGCACCCCCAAATGACATGCCCATAAATACTTAACTCTCTTAGTGTGTGTTAGTGTGTGTGTGTGCCTGTCATTGGAGTATAAAGTACACGTATAAACACGGCAAACGAGCAAATTTGCCTGACACAATTTCATTGTGACGCAGCGACACACAGCGCCATCATCTCGCCGCCACCCCTTCACCCGCTCACACGCTCACTTGACATCAACAAAATTCAAATGTAGCCTCAGCGTACACACTTTTGTTTATTTTTGCAAAAACTTTTGACAACATCAAGAATATTTCATCAAAAAAACAGCCACAGCTACAGCTTGAGCTGGAGCAGCAGCAACAACAACAACATTAAAAGCGCAAAACTCATAGCAAAGCGCTTACATTCACACAACATCCGGCACTTGGTTAGATATGTACGTTGAGCGACGACAGGATGCTCAAAGGACGAATGATTCGAATGGCTGGTTGGATGGCTGTTTGAATGGATGGATGCCAACGCAGCAATCAAGCAACGAAATCAGCGAAAAGTAACTGCGTTTTGGTTGTGCACACCCACATCCACATCCACATATACATACACTCAAACAGATATGTGTGTATGCATGTATGTAGACAGTCAGAGGGACAGACAATCGCTCACATAATACATATGTCAGCATCTGTGTTGAGTATGTCATTAGCAGTAGAGCCAACATTATTGTCATCATCATAAATGGCATACATACACACATGCATATGCTATATAGTGGCATGTGGTAGCAACAACAACAAACAACAACAAACAAAAACACCAAAAGCAAAAGTAGCAGTTGTAAAAAACTAGCAAAACGGATAACAAACGGCTGATGATAAACTTATCTCAATGTTGTCATCTTTAGCGCTCGAAATATTTTTGCTATTTATAAACATCGACGCTACTGCGCCAGCATTGAACATTAACCCCTTCCCCCAATTTTCGCTGTCCCATGTCACAACATACCCGGAGTCACCTTTTTACAATTTTTCATTGAGTTTCCGTTGATCCTTTTAGCTTGCTTACCGCCTACCCTTCGCGCTTGTTGTGTGGCAACCAACCAGTCAACCCTTATTTCCGTTTTGTTAGATTCCATCAACGTCAAACCAAAGCACTCAGTCAGTTGTGCGAAACAACTTCAAGAAATACCGCTGCTAATATCTTTGGTGGGTAATGCCATTACCGACCACCACCACCACCATCACCTCCTCAGCGTTCCATAGCTACAGTCGTTCTTTGGCAAGAAAATGTTTGCGAAAGTTCAATTCCGCGCTTTTCCCTAAAAACGATGCAATTTCTCAACTCGTCGACAAATAATTTCTTTCACTGTTACTTTGTTTGGATTGTGCGTTTCTGTATTGAGGTTATTCTGCTATTGCTGCTGCATCTTCTGTGCAGGGACACGCCGCATAACTCCGTTCGACAAAGCCACCTAATGCACGCTCGTTTGCCGTTGTTCGCCAGCCAGTGCGCTTTAATCTTTTGCCAGAGCTCCAAATCAAATTCCAAACTGACTCCATCTTGCAACAGTCAGTGTGAAACTTTGCCATTTTGGCCACTTTGTTTCATTCTTTCTACAGAAATTGCTTCTCAACTTCAATTCCACCAGTAAAGTTTGTCATTGCGGTAATGTCATCGCTTCATTGTGTCGTTTGTCTTTCTTGCAGTGCAAATGCCTGTGTGTATCCTACATTTTTATGTAACTCCTTAATCTTCTTCCTGTGTTGAGTGTTGAGAGGAATGCTCAGTGGGAAGTTTAATCAAATTTACCTCTGTACCGTTGTTATTGGCGTAACATTGTTTGAAGTAGGGATCTCTCGAAGTAATCAAGTGCTTAGGGTAGACTTACTGTGATGTGTTTGGTAGTGAACAAAAAAAAGAAAACTCCCTTTTCAAACAAATTGATTATATGAAAAGAAAAACAATATAAAAAGGGATATGTTTTATGTTGTGGGATAAAAAAAAGTGTGTACTTTATAAAAAAAAAAACCAAACTTAGAACGGCTTGAGTGAGTAATTTGCGGAAAAGAGTTTATACTTTCTACTGCTCCACTAAACGTCAAGAAGCGCAAAGTGGTACACTCAACATTATATGCAGTGGAATTATTGGCTGGTTTTTCGTTAAATATTTGGTGTCTGATACGCCTGCCTTTATTTGGCGACAAGTCTTTGCTAATGTCGAATGTCCCAACACAAATTCGCTACTTTTTGGGTTACCGCCATAATGCAGATGGTGCTGCCATACAACTTGGTCTATCAGTGAAGAATTTTCCCGATCCGCGGAGACCTCCTGCTAGGCATTGCCTTCATTCACTTATACATAGATAGATAGATAGATAGGTACTGAACCTGCAAGCATTTTAAGTTTAAACTTGAATTTCGTGCATTCTTACATACATTTCAATTTACTAAATTTGAAGCTAAATTTCCGCTGATATTTTTTTAGTTAAATACCAATTAATTAAATGTACATATGTTTGTTTGTACACATATTGACTGCTTGCTATAATTCGATGCTTCACCGTCATTCGCTCTCTGCCGTATTCCCCTTTGTGCAATTACAAAGCCCATTTAGTCAGCCATTCAGGCAGATTGCATTGCAGTAGAATGCTTAGACGTGACACAATCAACAGCAAAACAACGCGTATGTTTGTATGGCTGTATATGTGTGTGTGTTTCTATGTACGTTGACATGCAACGTCAGCGTGATTATCAATGCGAAAATGAAGCAGGAACTGCCACTGCAACAGCCACGATGGCCACGGTAGCGGCAATAGCAACGGTGCGCATTGTCAACTCGTTATTAGTCATCAACAAAACGCATTGAAAATACAAATGTATGAACATATGTATGTAAGTATGTGTGCACGTAGAACACGAATAGATGGATGGATGGATGGATGGATGGAGAGAGTAGAACTCCCTTAGGGCGACACGTACACATGCAGTTGTCATTGCTAAATGCGCTAATGCCAAAATCACACAGCTCACCAATACAAATGCATCGAATGCTATGTGTGTGTGCATGCGATGAGTTGTTGGATACAATTGCTGTGGCAATAACAAAAACAATAATGACCCTAATGATGACTATACAAAAGACGACCTGACAGCCGCGTTGAGTAAGCGACTGCTGAGTGAGTGAATGGGTGAATGGGTGAATGCTTGAATGGTTGAATGCGGCGTGGCAAAAGGGGGCAAGTGCGAAGGTTAGCCGGGTGTCCTGTTCATGTGGCACATAGTGCAAATGCAATCATTCAGCTGCCACTAGCAGTGATGTTGCAACACTTTTAGTATTTACTGCACTACAGCGGCTACCACTACTACTACCTACTACTGTTAACACAACGACACTTCCTCCGCCACCGTTTCACCACCACCGCAGCATCCTTTGGCCTTTTACGCCACACTCGTGCCACTACTTGCCGAGTCAAATGCATCCTTTCAGCGTACAATGCCACAAACGATTGACAACGCGCGACTGCTTTGTTGCTCCTCTCAACGCACATACTCGTACATACTTACGCAATACATGTGTGCACCTCACACGCACAAAGCATTTCCTGGTTGCCTTTTAGGCGCATCATGCCCGGATTTTCGAATGCAGAGAAAAATGCTTCCCGCTGCCCGCTGCCTGCTGCGGATGACTCACAAATTTGCCTACCTCAGTCGGGGAGGAAGCAGCTGAAGCAGCGGCGCTTATGCAAACACCATTCTATATACTCGTACAGAGAGACATATGCATATATGTATGTATGTGCATGTGTATGTGTATATGTGTGTGTTTCGGTTGTAGGAGCTAAGAATTATGACTTCCTTGTCCTTTCATATCCGTTCAGTTCATCCTTCCGCTCGCAACCTCGCTCTGTTTATTTCATCGCTCAGTGTGTTTCGAAGCCATTGGCTTGCTTTAATTGTTGCTTTTATTGTATTGTGTTTGTTGCTGTTGCCTTTTTTCGCTCAACTATGACACACGCGCCAAGAGCATGTTTTTTTTTTTTATATTATCTCTTTTCATATTTATTATGATTTTTGCCGCCGCATATTGCCTGTTTCCCACCAACCCTGTTGTCAATTCTGTGATATTTCGCATTTTATATTTCTCATGTTGTTTTACTTGCATCGTTTTTATGCGTTAAACCTTTCCTATGTAAACAAACTGTATACGTTTTGTTTTTGTTTTGCTTTGTTACCTTTTGAAATTCTCGCAAAATGTTGACATTGCGTTACCGTGAAGGAGCGCGTCGTCTACACCCAACCAAGCGACCGTATTTCGTCTCTCGAACAGAGTTGCCTCAAAAATAAGACTTTTTTAACAAACATTTTTTGAAGACTTAAAAAACATAAAAAAAGTAATCAGTACGTTCTTACTCAATCAGACTCAAGTTCTGCTATCCTTCTGTGCTCTTTCAATTAAAATAAAGAGAGTTAATCTTATTTAAATCGAGCTTTAAAGCAGCTCTTCGAAATGAAATCTATGCAAAGGAACTGTAAATTATGTGGCGGTGTTTCCTTGTAGGTACTGTTCACTACATAAATCACCTGCATGTGTGAAATCGTCTGACAGTCCTTTTAATTTAAGAAGATTAAAGAAAGTCCTCGGCATTTTCGAAATGTCCACGCCATTGGCAACCATCTACGCTTTAATCCATAATTCGTCCGATGTGCCGCTCTTGTTTGTGTTGACACACGCTTCGCCGCCTACATGAAAGTCACCTGACAGCCTGTCCGTTCGCTTTATTGTGCATTGTTATTTCTGCAAAGCTGCTGACATATTCAATGCAACGCCCAACACACGCTTACCCGGTGACATATAGATTTATGCAAACCCCATTTTATCCATGCTATTTTCAGTGAATTGGCTTGTGCTATAATGATTTTTGTAAAATTGCGCGTGGTAGTGCAAGAAGAGAAGCAAATAATGTAATGAATTTCGTCCTTTGAACTCCATTCACTTGAGAAGGCACGTTTTCTTGTGTGCATTTGTTGATTGCCCATGTATGTGAGTCCTTTTTGTTGGTTTTTTTTTTGTTTTTCTGATATGTGCATGTAAATATGTACTAGCTGACGGCTAGCCTCCGCGCTCATGCTGACCATGGCTGACCTACAACAAAATGTGCCTGCAACAGCGGCAACAGTAAAAAGCGCTGCAAACAGCTTTCAATAATTTCATCAGCATTTACAGCAACACCTACACAACACCACTCAATTGATGCTCACACGTGCTCGCTGCTCGCTTTGCCTTGTCAAAGGGGGCTATTGAATATTTAAAAAAAAAAAAAAAGCATCTGTTGAACAAAGACTCGAGCGTCCTGTTGCTGGAATATTTCCGCTTTGTCGTTTGAGTACCAAAATCATCCGCAAACATACATACGTACGTACACTGCCGGTTCTTCTTTTTTTTTTGCTGTGCCACATCAAAGTTTGTTACCTCTGGTTTTGCCTTCGAACTTGCGTGCTAATCAGTTGTTCGCCCTCAGCCACCTTGCACCTTCCTGCTTTCATTACCATTTGCAGCCATTCACATGCATTCGGTTTGTCTAATCCAAAAAAAAAACGAAAAACTGCCTATTGAACTTTGTCTATTTAATCAAAGCCGAAACGAAAGGAACTCCATCCAACTCGTGCGGACGGCTGTGCTTCCTGGTTTGTTGGCTATTTTGACACGAAAAGGTTAATGCGGGCGCTGCCAGTGCGGCCGGTAGGTCCATTTGTTAGTCTGCCCCCCCCCCCCCCCCCCGTGGCCCCTTTTGGTTTTGCGAAAAGCACCGGCCACAGGCAAACACACCGCGCACATACAATCGTATGCATAAACGGAGAGAAACATATGTTCGCTGATATTGGCCTTTTGGCTTTCCGCTCTCGCTTTCGCTCTCCATCTCCCTACGCCTCTCCCTCCGACGCCACAATAACTATTTTACTTATTGAGCTTGACTATTGTATACTGATATCGTGTTTTTGGAATCTTTGTTGTTGTTGGGTTTTGCTGTTTTTTGTGTTGCGTGCCATAGAAAGTTTGTGATTTGATTAAACTCCTATTTTTTCGTATTTTATTTCGTATGCATGTATGTATGTACATATGTACATCATATGAGTGTTTGTATGCGCATTTGACCCGCTTTTCATCAAAAAACCGATCAGATAATGGGTTTTCATATATCCAATCTATTTTCGTGTCTGCATGTGTGCAAGTTAATGAGATTTTCACTTTTGTTTAAAATTCGCATTCAACATCCATAAGCAAAATAAAATTCGAAAAAATTTATTTTTTACAGTTACGGACATTTCTATGGAAATTACAATAGTTACTAGTAGAAATGAAAATGTTTACACATACATACATATTAGTGAAACATTTTAAGCTTCAAGCTCAAATGAAAATTGCTGTATTTCATGATTTCTTGAATAAAACAATCAACCGAAAATTAGGATTTGGTCGAAAACGCTTAAAAACTTGAACTTATATATTGTAATAAAAATTAAAAATTAAAAAAGCTTTTCCGTTGAAAAGAATACACCTGCGGCTGGTCATTGTAGCTGCTGTGATTCAGAAAAGGTATAAATTGCATGTAGTTTTGTTGTAGCTTATATTGTTATGTATACACTTTTTACTGGGAGAGGGGCCAGCTGGAATCTGTTTAGATTTGTACAGGTAAGAGCAGTTTTCTTCTCATAAATCCCATCGCCTCTTCTTCTTCTTTCATTGGCTCGATAAACGCCTATGCAATTTTCGGCGAGCTTAGCATAGCACGCCAGTTATTTCTCTCTTTCGCTAACTGGCGCCAGTTGGAAATACCAAGCGTACCCAAGTCCCTTACCGCCTGGTCTTTCCAACGCAGAGGAGGCCTCCCTTTTCCTCTGCTACCACCCGCGGGTACCGCGTCGAATACTTTAAGCGCCGGAGCGCTTTCATCCATTCGAACGACATGACCAAGCCAGCGAAGCCGCTGGATCTTAATTCGCTGCACTATATCTATGTATGTCGTTATAATGCTCGAACAGCTGATGAGCTGTTGGTGGTTCCATCTTCTACGGTATTCGCCATCGCAAAGGCGTAAAGACCCATAAATCTTTCGGAGAATCTTTCTCTCGAACACTCCAAGAGCCTTCTCATCAGATATCTTCATCATCCATGCTTCTGCGCCATACAATAGCACGGGCATGATGAGAGACTTATAGAGCGTGATTTTTGTTCGTCGAGAGAGGACTTTAGTGCTCAGTTGCCTACTCAGTCCGAGGTAGCACTTGTTGACAAGAGTGATCCTCCTTTCAATTTCGAGGCTGATATTATTATTGATGTAAATGCTGGTTCCTAAGTAAAAGAAGTCTTCTACTTTTTCAAAGTTATAACTGTCAACAGTGATGTTTGATCCCAGTCGTGAACGTGCCGACTGTTCATTTTTTAAATCGCACGACAAAGAGTCACCCTGTCTGAAACCTCGTTTGGTATCAAACGGCTCGAAGAGGTTCTTCGAAATCCTGACGGAGCTTGCTCATCGCCATTTTACATAGCTGTATAAGTTTTGCGCGGATATCAAATTCAGACATTGCGGCATAAAGGCAACTCATTTTTGTGCTGTCGAAAGTGGCTTTGAAGTCGACAGAAAGGTGGTGCGTGTCGATTGATTGGGGTTTCGGGATCATTATCTTCTCCAAGGTGTGGAGAAGTGCTCCCTCCGTAAACTAGGTATATTCTGAACGTCAGTCAGAAGCGATATGCGTGGCTGTCTGTCGAGCTTATCTTGGCTGCGACAAGATAATAGCCCGAGTCGATAATGGCTCCTCCGATCATGCGCACATTTAGGACACTGAGAGCGTGCCTTCCATCTATCACAACATGGTCGATTTGGTTTCGTGTCTTACCATCTGGAGACAACCACGTAGCCCGGTGAATGTTTTTATGCTGGAACCTGGTACTACAAACTTCCATGTCTGTAGTCTCATCGGCCATTATTTTTAGTTCGATTCTTTATTAGTGTTTTCCATCTTCCAGAGCATTGGCTGATAGGCATATACATAATATACACGCAGTCACGTTTTGAAGAAAAACAATGTAAGTCTGTTATACAAAGCGGCATTTAAATGTGAAGCTTAACTGCGGAGAAAATTAGCTAAAAAGAACCTTCTGATTAAAAATATGTATTTGTTGCTTACGTCTTTTTGGCGTTTATGCCTCGATGTGTATGGTATGTATGTAGGTGTATAAAGAAGCGTGCCCCAGAAGTCTTCACATTGTAATTGAAGCAATTGGTGACGAATCATAAACTCAATATATTTTGGCTCAATTTATAAACCAAAAGCAAAAGTTGGCAAATTTTTGTTGCGTAATAAACACAACCCCCCCGGCATATGGTTTGTTTGCCGATTGACGATTCAAAACAAATACGACGCAATTTCTAAGTGAATGCAAGCAGAAATACCCGCTCATAGCAGGCGCGTGCTATTTATGCGGGTATGACAGAGCTTACACTGCCTCATTGCTTCGATCTGCCATAAATACCACGCACAAATGGCTGGCTTCACAGCTTCCATAAACTTTTGACTAAACAGCTGAGCACTAAAGATGATTCCGTTTTTTTTTTTTGTTTTCAAACCGTTTCATCCCCTTTTCTGCGATATCTAAAGGAAGGAAGTATGTTAGCCACAATGAGCAGAAGGAAGTTGGATAGCAAATCAATGAGTCATCAGGGCAGTAAGGCAGTCAGACGACAGAGCTTCCTAGATTTAGTAGACTTCAGAAGTTGAACAGCGCATAAAAACATGTGGGGTTTTATATTATCGCATCTGCGTGTGTGTGTGTGTGTGTGTCTTTGTTCTATGTTTATTATTGAAAACAACGAATGACTCTCGCACGCACTCACCAATTACTGGCACTTAGCGGTGCGTACGTGCCTGGCGTGCAACCTGAACAAGCTAGAGTGGAAAGAAACACAACCATATCAAGTAATAAATAGACAGTCAAACGGACAGAGCGACAATCAGGAGTCGTTAAGTTCAATAACAACTGTGGCCTCTAATAGATAGTCGTAGTAAGCTTTGGTTATTTTTTTCCATGCAATCAATTTGGCTCCGTACTCCAACTTGTCATATACCTACCTACTCGTATGTATGCAAGTCCTGGCACAAGCGCTAGTTTGATATTTTCTCTGTTTAACTTCCGGCACCCGCCCTAGCCGTTAAATGGGTAACAGTGTTCACTTTCCCTTTCTAGTACTGTAATTCCCTTTTGTTCTTTTTGTTTTTCGTAATCTAGCTTGTGGATTACTTTCTGATTATTTCCTCTCAAAATTCCTGGCGCAATCAGAAATTGTAAGATCTTTACTATTTATATTTTGCGCTGAGACAGTTCGACGGCTCCGCACCGCGCTAATCCCATTGGCACCTTTCCTTTTACATACCTACATACATACATATGTATATGCTAGTAATTTTGCCGTCTGCATCAGCGCGTCTGGTCGGTGTAGGGTGATGTTGCCATCAAAGCGCCGAGTCTCACACGAGTGATTCACATAATTAGGGATTATCGAAAAGTCATGCGTGGCATTCGTAATTGTAGTTACTCGCATTTTCGTACGCGTGTTTGTTTGTTGCAAGCGCCGGCACTACCAGCCAGAAATATGCCACATTACATTGCCGCATGTGCCTCAGTATCCGCATTATTTACAAATTTCTACATAAACATGGCCACACGCAGCGCGCCGCTACATCACGAAATGTAAGCGAGTAAAAAAGTAATTGATTTAGAGGAACTAAAAAAAAAAATCAAAATACATACATGTCGATAAGTACAAAAGTATACCGGAGCATATAGCAGCCAAGAGTTGGTTGAGGAACTTGACTAATTCTACTCGGCTTCTGATTGCTCAGTCTAGAGCAAAATTCCGCCTCAAAGGGAATTGTGATTTTGTGTACGCCAGATTACGTCAAGAAGTAGCGAGGGTGCTTTGTTTTATTTCCACAGTAAGTGAGATCAGAATTCAAGGTCAAGTTAGTTAATGCACGCGAGAGTGAAATTAAAAAGGAAAAATAATTGTTCCATCAAGCAAGGCGTAATAGAATTAATACAAGAAATGCTGCTCGTAAGAGAGTATATTTACTTTTTTGTGTATCCTAAATTGATGAGATAAAAAAATAAATGCACACAATAGGTACTCGTACGTATCACCACAAGCTGAAAATTTCTATGAATATGGCAGTAATGTGACTCGCTAGTGAGCAAGAAAGTGGAACCGAATTAGTTTTCAGTAGGTATATTTTTATACCTGAGCGTACTTTTAGACAAGCGTAGATTAACTTTGTTCGTGTAGCGCTTGTTTGTAACAGCCAAAAATAATCGAGATAGATTTAGATACGAAATTGATCTGAATGAAAAGAGGAATAGATTTAGTCCTGACTGTCTGTCTGTCCGTCTATCCGCCCGTCTGTCTGTGGTTACGATAACTTGAGTAAAAATATATATTTCTCAATAAAACTTGGTATATAGATTGCTCTTTGGACAGGGTAGGTTGGTATTAAAAATGGTCAATATCGGTAAATAACCACGCCCACCTCCCATATAACGGACATTTTCAAAAATGCAAAACTTCGATTTTTTCTTGATTAGAGCGATTGTAGATAACAAAAAACTGAAATTTTATGATAAAATGTCAGTTACTAGGTATGGTCACTAAATTTGGTAAACATATTGTCTTTGATAAAAATAGTGTTAACGTAAAATATGTTTAAAATCCGACCATAACCACACCCATCTTCCAAGTAACGGAAATTTTGAAAAATGCAAAAAAAAATGTTTTTCGGTATCTATTGGAACAAGCAGAGCAAAATTTTATATTTCGTGCGGTTTGAAACAAAGAAACTGGAGTTTTATGATATTTTGAAAAATGACCGTGACACCGCCCATACAAAAATACATCGCGAGGGCATATACAATTCGGTTTCGCCCAAATTTGACTTTCCTCCCTTGTTTTTAATTAATTATTCATAGTAAATATTTTAAAACTTGTCTTCAGTCGCAATTTTTCCACACATCTTTTGCTTATAAAAAGATTATTCTTGGGTCCCTTTCTAATAACAAAAAATTGTGCCAGTAAGTTAAGATTCTTATTTAAGAATGTTTGTATATAAAAAAAACCTTACTTACTATCCCAATTGTCCAATATTCGAAATAAATAATTATATTCTAAATTAAAAGAAATAAATAAATAGAAGTATTTAAACAGTTATTTAATAAAAAACAAAAACATTTAAGCCATACGTAGTTATTTATTCAAAGATTTTTTATTCAAAAACACGGAATACTTGCTTTTTGTCAGTGTCATGTCAGTGAAGAATTAAAAAAAAAATAACATTAATTAATCGAAAGCTCGATATGTTGAAGATCGCAGTAGCTTGTCAGCAAAAAAAACTTAATTGGCTCGACCATCCGCCAAGCGTGGAAACCTACGGGATCGATAGGAAATTGGGGCGTATAGCGTTTCGAGACTACTTGTGTGGCATATTGTCCGTAAGTACTGTCCTACGTTGTCGACGATTTCGTGCTGTTCAAGTGCTGGGAAGGCCTGTCTGCGGCAAGCAAGTGCGTAGTTAATTCTACAGCGATGAGCCGGCAATCGTTTTGACATATGTATGTACCTGAAGCGATGTAAGAATCGTTTGCTTTCCTTAACAGTTGTGGATATTCTCCATCTATATTATCCTATCCAGGTTGTTGTGTTTATTTAAATTAACTGCAATCAGCGAAATGCTCTGATGAATTACAAATGCGTCTTAAAAAAAAAATTAAATGAGGTATGATACCCAAAAAAATATACTCTTATAAAGTAAGGCGCAGATTTTTGGCATGTTTTTTTTACGCAGCTGATTGTAAGAGTGGAATTATATACAAAAATGTTTTCCCCATTTAGATCTAGAAAAGCGGCAAAATCCAGATGCCAGTTTTGTCTAAACAATCCGAAAATGCTTGATTTTTACATGAAACAAATTTAAAGTTTTTTACCTTTAAGCTAATTTAAAAATTCACCTTCCTTTCACTATTCTTTCCTGTATCACTTCATTTTGGCTTGTCAGAATTCATTCAAATCTCACCTTTTCTTTTGATCATTTTGCAAAATTTTATTTCTGTGCTAAAATACATGACAGCAATGAAGAACGGAAAAATATTCAATCAGTGAATGCAAACCAAATCAAATTGAGGAAACGATGAAAAAACACAAAACAGAAAACTGTTGAAAATCGCAAAAGGGCATGCGATACGCTGACGGCTCGGGAGCAGATGTTAAAGAGCAGGCGACGGTGGCGGATGTTTGGAATGCGCGTACGTAATTTCCGCATTTCGAACTTAACAATTTTTGGAATTTCTTGCATGCGAAAACGAATGGAATTTTCCATTTCAAGCGTCAAACTCACACAAAAGCACAATGGCAGTGCAATGGGACGGGCGTAAAGGTGCAAAGGGGGCACCACAGTGAAAACGAAAGGTGGATATTCATGTACATACACATATGTATGTATGTTTGTATGCATATTTGCCCGCACGTGTGAGTATGTTTGTGTGCTCGCCTTTCAACCCTTATGCGCCGCAAACAATCCACCAAGCGTCGTCAGTCAGAACGACCTGAGTGACAGCTAAACGGGTGGAAAGCATAAGAATGGCAGCCTTACAACACGCCGAGTGCCGACTGCTGGCTGTTGAGTTCTGGGTCCTTGCGCGCACGGTTGAACGTTTCTCGGTTGCATGAACCGTCCAGAATGGACGCAAATAAATACAATTTGCTGCAGGAATATTTGCTTGTTGCTATGCAGCACATTTCAATGGGCGTTGAGCGATGTATTGCAACCACCACCCAATGCACAAATAATAAAAAAAAACACACACACGCTTACACGCTATACTGAGATTGCTGCTGCTGCTGCTCAGAAGGTTCACTGCGTCCATCAGCTTTGCTCGTAGCCTGCGTATTTGAGTATGTGCAACATTTTGTGGCATTGCTGCTGACGCTGATTCAAATGCGTAATAGACCTCAACGCACAACGCCATTTCACTGACAATTCAGAACATTTCTATTTGTTAATACGTGTGTGTGTGTGTGTGTGTGTGCATGCCTTTGGCTTAGAATTGCGTCTGTTGCTGTCGATTGCTGCTACACAATTTGGTGCTCCAAACCACTAATGGTGGTCGCTTCGGGTGCTGTTGCTCTGCGCTCTAAAACCTGGCTGATGATGGCAAGGGTGGTTAATAAAGCTGCTGATGGGGACAGAGATGTGGTGTGGCGGTGAGGGCGCGGAAGGGGTTGCTAAGTGTCAATATCAGTATGTTAATGTTATCTCTAGTCTTTGGATGGAGATCGTTAACGCATTTCCAGTGTGCCATATTGAAATCGATAATGATTTGTGGGATTTTTGCGTATTCAAAGTGGCTCATCAGTTTAAAAATCGTTTACCTTAATTCGGATACAAAATGAAATTGTTTATACATATCTATGCTTGTACATATGAAAGTAGAAATATTTGATAAATGCGGTATGTTCTTAAACCAGTGCCAGCAAAGCAATGCCGGTTAAGGACTAAAATAAAATAAATAAATATAAATTTTTTATGTACTTATGTACATAAAAATGCGTAGTTAAAATCCAGATAAAGTACTTAGACTTTAAAGTTTGAGCAGTTCGTTTGATAGATATCCCGTAGAGTATTATTACATTTCCGAAATGCGCAATTGACAGCCCAATCACTGATTCCGAATGAACACCCGTCGTGACAAAATCTCGTTTTCGTAGTTTGCGTTGCCAACTGTTACGTTCAGTTCGAATGAGTGTTACCAACTCTTTACACGAAATTCAGCGGTTTTTTTGTTTACATTTTTGACAGCAGTTGAAAGAAAATGCATATATTTTCACGGGCAAAGTTTACAATAATCATTTAAATACAAAAAATAATTTAATGAGTTCCATTGTGGAAGCTGTTTTATTAAAAGAACCCCGAAATATATGTTTCCAACCCGCAAATATTTTTACCGTTTGCTATACATTTTTGAATGTGTTTATGTGGTTGTTGGCTTTTCTCATTGCTCTAGGTTCAATTTCGTTAAGATACTCGTGTGGCTTCTGGTCCAACCAAACCTCTAAAATAAAGAAGAATTACAGAAAAAAAATATCGTTCTACTTTTTATAATAATTCAATATATTAGCTAACATTTTTGCCTATTTCCTTTTTTCTAGGTGGTAGCTGTTGAAGTTTTATTTTATATTATAATTGAATGTACATTGGCACTTTATACTTGTGTTCAATACGTAATATTCAATTCAATTAAACATCACTTCCCTGTGTATAAGTATAGTATATATGACTACGAAAGTCGTATCCTTAACGTAAGTCGTATCCTTAACTGGAGGCCGAAGGCTTTTCAGCTACATGGGGTTTTTGGAAAACTTTGCGCAATATCTGCCCGCTACTCCATCATATTCGCTAGTCTCATACTAACTCCGGTTAGTGGGTGGTCTTTACCTGTTGAAAAATAAATTTAAATTTATTAATAAACACTTTTTACATTTTTAATTACTTCAGTGAAAAATATCCACTTATAATTAATTTTTATTTTTATTTTCACTTCTCCCGATAAAGGCCATGCCACACAAGACTTGCTTCGCTTTACGTGACATTTGTAACTTTGTCAGAAAAGCGAAAAAAGCCAAAGGTATGCCACAATAAAACATTGACAATACATACTTTTCGTTTGTTACTTGTGAGTTGTGAAAATCGGACGGAACTTTATAAACATATTTACATACATTCGGCATAATTATGGACATTATGGAAGTTTTGTTAATAGTTCTTTTACTTCACGAAGCCTTATTATGTTTAAAAAACATATCAAGGCGGAAAATGTGGGTAAGGAAATTATATCTTTGCTGCCACCTCCCGCACGAACCGGTCACGAAGTGACTTCCACCGTGCTCTGCAATGCCCCTCTATTATAAAAGAAAAAGCCTTTAGTACATAAATCATCACATATGTATATACATACATATATTTATATACAATAAAATACACGTACCAGAAACTCCCACAAAAGCCGCAACTGCCTGCCATGCCCGATCCTTTAGGTATTTATTGCAGAAGGGGTGGCAGCTTTTGTTAAAGATGCTTGGCTGCATTTTCACCGCTTTAATTAACTTTTCCTCCATTTCTTTTGCTAAATTAAAGAAAACTGTATATTTAAGCATTTATTTCAGTTAAATTTTATATTTACCTTGTTTTTGTGGGAAAATTTTCAAATAAACGTCGACCGTTAACAGACGAATGTCAGAAATAAACAAAATTGTTAAGAGCGAACTGTCAAAGTCAGCGAAAAGATGAGAGTTGCCCAAGATTTAGCTTCGCTTTGGCGACGTTGTTGCCTATGTGGAAAATTTCGTATAATTGCATGTATTCATCTTTGCTGTCAAAGCTAAACTCTGACGTAAAGCGAAGCAGAAGTTTTATGTGGCATGGCCTTAAGGGAAAGTGTTCGTAGATTATTCTTTCGAATAAATGTCAAAATAGCGTTTCACTCGGAATCCGTGATGGCACTCTCTCTCTCTTTCGTAAGAATTTCGTGCTCACGTCGGAATTGATGATAGCATTGTTGTCACGTCGGGAGCTCCGACGGAATTCATGATAGGCCTGTGAGATTTTATTTTTATTTCGATGTACTTTAAATGTAGATGTATCAATATTCTTTAATATACTCCATTAAACTAAAAGTATACATATTAATTTCTAAATTTTTAAATTATTTAATTAACATTAAATTCAATATCATAATTAAAAAGTCCGTATTTTTTATAAGTCTGGTAGCCTTGGCAGAAGGAAATACATAATTCGTGTGCTTTTTAGAAATCGATATCACTGAATATATATAAATACATATATGGTATAAATAGCATTATTTAGAGTGCCTTTCAAATGTGTCTTTATCATTTTTTTTCATATTCAAAGACTAAAGAAAGAAAAAATGTTTAAAAAAAATTCAAAAGTGACTTTTTGGGTTGTCGTTTTCTGAATAATTATCGATTATATATCTGCTGTTATAGACGATATTGTTTTTTCTATTGGTAAGGCCCTGAAGGTCTAAAACGCAGCGTTATGAAAATCAGAAAAAATCTGAAAAATATACATACATATATTTAAAAAAGTAGCTGGGGGTTTTTTGCGAAGATATTGAATTTTCAGCTTAAGCTGGTCTCTTCCCCAATGTGGTAGTTTTTTATGTACCCTCGTATTTATCATATATTTTCCATGTCTTTCGACACATTTATTGAGGTCTAATAAATTTGTAATAATGTTTTGTTTTATTTCAGTTTTCGTTTTGTTGATTGCTCATGTCCCTACAATTTTGTTTATGATTATTAGTTTGAAGTACTGGCAGACACACACAGGCAGCCGCATGATGATGCGTGAGTGCCTTTGTGCAACATTTCGAAAACAACGTCGTAGTGCCATGCTGCCACTGCTACTGCTGTGCTGTTGCTTCTCTGTAATTGCCTGCGATCTTCACTTTGTGCAACAACTCCTTTCATAGCTGGGCGTGGGCATTAAATCAGTGTCGTTGTTGCCTGCCTTGACTAATTATATACCAAACGTAAAACACACACAATTCCGTCCGCATCGCCATAAATACAAACGCACATATGTACATACATACATACATACATAAGTACATCTGTGCATGTGCCTACTTTAAATGCGTGGCAATAAATTCGAGATACACACGCATCCTTGCATTCGCTTGCCGGCATCGATACACCAGCTACTCCAATATAAAATTAAAAATTTAAAAGTAAAATTTTTTTTCTCGCTATCAAAAAGTGCTTGTTCGCCCTTTTATTTTTGTGTTTTCGTTCACTTTTTTTTTTAATTATCTTATTTGTAAATTTATGAGCCCTGAAAATCGCATAAACATTGTTATTGTACTTTAGCTTGTGTGGACCTTGAATTTCTTCTGCCTTAACTTAATGTCAGCGTTTTCGTGTGTTTAATTTTTTTTTCTTGTAGCGGTTGTTGTATATTTTCCATAGCTCTGTTATAAAATACTAAATTAGAATTTCGTGCGGCATACGAATGCATTTGTGGTAGTTTGGTTGAAGATGCAATTTAAAAAAAAAAATCCTGTTCCTTCAAAAATAACTTCTCGCTGTTTCTTGGCACACAATCATGCGTGTACATAGTTAGAAACGAATTCTCAAAACTGCTGAGTTTTTATAGTTTCCATAAATAATTTAATAGTGTTTCTTTTCGAAAGGAGCCAATATTCTTGGGTGAGAAATGTTCAAGAAACTTATTGAGAAATTGTCAGAACGAAGGTAGAACTATTGAGAAGAGCGAAATGTACGCTGTATAAGTTTTATAAAAATATCTAGTCTCCAATATTATTTAACCTGAAACGAAGTAGAATATTTTTTGTGAATAGTCTTTATTACTTGAGAAATCTCTTTCGGGTAGTGCAAATACATAAATAAACAAGCCGAGTGTCTGCACCAGAAGTGTTTTCAATATCAGAATATTCAACAAAATATGAGATAGGGAACTCATTGTGCTTCTTCATGCCGAATTTTGATGCTTTCCTGAAATTCAACTAATATTTTTGTATTAAAATCGCAATGTTCGACGTTTCCAGATAAAAAGTCGCAAGCAATTTTTTTAAAAGCTCCAAATGTGTGAGGATTTCTTTTCTGTTCTTGAGAGGCACATGTCTGATGAATGTTAAGTATATGTATCTTTGTCTTTTAAACTCAATACTTACATTAGGAAGCACCAATATTTTTAGTCTATTCGTCTAACGTTACTAATTTAGTATTTCCTCGTGGGTTAATATGTTCTGAGAAAAATTAGACACACACACTCTTTACGATTATGAACAAATAAGGCAATCGAAATAAAAATAAAAAAAAACCGACCATTGCAAGCAGTCATTCGCACACTCAAAGCGTTCAATTGAAACTTGATTAAAGTAATAATTTCCTTCTCCCACTGCCTTATTTTATTAATTGTTTGCTTCTTCCTCATCTGCTTGCCTCTATATGTGGCACATATGTACATAACAATCGAACGCGAGCCCTTGACTGCGAATATGCGAACAAAGGAAGCTAGAGCCAAAGCATTGGAAGAAAATTAAAAGTGTTTGTATATTAAAAATGTAGTGAAATTGTGCCACAGCATGCTGCTACTGCATTCAGCTTCATACAACGTGACTTGAAGTTCGCATTTGCAGCTACTCCCACTGGCTCGTTGCCCGGACCGTGGCTGGGGACTGCGATATTGGCGTGCAACGCTCTTCATGCACTTAACCGTTTAATGGCAACATTTATAATTACCACAGGCACAGCGCAACAACATACAAACGAGTACATAAGTACAAGGGGCAAAAGGCAATCAACAAGCAACACAACAACAATACAATTAATAATAATGAAAATAACAACAGCAGCAACAAGCACCTATTTATGATCAATTTTTATGCGTGCGACCCATCATTTGCTGCGCTGGCTCATAAAAATCATCATAAAAACGTGCCTCATAGCCGACAGCGAAGAAGGCAGAGTGTTGTATATAATACAAAGAAAAAAACTAGTATGAACACACATACCTACATATACATACATATGTATATAAAAAAAAAGTAAAACTACATAAAATGCAAAAAAAGCTTCAGCTGCGTAGTTGCGACTGTAGCTATGTGGATCTTTAGCAAACAGCAAAAACAGAAACACTTAAAAAAATCAAAAACAAATTCACTAACGTCACGTCTAAGTAATGAAAGCCATGAAAATTATTGCATTTCTCGCGATGAAAGTTTGGATTGAAATTTAAATCGTTTGTAAATCGCCACTTCCTGACTTTCTCCCCCAAAAGTACTCGCCTCACGCTATGCGATTTGATCATTTAATTGTTGGCTATTAATTAACAAAAGTAATCCGTGAATTTATAGATGACTCCCTGTATTGTTTCGATCCTATGGAGTGAATCTCTTACCACCAAGAGCGTACCTTTTCAACACTTCACGTTGGCTAAATGCCGTCACCTGCGGCGTTCATTGGTACTTAAAATCCTAAATGCCTACTCTAAATAGTTTTTAATATGAAAACTCACTAAAACTAATCGTTGGCAGCCACTCAGTGGTACTTGTTAAAAATGGAATAAACTCGAACGTACGTGGGCGTGTCAATAAGTCCGTGACTTTTTGAATGAAACACAAGTTTTTGGATAAACAAATATTTTATTTTTTAACATAGTCTCCTTTGAGTTCTATGCACTTTGTCAAACGTTGCTCCAATTTTTTAACCCTTAAAAAAAACAAGATTTGTCGAGGGCATCAAAATAGCCATTTGTTTGTGAGATGATTTTGTCGTTGAAGTCAAATCTCTTTCTGCCGAGCCATTTCATCAGATTTGGAAATAAGAAATAGTCTCACTGGGGGCTAAATTTGGAGAATAGGATTGATGAGAAAGTAATTTGTATTCCAATTCATGGATTTCACAGATTAAATGCCGCAACTTGTTCTAACTGACAGATGCCTGCCTGTTGATAGTAGCAGTAACGAGGCAAGAAATTCAAAAAGTCACGGACTTATTGACCCGCCCTCGTAGTTATTTTTTAAATATTTTCAGCTGTGGCTTTCATGAAGACGCAATAGCTTAAAGAGTGGATCTGAAGCGCGCGGTCAGTTTTATCTTCCCGAATGTGTGTAATGCAACGAAGCGGAGGACGTTTTTAAGAAACACATCGCTCCTTGGTTTCGCCTATTCAAGCCAGAAACATCGGAAGCTCGGAAGCCGCCGATCGGTCGAATAGTTAGTTGTTCTCAGCCATTCAAGTCTTATGCCTGCTCATCACCAAAACTTTTTATTGATAGGAGCCCAGTGTTTGATTGGAACGAATGTTAAGCGCTTAGTAACATTTTAATACTTCTCGAAAATTGTGGATGAGAACCCAAAAATGCGTACTGCTGAATAAAATTGTAGATCCTTCTCCTTCTACAATTAAGCTACACTTTGTTGTGTTAATATGTCATGGCTTACTGACTTACCACCAATACCCATCACTTTCACTAGATTACAATGTTATCTGGGATATCTAGCAGAATACTCGTATGTAAGATTCTCTTTAGGAAGTTAAGCTTGCATGCCTTCGTATTGGTTAAGTATTCCGCGATGAGTTGCTTTTACTTATGTATATGTACATACATACATATATGAGTACATACTCGTATGTTATGCAGGCAACGACGTATATTTATATGAATGTAAGTTATAAAGGTAATAGAGAAGGTAACAATTGACAGACAGAAAACGATTTTTGCAAGACTTCATTACTGCGACTTAGAAAGGATTAGATTTGGCTTTGTTGCTTTACACTTGCCATTACACAGCGTTAAGAAGCGGCTTATTAAAAAGCTCATATCTAGACGCAAGGAGATAAAACCACCAGAGCTTAAGATTTTTCACTTTCGTAAGCTGCAAGCCACCACCAGCTCGGTAGCCAGCTGAGCTGCTTGGGGCGCCAGGAGAAAAATGCGCAAGGATAACATTAACAAATGTGTAATAAACACACCGAAAGGGACAAGCTGATATTGCAAGCTTAACTCGAAGCTACCCATATGAGCGCCTAGTCCTTCGACTCATATTAGTTAAGGATTAAAAGAGCTTGCGACAATACTTGGTAGTTTATGATTACTTTGATTGCGATAAGGTAAAAATACGTATTTTATAGCTATGGTAAAATATAAAAAAAATGGACGAAAGTTGAAGGAAGCTTTGGATGCGGCTATTTGCGGTGGAGAGTGAACGAAATGTTTTTGTAATGAAATTGAAACCTTGTGATAATACATTAGAAGTTTGGCCTTTGCTGTGCAATGCAAAAAGAAATTGTATTTGTTGTGGAAAAATCAATGTCACTTTTTGACAAAAAAATCTAAAAAAGGTCGCTACTGCCAATTCCTATCAATTTCATTTCACTTGATATGCAAGTTAAAAATTAATTTAACTAATAAAAATATCAAATATTTTTGTTCAACCCACTTTCATTAATTCATTCGCATTTTTATGAAAAGAAGTTAAATCACAACAACAAAATAAGTAAATAAAAAATGTTTTAAAACTTTTTTCACCACAAAGAAAACAAAAGTAACAAATAAAGTCGTACAAGTATGTTTCAAATTGAAAGCTTGTTCACTCGCGCAAATCATGCATAAATTGTGAAAGGGAACGTGGTGGAAATGGTCGTTCGTATCCCTCCCGCGGCGCAAGTTTGTAACTACAATTTAAGCGGATATTTTCTCCCTTTCGTCGCTGTGGCTCGAAATACAAAATTATGAAAACTCGGTTTGCGTGGAAAACTTAAAAAGCCAGAGAGGAAACCCAGGAAAAATGTTGGAAATATCAAAAGAACAAAATGAAAATATTAACTAAGTGTGGAAAGACGACAAAAAAAAAAAGGCAAAATAATTTAATTACGAAATTGCTAGCGGGTGGCAAATTGCCAAAATTTCACTTCCTGCTGACTTAATTCGTATTTGTAGTAGTTGTTGTTCTTGTTGTTGTTAGCGAAAGCGCTGAAGCCTTTTCAAATACAAGTGGCACGGTTCACATACCCACCACATAAAACAAATCAAATATTTATCCACATATACATACATATGCAGGTTAATATGTGCACATGTGTGTGTAAGTGCCCATTCAGCCTGATATTGTTGGCATTGTTAACGATCTCTTGTTGGTTTTTGTTCAATTTAGAGTTTGTTGTTGTGTTTTTTTTTTGCATGCAACTATTACTCGTAACATGCTGCGGATATTATGTTTGAGCTCGTCTCCTTCCATTTCACATGCTTTCATCTCTCACTGTTTGTAAGTTGGATAATGTGGTAATGTTTTTTTTTTCCAAAAAGTATTTATAAATGCTTAAATGCCGTGAACAGGGTTGCTACATCTTCTCGAGGATTAAAAAAAAAAATTAAAAAAACGTATGGCAAGAAATATCTGGAAAACCTTTAGAAACTTTAATTTGAACCTGACTTAGTACGATTCGGCGTTAGAAGTCGTTGGTTTTTCAAGAGCTCTGCCTTTCACATATTGGCATTGAAATGCTTAAAATATGAAGAATAAAGCTGCTTGATTAAATGAGAATGTGGGAGTTAACGAAATCTCTTCAAATAATACGTGCTCTTCTTTTTGGCCAGCTGAGAAATAAGCGCGGCGCATACATAATTAGCACAAATTCAATTTCCGAAAAATTCTTCATACAAAATGCATTCATTTGGCAACACTGTCGCTCAGCACGTTGCGGTTTATTTACATGAATATGTATGTTTTTTTCCTCCGCCATTCACTCGCCCATCATACTCGTACACAAAAATGAGCCATAATTAGAAAAGGTCACCTGGAACTAATGTTAGGGAAAAATGTGGAAAAAGTGATGAAAAAAAGGTCGCTGCATGACGCAAACTACCTACGCTGCCTGTCGTCTGCACTCTCGCTCTCTTCACGGCAACGGCGCTTTTCCGCCAACGCGCGAGCTGAACTGCTGCTCTGTTGTTGACACCGTTGTTGAACGGTGAACGGTGAAAAATTCGGCAAAGTTGAGACCTTTAGGCCAAGTTTGTCACATAATTTGAGACAATAATTTCTAACTTGGGTAATTAAATACAAAATTAACATTTTTTCCAGCGCAGTAATTCCTTTTTTTTTTTTTTTTTTTTTTTTTTTTTGTTTGGTTGTTGAATGTTGCTGTAGCTGGCGGAAAATTCATGCTGGTGACTTTAGTTCGCCTGAAGAATAACTTTGCTAAGTTTAGTTGTTGTCGTACGCTGCTGCGAGCCATTTAATTTAACGAATTGCCTTTGATTGTGCGACATTGTTTGTCTAAATGCTTGCATGCGTTTGCGTCGTGTGTTTGTGTGGCGGCTTGTTTGTTAGAGTGAATTGTTTGTAATTGTCCTTGCACGAGTGAAACACTGTGTCGAAGAACTGAAGTTAAGTGTTGGGGCGTAAATTCTTTGAGGTTGCAGAGGTAAGGTGCGTATGTCAGGTGTTTGTGTTGGAAGAATAAAATCTTCAATCATTTCATATTTTGAACTTACATTGGAACAACGAAAGCAACCTAAAGCGAGCTATGCAAATATCAGTTCACAAAGACGCCGTTTGTTGTAGAAACTTTCTACGTTATTTTGGGTTTGAGAAGTCAGAAGATGCACCTTTTCTAAATTTAATATTTTCAACTTGAATATACAGCCAATAAAAAATTTACTCAACAAGTGCTTCGATGCCGCCGTTAGCCTCATTGACTTAATAGAGAACTGTCAAGCAATTCTATTTGCAAGCATCTAAGTAAGTGAATCAGAACATATATACATACATACATACATACAACAACAAATTAATATAAGTATAGACGTCATATGTATGCCCTCTCCTTTGTTTGTATTAAATTGAGGCATTGGCATAGGCAATGTTGTTCTTCTCACTCAAACATGTCACTTTCAATCAGCTGTCAAATGGAAATGTCAAAATATCAAACGGCGAAAAAAACGCATGGCGGCCAAATGTCGATTGTACATACATACATACTTACATACTGAGTTATTAGCGTGTTTTGTATCTACACAGACATGCAATCGGGCATATACATACATACATACATACATACAATGTACATCGAAATCATATTTCACATGGAAAGTGGAGAAAAGTTAAACAATAACAAAATGAGTGATCGAGTGGAAAAAAATATTTATCGAGACTAAACAAATATTAGAATAGTACAAAAGCTAAAACAACAACAATTACACATACATACAACCCATATACATATGTAATGTATAAGTACATGCATATGTATGTATGTATGTATGTACTTACAACAAACATTGGTTAACATTGGCTAGTATAAAGTGCGCGAACAATCGCTCGCTGCCACGTTCGAAAATTAACAGCAAAAGTGAAGGCAACAAACAGTTACGAAAATAGTGCATAGTTGCAACAACAACAACAAAAAGAACAATAACTAACAGTAAAAGAAAATAAACAGTAAATGGCATACATTAGAAAAATTGCCTACGAATTTGGTTACGCTAAGTGGCGCACTTGTCGGTTGAATAGCTGGAAGTTTGCCGCTTGAGTTTCTTGCAGTTTGTTAGTAATAGCGTTGCCTGTCTGTCTGTCAGTCAGTTAGTCTGTCTATAGACCAATCAATCAACTAGTCAGTACAATCGATAAAAATAACAAAACGCCACAGCATTTTATAGAGACAAGGGTGAATCGTATTCAAAAGCGCCAACGTATAGGAAACAAGGAACCATAACAACAACAACAACAACGGCGGTATATAACCAAATTGCGGAATGCAATACAATCAACAACATAAAGTGAAACGCTGTCAGACATTACATACAAATTTTCGGATTGGTTTGGAGGTGTCACGAGTTCACGAACAAAATGGGTTAGAGTAGGTGACAATCGTTTTGAAAGCAAACATTTTGAATTTGAAAGCTTTTTATTTTGACAACCCGCACGGGAAAGTGTTCAATATTTGTACATGTATGTACATACATACTTATGTGGTAAATGTTTATTTTTCGACTTCTGCAAAATTGCGCCCTTTATGTAAAGTGCTGGGCCAGCTCCTCCGGTTGAAATTTTCAATGCGTTCGCGAAGGAATTGTTTGCTACATGCTTGGATAGTCCACAATTTGCAGGTTGTTTATATTTTGTGACGTTGTTGCGTTCCATTTAAAGAAGCTTGGCACGAATTTAGTTGCAAAGTAGTTTGCTGAAATTAACTTGCATCGCTATCTCCAGATAAATAAGCGTAAACACTTTATAGAACTTTGCGACTAAATTTTGTCTTTTTATAGTTAAATCTCCACGCTGACTTGATTTCCATTCTGAATTTATGAAGTTCTAAACAAAACCTCCATTTTGTTTGTCTCAACAAAAAGTCATTCAACTGTCAGTCGCAATAATTCTTAGCTTGAAATAGGCATTTTATATCGAAACATCACAACTCCAAAGATTTTCTATAAATTATACCTAGCGAGAAAACCATAATTTTTATGATTTTTCATTTGCCACATTTTTTCCTACTACTCTTCCCTACATTCTATTTTCGTTCACCTGCCGAATCGTCAGTCCGTAGAACTGAAAACACAAACAAATGAAAGTAAAAACTCGTTACAATGCAATTCGATTCGATTTGCTTTGCTTGGTGCAATTCCTATTACTAGTTCTCGCCTCTGTGACTTACTATGTATTTCAGCTATTTTGGGTGCGTGTGTGTGTGCGCCTTAATGTCACACGTTCGATGTAGCAGGCACTGTGTCGCATTGCACTTTACTGCGATGTGTACATACATACATATATTTTACAAAAACAAGGGAAAACTATGTGGACAACAACAATAACAACAACAACAGCAACGAATCCAAATAGGTGGTGTGATAAGAAAAACAATGAAAACACAAACAAACACGAATTGATTGCAGCTGACATTTGACGTTTGTTGGCGTTGGCCGAACGATGCAGTCAAGCAAGCAGCTGAGCAATGCTTGCAACAGCCGACAAAGTGTTGCCGCAAAAACAACGTAGCGCACTGCCGCCGCAAGTCTATGGCATTGACGCTGCTAATGTACTCACACCGGCGTCTGCACCCGATATGAAGTTAAATTTGGAATTACTGCTGTTGTTGTTCTTACTAGCTGATATTTGTTATTGTCACCGTTTTTCGCTACGACTAAGCATTTGTGTGGTAGCCCTGTAGGGAAATGGACAGCTAAGGAGAAGTGAACGAGGCCGAGTTACTAAGTCGAAGTTTAGACCTTTTTCGCTAGATAAATATCAATCGCAGTTAGTGTGCTGAGTGCTTCGCTGGAGAGTAACTGCAGATTGGACTGGATGCTCCAGGCGTAACATCTCGAGTAAGTTCTGATCCAAAACTGCTCGAACATTCTTTATAAAACTGAATATATTACACAACTCCCAACACGGTTGCATACACATTTCGTAGATGTAATCATCAAGTTTTTCACGCCATAACACCGTCACTTATTTGTTTTTTTTTTTCATTTATTTGGTTTGCCTCATCCACATCCAAGTTTTTATTACTTGCTTATAAGCATGTGTGTGTGTGTGCAGTCAAAGGTGATTGTGCATTAAAAATAAATAAAAACGAAATGCACAAATAACATCAATGCACTTTAAAATCTAAAAGTCAAGCAATAACAACAACCAAAACACATTTGAAGCGAATGCAAAGGTAATACAAAATTGGAAAATCGACTCGAGTGCGCGATGGGTTTTGTAGTGACTGTGTAGGTGGAGGGAGGCAACACACATACATACATACATATATACATATACATACATAGCAAGTCGAGTGCCTAGAACAGTGAAGCAAAAATGACGTGAATTTTCATTAATCTTGCAGAAACGCGAGGACAAACAATGCATAATATTAAGTGTGTTTAATTTTGAGATCACAGAGATTCGGCACGTTTTTTGTTAAATGTTGTCTTCATACATTGACATTGCAATTGAAATTGTTATCGCTATCGAAAATGTTAAGTAAAGTGTTGTCAACTACATTATTTTCATTCAAGATAGCATTTATAAAACATATAAGACCAAATCACAGATCTTGACATCTTTCGGCAATCAGCGTGCCATTCATGCAAACAAAACTAAGTTTCCTAGTTACCAAAATGATAAGCATACCATAGTTTGTGGAATATTGAAGACTTCCTTACCTTCACTTTACTTCACTACTAAAAGTATTACTCACACTGACTCCTATCAGCTAAGACAGCCACTCACTGAGGTGAGCACAAACCATAAATGTATTAATCGTATGAACTGCATTCGCTGTTTTCTTTCAAATAAAAACCGAAAAAAATTATTAAGAGTCATAAAACATATGAAAAATATTCAAATATGAAATATAAAAAGTATAAATCAGTGCCTAACATTGAATTATTATACAAATCCTTTAAGAATTGCTCACGATTGCGCCAATTGAATGGAAGAATATTAATGCCGGTTTTCAAGCTTGTTTTTTTTTTTTACTTGAGCTAATTAAACAGTTAAATTCAATTAAAATTACAAGTACTTTTATCACATTCGCTCCACTGTGTTCGGCTAGTTACCTTCATCACTTTTATTTAGTATTTCTCCACTTGTTTTTGCTCTGCGCTTGGCACAAAGCATCAATTCCATACAAGTGCTGTTGCATCGCTTTGACTAGTGTTCCATATTAGTGTTTTGCCTATTCGAATAGCAAAGGCGAGGCATAACGATGCAATGGCAACGGCAATGTGAACGTGAACGGCAGCTGAGCGGAGCGGCGTGGGCATATGCGGCCGCTTCAAATGTCACACACTATTCAGAATTACGATTAGATATACTCGTTGCTGTTGGCTGGAGTGGCTCGAGACGATGGCGGCTGCAATGGAGCAGTGGGGTGGCAAAACAGGCAATGCTGCCTATGCGGGTGCACACACATGCAGACAAACAAACTCGAACTGTTTTGGTGTGCGGGTGCACTTTTGATTTACTGATGATGTGGTTTTTGTTGCAATCGATTTCGTTTATTTTTTTATTTTTATAAACAGTTTTCGATTAACGTTTGATTTTCGTATAATTCGTTTGGTTATTGCTTATGTTTCGCTGTTGTCATAAACATCAGAATTTATGTGTTGTGCCACATTTGAATGCAAAGTACCTAGTAAAAAAAGACTGAAGCAATGGTAATTATAGATTCGTAAATGAGTTGCTCTTTTCATTCGATTGATTATCACAATATTTGTTTCGTGATTTTGTTAAGGTACTAGAGTATATTAAGTACGAAATATCTTTGTAGAATCAAAAAAAAAAAATTGTAATGAGGCTCACATCGAGTGCTTTGGCTGTTTTGTTGGCCCAAAGTGCTGTAAATGTGCAGATTCAAAGACTACTGGAGGCCTTAAAATTTATTCTACTGAAGGTATGGAAAACTTTTTTCAGATAAGCATTTCCTAAAAACAATAAATATTGACTCCTTCGTTCATTATTCCAAAGTTATTATTAGATAAGATCCAGTACGCCTCGAAGAATTAATTTACCTTTAAATTGTGTCCAAAATAATTGATATCTATATAGTCAATTAAATATTTATTAATTAACATTTTTACGGCTTTTTCGTTTTTCCAGTGCTCCAATAAAAATGAATGTTTTCTCTCTTAATCTTATTTACTTGATTTCAATTTAATTTACTTTCAATTTAATGCACTCGCAAGTATAATATTTCTATGAATTTTGCATCAAATACTTAAACCTCTGCCACGTAGCTGAAATTTCGGTATACAATTATGAATCAAAAGTAATTAAGGTATGAAAACTTGAGCAGAAAATCTGTTACCCCAAATAGTTACCAAATTATAAAAAATTGCATACAAAACTGAAAAATTTTAATGCTAAACCGTTTCAGAATATTAAACACGCACGAATGGGAGGAATTTTAAATTCTAGTGCACCGATATTTATATGAAAATACAAAATTATAATAAAAGTAAATTTGGTTTTAATTAAGACATTAATAAAAATAACATTGCAATTTTTATTTAAGCTCCAATTTCGCTTTTCCTGCGTTGTTTTTTTATTTTACTCATGGAAGGTATAAAACACTCATACCTCGAGTAATACACTCACACACACACACACAGCATAAAAATTACGATAATAAGGGAATGCTCGTTATATGAAAATATCAAACAAAAAATGCTGGTAATATTGTAGAGCAAAAAAAAATAACAGAAAATTTGTATAAGTACACTTAAAAGTGACTGGAAGCAGAGAAAAAAGAAAATTTACGAACATGAATGGCGCCTATTGGGAATAATTAAAAACAGATAAACGTGATCAAAATTTTAATTAGTGGCACTTAACGTAAAATTGCAGCAACAGCAGCACTAGAGCCATAAATAATGAAATACAATATTGACACAGCAAAAAAGCCTGAAACAAACAAAACAGCGCAGAAAATTAATAAAACCAAAAAAAAATCACAAAAGTATCAGTAACAACTGCCGCTCTAATGACATTTACAGCCAAAGGCGCTAACGAAAAACACAAATTTACATACATAAAAAGTAGTTTGGAATTATGTACGTTATGTACATACTCGTATGTTAAATATAAGAAAGAAAAAATCAAGCAGCGCGTACTTAGTGGACAATTGCGTAAGGTTTTACAAAATTTTCGTAATTTTAGAAATCTGAAATTCAAAGGATGTAGACAGATATTGAAATTTTGAAAATGAATACTCACGCAAGGTAAATTAATGCGATGTTAAATTAATTAAAATAAATTAAAAACACAGCCACACAAAAAGAACATTTTTTCGAATCCGAAGTCCGTTTCACGCTATCATGTAATTTTTTCGATACAACCTAAAAATTTGTTCACAGTTACCTAAATAAACAAAACATGTCTGCTCCGGGAGGACATTTCATTATCACATTTTGGTCTAGATACCCCTGAAATCCAATTAAAGGTTCACTCAACACCACATTTCTCTGTTTGTTGTAGTTAAATCACATTACTCTAATCTCGTCCAAATTTAGCAATTTTAAATTGGAATATCTCAATTTCAACACAAGTGCCGCCATTCTGAAAGCATCAACTGATTGAGTAACGTAACGTATGCCAACTTGCCTTTGTCAGTACAAGGGATCCTTCGGAAAAAAGTACGACACTCAGTTTCAAGGCAGTGTCACAAAAATTTCTGGGAACTACGAAAAGTCCCGATTACGAACGCTTTGTTGCAAAATTTATTGCAAACTTTAAAACGCTTGGATGTGTAATGATCTTAAAATTACACTTTTACAAACCTGTTTGACTTTAGCGAAGAGCAAGGCAAACAATTCCACCAAGTTATCAAGGGATGGAAACTCGTTGAGAGGGAAGACGGGATGAAAATATGATGGCCGATTTCTGTTGGATGATTAAGAGGGAAACAGAGAAATGCGATGGAAAGCGCAAACGGAATCCACTGAACAGATCATTTGAAGAAAAAAGGACACGCTAGAATTCAAAGAAATAAAAATGGAATAGAATTTTTGAAATCTGTCGTTCGTCATGCCTCATATTGAATTTTTTCATTTTCTGATCTACATTGACATGTACGTATTAGCATATCTAGTATCGTGCGACTTTTTAACCGACGGACAAATATCACACACTTTAAGTCTCTCATTATGCCCATCCTAATATATGGCGCAGATTCATGGACGATGAAGATATCAGATGAGAAGGTTCTAGTGTTCGAGAGAAAGATTCTCCGAAAAATTTAAGGGCCTTTACGCCTTTGCTATGGCGAATACCGTGAAAGATGGAACGATGAGCTGTACGAGCATTATAACGACATAAATATAGTGCAGCGAATTAAGATTCAGCGGCTTCACCGGCTAGGTAATGTCGTTCGACTGAATGAAAGTGCTCCAGCTCTGAAAGTATTCGACGCGGTAACGGACTAGGGTACGCTTGGTATTTTCAACTGGCGCCAGTTAACGAAAGAGAGAAATAACTGGCGTACTATGCTAAGCTAGGCCAAAATCGCATACGCGGTTAGCGAGCAAATGAAAGAAGAAGAAGAGGTATCTAATTCATTCATTTATTTATTCATCAATATATTTGAACATACTTTTTTGAAATATTGAAAGCTCACTTTAGTTTAAGTTGTTGCTCAGTTGTTGTCAACGTTTTTTGAGGTTATGTAGAAAACGTGACGTGATGGAAGGTAATGAACATCAGATTCGGTTTTAGCGACCCTAAAAACATATAAGAAGTGAAAACTCATCCCCGGGCCGCAAACACATTTTTTTTGGTGTGGCTGTGTAACTGCAATGATAAATAATTGCGATTTATTGATACATTTTGGTTTAAGGCAAGAACCTTTCGACTCTCAGATATATTTAATAAGAAAATCGATATTCGAGCCTTTCATTGGGTTCCTAGGCGTTCTTCTTTTCGGCTGCCACATCGAAGGGTCTTTGCTTCATAGACGCTTCTTTAGTATTTGCCATTTAAGAGCATTTCTCTGGTGGTTAACATTGGTCGTGCAGTTATCCTTTAACTGATTATTTAACTAAGCAAGGGATTTGCCAACAATAATTTGTTTTAATCGGGTTAATAGGCGACCTCTTTACTAACAGCGCCCAGCGTTTTAATAGCCGAAATGTTTGATCCAAACTTGTAAGTCAAAGCATATTTATTAGAACTTGGTACACCCCCATGTCAACGTTGCACGTGAGAGCGCATAATTTGATCAAATTATTTGTTATGGAAATTCTAAATAATTTGACTTTAACTACATAAGTATCTACTTAACAACAAACAGTGTCGTGTTTATGGTATACATTAGTATGTATGTATGTGCATCGTAGGCTTTAGTAATTTCCTGTAGCTCAAATCATCCATTCGAGAAATGATAGTATGTCACCAGCATAATCTCGCTGATAAATAAACACAAATCGACTATTTTTCGTACCTACTACCACCAAGGCATGTCACTTTCGCATTGTTAGTGGTGCGATTTTCAGCTAGGCCTTTCATGCAACGCCCCGCGCTCCTTCACTGCCAGTAATGATGAATGCTTTCTTTACGTGTGAGAACGCTGAAAACAAAAAAAAAAAAATAGTACCATTCGGATATTCGCATTACAAATACAAATTCGTGCACGCACACTCGCGCCAACGCCGCCGCACAAATTGCATAGGCAGAGTGGAATTCATATAAAATAATAATAATAATAATAATAATAATCACTTTGTCAAGGATAATGCGCTATAATGGAGGAGGTCACATTAAATTATATAAATTGTGGTTATTTGTTGTTATAGTGAAATAATTGGGTTTTTCTTTTGGTAGGGCAGGCGAAGCTCAAAGCCAATACAGAGGCGATGATGGTGAAGGCTTTCGCTAGGTTGTTGCTGCTGTTGTTGTTGTTGTTGTCGTTGGAAATTACATATTACGCTTGTTTGTACTCCTATGTAAGTGCGGCTGAATGTTGAGCATATTGTGAGGACGAGCGCCAGACTTGTCGTTCTTCTGCTCTGTTTGTTGCTTTTGTGTGGATTTGCTGTTGCTGTGTTGCCTGACTGCCGGCTATTCCGCTTGCGTTTCAACAGGAAATTAAAACATCGATTACAGTCGTACACTTGCAAATGTTAGCATGACAGCCTCTAAATTCACACACACACACACACACACACACACACAAACTTCGAACGTAGGCGGCATAAATACATTTATTTACAGTTGAATAGATATTAGCTGTAATATTTGAATGTAAACGTGAGCAGTTGTTTGTAGTGCTGTGTGTGTTTGATGAATATTAAGCTGATTGCTATTCGTTCGTTCGCACTTGCAAATAAATCAATTTTCAGCTTTGCTAAATATTCAGTTCAGTTGTCAGAAGCATGCGAAGTCAGCGTTACAAGTTTGCTGCGAACGCACGTGCATTTAAATATGTGTATTTGTGTGTGTGTGTGTGTGTGTGTGTGTGTGTACGTATGACCATAGATTATATACTCAATCATCAGAGCTAATGCCAACATCATTCATACATACATACATACATACATACAAGTCGATGGACAAACGCTCACACCCACACTAGACGCGCATGTAGCGTTCTACACAAAATCATTGCTCCATTCGCACCCATCTCGCTCCTAAGTAAGCATTTGCGCAGCGTTATCTGAAACCTTATTAATTTAAGTCTTCTTGCTTAATGAGTTCCTCACTTGGAGCTCGGAAGCTCGAAAGCTGAGCGAATCAATGAATTCTATCTACGTACGTATTTTGTGTGTGTGTGTGTGTGTGTGTGATATGCGTTGTTAATTGATGGTTCCTTGACGTTTCATTGGAAATTTGTTTGCGGCCATGAAACTGTTTTTGCTGCTGACCGCTGCCCATTCAATTTGTGAATATTTGCGATTAAGTCACGTTACAATCCACACGGCTTAATTTGACATTTGAAAAGAGTTCAGGGCGAAAATCTGTTGGATTTATATTATCAATTACTACAAAAGCAAGGTTACAATTTGGAAAAACCCAAAAACAGTACGGAAAATAAATTTGTTTAAAGACAGTAGCGCTGTGACCGCAGTGGTCGAGTGGGTAGCGGTGCGTGCTATAAATGGTAGAAGAAGCTCGGCCAATCACTGAGCTATATAGTGTAAACGCCAAATTATATATACAAAACCTTATTTAATGTTTTTATTTTTTGACTGTGGCACAAGTGGCGTAGAAGCTCACATAAGCGGGTACTCGTATTTCAGGAAAAGTTTACAGCTAGAAGCTTGCTTTTTCCGATTTCTGTCAATTTAAAAAACTTTCATTAGAATCAATGACCTTCAAAAAAAAAAAAGAAAACTGAACTGGTAAAGGGCCACAGTCAATAAGTATAAAAGGTTGGATACTTATTGACGATTAAGTTTTCCGACTGCATTGTAAGGTTGCATTTCGGAAGGTCTGATAAAGGGAAAAATATTTTATCCCTTTTGGCGCAAAGGTAGTAGAAATGTAGGTAACTAAGAGCGAAATGCGGTTTGTACATAGAATGAAACATATTTGCAGAATTTTAATATTTCAATTTAATATAATATAATGATAGAAAAAGTTTTTTCTGATAGCGGTCACCCCTCGACAGGCAATGGCAAATGAGAGTACTTCTGCCATGAAAAAACTTCTCATTAAATACATCTGCCGTTCGGAGTCGGCACAAAACTGTAGGTCCCACCATTTGTGGTATAATAAAAGACGCAAACCACAAATGGTAGGAGAAGCTCGACCAAACACTGAGCTATATAGTGTAAGCGCCAAAATTATATTATTATATAATAAAATATAACCGAATATTCAACCACTCATGTATGTAGATATATATGTACATAGCACCTTAACACAAAAAACTATATAAACAAAAAACGCAAGTGCGATTTAGAAGCAAATATTTTTTACACATTTTGTTAACAAAAACAATGTGATTTCAACCTATTTAAAGTTTTTACATGCAGAAAAAATCACATTTGGAAAAATTTTGATAATAAATTTTTCTTTAATTCAATATCAATTTTAGCAACCAAAATAAGAGGTATCTATTAAAAGCCCAGTAACCAGGATTGTATACATATTTCATTACAATTTCAAACTTTTTTAAAAATATAATTACCATTTTTGTAGATCATAAAATTGTAAGATTCAAGTCACTAAAAATGTAACATTAGTTGTAGGAAAAAATTTTTTTTATAGGGAAAACACCACACAATACCTTCGTCAAAAAATTAACGGAATTTTTATTGATATACATCTGTTAGAAATCAAGTAAAGACGTTAGTCAAAACTGGTCAAAATACTAATAAATGTTCTACTATTCGATATTTTAACTGTATAATTTTATGGTTGTTAATATTTATATAAATTCTTTTTTTTTTTAATTTTATGTACAGTAAAAAATTTAAAAACAATAAATGCTTTCTTGGAAAAAAAATATCAAACAAAATGATCTGATTTGACCGGGAATCAAACCAACGACCAATCAATTTCTTACATGCAAAGAACAAAATGTCCAATTCCCGTTCGCTGCTAGATAAGCAAGGCTATTGGGAAACATACGAGAATGCCGTCAATTCGATTATTTAATGTAGGGCATGCTGAAATAATTTCAAAACTACAAAAAGGCAACAGTGTTGCCTGCCAGGCCATTTCACAAGAAAAGTACTAATTTCCACGTGTTTGATAACGTTTTTTTTTTTCTTAAATTAAAAGAGAGCAACACAGGCTATCTTAAGGCAGCGTGCAAGAGTGAGACAACTGCCTAATTATCCAACTTTGTATGACTGAATCATGCTAATGGTATCAAAGACAATGTGTTCACCAAATTTTGTGACGATAGCTTACATCGTTATTGAGATACCTACAGTCGTTTTTTTATAAGTGGGCGTGATAACGCCCATTTTTCAAAATTTCATAAAAATCAAGTTTATAAATATCAAATTTAAATTAATATGTTTCAATAGATAAAAAAAATAAAAATTTGTTGCATTTTTCAAAATTTCCGTTATAAGGAAGGTGGGCGAGGTTATAATCCGATTTAAAAAAAATTTTTACGATGATAACAGTGATATTAAGGAAAATTTGTTCAAGAAATTTTGTGACGATACCTTACACCGTTATTGAGATATAGACATTTTTTTCTTAGAGGGCGTGGCAACGCCCATTTTTCAAACTTTCATAAATACCGAATTTCTTAGTTCAAAATCGCTCCAAATAGCAAATTTCACTCAATTTGTTTTAATAGATACCGAAAAAACGGAGTTCTTGCATTTTTCAAAACTTCCGTTATATGGGAGGTAGGCGTGGTTATTATCCGATTTTAAAAATTTTCTACGATAATAATAGCGATGTCAAGGAAAATATGTCCACCAAATTTTGTGACCACAATTAATACTATTATTGAGATACAGAACATTTTTCATAAGTGGGCGTGGTATATCTAAACAAAATTGAATCCATAGCAACAAGAAAAGAAAGCAACAACATACACACATCCAAAAATTTAGAGGAAACGATAAAAAAGCATTTGCCAGTTGGAAACGTCTCTTTGGGCTGCGCGCTTGCTCTCTTAATAAAACAGCTTTTACAATGGAACACATTTAATTATTTTTTGTATTTAAATAATTATTGTAAGCTTTGCCTGTAAAAATACTAGCATTTTCTTTCAATGCATTTGCTGTCGAAAAGGTAAACAAAAAATCGCTGAATTTCGTGTAAAGAGTTTCTAACACTCATTCGAACTTAGCGTAACAGTTGGCAACGCAAACTTCAAAATGGTCGGAATTGTTGAAAGCATTTTTCTCGAATTCGTGACGGGAGGTTTTGTCACGACGGGAGTTCATTTTGAATCAGTGAGTGGGCTGTAAGTGATAGAACCAAATATTTCAAAATTCAAGAAAATACACGAAATATCGTTTAACGCCAAGATTTTCGCTGAAAGCCAGTTTCGAAAATAAAAAAATTAATTCGGGAAACTCAAATACAATGAAGGACCAAGCAAAACCAGTTGTTTGTGATAAAATCCTGTCAACTCTACACACAAAATGAGAAATGTAAGACATAATGACTATCCCACTCTCACCAACGGAAATTAATTCTGTTGAGCTCTTTCTCATTTAATTCCCAATAATTTCGCTTTAAATGTGGCAAACGCCACCGCCACTGCCACTGCAAGCGCGTTTTAAATCAGTTTCCGTTGATTGAACCGGGCCAAATGTCGTCATTCTCAGCGTGTGATTAAAGGATAAACATGCAAATTCGAGAGCTCGAACGTAAATCAATTCCCAAACGACGATAATACAAATAGCTGAGTAAATAAGTGCACGCAACAAACGAGTATACACAACTGTCAATATGCCTGCGACAGTTTCGATGTATGTATGTGTGCTTGTGTGCGTGTGTGGGTGCGTGCACGTGTTGAAAAAACGAATTTACATGCCACAGCGCTGACGGTGTTGCCGTTACCAAACAAAGGGCAAAGTAATATCACAACGGATTTTTAATATTACCACACATACATACAAACGAGTATGTACATATGTGTATGTGAAGATAAGGAGGAATGTGTGCGTGTGTGCGTGTGCATGTGTAAGGCGCAGAAGTTCATTATGTCAAGAGGCAACAAACAAATTTTCATAATCAATTTTCAATTTAGGTTACGCGTTTCGTATTTCAAGAGTGTCAGTGTCGCAAGCGTACAAACACACACACACAGTCATACCGTCGGTCGCACGGGCAGCTGCTCGCTTGTCGCACTCCCTCAAGCATGCAAGCATAGAAAATTTCCCTCGGGATTGTTGGGAAGGTCGCTAAGCGGCTGGAAAATCGTGTTGAGCGTCGGAGAGATAACTAATAATTAACGCTGGGAAATTGAAGGAAAATAAGCTTTGCATAACAATGAAAATGAGAAGTGCGCACACAAGCAACAGAAACAACAACAACAACGGCTACCAGCATTGCACAGCGATAACTATTTTAACACGATGCTTGATAAGAAATTGAAAATCAATTCGCAATTTATCCAACGGCTTTTCTGCCTCCAGGCTGTGACGTTGTTTGTTGTCGGTCGCTCGTACGGGAAAAGCGCGTGAAAAGCATTTGGTGTGGCGCAACGGGGTATCACACATGCCACGCGCTGCATATATGCACATACATACACGTATATATTTATGCAGCGTCTATCGCGTCGAAATGAGATTTTTAAAAACAATTACGAGATATTAAATTGCTTTTTCACATTAATAATATACGCTATAAACTAGATATCCTGGCAAGAGCGCAAGTAAATTGCGGAAACCCCTTATGCTTTAATGGGAAAGCGTATAAGCGCGCTCGTGCGCCTGCACATATGCAACATTTTAGATCCGCGCATGCAATAAATAAATATTTAATTACATTTATTACGGAAATCTTTTGAAGCGCTGATTGGTAGCAAATGAAATTGCTGTTGTCACAACAGCACTTAAATTTTATGTTGTTTGCATTATTGTTGCTATTGCTATTATTCACAGTCGCATTACATCGATTTTGGGGTGTTGCCACTGTTGCGCCGATAAACCGTTCGTAGTTATGTATTTTGGGTCGTCATAAGCTTGATCGAGTGGCTGTTTAACAGTCTCTGCTGCTGACATTAATTCATTTCAGGCGACGTTAAGCGAAAGTGGAGAAATACTGCTGTAGGCTTTGTAGGTCCAATTTAGTAAAATTAGCGTACAAGCTAAAGTGATTGAATTTCTGCCAAGCTTCGTAAATGTGATATATTGCAACAACGAGTTCGAAAATTCTAAAAAATTTGTGCTTTCTGAAAAATCATTTGTTTATATTGTAAAACATCGCCAAATTTATGGTCAGTAAATAAAGTATTCTTTGCGAAAAAGTTGTGTTTTACACAGAATTTATTTCTCTCTTTCTATTATATTTATTTAATATTGTATATACTCGTAAAATTAATCTGTTACTTTTCAGCCAAGAAAAAAAACATTTATGTATATTCAAGTCTGAAAGTTCTAAAAATATAGAAAACAAAATACCTTTATTTATTACAAATATTTTCAATACATGTATCTACACCTCTTCCACCAGTGTTTCAGAAGAAAAACTCAAATGTCTTTCAGAAAAACGTAAATATATTTCAGATATGACGAACGAACGAATTTGTGATTTTCTGAAATACATTTGTGTTTTTCTGAAATACAATTGATCTTTTCTGAAATACATTTGTGTTTTTCTGAAATACTGTTTAAAACGGTGTAGTGCACAGCTACGGCAAATATATAAAAGAAAGTAAGTGAGTTTCATTCATACTAATCAATCAGTGTTACGCAAAACTGTGCACGTGCTTTTACAAGATCGTCAAAACTAGAAAATACTTCAACTTTCATACAACATATTCATTATTTACCGTATTGAAAATTTGTTTGAAGAAGGCCTCAAGATTTGATACTCAAGTAACTTGCTAAATTTTGGGCTTTATTTAAAAATAAAAACCTGAAATATATTTAACATAACAGATCCAGCGAATAATTAAATTTATGTTTATTTATTATAATTAAAAATAAATTATTTTAGCTCTGCTTATATTCAACACTTTGAATGGTGCGAAAGTTATCTTAGCATACATCTAGGCGATTCAGACGAAATAATCGCAATGCGTATACCCATTTTCTTTGTTTTGTACGTACTAATTATAGCCACTCACTACTCGATGTCCTGTGTTGATGCTACGTCATTGCCAGAAGTATAATAACAAACAACCAACGAAAATCGACTACAATGAGATAAACGCTGGAAAATCAACATCAAATGCTACTGCAACAAAACAATTACCAAAACCAGCGAATAAAAATTAAAAAAAAAAAAAACATTAAAAGAACTAAAACAATAATGTTGAAAACAGGAAAAAGCGTGAATCCTTACACAAATTGCTCACACGCTATTGTGTGTGAGCATTAGAGGGAAAAAGTGTAAAAAAACACACACACACTCACACACACAGAAGCTATTCGCTTTAGCCAACAACCCCTGCGAGTTGGCTATGTTGGTGCAATGCCTTGTTGCTGGGGAGGAGGGGGGTTGAAGGAACACGCACAAAGGCCCTGCACAAATACACAACCACTTCAACAACACTTCACGAAAATCATGCAATTGTGGAGTGGAACGCTCTGCATGCCGGACTTTTCTGCGTTCGGCTGCTACGCTTTATTACGCAAATAAATTAAGTTGGCCTGGAATTTAATGTCTTTCGCAGCGGCAAACGTACTTTAATGTGCGCATATTTGTTTATGCAAAGCTTCATACATATGTACATATGTACTAATGTCTGTCCACTTCAAGAGCGGTCAAACTGGCTAAATATTTAGTTCGGACGTAGCTAATTACAAGTTTACTTTGCAGGCCACCTGGTCCATTCGCCATCATTGTTTCAAGTCGGCTGTTTACGATTTCAAAATGGCGGGATATTGCGAAACGCCAAATTTTTTCCTCTGCAGCAGCATTCGACCAGTTAAGGAACTAGTCAGCATCATACCATGCAATGACCGAGCAAATATTCTTTTCACCTTGGGAATTTTCACGTACCAAAGTCAGAAGTCGCAGAGAGTTACAGTTAAAATTAAACTGGTATGAATTGCACCATTAAATACCAGTTCTTAAACTACACACTTTGTTGCTATTTTTTTGGCCTTTCACTGCCGTGCTTTTACAGAGACATCAACGTAAGTGTGTGTGTGTGTGTGTGCGTGTGACCAAATGAGTGGTCTTGTGTGTGCTTTTGGGCAGTTTTGTATTAATTTATTGCATTATGCGCCGCAAGCAGGCATGAACAGCTTGTTGGCGCTAACCATAAGCCTTGAGGGCTCACCCTGTTCGCTTATATGTATCACATATGCAAACACACACACACACATATACAGAGATATACTTACGTTTAGACAATTCGCCTGCTTTGAATGTATCGCCTTGTTAGTGCTGGCACAGACTCATTAAATGTACTTTAATTACCGTTGTATTTGGACATTTGTCCTTTTTCTGTTGTTCGCTAGCTACTTTCCTTTGTCGTCCATTGTGCGCTTTTCAGTCAGTGTGTAAGCAGTCACTTTTATTCTGACATCATTAATATTGTAACAGTTTTATGGTAGATCGTTCGCTGGCTGAACAACCTTTAAAATAAATGATGAAAGCAATAATGCTGATTTGGATGCATTAAGCTCGCAAGTACTTGAAAAATGTCGAATGGATAAAAAACCTAATTCTTTATTTGTAGCTATGCACACATTTATTATTTGCCAGTCAACAAAAAAGAGCTCAAAGGAAATTGAATTAAATTATTTAAAAATCTCACTCAATGATGTCACTGGATGTTCAGTGAAGCACTCGACCATTGGATTTACTCACATCTTTAAATGTGAAATGAAGTTGAAACAAACATATCTGTTCCTGTCGCGCCGGAGTTGCAAATAAGAACTGTGTTACCTTGTACGTGTAAAGTTTTAGTTCCTAAGGAAATTTACAATAAATGTTTTAATATTTGGTTACTATGAGTAAGAAAGTTTACTTACGCTTTTGTGCGTCCTCCTGCTGCTGGTGCGACCAAGAACAACCGAAATTAATTTAAATACTTATCGCGAAAATTTTATTCATGACAATTGCGCCAGGGTTATCTAATGCACATTTAGCTTTTACTACACTCGGTCGCAATCCAGAGACAGGACTACGCATTCACAATGGTACAGCAATAATAGTAAGATATAAATTATCGTTGTTCGTAACAAGATCAATACGGACCACAAAAAAAGGTAGTAAGTACAATTGCATAAACAAAGGTTCGCATGAATAAAAACTTGAGCACGTGCTAGAACATACACAAGTATTTAGCATTTGATTGATGCAACATTTGAGCATTGTATAGTATTTTCTAGTATCCTCGAGCATTGTTTATCATTACTGAGTAGTATTGCGCAAGTTCAAGTTTACTGTGATCGTAATGAAGATAATTGTCTATTTAACTGTACCTAATTGGAACCGGTTGTCTTCGTAACTAATAGAACTTTGCAAACGAAGTCAATTGTGAAAAAGTAACTGTATATATGTATATATGTACACATTTGTGGTATTCTATTTCCTACACCAAAAATGAGGAAATCGATAGTAATGAAATTTCGGAAAATTCACAACCCTATGCTGAGATCCGTCGAAACGTTCGATTAGGCTACGAATCGTTGAATCGGTATGTTCAAATCCGCTTTTTGTAATCGTAAATTCGAAATTCGTAGACTGTTTTCGCAATTCGTAATATCGGTATGACAGAATCGGAATTTTTGTACAACCAGTGACTGGTGTCGGGGTGAAATAAATTTTAGAAAAATTAAACGTGTATAAACCCAAAAATAAGCAAATATGCATGTATACATTTTTATTTATGTACATACATATGCAATATAAACTATGTAAGGAAAATGAGATTTATCACCAGACACATAATGTGTACATGTATGGAGGTATATGTGGAGATCACAAACAAATTGTACGCAGTATGTTTCTTGTACGAATGGTCCTTTTTTGAGTCGAAAACTTGTCACAAATCTTTAAACCATTAAACATTAATATATCAGAGCAATATATTCGACAATATTACCCATTTCATCATTTAAGAAATCTGTATTTAGATCATCTCTTAACAATGTACATACATACGATGCATATTCATACAATTACGACTTTAATTAACAAAAACTTCTTATCAAATGGCTTACAATGTTGATATTAAACTTTACTCTTCACTTGCAATAATATCAGTATTGTATAGTATTTCTGCCAATATGTCAAATTAAGAACTTCGAAGTTCTTATTTTTAATTGGCAACGCGGTTGATAGTTACGATCGGATTTCAGCATACTAATTTTCGAACTTTCGGAAAGGTGCTACGAACATTCGATTTACAGCATAGGGGTGTTAGTTTTTGAAAATTTATTGAATGCAAGTGTTCTTTTCGAGAAAAAGTGTACTCCTTTTACAAAAACTAAAAAAAGAGGCCCTTTTAATTAATCTGTGCCAAAAATAGGTTATCACCACATATATTTATCAAAACCGTATACAGTGCTTCGTCGTATAAACCAATATACCTACCTAGCTAATATATAATATATAAAATTTCCCTGTGACTCCTTCTCTCAATATAAACTTATCGATCACGATTGACCTCCATATTCTATCAATTTTTGAAACGAATGAAACCTACCCAAGTACATGCTTAATTATTTTTAAGCTGCAAATAGATAAATTTATAAATACTAGAGAATGCTAGAGTAATTTCTAGTATCTACTAAACAATACTAGAAATAAATGCTAGTTTGGTCGAGTAGGGGCTATAATGTTTCATAGATACAGTAACATTTTGAGCATTGCCTAGTGATGCCTAGTCCTGTTTAGTAATGTTGAGTATTGTTTAGAAGAAACTAACAAATGCTCTAGCATACTCTAGTACGTGCTCAAGCGTTTATTCATACGGGCCAAAGTGCTGATGTTCCAGGTAACCGTTTTACAAAAAAAATGTGTACAAGTTTTAATTTTATACAAAAAAGTTGCTGGTAATTGTTTTCATGAAATTTATTATTGGTTTTGAAGTGCTAACTAAAAATTGAGCATTTTTTTGTGACCAAAAATTAAATTCTTATATAAAACTGAAAAGATAGCTGAGTATCTATGCAAGTTACTTTGGAGTAAACATTAAGAAACACGAAAATTACTTTAGAAGAACTAAGTAATATTGCCAAGCCTTGATGCTTTGGTGGTAAGCCCAGTCGCCCAAGTTTCGTTCGGGAAACCCTGAAACTTTAATGTTTTGAGGATCGATTTTTTGCCATTGTTTAAAAACAAATCAAATTCAGCAAAATTTTTTTTTTCATACGCGCATTGGTACTGCAAAAATGCTCAACTTCTTCATAAAGTATATGTTCTAATTAAATTTTGAGAAAAAGCCGCAGTTTCGGTGCAATAAACCACTGCGATGTAGTTAGTCATTTCATTTTAATAATTACTGCAGTTCGCTTCTTAGCAATAACCAATACATAAATATTCAATCACACATATGCATGTATGTGTGGCTTACATATGTACACACACACACATACTTACATAAATTCAGGTGAGCTGGCCGACGACTAAGAGAGCTTTACTAGTTTGCAATATTTTTGTAGAGTTACAATCGAGACTCGATTTTTTGAAAATTTATTACATTTCCACTGCACAACTAATGCTAAAACAAAAGAAAACACTGCAAGAAATAGCATCGCAAAAACACAACAACAAATAAATTGCCTAATAACAGCAATAAACTTAAAAACAATAAAGGTAGCCATGTACAGCGCTGCAGACAATTGCAACAAAAACCTAAAACGAATTTGCAACACATTTACCTCAAAAGAAAAATTGGCTAAAAATTCAACCAATGCAATTTTGCACAGATTTATTACCAAATTGCCCAGAAATTAATAACCAAGCAGGCAGTGCCCTGAGGAAATAAATTTCAAATCGCATTTATCAACCAAAGCTCGTTTTACGTTTTGGTTTTTCTTTATTACGGATTATTGACTGTCTGTGATATTTTCTGGGAGAATACAGCGAGTTATTCAGTTTTTTTTTTGTTTTTGTGAAGCAGTGAGCAAATGTGTGCAAGCATCTGTCTGCTAGCAAAAGATAGGCACACATACATACAAAGCCATTTTAAATTCAATTTTGCGGCTTAGAAAACAGTCGATTTAAAAGGTTTGTCTTACACTCTGCAAAAATATTTAGAAACATCGAATTAGTCATTTCAAAATTGTTCAGCGAAAGACAATTTGCTGAAATTAAAAAAAAAAAATTTGTTACCTTGCTGTTCAGTATCAAATCACAGCTGCTACAATATTAATAAGATAAAATATTTTTATAAACAAAAGCAAATATTTAAATAAATCAGCTCAAACAAGTCGAAAAAAATACTTCCAGTCTCTTTTTATGAAATGAAAGAAGCCGCTCAAGAAGGCTACGTGTAAACAGTAGCATATATTTCGAAAAAAGACAACCGAACGAAATCCCAACAAAAAACTTAATTGAAAAGACAATAAATAAAAAAATACAAAAGTTAAAAGCACTTAAATTTAGCCAAGAGCCGAAGCGGATAAATGCCGTCCGTATCGAATCGAAGAAGCAATCCAACCACTCGCTGCTCGTAATAAGTAGGAAGCGACAGAGCAGCAACAAAAACACAAAATGCCATTAGGGGGATAAGCGTGTTCTTCAGCCAAATAATGTGTAATATCTGTAACTCATTAATGACAGTAATTTAAGACACTGTCCGTCAGACGTCGGTGTCGCCGTTGCCGACTATCGCCCGTCATTCGTCGTCCGTCGTCCGTCGTCCATCGTTCGTCGATATTAAGGTCGTGGTCGTCATCAAGTCGAGCCGGTTTTGTACATACTCGTACATAAAGCCTAGTCGTGGCACAGCAAGACAAACAGTCAGCAAGACAGAGAGTCAATGGCGATATAAACAATGTACAATATACAGTGGAATAAGCTGACTGACTGAATGACTGCCTGATCACTTGCGGTAGTGGCGTTTCGGTTGGCTCCGTGGGCTCCGTCGGCTGTCGACCGTCAGCCGTCAATACCCATCGCAATAAATTTTGTACATTAAAGCGGCAGCAACGAGAAGTAAAACTGCACTGCTCTGGTAGAAAAGAAGCAAGTCAAAATAGATGCGACTTCCTACCAATCACTGCTACTTAAGCTAAACGTTGTTAAGCAGCCTTTGCGTCTCCACCTCGCACACTCTAAATCCCATACAATGATGCCCCTTTCAACAGTCATACCAACTGCATCCCCCGACGTGCTGAGTATTTGTTTGTCTGGCTGTCCGCTTGTTCAACTGTCCGCCTGTGTCCGCCTGTCCTTCTAGCTAGCTATTACTCTTCGACGGCAAACTCCAGTTGCACGTCTGTGCTGTTCATAATTTCGTTGGTCAATCGTATAGTACATATATTCCCTTTGCTGTCTCTGCCCCAGCGAGCGTCTTAATGCGCCTAACTCAGCTGCTTTGCTTATTCTTCTTAGGAGTACATCTTTCGCATGAATGTCTTCTCGGACAGATAGTATCACGAATGACTGATGAATACACCATTAAACAGATACAGATATCGGTGCCACTCAACGACGAAGTCAAGGAATGAAGACAAACAAAGTATCGCAGCGCTACAATACTCTTAGCAGAGGAGTCAACATGGTGTATTTCGTGTCTTGCACTGTCTGCGTGGATCACGACTGCATATACATATTTATGATATTAGCACAGACAGCAAGCAAATACAAGAAAAACTGTCAGAGGTAAGAAGATTTCGATAAAAAGCGAATAAACATAAACAAAAAAGTCTTGTATATTTTTTTTTACAGAATACAGAAATCGCTTCAAGCCCTCATTTGCAAGATGTCAGTAAATCTGATTCATTTCTAGGTCCATGTTTTAGAGGTTACGCATTGTGGACTGGTCTTGAGCGTGGAAAAATATCAACCAAATGCGCCGTGATTTAAATTTATTTTGGTCACATTTTTCTTAAAGGAATTCCGATTAACCTGGAAGCTACAATCGCATGAACTATAATTATTATGTTTTTTTCTTGAGTGTCGCTCTCTTAAGCGAGTGCGTTGTATTTTCTGTTAAGTTGACATTTACTTAATTCGCTAAGTCAGTGCTTAATAATAATAATAATTGCAAATATATTACAAAGCCATAGAAAAATACAATAGAATCATTTAAGAAGAATACATATGTATATACATACATACATACATATCTACACTAACAGTCATTTCAGTCTCGTTTGCATACGCTCTCGCAGGATTTTTCTATTTGTTTTTGTTGGTGAATTTTCACTTCGCCTTCCATAAATCTATCAATTTAAAAGCAACATTAATTAAAACTCATAAAAATGTGTATTAAAAACCAAAACCACATGTTTTGAAAAATATTTTGCGCTGAAGTGAAAAAAACCAAAAAAAAAGCGCACACTAACAGCTATCATAAATTCTAAATTCCAAAGCTTTTTAACGATAAATTCACACACCATTTGCCGTATTGAAAAACAAAATCTACGGAACGCTTCAAAAAATTATTCAAATAAAAGGCAAACAAGTGCTCGAAACTCCCCAGTTGCACAAGCAAGCAACGCGGAGATTATGTCAGAATGTTTCAAAGCAAATTCATGCATCGAAAAATGTACATACTCGTACATACACATATATCGAGCAAATCGTTTTGAGAGCAAGCAATAAAAAAATTGATCAAAACCATTAGAGCAGCACTAACTAATTGCACCGAAAATTGAAATATTTTTACTTTCTTTGCGCACAACAACATACATACATACATACATACACATGCAACGGTATTAATATTGAATACAACAACAAGCGTTTGTGCGAATATTTCGTTAGAAGCTTGCTCGCTTGCATGATGTACTCCTCTGGGCATTTTTGCCATCATTCGCTTTGCTGAGCTCACCGTATACCGAAAACGCTTTGAACCAAGGCAGTCAACAAACAATTGGAGTAAAATAAAAAAAAAAAACATGAAACAGGAGTTTTCAAATATTCTAGAATTTATGACGAGTATATAAAGGACAGCAACATGAACACGCAAAGAAATGTTTGAACGAAAATAATAACTGCAAAACAAAAAACAAAGTAAAAAAAAAATCACATCTAACAAATCCACTTCAATTCAATACAATTCAGTTCAATTGGTGCGCACCAAAAAAAAAAAACAAAAAAATGGAATTAAAATAAAATCAAAAACACGAATGCGGCCGTCAAAAAAAAAAGGAACTCACCAAATCAGGCCACTGCAGAAATAACAAAATAACACAACAAGCACTCTACTACAACAGCAACCAAAACACAATAGATACTCGAGCGAGCGCGCATATTAGCAAAGGGCGAATAAAGAGAGCGGAAGATAGGGGTACCCGCACAGACCAGTTAGCAACTGGAAACCTTAATAGAGGAATCCAAGTGCATTATGGCGTACTGACACACATTTCAATGAATCGTTCGCTGGATGGCGGAACAAAAGCGCAGCGGCAAATCAAACGACCTAGCAACAGAAGCCGCGTAGTCCAACTGCTGCTAACAACTTATACTAAATAGTATCAGAATTTATTAAAGGGAAAGCGAAAATAAGTCGTGTGGAGTTTGGATCTTTGTGAATTATTAGCTCTAAATCTAAAAATTCTACATTTTTATTTTCACTATGGAAGCTTCTTTTCTTTTAGTGAACCTTAGTCCCTTAATTTGACTCGGAGGTTTTAGAAAACTAAGAAGAAATGAAAAAGAGTAATGACAAATTAAGTGAGTTTTATAAAAGTTGGAAACTTGTTAAAATGTATTGCTAGTAAGCGTACATAGTTTTATGTTATTAAAAAAAAAAAGAGCGCACTGTGCTTTTATCCAATCTTACGTGGGTGGATTTAGTGCGAAATGCCAGTGTAGTTAAAATGGAATGAGTTCAGCGTGGGGAAAAGATGAAACATTTACTTACGAAAAACTTAAAAACTTATTAGTTTCGAATGATTGGACTTAGGCTTAGCCTTAACTTTCAGTATGTCTTACGCGAACTTATGACTATACCACGGAAAATTCCTGCGGGGCATTTACTCACAGTGTCATGAGTGAGCGCTTAGAAAAGTGACGTAACAAGCGGCGGCATCAAATAAATAATCATGAAATAAAAAACAACAAAATTGCTACTGCTGCTGCTGCACTGGAACAATGAACAATTTGCCTCTTGGGCTACAACAAAAACAATAATAAAAACAACGACAGGATCAACTGCGATACGTTGACAACCATGAAATACAATACAATGTTAAGGCAATGCAATAAAGGATTGCAAACGTATGAGATACGTACATACCATATGTATGTATGCATGTATATGTTATGTAAGCAGATATGTATGTTTGAACTTGGTACGCATGAAATGCATGACAATAGAATAGCGAATTTAATACAGAGACATACTTTTAAACTGCTATGCATATGAAATGAAACAACGAGTACTTACTCGAATGCATGTTTGTAGATACTACATTCGTGCATTGCTGCCCTATGAAGTGGGGTGGGCAACAACAACAAACTGACCACCACCATCAACATACGACTGGGCGTTTAATATACAAATTTGCAAAAGCAGCAGCGTCACGGCAGGCGAACGGATGTGCTGTAAGTAGGCAAGCTGCCATGAAAAAAAGGGGTAAGGGATGCGAAAGGAAGTCATTCGAAGGAGTAAATAACATATTCGTACGATTGTATGTAGATATGTATGTATGTATGTACATACCATATACATATGTAAGTATGCGAGCATAAAAATAGCCAGTCAAATTAAATGAAAAGAAGGATAATAAAAACCCAGATCTCGGAATTATTTTGCATTTAGGAGTAGCCAGCTGTGCAATATTGTGCGACTCTGCATGTATGTAATTGTGTGTGTGTGTGTGTGTGTGTGTGTGTGTCGTTGTTGGAATTGTATTGCTGCTATATTGCCATTGTCCTTTTTTGCTAGCGAAAAATGTCAGCACTTTCAACATCACATAGCCCCCGTTCAATCCATACTTGATCCCTATGGATATGCTGAGGGCGCGTTAAGGGATCTAATAGCTTTGAAACAAACCAAAAAAAAAAATGCGTAAAACAGTATAAAACTGAATAACAGCATGCAAATGAAGGAGTTGTGTAGCAGAAAGGATATGTGCGAGTGAAGTGTAAAATAAAGGGTGTGACAGGCAATGGTGAAGGTGTGAAGTTGATTTTGAGTGAGACAAAAATAGTAAATATCGTTTATCTATCTTACTTGATCAGGGTACTTTTTATGCAGATATTATCTAACGAACAGTGTTTGTATAATTCACTTTGGCGTATCTTTGCAGTGGAAAGAGGACACTATATTAGATTAACAGCCTTATTTTTCTTTTTTTTTGGCACGCTGATGTAAGTGGCATTCCAAGGTTAAAAAAAAAATGCCTCACAAGACTACTAAATAACAAAAAAAAAAAAAGAAATCGAAATAAACCGAATGGCGTGCTCGCAGCTAAGGGCGAAAATTATGCAACTTTTAATCATCAAAAGGCGTCAAAGAGGGTTGTTCGACCCAATATGTTAGATCTCAATAATCGATGTGATAAATAATCGTTGAGCTTCACTAGCTGGGCCTAAGTTTATAAATTCCGCACTTTGGTAAATCAAAAAGCACAACAGTCCACGTAAATTTGATCGCTCGTACCGTAAGATTGACTTTGCAGAAGCTTTTCTATTGTAAATTTGCTAAAAATTGAATGCAAAAAATGAAAAGAAAAAAAAAAGCATTTCAATGATATCGATTAAATGAAAACGATGAGTCAATAAAGGCAACGTACTCTCAACAATTTTATTATTCACTTCATGTCGACAATAATGATAGCGACAACTGTGAAAATAAATATCTACACATTCGAAAATAAAAATGCGAATCCACATAAATTTTAATAAGCAAGTTTATTTATATCTCTTTTTCTCAAATATTACTGTGAACCTTGAAGCGCACCTTAAGCAAAACTATGAATTTCTCCAAAGAGTGATACAGCTTCGAACATCAAGCTTGTGCTGTGTCTACAAAATCAAAAAAAAAAAAAAACCAATACAAACAACAGTGTCATAAAACAGGTGAGCGTCAGCTCGAGCTGATAGGCTCTTTAAAATTTACATTCACATTATCGGGCGAAAACAATGGGCTGTGAAAGTCATAAAGATTTAAGAGTATGGCAACGACAACAGCAGCGATAGACCGATACTTGCGAAAGGATTTGCAAAATGTTGAATAGCGAGTGGGCTGGTCAAAATTGGGAGATGGCACACGGACGCATGAGCAGGTAATCACATGAGCAACGCTGTTCAAACGAGCACAACAAAAGGCAGCACAAACTTTCATGGCGTATTAGCAGTGAGCTTTCAATCTCCATCAAAAAAAAGGTAAACATTGAAGTGGGCAATGAAGTAGAAGGATGAAGTTACATGAGGAGTGGTGCTGCGATGGCGAGTGGCAGGCTTGGACACGTATTTAGTATATGCAAATATAAGAGGGATAAAATGTGCTAAAATTTTTGCCGGCAGTGATTAATAGCAGTTGAGTTAGCAGATATACCATGAACATTTTTTTTAATTTGAAGAGGGGTGGCGAGGAGTTGTGAGTGGCTTGAGTGGCGTGCTAACGGTGAAGCAACACTGGCACATAATGCAATCAAATCACGTCAAAATCTAATCACTACTACTTACATGCATACACGTATTTGTGTGCTTGTACGCTCGTAGCACTTGTAGTTACATGCGCGTTTAAAATGCATATGAAAATTTATCATCGCATGCTGATGTTTTTGGTGCATTTGCATGTGCGCGGAAACGGCGGTGCTCGTGACATGGCTTGGTCTGGCATTTAAATGACAAGCACGCCCCACCGACACGCCCTGTCGCATAGCCGGCAGGAGCAGGCCACTAGCCACCACATACACGCCGCCGCGCCCTACACATACACGCACAGCGCATAAGCACACAAAGGTCGTGACCATGTCCAAACGCGCGCTGACGTGCCACATGACAAGGAAGGCCGGCAGGCAGGCAGGCAAGCAGGGGAAATTCTCGGCGTTGACCGCGGATTTCTGTTCCCTTTTACAACAACAACCTGGATTTTATTATGTTTTTTTTTTTTTGTTTTTTTGAATAAATTTACCTAGCAGCGCCACCAACGGCACACCAAAGGCTACTGGGCGCTTAAACTTAGCGCATGTTGAATCAATAAAGCGCCAACTACTTGCATGCAAGCGACCAAAGCACGCAACACATTTGCGCTAAACTCTCTCTGCTGCTGGCCACTGCGCCACTAGTGTACACTTATGCGATGTGTGGCGCCACAGCAGTGTGTTCGCGTCCACAAGCGCGCAGCTCCGCAGCAACAAATCCACGGAGCGGCAATGGTGGCTCAACAAGCGAATGCATTTTAATCATGCCACTTCCTGTAAGTGCTTAAGCTGAGTGCAGCGCGCTCCCTAAAAGGTACCATAAATGGTAACAACAAAAATATAGCTATACATTGGCGTTGTAAACTCAACGACGTGTTGCATACTGCGCGGCGCATTGCCAACGTTGACGACGGCATTAGCAGGAGTACAGCGGCAGAGCGGGCTTGAGGTGCTTTAAAGCTATTGGCCGATTAAGTGCTACGGATGGTGAAACGTTTCAGATTTGGAAGCTTACGCGTACGTCTGTTTTTTACGGTAGAACTTCGCTTCCTTCACGATTTCCATCTGAAAAATGTTCATACAAATAGGAAAGCACAAACCATCTTCTTTGCATGTTTATAATTTAATTTTAAATAGTTGTCCAAATTACCTGAACTAGTCTCAAAATGTTCCTGAATAGTTTGCTAAAACACTATTTATACACGGCAAAATATCAATAAAAATCAATAACAAGGGATAGTCGGCTAAAATGTCCAGGACATTTTTTGGTGCAGAACTAGATCGTAGAATTACCAAACTTCCATCTATATGTGAACACGGAATGTTACTCTATTTGTTATGAGCATGAAAAAGTTGTTCCTACCACCTCTCATAGGGTGCTAAAAGATATTGAAAAAATACCCAAGGGTAACCGTTACAAACTTGCTTGAGTTCACAACTCATGTTTCAAATGGATTCAGAGAATTTATGCGCACTGATGTTAGTAAAGCATTCGACAGAGTAAGTCACTCTTTACTGATCCATAAACTCGATCTCCTTGGTTTTCAACCTAATCTCCTTCGTTGGATATCTTCTACCACATTGACAGAACACAACGAGTTCTTTTTAAAAATAGTTCCTCCAACATTATTTATCTATTTTCAGGGGTCCCGCAAGGAAGTCACCTTGGTTCGATTCTGTTTTTATTTTTTATAAATGACATACCTTCTGTAATAAATTATTCAAACATTTTATTGTATGCTGATGATGTAAAACTTTTTAGATCGTATCATTCTGTTGAGGAAAGGTCCTTGCTACAAGCGGATTTAAATAGCATGGCTAACTGGTGTGAAATAAATTAGATGCCACTAAACCTTAAAAAATGTAAAGTAAAGTGCTTTTTTCGCAGGGCAGTTGAATCGGCTTCTTATGAAATATGTAACCACTCCTCGAGCAAGTGTTTAACTTTGTTGATCTTTTGGAAATACAATGGACCCGAAATTTCATTTTAATCTTCACATAAATATTACAGTTAACAAGGCCAAAGGGGTTTTTGCATTTATAAAACGGTGGTCAAAAGAATTCAAAGAATATGGATCTGTTGTTTGGAACCCGCGGTATCAAGTTCATTCCGACCTGACAGAGTCAATTCATAAACAATTTCTTATTTTTGCTTTAAGAAACTTTCGTTGGGATTCTTAGTACAACCTGCCGCCATATACTCGTATAAGTCATTTAGAACTCATTAATCTTCTTACATTTGCTAGTCGCAGATAAATGCAAGGCATATTATTTTTGGTCAAGTTACTGACAGGTTTGATCTCTAGCCCATCTCTTCTTAGCGAAATAAAACTAAACGTTCCCTCTCGAATTTCAAGACATTTCCGGGCTCTCTCTCTGAAGCCATGTCAAAGTAATTTTGAATTAAATGAGCCACTCTGTTCTTTGTGTCAGGATTTTAACACTCACTCCGGTTCCTTTGATATTTCAGACTCACTTTTTTACATAAAGAAAACTATACTTAATGCTCTAAATAATTGATGCATACATACATATGTATACATACATATATTACTATTCGGGCAGCTGATGAGCATTTGTTCTGTAGCTGAATAGTTTTAAATCTCGACACTTAACAAACCTCTGCCTTTCATGACTCGGCGCAACTTATATGAAAAAAAAAACAAAATACATTTTTTCTTTATATATCCGTGCGTCATGCGGATGCGCCCCTCGCGTCGGTCGGGCGGGTATGGAGATATTATTATTATTATAGAAAGATTAAAATTTTGACCGAGAGCATTTACATTTTAATAGTAATTTTGTATAAACCTTCTACTTTTTTTTTAAATAGGTGCAGTATATTCAAAAATTGTATCAAGTGAATGAACGTGGAGCCCCTTCAGGTATTTCGTGGATTGCCTTCATTTTATGGAGCAACACTTCAACGCTATGAGCGAAATTAAATTTAAGAGTGAGCTTGGCATAAGGGTGTGAAACTCACCTAACACTTAAGTTAAATATGTATCTTCTAGTGTATTATTGTAGATTCTACTGTAATGTAGAACATTTTGTCGAAGGATGCAAAAAACAACTGAACACAAACAATTAATATGATTTATGTGTTTCATCCTAACATATCACCTTTCAAATGGAATCTTTATGAAATTTTTTATAAAATATTTACGGAATTTCTTTATCAATTTGCAGGATGTACTCCTGCAATAGTTCATTAACGCAATACAACTTTGAAAACTGTACAAACAATCAAAGATACAACGCAATAAATCTTTTCCATGAAATTGTCAGAAATCGAGAGAAATTTGGGATAAGCATTGCGTTAAAATGACAAAAAAAATCAAATAAATGCGTGCCAAAGTACAAAGGAAACTCAAATGCAGGCAGCAAGGTAGTGTTTCACCCTCTGAAGAACGCACCACGCCATGCGCACGTGTGTGTGTGTGTACGTACAAAATATGAGGAAGTACAGTAATTCATAGGAAAGGTATTATAGAGGAGATTTATCAAGGGTTATAAGGTGGTTGCTACGAAAGCTAAGGGGGCTGAAAATCCGCGCGGCTAAGCGGCGGCTACCAACTCCTGTTGCGCACATAGAAGGCGCAGCGAGCAAGCAGCCTGTTGCCAAGTGTTGCTCGCCACAGGGCCGTAGCTGGGTGGGGGGATCAGCCTCACCTAGACTGGCCAGAGCACTAGATCTTGAAACAACTTGAGAAAATATGATTGACATTGCCATCTAAGGCAGAGTCCAATGTGGTATTGAAGTTGCTGACAAAGGAAAGAGACAAACCAGAAAACACAGGCAGCAGCGTTCTTAAGATTTTGTTCCCATATAAAAATGTATTTATGGAGAGATTCCGTCTGTTTGAAGCTTGTGAAACATTTGGTAGCTCTCTACATCAATTAACGAATGTGCGTTTTCTGCATTCGCATGTCAATGTCCGACAATTATATTTTTTGGCTTTCGAGTAACGAAGATTAGAATTTATAAATTTAGATGACATATTTTATGTTTCAAAATGCTTTAGATTGCTTATATTTATATTATATTACTTGACAGAGTAAAGTTTTCTTACGAGGGTTATTTAATTTATTTTTGTAAATAAAAATCTCCCCTGTACAAAGTTTGAGCACCCCCAATGAGTCAAACCTCGCTACGGCCCTGGCTCGCCACCAAATATAAAAAAACACAAGGACGTGCGCATGAATGCAGATAAATAAAAGCTAGGCGGGGTGGCCGTGTGGCGGTGTGGCAGGGTTGGCGATAAGAATATTCATAAACTTTTTTTTTTTATACTCGAATCCATTCGAAGTGGCACAAAGCGTACACATTGAGGGATGGAAAAGAGATATTAAATATAGAACAACAATGCCTGAGAGTGCTTGCAGGCCTTTGAAAAGCATGTTAAGGAGTTGTTCAAGTACTACGCAGTGGCTTTGAGTGAAGCAGCGTCAGCGAGGGTTGATTTCCCGCATTTCTTGTTGGGGTGGCTGCGTAGAGTGGATTGTGCGAGCGTCGAGCGGCAGTGAAGCAAGCAAAAGAAGATACGCAATAACTACAACCGTTACTGTGCGGAAATGTGTAGAGTTGGACAAAAAGGATACAAAAGGCGGAAGCAAAGTTGCAAGCGGCTTGGAAAAGCTGTGGAAAAGCCAATGGCAGGGTAAGATATTTAATGTAAAATGGTGAGTTGCACACATCGCACAGCACAGCTGAGGTAAGTTGTTTGTAAGGCGTTGCACAAATTGCGTCATACTACGATTTTTCGGCGGCGTAAATCGCTATAGTTGCACAGCACCGCAGCGAAAAAGAAACACAATTGACAGTGGAAAAGTGGAAAGTGAAAAAGTTTGTGCACAAGGACAATAACTTGTCACGAAGAGGTTATTCAACTTTCTGGCCGCGGCCAGCGCCAGGGAGAGAACATAAGAGCGTACATGGCAAGCCGATAAGCGTGAAAAATTTTATTGTACAGGTCGGAAAATCCAAAGGAGTGTGTACACATATGCGCTGCAAACATTTATGCTTATGCCCCGCTGTGTGGCAACATGTCATCGACTCTTTTGTGCCAGAGAGCAAGTTTTTGAAGCAGGACATGCGTGTCCTGTTAATAGTTCATGTAACTTTAAACGCATAACGCTGCAGGGAACAATTTAACCCCGACGTAAGAAAGCAACACGAAGCGTGGGGAGCGGGATTGGGGGGGGTGACATGCGGTGGCTGAGCGGCCTTTGAAGATGTCATAAATTGCGTCTTAAGTTTCCGAAAGAAGGGCAGGACAGAGTTTTTTTTGTTTTGTACTTTAACTCAAACAAAAATAAACACACACACACACACACACACAAATAGGCAAATTGCAAAGGAAGTGAAACTAAGTATTTAGCGCGTGATTTATGAGCGCTGACGTTGTATGAAAAACGAGGCATTTGCGTGCGTGTGTATGTGTGTTCGCCTGCTGCACGTGCAATTGACGTGTTAAATGAAAATTATAACTTTTGCATACAATTTTCCGTTCTGCCGCAACTAACGCACCGCCTGCATATGCGTTCCCTTTGTTCTGTTGCCGCGCGCATTTTCTTGACTTGACTTTTTTTTATGCGTCATTAAAAAATTGCCATCTTAACGAGTGTGTCGTGTACGCATCAGAAATTCAGGCCATAACTGTGGCTGGGTGCACGCCCATTTTATGCCACAATTTGGCCGCCAGTGGTGCGTAATTGCGGCTTTTGCTATAAATTTTTCCTCTGCCGACGCACTATAATACGATATATGTCGTATGCATGCGACCTACCACCTACCACCCTCCCATCCCGCAGCCATTTGCCATAGCTGCAGTAAATTGAGATATGTTTGTTTGCTAGTGCGTGATTGTGTTTGCATGTTGTACTTGTATTTCAAAATACGCAATTAAAAATGCACACGCTCACTTACACAAGAACTCACACCAAATGAGGAGGCGCGCGCACACCCTCTCACACACCCTTGTGTCCTCATCGCCGGAGATTTCAACGCATGGCAGTGTCCATTATAGGATACGCTGATGACATCGCGGTCGTAGTGGTCGCAAAACACTTAGTGGACGTGGCGCGCTTGAGCACTGAAACCATAGAGTCTGCCAAAACTTGGCTCCAAACAGCAGGATTAGAATTAGCGGAACATAAGACCGAAGCGCTGCTAATGACCAGCCGGAAAAGAGTTGAAAATATTCAGATACGAATAGGAGGTCACACCGTAGAATCCAGCCCAACTATCAAATACCTCGGTGTCATACTCGACCGGCGTCTGAGCTTCAAAGAACATCTGAATTATGCTAGCGAGAAGGCGAGAAAAGTCAGCACGGCTCTGGCAAGACTCATGCCAAACATAAGAGGTCCAAAACAAGAAAGAAGGAAACTGCTTGCAACGGTCAGTTCGTCCATCCTGATGTACGCGGCCCCAGTATGGGCAGTCGCTACTCCAGTAACCTCATACATGAGAGCTACAGCCTCAGTGCACAGACTAGCGTCACTAAGAGTATGTTGCGCGTTCGTGACAGTGTCAGACGAGGCCGCAAATTTGCTAGCTGGAAGATGTCCTATAGACATAGCTGCCAGAGCAGCAGCAGAAATCAAGCGCAGCCCAAGCGATCGCAGCAAAATATTGCAACAGAGCATCGACGAGTGGCAAAAAAGGTGGGACTCCTCCTTGAAAGGACGATGGACAAGGAAATTGATCCCAAAGGTAGATGACTGGATAAACAGGAAACACGGAGATACTGATTTCTACCTCACGCAGTTCCTCACCGGGCATGGCTGTCTCCGCCAATACTTACATAAGTACAAACATGCCGATAGTCCCTACTGCCTACATTGCGACGGGAAAGTTGAAAGCGCAGAGCACATACTAATGGACTGTCACAGATTTAGTAATGAACGCAATTACCTGCAACAATACATAGGAGAAGCAGTGTCCCCCGAAGGCTTGCTGAAGGCCATGTTGTCCGAAAACGACGTATGGAAAAAGTGTGCAGACATCATCACGTTAGTCATGAAACGCCTTAGAATAGACAAGCGAAACGAAAATCGCGCAGTGTAATAACGCACGCTGAGTGAAGACGAAGAATAACGTCCAGTGCCTGCCCTGCGAAGTAATATCGGAATTGATAGTCCCGCAGGGGTGCCACAGGCCCAGCGTACGAAGGAGGTTGGGTTTAGTCCGTAGGTGCCTGGAGGCAAATCGGGCATGCGGGCAGCACGGGCTGCTCGTATCTATGAAGATTCCTCCTCCCTGGTCGTAACCGAAAAAAAAAAAAAAACACCCTTGTGTCCATCGACATATGCAAATACCGCAGCAGTTATTTGCCCATAAATTCACATCATAATTATTTCGCCATCACACGTTTTTCCATTTATGTATGTCCTTTTTATGCCGCCACTCCATTTTCGAGCGCGCCGCTTGCCCCAGCCACCTCGTCCGGTTCATCGCATTTCTGCACTTTTTTCCGCCGCAATTTAATTTACCAGCCAGTCTGCGTACACAACTCACGCTCGCGTCGCTCGAAGGCGATGTGCGTCCACTTCCGTTTCCGGTTGTTATAAACTTGCGTCAAAGCCATTTTGCCAAAGCTGCGGCCTCGACACATATACATACTCGTACATATATGGTATAAATTTACCAACAATGCGCATTGCAATCAGTGCCTTAGTGCGACGTTAGAATTTTCACGGCAATTGCTTTAGTATTTCGTTTATTTCTGTTGTCATATGCGCTAACTCATAGTTGGTTCGTTAGTTTGCTGGTCGATTGTTTTAATTGTTGTTGTTGTTGTTGTTGTTGTTGTTGTGGTTTTATCCACATATGCCACACATGCTCTGGAATGTGCCAAGCAAATATATCTGCACTTCAGTCCGCATTGTATTGGCTCGTTTTACCAAAGCACTGGTTCGGTTATGTGAGTTGGTGTATAAAAATCTTTGAACTTAAAGCGCTTGGACGCGGAATAATATTCAACTGGCGGAAAGTTTGTTACATTACATAAAGACTCAATTTTAAATGGGATGTAGGTTGAGCAAGTTCAAACTATTTGCTTTGCTGGCGCTTTAGTATTTTAAATACAGATTATAATTTGAAATATTTTTATTATTATTGCAATAACAAAACTAATTAGAACTAGTTTTCTACCAAAAAGATACACATTTTATTTGGTAAATATTCTCTCGTTGGTGTATATTACGGGGGCGATGCGCACATGCCCTACAGTCGCGATGGAGGTCATCCTAGAGCTAGAGCCGCTCCATCGGACCATCGACCACGTATCAAAGAGAACCCTATTTAATTTCTACAAAGAGGGGTTTGGCAGAGATATTGTTTTGTCGTGTAAGGCAGGGGAGGCGCTAATCTTCCAGCTCCCGCTGGCGAGTCTCCACCGTGATGACCTGCACAAAGTAATAACCTTTGACAGAAGGTTTGAGCTAAAAATTCATAGCAAAGGCACCTGAGGCGCTTCAACTCTAGATCACCACATCCGGGAAAGCGCTCTGCTGGTTCTAAGACTCCGGATGGCATTGGAGCGGGCGTCCATGCTCCCAGATCAGAGGTCTCGGATCCAATGGGGGCCTTACCTAGCATTTTTCAGGCGGAGGTCTGTGTGCCGAGATAAACCTGCGTAGAAATTACAGCAGTGAAATAATCCTAATTTTAAGCGATAGTCAGGCGGCGCTCAGAGCTCCCTCATCATACGAAGTGAACTGCTCGTTATTGCTTCAGTGCATAGTGAGACTGAACGCACTGGCGAGCACCCGGTCATATGGTGGTGGAAGGCAACGACGCGGCTGACTTGCTAGCTGGGGAAGCGGCGATCACCAGTCCTATTAGATCCGAGGCGTTTCTGGCGATAGGACCGGGGGCGGTAAGAGAAGAGCTTAACAGGGAGACAAATTGGTAGAGAAACCTACACTAGTTTAATGTCGCCGATCTCAGACAGTCCTAGAGTATCCTCGGGGGGTCCAACCTAAAACGGCACAAGCTTCGAATGGACCTTCCTAGGGAGAAACTGAGAATCATTACAGTCTTTCTGATGGGATATTGCATACTAAAAGGTCACCTACACAAGCTGGGAAATTGGTCGAGCGATCTATGTCGCTGCTGTGACTCGGCAGGAGAGACCCCACACCACCTACAAGCCTGGGTCGGCCGTGCCCGGGAGAGCAATACGTGTAATCCCTAACCCCGACGACCATCCTGAGATTTCTGGAGGTACTGGGGATGGCTGAATGTTTGTGATGAGCTTTGTGGGCACAATAGATCAACTGGTCGCAGAGCATATCTCTCTTAACATCTATCTATATATCTCTATTCATATAAACCAAATCTTTACTTACATTAGATTATGCCACAGTGCTGACTGCCGGCTCTCTGCAAAAAAAAATATGCCCCGACTAGTTCATGTGGCTTTTACTTACGTACATTATCAAAAGTTAATCTCTAATCTTACTTTTCTACATTACTCAATAGTTAATCTCTAATCAAGTTAATAACTCATAGCTGTCTGTCAAATTTAAATATCTTCATATACGCCGCCACGCATTATGACGTCCATCATAATCAGTGACTAACATTTGAACAGTCAGCAAGCCACGCCCAGCAGTCGGTGAGCGCCCACAGCGCGAAAGTAATGGGCGCCATTTGCAAGTACACATGTCCATACTTACTTAGTGGCTTGTCTTCTTGCATATAACGAGCGAAACGTTACTCATTTTCGCATTTATCAGGACAACTTGAATGTTGCTATCATTTTACAAGCGGCGCGGCAGCATGTCAACTCGCCAGCTCATGCCGCAAACAAATGTGTGCTTGTAGTGAAATTCGAAACAGAAAAAACTTATGTTTGCCACTGTTTGTGCGAGTGTTGGTGTTTTGGGGAAAAATGTGTTGCATGTGTGACAAAGGCATTGCTACTGATTTGGCATTTGGCAGTGAAGTGAATGTGTGTGTGTGTGTGCGCCCGGCCGCTTGCCACTCACGATCGGATAATATGCAGCATGTTTTTTTGAAGGAAACATATCCGCATCACTCATACGCCCTGGTGGGCTGCCACATGGCGTTTGCTTTGCACTTGCGTGTGACATGAAATGAAATCCCGTCACCTTTTTCGCTTCGCTTTGCAACAGCCAAGCGACTGAAAATGATAGAGTGTCTGAGTGATAGGCAGAATGTGATGTGTGTGTGTGTATGTGTGTGTGTTGGAATGTAATGTGCGCATATTTGTCTGTCTGCATTACCTACGAACTTTAGCCCGAAACGCACTCACATCCATTTGCCGCATGTATGCACAGACATTTTTATGCCTCGTGAGACTCGTGAGCTCTGCGCCTGTAATTTTTTTACATGCAAATTTAATTTAAACGCGCATATACTCTTGCTGTTATCAACATTTCCCGCGCCACCATGTTTTCTTGTTTTTAGTTTTTTTTTTTTGTGTGTGTGGTACAAAGCGCGCGCCATTACTTTCGTCATGTAATCATTTGCATTGCAATTCATTTCATTTTGAGCGCACGTATTTTAACCATTTTCTACATTTTTCACTTTTTATGTTCATTAATTTTTATTTTACTTTTTTATTTTACCATGGCGGCAGCAACAGTTACAATACTTTAGTCATGTTTGCAAATGCTCCACATGCAACAGCATATTCGCGCGCCGATGAATAGCGGCATTTAAAGCGTCAACTTGTAAACGTATGTATTTAATTACAGGCTCATCCCCTAGACATGTCTGAGCGCTTAACCTGAAGGCATAAACACTGATGGCTAATTGGTATGTTTCCAATGAACTTGGAACCATTACCAGTTGCTCTTTTACGATTTTTGCAAAGTGTTGTTGTTACTTGTTGCTATCTAAGCAACTGCCAGGGAGCATGTTAATATTTCCTAGAATTTATCAAGAGAATTTTTTGTAAAATTTGGTTTTTTTTAAACTGCGCAAGTTCGAAGCTGCGCATTCGGAACATATTTTGATTACAGATGTCGTGAGTCACAATAACAAAAGCGCATTATTCTTCCAAACCATCCAAATAAGAAACCTTAAATTGTTTTGCTGTGGGCTTGCGAGCGTTGTTGCAAGGGTGCAGGTGTTTGATAAACGATATGACAATGTTCACCTCTACCCTGCACCAACAATTGTGTGCAACACATTTTCCATAGCTGCCCGCTAAGTATTTAACGTGCGTGGCAAGTTGCAACACGCCATGCAATATTGTTTTGCACGCTGCTGCCACTTTGTGGACTCCTTTCATTAAACGGGTTGTTCTCACATTGCGTTTTTTTTTTTTTTTCTTTTCTTTTTGTGAGTTTTTCTCCTTCTTTTAATTTTCTACTGTCACTGTCACTTGTTAGCTGTTTGTTGTTTTGATTGCCCACTTGCGTGTAGAAATTTTCGCTTGTTGCTCGCGAGTACGCCTTCAACCCCAACACACCGCCTCCGTCCATTTTTTTGTTTTTTTAATTTAATATTTTTTACTCCGCCTGCTGAGTGGCTCGTCGCCATGTCGCTGCGTTGTTGTCAATTGCCATCGAGGGACAGCTGGGCGACAACTATTGATATTTACAATTAACACGTTCCATGTTCAACGGCTGCGTTCAGTATTTCATCGATAAACAATAAATTAAATACATTTATAAGGTGGGTGTCAATTAAATAATTACATATAGACGACAACAAAGTAAACTGCTATAGACAATGTAAATATGTACATAGATTGGCGAGCATAGAACACCAGGTGAGCACGTTCCTCTATAACCTTCGGGGCGTTGTTATGACAAACAAGCCAGCAGACACAGCCATATTCTCGAAACGTTATTGATAACTAGTTTATTTCACTATATTATATACATGTACATATCTATGTATATTGTTTTAAAAAAAAATGGTATTTATTTTTTAATTAACATTTACATAACGTCACAAATAAGTGCTAATAATTGGAAATCAACGAAAGCTTTTAAGTTGCGAGTAAAGTTTCATTTAACAAAATAGCTAGCGTTGTTTTTAAACAGAAGAAGAAGAAACGCAGTGGCTAATTAAGCAGTGAATTTAGTGAGTTTTTTATGATAAAAAAATTTTTTTTTAAATATCGGTTGCTTTTATATTACTTCATCATACTTTCAGGAAAATATAATTTCTCATTTAGTTTGAGTCGTTGTTGCCAAGCTACATTTGAACAAATACACGTCAATAATTTCCGCAGATATCTCAATTACTAGATGCTCACAATATAACGCCGGTAAAATGCCGAAATTTACTGATTTTACTGCAGATAGAAAAATCTTTAATATCCTTGGTTATATTTCGCCAATGGTATTGTAGAAAGACTGACTGATCATGCAGAACGATTTAAAAGTGTGTTTAAGAAAAAAGGTTCGTTTGTTTACACTAAAAGAACATGGAAATTATTTACCATTTAAGTACCACCGATGGCGATATTGAGCATTCGATAAATTTCTCAACTGCTTGCAATACCTTTCTTCTCGTTTGGGCATTGATTTTTCAGTTCTTAAAGAGATTTAATTAACTTTTTCTTTTATTAAAGCGACAAAGACAACATTTAAAGCATTAAAGAAAAACAAATTTTCTATTGAGTCACCAAAAAATAAATTTTTAAAAGTAAGTATCTTTGAATATATATTTTATTAATATGCTATGTACATATATCAGTTTTCACTGTTGCCATGCGCTATTTTCTTATATTTATTATTTGAAACTGGTTTATTAGTTAATCACAATACTAGTGATGATCTAATGCAAAAGTAATTAGCAACCCAAAAGCAGTCATTGCTCGTCGAACCACAAGCTAATATGCCGGTAGGCGCACCAAAAAGCAAAAAAATAAAAAAATAAAAAAAACTCAAACAAAAACGAAAGTGATTGTTCAGTTAGCAATACAAAATTCTTACAATATTAAAAAAATAAAAAATAAATTTAACAAAGTGGAAGCGAAAAGGAAATACATTCTCATTTGATTTTTTATTTAAGTATACTAAATCTACATACATACATACACATATGGATATACATATGTACATATTCTTCTGTGTCAGAGTGAGCACTCAAAAATGACTAATGATGCCGGGTTAAAGCGTGTACAGCAATTAAAATATGCCAATAGATATACATATGAACGTATGTATGTGTGTATGTTTGTAAACGCTCGATTATACACTTTCGTACATTTGTGTGCATGTGAACAGTTGTTTGGCAGTTTATTTCAAAAACCACATAAGTAAAATCAATAAAATAAATAGTATGTCGAAATAAGTTAACAGCTTTCGTAGGCTCTAAGAAACAAATAACGCTTATATAACATTTATTACCGCAACAGTCATTTCCATCGACGCCAAAAAACCTGCCACTTTTTTTGTGCGCACGCGAATTTCCTAAAATGGCAGCTACTAGGCGGAGTGGGATGAAGCGTTATTGCTGTCATGGGAAGCTGAATTTTTTTGAACTGGCATTTCACACAACCACTGACAGTAGCTGAGTGTTTTTTTTTTTTGCTGCCTTCTGCTATTGTGTTTATTATTGCTGTCGCTGTCAATTGCATTACACAGCAAGCTTTTGACAATAATAAATTTCCAATCAATTAACTCATGTCTGCTCAAAAAATCTCTACTAATCTTTGCCAGCGCTAAAAGCCCCGCCACAATGCCCGCTTGCTCTAACTGGCCGTACAACGCTTTAGCTTAGCACCGAGATGCTAACTTTTTACCAGCCATTCCCAAATCACTTTTGCTTTGTTAATTATTATTATATCTTTTGTTTGGGAATATTCATTTTTTATATGCTGACACAAATTTGTAGTTTTTGGTCAAGACGACTTAACATGGCTATAAAATTAAGCAATACAAAAAAAAAAAAAAAATAATACAACTTAATACATACATATGCATATATGTATGTAAGCATACAAAAGTCAATACTCGTATGTATGTATATATAGTATATTTAAACGTTATAAGCAAATGGTTATACTTAGCAGTGGAAAATTTTTAAATTAAATATTTTATGGCTAGTCAACCGACGAAAGTTTTTGTGGATTTTTTCCAGCTTAAATGTTTAGTTGATATTGAACGCAAGCAACTTTTTGAACATTTTACGCTCATATAAATGCAACTAGAATAAAAAAGTAATTTATTCAAAAGAAGAAAATGTTGTGGCTAGTTGAGTACTCGTATAATTAACTAGACAGCTTCCAAAAAAAATATAGCATAAATCGCGATTGTAAATTTTGCAATCATAAATTATGTCATAATTTGTGAAAGTGATAAACCGAAATTTCGATATTGCGCCAACACAATGCCACTCAGTCAATTGATTTTTCAATACAAATACCATTGCGCATAATTAGAACGTTTACAATTAATTTACAAGCAATATTTATTTTAAAATGATACTAATAAAAACCACTCAAGTTTTAGAAAACATGTCTTAAACTTTTATCGAAATATCGAACTTTTTAAAAACTAATCTTAGAACTTTTTTGGGGTTACAAATATGAGGGCTATTAAATTTTAGTAAATGGTATCGCGTGCCGTGTGGCATGTGGCACCGTCTTGTTGAAACCACATGTCAACCAAATCCAATTCTTGCATTTTGGGCAAAAAAAAGTCGGAAATCATCGCACGGTACCTTGCTTCATTGACTGTAACGTTGCGATTTTGACATAAGGCGATCTTCATTGACACTGGCGGATACAACAGCAATATTCTCCTCGGTACGCACTCTCCGCACACGGGTCGGTGGATTAATGTCCAATAAATTGAAATTGGTGTGAAATTTGGTGACAATGGCTTGAATAACCTGTTCGGTGGGTCCATTATGACGACCATAAAATGGACATAATTTGCGAAACACATTTTTCACAGAGCACGAATTTTGGTAATAAATTTCGATGATTTGCAAGCGTTGTTCGTTTGTTAGTCTATTCATGGTGAAATGGCAAACCTTACTGCGCATTTTTTTCACTGACACATGTCACGAATCACGTGTGATCTGTCAGAAACTTGACATCGAAAAACCAAATAGCAAAAAAATCACCTTTTATTACAAAGTGCAAGTCTCTACAGAAGACCACAAAAATTTTAAGCAATTTTTTACTGACGCTCTTTTGCAATAGCTTTCATATAAAATATAATCGCGGTTTTGCGTTTAATGACAGTTAAAACATTGTCAAAAATCAGTTATAACTTGTGGACATTTGAAACTTGCACTTTTTCGCACTAAAATTTAATGAACCAAAAAACTGCTTACTCAAAAAATTCTAAAAACTTTTTTTTAAAAAGTATGAAATTTTTATACAATTTTTTTAAATCATTGTACATTTAATAAGTAGTTAAAAAATAGGTGCTAATGTTTTTTCTTAAAGAATTAATATTATTTTACTTTAAAAATAATTTTAATTTATTAGACGAATAATCAAGTACCCACAACTGTCAATACGTGTTCGTGCTATAATTTGTAAATAGAGTACACATAAATTCGGGCGACGCCGAAGTTTTTTTTAGACCATTAATTTCTTGTAAATAAAATGCAAATTTTAAGTACCTACAAATTACCTTAGATTTTTGTTAATTTTTGTATTAAAGCTCTTCAGTTATTTCCGCCATAAACACATGTTCGCGTTTATTTTTTATAACTAAAAGTGTTGCGCGCTGTTATTAAAAAAAAATCAACATTAGTTATCGTGAGCACGGAAAAACACCCAGATGCACAGCAATGGCTCAGTCGATTCCTCTATTCATTTAGATCATTTTATTTTGCGCTCGTGTATGTCTCTAAGCATAAATCTGGCTTCCTTAAGGCTGTTACAACAACGGTTTTGCGAACGAATTATTTTATATCATTGTATAGAAGTAGAGGTATTTCTAGTAAATTGAAATGCATGTTACAAACACACAAGCGTTTATGTTCATTCTCTGGCTGATTTTTCAATGCCTGCACACTTTTCCTTCCCATATGAAATGTGTATGCTCTTTTTATGTATCGCTGTAAAGATAACATCGAGACATTTGGTATACTCTAACTTCGCTGGAAACTGACAATTCCAAAGAATTGTTCTACTAGCACAAACCCAATAGAATACAATAGTTTAACTAAAACTGCTATAAATTGTACGCACAAGAAAAATAAATCTTTGAATACCAGTTCTTACGTAGCTTAATATTCGAAGGTACTTACGAAGATTGTTTATAATTGTGGCAATGCGTCTGTGTAGTTTCCAAAAACTATCGTTGTATATTTACTTAAATCAAAATTTACGCAAGAAACGAATACATATTTATATACAAATTTACATACACATACATAAATATCTACATACACATATAAGATGAGCGTGTTTGTGCCCGATAACCCACAGTCCTGAAGCAGCAACAAAAAAACTACTAACAATATGTAATAAATTCGAGCGCATGAAAATCTTCCTATCGAAATTTGCCTGAGTTTATCTATAAATGCAAGTTTGTGGAAATTTTCAATTTATATCAAGATGCAAAGTCGAAATTTCAAAGCGAGTTGCAACCTCGTACGTGTAAGTACACGAAACTGCGTCCACAACAGGCAGACGTTGCTTCAATTGGGTTGTGTTGGATTTGCTTGTTGTTTGCATCTGCCGCGCGTGACTGGTCGACTTGCCAGAGAGTGGGTTGACGGGACGGTTTGGATGCCCGGATGACTGTCAGTGCCGGTGGGGGGCCGCCCGACCGCACGTTCTTATCGCAAATCAGTGAAGCGGTCGGCAATAACTATCTTGCATATGTTTCCATGCAGGTCTGTATGCCTGTGTGTAGTAGCAACAAACATTCTCGAAAATTAATTAGCTCACATGCTCAAATGCGCGTATGTGAGTGTTGGTTTATAGCCTCTTGGCCGCCGCCGTCTTCCGCATTGAGCTGCCACCAAAATGAAAAACCGGCAGCTATCGCATTCGCAGCCGCTCCCCAATTTTAAGATTCAACGATATGAAAACTACTTACTTTTATGCCACTCCGTGTGTGTGTTACTGTGCACGTTAACCCGGTTACATGCACATTAGAAGCTGCCGAGATAACGCTTATAAAACTAGATGCTCAGCTCAGCTTTGTTGATTTTGGTTGGCATGTAAATTTGGTAGGTAGCACGCAGACTTTCGGGTGCGGCAAAAGTGCAATTGAAATTGGGCTAATATTTTTAATTCACTTCACTCCTATTTTTGGCTATTACAACTTAAGCTCTTATCAGCCGTCTTTCATCTTTTCGCCGGCTACTTGCTCGCATCTCTGTATTGGCTCTCTAACTGGTTGGCGGGTATGGAGGATGTGAGTTGCCAGCAAATGCTTGTAGATGTACTCGTAGCTTGTTAAGCCGCTTTTCCTATCTCGCTTGGCCTTAACAACGAAATGCTAATGTTTTATCGTAATTGAATAAGTCCACACCCAATTTCCGGGAAAGCCACAGCTAACTGCGCATCAATGTTTTAAATTTATATAAAAAACGTATGTGCGTGTGTGCAGTTTGGCTTCGATGCTGGAAGGGATTGTGAGCAAGCGCTTTTCTTTTGAAAATTTCTAATACAAAATTATAAAATAAACATGTATTTATAGTACATATACATATGTATGTATGTAGACCATATGCATAACTTTGATGTTGAACAACTAACTTTGGTTTGGGTAGCGTTTACTTTCGCTCTAATAATAACACTGACTTACAAAATAACCCTTCACAGCTGTACATAAATAGTATGAAAAAAGATAAGATCCACTGTTATGTGAATTTATATTCGCTCTGTTGTACTTAGATGAGTACGAATACGAATATTAATCTATCGAATATGAGCGCTTATATCGATAACTTTAGTTTTTCTATTAAGACTACAAAGCGGGTAGCAAACAAAATAATGATGACGAAATTTATTCATTTAGAAATTCATAATCACCTTATCGTGAGTTTCGCCGAATAAAAATTCAGCCGACATTTTTTCATTCGTCCGGATTGAATCCGCCTATTGTGAGTTTCACCCGGAATAAATTTCGCTTCGAAAATTCGAACATGGAAATTACAACTCTGAAATGTGTATACTTGAAGTGTAAAAATATCAAATAATTCAAAGTCAATAGTAATTTGACAAAATTTATTAATTTTCCAGATCTTTGAAATATAACAGTCAATAAAGAATCATTCAAGTATTTATTAGATTTGTGCTAAACTCTTCAATAGTCCGCCAGTTGGGATGCGTGTCTGAGATTTTTCTGTGAAGGTGGGTACTAAACAGGTGTAGCTAACAGTTTTGAAATTGGGCTGACGCAATCGTCTTTTAGTCAGATTATGTTAAAAATGTCAAAATTAACGAGTCCATATTATTCCACAAGTTGGAAAAATGGCCTACGCTGGAAAACATACCGCTTTTGGCCAGTCCAAGTCTATTTTCCATAAAAAAAATGTATATTTCTGCGTACATTTAAATATAAATAGTTTACCCTTTTATATTCGGACTAATTTTCCATTGCAGGCCTCAAACTATGCAGCTCTATCCTTAGCTGTTTTCATAACTCAGCTCCATTATGTTTGTTTTCTTTGACAAATCCTCTTGCAATATCCGATTTTTCCTATATTCTACCTAATGTTATCCCTCTTTGAACTTGGTTTGATGTTTTGTTCCTGGAATATGCGATGTTATTTAAAAAATTTTAATTAAATTACTTACATTTTTAATCCGCAAAATTACTCTCCCCTCAAAAAATAATAAACAAATTCAACTAATCCGCCAACTATTTCCGCCCGAAATTACTGTTGCCGATAAGGGGAAACAATGTTTGAAAGCGGAAAATTTCCGCCAAAAATTTATAATAAGCGAACAGTGAAAAATGAACTGTTTTGAGCGAAAACGAAACTCACAATAAGGGTAAAGGGAATTTAATACATCAAAGGTAAAACGAAAGTGCATATTCTGGAAGTTAATTCTTCATTGGAGAAACTTTCAGGAATGAAATTTCTACTAAAGGGAAGTTCAACTGAAACGAATCACTTCTTTACTTTGCATTTTTTTCGCGCATTTCTTCATCAAAATTAGGTTTTCTCGTTTTTCCACTACAACTCTGTTATTTTTTGGCAACCTAAAAAGTTCTCACTTGTTAATATTTACTTACTTACGAAACTTATCTTAAATACTCAAAAATCATACCTTGCATTGTCGATGTGCAGTCAACTGAACAAACCTACTACAATTATTGTTAGAATATACTACTATGTTACATACACAGTGTGATGAAACCAAATTAACCACGAAAACGCATTTGTGATTTTCACACTCAGCTGCCAAAATTAATGTATTAAATGATCCGTATGTGTAAATGCTTGTAAGCGCTATTAGAGGTTGTTGAAAGTACGTGAGTTTGTATGTAAACTTTCGAATGGCAACGTTTTGCCACTGCCACTTCGGCATATTCTTCTTCTGCTTCAAGCGCAACGGCAACATTCAGCCCCAAACCATTTTTCTATCTACCCACACCTGCATACATACATACAAACATATATACATACATACATACATACATTTGTATGTACATACATATGCACGAAACATTTTGTATATATTAGAGTTAGTAAGTGTAAGTTTTCACTCAAGCAATTTATCAACTTACCTGTGACACGCCATATAAAGTGTGAAAAAACAATAACAAAAACAATTGCATGCATAAATACTATGTTTGAATGTGATTGTATGATCTCCTCTTCTTCTTCTTCGTCTTCTTTTTCTTTTTCTTCTTCTTCTTCTTCTGCTTCTTCTTATCAGTGATGTAAAGACCGCAGAAACCATAGCAACTGCTTGTCGGTCATTGAGCGCTTCCTTTGTTCGCCATACAACTTTACAACGCAACTCCAACAACTTTTGCGGTGTTGGCGTTGTGTTGTTGTTGCAATCTTTCCCTTTGTTAACGCTCATCTATTTGTTTGTAGGTGTGTCATTACAACAGTTGCCACCTTTGTTTGATTTTGATTGATGTCTCTCAAATCAGGTTTTAATGATATTTAATGCTGAAATTAATTAATTTTAAATTAGCTCACAAACATATGCTGCCCTCGTACAATTGTTCATATATGTACAGATATGTACATACAAGCATATGTACCATGCAATGAGTTAATGACCCAGCAGTAAAGCGAAGTGGTCGGGATATCAAGTACATACTATAAAAAAATGATTTGTCGCTTAGATTGGCTCTCGACTTATTGCCTCACATATATGTATGTATGTATGGTATATTTACACGAAGCTTTTTGTTGTCCTTTTTTTAAATCCAGTTAAGCCGTTAACAGAAACCACAAACGTACTATGTCAAATTGCGTTAAAAATAAATAAAATAAAATTTCTTAGAACTTTGTAAATGGAAAAAAGTGCAACACATTAATACGAACAGCATAAAAAAAAATTATAATTCTAAAATATATCTATAATTTTTAATATAATTGAAGCTTCGATTATTGAAAACACGATTTAAGCAAAAAAAAAATCTGAAAATATTTTGAAAAAAAAGTTTATAATTTTTATGCAAACATGTTAATTTTGTTTACCGTGTAGATAAAGATTAATTTGGAAAACACACCGTCTTTAAATTAAAAAATATTTAAAATGTTCATCAAGTGTCACTTCGTGCCATTTTTTTTCCTCTTAAACATTCAGGCATTTATTGGACTATGTTTTATGCAATCAGTATAGAGGTCCTCTATGACACTCCTCCGATATTCATTACAACAAATTTATATTCGCAGAAACAAATAAAGCGTTAAACACCAAGTGGATTTTATGTACATATATTTAAATTATTTTTTACTTATGCAACAAAATATACGCGCGACAAAAGCACGACAGCCAACTTATACAAATACCTGACAACTACTATTCACATATTGATATGGATATTCATACACACATACATACTCATATCATGTAGGTACGTACATATCTACAAAAATGTGCGTCCAAATGTGTTTTGCCTTTGTTTGGAACGTTTGTGGCTTTTTGCTTTGTTGCGGTTTTTCTAGGCAATTTTCCATTGTAGCCTTTGGGTCTTGGAAAAAATTGATTGAAATTTGAATACGCACAAGTGTATCACAAATATAAAAGTGAGTCCGAAGATTGAAGGCGTGATTAAATTTTTTAAGCTCTATGACTTCAGTCTTGCCTGAGCTAAAGTTTCAGAGAAAATATACCAAACATATAGCGTAGGAATATCTATAAATATTATTATAAAAATTAATATTTCTCACAAACGCGGTATGCTGAGTTCAGCTTTTGTCAAAGCAGCCATTAGCACGAACCGTTTTAACAAAATATTTACACATATGTGTGTATATTGTGTTTATCCAAAATTGTATTGGTTAGAAATAAAAACGCAATTTCCTAGTCTCACCTTGGCAAATCCTAGTAGGAGTCGACGGAATGGCACAATGCTCTTTCGCGAACATCATATGCCCGGAACATCAACGCAACATATCGCTTCTGCGCTCTCAGAGTATGTTCTGCAAACCGAACAGTCTTCCAAGATGCGGCTCTTGGTATCGGGGGATTATGCCCGCTTGACCTCGTAGCTCATCAGATGTGCGAGATCAGCAAAACGATGAACGACCAATGCAACATTGATGACAGCAGTCTCAGAAACGCGGCAAGACAGCAAAGCATATCACAGTGGCAGTCACGATGGGTAACATCAACAAAGGGCCAGTGGACGTACCGCCTCATACCCGTCCTAGGTAAATGGCTTAACAGGCAACATGGAGATGTGGATTTTTACCTATCACGACTCATCAGCGGGCACGGATGCTTTAAAGCTTATCTCTACCGCTTGTGGTACGAGACGGACCGCTTCTGCGAAAGATGCGAACCCATGACAATCGAAGACGCCGAACACATTTTCTTCCAGTGTCCAAGGTATAGTATTTAGAGGTACGTTTTCAATAACTCTCTAAGCGTAGCGTGCAACTCCAGAAAACTTTATATCTCTCTTGTTAATTAGTTATGCAAGAGTTGAGAAAAAGTGAGCAGGCTAGACGCGCGCTCGATCGACGTATTGCCGGAAACTCAGGCCCATGACTACAAGTTGGAAGGGGGAGAAGAATAAGCCCAATGGCGTATATAGAATCATTACTAGTACAGTTGGTGGCAAAAAGTAGATGCAATTTTTGACGGACTGCATCAGACCAGTAACTGTCGTAGAGCTGAGCGGAATTGGTACTTGACGGTAGGAGGTTTAGTGCGGTTCAGGTCCCACACTGACGGAGTATAGGCTTTCGATGCTTTCTCCTCAGAAAAAAAAACAAAACCTAAGATTGTTCTTAAATAAAAAATTTTGAGATAAAGATTGATTTTCAATACTTCTACAATATATGTATGTACATCGGACATGCAAAAAAGGGTATTTTAATTTTCGATATACATAGAACAATCTTAGGGTGAGCATTTAAATTTCGTATTTTCTTTTTTTTTTTTTTTAATCACCCTAATGTACATTTGTGCACCGTTACCTGGCAACTTCCTTGACAAAGATTTGTATAAATTAATGAAACCTTAGATAATACCCGCAATTGAGTTTTTCCATGGGGGTAAATAATTCACTTGACTTAAACAGCATCACTTCGTTCACAACGCAGTTCACATCCACTGTTGTTAATATATTTGTTTGTTTGTAGATGTGTTATATATGTACATATGTTTATGTAGGTATGTAGATATGTAGATATATTTGATGCAAAACTTTAATCAAGAGTTTTGCATTATTAAACTCTCATTATTGTTTCAGAAAGTTTCTACAAAAACTTCTCGGAACTTTTTGTACACAATTTAAAAGTGTTACAAAATGTATAACAGCATTTGTTGTATTGAGTTTAAACTTACAATGGTATTGTCTTTCGACTTCTCTAAACATATACATACATACATTTATATGTATATAAATGTATGTATGTATTACTAACTGTAACTTGTATTGACTTTAAAATCATTGAACTGTCGTTGAAATGAGCTTTTGAAGTTATACTGTTGTTTTAATCTATTTTAATTACAAATTTATGTATTTAAATTGCACAAAGTGCTCATTAGACTACTTTCACTAAGTTAATACAAATATTTGATTAGCAAAATTTTAATTAAAGTTGAATTTGAGGACTATGTATTTGCCAAGTTGGAGAAATGGAGGATCGTCAAGGAGTTTACATTGATTCCAAGCAATACTAGTTCGAATTTCCTTTATTTAGCTACATTATTAATTTATAAATCTTAAGTTGCCTTTGTCGAACTTTTACAAAGTTTAAGTTGTATTTAATTAATACTGCTCTGTGAGGTGATTTTTTAAAACAATATACAATGAACAAAAGTTTTAGTTGAAGCATGCTTATTTACGTTTAGACGCATGCAATTTGGCAAGAGTTAGTGATTACTTTAATTCTTAGACAAATTCCAATGAATTTGCACTGAAATTTAATTATCATACAAGTTTGCGTACACCCGCTTATAAATTTCTTACAATTATAGTTTGTACTCAGTGTGGTGTATAGAGAACTTTTTGAAAGCAATACGAACACTTAAAATGAATTCGACTAAACTACTTTAACCGTAGAACCTGCACACGTCTTGACAAATCTATTTGGATACATAAATTTCTACTTACTTTTAATTCCAATGTCTTTTTTCCATCAGCTTCTACTTTGATTTTATTTTTCACAAAATATGGAGTATAAGTTAATTTTTTTTTTAAATTAACCTCCTTGGCAGTTTATACTTTTTCCTTACGAGAGCTCATTTGTCTTAATTCGGAATTAAAAAAAAACCTTCACCTGCATTCCAAATTATTCACATGAACTTTTGATTATGCAAACAATTCCAAAATAAATTTGATTAAAAATTAAAAATTGATTTTACGTTTGTTATGATTTCAAAACTTAATGTTCCAAATCTTTTCGTTCAGCGTCATTTGGTAGCCATTTAACAGCATTAAAAATCTCTTTCAGCCACACCTTTGATTGGCAATTCAGAATCGATACCGCAAATGGCAGCTAGCGCTATTGCACGATAATTCTGGATATATATATACACACATACACACACACACACACACAAATATGGAAATATACATATGGTACACATACAGCAAGTGATTGTATTCCCATATTGAATATGCAAATCAAATCAAATACAACATGGACTCGTACATCTATTAATTTTGTGGACACTTGCAGCAGCATCAGCTCAGTGAGCTCAGCAACTATCCACACTATTCAATCGCTGCTATCTGGCGTCCATCCGCCTCGCATGCCAACCATTAGCACAAGGAGTGTCTGCGTCCACACTTTCAGGCAATTCGAGTACTAATTAATTTAGCAGTCAATTTTGTGGTTTTCAATTTTCATTTCTCTTCGTTGCATTTGTGTAGTTGATGCGCTCAATGCTCGAATGTATGCAAATGGCAAATTGTAGGAAGACGGCTGAGTGGTTGCTAGGTTGTTTGGGCAGATAGAAACATAGAAATGAAATTTTCGACAGGTGGCGCACATCAAAAATACGAGTCTTGCTTGCAATGCGACTCGGAGAAACTGAGCCACCTACAACTCGAACATTAGGAATACCAACGAAAGTAATACCAATGCGAGTCAATATAACAATAACAAATCACAAATGCTTTTGTGTACATTGCTGCTTACACCAAAAAGCACTTTTGTTGAGGTTTGTGAGTAACGCAATTGTGCTCCTTGCCGCTTTCATTTACTTGTGCATTTGTCTAATTGTCTGTCCGTCTGTCCGTCTGTCGCTCATTCAGTCGGCGTGTGCTTGTCAGTTTGTTATTTGAAACCACCAAACCAATGCAATTACACAATTACACTCGCACATCCAAACACAAACAAGCAAGCAGACACATTTACAGGCAGTCAAATATGTTAAATGAGTTAGGCGCGGAGCCGACCCGTTCATTCCTTGCCAGTGAAATATCGACCATTGGCATACAACTGGCAACCTTGCCCCGTTATCCCCTCCACCCACACTTTACTCCACTGCTACCCTTCATCGAAAGGCATAGCACACCCTTCCCCCCGCTGCTTGATTGCTTGCTCCGCATGCTACATGCAATTTAACTTAAGTTTGTTTATTTTCGGTTATTTAATTTATGTTCCGCCCGTTCGTTTGCTTGCTCATCAATCGCCCCTTCTCAAGGTCTTCACTACATTGTAGAATTTTTGTGGGGTTCTTTGCTATTGGAGTATATTTAGTTGAGGTTGTTTGCTTACAACTGTTGGTTGGCGACAAGTGCTATTGGATGATGGAGACGCGAAAAACCGAAAATATTGGAAACTTGTGTAACTTTGACAAGTGAATGTCAAAAATGAAATTAGTCACATTAGCGCAATGAAGTTTGGTGGTTAACGAAGATAAACAAATTAAATAGTTTAGTTTGAGCGCTGCTGAAGGAAATTTTGCATGGGTGGAGAAGTGAGCGTTAAAAGACGATAAGGAAAATTTAATAAATATGCGTGGCCATTAGAATTTGCCTAGAAATTTTACAATTGAAAAGTATGTTTAAGAAGAGCAAGAGCACACCTCGAATAAAGACAGATATATGAGGGACGCAACTTACTGCGCTTACGACGTTGTCAAAAATGTTTCTAGTATTTTTTTTTGCAATCTCCAAACGCCTGAAAGTACTGAGATGATTCCTCTTGCTCCAAACATTTAAACAAAAGAGCTTACAGTTTTTGTTTTAAATAATACTGCGTGAGTTACTGTCTCACAATGTTCGGTTAAAAACCCTACGTTGGTCTAAAACGTCGGATTTCAGGAGCTTGAAGGTTCTTGCAGTAGCTGAAGCTTGCTCTCTCACCTTACGCCCAGCTCTCAAAATGTATTTAGTCGAGTGCCAAAGTAAATATTTCGTTGCCCATTTGAGAAATAAAAATAAAATAAAATTGTGTTTTTTTTTAATTTAATTATCAGAATTTTTCGTGTGGGTGTAAATTTTCAAATTATCTTTTAGTTTTTGGGTGGGATGACTTTCGTAAATATGGCAAGATTATATCCGATGACGATATTTTTCCTTATTCAACTCGAACAAACTCAACGTTCGGTTTTGAAGGTTTGTTATTATTTGTATTATTTGTGTATTAAAACCAAACTGAAATAACCTTTTTTTATTTGCTAATAACTAAAAATATTAAATATTCGAACAAAAATGTTTTTGTCATAACTGTCATTCAATTCTCTCTCAATTTTTTATTATCTAAATTTTCAACAATGACGATAAACAAAATAAGCCACACATAAAAATTAACTATAAAAAAAATGTGAATGAATTGATGCCTGAATCGTTAATAACCACGAATTTGAGTGGTGCTCAATTAAATGTCTATTCAGTGTGATCAAGCAAAGCAATCGTTTGCATCGCGCTGTATACGCTTGAAAGCTTTGAAAGCAATATGTTTGGCTTGCGATTATGTAAATTTTAAATGGCAGAGGTGATATGAATTCGATACCTTGGAGACATTATCAAAAGCGTTATTTACGAGCATAAAGTTATATATATGTACATGTACATACATACGTACAAACAGTCAAAGGCGGCCAGTTACATATGTACACACTCACCAATGCATTCTGAGTTGTTTTATATAAATGAACTCGCATATATGAACACATATGGTACACACATACATACAAATATAATTTAGGATCGATTGTGTACGTGTCACCTCGTTCGGTTTGATATGTGCGTGCAGATATAAGTATTTGTTTACCTTTGACAGCCATTTGGCTCACGAAGCTACACGCAAACCATTCGCACACATAAGTACAGCGTTGTGCATATCAAAAGAACCCGCATTCAAAATGTCACAGCTTGCAACGTATATTTATTTATTTATTTTTAAGAATTTTCAATTAAAAATAAATCCATTGTCTACCATAAACCATTAAAATCAAAGTTTTAAACTTTGTAGAAAACTAAAAAAAAAAGTTCGAAAAAAAGGGATATATCGCACCCTAACCCAAAAACAGTCACAACTCAAAAAATCTCAAATGTTCAGGAGAGGCAAAACAAACAGTCTCTACAATAATGATGATAATTTTATAATCATACTTTTCCAGTAAAAGAAGATAGTAACTACGAAAAAATTTCTGGAGCAGTTGGGGAAGTATTCCGTGAATAAGTTTATGTGGAAAAAGGACTTCAACTATTTTTTTTTTAATATCCAATAGAAGTAAAAAATTTTATGTAAAAATGGTTGTAATATTTTAAACGTACCTTTTCAGTAAATAAGATAGGTTTACGAGATAAAAGCGATTTTAAAAAATTTTGAGTTGTGACGGTTTTTGGTTTAGGGTGCGATATGTAGATTTTCAACTTTTTTCTCAGAAGTTTTGAAATTTTTTTGAGTATGCAGTACATAGGTGTTAGCGTTGATTTATTAGAATTTTTTCGTCAATGGTGTTGCGACTTTCTGCCATATAAAAATAAATGTTGCATTTTCGTTATATGGAAGAAAGTCGCAACACCCTTGACGAAAAAATTCTAATAAATCAACGGTAGTTCCTAGCTGCTTAAAACTTTCACATTGTTAAATTAGAGTTTAATGAACTACATAACTGCATAATCAAAAAAATTCTAACTCTATAGAAATTTTTACCATTTTTTTAATTTTCCACAAAGTTTAAAACTTTCATTTTTATGATTTATGTTAGACAATGGGCGGAATTTTAATTGAAAATTCTTAAAAATAAGTAAATAAATATACGTGGTCATTTGTCATTCTGAATGCTGTTCCTTTTGATATGCACAACACTGTATGCATGTAAGTATTGTGTACATACATATATTACTACTTAAACATTGTAATAATAAATAATTTAATAAATTGAATAAATTTCGGAAAGCCTAAAAAAATGGAATACACTTTTCGTTGATTTAGAATTCAATGTAAAAACTAAAACGCCTACGTGATTAACTAAAACGCCTACGTGATATACATGCAAGCATAATTGTACATACAGTTGTATATGTGTAAGGGTGTACGAAAATTTTTTACTGTGTGCATTTGACTTTTTTTTATTTATGATTGCATTTAAAGCTGCTACATGAAAATAATTATGATATTAGTTATTATTTTGGTGTAAGACTTTATCTTGAGAAAATATTTTTTTTATGAAGACGCTGATATAAAAAAAAACCTTTTGAAAATTAAACTTCTTCGGCGATGTGCTATAGCTTGAAATACAACCTAACTTCCTGCTGACCGTCGGTCACGTTGGCAAAGCAATTGATGGCAATCAAAAACATTTTGTTTTTGGCATAATTTTTTGGAATAATTGACATATTGGCATTAGGTTAGGTAGGTCCATGGTTTTATTTGTTTAATGCATTTACTTGGAAATATTTGATATCCCAGCAAAATTTATGAAATTTTCCAAAAGTTGGCAATATATTATGAATTGTTGAAAGAAATATTTCATGATATAATTGCACGTACGTTTAGATAATTCAACATTTTTACTTTGAGACGTAGTAGTGAATGATTGAGGTTTGAAAATCTTTCGGTTGCACCAGTGCATATGTATAAAATCAAAATCCGAAGCGAGTTTTTTTCAATCTATCTTCCTTGGTCGTAATCTTACGGCACATTAGAGAGATATAATTTTATATTGTTTTCTTCTTTTTCTTGTCCGACAGGGTGAATTGTTGATATTTGTTGGAGACAAACCAAACCAAACTTGACAAGGGATGAAGGAAAATCGTTCCAACAAATATCAGAAATATGTTTCTTTAAATAGTATAATTTATACTTACGGAATGAAATGCCTCACCTGATGTCTCGCTTATAAATACACTCGACGACCAAGGGCTCTACATATGTATGTATGTATTTATGTAAATGGGTATAAGACTGTTCTTCAGCCGCTGCCATTTAGTTGACTTTTGTTAATTATGCCGTATTATTGGTGACATTTTTCTCTTTATTACCACTTAATTATATTAATCTGCTGAAATTTTGCTAATACTGTTCAACATACATAGTAAGTATTGTATTAAAAATGATTTATTCAGGAAAGTAGCAATTTTCGAATGGAATAACAATTTTTCCTCTTAAATCAATGAACAATGTATATACATACATACATTTATCACAACTTCATGTGAATGATGGGAATATTTCAGCACTTGACAATGTAGCAAATCTTTCCTATGAATATTTATTACGATGCGATAATTTAATACTACGGTGAGGATACAACCATCATCATAAGCGTACAGTTTACTTAGTTATAGATAACTATTTTTTTTTTCTATGTAGCAGCAACAACAATTATGTACGAATGAACCGAAATTCGTACAATAAATTTAACACAGGCTCTTTTACATATACACACACATGTATATATTTATATATATGTATATAAATTTATATATTTTGTGTGCCCTGCATACAATGCTGCGGGCAACAATCACTGTCAGTAGCTTATAATCCGATTAAAATGTTGTATTGTATGTTTGAGTAGGTTTTATTAAATGTTGTAGCTTTGTAAAGAATTAGCACATGTCACTTGCGAAACAATTTAATTAAGATTGCATGTCCATTTGATGGGCGAAGGCGCACAATTATGTATATAAATATCGCAAAAATATATTTCTGGCTGAAGTGTAAACACGAATATGTACAAGTACAAACATTTGTATGTTTGTATGCATGTACATATATACAAATAAAATCCATTTACATACTTACATGAAAAAATGTACGATAAAAGCGTGGGTTGGATAATAGATAATAGATAAAAGATAATATATAAGTGATAAGAGATACGATATGATGATAATTGATAATAGACAATAGACAATAGATAATTGCTAATAGATACCAGACAACAGATAATAGGTAATAGATAATACATACGAGATAATAGATAATAGATAAAAGATAGCATATAATAGCTAATAAATAATACATAATAGATAATAGATAATATATAGTATATAATAGACAGCAGAATATTTATAATAGATTATTTATAATAGATAATATATAAAAAATAATAGGCATCTGAAAACAGGTATTTAAACGTACGTTCATAAACTTATTATTAACTTACTTACTTAATTGCTACATCAACCGCCTAAGCGTTTTTGGCCGAGGTCCACAAAGCACGCCAGCTGTCCCTATCTCTTGCTAACTGGCGCCAATTGGAAATCCCAAGTATGCATAGCCAATTCTTTTTTCACTTGGTCTTTCGAACGCAGTGGAGGTCTTCCTTTTACTCTGCTACATCCAGCGGGTACCGCATCAAAAACCTTCAGGGCTAGAGCTATTTCTTCCATTCGAACGACCTGACATAGCCAGCAGACCCGCTGGTTCTTAATCTGCTGCACCATGTATACGTCCTTGTACAGCACGTACAGCTCATCGTTCCATCGAACGCGGTATTCACCGTCGCAAAGACGCAAAGGTCCATAAATCTTTCGAAGAATCTTTCTCTCGAACACTCCAAGAGTTGTTGTCATCGTTCATGCTTCTGCGCCATACAATAGGACGGTCATGATGAGAGACTTATAGAAGAAATTTTTCGAAGATATTTTTTAAATTTATTTTTTTTGGAATGCAGTTTCGTATCACATCCGTGGATTTAATTAAGGTGTGAGATCATTCCCCAAATAAAAAAAAAAAAAATACTCGCACACTTTAAAGGGCATTATTAAATTGGGTGGGTTTCAAAACTGAATTCTAAAAAAAAAATAGAAGCAAAATAAAACCGATTTGCTTTTTTTTTTTGCACAGGGTAAACATCTATTTTTTGTACATCTGTATGTATGTGTGCATGCTTGCAGCGTCGCAATACATTTTGCTAGAAGATTGCTGCCATACCAACACTTTGATGCAGTCTGAAGCGTAAAATTTATACATTTGCAAAAACAATAAAAAGCAATGTACTCAACAAGAACTAAAATTAGAAGAACAACGAGTGGAACCAACAACAATACATATAAAAAATACTTAATGCAACAGACACAAACCGCAGCCAATGATGCTGCCCCCAAGCAGACGATTAACCATGGATGCAACGAAAATATCAGGCTCTATCAGGTCTGCCAGTTTTCGGTTGAAGCATTGAGAGCCCATCTGACCCCTTAGCTTTAATTCATCAATATTTTAATTGCTTCTCATCGTGTCGGAGTACCACCGCCATACAAAGTGCCTTCCTGCAACAAAGAGAGTAATCCGTCGATTGTATGCAGCTGATGATTTTGTTTACATCAAAAGCCACTAGGAACACAAAAAAAATAAAAATAAAATTAAAAAAAAAAACAAGATTCAGATATAATATCTATATGTATGTATGTATGTGGTGCGAGTGCCTAAAAAAGATCAAAAACGAGCAGCAAAAAATAACCATAAAAAATAACGAATGTGGCACGTTTTAGTACCTCGGTCGCCATGAGATTCTGAAAACGTGAAATGAGAAGCACAAAAACTAGCTGCACTGCATAAATACACACAATAAATATGTATGTATGTATGTATGTTTGTACTTAAGTGTGCCCCTTTATATGATACTCATACTTATGTATGTATGTATATATGTTTATTCATACATATGTATGTACATATTAATAGTTATTTTGATATTTTGTCCCGGTACAGAACTGATACAACGATACAGCGCACTCATATCGCTTCCACTGCATCTCGTTTATTAACTTAAATGTATGTATGTACATACTCGTATGTATGTATGTATGTATGTATGTATGTATGTATGTATGTATGTACATTTATGTCGACTCGCACACATGCACATACACATATAAAAATTGTATATTGCATGAATTTCGCTCCACGCCTTATTAATATAAATGAATAAAACGTGATGTATCTATAGGCGAGATATAGAGTAAGTATTTTTATGTGAGCACAAATGTGCGATTGTAGGCCAAACTGTAGGCATCGTTGAAATAAAAGGCGCAAGAAAATCACACAAAAATAAACAAAAACGTGAAAAGTGACAAAACGACAAAACGACAAAAAAGGTTTGCAAATAAAGGCGAAACGCTATCGGTCATGCATATAATATCAGACAAGCCACAACAACTGCAGCAGCGGGTGTCACTATATACATACATATATTTACATGACTATATACACATATATGTATATGTACATACGTGTAAGTATGTACATATTCTCGATGTCTGTGGGCTTTTGCATTCAATATCTGGTACACAGAAAAAATAAATGTATTGAAGTAGTTAGTTGGCGATAAGCAAAGAGTAGTTGTTAATTTCTTTGTGGTACTTGTAGCTGGCAGTTGATGTATGTATGTGTGTACATATTATATATATACAATATACATATGAGTATATCTGCAAGTCAACAAAAATTTTATTATTTGGAATTCGGAAAGATTTATGTAAGTGTCTGGATAGTAGATTTGCATTTCCAAAATTTACAGGTTTCCAAGTTTCCAATATCTATCACCCCATTGGACCTGTTGCTGACTTTGTTAATACATACATACATACGTAGTGATAAAATTTTACAGATACCGATTTTCCGTCTTCCCTTGTCAAGTTCAGTTTTAAGACCAAACTTGACCAACTTGATGACGGAAGATCGTCCCGAAATTCTGTAGAATCCTACTATGTCGGAAACTTCAACAACAAAGCAAAGAAAATTGAAAATATTGTACAAATGTTTTTCGATATTTCACTAAACTAATCTCTTCACAATTAACCACAATTTTATCTCTGTTTTAGGTGCTCCAATATTTAAGAAAAATAAAAATTTATTAATCTTCATCTTATTATACTTATGTGTAAAGCAGCGATCGGCAAACTAACACAACTATACTTTTATTGCTCTATGCTTGTGTTGGAAACTATGGTGGTACACTGAGTAAAATGCACAAGTTGACAAATCAATAAAAAATTCAATTTATTTTTTTTCTAATTCTTTAAGTATTTGGTCCAGGTCTATTTCTTCATTATAGCATTTTATTCTGAGCAGGTCATCTAAATGTTTGTTATAAATTTTATTTCTATTTTTAGTTTTTATGTTTTTTAATGTTGAGAACGTTGTTTCGCAATTATAAGTTGTGGGGAATATGGAGTATAATTTTAAAATTTCTTCTTTTGAATGAGGGTAATTTGCTACATTCACATTTCTCCAAAATTCTTTGCCAGTTGTACAAGTCAAATCAAAATCCGTCAACATTTTTTGAATTTCCTCTCTTAAAGGTTGTGATAGTTCTTCCATACTGTCAAAATTTGAACAAGCTGCGGTATTTAGTTTGTGTTTGACTGTCATTCATAACAGACTATCGCGTGATTTGAGGAGAAAATGGAAGAAAATGAATTTTGTGTGCTCAAGAAGCACTATTTGTTTGTGGAAAAAGACCATCACTCAAACCAAAGCTACTATGCGGACTCTTCACCATCAATTTCAATGCTAAAAAAGTGGTTTAATGAATTTCGTTGTTGCCGTACTAGCACGGAAGATGTCAATCGTTCTTTACACCCAATTGAGGTCTCAACACTTGAAACAGTTGAAAAACTTCACGATATCGTGTTGGCCGATCGGAGATTAAAAGTGCGAGAGATTGTGGAAGCCTTCGGCATCGCATATGGCTCAGTGGTTTCAATTTCAAATGATCACTTGGTTATGAGAAACCTTTCCGCAAAATGGGAGCCGCGTTGGCTGACAATCGACCACAAACGTAATCGTGTGACAATTTGCAGGAGTGTTTGGACGAATTTTTGCCCCGTTTCGTAACCGAGGATGAAACACGGATCCACTGCAACACACCAGAAACTGCACAGCAGTCTAAACAGTGGGTTTCTCGGTGTGAATTGGCTCCAAAGAAGTCATGGCTGCTGTTTTTTTTTGTGATACACGCGGTATACTCGACATTGACTATCTGCAAAAGGGTAAAACAATCAATGGTCAACTTATTCGGTCGATTTAATGAAGACTTGAAAAAAAACGATCGCATTTGGTCAAGAAACAAGTTCTTTTTCACCTGAACATGCCAAGGGTGCATACATGTGTAGTTTCCATGGCAAAAATATATGAATTGGGATACGAATTACTTCCTCATCCGCCCAATTCTCCGAATTTAGCCCCCCTGACTATTTCTTATTTCCATATCTGAAGAAATGGCTGGGCGGAAAGAGGTTTCACTCCAACGATGAATCATCTCACAAACACATGCCTATTTTGATGCCCTCGACAAAGCATATTTTTTTAAGGGTTAAAAAAATTGAAGGAACGTTGGACAAAGTGTATAAAACTCAAAGGAGACTATTTTGAAAAAACAAAAATTGTTTATCCAAAAACTTGTGATTAAAGTATTCTGTATGAACTGGAAAATATACAGTATGAGTTGTTTAAACGTAGAGCGGCCACACAGCCCAAGGCTTTTAGTTCGATGTGTTGGTATATATCTGTGTTTTGTTGTTCTTTATTTTATAGATATAAACTTCCAATTAATTTCTTGAGACATAACATCTTGCCGCTTTGCGCCGAACATCTTCTGAGGTGGCCTTGAAAGTTGGACGGCGTATTCAAACCATAGTTTCTTTGTTCACAATTAAAGATGTCATTAAATTGTATTCCATGAAAACAGCCAAATAACCTAAGAGTAATCTAAATTTCTTAAGTTTTGATAAGTAATTGAAATCGAATGACTTTTTAGTTTCTACATCCGTTACACTCCCTTCATTTATACTCCATACTGGTACATACATACAACGTCCGTTTTCTTTGCCCGTCAGCCAACAATTCCACTTTTCATTCAATTTACAATTTTTCATTTGTAGATTGACCTTCTTTTAAGTTACCACAAAAAGTGAATGCAATAAAGGCTTAAATTAAGTACTCGTACATGCGGTACGTACATTTCTACAGGTATCAAATTACTCACAAGCTAATCCAAACTCGTTTGCCATACATTTAAGGCGCTGCACTGAACCCAACACTGCACTGCGAATATATCTGCAGCTATTTTTAGCTAAATATGTAGATATGTATGTGTATTTGTATATGTTATAAGTAAAATTTCAGCTTAAAAGCTAAGCTTTTTACTCAACCCTAAACATTTTACTTTCTTTTCACAATTTCATACATTTCTTAACCGAAAGGTTTCTGACAACGTCTTATTGCGCTCATTCCGTCAGTGGCTCTTTCTGTGCTGATCCCCTGCTGATACCCACTTAAGCGCAATGTTACTTCGTATCCTACTATGCCACCGCCTGCAGGCAATAATAGCACACACAATACTTGTAAATGCTTTTTCAGTTTTCTTGATAGCTGAATGACAGGCATCAGCACATCGTCATCGGCGGAATGACGTAGGAAATGGCCCACAGTGGTGCCAGTGTTAATGGAACGGAGGTGGGAGATATGGAATTACATGTGGGCATTTAGGTTTGAACACAGCCAGAATAACCCCTTACTATTCGCTTTTTTCTAATCATAACTGACATGTTTTTTCCATATCTGCTTATAAAGCTCGCAAAAATAAAAGAAGAAGAAAAAAATAAAAAGATAGACAACTGCAATTGCCTTGTCAGTTGCTATTTATTGAAGCGGATCGATTGCGTCTTTACAACAAGTTTAACAACTATACCAAGTGTGAGTGTATTTGTCTTTCTGCCAACGTATGCATTTTCTTCGCCTCGTATACCTAAGCCAAATTAATGCATTTAAGCTGGCATTTCCGCCTACATTTCGGCTCAATTGCCATTGCTGCTGCTGTAGTTAGTTGCTACATACTACGTCGCGTATGTCACGTCAGCAAGGGTTAAGGCAAATAAAATTAGAATTTTCTGACACACTTAATACTCGTAACGTTGTTGCCTCTTACTATAACTATATGCCAGTTTTTACATACATACATATGTACGCGTATGTATGTATGTATATTCTTTTCAAATGGACTGCCACTGTTACAAAATATTGGTTTAAAAATATTCTTGATAATACAATACCGGCACTTCCGTGGGCGCGCGTTTGACGACACCGTAGCTAAATTAATCCTTTGCTAGTCAAGTTGAATTTATTTTCATTCAAAAATAAATATATTTGAATGGCATTGAGTGTCGTTGATGTGATGTGCAGAAATCTATCGATTAATATTAATGTTTATTAATATGAATATGTGAGGATCAACTTTCGGTAGGATTACAATAATAAATTTAGTGGAAGTGTAAAAATCGAGCGAATTTTTTGTAAGAGAAGAATAATTGAAATGTTTAAAAAAAATTAAGTCAAAGGGAATAATTTTTATGTGCAATTAGATATAGAGTAAGAAATGTCACAATTCAGACTCCTCCCGTAGTGAAGTATCTAGGAGTAATTATGGATGGAAAACTGTCGTGGAAATCTCACGTTGAGCACAAGACATCTAAAGCATTGCCAGCCTTCTGCAGTCAAGGAATTGCCAAGCTCTCTAACTACTTCTAAACTAGTTCGGCAATGCAAGTCTCGACTAAACTATGTTGGTAGATAAACATAGTGAACTTGCTTTACTCTGGGTGCCTGCTCACTCGGGAATACCTGGTAATGTGACATCTGACCATTTGAAACTGGGTGAATACTTCGCTCAGCAATGACTGGGAGGCTTAGAGAGGTTGCAGATAGGCAAAATTCACGTTGCCTTCAATCTCAGAAGGACTATCAAAACACTTGCTCTCATTTGACAGGCGAAACTGCAGGCAACTTGTTAGACTGTAAACCGGTCACTTCACGTGGCATAGACACCTGACAATGATAGGCGTACATGACAACTCCATATGGCCATCCTGTTTGGAAGGTGAAGAGACGGCGGAACACTTTCTGTGCTTCTGCCTCGCCTTTGCAAGAACTAGATATGAGGCATTTGGTCGCGACGTGTTGAGAGACGTACACCTGAGCTCTTTGACACCCCAAAATCTGCTAAGATTTATTCGTTAATCCTGCAGATTTCAAACAGATTAAAAGGGACAAGAAATACAATGGAAAAACAATGAACGGCATGTAGTCTGAGTGCTATTTTCTGCAAGCGTTGTTTTGTGCCTGATTCCCACAAAAAAAAAAAAAAAAAATTCACTTGCTTTTGGTCACGCGAGACACCTCAATTTCTTCAAGATCACACACACGACTAAGAGCGGCCATCTGGGATCAAACCAAGGTAACATAATCTTACCACGACTGCCTTATAAAGCTTAGAAAAGACTTTCAGTTCGCAGGTCGTATTTGTTCGGAAGTCGGTTCGGCTGTTGCTGTCGTGGATATAAGCCACACTGCTTTGATGTATTTTTCTTAATAAATCGCTTGGCTGGAAAGCATCCATCTATAAGTGAGAACTCTCAAACTTTTAAATGTACCGATATTTAATTGCCCGCTCTCATCCTAGTTCTTTCTTTTTTACAGATGTGATGGTGATGTTAAGTAAAAGTTAAAAAAATAATCTCAATACTTTATCCAATTACATATACGAAGTGTTCCACACATAAATATCGCCATCAAAAGTCCTCTAAATAGCTGATACACCAGCTCGACCGTCTCACGACTCCATTTGAAACTTTCTCTTCCACTCAGTTCACTCTGCCGTATGCTCATATCCTTTGATATTCCCATTACAAGTTTCAAATTCATTTTCGTTAAATAAACGTGAATTTTGTAAAAAACATTTTTTCATGAAATTCACAAAGTTCTTCCATTTACTTTTGCCTATTTTTTAATTTTCTTTTTTTTTTTAGTTTTCACTCCTGCTAGTTCTTCATATTGGTTGCAATTCAGCTTGCCTCACCGTAGAAACTCAGCAAGTGTTTTTGTAGCCAATTTCTTCTTCGCATATCTCGATGATTTTTGTGTTTTTTTTTTGGTTTTGCGGTGCTTGCTGTTGATGTTCGTTATTGTTTCTTTGGTTGCCTTAGTTTGTTTTAGGTTAGTTTGAAGGCGAAATGCATTTTTGATGCTTATTTACTATTTTTATGCTTTGCTGATTTCTGCCACTCGTCGTATACTTTCAAACGCTCTCACAAGAACACACACCCACACAAACACACACACACACACACTTGCGTAGAATCAAACAAATAGCAAGATAACGAACTTCACATTGCACTTTATTCAGCTTAAACAACTTTTGACTGGATACTTTGACTTGGAGACTTGCAAACACATAGAAATGTGCTCTTGCAAGAAAATGCATATGTAGGTATGTATGTATGTATGTATGTACATATGTATGTGGACACTTGCTGAATACCTATTGGCTTTTCGCGCTGCCACTGACAGAACAACCAACCAACTTCTTTGGTCTACTTCTCCAACTAGTTTTTTTTTTGCCGCTGCCGTTTTTGTTGTTGTTGATGTTGTTGTTGAACTTTTTCCAACAGTCGAACAATGAAAGAAAAACAAAGTAGACACTTACACACATACATACCAACATGTAACTTAAACTAAATCCAGAAGTCCTTTCCATTGCGGCATTGCACGATCCGCCAGAAGTCGAGTAGCTCAATTTAGTCTAGTCTGCGCTGCTTTCCTTCGCTGGTGTGCGTTCTTAATTTTTTTTTTTTTTTTTTTCTATTTGGCTCTGCAATCTACTACAACTCATTGTTAGCTGGTCGACTTTTCTTTAGTTTCGGTCTCGGTTAGTCAGTCAGTTTGGCTTTTAACGCGTAGACAGCTACGCGCATTTCAATAAAAACTTTTGTAAATTTTCCGAAGCGACACAGTGGGTCGATTTGAAATAACTAAAGACAATTTTATGATGCTTTTTCCTTGGTTTCATCTCGATCAGCCATTAACATGTCGAACGAGGACAGTTAAAATAATGAACAACTAAAAAAAATGTTTGCGCATTCGCCTGCAAATTTTTTGCTGCAGTTGCAAGAAATTTACTAAACTAAAAATAAAATTACTCAGTACAAGTGTTTGTCAATTTCATATGTTTTATAAAAAAAATGTACCCATTTCGATTGCAAATGCATGCCACTGTACCACAGCGCTTACATTGCTAGCTCCGAATGGAATTGTATGAAAGTTTTAACTAGTTAAGTAGCTATTTCTGCGCTTTGATCGAAAGTTTTCCTTTCATTTATGTACATATGTATGTGTATATTCTATGTACCCTGCCGGAAAAATATCTTCCATACAAAGGTTGTATGCCAAGAACAGTTTCTTGCTAGTATTTAGGTAATAAAATTATCACTACAAAGGGCAAACTGTTATTCATGGACTTATTTTGTAGCTTAAAACATGAAATCGGAAATTGTAAAGCTTCTAATTGTTTAGTATGATTTTAGATGCGAAGCGGATGTATGTATAACCGTTTTTTGAAATAATGGTACCTTCAGTTAACCTAAAAGTAATTGCATTTATTTTTCAGTTAGATGTCTTAAAAGTGATACTTGTTGCGTTTTTATTTACTCCATAAATTTTTCCGTTCAATCAAGGTGAGCAAATGAAGGCAAGGTAATCGAAAGATTTCTTTGAGTTTATCGTCTATTAAAAAACACCAGTCAGGGTTTGGAAAATGTAGAAAATTGATAATTTTTATAGACCTGCTGGTTTGCATTTTTCAAACGGAATTTCCTAGCAGTATACATATTTACTAATATAAATATATATATATATATAAATAGTATGTATATAAATAAGCTTTCGTATACAGCGAGTAAACCGAGAATATTATATTTTTTTGCACTTTTTGGTAGTTGGTAATTTGATTTGATTTTGCAACTTTGATTGCGGTTATAATTGTGCTATATGCAATCCGTCGTCAGTGCACATATTCATACATACATACATACAAACGTTAACAAATATGTATGTATGTATGTACATATATGATTGTACATTTTTATTATGCAGCGTGTTTAAAAACCGAAGTGCGTTAGTGCATTTCCCAAGAACACGGTTTGCTTGAAAAAGTTGATGAATTTTAGATTTTATCTGCCCTACATTCACATATGCATACATACAAACAGACACACACACATACATATTAATGTATGTTTAAAGTAAGCGTATGAGATCTTGATTGCTTTTTCTAATGACTCCAGTTCACTTCAGACGCTTTGGCTCACTTTAATTACATATACAAGAATTCAATGTGGAATAGTTACTAAGTAGAGGCAGCAACACTCATGATGATGATATTGAAAAGTCGTGTAGACGGCATAAAAGGTCGAGACTAATAAAAATAAACGTATTGATTTAAATGAAGGTTAAGTCACTTAAAGTCGTATTTTTAATTGTGCTACACTTGACAAAGGTGTGGAGATTTATGGAATTTTTAAATGCTAAAACGTAGATTTCATAGGCTAACTATTTACATATTTACATGAGTGTTTACAGAAGTCATTGTAATGCAGGAAGTTGAGTGATTATGCGAAAGCTATTTTACTGCGTCTTATACACGTAAATGTACATATACGTCTGTAAATAAGTTACTTTACTTCGTATGGGCTAAAAATCACTACACTATTGACCTTAAAATATAACATAAGTCGTCATCTTTTGTAAGCGACCGACCAGCAAACGCACGTCCAACTCGCTTATAATCAACTCTCTTATATTTTAAATACACTTTACAACACTAGTCTGTCAAAATTAATGGTCGTTTGTAAAATTTGCTAGCAAAACCAATCAATATGAGTAATTTTTATAAGAAGCGATTTCACTTACGTCTGCTCTATCTTGGTGTTTTACTTATTTTGATGTTTGGCGAAAATTTTCGAATTCCCCTTGGTACTTTCCAATGATTATTCACAATAGCACCACTTTTTCACTCTCCAACACTTTCAATGTGTTTATTTCAACCCGCTTATTTCAACTCAACACGCTTATTTTTGTTGTTGCTTGCCACGCTGTACGATAAGCTACCTAGCGTTCTTTTGCAAGTCGCTTACAATAGATGAGGCCTACATTGTCGTCAGCTGCACAATGATCTTTGTATAGTAAAATTTAATTATTTGTGTAAGCTAACAGATGCTCGTTGCCTTAAATGCTAAGCGGTCAGTCTGCAATACTCGTAGTTAAATTGTTCAATCAACTTTGCGCTTCAAGCTTTCTTTTCCATCTTTACTACCCAACACCACTGTTCTGTTCGTTTATAAATTCGTTGACAATAGCCGGTCAAACTAAAATTTATTCTACAACAATGTCACATAAAGCGATCGTAAAATTTAGTCTAAGAAAGCCGTAAATCTAGCGCAGCTAGAACCAACATAAATAACGCGCTGTTTGGGTAAAACCAAAAGGCAGAATGCAGTTGGCAGACCTTTAAACGCTTGCACATATCTACATACATCAATTTTATATTTCTTCAGTAACATTTATGTACATACATACATATGTATGTGTAAATATATGAGAATATGTAAAACCATTATCGTCGGTGCATTTGGTGCCACTTCCGCATTACCAAGGTAATAGAAATTTCATTTAAGCGTGCCGTAATTCTTTTTTATTGCTCTACTCTTTGGAGGTATGTAAGTGCGAGTTTTCTTTAAGGATATGCACGTCGCCGTCGTCTTCTTTGTCTTCTGCGCCATAATCCTGCTCACCGTCATGGGCTTTGTGTAAGCGTTGTTGTGTGTGTGCTAAACTTTGTTGTCCGGCTCAGTGCAGTTTTATTATATTTCTGTTCTAATATCTACTCACCAACTCGTTTGCACGTTCGTGAATTTTTGTGATCGCATTATGAATCGGATGTCAATTCGACATTTTAATGGCGACTGTGAATTTTTTTTTTTTTTTAACTTTTTTTCTGCTTTGTTTTATTTTTTGAAATGGCTTCGGTGAACATGCATTTGGGAGGCATAAAGTGCGTGACAATGTATCAGAATGAAAGTTCATGCAGAAATAATTTTTATTAGCGAATAGCGTGCGCAGTGTGGAAGCGGCATAAATATGTTATGTTGGAAAGAAAAAAAGGGAAATTAAGGGAATTTCTTAAAAATTTAAAGTAGCTGATAGCTTGTACTATTTATTGTACTCGTATTTTATTTTGTATTATTAATTTAATAAGAAAATTTCGTTTTTTTTTTGTTGAAAACCAATGAGTTTGCTGATATAATATATACGAGGTGCGTCCAAAAAGTAAGGCGTCCAAAGCGAGGTTCGTCGTCGGCATCTTCTCTGCCATCTTGGCAGAATTTGTATTAATCGTAAATTTTGTTTGTTACTTTGAGCAGACTCGCGATACGCCACTGTCCACATTTCAAGTCTTTTAGAGCACTTGAATCCATTTTTCACACAAAATTTGTTCCATTGCTTATAATAATAGAACATCGCCGAGCACAACAAAACACGTCTAACCTTTTTATCTGTCAAAAACAAACTTATTACGCTATGTTCTTGAAACTGTTAACATATGTTCGGGGCGTGTGTACCAACACAATAACATAACATAAAAAATCGAAAGTCACCTTACTTTTTGAAAATATCTCGCATTTCATGTTTTTGTACCGTTGTTGACTGGGTCAAAAATATTTAATAGATTCAACAAATTAAACAACCTCTCTTAATTTTCATACGAAAATTAATGGTGTGCTGTAAACCTAGCGCCTCTATCGGTTCAGTAGCCTTTTTAAATAATTGTCACAATATTCGTAATTTAGTTATTAATTTTTATCTTTCCATTTTCACGTTTGTATAAATATTTTGTTCATACTTACTTATATTCATGAAAAAAAAGGATTATGTGCTTAAGTTAAATAAGAATATTTAATAAAATTTACTAAGCTTTCACAAAAAGTACCCGCCACTGTTGCAGGTATGAAAATTAATTGATATTGATCGATGTTTGGTGGTGGTATCGTAATTGCCACATAGCCGTAGAAATTTTCCGTAACTTTTAATTATAAGTCCATTTATCTTATGAATAAATATACTCATACAAGTCGGTATGCGAATATAAATATAAGATATAAATAAGTGTATGTTTGTATATGTATGTATGTAAGCAAGTGTTTACAAAAGCAAAATTTATGCGGCCCAACAGCAACTTACATACAAGCATTCAAGTCAAAGGAGCACTAAAACGTGATTGACAAAGGCTAGCAATAATTCTACTTTTTTTTTTATTATATTCGCTCCTCATTCAATGTTATTTATGTACATATGTACATATATACATATGCGCACACATACATATAATACGTATAAAGAGAAAACTTGTTTTATTGTCGCTGTTTTTATTTTTTTTTTTTAGTTTTTTTTTTTGCTTTGGCTCTGCCTTTTATGTGTGTTTTGTTAAAGGACTTGACAACATGTTGCACTAAATTTTCTTAGTGGCCTATAGTGAAGGCACCACCTTTGTATGTAGTAAGTGTGTATGAATGGCATACATATGTACATACATACATACTTACATGTAGATGCCTATATTCATACATACAATAAAGTGGCCATAAACAACACCGTCAGCGTTTAATTAAGGAAACGACTACTTGACATGTGGCGAGCAGCCACAAAATATTGTATGCCAAAAGCACAACAACAAAAATAAGAAGAATAGTAAAACAACAAATCGGAAAAAAGATACCCAGCAGAAAAAGCAACAACTATAGCTGTTTACTCATGGATTACTGAAAGCTTGCATAACTTTTGAACGCTTCTTTTTCTTTCTTCTGATGCTATTGACTACAAAAAATGTCCGATTATGGAATGATTCCTAACAAAATCACTAAATAAGCAGACTCAAAATTGAATTTTATTTTGGTCGAAACTAGCTGCATCTTATGGACTCTAGCTCTTTCGAGTGCTGAAAAGTTTTCGAAATAAGTTATACTAAGGAAAATAAACCTAAAATATAAGTTTAACATGACAAAAGGCGATCTTATATCTGCATAAAAAATTTGCTTAATCGAATATTTATTAGTTTAATAAAATTTATATTTTATTCGTTCAGTTTCTGGCATCTACAATGCATTAAAGAATGCTAAATGAACGTAAAAAAATAATTTTGTCTTTTAACAAATTTTCTTTGGTATAAAACTCGTCAATTCTTCTACTGGGACGCCTCCTCTTTTCAACACACGCGATGTTGCTGCTGTCACCATTATTATTGTTGTTGTTGCAGCTACTTGGTGTCTACACAAAAGCCTGCAGTAACATTGCATTTATTGAAGATACAAACTAAAAGATACAACACTTTACTGTCACTTTGATGCGGCAGACAAGACACAGGGCGGATAGGTGACGCGAAGTTGGTTGTAGTCACAGCGAGCGTAGTTGGTTAAAAGTTCCTGAAAACTCCAAGCAGTGAGGTGGCAGCGGTTTACATACAAAAGGCCAAGAAAGTTGAAAATGTTGTCAATGAGTGTGTGTGTGTGTGCCTTTTACTAGCGATTGGTAGATTGAGGTAAAATATTCGCTTCTACTGTTGTTGTTGTTAGACCGATAGGCTGGCTGTTTGTTATTCGCTTTGTTGGCTGCTGAGTTGGTGGCCACCACTTGCTCTTGCTGTTTTATTCGAATCCTTTGTGTTGGTGTGTGCTGCTGCTTGAGGTGTTTCGAAAATGAGGTTGAGTACCTGACAAAAGCGATACAAGGGTGATATTATGATCAATGAAGCGTCTTCAGCGGGTTTTCAAATACCTTTCCTTTTGGAAAATTTAAATGCTTCTAATATACGATTTTGTAAATTTATAGTGGCCCAGATCTCCTGAAAATATTCCTGTCATCGTGCCTTGTTTGATAGAAAAAAAGTTAGAATCAGCAGTGTTGGAGTAAACTTACTACGACGCCATGGCGGAAGTACAGAAATCAATTCTCTGAGCTGACGGGACGAGACAGTTAATAAGATTTTAAAGAAAAAGCACACAAAGTATATCCATTCCATCTTGAACGCATTTCTTCGATATGTTAAGCAATTTGCATTCAATGTTTCTTCTTCTTTTATGGCGCAACAACTCTTTATCGGTTTGGGCCGAAATCAATAAACTTCGCTAGTTCCCTCTATCCTTCGCGAGGTTACGCCAATTACTCATACCAAGTGTAGATAGGTCCTTCTGCACTTTATCCTTCCAGTGTGTTCTTGGGCGCCTTTGCCTTCGTTGCCTTCAAATGTGTGCCGATTCGAAGGACGGTATGATAAGAGATTTGTAGAGCGAGATTTTCGTTCGTAAAGAAAGAGCTCTGCTTTTCAACTGCCAACCGAACCCAAAGTAGCGCCTGTTGGCAAGTGGTATTCTTCGCTTGATTTCGAGGCTGACATCTTTGGTGGTATTAATGCTGGCTCCAAGGTATACGAAATCCTTGACTACTTCAAAGTTGTAACTGTCAACAGTGACGTGGGTCCCAATACGCGAAGATTTTTGGAAGTTGTCCCAAAGTACTTTGTTTTGTCCTCGTTCACTGCAAGACCAACCTCGTTTGCTTCCTTTTTCAGACTGGAAAATCCTGCACTGACGGCCCATTTGATGTCAGTATCATCCGCATACGCCATCTGCATTGTACTTTTGTTATAAATAGCGCCACTGCGATTTAAATTGGCAGCTCTTATTACAGTTTCCAGCATTAGATTGAAGAAATTGCACGAAAGTTAGTCAACTTGTCTAAAACCTCGTTCGGTCTCGAACGGCTCGTATAGGTTCTTCCCAACTTGGACCGAGCTAAGTGTTGTGCTCAACGTCACTCTACATAGACGTATTAGTTTTGCGGGGAACCGAAATTTAGACATGGCGTCATATAGACAGCTTCTATTCGTGCTATCAAAAGCGGCTTTGAAGTCGACAAAAAGGTGGTGTGTGTCGATTTGCTTATTCAATGTTTAATTAACATATAATTGCATCTAATTGTAAATTAATTTATTTATTAATTAATTTGCAGCTACAATGTGAGTGGTCTGTTTTTATATTTTCAAAATTTCTTTCATCTTATAATTGAATTAATCAATCACTTCGCATTGTCTTCTAACATTTGCTTTCATACTGTCATACACAGCAGCAGAATCACTCATAATTATTCGGAAGTTTATTCAATAGACCTCACACATGTTCATGCCACATACGTAGACGAATTTAGCCAGAGTCAAGAGTGGGCTTTGATTTGTGCTGTCAGTGTGGCATGTGGGACACAATTTAGTAGCATGTATTTTTGTAAGCAGCAACAAGGATGTTGGTAACAGTTTTCATTTCGTGTACTTTTGGAGAAATTCTTTGCAACAGTTGTCGTGTGATACATAGAAACTATGTAAATTGTGTAAAAAAAATGTGCATAGTGAAAGCGAGAAAAATATATGTATATGCATTCATACGGAGTGCTTTTTAGACAGACTCTTTTCTTATCGGTCTGTGAAAGAGCGCTTATGCTCCCATTTGCGTTATTTGTTTAAAAATACATTTGATTGTTCAAAATCTGTGTATTTCAAGAACGTATTTTATTTTAATAAATATTAAAGCTCAGTGACAGGTTTCCAAAGTCACTATCTAAAATATAAACAGAAAAATTAACAAATTTCATATTTGTTTTTTAAGACATATTTATTTATCTTGCTTCCATATAATCATAGATGTATGTATGTATATGTATGTATGCCTTTATAAAACATATAGCATATGTATGTAAGTATGTGTGATTAGTTATTTAGTTGCCAGTATATGTAATATTTATTACTACATTTTCTAAATAAATGTGTATAAAGTTTTGATACTACAAATACCTATAAGATTTAACAGATTAATCTGATAATTCGTAGGAAACTATTAAATCAAATTATGTTAGTACGCATTTTATTCATACGATTATTTTCTTCAGTGTATTTCAAATGTTCAAATAGTCATATTTTTGTTTTTGTAGCCATTTGAATAGCTCCGTCATCTCAGTCTTGCCTCTATTAGCATTTCCTTTTCAAGGTTTCTTAATACAGTAATAATTGTTAAGGTTGATTTAATCAACTATTCTTCATTACGAGTTTATGCCTAGACACTTTCAAAGGACTTAGTAAAATATGTATGCAGTCACATATCACTGAAAAAATTCCTCGCAGCAAAGATTGAGATGTCTAATTTTCATTTTATCATTAATCTATGTATGTATGTTTTTAACTTTGAAAATAATTTTATTTTGTTAAAAGGCTATTGGGTTCGCCATAGTAATGGTGTCATCAGTCGATTTAATTTACATAGTTTAATATTCCACGAAATTAGTTTGAAGTTTCATCTAACACCTACTTAAATAGAAAAATTTAATAACTCTCATACCTAGTTGCTCCGAACGATTTCGGAAGAAAATACGTTTTCATCTTTATTTCGTCTTTTCTTGAAAATTTTTTGATATATTTTTTTTTTTGCAGTTTCTGGCATCCGTCTTCTAAACTCTGCGCGCTTTACTGTTTATCATCTCTTTCTTTCTTCATAACACTTATTTCCCTACTACTCTTTCTCAATTGGCTGCCGGCTCAGTTCCATGTACATGCAATATCATCTCAAACGGATCCCATTCCAGGTCAGATTCGGTCTTCACACGTCCTCCGGCTCCCAATCCACGTCGCCCCATTCCCGCAGCAGCAGCTCCAATTCCACTTCCTATTCCAACCGTTTGATGCAGTGGCACCATACCCACCACCCCTCCATCCTCATAGACACCGGACGTAGTACTTAGCATGCTCATCGGCGGCGGCATTCCCAAGCGCATATATCGCATATGCTGTGCGGCAGCCGATTGTAGTTGCTGATGCTCGCTCACGATTTCTTGTATCTGCTCACGTGTTTGCTCGCGCTCATCCACCTTTTTTATGAGTATGTCGCGCATGAAGTCCATGCGTTCAAAGTGCTCCCAAGTGGAGTGGAAGGATTGTTGAGTGAAGTGAGCGCGTCGCTCTTTCTGTAATTCATCCACGTAGCGCTGTTTGATTATGGACCAGCGTGTTTGTACAAGGCCTGCGAACAAAAGCGAGAGAGAGGTAGAGATGGGAAGAGAGTAAAAGTGAGGGAAAGAGAGAGAGAGATAGATAGAAATGGAGGGATAATCGGAAAAGGGTTCCGAAGATATAAAAAATAAATTATTATTCCATTCGACGTCGTTCGCTTTTACTTCCGCCACTTACTTGCAGTTAGACCCAACACCGCCGCTACTTCTTTCCACACAGCCGACGTACGATTTTGCGCTTTACGCTGACCCGGCACTACCTCCTGCTGTCGTCCTGCCCACAAAGGCGGATGTGTTTTAATCACGTCAATTATGCGTCCACGCATGCTGTTGTTCATCGAGCCTGGGCGCCCTGGCTTGCGCATCGGTGTTGTTGTGGCCTCTACTGTTATGGCGGCCGGTGGCACAAGCCCCGTGAAGCCGATGAATGGACTCGTCTCAATGCTCACCTCGGTCTGGGGCGTTAGTGGTGTCGACGTAAGCAGTGGTTGTGGTAACAATTCATGCATTTGTTGCTGCGAAGGTAAAGAGGTTTGCACAAGCTGTTGTTGCAGTTGTTCCTGTTGTTGTGGCTGTTGTGGTAGCCATGTGAAGCTACCACTTGGACGACCGCGCCCCTGGGTTTGCGGCGTGGTTGGCGTTGGTGGTGGTGTGGGCAGTGAAACTGATGTTGGTGTCTGTAAGTGAGATTGGTTGCCTTCACTGCTTCCGGCCGCACCCACTATCTTAGCCACAGTGATATTGTACATGAAAGACATCGGTTCGAAATGCTCCCACTTGGTGGTGAAACGTTCCTTATGAAGAATCTGTCGATGTACTAGATTGTGGTAGTGATACTTCATTTGACTCCAGATGGACTGCAGTTTTACTGTTGAGAAAGGGAGGAAGATTTTTGGGGTGGTGGCTGATTAAGTTATTTCGTTTAAGTGATTAAAAACAATGGCATCATGCTGTCGTTCAAGACAAAGAACAAATATCTTCAAGAATATCTTGTCCAAGGAAGATTTTAAGAATAAGCCTCATCAGTGTTCTTGTACCCATAAGATGAGTGAATTCGTTAACAAAAGAGAGATTCCGGACCCGGTAAGAAATAAATTCTGATTTGACTTTCAAATGCAGGTTACTGGTAATTGGCAATATGGCCGTCGGGTCGGTAGTTCTATTGAGATATAGACCTGAGTGGAAATGTGTCTCGTATTCTTATGGAACATGTTGAACCAGAAATTATTTGATAAGAAAAATTAAGCAAATCTTACGGGAACAGTCCTAAAGTTTGGCTAAAATTTTGCAATATGAATGGGATTTTGTAATATCTGCGGAATTAGCAGATACACAACGATAAACTGGACTATTTTTAAAATTGAAAAAGAAAACTAAAGAAATTCCGCAGTTTTCTGTGAGTAGGAGATATGCAGTCATAATAGATAGATCGAAAATTGGGTCTTCCGTGCAGAATTATCCCCTATTCGTGGGATTATGTTTATTTTTAATATTAAGTATTTTTTAAGTTTCGAAAAATGCTAACCTGGAGTTTTTCAAAAACAAAAAAACGATAGTAAACTAGTATGATGCATATGGTAATGTTGGCATCTGCCCTCTCTGTCTTACCTGTCGGCACGTGGCCACCAAACTGTTCCGCTATCTCGTTCCACATGGGCGCTGTGACGCTGCGGCACATGTGCAGTTTGTTATTCGAGTCCCATATCTCCGGATACTTTTTGATGGCTTTCAGCAGTTGAGCGCGATTTACGAACGGATCTTCTTTCGGCATTATAGCGCGATAACGCTGAGCGTTGACGCTGACAGAGTTGAAGGCAAAGCTAAAGCGATGCCGGCTGTATGTGTGTAGGGCGTGGAGTCAATGAGCGCGCGCACGCGTGATGTTTTGATACTGCGTTAGTGTGTGTGTGTGTGTTTGTACACGTTTATCGATGAAAAGACGAAAATTCAGCGAAAAACGATAGTTAAACAAATGACGACGACGCGCCAAACAACAATGCGAAACAAAAAGAAAAAATATGGCGATACTGGAAGCGGAAGTAAAACCGAAATCACTAAATCCGGAACTAATTTTGCAACAATTTGTTTATTATCGAAATCCTTATTAATTATACGCGCCGTATGACCGACGCCGTAACGCGTCCTTTGACATCAATTATCGGCGAATAACTGAATGCAGAGAGCGCGCGAGAATATAGTACGAATATGAATGCGAAAAGGCACATTGCGATTGGGGAAAATAGAGAACATCGACAACAGACATCGTACAAAAGCGTCTCGAATGCAATAACAACAATAATAACAACAACATAGGCAGCGACAACAATAGCTAAAGCATTTTGAGCAGAGGCAAAAATACAGCAAAGAGTGCGAACAGAAATTGAAAAATGAAAACAAGAAGACAAGAATTGAAGGAAAAACGAAAACAACAGCAGCAAACCATAGCATAGTGAAGCAAATCGCAATGCAAACGTCGACGACGGTAAAGGCAACGCCGGCAAGCGACAGAGCGTAAGAGTTGGATGTTGGGGTACACGAATATATGTATGTACGTGCGAGAGTGAGGGGAAAATGAAAGAGGTAGCCAAAGCAAAGTGCCAAACAATGTGTAGCGATGGCAGAAACAAAAGGCAGTTACAGGCACAACAAATGGGGAAGAGATAGTGGCGGCAGAGGCGCGGAGCAAATACCACAAGCAGCAACGGTGACGAACACGGTTGTCTACAGTAGGCGAAGAAACGATTGTGATTAGATAAAATGTATAGCGATGGAGTGAAATAAAGTACGATGAAATAGAGTGCGAGCATAAAATATAAATAATAGACTCAGATATATATAAAAAGTGTTCTATGAAGTGTTCCTAAAAGTAGTAAAGAAAATAAAATTTATTTGCAGGAAAGAGTGCTAGTGGAATTAAAGAATTGAGCAATCGTAATATTTTTTTTCGAATGCGCCGAACTGAAGGAAGTGCTGTGATTGCGAATTATGCGTCAACTCTTAAACATGTATCACAAGACCCTCGGTCCCCAGTCGACGTAGCTCATTGTATTCATCGTAAGCCAAAAAAATTCATTTTATTCGGTTACCTTAGCCACTGTGCGCTGCCGACTATCACAGAAAAGCCAGCAGCCGACTACGAATGACGGCCACGAATGTAACGAACGAAGCGCACATTGAGATAGAGAAGATATAGCGATGCCGAGGGAGACATACGACCAAACCAGAGACCAGAGCCGCACGGAGTATAAGCGCATATGCAAAAACAACACCATATTAAATCGACAAATGAAGAGAACAATCGGACAGGCAACAAGCTGGCAAAACTAACAAAATAGCGAAACGCAACCACAGCAACAGCAGCAGCAGCAGCAATAGCAACAGCAACAAACAAACCTGCAGCTAGCAGCCACGGCAGCTCCAGAAGTCATCCACTACAAGACAAGTGGGCGGACGGGGGCAGTCAAAAAAAAAACCTTTTGCTTGGGTAAATGCAAAATAACCAAAGCCAGTAACCAGTAATCGCAACGAAATGATATACATATGTATGTACATAGGAGAAGAAACCGATAGAGCCGATAGAATAAATACGCGTACGCGGAAGAGAGGAAGTGTGGTGTCGCGAAAGTAGCTAAAGAAATGTCGGCAAATGGACGGCTGCAGTGCGCGACCGGTGAGGCAATCAACCAAGTAGTTAACCAAGTACATGGCCAGCCAGCCATCCAGCCAGCCGGCTTAGCCGTCAAGCCACACAACTGATTGGCCAAGTATGTGCAAGCGAAGGTCTGATATAAAAGAACTGATGGAACAACAACAGCAAACGCTATGTGCTCAATGCGAGCCACACAAACGAGATTACAGAAATAAGGAAATAAATAAAAATCAACATAAACATTAAACTAAAAATAGAATAAGAAACTTTACAAAAAGCATAAGTTGAAAACAAAAACGACAGACAAGAAAGAAATTGGCGACCGGTAATTTGCGCTGAAACGAGCTGAGGAGAGCAAAACAAAGCGTATAACGCGAGAGAGGAAAACATGCAAACGAAAAGAGAGAGAAAATCAAGCGAAAAGAAATAATTAATGTAGGGAAGCTGATGTAGAATCAAAAATTAATATTAAAAAAAAACAAAAAATGCTTAAACAACGCAGGTGAAAAGGTAGAGCAGTTGCAGAAATAATATATGTATAAACTAGAGAGGACAACAAAGTTTTCCAATCAAGCAAAAAATACAGCGAAATGAGTAGTTAGAAAGATTTGATGGAATCAAGACCTTTAAAAAATGAGAACTGGGCGCAGAAATCCAGCATGGTGCGGAATGGAATGGGAGGAGAGGCGTGATTCGCAGCAGCAATGCATTAATGGAGGCCAACCATTGTGTAGCGAAGACCCAGTAGACCATAAAGACTATAGAGAGTGTAAAATATTTACGCATGCAAGTGAGACCGTTGACGGAAAAAACACTGCTTTAACGAAATCTCTTTGCACTGTGGTCGAACATACTCGTAGTCGACATTTTTGTGGGTCTACCGTCAAGCCATCGCGATGACAGTCACAAGATAGCAGTGACGATGGAATCATAACCTTCTACTGTACGAGAACATACAATTTTACAAAAATGCTTTCAAAATATCTACATACATATAGTTCATTGAAAATATTTTCCAAGGATGGCAGCGGAAGAGTTGTTGGCCACAATTAGAAAAAAAAATTATATCTCGAAAGAACACAAAAAACAAATGTGAAAAGAAGCGGGAAAGGAGACTGTTCCTTTGCTCTGGTTTCTATAATTTCATATTTTTACTACTACAAGTAAATCAGATTTCAGTTCAAAGTTGTGTATATATCGCACCTCAGCACCAGCACGAAGGCCTGTTGGGCTATCAGCTCGGCGTAGCAATCAACTAGGCTCGCAGCCAAAGAGTTGTTGCTAATCCAAACAAATTGCTGTTGTAGGTACTAAACAACCGAAAACGGCAGAGATGTGACGACAGGTTGTGTGAGCATTGCATGGCAGACATTAGGGACTGGTGAGGTCGGTGGCTGAGGTTAGCGGAAAGAAGCAAATAGTTGCAGCGAAATGGAGCCGTACAGAGCGCCAATATGGAAAATGCAAATGCAGAGCGAAAACCGAAACAAGCCGAGTGCAAAACAGAAATGCAGCAAATGAGAAAAGCGAAAAAGCGCACAAGCAAAAGAGAGAATAGAGAGAGAGAAAAAGAACAGACAGTGAAAATAGCGATGGAATGAAGAGACGCAGTTGGAGGTGTTGTCTAAATTAACAAACATACTACTTACACACATAGGCACGCATGTACATACATACATACATACATACAGTGTTACACGATGGGCCAGTGGAGGCGATGGTGGCAACCGACGAAATGAGTTGCGAATATTGCTTTTGTTTTGCTGCGAGGCACGTACGAAACGCTGTTTGTGTGTTGGTGTGCGTGCGCAGCTGGCAACCGGCCGGTTCTGCAACTGTTTGCTGCAACAACGAATGCGAATGAGGCTGCATAGGAAAACCAATTACAGAAAGGCAGTGCAATGGGCAAATCTACTTTTCGGCTGCACCTACACAGTCGCCTCCATCCACACAGCCACCCCTCGCCAGTCGTCCCAGTCACCAGCACTGTGCCACACAACCTTACTCCATTTGTATGCATTTGCATTAGTATGCGGATAAACATACAAACGTCGTCAGTGGTAAGCTGCACCATAGTCAAATGCTGCTGTTGCCAACTGCATGCAACAACATAAATTTCACAAGCACAGCAGCAGCAAAACGAAAACTCAAATGGCCGATTTGCGATTAGAGAAATGCTGGAAGCGGGACACGATTAGAGATGTGCGAGAGCGTATGAGAGAGCGAGAGAGAGAGAGAAAGAGCGTGCGAGAAAAACGGGTTAGTGGCAGTGTGCAACGTTGGGTGGTGGCGGGCGCAGGCAGCTGTAACAATGTGCAACAGTCCAACCGGTCGGCAACAAAATGTTGCAATAAAAGCAATTGATTGCAGTAAATAGAGAGGAAAAACAAACACTCTATTTAAAAAAAATGTTTGTGTGAAAGAGTTGTACGAGCGCCGAAGTTATATCTGCTTGCCTGGTCATTATTTCTTGCCTCCCTAAAATGTGGCCAGTTCTTAATGCAGCTATTTGGCATTTCTTTCTGCGTCTTACCATCGGTCATTGGGCTTAGAGGCTGGTTTAGGGATGGCTTTGATTTCCATTGTTGAGATCACAGTGCTACCGAAGCCTAACAAATGAAATCCACAAATAAAAAACGTAAAAATATGTACGCCTTATAATTTTAAACAAAGATAAACTAAGCGCAACAATTTCAAAGGCATACTAAATCCGTAAATCTGTGTAGATCCATTCAGTATGAATGCGATTTTACTCATTTTAATTGGCAGGATTTGTGTTTTAATTTCAAACATTTCTTAATGTAAGATCTTCATGTAAGTCTTATTTTATTTCCCAAGAATTCTTCACAGTATTAGTTACAGTTATCGATATACTTTTCGATATGTTCATTTAAAATCTTTAAATAAAATGTCGTTCAGACTGACTTTTTAAGGTTTCATTATGCTTTTCGATATCATTTTTATCGGTGTTTTAAAATTATCGATGTCGTTATCGTTATCACGTTATTAATATCGTTATCGATATTGCGTGCTGGTAGATCGTAGTTATCGATATTTTATTCTTGTATTAATAAATCTAAGTGCAGCCTAGAGCTCAATTTGGCCGGCAAACAAACACACCATTTCAAAAAATGTTTGTTTTTCTATGAGTTTCCCGTCTCATCTAAATTTGCGTGTCAACTTTAATATTTTTTTGTGTTAAAATACATCAAAAAAATTATGGATTCAGAGGAGTTCGCATCATCTTTTATCACCTTTTGTAGCTGGCGCCAAATAGGCACTATTAAGCGCCACGAGCTGACATTAGACACATGCAAATGTACATATTGAGATACAAATTTTGTAAACATCGCCATAAGTTTATAAGAGAAACAATTTCGTTTCGATCGACTAGCGCTCAGAATGTAAACAACCGGCTACTTAGTAATTTGCCCTCGAACGGACAATGAACCCAGAAATGGCATTTGCTAAATTATAATAGTGAAAATTGCAACAAATAACCAATCGCAATCGCGACACGTTTTCCCACCGCATATTTTCTGCATTTACGATTTACACGAGCTCACTAATTAATTGAAACACTTTTGTGAAAACCCAAAAAGAAATTGCAATAAATAACATTTCGGTACAAAGATTAGCAACAATATCGCGCTCGTGCATTTGATCACCACAATATTTTATTTTTTTTTTCAAATTTTTCAAATTTTTCAAATTTAGAATAAATGCAAGCGGCTAACTCTGCGCCTGGCCGAAGCCAAAGTCGCAGATGTCGGGCAAAGTGCGGAAGCAGCGACAAATGCGCACACGTCGCCGTTGATAAAGTGTGTGGACATGCATACAAACATACATAAATATATATTCGGGTATGTATGTATGTATGTATGTATATATGCAAAAACGAAATACTGCGTGGCGCGGCTATTGACCGCATTTCCACCGGAAAGTGCCATCGAAAAGTTAATGAACCGCAGAATACATTTCAACTAGGTGTGAATCGGTTAGATAACAACAATAGCGGCAGCAGCGCGCCAGCGACATGTGACAGCGTGTAAGAAGAAAAAGCTAAAAAAAAAACAAAAATATTTATAACAACAAACAGCAGCAGTGCAACGAAGAGCAAGATCAAACAACACACCTACGCGTTCAATGCCCGCTGCTCCCCAATTAAGGCAATTCTCTGCAGTCGCGCAGTCGCTCGGTCGATTAGTCCCTTGGCCAGTCGTGTCGCGTCATCGCTCAATCGTTCATTTCATTTGGCATAAGCTACTTTAGTCATTACAATGCAATCACAAATGAGGGAATTAAGTGTAAATGCGCTCCACATCGTTAGCGAGTGATATACATACATTTACTACATTGTATATATGTACATACATACATATATATACATACATATATACACAAATATATCTCATGCCTGTAGGCGCCACGAAAATCGCCAGATCAAGATGGAGAGATATGACAGTAGCTGTGGCACTGTGCCACTGCTTTCAAAGGCGTTTGACCTATAAAGTGCTCGTTCATACCCCACACACACACACACACACACTCACCGATTGACATACTCGTATGTACATATGTATGTACATGAAGTGATAAGAAAATAAGCTTCACTACGGTGTAGCTGCTAACTAAGTGGTCCCGTTTAAATATGAGCAAATAATTGAATGCGCTTAAGTGGCAAACAGAAACTGATAACCGATTGAAAATTATATAAATAATTAAGCTGTTCTAAGTAGATCAATGACCCAGAGTTTTATGAGTTATTGTTTGTTGTTTCCTTTTTTTTTGTTAGCACAAAACTCTTACAAACATGGTAATTTCTGAGGCAAATGTAGGTACATTAAAGAAAGCTACATTACAATGAGGCGCGATTTGTTGACAAGCGCTATTGCGCGGCACAAAATTACTTGCTTGCTTTCTACATTGAGGCGAACGATTGATGCTGAACATGCGTACATACATACATACTGTACATGCTAGGGATGTCAATTTTGTGCATTTTGTTGATCCAGGGATTTTCGAGATTTGAAAAGGAAGTCCCGGGACAATTTCGGGATCCTGAATTTCACGAAGTGCTGATTCGTAATTTTTAATTTGCCAAAAAATATAACACGTCTGTAATTGTTGTATTATAGAAGTATAAAAAAATAACATTAATATAACATTAATATAATAAAGAAAAACGATTTGTTGTATTTACTGGTCTTTTCAAGAAAAAAATGAAATAAACGTAAAATTTGACACACATAAAAAATAATTTATTCTTCATGTACAAATAAACATATTTTTTTTTACGAAAGAAAATGCACTGTTTGAGATCAATATCATACATTAATATATTAGTATTCAGTAAAAAAGAAATAAATCAAGTAAAACTTGAATACACCACCAGTTCCATTTTAAGCGGGGCAGAATTATTCCTTATTTTGATCAAAATGCAATCTTAAAGAAATAAAAGCTTTAGAGTGTTATCCTCCAAACTGTGCCTAAATTTGTTGCATATCAAACTTGCAGTGGAAAAGCATCGACTCAACGCTTTTTGGTTGGATTGCCCACAATAAGCCTTCTGATAAATTGTATGCCTTTCGAGCTGCTCCATAAAGCTTGATGCAATTTATCTTTGAAACTTTCTGCCTTATCCACTTCAGGCACCTCGTTGTTAGTTCTATTAGCATCGCTTTCATAGTGAGCCTCAATTTCAACTCGAGTGAGATATTTTCCAGCTCATTTACAATGGCAAGGAGAAAACAAAACCTTAAGAGAGTTAACAAGCTGTGTTATTTATCGACTGTGAACTCTCTAAGAGATTTGTTTTGCCCTTGAATTTAAGAATGATACAAAATATAAAAAATAAATTCACTGTATTCTACAATTTCGGGATTTGAATAGACTTATTTCGGGATATTAGGGAGGTAAAAAAGGCCAGGATGCCGGGATTGACATGCCTAATACATATGTTCATAGATAAATCCGAGCTGAAAATTTTTAAGTAGTGAAAATGCCAATCTGGCCAAACATAATGCGCACCTCAAAAAAGTCAGTGTTTTTTTTTATAAAATTATAAACATTCTTGAATCTTTCAAATCTTATTTAATCAGACTTTATTATTTTTGAGCTTAAGGCCAATCGGTATTTTGAAAAAACAACATTACTCAAAGCGGTAGAAGTTATAGTACTGTTTCGGCGATCACCACATCTCCCCATCAGATTTCTTTCTTCTTAGCTTCCGTGGGAGTCGAACACACGACATTAGACGTAACACTAAATGCGCTTTACTTTCATTAGTTTTTTTGCACAAAGAGCACAACTGTATTTGAATTATTTTAACCATAAACTATATTTGGTCAAGACTGCAGCAGAAAATGCTGAACAACCTGGAATACTTTCATATCAATTCAATTCAAATGCAATTTTTATGTATATGGTTTTAGTAATGCACTGACTTCAGTTTTATAAATAAATTATCGAAAAATCAAAATTTATGTTAGAATCTAAGTGCAGATAAAAAGTTTCTTCAGTGATTTTATTAACTCTAACAATGATCTAAGTGCATTACACACTTAAGAAAAAACAAATGTATTCAGTTCAATGCAATTCAAAATGGAATTATCGACAAATCTCAAACGCAAACGAATTTTATTCGAATGCATAAAAGCGCTGATTTATGTAAATATGCGCTTTCCGTGATTTGGAAAATGCAAGTCTTTATAGTTTAATTACCTTTTTGAGTTTGCGAAAAATATATATTTCAATACTTGTACGCTTTGTATAGTTTTGAGCTTTTGAATTGAAATCAAGTCAATTGACACATTTACGTATGTACACAGCTTCATCACCCAGTACGCTTCCAAAACATTATATTTTCTAGACAAATCATTTTCATTGCAAACACTTTTTTACGATCGCTATTGCCCACTTGCAGTCCTCGTGCAAATCAAATGCGCTACGCAATACTAGAAAAGTTGGCATAGGTTTTCAGCTAAACGCTTGTACGCACATACACATGTCTCGACTGTTTATTTACAATTCTAAATCAAACTTTTTATTGTGCATTTTTCTGCTATTTTTTTTTTTTTGCTCTTTTGCACAATTTTTATTTTTATAACAAGTCATGCGTCTGGTGAGTGGGTGCACACCAAACACACACGCTCACTCTCGCAACATACATATTTTTTTGTTTATAACTAAGTATGTATGTATGTTGTACTATGTGTGCACATTAAGACCGAGTGCCGTACTTGTAAATGGCAAAATTGAGACAAAGCAAAGTAAATAAAGAAATGAAAAAAAATAAAATAAAAAAAATTGAAAAAATTAAAAAAGCACGAAAAAATAAAACATTTGCATGATTTGAGTTGTTGGCTATAAAAAGTTTACTTTTTACTTTTTTTTTTTTGCAAGTTGTGCAAATTCTCTACTAAATTGTCATACATCCATCCATCCATCCATCCATACATCCATCAATGCATACACCCACTCAAGCTTTTGGTGTGTACGCCCGCTCAAGCGCCGCCGACGGCAATGCATGCGTAAGTGTTTGTGTATTGGTTTTGGATGTGGGTGTGTTTGTGTGTTGCATAGTTTTTGCTGCAGAGGGACGTGGCTCGAATGGGATGTTAGTTCTCTGCTGGCATGTGGTGCGTCGTTTTTTAAGGTGCCTAGTTGCAGTTAAGTTACCTATCGTTACATTCACATACAATGCACTAGCCGCATACACGCACAATCAAACGTCAACGTGTGTGTTTGTTTGTTTGTATGTTTGTATGTTTGCAATGCGACCATTTGTAACTGCCGCCGCCAGCACACTTTTGACTTTGAGTGCAAAATAATAGAGTTTTTCGGTCGGTTTAAACAGGCAATTAGCTTGCAAAACGACTCCGACGACGATTACGGTAACAACAGCAACAGCAACAACAACAACAAATCCCTAGTGAATAGCAACATTGATGTACGAGTGTACATGCAACGAAAACGAATAAAAAAATTGCCATAAAAGTTGCAGCAATTGGTTAGGCTTCGCAGTAGCTGCGTACATACATACGTACATACATACATATACATATATGTATGTGCATAGGCATGTGTGTACTACCACTTTAGTTGGGTAAATTTGCAAAATGCATGCATGTGCGTGTATGTATGTGTGTGCCATATGCAACTGCATCTGTGCAATGCAAAACGCCTAACAACCCCACAAGCAGTAGATCAGATACTTACAAAACGGCGAATAAAAAATTGATTCTCATATCAAGAACAACGCCGTTAGAGAACTGCTTTATAGAATTGTGCTCGAAGCGATCAAGGTAATCAACTAATAAAACATTACTCTTCAATTCACGCTAGAACATTATTCCGGAACTAAATTTAAAATTTTAGAGTTCTGTTCCAGTTTTTGTTGAGCATCCTCGATTCTCAAATCGTCCTCTTTCACATGGATGCAGTGATGGTGTTAGTCCTCTCATCGTTCTCTAATCGATAACTTATCCAAATGTTTGCTGGGATGCTTAAATGTGCACATTTCTGTGTATGTCAAATACATATTCGTGTATGCATCCACAACCAACAACAAGCAACATGTAGCGACAGCAGCAGCAGCAATACATAATCCCATACAACAACGCAATCGTTTAGGCTCTCAAGCAAGCTCATATGCTCGTGTATGCTTTCATGCATCCCCGTAGGAATTCTCGCATCAAAGAGTTGCTCAAGCTACTTATTTAGATAAATTTATTGCTTTTTGTGACTTGCTCTTTGACTTTTGGATTCAATGAGTCTTCAAGTTTTTATAATACCTTTTGAATACTTAGCAATTTTAGGCTGGTACTTGGCGAGAGCGAAAGCATATCGTGTGCTGGTCCAAAGCAGAGAAGAGTTCGAATTCTTTGTTGGCAAATTAATTTCTTTCAATGAAGTGGAAACAACGGAATTTCAACTAAAATTTGCGTTGCAAGAAAGAGAAGCCACTACACGAAGCACTTCAGTATCATCTGCATTTCGAATTTCATTGTATACTGTGAAACAATTGTCTATGCCTCAAAACTGACACTGATGTACCCATGAAGCATCATTCAATAATAAAAGGTTCTGTAATAAAGCAGCTCACTCTTTCCCGCATGACAAATCGGCTCCTTAACACATGAAGAATGTTGCATATTCTACATACAGTTTTCACTTGGAATAGTAGTATATTGTAAACTTCTTCATACTAAAAAAAAACGCTGGCATTACTGACTCGTTTGTCTAATTTATATTTTTTTTTTCACTATTGACATTTGACTTTGTGATTGCGTGAATTTCGGTAAGTTAAATGTAATAGCAACTGCAACGTTTAGGAGAAATTCTAATAATTGAACCTCTTTGTTTACAGGTTCCCTCGAACGTTTGGTGTTTCCCTGCTAATTTACCAATCTTCCATAAGATTATACAAAATCTAGTTTTGTCGATTAAGTGCAAATAAATCTCACATTTTCCACTATAACCATGTCGTTTTATTTTTATTTTCACTTAAAAGATGTACAGGCATGTTCTGCATTTAACAAATTTGATCGGAATATATAAATCGTTTCTCCTCGATCTGTTGTTAGTTTTTTCAGTTCTGTGAAGATCAGAATTTATTCCTTATTTCTTTTCGGGGAATCAGAGACAATACTCTAAAACCACAATAGATGTTCGCCAATGCCATTCACTCCGACTCCGATCGAATTTTCAAAAATCGAAATGCAAACCAGACCTCTTAAATCTGCAATAAATATCTTCTTACGTAGGCAATAAAGAATTTATAATTCTAATATTAAAACTGAAAGCTTGTATGTTTGGATGTGTGTTTCTCGGTAAAAATGTGCGATGGAGTACTTAAATGATGTTTTTATGTACATACAATCACGCACCACACACAGCTGTTGAGTTTTTTAAAATTAAATTTGTATTATTTACCAGTTTAAATATAATTAATTCTCTTTACGTTTTATTTGTATAAAATAGTGAAGTAAAATCCCTTGGGTAACCGCGGGTCCAATCTAGTTAATAAATAAATTAAATAATTAAATGAAAACCATCATATTTTAACATGTATTATACTTAGTACTTTTCTAGTAGCTTTTCTCAAAAGCGGATCACATTTTCTCCCTTTTCTGCGTTCTTCCAAAATACAACTATAGATAAAGGAGTGTCAGAATTTAGCTGTCCGTAAGTACAGAACCTTTTATAATTGAATCATGCCCATGAAGGAGTGCACTTTGAATTTCCCGTTATTCACCATTTGTCATATTCTTATTGAGAAATGAAGGCTAACAAATTCCATTTGGCTTCTCATATCTCAACTGCACAAACATATGCGCATATTCACATTCATACAAGTTTTACAGCAAATGAATAGCCTAAAAATCGGTCAAATTGGCCATAAAAGCCACACAATTCAAAGTTACCCCAGCCGCGTTCCCCTGTACACCCTCTAATGCAAGTTAGTAAAATTGCCAAGCTTACAGCTTATGCCATGCACTTAAGTATCCCTACTAACATATTTACTTACAAATGTACATTGCCGTACTTATAGATTAAATAGTAAATGCAGTGGCAGTGAGTGCATTGTGAGTCCACTTGGCAGTTTGTTGCGCTTCTGTAGGTGGGCATTAATAATGTGCATTTGGCAAAATTTCGAATACACATAATTCCAAATGGAAATCTCTAAAGAGGACTCACTCTCAATTGCAGTTTTAACAAAATGTTTCGCTATTCACTTAAAAGTCCCATTGGTCCATTTTCATTACTTTTAACATTACTTATGGGCGTAAAGCTGTTCTTGTTGCTGCTACAGTGTTCGGGTTTACATATGTACATATGTCACCGTTTCTCTTATAGCGCAGTTACCCACGAACGTGTACGAAGCATAGCGTAGACGACGGTAAAATCTCATTTTTACAAAAACTCTTTACCGAAGCCTTAGCGTAGAAATCAGCTGTTCTCTCTTTGCATACCAACTCGCTTCTTTTTGGTTATTTTGTTTTGTTCGCTCGCATAAAATTACAATTTTAGTTAACATTTTTATAATGTTAATAATCGAATCGAAATGCTGACCGATTTTAATAATATATTATGCTATAATCTGCTATATTCGGTAGTATTTTTCGAATAATTTAAGAATATTTCAAGTACTTGTAAACTAACTTTTTAATGATTTCATAAAGTACGCGGTGGCAATCTTGTAAGAGAATGATGAGAGCGAGAACAATCAGCTGATACGTTTCTACGGAAAAACTCAAATTCGCTTGGATTTTCTACGTAAGTTCTGTCAACACAAAAAAAAGTGGTAAGTTTTCATTTACAAGGCGCTCCCATAAGATAGTTCATGTCAACTGACACGTTTGGCTGTCTCTACGTCGGTGGGTAACTGCGCTATTACTTCTGGTTGTTAATTCCATTTACGCCGTTTTCGTAGTAAGTTTTCTTCAATTATTTTCTTGTTCTACAACGTTCAGCTTGTTTTTCCGCCACAGATAACTAAGTGCGATAAACTGTTGGCAACGCACAAAGTAAATATTGCCGCGTCTATAACAACAAGCTAAACAATAACAACACATAATTGCAATAATGGCTAGAATAGATACAACAATGTGAGCTTAAGAAAATAAGACAGTCGGCTGGCAGCTGATAAGTAATGCAATGCAACAATTGTTGTTTTTAGCAAGCCTCCCCAAACTGCCATCGTCTCCCCGTCTTCGATGTCTCAATGCAAGTCCAATGCAGAGTTGTTGACGTTGCTTTTGCTTGCTTAAATGGTGCAACGCTTTGACAATAAACCAAGCAAATAGAAATCAGCCAGTCGAGCAACTATGGCGACCATAGGCAATGGCAAGAGGCGACTTTTCTGGCGTTGGTAAGTAAATAACTACAGGTTTGACGGCAAACCGCTGGGAACTTGTAGCTAAATGAACTCTTTAGTACCAATCCATCGTGCGAAGTTAAATAAAATCTTATTTCATTAAGTCTTACACCAAATTTTCATTATTCTTTGTCTGGAAATACAAAAACGCTAACATTTATTAAATATGTTTACATGATTGGTGGTAGTAGGCGACTTAGAACATAGCTCCTCTGAACCCATCTAGTCTGTAGACATTTGCAACGGTTCCGCAGAGATTAACCATCATTCTTTGCCTTCAGGTTAGAAATAGAAATCGAAGGCGTTCCAATACTAGCACTAATTCAATAGATTTATTATACAAATTTGTCGTAAAATCCGATTGCATTAGATATTGTTAGAAATGCACTTTTTATTTGTTTATGCCGTTATTGTCTATTAGCAAATTTACGAAGAGTCCACAAATCTGAAGTCATTGTACATGTATTCATCGTCAGTATATAGGCTCAGTTCCCTTTCGCGTTGTTCGAAAATGGGCGCCGATAAGGCCCGAGTACTCAAGGCAATGAAAATCGCTAACGCTGAACAGTAAATTACAACTAAACAACAGCAGTACAAGAAGCAACAGCGGGTGGTGCCAGCCAGAAAATTTTGCCTTAATGTCGCTTGCTCCATCGTAGTTGTTGTGAACGTTGCACGCTTGAGTCTCTCCACCAGTCGACTTCTTGAGAATAATGTACGAATTGTATTAAAAGGTCTCTATTGCGGCACAATGCATTGCAAAAGTTTTTTTTTTTTTCTTTATATTTTCCACAAAAATGTGTAATTTCAAATTTGAATTTTCGTTCGCTCTGCCACATACAATGTAAATTGACTGCTTTTACTTCTGTGTATACAACATTTCTTCACCTAAGCAAATCGTAAAGTTCCACGATAAAAATAATAAGTTTATATCTGCACAGTGACTCCTCGAATATCTTCTGCATTTGTCCAATTAGTGAAAGTTAAAATGGTTCCAAATAAGTGAAACCCATAAACGGCGTCCACTGCTCGCCTGCACTTCTACCTTGAAATCGTCCAATGGCCCATTGGAGTAAACTGATGACGGCAAAGATGAACATTGCCAATAATAATATATATAGCATAATGATTAAGCAGCAACAACAACCGCAAGCACACGTAAGGCTTTTGAGAAAAGACAAATCATTGTCGACATAATAATTCACATCAGGCGGGGCGTTGTGATGGACAGACGGCTGCAACTGCATCGATTGTTGTGTGTTTTTTTTTTTATTTGTCTTTTGTGTGATTCAATGTGGAAGTGCTTGATTTTGCTGATTGTCGTTTTAGTTGAAGAACGAACTTGCTTATGTTTAAATACTATTTAACGATTTCGAAAAGTATAACTTTGAAAAGAGATATTTTTTTATTTTTGTTATGATATACAATTTTTGAGTTTTGTTTTTTGACTATTTATTTTTGATATTTGATATGAAGGCGAAATATATTAAGCCAGTTTTTTTTCTATGAAAGCAGTTGAGATCTCTCTAGCTAGAAGAAGTATCTTCCTGAGTTGCTCCGCGGTGTAAACTTAACTGAGAGGCGAGATTTTAATATCAGCAGAACTCGAGCGCGATACATTTACCGTGTAAACTTAGCTTAAGCGCATTACAAAATTTACATTTTTAATCACAAATCACTAGAAGCGTTAATTTGTTTTTTGCAGGCTCCAACGCCTAATAAGTTCACAAAATCCCATCCACGCAAAAAGATGCCGACATTCACTGCTTTTAAACTAGGTACCTTCAAATCCACATTCCGCGCACTTCATCTCCATACAGCTGCTGGAAGCCTCTCCCACACCATCACCTCAGTCATCCACATTCTGTGATTTCTGCAACAGCCACTTTTCTCTTTGCTATGGAATTGCTTTTATCTGTGTGTGCTTTCATTGCTCGTTTGTAATCCTTAACAGCTACCGAATAGACGCTCGTACAAAGCATCATTCCCCAACAACAAATTAATGCCTAGAAATATTCAAACTGCTCTTCAGCTTCGAATATATTGTTTTTCGAATCGTTTTGCCACTGCCTTTGAGAACTTGCTCGTTACTCAAGTGCGAAATTGAGCTGGCAAAATTTGCGAGTTCCCTGCAAAAAATTCTTTGGCTTATACCTGAGCAGAGTAGTTCTGGTTTTAGCGCAAAGAAGTAAAATCTGGTATTGATACGTCGGAACTTATCTCACATTCTTTTCGGGCCACTCTCGGGCTCATCCTAAACTAATCGCATATTTTGCAGGATGTTTCCTTGGTGGCAACTTGCAGTAAGGTTGTGTTTGTAACATTGTGTACACATGTACATATGCACATACATATGTATGTACGAGTATGTATGTATGTATATAATTAAATTTGTAAATCTATAAGTGATGTGAGTGGGTTTGCATCGTCTGCCACTTAATTGTTTGAGAAAACATTATTGGAAAAGTTTCACCATTAACTCGCACGCTACAAATCGATACAAACATACTACATACACATGTACAAATGTATTTAAATATTTGCATAACATGATTTGCAATATTTGCATTTAGCAATTTCAAGTGATGTTGAGTTGGAGTAATATTGATGTAATCGTTTGTACTCGTACGTATGTATTTGTGAGTTGGATTATGTGGCGTATCTAATTGTAATTTGTATTAGGCAACATTAACGCTACTTATGTGATACATGCAGAACCGCATATCCAACTAAGTAATCGGATTTGCGGCGAGAAATCACTTTTAGGAAAAAGTTTGATTATATTTTGCGGACACAGTTAAAGGAGCATTTTGGTAAGGGTAGCGCTTTCGGTTTATAGATATTGTATGTATGTATGTATGCACATACAGTAGCAAATATTTTTCTATAAATTTTTGTACAAATATGTTTCTAGAACTCTACCATAAATTACTAAATGCGAGTATGTACCAGTAACACGAAAAATAAAAAGTCTTAGGCAACAAAATTCAAAACGTTGATGGAAAGAACAGCCCAAGTGTTGATTTGAAAATGGCAAAGCCGAAAACGAACCGACAACTGCTAAGTGAGTGAATTTTTTTGGCTGTGTGCAGGAGCAGGAGAACGTGAAGAGCTCGCAATTGAGCTAATGGAGCGAGCGAGGAACGGCGTGAAATGTGGCGACGATTGCGCTGAATTTGTGGAACTGTTGAGTTGCGTTGATGGCGATGCTGATGGTGATGTGGCGTTGGTGATAGCAATGAAACTGCCGCCACTGCTCGTGATTTAATGATACTGGTGAATTTGTATTGTCTACACACCCTCACCCTCTGCTATTCGCTTCGCTATGCAACAGCACACAACTCACTGTTTGCACGCAAAATATTGCTCTTAGATGAAGTAGCACACGTTAAAGCAGCTGTTTGTTGTTGCTATTGTTGCTGCTGCTGTTTCTATCGTTGTTTTTATTACTGTTTGCGGTGTTGATGTTGCTTTTGCTGCTGCTGCTGCTGCTGCTGGTTTTTCATCTTCTATTGCATTGTATATTGTATAAATAAATTAAGGCGAATTTATTATGCGTAACGCAGAACGATTTTGGCATAAGCGATGGAATAACAATGGCAACAACAACAACAACAACAACAACAACAAACAAACATCATATACAATAGCTTTAGTGTTGATAGCAATTTTCAAACATGCTGACAAACCTATATTGATAATCTGAATCTGAATCGGGCAATTGAGAACAGCACAGCAAAGAGATATTGCCCTGCTGGAAAAAATATGAAGTTCGAGCTTTTAGGACCTTCTAAGTACATTCAGAATTAAAGAAAAAACAGCTAACACAGGGTTGCATCTAACGTGCCGTTCACTCTCTGAATCATGCGATTATTTTTAAACTTTACAGATTCCCAGTAAGAATTTGTTTCTTACAAGAATTCAAAGCAGTCTTTCGAAGTGTGAAATTTTCCCTTTTCATTTCTCTGGCTGCAAATGCTTTTTAAAAAATAACAGCTTTCTCAATTATGCAGAAATATTTCTAAAATAATATTATCAGCTTATGACACTTCATTGCAGTTTCATCTTAAGCGGAACTCTTGATGCAAAAATAATAATAATAATTTGAGGATAACACTTTATAGCTCAGTGTTTGGCCGAGCTTCTCCTACCATTTGTGGTGTGCGTCATTATATTCTACCGCAAATGGAGGGGCCTAAAGTTTTCGGCCGACTCGGAACGGCAGATGTATTTTATGAAAAGTTTTTTCATGGCAGAAGTACCCTCAGAGGTTTGCCATTGCCTGTCGAGGGGCAATACATCCATACAAATATACATTTCGCTGACCCACGTTTTTCTCATTGGGTTTTAAAGCGAGAGTACATATGTAAGTATGTATATGTATGTATAAATGTGTATGTAGTTAAGACGTTTTAAATGCCAAATGTGTATGTGTGTGTGTGTTTGTGGGCTTGTTTGCATTTTCAGCACAAATCCGAAAAGAGGCAATTTAAAGTCGTCAAGCATCACAGCAACTATGCGTTTCGGAGTGAAGCCGTTGAGGAGGGTGAGTAAGAGCACTAAAGGCGATCGCACGCACAAAGCATTGAAGCGTTTGATGCTGAGGAGCATTGGAGCGATGGTGCTGTCCAAACGTATTGAGGCTAGCTGGACCCGAAATGCCCGAAGTGCCATGAAATCAATAGCAACATTAACAACCGCACCAGCATCGTTGCTAGCATCAGCCTTTTTCAGCAGCAACAGCGGCAACAGCAGCAACAGCGGCCATAGCAGAGCACAAAGCACGAGCAAATAGCATCGTAAATATATCAACAGGAAATATGATACGCAATTGTGCAGCTTGAATGGTTGTTAGCTTGGCGTTGGAACGGCGCTGTTTGAGCGCTGAGGTTAAATATTGGACGTGACGTTCTGGGTCAGTCGTTCGTCAAGCAGTTAGGCGGTGCTCGTGCAGCCGTTCACTAAGTACTGCTCAACTTCAATGCTTAGCAAGAATTGTTTGTTGTAAGGCATTATTGGGGCCGCTGGGTGGCTAATGATGCAGTTTATTATGTTGATACACTAACAAACTGTTTTGCTTTTTCTTTCGCTTTTGCTTTTGCTTCTTCTCTATCGGCTTTAGCAGCACTAATTCGGCGTTCGTCTGTCAGTTAGGCGAACAGGCAGTCGGGCGATTCATGCTTAAGCAAGATTTTCTGGAATAATTAAGTGAAACTGAGATGCTGAGCGTTCGCTTTAGAGCAGCTTAAGTTTGCTGAAATTCGATAAGTGCCTTTATGCACCGAGAATTTCTAATAAAGAACGAGCATGTGCGCGAACGTGCATTGGCTTCTGGGAACCATATGGTGTGGAATATACAACGTTGAAATCATTTCGAAATGTTTTCAACGGAAGGCGTGTCATGTGAATTTTAAAATGTGTGTGTATTTTTTTAAATTATTTTTCTTGTGATTGAAATGTCATTTCAATTTGTCCATTTCTGAATTTTAATTTAAAGTAATATGCAACCCCCTTAGCGAATTTTCATTCTCCCTTGTCAAGTTTGGTTTCGCGACAAACCAGTTTTCACTCACTCTAAAATTTGTTTTTTTTTTTAATGTTCATTATTAATAAATTGTTAATAAACTCTCATTTGAACCAAATCAATGCGGTATCCTACTATTTGTACTGCTTTTGAATGATATAGGAATTAAAATTTATCTTTATCACTTCAAACTGAGTGAGAGTTTCTGCTCCCTGTAATCGTGTACACATATTATTCAAGTAAATATCGTTACACAATCGCACTGGCTCAACCAGTTAGAACAAACAATAAACAATGAACTCAAAATTGTGTCGACCAGCTTGTATAATAGTGTAATTAAGATTTCGCCTAGATTGAGTTGTGATAAGAAGGGGCTAATGACATTTAATTAACACATTAGCGTACATACATGCAACAGCAAGAAATGGAAAAAAAACACAGAAATATAAATATATTAATATGTAGATAAAAGAAGATCAGATCGTAGTGATTATTTGCATGCAATTCACAGCACACAAATACTTAGCATTTTTGTTTTTCATAGAGATCAAGGCGTTGAGCTATAAAAACGTGAGCTGAACACTAACCGCCACTTGGAGCTTGTCTTCTCACTGACGGCCTTCTCAATGCCAAATATTACGTGTAGAGCCAACGTAATCAAACATTGGTGTATCTTGTGTAGGCATCACTTAAGCGTTTTAAGTAAACTGACGTTTAGATAAAAAGCATATTTTCGTTAATACGTAAACACTCGTATAAATACATATTTATGTGAACAAAATGGCATTTGAGATAAGCCAAGCCAAGTCAAGCGAAGACACATTTAATATGACAACAAACGCTGCTTATCGCTAAGAGGACATAAATATTCGAGATACATGCATACATACCATACATACATACGAGTATATATGAGCGCTAAAAAAATATGATTAAAGAAATAAATTTTTCCAAAAAACAAGAAAAAAAAAAATATGAAAAATCTTTAAAAGCAGCAACTACAGTTGATGAGCGCACAGATAGGTACGAATGTACAGATATTTATGAAACGTATGTATGTTTGTAGTCGTAAGTATACGAGGAGCAGAGGTAAAACTCGCAAGACATTTGTGGCAGTCTCAACAATCAAAAACAACAAATATAATATAAAGAAATAATAAGAAAATAACAACTAAAAGGAGCACATCAAGTATAAAAACCATTAAGATATAAGCGATAAGCGGATATAAATATAACTATGTAGATACATACAAATATATACGTATAGTAAGACGCGAGTATACATTTGAGTAAAGTGAAAAAATTACAAAAAAGAACATCTCGCCTCTTGAAAATATTTGTGTATGACCACGCAGCTCGTGATGATCCTCCAGTAAAAAGTGAAACAAATAAATTTAATACTGTGTAGTCATACTAGTTTGAAAGTGGTAACATGTGGGGAGAATATGGACAACTGGATGGATGAAGTGGTTATTTGAAATTAAATAAGAAATTTTGCATACAAAAAAAAAAGTGTAAATAATTTAAAAACAATAAATAAAAAAAAATATTCGATATAAAAACCGAAATGAGTTAAACATTTAATTGCGGTGGACTCGAAATGGATGGGCTTCTTATTTCGAATTTCGAACGGGCTCATCTCATTAACTGTTATCAATGGTTGCAGAGGCAAAGTAGTTCACCTATCTGAATGCGAGATATTTGTGCTGCATAACAAGTAAAAGTTTCTCGAACTTTTTAATATTTCCGCTGGGTATCTAATAGGGTTTTTGACTCGGTTTTTTCAACCCGGTTTTTTCATAAATTATTGTACTGTTTTTTTAACATCTGGATTTTTCGAATATCGAATAAGTCGTTTTTTTTTAACCTCCAAACCCGGTTTTTTTGTAGTTGTGAAAATATAGGCTTTGATAGAAATATGGCAACACATCGACTTATTATATATCCGGCAACCACAGAGTGCTTATCAATTTAGATAAGACTTATTCAAATTTCAGATAATGTTTAGAAAGAACGCAGTAAATATATTTTAGAAGATTTTATATATTTAGACAAATGTCATAAGAGGACCGGAAAACCTTAAAAAATTGTATAACGTCTTTTTGACAACAAATCCTAGCTCGCTCAATTTGCCCAATGTGAAATAAAGCAATTTGGTATAATCTCAAGGTTTAAAATTTGAGATTATGTATGAGTTGCAGATTATTGCCTCTGCTCGCTTTTCCGTTTTTATTTTTATGTTTTGTTTTAATTATTGTGACCTGCTTATCACCGGGTCATAATTGAGAGGCTTTATTAGGAGACTAGAGGCTATATTTTGAGACCAATTAATGCCAACTGGTCTAAAATTGTGACTACATTTAATTTGCCAAAGATTTCATTTATAGAACTAATAGCATTTACTAACATTTAAGCACATTTTTGTAGCTTTTTTTTTACTGGGAACAAGAACCGGTTTACTCGGTTTTTTCTTGATTTAAAAATTAAGAACCGGTTTTTTTCAAATTGCAATTTTTCGAATAATTCGAAAACTGGTTTTACAAAAAAGTCGAATAATCGAACACCCTAGTATCTAGGGTATATAGTATGTACATATAAAAAGGAGGAACTTGCATCTAGCGAATACATTTTAAACCGAATCCATTGGCGCTGGACGCTAGACAAGAATGAGTTGTGTTTGTATTCGCGCGTCTGCTGGTTAATAAAACTGAATTCACTAGTCAAATGCTGTTAAGTGAGAGATAAAGAATGATAATGCCGCTGTCGGAGAGATAGACATTGCACTGTAGGTAGCTAGCAGGGATGTAAATTTTGGGCATTTTGTTGATTCCGGGATTTTTGAGATTTGAAAACGAAATTCCGGGACAATTCCGGGATCCCGAATTTCACGAAGTTTTGATTCATAATGTTTAATTTGCCCAAAAATTTAACACGTCTTTAATCGTTGTATTAAAGAAGTATCCAAAATAACATTTATATAACAGAGAAGAACAATTTGTTGTAAATTATGTATGTATGTATGGGTATTTTCAAGAAAAAAAGGAAATAAACGTAAAATTTTACACACACAAAATGATGTATATTTCAAGTACGAATAAAACAAATTTGATACAGAAACAATTCTTTGTTTTCTACAATTCCGGGATTTGAATAGGCTTATCCCGGGATATTCGGGAGCTAAAAAAACCGGGATCCCGGGATTGATATGCCTACTAGCTATACATACATATATGGATGTGCGTGTATTTATGCCGCACTGTATTGTTCTTATCATTTGTTTTAGATATAATTTACATTTTTATCTTGAAATGAATGCTTCATCTGCAGCAAAAGACCGCTGGCTACTAACAAGCTTTGCACAAAAACAGATAACAAAACATTTTAAATCATAAAAAAAATAAACTGCAATTAAAAGAGAATTACGCGTCAAACAAAAGTAAAGTTACATGGAATACAATGTAAGCAGCAATTGTTGTAGGTACTCAGCTACAAAAAAAAAACAACAAACGCCTCACATACGCTTTCCTATTTACAAACTCGTACATATGTAGCTATGTACTGACATACATACATACGTTTATGAAATTAAGGGTATTCACATTGATTCAGTTATTTAGATATTCGGTTCACAGGGAATTATCAGATTTCTTGCATTTAAGTTAAAAAAAAATATGACATTTAAAGTGGAAGGCTAAAGAAATATGTATATTTTCAGCATACTTTGAAAATATATTAAGCAGCTTTGTTTGAAAATTGTTCTACGTTTTCATAAGGCGACGTAAAACTTCAAAAGCGCAGTTTCCTGAAAATTTGTTGATTTTATAACCTTGACACTTAACGATGCCTCGTGAATGTCGCCTTAATAAAATAGATGCAAAATTTTGAAAAACGAAATTTCAATGTTATGAATATTCAAAAATCTAATTAACTAAAAATTTTCTCATAGCTTTTGAACGCCCCTAATGCGCACGCACAACTTATCTACTCTAAATTGTTTTAAACAAAAATCAGCAAATGAGCAGACAGAACAAATGAATTGCTAGTTATTTATGCGTACATATGTATGTGCTCGTACATATGGACATTTGTGCAAGTGTGGCAGTGTAAAATGCTAATTAAAACTTTGCTAGATATAAACTAGATTACAAAAGCTAGCGCCAGCCAACAATAACAATGCCAATATGGACTACTGCAGTAATAATTTAAACAGCTTACACTATAAACAAAAAAAAATTGGTATGCTCGTAAAGCAAAAAAAAATGTTCGAAAAATGTTAGAGTTCCATAACAAGAATTAAACATTTTTTTGTTCAACCAGAAAAAAGTTTTCCACTCAGATATTTTTAGGTGGCAGCTTTGAATATCGACCATTTTAAACTTAACTTTAAAGAGTGAAATTAACGTAAAAAATGTTGTTGTTTGTAAAGCTCACATACTCTGTGAAGAATGATAAAGATTTTTAAGTCAGTGACGACTTATTCAAAGTTTGTTTTAATATCTCAATTTTTAAAGCCGTCCGACACTGTTGCTTAAAAAAAAAGGTTCAAGTTATGCGGTTTACTGCTCTGAACAGTTAATCTGTAGATGCTTTAATCTATCAAAAATTGTAATGCCATTTTATCTGAAATAAAAGCTTCCAATGTAGTGTCATAATACATTTTGCAAGTTATTGATTAAATATGAGTACCCCCAATAAGCTTACCAGCCTTTCACTATCTAACTAAACAAAGTTTCGGAAACCTTTTCCATTGCCTATTTTGCATTGATCATCACATTTCATTGGTGGTTCACTCACATTATATGACAATCGCAAGAAATTCTATGTGGGCATACATTTTTTTTTAATCAAAAATAGAGTATTAAAAAAATGTAGCTTTTGAAATGTTCTTCTGTCCAAGGTTGTCAATTATTATTATCACATTTTAAGCACCGTGCAGCTTGCGCATAAGTACGAGTGTGCTAGTGTTCCAAAGTGATCTTCGAAGGTACGATCGAGTGCTTGCCTTGGCGAGTGAGGTCACTAGAACAATGGGGCAATGGTGTTGAAGTGCACACTTTCCGGCACATAATAGAGTGTCTCGTTGGCGTGACTATGTAATTATTAAAACTACTTGCATATACTCGTACATATATATCTACATATATATGTGTGTATGTATGTTTGTAGATATGTATCTTCAGGCATTACTAAGAATATAAAAATAAATTAAAAATTCACGCACTAAAACTTTTAAAGAGCCATCAAGTAGGCACTTGACAAAACGATCGTGAGCTGAACGCGTGCGAGGGTCTATTAAGACAAAATAAATAAAATAAAATAGAAGAAGAAGAAGAAGAAATGCGTGTAGTTGCATAGAGTAAATTAGCATGCCTGAAGTTATTTAAGTGGCAAGGGGTAACAAGCAAGCCAAAGTATATGGATTAATGTAAAGAGGCAATGCAGACACACAATTATTACACAGTTATCTAAAGTGTTGCAGTGCATGCAATAGCTTAAGGTGGGCACAGTATAAGGTGACTGAAAAATTAATTAATAGATTTCAATAGATACTTACTCGTATACACATACACATATTATTTGTAGATGCATCGAAATGTAAGTTCGACCAAAGAGATACACCAAGGCAAGGCAGCTGCTGCTGAGGCCCGCATCAATTCAACACAAGTGGCTTACCACTCGCTGCCTGCTAAAGTATCTATTAGTGCGTCATTCCGTGTGTCAGCTTTGTTGTGTACGAATTGCGGTTGGCGCTGTGGTTCTAAATATGACGGTGTTGTTGCTATTTTAATTTGTGGTATCATGAAGTGTGTGCAATGCAGCGCGAAATTCCACTCATATTTTCCACTTCAGCTTCTTTTATTTGTTTGTCCACTTTTTGTTTAAGTTTCATTTTTATTTTTTGTACGCAATTCTTTATAATTTACATGTAAACTTTTTTCAGCCCTTTCGCCAGCATTCTTATGCCGCTGGCTGAGCAATTGTTCTGTTTGTTGTTGTATTTGTGTGGCTTGCTTTTGTTTTAGTTGTACGCTTTTGTTGCAATTGCTCGCATGCCTGCAGGTTTGTTATTGTTTTTGTTTTATTGTTCTACACGTCATACAATATGAAGGTTAAAGTTATCAGAACACACAATAAAAGGTAAAAAAAAAGTAACAAAAAAAATGAAAAATTCAACAAAGGGACTTGTAAATTAACGCGTCCACAGTAGACATAAAGGGTTTTCCAATAGGGATGATATGATTTCTAAGTGTCGTTTCGGCCATTTTCAATATGTCATGATCTGTCATTTTTTTTTTCATTGTATTGTATGTAATGTTTACAATTTCATCATGGAAAGATATACGCAAGAACAACGTTTACAAATTATTCAATTTTATTATCAAAATAATCGTTCTCCAATTGTAACTTTTTTAAGAAAATCATCTTCTCCGATGAGGCTCACTTTAGGAGATTCGATTATTTCAAGAAATTGTGACATTGAATGGCTTCCAAGAAGTTGGGATTTAACACCATTAGACTACTTCTGGAGGGGTTATTTGAAGTCATTGTTCTTTAGCAATAAACCAGACTCTCTTCAAGCTTTCGAAGTCAATATTGAACGTGCTATTCATGACATACGACTTGATTTAGTGGAAAAAGTACTCGAAAATTGGGTTAATCGAAATCGTTCCTGCAGAAGAAGTCGTGAAGTCTATTTGAATGATGTTTTATTCAGAACTTAATTGTAACGATTGTACTTCACATTTCCTTAACACTTGCAGTGTTTCTTTTTTGAAAAGAAATTATATTACTCTTATTGGAAAACCCTTTACATACATACGCGCATACGTACACATTAACCAGCGGAGCGACACGCTCAATCGCTTGACAACTCAGCAGCACTACCAGCATGGCCGGCAGGCAGTAAACATAATTATCAATAGCAGCAACATCATTATCACCATCGATTAACACAGCAAAGCTCTCGACCGGCCTTATCGTCTTCAGCGCTCTTAACGCTTAAGCATTGGCTCCTGCACCGCGCCTCAATAGCCACAGCCACAGCCATAGACACAGCTGCACAGCCAGCATAAGTTAACACCAACGCTTTTGTGCATATTTTCTGGGGAACAATTCTGTTTGGCATCTAGTCAGCTGTTTGGCTTAAAGCTGCCGGTGCCGGAGCAGATAAAAGCAGCAACAAGAACAACTTACTTTTGTATGGATACCTTTCAATCAGCCAGCCCACGTTCCTACGTAGCCGCTTCATCGTCTCCAAGCGCAAGCGTTCACAACATCCTTCTGCATTCCGAACGCTTTTCAGCTGTTTTATCTTCATTCCCGTGTTTTTATTTCATCTGTGCCGCCTCTACTCAGCTGTAGCTTTGGCGCATTTAAAAGGGTAATACCGGATACCCAATAACCGCACGAACACACACACACACACAAACTCGCATGCACTTACACTCAAACGCATGCACGTCTCACATGTTCTCACATTTTTTGTTTAAGAATTATTTTTTGTGCTCTTGTAGCAGCTGAAAAGCATGAAAAGTAAAATAACAACAATAGAATTGCAACAAAGTCAGGTTGCGGTATGCGGTTGCATGGTGTATTGTAGTAAATATCTTCAGTATCTTTTCTTTCTTGGTAAAAAGTTTCACATTTTTTGCGCTCAGTACATATCTCACATGCCTTGGTCAGTGAGGCGAGAAATATTCTTAGCATGAAGTTGAACAAAAAAATAAAAAAAAATAAAAGAGTTGGCACAGAAAAAACCGCTGCTCTAGCATAGAAACATGAACTATCATTGAGTTGCAGCATAAGAAATTAGCTAGAAATGATATTTTCCCTTTCACTTTGAGTTGCAGCTTCACAGAAAAATCAACTTCTTGCATTCATTATTGGTGGAACACTTTTTCATTGAACAATACGTTTTTTTTTTTGTTTTGCATTTTACGAAGTCAGCTTTGAGCTTTCCCCTTTGTGAATTTTCCTTTAACTTGTTCTCTAAGACACTTTTAAAGTTTTTGCATTTCCGTTTGCAATTAGGCCTGCCATATTAGCAACGGATATTCACACATTCAGACTTTAAGCTGGTCTTAAATTTTTAATTTTTTACGGCCTTTGACAAATCGATAACTAATGATAGTTTTCTTTTTGTTCGGATATTGTGTTTAGTTAAACTTTGCATTCTGCTCTGGCCAATTAGGAGCACGCATCATCCGTTGCCATTCTTTCAACACTTGAAATTAAACCATTCACAGATATTTTAGGCATTCAGAAACTTTGGCGTCCAGCAGGAATAGCTTAGCATTCGCTCAGCATGTAGTAAATGATCAACATCTGCCTTCAATGCCCCTCAAATACTCTTCATTCAAACCCCGAAAAATATATCCATTAGTAATTCGGCGAATTCTGTAAATTCGCGTCGTAATTGTTTCAAATAAGCGATTTGTATATTGTGTAAGAATTTCTGAAGCATTGGCTATCTTATTATGAGATACAAAAAGCTATGAGTTACGATTTGAACAGACAAACATTTTGGGAGTTACAACTTTAATGCAAGCGGTGAGGAAATAACACAGGTCTGCAACAAAAATGCTGTCTGGATAGTTCCAACTGATTTCTATGTATTTAGGTGTTCTGAAAACTAAAAAAATACTCAAAAAATTCCAGAACGTAAGGTTATTTTACAAAACGCCAAATTTTATTTAAAAAAAGGGTTTATATCTTGGGCATAGCGCTCGGGATAGTAGAGACCGAATAAATCACTGGACCAAAAAGTGTTGGCTTCCGAGGGAGCTTAAAGTTGGCGAAAAGAATGTCCTGCATGAAACATTCGTGCCTCCTCATAAAGTTCTTCTACCACCGCTTCACATAAAGCCGATGAAGCAATTTGTAAAGTCACTTCCAAGAGATGAAAATTGCTTCAAATACTTAATATCAAAGTTTTCAGGCTTCTCGGAGGCAAAGGTGAAGGAAGGTGTTTTCGTTGGACCAGATATTAGACGGCTTGTGGCTGATCCACTAATCATCACAACTATGACGGATCCTCCCTCTTAGAGAAGGGTAGGTTGCCTTTAAAGAGGTCATAAAGAAATTTTTAGGCAATAACAAAGATCCTAACTACAAACAAAACGTCAAAAGAATGGTACATTTTCTTCATTCCAACCTGGACTACCTTCTAGAAAATTTAACAGACGTGAGTGAAGAGCAAGGTGAACGATTTCACCAAGATATTAAGGAGATGGAAAAAAGATACCAAGGAAGACTACCGTTGGGCGCTTCAAAGAGGCCTTTCCGATGCTTCCCACAAGCGAAAATGTACCAAAATGAGTTTTACTGAGAAAAAGAAATGTCTTTAGTGCTTACTAATTAATGTATTTTACATAAATAAATTAGTTTTGTTACGCAATTATAAATTTAAAAAATTTTTTTTTAATCTTTTAAATTTTATTTAAAGTTGATAACTTGTTTAATATGAGAAAATTAAAGTTATTTTCGGATTCAGCACACCCAAAAACATAAGAATTACACAAAAAAACCAAAACAGCTCTCAATTTTTTTTTGCAGACCTGTATAATCAAACTCTCTTCAATATTTTGTTCACATTCTATATCGCAAAGTCTTGCAATCATGCATGAAAATGCTAATAATGTAAAACTTTTACTCTGTAGCTAAGTCGATGCAAATATACTCTTAAGTGCGTAAGTTTTGCAGTTACATGGCGTCAATAGGATTTGCAATTTTAATTGAAATTTCTCATTTTAGTTCTTTCTCAATTACTTAAAGTTTTTTTTTTTTGAACTGACACAAGTCTAATAAAAATATTAATAAATACTAATAATCATTATTGCCTGTAATCCGCACAATAATGGCTACAATAAGCGGCACAAAAACAACAACAACAACAATAGCGCAGTGCAGTGGCGCTCTAGTATCGGCACTAGCTTGCAGCATGGCGGCGGCCAAATGGCATTTCGCGCTCGATTTTTGACACTTTGCCAAGGCACGCAGCGTCACGCAACGCATCACAGCTCATCGAATGTATTTATTTGTAACGTACGTAGTTGTCCGCGCGTATGCAGGGCCTGACTGACGGTGGGTGTGGAAGCGGGGCGTGGGCCATGCACTTCGTTCACGCTTTGGCCCATTAGAATTTGCTATTATTTATGTATATATTTTATTATTGTTTTTAAGCTGACAAGCGCGCCAACAAACAAACAGGCGGCTAAAGAGCAAAAGAAAACAAAAACAATGGGATAGCACATGCAAAAACAACAACAATTTTAACAACAATAGCCAAGCGCATTGCACCCATTGGCCTCCTCAAAGCGACCACATTGGCGCGGTGTAGCTGCAGTGACGCGGCAGGGTAAAAGCGGCGGTGGGCAAGTGGTGAGGAGCGGCGCGCGGCGCTTGGCATTAGGTGGGGCTCGTTGCAGTTTGATTTCTGTTATTGCCCACTGACGCACATATCCGCCTCATTTTTTGAGTGGCGCCGTGGCGCAATCGTCGCTTTTTGTTTGCCACTTTTCTACCAGCGGCGCTGCCACAGCGGCTGTAATGCAGCCACTAAAATGTGTGGCATTTAAGATTTTCACTTGTGACAGGCGACATTACTGCTTGTGCACTTATAAATATGTACTTGCATGCTTATGCGCATACTTAGCCACTTATGGCTTTCAGGCGGATGGCGGTTGGCGGATGGCGGACTGCGTATGACTGCGCGTTGCCTGCTTTCGTCCTAAGAGAATATATATTGCATTTCTAATTGTTCGTCGTGCAATTTTGCTGTCATGGATTTTAACGGTTGACTACTGACGACTGACGGCGTCTGCAAATGGCAAATAGAAATAATAATAGCAACAACAACAACAGCAGCAATGTTCGTTTAAATCAGAAAATTTTTCTAAGCATTATTGCAGCTGTTGTTCGCTGTTGGCGCTGCTGCTCTTCTTGTTGTTGCTGCGTGTACTTACTTACTATATATACTATGCCTTAACTGCCACTTAATGTAATCACGGCATTTTGCTGCCGCTTCAGCCGGACGGACGGCCGGTTTTAATTGTAGGCGCTTTTGTTATTGCTTTCGCCTCTTTTATTCACATAGTTGCAATTTTGATTTTGGCTTTTCTCCAAGGTGCATTTTAAATAAATTATAAGCATTTTCCACTGCTAACACACACGCACGCACGCGCATACATTGACGTAGAAAGTCAAATGCAAGCGCAGTGCTTGGAAAATGATCGACACAGTGAGTGAAGTATGCTGAAGATTCGTTTAAAATTGAGCCAAAAAAAAATGGTTTTCTTGATGTTTCAAGAATTAATGAGCTTTTAGCGTATCTAAGCTAATGGAAATATTAAATAATTTTAATGCAGGCTTTGCTATAAAACAATCTTTTTTAATTTTCACAATTCGATAAGTAACTTTTTTGAATTTTTAATCAAAATTGTTGTCCGTCCTTTAACTGTAACGCTATAAAATACATTTTTTAACTTTGTATGAAATTTACAAAAATTTCTTAAATTTTAAAATTTTCAAACAGAGCTTTTTGGAAAAGTTTTGGTATAATTGAATAAGAGTAACGTTGGTTTTGATAATTTTTTTTTCGCCGAGCGTGCAGCCTATTTCTTAATTCACTAAAGCTACTAATGCTGTACACACAACAATTTAAATTTTCATGGCGATTTTTTTAATTTTGAAAATGTTCGTTTATTCAGTCCAAAGTTTGAAACTCTGTTAATAATAGTTTTTCGCAAGATAAAGTGCTTTTTCACTTTAGACATCGAATCAAAGGTTATCAGCTTTCCATAAAAAAACGTGTACTTGCATTGAGTTTTAGTTAAAATTCATCTAAAACAATTCTCAAAAAATCTTAATATTACGATGAAGTGGTATATAATTTTTGTATACCGCTAGATGGCACTGAGATCGTTGGTGTTTGCAGAAATTAGCCTAAGTTGGCTATCGTAGAAGTGCCCACTCATAGCCCACTGTCTTATGCATTCGACTAATGCGGAAATGTTGCGTTTTCAACGCGTATGTATATTTGCACGTATTACTAGTATAATACTTGGAAATTTTAAATTTTGATAGCACACTCTTATGTACTCATCTGTAGTCGTCTTTGTATGTATATTTCCAATTCAGCCACAAATTAGAGTCCAAGTTATGTTTATATAGTCGGCGCAACATAGGAGTGGCCAACCATTGTAAATTTTCCAACATTTCAAAGTTTCACGAATTTCAGCAACTAAAAGAAAAACGGCAAATGACAGCGCAAGACATGGCAATTATGCGTATGTACGAGTATAAATAAATGCAAATGCTAGCACTCGAGTACATACAAAAATGTACTTAAATACATACATACATACGCACACAAGACATATAGTTAAATGCATAATTTGGCTACAAAAAACTTTTGCATATTCATATAAAAATACATACAGTCACTCACACAAATGGTCAAATGCTGACATATTTTTTCCGTGGCGGAAATGTGGCGTAAAATGAAGTTCCAAACTTAAAAGAAATGTAATAGAAATTCTTGAAATTTTCGTTGAATTTAAAAGAAATTAATTGAAATTTCTGTTTAGGTTTTGAAAAAATGTGTAAAAACCAAGGCAGATTTAACAGGTAACCTCAGTTGAGTTAATAATATTTTTTTTTTTTTTTTTAATCTTAATTGTCAAACTTTTTTCATTCGATAAAAAAAATCTGTTAACATCTGATTCGTGATTTGTGTGAAAAAATATATTGTGCAGTTCGCTCATGAAATGCATGATTATTTTGTATATTTGGGTTGTGAAGTTTGTGCTCAACTTGTACAGAGTTCGGAAAGTGCGTTCTCAGCAAGAAACAGCTAGAAAAAGGCGAAATTTCTTTATAAAAGTGCCGCAAGAGCCACGCCTAAGGCAGAGAGCTTGTGGCATCGCGTTAACGGAAACAATGTAGTGTTCATAGATCATTGCGCGAGCTGTGAATTGGTAGCTGGCGTAAAATGCGTACAATTGATGCCCAACTCTGTCCCAAGGCACAAGCATTAAGTTCTGAAATAATATAGACATTCTGTATTTATTTATTTTGGGTAAATTGAATTTGTGAATTGTCAACTATTGTTTTCATTAAACTGATTTCATAGTTCTTATTGACAATAAAAATAGTAAAAAAAAATCTGGCAGTGTTGCAATTTCTCTATTGCGTTTACCTGTTAGATCTACCTTGGTAAAAACGTTTTTAGAACCGAATTTAGAAAATTGTTCAAAAATAATTGTACAGTTGGAGCCAGGCCTCAACCTTCATTTTATTGTAGTAAAATCGATTCGGTTTAAAAAACTGCATACTCACATTTATTTGATCTATGCAAATAAAAAGTTCAAAACTTAACGAAGACTCAAATTAACGTTGTCATTACAAAAATTTCAACGAAAAAAAAGTGTCATAAAAAATATTTCCGCTATGGCAAGGAAATGCCCCTGTGGATTATTTTTTGGATCACGATATGTTTCTACTCAGATATGTACAGTACGCTGCATTTAGAAACTATAGTACAACCACATTCGGGCAAACTGGCACAATTTATTTTTCTTTTATTAAATGTCGATTATTTTCAGTTAAAAAACTTCGTTTAACTTAATTTAAATGAGAAGCAAAACTAAGTACAAATAACATCAACACTTTTTTGAAGTTTTCAATTTTGTATAATTTTGTTTTTGTAAGTTGCAAACTGGCCCTTTCTATTTCAACCGATTTAAGTAATTTTGTTTTTCAAAATTATCTATTCTTTTAATTACAAGTGTCAGAAATTACATGAAAATTAAAACAAAGAAATTGTTTAAAAAAATTTCAAAAATTTTCAAAATTTATGTTTTCAAAATGCGTTTTTTTTTTATTTTTTTTCAAACAAATTTCCCAAAGAAAATAGACAGTTGAAACTTGGCCAACAGCCTTGTAGCCGAAATTTGTTTTTTTTTTAAGTTATTCTTTTTATACACGAACCATTTTTTTTTGAATGTCCAATCTTTATATCTATCTGGATTGTCGCGTTTAAATATTTCATACGTTTCCGAGACATGTAACGTTTTACTCTAAAAATTTTCACAATTCAGTTCGTGCGAACGAACGAGAAGACTTGATCTTTACGAAAAAATTAAATTGCGAACAATGTCAAAAAAAAAAAAAAAATACGTGGCTTCTTAAATTGCCCCAAAAACAATATATTAAAGTTTCGTTAAGATCTAAAATCATGACCCGAAACGAACGGACGTTTTAAAATGCAAAGGGCCAACTAAATTTTAAACACGAGTTTTTACTTTTTTTGTTAGAAAATAAACTGCGCTGTAATTAAAAAATAATGGAAATGAAATAAAAATTTATAAAATTTGTAATTTCATGGCTGTGCTATAGTCGTAAGACGCACGGTACGTATGTATGTACATACGAGTATTAACCAGCAAATATTTATGAGCACACGCCGCTGCATAGATAAATTTATGAATTTATATTTGATAAGTAGTTAAGTTCGCCTGAATATAGTTTGTACTGTATCTATATATCTTTGTACTGTGTATGGAGTTGTGGCGATCTCTATCTACGCACAAATGCGTATCCAACCAAGTCAATGCACCTTTGCAGCCAATCGTGAATTCAGGTTGCCTTTGCCGCGTTTGCCGCTGTTGTTATTATTGCTGTTTTCGGCTTAGTCAGCGGCAGTTACATACATATATGTAAGTATGTATGTGTATCTGTATTCGTTTTCATATTCATATTCATACTTGTAATTGACTCTGCATGTAATTTCACCGTAATTAGCATTTTAAATTTGCTAAATGGAAAGCGTTATTAGCAAACTGCAAACGATTTGAGATCTCGATAGATATGAACGAAAGACCGTATACGCTGCATATGTAAGTACATACATACATATTTCATACAGAGTCACATATCTACTTATTTTCAAATAATTGCTTATTCAGATAAGTTTGTGTATGAAGTATCGTTGTTTAAGTTACATAAAATGCCAATTGTTGTGGGATAATTTGCATAAATTGTTAATGCCACGCTCCTCTTGCGAAATCTGAGCAGAAAATCTTCGTTCAAGTATAAGATAATAGTCAATTGTATAGCAACTTGTGACATAAATTGGATAGTAATGCAATAAAAGCTACAATTAAGAGCAATGAAATGTTTTTTGTGCAGTTAATGCCACCTTTCTGAATTTAAATGGAAATTTCGTTTCAAATTAATAAAAATAAATTAATTTAAATTAAATTAAAAAAAAGAAAAAACTGGATAGGTAACAAAAAAAATTAATAAAAAGTGTTCCTATTTATTATATTGGCTCTAATTTAACTTCTCCTAACGCTCTTGTCCAAGACGTTGACGGCGCTCTATTTTGTCGCAGTTATCTGAAAGGTAAACAGGTGAAATCGTCCAGCCAGGGCTGTTCAGAGTGGGATGGAGGGAACCCCCCGGGCACGTGTTTTTGAAAGTGCCCGGCAATTAGGAATGCTCAAAAAAGTTTTTACAATTTGTTTTTTAAAAATGCGCGTTGTTTACAGACGATTTTTTTTGTAATTTCATCAGTGTTTGATGCATAACAAATGGAAAGCGAATGTGACAAATTCGTTCGAATTGACTTAAAACACGGCACCTTAATCCAACCTCAAGGTAGTACCTTTAACAAGCATAGTTTTCCTTAGATGCCTTTCAGTTTTTAGGAAACATTTTCTGGACACCTTTTGTACATACAAAAAAATTCTGTTTTTACAACATAGATTTTGATTAATTCAACGCTAAATGTTGCATTCAAATAGCATTGCAGCATTGAACGCCGGTAACTTCAGACTGAAGACGTCTGTGTATTTTAAATGCAACAATAGGCGTCGAATTAATCCAAATCATCAAGGCCCTCAAATATTACCATATAACCTCAAAATTGGTAACGGAGTGTCTTGATAAGCTGAACACACTTGGTCTTACGAACCGAGTATGGGTTCTTTGGGTACCAGGTCACGCTGGTATCTTTGGAAATGAGATGGCGGACATGCTCGCAAAAAAGGGGGCATCAACTCCATTCATAGGTCCCAAACCCCTCTCAGGATTAGGGAAAGGGACACTATCAGTATTACCGAGGAAAGAGAAGGAAGTCCTCAGTAAATCACACTGGGACAATCTGCCTGCTCTGGAGCACTCCAAATCCCTTCTGGGTAGCTACAACAAAGCAAGATTCAAAGAATGCATGGGCTTGTCAAAAAACCACTTGAAAATTATCACAGGAATCCTCACAGGACACTGTAGGCTGAATTATCACCTAAATAAACTGGGAATATATCCGCAGGAACGTTGCAGATTCTGCAGGGAAGGGAAAGAAACTTCTTAACACGTCCTGGAGAAGTGCCCCGCATTGATGCACAAATGCCAAAAATGTCTAGGTGAATATCTGATTGCGGGCGATGGGATAACTTCCAGAGACTTGGGCTCCGTACTAAGACTTATCTCGGATGTTGGACTAAAGGGAATTCTTGAAGCAAAGCAGGATGCACAATAGAACTTAAGGGCGCAGTGCTCTATCTCCCCAACAACAATAACAATCAAAATCATACAGGTAAAACTACAAAATGTGTACTACTAAAATATTACCAAAAATTACTTTTAGTCAAAATGTGGACGATAATTTGAATTTTTTATCAAATCTTGAAAAAAAAATATCAGAAGAAGTACATATATTAACATTCGACTTCTCTCGACTACTTTATTGCACTCAGGAGCTAACATCATTATTCTAAACTCATTAATTTCTCTATGACTTATTGTTAATGCATAAATTTGTTGAATAAAGGTTAGTTATGACATAAACGTTTGCATATATAATTTTTATATCATCGGTCGACAGCTTTAATGAAGTTAAAACGTTTCATTGTTGTACATATATGAGCCTTAAGTTGCTCAGTCCCGGGTCCGGATTTTTTCTCGACGGCTCTGGTCCGGGTAGACGGGACGTCGTTTAATAGACTAAAGGAAAATCACTTTTGCTTCCACTTCGTGGATAAGCCGAAGGAACTGAGCAAAAGTTTTGCAGAGCAAAACCAGAGCAACCACCTTAACATAACCTTAAACTAGATTTTCAGGAGAATTGAAATTTACTTTGATGATGGAGATTGCAACAAATACCAAAATAGACCACGAGGAAGCGATCTTGAAATGCTTTGCTTGAAATTTGTGAAAATCAAACAAACATATCGCCCTTTTGCAATCAACAAATAAATCATTCCACATTTTTCAAATCTGCCTTTCGTTGGAGCGTAAAATATTTGTATGCCTTATAGGAAAATTAAATTTCAAAGAAATTCGAAACATCGCTACTCAGAAACAAGCATTTGCTATTAATTAAAATTTTCAAATAACGAGAATTTGTGGAAAAATTTGCTGTTGTCATTGATAAAGGAATGATAAAATATATGCAGCTCATTAAAATTGATTTGAAATAATACATGTGCGGAGATACAAATGTACGTACGTATGTATGTATGTATGTATGTATGTACATACTTTGCTTGGAAACATGAAATATACACATTTCTATGCACATGTTTCGGGCAGAGGGAGCGGCATGCGACCGCATAGAATGGAGTTGTAATGCATACGAAATGTAATTATGCGGAATAATAAATCAAAATGTTTGCTTTTTTTCAAATTCAAATTCAAGTCCAAATCCCTGCCGAGCGACGTAGAAAAACAGAAGTTTCAATTACAAATCAGAAATAATGAAGAGAAAATCAAATGCGGATAATGCGGAAGCAAACCAACATTGCTGTGGCATGGCAGCGCACCAAAAGTTGAGGGGGGCAGGGCGCAAGAGAGCGCGCGGCAAGCAACAAATGAGGCAACATATGGTTACATAGAAGCTGGCCGACTGCCGGTGGCAATGGAGGCGAACGAGCGCAGCAGCAGCACAAAATGTGGCATGGCAACAGGCAAAATCGAGAGGAGCCATAAATAATCGGGAGTATCTAGCAAACTGCGAATATCAGAGGCGAGGTGGTTGGGGTAGTCGAAATGGAAAGCTATACAACTTGGGCTGGTGTGAAGAAAATGCTTTCGGCTGATGATTTACGATGCGAGCGATGTTGCATGCACACGCCCAGTGTGTGTGTGTGTTTTTGCCGACGACGACGACGCACAAGTGCGATGTGATGCAAGCGATGTTGCACATATAGTGTGGCGTAAAAATTTCAGTTGCATGCTATCAGCAAAACGTTGTGCCGAAACGCCAAGTGGACACTTGAAATTAATTTTATTTGCGGTTCAAAGTCACTCACTCCGCAGATGTGGAATGGTGTGAGTGAATGTTGGCAAGTGCAATGCATGTTGCACAACTAACATGCCACCAAAGCAACTAACTGCGACATGAAAAAAAAATTGATATTTTCAAACATGCATAAACTGTCACAGATCCATTGGTTGGCACAATATAGCAGAAAACATCCGCCATAACCGCCACCCCCTCCATCGCGCATACTCGTCAGCAGTCCTCTGGCCCAACGCAGTCCAATGTGTGTCCAGTGAGAGTGTGTGTGTGTGTGTGTGGAGCTTGTCGAGCCGCATAAATCTTTCACTTTTGCCACTGACTGCCACATAAATAAATATTTCATGATGTTATTTTTGTTTTTGCTATTGCAACAGCTGCTGTTTTTATTGTAATTAGTAGCAGAAGCAGTTGTCTAGTGAGTACAACAACAAACGCACTTGCAATGAATTTCATATAAATAAATGCAATAATGCGTGTTTTTCTCACTCCTCACTGCGTGAGACTTTCTCTTTTTTTTTTTCTTTTCAAAGAATCAGTTCTATGGCGTTTATGTTCGGAGCTTGTTTTTTTTGGTTTTTCCTGCGCTTGTGCTCTTTGAAATGAAATATGGCAATTAAAATATGTGAAAAACAAGTTGAAGTCACACAATTGTAATGATGAGACGTATACGCTTATGAGCACAGCGGAATGTATGTTTGCATGTTTGTATGTACATTTGCTTTGTGCTTCTATTTGTAAAAATGTTGAAGGGGTGTTTTGGGTGCAATGCAAAATTTGTTTTATTTAAAAATAAGAAGCAAAACGCTGACCAGAATTGTTAATGTTACTAGCAGGGATTATTGAGTAGCTGTGATACTTAATTTTGGGGAAATCTAGCAAATTTGTCCAGCTAAGGTTTTCATTTTTATACTAACTTGCATTCCGTCTTGCATACAGAGGCCTAGACAAAAATCTCATCTGCAAAAATAACGACTGCATCGACCTCCTCCATGTTCCTCTCCTCAAGTTTGGCATTACATTTGTTTTTTTTTTAATCTCGTTCAGCGTCTGAGAGATATACACTCTGTTCCCAAATAATAGCTCACACACATATTGATGCAGGTCTCGAGCTTGCACAGTATTAAAAAAAAAACAAAATCGGTGAAAGTACCATCTAAGCAGTTTGGCTCTTTGGCTCTAAGCACGGCTCCCAACGAATAGCCCAAAGCGGTTACACAAGGCCGGGTAGCCCGGATTCTCGTCCGTTCCGGCTACCAAGAAAGGTTAATGCTCAATAAACTACTTTTGAGAAATTTATATATATGTGCATACATATATGCAGTTAAATCCTCAGCTATAAAATATTGTGGTTTTCCAGTAGTTCATACAAAGCAGGAAAACTCGAATTAATTGAGTAGACGGCTCGGAATCCAGTCCGTTCCGACCGTTGCAAAATAATTGGAAACCATGAATTTTGAAAAACCAGACGAGAAGAAGTCAACAGAGTAACTGAGCGGCTCGGAACCCAGTTCGTTCCGACCGGCGGGCAAGGTAATCTATAATCGTAAGTTATATTAAAATCAATAGGTTTATATAATAGGAGAAATACCATGTATGAGTTGAGCGGCGTGGAACCTCGTTCGTTCCTACTGGCAGTCAGGCAAAAAAAAAAAAAAAATGCGTGAAACTGAAACGGGGCAATTTAAAACCCCACGAAGATGTAACAGGCAATAGTACAGAGGGCGGTACAAATGGACTTCACGTACATAGAGCATAAGCTCAAGCCATCTCCCGACAAAATACCTGACGGTAGTACCAGGGGAAATGGTACTCAGACAGTAGGAGGTTTAGTTGGGGTTAAAGTCCCACACTGACAAACCGGTGGCGGTTAGGCTTTCGATGCTTCCTCCTCGTAAAAAATAAAAAAAACACATATTGACACATGTGAACAATTTATTTATCATAAAAATATTTAAATTAATTTTTCAATTAAAACATCATTAATTCTCTCACAAAAACCATTAAAAATAACTTTTTAAATAAAAAATATATAATAAAATTGCATTAAAATTTCGAACTTCTTAAAAAAAAATTTATTTATTTTGCGGTAAGCAGATTTGTATGTAACTCATTAAATTTTAGTACAACAAAGTGCTGACGCTCTTTCGCAATGCCTTCCACATACAAATTAATCGCGGTGATGCGTTGTATGGAGGATACTACTAATAAATTTTTTTTTTTTTTAATTCTATGATAACTTGTAGACCCTTGAAATTTGCACATTCTGCTTACTCAAAGAAATACTAAATTTTTTTTTTTAAGTTAAAAATTTTAATAAAATTTTGGTGAATTATTGTACATATTGTAAATGGTTTGAAAAAATTAATGTCTAGCAGAGTGCAGTTATGTACGTATGTATATAGATTATTCAGTGACTAACCGAAACACGAAAAAATGTGTTCAAAATTTGAGGTAATGAAAATTATTGGGAATATTTAAAGAAGTACTGGATTTGTTTAGTATTTTATATGAAAAGGAGTGAAAGATTCATTCTCTACTGAAAACTGATGAACTTATACATATGTATGTGTTTGTTAATTGTTTCTAAATAATAAAATGAATTAGCGATATTTGTCACAATACACCAATTAAATTTTCGGTTCAAGGTTTTTAATATTTCCTTGAACATTTTCGCTATTTACTGCTTATTTCGTGCAGAGTTTTTAAAAATGAAACAAATATTACTGAACACATATTTTTAGCGTTGTGCTAAGATATGCCAATGCAAATAATTTATGTAGAAGAACATTTTTCAATTCAAACATTTTTATATGCAAGTAATATGATGCAAAAGAAAAATTGTCTCATTATCTCAGCAAAAGTACGCGCGTAACAAGCTAACAAGAAAGGCGAGCTCCCATTGAAATTGGATGGACGATCTTAATGTAAATTGCAAACATGATTTTCAAAGGAAAATCCTTAACAATAATAGCGCTTTTCATTAGTCAAAGTATTTTCATGTATGCATGTATGAAATAATGCAATATATACAGAGCTTAACGACATCAATGCCATTCAAATGCTAAATAAATGGATTGCCGAGGGTTAAAACCTGTTGTTATTTTACATGTGTACTATGCATGACAATAGAAATATGAGAATATCATTGGCAATTCGGATGATTAATTCGATACGCACACAATAAGCTGAGGGTTTAGCACTCACAAAAGAAAACGAAAGGAGCTGTTTGAGGGAGCGGCTTTTTTGTAATGCCACAAGTTTTATGATAAGAAAATGTAACCCTTTTGCATTACCACTTTCACACAAAATGCGCGCAAACCGAGACGGACATCCGATTAAAAAGTAGTAAGTGAGAGCTACATACATACATACTCGTACGTATACATACATACACACATGCAGGGATATTTGAAAAGAAAGAATTGTTAAATTACAAAGGAAAGGCTTAACGGCGAATATCCCATACATGAATTCACATTAAAGTACACTCGAAAGCGATGGCAGAGTGAAATTTTCAATAGTTTGTAATTTATATAAATTTTTTTTAAGTTATTTTCTTTAGAACGCGCAAACAATGCGAAGCTTAGGGAAAATGCTCGGCAACTATTATTTATAATTTCTCCCCTTTACGTTTAGGCTTCCTTGCTGGCTGGGAAAGTTCGGCTTGCAACTATAAATATACATAAGTAAGCAGTTATTATCCTTGGCGAATCTCTTTTCACTTTTCTTTTTTTTTTATAGCGCATGCTTACACTTTTTTTTACAAATGCGTTTGTGAGTGTTTGTTGTAAAACTTCACGTGCACACTCAGCGACTAGAAAGGAAAATATTAAATTCTTTGAAGCAAAATTTATTGTTAGGCAAATTTTCTATTTCTAGTAATCTTTTCATTTCAATTTTGTTTTTAATATATATTTATTTTTTTTTTGTATTTGGAAACCTTGCGTACCATAGCTACAGCATGTAAACAGCGAATTGCTAGGCGAAATGTGGATTGGGGGTAAAATAAGACAATTGCTAACTTCTACCTTCGCTTGTGGCAAGGCAAATATTGTTGTTGCTGCGACAACAAACACACACATACAAACTTATGTACGATTATGCAGGGCAGCAAAGCAGACATTCTACTCCTGAGTTGAATTGAATAAAGGAAGAATTGTCGATTCCGCGCAGCGGCAGTAAATAAATTGCAATTTTTCAATAAAGCTGTTTACACCCTTCTCGATTTATTTATTTTTTTTTTTTTCTTTCATCTTCTCGCTGAACCAATTTTTTTATTTTTATATTCCTTTTTATAATTTCCAATATTTTTTTTTCTCACTGCCACTTTTATTATTCGCCTGTTCGCTTTTGCTGCGTGTTGAGTGTTGCAGTTGTCGTTGCTTTCGTGTGTGTGTGTGTGTTTTTTTTTGTTGTTATTGCCACTGCAGCTTCTGCTGTTGTTTTTGTTGTTAAAGACGTTGCTTGTTGATGTTGATTGCCTGCTTGCTTGCTTGGCTGGTTGGTTGGTTGGTTGGTTGACTCACGAATCGGCTGATTATGCGTGCCCTGTTGGCGGGCAGGGGATCCTCCTCTTTCGCGCTGCCTCACTGAGCTATTATGCCGCATTTTATTATTTTTGCAGTTTTTCAGCTCCTTTTTTTTTCAAAGTCGTTGCTCGGCAGCAAATACTGTTACCATGAAAAATATATTAGCATCCTTTATTGTCGACACATTACACTCAGCAACGCTGCACACACATACAAACATTCTACTGGCGTTTACACCGGCAAACACTAGCAAAAAAAAATTGCAAAACATTTGAAAAAATACGAGAATTAATGCTGAATTTGATTTTACGCGTTGATTTTCATTTGAAACTAAATATTTTCGTAAATTTTTCTCAAACATTTCTTTAACATCATATGCAAGTTTATACAAAATATGCAACTTTATACAAATATGTATTTCATTCAGATGATTCCATATTGTTCCGCCCCCCTCACTGTGCCTTTGAGTTTGAGAACGGACTTGAGATGAACTTGAGAACTAACGTTTGAGGTTAGATTTGAAATGAATCTGTGAATTGCATAAATGGTTTATTGGGATACAAATACGTGTGTACATGTGTGTGGGTTGCATTTGCATTTTGCCTCCTGTAGAAGCTAAGGTGAGCGTGTGCAGGCGTGTTGTTGCCGTGAGCGATGACTGCGTGTATTTGCAGGATCTTATTGCACAAAGATACACCATCACACCACCTGCATAACAATAAGTGGATGTTTTTATGTACATATGTATGTGCATATACCCTGTGAGAAATTTTACGGATTGCCAAGTGATATTTGTACCTGGCAGTGTATAAATCTTTCTTTTTGAGGCAAAGAACGTACGTCAAAAACTTTTAATGAGCCAATTTACGTTTGAATAAAAAGCTCCCACGTACTGTAGTGCGGGGAGCCGATTGAAAATCAAATATTCGTTTATATAAACACTCGCCTGACTATTCTGTGAAGTGTGTCCGTTCATTGGAAAATGGGACTTGAAAAAGTTGATTCTTCTATATTCCCGTCGGGTTGCTATTTGACTTAGCTTCTCTTCATGCTATCTTCGGAGTGATGTGTACTTATATATTTGTAGTCATGCACGTGTGCCGTGCCGCCCTACGCTTTTGCATATAAAACAAACACATATGCTGACATACAAGGTGTCCCAGAACTCAACGTCAAGCCGAAACGGGGTGACAGGATTGATTGTAACCATTATGAGAAAAATCGAGAAAATCATTCTAGAAAACTTGGGGCAATTGTGTCATTATTTTTGACTTAGGTTCTAGAAATGTTATTTAGGGTTAAGGTTCCAAAATTTAAATGAACAAAAATAATAAAAATTAACCACAATAACCGAAAAATGGTTACAGTTTGACCAAATTTATAGGTTTTTATTTTTATTTTTTTATTAATTTTCACACTACATGGGATAGATTTTTTTTCTGATTTTTCTCATGTTGGTTACAATCAATCCTGTCACCGCGTTTCGCCTTGACGTTGAATTCTGGGACACCCTGTATACATAGCACAGTAGTACGTTTCGACACGCACACAATCAAAGTCAAGCCTCCAAACATACACATACATACATACATACATACATATGCGTATTTTTCAATTCGTTTGTGTTGTCTCACCTTAGTGAAATGTAAAGAATGCATTGCATGCAAATGTAGCGTACAAGTAAAATGTACTCCTTGTTGTATGTCTTTGTTGTTGGTTTCGTTTTAATACAAACCGATGTATGTATGTTCTCCAGCATTTCTGTTGCCTTCGTCGATCGCTGCTGCTGCTGTTGCTGCTGCTGCTGGTAGGCACAATGATGACATTTAAAGTATCTTTGCACAAAACAAACAAAAGATTCTTTTATTTCCTTTCATCGCCATGGCCCTGCCTCAAAACGCAGTCAACCTCAACGCTGTGCTGTGTTCCCCTCCCTCCTTTTGTGCAGCGTCCCTTTGCTATCTCCTATTTTGTAAACACTTCCATTTGGTAGGTTTCTATTTGTACCTCAATATTTCTTTTGAATTTCATTGTTTGTTGATTTACATTTTTTTTTTGTACTTTTTTATTTTTTCTGTTCGCCTTTACTCAACCACTTTGCGTAAAGTGTCATCGTTGGTAGGTTTTCCAGCGTCCAATTACAATTTTTCCACAAAACTGCGCACTAACGCACACATTTTTTTTTATAAGCACGCACATGCATAAGTAACTATAAATACATACCTACAAGACAAACACAGCTACATGTGTACTTACATATGTACAAGCTAAGTAGTATATACATGCATACATACTTGTATGTACGTACCCAGTTAGACTTATGTATATGGATTTCATGTCTGTTTTCGGTATGACCCTTTGGAACCTCAAATCTGAAATCAACCGAAATTTTTCTAATAACGTTTTAGCATTTTCGGCCATGGTCCACTTAGCTTGCTTCGAAAGTGTAAGTGATCGGGAAAGGAGTGTTTCAGGTCCATAAATGCCTGCCGTACTCAACTCTATAACTCAAAATTTTCTTCATATTACTACTGATTGTATTTGTGGACTCACAAGTCTATAATTTAAAAATGCTTTGTTTCATTTCCGCCTTTTGTGCAATGCAACATAAACCAAAAATAATTTAAAATACTGAAATATTTGTTTGCTTTTTAACATTACTGTGGCATCACGGCATAACCGAAAAAGTTAGTCACAGCAGTTTTCGAGAAAACGCGCCCTAAAGTTTTGAAGCTGTTTGAAAAATTTAGTAAACTCGATTTTGCAAAAAAAACTGACTTCTTCGGTTATGCCGGGAAGCCACGGGGTTTGTAACCTTTTGCGACACCTTTTAATTCCTTATATGATTTATGTTTTTGTGTTCTCGACTACCGAAGTGAAGTTAAAGAACTCCGTTGACAGTGTATCCCATTTTTCCAAAATATATGGATAGAGTTTTTAATAGAAATTTAATCAGTTGTTAAGAAATTTGACAAGAGATTGCTTCACATGTGCAGAAATTGATCAAAGAAATAATATTTTTTTTTATAAATCAACCACTCTTAGTTCCATACAGATATTTATTTAAATTGTCTCTTAGCGCTTGATGATGTTTCAACTTTTATTTCTCTATTTATATAAATGTGACTTTTTTTAGTTGGATTTGTCTCCGCCTAAGGAAAAAATATTACTGAGAGAAAACCTCAATAGTTGGCGATGGCATTGAGTTATAACTAAAAATCGTATTTATAGTCCGATTTCAGTCATATTTGAGAAATACAGAAAATATATGTACATCTAAACTGTGATGACGAAACTTTGTTTTCATATTCATCAAAGCTGCATTTTTCTTATTTTAAAATCTGCCAAAATTAGTGTATAGAAAAGGAGGCGCAGGAGCCGAGTTATTACCAAAAACCGTATTAAGGGTCCAATATATATTCTGAAATTTTGTTGTTGCTTCCGACAGGATGTGAAGTGATTGGTTTTGGAACGAATTTTCGTCATCCCTTGTCAAGTTTGGTCCAATATATATTGCTCTGATGGTATTCGAAAGTGAGACTTCATAGACAACAAAACAAATAACCTAGTTTACCAAAAAGTGTTTCATTTACTTCTAAATAATAATTTTGGGCGGAACGTATTTTGTAAAATATGGAAATAAATGAATCAGTCAACGGTGCAGAATTTTTATTTTAACACAAAATTTTTTATCTTTATTTTTAAATATATTTAATAGAGTACGAACAATACCCAATTATGTTATTTGTTTTAATTACTAGCCCATTCGCGCAGTTCTTGCCTGGTTTAACATGGTATTTAATAGTTAATTCTTCATAAGAACAAAAAGCTCATAAATGTACTATGTACTTCAAATATTATTGTAAAATATTGCCTGCTATTAATTATCTGGCGAACATTTTGGTCTTTTTTTTGTTTTTTTTTATTATATTTTAACAAAATTTTTTTTTTTGCGCTTTGCTTAGAAAAACATAAATTACATCTAATTCGACGTCAATCTACAAAATTCTCATCTCATTTGTTGCTTGCCAAAAAAAATTGTATTTTCTTAAATACTTATGTATGTGTGTGTGTGTAGAAAGGGAAATTATGTTGCTGAAAGCATTTCCATATGTAAATGCGACCATACCAATACATTAAAGAGGTCATGTGGCAGCATCTGGAAGCAGTTTCTCTCATATTTATTTTTTTATTTTTCGATGCTGTTTCTATGCGTACAAAACAACACACATACACACATAAGATATATATATATATATGTACACAGATATAAATGTACAAGCACACGAACAATCAAATTAAACTATACAAGTCAAATGAAGCAGACCAGCAGGCAGAAATCAACGAATAATAAAAAAAAAATAGCATTAACATAATACACCCCGTATCAAAGCGAAACATAAACATACATACATACATACGAGGGCAATAACAATTTACAGTGCACAAAATAACGCCATAAAACACTTAAGCACTCGCTGCCAAACCGCCGAGACTCAGGCCGTTATGCTGTACGCATGCAATAAAAGCGGGAGGTGGCAGCAAGCAGGAAATGTTCATCGCATACAATTAGAGCATCGCATCAGCAAATGAGCGGCGTTGAGGCAATGAAGGAGCCACTGCCTGCCGCTACCAGCCGCAACGCAGATCGTTGGCGAATGGAGGAGCAACATATGAGCGCGGCTGAATTACGGCTGATGGGCCAGCATATGGCCACCAGGCCACCAGGCCGCCTACAAGATGTGTGCTTTCATGCGCACATTACATACATATGTACATACAAACGTTATATTTAAGCACAGGCATGTTTTAATAATTTTTGCCTTCGCCTTTTTTTATGCTTTGTTCGTTTATTTTCATTTTTGGAAATGTTCATTGTTGTTAATTCTTGTTTTCGTACATCTTCAAAGCAATCAAATTAATGTTACATGAAGCAATAATAAAATGAGTTTGTTCGGGAGATTTAATATTTTTTTAAGCACTAATTCTTTTTGCTTACGTTGGCTGTAAAATTGTTCGGTTTGCGAAGCGTAAAAACCTTGCTCGAAGGGTGCTCGCCTACGAGCGCAGTTGCTGAAATTGCAAAAACGGTAAGAAGCACCAAGAGTCGTTTGTGTGATATGCCTCTCTTTGCCGGATCATTACTCACAGGAGCAATAATAAGGTGTATGTTTCGTGCCATGAAAATGTGCTGAGATGTGGGCTGTGCAAGAGGATTGCTACTTGTTCAGCTCTTGCTTTCGGCGTGTTTTTTTTTGAGTTATTTGGTTACAGTTTTTATACGTCTCCCGACACCTTTTTTTGACATCACATGTGTTCAACTTCCAAATATAAAACAATTTAATCCACTTAGAATATGTGGTAGTCTGCTTGATGCGGCGCACTCTCGATATTCTTCGGCAACGGCTCTCCGAAAAAAACCCAAAATCCATAAATTTTTCTTATAATAGAAACGTATGTACATATGTATATATCGCGTATAAAACTCTGCACTCAAAAACTCCTTTGGAGCCATGGTGTTCGCTGTTTCAACATTCAAAAATATGTCAGAGACGTTTAAGTGAAACTAAGAGGATATCATTGATGTACTTGAGGTTTAAAAATTCGAAAAAGGGTCCATTAAACTGCAGGGTAAAGTTTAGATGAATAGATTCGTACGAACATTTTATTTTAATTCGAGTCTTGTAGTCCACAGCAAAACTCAAATGATCCAATAAATTTATAACAAACTGTTTGATGCCGATTTTTTTAGATTATTTATTTTTAGTTTAGTGAATGCGAACTGATCTAAAATAGTGAATTTTGTATCTATTGGAGACTAAGATTTCTTACTGAATGCCGAGATTAAGGTGTTTGAATAAAATTCGAAATCTCGTTAGGTACTTATAGAATGTCGCCATACATAAATTAAAACAAGCCTTAATTTTTCTGTTGGAGCTCTTCCATAGTTTTTTTTCTTCTGTCACAACTCGACTCAAATATTACGCTTTAAGTTCCTCACTATCATTTTCTTTTATCGAGTAGGGCCACTTGAGTTACTTTGCGACTTGCCATCGTTCTTTCCCCATGTTGGTGGACAAATAATTGTCTTCACCACGCCATTCGCTCGCAATTAAGTTCAAGTACAAGTGTCTTATATTATGGCTATAAAAACTTCTGGTGCAGTCTCAGGAGAAAGAAAACATGCTCTTTACGTGAAACTTTTTAAGAAGCACAACCGAAGTGTGAATTCGATTAGATACTTGATCACATTTTTATCTGTAGGTGGACTATGCACAACTTCTGATTGGATGATAATTTTTTTCCATGTTCATCATATTTCGCGTTATATTTATTTTCTGTAAATTAATCTCAGAGGACTATAGACAACACATGCGAGCAAATGTAATTGCCAGCAAAATAAAACAAACCAAACAGAATAATACAGACATATTTGTTAAGTAAGCGTGTGTATGTATGTACCCCCTATTGAGTAAAAGTGTTTGTAAGTCGCTAAGTAATGATGCTCCCTGCTTGCTGCCCAGGGACTGCAGTGCTTCGCATACAAATTCTGCCACTCGTTGCACTGTTTTTCTTTACATCGGTGGCAACCTCGGTTTGAGGTCTCCTGCTGCGATGTGAAATATTATAATGACGCAGCAAGAACGAGAGGAAAGAGTTAAATAAAAATAAGTAAATAAAAGAAAAAGGTAGGTACGTAACTGATGGAAATTAAAGAAAATCGAAAGAGGAAGTAAGCAGGCCTTTACGACGGTTTAAAATGGACTGTGCTGTAAAGTTGAAATGTAGTAATGATCAAGTAGGCTCTTTTGTGGAAATAATAAACACTTACCTTACTTGAGCGTGGATTATTTCGGAGCTCCGTTAACAAGTTGGGTTTATAGGACCCTACAATCAAAGCAATATTTAAAAAAAAATATGTGAACAGCAGCTCTGAGAGATCGCTAGTCATGCTTTTGGGCAGCTTGCGGCAAAGGATTTGTGAATAATCGATTAGTAACTTTCTAAAGAATTCGTATCGCAAATGTTTCTTCTTCAATTCTAAAGTATTGGCAGCGAATTCGATTATTCAACTCCTGGACTATAAATTTGAACGAGCGCACAACTCATTCATTCTCATACACATTAAAACATCAGCGGTTTCGGCAACGAAATTTTGCTGACAGTAATACAAAAATAGTCCACAGCCATCAAAAGCAAATAAAACCAACCAGCGAGCCGGCAACTCCAACTTCAACTACCTTATCCCCATTAAATGCTATTGTGGATTGTTGATTGTAATGCTGTTAATGGCAGAGCTGCTGCTGTAGATGACGAAGATGTTTACCTCTTGCGCAACGGTCGTCCCACTGTCCGCGTGCCCAGGCATCAACGCGTTTTTAATGAAGCCAAAGTAGTAAGTATATTCGTTGTTTTCGGTACATCAGACATCAAAGTCAAGGGAAGCCAAACAATAGCAGTCGCTAAGAATAAAGCCGGATCCCAGAAAACTGCCACATAAGAATAACAAGTGGCAGGGAAGGGACGACGAAAGATGGCAGAATGATATGCTGGTTTTAAAAATAATCATCACGATTACATACATACAACGCAGCAGCATTAGCTGTTACAATAATAAAATAATAATAACAACACAATATGCCATAACAATGCAGTGATGCGAACAAGCAAAGCCATTGGAAAACAACTTCAATTAATGCTAATCTACAAAATTATTACAAACTGGACTGAGCTAAGGAGCTGTTGAGCTGTGGGGCTGCAAAGAAAGAGTAGCGTAAGCGAGAAGTAGGCAAACCAAAATCAAGTAGAATCAAAATGGAGAGCAATCGTAATACTAAACAATTGTAACTACGCTGATACGTTGAGCCTAATGATAGCATTTATGGCGCCATAAACGGCCGGGGAACAGCGCAAATAAGTAGATAAATAAATGGTTATTGCTAGGCTACAAGTAGCAGTGCAGCAACTCGGCGTTGCCACCTTAAAGTCTTAATGACAAATGCGGCAAAGTGAACAGTAAGAAACATAAAAGTTTTTCAAAAAAAAAGGAGCAACAATATCGCCCACCTCCCATATAACGGAAGTTTTTGAAAAATGCAAAAACTCGGAGTTTTCGGCATCCATTAAAGCAAATTAAGTGAAATTTGGTATTTGGAGAGATTTTGACCTAAGAAATTAGGTATTTATGAAAAAATTTCTGTATCTCACTAACGGTGTAAGTCACAAAATTCGCTTTTATCATCGTTAAAAATGTTTGAAATCGGACCATAGCCTCGCCCTCCTCCCATATAACGGAAATTTTGAAAAATTTAAAATTTGGTGTTTTCTTTATCTATTGAAACATATTAATTAAAATTTTATATTTAGAGCGATAGTTAACATGATTTTTATGAAATTTTGAAAAATGGGCGTTAATTTTGCAAATATTTGCTGGAATAAAAGCGTTCCATGACGAAAAAGAGTATCTAGTCATTGAAGTTATTAAATTATTGAATGTTATTCGTTCAAGACTGGTTTCGAAAATTAACTCAATTTTCTTCTAATGGATCCTAGTAGATGATTATATCGTGGACACTACCTATAAATTGTTGGCTAGTAGTATGACGACAGAAACAGACGAAATCAAAGACCGCGACACAAGTTAATCTTTTCATAATAAAATTTGAACGATTAGCCTGGAAAGCCTTTTTCTATAGAAGTCAATTTTATTTGCTTCATAGAAAACTGTGCCATCTGGCTTCCAACTGTCCTCAGATAATTCCTAAGTCGTCTATGCCAAGCTTAAGAAGTTTGATGTCAAAATATTTTCATTGAAATGTAGTTATTAGGGTAAATAGAGAATTACTGCTTTAATTAGAGGTAAAGCAGCTTTTTCTTTCCTCTTAATGTACGTTTGATTATAATGTGTAAGCAATTTATATGAATGCTGCTGCAACAATAAAGCAAATAAACGTGTGTGTGTACATGCATGTATGTATGTATGTATGTATGTCCGCCTTAAATTCTTTATTATCTAAATAGGCATGCACATATCTACATATGTACATATACATCCATAAATACTCAAATGTTCGTTCATTGTATCTACATATAGACAAATTTCTTTGGGTTGGCGCAAGCAATTTTACAAATTATAACGCACAAAAAAATCGTTGTAATAAAAGTCGTTTAAAGACTCCACTGCTGCCCAAAAAAATACATAAAATTTAAAAAAAAAAATCTCTTTTATCGCTTTAATTCGTTTTTCACGACTCATTTAATGTGCTGACATACATATTTACGATTACATACATATTTTGTTTATGATTCTCTGAACTTGAAAAGTGCCTGCACATTTTTTGTCTTCACAGCCCCGCAAACCCAATCTATTTACACATTCAAAATCGACACGAAACGGAAAACTTCTACATATTTTCGAAAAAGTTTAAATAATTTTATAAACATTTCCGTGTATGCAGTAACATATGGTAGGTGTATGTACATATAGCTTCCTTATTTTGAATATAGCGTATAAAACCTTTAACTTGTATTTACCTATATCTTACCAACAACATGCCTTAGTTGTTCTCATTCCCAAGAATGCTTTATTTTAGATAAAGCCAAATTTATTTTGGAATTAATTCAATACTCCCTTCTTGAACAGAATTTTCATGCTTTCTCGACCACTAAACAAAGTTTATTAGCAAAAAACGTATGCATTTTAATTTCACCCCAAGCATCAGAGTTGATTGTTCCTGCCAACAAATTTATCAACACTTCCCACACCTGTCTGCAGCGGAAAGGTCAAACCATTTATTCATCCTCCACAACCTCTAAATTTGCTTTCTCTGTTGCTTTTCAAGTACAATTGATAACACATTTTTAACTATTTCCCAATGTGAAAATTAACCCTCATTATGGACTACAACGCAATATCATTCTGCTGTCCATAGCACTAAAAGCAAGTTAGCAAAAAAAAAAAAAAAAAACAAGCAAAATTAAAAAGAAACACAACACAACACCAACTGCCTAAATAATATCAAATTAATTAATGCAATGCAAATTGATGGAAAAAAGTCAAAATAAATTGCAGCCAAAAAAAGCCAAGAAAAAAAAAACTGGGAGATCGCAAAGGCCAAACAAACAATTTACTTTATACGAATGAATGCTGTTGCGTGTGTATGTGTGCAAGGGAAGTGATGAAAACAAACTACAAGCTAAAGCAAAAACAAAAAAAAAAATTACTTATCAGGTAACCTAACTAATTTGTGTACACTTAACGCTTCACATGGCAAATTCACCCTTCAAGCTAAATAAAGGAAATGTTAACTTCCTCATCAAAAAGCAAAAAATGCTGAATTGAAACACTTAAAACCGGCGCAGAGGCAGATAATTCACTCAGTCAGCCCGTAATGCTTTTTTCAGCTTTCTGTTTTTGCCATTTAAATTTCGTTTTTGTGTGATTTCGTTTTTTTTTTTTTCATTTTATGTTTAAATGTTCGGTGCATGGGTGCAACTGCTCGAGTTTGCGTATGTTTCGAATACACTGAAGGGAGAGACTAAACATATGAAGTGGAGTTGAATTTTGTAGATAACGGAAAATATTAGTTTGCTCTATGTTCGTTCGGCTCGCTGTAGTAGCTCTTCTGAGTCTTAGTTTCAATGCCTTCTTCCATGCTGGTTCAGTAATTCGTTCTGGCCCACGGCACTTCAAAAAGTGCGCATAGAAAGTAATATTTTTAGTAAAGTTTTAGCGGAAACTTTCAAGTATACAAACGAGTACATATTCGAGGATATTTCGCTCAAAAAAATTTCCCCAAAACCAATATGAAAATGTTAAATATATTTTTTAAAGGCTCAATAGAAAACTTCTGTTTTTTTCCTGAGTCCCGTCTCAAAAAAAAATTTGCACAAAATCAGAATAAAAGTTGGCATTATCAGATAAAGAGGAGCAACTTTGATCTCAACTACGAAAGCCACTTTTTTGACCTAGACAAACGATATTCCATTATAAACAGCTATTTTCGAAATGGATATCGGAACAGCATCAAGATCTTCTCATTGAGGGATTCTGAGATATTTTCTAAATATTGCAGCAATTTTCAGGCTGTAATCTTCGGTTTGCTTGGCGGCCTTGATACGATAAAGCTCGCCTTATTTTAAGACTATCAAGTCTGTGATTAAAAAATTCCAGTTGGTATAGCAAAATGTACAAACATACTTCTCACTCGATTCCATTACTCACAGTGTAGCTCCAACTACACTTACTGTGACGTTGAATCGAATTAACTACAAGCGACTTAACATTATTACCAGCTTAAATTTGCCAGATAGGAAAAAGAAAGCAGACGAACATTTCGTCGACAAGAGGCACACAATTTTGCCCGCGGAGGGGAAGTATGACAGAAATTGTGTACACACATGCTGCACAGAATGGCAGTCAGAATGCGTATATTAAAAAAAAAAAAAAAACGAACAATCCAGAGAAGTTAAAACCAAAAACCGAAACTGAGGCGATATCTGTTGGGCGATGGACAGTTTAGATGGCCAAATGAAGGCTTGCACCAAACGACAAGTGAGCAGCGTTTGTTAAAACTCGTCGACCCGGGCGTGAGGGAAGGCACGCCACAGCAAAGCAGTGAACATATGACTGCTTTAAATTGGCAGTGCATGTGAATGCAGTGCGTATGTGTGTGTGATAAAGTGGAGTACAAGAGCTACATTGGTTCGTTGCTGACACGGATCTGTGGCAACAATTTTTTGTTACCTGCAACACACTCAATTAACATGCACACAAACATACATACATACATACATACATACATGCACATGTAGTGTGTTAAAGTTTTTGGAGACAACCAGCGCGGTGTGCTCCGGTGAGTAGTGGTTGAATCTTTTACCGGTGAAACAGCATAAACGGCAATAGCAACAACGACGACGAAAATTAATGGTATACATTTGAGATACATGCACCAGCTTGTGGCAACAGCACTCGTACAAGCAGAGAAATGTTGAACGCACAGTGGCGAATGACAGATACAATGGAAAGATATCTGCTACGAGCATACTCGTACATACGAGTACATAGCATACAGTAGCAAATGCTGGTGAGCTGCAAAAAATACAGTAGCAATGAATGCAATCAAGAGCAGCAGGAACACCAAACACCAAAAAAGAAAGTAAGCGTTAGCAAGAAAGCTGTGACAAAGGGGGAAAAGGCTTAAGTTGTTGGGCTTAAACGAAAATGGAAGGCTTTGCTTTAACATTTATGCTTTTCGAGCGCTTCAGGGGCGTCTGATTGTAGGCAGTGATTGTTTCTGCAGGAGTTTCAGTAACGGGGAGTTTGTCAAGAAAAATAAAAAGGTTTGCGGTTCATGCTCGTTTGAATATACATATATTACGAATATTTCGGCACTTACATTCATTACTACTCTGCCTGAAAAAGTCGGAATGCGAAACAACTTTAAGCCCGATTTTCAACTCATTTATTACTGTCGGAAATAAACCCTGAAAATCGTGTATGAATTCGTAGAAAGTTTTTGCTGTTTCCTATAATTTTTTTTTAGGTTTCTTACTCGCACCTTCTCAGCATTCTCGGAACCATTCAACAATGTATTTAATCACGTCAAAAGTTATTTCAAAGCGTTAGTCCTTAGACGATCCAAAAGAATTGAAAAAATTTTAAGAATCCTAGCTCTGAGAAAACTTGTTGTTCCTTGATTCTCTGTCGAGTCTCGCAATGACTAAAACTCGTCTGAGCACTCAAAATTTATTGCCGTGGTAGAAAAACCGAAATTTGGGTTTTTTGCGAGTACGAGCAATCCTTACTCTAACTAAGAGCCAGTTTCTCAGTGCAAGTTAACTAAACTCAGTTTAAACCGAGTTTAAACCAGCACTGAAAAACTGGCCCTTAGTGTATAAATGTGATCCTAAAGTTCCATGAATTCCACCTTTTTTGAATAGAATATATTTTTGTGGCCGCCTTTCATCCATCTACGAACTGCTCGTATAACTCAGCGTCTAGCTTACCCCTCTTCAGGCATTTGCCATAGCCAGCCCTTGTGCTCTTTTAAAAGTATAGACTTTCGGTCCGCACTAATGGCTATGCTGTGTTGTTATGCTGCTGTCCAATGCTTCCTTTCGATCCGCTTTCATCATCAAATCCACTCGCGCTTCAAGTGGACCATACCGAACCGTAACCGTACAAGCGAGACTGGCCAACCAATTCCACAGCCTTTCGGCCTAGCAGCCATCCATGCGTACCGACTTCAGTCGTGGTAGTTCCAGTGTAGTTTATCCAACAAAAAATCATCGAATTTTCCTTACTTTTTATGCCAAGTGTTGTTTAAATTTTGTTGTAGTGCTGTGCATGCGTTTGGTGTTGTTTTTTGTTTTTTTTTTGGTTATTTAAGAGTTTTTTTCAGTTTTGCCTGCTTTACTCTTACTCTTCTTATTGTTACTATTTGATATTTTTATTATTTCTTTTTCTCTCTCTCTTACTATCTCCTGCGTAATCAATGTATTTATGTGTGTAAAGCATGTAACTCACTGCATTGTTGAATGTGTGTGTGTGTGTGTAAGCTTGTGTTACGTAGCCAAGCGAAACACCGAAATAAATGTTCTGTGAAGGAATTTCGACATTTTTACATTCATGTTTTTTCGCTTCAATGTCTCTGCCTTTTGCCTTTGAATGCACAGTTGTTGTTGTGGTTGCTCTTGCTTTGCTTGCTGTTAACTTTTTTCTTCAATTTTTCTCCTTACATCCTTCTGTAAATTACGATGTTATTGCTAGTAAATAGTTACACAGTGAGAAACTGATAAGAAAGAGAAAAGTAGAAATTGCGCTAAAGTAGTAAATAACATTAACATTAACTGCCAGAAACATTAGAAAAAAATTTAGACAATCATGAAAAAAGCATGTAACTTTCATTCGCCAGTGAACTGTCAGATTTTATATTGGGAAACCGGTTGGAAAATGACCCCGACGCCTCCGAGAAACATCGAGAAAAGTTAGTTGAAGACTTAACTTTATGTTTGTTAAATATTCTCTCGGACATCGTGCGTCTTATGGCAACAATCTACTTCTGTGTGGCCTTCAGTTGCCGGTCGGAGATTTGACTGAACGCCGCATTGACTTAACTTCCGTTTAGTCTTAGTGAATATTTATGATCTCTTGAAACTTTCGAAAAATCCACGCTAGCAGAATTTCAGATCGTTGAAAATAGTCCCCTCGATCAGAGCGGGTTAATGTTGGTTCACTTTTTATGTGTTTTTGTTTTTCACAGTGTGCGCCAACCAAAGAACTGCAAAATGGGAAATGCTCGCACCAGTTGGTGCACCGCAGAACTTTATAGCCTTTTACTGGCACAAAACGAACTGAGCAAGCAAACCAACAATCAACCAACCAACCAACTAAATAACCAACTAGCCAGTCAACCGACAACCTACTGTGTGAGAAATGCTTCTGAGGAGCGAACGCTCAGAAGCTAGAGTTTTCTAGCAAAAAGCTGAAAAGAAATGGTCGACCGGAGGGTGTGGTCGGATTGAATCGGTGCGGGTTGGAGGGCCTTAAAGAAAAGTGCAGTGCTGACCAAACGCAGTGCATTGAATGGAAAGCGATTGGTAAGCAATGTATGCATATGTGATTGTATGTTATTCGTATGTATAGTTGTGGTTGTATGTGCGTGAATGCATGCGCGCTGGTACTTGCAACAAACGACGCAACTCTTGCCACAATGCATGCAACAGGCATAAATTGCTAAAGGGAAACGAGCGGTTAGCGGCATCATGTGCAACATACACAATTGACAGTTTCATAAATATGCAATTTACTGGCACAAACACACACACGCGCGCGCCATAAGCATGTGCTTCAGTGCACAGTAGTTGATTTTTATACATTTGCATTTTGTTTTTTTTTTTTTTGTTTTTTTTTTTTTTGCTTTTTGAATTTTCAATGGCCGTGGCCACAGACTCAGCATTCGGCACTCAATGTTCATAGCGTTTTCAGCATTGAGTCAGAATTGGCTTGAGTTGACTTGGTTTTAGCCTTTGTTTAAAATCAACAATTTTGCATTTCCTGTTTGCGCTTTCTCTTTCGCTTTGTGCCACTCTATTGTGCTATTGTGGTTATTGGTTTTGTTGTGCCAAAAAGGAAATTGCACACATTGGTTATAAGCACACACAAACACACACACACATACGCACATACGCACATTGCTGCACACATTCACCGCTTTTTGCTGTTAAATGAAAATTACGATTGCAACTAAAATCGAAAGACAACAATAAAAGTTGTGTATAGTATTTTTCGACGATAGTTCGGGGTTATACGTATTTATATACATATGTATATATTCTTTACACGCTTACAAATGTACTTAGATATGTTTATGCGTATAAATTTTTCCATTCGAATGATTTCATTAATTTTGCGCGCTGATACACAAAAGCTGACATTTTATTTTGTTGGCAAAAATATTGTAATATTTTGATGTTCGCCATGAAAATAGAAACTAAATGTGATACATAGCAAAAACTTGTGGTCGATAAAAAGTTGTTGCAGAGAATTGTTTTGTTCATTTTTTCAAATTTTTTATTATGTTTTCGAGAGCATTGTGTTGATTAAAATACAAACGTTATAAGTATTTTAGCTTTCAACATGGGAACACGGTTATTGCAGATAACTTGTTTGGGTATTTTCTGATGATTTCGATTTTTCTTTATCAATCTTAAGAGCTCTTCAATATATCTTTTATATGTGGTTCTTGAAGCCGAAAGTAGAACCGCTTGCTTACATCTCTGATGGTGTAGCAAAGCAACGAACACACAAGCCAACTTGCACCCAAATTTATCTGAGCAACAAATTGGAATCCCAAACTGGTTCATAAACTGACATGGAGATGGTACAATGGCTGACTAGTTCGATAACTAGCTTGTTACTCATGTATCAGCCATCATGTAAAATATAGCTAAGCTAAAAGAAATTGTAGAAAAAGTATGCTTTGTAAATATATATCGAATCTGCAGCACAAAAATGATATTTCGTTGGATTTTGGTTACTGGGAATACTTTACCTCTACCGTATTGCCATAATATTTCTTTGCAAAAAAAAAATTCAGGAAAATCTGAGAATTTAAAAACATCTATTTTTTTCACGAATCTGCCTGCAAAAATTCAGCTCGATTGGAGCACGGAAAAAGAGTTAAAAATCGGTTAAAAGGTAAAAAGGGTTAAAAAAAAATTCAGTATTTTTATTTTTTCTCCCCTTTCCGAAAAAGTATATTTGGTTCATAAGACAGAATGTGTGTAACGCGGTGTTATGTATAAAATCTATTAGACCCAAATGTTTTTTTATATCGTTAAGACAATTTCTACTACGAATAATCTTCTATTTTGTAGTAGCAGCAAACGGCATTATAAAAATCAAGATGGGATTTTTTAGAAAGTGATATAACGCTTTCCTTTGCGATAGAATCTTCTTAAAATTTTTATCGAATTTGCCTTTAAATATGTTCTACTAAAATCTTTCAAAAAAGTTGTTTCGAAGAAAGTTCCTCTTAAGTACTTTGTGAACCAGAAACCACTTTGTTGATTTCTAATATGATTTTTTGTGAAAAAAAAACACGAAAAATACACCACGAGATTTTCATTTATTAAATAAACCCGCCTTTTTCGTACTTATCTACCAATTGTCAAATATAATAATCAATTAAAAAAAATTGCAGCTCCCTTTGACGCACCTTTCTAAACAGCATACAAATGTGACTGGTTATCATATTGATATCATGTGGCGATTTACTTTGCCACCAGCATCGATTTACCAATGCTAAATGCGTATGAGATGCTGGCTTATGCTTCTCATTTACAGTTAAAGCTGCGTGAAGCTGTTTAAACTTTCTCAATGCTTACACAATGGATATGCAACAGAAATATATAGCACGCTACATAGTTATAAACTTTCATACAAACATTCATACTTAATATAAGCACTCTTCAACTTATAGTTCGTGCAACAAAACACTTTCATGACATTTATGATGGCAATTTATTTGATAAATTTCATGCACGTCAACGTTGCCACAACCACACTGCCACAGCCATAGACCTAGCCACAGCCGTAGTTTGGAGTTAGCAACCAACAACTATGTAGCTACCAGCCGCCTAGAGTTCACAGCAACATACATACATAATCGCGAAGTGCAGTGATGACGTCAAGCCGCTCATCAACTGGCATATTTTGTGGCTTTTTGCGACTTAAGTCGAGTCCACACCGCTGTCAATCTACGTTCGGTGGGCCTCAGTGTCAGTGTCTGGTTCTGGTCGCCATCATAATCATCATCATCATCATCATCTGCGTCATCAACAAAGCTGGCAGCATAAAAGCGCTGAGTGCCACTAACTAATCATCGTTTGGCTCCAGTATTGCCCAACTTCGTCGCCACGGCTTGACACAAGCATTACTGGTCGGCTGGCAGCCTGCTACTACATACATACATACATAGCACATAGCTAGCTGGCTAGCTGGCGGTTGAACGTGGCATAATAAATTGTAATGGATTATTATTATTATGTTGAAGTGCCTCATCCAATGGCGAAAATACAAATTATACTTATAGGAAAACAACGATAATGGCCATAGCAACAATGTTAAGCCACAGCAACAATAGCAACAAAATGTGCTGGCCATGAAGAAAACTATTACATGGCATAAATAATCGCCAAAATGGTTTGCTGTTTATTTTCTATTATCATTTGTCTCGTTCAACGCGCACCCCGCGCCAAACCGACCCCTTCTCTGTACGCCTTTGTGCTTTCTATGGTCGATGTCTATTTGATTTGGCTTGATTTCTTGTTGTCTTCAAATTCTGCTTCCTCTGCTCGTGCTGCTGCTTCTCCTTAATTAATATCATATTTTCAACTACCTGGCGAAGAGAAACAGCGTGAAAAAGCAATATTCCGTTTGCCCCCTTCGGTTATTGATAGCTGAAATATTGCTTTGCTTGTGTTGTTCACTGTTCTGGCTGCTGTTGCTATTGTTGTTGGCTTCTTGTTTATGTGTCCGACGTGAGTTTTACCTTCGTTGCTAAGTATTATAGCTGGAAAAAGCTTGTTTTTTTTCTGTGTTGGTATCTGATATAATTATAAATAAGTACAGAAGATAAGTGTTTGCTATTTGTCTGGCTGCCATTGATTTCATTATTGTTGCAAGCGTTTTTGTGTTTTGAAAAAAAATAAATAAAAATAAGCGATTTGACCCTGAAGAGCATTACACTGCCCTTACGTTACTTTTTTTTTTTAATTTTTAAAGATTACAGCATAAATCATTGTCTTGTTGGTACTCAGCGTAATCTTTTCACAGGAAGCAATTTTTTAACGAACCAAAGCAAGGCCGCAGCAACTAAAGTTATATACCTTAAACATAAAATATAAACCTAAAAAATGTTTTCCAAAATGTTGGCTATCTGTTAATAGTGTTCCTTTTAAAAATCGGTTAAACAAAATATTTGTGTAGGGCAGTGTTGGAAATTGGCAAAAGAAGAGAAGCGTCGGAGCCACCTCGTTCATCAGATTAAACCACCTCGTTCATCAGATTAAGCAGTGCTAGAATTCGAAGTTTCCACAGACTTGGAGACTTCATTCGTTTATTACAAACATAGCCCTGGTCGGTGCAGCAATGACACTAGCCCTGTCAGACGGCCTACTCAACACGAAATCCCGCGTAAGCTGTCTCCGTGTGTTGGAATCGTAGATGCTCCCGCCGAAGCCTTGGTACGGATCACAATCTATGGCGTTTAAACCGTTCTGAGCGATAAATAAAGTTAATAAATCCACTTTAGTTTTTATAAAAATGCCTTTTAGATTATTGAGATCTACTACAACTCTCATTTTCAGTATGGTTTTTGGCATTTGGTATTTACATAGTAAAGCTTAAAACACAGCCCTAAAGAAAATCGAAAATTCATATTCATATGACATTAAAGAAATGAAATAGAAATTTTCTTCTATTTATTCGTTCAAGAAAATTTTCAGCAACGGTAAAGTATTTACTTTTTCAAGCAACCGAACTAATGAATGTTATTTCTTGTAATTTTATTTGAGAGCTATATTCAAGACTTAATGTTGAATATATTGTTTGATCCGTTCGGTCGCAGTTGTCTGAAATATGATTTGGTGGAATCAGCTTAGCGAAAAACTTTGGCACGCTTCTCCTTAACAACTCTAATGAGCTCTCGGAAGGGGTACTTTTCCTCAAATTGTCAACATATTAATTTTCGTTTTTGTTTTTTTTCACTTACTGACTGAAATTTTCCGAAAGTGTAACTTTGTAACGATACATTATAATTATACCATGAAATAAAATAAAATAAAAAAGTCCAACTTACTGTGGCGGTATGATCCAAAAACTAATTAATTAACACGAAATGAAGTCAGGCAGTAAGTCCAGGTGATAATTGGAAGTAAAGAAAATTAATGAATCTCTTATTTCCGTGTATTTGTGGTGGGCATAGAGATAATAGAATGATTAACTGATTATAAGCAATGCGGATTATTTCATAAAATCCATTTGTTATAATTACGTGCATACAAATACCTACGAATATGTTATGTTTATGTACATATATGTATACGTATGTATATGTACATATATGTATACGTATGTATATGTACATATATATTCGTATACTATTAGCGCTTGATTTGCATTTAATCGAAATGTTTGCGCCAATTTACTTTTCAATTAAGATCAAAGTATTCATTAAGGCACACATACATGAACACAAATACATACATAGATTTGTACATGGACTCACATATGGTAAGCAGACGAGTACACTAAATATTTACATTCATAGATATAAACAAAGTGCAAATGAAAGCACAGCAGATGCAGATAAGATAATAATGCTGTCTATTTACCGATGTACATACAACACCTCGTACAAACATACACATGCATGTATACTATATATATGTATGTATGTACCTAAGTAGATTGATTTACAAGGATGTATGTATTTAGTATGTGTGTACAAAATACAAGAATTGTTTATGTATCCTTAATTTGAATGATCACTGTGATTCCGCCCCATTTCGATAAGATAGCAAAATGGAATGGCTTGAAATGTTGCTGTCAATCAGCTGGTTGCAACTAAATTTCAATAAAATGTTGTTTACCAGCACCGATAGTGCAAATGACAAACGTAAATAGATGACAGCGCGATTTTGAATTGTTTACTTTAGCATTTTCGGTTGCTGCTTAATTTACGTCAGTTTTGTTTGTTTTATAAATACGAACTTGCACAATAAATAGTCGACAAATCAATACAAACACACATACAAACATACAAGCAATTACGAGTATATTTCAATGGATAATGCGGCAAAGAGCAGCACAGCTGCAAGGGATAGGGCAAGGGATCTATTGGATTTAATAGATTATTGTTAAAGACATTGCTGTACCTGAATAAATTTAACCAAAAGTGTGTAACATACATATATAAAGAAAAATATTACATTAATCATGTCATGTTAGTGACCATCAGGCCAGTGAAACATTGATAAGCATTTGTTTTATAGTTTTGTATGGAATTCTCGATTAATTATTCATTAATTTAATTTGGACTTTTCCACGATTGATATTTATTATGATTAGACTAGTATTCAAATATTTCGTTAAGAAGTCTTTGGTGTTTCTCATCACAAAAGAGCTCAGAAATGTCCATATTTGCTAATTAAAACCTAAAAGTTACAACTGCAACTTACGCAAAAAGTATATAGACGCAATACTATCAAAAAGAAAAAAACAATTCAGCAATTTTACCTTTTTAGAAAACAAATATTTTGCTTATATCTCGAAAATGAGTATTTTGAATTATAAGTAAATAAAATCCGTTTTCGTCTCGATCACTCTAAAGAACACTTTGAAACAAAAAACTTTTTTGTGTTAGCATAAATTATTATTATTGTTGTTGGGGAGTTAGAGCACTGCGCCCTTAAGGTATGTTGTGCCCCCTGCTTTGATTAAGGAATCTCCGAGATAAATCTTAGTATGGAACCCAAGTCTCTGGAAGTTATCCCATCGTTCGTAATCAGATATTCGCCTAGACATTTTTGGCGTTTGTGCATCAATGCGGAGCACTTCTCCAGGACGTGTTTAGAAGTTACTTTCTCTTCCCTGCATAATCTGCTACGTTACGGCGAATAAATTCCCAGTTTACTTAGGTGATAAATTAGCCTACAGTGTCCTGTAAGGATTCCTGTGATCATTCTCAAGTTGTTTTTTGGCAAGCCCATGCATTCTGTGAATCTTGTTTGATTGTAGCTACCCAGAAGGGATTTGAAGTGCTCCAGACCTGGTAGATTCTCCCAGTGTGATTTACTGAGGGCTTCCTCCTCTTTCCTCGTTAAAGCTGATAGTGCCCCTTTCCCTAATCCTGAGAAGGGTTCGTGGCCTAACAACGGAGTTAATGCCCCCTTTTTTGCGAGCATGTCCGCCATCTCATTTTCAAAGATACCAGGGTGACCTGGTATCCAAAGAACTCAGACCCGGTTAGTAAGACCAAGTGTGTTCAGCTTATTAAGACACTCCATTACCAGTTTTGAGGTTACCTACCTGGTAAGATTTGAGGGCTTGGATAGCTGCTTGGCTGTCCGATAGATTAGCAATATTCCGTCCCCGGTAGTTACGCTGAATGTTAAATGACGCGCACCTTTCTGTAGCATAAATTTCTGTTTGCAAAATGGACACCTATATCCCCATCTATGTCCTCGGTCCATTCGGTCCTATTCTAGTGCCCTGTTCGGTTAGCGAGCCGTTCGTGTACCAGGTAATCATGTGTTGGTTTATTTTGTAGGTTTCTGAGAAACCCACCCAACTTCTTTTGTTGCTTAATTCAGTTTTGAAATTGTTTTTTTTTTTAATGGATAACTTTATCGATGTGAGTTGAGAACTCTAATGTCATTATTTTTGCCGCAACAACAAAAATCATTTTCAAAAATTTTTGCGGGACGCTCTTCTTATTTAAACCCGTTTAATTTTAGTGACATGGAACCAACTTTCATTGAAAGCCTTAACACGATTTTCGAGTAATAGGATTTGGTGCCTTAAAAAAACTAGAAAATAAGTATCGTTCTAATGTCACAGCTCTCGATAACTTTGCTAAAATCCATGAAATTTATAACACTGACTTTATTTCTTCTCCTGTTTTGCTTTGGCTTAAGTGCATTCTTTGCTTTTTTCGTTGATGAAAATTTGTCTAAACAGTATACGATGATAAGATGTGTAAATGAAACATAAGAATCTAAACAAGAAATATATGTACATATATAGGAATACATATAAATATGTCACAAACATACCTAAACTAGGTAATTTTTTCCTTAATATTCTTCGAAAATCGGTAAATTCGTTACTCCTATTGAAACGCTTGAGGTAGCATTTTCTTACAAATACCAAACTAAATGCCTACTCAACATTAGAAAATCATAAGTGAACAAGTATTTTATGTTATTAAAAAAAAAATTATCTAAAAACCTTCAAAATTCTTTATGAGCGCTTCAAAAGCGTAAGTAAATAAATAGCTGAAATCCCAGAGACACAACCTAATCGCGCCTCAAGGTCTGCGCCATTAAAAGTTTATGCATAGTGAAAAATCGAAAAAAAAAAACATTGGCAAATGGCTGACACCAGAGCGCAAATGAGGAGAAATATATGTATAAGGTGGCATGGCAACTGAAGAGCAGTAAGCAAATAGATAATGCAAGCGCTGGGTTAATTGGAAACTTTAATTAAGCATATTTATTGACTTAACGCTATCGTTTTCTTCTTCGGCCCTCTCATTTATAACTATTTATATATTAAGCCAACAAACAAACAAACGATTTGTGCGATTGCACGAACACAACAGCTGCTTGTAAAATGATAAAGAAATATAAAAAATAAAAAAAATGAGTAGAGCATTGAAAATCGTGCTGACAATTGACACTATTTTAATTATGGACTCCAAACCATAAACAAACAGAAGTGTAATTAAATATCCAAGCGAGTGGGTTGAGACGTTCGAAATGCAAACTGATAAGAAATTCATATCAGCAAACATAGTGCAGACAAACCGACTGATACTCGCAGTTAGTTACAAAAAGGTACACTTGGCACTTAACCAAAAGTTAAATGTATCGTAAAAATATTAGAAAGCATGTTTATGCATATGATGTGTGTATGTCTGAACAAAAAACAAAAAACGATAGCATAAAAATGTGTGTCACACTACATAAATATCTACTTATGCACATATGTACATAAGTACTTCAGTACATTGTAGATATGTATGTTTGTACGATTATGTATTTTGAGTGTTTCAAAGGTAGTGTTGAAGGCAACAAAGAGCACAAAAATATGATTATTGAATTTTGTATGCCACTCAAGTCGATCAATTCGAACAATAACATACACATACAATGTATTTATTTATATGTTTCTAAGTACATACATATGTATGTATAGACCCTCATGCGTGTGTATGTATGTATGTATATAAAGTGACGTGTGAAACAAAATATATATGTATGTTGGATATATCAAGGCTGGAAAATTTTCGACAGCTATGAAACTGAAATTTTTAAATTGAGCTGACAAGCAGACTAACTTACCAAACGAGCATGCATGTATGTAGTATATTGGAATGGATAAAGGGTGTGCCAAGCACAAGCAACTTATACAAAATTAAATAAGGTTTGTAGCGAGTTTTTTTTTTTTTAAACGCTAAGTGCAGAGCATTTCCCATTACTGTAAAGGAAAGTCTTACATAATCACTCTAATATGTTGACGTGAAATTGAATAATTTTCTGGAATCATCAAAGTTCTCGCTTTATAGGAAATTCATTAAAAATTTTTATCAATATGCTTTATTTAGTTATGTGTCAAGTTAATCAAAGATCCCTTCCAAAAATGTGTCTTCCTAGCGATTTTGAATCAATTCAAAACTGTCTGTGCCCTCTTCTGTTCGAAAACTAAGTAGTAAAGAGAAACTAAAAGTTCAAAAACAAAACATAAACTTGAACCACCCTGTATACATGTTTCTTTCGCAGCCAACTTAGTGCAAACAGCGAACGCTGATAAGTAACTCATACTCATACTCATATGTACATACATACATTACTATGGGCCTATTTTTTTCCAACCAACCAAAAGGGCTCATTTATAGCTCAAGATTTATTCTTATTCGTTTTAAATAATTTTTCGAAGGCCACACGCTACCCACAATTGGTCAGCAATGAAATCTACCACCCGCTAATACGGCGTTACACGATCATCAAACTTCGTAGAAGTTATAATGTTTTCAGATTATGTATAATGTAAATATATATGTCTGTACATAGGTAAGTAGTAATTTTGTTTACACACACAATTGCATGCAACAGCATTCGACTAGGTATTGAAGAATTTGTCCCAAGTGGTTGATCAAGATCTATAGCGATCAGCACGATCACGTCGTGTTTGTTTACAAACAACGCACACACAGAAAATTTGGGTTCTACTAACTATAAACAGAAAAAAAATAAATAAGAATAATGGCAGCGGGATGCCATTGCGCATCTATAGCACAACATCAAGATCCTGTCAAACAAACACTGTCGCACAAAGCAACCATCGAAGGGATGTTAATGCGCCAACTCAATGTCATCGCCGTGGCAACAACGTCCAAGGAGGTGCCGTTGGCAATGCTGCATTGTGTTGGCAAACCCGCACTTCAATCAAATCAGAGTTGCGCTTGTCACTGTCACAAATCTTTTTATAGCGCTCTTCACACTCTTCGCTACTTCATCGTATCTACAAAGGTTTAATGCTATTGTTTCTGCTTTTCTTGTATCCTCTAAGCGATCCTTTTGTGTGATCCTGTCAAACGAGTTTACCTGCCACACAATGGTGGCAAATGTGACCGTAATGATTAAATTAATTATGCTCGACAGGTATGGCAACGCCTCATTGTTTGCATACAAAGCGTTTGAGCGCTGTTACCCTTGTACCCTAGCGAGCCTGTTTTGCTACGACGATCTATTGTCGCCTAGTATGTGAACTGCGCATTAGAGAAGCGGTCGCGTTATGAGGCCAGCAAAAAAAAAAAGAATTATTTGACACTTATGCGCTACAGCGTATAAAAAAAATCGAAGGCTTCTTGACAAAACAATTTCAAGCAAGAAAGGTTCCTACCAAGCAGAAATGTGTATTGTTTGGCGAAACCGGTTGCATGAAATGAACTCAAGTAATTTATGATTTAAAATTAGCAAACACACTTAAGCCTGGCAACAAAAGCCAAATCCCAAATACGTACAAGTATGTTACATAGTCGTACATTTTTTGTGAAAACAATATATTGGAAAACGAAAAAAGTTCACATATGTATGTATTTACTTTGTTCCCGAATACTTGAAACCTCTATCGTGTACCATAAACTTAGAAATAGTACAAGCACACGTTAATACATATATATGTGTGTATGTATGTACATATTTTTGTATAAATACATATATGTATGTATATCTACATATGTGCATATCCCCATGCGCTGACGTTTCCACGAGTATGTTTAAGCTGCGCAAATCTTTCGACATTTTGTAAATATTTTGATATTCTAATTTTACCTGCTGTAAAATTTCATCCGACGCAAATTAGCCACTATTAAAGATGCTATAAAAATACTTAACATAACTTAACAGTTTGTTTGCTCTAAAAATAAAGCGCAAGCATATTTTCGCAATATTTTTTTTCTGATTTATTTGATTATAAAATAGCCGAAAGTGTACTGACCCAAATGAGTGCCACTTAATACGAATGTTTGTATGTTTATCTGTATTAATGAAATTTATTAACAAATTTTCCCCTTTTTTTCTGTATATATGTATTTTGTGTTTATTTAGTTTATGCGAAAATCACGCACTCACTTTGAATTCTGAGTGATCAGCTACAACGACTGGTAGAATAATGAATTATTCTTGGAGAAAAGAAATTCAGGTTGCCTCGAAATTTATTATTATGATTTGATTGATCGTAGCTATATACATACATCGCCTTTTAGAAACTGTTACCAAACTGCGATTTCGTTTGTTGACTGGGCCTATAACGACCGCTCAACTAAGTTCGTGCGGTGATCAATAGGTCACTGAAATTCTATCCAAATGTTTAATTGATTTTCGGTAAATTTATTCAATACGAAAACATCGCAAGCTTATTAAAATAGCTGTTTTAATTGATTGCCGGTCTCTTTTGCGAGGACAGCTGGGAGCAATCCACTTCACTGAAATAATAAATCGCATTTATTTTGTTTTCATAACATTTCTTGCCTGCATAAATATTTTGCATTTGAATATTTGCTATATTACTGCAATAACCAAACATTTTTTAGAAACTTTTTAAATTTTACATTTATTTTTGATACTAGTACATTAATATATTATATTTCTGTATTTTGCATTTAAAGTTACTGTTATCGAGCATTCTTGTGGTTAGTCTGTGTTTTTTGTTTTCTGCATAACTAAGTATAAACTTATAATTAAAATAAGCATTTGATACTTGCTGCTCTTGTTCATCTTTTCCTTCCGATAGCTATTTGTTTGTGTTGTGGTTTTTGCATTGTACATACATACATACTCATCACTTACATATGTATGTACACATTTACGTGTATAAATAAATAAGTTCACGTGTATGTGCCTGGGGGTTAGGAAACATGAGCAAATGGATTAATTTGAGTACGCGGTAAAAAAAAGAAGACATCTAAATTTTTTCTGTTTATATTTAATTTATGAGTGATTGCATATAAAATAATTGAAATAATATACTCGTATGTTTAAAGGCTGTGAATTTAAGTAATACTCGTTTCACGAAACCATCTATTAAAGACATCAGCCACCTCGTATTCAATATTCTCTAGTTTTATATTTTATTTATATTTATTATTTTTTCAGTTTTCTCACATAAATCAGAATAACTTAAAATAATAACATTAAAATTAAATTGTAAGAAAAGTAAGGCATTTTTTAAAATGAATTAATAATAGTGTAAAATGCCATCATACATTGAATTCAAGGATATGTACATTGGTGTGTGGGGGAGCGTGACAATAAAACAGTATTTACTAATTACTAAACAAATACTAAATAAAAACAGTTTCATATTTGGCTTAAAGGAAAGATTTAAGTACAAGGGTCCAGCAAAACCTTGATTTAATTATGTGATAGCTCTAAAAGAAAAATTTGAAGTTAAAAACTGAGAATATGTGCAAATCTCTAACGACACGAATACTGACACGTTAGGGCATTAAACAGCTTACAGGAAACTATAATATAATAGTTTTTGAAATGTGTAGTACGAAATGTTGGAACGGCAACAAGACTAAGCGAGTCTTTCCTCATGTTATACTTTTTCATATATATCCAGGTCCATAGTCGTGTGTTAAATAGAGTCTCCTCTCCTAAGGTAATTAAATATTCATTGTAGATTCTCTTTAAACTCAGATTCAAAGTTTAACTCAAGAATTTCATTACGAAAACTGAGGATGAACCTCAAAATGTAGGTTAACTCTGTACTGCAAAAGCGACAGAACACATTTTGATTTTTTTTTTTTAACTTAAAGCATTGTTTGAGCGTAATGAAAATACTCAAGTAATTTTCATTAAATGTTCATTATTCAGAAGGCCTCCTAATCCCATGAAACAGAGCATACACATTATATTCTGACACGAAATTTTTCTCAGTGCATGCACATGGCTTTCAACTGCTGCCACCGTTGTGGTTCTGCTCGGCTGTGCTACACTGTGTTGCGCTTTGTATGGGCGCGTAAGTGTGTCAAATCAACATATTAAATGAGCCACGATATAAATATAAATAACAATAGACTGCTTTTGTTTGTTATTATGAGTTTATTATTATTTTTGCGTAGCTGCTGTAATTGTTGTTGCTGGTTTTAATTTATTTTTTTAAATTTCATTTTTGCTGTTGTTTACCTCGATTTTCTTGCATTTGTTTTCAAGCGCCTGCCTTTGGATTTGCACAAATCAACAAAATATGTACATACATACATGCCACAATCACACAAACCAATACAAGGAAAGTTCATGTACATACGCACGCACATACACACACACACATATGCATACGCTTACATTGTATACATAGCTGCGCACAAGCACACATTTTGTATGATATTGAAATTCAAAACAACAGCGAAAACAAATTCGGATCAAGTTTTAAAATTCAATTCAATTCACTTCACTTTGAGATGAGTTGAGCCGTGTCGAGTTGAGTTGTGAAGCGCTGAAAGGGGCGGACAGCTAATCAACTCGCATTTATGGGCAAAACGATGAAAACAAGTAATGGAATTGCAAAATGAAAACAAACGAAAAGTGTACGTACATGGGTTAAAAATTGGCAATAAAAACATTAAAGGTATATAAAAATTTGTTTTCACTTTGGATTGCGTGGCTTATTGCTCCCAAATTTATTGCTTTATTTTTTTCTTTGGTTCCTTAATGCGATTATTATAATATTTTTTCATATATGTATTTATTGCACATCGATTTTTTTTGTTTCGAATATATCGCATTTTAAATGCATAAACGATTTTATTATAAATACATTCGACAGTGTAAGGTGTGCATTTAATTTGAAATATTGCAAATTAGAGTCACAAGCGGCTTATGTTGAAAATAATCCGAAAAAATCGTATCACTGATATTTTGTTAAGAAAATTTTTGTTTTCGAGATGCAAAAAGCGCACCGCTTCAACAATGAAATTAAAAAAATTTTCTCCCAGAGTCGCCTTACTCTTTTTTTAAATTAATAAAAGTTTACGAGCAGCATGTTTCTCTCAAACTAGTTGTGGGCTGTACATACTCGTAGTTATTAGAAATTTTATATTTAAAAAATCTGCTGATTTTTAGTAAATAACAACGGGTTTTTTATTCAGTTTGCGTGGCATACAAGTACCAATTTAGGATAATTCCACATTAGTATTCTTTAAAATCATATTCGTCACCACTCAAAATCAAACTGTGCGCCTTTCAAATTTTTTTTAGTTGTCTTCGTTTCATTCTACTTTGATTCGTTCCTTTGATTTGCTCTGCATTTCACCTCATAACTCCGTTTTCAGTTTTGTAATTGACAACTTAATTATTATGGATGGCTTGGAAACTCGGCATAATAAAATCGAATCGCACGGAAACCACCGTCACACTCATCCATCATGGTTAATTGAATTTTGGCATTGCCAACAAAGTAAATGTTGTGAAAAAAGTGATGCGACTATGCTCTTTGAAATGTATCCCTTGACTTGTCTATTAAATTGTAAGGTTTTGTGTTGGAAAAAAATTACAAACCTGTCCGAATTCTGTGCGTTTCATTAATAAATTAAATAATTTATTATATGTAGATACATTTTTATATAAATATATGTACATGCAGAGATATTCTCAAAAACGAGGTAATCTAAAATTTGCTGATCAGGATATACGAAATTTCGCATCAGATTCTGTGTTTGGGTTGTGACCAAAAGGCTTTGGCGACTTCCCTCTTCTTTTAAGTTGTGCTAGTTAAATGCTCTTAAATTTTAACTGATATTTGATCGAATGTGTCTCATTAGACTTCAACTCAATCATCTAGAGTCGCTCTCATCTGAAATATATTAAACATTTTTTACTTTATATTTTTCTTTAGTTTAATTCCTTATATTTTCTAATTTAAATACAGTTCCATGCAAACAAATATTTCAAAGTTTATACCAACATTATAGTTTTTCTACAAATAATCAGAAAAATTTCAAACCTAATATAAAAAAATATGAAAAAGTGCAATCTCTCTTTTTTTTTGAAATTGTTTACTGACACTTTTGAAATATGTTTCCATAATATTTAGTAATGCCATAAATTTTCCGTAAACCACCCCTAAATGTTTGCGTTTATAACTCACTTATTACGACTGCAGAATCGACAACTTGCGTATTAGGCAAAATTAAAAAAATTAAACAAAAAATATGGCATGTCATTAGAAGTTTTCTAATTGCCCCATTATCATGGTTTTTTTTTTGTGCTATCATGTAAATTTAATTGGTTTTAATTATAAGCCGCAACAAAGCGTCGAAAAACTAAGATTCATACCGCTATGATATAGATTACTTAATAAATATACCAAAGTGGCACTTTTGCAATAAATCTCTAAGAGGGTCATTCAATCTGAGCAAATGAAAATAATGTGTAACAAGTGTGTTGAGAGGTTATTTTTTGAATGAGATCAACAGTATTGACGTCGCTTGCTCTCTGTTCATACAGTTTTATCTTTCATTTGATATTCGTAAATACGTATTTTTATTATGTGAGATTAGTGAGGTGAGTACTTATTTCACAAAATTTGTACCTCATTTAAGCAATTACTTCTTGCTCCATTATCATATTGTCTGACCCTGTCTCCAAAGTATGGGGGAAAAAACGGTGATGTTGAAACCGCCTTACCTATCCCAGCACATTACATACATATTTATATACATAACATACATACATACATACATATATAAATACATACCTCCCATTTGTTGGGCTGACAATAATTAGCATATAAATTGGCACTTTTAGGCCTTTCTATTGCCCAAATTACCATTTTTCAACCATTAGGCAGCGTTAGTGAGCCCTTGAATTCGTAATAATCTATAATTAAGCCTCTGACTAAGGAAGAACTCACAACTTTAGAAATAGTTGAATGTTTTTGATAATTGTGCCGAAATAAATATAAATGTAAATACAAAACTTACATATTCGTTTGTATAATTTTGCACAAAATAAGTAACTACTGCTTTTATGGACTTTAGATGAAGTGTATTTAATTCGTATATTTACATAAATACATACCATTTATTATATACATTAAGTTACGTACATACATTTATGGTGTAAGGTAAGTCAGCGCTTTCCTAATTTTAGCTTTGAATAACTTGGCTTGATGGTGTCGCAGTTAGTATTCTCTCTATTGTAATTGGATATTTCATAAGTACACGTTAATTTCCAGTCGATAGCGTTAGATCAGTATTTTTGTAATACAAATTCATTGGTTTTAATTGACAATTCATTAGTGCTTTTTCGAAAGTATATTTTCATCGAGTGTTCCTTGCGTGATTTCGTATGTTTCACTAACGTCAAACCCTTATCGAGTGCGATTGCATTAAGGTCAAAGGTTCACTTATGAGATTAATTGATTGACTTATTGAATTGTGCGTTCGGTTGACATATGAGTACTCAACTATTGCAGGTAAATAAATCAGAAATATTGGATACTCTTTCGATTTGTTATTACTATGGCGATACTATCAGAACTTTAACAAGTTTTCTGATTAAGACACAGCTACTAGCGATGTTATATTGGAGATAAAGAAAAATCGATCGTTTCTAAACGAAACAAATTAATTTAAACGCTCAATCAAATTGGCATTATTGTAGAAAAGTTTTACCAGATGAAGAAATATTTTCAAATAAATTGTTTTCTAAAAATTAACGTAAAGAAAGCGAAAAGATTTGCAGTGAAGATAATTTTTCCATTTTTTTAACAAATATTTGTTTTAAAAAATCTCACACTCATTGCTAATTTTTTTGTTAATTTATTTCATGATAATATATCAAACAACAGTGCAAATGCGTTTCGAAAATTATTCAGGCTATAATCTTCGCACACAAACTCGTTTGCATGTTTGTAAGTGCATATGTACGAGTGTGTTTGTGTGAATATTTGATGTATGTTAAAATAATAAATTTAAGTAAAAATCAACAAGCTAATTGCTTAGGGGCAAGCTACCATAAATGGCACATAACCAAAACCGTTTCGAGTGGCACAAGTTGGGCTGGGCCAACACTTGCCTTATTTGCCAAAGTATACAACCATATAAACATACATACATACATATTTACAAATAAGTATGTATGTACCAAGTACAAAAAAAAATATTGGAATAAATGTTGATAAAAATCAAAATGAATATTTTAACATATTCAAATGTTTCTTTTTGAATACTAATCATTTGCGTTGCTGCTTGATTAGTTGGTGCGAGGGAACTGCGAGTAATATTGCTTTTTTTTTTTTTTTTAAATTGCCATTTGTGGCAGCTTACAAACGTAGATACGTATGTATTTGGTTAATATTAAGATTTAAAAACGAATCAAGCTGCTTACATCAAAAGCACGTGCACACAGATGTACGCAAGTACACACATTCAAACATTAAAGTGTGCCTTTTTATATGTTCTCATCTAGAACTAAGTAAATGGGGCTCCAGCACTTAAAAAACAACGCTTCGATTCGATATGGTTTGAGTTGATTTGCGCTGAGTGCACACTAGGGATATCAATTTTGGGCATATTATTGATTTCGGGATTATCGGGATCTGAAAATAACACCCCGGGACAATCCCGGCATACCAAATTTCACGAAGTTTTGATTCGTATATTTTAATTTGCCAAAAAATGTAACACGTCTGTAATCGTTGTATTATAGAAGTATACAAAATAACATTAATATAACAAAGAAGAACGATTTATTGTAATTCATAAATGTATTTATTGGTCCTTTTAAGAACAAAAAAGGGAAATAAATGTTGACACACATCTAAAATAGTTTATACTTCAATTACAAATATACATATTTTGTTCAGAAGAAAATTTCACTATATAAAGACAAATTATTTGTAATCAAGGTTCCCTATTTTGATTAAAATTCAATCTTGAAGAAATAAAAACCCTAAGGGTGTTATCCTCCAACCTGGACGTAAATAGGAAGGTTATTTTATTTTTTTGTTTGAAAAAATGTAAATTAAAGTTAAATGGAATTGTGCGTATACATATTTTTAAGAGACCGACCTTTCATATTAATTACAAGCGGTTTGTTGCGGATAATTGCCTGAACTCCACATAAAATAATAAACCAAATTGTACTGTGCATTTATACGTTCCACTAGTTTTTTAATTGCGGACTATAGCAATACGACAAACAACACGGGTTATTCAGTATCAAAAGGCTTTGTTTTGCCCTTCAAAGGGAATTTTTATGAATGATAAAAAATTAAAAAATAAATGTCTATAAAATTCTCTGCAATTCCGTGAATTAAAAAGACTTATGCCGAGATATTCGGGAGTTAAACAAAGCCGGGATCCCGGTATTGACATGCCTAGTGCACTCACACTTGAAATACAAATTAACAAATTTGTGTTCGCGGAATCAAAAAATACAAAAGCAAAAATATACGAAAAAGCAGCAACTAAGCTAAAGGAAAAAAAGTTAAATTATATGAATATAAAGAAATTTATTGTTTGTTAGTTGATTGCTCGCTTGGTTGCTTCACTGCCTGTTTGGTGGATTGCTGGCTCATTGGTGCGGTTGATGTTTGTGACATCATTTTAAGTATGCGGCCCACGTGCGCCACTGGACGGACATGCCGAGCATCTGTAATGGGGCAGCCAAGGGTCGAACTAATGTGATTGTCTATAAGCATACGCTTATTAGTTACAATACACAACGACTTATAAGACTTTGGAAAGTGCTAATAAAAACTTGTAAATATAGCAATTGTGCTTGTTGCTGGCGGACCCAACTGTTCGGTGGTTTGGGGTTGGTCGGCTAATGTTTTCTACTCGTTTCGAATACTCGTATTTGTGTGTGCAGGCAAGCTTCTTTGATCGGTTAACGTAAATGAAGGCCAAGTAAAGCGTCAATAAATCAAAAGGCCCACTGTATAAAGAACACAGCCACTGAAGAGTTGAAGAGTAGCCGTGGGCGGCGTATTGCCGACCAAAAGGCCTCAGCTGTCAAACGTGCTATATGACAGCAACGGATCGTGCACGTTAAAATGTTGAGAAAAAAGACAAAAATACTGAAGAATATTAATTTATTTAAATTATTAAAATATCATCTACGGAACGTGTAAAATCTTTTTCAGCTAAAAACGTATTTTTTTGCGGTTTGTAGTTTTCGAAAGCTAAAACTATCACTTAAAGTATTTGGCATTTGTTTTATGTTTTCCCCCATCTAAGTCAGTGCCAAAGATTAAATTAATAAATAATGGAAATAATGATGACCTGCTTTAGTGCAAAAGGTAGAAAGTATTGATAGGAAATATTTCAACACAAACGTGGCACTTAGACGTTGGAATAGAAGTTTTTTTTTGTGTATGTAGAATGAGTAGGAAATATACAGACACTACGCTGTTATTCTTCTTCTTTTATGGCGCTACAACCGTTTGTCGGTTTGGGCCGAGATCAAAAAGCTTCGCCAGTTCCCTCTCTCCTTCGCGAGGTTACGCCAATTACTCATACCAAGCGTAGACAGGTCCTTCTGCACTTGGTCCTTCCAGTGTGTTCTTGGGCGTCCTTGCCGTCGTTGCCCACCCATGGGTGCCGTTTCGAAGGACTTTTTCACTGGAGCATCATCATCCATGCGAACGACATGGCCAAGCCATCGCAATCGTTGAATTTTTATGCGCTTGACTATGTCCACATCATTATACAGCTCATACAGCTCGTCATTCCATCTTCTTCGGTACCCGTCGCTTTCGCGAACAGGGCCATAAATCTTGCGAAGAACTTTTCTCTCGAAAGCCCCCAAAGCTTGCTCATCGCTGGTCAACATCGTCCATGTTTCTGCGCCATATGCAAGGACGGGCAAGATGAGAGATTTGTAGAGCGAGATTTTCGTTCGTCGAGAAAGGGCTCTGCTTTTCAACTGCCTACCGAGCCCAAAGTAGCATCTGTTGGCAAGTGTTATTCTTCGTTTGATTTCAAGGCTGACATTATTGGCGGTGTTTATGCTGGATCCAAGGTATACAAAATCCTTGACTACTTCAAAATTGTAGCTGCCAACAGTGACGTGGGTCCCAATACGCGAGGATTTTTTGTTTGTTGCCACAAGGTACTTTGTTTTGTCCTCATTCACTACTAGACCAACCTCCTTTGCTTCCTTCTCTAGACTGGAAAATGCTGCACTGACGGCCCTGTTGTTAAGGCCAACGATGTCAATATCATCCGCATATGCAAGCAGCATCGTACTTTTGTTATATATAGTACCACTGCGATTCAGATTGGCAGCTCTTATTACAGTTTCCAGCATTAGGTTGAAGAAATTGCACGAAAGTGAGTCACCTTGTCTAAAACCTCGTTTGGTCTCAAACGGCTCGGAGAGGTTCTTCCCAACTTTGACGGAGCTAAATGTTGTGCTCAACGTCACTCTACATAGCCGTATTAGTTTTGCGGGGATCCCAAATTTAGACATGGCGTCGTACAGGCAGCTTCTATTCGTGCTATCAAAAGCGGCTTTGAAGTCGACAAAAAGGTGGTGTGTGTCGATTTGCTTATCTAAGGTCTTTTCCAGGATTTGACGTGCTGTGAATATCTGGTCGATGGTGGATTTACCAGGTCTAAAACCACACTGATAAGGTCCAATCAGCTGGTTCATATGGTTCAAGTGTGCTCTGTACGTCCGTCACCAGGTTTCCATACTCGTCTTTGCTGGAACCAGCCCCGGTCTTGAAACCACTTGTTTGCTGCCTTATTTTCTGATAGAATTTTCGGGCCGCATTCCTGCTTGCTAGCATCTCAAGCTCTTCGCACTCACGCCTTTCCGCCTCTCGTTTCTTGCTCTTGAAAAGACGTCTCTCTTCCCTCCTTCTCTCCCGGTATCCCTCAATTGTTGCACGCGTAGTAATTGGCTGCAGGGTGGCTTTGTATGCTGCGTATTTCTCTGCAGCAGCGACGCGGCATTCGTCATCGTACCAATTATTTCTGCGAGGCTGGTAGTAGCCAACCACACTACGCTGTTGGCACCACGTAATCCTTCGAAAACTAAAGTAAAAGGAAGTGGAATTAAATTGACACTACTTTGTTAAAATATACCGAACTTAATCTGCCTGTGATCAGATGAACTTTGCTTATTTCGCTGTTGATATTCTCACTCCACCATTCTTGAGTGGCGTTCTATTAAAGAAGCTGCAAGAGATCGCACGTCTCTTTAACATAGTAACTTCCGTAAAGGCGTCCTAGTTAGTCGGGCCAGTGCAGAGGGTGAGATGGCTGTGTAATCTGGAAATTGAGTTCCGTTTTTTTTTTTTCAGATAATATCTTTCCCTTATTAATTCTTGTCGAAATGGAGGCTGGCCAATTGCCAACTGAATTCGTTTGTATATATGTACAAATTTCTTCGAAAAAAAAATGATAATAGAACTTAAATCATCGTAATACAAATATATGTTGTTAATTGATTGCTTCGATCACAAATTTTTGTATGTTTTCAATAAATCATATTAAAACTATTAATTTAAATAATTTTTTACACTCAAGCACTGAAATATGCAATTTATACAAATATGTTTGTGTAAGAAAGTGATTAAGATCAGGATGCCAAGTTATGTTGATATAAGCGTTCGATAAACATACATACATACATACATATGTAGAACACAATTAAAATATTGTAAAATATGATCTATAAAATAATGCAAAACTACTGCGGCCAACAAAAAACCGACTAACGCAAAGCTCAAGCGGCCTGTTTAGAATATAAAAATGTCTATACATTAGAACATAAATACCTACATAAATACATGTGACACTTTTCTAAGAAAATAAAAATACAAATGCGAATGCGAATAGAGCGAATGCGCTGTTGATGACCCATTAAGCTAGCCAACGCCACGGTATGTTAGCTTGTTATTGTTTATTATGCCTAGCACTTTTCAAAATATAAACATATTTACGTATTCACATAATTATTTTTATAAAAGCAAGTGCCATCTGTGTAGCATGGTACGCACTTTGTACGGCTCGTGTTCCTATTTTTAACATTTTTTTTTTCTCTTCTTTGTATTTATTATTTTGTCAATTTTGCGTCACAAGCAACAGTTTTTCTAAGAAATAATTTGTTGTTATTTTTTTATGCACAAGAAAATGTTTTCTACCAGAATAAGGCTTGATTTATAAGTTTTTTGACAGTTGTGTTATTTAATTAGCAGTCAACATAAACTATTTATGCACGTGTGTACATATGTAAAAATATATTTAATAAATAGTTTTCGCGTCCTTGAGAAGTTATAAAGAAAATATTTTATTGTATCAAGTAACTTACTATGAAAGTGCGTCAGATAACAAAGTTTTGTGTTTTTAATTAATTTCAGAAGACAGTTTTTTTAACAGGTCTTTCAAAAAACATGTGTATTTATATTTTGCGTACATAACAAAAATTTGCTATTAATTCCGAAACAACTTCAGAGATATTTGGCGTATAATTTTTTATTTAAGAGGAAAAATAAAAGGCGTGATAATTTATCATTTTTATATGAATTACCCACAATTAAAAAAAAAATCAATTAATGTAAATACAAAAGCTAAATGGAATGAGTTTTTGATATATTTCCGAACAGTGTTGTCATTAATCCTAACACGGCAAATATATTAAGAGTATGGAATATAATTATTAAAAATTCATACAAATCTACACAGTTATCGGATGTGAATACTTGTTTGAGCGATGAGTATTGTGGAGGCGTTTGCGCTTGAATATAATTTCTAAAGATTCAAACCGACACGAACAAATCATCGAGTATTTAACTAAAACACAGAGCCACACATACGTACACAAAAACAAATGTATAAATCGTGTAAAATAAGAAAAAAAAACAGAATTAATCAAATACCAAATAAATTTATATCTAATTACATATGTAAATGCAATTTCACATACTCAACGACTATAACGTTGTATTTTATATACCTTATTTGTCGCAGCACTTGCACGTATGTGTGTGTATGTGTGTGTAATTAAATGCGTCGAGCATAGTGTGGAAAATGTTGAAAAAACAACCGCACGTGTAAGTGGGTGTCGGTATCGAAGAAAAAAAAGCTCCAAAACATAAAATTTCGGTTGTGAGAAATGACAACTTTGTAAATAATATAAAAATCATTATAACTTTAAACAAAAGCCCATCGTCTATAGCACAGTGTTCCAAAATGTATGATAGTCTTACATTAAAAATAAATGGGTAAAAATTGCAAATTACATAAATGGATAGGAGCTTAAAAAATAATTGTTGTCAGTAAAATATTGCCTGATTTCCAGAAACAAAAATTACTATTACTTCTCTTGAATTTTTACATTAATATTGAAACAGAAAATCCAAAAAAATATTATTTCAAGTTAACCAAAATTAAAAAAAAAATTTGCTTTCAAATACTTAGCTCAAGCGTTCGGTAAAATTAAAAAGCGCCACTCTGAAGAAAAAAAATATCAGCAAACAAGATTGACTGCTATTTAATATATTTTTTTTTTAGCATTTTAAGAGTAAGAAATCATTTTTTTTTTTAAATAATAAAATCAAATCATATCACCTCAGATTTTATTTATGAAAAAAATATAATTTTTCATTGCATCTGATGGTCCACCAACATTACCAAATTGGCCCACTGTGCCTTTGTGCGCTATCATTGGGCTACATTTTTGCGTCTAAGCGTTTTGAGCACAATTTATTATTTATTTTATTTTTTATTATTTGCCATTGTGCAGAAAGCTGCTAATTGTTTTCTATATGTATTTTAATATCTCAGTTTTTTGGGCAGCACGTTTTCGCCCAACCCTTCGCCCTGCCTCTACCACCAACACCGCTGCCCGACAATCGCTTACAAAGCGCTGGCTTCTCACAAACAACGTCTTTCATCATCATTTTATTCGATTTGCGAGTGTTTTTGTTTTTTGTTTTTTGTTTTCATTTTTCTTTTATATGGTATGTACATAAATATAATGTTTTTTTTTTGCTGTATCATGTTTATTTTTTTTTATTTCGCTGATTATTTTCTTCAGCTGTTGGGCTTTGCGGTTCTTTAGCGTTGGGGCACAGTCATTTTGCTACTACTATTTTAGCTTTAACACATCAATTATGTTTTGTAAACAAAACAAGTTGCGCATTATGAATTTTTGATGTGGCGCAGCCAGAGGAAACTCGAAAAATACATGAAGCGTGGCTACAACAACAGCAACAAATGCAGCACCACCAATCCACATGGGCACATAAACAGCCGCACACATCAGCATATGTTGGCAGATTTCAGCCAACGCGTCGCAACAAATGTCACTCGACGTCTCGCGCCTTCACTTTGTTAGCACTTAGCGTACTGACTTGCTGTTATTGCAGATAAATATGTATTAGCATATGTACTATGGTATTGGCGATGCTCGTTATTTGTTGCTGTAGTTTGCCCACTATCGCACGCCACTTGTTCAATTTTAATTAGCTGTGGTTGTTTTTAAATAAAATATATTTGAATATATTTGCATGTTTGTATGTATACGCGTATGCTAAGATTTGTAAATTGTGCGCACGAATTTCTCACTCGCATCACGATCCATTCACGCGCTTCCTCGCGCACCCAACGGAACGTATGAGCAACATGTTTGTGTGTGCATGTGCGCCTGTGGTATGATTGAATATGCACCGCAGCTGCTGCTGCTGCTACTTTGCGGGTGGGTGTCTGTCTGTATTCATCACACAATACTTTGAGTTTGAGAAATTGCGCATTTGCTTTTAAATATTCTATGAGCGCAAAAAAAAAAAACAATCAAATACTCGTACAATATTTCAGCTGATATTTGAGGCGCACCTCACTTGCCCACCACAGCTCTGGAAATATGAGACGCCGGTTGCAGAGCTTGCATATGTACATATGTAAGCAAATATGTATGTTCATTCGCTGGTGTATTTGTATGTATGTAGATATTAATGCGTTTATTCGCATATTTAATTGCGGCAAAAATCATAAATTGGGTGCAGAAAAGTTTTAATAGTCGCCGAAGCGGATGCATTTATTGTAGCGAGAGTGAGGGATTAGGTGTGAATGTGTGTGTATATGTACATACATACATACTTATTTGTACGTGTGCAAATATATTTATACAAAGGTGCTGTTGTAATATTTGTAATTTCCTATATTCTCTAGCCGCAGTTTATTTGGTTTAAAAAAATTGCTATGTAGATACGTCTCCGCGGCCGGTTTTTATTTTGAAAATTAATGCATAAATATTTATGATATACGCACATTTTGTTTACATTCGAAATACTTGCTGATATAATAATGCGAAATTTGTGGGTTTTATTTAAAAATAGCAAGTTTATGAATAACTCAATTTGGATGCGCCAAGAATGCAACACTTTAATTATCTGCAAAAATAATTTATAGCAAATATATTGTAAAAGTAAATATTTAAATAGCTTTCATATGCTATAGTGAATTGTAAATTTAAATTTAAACTATAATTAGATCTTAGGCCGAAAAGTTCAAATGGTTTTTTAAACAGTTCGATAGACAATTACGAGTACACTACTAATCATGCACTTGGAACACCTTTAAAATTTAAGTTAATATCAAACAGTTGACAGAGCGTACAATATTCGGGAAAAAATTAAGTTCAGCAGTTAAGTTATTACATTTCTGTCCTTTAAAGCTCACCTCCTCTTTTTTGGAAGATTCCAACCAACTTTTCTATAAAATTGTCACGTGTAAGTTCTGGTTTTTGAAGAAGTAATCTCGCAAAAAACGGATGGTTCGAAGCTGAATAGCAGGGTTGGAGCGATCTTCTCACAGGACCTATCTCTGAGCTGCTCTCTTTGGTTACCGGACCACTGTAGTGTTTTTCAAGCTGAGGAAACAGTCAAGCAACAATTATAGCTGTGAGCTCGTCTGCGATTAAATCAAAGATAGCTAAGTAGAACAGGCTAAACGTCATTTGGGTTCCGGGCCACAGGGACATCGTGGGTAACTGTATAGCGGATGCACATGCGAGGGAGGGAACAACCAAGCAGATTCTTCCCAGTCAAGAACGCGTTGGTATGCCCTTTGGTATTTGCAAGCTGCTTTCGTGAATTCGTTAATGCTCGTGCAAATGAAAGCTTTGCACATATTACGACCTGTAGGATGTCTAGGCCTAGATGGGATCGTAAACGGTCGCGTAGTCTGTATTCCTTAAGACGGGATGAAATTTCCTAGGTAATTTGTTCTATACCTCTTATGCATTAGAAGCAGGCTACGTTTTCTAGGGGCACCCCTTTTTGTGGACTTCGGGAAATTAAGTGAAAAAGAGCCAAGATCCTTGACAAGATTCGTCAAGAACTCAGGATGGTGCTACGAAGAATAGTAAGCTAAGGAGGCAAAAACAGATAAATGGGTTTGTTTTTTTCTCTTCAAATGTTTTTAATTCTATTACATTTATTACTGTATACGATTTTCTATAACCAACCGATGAAAGTGTTGAAGATAACAAAGTAAATAATTTTTATTTTCAGTAAAGCTCTTTGAAGAAAAAATGTGTTCTGTATGTTGGCACAGCACAATGTTTCGAAATAGTCTCGCTTATACATTTTCCTCAGCTGAGCTCGAAATCGCATACCAAACTATTTACTAACAGCCTTTCGCCTCTTTCTGTTCACTTTATATAGAAAATTTGTCATCAGCTGCAACTTAATATTACATACATTTACTTGCATAGCTTTACTTAACTAAACTAAGTACACGCAAAAACTATTTCGTATACTTTCATTTAACAACACAACAAATTTATTGTTTAATAATCCTAATCTATTTTTTTAAACAATTTCATCAAATTATTTTCTTACACTTTTGCGACTTAAATCAGCAGCACAACTGTACAAGTATTTAGGTACACAGGGCGCACATTAATGCTGGTGAAAAGTTTTGATCAAATACAACAAAACGAATTAAATCACTTGCAGTACTCGAATTGTGCGAAGGTAAAAGTTTTGTACTTGAGGGATTTCATGAAATTGGTAGTTGGTGTGCGTGTTGTGGCTACTATTCTGACCATTTTGACATTTTCTCTTAAAAGTCCTGCGTATTTTATTTTTATTTATATTTAGGAGGAAGGAAAGCGCGCAAACTTTAAAAGGTACACAAGCGCTCGACCAAGTTAAAAATGCAATTTTCTTATCTTTGTGTTGTGATGGGCAGTAGGGGTAAAAGGACAAGTAGCCAAGTGGCCGAGTGGCTTGCCTCAACCTGTTAAGGCATAATGAGCGCAAAGTTTCCGGCGCACACCGACGTGCACATGGAAATGGACGTGGTCGGGAAGCCAATGTGGCAGCGTAGCACGTAGAAGATTGAAGAAATATAATAATGGCGCCCCTGGCCCTACTTACCTTCCACCACCTGCCGACCATTCCCCCATCTTGACAGAGCGTTGTTTGCCGCTGTTGTGTGCACAGGAAAGTGTCACTTTTGTAGCGACTTTTCGACGGAGAGCGCAGCAGCCACGCCACTTAACTATGCCGCGGGCAGCGCGATGAGTGTTTAGCGGCGCTGTATGTCATGTGACTGCAAAAGACAACCCAACTTAAAAAAAGTTAAATTAATTCTTTTTCCACTTTAGTAACTTTGCTACCACATGCACGCACACCTATGTACTTACACTTACATACACTTTCCCACACACAAATACAACGCCATGGGCTTTTGTCAGTGGCTACGGGTGATACGAAAATTCGGACCGCACTACGCTGTCTTAACTGCAAAGTTCTCGAATGCCCTTCTTGGTTATTTTCCTTTTGGCTTCGATAATGCTTTTTCTTAATTTTCTTTACATTTCTGTACTGAGTGAAAATTTTGAAAAGAAAAAATGTGTCAGCTAAAAAATCTGACAACGTAGTGCACGCCCTCCAAACTTGCAACAGCTCTTGCTGGGAAAATTGAAAATTTAAAGCCCTGTCGAATGATTACAAGAAGACCATCGCCATACAATGGCGTTGACAATGTGTAGCAAGGCGAGGCGCTTGAGCGAATAATGACGGAGAGCGAGCGTTGGAGTAGCTAGAACCGCAAAATGCGTGCTACAGCGAGGTAATGTGGGATATTTAATTGAAGAAAGGTGGCAATGTCTGCCGGGAGGAGAGAGGATGTCCAAGGCGATTTGTCTCTACTTCTAATTTGCAGAATTTACAACAGCGTGGGCCTTACCATGCTGACAATCTTTTTAGTTTTTTTTTTTTATTTTATGAAATGGGATGTTGCAAAAGTGTCGACAGCAGCACTGCACGATTGTGGAACAGAAGGAAATTAATTAATTGAGTACAATTTTTCTGTTATGCAATTAATTTTTTACTACGAATTGTCAAAAAAGATTTGAGAATATAGAGTCGCGTGCATATTATCGTTGGTGCTGCAACTGATACATTTTTTATTGATCGCTTGATAACGAAAGGAGTTTTCTTTACTCGCAGTTAGTTAATCAGAATGCCATTAGCATTGGGGAGAGAGAAATAAATACACTAAAACCACTGACAGACGGACGTACTTGTGCATATAAACGGCCACATATATCTGCATAATATTTTATGCCTGACAGACGACACTTATCTGCATTTCGATTACATCTGATTTGACGAACGAAATCGAGCTCAAAATGAAAAGTAGGGAAAATAAGATTGGCAGCCAATTACATGGCAAAAAAATCAAAACAATTAAAAAAAAAAGCTTAAAACTATTATCTTAAGCTGCTTAATAAAATCAAAATAGGCAATACGTTGGCACATACTCGTACGTAATACTTAGCAGCATGCTAAAGCCTTGTGTGGTTACACTTCTCTACATTGCAGAAAGGAAGTTGTGCAAATGTGTGAGTATATTTTATTTGCTGAAACGTTATAAATAATTTATACATTTATTTATCTTGAAATGAAAATTTTCTTTAAAATTATTTTCGTTCTTTGAAGGCTATTACTACTTTTCCATGAATGATCGCTAAAGCTACTTTTGTGAACGAGACAAGCCTTCAAAAAACGAAAATCATTTTAAAAAAATGTTCATTTCAAGACAAATAACTTTCGCAGCAATGTAAATATTACACTTCATAAAAGAGTGGCTAACTCATTGTTCGCTTTGGAATATAGAACTTTTGCAAGTCTAGTGGATGCAGTACTAATGGTGAAATTGTTGTGGATTCTTGCGAAAATCTTTCAGACTGCATAAATTCCTATCCTCCTAAGCAAAAACAAATGTAAAAAATCGCATTTTAATTTCTAATATGGTTTCGTTTGCTAATATTTGCAGCTATTTATTTTTTTAATAATAAACACTTTTGACAACAGCTGTAGCAATTTTGCTCATTCACAATAGTAATTCTCTGTCAAAAGTGGCAGCATTGCCATATTGAAATATCAATATTCAGTACTTATGCACACAATTTTCGTGTATATCTTCGAGTGCTTATGCGCATTTGAAAGAGGATTATGCATGAGTTAGTGCAGATCAAGGCAACTTATCTAGATAACCTATACCCGTCTGTCAGCAGTGTGACTCTATATGAAGAGTTTAATAAAGTAATAACAAAAAACCTCCAATTGGGTAGTTTCGCTTTTTCTCTATTTTATTACATTTCAAATAGTCTGTATAATGTAGGTAAATTAATTGGAAAATTTGGAATTTCCGACTGCTTGCAGTCCAAGTTATTACCGCCATGAATAGTAAGATGGCATACCATTAAGGGCAGCAATGTTGACGCCAGTAGGGACGTCATTAAAGCACCAGAAAGGGTACGGATGGTGTCGCAAGTATGGGCGGCATAAGAGGTATCAAATTCAGTATACAGATTTAGCAAGTTGGAACCTTCTGAATAGTTGGATATTTGAACCAAGGCTACAAAACTTCTGTTCCTTTTATCTCCACTCAAGAAACAAAGAACAAAAGACACTCAATACCAAATAATTAATAACAACACCCTGTATTATTGTTCAAAGATTATGTTTTCAAAATATTTCAACACAGTTGTTTTCGAACTGCTAAGGGAGAAAGAGCGAGTATTCATTCAGAACAGCGTATATGAGTTCTTATGTTCGTGCCTAATCAAAACTAGAGAGTGTTTTGTTGTATTAAAGAATTGGAACCATTTTAAGTTTTGTATAGTTTAAAGTTTAAAAAAACTGTGTGATAATCTGTGCCAGTTTAATATAATCCAATTTTTTTTGTTGATTTGAGTCGCAAAACTCTTCGCGCCAGCTCGAGTGCCAATAAAGTTTCGGAGACCGGGTTCGCAGGGTCTCTCTCACCAGAGCCATGTGAAGCAAAGTAAAACCGAGCGAATTTCTCAAATGTTGGCAAATCTCCAATCTCACTCAGGCTCACTGCAGTAAATTCGGCTGAGCCGTGCGCGTTAGCCAACATTAAAACCATTTAAATGTGCTTAGTTTATTTTTTTTATTTATTTTATTTTTTTAGGTTTTCCTTTTTTTTTTACTTAAATAAAGTGTGGGCGAACATAAAACATGTGCCCGCTGCGCTCATTATACAGTCGTTTATATGCTAAGTGTAAAAAAAAAACATATATGTATTTCACGCTTCCGTGTATGCTCCAGTAGCGCCTATTATAGCTTCCCATAACTGCTGGCTTGGCGTGCATTGTGACGCCTTAAAGCGGAATTCTTTTCCGGTCGCACATCAGTCCAAAAATTACTCGTAAATGACAACCAATTTGAATATTTACGCAATGCAAAAAAAAAAACATCCAACACACATAACTACATATGAACATGCGCATGTGCGCTTTACTTTTATGACAATTTCGATTTTTTTTTTTTTTGTATTGAGTGGTGGGTACGGTGCGGTTAGCGGGTCTTTAATGGTTGCATGGCTATTGGGGGTGTTACTTTGCAGCATACTCCCTTCCCGCCTACTAAGCACATAAGTCACGCAGTTTTTGTGTTTGTGGACACTTTTTTATTTGCCTTTATTGTTATTGTTATTGTTTTTGTTTGCAATTTGTTTATATTTGTATTTGCTTTTTTTGTCGTTTTGGCAGTAATAAATTTTGTTTAATGTTTTTATTTCACAGTTAGAAGTGATTTTTGAAGAGGATGATCATAAAAATTGCTGATGTGCTGGAGTGCGCTAACATATATTGCCAAAGTATGCTAATGAAATGCGTTTAAAATTCGATTTGAGCACTTTTCTTAATGGTCGCTCCGGCTTGCACACTTATACGTATGTATGTATGTATGTATATACATACATTTGGCTCAGGCCATCAACAACTTTGATACAAAGCGCGCAACTTTTGTATTCAAATTTTAAGTTGAGTTCTTGATGCTTTGCAATTTAAAAAGTTTTAGATTTATACACCACTTTGTAATAAAATTTCACATTCAGCCTATTTTTTACTACTTAGCTTAGTTTACTGCAACATCTGCAAGCGTTTAGAACTTTAAGATCCCGATTAAAGGGATATTTTTCTTCTTAGTGAAAAAAAAAATAAAGTGTAAGCTATAAAATTGTATTTATGCAGAAGGATTGAGCAATAGCAATAGAAGCAAAAGAAGTTTTTGAGGGATTTCGGTAGCAGATAGTTAACAATATTATGGCCTGCAAGCGAACAAAGCCCAACAAATATTTATTTTGCAGAGCCTCCTAAAACGGTGCTTAAATAAGAACCCTATTTGGAGTTCATCTGATGACCGAACAATCTTTTCTTTTTTCATTGTTCCGTAGGTATTTTTTTTATAGAAATTTCAGTTTAGTTTTCTTCCTTTCAAGAAAGCATTAACCGATTCGTCAACTGTTGGGCTACGTATTATTTAAATTTTCAATGAAAAATATAAGTTTCCACCGAATACTCAAAAGTTTTGCGACTTCACTTCATTGAATTCCGTTTTTTTTTTTTTTAGTTTGAATTTCGCTATTTTTTCATTGTACTTATGTAGGAAGTTCGGCCTTAAGCATTCCAAACTCCGCACAATAGCATACACATACACATACACCCGCATTGATTCGCCAATTAGACTTAAGGGTAACAACAAATCCAATCCATTCAACCCTCATCTCACTCCAATTTGATCTCAACCCAACCTAAAAAGGCATCCTTAACCGTTAATGCAAGCTCTAAACAAATAATACCAGCTTCTTACATATGCTTGGCATTTGCTTGGTAGTAATAAAAAGAAGAAAGTAAGAAAATTGCCTCGAAGGGAGAGCATTGCAACTGACATAAAGTGGCACTAAACAACTTTTATTTTAGCTTAACGCGAGAGCGCTTTTGTTTTATTTGATTACTTTCCAATAAGGAGATAAGGATGTGTACATGAAAAAGATGCGAACTTGTTTGGGCACCCATTCCTGCTGGTGATAGCCAACAAGCATACATACATACATACACATCCTTGCAGATGTTCAAGTAAACGTGTATGTATGTATGTGTATTACATACATAAATTAGTTTTCAAAGAAATTACGCCTGCGGCGCTGCTCAAACAGTTCATCGCTTCCAAGCTCCAGCGCAATGAAGCAGAAGCTAATGTGTTTGAAAAGTGTGCGGAATAGCGTAAACCAGATATTTGGTTTCAAATTCAGGCAGCATCACTCCCGACTACACAGCCTTGTGTAATGGTGTAAGATTTTGCATAACATTCCGGAACTTTGGAGAACTCTATGTTCTTGTGCTGCCCGCATTTAAATTAAAAAGTAAATATTCTCGTAACGATTTTAGATGAAAGTGTATTTAGTTGCAAGAAACACGGCTGCATAAATTTTTGTAATTTTTAAGAAATGTATTGAATTTAGTTTGTCCCACTTTTCAAATTCAGCTGGGCCTCCAGATAACTGTCACATCTTGGCCTTCCATTTTTGGTGCTAGGATCACCACTTCTTGCATTTTTCATATGTAACTGAGTTGAATGGAAAATTTAACACAATTTTAAAGAGATCAATGAAAGTCAGAAACGGTGGCGCTCATTTGGGGGAAAAAGTATCGATATATTTAACATAATCGAATAGGATAAAGCATTTCCATACTAAAAAGTTTTATTATATTTTATTTGTTTACTTTTAACTTTATAGATATTAGTGTCTTACAGGCTTCAATGTCAATATAAGAAGTTAAGTTAAATTAACTATATTATCGTTATAAACGATTTTTTATCGCTTAAATAAATGGCAATTTTATTAGTACAGATATTTATTCCCATGATCTTTAAAATATTAAATTTTTTTCCTCTAATTTTTCCAACAAAAATTGGTCCTTAGCTCATTTAAAAATTAAATAATGAAATTAAACAGGTCAAAATCAACAAAAATTAACAACAAGGTTGAGCCAGCCTAACAAACAAATATAAATATACAAAATTTGTACAAACAACAACTACACAGTCAAGTTGAAATAGCGGCGGAACAGTCGCACTTGATTGTAGTGAGTTGTAAAGGAAAAGGAGAAAATAACAACAGCTCACACAGCGTAAGCTTAGCTTCACCTGTTGAGACGCTGGCTTAACTGTTGCGCGGTGGCGCGGGTTCGACTCCCGTGAAGAAAGGAGTCTAATGAGGAAATGTGCTGATTTCCGAAATAGTACTATAACTTCTACCGCTTTGGTGTTGTTTTGTTTTCTCTAATTTTCCCAACAAAAATTGGCCTTTAGCTCATTTAAAAATAAAATATTTTTATAAATGTTTATTTAATTTTTATTTTCTCTAAGCAAAGTTGCATGCAACTGTCATACACTCAATCCCCTCGAGCTGTGTCAATGTTACTGACTATCGAACTGCATGAAAAGAGACTAGCTCCCTGTGGAAACTTTAGGTTAAAAAAATTTCAGTTATGGTAACTACGACATTCATATAAATCTTAAATATACTCGTACATGTGAACATATACTTTAAAGAACACATCCCCTCCATTTTTAGTAATATATTTTTTTACGATCCCAAGCTTTTTAATATTTTTCTGCTTCTTGCCTTATCATCGAATTCACTTTTGCTCATTTCCAAATTTTTCACATAAAACAGCACGATACACAAAAATTCAGGGAAACGTGAAATAGCAAAATATTAAAGCTTATGACACGAAAAAGCAACTAAGCACTTCCTTGCATTAATTTTTTGCTACAACAAAAAACAAAAAAAGAAAGAAATAGCAATAAAAAACCATTCCCTTTTTCATATTTTCTATTCAGCTATTTATGCATTTGCTTGTACGCCAGTAGAAGTTTTCTTGTGTGTCCTGGGTTCCTGCCAATCTCCTATTCATAAGCCAGTTGAGTGTGTCTGCGTGTAGCTTCTGTGTAGTGTATTACAGTTGCCTTTGGGGCATTTGAAGTAAATGGAGTGTGGCGACATGCATTCGTGCGTTGCAATTTTACACAGTACAAGTATTTTAACAGAAAATTTTAGAAATACGAGTTCAGTAAAGTGGAAGCTTTTGGAAGTGTTTTAGCTTTTTTGAAATATTAATTTACTATGTACTGAATGTGGATGAAGAAGAAATAAAATTCAGTGCGAACCAAACATGAAAAGGGGATGACTTTTTGAAGGTGCACATTTCTAGTAAAAAGCAAATGTAATATAAAGTATTTTGAAGAGCACACACACACTGCAGGTTACACAAAATTTTTTCGTTTTGATTTTTTTTAACTACAAGCAAGGGCAAGGAACATAGTTTGAGTGAGCAAAAGTTATGTTAACTATATTTTTACTTGCAAGTTAATTAATATATATTTTTTTTTAATTCTTAATGAATAATAATTGACAAATTTATAGAGCTCGAGACCAGTTTTAACGAAGATTTTATTTGAAAAAAGAACAACAGTTTTTAAATGGTAGAAGTTATAGTTTACGGCTTAATGCAGCTACCACTTCGAAGTTTATAAAATCATAGTTAGAACTTAATTGAAAATTTTGATTGAAACAAAAATTAATTATCATACAAATCTTATGTTGCATTCTTCAAATAGCTGCCGAAGTTCTTAGAATCATTATTAAAAAGAAACTTGCAGGATTACAATGAGATGGTTTTCCATGCAAAGGCCGATGCCTTATATCTTCAAGTTCTTATTTGGTATAAATTAAAGATATTTGTCAGGCTAAATCCGCGACTCTCTTACTTACTTACCAACTCCCAGCAATGGGCTGTGCGCAGGTCTTGGTACCCGTCACGTAAAACAAATATCCAATGAAAAGAAAGACAAACCCTCGGATGAGACCCACCTTTTTTGAAATCCGCGACTCTTACGTCTAAAAAATTCAACCCGAAACACTTTAATGTTTGTGTACAAAAAAAAAAGCCGAGAGAAAGAGAAATCGAATGGTGTAAGAGCTTACAAGATAAGTTTTCACTAAGTAAATTAGAGGTGCGTACAGATCAACGCAATGCTAAGGAACCTTACATAAAATTACTTGCTGCGGTTTATCCTTGATATCTCTCATAACCGACAATAAGTTTTCAAGCTTTATGTCATTGATTTCATTTCTAGAAGATAAAAAGCTCGAACACTTTAAATCTTTGCCGTCCAGTTTAATGCTCTGAATGAATCTGAGAAAAAATATCTTATCAAAGTGGGGACTTTTACTTTCGTTAAGCAGGTGGCAGCCGAATCCCGACACTTTAACTTAACAAAAAAATCATGGACACAGATATTTGTCTATTCTATATTAGTCCAATATTTTGCTCCACTTCAAAAACCCTAAAGCAAAAACCATTTCCCCAGCATTGTATTAATTAAAATACCAACTTGGTGCGCGCGAAATTTTGATGGAATATCTAACTGAATAATACCGCGGGTCAACCAAGCAAAGTCAATGAAGGAATTCGACCGCTCTCAGAACGAAGGAAAAAAAAAAAAAAAAATTAAAAAAAATGCGTCATGAGTCAAAATTGGTATTTACTATTCAGAGCAGAGCGGAATAATATGAAAGTCCATGGCACGAAAAAAAACCCAATAAAATGGGAAAGCGGGTGGAAAACTGAAGACTAGAAAAATCATAATGTGAAACAGCTTGGCAAATGAATGCGAGCAATATTCGCAATGCCAACGAACGGGTGTGGGAGAGTGCGCATTTGTATTTAATAAAAAGGAATCAGATTAAATTCGAAATGAGTGCAAACGAGCATAGCTTTTCTGGCGGCAGCAATAACAAAGCACAAACAAACTGAAAGGCACTAAAATGAGGGCAAGGGCGTATGGCTCCAAATTGGGGAGGAGCGAATGCACAAATGTTGAACGGAACGGAAAGCGACATTATCATGCGAATGTTACAGTTCTAATGCACGATATACTTACATACATACACACATACAAACATACACACATACAGATTTATGTTAAAGTAAATTTGTAGGTGTGCATGAATTAAACAAATGGTGTAATAAATACGCTTTTGTATAAGTCGAATAATACGATACTACTTAATTGTGTATGTGTGTGTGTGTGTGTGTGTGGTATGTGTGTGTGTGTGCGTGGGCATGGAGGGTGCGCCACTCTAGGTCACCGGCTTGGTAACGTTCGCCTGTTTGTTTGACGAAATGTCAACAACCTTTCAATAGCTTACAAGTGAATGCGTATGAAATAAATACGAGAATATATATTTGTACATACATACATATGTATGTATATATGTATATGAAAGTGCATATATACGAGTATATAAACACATACACACACACCCAAGGGGAGCTGATATATGCGGTGGTAAATCAACCCCCTTCGAGGCCATTGCCTGCTTCCTGTTGTGTTTTTTTTTTCACTGCTTCTTTTTTTGTCGAAGGGTGCAACACACACTCTCGATCTTCTTTCTTCGTGCTGGTAAATCAATAGCAGTTGCTTAATATGAGTTAGTGTTGTTGTTGTTGTTGTTGTTGCTGTTTTTTGCTGACAATGATTCGCTTGCCAACAATGTAAATATACTCAAACGTTTGTCTCTTTGTGATGCCAGAAATTACCATTCGAACTAAGCGCCAGCGGGCATAGAAATTGAACTGGAACACCAACAACACTTTCACATGCGTTTACACACATCAATTCACATTCGTTTTTCACGTAGTAGTACGTACGTATGAATTCATACATTAGTTCGGTGAGCGTCCGGGAAACGCCTTAATTAAATTCCTTGCAACATTTGTGCTATACAGCGGCAAGAACAACAACAACGTTTAAGTTATAAGCAAAGTGGATTTCAAGGCTGGACCAGCACAAAGCGCTGAATGCACGGTGTGTTAAATTAGTGAATGATTTATTAAAAATTTGGAGTTAGCGCAGGTTGGTTCTCGATCAAACTCGCATTAGGTCACTCGTCTAAGTTGCGGGCCATTGAATGAGAAGTTTAGTTTTATTTTTTTTTTGTGTTTGTAGTTTCCGACAGGGTAGCAATCTACTGAATTTTGGAACGATTTTCCATCATCCCTTGTCATCGTACCAAAATTGAGGAGAAACTTTATCTTGATTACGAAATCACTCAAATATTTAATGAGCTGGAGCCGAGTAGTAGCCATTTCAACTAATCTTTTCTTTAAATTTTACATTTTGTCTCACTGTAAACCCAAAAAACATAGCGACAAAATTTATCTGTTTGTTTTACCACATTGTTTCGCCCCCAACCATCCTCCAATTTATCACACGCCATTGCCTACATTTCACTTAGCCCACAAATGTAATAAAAATTCCGAAACGTATGCGAAATTAACCAAAAAAAGGGAACAGCAACTAACAAGAGAAAAGCAGAGAACCAAAACGATAAACTATTGAATGTCCTTTGAAAGGACGACAGTAAACATATGAACGAATGAACGAAAAAAAAAAACGAACGAAAGACAACTATGGCGGACACTTTGATTGGATGCGCACACACAATTGCAAATATGCAAGAACAGCTGAATGAATAAAGGAATGAATGAATGAATGAATGGACAAAATACCGTTGAATTGCTACGCTCCACGCTTCAATGCATTTGTTGGAATATCTAATAAAAGAAGTCGCTCGTAAATAAAAGTACCATTGTAATGATTGCTGTAGGCGTAGAAGATTATTGCTTAAATAAATCGAACAAGAGAACACAAATTGGAACAAGACAAGGCGGCAAGCAGCAAGCAGCGGGCAGCAGGAACTTGCGTTAGGATATTCATATACATAATATATACATACATACATATATAAGTACATATGCGGAAGCGAAAAAAAGTTGTAAAGGTGGAGTAATGCCAATTATTTTTATGGTTGTGCCGTCGACTACAGCACAGCGCAGCGCAGCGCAGATCGTAGCTAAAGGACAATTTCTATACTTTTGCCAGCAAAGCAAGCAATAACTAATGAAATGCTGTGTGGCATAATGGCAAATTGTGAGAAGGGCAAGAAGGGATGAAGGAGGCAGCCGTATGTTGCACGTGAATTGGGCGTACCGCGATGGCATAAATTCCAATTTACTATGACCAGCGGGCAGAAAAATAAACCGAAAGCTATGAATAGCATACGACAAAGTTAAGTTGCTTCTGAGGTGTTTCAGCAGAAATATTGAATGTACATACATATGTATGTATATGCGAATGTGTATGTGTGCGAATGCTTTTAAGTATGCCATCGTGTGACATAATAAATAGTAAGCAATTTCCGCTTGATGTAAGAATTACATGCAACAAAGGTAACAAAGGCTCCTTACCAACGTCCGAATGAATAACAAAAACATAAGTTCAACAAAGAACCGCGAGCTATTAAATTATTTCATAATTATCGGCCAATCAGCAGCAAAGTGGTGTGCGAGTTATGCAGCGCATGCCACCCTCTCCCAACGGACGATTTCCACAGCGATTTCCACAGTCCCATTCCGGCCTACACCAGCTCAATGAACCCGATGAGGCAGATATGGCAAATTGGCGCCCAGTAGCGCTACAAAATGCTGTTGGTCTTTTAGCTGGCTGCTGCTCGTTGTTGTGAAATCATTATTTTAGCTCATTTAGTTGCTTTTGAAAATCTCACATTTTACACAAATGTACACACATTTGCTGTTAGGGGTTTGAGGCAACTCGTGTGGCTACTTCATTAATTTATATTAAAATAAAAAAAAAATTACGTATACCACCCGTGCACCCCAACAAGGGCGCAACAGCAGCCAACAGCACAATTTGCAGCTATGTGGCGAATGACAAGCGTAGCAAATGTAAAAACATGATCTTAATAGCTATACGAGAAAAATGTGTGTGTTTTAAGCATTTTATATTCTGTTTGCATAGATATTTGGGTATTTATTTATGTAGATGCATTAATGAGTGCGCTCATTTTATAAATGGATGAGTGAATAATGAGAATACCTGGCTATTCCACGGATTTTATTTAGCAGAAATTTTTTTTCTTCTAATAAATTTACTTTGTAATTTTTTGGTTAACGCTACAGGGCGCTTCAATTTTCTAACTCCGCCCTCGCACTCTTCGTATCATCATTTCTATGGCATCTAATTTTTATAATTTTTTGTACTCCTTAGCTTTAAAGCAGTGTGGTTGTGTCTCAAACGTGTGCCGTACAACACCAGCTGCGACTCTCACGAATACAGCCACTGCCGTCCCATCCTCTTCCTTCATCCTTCATTCTGCTACTTAGTTGCTAGTGGCCACTGTGTGTTGGGTTTGTGAGTGGATGGCTCTCCACTCCAACTTCAGGCATTAGATAGATGATGTATGCTCAGTATTAAAAATATAATCTTCATCATCGCCATTTTTCTTTGCATAGTGCTAGTAACTTTATATGCTTTGCCTCTTATCTCTCCTATTTGCTTTGGCTGCTGTCGCACCAGCTGCCAACAGAATATAAGATTTTCAAATGGTCACTTGCTTCGCTTCTAATGCAAACACAACCTGCGTTGTGCAATGCCATGCTACTGCTTTGATGCTGCTTTTAACTATTAACCGTATTTTGTTTTAAATTTTTAAACTTGTATGTGTGCGCTTTGAATGTAGAGTGACCGTTACATCTGCATCACTTCACTGTGCTTTTTTTTACGTTTGTTTCCTTTGGAATCTTTTAATAAATATTTAATGTTCACCATTTTCTCTCAGTTCATTTATTTTGTGGAATACGCTTTGTTTTTTTCCTTCGCAAAATATTCTACATTTCCCCGAGGAACAGTTGATTGTGCTGAAAAATATATTACGAAAATATTCTTTTATGGCATTTTTTAAATTTTTTTATAAATAAAATAGCTTTTAAATGGCAAGCGTAAAGAAGCAAAGGAGATGCATGACGCTTCTTTTTTTGGTAGTAGTATTCATTCCGGATATGCATTTATACCAGATCTTGTTCTTCTTTTTATTTGCTGCTAAGCATTTTGAGGCTTTGTCAACGCCATCTGCCGAATATCGAACTTAAAGAAATAAAGTTGATTTTAATTATTTCTTTTTTTCAATTTGAAGGAATGGAAAATATTGCATGGCTTGGGCTCAAACAAAGACGAACTGTGCTAGTTGTTTGCAGTAAGCGCAGAGAAGCTATTGTGTCTTGGAGGCAAGTGGACGAAATGTTGATAAATCTCATTTTGTTGCAGTTTTGATGGCTTTGAATAAGTCATTTGCAATTCCATGGCCTCCATCCGATCCTACGCTGTAAAGTATTTGTATTAGTTATTGAAATAAGGATTTCGAAATATTCTTTTTTACACGCCAGATCTTCAGCATGCAGCTAAAGCTGGGAAGAAATGCCTCCGGATAATGCGCTTTACTTTCATGAGAAAGATATTGCAGTTTAGTGTTTATCGAAATTATTTTTTTGTAGAGGCGTATTTTTTTTAGTTTTATATACTGCAGTAATCTAAGCTTATGCGTACTTGCTAAGTCATATAAATTTGTAGACTTCCTCACGCTCCAGTTAAGCTAAATATCTCCTAATCTTGAGTACATTAAAAAAATTTAGTGCACACATTTTATTAGTTTCCAGCTGCACCTTATGATTCCCCATCATTAAATTTGTTCAAGGAAGAATAGCTAAAATAAATTTAAGAAGATTTCCCATTAGAAGCGTCTCAGCTTGCAATCATGTCACAGAGATATATATCTTCCAACAGGCAAGCTAAAAATTGTATTTGTACTCAAAAGAGGGAAGAAACTCGCATCCTCAATTACAACAAGGTAAGCAGCTTAGCTTTCCTTTAAAAGTAAGTAAGTATATAAAATCGTTTTAACTTTAATAGACAAACATTTTTGGTCATTTGCCGATAAAAGCAAGCAAACGTTGAGATTGTGTCGATAGATGCTGCATACAATTACGAAATGTCTATACACAGGCGCACACACACACACACACACACAGATAAGTGTAAAGTGGCAGGGATGTAGTTAAACTACTTTGTTTTTGTTTTTCTTGCTGTTCTGCGATAAAATGCTTTAAGTCACTTGTACAAGAAGAAAGGACAACGGACGTTGCTACTTTGTGTTGGTGCGATTCAGGTAAGCAAATCAAAATTTTAGCCGAGTGTTAGTGTATGTTGTTTTCTTAAACTGACACAGCTTTTGATTTACAACATTTTTGGGAAGGTAGAAGGAAATGATACGACATATAAATAGATCAGCAGCCAGGACATACGCGTGTAACAAATTAAAATTGAGTGCCTTTGCAGTTCATACTTCATTGCTGACAATGTCCAGCACAGATGTTGAAAACGCAAAAAGTGTATTTGTGTAAGAAGTTTTTTAAATCTACAGCAATTATTAAAGAAGATTTTATGTAAAAAGTTATCTCGATACGGTTTAATTAAATTGTTTGCATATTTGAATGAGAGCACATTAAACGAAGCGGAAATAGTGGATTGGGAAACGGACTTGAAATGCAATGGAAAAGGAATGGGAATGTTATAAAAAAAGTTATGGTTATAGAATTTAAAAAATGTACCATCTGCAATTTGATATTAATAAATTATTAAAATAATTTTACGCACTTTTACTAATACGCTTTTTTTTTTAAGTGAGTCACTCAAAGCTCAGTTAGTCAAGACTTAACTTAACTAAACTAAATTTTTGATGATTAATTTTTGTTGCATATTGTTCTTTGAATATCTCCGTTGACACAATGTAGAAAATAAAAGCACTTGTGTGATTATTTTTGAATCGTTTATTGCTTGTAAAAATGTCAAGGAAAATTAAATTGTGTCGATTGTTTTTAAGTTTAGCACAAAAGTACAAAATGTGCAAGAAGCAGTCACTTTATCAGAGCAAAAGGTGGTGGCAAATCTACCCGATATATAGAGACTTTTTGTGGTGCCAATTTACAACCAGGCACAATTTATCGTACAGTTCTTTATTGGAGGATACGATCTACTTTTTGTCATTAATTTTTATTTAAAAATTTTATTTTTGTCTATAATTGCATTTTGAGCTATTTGACGGTTCGCCGTCTATGTTACCACATAAAATAAATTTGTTTTAAATGTAATTTTTGCATACATTTATTTTCAAAAAATGTAAACGTCAAGATCTAAGTAAGCCTAATTCTCTCACCGCTCTCAATTTACGTAAGGCCGAAACTTAAGAATCTAAGATCAACAGCTTCTTAAGTTTCTTACGGTAAGTTACGTATTCACTAATCGCTTGCACGGCTTTACATATAATAGGTTGGCTTAAGTTAAGTTAAGTCTTCACTAACTGAGCCTTTAAAAATCTAAAATCTAAAATTCTTAAGTTGACTAATCGCATGCACGACTATCCATCCATATATCAGATTGGCCAAATCTTAAATTAAGTTAAGTTAAGTTAAGTTAAGTCTTGACTAACTGGGCCTTAACGTAAAGTGTATCGACGCCTGAGGCGTATTTAGTTTGTTTTTTTTTTTTTTTAGTTTAAAAAACTGTGCTCTTCAGACTGTTGCAGCTCTTCTAACCATTCTACTTTTTTAAATTGTTTTTTTCAAAGATATCTCATCTTATTTATGGCTTCACTTATCTTGTCAGCAATGTTCCCCGCCTCCGCGTTATTATAATTTTAATCATTTTTTCTGATTTTTTTTTAAACGTTCAAGATGAAACTTTTATATTAGAAGTCTGTAAGATCATTCTATAGGCCGCATAAATAAATACATTTTCAGATTTGTTTGCTGTTCAGCTTTTTAAATAGCTTGTTAAATATTTTATCGACTTTTTAAAAATTTGGTTTTTTTCGTAGCTGCACTTTCCAAACTACATACATAATTAATTATTTTTCTCAGTTTGAAATAAAATGAAATACGCTAATGACGTATTCAAAGAATAAAATAGACATAATTAGTTTCAATTTGTATTTTGTTATTGCGAAACAGCTAATAAATTAATAAATGCACTAAAACATTTTCTTAAAATATACTCATATTGCATATCAATGCAACGTTTCGTTATAAATGTCCATCAAAGCCTAACTATTTCTGTTTTGACTTAACACATTTTCGAATTAATATATAGTGTACATTTTTTTGCAATCAGTCATTTAAGATTGATTGAAAAAATCGTCAATCAACATGAATAAATAATTTACAAAGCAATACGAGCATATGTACGACTTGCAATTCGATAACGAGTAAGATAAAGTTGGCTTTTTTAATTTGTCAGATATTTCGTGTATTTCATCGGGGGATCAGATGTACACAATGAATGTAATTTGATTTTTCATCAATTTTCCAAGATGATTTAAATCATTTTCCGCCCGCACTCATCCCATTATATACTATATATGTAAGTATGTACTTAGAAAAGAGTGAGTGTATGTATATTTGTATGTTCGTATATATGTATGTAGCTAATCGGTGTGCGTGAGTGCGTATGCGGCACTTTTAAATATTTACATCAATGTCAGTCGGTAAACCTCATTTTAGCATATAACAAATTTAGACATTAATTTTAGGGCAAAGCAAACACAATTTTACACTTATGTAAATACAAATGTATATACTACATATATACCATATATATACTTAGATGTGTTATGTCGTACGGTACCTATGTATGTACATATGTATGTATTCGCATGTAGATATGTGAAAATGTGTCGATATGTATCTGTCATGGCCATAAGTCGCGCATTTCCACTTCAGCGCGTATAAATTTTCACATATTGATGAGTTTTTGATGTGAACCAGAAGAGGATATGTCTCTACATACATATGTACTATGTACAAATTATGCAACGCTAAAAAGGCCAGGAAAGTCAAAGGCGAAAAAACAACAACGCGTGTGTACACCGACATATAAACAGATATAGATACAACCGCCGATGTTTCCAAAGGAGGCTAAAGTAGAATTTATTTTGTAGTATGGATAAAACAAAAGCGAAAGGAAAAGAATAAACATTAAATTTAGATTAATGGAAGGAATAGAAAATTACAGTCACACAAAGTAAAAAAGCAAATCGCTCTGCTCTTGTGTGCAGTTGTGTGTGTGTGTGAGTGTGTGTGTGTTTGTGTTTGCACGCGAAGCAAGATGTAAGCAGGAAAGTGCTCATTTAAATCAAATCTGAGATGTAAACGAACGGCAAGATAGATATAAATAAAAAAAGGAGAAGCATTTTAAGTTTGAAAGAAAAATAAATAAAATCTCAAATGCTGCGAAGGGAAGATAAATCGAAAGACACGCATGTCAAGTAAGGTTGCGGGCGCAGCGATGGCGGCAGTAGTCTGAAGTGTGTGAAAAATAACGAAACAAAATGAAACACTTGTCGGATTTACATTTCAAATTTCAAGACACATCAAGGCTCAAGCCAGCTGACTACACACTGGCGTTCGGCGGATGCTCTCGTGGCTGCCAAGAGTGATATAAATTTTTTTTGAAAAATTTACTTCAGTGTATGCATACATTTGTACATAAGTTTATGTATGTATATGCGTGTAATATAAATTTTTACATATACACATTCATGCGCCAAGATTATAAGCAAAAAACCGTTAAGTAAAAGCGAGTAGGTAAATTTGGCGGCTCTTGGGATTCAAGTAAAAGCGAAAGTTGGAGAAAAAAAAAGGAAGAAAAAAGCTTATGGCTTCCTTGTACACGCATGCATACATATTATGGATAATTTTTTTTGTTTTATTTTAGAATTTTTCTTTTTCACAACAATATCCAAATTCTTGTTTTCAAACGCACGCTAAAGCTAAGCTTAGCATTCCCAACTCAACTTCTCTATCCACTGTAGTAATGCTGTAGGTGAGTACTCTCCTGACACCTTACTGAACTGGTAACATACATTCATACTCATACTTACTCGTATATCTACACAAATTTTAGCATTAAAGCTGGTATTATAATTTGCAATTTTTTTTTTTTTTTTGGCAAGTTGTGTTTGCAGCGCCGGTTGATTGATGATGATTTTTATTGAAAGGGCATTTTGAGCAAAAACTAGTTATTCTTTTGCGATAGACACTAGCCGTTAATGTGTTTTAACGCGGCTGTGAAAAAAGGGCGTACAAAAATAAAAATTAAATTAGGAAGGAATATGCCAAAGAATTCGAAATACTTTGAAGCTGATAATCTCAAGTAAAAAATTTTCGAATTTCAAAATTTTAAATTATGACCGATTTCATCTAATCTCTTACATTATTATAAATAACTTTATTTAAATCGAAAAGATTATCCCCGAACACATCAGAATTTCGCTTTGCTTTGCTTCAGAGTCTCGCTTTGACAGATAAATTGCAGACCCTGATGTTATATGAGTGCTGCTAAATACAAGGCGAGACAAATAAAGCAAAGCAAAACGAAGCGCAATCATGGCGAACTCTCAACTTTAATATACTTTGACAACCAACTGTTTACGTTTCCATTTTATTTCTACGCGCATATGCACACGATTTAGAAAATGCACTAGTATTTCATAATTTTTGCGAGTCTATTTACTTAAAAAAAACCAAAAAAACAGAAATATGAATTATGGTTTTTATTCATATTTTACATTATATTGTTATGAACTTTACATATGTAGATATAATTATATAGAGGAAATATTAATTGTAGCGATTAAGCGTCACAGTGTCCTATTTAATAAAATACGTCCAAGCGCTAATTTCTGCCCTTAAAAGCATATTTATATAAGTTTAAAATTATTATTGCAATATCTACTTATTGCCTTATGCTAGCGTGATGAACAATCAGCATTTTGCTACTATCGGTGGTCCATACGAATCTTTTGTCAATCCTGCCTAAACAAGTACAAATAGCAAATGAAACACATTTCTGTTAACAACTCTCTCCGTTTTTTTAAACTGCCCTGGATCGTTTTTTATTTAGTTTTTCGAAAGTTGCTGCAAGAAGACTATTTACATCGCGGTCTTAATAAAGTTTATTACACTCGCGAATTTCGAAAATTAGTAGCGTAACTACTACTTCCTGAATTAGATCAGTAAAGCTCATTTCTTATTCTCCTATTAAATAAAATACTCGGAATAAACACAAATCGCAATTCAAAACTCACTAGCGCAGAATCTGTCAAAGCGTTCTATGTAGCAAACCTTCTACACCTCATGCTTTGTTCTTAAATTTCGAATTGTCAAGTAAAGCGAGGACAGTTTTATGTGTACGACCCTTTATTCGAAACGGATTTCGATAAAACGTTTGATTGTGTTCATAATTGCATAGGTTACAATCTTGGTGAAATTGTCAATTACATCGATGAAAATAATGGACAACTAAATCAAAAAAAAAGGTTCACAAATGTATCGTTTATTTAATATTTACGCCGCAGGAATTATGTACCAGTAAAGCAGAATCGAATTCAAAGTCGAGTTTAGATTTGGTCTTTAGCAATTAAATGGAAACAGTTTTCGTTAATACGAAAATGGCATTAGCCTGCATTCATATATGTATGAGCTCATGAATAATTTTTTTCATTTATGCCCGTTTGTATATTCGAGGACTTCAACTTGCAAACGGTCGTACGAGTAGCTACCTTTTTTCAATTACGTATCCGCTTTTTTAGCCTTTTTCACTATTCCCTTATTTCAAAGACATAAATTGTCTTTGTATGAGTTGTTTTTTTGTATTTCCTTTTTACCTTGTCATGCTTCACAAAGTTGTAAACAATTTTTTTTCCATAGACCAAACAGCAACAAGAATCACAACAATGACAGCAGCAGCAGTAGCAGCGACAACAAAAATCAACATCGAATAAAAATCAACAGGTAAAAAGTAAAGTCTTACAGTAATTTTATGCGGCATAAAACCAATTTAAGTCGAGCTTGTTGTCGTAAATATCTAAATAAAAGGCAAAAGAATAATAAAAAAAAAACGAAAAAAAACAAAGCAAGAGCACTAACTACAGTGCAAATATACACGAACAAAAATACAAATTGGTTGAATAGTCAAGCTGTACGCGAGGAGAGATTGAAAAAATATATATACAAAATCACAACAAAACAAACAGCGAAAACAAAGAAGTTGTAGCAAATCAAAACATAAAATAGAAGCAAAAAGCATTTGCTTGCAAAAACCCATTACTTCTTGTATTTTGGTTTTCGAACTGGTTCTTGTGCAGCTGCTGCGCGGCTTGGTGGACGCAAGGAGGTGTCGCAAGCTTTGGGCCTAGAGCGGCAGCGTCGCCGCGACATGCGGACTTGTGACTCAAAAGTAGACAAACCACAGCCAGTATACCTTTTTTTTTGCTTTTTGCTATCATAGCTGGTGCTGCAGCACTGTCTTCTAGTGGATTTGTTTTTCTAGAAACTCGTTTCAACACCAAGCATAAACAGATATAGAAAATCAAAACAAAGTGGCGTGACAGTCCAGCAACAATGTGTGTAGCGAAGAATGAACAGAGACCGAACCAGAATCAGCAAAAAAAAAAAGGAAAACACACGCACACTACATCAAACTTTTGGAAGATCTACTTTTGTGAAAAAGTAGAAAATAAATATAAGGAAATAAATAAGTAATAATGTAAGGTATATTTTTATCATTTCGTGTGTCCCTGATTCCCCTTCACTGAGCATGTAAGTATGTACATACATATTTTGTATAGAGTCAAATACTAAAAAGCGATCGATCCATACCACTAGCCTGCTGCCGCCTATCTACATCATAACTTGCTTCTTACAGCCAAACTCCTTCGGAGACTCTTTAACCCATTTACTTGCGCCTAGCTAACCAACACATACATACCCGTACACACATACACACTACCGCTACACGCAAACATAGCGCTCAGTCAGTTTTCTATACACTGATCGTTGCGATAATCATTTGTGGGTTCGTTAGTTGTTTAGAAAGTTCGAAGAATAATCAAAGTCTTAACATCAAAAACGATATAAACAAAAGTAACAACCACCAATCACTTCAAATCACATCACACTGCATTCGAAATGAACGCAATTGCATATGCCGGTCACAGGGGAAAAGAAACGCATTAATATTATGAACTGGTATGGACGATTGACGATTGTAGAACTAACCTACGACTAAGTTTTGCGTCGTTTCGAAAGTGATGATAAATTATTTGTAAGTTGTTGGAGCAGAGAAAAGCAAGCGCTCCAGTAGATATAACTTCAATGTAAATTAACTTTTAATAGCGCTTGAAATTGGCTTTTAATGAGTAAACTATTAATCTGATCGTCAAATTGACTCTAAATTGGCCCTAGATAATTTTAAATTAGCTTTTAACTTTTCAGTAACGCCATCAACGCCACTCAAATGTTCCAGAAAGTTGATTCACTAACCGAACTAAGACGCTTAATGTTATTGGCTGCGTCGTTATATCCCAACAAGCGAGAACTAAATTCTGATTTTATGAAATTTGAGCTATCTTGATTTAACTATACACTGATTTTTGTAAATATACTCAAGAAGAAGTCAGAGTAATAAGTGGGATTTAGTTCTTTTTAGTGGACTAGGTAAGTTGTAGCTTTCAAGATTAAAACTCTTAAATAGCTAACTTCAATTTCAAGTCGCTTAGGATTCGAGTCTTGCCGGGATTATCGATCAATGGCAGGCTTTGGATATAATTTTTGGTTGTTTGTGTCTGCGGCAGAGTAGGAATATGATGTCTTTTGAAATGATTTTCAATGGAGTCTCATGAGAGTCATTGTTTTGATGAAAGTTTTAAGATACACAGTTGAGATTTCCGTTTCAGCTATTGCTAGCTGAAATCTTAATTAACTGTTCATAAAACAAGTCCAATTCAGCGAGTTAAAGATCTTTGTTATCCTAACTACTTTAGGTTTACAAATGTCCATATTTTTGGACATGTTGACAAATCAAAAAAAAAATTTTTTATGAACATTTCACCATTTCGTGATTTTAATCGAAACACTTCTTTTGTCTCTTTTTCTTTGACTCTCAATTAACAGTTAATATGTAGACCCAGATCTGGTAAAAAAAAACAAAAAAAAAAACAACTGTCGAATAATAAATAGCATTATAAAAACACTGTCACAACAAAGCTGAAAAAAGCCATAAACCAAAAAAAAAAAAAAAAAAACAGAAAAAAGAATATTTGCTGCTACAACTTAAAAGCTAATAACTACAAATAGCCAGACACTTAAAATAATAACTCTTGCCATACCAACCAAGCAAAAAGTAAGAGAAAAACTGAATTCAAAACACGGCTTTGAGCAAGCAAAAGACTTCAGAGTTCGCAACACGCGCAGCATTATTGGAGACAGACAGACGGATGAAGAGCTGGCAAGCCGGCGTACAGCAGAGCTGGGCCACGGCTTGATACTGTTTATGTATGTAAGTATGTATGTAGACATGAAACTATCAGGCTACATACATACATACATACATAGTTGTATATGCGATTATGTAGACTAAAGTAAATTGCTATGAATTGATGGTTGTTGTTGTTGTTGTCAGTGCGTTGGTCAACCAAACTGGACAAACTGAAATTAATTCTTATTTATGTTTATACAGCCGGCATGGCATAATTAAGTTAAACATGGCCTTATAAATTCGAGTCGCGTTTTTTCGTGTGAAACGTTTTATGCAATCATAAATAAAATGAATTCAAACGCTACATACATACATACAGACATATGTATATATGCTTACAAACTAGCGGCGACTTTTGGCAAGTAGTCTTGTTGGTCTAGTTTTTCTCCCTCTGTCGCCAGCTCTTTTTTATTACTATTCTACAAAGATTCGATGTACCATAAAGCATAGAAAACAAAAAAAAAAAACTAGACTCACCAGATCAGACAAATGTAAATTTTATTTTTATTTCATTAAGGCACATACACACATACATATTTGTATTTGATAATTTCAATGCCTTCTTTCCTTGCTTATTTTGGAGCCGAGCCGATTTTTAGTGCGCCCATAAATAGTCGCCTAGCGAACCGGTAGTAAAATTTAGTCGACAAGAAGTCATACAATTGCGCTAGAGTAAATACGATTGTATGTATGTATGCATTTGTATGAGCATATACATTTACATACATACATACATACGTACATATGTTAAGTAAGTATGTGTATATGCATGTACGCATGCGCGCTAGCTAAAATTTTAAAAACTAAATTGTCCATTTGTTGACAAAAGTTGTCAAAGCTCATAAAATTAGTAGACGCCACATTAAGTAACTGACTTCGAGTTATCGTCCCGCTGTGTTGCGTTCCAAAACCAGTTCGCTCCAAAGTACCATTCGGCTGGGTCTATAAAGAGTATTGTGTGCACGAATTTGATTGTGCTTTTTTTTTAAATTTTTTCACCTTTTTTTGGGTTTTTTTTTTTGCAGAAAAATAATATTATTTAAATATTCTACGCTATCTGTGCCAGTAATTCAGTAGCTGCTCAATCAAAGTAATCTGCAATTATTGAATAAACAAATAAATTGACGTTGGTTGTTGAGTTTTATTTTAAGGTATTTTTAGTTATTTTTTGGAAAAAATAATATTTATCTTATCATTAGTAAAGTACTATTTTTTCGGTCTAATCTTTTGTTGACTATGCAAAATATTTTGGTCAACAAGAAATCATATAAGGTGGCGCTACTAGACAGCTAATTTTTTTTCGCCTTAGCCAATTCCATGTCAAATTGTTTCATTTCAATTGACTGCCCGTATTAAATTCTACATTCTTTTGTTTTTATTTTACTACTAATAATTACTTTTATGAACTAAAATCATGCAAAAATATTTCTACAATTTTAAATATATATGTAAATGTATTATAAATCAACTTTCTTCATAACAATATTAAAATGCAAAATTCTAAATTTGTAAAAACGTTCAAAAATGTTCATACAATTTTTAAATTAATTGAATAAAATCGAATATGCTCCAAACGGAACTGATCAAAATTTAGCCAATTTAACAATAAAAAAGAACAGGAACCCGCAAGGCAAGACTCATAGAAAAGTTGTTGAGAGCAGGATTACAACTTTGTACTAAGTAGAATTATCATTTTATTTAACAACGAAAAATAAATAAAAATAAAAAAGTAGGTTGGAAAAATGCAATGGATAATTGAAAATTAGATACAGAGTCACACGGTCTTAAAACTTGTTGAAGAAATCGCTGCAGAATTGTAAATAAGCTGTCGTTAATGCTAACTATTCATATCAAACTAGGAGAAACTACCAATCAATGCGCAAGCAACAGCAAAAACCAACAGCTAAATACATACATACATATGTATACACACACATATACATACATACGCACTTATCTGCTGTAATTGGGTTCTTTAACGTTTAGAAGTGCCAAATTGGTAGCACAGCTGGTTTTATGACCCAACCACAGCTGTTGGCTGCTATACTCGTATATGTAGCTGATAGCTGATGGCTGATGGCTACTTCGAACATTGCCTATGCGGCGACGCGACCAGTTAAGATTATACGGCAGAGCGGCGCTAAGGCATCGTTGCAGATAGAAGAGTTGAGTGGCAGTCTAAGAAGGCAACAAATGTTAAATGATTGCAATGGGCTTTGGGAAAAATAAACAAACCAGAAATGGACATGCCGACAAGCCGACAAGCAGGCGGATAGAAAGGCTGGCCGATAGACAGATCGCCAACGGACAGCAGTCAAACGGCCGCACATATGTATGTATGTAGGCAGGGGGAGTGGGGGCCGGACAAGGCGGAACAAAGGAGCCTATCGATGTTGCGCACAACACTTAAGTCTGGGTCGCATCGATAGACAAATACACAAATGAGGAGACTAGCACAGTCGCCATGCAATAATGCTGTCTGTGCAAGAGTGAATGGATGAAAGGGGGCAAGAATTACAAAGAATCACACAACACAGCCGTAAATATCCCGGTAGCGTCTATCCCGGTAACGTCTCTCCAGCTGTCGCTGCCGCTAGACGCTCGCTCGCTTGCAAACGGGCTGTCTGGCTGACTAGCTGACTTTGTTTACCGGTTGTTAGCCATTGAGTTGCGCCGATCGATGTAGCCAACAATTAAGTGACCTAAGCAACAAACTAAATGGGGAAATCGCTGATAAGCGAAACATAGAAAATTAAAGCCAACATAAATAGCGACTAAGCTGCGCGCATATAAATGTACATGGCCGTTAAATATATACATAGTTTATATATATATTTATCCGCAAATATACTTATGGCAAATGTAAGAGTGCAAGTCAAGCAGCCAGTTAAAGTCCAGACAGAAGATAATTGAAAATTTGCACAAGCTGATATCAGAGAGCGACCGCCTGAATTGGACATGAGCGTTAAAACAATCGGCGCTTACTCGAGGCTTGTGAGTTAGGCTTAGGAGTGGGTGGATGAATCCGAAACCACGAAATCGGATCGCTGTCGTCCAATGTTATATTCGCATTTGCCATCATATTTTCTCACTCATTCTTCTCATCTTCTACACACATTCTTTCGAAATGTTTAATAAAAATTTCAAGTTCGTGGTGTCATAGAATAGCTTTGAGGCCATCTCAGTAGAAAGTTTGCATCATATAATCCATACTAAATCGTTTTATGTTCTAAGTGAGACATTTAATCATAGCGAAGCTCAGGAGTAGGAACTTTTAATTTTGCGTTAAAGCAAGGAGCTTGTTATTTATCACAAAATAACTTCATCGAAATATTCGATTTTAAGTACTTAGGTATTCAAAAAAATATTCACTTAAAGTTTGACTGCCAACGCTTACACATACACGCGTCGTAAGCTGCCGATCAGTTAGTAAAGTAAAGTCTCTGTAAAGCAAACTCGTACTTTGCCCAAAAAAAAAGTAAACAATAAAAAGTGAGCCAAACGAGTTCTTCGCTGTTTATTTGGTATGCAACCAACTGGGCCGCTGTTTTTTTGGTTTAAGTTTTTAATAGTGATTTCTTCAGCGATTTTTTCCTTTTGGTAGTGGCGTTGATTTGTTTTATAAATTTTATTTTATTGCCAGTTCATGTTTGCTGCCGCTTAAAAGCTTTTCGCTTGCGTGATGTTGTTTGTGTTGCGCATGCGGCGATCTAGCCGGGTTCGTATCGCAGTTGCCTCCTGCCAGCGCTCTACTAGTATGACTCTCGCCCTACACTCTTGCCGGTGAATTGATGGCCCGCAACAAACAATCAACTGCGGTAACAACAACCACTGCATGTACATACATATGTATATAGTTACATACATATATATTCGACTTGTATAAAAAGAAAAAGGAAGAGACCATTCGCAATGGCATGGTTGTCTTGTCGCCTGCATTTCCAGTGATGCTGTGGTCGATCTCGACGAAAGCATACCACATATAATTGCATCTCGATTTATACATTCGCAACATTACCTTTGGCTTTTTAGCACTTCTTTTGGCGTCTTAACTTTTCAATATGTGCATACGCGTACAAACATATGAGTGAGCGCGCTTGGCTAAGCCATGCAACGTTGCCACTCTTTAACTGAGCATGCGCGCACGATCCGACGTAAAAATACGACAAACCACTTAAATAAGCATTCAAAGCGACTTGAGCAGCAACAACAACAGCATAAAAATGCTACAATCAAAGCATAAACAACAAATAGTAAATGGTAAATAATAGCAGTGACGACCCAAAACCGGCAACAAAACTACGAGTACGAGTACGATTACTAGAAGCGCTAGAACCAAGCTTGTGTGCTGGTGCACATACATACATACATTACGTACATATGTACAGACGTACGCAGTATGTTTTTGCCATTTGTTGATATTTTTGTTTTGATGGAGACGGCTTTTTAGGTGCGGCTGCCGCACACTCTTGATTTGGCATACAAAATTGGCAACTTATTGCGGCCGCAGCCAACACACAGCCCGGTGGCTTAATGGGCATTGTGCACTGTGTATGTATGTACATATATATAAATACATTTGTTTGTGTATCTGCTGCAATACAACATGTTTGCGAACCGCTGCCCAAATTCATCGCAGCTACCGCCTTTAGGCGTCTTAGTAGTATCTACCCATTTCGGTTGAGGCTCCGTAATCCCTGGGGACAAATTTTCCTTTTTTGACATCTCAAGATTTATTAAGTATTCAAATAAGTATGTAAGTAAATATGTGGTTGAGTATTCTTCAGGGATATACGATTGATAATGCAGTTATTGCTGAGCAAGTAGACCCGCTGTTGCTTGCAAAAAAGTAGACAAAGCAGTCCTTTTATTTTTTCTTATGGTAGGGTATATTCATTACATAACTGTGAATGTAAAAATGTTAACATTTGATTTGCTAATTAAAGCAGTCGTCAATTGAATTGTTGTTCAGACCATAAAGTTTTTTAAACCAATTAATTTAAATTTTAATTATTTTTTTTATGTGGTTGCTTACAACTCTGGTAAATACATATAAACGCTTACAAAAATATATTTAAAAAAATACTATTTTAAAAAAAAACAGTGTCAAAGAAGCTGGACGCTTTGACAACTCCTTTCGAAGAAAAAAAGTACCTTTAAATACAAAATGTGGCTGCTTCTGCCTTCAAACCTTTGAATTTCATAAAAATTAACACATTGTTGAATTTTTTTAAAAAGACATATACAAACATTGAGTTGAAAAACGTTCAAGTACATCCATAGCGAAAAATGTGATCTTTGCACAGAACTATATTCATAAACAATGTTCGAAATATTGAAAAACGTCAGGCACCTTTTCCATAATTTTTTGCAGTTAAATAAATGTCTCTTAAGTTAATGCTACTATACAACTTTTCTTACACACAAAAAGACGGATGCCAAAACGAATAATATAACGACCGTAATGAGCATATCAAAATCTCTAACTAATTGAAAATATATCCCTACTACCGTTCCTAAAAAAACTTCACTTCTCCGCTCTACTCAATAAGCTTTCCAAAACGCAGCGCTCTGAAATCCTATTATGAATTTATAAGTGGTAGTGCGTTGCCTTTTGCAACCTTCCATCTCACCTTCAATGCATCAATGCATAAAACACCCAATAAGTACTTAAAACTAATTGGCTATAAATTTTCACTGAGGAATGAACTCGCTGTGCTGCGAAATTTTCCGCACTTTCGCTTTTATTGTTAAGTATGCATTGTTAGCAGATTTACTATAATTGCACTGATTATAGTAGTTGTGGCAATTTATAAAGTACATAAGTACGTACATACTTACGTACGTAATGCAACTAACACGATTTACTGTGCAATTATTAGTTATTTTCCGCTTTCCTTTGCGCTTTTTGACGCACAAAAGCCGCTTCGTTTCGGAATAAATATTATTATTGCGCTTGTTCAAATTTGCATTAGTTGTGATTATTGCTGGCGCTGGAACTGCACTCTGTGCACAGGAAATCAATTAAACCTACACCAAATCAAATCTGCCCCTTCCATTTTCTTTTTTCTTTGGAATAAATGTTTCTGAAGTAGTAACAACCTACAATATTGCGTTGCTTTACATGAATCAGCAAAAACAAACAATTACATTGGCTTTAAAAAATATATAGAAAAACAACAAAGTCAAATCAAAGAGCCTGTTAACTGGAACACATACAAAGCTTTGATAGTCATAACAATAATCACAAATAAAAGCAAGAAATTTGAAAAAAAAAACTGTTAGTTGCTAAGCAAATGCTCTGGCCAGCAGCAATTGGAAATGTACCAAAATTATCTGCGAAAAGCGTAAAAGGCTAACAGCCATTTTTTCTCTGTTTTTTTTTTTTGAATTATTTTCGTTATAAGTCTCAAAGTGCACTGCTACTGCCTTCAACCAAACAGGAAATTTATTAGTTTTCAACAATTGATTTATAGCATAATTTTTGAAATTAAAGCGAGCAACAAATAAACCTTAATGCAGCGAACCGATGAACCCATAAATATACATAGGGACATATGTACCTAATACAACAAATGCACACTCGCAACGTAATACAAAAAAAAACAAAAAAAATTAAAAATTATAGACCTTTAATCGCACAAACATATGCTGCAGCGGAAGCATTGGCAGCGCAGCGTAATATTTTTTCTTAATTTATTTTTTGTTTGTTTGTTTTTGTTTGTGTGTTTGCCCCCTCGCAAAGCCGTTTATTTTCTCCGGGATTTACGACTGCTTTCACATGGATTTTTAAGGTGTAACCGCCAATGCCAATGCAGCTGGGGCACCGCTGCCTACCGACTTTGGTAACACGGATGCATGAATACGCTGCAGCAGAATGCAACGCTGCCAATAGCCGCGCAGCCGGCCGTCCTCGGTAATCATCGTTTTGGTTGATTGGCGCTGGCTCAACGGTTCACTGCTCGCGCTGCTTAATCAAAAGAATTATTATTGTAATAATTAACTTGGATGAAAAATACGCTTAGCGTTGCAATTATCCATTCAAATGGGAGTGCAATTGTAGGTAATCGTACAAGTACGTGTGCACTTAAAAATAGTATGTTATATGCTTTTGTATGTATGTATGTATAAAACAGTAAGTACTCGGTAAACGCAACTAGAAGGAGTGGAGACAATAATGAATGTTTAGTTTAGAGACACGCACCATTTCACTGTCTTCTCCGATTTATTGGCGACTTTTTATAACACCTTCGAACAAAAAACTGCATGCTCAAAAAAATTTTATTTTTTCATAATTGGGAAATTTTTTAGGAAAATATTAAAAATTTGATAAAATGAAAATAGCTGGTCAAAACTGATGTCAGAGTTCGTGTAAACCAATCTTTATGGTTTCCGATTGGATTTCGTACAGGATTTGAAATACATATCCGATATTCTTAACAACTTTCGAGAGATTTTGAAAAGTGCGACTTGGAGAGAATATAAATTTTACTACAGGATTTTTGCACTACTCAGCTTAATTTTTTTGAAAATGATTGAAATTACTTTTGAATAGATATCTTAACTAATTGAATAAATCTAGAAATTCGTGTTCGCGAAGGACATTTCTTTTTCCTTTCATATTTGTAGAAAAAATAAAAAAACAAAAACTTGTTAGCAGAGCTGAACTTTTACTGAAACTAAATTTGACAGCTTATTGCCGTAATATTATATTTTTTGTGAGTTTCTTACGTTGGCTTCGTAGGTATACCTTTTGGAGAGGCCTTCATACGTGACAATGCTAAGCATTTTTTTTTAATTTTTGGTTAATTTTTCTATGTTGCGCCAACTCCTAAGAGTCTCAGTCAATGTTTCAAGGGAGTATTAAGCGAAATGAAATTTTAGCCCTGCAGATTACCACCTTACCTTTCTCAAAACTGGAGAATTTCGTAAGCAAAATCGGTCTGAAAATATGACAATTTTCTTCAACATTTTTAAGTTCCAATACGATGGTATTGAAATAAATTCTGGTATTTACTTTTCACCATTTGTCTGTCAGACATTTTAACGATTTAATTCTAATATCATTCCTGAAAATGGTAACGAAGCTAGCTCCATTGTTCATTGATAAACAATATATAAGTTTAACAAATACAAATATTCCATTATATACCAACTTCTCACTATTCGACAACGCACTGAATTCTTGAGTTCTTAATAAGCGTAAACCAAAAGCAGTCAACTCAATCAACTCGTTACATTTTACTATTTCCTTTTTATTTTCGTTCGCATTAAATTCCGGGTACCGCTGCCATGCCTAAGCCCTTTTTATGTCAGTTATTGTCGTAGCTACCGCACTTTTTCTAATTGAATACATTTACAAAAATATGTATGTATGTATGTATGTATGCATTATGCATGTCAATCGCACAGTCTGTTTTTATGTAGTATTTATGCAAATCATTAAAACGCCTTGGCTTAATTTTATTGTGCGTCGGCAAATGCCAACAACGGCAACAACGACAATAAAAGCCCACACCACCAACGCCAACCTCAAAAGGATCAAGTGTGAATTTACGATTGAAACCAACGAGTATGGCTGCCACAGCCAGCAACCCTTTTCCATTGGACAAAGGGGGAATGAGGCGTGAGGAGTGCGGAAAGGTGGTGAGTGCCAGTGAAAAAGTATTTCACTGACGTGTTTTCTTATATTTTTCCTGTGCATTAACATTATTTCAATGGTTTGTGTGTTTAAGTGCGAAAGTTTATTGAAATTTCCTACTTTTCTAGGGTAAAACTTGTCCTATTAAATTTAATTGAAGCAAAAAGGGAACAAATGTTAATTGCTTAACCTGCACGCCGCCCTGCAATGACTTTGGTAGTGGAATTTACGTCGCACACTGTCACAAGTATTTAGGAAATTTCGCTGTTTTAAATGTTTTAAATAGTATTTACTGACCTTATGACCTGTAGAAGACATTTCGCATAACCGGTTTTGTCAACGCTCTATGAAACTTCGCTAAATCATACATTTTTGACATTCCTCTGTACGAGTATATTGTGGTAATTCCACCTCTCCCCACGAAAGAGTTCATTTTGTTTGCGCATTTTGCCGCTTTACCGCTCTGCCCAAATTTTTAATGCGCACAACATTCCCCCTCAGTTTGCGTAGACTTATTTGTTTTAATCTTCATTTACCATTTTTAATGGCAGGAAACGGTTGATGGTAATGGCAGTTGGCAACGTTTGCTGCGTCGTGGTGTGGGTTAAGAGGTTTAAGTGTATATTCTGTAATAAAAATTAACATTCACTCGCTACTAAATGGAATTTCGGCTCGCGTACTGGTCTACTTTGCCGGCTTTTATAACCGCCATTGAGTCAAACTATTGTCCTGCAAAGCGACAGGCAGCTGCGATCCAAATTGATATTTATGCTGGCATAACGCAAGGATTCTTTGCTAGTTTCGGTGAGCATTTCTGACATCCGAAGTGACTTTTTTGGTACTTCTTTGCACCGCCGATTATTTGAATTCCGTGCTTGTTTTTAGAATAGTTAAGGATTTAAAGTGTGGCGCAGTCCGGCAGACAGGCAATAGGAGAAGCCTGCAAATTGGTCTTTTCTTTCTCCTAGAAATTTTATATTTTCTGGTAAATCAGTTAATTTTTTTTTTATTATATTGTTAAATCGGAAAATTATACTGAGAAGAAAAATTATGTACCAACTATGCTTCTAAAAATGTTAGACAACGAAAGAGCTCCTGAAGAAAACAAATCTTATTTTTCGTAACAGGATTACAAACAACATTCAATTGATAGTAACATAGTTTGCTTGACTTTACGATTTAATTAAATAGACAGTTTTTTGGTTCGTTAATGTGTATCGAGCACTTGAACTGGAGCATCTTTGAGGGGACATGGCTCTCAACATATTTGTCAGCCTTAAAGAGACGGCCGCTTGCGTCAAGATATGCAATCGAGTCGTGCGTTAACACAAAAGACCTCGGAAAAACAACCCAGCCTACCTATGAGATGCAACAGTCAGAGACCCTTCAAATACCGAAATAGAACGTTTAGAGTAAACTCAGTCGAATTGAGGTGTACTCACTTCCTTTGATGTTGACTTTATACATAGCAAGAGACAAACATAATGCGGTGTCTACCTCTTTTCATGTACAAAAGATCGAAAATCAAAGCGGGTTTTGCTAGCAATAAACTTATTTATTAAAGCCTCTAATTAAAGAGGTGTCAAGAGAGCACAGGAAAAATCCTCCTTCACTTGTAAATTCTTTTACATCATTTACAAAACTATTCAAATAGCTTAATTTTTAATTAAAATACATTTGAATACATACAAGCGCACAAACTGTTCTTGGGAAAGTGGCAATGCAAGCGAAAGGCTTTTTACCATGAAGCATACTAACACAACTAGTTTAACTAGTTTATAGTTTGTAGAACTACAAATTCAATGAATGTTAGCTGAACTATACGATATAAATGTATATATGTATGTATGTATGTAAGAATGAAGACTGACTGCTTTATGCTCGGATCCGCAGCAGGTATGGCACTTCTATTGCTACCAGTATTTTGACTTGCGGCCGGAAAATAAAGTACATATAGCAAACGGAAGTGAGCGCGGCAGTAATTATAGCCAAGTGGCAGAAATAGAAATCATAATACCCGGTTACTTGTTCCGCCATCTAACCTTCTTTCCCAGCATTTGCGCCACTAATTGACGAAGCAGCAATGAATTGCCCTTTTTTGTTTTTTTTGAACCTTTTTGCAAAAGTAAGTGCCTTTCATTGTGCTTGTTGCTTTTGACTTGTTTAATATCCTCGTAAGTATGAGTGTGTCTAATTGAACGCGCCCCCATGTGTATGCGTGTGCGTGTGTGTGTGTGTGCGTTTTACTGTGAGGAAATACGTTTAATTAGACCTTTAAATGCGCGCGTTCGCGTACAAATGAAAACTTTTATAATTAAGCCATGAAGAGTGCGCACGAATTGAAAAGTCGCCTATCGTCTGTGCTGGCGTTGCCTCCTTTCTGCATCCGCCTTACAGCCCCACCGGCAACACTGCATATTTAATTCTGCTTGCCACATTTAAGCACCTACTTGTAAGTGGAGAAAAGTGCGGAGCAAACACTGTTCCGTTGCAAGCAGCTAGGAGTACTTGCCGCGTTCTGATGTTTGCGATTTACACGAGTGCATGTGTGTGCTTGCGTTTGCATGTACGCCAGAGAACATATAAAAGTCTGTAATAATTTTTTCTGTTTAAGTTTTCACCTTTCATCTATTCCTTTTACCTTCATGTACATACAGCTTCTGTATGCTCTAGAGGAGCCAATATTCTCCTTCATAGACTACATACGCGCCTGCAGATGTACGCATGTGATGCATGAAACACTTTAAATATACTAGATTTTTTTAACTGAGCATAGCAGTAGAACAAATTGGAGTAGTACTGATTAACAATATCTTAGTTGAAGGTAATCTTTTATTTGCTATTAACCGCCTTTTATAAATAACTTACGACCTAATTCCTGTTCTTCACTAAGCTGAACACTTAAGCATGAAATCAGCGGTTCGCAATTGTCAGCTGATAAAGAAAATTTAAATAGCTGTAACTAAGCTAAACTCAATAAATGAATTAGCAAAGCTGTTTGTTTTAGCAAATTAAGTTTCCTTATAACCACTCTCACGCTGTCTTTCTAATCTATGGACCGACTGAAATTATAAATTTACTAGCACAGAACTACTCTTCCACTGCCAACAACTCCACTTTCTCTACTGGGTACATCTTATAGCAACATGAATACGTAACTAAGTTGCAAAAGGTTTGTTCAAGTGGCAAAGTAGCGCTCATAAAAAGGATTAATTGCGCGCAATTAAAGAAAATATATTACCAACTGTGCGCACGCCCACTTTAATACTCGAATCGACTGCGCTTGCTAGAGTCAATGCCTCCGTTGTCGACCGACTGTATTAGAGGCTGTGTCAGGGTGTATTTTAGCGCTCAACTGTTTGTGTGTACGAGAGCAGCCACCCAACAACAGTTGGCACCCAAAGATTTAAGCAAATGCTACCAATATTGAAAAGATGTTAAATGTTAATAATAACTTATTTGTGGGTATTTAGAGCAAAATTTTTGAAAATTACACTAAGAAAAAATAAAAAATTTTAATTTTAAAATAACTCAGTGCACTTGTCATAAATATCAGTGGTTGCTTGAAAATTTGAGCTTAGAAAGTGTTTTCATAAAAGAGTTGGATAAAATTTCGCTATTTTTAAGGGTAATGACTGGCCGATTAAACATGTAAAACTCGAATTATTTTCTCTACCGAGTTAAATCGGATAAAAGAAGTCACATGGCAAACAACCAGACTGTCGGAAACCTCCTATATTATGTTATGACTCGCCGGGCCCTTCGATTAACACGTCCAAACAAATATTTCTAAAAAAGGTCGATTTTTCTTGTATCAAGAGCAAGGGATTACATGAATTCTCAATACAAAGAGCTATTTCATTTGACATGAATGACCCATAACGGACGGTGAAAATGGCAGCAACTTCTTTTAATCTCTATCGTAGTTAAAGTCTAACGAAAAACTAAAAGCCGATTTTCTTCTTTTGTTGTCTGCTGGTTCAGTATTAAAACTAAAAATAAATTGAAATATATATAAAATTACTTCAATATTTTATCTTTTCATTTATACACGCGTCATCAATTGACTCGGTTTAATACTTTTCTCACAGTGTAACCGCAGCGTCAGCATCCTAGCGCATAAAATTGTTAAAGGAGTAACGTGGCGCGTTGCTTATGTGTAGCGTAGCATGCGATTGACGGCAGATAAGCGATTATATATCCACATATGTATATATGAGTATGTGAAACATTCATTAAGAAACTCGGAAATGCGAACACACGAGACCTGCCAGAGCGTTCACTGCCTCCAAAACATTACCACACCAGTACACTTTAAAAGCATAGAACTAACACAAGTGCTCTTATGTGTGTGTGTGTGTGTGTGTGTGTGTGTGTGTATGTATGTGATGTGTACATGTCAAAGCCGCCAAGCAATTGCGCACGTGTACTTCAATTCAAAGGTATAATCTATAATAATACAGCCAAGAAGGACTTGAAGAAAATATACACAAAATAACTAGAAGCGCTGACGAGAGGCGAAAAGCATGCGAGGTGCCGCGTAATTTTCGTTAAGATTTTCCTTTTGAGGCGGCAACTTTGACGTTAACTTTCGACTTTGTGGGTTATTTTCAACTCGAAAATTGAAAAAAAAAAAATTACGGTTGAAGGAACATGCACATGGAAACGAAATAGTGACGATGGCGGCGAACACAAAGAAATGTGAAAGATCCGCGCTACTACAAGGATGGCGTGTACTTATAAACTTAAGTGTATATATTACGTACTTGTGCTTACTTATGTTACATAAACTCAGCGAAGACACTTTTCTTCTTTTCTTTTTTTGAGGTATTCAAAACGTTTAAGCAACAAAAAGTTTTTACTGCCACTACCCGTTAAGATAATGTGAAATATGCGGTGGGCCGGGGGTGGCGAAAGCAATGGAAGGGTTGTCGATTGAGGTCGTTGAAGTGCTGTGGTTATGTGCTTAAAGCAGCCATTAACAAAATAGTAACATACATGAGGGTGTGAGGACACACACACACACACACACACACACACACACACAATTCATGCAACACTCGAACACATGTTAAGACGCACGTAAATATGTACTTAAAAACATATTTTACTAGCTGTTTACTTGAACTAGTGACGAGCTTCATATTTTGCAGGCATGTGGGAACTATAACTAGTTCCAATATTCGATCAAGTTTCTATTGAATTTAAAAGATATCAAGCGACGTTTGCAAGGAACAACTGATGTTGCAAAATTAATAACTTTAACAAAAAGAGCTTACATACACTGTCAGTGTTATAGAGAAAGAAGTAGGGCACAAGTATATAAGTTATATTGATAGTACTAACTAACAAAAAAAAAATTACACTCGGATATTATTTTAAGATTACAAAGTTAAGGGCGTTTGAGTTTTCAAAAATACCCTGCCTTCTCTCCTTCCACCAGCTTGTCGCTTCGCTAAATTTGTTTTAATATTGGATTATATTTGATTTTTTGGAAAAAAAAGGAGGAAGACGCCGCGAATGGTGTGCGCAAAGTGTATGATGCAGACGCTAGCCGACTGGAAAAGAATCCGTAAATCTCTCAGAAGTTTTTCCGTCCTAGTAGCGGAGATACACATAATACATGATAGACGTAATACTTTTCCACACTGCTGGTGATATGTAAACAGGTTAAATTTGGAAAAAGTTGAGGGACGCAAACTGCTAAATACCGACAATTTATTTATTTTTTGTATTTTTAAGTATGTAAATAGGTTATATATTGACTTCTCTGTAGGATTTTAGATCGAAGCGTACATTTTAATGGCAATTGGAAAATGTCGAATTTTTAATTTAAAATTTGCTACATGCACTTCAAGGAGTACTTCCGAAATTGATTGCTTTGCTAAGGCCGCATTACTAAGCTCAAATGACTCTCTCCTACATTAATTGAATTTTTGTTCATTACGGAAAAATAAATCTCTACGTACGAAAATATTATGTTAAGCTATTAAATTACTTAGCCTGAGTGTATTCATTTGAATGTACTCGTACACGTTTATTTGTGTGACTATTAATGTGCCAAAAAGTATCATTGGAATGAATGATGTTAGCACTTGACGTTGGCGCAGTCGTAAATTACAAAAGCTGTTACCCGCCTGCTACTTGCACGTGGTTCTTGCTTTAACAACAACAGACTAACCCCTCCACAGCTGCCGAATCCAAAGCGCTTCTGCGATGAATTCACTGATTTTGATTTGCTGGAAAAACGAGCTCGTAAATTTCACAAAATATGCACAAAACTGCTGTTGCAGCTACTAGACTTTAACACCAATTCTTCCTACTGTTGTTGTTTGGTTGTTGCTGGTGCTACCGCTGCATATTTCGTTATTGTTGGTGTTATTGTTAAGGCTGCCAATGCCACAAACCGTCTAAGAGTTGGCAAATTTCCTCAGTCTGATTCGACTGCTAGCTTGTGTCGCTTTGATTAATTTGACACAATTGTGTTTTATGATACGAAAATCTTTTAAATGTCTTTTGCGATCATCAAAAGAGCGAAAATGAAAAAAAAAATTGAAAATCGATGAATCAAAGCAAAATACTAAAGTGTCATCTGAAATGTATGTAAGTAAGTGTAAAAATTTTAATTTAATCAGAATGATGCATCCGTTTGAATTTTATGGGCATTCTGAGAAAAGATTTATGTGATTCTTCTGCGTGTGGAGTGTGTAAAAGGAGTGAATTGAAGAGTGAAATATATTTTTGTGATATTAAAAATATTTATTTTACATATGCTTCACTTTTGCGAATAAGAATCTAAAAAACGATCAAATTTTGAACGAAAAGGTCGAGAGCATTTCCAGTATAAAAAGTATTAAAAGTTTAATAATAATAATAACTGAATTGAAAAACCTAAAATACATACTTTTTCAATATAAAAATATAGTAAAAATAGTGCATCAAACGAAGATACTAATGCTAGTCTATCATTAGGAAGGGTACGTGCTCTTCAGCTCAGAAGATGCGATGGACACGGTCAAGGCCTAACTTAGATTTTGTGAATGAAGCTAGTAAGCACAAAATCAAAGAAATAAATGGAGTGCTTTTTGGAAAAAAACATGTTTTTAAAGAAATCTTTTAACATGCCTTGGATATCAAATGCTTATAGTCATGCACTTTTTGCGTTTGCTAGACATTCACTATTTTTATTATACATACGTATATATAAACTTTTATATATGTATATATTATATATCTTTGCTTTTAATTCTGCTTGTATCACTTTGATGTCACCACAGCTCCTTTCGTTGATTACTCAGGAGACAAGCGACTTTGATGTAGCTCATAAATTCAGTCTTAGAGGCAATGGCGATTATGATGTCGATGATGATGACTATCGCATCGAATGCGCCCGTTATAATGCCCATAGTAATGATGTTGATGTAGCTAACTAGGTTTCACTGTTTTACTGCGTGGGCGCACCACACACCTGCGCCTCCAGGTGCAACACTTCGCTTTATACAGGCGACTGAGTGCGGCGACTAATCGTTGAAATCAAAAAGCGTAGAAAGATGCATTTAAAGTCGTATTAGGGTAAGCAATTATTTCACTAGATTGATACATCAGATTGCTGGTTCTTAAAAGCAAACCAGAATAAGTTGACTGAAAAAGAGTTAACTATAGACTTCTGAGGAAATTTCAAAACTTTTGTATTCCTAGTTAAGTACAAAGAAAAGTAAAGCATTCATATAATTTCTTCTCACCGTTTATTATGATATCCAGTTTCTAAGCTCGTGTGATTCGAATGTGTTTAACAATTTCAAACAATGCTCAATCAATACTTTTGTATATGAATTTCGAAATTAAATTAGTTCAATTGCTAAAGAGCTTCACAAAACAGCTTTTACAATCGCTTTCTGCCCACCCTAATGTACTTACAACGAAGCCTTAATGACGACATTCGCTTGTGCTGCACATCTCCACACAAAACCAAGCAGCAACAAAATATTGCGAATGGCTGGAGCTCAAACCGCATGGCAAATGCTGAGTTCGCGGTCACGACGTGCAAATCCAAAAGTCATAAAAATAATGGAGATTTCAGTGCAGCACTGAGCAAGTAAGTAGTATGAAGCGAAGAAGGGGAAGGGCAGTGCTAGTGGTAAGGAGAATCAGGCAGCGAGTACGAACTATGTGTGTCGAAATTTGCTCGCTTTCACTCGATAATGACAGAGATTAAAAATCTATTCAAAGGCGAATGGCAATGATTGTGCCACCGACACAGCGGCTAACGACGGGCTGATGCTGATGCTGATGCCACATGCATCTTACCATATGCGGCAGCCACACTAAGTATGTAATACACTTGCCACTTTGCAACGCAAGCCATTAGCAGGCGTTCAAAGGCAAACAAAGGTAACGGATCTTCGTTGAAGCGTAGCAGATTAACAAGTGAGCTTTGCCAAATATAGACGGGGTGGGGTGTAGGTGAAAGAGAGGTGGAGCCACGAACATATGAATGGCGCAAGGAAACAATTTCAAAATGTTTTGTAGGCACTCGAAGCGAAATATAAAAAAAAAAACCACAAAAAACACCAGCGAACGACTGAGGCAAAAAGGGTCAGGGGCTTACATAGATCTTCGCTGCAGCCAGCCGGTCTGATGTGGCAGCTAAGCATGGCCCGTAATGGCTACGCGATTATGGCAACACCGGCAATGGCGAACATATTTAATGCCACAAAATCGCTCGCCTCCATCCAAATCGAGAGCCTTGGTCATATGAACAAAGCGTGCATGGGTGTGAGACGAAATGTGTGGGAGAGTGAGAGGGGGTCAACATATTTAAAGTCTCGTTGCATAAACAAACAACACGGCGCGCGCTAAAGAGAAAGAAAACAGTAGCGACAGCAAAAAGTGGATTGCGAAAATTACGAATCATAGCATTTATGCAGCGAAAAAAAAAACTCAAAAACAAAATATGACTCTTTATACTCATACGTGTGTACGTACATACATATATACACACAAAAAAGTTAAAAAAGAAATTGCTATGAAATTGTTAATGGAAATAGCAACGTTTATGGTTATGTCATTGCAGCGCAAGTGAGGATTACTTTTTTGCGCTATGTCGCTCGACAACAATGCTTCAAAGAAAGCAAAGCAGCGGAAAGCTAAAAATGTTTCCGCAATGCCTGCCTCGACAGAGGCGTGGAAGTGTTTAAACAGGATGTTTGGGGGGTCAACCTAGCAAAAAAAATTCCATGAAATATAATTCGATTGACATCGTTACCGGCAAGTAATCACTGATGTTGAAATATTTTGTTCGTTACATTTTTTTAATTTTATTTCCGCTTTTGGGCCAAAACACCATACAAAACGCCTCTGCCCTCTGCCCATTTGCACATTCAAAGGCGTGTACACAAGTGCAAGTTTGTACGCTTTTTAAGGACTTACGCCGCAGCAGGCACTCAAACAGCAGCCCAGTACGCTGAAACACATGAGAATACATGTACACACACACATACATACATACATACATGCGAACACATAAGATTATTCACACTAGCTAACAATGCGCAAGCACTCGACGATGCACTTCCCACTAATGCATTCTGCCGCTTGTGCAATAGCAAGGAAACAAGCTCACACGCACACAGCTACATCTATGTTATTCGTCCACAGTAAATGTTTTTAAGCCGAGCAACCTGGCGAGTAGAGTGCGATTATAATCGATGTTTTTTTTTTTGCTTTTATTAGAAGCTGGGATTTGGATTGCAGAAAACGCAGGAATTTTCGTTGTTGCTGTGGAGGAAAAGTTTTTTTTGAAATATAATTTTTAGTCGCTATCGTATAATAAGATTCAACGTGCCTTAGATAATCTCTCTTCGACCATCGGTCAGCTTTACATAATCTGACAATAATCTCTACATTTTCAACGCACTTGTACACAATCTGAGCCTGTCCTTACAAGGGACTAATATTTAAAATATAAATGGATTTGTTTTGGAGACAAATTGCTTTCTATTCATCACTTAGTTTAAAAACAAAAACGCGAAGTTAGAAAAGTCATCTATTCTCTAATGGTAAAGTTAGATCCCGCTTAGGTCAAACATTTTATAAGCAGGTATCTTTATAACTTAAAATAAAGGTCGATTTTATGATATTTAGACAAGATTTATTAGTGTGAATTGTTCTCTGAAATCCTACCACCTATTCCGTACGAATTTAAGAACACCAGCGCTTCTTCATGATTCATCGATGGGAGAAACATGGGCACCAAATACATTTAGTTTTCTCCTCTCTTCTAGGCTAGACGAGCTTTATAGCGAATCACCTGGCAGCCCGGCTTTAATTATACTCAAAACTTTTTTATGCTAAACTCCAATATTGCTCTGGACTATAGTCTATCTCTACAGCAGATAGCCAAGTAGAATGAATTGCATCTGCCTTGGGACTCGAGTCACATAAAAACAGTGAGAAATAGTGATGGGCGTTATTGTGAATTTTCAGTAACAGTGTGACTCGTGACTGTGACTTTCCAGTCATGGTGATTATCAATTGTGACTGTGACAAAAATAGTGACAGAAAAATGCAAATCAAAGAATTTAGCAAACAATTTAATGTACATATTTTTTTTTTAATATTACGATATTATTGAGCTCCTGGGCAGTTTTATGGAAGATTTTTTGTGAAAAAACAACAACAGTTTTTTATGGTAGAAGTTATAGTACTATTTCGGAAATCACCACATTTCCTCATCTGACTTCTTTTTTTTATTAAGTTAATTAAATTTAATTTTTCATAACCACTTCTCCCAGGCTTTGAAACTGGGAGCTCCGAGTTGCAGAGCCAATACGGTACATATTGTGCTAGCCGAGTTGGCTGTTGTGTTTATTTCATCTTCCTTAAACTGATCTGCCGCTATTTAACTTGATTGTGAGGTTTTTGTTTGTGTTATTATTTTCAAAATTCTGTATTATTGTTATTTACTTTATATTATTATAATGCATTTTTCACAAAAATCTTCCATAAACTGGCCTTGAGCATAATAAAATTGTAATAACGGGTGTTTTTTTTAGGGGTATAGAACTTCGAATTGAAATAAAACACAAGAAAATCGTTTTAAGGTCCATCAATTGGAAGGATAATTTTATGCCATTAATGTTTAAATATGATTTCGGGCATGTGGCCGCCGCGGCTGGCTCGAATAAAGCCAATTCTACAGGTCCAATTTTCAACCACTTTTTCGAGCATATGGGGCCGTATGTCGGCAATAACGCCACGAATGTTGGCTTCCAATTCCCCTAACGTTTCTGGTTTGTTGGTGTAGACGAGCGACTTCACATATCCCCAAAGAAAATAATCCAATGGTGTCAAATCACACGATCTTGGTGGCCAATTGACAGGTCCATTCCGCGAAATTATGCGCTCAGCGAATGTTTCCTTCAATAAATCGATTGTGACGTGCGCTGTGTGGCATGTAACGCCGTCTTGTTGGAACCACAACTCATCCACATTCATGCCATCCAATTCGGGAACAAAATAGTCGGTTATCATGGCTCTATACCGGTCTCCATTAACGGTAACTGCCTCTCCAGCATTATTGCGGAAGAAGTATGGCCCAATGACTCCACCAGCCCATAGAGCACACCAAACAGTCAGTTTTTGTGGATGTAATGGCGTTTCAAGGGTCTCATGTGGATTCTCTTCACTCCAAATGCGGCAATTTTGCTTCTTGACGTAGCCATTCAACCAAAAATGAGCCTCATCACTGAACAAAATTTTGCGATGAAAATCAGGATCGAGATCAATCTCATTTTCGGCCCATACACCAAAATCACGACGCATTGCATGGTCTCGCGGCTTTAATTCTTGCACAAGCTGGATCTTGTAAGGTCGCAAGCCAAGATCTTTGCGCAAAATCTTCCATAAAGTTGATGGACAAAGCTCCAATTGCTGTGCACGGTGGCGAATCGATTCATTCGGGTCCTCTTCAACACTTTGCTCTACAGCGGCAATTGTTTCTTCGGTGCGCACTGTTCGACGTCTCTGCGGATGCGTATTATCACATAGAGTAAACGTAGTGCGAAAACGATCCATGGTTAACCGAATTAATTGCTCTGATGGACGATTATGTCGACCATAAAATGGACGGAGCTCACGGTAAACTTCGCGAACTGAACCATTATTTTCGAAATAAATTTGCACGATTTGCAAGCGTTGTTCTTTTGTCAACCTGTTCATGATGAAATGCCAAACCAAACTGAACATAAATGACATTAGAGTTGCCAGATTTGACCACAAAATGCCAGTTTTATCTCTATTCGAAAAACAAACCTGTAAAAAAAACACCCTTTATTAACATTTACTAGGCCAACAGAAAAATAAAGAAATATTTTTTTTTATTCATTAAAGATAACCAAAAGTAAAAGCCATACATAAATTCCACAATAACAATATATTACAGAAATTCATATTTATTAAATTTAAATACTTCAAAATATTCAGGTTTACATTTGACCTCGTTAATAAGTTATACATTTATTTGAAAATGTGGCTAATGTTAAATTCGTATGGTCTAGAGGTGGGTAACTCAACTCAAAGTTGAGTTATTGAGTTGATTCCCGGCAGTGAATCGGTAACTCAGACTCCCATCTCCAAAAAAATATAACTCATTAACTCTGTTATGTCCCACCGCACTCATGATTCAATTGAATAACGGTGGCTCATTTTCTCCATATAACTCTCTCATAAGTACCACCTGCTTCAATGCAACATCGTTACTCAATGTAACTCAATTTGCATAGACATTTTATGTCGTGTCACCCCTCGATAGTTTTAAATACGATACGTTTCTGTGGTTTAATTACATTAATAAAAATAATTTTTAGATACAATTTTATTCAACGAACAGAAAATCCAAGATGTCTTGTATATTAAATTTAAAAAATATATATGATGATATTTATTTATTACCCATTCGTTTTTTTTACAATTCATATAATTATTTTTCTCCTTCTCCTCCAAAAAAATAAGATTATTAAACAATTTCCTTTAATTTTCGATACAAATTGCAACCCTGTCATCAAGTTTCAAAATATAAGTCGAATGAGTGAATCATACAAAGAGTCAAATGAGTTAGTTGAATAAGCTGACTCCTTAAATTGAATTGGAGTCATTGAGTCAACTCCTATAAATTTGTTGAGTTACCCATCCCTAGTATGGTCGCTGAATTAAAGCGTTATTGCGACTGCGACTTTTTCACAGTCCCCATTGCGTTATTGCGAATGCGCCTTTGTCACAGACTCAATTCGCGTGCCGTGATAGTGATTGTGACTGTAACGGCTACCTTTTCACAGTCACAATATTCCAATACTGTGACTATTTCTTTGTCACTGCAGTGACCAGTGACTTTTTAGTATCAGTGACGAAGCCATCTCCAGTAAGAAATTGCATGGCATGATTGAAGATAAAATATATGTTAGACACTGCGGTGCATTTTAGTTAAAAGCTAATAGAAATTAAATGAAATTAAAATAAATTGCCATAATATGTGAGTAAGTATGTATACCAAATGCAACATTGTCATAAATATTTGAAATTCAAAATAACGATTTACTTAAATACCATTTTAGTGATAAAAATTTTAGCTTAAGGTCTGATTAAATGAAAACTTTAAGTAGTTCTTATTATTTATATAATTTTCGTTATTCTCTTGGGCTTATACTCATTTTATGTAATCACGAAAATTTAATATGCAGCAGACGTACGTACATATATACATAGCTTTTAACTTATAACCTTTGGTAAGCTCTACTCCCACAACTTAAAGAATAATAAATATTTGACTTGGCTCGCACGTTAAATTTTCTTGCAAGTATTTACGGAAATCCGTGCACATGGCTCATTTGTTTATTTTATGTATGTATGTATGTTATATACTCAAATTGTACTTACAAAACATTTGCACACACGTATATATAGTATATACATACATAGGTTCTGTTAAGTCACCTTTAACTGTCTTCATCTCACACGGCTGCAGCAGGGAAATGAAGATAAGAAAATGCGCAACTATGCGCCAGTTATTACAGATTATTAAGGATTTGCGGAAGGACACACAAAACCACGCACCACTACCTACATACTCGTGTATGTGTAAAAACATAAATGTATACATATATACATACATGCGCATTTACATATGTATTTACAACCGTAAGTAGAAAAACGCCAACACAAACATTTATACACACTCAAACAACCTAAATATAAACTAACTCGAGTTGCACGATTATATTCGTATTTGCTTTTGTATTGTTTGTTAGTGCGTGGCGGCGTTTATATAAAGGCAAGAAGAGGAAGAGTGCAAATTGCAACAGGATATTAATAGCAACACACGTACGTACAATTACACGCCATATTTGTATATATTTACCTCTTTATTTGCCATGCGTACAGGTAAACATGTGTGTGTGAATGTATGCAAAGCTTTGTAGATAAATCGCTTGTATGTTGCAACCCAGTGGGAAAAGGTAATGTATAGTAATGCATAAATACATAGTCTATACATTACGTCGTAAATAAATCTTAACACAGTCCATGTCCTAGGAAAGTAAGGTGTCGCTTGTTGAGTTACCCTGTGCATTACCTTTGATATAAGAAAAGATGTGTCTTTAAGTAACATATTAAATCAAGTGTGTACTATAAATGCATGAAAATATGTGTACGTAGAAGTACGTATAATAAGTATTTCATATGAGTCATTCGAATAAATTTTGTGACTTCCTTATTACTGATTGTTTCTTGAAGTGGCGTCTCTTAATCAATTTTATTGCATTTCGCACATTTGATGCATATCTCTTTTCGTCTTACCCTTCCTTTTGAAGGCATTCTGGCAAATTTAAAAGTTTAAAATAATTTAAATAACAAATCAGTTCAAATTACTTACGAAATAATGCATTGTTCAAGTGCTTAAAATTTTTAAATGACACCATGTATTTGACGCCATCATAATTTAACTTTAGCGCTACTTCTGAGCTGATTAAGTGGTTAAATCGTTTGCTAAAATATTTGCCTTGGCCCAAAATATTTTTTACAACAGCAACCTCTTGGTTGAAAAGGGAGAAAATGTTATTATAAAATGGAAAAATGTTATTCAGATTTATTTATAAATATGTAAATGAAGATGTGAAAATTGAATATCTGTCTGGATTCATTCCAATGTCTTGATCAATTTTACTCAGTTCATCCAGGGATTTAAGAAGAAAATATAAAAATTAAAGATACTTTTTTTTATAAAAAGGGTATCAGCAATTTTTTACCTTTATTGACATTTTCGTCATTACTCAATTTTTCCAAGGGAACGAATCTGAATTGTAGGTGTTATAATCTCAATGATTTTTCATTCGGATCGCCAACTATTCTCGCTAATATGGGCCATAACGATGCGCTATTACTTTTAAATGTAGGAAGGCCGTCGATGTTTATATCTAGAACCACACAATTTGTATGTAAAAACAGATCGTTCTATATTTAATAAATCATCAAAACATATCCTTGTGACCTTAACATGCGGTCACAAAGAAAGCGTTTCTTGCAGAGGCAACCCCAAATCACGGTTGCTATTTGCTTTCACTTCTGCTACTACCTCTGTAGCTGCAACTGGCTGATGCGTTTATTCAGCCACACTTAAATTAATATAACTAGAAACTTCCTTTTCTTGTTTTAATAAGCGGCGCCAATGACATTTGAAATACATTTTCAAATTAGATTTAGTTTCACTTTTAAAAAGTTTATTATTTGTGCAGTACGACAATATTCTTTACCAATAGCACTTTTTCACTTTATTTCATAGATTATTAACTTGTAACTCCTGTGATCAAATTATATTTAAAATTTGTATCACAATATGCAACGTTCACCTGCTAGCACATCAAAATAATATCGCGCAATGTCAACTTCGATTGCGTCAGCCAAATAAGAATGGAAAAAAACGAAGAGAAGCGAAAAAAGACGTTGACAGCTGGATGAAGTTGAAGACAAAAGGATAACGGGCAAATATTACGTCAAGTTCACATTACGCGTTCGCTTACCTTAAGATGCAAGTTTTCGTACAACTGTTATCGTATATTTTTTCGTGATTTTCCCACTGGGATGCAACACGGAAGTGTTTAGTCGAGATGTGCGACGAGTTATGAGCGAGAAGTGGGAAGACGTGTAAATAAATTAAATTTTCATAAATATACATACATAGATACTAGGGACTCTTTTGTAGAACTGGATTTCGAATTATTCGAAAAAATTACAATTTGAAAAAAGTCGGTCCTTAGTTTTTGAATCCAGAAAAATTCAAGTAAACCGGTTCTGGTTCCATGTGAGAAATAAGCCACATTAATGTACATTTAACTAAATGCGATTATTTCTTCGGAATAATTAATTTGAAAATAAAATGTAGTTTAATATCCGAGTTCAGTAAGCAGACAAAAGCACCATTGAAGACGAGTTGGCATTGATTGGTTTCAAAATAAACTCTCACAATTATGACCAAGTGGTAAGCAGGTCAAAATAAACTAAGAAAAAAAGCAACAACAAAAAATTTAAAAGCGAGGAAGGCAATAATCTTCAACTCATACCTAGTCTCAAATTGTATATCTTTAGATTCAACCAAATTACTGAATTTTGCAGCGAACAAACTGAGCGAGCTATAAGAACTTATTGTCAGTAAGGTATTATACAATTTTTCAAGGTTTTCCTGTTTTTTAATGAGATTCGTATAAATATCTAAAGTCTTCTGAAATATCATTTTTGCTCTTTTCCTGCAAATTACAATATCTAACTGATAAGCACTTTGTGGTCGCCGTTTCAATAAAAATATAATGGATGTAAAAATAGTCCAAGTGTTGCCGTATTTCTATCATTACTTAAAGGCTATATCCTTAAAACTAGGTTTTGGAGACTAAAAAAACTGATTTATTCGATATTCGAAAAATCAAGATTTCAAAAAAACCGTACAAAAATTTACGAAAATACCGGAGAAACCCGGTTTGAAAAAACCGAGTCAATCACCCTAATTGATACACTATATTTACATATACAAATATACGATATATACATACGTTCATGAATATATTTATGTGCATATGTATTCAAAAGGCAGTGTAATCGGCTTACAATGCACGCACACAATTTGCAGCAACTAAACGGAATCTGTAATGAAGGCTTTTGGCCGCTTTTCCAAAAACAAAAAAAAACACCTAATCTTTTTTCACGAGAAAATTGGCTGCTTAAGACAACTGAATTTTGTTTGTATTTATTTATGAATAAAGCAGCTTTCGCCATTTGGTAGAGTTTTTACTACTAACTACATTAAATAAACTGTATAACCTTAGATTTTCTAATTTATATAAAACAAATTTTTTTTTTACATTTATTTACATTTTCGATGTAGGTTTTAAACCTCGATTTCACCACCACAATTACACGCACAAGCACACTATGTTACCGTGGCCGCAACATAATTGAAGTAGCTTTATATTAAATGTGTTCGCCATGATATACTGAAAATAAACAGCAAAAGTAACACTAATGAGTAAATCAAATATGAAGTGGCACAAAAGGATTGATGCTGCAGCGCAGCTGGATTGAGTTCAAGCGAGCAGAATAAGACATTCGTAATGGTAAATGAGAGAAGACAGATTGTGTGACATATATTTAAAGTAAAAGTTCGAAATGCATAGAGGTTAAAGTTGTCAAAAGTTGCATTTAACCAACGGGAATGTGGCACATTTGTGGAAATTACTCATACGCCACGTCATTTCAACGCTGTATGGAGAGAAAATTGTAATTTTAAGATAGAGAGTGCAGCAAATTTAAGAGCAGTATACAAATACGAAGTCTTATGACTTTAATAACAACTTAAATTTCATGCACACCAACTTATTCTGAATATGAGCTAAGCATATGCGATTATGCTTACTTTCAAAACCTGCAAAGATGGTGAGTTAACAAGGAAAAATTCGAAATTAATTGCGATTTTTTAATATCAATTTTAACACTACTGAATGAATATATACTATATCGGACAAACGTTGGAAACAAGCCAGAGCAAAATTCGAAATCAAATGCGATACGAGTATTATGCCTAGAAATTTTTGAGTTCAGTTCACAGGAGCTCTGCTTGAATGCGCCTTTTTTATTGTGCTTAGTGTTACTTATAATATAAATTATAATTTACTATTTTAATCGCATAATTTAATATCCAATTATTTATTTAGTTGGTTAAGTTTTTAAACAATTTTGAATTTAATTTTTTGGGTATATTTTTGATGCTTCAGGAACATATCAATACTGTTTTTCAAGCTATTCCTTAAGATATCAATGCCACACATTTTTTCCTCCATTGTTTTATCAACGAATGTTATTTAAAAAAAGTATATCAAATATTTATTCTACAAATCTTAAATCATTTGCATAACATTCGTTTTCAATTTTTTTGCATTTTTCTGTGACTGCTGTTCCGAAATGTACCTATAAATTTTAAAGAGTTGCGACTTACTTCAACGTGTTATTTATGTGTGCTTGAGTGCGTACTTTTTTTACAGAAATATTCCTACTTTTAACATCGCACTTTTGTACGTACATACATAGACATAAGTTAATATTTGTATGCTTTTACATTTTGTTCACACTTTTATATATACAAAATGCTTAAGAGCAGCCTGCATTAAATCCACTTTTGAAGATTGGCGCAAATTCATTTTCACTGCGTGTCGAGGCATAAATAAGCAGCCCTGCGTCAGCCTTCTTCACTCTCACTCACTTACAAAAACATACATTCGAGATGTACGAGGGTGCTCATGAAGTCGCTTTCAACCCCTTTCGGCGACAGTCATCAGCGCGCCAACTTTACAAAGTTTCGAAGGGAATGGATTTTAAACTTGTAAACCAGTGCAGAAATTTCTTCATTGCCTCAACAGCAGCTATTTACGGTTCTTGCCTGCCTTGTGCCCAACCCATTTTCACCTAAACCACACCAGCATCGCCAGTGTAGCGTGATTGTGACTCTTGTTTTTTTTCTGTAATAGCGAACACATCTACGCAGCACATCTATGTTCTTTTGCTGCTGAACAACTGGTGTGTGCGTGTGCCATGTGTCAACGTGTCCTTATTCGAGCATACATATACTCGTACTAATTATAAATATATAAGTACATATATATGATAAGCATTTGTATTGCGCTGCTTTCTGGGTTGAAGCGCGAATTTAAATCAAAATTTCACATACAAATAAGAACAGCAGTACGAAATTTTTACTTTTTATTCGCGTTTTCAAACCTTCCGCATCCTTCGTAGCGTCCTTTGCACTTTGCTTCTTTGTAATCGCATCACGTTTGGGTGCATGTGCCTGAGCTATTTATTTCTTCATTTCTAATTTTAATATGCTTTTTATGTCATCACATGTGTTATCTGCCACAGGGTAAAGTGCGAGAATTTACTGCTATTTTTAGTGCGGCCTGTGCATAAATTTCAATTGCATAAAAATGCCTTAACTTTGGATAAAGGCAAGCCAAGCGCCAGAACCAAAGCTAAAATCGATATTTTGCTTAAGAATTTTTATGAATTTTTTTTATATGAAAATACATAAAAATGTATAAATGGAAATGTGTGCAGATAAACGTTTTTGTTGATTACTTTAAAAGCCTATAAAAGGGTATATACTCGTATCAAGTTCAACTACAAATGGCCACATTGGAGGCCGCGTGTGTAGCGTTGCATGCTATAACTCGTTAGGCCGCTTATATCAAGGTTTAAATTTTAGCCGGGGCAAGTGCAATCTAAATCATAGAAAGAACTTTTCCTGAGTCGCCCCTCGGCTGGCAATGCCCAACCGCCGAGAGTATTTCTGCTATGAAAAAGCTTCTCTAGCTACCTCTAGAAAACAGCTAAAATCATACCAAACCGCAAGCCTGGTAAACCAATCAACATTGCTGGTAGTTATCGACCAATTAGTCTTCTAAGCAGTCTAGTAGTTCGACAAAAAATATATCTCTATTTACAAACCTTAATCAAATATTACCAAATGAACAGTTTGGATTCAGACAATTCCACAGCACATCGCATCAGATTAAGCGCATCTCAAATCATGTGAAATCGAGTTTTGAGAACAAAAAGTCAACTGGTCTAATACTTCGCATTTAATTCAGTCTGGCACAATGGTCTAATACATAAATTAATTAATTTTCACTTTCCACTACACCTTGTAAAATTAATCCAAAGTTTCTTGAGCAATCACTACTTTTGTGTGTGTTTAAATAATGAATACTCCGACATGATCCAACTTCCGGCTGGAGTTCCGCAAGGATCAGTACTTGGCCCCTTGTTATATAAACTGTACTGTTCTGATTTTCCTAGATATGAGAATTACCAATGCGCCATGTATGCCGACGATATTGCAATTTTTTATTCGCATGAGTTCGGCAATGACATTGTAACAAAATTACATGGCGCACTGTGCAGCATTTCAAAATATATGACAAGATGGAAGGTTAAACTTAATGCTAGTAAGACACAAGCCATATTTTTCACTAGAAAAAGAAGTCCTTGTTATTTACCAAGCGCTAGTCTAAAACTAGAAAATCATGAATTGCAGTGGGCCAGCTCTGTCAAATACAACGGGGTAGTTTTTGAGACAAAAATTACGTATTGTGAGCATATAAAACACATACAAGAGAAAGTTAACATTGCTATTAAAATGGATTACCCACTGATTAACAGGAAGGCTAGTATGAGCAAAGAAAACAAATTAGTAATCTACAATACACTTTTCCAATCCATAATTTTATATGCTTGCCCTGCATGGGGCACCGCTGCCAAATCGCATTTAAAAAATTTTGCTACAAATATGTCAAAATAAGATTCTTAAAATGATGCTTGGTCTTCCCTGGGATTACTCTACCATACGCTTTCATAATCTTTCAAACACTAAATTGATATCAGAACAAATTCGGTTATTGACTGACAGATTCAAAATTCGTTGCGATATGTCTGACAATACTATACTTTTTGCTTTGCTATTACATAGGCAATACAAATTAGCTTGTAAGATTCATAGCAGAGGTTTTTAAATTGTCGTATTTTCCTCTGAAATACCTTTCATAAAACAACGTAAATAACGTAAATCTATGATAGCAAAAAGAAAAAATGTTGTAGAATTAAGGTTGATGTACCATATTCTTGAATTGTGCGATACCGAAGTTTATAATGTGACGATTTTCTACTTAATAAATGATTTGATTTGATTTGATTTGATTAGTTGCTTTGTTGCCTGCCACGGCTATCGTTGAAAGTATAAATTGATCTGATTGTGTCACAAATATTAAGCTTTGAGTGGCCACTACAACCCATAAATTCTTGTGTACCTTTGATTCTATCTAGTGACAAAATCCAAAACTCTATATTCTTGCAAAACTGATACTATTTCGGAATCCAAGCGTATAAGAACTATATTTCCGATAAGAGAAAACTCACATAAGACATGCAAAGTGGCATTTTTTTGTTTAAAAATCTTTGCTAGTGTGATTTTTCATAGCCACATTATAAACTTTAAATTCGATCCCAAATTTCTAATTAATCTCGTTTTATTTAAAAAAAAAAACATGAACAATCTTAATTAATCGCCATTAAACTTTTTCTCTAACAGCTTCTGTTCATAATCTATATTTTTATTTTATTTTTTTTTTCTTGCTCGTGTGAATATAAATTAACGCCAGACGCAAATAAATTTCCAAAGTCTTGTATAAACAAGACACTAGATCAACAAACGGTTAGCACTCTCCAGAGGCGATCAGTAGCGCAAACTTGTTCGGCGACTTTGGCCAATTGGCGTATAAATCACTTTGGCGCCAGTGACTAGCGAAACTTATTAACAATGCACAAATCCAAAGTGCGCAAGAAGATATGTAGAGCCGAAATACATCCGTCTAAATTTGCGCGATACCAACACCAACACACACACACACACACACACGAACACGCACGCGTGAACTATGGTCTGTGACCGAAATCTCGCAAAATTATTATTATGCTGATGAGGTCGTCGTGTATTAGCAAATAGCGCTAAGCTGCTAGTACAGGCGTCGCGCTAATAAATATTTGGACAGTTAGAAGATATTTTACAGGCGCCACCGAACGATAACAAAAGCAAGACTCCAATAATAAATAGGAGTGAAGCAAGAAATTAAAGAAGCTAACACTTTTTGATGTCGCAGTGCAAATAAAAAGGGCAAAGATGGCGGCCAAAATTGGTAATAGAAAAGTTATTGCTTGATTGAATATCTCGAAGTATTGACAAACAAAACTAAATTGACAACAATTAACATACGACCACCATAAATATTAATCCGATATGTGTATCTTCGTATGTATGTATGTATTGTATGTGTGTATGTACACATGTACAGCAAATTAGGCTTATTGATTGTCGAGGTCTTTTCTGACAGCTGACAAATTATTGAACACAGAGTGCCAAAAATTAGTAAAGCAGAAAATTTGTGTAAGCAAAAAAAAAACCAAAAAAAAAAAAACAAAACTAAAAGTTCAGAAAGTGTGAAAACGTTAAACAAGTTAATGAGTAAAACCAAATCCATAGCAAAGTTTCTACAAAAGTTCAACTAAGCAAAAAATCAATGAATACTCAAAATGAATCAACTTTCCCTGAAAAAAAAATTAGCTGAGTGCACACAAAGGGCATTCCGGCCACAAACAATGAGCAGTAACAAAAAGAAATTTGGTCTGTTTGAAATCCAGAACAAAAATTAGCACAGCATACAACTACAATGGCAAGTTGTTTGAAAAGCATTAACGTATTGTGTGCGCGCGCTCTACTGACGAAGTGATATGCCTAAAAAATAAAAAAAAAATTCAAAAAAAAAAATAGCAAACGTGTACTCTGACACAGCTTAGTCAGCGCTACCTACATACATATGTACATACATACTCGTACAGCGGGCACGCATAAATCCCGGCTATGTATCGGTGCTGTTGTTTTGTTATTGGCTACGCAACAAATAAGCTCTTACAAATCCAGCTACTTGTAGTTGTAATAAATAAGCTTGCACTAATGTTGCTGGCATGTGTGTAAGTGTTTGTCATTACTCTTGTGTGTTGAGTGCGTGTGCGTGTTTGTGGAAATGTGACCGCCGCGCCGGTCAAGCAACCCTCCACCCCCTCCACAGAGCAACACCTAAACGCCAACCATTAATCATAACGATAAAGCAACGGTAGTCTATAGAAATTATCTGTGTGTGTGAGTGTGTTTTGTATGTGTGAATAGGCTTATTCAGTGCAAATGTTTTGAAAGATATATTAACTAATAATTTATGAAGTAATATCATTGTGGCCGAGTTGCTATTACCATTGAGATGCTCCTCCGCCATTGAAAAAAAATTACCATTTTTCACTTTTGTGTGAATTGTATTTGGAAAATTGCTCATCATCAAGCAATAGTTAAGTGCACTTTTCTTTCCATTCGTATAAAAACTTGCACTAGATAGATTTACTTTTTTTTTAAGAGCTGCCTACTGCTGCGGAAGATCTGCAGCCGGATTTCAGCATTCGCTAACGCTAAAACTCTAAATATCGTTAAAACTCCAAACGCTAAAAATTATCCGAACTTTTGGCGATTTTTTTTAAATGCGATTCTGGCTTTTACATCGCCAAGGAAATTTTTTATACTTTTATCCTCTCGCTGGAGTAGTTGAAGGAAAATGTCAGATTTGGTTTACACTTAAGGCACACAATTGTTTAGTTATTTTGTAAAAAATTGTAAGTTAAAGTGTTTTGTATATAAATATTGTAAAGATTGCATTGATTGTGCATTGACAATATATTTTCAAAGTACCCCAATGAATTAGCAGAGAACTTTATGGACAAATACTTGTTAACTAGATATGTGAAATTGCCATCAATAGTTAAAGAAAAACAGGCTGTAAAGTAAATGTAAAGTAAAAAGTAATAATACATAAAACAAGTTTATAATCATTAATTTCCATAGGTTTTATAAAAAGTTTAGATTTCCAGCGGTCATAGGAGCAATTGACAGCTCGCATAAAAACTTCATTCAAAGATATTGAGCATGTTGATGTTTGCCGAAAAATAGGGCACTCAATAAATGTTCAAGTGGTATGTTGTATAATTATTATATATACATGAAATACATACATATATGTATAAGTATAAAAAAATACGCTTTAATACATAAATATAAATATTATTTTATTACTTAAATGTATGCGATTTGGATTTAAGAATACTTCAATGTAATGCTCGTTTGGCAGGAACTGCTCACGATGGCATCGTTAAGAGGGTAAGTGCGCTTGAGGTTTTGCTTGAGAATATATCTTTGGCGTATAGTTTGCTTTGTTTTTGATATACACCTACTTGTATATCATTTATGAATCATATTTGTTCACATGTTTTGGCAATAGTAGTTATTCTCAGTTGCCGTATTTAAGACTCCTATTGCTGGAATTAGTCTCTCATAATCTGAAGATAATTACAATAATGTACGATCTGGTTTTAGCCGGAAAAATTATAAATACTTGCATAATTTTGCACAATGTTATTATATTAAATAATGTTAATTATGATAGCATAACTTTTAACGATGAGCTTAATTATGGTGATGAAATAACTAGTAATAATCAAGGCAATGCTGCAAGACAACAATTTGCAAACAACTAAATACTTTATTTAATAAGATCTATGTATATAATTGCCAAATAAGATTACGATCTCTAACAATTGAGAATAGAAATATCAAAATTGTAATTACCACTCAAGAATTATTAAATATTTCAGATAAGAATTTACAGTAAATCAACAAAGTTTTCGCATTGCGGATAGCGTTTTTAATTTTTCGGCAACCTAGCATTAGTGAAGGTGATCATTTTTGGCACACATCTAGGTGCACTTACATATATCTTCTTTATCGCTTTTTGACCAAAAAATATTCGACTTTTTTATCGACAATTTATCGAAGTTTGCATAAGCACAAATCTTTTGTGTTCAATCCATGGTTTATTTTAATACTATTGAACGGCTTAACATTTTTTTTTTTATTTTCGAGTAGGTAAACTAAAGAGCATTAACTACGCACCAACAATCGTTGAGTTACAGTCAGCTATTGCAATTAAATACGCCATAAGTTGAGTAAATTGGGGAAGTTTTATTATTGATATTTGTGAGGTGTTTCGGAATGACCAAATAATATTTCGATAGACCTTTTGATAACTCTTCTTTTTTTTTTACTAAATTTATCAACATCAATTTTTGAAAAAATACTTTACAGTTATAAATTGCATGTTCCCTTGCATCATAATCAGAGAACTAATGCAATGATCCTAATTACTATCAATATTAACAAGAGTTTGTATGTATTTGTGTGTTTGGACAACAATGTTTGTAATGCAAACAAAGGTAGCTATATTCGTCCGCTCATTAAATTATCAGTTGGGAAAAAAAAAATTTTGTGATTGCTGAGAAAATAATTTAACAGCAAAATTGAATAACAAAAAAACAAAGAAAATATGCTAATTAATTACCGAACAGCGAACACCGCACTGCCACACTACAGCTATGCACGCACTATGCGTTACACTTTCTAGTTTGCATGCTTCATAATCAAAAAGTATATTTTTATAGACCCACACCTGAAATGACTCGAATATCCATGCCACCAACTGAAGTTGAACTTGGGCTGAACAGCTGCCTCAGCCCGCATACACATGAAAATGCGGTGGTGCTCACATGCACAGGTCCGTCAATTGCCAGTACCCGGTGCCCGTGTGACTTTGCATATCAGCCATATATAGATCCAACTATCTACGCATAAATTGGCCGTCCTGTGCATTGGCATTTACATAAATGCGGGAAGTGGCTTAAATTATCATTTCCATTTTCATATTTTTCCAGTTACAGAGTTGGCTAGTATTTGGAAACTTTGTTTTATTTATTTATTGTTGTCTGTTGCATGCCAACCGCAAAGGTGCTGGCTGGTTATTAGTTTTTGTGGTCGCACCGGCAAAGTGATAGCGATCAGTAGCCAGCTGAATTTAGTGGTAAAGGCGACGACGTGGAAGTGGTCTGATTAGCGAAACGTTCGCTCAGCGGCTGGTGGCTTGACCAGTTCGTCAGCTTTGCAAGCATTTAAAGTTCGAGCGGTTCGAGCGCCAAAAAAAAAATTTAAATAAACGACCGCACGACTCCAGCACTAGACCTTATCATGTAAAGTGCTAATTTAGCATATCAGCTGCTATTCAACGCGGCTGTCACTTAATGATTGACTTTCAGTTTTTCACAAGCTCCCGACGTACGTGGCTGGGGTTCGCGACTGTTGCATGCACGGACGCACGGACGCACGGACCACTCACGCACTGGCGCGCGCATTTCATAAACGCATCGCTGACTGTAGCCGCTGCGCCTGGCCGGCTTTTAGCCGCGTTCGCATTTTGTGGGCGTCGTGACAGCTTTTTATGCGTGACCATGTTTCAAATTTATGCTTAGCAGCGTAAAGCACGGCTTAGTTATTTAAACATTCAGAAATTGTGTGTTTGTGCTTCAAATCGAATCTTGAAATTTCCCCACCCCCCACCTTACTCGTTGCGGCTCTTTGCGCGCCGCCGTTACAAATTATTTGGATTGGTTGGCGCTATTGTTGCGGCGCACACTAAAATCAGCGCAAGTTGAAACAAAAGCAACGGAAACCAAATATTCAATTGCTACTAATGAGCGAAGCAAATAAATTTTGTCTGTTGGTTACGGCTGATACCCTCGAAACCACCATTGCTCTCGTCCGCTGCGCCAGCTGTGTTGGCTACCAACAATATAAAGCGAGGCTTACAGCAAAATGCGCCACCAACGCCGCCAACCCACAACGTCACGGCATAATGAAATCTACATAATTGCTAATTAGCATACATTTTTTGTACGTATGGCTACTTTGCTGTTACACGTTTCTTATTATTGGATTTACTTTTTATTCAAGTAATAAATTTCGTAAATTTTTATTTAGAGGCCAGATAATAGACACGCGTGCATAAAGCGGTACAGGCATAATTAAAGGGTTAACCATAAAATATTAGATTTTGCGCCTACAAAAACGCTGGCGCATTCGTCGAAAAGCTTTGTGGCTCTAAAATATCAAGTGGATATAAATATAGGCAACGGTGTATGTAATCTTCGGGTGAGATAATTGGTGCGAGGCAGTAAATGTGGAATCTTTAATTAGGCTGAGACACACAATTTGGCTAAAGTAGTTTAATATGTGCATTTTTATGAAGCACATATGTACATAGGAAAACTGTTTTAAAAATATTAAAAAAAAAAAAAATCACAAAGGCTGGAAGCGTTTCTTGTGTAATATTTATAAACGTTTCGTCATCAATAGAGCTACATGTGTACATATATTGTGAGTGCTACTGTGCAACAAGAAATAAAAAAATAAGAAAAGTATGTTAATGGTCACTAACTTCTTCCCATTTGCTGTCTGATATTTTTAACATCCAATTTCAAAAAAAAAATGCTTTTTTACCAGTTTGTTTGTAGTTTAAAATAAAGTGCTCTGTATCCGCAATGACAAAATCCTCGTTCCATCTTAGTAACACATCTTCGCTCATTTTCTTAAACTTTCCCTAACTTTATCGCATCTTGTCCCATATTTTATATTAACCAGCTTTAAGGTATTTTTCTTAGTTTAATAATTTTTTTCGTAATTCGGATAAATTTTTTTTCCGTCGTTCAGCAAATGTGTATACTTAAAACTAAGAGATTTTAACGTATCGAACACCCGCCGCCATATCTCTTCCGCCCGCCGTCCCTTGACGCTGCGCCCTAAACACGTGCTGTCCGTAAGCTGATAGCATAAGCTTGTCGCTGCGGTCGCTGATATTTCAAACCTTAATAATATTTCATGTTTTTGTTTTATAAACACAATAAATTCTACATATTTATTTCATTTTATTTTATTTTTTTTTTATTTTTTCACATTTGCATTTTTTTTTTCATTTTCTCACAATGTATTGTAGTATAATTTATTACGAGTTAAGCGTCTGGTAGAGCGACATCAGGCATCTGGCGTCTGTCTGATAAGCATTAATCGACTGCCGACTGTGCATACATGCGCGTGTAAATATGTACGTTTGTGCGCTAAGCTTCCGCAATTTCCTGATGCAATCCAAATATGTTGGCGAGTCAGACGATCTATTGTTGATGCCTGGTTCGCTGGTTCGCTGAGCTAGTTGATTACTGGAGGGGCGTTCGAGAGGAGTCGACCGTTTAACTCGGCGACAAATTCTATAATAATTACTGAAAAAAAAAAAACAATAGGGATCTGTTGTATTTGCCTTTGTATTTTGTATTCGTGGTTTCTGTGGTTCCTATAGCAAATGTAGTAAATGTAGTAAAAATCCAACAATAAAATATACGTTCCACTTCAAATACAAGAGTGCAAGTAAATATAATGGATGGACCCTGCTGTAAATGTGGTTTTTCTTTTGTAAAATTCTTACAACCGAAAAGATGAATCGTCGAATCATCTACAAATGCATAAGTCGAATAAATAGATTAAAATGTATCGTTTATCTTAGCAATTTTATTTTTACAATTATTAGTAATAAAATCTAATATTTTTGTTTTTTCGCCTTTTCGCCTTTTCGCGATATATAACGAACTTTTGTTTATTTGTTGGTGGCACAATATGAACTCGTAAAACAGCCGTTCGGAAAATTTTACTATGACACGAAGACAGATATTACAATAGGGTGTGTTCGCAATTTACTTGTGTAATCCCGAATTCGCTTTCAAAATAGTAAATATAAATACAAACACAACAAATCCCGAATACTCCTAATATTTTACTTGCGCGTGCACTAATAATTAATAATTATAATAAATTTATGCATTATTTAGTATGTTAATACGAATAATTAGTAGCAAAAAGGGCGTAATTCGAAAGCAAGCATATTTTGTTTCATACAAGTTTATTGTAAATTAATTAAGACAATAACAAAGTTTTAACACTCTAGTTTTTATTTAGAAAATATTTGATTTGCTACGCATTTCGTTTGTTGTAGTTTTGTATACGAATATATTAAGATAATCTTAGTGAAACGGTTTTTATTTAATGTTTTCACTTTTTTTACTTTTAACATACGTGTTAAAAACTCTGAACATTCGCCTTTATAAAAATGGTTTTCGCTTTTGTTGATTTTATCAAGAGTATTTTTTAGCCTTCCCCTAATCAATTTTCCAAAAGAAAACATTACTTCAACGGTATATTTTTGACTGATTTAGAAATAGACCTTCTGCAATGATAGCATGGGCAGTTTTCTTAAAAGAATCGATGTTCCCTAATGATAGTTGAAATTATTCCCTGGGAAATGATGAGGGACTAGCACTGGTTGCTGTTCGGACTATCTTAGAGCTAACCTTTCTTAGAGTCCGAATTACTGCAGGGTGAGTATAAATTTTTTTATTTTCTCTATATGCATTTATGTAGGTATAGCGCTGCAGTTTCTACTTAGCAAAGCTTTAATGCAGGTAAGAGTGATTTGGTTTTTTACTTAAGCTGTCCCATTTTATACATCCATGAATAAATCAGTAGAGAAAAGTTCTACTTTCAATTTTATAAGAAGAAAAGTAAAACAGGTAAAAGCAATTTCAGCAGAAATAAACAATGCCTTTTTTTTGGTTTGCAAAAAAAAAACATCAGCTCAAGCGTTATGACCTAGTACAAACATATGTATATGAATATATACCTAAGGATTATCAAAATTTGAGACAATGAAATATTAAAAATTATAAATAAAATTAAAGCCATTTATTTGCAAATAAAAATGTAAGTATATTAGGCATTTAATTGGCGAAAATTTATCAAAGCGATGTTTTGCATAATTTTTTTATATAAGCAAAGGCAGACAAGAAACAATAATAATAGAGTGTTTTAGCAAAACAATTTTTATTGGAATTTTGACTTTAACTGCTAAAAATACGTTGTAGAATTTAATAAAAATTATTATATGCATATCTCATGATTAAATATTAAATAAAAGCCTTGTGCGCAGTCTATTCCACCTTAATAACTGCTAACTTCTTTTTGTAATATTTATGAATTTCTTTATTGTCAAAAAATTTTATTATAACATTTGCCCCCTTCTCTATTATACATAATTTATAGCCTTTACGAAAAAATAATTAATTCGGTTAATGTTTTTGATGTATTACTGTTGTAAGCAAAACACAGAATTAGCAACATTGATGACCAAGTTATCTACAGATAAATATGTAGCTATAAGGCAGGTCAAAACCGGGATTTCGGGATCCCGGGATCCCGGCCTTTTGTAACTTCCGAATATCCCCGGATAAGTCTATTCAAATCCCAGAATTATAGAAAGCAGTGATTTTAAAAGCCATTTATTTTTTTTTAATTTTGTAACATTCTTAAAAATTCCTCTTTCAAAGGTAAAACAAAGCGTTTAGAGAGTTCGAAATCGACAAATAACACAGCTTGTTACCTCTCTTAAGGCTTTGTTTTTGGTTCTTGACATTATAAATGAGCTGGAGAATATCCCACTCGAGTCGAAAATGAGCCTCACTATGATAGCGATGTTAATAAAACTAACGACGAGGTGTTTGAAGTGGATAGGCAGAAAGTCTCTAAGATAAATTACAGCAAGTTCTAACGAGCAGCTCGCAATTGTCAAATAAACAAAAGGCATAAAATGTTTCAGAACGCTTGGTAAAAGTGCTGCATGTATTGCTGTTTTTTACTGACTGGTAATATATAAATATATAATATTGGTCTCAAACAGTGATTAACACTTATTTCACTTTATGTTAAGGCATTTATTTTTATACCAACTATGTATATTTGTACTTGAAGTATAAACTATTTTATATGTGTGTAAAATTTTACGTATAATTTTTTTCTCATTAAAAACATACATGATTTACAACAAATCGTTCTTCTTTTTTATGTTAATGTTATTTTGTATACTTCTATAATACAATGATTACGGACGTGTTAAATTTTATGGGAAATCAAAAATTACGAATCAAAGCTTTGTGAAATTCGGGGTCCCGGGATTGTCCCAGAATTTCGTTTTCAGGTCTCAAAAATACTGGGATCAACAAAATGCCCAAAATTTACATCTTTAGTAGCTATGTATGAACAATAAAGAACAGATATGTGTATAGTATCTACATGAATACACTTACATATAAATTTATTCAAAAAATTCTACACCTTTTTAATGCTTACTTGATTAATTTCGTTCGTGTAAGTTTTTAATTTGCATACATTTTAATTAATGATTGTCCATATACACATACACACATCGTATTCATTCTAATTTGGTTAAAATCTGTTTAATCTCTTTAGAAAAAAAGTATTGGATTGCGTACAACTAGTGGCTGTTAATGGCTTTAATCACTTAATAAAAAAATAATTTATACGGTGGCATAGTAATTTTTCAAACGAATTTTAGAATTGTATAATAAATTTTTTTAAACTCATCACAATTTAAAATATTATTTGTATCATATATGTATGTGTGTATGTTTGTTAATTTTTATTGGCATATATTTTATGACTTTCTCTCAAAATCTTGCTTCATATAAAAATATATAAATTTGTAGAAGTATTTTAATAAATTTGCTTAAAAGGATTAAAAACCGGTTGGACATTAATACTTCAATATATTTCAGTGAAGTTATTAAATGATAAGTATTAATAATATATTTTGAAACACTAACGAGTTCTTACAATTATTTGTTTAAAAAAAATTCGTTAATTAGTAGCCACTAAATTTAAGTGCTTTTTTACTGTGTGACTAAAAATCCATTAATTTTTTGCTACAAAATTGAGGTGTAGAATTGTACGAAATTACTTTGTGGGCGTTGGTCAAAACACATAATAAAAAACTTTTAATATATAAATTAAATACGTAATGCACTTGACAAAATTTTGCAATTGGTTTTCATATTTTTTTATTTGTTAATAAAGGTTGCAGTCAATTATAAGTCGTACTTAAAACATTTATTTTGGTTTCATTAAAAAGCAGAAAATCCCATATTTAGTAAACACACACAAGCATTTATTTTTTAATTAAGTAAAATATTAACAGCTCTTTTATATTGCGCTCAACTCGCTTTTGTCAGTTAAAACCAAATGAAAGTAAAAAATCAAAATCATGTTTATAGCCACAAAATTCAGAAATCGCTTTGTGAAACTCGCAGACGATTGGGACCAGGACGAAAACGACATTTGATTGTCTGCAAAAAAAAGTTCGCTTTCCACATCGAGGCGCACATTGATTGATGATTGACTGGGCGTGTGTGGAGTTACTTTAGCGAAAAGTGCAATTGAAAATATTTCATCAAACCTCGTAAATGTTACCAACAATTTATAGCGAATCCGCCGCACTCTGTAATGTGCCATACAAATACATTATTTCTCCTCCCGACATATGTACCTACTTAGGTATGTTTACCATATTTAAATTATTTGCCACTAAAAGAGAGTGCAAACCATAAAATACGCCCATCGATCTGCTATCCTGCGTGCAAGCGCTCAAAGGCATTTCTAATTAAATGTGGATTCTCTGGGCTCAACTTGTGGTTGGATATTTAGCAACATGAAATGTATCGCTGCTACTAAGTTAGCTCATAGCAACATTAGCTAAAGCATGGTGGCAAATAGTAAATTAAGCAACAAAAACACACACACACACACACAGTAATAATCATTAAGAAAAATCTATTACGCACACTACTTATGAGCTCGTGAACATTAATGGAACATAAATATCTATATGCTCATTCTCATATGTACATATAAATGTAAAATATACTCGTATATGTGTATTTCAAAAACGCTGGGTTTTTAAAGGCGATACATTAGTTATTTTGGAGCATAATGCACGAAGTGGGAGGTAGTTTGTACGCACATTTTTGCAATTGTTGCAACCCACCAGAGAAAAACTCATTAAGTAAGTAAACAGTGGCGCAGTGGAACCTCATAAATACCGACTATTGAAATTGCAAAGAAAAGTAGAGCTGGTAGGAAATTTTAAGCTGCGAGGAAGATGTTTATTTCCTTTGTAGCCTCCCGAATTGTGTAACTAAGCAATATAAATTGCATATTGTTGTTTAGAGTATTGACATAACAATTTTAATCATCTTCTTTTTATAATGTACGTTGAAATATTTGTATTGAGAGGAACATGGAGTTCAATTTTCATTTTTGCTTTTACGATGGAACTATCAATAGCTGTCTACTGCCCAAAATGATAAGCTCATTGCTCGAATTCAGATAGAAATAAGGATCAATTTACTACAAAATTCTTAAAAGACAAAGGTTGAATGTTACCAAAATCGCAGTATAATTTAATTTAAGAGGCTATACGCTTTTAAGCCGATAGTTATTTACTTGAAAAAAACCTATAAAATCATGTATTTATAACAGAAGAAAGACTGAAGAACTTACATTTCATATATTGGGGCACAGGGAAGCTGAATCAACACAAGAGTTTTATATATTAAGGACCGAAGAGTTTTTAAAGGTCAATATCTTATAAAAACAACAACACCTACCAAAACGCTTGTTAAACTTGCCAATGTAGGACGTGCTGGTATACAGAATAATTCGGAAATCGCTCAACTTTCACAAGCGCCTAGTGCGAGTTCCTACTGGTAGTTTTTGAAATCAGGCCAGCTCACTGAGGTGGGGAAGTCTATTAAGGAACCCCTTAAACTGTGAACATGTGTGCAATAGAACCAAGTATATTACGCCGAATGGCATTGAATTGCGTCCTGTGGGCAAATAGAAAACAGCGTTTAAGTTCAACAAAACGTTAAGCCTCGTTTACTGCTGACAATGCAATACGAAAGGGTGAGTGGGAAGCCCGCTGAGCTGCTTATGAAATAGAGTTTTTGATCTTTGGTGCGCATTTACTACATATGTTTGTATGTATGTTTTCACTGCTATTATAATACCTTCGTACATACAAAAATACATACATACATACATATAGGTAGTTACACCTACTTGTAGAATGGCAATAGTCGTAACTATATTTTGAGGGTTGCATATGACACATACATATGTATGTATGTATGTATGTATGCATGTACAACAACACTTGCACACATTCAATGTCAACTGGCGTTGTCAATAAAATGTTCCAGCTCTTGCTGCTAACTTAGAGTTGCCATATGTTTTTTTTTTTAACACAACTGATGAACTAAACTTGGTTAATTTCTTCTCTTAACCGCTTATTTGCAAAAATTATATATTTTTTTTAATATTTAATTGTTACAATCGGACAAAGGCACTGCATTGATGTTTAACGATCCATGCAAAGGACTAGAGTATCTTCTAAAAGCTTGAAGTGTGCTATCCTACTTAAGAAAGAGACGACTAAATATCTATTAAAGCGACTTGTATGACAGTTTTTTTTATCACTTGAACTTTTATATCGCCACTTTTGAGACATTCAAGCCAATTTAAGTCTGAGTCGACACAAATTCGATTAAGTCTAGACACATGGCACCTCTTAAATAATTCCACCATTGCCGCTCTGTTACTATGGCCGCTGTTAATATCGTTGTTGTCGGCAATAATGAATTTCATTAAGCCTGAAGTAGTAGTGTGCGCGCTCTATGCTCAGCATGGGCTGGTGGAGTCGGTGGCAGGCAATTCAAATGATTCCATGCGTAACAAATAAATTCATTAAGCGACATACCGCCGACTGCGTACGCCCCGTACCGCTCGTTCGCTCATTTACGGCTGCAGATATCGTTGATGATAATCTGCGATTTTACAATACATACACACATACATACATACACTACACATTTATGTTTTTATGTGCCAGTCGAGTAAACACCAGCCTATAGAGAATTATAACAGGCGCTAGCAAGTACAGCGATAAGATGCTATACCAGAAATGCGACAAAAGAGATACTAGTGAATGTGTAAGAGCGGGGTTGGGGTGAGAGGGGGGAGCTACACACACAGACATGCGCCGCGAAGGCATTTAAAAGTGACGCAAAATGAATAGCAAACAAGAAAGAAATTAAAAGAAATCAAAGAAAAAAAATATTTGAGGACCCTTGGTATCCCGCTGACATTTAACCAGCAAAGCAAATGGAAAGCCATTACAGCCGAAGAACACGTACCAATCGCTAAGCTGGCCAAACAAAGACGTGTAGGGCTCTGTCGCCACTGCCGGCGGCGAACAGTGGCTAAATTTCCGGTTACGGATGCGCAGATTTGAATGTTTATGATTATTGCCAAACCTGTTTTCACGCTTCCACAATTCATTTGATGAAAATATATTCATTATATCTATGTACATCTTGTATTTGGTTTTTGGGCAAAAACTGTTCTACAACAAAAGGAAACTATAAAATGTTGGCTGCGTAAATCGAAATTAGACTGCTGGGCATGTGTAGCATAGTGAATACAAAGGACTTGAGTTGGTAGTGTACGATATGTAGTGAACAACCCTTCCTTGTCTCCCCGTTCCATGAATATAACTACATACACGTTTGTCATTCACTCGTGCGGTAATTAGCAAAAATTAGCTCAGAATATCATCTTTGCGGACAGTAATTGGATTATGTTGAAAACGGTTGAGGTGAAAAAGGACAATAGGCAATGGTTGGCTGTGTAAAACAAATTCTGATGCAAGACAATACATTTTATTCCCAACAGTAGTTTTTTATTCAGAATACCTATAGGCCATGAGGAACTACTAACTACCCCTGCCACCCCTTCTTTAACATCCTGGACATTAGACAACGATTCCAGACTCTTTTGAAAATATTTTATTTATGTATCAATCAAGGCTCTTAATTGAGACACGCTTCTACGGCGTGCTCACAATCACATTTCAACCTTTTGAGCTGCACACATACCTAAGTACATACATTTTATTATTTGCAAACTCTACTGTTCTATTCTTAACAAGAATTAAAATATTCCCGAACCATAAATAAATCTCTACACAACACGCATGTTAGACCAATGCAATCAATCATCGTCTCACTGACGTGGCAACAATGTATGTACGTTTAGCTCCCCCTCCTCCTCCCAACCATATCTACAACGCCCGCACCACCAAAAGTTTTCCCCTTTGAAAGCGTTCCATGATATACCTTAGTATGTATGTATGTATGTATGCAAGACTATAAAATAAGATATGCAAATTGAAATGCGCACATTTCAACGCCACTCAATGCGTAGCAGGGAAATTTGGGGGGGTATTGTAACGAACGGAAGGTGCGGACTGAAGACGGAAGCTAGAAACAGACGTTTAATTGAATGTTAAATTACAAACTTTCATATTCATTTTTATTGCGTCTGCGCCGCATCGTCTACTTGTGCGATGATATATGTACGTATGTATGTGGCATGTGTGTGTAGAAGGTCTTGCCGAAATGATGAATCAATGTTTAGACTAGAGAAGTAATGGCATTTACTTACCAACATAAAAATTTGTGTCTGATTATCTGTGAAGCCTTCTAAATGAAGCTTTAACAAATGGAACTTTATTTTATAAAAAAAAATATAAAAAATCTAAAATTTTTGGTCGAATTTCATTGTACATTGGCTAAAAATTGGCTCTATTTCGATATTATTTTTCAACATATCCGAAGCAAATTTTAACTTTATCCTTAAAAAACATGATTAATGCACGCTCTGGCCTACAGACTGCATATGTGATGTAACTTGAAATTATTTTTTTAATATTTCCAATTTTTTATTTGCCATTTCAATTGAAATTTTCCTACATGGAGCTTTTTGTGATGCAGCAATAACAAATCGTAAAAACTAAATATGTTTACATATTTCATTCGATATGCTTTTGCACACTTTTGCATTAACTATTTCTAATTCTCTGCCATACAAAACATACATACATACTAGGTGCATACATATAAAAGCGTCTATGTAGTCTAAAACCTATCTAATATGTAAAAGTATACTGCCACACTGATGCGGTTCGATGCGGTTCAATTCGGCATGACTTTGCTGCTCCTCTAGTGGCACTTTGCTGTTCGACCAGACGTTGAAACTCGAAATCAATTCAATTCGTTCATTTCGTTTTGTTTAGCTTTTGCCATTCAATTGCAGCCGACGTGATTTGTATATCGTATGAGAATGTGCTAATGTATATGCAAGTACATATCGCACCCTCAACCAAAAACCGTCACAACTCAAAATTTTTATAAATCGCTTTTATCTCATAAACCTGTTCCCAGAATACTTGCCAACATGCTCCGAAAATTTCTTCATCGTAACTATCTTATTTGCTGGAAAAATACGTTTAAAATATTACAACCATTTTTACATAAAATTGTTTACTTCTCTTGGATATTAAAAAAAAAAAATTTTTAAATCCTTTTTCCAAATAAACTAATTCACGGAATACTTCCCCAACTGCTCCAGAAATTTTTTTCGTAGTTACTATCTTCTTTTACTGGAAAAGTATGATTATAAAATTATCATCATTATTGTAGATACTGTTTGTTTTGCCTCTCCTGAATATTTGAGATTTTTTGAGTTGTGACTGTTTTTGGTTTAGGGTGCGATATGTACATACATACATACATATTCATACAAATTGTATAAAATTTGCCAATAAAACACCCAGACACTATAGCAAAATAAATATATAAAAAAAAACTCAAAAAGAAACAAAAGCGTCCAGTGCAAGATATTATTTTATTCAAAACGTTTTTTTTTTTTGTATGGTAAAAAGTATTGCTAGCAAGATGTTAACATAGTTTAAATATTTATGATAATATATAACAAAGTATCTGTCAAAAAATTTATTATTCTAACAAATATATTCTTTCCTAGGCAAAAGCACTTAATGTGAAAATCTATCTGCTGGATACAAACTTCATAAAAGTACTGCATATGTTTGTATTTAGTTTACAAACAAATTTCATTAATATTTATGACTACAGAACTTTTTTCAATAAGCAATTTTCTGGAATAAATTTGAAAGTAGAGTTTGGTTCACTCACTGCCTTTAAGTTTGATGAGACAACGTGTTCTTTGTTCACACGCCACATATCTCGTATAGGCTAGCCCCTAAGCGTAGTAAATTCGTTTAGTAAGTACAAACTTTCTGCGCGAAAAGTATACAAAAGTCTTGTAAGTAAGATTACAGCCTTCCTGCAATTCTTGGCCGGAAGGGAATGTTTTATATTTTGCTAAGAGCGCTCAATCTACATAAATTTTTGACTGTTAGTTCACTTTACTGCAATTGCCTTTTCTATATCTTCATAAAAAACGTTTTTGCTGTTATTCTAATTATATTAATAGTATATCTTACTAAATCCAAGACTGGCCCTTGTTTGTTTTCTTTTAGCAGCATTTCTTTTAAACCATCATCAGACGTTGGCAGCAAACTTGTTAATAATTTCATCTGAAGTAGATTTATCGTCAACTTTAAGATGGTGAAGATGTCTACACAGACTGCTTGACTGCTTTTGCTAAATGCTATTGAATAGCTAAGAAATTTGGCTCATGCAAATGGTTTTTTTTATTCAGACTTGAAACATATCTGCAGCCTCATCCGCATTTGGGACAATTTCAAAGCGATGGGGAATGTGAAGACATAAATACAGCACAATTATTATTATACTAAGGGCCGTTTGCACCATCTCCGGTTAAAATTACCGACGGTTAGCTACAATTCAGCTCACTATTCAGCGCTTGCTTATCTGACGGATGGTCTTAACCGGCGCTTTTAGCTCCGATTAAGCATTTAACCGGAGATGGTGCAAACGGCCCTTAATATTATTAACTTTATTTTCTGATAATCACACATGTAAAAATATATTCATAAACTATATATGTAAGGGCATATATGTATGTAAGTGTGTAGGCATTGTTGCTACTTTATGTAAATTGAGCAGTTTCAAAACAAAAGTTTTATTTACGCGACCACACAAGGGAATGAGTGAAGCGAAAACAATCAATGAAAGCATTTGTTCACAGTTAATTAACATACCAAGACAAATTATATTTTTTTCACTTAGATATGTTTATGCCAACCATTGTTTGTTGTGTAGTCATATTTACTTTTGCACGCTAATGCCAATAAGTAATAATTTGATTTTTTATATTAGTTTTTAAATGCAAAACAACACATGTTCAGGTACTTTGCATTGACATACCGCAATTAGCTACAGCAAAGCAACGCCATTGCCGGTACAGACAATACAAAACCATACAAAAATAATATACTATTTATTTACAAACCTTTAAATACAAATACATTTTTGCGTCGATAAGCAGCTATCGCGTAATATTTGTTTGCGACATCTTCGATGTCTGCCTCGCCTACTATGCAAGTTTATGACTTTTTTTTTGTGATTTTCTATTTTCTGCTGGCTTGCGTTATTTGTGCGCGAAGTAATAAAATGTATGCGTCTCTGAGCACGCGCGTGTATTAAACGTACAAAAAAAAAGAAAATTGAAATTTGTAAATATCCATCGGTGAGTTTGTGTGTTGCAGCGTGCCAGCGCCGCCGCTGCTTGCGGTGCTACAGGTGAGCTGCCACGCCTTATTGGCTTTTTGCTTTGGTTACCTTCTACCGCTGTCGCCCCCAGCAGTTAGCACATCTTTTTGCCTATTTTCTTTATGTTTCTATTTTTAATATTTTAACTAAATTTTTGCGCTTTTTCTGTAGCTAATGTCATAAAACACACCCAAATAGAAGAGCAAACAACAATACACGCAAACAAATTTATATGTATGCATAAATACAATATGTATGTATATATAAATAATGGAAATAAAGCCATACTATTATTAATAATCACGTTGATATGAGTACCCAGCCATTTATGGCTGAGTGGGCGCCGCGTCGCTTGATGAAAAGTTCATAAAAATCTATTAAAAGTACGTAATTTTATTTTATTTTATATTAAAATTTATTAGTTTTAATGGTATTGGTAATGTTTGCGGCTTTCGTAAAATGTGCAAAAATAATTATGTTTCTTACCTTTCGCAACACGCCCTTGTTTATTACCGAATATTAGATAACTGATTATATTTAATAAATTTTAAATTTAGCAATTAGGCGCACCTTTTGGGAAAATGTACCTATTTTCGAAGGTAGAGTAGATTATACTGGACTCTCACGTTATGTGACAAATCAACGTATATTACGTTTGAAAGATTTGCCTATTGTGCAAAACCTTGTTTCACAGCCAGAAAATTTGCTGAAATCATTTTAACTTATCCAAATGCACAGTGGCGTTCAGCCTTTACGAACGTCCGACTGACGCCTGAAATATTATAACAAAGAAAGTTTTTTTTACATTTTTTTTATTTCTAAATATATATACATACTGTTCGCTTAATCCGCAATTCTGCAGTCTGTCAGCTTTCAATTTTAATCGGATTTGTCAATGCTTTCATTGTTGAGCTCTGCAATTATTTTATCTTTTCTAAGCAATTTACACTTCTCACGTGCAATTTAAAATTATGGCTTGCTAATTAATTTACAAAGTCTTATAGAAGCGCTGTAAGCTCAAAACAAAGATATAGAGCGAATAATAAAGAAAGAGAATAACCTGGAATTGACATTTAAGGTAAATCTAAGAGTGCAGGTAATAATCATTTTAAGCATATTTTTTTCGAATACGCTGAATAATTTTATAAAATTAAGGAGGCCGAAGATATGGAAGTTTGGTTTTGCTTAAATGTAACACAACAACAAAAATAAAACAAGCAGCAATGAGCTGAAGAACTATGCAATCGGGCATCTAAAGAAAACTACTCGCAGCATACATTGTAAGTCCCATTTATAACCCAAATGCTGCAACATTTTTTCAAAACTCTTCGAGGTTACTATGTATTTTGCGACTAAAATATTGCAAGGTTGTCGAAACTCGACGCACATTCCGTTTGAAAATTGATGGCAGCATGTTAGAACCTTTCGGCCAGCTTCTCCAATTAGCCTAATGTATAGGCGATGCCAGTTGAGATTCTGTTTTTCACCAGCCTACGTTAGTTTCAAATTAAATGCGCACAATTTCCTATTCATAAACATACTTAAATAAATACCTACCAAGCGTAGAAGTTACTGGGGGATGTGTTTTTGGTGCAATTTTGTAGTTGGTGTTCTTGTGGAGTGTGAAATTATCTTTCGCCAATTTTATTTAATGTTGTTTCCAAATACGTGGCTAGCATGAAAAATACTTCTGTGTATCTTTTGCCCGAAAGGAGCAACGCAAATACTTGAAATGTGTGCAAAAAGTAGATGTTTTCGAAAATTTTCAAATCTGTCGATAGGCTCTTGCGGCGAACGACTACACATATACATACATACATACACCGATGAGGCAGCACATTGCATTGCTTTGGTATTAGTGTGTGCGGTAGGAGGAGGGTGGCGCGTACCTATATACATAGTTTGAACCAATGCCAGTGACGGCCAGAGCGTTCACTACATTTTAATTTTGTTCAACAACCGGCACAGTTGTTCGTTTGAATTCGCTTGTTTTTCATTTGCAGATTCGTGCGTGCCGCATGCAAATGCTGATGGTTAATAGCAACAAACAAAACAAAAGCAACAACATCAACAACAACAACAGCTCTTACAATCCGACATTAGTGAAACAAGCAATTCTGCAGCCAAAACAACAAAGAACAACACAACGGTAGCAACACCAAAAATTTCATAAATGTGCTTAGGCCTGACAGGCCACAAAATATTTTTCTAGAAAAAAAGAATACAATACCTACAAAACCATAAATCAATATGAAAACGGCGCCAAGGGGGTCCAACACTGATTGGAGGTTTTTTTTCGTATTTTATTCAACGGGGTGATATTTTGTGTGGAGTCTCGGAGAGCGGGCAGCGGAAAGCGTTAGTGCTGTAATGCCATTTGTCTGGCTGATAACACGTACGAATAGCTAAAGCAAGCGGTCGAGCAAACAAATGCATTTTTGTTGTGTGCATTTGCATTTACAGGCAAATCGTTTGAGTGGTCATATGTAAACATAATAAAATAAATACATGTCTTTAATACTTAAAAAACACAAAAAAAAATTAAATTAAATCAATTTACAATAATATTATCAATAATAATTATGGTAAAAAAAAAATTAACTTGAAGTCCCTGCTTAACTAATACGGCTATGTAGAGTGACTTTGAGCACTACTTTTAGCTGCGTCCAAGTTGGGGAGGACCTCTCCTAGCCGTTCAAGACCAAACGAGGTTTTAGACAAGGCGACTCACTTGCGTGCAACTTCTTCAATCTGATGCTGAAATCCATAATTAGAACGGCCAATCTGAATCGCACTATTTATAACAAAAGTACGTTGCTGCTGGCGTGTGCGGATGATATTGACATCGTTGGCCTTAACAACAGGGCCGACAGTGCAGCATTTTCCAGTCTGGAAAAGGCCTTGCAGTGAACGAGGTCAAAACAAAGTACTTTAAGGCAACTTACAAAAAATCTTCGCGTATTGGGACCCACGTCACTATTGACAGTTACAACTTTGAAGTAGTCAAGGATTTCGTATACCTTGGATCCAGCATTAATACCACCAATAATGTCAGCCTCGAAATCAAGCGAAGAATAACACTTGCCAACAGGTGCTCCTTTGGGCTCAGTAGGCAATTGAAAAGAAGATCTCTTTCTCAACGAACGAAAATCTCGCTCTACAAATCCCTCATCATACCCGCCCTTTTATATGGCGCAGAAACATGGACGATGTTGACCAGCGATGAGCAGGCTTTGGGGGCTTTCGAGAGAAATGTTCTACGCTAGATTTATTGTACTGTTTGCGTAAGCGACGGGTATCGCTGAAGATGTAATGATGAACTGTATGAGCTGTATAATGATATGGACATAGTAAAGCGCATACAAATTCAACAACGGCGATGGCTGGGCCATATCATTCGTATGGATGATGATGCTCCGGGGAAAAAATCCTTCGAATATGTAAGTGGACAACGGAGTCAAGGATGCCCACGAATACACTGGAAAGACCAAGTGCAGAAGGAAATGTCTTCGCTTGGTGTGAATAATTGGCGAAACCTAGCGAAAGTTTTTGGTGTCGGTCCAAACCGACAAACCGTTGTAGCGTCATAAAAAAAGAAGAAATAAAAATAATAAGTTTGTAATCGCCCTCGAATAGAGCTACCAACTAATGGCAGAAGATTTTTATAGCTAAGCTTTTTTCTCTCTTACTTCTTATTTCTAGCTCACAAAAAAAAAAAACGTGGCCTAGCCATTGTGTGAAGTGTCGTTTACCTGAACTCTCATAAAAACGTGTTCTGCTCGCCATACAAATTTATGCTAACTGAACTTTTTCACTTGCGTTTTCTGAAAGAGCTCACTAATTGAATACAACATTTTATTATATTTTATTAAAATTCATAAATTGGGCAATTTATATTGAGACACCCATACTATTTCAGCCTTACCACCCACCTTTTTTTTTGTGAAGTCTACGCGCTTGCGCATTTCACACAATTAGCACACTTTCAAGGTCACACATAATACATAGATGTATGTACGTATGTGCAGTGAAAGCTGCAAGATATCTTATAAATAGTAAAATAAACAACAAATAAAGAACTAATAAAGTATTGAAAGCACAGTTTTGGCACGCAATCACGCTGCCTATGCGTGGTTTCGTCTGGCACGGCTGCGCAATACGCGTGTCTCCTCGAAATTTGCGAAAAGTAACACATCAAATAAGTTAAGTCTATATTTACCAATCTTATTATAACTACAAGTAATTTTTAAACACATATTTTTATTTATTTATAAGCCAAACCAAATCGATGAAATGATAGAAAGGGGTCGCACTTCAGTTTTCAGCGCACAAATGCCAATTGGGCTGATATCTTTACACACGCACATACTAGTATTTAGCAAATATTGATTTATGTACATATGTATGTACATATGTATATAGAAGTGATGTAGAGCTAACATTAATTATTTCACACGTGCGTAAAAGAATTTCACACCATTCGACTCGACTTCAGCTTAGACATACAGACGACACAGCCAATTTAAATATTTGTTTCTTTAAATGTTGCCAATGTGTTCAACATATTTTTATCATAGTTATACATACATATTAATACACGCAAAAAAAATAAAAATGTTTTTTTTTTCTTACTGAATTACTTCTAAACTTTTGAACACTCCCCCTTTTTATTCATTAAATTTTTTTCTAACAATAATGCAGAAACTTTAAATTTCCAACAGCTTTAAAAATTGTTTATCGTAGCAAATGCGCGTACAGAATCGTATGACGTGCCTTTCTTTCAAAATTGTCTGAAACATATTTACCTCGATGGAAACTATCCAAATAAGTGGATCTTAAGCCAGAACGGCTATGAGTAAATTGTGTATATTTCAGATATTTTTAGCTCTTAAGCCAAGTTCATTCAACGGCAGTAAAAATATTTAATCAAATAAATAACAGCTTTTCTACTGTTTTAACTAGCGAACGACGATGTTTTAGCGCACAGCTGAATTGTTGTACCATTTAATATTTATCATATATATTGATATGTATACTTACACACATATATAGATATATATGAGTGCCTTGTTAAGGTCATATCGCAAAGTGCTTATTTTCTTGGATTAATATTAAGATGTCCATTATATAATATAATTTTTTGTTAGCATTCGAAGATAAGTCGTGTCAAAAAAAAGGAAGCTGCAACAGTTGAGAGGAGTTATTTTAAAATTGCACCCGGGCGACTTTAACGACCGCTTGTAAAAAAGGAAAAGGTAAAAGTTTATTAGGACACTCCAAATCTGTGATAAACTCGACAATGCTGAAATATTCAAAAAGCATTTCAAATATCTCTCCAAATTAAATAAGTTTCATAGAGCAAGATAGAGAGATCGGAATATTCATACCATCTCCGAATATCACTGTTGCGGTAATATAATTACAATTTTTATTACTCAATTTCAAATATCCTTTCGATCTTTTTTAAGTCCAAAATTGCTCATCGGCAAGAAATGCATCTTTATGCTCAAAAAACCTGAAAAGTAGCGAATGGGCAGGAAAATGATTTAAAAACCGCAAAAAGAAGTAATAAAATAGAAACAAAAAACGAAAAAAGGGCCACAAAAAATTAACTTAAGAAACATCTATTTAACAAGTAAAACGAAAGAAAAAAACTTCTTTAATGAATGAATAAAAACGCCTTCAATGGGCTAAAGCGCTCTTGCCTTGAGCTGATACAAGAAAAGTGTCATTACTAAAAATAATTTTTAGGTAAAGACTATAAATTTTAAAACGAAAATGTTGGACAATTTTTAATTGAAGTATAATATTTTAAATTATTACTTAAACAGACAAAAAGAGGAATTTATTTTTAAAAATATAAAATAAATAGCAAATATTGAAGATTCTCAAGGCCATATTTAAACGGAGTTCGACAATGCATACTTATAAACAAATGGCTTTAAATTCATATTCAAATATTTACTAGCAAAAAGCGAGAAACCTTCAACCGCGCCCGACTTTGCTGATTCATTAGCAATCGCTCGTCGCAGACAAATCGAAAAGTCACGACAATTTTGAACCACTTTGGAATGCATTTCTAACAGACTTCATTAAAATTCCTTACGTATTTTTAATAGACGAGCACTAGAATAGGGCATAGATAATGGATTTTTTTCGACTGCACACACATGCATACATACTTATGATGTGACTTGGTGGCCTTGATAAATATTTCATTGTTATAGGTATTTCGAAACTCGTAAGCAACAACAAAATTGTGAAAACACGCGCTTTTAAAAATATTTACAAGTAATTAAATTGTGAAAATGTTATGGCGAAAAATACTTTTCAAAGTCAATACAATAGGGTTAAATGACTTACTTAAGTACTAAAAATATAAAAACAAAAAAACTGGAATATAATTGTATGACAAACGATGGGCAATGCCTCTTTCATCACAACTGAAACGACAAAATAAGTGTTGCAAAGGATTGGAAGGGGAAGAGGCGCAGCTCAAATTGTCACAACGTAATTGCGGAATTTCTAAAAATAATAAATACAAGTGGTGTTGCGCGGTATACTGGAATTTCCTATATATTAATGGCAGGTGCCTTTTTGTTGTTTTCCTTTTTGTTAATTATTGTTCTAAATTAAAACTCAAATGGTTTTCTAGTCTGAACCTTGCAGCTGTTTTCCAAAGGACGGGTTATTTTTGTTTGCCAATTTTTTCTGATAAAAATAATAACGCACATCCAACGATTGATGATCTAAAGCCAATACTTGGAACAAGAAAATAAATAAATAAACAACACTTGTGTCAAGCAAATAAATGGCGCATATTTTTTTTATTTAAGCTTAGAAAGAAAACCGGCGAGCATTGAAATGTTGCACTTAAATAACCTCACGAGCGGACACCTTTCATACAAATTGATATAAACAAGAGGTGCTGCTGTTTGCTTTAAAAATCATTTCATAATTTATTCTTTAGCATATCTTGTTTACGTACGAATTTAAAAATTTATGATTTTTTAAAATACATATATTTTAATTTTAACTTTTTTGTGGAGGTAGAATTGTTCGATATGTTGCCATATTTTGATCTGCCATCTTAGTGAGCTCAATCACCTACACACACATGCAGCAACAATTGTGTATTTACCCTACAAAAAATGCGATTAGTCTAGGATGCGTCCGGGAATAGTCGCAAGTGAACATGCGACTAATACAACTTCTGATTTTTTTTATATAGAGGGACACACTGTTCCCTTTTGTTCGAACTTGTCTTATGAATGCATCGCTTATCTTACCTGAAAGAAATGAATATCGGACTAATCTACAATTACACCCGTTTGAGACTTGTTGCGACTAATTAATGCCCAATTGTACCCGATAGAGGCTAATCCCACAATACTCTCTTTAGAGATTAGTCGCACAATTTTTTGCAGGGTAATGCAACAAAGTACCTTTTATTGTCGCCATAGGCGCTACGAGCGATTTAGCGACAGTTAAAGCGATCGCGCTGATAAAAACTCACTGCCTGGACAAGTAAGTAATCAAATAGTAAACCATTTTTAACTACATACATGCGAGTACATAATCATTTAACTCACACTTTTTGCAATAAAATCAATAAAATTTTATTATGTCTGCCGCGAACAGTCTAACTTTGGATGTGTACATATATATTTACTTAATTATATGTGTGTATGCATATGTATGGTATGTGTAAATATGTATAAATGTACTTTGTAAACTTGAGAGTCACGATCTTGCGTACTTATAATTCGATTGACAGGCTTGCTTATGGTAACTGCACAATTCAAAATACATATGTATTTACATGTGTATATATGTATGCAAGTACTCGTACATGCAAGAACATTTATACCAAAGCATTTAATATTTTAAGTATTTGAATACTTGTCATCATATTGACATTAATTGATGTTGTTTATAGAGACATTGAGAGTAAAAATAAATTTGTGCAAAAAAACAGTCAGTCCCTCAATTAAGTAGTTTATTAGAGATAAGTGTCCAGACACAACAACAATTTCAAAGATCCGATTGCAGTTAAGTAATTTGTAGATTAAGATTTACTCGAGTACTTACAAATTAGAGTTAAGCTAATCAGCAACGACGAGTTTATCAGTGAAATTCGGATATATAATATGAACTTATGTTATTCGGCGCGCTTAAAGCAACTCTTTTTCTAATTCTTCACTTCGTTAGACAGCTACATAGTGTCACAGGAAGCCATAGCGTTAGTTCAACATTATATTCGGTATTTATTTTGAAGAGATTTAACGTCCTTTTTGAACAATTGCCCAACCTTAACAGTATTTCATGATTCTAAGATAAATTGAGGAAAACGCGTTTTGCTTAAAACAAGATCGGCTGATATCTTGGAGATTTTAGCAAACTGCAAGAAAGAAAAGTGGCTTGTTATCAAAAAAAATTTATTTAGATACATATTTGAAAGTATGAACGCATAAAAACAGTCGCTTAAGGCTAAAAGCTAAAAATACAGAATCGAACCAACACAAGTATTGCTGTCTTTAAGAATTTTTTAATATTAAATGTAAAATTAAAGTAAATGTGTATTTATTCCATACAAATTAATAACATGATTTATGATTTATGACACATAAATATAAATTTTTAAACATTCGTATACGCTCAAATAAGCTCCAATGCGGTTTATGTATACGCTTTTAATTAAATACAATACCTAGAATATTATCACTGCTAAACTCAATAAATCCCCAGACGTGCTCCAACGAGCAAACTCGTACGCAAAAAAAAAAAGGAATAACTTAATTCAATCACAAATGTTTTTTTTTTTTTAATAGTACATACTTACATATACATACAAAATGAAAACAGAAAATTGAAATGAACTGAAAATTTAATAGCAGATTTTATGATGAAATTTTGTATAAAAGTTGCAAATGCTACAAAATCCACATAAACGTATACAAAATATGGCAATGCTAAGTGAAATGGACAGCGATATACAAAACGGAAAATGATATTGCCTTCATTAAAATTGCAAATTCAGATATTTAACGAAGAATGAATGAATAAACGCAAGTTTACGTTGCTCGAATAACAAGCGCACAGTAGAAAATTGCGAAATCATTTCAGTATAGCGTTTACATAAGTAAAGCTAAGCAACAGCTAAGTAAATAATCGGCTGATAAGTAGACAGATGTAGGAATAACTGCTCACTAGCTCACTAACTCAAACTCGCTTGGTACTAGCAGCTAGAGTAGAAATTGATAAGCATAATAAAAAAAAATTTAAAAATGTTATATGGAAATCTAGCAATCAAATGTTGACACTACAAAAAATATTTTCCAATTGAATTTTAATGTAAGCAGCCTTAAAGATCTACAAATATGCTTGGCTCGAGTCTAGACTAGATTAGCATCTATGTAAACATTGTATGTATTTTATATTATATTGCAAGCACCGATTTGAGCACCTGCTCTACGCTTTATTGCTAACATCTTCCATTCTTCAATTCGTTCATTCATAGTTTGCACAAATAAACGCGTTGGGCAATGGCTCTGATAGCGTCTGTAGCGGTTTGGGCGGAGAAGAGTGGGGCGACGGGCGACCATGTGTACATAGTACTTGCAATTATACACTTTTTTACGTAGCGCTTGACAACAGTTATTGCCAGCTGGTTGACGGGCTTGGCTTGGCTTGGCGGGCTAGCTATTTTTATTCATTATTTTTTTGTTGCCTTTTTGTTTTCCGCCTTCAGCCAGTCGTCGTCGTCGTCTTCACTTGGTTTCGCTCTACTCAATTTACAGCGATTTTTTATGTTTTCACATTCTGCTTGTTTTTATTTGTTTTTTTACTTTTGCAACTCTACCTGTCAAGTGGAATAGTTTTTTTCATCTTTAACACTTTTCATATTTTATTATGCGGCTTTATTTGAGTTTGCAATTCAACCACAAAGTTGCTGTCGCGGCTATAGACCAGCTGAAGTACGTACAGTGGGACACGCTGTATTAAATTAGTAAATAAAAATCAAAAATTTTTTTTATACTTTCCTCAAAAATCAGTGACAACAGCAATCAACAGAAATATATTTGGAAGCAGAGTCTTGGAAATAAACTTGCTCTTATGAAAATTATAATTATTATACCTAACGAGAAGACTAGCAATTATCCAAACCAGTAAATAATTAACTAGCTATGATTATTTACTAAGAAATAAAAAAATTTAGTTTACATATTATTGTTGTAATAAATTTCGGTCTAACGTTTGAAAAATATAAAAAAATATTGGTTTTAATATTTTATTATGTAGTTTATATTTTAACTTGTGTGTGTTATTATTTTTAATTACAATGTTTAATTTTGTAAAAAAAATAATAAGAACTGATATGAGTTTAAAAAAATATTGCAAGGGTCAACTCAATATTTATTAACTATTACGAATAAATTTATAACAATAACATATACATATATGATAAAAAACCCTAAAAATAAATTTATGTTTAAATAAATTCATTTTCAGCTGTTATCTTCGTACACCACACAACGACACAAATTAAAAAAATATTTGTAAATACTTTGTCAACTCAATCCCACTGTGCGTACTGTACTCTCTTAGCCGCGCCACATTGAAGTGAGTCATTCATCATAATTAAACAGCGACTAGCGTTGGTAACAAAAATATTAAAATGTCGACAAATATTAAAATGAAGTAAAAACAAAAATGAAAAAGCAAAGAAGAAAACAAAAACTGACAAGGAACACAACACCGAAAAAATATATAAATGTAAAAGTAATTGTATAATAAAAAGAAAACTAAAAAGAGAAAAATTGCGCAAGCAAATAAAGTAATAAAATAAATTTAAAAAAAAAACTGTACACTTCCGAAAATTACAACAAAAAAAATAGCTTATTTGAAATCATGTATGAACATATGTTATGTGCAGGTAGAAGCGAAAAATTGGCGAGGAAACATTAAAAGCTTAATTCAAACCAGAAACAACCAAATATGAATATGTAAACGTACTTACTTTTGTGCGAATGAATCGATATAATAGTTCTTATAAACATATTTATAGATATTAATACATTGATAAACATTTAGAATGTAAATTAAAGAACTTTAGCTTGAAGTCAGTTTTTAAAATAAAATCCTTAAAAAAGATTTCAAGTCAGCTAATATTGTAAATAGTTTACTTTAATGTGCATGCATTTATGCATAGATGTACACTTGCGTTTATAAATAATTGCATGCTTACATATAAAAATGCAAAAAGAAAAAAAGTATTTAGCAAAAAATATGCATACACATACGATGAATATATCAGGGTTGTTAAGGTCGATGTAAGGTTGGCGCTGTCGTATGAGTAATTACCGGCTTAGCCTACCAGCAGCTTGAGTGAGTGAATTACTCATACCAACTGGGGTACATATCTATGTAAGCATACACATGCAGTATCTAAGTACCAAGGAAACCCGGCGAAGCACTTTAGCTTTCTGCTTGCGGCTAATAGCAGCTCTTGCTTGGTGTAAATAAATTGATATTTAGTAAGACTTAGTAAGTATTAAAAGTATTAATTGTAGTTCCTTGTGCGAGGTGTGACGTGTGATGAGTATCAGTCAGCGAGAGATACGAGCGATAACCGCTGGACCCAAGGACGTACCGACAATCTCTGGACGACATCGACAGGGAGTCGGTATCCAAATATATCGACACCCGCCCTGTGAATGCAGTCCTGGGAGTCCAACCACCATCTATAGCAGCTAAGGAGCTACAGCTGTCTCGGGAGACGCGCGTCACTCTGACTCAACTCCGATCTGGATATTGTAGCAGGTTAAACTCCTACCTATCCAGGATCAACCCCGACACCCTCAACACTTGCCCGGCATGTGGAGAGTCTCCGCACGACACCAATCACCTATACACATGCCCGGCCAAACGCACTCAACTAACACCCCTCTCCCTATGGTCCGACCCTGTTGAAACGGCTTGTTTCCTGGACCTCTCGTTAGTTGAGCTTGACGATAATGATTGAGGGAGCCCGCCAGCCCAGTGGGGCGTAGCTAGCCGCTACAACATTAGAATGTTCAATTCCTTTTTTGCTATTTCTTGCGGTAAGCGACGAGTGTTCCAAGATTGCCCGAAAAAGCGCAACCTAGCACAGAAGAGAGACAGACATTACGTCGGCTTCTGAACTGCCCATACAAATAAAGCAATTTTTAAAGGTTCAATGTTGTTACGAGAACGCAAATATTTTATCGTGCAAAATTGAATTTCGCTGTTAGAATTCGATCGGCAGTTAGAAATTTTTTAAAGCACCCAACAAGGAATGGGCAAAATCTACCCATTATTTCGTTTAAACTTAAGCATCTCCCTTATCCTTCTGTTATTTCCCCGTACTCATCTGCTCGCTTCACCCTTCTTATTTCATGTGAAAATTGAAAAGTCAATAAATTTATTTTTACAAAAAAGTATTTTTTCACTTTATTTGTGGATTTTTGATGTATTTGTTTGGTTTTTTTTTGTTTTTTGTTTACTTTAATCTGGCAACATTAGCTGTACTCAGTTCTTTTTTTATATTTTTTTTGTGTTTTTGTTTTTTGAAAAAATTTAACGCACTGTGCGGCGCTTGTAAAAATGTTGTGTGATTGATTACACAATTTTTTGTTGTTGTAGTTAAATACATACACATACATATGCATCTCATGAATGCATAATTTGTAATTAGAAAAAACTTAACATTAATACAATCATTCTTTGTAATAATAATAATAATGGTAATAGTAGTCATAATAAAAAATTAATACATGCACAAGGTTTATTTGTTTATACATTTTTGTTTTGTTTACCTTTTCTACCACAATTTTACACTTGCTGTAGTTGTAATAAATAGTTACGGCCAAATAAGATCTTACTGCGTTAGCACTTATCGGCTACATACCTTATATTGGTTACAATGAGTGGGTTATTTTTTGCTTTTGTTTTGATTTTGAAGCTATTTTTTTATTTTTTATATCTGTTGCTAACATGCTATTTTTGCTGGCTAAAAGTTAATTGTGTATTTGCCACATAAGTAATTAGTTTTTATTGTTTTTTTTTTTTAAATTTGCATACATTATTTTATTTTTTGTTTGCTATTTGCTGCTATTGCAAAATATTCTTGTGTTGAATTTTTGTGAAAATCGATTGCACATTTTTCTTCTCATTTTTAGGTATGTATGCGTATGTTAATATGTAGGTATGTAGGTATGTGGGCCTCTTTAAATTATTACTTATTTATTGATGTTTTATTTTGGAATTTAATTTATAGAAAAATCTTAAGTTCTTATTTACTCGTAGTTCTAGAAAGTAGGTTTTTAGTTTATACTTTTTTTTTTGGAAATTTATATTCTCTTTGAATTTGTTAATACTAATTTTTGTTTCAAATGTCACAAATATATGTTTCAAATAACTTTGCTTTTTGTTTTGAATTTAAGTCAATATCGCATATGTTGCTTCTCACACAAAAGTTTTACAGTTTTACAAATTTTTTGCAAAATTTTTACCACAAGTTTTACGCCAAACACTTTTAGCCTTTTAAAGTAATCGTAATTCTTTGCTTTTTTTTAATCTTATTTCCATAAATTTAGCTTGCTGCTAGATCTCTTCGCAAATAATTTAGCTCACCGCTAACAAACTACATAAATTTGTTTTTGTTTTTCTTTTTATTCGTCGTCTTCCTACTGAATTGCATTTCGCTTATTTAACTGCTACTCTTCTTTCTCTCCTCTTTTTTTATACTTCGTCGTTATCTTAATTTAAAAAAATCTTAGCATCTTAAAGTGTTATCACATTTTCATGAGTTTGAGATTTTAGCTGCCGAGAGCACCCGCGCGCGCCTAATACAGCGCCTAGACTCACTGCCGTACGGCCAGCCCATGTTTTTTTTTTTGTTCTCATCCACACACACATGCAAACATATACGCTGTGAAAGATTTGTGGCATATGTAAGCACGTCTGTTTGGTGTAAGCGGGGCAGGGCGGGGCGGTGGTGGCGCTTCGGCAGTCATAAAAATCTTAACATTTCATGTATTTTCATTTTTTCTCTCTCTTCTTCCGCTTATTATTCTTCTTCTTTCGCATTAATTGCAATTTTTTGAATTTCAAAAAATCAGTCAATCATCTAGACAATTGACTTAAACGCTGCGAAACGTTTACTGCATTCACAGAAATTTGTTAAAATTAAAAATAAACGTAAAAATACAATTTTAAAAACTTTTAGTAAATATTATTTAGTATTAATTGTTTTTGTTTTAAATATGCAGATCATTTGTGGTCGCGTATTCGCGTTACTAAAATCTAACGAGTTCATTTTTGTTTCATTTGAAAGATATTTTATACGTCATTACATGAGATAAGCCTACACACTTATTTATGTATGTATGTATGTCTGTATGTATGCGTGTATGGTATGTGTATGGAAGTAAGTATAGTATGTGTCCTGCGTTTTATGAAAATTTGTGTAAAAATGGAAAGAAAAAGTGAAAAGCAGGCCTTTGAAGACCTCGCTCATACTGCAAGTATTGCTTTAGATGTGTTTTGTATGTCTCTGTTAAGTATATGTATGATGTGTGTATGTGTGTGTTAGTGGTTATGTGTGTGTGTGTGTGCGTGTATGTAGGTGGGGTTGCTTCGAATATACTCCTGGCATTATGCAATAATAAAAAATCCTTAACTTAATAACACGTCTTCAACATCTTACACAATTTCGATATCTCCATCGTTCGAGGTCGTCTTCACTTCTCGTCGAGCAGCAGTCGTACTTTTAAAGCAAATCGTTCGTTAAATCGGCTCGTACTCATACCCCAACTTCTTTCCTGATCGTGCTCCTCGAACGTTGACGATCGTCGTTAATTGCCACGCCGATGACCTCCGGCCTCAGCCGTCAGCCTTCACATTCATTCCGCATACACCTTATGCATTCTCACTCCTTCGCTTTCGCACACCTTTCGCCGATCGTGTGTTCGACTCATTGAACTGAGTCGCTGCCTCGATCGTGCGTCTCACCACAAAGTCTTCTTCTTCTTGATATTCTTTTAGTTCGCCCCTCGATTCACGATGTTGGCGTTGAGATCGCTGCGGACGCACTGTTGCCGCTGTAGCTGTAACTGGTGCGATCCGGTGAGTAGAGTTTGTGTTTGGTAATTGTGAATGTTGGACTGATTGTGATGGTGCGGGCCAGACTCTTCATAAATTGTGGCAGCAGCGATGTCCAGCCGCGATGATCCTGACGCAGCGTCAAGTATATCTCGAAAGTGGATACCATTTCTGGATCCAATTTGAGTTCGGCGATGCGACGCGAATTGTTCGGTTCATCCTCGAATTCGATGTAAATGGTGCAGCCGCGTATACCGCATGGTTCCTTCTCGGAGACGCGTATGATTTCGGCGGCGATGCGGAGCGTGAGATCACAGGGTAGGGAGACTTCAGTGCAAGAGAGATGGCGCTGCTTGGCTGCACGTAACTCATCCAACAGGCGCAGTGAGAGATCATCAACGGCTGCTGCATCGATATCATCACAGTTGAAGAGATTTGTTGAGGGATGTTGGGAGGGTGTGTGCTGGGTGGTGAGGTAGCTGCCGCCCACAGTCGGAGTTGCAGTATTTGCAGCTGGACTGTTGGTGGTAATGATCGAGAAGGGGGTGACCGCCGGGCCAGCTCGGCTTGCTGGCATCTTTTTCACCTCCTTCGGCGACGGTGGGGCAATCATCACCTCAGGCACCGCCAGCAGCTCTTCAGTGCTCGCTGTGCGTTTGGTTTTCTTACTATTATGATGCATAATACTGTTTTTCACATTTTTATTGTTAACTGTGGTGTTATTGTTGTTGTTGTTGTTGTTGTTGTTGTTGTTGTTGTTGTTGTTGTTGTTTATATGATAGTTCTGTTGATTCTGCAGATATGGTATGGGTATGCTGGCGGTCGGTTGCGGAGTAGCGGCCACCTCGGGCTCTGTGTCGATGCAGGCGCATGACGCGAGCGGTAAGAGCGGCGATAATGTACTGGTCCAATCTGTTGAAAAAAAAGGAAGAAGAAGACAACCGAAATTAGTACAACATTGATAAAAGTGTGCAAATATTTACATATGCTCCTATTTATTTCGATACAAGTATTTTCACGCTTTCAATTGCTCCGCACAACTAACAATTCTTAACCAAAGTAAATGTAGATAGCAAAATGTGAATGAAAAAAGCAAAATAAAAAACCAAATACACTAAAACAATAAGCAAGCATAGACGGTTTCTAGAATATTCGTAAGGCATGGAAACGAGCACAAACACACACATTTATGTACTCGCATGTAAGTTTGTGTGTGCAAACACGATAGCAAAGGCCGCAGAGCATATCTCTATGAACACCATTGCAAAGTGAGTGAGCGCGGCGTACGCGATGGCTGCAACAACAACAGCAACAGCAACAACATGCGAGCATGCAGTTACCGTTACCACCACCACCACCACCACCACCATCACCATCGCCTTCACCATCATCGTTATGGCCGTCGTGCGTTCGTACGCTCGCATCTCTGCCCGTTAACCGCTAGCCAACACCAACAACACTACCAGCGTACATGTGCCGCCTGGTAAAACAACAAGCGTTGGAAAAAAGAATAAATTGTAAAAAAAGGCAAAACTTAAAAAAATACGTTGATTATCGCTTATGAACTGATTGTTGTTGGTGTTGCAGCTTGTTTACTCGTACAAAATGTGCACACACACACACACACACACTCACTTTGGGCTAAGGCTGACTAGCCAGCAGCAGGCGACTTGCACAAAATGCTCGTGCGTAACGCAACGTCTGACACGAGTGAAAACGGTTGAATGGCTGATGGGCGGCGAGCTGGGCGCCCACATGAAGCGGCGGCGACGACCGTGTGTATCTAGCAGATATTTTTTTTGTGTGCAACTGATAGATATATTTGCGTTACTTTGTGCGTTTTTAATTCTTTCAATACTTGTTTTTTTTTATTTTTTTTTTGACTCGAAAGCCAAGAGATTGTGCAAATTGTTTACGAAAACATAATTACAAGGGATATATAGCTATTAATTAGTTGAATGGGGAAAAGTGCCAAGCATGTGCTCGATATGGTGATGTTGCTATGCGGCTAGTTTCGAGTGGGAATGGAAAAAAACGGATTGATTGGATTTTTAAAACCGAAGAAAACACTGGAAATTTATTTTTTTTTATCGATAAATTATATATATTCTTTTGAACTTAATTCAAAACTATGTACAAATTTTTAAGTTAAGTATTTTCCTTGCTTTTCTCATGAATCACACATTGGCTAAAATTTTAATTTAATATCTCGAAATACCTTAAAAATTAAACTTACACATATTTGAAAAATCGTGTATTCGAATTTTCTACAAAATGCAACTACTTTCGTAACTTAACTAAAATTTTTTTAGTTTTCACAACTTACCTCTTACTTTACTGGACCCGTATATATTATATTTTGATTGATATTGTTGTTGCACCGCAAGTACTTCCATTTTCATTTAAATTATAAAAAAGAGTATTTGCTTTGCAGAATTAAATTTTATACAAAATTGCTTTCGGTGGTAGCGCTCGCTGCTTCTGCGGTTTTACACTTTACGCGCAGGCCTTTTCTCTATTCCGACTGACGACTGTTTTGTTGTTTTAAGGAGGAAGCTTTCAGTCGAAACCACACTGGTTGTATGTATGTATGTATGTATATATATCACTTTTGCGAAGGTTTTCGTTCAGTTCTTTGATTTTTCAAAAATTATAAATTTTTTGAAAAAAGTTCTGCTTTAACCTCGCCTTGCCTTTGCTATGTATGTATGTATGTATATCACAATTTGCTGAATTTCCGTTTTTTATTAAGTTGTTGGATTGCTTGCTGCTGCATCGGAAAATTAGCGTGTGTGCCTTCCAATGCCGTTTATCTTTTTTAAATTGATTAAATTAACATTTAATTTGTAGTTTGAAATCACAGCACTTGATTCTGCTTTTACTTTAACTCTTTATTGTTAAATTATCACTTAAATGGCGTTGGTCCGTTTCAGCTTGGTTGATAAAATTTTAAATTTTTGCTTTTTCTTAAGATGGCAATTTTATCTGATTTTTATTTTTTTTTGTTAAAATTACAGCGTTCTTTTTGCTTTTATAAAAATAAGTACTAGAACGTAACTTATTTACATAGATAGAATTCTTCTTGAAACAATTTTGTTGTTGTGTCTGCTTGCTTAATTTTACTGCTTGTTTGCTTGTATTAAACTCGCGTTCTTCACACTTTCTACAAATATGTATTTGACTCGCTTCTTTTTTATTCAGTTACTATTCCGTTTCAGATGTGTACCTTTGCAGTGTTTCGAAGCTACTATGCCAAACCGGCTGAACGAGCCGCTTATTTATACTCGCGGTGGTGGTTTGCTCCTGAGTTGATTTTTTCACATTTGCTGCCTGCCTGCCTGTAAGCGCTCACCGTTCACCGCTCACCGCTCACCATTGCTTACAGCTGCACACACAAACATAGTATGTATGTATGTTGTCGCTGCTAGCGACCGGCCACCGCTGATGAGTGCCACTATATGTAAGTATACAATTGGAGGCACGTACACATGGAAGCATGAGCGTTTTCTTATGAGCAAATACATTTGCACATTTTTATGTGTCGTGTAGTAGCTCATTTGCCTCACTCACTCGCACCTTTTCATCGAGCCAACGCTCTTCTTTGTCACCCCACTGAATGAGTTCGTCAGTGAGTTGCCAGAGTGGGGCTGCTGCTAGTTTTTTGCTCTCCACTTTTCATTCGAACAATGTGGCTAAAAAGAGAGAGCTCACTAAATTCTAGTGCAAAGCAAGTATACTCGTATGCATGAATCTCTTCTTCACTTCGGCGCTCCGCACCCCACTCATTTGTTAATTTTCGTCGAGCTGTGCATTGTTGTTGCCGTTGATGTGTGCTCGCCTATAGAATCTGCACAAAAGAATCAGTGCTTTTGTCTTGTAAATCGTTTTAATAGCTACATAAGCACTTACATACCTCATTTACCTATGTACATACAGACATGCACTCATAGATACTCATGTATGTACTAAATATATGTATGTAAGTTCTTAAATATACTCCTATGTCAATGAGGAAGTGCATGTGTATGTTTGAACAGTTCTGTGCTCTTTCATCAGCTGAGACGTTATTCGTTTTGTCCTGAACGGCATGTTCGGCAGCGGAGAGAAGGAAAGAAATGAAAATCAGGTAGACTATCTCGGCTGCACAGTGCACTCAAATGCATTTGCTGATGCAATTATTGTTGGCACCATACGTTGTTTGTGTTGCTATTGTTGGTTTTTGTATGGCGTTGTTGTTGTTGTTGTTTTCCGTGTGTCACTGGTGCAAGGATGATGAAAGTACAATTTAATTTTACAATATCATAGTGACCAGCGGTTGCTTGTGCGGGGCTGTAGGGACGACGAGGTGACAACGCTGATGCATATTGCAGGTAGAAGAGAGCGAGTAATACATTTGAGTATTGCAGTTGGGAGTGTAAAATCGAAATTGAGAGCTTTTTTGCCGGCCCTTTTCTATGCAGTTCGCTCATAAGTTGCGTGTTCATATTGGCCGATATTAAGGCCGGATGGTCGAGGGAGGTTACTGCTTTGCATACAACCCCTAACTCCTCTTTTCGTCGCATAATCCAGCTAGTTTGTGGTAATTTCGCAGCTGAGCTTAATTTCCAAACTGCTTTTCTCGCTTCCACACTTGCTTGCTGGCCACATTAAACCCCAATCGGGCGCCCTCCAACAGCTGTTTCCCCCCATTTTCAGCACTTCAGCACTTTTTTCGTCACTTTTCTTTTTCAATAGACTTTCCAATTCAACTCAATCTATTTCATTTATTTTCAACTGCTCTGCTGTTTTTTCAACCGCTCTCGTTATCAAACTCAACTCTGCTCAGCTGGGGGTTGCATTCTCTTCGCGCTGCGCTTCATCCAGCCAAGCGTTTTGTTTTCTTACCTGTCTCCTGTAACCCTCCCTGTTGGTGAAAAGTGCCGGGGTCTACGTGACTATATTCGCTGAGAGCATTTCCTACTTGTTTCGTCGCTGTCGCTCTCCTCAGTTTGTAGTATATACTTTTCATTATGTACTATATTTACAGCCGGAAAGAGTGTCATCGTTTTAGATGTTTTGTAGCCGCGCGACGGATGAGTACCAACGGACGACGAATGGACGCACGAACGCACGAATAGCACGTCAGCCGAACGACAGTGCAACGGACCGACAAACTTTCGGAGTGACTGAAAATAGGCTAGCAGCGCCTGACTGCTGTTGTATGGCAGACAAATTTTGTGAAAAATTGGAAATGTTTAATAAAATCAAAGGCTGCAATTTTGGTTGCTGTTATAGTTCGATATTCGCTTTGCGACGCCTTTGCCGTATATAACTTTTTAATTTTTTGCTGCTGAATGTAAATACAAACAGGATGCGAAATCAACGAGTTTGAAGGCATAGTGCGGGCGAAAACGAACAATCGTTGCTACAACAGTAATTGCAAAAACAGCGCCGATGAAAAACAAATTTAAATTAAAAATTAAAAAGCAAACATTAAAGTAATTGTGATAATTTAATAAATCGTTATAACGGCAATTACAGAGAGATAGCCAGACGCACGTACACATACGAGTATATATGTAAATACTGATATATAAACATATTTTGACAGACAGACCAATAAAAGACAGGGGAATGAATATTCTTGTGTATTAAACTAGTTAGCACGAATAGAAAAAAAAAAAAATTTTTGGAAAAAACGTAGTGGTTTCGATGACAAGCAAAAAAGTGGTGCACAAAATCGAGGCAGAGAGTGCATACAAACATGTTTTTGTATATACAAAAAAATTTACTTGTCTCACCAAATAAAAGTCGCCTATTTTCAATCGATAAAACAATGATAAAATATTTTTTCTGAAAACGATCTACAAAATGACAAGTTTTGAAATGTCTTAACTTTAGTTTGTATTTCTTTACTCCTATTATCTGAGCATAACAAACCGAAGACCTTTTCTTTTAAAGAATTTGTTTTCTCCAGTCAAAAACTGAGACAAATATTATTTTAGCGAATGTTGAAAAAGTAACAATTTTTTGTTTTTTCTGTTTTCTGTCAGACGTTAGCTCCTCTTTTGTATGTATGCACTCGTATATGCGTGTATTAAAAATACGATTTTTTGTTAGATTACTTTTTTTTAAACATAAAAAGGGCTTGTCGTTGTAAGCAATTTAGTTAGCTATTAAATAACCAATATATGTTTGTCGCAAAATGCTCTGCACTCTACGAGCTTAGAGGACGTAAAAAATTTTAAAAAAATTACGCTCGTATATATTTTCACTAGAATTAACAAATTCGCTATTAGTTATGAATTTTTTCTAAATATGAATTTGTTTATAATTATTAATATTTTATTCTATCTACCAGTCTGCCAAATTATTACTTATAAGAATAAATTGTATGTAATTTCTAATTTTTTGAAAAAAAAAATATTAACTTATTTCTTACTTTCCGGCGAGATCTCTTTTCTTGTGGATGAATGTGAAAAGTTTGAAACGCATGTACATATTAATCAAAACCCGGTTTTTTCTGCAAAATATACTAGCTGTGGACTCTTTAAAATTTTATTGAAAGAAATAACTTTCACTTTTAAAATTTTTTCGCTGTTGCATTCAAAGAAACGCCTTTTGCTGAAAATAACGATTCAGAAAAAGTGCAATATTTCATATACATTTTATTTGTTATTGCCAAATATGTTCTCTCATTCATCTAGAAAATAAGAAAAATGAAAAGTGAGAATAATGTTCAACCTCTTCAGATTCGAGTTAAGGAGGAAACTGGTCAGTGTAGAAAAAAAAATGAAACAGTATTCTTTTGGTGAGATTTTAAGCCCGAAAAAAGCAGTTACAATTTCTGCTTGTTTCCCAAATTTAATCTTCAAATTACGCTGGTCACAATCTCAATGGCAATCCATCGAAAACTTTTTTTAGGCGTAAAGTTAAACAACAAATTTTTTAAATTACTATTAACAGCAGTAAATTCAAAACTGGGAAAGTTAGTTATAAGCAAATAAATTAAAACATATGTAGACCTTCATAAGTAACTCAAAAATGTACTAAGTAATAAATGCAATTTGTGTCTATTTTAGAATTTGAAACGTGAAACATAAATTTTCATATCTTTTCTAGAATTTTCGCAGTTTTTACAAATGCAAACAACTAAACCACATTTACACATAGTCGATACATACATACACACATACATACATGCATACATATTTAAATCCATATACATACATACGCAAGGGGCAACTCCATAAGAGACGAAACACCATAGTGAAGTGAAACGGTCTCTGCTAGATGAATAGGTAAGACCGGTAAGAACGTGCACACAACATCAAGTATGTACATGTATGTATGTATGTATATAGTAATTTCTTAGTTGCAAACCCATGTACATACATATGTATGTATAACTGTGTGTGTGTGAATATGTGCTGCAGAACCGGCAAACAGTTGACGCTCACAGGCAATGAAATTTCCAGAAATTTTCCATTGCCACAAAGCAAAAACAGAAAATAAATAGATTTGAAGTAGATAAATAAAATAAATTGGTAGCGGCAAAGGTGAGGAGGGTTTAAGTGGTAGAACCGGGGAGTCAGTCGGAGAGTTAGAGTCAGCACAAATAAACATGCATGCAAGAGTTGCATGCTTCACCGTACAAGTAAAAAATGCAAATATGTATGTTTGTATGTATGTAAACAAATAAATACAAATTGAAGTATACTTTGAATATCATATCGACATATGTACATACGTATGTACATACGAGTATGTAATATGTATGTATGTAAATGGAAGCACGGTATAACCGACGTTGGAGACAGAAGCGAAGCGGGCGAGCAGGCGATTCAAGTCAATGGCAAAACAAAGATTTGGCAGTTGTCTTCGGAGTTGGAATGAAATGCGCGTAAGGCGTAAAAAACAGGAGCTTGGCATAAAGAGTTAATTTTTTTTTAAATAAAAAAAAAGTTGTCCCCTTAAGACTTCTTGGATATAATCAACTTGTGGCAAGTACGCAAACGTCAGCGCTTCGACCAAACACAACGTACTCAAATCATACTTACGAACACATATGTCTATATGTATATTCACACACACACACATACATATATATTTAGTTCATGTAAATACAAAAAAAAATACTATGTAGAACAATTTATATACAAACACACACACACGTAGATATCGTGGCACTGTGCATTTGTGCAGCAACCGGCTTCTTCGTGAATTTTTGTTATTCAAGAAATATAAAACAAGTCGCGGTTGCTGCAACAAAGCGCTCGTTCAGTCAGCCGGTCGCTGAATTTTTCTTGCGTTTTTACAATCAGCTGCAGTATGGCAATCAGCTGGATCTGAGAGCAAAACGTAGGATGTTACAATTCCAAAAACTTATTGACCAATAAGAAAAAGGGAAATTTATTTAATGAATTAATTTAGTTTTATGACATTATTTACATGCATTCACATCCTCCTCACAAGGTAGCTGCGATTTATTTAAAACAACTTGAAAAAAATTGCTCAAACACGTTTTTGAAAACATGTCTAGATTTGTATGAAAGTCGTATTTTGAAATATTTTCTGCACAAATAAAAATTAAATTTTAAATTTTTCCTAATACATACATATGTACATACATAGATATGTATGCACCGATGTGTGCTCTGCTGTGCCTAAATTAAAATGTACTCAATTTTAACGTCAAACTAAGCGCTCACAAAATGCTCTTCAAGTTTTCTCCACAACATATTTACTCGTTAAAAAATTTTGTTTTCCTCATCAATTGCCATTCAAGAGTATTTTTTTTTATGAGTCGCTAAATTTATTCTCTTCAGTGTTGTAAAACAACTCAAACTCACACTCAAATAATTGGCGCATGTCGCATCGTTCCGACACTGAAATTCACTCAACTGCGCTCATCTCTTTGTGTTCCAAAAGTAGCACTTTCTTGAGTATATTTGTACCCTCTGCCGCTCTATCTCAAGAAAAAAATCACTCACCATTTTTACTTTCACAGCTGTTTTTGCTTTCCTACGAAAGGTAGCACACCCCACACCCATCGGCTTGCCTCTTGCTCTTGTTCATGAATTCATGTTCATTCATTCTGCTAGTTTTCACAGCAGCATATTTCGTATCCTGTTTTTTATGATTTCAAATGTCTCCCGCATAGCCGCCAGATTTCTGTTAAGCTCACAATGGCATTTACGGCCGATTGTGCTTGCAATTTTAGATGTACAGAAGTGTTTTATATAAATAAATATATTTATATATATGTACTGGTATATAATATAAAGTCTCCGTCATAAGCCAGCTTCGGGGTTAGCCCAGAGCGAAATATGTCATTGGGAGTGAATCGAAATCGATAAACTAAAATAAAATGCTTTAAAAAATCAATAGACTGAGGAAGAGTTTAGAGAAATCCTAAGGGTAACATAAAAGACTACGATAGTCATATCCTATCTATTGGTAATTATTAATCTCTTACCACCTCCTGATGCAACGAAATTCAGTACGTGAAACCTAGAACTCTTTGATGGGTTTGAAAAAAGCTTTGAGGTGATCGCAGATATGAGTTTTGTAAAACAAACTCTTCTCTTAACGATGTCTTTCTGCGTAATGTGCACCAGCGGCAAATTTGCATGTCACTTGCTTTTTAATAAAGTAGTATGTGATAATGGTGCTATGATAATTTGCGATAGGAATGTTATTATATCTCTGTTCTCAATTGATTTTTTCCGTGAATCAATAACGATGTTCCCAGAGGTTTTATGAACGAAAAACTTTAATACCCTTATTTTGTATGTATGGTGATTAGCAAGATACTACCCTACAAGAACATGCTGACAGAATTACCAATGCACAGACTGTCAGCTTACCGGTAAAATGACTGCCATGATGCTTGCCAAAAAGAGACACTCGGGACGCTACGCTTACCATGGTTGCATACTCGTATATGCGAGAATGAAACAACGAAGTTTTCATGTTTATCTTTACTGACCTTAAGATGACTGAACTATTTTACGTTGTCATTTACAAGAGACAATGACAATTTAAGCTAATTTCGCATATGCGAGAAAGAAACATACAATAAATTAATAGAAGTTTTGTAAATGGCGCGCAGTATTCGGAAAACTCTGAAGTGTATTGTAGCGAAAACTTTTAAATCGTTGTGTTTGTATAAAAGTTAAGTTTTAAATAAAAAAATGTAGCTTTTCTAAATGCTAATTATAAAGAAAAGGGATTTATTAATCTAATATAAAACATGAAAAAGCTCTGCGCAAAAATACTGATGGAGTAGCCGTAGTTTGTCTGGCCAGCGATATTTTTTTCTGGACGGATGAAGGAGCCTTACGCAGAAAGCAGTTTTGCTCAAAAATAGTTCATCAAAAATATATATGTATGTATGTATATATTTTTTTTAACAAGATTTAAGTTATTAGATTGTAGTAAATCAATAAAATTTAATTGAAAAAATAAAAAAAAACTTGTTTATTAAATCAAACAGAAAAGGAAATATCATTTGTTGTAGGTTTAAAGGAATATTTTTACTACTGATGATTTTTTAGGGAGCATTGACCCAGTAAAAAGAACGAAAGTGAGCAGTAGAGCTATATGTTTGTCTATACGGTAATATTAATGTGTTAGAGTGAAATACAATATCACAACATTTGTTGACACCAACTTTTACATAGTGGCCCTAAGAAACTGATAGCACCTTTGTTCTAAGTGCTGACTGGCACTGTTCTTGTATGGTAGTAGACGCTATGCAACCGTATATTAAAATTTCATTACGTATGATAACCCGCTACTGGCGATCGGCTACTCAATGAAAGTAAATGTTTCACTTTTGAAACGATCTTTATATTTTTTATGTTAAATTTCATTTATACTTGAACAAAGTTGCCTATAACTTGAAAATGTTCCTGTCAAAAAAGTTAAATCTGCTATAAAATAAGATACTTAGATCATAAAACGAATAAAAGTTTTAGTAGCCGAGGCTAGTAGACCGGCAACTATACATATATTAGTCTCCATATATACATAACAGGGGCATAAAACTCGTAAACTCGCCAAACCTCTACGTAAATAATTATTGAAAACGAACGAGATCATTAACTGACTGCACCTTCTAGTTTATTCTTGAAAAATGCGAGTAGCATCATGTTTTTTGAGGACTCCTTGTTTTTTTAAATTGATTTTATTTAGTTTATACAAAAACACATGTGCAAACATATTCAAGAACCAATTTGTAGTCCCCTCCAATGGCAAAGGAACCACTAAGCGTATGTGCATGTATGTATGTATGTCTTTTAATATTTCGAAATACATACACGGCTATTTATGTATTACAAATGCATACATATGTATCTACTTATTTATATTTTATGTAGTGCATGCTCACAGAACTGAGGAAGCAGGGCTTGTGCCGCCATTGCCTCTCCTGCACAGCCTTAGTCGTCTACACTTTAACTTCGTTTCCCTTTTCAACCTTTTTTTTTATCACTAAAAATTGTTGTTTTGCAACTTAAAATTTTTTTATTTTTCTTCATTTTCTTTTGCTGGCTCGCCGTAACTTGACTCCAACCATAGCGGGACGAACAGCTGAGCAGGGGGCTGAGCTCAACTCAGCTTGTGGTAATCATATGTTTTTCGTAACACCAGCGAAGGCAGACGTATGTACATACATACATACATACATGTATAGACAACACGATACACAGATATAGTTCCATATGTTTTTTTATGAGCATGTAGAGAATATGAGTATCTTTAGGTCGATATGAAAGTATGTATGTATGTATGTATGTATGCAGTAATGTATATGTACATACTTATGTATGTAGCTGAAGTGTGTGCTGTTCAAATTTCTGCCTGCACTTCAGCACTGTTTTTTATTATATATTTTTTTTTCTATTATTGCTATTGTTATTCTCGTAGTTGTTGTTGGTGTTTAGTGTCGTGGCTCATATTTATTTGTTCACGACTTTTTCTGCTGCTCGTACTTCTTCGCCTCCCTCCTACACCGCTTTCGCCATAGTCGGTATTTGTATACAGACTTGTAAAGGTACGTTTGAATGTACGTACATACATATGTACATATGTCTATGTGTTGTATAGTACGTCTTCATGCTAAGTTTATGTATGAAACCAGTTCCAGCTGAGCTAAGCAGGATGACAATGAAGAATACACATGTTTTCCTCTGTCGTCTCTACATCGCCTCTACACCGACTTCTTGGAGAATGATGCAATTATGGCTACCAAACCGCACTGGCTGACAACGAGCTGGCAACCCCTCTGACGGTGCATGTTTGTGCATGTTTTGCGTCGGATTTCTGGCGCAGGTTCCTGTTCGTGTTCTCTTCCTTTCCTTTTGTCTTTTAATTTGTTTTTGCACTTGCCGCATAGCCCCCTTTGTATACACACACACATACATCCATACATACACAAGCGCAATACACCGATTTATCACCGCTGATCGCCAACTTATCAATACAGAAATCAATCGCTTTGCTAAACCTGCTGCCATGGCTTGACGCGCCGATATTTCACATTTTGATTATCGAATTATACGTGCAATTTCCACAGATCTGCCAGGAGTGTTCTAGAATTTGGACAAATCGAGCGGCCATACAAGGCAACCTGCATTTGCAACATACACAGCTTGGCTCGCTGCTCTGGGATGCTGTTGCTAGGTCGCCTAAGCACTTTTCCAGGCAGCCGCAAGCGATCGATTGCCTGAATGGTAAATACAAACAGAAAGGTTGGCTGGCTGGCTGGCTGGCTGGCTGGCTGACTGGCTGGCTGACTGACCGTCACATGGGTACTTAAACGTTTACGTGCACTTTTATAGTTCAAAATACATACATACATAACATACACGTATTTGTGTTTGCACAATTGCGTGTGTATGTGTGTGTGTGTGATGTCATACCTGCTTTGCTTTGCTGTTATCGATCGCGCGACTTTTGCTCTTTTTTACTTTTTTAAACGATTTTTTTTTTCTTTTTATTTCTCTTTTAGCTCACGTTGGCCGCTAATATTTACCCATTGCTCGGCAAGATTTAATATGCTGACGAAATACGATCTGATTATTGGTTTAACTTTGTTTTTTTCTTCTGGCTCCCTTGTACATTTTACGAGTAACATATGAAATACAAAGAAGTAAACGTTTGAGTGACGTGTCGCCAGAAGGCTGATTTCAATTTTAGTATCACAAAGAGGCTTCTTGTAAAATTCATGTTTTTTTTTTCAACAGAAAATAGTTTTAGGGTTGTGCAGGATTCATGCAAGCCAATGCTGTGGTTTGATTTCTTGTTGATATTCTTACCTGATATTTCCAAGTTGGATGACGGGAGTAATGTAGCAGGTGAATTCGAAACATTTTTCATCAAAAGTCTGCCCATCGAAATTTCCGCTCGCGAATGAATGTGTTAAAATGCGAGTAAGTACTAAATATATTGCATTTCGTAAAGCCAGTCAATACTAAGGGCACAAGGTTGTAGGTTCCTTCATGTAACCGACTTAGAAAACTAAGAGTCCATTTCGGATAAACTCCTGTAGACTCCTTGAAATACCTAAAGAGGACTACACAGCTCGTAATTTTAACGAATTCGTATCGTCCACATTGTATAATTTTCAGAACGAGCTAAAGAGATTAACCCCTGAACTCCTTTCTTGAGCTGGAAATAAAATCTGATTCGGGGACTACGTGCACCTGATATGTGAAAAACTAAGGCATTATTTGTTCAAATAAAATTCTACAACTTTTCTAACCATAAACAAGATGGCATTCATATCTAGTGTAAGTAAATAAACGGCGATAATTAGTACTAAAAACTTTTGGTTGATTAATTTAAAAAAATATCACGCCGATTCTCTTTTTCCTGTTCGATCTAATGTACCTACTTATGTTGATATATTTCTTTATAAATTTATATTTTCGTCGGACAGCATTTGAAGAAAGTAATTAAGTGTTAATAAATCTTAATATGATTACTAAAGAATATCGACACTCGACATAAAATCGTGTACATTTTCACAATAAAATTCTATGACTAAACAAGAAAGTTTTCTTTAACTTAAATTGAATGACTATCGTCGGTTCCTGAATCTTAAAAATTCATTCAGTCTCGCTGCTGAATGATTTCCACAATTCTTAGAATTTCACAATAAAACAGCGTGAATGTCGCAAAACACTTTTATTCGCAAGAATTTCACCACTTACTACGCGATTTCCATGCGATTTCTCACGCCTTCGAAAAGCGCAACTTTGAAACATTCAACGTTGTTGCCAAGTCAAAATGTCGAGAGTGTACATGTTCTACACACACATGCAAACATATGTACGAGTACATTTCGTATGTAGATGTCTATCATTCACATTTTACATTTGCAACACATATGTATGAGGATGTATGTGTATGTATGTAGTTGCTCTTAGTCACACGGACGCACTTTAATCGCCATGCGTTGAATGAAGTTGACAACAGCCGAATAAATACTTAAATACGTACTTAGCACCCAACCTCAAGGTCTCCCAAATGCGCCCTTACTTATGGCATCAAGGTAGTAGACACGTGCATACATACATACATACATATGTACATAGAAACTCGTATTGTACTTGTTGGTGGCTTAGTCATTAACGTTTCTATTATGTACATATGTACATATATGAAATACAAATGATAGACAAGAAAATATTCGCGTATATTCCCGAGACTATGTAAATAAATATACTCGTAAATGCCATTGTACAGAGTCTAAATATTATTCTGAACTTTTTTTTGTGAAATACCCAAAGCGCACAGCTGATTAAACAAATGTGTTACATACATGTGTACTTACATATCTATAAATTGTGGGTATGTGCATACATACTAGGCATGTCAATACCGGGATTCCGGCCTTTTTTAACTACCAAATATCCCGGCATAAGTCTATTAAAATTCCGGAATTGTAGAAAACAGTGAATTTTTTAAATTTTGTATCATTCTTAAAAATTCCTCTTTCAAGGGCAAAACAAAGCCTTTAGAGAGTTCACAATCGACATATAACACTGCTTGTTAACTCCCTTCAGGCTTTGTCTTTGGTTCTTGACATTATAAATGAGTTGGAGAATATCCCACTCGAGTATGAAATGAGCCTCACTAAGTATGAAAGCGATGTTAATAGAACTAACGACGAGTTGTTTGAAGTCGATAAGGCAGAAAGTCTCAAAGATAAATTGCATCAAGTTTAAACGAGCAGCTCGTAATTGTCCAAGAATCGAAAAGCATACTTTTTATCAGAACGCTTGGTAAAAGAAATTGTTAGTTTCTGTAATGAGACGATAAAAAATATGTCATACATAGAGCATTTCACTTATTGTCGACAATCCAACCAACGAGTGTTGAGTCGATGCTTTTCCACTGCAGATTTTCAATGCAACACATTTAGGTCCAGGTTTGAGAATAGCACATTTGACGCTTTTATTTCTTTGAGATTTCAGTTTGATCAAAATAAGAAATAATACTGCTTCGCTCAAAATGGGAATGGGTGATGTATTTTTTTTTTACTTGAAGAATTTCTTTTTTAACTAAATAATAATATATTAATATTTAATATTGGTCTCAAACAGTGTTTAAAAATAATTTAATTTTCTGTTGGTGCATTTGCATATTTATAATTGTACTTGAAGCAGGCGCGTATACAGGGGGGTTTTGGAGGTCCGGACCCCCCAAAATATTAAAACCTTAAATGTATGTAACAGTTCATCTATCATGATTTGCTACAAAAATATTTTTGGACCCTTCCGCCCCTGAATGGTAATATACATTTTTGTGTATGTATGTAAAATGTTACGTTTATTTCCTTTTTTCTTGCAAATACTAATAATTAATTACAGATGATTTTCAACAAATCGTTCTTCTTTTTTATGTTAATGATATTTTGTATAATCCTATAATACAACGATTACAGACGTGTTCCATTTTTGGCAAATTAAAAATTACGAGTCAAAACTTCGTGAAATTTGGGATTCGGGGATTGTTATCAGATCTCGAAAATCCCGGTATAAAGAAAATGTCAAAAATTTAAATCCCTAGTACTTACACCTATGCGAATACAAGGGTGAGTAATATTTAACGCAATGTAGTACTTAGTAGACTTGCCGGTGCACATTTCCATTCAAAGCGAAGCTATTTAAATATATTTAGTACATACAAACTTACTTCAGTCGATATAATTTGATATGCGCGTAAAACCTGTGGTGTAATTGGGAAGAGTTTCAAATGAGTAATCCTTTATGCATTATTTTAATCGTAATTACCTCCTAAGTTCCACTTGTTACAAAGCAAATGTTCGATATTAGCAAACCGTGCCAGATGTGGAAATAAAAACTCGACGGCATTAAAGGATACAATTTTAGGGAAAATTTACAAAATTATAGGAAAATTAAAAAGCTTAAAAGTATAAACGGAACATGTTGAAACTAATTTTACGACACATATATTGCTTTCATTTTCTAAGAAATTTTGAACAAACCTAATAAATGCTCTGGATATTTTTCTACTATTTTGTGTATTATTTGCAATTATTGTAAACGTATTTGGAAACTTAAAGAATTTATTGTCACAATTACACTAAATACATAAATTAGTTAATAACGCTGGATATTGTAACGTAAAGATAATCTATTTGATTTGCTTTGCTTTGTTCGACAACTTTTTTTATTCGCTACTTTATGATGTAATGCGACATATCAATATTCTAACCAATATGCCAATCACTGGCGTAGCTAAGATAATGAGCGCCCGGGGCAAAGAACATATCATTTTTTATGATGTTGCAACCGATAAGATCTGCAAGAATAACAAAGAATCAATGTCGTCGCATTTTTCTAATCGTTTCGCAATAATCGCTTTTATTCAAGTCAATTGCACACGATTGTGAATATCTAGATAAATTGTATCAGTATCTACGAGTACATATTACAGTGTTATACAGTTGACAAATTATAATTTATATATATAAATTATAAATAATAATTATTAAAGGTAAATTTTTTATAATGCCGTTCGGTGGGGCAAAACCCATGGTTATCCAATCTCGATAACCGAAATAATACTCATTTCTTGTTAGACAGAGGGAGACGTTTAGAATACCAAAACACTCACACTGCAAATCATTTTGCTCCAAATTTCATAACTAAATTTGTCATACACTGCTATTTTTAGATATAACTCAAACCCGAAAGCCGCAAAGAATATAAATAAGCAGAAAACAAACAAACTTAACCCTTATGTTAGTAAACAATTTTACTGACGTCTTTTTATCAACCGGGTACCCACAGATCTAAAAATTAAAAATTTTGTTTATTTCATTGAAAAAAAAAAAAAAATTCTAAACATTTTTCTCCTAAAATATCAATAGTTAGTGATGCATTCAGATGCATCAGTTAGTGACGACGCTAAACAGAAGCCAGAAATTATAAATAAGTGTATAGCTGGCGTTGACACAATGGACCAAATGGTCCGAAGATACACAAGCCAACGAAGATGGCCAATGGCAATGTTCTTTAACATGCTAGAGATTTCTTCACTTGCTTCATACATTAGTTATTATAAAAAAAATAATAAAATGATCGTTAAAAAAAACGACAGAACGTCGTCAATTTATGCGGAATCTAAGTGAAGAATTAGCATAGCCGATGATTGAACACCGCACGGTGAATCCTCAAGTAATGCGTTGCTACTCAACGAAGATTGATCTTGAAAGTATTTTAGGGCATGCGCTAGCGGAAGCAATGAAGGTAAATCCTGGTCCTGTGTTTCCAAGGGATAAAACATAAAAGACAGCAAAAGACTCGTAAGAGCTGTGCCAATTGTAACCAGCCAGTATGTGACGAGCATTGGATAAACAGTAAACATTGTGTAAAATGTAAGGTTTACACTTTTTAATTATTAAAAAACATGTAACATTTCTTTGTTTTTTTAAATAAAATTTGGTTGCATCTATTTAAAAATATCGTTTTCAATTCAGTTTCAATATTTTCTACTGTGGATACCCGGATAACCGGTTGCTAATGCGGCGATTACTGAAATTAAAGCTTATTTACAAAAAAAAAAAAAAATCAATTAAGTGCACTCAGAACTAGCTTTCTTATAAGCTAAAAAACGATGATTCGAGTGCTTTGAATAAAATATTGAATCTTCCTTTAACTATTTATACAAATACACCGCGATGGGTACCCGGGTACCCGGTTACTAACGTAAGAGTTAACCTTTAAGAATAATTTTAAAATTTAAATTTATTTATAAGCTAATACTTATAGAAATTTTGTTGACCAAAATATAAACCTTCATTTTTGAATTTTGATATCAAAAACTAGCAATAAAACTAGAAATGAAGTGCCTACAAAACTGCATACTCGAAATATTTCTAAAAAGTCTGATTACAAATTTACATGACATTACTGCGCAAAGTTTGAAATTTGAATTTAAAAGTATTTTTTTTTATAGAATGAACTAAATAGTTATTTAAAAAAGTATTTACTACTTAAAATTTGTGAATATGTGGCGAGTGAAAAATGTTTAAATCGGTTGTACATATGTTATCATTTACTATATGGTGAAACAAGGTACTGTTCTAAAACCACTCAGGTGAAAGGAAAAATTATCAAATTAAATCACGAATTACCGCAGCAGTTTAAAATAATTATAATCAAGCACATTATGTCTTATTCAAATTTCATTTTCTAAAAGCAGATAATTTTTTTGTTTTTATCTTTGATTTGCTACCTTATACTTCAAAGGATTCTTATCTACAAAAACTTTCTATTTGATCTACATCGCAGAAAATACCGCAGAGAGTATTTCATCTGTTAACCAAACTGTGTATACCATTTACAAACAGCAGGCGCCTAAAGTCAAGCAATTTTCCTATAACCCTTTTGGAAAATAACCCGCATTTATGCTAGGAATGTTGCCAGAACAGGGCGTTGTCGGTGTACAATCCACCTTTGTACTCTCTGTGTACTCAAGTTTATTGTTATTTATTTACTTGGGACTACATATTTTCCATCCATGCGTGAATTTCCCGCATCACTTACAAGAATCCGCACTTGAGGTGTTCACACTTAGCAAATACCATACATATGTTATATGTAAGTACGAGTAGATACGAGTACATATGCACTTACTTATGTAGATAACATATACATATGTACCTACGTATGTAAGTGCGATTTCATGCTTCACAACTTAATACCGTCACTAATCCGATTAAAATTACCCGTAAACTCTAAGGCACCCTGTGCCTGTATATTATGCAGGAAAAACAAATCGAAAATTCCGGTAGCGGAGTAAACACGGCGTGGTAAGGAAATCGTCACGTACTTGGCTGAAAATACATGAGTACTCGTATATGTACATACATATGCGCACACAACTTATACCACAATAATAGATAAATATGTAAGATACTGACAAGTTCTTGTTACTTACAAATATACACAAATTTCATAGGAATTTCAAACTTGTTTCAAAATTAAAAAAAAAGAAACAATTTTCAAATAGCGTTTTTAGTATAAACATATATTATACGGCCGCTGTGGTCAAGTGGGTAGCGATGCGTGCTATAACTCGATATGCCGCCGAGTTCGAGGTTCGAATTTCAACCAGGCCAAGTAAAATCTTAATCAGAGAAACAGTTTTTTTCTAATGGCGGTCACCCCTCGGCAGGCAATGGCAAATGTCCGAGGGTATTTCGGCCATGAAAAATCTTCTCACAAAATACATCTGCCGTTCGCAGTCGGCACAAAATTGTAGGCCCCTCCACACGTGGAAAATAATAAAGACGCACACCACAAATGGTAGGAAAAGCTCGGCCAAACACTGTGCTATTTATATAGTGTAAGCGCCAAACTATTATTATTATTATTAGTATATGGAAGTTTAAATAGTATGCTTCCATTCCATTTATTTTATCGAAGAAAACCAAAAAATTTTCCGATAATTAAAAAAAAATTCTGAACAAAACGTTGTTTTTAATAATTATTTGAAAACTTCTTAATTTTTCCTGTTTCTAGTAATTTGGTCATAGGTGTGCATATGTATGTATATATGTTACTTATGAGTGCGATGTCTACAGACTAAATACGAACACACATGGACACATACTTATGTACGCTCACCAAGGGTCACGTACAACAGATGCATATACATATACATACATATTTACATACACACATGCTTAAGTTGCATAAAATTACTCTAAGTTCCCACTTCGTTATTCTTCCCTTAAGACTACCGACACTTCGGTAAGTTTTGGGACGTTGTTTCTTTTTTTTTTTTGTGTTATAAAATTATGAAATTACCAACAATTTTGATGCGTGCATGCGGTTATCACACAAATTATTATGCACACTAATGGACTGGTCTGGTGGTGCCTCATATTTTTCCGAACATGCCGCATTTATGGTCACACATTAATTAACAACAGCCGCCGACGTGTTACAGCCAGTCGGTCAGCGGCGCAGACGTAGCGGAAATCTTACAATGATGGCTCATACTCGTATTTTCGTATGTGTACATTCCGTTCGGTTGTGATCCTTTACAGGATACAACGCCGTAATCTGATGGCTCTTCAGTACTCTACCAAATATGTATGTATGTACATACCTGTACTCGGCTTCCGGCAGGTAGTGTAGGCAAGCGGCTAGACCGCAAAGAAATGTGAAGCGTCATGTTTATATAAATAGGCAATGTGTATGGCTTTAACATAGACACATAAAATATACATCAATGAATATACATACAGACATTCGTCCGAAAGCAATTACACTCATGTCTCGCCAAAATCTCAGCTCTTAAAGTTAATTGTGTCGGCTATTTTAGTGGTAGAGGCCGACGTTAATCGATTGGCAAGCGCTGACGCCTATAAACCTCATTGTCAGCGCTATTGAAGAATTCGCCATTGTGCTGGTTTGCAATGGTCGCGCCTTTTAAATTAAACAAACTCGGCGAAAATGCAAAATATTTCGTGAGAATAACGCGTTTGTGTTAGAGGACAGGCAGCAAGGACAAAGGAATCGAGCGGCGACTAATACACCGACGGCGCGGTAAGAGTACCACTTGACAATTACTCAAGTATTTATTATTTTAGGTACAAAATTGTGATTTAACTTTTTGAAAAAAATACATAGAAGTCAATCGCTTTGGACATAACAATAGCAGCGTACCCAAGTTAATTACGGCCTGAGTGCTAGGCTAATGGCAATTGTCTGTTGTAGTGCAGTTGTGTTGCGAGGCGCCCATGTGGCGGCTTTATCTTCGCTCAATCACTAAACTACATACGTCTTTGCCGTCTCAAAGGGCTCATTATTAATTAGTAAGTCTCCTTAATTAAATAGCCCTTTTAATACAGGTCAGCAAGGATTTCGTCGCATTCTATGCTCATTAAAGGAATACGAAATGTTTCAATACACCACAATCGAATCGTGTATTCTAATGACAGTTTTGCTACAAGATAGTCGCATTTGTAATGACTTTGAAGCAGCTAATAACTATTAGTGAATTGCTGGGGATTATACCATAGTTAATGAATTTAAATTCTACTGAGGAATCATTAAAGCGGTTAACTTAGTTGGCATTGCAAGTATATATCGTCGGTGCTAATGTAGTATGTTCTCTGGAAAAATAGTATATTTCTCCCCTCTGTTGAAAAAACGATCGCTTTCTTGTTCCTAAATACGAGTACGAAAACATTTTCATAGATTTTGTTTACATACAAATAATATCTATATATATAATTTTGGCGCGTACACTATATAGCTCAGTGTTTGGCAGAGCTTCTCCTACCATTTGTGGTGTGCGTCTTTATATTATACCACAAAATGGAGGGACCTACAGTTTTGTGCCGACTCCGAACGGCAGATTTATTTAATGAGAAGCTTTTTCATGGCAGAAATACCCTCGGAGGTTTGCCATTGCCTGCCGAGGGGTGACCGCTATTAGAAAAAACTTTTTTCTATTATTAAGATTTTGCTTGCCCTGACTGAGATTCGAACCTCGAACTCACCGGCATATCGAGTTATAGCCCGCACCGCTACCAACTCGACCACAGTGGCCACATAAACATGGCCATGGACAAATAATATCTACTCCACGAAAAATACATATTGAAGTTTTTTCTCGCTGCTCTAAAATCTATTTTTGTTTGCTGTCGAAAAAGTCGAAAGTAACTGGCTGAGATTTTGTTAAAAAAACTTGAAAAAATTTGTTTTGATCGCGAAACTGATCCATAGAACATATCTATGTGACAGACCAATGTTATTAGTTTCTATAACTCTTTGGCTTATAAATTAAAATTGTTCTCATTTCAGATTGTTGACGCTTTCTGAAACGCATTTCTTGGCTGGATAATTAAAATTTTTGCCAGATTTATCTGAATACTCTTGGTGAACATGCGTTCTGTCTGTTTGGCATTTAATCTGCTCATCCTCAATAATGTCTTTATATAACCTACCTTTACGGATTTAAACTAAAACAAAAAAATGTGTGTTGGTTCACCAACACAAGTGTCAACCCTTATACAATATGCAAAGACCCAGCTATTAAATGGAAATATGAGAACTCTCAACAATTACGTTTGCTACTTAGTAGAGATTACGTTATCACTATCGCATTTACTCATGCTGACCTCTTGATACTCGTATTTGGTATGCATACTCGCTTACAAATATCGACACTTTCCTCGCAGCTTCATTAACTTAGGAGATAATAAATTTGAAAATAGAGTAGAAAGGTTGTTATCAGTTCACTAGTGCGAGCAGTGATAGGCTCAAGGCTTTGCATTAAGCCAGGCATCCAACATGTTTGAGAGAGGATTAACATGTTTGCGATATGAAATCATTTTAATCTAGTTCGATCGGCTCGAACAAAATTTCGAATTATAAGCAATTTAAGTGGAATGTATGTATAAAGAAATTAAAAAAGTAAATTAAATAAAAACAATGTAGCCTGATGTAAATTGTGTGTGGATGGTAGAATGAAATTGTTGGTATGTATTCGAAATTTTTCGAAAATAACGTGAAACGTAATATTTAAGTTATGTATTTATAAAACTAAATAAAAATAAAAAAATTTAACAAAAAAATGATTTCCCATACCGGGAATCGAACCCGGGCCTTCTGGGTGAAAGCCAGATATCCTAGCCACTAGACCATATGGGATATAATAATACCGCTGGCATTCTTCTATCTTGAAAAGTATGTACATACGTACAATAAACAAAAACACCCGAATATAAATATGTGTTTGTATGTATGTATGTATAAATTATAATGTACACACCGAGGTATTTTTGTACTAATAAATATAAACACACATTTAAAAAGAAAAATTCGATGCAAAAATAAAATGTTTATGTGTATGATGACGAATAAAAAAGTATACTCCATAAAAAATTTAAGAAAAAAACATTTTAAGAAATTTTTAAATTTTTAAATTTTACAAATCTACTTATAAGTACGTAGCAGTTGATAAAAAAAAATTAGTTTTTTTTTTCGAAAAGAATACATTTTTTGTGAAACAAGCATTTTTGTGGAACACATTTGTTTTTCGTTATCATACCACAATATTGTTCAAGTGGCAACGCCGAACAGTGATTATGCGCTGAGCTTGTCATCAAACGTGTATGACAACTTGTAGCACGTCTTATCACAGAATTTAGTATATTTTTTACTTTCCAAGTGTAAAGATAATCTTCAAATAAATAAGCGGATGTGATGACTTCGGATCTGCAAAGTGTTTCTTGTCTTGGTGGCGGCGTACAATTCTGGAAGGATTTCATACAAATCTATCAGGATTCGCCAGCGCTTTGGGATACAAGGAGTATGGCCTACAAGAAGCCTTACCTCAAACGCGAGGCCTATTCCAGACTGCGTGATAAGCTACGCGAAATCGATCCGAATGTGCAAGTCGACTATATAAAACGCCGCATTAACGGCCTGAGGTCTTGCTATAGGCGCGAGCTGCGTCGCATACAGGAGAGCAAACGAAAAGGCGATGACTTGTATAGACCGACTTTGTTCTACTTCAAGGAGATGCAATTTCTTGATGCTGTGCTCGATATTGATCTCGAACGTGATGCGCGTGAGGGGAAAGTGAGTGAAGTGTTTTTTTTTTTTTTTTTTAATAACCTTAGGCTTTAAATATTATATATTTTTTTCATTATCTAAAGGTGGAAAGGCGTGGTCGCAAGCCATTTGCAAAAAACATTAAAAAACCCACCAAAAAAGTTATACAAAATGATTCATCCACCAGTTCTGACTCAGACAATGCCAGCAGCGATCAGTCATCAACATCCTCAGCATCTTCATCGGCAACATACCAACAACAGGAGCAATCAGCCAACACATCGACTGCCACTATCAACAGCGGGCCGCCACACTGCACCAACGGCACCACCATACTCTTCACAACAACACCTACAATCTCGCACAGCAGCACAGTATCAGCGCCTGCTTCAATACCTTGGCTCTCATTGGAGGCCCAGACTTTGGGTGCTAGTTGGGTGGCTCTCTATCATCGCTTGGAACGCGAGCAACAACTGTATGCGAATAAAGCCATAATGGAGGTGCTGTACCAGGGCGCGTTGGGCCGTCTAAGTGCCGACTCATATAAAGCGCTGGAGCGTGACATGAGCAACAATTTTCTGGACGATCATCGCATCATGGACGCGATCAATGAGGAGTTGGCGACTGATTTTATAAGCAAAGCGGATGTCGAAAGTTTAATATAGGATAATACTTAGCAAGTACGTTTTAGTTTTCTATTTCACTCTAATCTATTATTTTGGATCTTTGACACGACAACGTATATGTGTAGATAAATATAATCAATTTTGTATAATTGTGTTTTTAGGCAAAATGAAAAACTAAAAATAACTCACATGTATTTTGTAATGCCCAACTTGTAAATTATGTTCATTGTTCATTATTCCTTTCATTCGGGTATGAAGATAAGCAATGCAGAAATTGTCACTTTAGAAATTAGCTAAATCGTGTTGTGAAATCAAACAACGAAAAGGTTCAAAAATAGATTCAGTTTATTTAATACAAATCCCTTTAGCTTCGATCGTCGGTTGAATCCTCTTACACTTCTTTGACTTTTTATCGCACATTTTTATCTTGGTTTCTTGTTGCTGTTGTTTGTTATTTGTTGTTTATTTATATAAATAAACACTTTTCAGGTGCATGTAAAAAAAAATATATACATCCATTGATGGACTCACCGGCTTGCTCGTATGTGTGTGTGCGAGACACATTGTTTTTGCACCTCGCTCAGCTGTGCTGTAGCATCTGTACTCTATTCAAATGCCTGTGATGGACCGTTTTCCGGAAATGCGCTCAGCTGTGTTTTTCTCCGTTAGCTATTATCAGCCGGTAGTCACTGTTACTTTTCGCAGATATTCGGCAGAGCGCATGCGCGTTTTACAAATTCACAGTGCACTTTCGATTTGTGTGCTTTTTGTGACTGAAGGAACGTTACAAACAGATACAAAACAGTGGCAATGATGAGAGAATTGATTTTTCAACAAAATTGATAATCGTACCGATTAAATATATTTTTTTTATTTTATTTTCTGTTTATGTACATCCTTAGGTTTACGATTTTTTTTATAAATCTTAAAAAAAAAATTACTTGACATATTCCAAATAGTAGTTTGTTTGTGTTTATTCAAATTTTTAGTATTGGAATTGAATTTCATTTTAATTTTGAGTAAAGTTAACAATGGTATCTCAGCAGCTTTTAGTAAATAGAAAGCAAATGTTGACACCAAAAACTTGTTTATATACTTATTAACGAGCACATAATATCTAGAAGTTATTTTGGAGTTCATAGTCCCATCTACAAACTTGTATTTTTTTTTCCGACCCGATCTAATTAAGACAAATTGGTTTATCTTTGTTGTGATTGATATTTTTTTATACCCGAGCGTACTTGTACACTAGAGTATAATAACTTTGTTCGCATAACAGTTGTTTGTAACAGCAAAATATTTCTTCCATATGGCTGTTATCATCGTTAGAAAATTTTGAAATCGGACCATAACTTTGCCCACCTCCCATATAACGGAAATTTTGAAAAATGTATTTCGTTTTTTCTTTATCTATTGGAACATATTAATTAAAATTAGTTATTGAGAGAGATAGTTAATTAAGAAACTTGATTTTTATGATATTTAGAAAAATGGTCGTTACCACGCCCACTTATAAAAAAAACGTCTTTAGGTATCTCAATAACGATGTAAACGGATTTTTATGAAATTATGCGCACCGCTCATATAAAAATACATCGCGAGCGTATATAAAAATCGGTTTCGCCCGAATTTAGCTTTTCTTACTTGATTTCAGTAAAAACGCTGTTAAGTCTATAACAAACTGCCCTATATATCCAAACTTTGTAAAAAAACTTAAAAATATGTATCGAATAAAATTTTTCATTCTCAGAAATTTTAGAATTTTTGAAGAGGTTGGCAGCCCTTCCAATTTTAATATTATAATTTGCTAGTTTTAAGTGGCTAGGAATTGCCGTTTATTTAATTTAATTTTTCGTTGTAAATTTCTCTATTTAAAAAAAAAAATTCTCATCCACCTAACTGAACATTTTTAAAATCTATGAAAACTTGAAATCCTTTACATTTAAACAGTACAAGCCTAGCACATTGCCAGTTTTTATTTTGATTACTTTGACAGCAGTTAAATCTTCGAGTCTTTATTCAGTCAGCTCTTTGTGCTTGAGCTCAGAAAAAGCATGTAAAACCCATCTTCTTGCATAAATAAATACATACATTTGTAGAGCTTAAGTTGCATAGATTTAGCCCGCCTTTAAATTTGATCTGTCAAGGAATAAAATATCCAGATAATTCATTCCCTGCCTAAAAATGGCACAGATTAGTATTGAAATGACGAAATTAATTGTGGTATACTAAAATCTTACTATAAAAATAATTCAATGGCACTCCTTCCTATATGCAAACTCAAGCAGTTTTCTTACGAGAGGAAAATAAAATCAAGCACATTCAGTTATGTATGTATGTTCTGCCATATGGATGTATATATTTATTAGTTTCAGAAATATGCTCGCATCCCTGGAATCGAATAGCTTTAAGTGCACGAGTACTATTTACTTATTTACACAACAATAACTAGTACGCAATAAGTGAAATATAATGAAAGCAAAAGTATAAAATTTTGAATGCGTACCCAACAACAACAACACAACAATAAGGTATCACAGACCTTCAAGTACTCACGTTTGCAATATGGAAGTTTTTTTGTATAGCATAGCAGATCGTGATCCACACAATAGTGAACTCATTTAAGCTTAAACTTACATATGTACAAATGTATATAAATATTAGCTTTTTTCATAAGAGCCACAGCTGCTTAAAACTCCTCCGTCATCATTTAAATAATCAAATTAACTGCATACAATGAGTTTCAATACACAGAAATACATACATATGTATGTACATACATACATGCAATCCACTTTTCATCCAGTCTGCGCGCTACTCGATGTTTTTGTCTGTCTATTAGATTTTGCCATTATCACCAGTTTTAGTGCGATAATTAAATTTGCATACATACATATATATGTGTGTACATGTGAATGTGAAGGTATGTATGTTTGTACTTACTCAACAACTATTTAAACACGATGCGTTGGAACGTTATAAAACTTTGCAGGTCCGGATCCATTTGGGATGACTGCTGTGCGCGTTCAATTGCAAACGCTCGCAAAAGTTGGCGATTGAATTTTAAGGCACAGCTGCGTTTAAGCAGCACGTCTGCCAAATGTTTAACTCCAAATGTGTGATTGTGTGTGCGCATTGATCGGCACAATAGTCGCAGACGGTAATCAAATACAATAGTTAACACATACAATTTTTTTTTTGTTTTGCCTCTTTTCGCTTATATTTGAAATATTTTTTCAATTCATTTCTTTTCATTGCTTACTCTACAATTTCTTTTACACACGACTACATAGCATATTCTGAGTGTGATGCCCATTATCAGCGGCCCCATGTCGAACATTTTGCATTCAAGTGGGCAACCACAAATCGCCGCCAACTCCAAGAGTCCCTGGCTCTCCATCGTTGCTCGAGTACTTATTCGCATGGGCTGATAAGCTTACGAGTATAGTAAATATAAATTTGCGAGTACTTACATACAAACATGTGTACTAATTGTATCTGCATATAGAACAACTTAAATAAAAAAAAAAATTGTATGTGCCTGTGTCGACGAGCGACCGAGCGACGCAGCGACAGCGCGTTATAAGTAACGGCAGCGCGATAGTGTTGTTATAGAACGTGGTACATGGACGCTGCGGGGATTTTAAAAATCAAATCAGGTATTTTAAGATCACTAGCGAATGTGTCCAACTCGGCTGCAATATTCGACTAAAAAAAAATCTTTCACAGAGCAGCCAATTTATTGAATATTGATAAAATTAATATCTGGTTCGAGGCGTCAGTTTTTGTTTCGTATTTATTTTTTATACTATTAAGTAGATAACTGGTTATTCAGGGTTTTTTTTTTTTAATTTTCAACTTTTTCAATTTTTCATTGTCATTTTTACTCGGTTTTCACAATTAAGTTTTAATTCCCCTACAACGCTCCATTTTAAGTAACTATAATAATTATTTTCATCGCTTCTTCTTCTGACCATCTCATCCTTAGACAGAAGTCACTTGTTCACTTATTCCCCGATTCCCCGATTCCTTTCTTTCAATTACTTTAACCCCAATTAAAGAACGCAAGTAATTCTATTTTTATCTTCCACGAAATTAAACTTTCCAGCAAAGCGGTCACAACAGTTGGACCGTTTAATTAAAAACGAACATTGGTTGAGTGCAAAAAGAAAACAAAAAAAAAAAACCATACTAAAACTGAAAATATTGAAAATCTGCGAAGCGCTGGTGAGTTTGATTTCGGGGAAGGGGGGCGGGCAAATGTCAATTGTATTCGCAGCAAAAATAGCAGAAAAAAGACGAAACGCCACTTTAGAGCACGTTTTAAAATTGTCACATCAATTTGACTCTAAGTGCGTCTGCATGTGGCAGTCAACAAATACCTAAATACATACATACATGCAAACATTTATATGTGTGTTAGTATATACATATGTACGTATGTATGCATGCAAGTGTATTTTAGTTGTGTGCTTAGCCAACTGTGTGTGCTGTCAATTAGAAATGGACGTTAATTTATTGAATCAATGGACAATTGTTCTCGTTATTTGTTGCGAGTACAGGCATTTAGATACATCTACTTATACAGTTGTCCACAAAATAATAGGAGTGCTATGTACTATATGAAAAATGTACTTGGCTACATGTAAGTGACCTGATATAATAGCCATACTTATAACCCGATGTAAGCAAAATGGGATGGAATTTGCCACATGGAATATGCCCTTGAAATGGATATATGAACAGGATAATAATCATAAACATACCAGCAAGTGCGCAAAGGAGTGGTTTAGGGTCAACGGGGTTGAGGTTATGCATTGGCCTGCTCAGTCTCCTGACCACAACGCCATAGAAAACCTGTGGACTGACATCAAAAAACATGTTACTGAACGAAAACCGACTAATTGCAGATAACTATGGAGTAAGTAGTAAAAGAGGCTTGGGAAGGAATCCCATTAAAACGTTGCCAGGACCTCGTAGACGCTATGCCGCGAAAGTGTGACGCAGTGTTAAAAAACCGAGGCTTTTCAACGAAATATTAATCCTTTTAACTATTTTATTAAGCTTTAAATGCAATTGAAGTTATCATTGTTGTATTAATTCGTCGCTTATAGAATACTCCTATTTTTATGTAGAACTAGATTTAACTTCATTTTATTTAGGCTGAGAAACACATTTTTTTTTTTAAGTTAGATTGAAAAATGTGGACTGTGGAAATATAAATACAATATCTGTGAATTAGTTTGTGCAAAAAATTTGAAATTTAAACCGTTTCATTTGCAAATTATTAAATATTACTTTTTTCAAGTAGTCACTCCTATTTTTTGTGGACAACTGTACATATACATATACATACATGTGGTCATATCAATAAATATATCTTCTTATATTTATGTATTTACAAGTACATACAAAAGCAGCTCCTGTGGCAGCTTAGTACACGGCGCTTGCAACTTTTTATCAAGTCAAGATAAGGAAATATTCGCAAAGCATATGAAAACTGAGATATACATTCATACAAACCTAACTTTTCAAAAAGGACGAAAACTCCATTAATTTAAGTACCTCAAAATCTTAGACGAAACTTTGTCAAAATGTTTCCATCTGGGTATTTTATAAGCACAAGTGAACTTGCCTAGAGATTCATTTAATATAAACACATACATAGATACGTACATATGTATGTATATTATTATCACTGTCGAGTAAACCACTACACATTGTTAGCTTTGTAATAAAACTCAATTCGCAAGTAACTAAGTAGTGTTTCTAGTATGAACTGGACTTGTTAGTTTATCTGTGTACATAACATACATAAATACATACATGCATTCATACATATACACTTTAAAATGGCGATGTTATGTGCAGCTATGAGAAAATTCAGCAGCCGCCGTCAGCGAATTAACTACTGCAAGCGTCGCTGTCGCCAACGCCGTTGCTGTTGCAGCTTTTGTTGTTTATTCTGCCACTGATAACACAAATATTTTATTGTGCTTTCTTGTTCAGTATTTTATTTATAGTTTATTTTATATGTATATGTATGGTATTAGTATATTTTCTTTGCTTTCAACCGATTCGCATTTCGATTCGCCACGCTTTTCGTTCACTGGTATTTTATTTGGATCCCTCCTCGTGCGCCACTTGTCGCTACTGTTTCTGAAGGTGGCGCGGCCTAGACAAATATTTAAAATTAAAAATTAAAAAAAGTTGTAAACAAACAGAATCTTATGCGATAAGAGCTATTTGAGCGTCGATTGCTAAAAATAGTCTAAAATTGTGTGTACAAATAAACTAAAAAAGTGAGACGTCTAGGCCAAGAATAATATAATGGAAAGCAAGGTAATAGTATTGCTTAAGAAAAAAAATTAACAAGTATTATTAAAAAATAAAAGAAAAACCACATACATACATATTTAATCTGAAGTGAGAGTTAATGAGAGAAACTGGCAACAAATGAAAGAAATCGATGACAAACGAGTTACAGGGCCCTTCTATTTAGAAGGTTTATTAATTTTAAAACCAATTCGGGCGGTCTGAATAACATCAGTAATTTGATAAGCCGATTGTATATTAAAGAAAATGGCATTTGAAGATATTTATAAATTTAAAAAAAAATCGAAGAATGTATTGCTGTATTCAAATAAATAGGAAAATCAGATTAAACTCGCTCGCTTATGCAATTTAAGGTTGATCCATGAACAGCACCATCTGGAATGTGTCTACTTAAAAGATTGCAGGAACTTTTGGTCTCGTCAGTAGAAGAAATTAATTAGTTTTGATAAATTATAAAGAAAGAACTTTAGACTTATTAAGGTTATGTTTTTCATATTAAGTCGTTTATATACTAGTTTTATTTCAGCCATAAATAACAGGTTATTAACATGATTAAGCGTGTCGATCAGTTATTGTTTAATTTCATTAAAATTTTGATTATTTGTCGTCAATCAGTCGTAATCTCATAAACTACTACTACCTTCTGTTTATAATTTTTGCGCAGAGCAACCCATAAATCAAACCTCTTAAAGCACAATCAGAAAGGATGTAGTCAAATCAAGTACTTAAAGCTCGTTGCTACTTATTTGCTATAGTTATCAACAATTTAGCGCCGTTATACGAGTAAATGTATGTATTCTTATTGAATTTCACAGAAACATACGAGTACATTTGTTAGTACATTAAAAATAAAAGTACGAATATAAGTTTGTAGTGCTAAAAATATTTCTTTTTTATGCAAAATAAGTTCACAATCGTAGTCAAAACAACTGAAAGGAAAAAAAAATATGTTCTCCTGGTCTTTTAACGAAATAAATAAATTGTATGTATAAACACACTGAATAAATATACTTAGTATTTATACAGTCAGCAAAGAACCAAGAAAAAGCATCGCTTCTTTTAATATTAATTCAGCATGATTCTTGTAATTTATTTTTAATTTTTGCACAAGCATACATTAATATTCCTTTAATAAGTTCTACGTCACTTGTTTACAAAATGTGCCGGAAAAATGTTTTGCTATCATAAATTTGCAGCTTATTTTTACTATCAGACGTAGTATGTACATACTATGTTTATATGTGTCTGATGAATTTTTTTTTTTTTGAATTTTTAGAGGCATGCAGGCACAAAGTCTGGACGCTCATTTTCTATTTACCTACAATCACTAATCGTATGCCTCAGCATAGACATGTACATATATGTATGTGTGTATATTTATGTACTTGCATGCAGACATACTTATGTACACTTTCGACTGCTTTTATCTAACATGCACAACGTGCTGAAGTCGTTATTTATCAAATACACAAGGCTGTCCGGCATTTGTCGCGTTATTGTTTTGGACGTCTGAAATTGGGTCACACGTTTTAAATGTTTACTAATGCGCAATATCAATTTCGCATGGTTTATCGCAAAAACATCTATTCAAGTGTAAACAACTTCAAATTCACGCATTTTTTTTGTGAAGTCTTTCACGAGGCTGAAGGTTGAAGCATTGTTCTAACAACTAAAACTTTGTGTCACAACATCACTGGCGATATAAACTGCAACGTGATGCACGAAAATTTCTGCAGCACTTAAATTTTTGCAATGGCATATTTTAAATTAAACTAAGAATACTCACTGTGAAACATTTATTTGTTTATTTATACAAGATTTCCATACTAATGCAGTGTTTCAGGCATCGGTGTTCTTGGCACTGTAGCCACTGCCTTAATCAGAACCGAAATTTACAAAGCGAACAAACTTACCTGGATCACACTGTAATTGACGAAACAAGCTTCGATCCGGCCCTCGAAACGACTTGATAATTGGTTAAAAGTGCATGTTTATCTGGGTTCCGAAGTATAGGGAGGAAAGCTAGATAGACGGAGGAGACCCGTATTCCAGCAAGGAAATTGTCTGGCGCAGAATTCCGCATAGATTTAACCAAATAAAATCAGTGGTAACATAAAACCAAGGTATCCTTGCTCAAAATGGTACAGCTCAATGTCAAAGAGCAGTATTAAGTGCTTGAAATGCCAATATAAATTCCACTTCTATTCGCGACTTGTTTTGCGACTTATTTTCTAGTAGTCAATTTTTCTTTATTTTCGACCGTTTGTCTTACTTTAAACTGGTTAATATTTAGTTGATTTAATTTTACAAAAGTTTCCATAACAGATTTAACTTAAAACTTAACGTACATTTTCCATGTGTGTGCTTGGAACTTTAAAAGGACACTCACAATGGAAAATTGAACACCCATTTAATTTCAAAGCATCTAATTTCGCCTGTAATCCAGCGACGAGTAAGTAACTGAAGTATACTAAGTATGAGACAAAATAGATGGTGTCATGTTTTCTACACGAAACATAAGCAAAATTGCAATATAAACAACATAGCTGACAACAAAATTGCTGGAACACTAACATGCTCGTATTTACATACAACATACATGGACCCAATACACACACACACACACACACACATACACACAAAAACATACCACATACAAAGCGAGCGAAAGTAGAGAAATGGGAGAAAAACTTGAACTAAAAGACTTTTTTAGAATTAACTGGAAAAACGAAATAAAAACACGTCAAGTGAATAACAAGAGCTGTGACAGCAAAAACAAGAGCACAACTAATAACAAAAATGCTACGAAGGACAACAACATGTAATAAATACGCCAAACAACATGACTTGACATGTGTAAATCCCAAAGCAACAACGAACATCGCCAGCCCAACGGCTAAGCCTGCACCCTGCAACCCAACCACCCACATTGGAGCTCTCTCCAATGGCAGACTCCTACATATGTATGTATGTATGTATGTATGTATATACACACATTTGCGCTGTTGCAAGTAGCTAAGTAGCTGTTTATGTTGAGGACAATGGGCCACGTCACTTTTTACACAATAACAATAATAGCAACAACAATATTGTACTTAGACGCTATTGAATAACTCACAAAGTGCTAGAGGTGGTGGCAGGTTTGGAGCTCAGCGTAAGAGTGGTGGTGGTGGTGTTTGGGGGGTGGGTTACGATGGATAAGTGGGCGAGTGGGCGAGTGGGTTGTCCGAGAGTGTAACAGAAAAACAGGCAGGCCAGTAGCTGCTGTCAAGTCAAGGCGATGGCGTAAACAGCAATAAATACACAAAATATTTTTGCAATAAGACATCGACGCAGCAGATTACTAGCCGGACAATTGTTGGATAGTGGCAAAACGGCACTTTTCCTTGTTTTGCGTTACTTGTTAGTTTTTGTTTATGTTTTTTTTTCTTTTGCTCTATTGTCTTAGACTTTTTTTTGTGTCAAGTTCTTCTACCCAATCCACTGTATGCCTGTTGGCATTGGCCAGCACTCAGACACTTAAAACTTCAGCTTAACAAAGTTGCATGCTGTTTCAGCTCGCTTTTGTTGTTGTTGTTGTTGCTGTAGCTGCTGCCTGCAGTTGGCACTGGCGTTGGCGTAGTTGGCTCAGGCGGATGAGGAACTAAGCAACAAGGAAGTGGCAGTTAGGCGCTGTCTAGCAGACAGACAGCCAACACAGGATAACATTACAAAGAAACGACCGTTTGGTTGGTGGTAGACATTTTGAATTAAGATGAATTGTTATTCGAGCGGTGCATAAAGCAAAAGAAGAGTAAGTGACGAGAAGGCGAATAAAGAAGTGGATAAAAATTTTTCAAAAAATTAAATTAAATAAAAAGTCAAAGGCAAGGCCCATACTCGTACGTAAATACTAACATGCTCGTACATAGTTGAACGCAGTGGTGGGATTCACTGAAAAGTGTTAGTATTAAGTTTTCTAGGGTTTTAAGCAGCTTTTTTTTGTAGACAAAATAAAATTCGCTGTTATACTCTACAAATGACAGGGCTGCTGAAACAAAATTACTTAGAATGCGTTCTTGGTAACGAAAGTCTGATTTTCGTAGCTTTAAGTTATTTGGATTGGATGCATTGCACTTTTACTAAAATCGTACTTGCTGACAACTCTTTAGCACATGGTTGCTGGTCTATTGCATTAAATTGCTGAAATTCAAAAAAAACTTAAATTATTTATAGCCCACTGAGAGCCTTTTTATCCTCAAGCAGCTGCAAGCTGACTCTTTAGAGTGCCATAAATTAGAAATATAATAAATATAATTAAAACTGTCATGTGGTTGTGACTTCATAAGCAGATGTTACATCAACGTAGAATAGTATGTATGAATTTATGTTAAGTGTATTTGTTTGTATGTACCCTGTCGGAAATCAAAGTACTTTAAAAGCAATTTAAAAAAATTTCCAGCTCCTTTAAAACTGCTTTTTTTACAACTATTTTTAACTCGATTTGTTTTTAAACTTCTTTATTTTATACCTACTCTTTTCTAACTTTTTAAAAACGCATTTTAGTTAAGTTTTTATTAAATATATTTACATATGTATTTTTGTTTAAACTAAGCAGGAATTCAGTTCATTTTTAACGTAAGTTTACACGTTTTAAATACAATTTAATTTAGTTTCTTCTGCATATACGAATATACTTCATAAAAACATTGTTTTTTTACCGCCTGAATGGCCTTGCGAGTAACTTCCTCGGGGTCACGATTTTCGATACAAAAGGCATCTAAGTATGTATCTTAAAAATGATAAAGAAAAAATTGAAATATTTTAAGAATCAAGCATTTTATGGGCTCGCCCACTGTCTTACCTTTCGAAAGCGGCTAGAAATTAGCAAATTAGCAAAAGCTTTTAATCTTTTTTTTCCGTGAGTATAAGGTTGAAATTCATTACAACGTCATTGGACAAAAGAGCGAAAACCATCTCTTTAGGTTTTCCTTTCATTAGGCAATTCATTCCATTAAGCTATGGAATATATGGGAAAAAGCTTTAGATACTTAGATATTTAGAATTTTATTAATATATTTTAGCTTCTCACGTAAGTTGTTTTGTTTTCTTTGTAAATATTTTCGACCATGGCTGTCAATTCGTCATCTGTTTTTATTGGAAATTGTAAGTGAATGACAACACAGCCTTCTGATGTCGGATGAGAGTTTTTATGAGTACAGTGTATGTATGTACATATGAATATGTATACTATACACATACATATGTTTCTCTTCACTACAAAATTTTTAAACTACATATTTTGAATTACGCTCATATAAATATACGAGTACGAAGAATTAAAGACTCGCGCGCTGCTTTGTTTCAAAGCAGTTAATTTCCAACTACTTTAAAATTGTTTAATTTTTCAGAATGTCTGCTTTTTTCTGGCAGGGTATTTACACACACACACACACACATAAACACAACAAAAATAATTTTGTAATTTATACAAATTTCTACAAGTGGAGCACTTCACAACAATTGTGAATGGCAAAGTAAATTAGCTGTCAACAGCATTTGTAGCTATGTTGTATTGTACGTTTGCATTAACTTTCTGCCAAGTCACAGCAAGTCAAACAAAATTTGGTGGTAATTCAAAGTTTGCAATCGCATTCGAAACACACGTGTAAAAATGCAGTCAAGGGTCGAGAAAATGTTGGCGCAACGTGGCGTATGAGTGACGTTAATTTGAAGAGCTGTCGGCGCACTTATGAATCTTGAATGTACGAGTAACCAAAGCAAAAACTATATCATACAAAATCGTGTGCGATAGATGTGTTCTAAAATTCTGAAAAAATTGTCGAAGGGCTAACACTTAAATCAAACTTCCCGATATACAAAAATATATTTCATCGAATTGACAATAGAACTTGTAGCATTCTAAATAAATATTTCTCCGTTAATAATGTAAAAGGGTTAATTTGATAGTTATCTTAATTTAAAATTTATTTAAAACAAAATCTTTCATTTTTAAAGCCGGTTTTTTTGGTTGTTTAGTTTTGTACAAAAAAAATTAATTATATTATGACAAAAGTGATATTTAAGTGCACTAATGTATGAACATACATAAATTGGAGTGTCGGTATTTGTAATTATAACTCATAAAAAAAGTAAATAAATTTACTTCAAAATAATTTTTTCGGTTTTTTTTTTTTGGAATTTTACAAACGCCAGTAAAAAACAATTTTTCAAAAATTTCAGCAATTTAAAGCTTGCACTTTATTATTGCACACGAGCAAAGTATGTGTAAATCCACAATAAAAAACATTTTTTTGCAATTTTTTTTAACTCAAGTTTTTAAAAATTTGTATATATTTTTTTTTGTATTTTGTGCAATATCTTCAGTTCAGTGCAGTAATCTTAGTTCATTTATCTTTTAATTAACTTGCTAAAAAAATATCATGGACATTGAAAAAATTAATATTTAGAGGAATTATTGTTTTAGCGCCTGAATAAAATGTTGTGGCACGTCCAACCGAAAAATATGCATTTCAAAAATTACCTATTCAACGCTCTATACTTGCATAAGTACACATATAATATTTAAACATACATATATGTATGTATGTATGTAAGTATGTGTACATACATAAAATGTAGCAACAGCAATAAACTTCAATTGCTCTGCATATTTCATCTTTGTGAGCTATAAAGCATACATTCAGACTTTAATTCTAAACAACAACAGTTTACTAAAATGTGATACAAAACTTTTGATTTATTGCTATTTATTTGACCATTTGCACTTATGTAAGTGAGCAGTAGCAACGCGAACCCTCATAGCCGGCGACTGTGTTGTTGCATATATCGCATTTACACGACACTAATTCTTTTATTGCTTAGCAATTTTTTTCATATTGACATTAAATATGTAGCTTTTAGATTTACGATGCTGTATATCAAATACAATAACAAGAAGGAAGAAAAAAAAAAGACTAATAGATACATATGTACATATATTTCAAAAAAAAAAAAAAACAAATAAGTAAACGAAACGATACACAAAAAGCAAAGCGTTATAGCTTCATACATACAAACAAGCGTAAGTCGAAGAATAGCAAATAAAAAAGTGATAAAGTCATTTCTTAAAGTGTATCTAGCGTTGATATACTTACATATATGTACATACATATGCATGAATATGTATGTATGTATGTGTATGGGAATGATGTATTATACTTTATAAATCTGTAGAACGATAGATAGTTGCATAATAATAAACGCCTGTCATAAATTCTTAACACTTGATTGACCCATAAAAGGCAGCCAAAGGCAGCATAGCAAAGTTGGCAGTAGTGTTAATGTACATACATACATACATACATACATATATGTATGTATAATATGTACATAAGTTGTATGTGTTTATGAAATTATGAGTACACTTATGGCTCTGTGTTTGTGTGTGCATGAATTATGGCCGTAGCAAGCAGCCACTAAACATGCAACTAAATAGATTATGAAGCGGTTATGTGATCATGTTCATAGGGATGCATTTGCCTTGTTGCTCCTTCAATGTGCGAGCGTTCGTACGCTGCAAAACTACTACATAGCAGATATGTATGTCAACATTATTTATTGATACACACATACATACATACATAGTTAGACCACAAAGCGCGCCACTATTTGATGTTGTTGCTTATTTATGAGTCTCCAGTGCATGGTGCATACATTTACACACATACTCGTATGTACATACATATTTATCTACATATGCAACATACGCAAACTTCACTCTCTACGACGCTGCGCTAGTTTTCTACACACACACACACTCACACAAACGCTGGTATTTAAGTGTATACATACTTCTTTCTATAAAACTAACTCGATTATCATCAGCTCAGTGGCTGCATTGCTGTCATTGAACATTTGATATGGACAGCTGGGCATGTGCAGCGCCAACGGTCGGACAGACTTGAAATGGAGAGCGACAAATGAACGCATAATCGTTCAGCTGCAACGACTTGCCACTTTGACTCTAATCAAGTCAGGCATTTGCGAAAATACCATATACACGTGGCCGCTATTGAGTGCACATTAAGGTGGTCAAGACATAAAAAAAATAAAAAAGTCGAAATTTTATTGCTCTCACACTCTGGAAGAAAAGCACTATTTTTTAAACAAAAAAATATTAAGAGGTATATGACTCTTAATTATGCTTTGAAGACTTGTGAATAAAAGCCGACTTTGCTGATTGCGTAATATTTACATTCAAAACTCAAAACTCAAAATGCAACGAACAATTGGTTTATTTCTCAATTTGGCGGTTTAGGCGACTTATAAGCATTTTTCGATTTCACAAACCAACAAACCAGAGGGAGAAGAGCATTAAAATTATCAATTATTTTTTCAACGACGACCCTATTGCTAGCTACATACACACTCTTTTACATATTTAGATATCTATAAATAATAACAAATTCATAAACATAAATATGAAATTAAAAGTATTAGGAGTCCTCTAAGAAATATTCATAATTTTTTATTAAGTACTAAAGATTTATTAGGACAAGCATATATTTATAAAAATAATTTATTGCTATTCGCTTTTTATTTGTTTTTGATTTTTTTTTTCCTCATTGTAATCGCCAAACGATTTATTTTGCTTCGCATTTAAACTCTATCCACAAGCCTTGCTATGCTCATAAGTACACACATGCAAACAAACATATCTACATACTCATTTATTTGTATTTGCACATAATATTATTAAAATTATTTTGTGATAATTTTCAAAACACAATAACTCGCATTCATTGAAGTGTCTGGGTCGGCGCAAATGTTAGCGAAGCTTTTGAGGCATGAACCGGCTGCTTGCACAACAATTATTCTGAACAAAACTGAGCTGAATTAACAACAACGCAATACATTTTTTTCAAAAGTCTAAGAAAATCGACAACAAGAAAAAGCAAACGTGTGGCAAAAAAAAAAAAAACTCTAAAAATATTAATAAAAACAAACGTTTATAGAAACTGATAACACACTAGTTCCACTGAGACTTTCATGCATGCGCACATACATACATACATAGATATGTTTGTACAATTATGCACAGAGATATGTCCATATGCTACTACATACGTATGTACATATGTATATTATTTCACTCGCGGCATCTGGCTATTTTTATGATTGTTCATACTTACACACATAAAAGCAGGCTTATTCTAAATATAGATTATAGCGAGTAAACAATTTATGTATATATGCTCTTGTATGTATTTACGTGCCGCGTGTTTATACATACATATGTATGTACATCTGCTAAGTACAGCTTTTAATATTCAGCAATTAAAAGTAAATTAAAAATCACTGATCCAAAACACCTCGATTTTATCTTTGTATAATTAATTTCTAGTGAATATTCAGTATTTCATTTGCCATTGCGAACAAACTGAGTTTAACAAAATTTCTTTTTGGCATTTAGGGAAAAAAATTTTTTAAAAAAATATATTCAATTACTGACACAAACAGTAATAATTTTTGATTATTTCGCTTTGGTGTACATTCTTAGACTTCAAAGTTTTCTACCAACTTTCTGGCTGCCCAAACTTCAGGGCGCAGTACAAAACGTCGCTGACTACTTGTTTAGTTGGAGAGTTGAATTAAACGTTGGTAAAACTTTTTACAAAAAAAAAAAAAGTCATTGCTTTCTACCAAGTACATGCAAAACTGAATGGTTTTGATATTCCAAGTGCCAATACCGAACGATACCTTGGGGTAGTTCTTGATAAAAAAAAAGTATCATTATGTGATCACAGGAGAAAGTAAAATAAAATGTTGTATCCCTTAAACAATAGACGCTCAAGCTTAAGCGATAAAAATAAATTAGTAAATTACAAGTAAATTTTTCAGTCAATAATATTAGTATATGCCTGTCCAGCATGGAGCAATATGGCTAAGTCGCATGTTAAAAATTAGCAAATTCGTCAAAATAAAATTCTCAAAATGATGCTGCGACTTTCATTCCATTCCTCCACTAGAAAGCTTCACGATGAGTGAAAAATTAAAATTGTATCTTATCAAATACTTAATTTGACTGTAAGATTTAAAATTCACTTGTTAATATCTGAACTTTCTTAGTTTTTAAACTCACACTGGTACCTAGATGTGTACATACTCGTTTTAACACTCATAGTAGTTTTTTCCTTCAATGAAATATTTATTTAAAAACTAAAATCTGTGATAAAAATATAAGTATAATGCTGTAGTTTGAACGCTTATACCATATTTTGTAAATAGTGAGATTTCATAAATATTGTAACATTTTAACTACTTAAATAAAACATTCTTCTTCTATATATTTCATCTTCATAATTTAAGTTCTTAAGAGACACATTTTTGAAAAATATTGTGGTAATTATTTTTTTGTTTTGTTTCTTAATTAAAAACCTTATTCAAAATGAATGCATTCTAAATATACCAAATGAAATATTACAGTCGATCTTTGATAGCTTTTTACTGACGCTCTCCGGCAATTTTTTTCTTAAAGAGTTTTATACGAAAAATATTCAGAGAACAAAATTGAATGTCATAAAAAATATCATACTCAAAAAAGTCTTATATATATATTAGAAATGTGTATTTTTTATGAAAGTTTGTTGCATTTTTTATTTTTCTTTTTATTTATTTTATTAAATTTTTTTCAAAGCTTAAAACTTGCGTGTGCATAAGGTATTTGTAAGATAATACTTTGTACTTAATTTAAAAATAAAAAATAAAATATATATTATAAAAGTTGTCATTTTTGATTTCATTTCTATTTAAAGTGCGACATAACAACCAATAGAAATATACTTTTTGTAGAATTTCGCTTTTTGCGAACTAACAGTGAACAAATACTCCGCCCCAAGTAGCACACGTGTATTTATAATTTTTATTTGTACTTACCAGTTCCGATAACGTCAATATTTTGCACATGCCCTTTTAAAAACAACAAAAAAAAACTGCGTTTTTTTTGTGTGTTTTTTTTTGTATTGCTTCTGTTATAAGTTTAATTAATCGCACTACGCCTAGACTTTGCGTCAACATTTGCAATTTCACTTTATCGATACTTACAACAATACAGTTTTTGTGTGTTTTTTTTTTTATATTTTTTATTATTAATTGATTGGCGGTCTGAACCTGAGTACCTGCACGTTTTCCGTTGTAATGCATTACACTGCATATTAATTAAAGTGCTTAAGCTTATGCACATAAATTTAAATAAATAAAATTACAACTTACACGCGCTCTCATTGATCGTAGCTTGTAAATAAATTCAGTTGATTAAAAATATTAGAAAACGTGTAAATTTACAAGTACCTATAAATAGAAATTATCTGTGTGACTAATGGCGAGTATCAGCAAGGCGTTCAGGTCATAAACAATAAACAATAAAATTGGCATACTTGATACATGTGCAGTTTGAAGCGATAGGCTTATGTACCTTTTTATATTGAAATCTCGTTTCACTTCTGAAGTTGCCCATCTTTGTGCCACAAAATATCTGATAAATTGCATAAGCGCTTCGTTGAAGAGTTCGCAGATCCCAGCAACCACTAACAAGCCTCGATTTCCTCGGAATGCCCATCACAACCTGCACGCTATCGTTGTCGCTGCCAAAAACTCTTAGTCCTTTTCCATTGCCTCGTTCCATCACCGACATACACCAGCCAAACTCCATCTCTGATATCTTCAAAGTTTTTGACGTACGGACATCATAAATGATGCATTATCGATGACTCTGCCGTGCGCCTGTGTTAGCGCTAACAACATAAATGCGCCACTTCAACGCTTTAGCGCGCAGCCACAATCCCCAGCCACAAGAGGGCCATCTTCTATATGTGTGTACGTCTACATTTAGCCACCCTCGCCATCAGTGTACCACACGCCCGCCCGCCCGCCAGTAAACAACACTTTCGGCTGCTTTAATCGGGTCACAAAGGCGCTTGAGTCCGTGCCACTCACCCGCGCTTCCGCAACAACTTGTCAACTGTCGAATGCGAGAAGTGTTTGTGTCTGATTGCCGACAGTCAAACGGTCGTCGTTGGATTACATTGCTGCACGAAGATTGTTTGGCTGCGGCAGCAGGAAGGAAGCATATCTAATGCCACCGAATTCGAGAAAGTAATTTGCATTGGCACAACATCTGCAGCAAATGCTTCGCCAGCAGTTATTCCAAATACTTACAAAGCTTGGTTGGTATGTATGTATGTACATATGTATGTATGTACAAGTGTGTATGTATGTTAGTCTGTAACAAACTTTTGCTCCGTGTGTACTTGTATGATTGCACGTTTGTAAGTACTTGGCACCGCTTAGTGTCTCCCTCCTCCAACCACGAGCGTCAGTTGATTGCAATTTGTTTACACACGAACACGCATACACACACACACACCTACTTACAAATATACCACTGAGGTAGCAGCAATAAAAAAATGCTCAACTTTTGATTGATTAATTTTCTGCTTGCGTTGAAGTTATTACCATATTTTTGTCTGATAACTTAATCGTTGTAGCAGTCTTTGAAAAATATTTTCGTTTTCGGGAGCGTTTTATAAATCTTAATGACTGATTGGGCTTTTAGAATATGAAATTTTAAACATTACAACTTTGATTAATGATCATGTTTGGCATTATAAGTCAATTTTAGACGCGTGGCAATGTTTATAGAAAGCATAAATATTTTGATTTATTGTATCTACATATGTACTACTACTAATACTACGGATGAGCTGCATGGGTAGACTTTTGGAATCAATGTTTTAAGTGGAATTAATCGACAAGAGCTTTAGTTAGATTGTCTGGCTGTTCTATGCAACTCATTTTTTTTGCGGTGTACGGGAATGCATCACGGTTCTTTTTGAAAATCTTGCCTACGTCGCATATTTAAATAGTTATTTTTCTTGAGTCAATAGCATGGAAGCGTGAACTGTCGCCATTTATTTACTTATACACTTCCCAAAAGGAAGCTCCTTTTTTGCTAGCTAAAAAAAAAAATAACATGTTCATAATCAAATTATTATGTAAATTAACAACAAATGCAAGAATCGCCACGAAATTGTGTAATAACTTTGCCAAAATGAAAACCTAAAAATAATTTTATCAGATAACATTAAAATGTCATATCTAAAACAAAAGTTCCTAGTACAGCAAAATTATTTTGCCGCATTATAAGTTTAGAAGATCTGCTTCAAATTGAAATAAACATATGTACACGCATCATGTTCGACATTTAAAAAAAAAAAAATTAAATCCACATAAACCTCTAAAGTTAAAAGTAACAAACGTCTATTAAACAATGACCGTTTTCATGAAACAGAAATTTTCATGAAACAGAAATTTTCATGAAAAAATTGTCATTTTTTAAATTTTGCCTACGTCGAAGGAAATTTATTGAAATAAACAAAAAAATTTCATGAAAGAAAAAATTAATTTGATACAAATTTTTAAAACGCCCCAACTCACAAATGAGCTGACTTTCAGCTCAAATAATTAGTTCAAACCATAAATATTGTAATACCAATTCTTTAATATAGTTCCTCAAAAACTGTGCTAAACATATTTATGAGCCCTTAACTAATTTATTTAATCTTTCTCTTAGGCTTGGGGTTTTCCCTTCAGCTTGGAAAGAATCATTCATTTTACCCCTTCATAAGACCGGGAGTAGGTCCTCTATAGAAAATTATCGCGGTATAGCTAAGATTTCTGCTATTCCTAAACTATTTGAGGCAATCGTTGTTGACCATTTAACGCATTCATTATCCTCTACAATTTCTAGCACTCAACACGGGTTCTCTAAGGGTAAATCTACCGTTACAAACTTGCTCGAGTTCACAACTCATGTTTCAAATGGATTCAGAGAATTTATGCACACTGATGTTATATACACCGATTTTAGTAAAGCATTCGACAGAGTAAGTCACGCTTTACTGATTCATAAACTCGATCTCCTTGGTTTTCAACCTAATCTCCTTCATTGGATATCTTCTTACCTCATGGACAGAACACAACGAGTTCTTTTTAAAAATAGTTCCTCAAACATTATTCATGTATCTTCAGGGGTCCCGCAAGGAAGTCACCTTGGTCCGATTCTGTTTTTACTTTTTATAAATGACATACCTTCTGTAATTAACTATTCAAAAATTTTATTGTATGCTGATGATGTAAAACTTTTTAGATCGTATCATTCTGTTGAGGAAAGGTCCTTACTACAGGCGGATTTAAATAGCATGACTAACTGGTGTGAAGTAAATAACATGCCGCTAAACCTTAAAAAATGTAAGGTAATGTGCTTTTCTCGAAGGGCACTTCAACCGGCTTCTTATGACATATGTAACCATAACCTCGAACAAGTGTTTAACTTTGTTGATCTTGGAATTACAATGGATCCGAAACTTAATTTTAATCTTCACATTAATGTTACAGTTAACAAAGCCAAGGGTGTTTTTGCATTTGTAAAACGATGGTCAAAAGAATTCAATGACCCATACATTACGAAGGCTCTATTCACAACGTTAGTGAGGCCAATACTGGAATATGGATCTGTTGTTTGGCACCCGCGCTATCAAGTTCATTCCGACCGAATAGAGTCAATTCAAAAACAATTTCTGCTCTTTGCTTTAAGAAATTTTCGTTGGGATTCTCAGTACAACCTGCCCTCATATATAAGTCGTTTAAAACTCATTAATCTTCCTACACTTGCTAGTCGTAGAGAAATGCTAGGCGTAGTATTTTTAGTGAAGTTACTGACAGGCTTAATCTATAGCCCATCTCTTCTTGGTGAAATAAAACTAAACGTTCCCTCCCGAATTTCAAGACATTTCCGGCCTCTTTTTCTGAAGCCATGTAAAAGTAATTTTGAGTTAAATGAGCCACTCCGTAGTTTGTGCCAGGATTTTAACACTCATTCCGGTTCTTTTGATACTTCAGACTCACTTTTTTACGTAAAGAAAACTATACTTAATGCTCTCAATAATTGATACAAACATACTTATATATTACTACTCGATCAGCTGATGAGCATTTGTTCTGTAGCTGAACAGTTTTAGATCTCGACACTTAACAAACATCTGCCTTTCATGACTCGGCGCAGCATATGTATATGAAAAAAAAAAAAAAAATTTTTTTTATATATCCGTGCGTCATACGGATGCGCCCCTCGCGTCGGTCGGGCGGGTATGGAGGGAAAAAAACCGTTGGGATTATTATTATTATTATTAAGTGCAATCCAGGCGTAACTCATTTTTCATTTTAATTCACAAAACACAAATGTGTCCAGAGTTAACCTGATATTATATACACGCATATTTAAGTTTGCAAATATTTAAAAAAAAAGTAGGTCAGCTGGTCAGATTTTATTTGATTTTTGGTTTTCAAAACCAGTTATGCACTTCGTTTCTAAAGACAACTTAAATTACCTTCGCATATTTCTTAGTATATCAAAAATATTTGTGAATTCAAAAAAATAAAATGTTACTTGATCCTTGATGACTACAAAAACATGCACGCCGACTATTCCCGAACACTTCTACATCTACACACTCCACTTCAAGCATTTCAAGGCAGCTGCTGCTAGCAAAGGCAACATAAAATTTCACTTATTAAAAACACAAACACTCGCAGGATCATAAATACTTTTTTTAATCATATACATATATTGTACATAGATACATAGGAGTATACTCAACTACCCAGTCGGCAACTGATAGCAAACTGTTAAAAATAGCCCCTTTAGTTAACGCTTTTAAATTATGAAGCTCTTCGAAATCCTTATCAAAAGATATTCTCATTTACAGCTCTTGCGCTTGGTGTCCTTGCCGATAGAAAATATATCTAATGATCACATTCAAAATTTTATATACTCAAGATAATTTCTTTCGGTAAGAATTTGAAAATATAGCTTTCTCGTAACAATCTTTCCCAAACCATAAACGATTTTTTTTAAACCTTAACCTTGAAAAACGTCAAGCATTTTGAAAGACATTTATGAAAGTGTGCATATTTGAATTCTCGTATCACTTACTTATGGATTTTCGCATGCATGAAGAATGGACAGAGCTTTTCAAAAGAAAAAAAAAAAATTACTGACAGGTAACTTTACTTGTTCTCTTGCCGACTGGGCACATTTTTTAGTGTGTATGTGTTAGTGCAAAAAAGCGCTCATACTGTGTGTGCGACATGTGCTGCATGGCAACAAGGCCAACAAGGCAACTCTGCTGCACAGTCAAATACTCGCTTATCCTTGTCCTTGTCCTTGGACAGCAACGACTGCAAAAATTTCCATCAGCTGATTTAAGCACTCCACAGCTGAGGCAGAAATTTTATACACGCACACACTGGCATACATCAACATACAAACACACGAGTATGTGAAATGAAATGGGGTGCAGTGAAATTAATGAGGCATTGCATTAAATTTTTGCTGTTTGTAGTTATTGCCACAACAACAGCAACAAAAACTTGTTGTACCCGTATTTAGTAAGTATGTACATACATACAGACATACATATGTAAGTATTATTATATCTATAGAGCCATTGAGCGCAGCATGCTGCACATGTCGAATGTTCGCGTTCGACAGTCGAAAGGACCCCATGGCATATAAACACAATTTATTTTTACGAATGCATACGTTTAGTTTCACACATTTTCATATGTTACATACAAATATAATAATGTAGCTTGTATGTACATGCATGTGTGATTGTAAATTATAGTATGCCAGCGATAAGCATAAAATATGTGACGGACTGGCTTGATGGGAGGATAAAAATTTTAGGCAAAATGTAGGGTACTCGTTCTTACTATCATACATACATACATACATATGTAGATCATATATATATAGATATAGTGTAAATTCACATAAACTTATCGCTTTCTATTGAAGAAATTCAGTTTTGTGATAACTAACATATGTATGTATGTATGTTCACGTAGAGCAGTCGCTGTTATGGAATGGCCTAAGTAATGGCCAAACAGCCGGCAGGAAACATCAAAAGCTCTTATTTTGTTAGCTCCGCAAGTAAACGTACGAACGTACATAAAGGACATGTATGAATGTGTTATTTGAAAAGACTGAGACTTAAAGCAAAGCACTGCAATGCAAAGGGCATCCACAACAAAAAAATTCCACCCCGACAGAATTTACAAATTCTAATTCGTTTAAAATAATGATGTATAATCAAAAGTATAAGAGTACTCGAAAATTATGCGAAATGAATAAAAATAGTCCTTGGTTTTTTTTTTAAATATTTTTTATGTTTTATTATCTCTTTTCAAACTCTTCTTTACAAACGCGTGATATTTTAAGAAACACACAGGCATATCATGAATTATTTTCAACAGGTCAGGACCAACTACTAACCGAAGTTAGTAAGAGACTAAAGAATATGATGGAGGAGCGGGGAGACATTGCGCAAGGTTTTCGCAAAACCAGCAGCTGAAAAGCCTTGGGCCTTCAATTAAGGATACGACTTTCGTAGTCATCTTAGTGAATAGATACAAATCAACACAAGAAAGTTATGTTTAATTGAATTGAATGTTTCGTATTTAACACAAGTATAAAGTGCCAATGTACATTGAACTATAATCTAACATAAAACTTCAACAGCAACCACCAGGAAAAAAAGGAAATTGGCAAAAATGTTTAAAAGCTTTGTACAACGGAAGCCATAACTAAGCAAAATTGACCCCAGAGCAACGAAAAAAGAAAGCAACCACATACATATGTATGTATGTACATTCAACAATTTAGAGGAAACGGTAAAAAGGATTTGCGGGTTGAAGACGTCTATTTCGGGCTTCGCGTCTGCTCTTTTAATAAAACAGCTTCCACAATGGAACGCATTTAATAATTTTCTATATTTAAATAACTATTGTAAACTTTGCCTGTGAAAATATTAGCATTTTCTTTCAATGCATTTGCTGTCAGAAAAGTAAACAAAAAACCGCTGAATTTCGTGTAAAGAGTTGGTAACACTAATTCGAACTTAGCGTACCAGTTGGCAACGCAAACTACGAAAAAATTGGAATTGCTGATATCACATTTTCCGAACTCGTGACGGGAGATTTTGTCACGACGGGAGTTAATTAGGAATCAGTGAATATAAATACAAATATTAAAGTTTAAACTTAAAAAAAATATATATTTAAACAGGTCCGCAGATGCTGCATACTATTATTAGATATTTAACTTATTTTTTTCAGTACGAAAAGAAGCAAATCCGACGACCTTAACCTACTATTTTAAGTATTACCATATAAGTTAATAAACGCATAGTTTTGAATGCGGCATATGGAGCATATGGAATTTATTCAATGTCACGGCAGGCGTTCTCACACAGCCCAACTCCCTGCGACAATAGAGCCTATAAATATATGTACGCAGATGCAAATGCGCCACATACGTACACACATACATACAAATTGAAAGGCATTGCATGGCTTTGTGGTAAATAGAATTGGGTTAGGAATGTCAGAAATTATTTCAACGGCGCCCTATACAAAACACAGTCAGCACCATGCGCCACCCGCTTGACGTTTGAATCACTCGCAAGCGATTACTATTTTATAAGTCTGCTGCTCTCCTTGTTCTTACTAAATGCCATAGAGCGCTCCCACATGCCGTGTGAACAGCTGAAAAACTTGTTCATCGAGCGGAACTAGTCAAATAGCGGCAGCTAAAAATATGTACATACCACTCATCCTAACAAATGTACGCAGGCGTGTGTGTGTATGTATGTAGGTGCAAAAAGCCGGAACTAAACACAACTGGAGTGGTGTGTTTTTGTCGAATTTAACATACAAGTGGAAGTGGAAGTGGATGTGCCTGAACGGATGTCCGGGTGTGTTGTGGCAAAGTTATACAAAAAGGCAATGACAAAATGCAGCAAAAAAAAAAAATTGTTATAAAGGGATGAGTGAAAGGCTGAAAATTCTCCGAATATTAGCAATGCTTATCGATTGATCGCCGCGCACGCGCATGCGCTGTCGTTGTGGACAGTGGTTCAAGTTAGTTCAAAGGGCAAATAAAAAGATGCCTGAGCTGCGAAAACCGAGTTTGAAAGATAACTAGAAATCGGATGATAATAAATCATCTACGGCAAAAGAACCTTAAATATTACTTTATGATTTGACTCATAAGGTTGGGCATGGTTTAGTTGTACTTAAAAAAATAACGCAAACATCGGCTGACATGTATCCTTGTGCAATTTAATAGCAGCAATTGGTGACCATTAATTTTTTTTACACTCACTACAAAAAAATTCTAAAAATTCAAAGTCTTACACTTCTTAAGGACCGAATGCGTTTGTACTCGTAATATGAATAGCAGCATAAATCATTTGTTGCAGCCACAGACACTTTATTGCAAATAAAAATTTGTTGAGCGGTGAAGAATTTCGGTCCACTGTCTTCCAACTGCGAATGGCTTCCTTGTCGTACTAGACTGCCGCTAAATAATTTGTATATGTGGAGTGTGACTTGCGGTTCATATATATGGTACATACTGCCTTTTTGATGCGATCGTGCTAATCCAGCTGATCCAAGCAATTAGAGAGTTAAACAAAGCAAAGTAAAACAATTTGTTGTTGCATTCAACTTTTCAAAACAATTCAGCTGGCAATCCTTTTCATTCATAATTCCACGTAGTTTTTGCGCTTTGTTTTGTGCGCATGAAAGAAAATATGAATGTACTCGTATGTATGTATGTATATACATACTTTTAGGTATGTATGTACCCCCTTCGGCACTTGGGCATTCCTCCATTCAGCCATTAATTCTTGCATGCCAGCCATCAAAAGCATGTGTTTGTACGAGTATGTGCATTCATTCATTCATTCATTCATACATATGTATGTATGCACGTGAGTCCTTGCAGCAAGCTGGATACAACGACTGTTGCCAGGCAAAATTTCGGTTGTTATGCCGCATTGCTTTTGTTGCTTTCCTGCGATGATGTTTCGCCGCTACTGCCAACATGCAAATAACTGCCAAAGCAACAGCAGGCAGTCGCCGAGCCAGGTTCGTGCGGCTGGCGGTGGTGGTGGTGATGGCGATGGCAGGCTAAGCACAGCACGGCAGCCTAGCAGGATAATTGCCAAGCTGACGCTACCAGCCGCAGAGGGATGAATGCAGTTTTTGTTGGACGCAAGGATATGCTGCTGGTACATCCGCACTCACACACATACACCGCACACATCGCACAGAAGGTGCTCGAAATCAATGGAAATTAAATGCAAGCCAGACACTGTGCACCTATTCGGCATGGCACTGTTGCCAACGGCGTTTTTTTTTTTGTGCACTCACTAAAGCGCTCTGGCGAATTGAGTTATTTATAATTCCATTCATATACATACTCCACTACATATATGCGCACTTTTAGCTGTGTACGCTTGTGTGTACATACATACGTACGTACTACAAACGTGTTGTGTTGTGTTGTCGATCAGTTTCATGATGTTTACGCTGATGATAATTTCCAGGAAGGACGTTGAAACGAGGACAACGCCAACGTTTGGCATTCTGTGTTGTCAGCTGTCGATTGCCACAAGCACCAATAAGTGCAACAACATCAACAACAACAGCCACAGCCACAGCATGTCTATGCAATACCATTCATCTAGGCAGCCAAGCACACTCACGTACAAATACTTTAGTGAGTCGGTGCCAAACAGCGGTCGTTTGCTACAGCAGCCAGCACTCAAGCCAAACCCAAGCTGATTCGCCTCCTACGAGAGTGGGCAACAAAAAAAAAAAAGAAATACAATATCGAAAATAGCTTCAGCCATCAAAAACAGCAGCTTCACAGCATTTGCACATGCTTGGCATTGTTGTTGTTGGCCAGCTAAGCTGTCATAGCTATTATCACCACAACCAATCATTATCCTGCTCGTGTCGTATTTCATAATTCGATTTCGAAACGAACAGATCGATTTGTTACGTAACGTTGTGGAAATTTAATTACCGGCTGACGTTTAATTTTGATTCAGCCTAGGGGTGTTTTTAACGGTCTTGCAAATTGGTCTGCCTACTGCAGTTCGGGGCTTGATTTGGCTAGAGAGGGAACGTGGTGTAGCCATACCACACTCGAAATATAAAAATGGCATTAGCTGCGTTGTACTATGTATTGCAATGAAGGGTAGCACATAAAATAATCAATAGATCAACATACATATACGAGTATACACTTACAGATGTGTGATATTTCTGAATATTTAACAAAGTATGCCAACTAAGCTAATCTACACCTTTTCCAACAGTATTTCAAAAAACAAAAATGTATTTCAGAATATCACAAATTCATTTCAGAAAAATACAAATGTATTTCAGAAAATTGTATTTCAAAAAAACACAAATGTATTATTTTCGTGTTTTCTGAAATACATTTGCGTTTTTCTGAAATACATTTGTATTTTTCTGAAATACATTTTGCCTATTCTGAAATACATTTTGCTTATTCTGAAATACATTTGTGTTTTTCTGAAAAACATTTGCGTTATTTTAAAATTCATTTAAGTTTTTCCGAAATGCAATTCATGTTTTCTGAAACACATTTTGCCTATTCTGAAATACATTTTGCTTCTTCTGAAATACATTTGTGTTTTTCTGAAATACATTTGCGTTCGTTTGAAATACATTTAAGTTTTTCCGAAATACAATTGATCTTTTCTGAAATACATTTTGCCTATTCTGAAATACAGTTTGCTTATTCTGAAATATATTTGTGTTTTCCTGAAATACATTTTGCTTCTTCTGAAATACATTTGCGTTAGTTTGAAATACATTTAAGTTTTTCCGAAATACAATTGATCTTTTCTGAAATACATTTGTGTTTTTCTGAAATACTTTTGGAAAAGGTGTAGACGAAAGAACACTGTTGGAAAAACTCTCACTTTTTTATTGTTTTTATTTTGTTTTCTTCGAAGCAAGATTGTTATAAATATTGTAGTAGACTCCACTTTGATCATCAGTAAGCCTTCTGCGGTATCCATCGTTGTCAATAAGCTAAGGACCCTAAATAAAACTTTCGCATAATCCTTTAACTAGTTACTTTCTTGTAAGTTTAATTTATAGAAAATAACTACACATCAAACTAAATACGATAATTCCCTGTCTTAGTCTGAAATTTCAAGTAAAGGTTCCGCATTGTACCCTTTATCGTCCCAGGACGCATTGTGAATGCACCTATTTATATTTTCCGTTGTGTTAACAATCAGATCTTTATGCGAATTCTGAGCAGTTTAAAATTAAATCATTTTCTTTCTAAATTTGCTTCTTAGTCAAACACTGAAAATTATGGCTTCTTTCATATTATTTCATTAATCAGCGATACTCAGTCAGACACGAATGTAATTTGATTAAGTGAGTTGTTCTCAAACAATACATTCAGAGACCCTTTATAATTCTCCCTACGATTTTTTTTGTCGAGGGTAGGCGAAAATGAAGTTAATACTATTCAGTTGATGGTTATTTTTGATGCATATAAGCTTAGTTGTTAATCACTCTCATATTGTTCAGACTTCTTAAGGGATTCTCAACTTATATACTTTTGATGTTGTATATGGTGGCGGAATTCCGAAGTAACTTTTTAGATTTTCTTAAAAACTGGTCTTTATTTCTTTAGCAATATTTCATTTAACACCTTAAATATTCCTCTATATAGCGTAAGCGACAAATTATTATTATTAAAGCATCTACAACTAAAAGCATAAATTTTCAGAATTATTATTGATGTTTTGAAAGTTTTTTTTTTCTTAAACCATCACAAAAAACAACTCGTATTGTATTGAAATACTAATACTTATGCATTTCAGTGCTCAAACTCCATTATTATTTTGTCATCATCAGATTACCTGAGATACATAGCTGTGTGCCTTTAAAGGTATGCTTCATATAATCAATCATTTCACGCTGAATTTATGTAAATTCTAGAAAATACATCTCTTTCCAAAATTCTGCCCAAATATCTGTATTTTTTTCTATGCTGCCATACACGCCACTCCATTTGTCAATATGCTAAGGTATTATTAGCTTGTGTTGTCATCATTCAAATAATATCCGAATTGTTTGGTGTGACAACAATTTGCACTTTCCTTACTTTCCATTTATCAGTTGCTATTCATTCCAGTCGATGTTCTTCCATAGTATTGTTGTGAAACTTTCTACTTAAGAAAATTCAAGAAATTTACATAATACATTGTTATCTAACAGCCATAACAAAAGAAGCCATAACTATTCTGCTAAAGTGGCAATATTTTCAATGACAGGTAGAAACAGTGACGACTGATTGACTGAAAGGAATGGCCGACTGCCTGGTCAATCAGCCACTCTGTCACTTATATTCACTAAAACAGACATGCATACACCAATACACCAGTGCACCAACACAAATGTAAGTTTCCAAGTGTTTTTCGTAGCCAAAACCTTTCTTATATTCTTAACATTATCTACTATGATTGCTATGGTTGTTGTACTGACTTGGCCAGAATTAGTATCACGTAACCAACACGGTTCGCTTGCCTCATCATCTTCTTGCTTACCTCATCAACATCTTGTGATCCCTCTTCCGACATCCCTATAGACTACTTATAATCCCATTCGCATTCATATTTACCTTTTGAAAAGTTTCCTCAAAATTGCCTACAGTCAATTGGTATTTGTGTATTTGTGTATTCTTTAGTTGTCGCTCGCTCGCTTCCCCGCCTCGCCTTTGTTGTGCCAGCACTCACCATTGTCTTGATGTCGAAAATTGCATTTACGTCAAAGTATCAATTTGTGTGTCATTAAAATAATTTGATTTCTTTGTTATACATTTTTTTTTTGAAGTTGCAATTTCTCTTCGTGTTTTCTTGAATTTTGAGTAATACTTTGTTTGTACTTAAATCGCGCAAGAGCAGGGTACACGGTGTGTGTTGCCCTTGCCCAAGGCTAGCACGTAATTAGGGTTATACAGGGAGGGAGGATTTTCGTAGCTATCGTGCAGTTTAAAGTAACCTTAAGCGAATGGCATGACACGGCTGAATGTTACAGTTTTGAGTCTTAATGATGTGCGATTACTCACTTAATGCTTATAATTCGTTAATACATATGTTATGTATGTATGTACATTAGATCGGGTTGGTAAGCGTGCAAAGTAAAATTGACAACCTCATAATGTGAAAGTTTACCTCGCGAGTGTTTATGCGCTAAAGAAGCGATTCGATAGTATTAAGATCGCACATAAATTTGTTATTTTATTCCAAGGAAATTGAAATAACTGTACTCAAAAATTATATTTGATAGTCGCGAAAACATTTCTAAAATTTGAAATAATCTAAAATCTATTAGCATATATGTAGGTACATATTTATCCAGAAGAAAAGCTAAATAATTTTGTAAGATTCTGGTAAGCAAAGATTTTCGCCATAAATAAAGATAATGAAAAATGCTAGAATCAAGTCTCAGTTAATTTTTGATAAATCATTTTCATTTTGTTTTAAATATTTTTGAGCTTTAAGGCCGATTGGTTTATTAGGAAAAAAACAACAATACTCAAAGCGGTTTAATATGATCTCAATGAATTTTCTGATATTTGTAGTTTTATATGAATAAGTAAATTCATTTTCAGTTTGATTAAAATACCATTGAAATAAAAAATCATCGACCCCAACTAATAGGTAAGTATTTCCCTTACCTTTCCTTATTGCAAACGTGTTTCATTCATAAAAAGTACATTCGTCAAAACGAACAGCTACATAGTGTCCATTCCACTTGAAATTAATGAATATAACATTTAATCCTTCATGGAAGTGATGTTATTTCGGAAAATAGATTCCATGGAGTGTGTTTAGAAATATTCTGAATATACCTTGCGCCTCTGAATAGCCCTAATAAATTTGCAAAACTTATGACGCTTGCGAAGCCCAGTTATTTCAATTGCTTTTGGGTTAAAAACTTCAGCAAATGGCGCCTCATTTAGCTGCAACATCTGATTAAGGCTAAGGAAATATCGTAAATTATTTCCAAATAATTTCTTCTTCTACTTAATTTCGGTGAGTGTAAATATTAATTTAATATAACTTCATTGCAGGTCTGTCTGTGAGTTTGCCTGTAGCCAGTATACTCGTACAAGTCTGCTTACATTTTTGCTCTAATGTCAAATCCATGCCTCAATGCATTTACTAATTACTTGGCTACCCTTTCATGTCCAGCAGCAAAAAAAACACACATTCACACGTACAATTAAAATGACACACGCACAGACGCAAACGTGTGCTCCCATTTCATTACATGTGTACACATACACAAACATACATACATACACACATACACATGTAATGTGTTATACGAGTATTATATCTGGAATGGCCACTCAACAACAGGAATACGCCATAAATAACAGCTTTTATTTACACAAATTGACAGCAGCCAATTTAATCTTGATGGCCCGTTGGCATACATATATTGTAGAAGTAAATAATAACAGCAGGCAAAGGATGAAAGGATGAAAGGATAATGGAAAGTGCAAAATTCTAAATAGAGTACTATGTACATACATGTACTATAATATGGGTGCGCGTGTGTTTGTGTGTGTGTGCGTGTGTGTGTGCAAATATTTACTTTGCTATTTTTGCTGCTGCTCCTGCTGTGGATGTGGCTGTTGATGACGCTGACAAGCGGTCCAATATTGACCCTAAATAGTTGACAGTTTATCTTGGTGGTCAATACTTAATTTTTGCGACTTTAAGAAAGTTTGCTCATTAGTCGTGTCAACGGAGCGGGGTTGGAAAAATGTTATTTTTTTTATATATTTTTAGCTGCGATTAGCACTTTTGTATGCTAACTGCGTAGCAGTTTACCTACTTATTGGGGAGTTCGTTGCTGTGGTTGTTAATTTATTGCGTAAATGTTGTAGATATGGACTTTTGGAATAATCGACAACAAAAATATTTAGAAATATTACATTTCTACGAAACTGTTTTTTGTAGGCTGTTATTCAATTGTATTGTTATTTAATAAAGTTACTTTATAAATTGTAAAATGTACTTCAGAAAATGAAATTTGTGCTTCGGAATATGTAAAATGTATTTCAGAAATTGTAAATTGTTGTGAAGTTGTAAAATGTACTTCAGAAACTGTAAATTGTACTTAGGAAACTGTTAAATTTACTTCAGAAAATGTAATTTGTACTTCAGTAATGTCTTGATATAAATTTTAATTTTGGACCAAATGTTCTCGATTGGATTCAACATCGGCGAATTTGGCCTAAGACGAGAGAGTGTTGCTATGTCTGAACATTTAACATTAATATAAAGTAGCTAGAAAGCGGCGACGCGAATGCTTTAAAGCTTAGGACGAAGCTCAGTGATTTCCTGCATCGCTTTAGAAGTTAACTGTCTTAAGGAACAAACAAGTTAACAGATAGTTCCCCAAATCAAACTTCGGACGCATGTCAGTGGCAAACAACTTGGTGGACTTGGTCGCTGTTTGCCACAACGCTCTATGACACTCCCGTTTAGAAAGTGCAATCACTAATTTCAACGCGACAGACAGGGCAAAGCTCCTTCGTCTTGGGCCATATTCGCCGATGTTAAATACGATTAACATTTTCTGGAGTATAATTTACAGTTTATGAAATACATTTTATGATTACTGAAGTACAATTGACTATTCTGAAATACTTTTTACGTTTTCCGAAGCACAATGGACTATTCTGAAGTTCATCTTACGTTTTCTGAAGTACAAATGACTATTCTAAAGTTCATTTTACATATTCCGAAGTACAATTGGCTATTCTGAAGTACATTTTACAGATTCTGAAGTTCAAGTGATGCTTTCTGAAGTATATTAAAAAGGTGTAGACGCACGAACACTCACACAGGTAAAAATGACTTAAGTAATCGAATTTTTTGTTGATTTGTTATTAGTGTCACTGCAATACTATTTTTAATATATGCTGCTGTGGAGTACTTGAATAAATTCTTACTTAAATTATCGTTATTTCGATAACTTAATATCGCTGAATAAAGGCATATAAAGGCAGATAATGTTATCGATATTGCCACAAGCACATCGCCAAAATATCATTCCCATCAAAGTAATTCCAATCGAAATCTTGTGCGTCATCAATATCAGTATGTTTACGGTTATCATTTATAATGTCGTAGCACAAAGTTACTTCAACTATTTATATGCTGATGTACTTTCCATGTTTTACACTCATATATCCATTACGCTCATATTAATACTATTAACCATCTATGTAGTAGTAAGTAATGCCATTAGCAACATTTATATAACCCATCAAAGCCTGCATCCTTAATGTGGTTATCCTTGAGCGCTCCATTGTCGCGGCAATCAATAAGCGCAGAAAAAAAGGGGGAAAAAAGCAAAAGGAAATGGCATGTGAGGCGAGAGGAATGCGTGTTTGTGGCATATTTGCCTTGTGCAAATGCTAAAGCTCTACTTTTGGCTGCTATTTAAAAAGCACTCGCACACACATCAAATAATACAAAACCTAATGCAGATTTGCTCTGCATAGCCTTCGTTCGCAATGTGGATTCGGTTTTTTTTTATTTGCCACACATTTGCGTTCGTCGTCGGCGTTCTACTACCTTCTGCGTTTGCCGTTTGCCATCAACGCGCAGCACTCTTTCATCAACTACTTACTTATGTACTTGGGCAAATTTGTCAGCTTCCGGCTCAAGTGGCTCACGTTATTTTATTTATCTTGAGCCTATTGCTTGTGCCCCCAATTTCCACCCGAATCGGCTGGCTACAATGCATATATCTTTGGGCATATAATATCGCATTGTTGTTAGTGCTTCCTCTGCATACTCTGCAGCCATACTTCCTTTGCCTCTGGCTTCTTTGACTTAAGTATTTGCTTTCGACTTTCTACTCGCCCCTCTTTTCATCGCCACAAGACTGCTATTAAAAGTTCATTTTGTGACGCGCGCACTTGCCGGAAACGGAAGTGAAAACAATTATCTGCAGGAAGGTGTAACATAAATCCTTAAGCTAGCAACATTCGGGAAAAGAAAAACAACGAATATGAAGTTGATCAAGCGATTTGCAAATTTTTTGGTAAAATGTTGCGGCGGCTTCTGCCTTTTAACCACCTTCGGTGCGATATTCGTTCACGGCAAGATGAAAAAAAAAAAAAACGAAATACTTAGCGTATTGTCAGCAAAGCAGAGATATTAATACTATTCCATTTCTACTCCTTGACTCATCAGCTGCCTTCCACCCCATTTGTCTAGCGCTATTTAAGTGGCATGAAAGCCATTTACTATAACAACCTGCGCTTGAGCAGATATCCACCTTCTTTGCCCACTTAAACTTAGCTTTATGTGCCGTTAACATGTATGTATGTGCATAACTATGCACTTATTTGTGTGCCTGGTTCGCTTCTACACAGCCTTATTTGTATGCTCTAACTAAACAAAACCAAATGCTTTGCTCTTGTCTCAGTTGCACAAATAGATAAATGTGTATTGTGGCGGCCTGAAAGGTTTAAGTCGATATTGTATGTAAATACTTGAAATCGCGTAGAGCATCTTGATTATTTGCTACCCACGTCAAATTCTAAGTTCATCGCTTTCGTGGGCACAGCATAAAGCACTCAAAGAGTTGTCAATACCGCAATCTCTTAAGAAATATTAAATGTAACTTATATTGTTTGTGTCGTATACTAAAAGGTTTAAAGAACTTATATATTCAGCTAGGTGAATAAAAGAGGTATTCAAGTGCCTCAAATGTTGAATAACAGATATCCATTAGACTAAAAACAAATAATGTGTTTTAATGCGAATTAAAAATTTACATGCCATACTGTTCTTTCAGTCAATTCTTATTTATTCGCCGCCCTTGCTTTGTGTTTGAACGACGAGAATGATTTCTGAATAAAACGCCAGCAGCGCATATGAAATGTGAGGAAAAAAGCTAAATTTGTCGAATTGTCAAAAGTTCAATGAAACTACTAACGAAGCTCATTAATTATTTCATAGCGAAAATGTAATCCAAGACTTGTCTTAAAACTTAACGTCGTAGCAATATTTCTTTTCGTAAAGTGTAAAATTGCACTTCCTAATTTTTTTATATAAATGATTGAAACAAAATTGAAAATAATGATTGTAAAAATTAATTGCTTGCATAACCTATACTGACCGTGTGAAGGACAAACAAGGAAACTAGTTTCATAAATAACTTTTTTGCTATTCTTCTGAATTCATATCCACTATTTCTAAAGAATTCAAAACATCATTTATGTGTAGTTTTTAATTGTCTTTTATTGTGCGACACTCTTGTTAGGCAAGATTATTAACAGAACATTCAATCCCGGTTCGGGTTTTTCTTCCTCTTAAATTTCACACCAATTTCTTAAAACAATTCGTTTTGTAATGCTGTAATGATTGATTTTTTTTTTTGATTTTCCATCACTTGCTTTGAAATAACAAACAGATGAATAGAGCTAAGTATAATAAGAGATATCGACACTGTCGATTTTTTCAGTTTTTATTTGCTTTTTCACGTGTTCGTAAACGTTTCAGAATTTGTTGCTGTGTAAAACCAGTTTCGGGGTTTTAGGCATAAAAATAAAAAATAAAAAAAAATAGTAAGAAAAAACCTTAGTCCTACAGTAGCCGCACCCAAATTCACATTAGGCTTCGCTTCTGTAGTTAAAAAATTTTGAAATTTGGATATGAACTATCATTTAACATTACTTCAAAGTGTTCTAAGTAATATCTCGATGGTGTTTTATAAAAGTTTTTGCCCAAGCCGCTTGCTCTCGCCACGTCATAACGCGCTGTGTTCGGCTATGCCGAAGGCTTCATACCATTCATGAATGAAAGAATTGTATGGGAGCGATATGTTTCATTTATTCAATATTAATGATTTTGATTGCTATAATAGTCCCATGAATAATTAATATGTGTGCGAAATTTCAAGCATTTAGCTTATTAAATAAGGAAATTTAACCTCGGTAAACACTAACATGGTGTATTTTTCTGTGGGACAACGTGAATTTTACAAATCTCGGCATACCTTTGGTCACATGACGATTGCTAATAAGTTATGTATAAGCTCCGTCAGTCAACGGGCATCTACCTTACCGACAGCTACTGAATAATTTCATTGCGTTTGTCTTAAAGGCCAGTTCACCATATTACCCCTTTCTACTCTAAATGAAAGAGTTATGGGCCAAAATGCAATATCTGAAATATCGGTTGTATGGGAGCTATATGTTATATATATTTGATCTATACGATTTTCACTGCTTATATAGAGCTAATAATAGCGGAATTTCTTGCAAAATGTCAAGCTTCTTGCTGCCTCAATAAAGGAGTTATGGAGCAAAATACAATATCTGAACAATCGGCTCCTATATACGTTATGCTCGTCCGATCTGGTCGGTTCCGACAATTGTCTCATACATTTTAAAAATGCACCTAACTGCGTATTTTCATTCAAATAGCTCAAAAACTGAGGTACTAGTTTGCGTTCAAACAGACGGACAGACGGACAGACGTACAGAAGGACAGGCGGACACACAGACGGACCTGGCTAAATCGACTCAGATCATCATCCTGAATCATGACGGTATACTTTTTAATGGGTCGAACTCATGTCATTCTGGTACGTACACACATCGGACCAAACTTAAGGTACCATTTCCATGAAAAGTATAAAAAAAAGTTTCATTGCTCCACATTGACGAAGTAACTCAGTGAGACACCGACCAGTGGTTGTATGCAGCCAATAAACAAACAAACAGTGTATGTAAATATATAAATATTTTTATTTTTTATTAAACAGGCGTTCATTATTCTCACCCTTACTTTTTTAATTAACTTTAAATTAACACATTTTCCATATTCACTTTTTTATTTATGGACTGAATTTCCGCACAGAGAACTAGTTTTTGGTTTAACGCTTTCACAATAGTGTCGAAATAGTCTTTGATCGAATAAGTACGATTATTTAATAAAAACGAGCGTAGTCAAACATATTCGTCTGTTGCATGTTTATGCACACGATTCCACAATTAAAATATATTTATAAGGCAAGTTTATACACATCTATGTGCTATCGTAGATTGATTTTTATTTTTTTTATTCTTTTTATATCATATATACATATATATGTGTATGATTGTATATGTATATCTCGTCTCCACTGCCTAAAAAATGGCTCTAAATTTTTCTTGATCAAATATTTAATTTTAAAAAAACTTGCGCATTTTAATCACTTTCTACTTAACACATACTTTAGCCAAAAACACCCTTAAAATATGTTCATTTTAAACAAAGCCTTTCGAAGTTTTTTTTTTTTAAAAGCTTGAAGTCACCTTAAGAATGCAACTAACACGCACTGTATGTGTTTATTTACATGCATACATTTTGTAAATATATTTACTTAGCTCCTTTTCCTAAATTGTTTCAGTATGTTTAATTTCCCAGCAAGTTGTTTGTTAGATAAGGCTTCTAGCTGTTTAATTTAAATTTCAACAAAAACGATACCTAACTATACATAACTATGCACATACTATTTACTGACACACACACACATACATGCGTACATACATACAAACAAACATAAAGACTGGTATACACAACGTTGTGCATAAACATTACTTTTATTTCCAAATTATCACATGAATGCCAAGGATTCATTATAAAATTTCATAGCATAACTTTTTTATATTTCGTTAATTTTCGCTGCCAACTACACTTCAGTTGTATGATTTTGAATTTTCATTTTCATTTTTACATAAATTTTAATGTAACTAAAACCATGTAAAAAACTTTTATGAGCTGTCGCTTGTTCATGCATTTCCTTGTAACGCATTTGTATGTGCAGATGTGTTTGTGGTGTAACTTTTCTTTCCCTCTGCATTTTGCTGTGTACGATGATGTTACTCGTACGTAAAGTAGAAACCATACATTTTTGCTAAATTAGTTTTTAATAGAAATTTGCATATGTGAGTTTGACGATGTGTATGTGTATGTATTGTGTGTACATATGTATGTACTCATATATGCATGTCTACGAAAGTTTTCAAAACCGTGAAATTTAAATGCGGCTGTCAGTTAATGAAAAAGCAAACTTTAATTCCGAAAAAAAAATATTAAACCTTTGTGAATTATTAAGAAAAAAGTTTTGCAACTACAAATAAAAACGGCAAAATTACGATAAATATTTTGTGATCTTTTATGCGATGTGTATCCATGAAAAAAAAATTAATAAGTCAAGGTAGTGTTCGTCGAGAGTTTAGGTATTCAAATGGCACACACTCCTTACGAATGGGGTTCTCATGGAACGTTTTATTGAAATACTGGACCATAAAGATATCGCTGCCGTCGTATTAAGTTTGAGATTTCAATGTATCTTTAAAGATTTCTAATTTAAAGACCAGTCTCTAATGATCGACGCCGATGACAATTGATTGTTGGTAGTAATCACTAAAGTTTCCAAATACGAAACGAAAAATGACACTGAAGATGGCACAACGCCGAAACCGGTTTGTCTTCAAACCAAACATGACAAGGGATGACGAAAATACGTTCCAAAACCAATCTTTATAAATACTTTTTTTTTATGAAATCCAACGAAGCATAAGAAGGTTGAGTTACCTAGCCTGAATGTACTGAATTTAAGCGGGTGCTTTTAAAAGAACCAGGCTAAGACTTTTTTTCTTTTCGAAAGTTCAAAGTCAAAGGGTGAGTGATTTCTTGAAAGCTAAACCATAACCAATCGGACCAAACAACCAAATAATGAAGAAATTCACCATTATTGAATGCACAGATGGTCGATTCGATGAAAGATTTGAACCAACAAAAACTTTACGCACACGCATACACACTCGTACATACATAAAATGCCTAAAACGCAAATAACTGAAGGATGAATACTGATTTCGGTTGAAGATGATTGAAGACAGACAAAAACACGAAAATGACGAAAATGCAGGAGGCATTCTAGGGCATTGACAAAGGTGTGCTATTTCGCTGGAGAAGAACAATAAGAATACCTTGTGTTTGTATGTATATATGGTACCTATGTACATACAAATGCACGTAGATATTCGTGTAAATGGCAATGGAAAGAGTTGCAATTTGTTATTTGTAGCGACGCTTTGATGGATGAGTCGCATGCCTTAAATGGGCGAGTAACCACTTTGAAAGCGACGAGCGGACAAATGTCGGTTGAAAGGGTTGTTGCTACGTACAGATGCAAGGCATGGAAAAATGTACATACTTTTGTATGTATGTTATATAAATGAACCTTTGTAATATATTTGTGTATTTGCCACTAAGGAAAATAAAATGAGAAAAAAAAATTATGAAAAATGGAAATTGAAAGTATATATTGTGCACAAATGCGTATGCTTGTATTTGTGAATTTGTATGAAAAATGATGCAGGTTGCGGTTGACGCAGCGGAGTAATCTTTATGAAAAATGAAATATGACGAAAATGTGTCGGTACAATTGGACACATTTTTTTCTTTTGTTTCGCTTTTTTTTTTGCTTTTGGCAAACGGTGGAGTAAGCGCAGTGAGGAGAAAATATGCAGCTGCAAAAAGTGGGTGTAAAAATTGTATTTAGAATTATTTTCGTAGAATTGTTAAGAGCAGCATTGGGCGGATACTTACCGTGGCGAATAATTGTACACAAAAACCATTTATATAGGCACACAATTTTTAATGCGAAAGCCCTATATAAGCAGCAAGGGTTTAAATATTCTATACGAAGTACGATAAAACGGCGACTACCTCAGCTAATAAGCCCAACGGTTAATACGGTTAAGTGGAAAATATCGCTTAGTAAAATCAGCCAAAAAAAATGTATTATCCGCTTCAAACTTGCATTTTGTGATAAAGAATTTAACGAGGATTAATATAGGATTTATCTAGATTTTTCTTAAATTGAAAAACGAAATTTATAATAATATAATTTCAAATATTGAAATATTTCAAATTGAAATTTTGTTTCAATTAGTGTGAATCATAATATTATTTGTAACTTACTTACATGTATTATACACATGGCATTATTTAACATTAGTAGTACAATCGGCTATTGCTGAAATTCTTGATTTCTCTGCTTTTTGCAATATAAAATGTATTAATAAATAAGAAATCAAGCTCAAAATTTTTTAAGCTTTTATAAAAAAAAGGATATACGAAATTAAGTAAATCAAATCGCCAAAATCAAATTTGATTTATTTTTCTTTTTGTTTAGTTAGGCTTTTCATGGTTGACATAAAATCCAAAAAAAAAGACAGGAATTCTTGTTATTGGTTCGCAGTGCAAAATTTCTTCAATTGTGTAGTAGAAAGAACAATTTTTATTCAGTGTGAAAAACACTACAAGCAATAATTAAAACACAAAAAAGTTGAGATTACACAATAGGAGTATCCATCATGTATACTAAAAAGAAAAACAGAAAACTATACAAACGGCGATGTTGTGGCAAAGCATGAAATTGAACGCCATTAAAATCAGCGCAGAAATAAAAGCTATAAACACTCGGCGCGCATATGCCAAAAAATATCAAAAAGTCGTATTGATGATAGCAGTTTTTATATTTTAAGCAAAATAAAAACAACAATACGCTCACCAAATTATTTATCTGAAGCAGCACAAAAGCACTTGGTGCGAGTACTAAAAACGTTAGAAAAGCAAATAAACAAAAAACTCACCATTCGTAGTACTTATTTGTAGAGAACATCGTAAAACACAACACGCAAACACAAAAAATAATAGCTGAGTTTTGTAAATTTTATTACCGTCATTCGCAATTATGTTATATTCGAGAACACTTTTTAGCTTGTTGATGAAAATGAAATACATAAATTAATGAAAGAGGAAAAAAAATTCCATATTTTTTTAAGACACAAACGTATGTTAAACTATTTTTTTGTTTCTTTCATTTATAGTTGTGTGTTGAAATTGACAGCTGTCAACTGAATAGCTTGGCTTAATATGTCGCAGATGTGTCAAATTGTGCGCGCAAAAAGGAGTTTCCACATCAAACCGTCCGTCCGTTCAGCCATTCAACGACACTGCCATTGACGCTTATGGTGAGAAAATGTCAGTGCAATTGTCTGTTGGTCGTTGCATTTATTTTTATTACCGCTTTGGAATGATTAATTTTTTCGAAAATGTCTGCTGCAATCACACCAACACACCGACGCAACGGCAGCCTGGCTGCCTGGCATGCAAGCAGACAAACGCGGCTGCTGCATTGCTACGCACAAACGGAGTATCATAAAAAACGCTCGTAAAATGCAGCAATTTTCACAAATTTTTTATTTTTTTTTTTTGCAGTCGTAATGCAGTCAATTTTTTCAACAAAATATATTGAAGTATTTTTCTGTCATTTACTCTCTGGCTTTTTATGCCATAACCGCCGGAAGAGTGTGAATCGTGAAAATTTTTTAAATTCACTAAAAAACGCGAAGGGTTTTTTATTACAGACGCACTAGGTTTTAATGAAGGTTTGTGTAAGCCACTGCTGTCAAAATCATTGTTGTATTAAAACAAAAGATTAACCTAAGTGACTATTAGCTCCTTGAGCTCTTAAAAAAAAAACAACAAATTTGTAATGTATGATTTATACTTTAAAAACTCGTAGATTTTATTTAGTTTTTTTCGGTTGGGTTCATCCTTATGAATGTGAGTACATGGTTATCGCCTTAACAAATACGAAATATACGTTAACGAGACATGAAAGAATCAATAAGCTCCTCAAACAGAAACACGTTACGATCAAATATACAGAAAACTTTCGTGAAAGATTTTTAAAAGTTCTACTAGAAAGTAAATCAATCATCAGCCTTTGATCGCACAGCGCGTGAAATCTGCGCTCAAGGCAGCCGGAATGTGGGCTGTAAGGAAAGCAACGTTTTATCAAAAACCATCAAGACCAACTCCCAACTTGACCAGCTCTGTCGATATGCGTGAACGTGTTAGTGCACGATAAGCTGCTTACTTTGAAGGCCATCCGAAAGCAGACGTAGAACATCTTTTTTGGTGGAGATTATTAAATAAATGAGTTTAGAAGCTCTCAATGCGAATAATCTGAGAACATAAGAGCGATGGCATGCTTTTTGCCTTTTGTGTTTGTAGGAAAATGTAAGATAAAATGAAGTGTGCTCTTTTACTTTTACTGTCTACTTATAAGCTCGCCTAGAAATAAGCTTTACGATCCTTATTAAGAGTTACATTCGCATATTTTTATACCCGAGCCAACTTGTACACAAGGGTTATTATAACTTTGTTCGCATAACAGTTGTTTGTAACATCAAAAAAATAATCGAGATAGATAAACATAGACATATATATACTGAAATGATCAGAATGAAAAGAGGAATCGATTTAGCCCTGACTCTCTGTCCGTCCGTCCGTCCGTCTGCCCGTGGTTACAATAACTTGAGTAAAAATTGAGATATCTCAATGAAATTTTGAACATAGATTGTTCTTTATACAGGGTAGGTTGGTATTGAAACTGGTCAAGATCGGTTAATAACCACGCACACCTCCCATAGAGCGGAAGTTTTTGAAAAATGCAAAAACTCCGTTCTTTCGGTATTCATTACAGCAAATTGAGGGAAATTTGTTATTTGGAGCGATTTTGAACTAAGAAATTAGGTGTTTATGAAATTTTAAAATATGGGCGTGGCCACGCCGACTTATAAAAAATGCTCGGTATCTCAATAACGGTGTAAGTTCTCGTTGCAAAATTTGTTGGTGAACAAATGTTCCTCAATATCGCTGATATCATCTTTAAAAATTTTTGAAATCGGACCATAACCTCGTATAACGGAAATTTTGAAAGAAATTGAGTAAAGTTTTATGCAAATTTCGACGGGTTGGCACAGCTCATAATATTAACTCGATAATAGTACTTCAATTGCTTAACTGGCTTACAAAATTCATTACTAAGCCCTTGGGTGTTTTCGTTAGATTTACAAAATGAAAACATAAACAAGACTGTCAAGTCTAAATGGGCGAAATCTAAATAAAATTTTATCATATACATACTTATACAGCATTAAAGTTCAAAAAATTTAACATTTGTTTATATTCGGCTAAAATTATGCTCCATCGTCGCCAGTGGCCGCTTTAACTTTGCATAAAACTTACATTAAATGGGTACCGAACAATGCACAACTATCAAATTTACGATCACTTTATTGTTTAAAAATATGTTTATTAAATGCATGCGTGTGTGCGTGTGTGTGTGTGTGTGTGTTAAATATTTATAAAATATGCATGATTTTCACACAATCAAGCGCGCCATAAAGTTAGGGCTTTAAAAGTGTCGTATTAGCCTCACAAGCTGACGTTATTTGTCATAAATATCAAATGAAATGGGTACGGTACACCTTTTAGCTGTTGAAAGTTGGTCAGCATGTTCGACAACACATACATACATACATACACACACACAGGTACACACGCCTGTGTATACGAAACAGCACTTAGCCCTTTTTAATACCAAAGCACCGATGCTTCAATGCTCATAGCGGCTTGATGTGGTTTGATGTCGTGACGATGGAGCGTAAATTTCCGAACCTTTTGTTCTCTTTTAAAACTCACCAACAAAATTTACAACATCCAATCACGTTAAATAGAGTATGTTAAATACATACATATGTATGTAAATAAGTGGGCAGAACGGAAACATTGAATGGGTTGAATGTTGGTTGGTAGCGTGCTAACGGTAATAGAGTTAGTCATAATGGCAAATAGTGATGTGTCGTCGGTTGGATTTAAATTTACAGTGACACGAAGGCTTAGTTAGTTACATACGAGACCCAAAAACCAACTAAAGTAAAAGTATTATGTGAGCTTAGCCAAATGGCAGTGGCAAGGTAATCTAGTTATATGCGGCTATATTGCCCAAATTTATGAGCTGAAAAGCAGCAGCAATTTAGTGCTAAGAACGGCGCTTTCAACACATTCAGCGCTCATGAGCTCATACCAAGCGCCAAAAATAGAACTCGAAGTGGGATAGTAAGGGGAGATTTAAATAATTCTGGCACGCAGACCCTTTCGATGACAGTTGAGACAAGCTGTTAAAAATAAAGGCTAAAAATTTGAGAAAAATGGTTAAAGTTGAATTAAATCGATTTTTTTTTTCTTCTCTAATTGAAATGTATTTTCACGACATAAATTATATATTGAATGTTATTTCCATCACTTCAATGTGTATGCAATTACGTCACCAAATTAGCTCTGCACGCATCAGTTACCCGCTAAAGTAAAATAATAAGGGCTTATTACAGACAAAAACATAAGAATGAGAAATGATTGCTTTTGAATTTGAAAGACGCTTTATAAGAAGAAAATTTAAAGTTACACAAACGCACTAAAGATAAGTGGATGACTGGCATTTCGACAGGTCCCACCGCAGATAATCACCAGCAGAGACACGCAAGCCGCGACGGGCAGGATGGAAGCATTAAAAAAAACTTAGGTAAACAATTTAGTAACTTACATAGAAACAAAATTGTAATGCCTCTTCGATATAAAAAGGTAGCTGCTCAGCTGACCTACACACTTGCATATACCTTTTTTTTTTAAATCAACACCAAAAAGAAAAAAGTTCTTAGCTGCTAATTTATTTGGAGTCACGTCGTCATGGTCGCCATTGACGTTATATCTTTGCCTGTATCGTCATCAAAATTATTGGTCGCCGTGTCATCATCAGATGGGAGCGTCTCGTCTAGTCAGTGTTTTGGTCATTTGTAAGCAGCGTGACGCAGCAGGAAAAGCGATGATTGGCATGCGAGGAAATACATAGGGGATGGAGTGATATTTTTTTTTGTAAAATTAGAAGATTTTTCTGGCTTTGAAAACGTGTTGTAAATTGGTTAATAGAAGGTAGATAGGCGGGTGGAATCAAGCAAACTGAGGATTATACATATACCAACAACATTTGTAAAAAGATGAGCTCGATTGTTAAATAAGTGAAAGCAGAAACTGGTAAATTAGCCTCTGCAAATACTTTTGTATACAATAATTCGATGCTACAACTTATGAACATAACTACATAGAAGTATGTAAGCGCATACAACTTTCTTCAAGCTGATAGATTTTCAACTGTTAAATTTCTAATAAAAAAAACGTCTCAAAATCTTTGTTTACCTACAAACCAATCCACTTACCAATCGCTCAATAAATTCGTTATATACTTAGCATGTAACATAATAGTTAGTACATATGTATGTAGATCACACTTGACCAAAAATTAGAAGAGCAAACAATAATTGATTAAGCATCGAAAGATTATACTGAGTTACAAAATACGAGTAAGCTGAAAGAAAAAATGAATAGGACATACTTAGATATGTATGTATGTACATACATATATTTATCCACAGGCCCGAGCTAAACTGTTCTATTTTTAAATACATATATGGATAAGGTTATTGAGGCGCATAATATGAAATTAAAATATATGTATGTCCTAGAATGAAAAATAATAAAATTAAATTAAATATATATGTATGCGTGTATGTAAGGTCATAACGAGTATGTATTGAGAATAGAGATTTCTAAAAAGGCCCTGGAACACTTGTAATCAATTATAAAAATTAAAATTAAAATAAAAAAATGCTAAAGAGCAAACCTTCACGCATCGCTGCCTAATTGGGCACAAAATCCTCGGTATTGGTGTAATCTAACTGGTAAAGGTATACCGAAATACAAGTGACGCTATAAAAACACACCCAGTAAGAAAATTGTATGCTCAAAGGCCATCAAGTAGCGTGCGTGGAAAATTTATTTTGCATAAATTTTTTGAACGATGAAACATCATTTTCATTTCGTTACCATCGCAAGTACTAGAAATCACACAGAGTTTGAGTTCTAATTTGAACATGCATTATGGAATGTCCGGAAAAAAATATACTTTTGGAAAGAAAATCTAATTTATTGGGTGCGAAACGAAATCAAAATAAAGTATTTAAACAATTTTAGGGTTTTACTAACAGTGTATTTTTAAGTCAGAGACAAAAAGTTTTCTTTCGGAAATAGTTTTCTGTAATCCATAATGTTTCCATTAACACTACTCTTGACACTATCGAATTGGTCTGAATTCGGCATACTATATTTTTTTTCCTATAATTTCTCTACAGGGTATATTCCCTTGCTAATACCATCATACCCCTCACACTTACACTTATTGTACACCTGTATCTATACAATTTTACAACGAAATATTTGTGAGTCTGTCAAGTCAAACAAAGCCGATTAATTACGAGCCAGCTGATCGTGTAAAAACTTTAGAAAGGACCTCAGCACAAGCAACGCATTCAATACCTAAAAATATTTGGATGTATAAAAGAAAGATCAAAAAAAAAAAAAGAAATGTATGTGCGTGCTATCGCTGCGTCCCAAAGCGATAAGTGATCCTCAATGCACAGTGTATTCAAATAAAGGTAGCAGCAAAAAAAAAAAAAATTAAAATTGGTTTGTAATCTAATGCCAAAGAGCATGTGTAGCGCATAAAGTACTCGTATAGCTGGAGCAGCGCGAGAGAGCAAATACCTATAAATATGTAATTTGAAATGCTTGTAGACCGTTGTCACTGACTTGACATGTTGGTCACGCACAATGCGATTTGTTCTTGTTGTATTTTTTGCGGCTTCTTTTTTTTTTGCTTGTCATTTTTCAAATGCACTTCTTCTGCGCACTCTTGATCCTTATTTTGCGCGCCAACGCAAAATCTAATTGCCTTTGTGGCACACTTGTTGTTGCCTGCCCTCTTTGCATTCCATTGCAAATCTTTTATTGTATTCGAATGTTGAATAGCAGGCTGCTATTGCAAGCGTGTGACTCTCGGCCTTAAGGCTTAGCCTCAGGCTCAGGCTGAGGCCCATTCGCACACAATTATGCCGATTTCCTAAGGGCAAATGTTTGGGCTGTCGCTGCTGGTGCTCTCAATGTCTCATTTTCTCTGGTTCAGCAGAACATTTGATTGTTCTTTCTCTGATTTGCAATTTTCTTGTTGTTGCGTTTTTTTTTTTCTTTTCTAGATTACTGCCATGAATTCATTACTTTTGCGCCTTTTTGCTACTACTCCACTTAGCTGCCTCTTTTCCCTCACACTTTTGTGTCAGCATTGTTCTCGCATAGTACTCAATCCTCCACTGGACCATGCTCCCGTACAATAGCACCAGCACACCATATTTTCTAAGCACACCTACTTTGTCTTTTGTGTGTCTCCTCTCCTCTTATTTTATGCATTTTTTATTGCTCGAATGCGTGCATTGTCAGCACTATGATGTATTTTCCGCATATGGCATTGTCTGTGGCTCGTCTATAGAACACCCCTACTGGCGCAAATAATCCACATAATTCCGAGGAAGAGCATTCCCACGCTCACAAAATCGTGCCTTTTCCTTCTTTTTTTCTTGTTGATTGCAATCGACAAAAATTTGTTGTTCGTGCCTGGCTCGCTTCCACAGCTCCACCTGTGCTGGGTACGAGGCAGCCTCTTAACATCCCTATTTGAGTGAGTGCGTAGGTAGGTAGCTTCTTCTTTTTTTTTTTTTTGTCTATACGTTCTTTGGTTTTCATATGTATATGTGTGTGTGCTATTTTTCATCGCGTATGAGTAGTTTCGTTCTTGTATGTCAATTGTTCCCATTTAGCAGCATCCAAAAGGGACTCAGACACCTGAACTAGATCTCTCGGTGCAACCCTCAGGTGTGTGTGTGTATTTTTTTTTAATCTTTCCCAACAAATTATCAATGCAATTTTTGTCACTTTTTCTTTGTAAAATATCTCTATTCACCCAAGGGACATAAATTGTTCTCGCAGAACCTAATTCCATATTTTATGCGCATAAGACCTTTTTTATTAAAAAAAAATAATTATGACACTTATTATAAATATGCGAACATATATATGTACGTGTAATATTTAGACAAAATGAGTCTTCATACGAATAATATATGTACATATGTATGTTACTACACTGATAGAAAATTTAAAGATACATTTTTTTTTTTAATATTATTAAATTATATTTTTTTTATCAACGCAATTCGGTATACATATGTATGTCCATAGGGCAGTTTTAAAAGCTTTTTTTTAATTTATTCGACCTTTGAATACATATTTTGAAAACAATTTGTGCCTAAAAGGTAAATAAAGTTTAAAAATTATTAAAATGTATCTAAAAATTTTGGGCGTGCGTTGAAACAATTCATGGAATTTGAAATACAATTTCTAGGTTACTGGATATTCTAATTGATTTTTTTACTACTTTTTATTTTTAATTTCCGATAGACGAGATTTTTAAAAATATTTCTGAGTTAAGATAATTAACACACAGCAAATAGAAAAATAAATGTGTGCAAATGTTGTCCCAATTATTGCAACTTTTATTAAAATTCGTTGGAAATTTTTAAATTTTACCTAAAAACTATTATAAAATGAACTAAATTTTTATTAAATAATTTATTAAATTTCCTGCGAATCTTAACTGGTGTTTCTAATTATATGACCTCCACTGTATGTAAACACACATTTATCTGGTTGGTTTTGCATATGATTGGTTTCACTTGTATGAGGCTTGTCGACAAATCCTTAAACTGCAAGTAATCGGAGTAACATTGTTCGGAAGATTTGCATTATTTTTTGTCCTTTTTTTTTGTTTTCTTTTTTTCTGTTGGTGTTAGGTTTTTAAATAGTTTAAGGTAACAATTTGTATATACAATACAGATTATTCTGGCATCTATTTACGTTTATTCTGTGAATAGTTTAGATTTCCACAACTTCATTATATAAAATAATAAAAAGAGAGGTTTAGAGAAATATTTGATTATTTCAAATTTACGCTTTACTTAATTTCCTTTTGTTTGAAGCTGTTTTGTTGTCTATCATGGCATTAAAAGGATTAGAATAATGATAGAAGCTGTTTAAAAACATCGACTCCAGGAAAAATATGCTCAATGAGCATAATGAAATCTAGTCGTGAAGTCTAGTCTAGGCAAAATATTAATCTTGCGAGTGTAATATTAATAATAAGTTTTCGAAGGTATTTAACCCAACAAGTATATTTAGAACAATAATAAAGTGGTATGAGGTAAGTGAACACGAAAACTAGTTAAAGTACCACCGACAATATACGAAAACGGTTTAATTAAATTCAAACTTCTCTCAATGCGCATTTTTTTTGTCATTTACTTTAAAGTCATATAGATTCCTACCCTGTCGGAAACTTCAACAACAACACAAAACAAAAAGTTTATTTTATTTAATTTTTTACTTTGTATTTCACTTTGTAGAGGTTAGAAAAGAGTATACAAGAATTCAATTAGGTAATCGGTATAAATATATTCAACTCCCTACCGACATCTTCAACAACAAAACAGAAAGTAATAAGTATAAGTTTTAAGTTAATCAAAAGAGATTATGTACAAACATTATCCTTAAATGAATGTGTCATTCTGATGCTTTTTGGATTAAAGTCTGCCATATTTTTAAGCTCATCCATCAAAATTTCCATTTAAAAGTTTTGTCGTTAAAGCGCTTGAGCTGAGGCTGAATCAGAAACACTTACTTAACTGTAAGCCTTTCAGCGATTGTGTTGCTTAACAACTTTAATTGCTACATTTAAATCTCTACCCAGCGTTCGTCGTCCTCGCACAGATTTTTGCGTGTCATTAAAAAAAAATAAATGTTTATAGTTTCATGTATGCATCCACTGCGTGTTTGTCGCGTCTGACGTAAATCAGCCTAAAGGTTTTACTTTGATAAAAATGTACTTTGTGTTTCATATTTAACATGCAAATGCAATACATTTTTAAACTCCTTATGTGTGTATTCATTTAAAAAAGCTGCGTGTTCATGCCAACGCTGAAATGTCAACAATAATTGCTGCTGGTACTGAGTTGTATTGCATTTACATTTTTATTCCACCAACTATGTTACATGCAAGCGACATGCACAAACGAAATTCTCGTGAATTTGTCAATGTTTTATGAGCGCCGCCTGCGCGGAATTTTTCCAACAACTTTTTTTTTCCGTAAAACTTTCATTTTTTTCGCCCGCTTTTGTGTTGTCACCAAGCAAAGCTTGTATTGTTTGCTGGTGTTGTTGTTGCTGTTGATTGTTATCACAACTATTTGCACATAGTTATTTTGGCTTTGTATGTTTTGTAGTTATAGACATAAATATCTGCATATCTACATATGTATGTGTGTGTGTGTGAATGTAGGTGTTTGTATTTTGTCCGTATAAACGAGCTTGCATGTACTAAACTTTACAAACTTTAATAGCAAAAAAAAAAAAAACAAAAAAAATAACAGACTATTATAACAATGCCAGTAAGGCGGGTCTTATTTATTCAGTTTAGTTTGTGTAACAGAGAAATTGTCGGGAAACATGCAAAATAAAATTATTGTAATACAACATTGTGACTAGTAACAAAATCAAGCGAAGACATGCTAGAGATATAAGATTTCATAGATAAAAAAAAGAAGTTGGACTTGCTTTAAAAATAGTACGAATGACTGCATTTTTCTACAAGGGATTTAGGTCTACAAGCCAAGTCGTTTTAGAAAATGTCAGTAAAACCATTTGTTGTTCAGCATTCATTTAATCATTTCTCATTTTCTTTTTTTTTGGCTATCGCTCTATTAAGCTTCTTACAAAACCGCTTAATTCGCGACCGAACCCAAAAGCACCAGCCATACTTGATTTGTCATGCTAACTGGCGCCATAAGGAGACTTTAAGGGCAGCCAAGTCCTTCCCCACTTATGTAGGTAGATACTGAACGCATATTATACATTTTAGAGATATTTGTACGGATAATCGTCTACGATATTTCAATTATCTTTTTTCTAATATTCAAGGAAAATCTCTCCATAAAGTGTAATAATTCATGCAATTTATCAAAAATTTATGATTTCTTGCTTTATACAAATTACAATGTATTAACTGTCAAGACAAAAGTACTAAAGATGAACGTCAGTTGATAGCAAGTAGATTAGAAGTTCGCCGTGTAGCGGTTGGCGACAATCTGACTATAAAAAATCTCATTAACATCCAAGAGAAGCTCCTTATAAAATAAAAAATTACTTGAACACTACTCCCTATTTTTCAATTTTTCTTTTCGCTTTTTAATCTCTTTTCAGTAAACACATTTTAAAAGCCTACTAGGTGTGGGGTGTACACCTCAAAGATAACACAAAAAAAAAGTAAAATTCTTTACAAAATATCACAGTAAATGAGCGCTAGTCATTTATATTCAAGTATTCTTCAAACGTTTATCGTCAAGTGGGAGTGACTAAGAATTGGTATTCGCTACTCATAACATACGCAGACGCAATTTGAAATGAAATTCTGTTTTCTAAGGCAAGCTACGTATACAATCATACTCATTTCAGCTGTTGTTGCTTATCTGTGCAAACTCATCGGTCAAGAAAAGCAATAACTTGAGGCTCCTCGTGCTTTATGTTTTTTTTTTAACTTATTTTTTTTTTTGCATTTCTTCCGCGCCTTGACAAGTCAACTTGACTTTGACTTTGACTGTGAAGTTAGGCGCTACACGCTGCTGACTGCCACGCATTTAAGTTTGAATGACCTCATTAATTTTCAATCTGACCGCTGTGATTTCGTTGTAAAAAATGCACAACACCACAGCCATTGGCATCGTCACGCCTATGCGGCACACACACACACACACACATAAACGCCACAGCCATCTTTCGGCTAGTTGTATGTACTTAGTTATTTATACGTTGGCGCGCAGCACACAGTAGGACATACAGAGACATGCATTTGCCAGAAGGATGGTTTAATGGATACTCGTAGATAGCCAGCGCCTATGGAGGCGAGCAGGCAGGATGCGTCTTTTCGAACTCCTTGGAAGTCGTGGCATTCAATGATGGATTGTTTGTCAGCTGTGTGGCATTCCAACTCATTTTGCCTCGTTGTGGTAGAAATTTGCGTACAATTTTTCCATATCTTAGATTTATGATGATAAATGAGTTGCAGTTGTGAAATGCCATGCGGCAGTCAGCAATTGCTCATTACTCATACCGCGCGGTGGCCCTTGGAATGTCGCTCGAAAGCTCAACTGATTCCCAATACTCGTACTTGCCTTAAGTATTTATGTGAGTATTTGAGCTTTTTTTTTTTTTGTGTGTTTTCCCGCTGTTGTTATACAAACGCTACTGTAGTGTACTACAGCAGGCGAGCGATTGTATTCGTGTGCTGTCGCTGAGGTTCGCAAACAGCGACTCTAATTGGATTTGACGGATGCTGTGGCGTCTTCCTGCTACGTTATTTATTGTATGTACATACGTATGTATGTACTACTACTGTTGCTGCTACTCCTGTCCCTGCTGCCGCTGCCTTCGCGTTGCATTCAGCCGCACGGTCACATACAACTACGCTCAATCTACCAACGCAGCTGCGGGTAATTTAAATGCCTTTGTTATATAAGAAGATTGAGTGGCCGTTAGCGGAAATCATTTGCCGACAAATTGTTTTTCATAAAATATTTATTAATTTGCCAATATTATGAATGCTTCAATGATTTATTGATTCATGTTAGAAAGATTGAGCTTTTTAGTGCGTTGCGCTGGAAATTGTTGGAAGTGAATTAGGATATTATAAAATCTCAGCGAAAGTTGATTGGATTTTGACGTGCGTTAAATGTTTGAAGTTGCCTGTTTGTGAAAGCTCTAAAACGTGATGAGTTCCGGATTGAATTTTACAGGATTTGTGTCATTACAACGTTATTATTACTTTAAGGGAAAAATTTAAATTGAAAAAAAAAAAAAAAAAATGGCGTACACATACTTTAGCGGAGTTCTTTATAAATTGTGCCTCTTCACATACCAAGAGTTCAGAAAATTGTATAAGTGTTAGGGAACCGTTAACAATTGCGTATACTGGTAAAATGGAAGTACAATCGACGTATGAGTAACATTATTAAAGGCATCAGGCAGGCCAAAATGTTTCATTTTATTCAACAATTCGATAGTGAGAACTTGCTTTCTTTTTTGCTGTTGCAAATTTGTAAAATGTTTTTAAAAAACTATGCAAATAATACTATCGAATATTTGAAAATGTTAGATAATTTGTTAAGTACACAGTGTTGTGACAAACACCTACTTTAGCACTCAAGCAGCTACATATTACAAATTTTGTACGCTTCTGAAAATTTCCAATTTTGCTTTAAGTTGCAAAAGTATTTATGCAAACAAAACAAACCCTAAAAACTCCAAATAAAGCCTCTTGCAACAATAAAGTTTAGCATTATGTTGTATTTCAAATGCAAATTCAGAAAACTTTTTAAGAAGCTTCATGCATTTAAAGTGAATTGCTTTTTGCCAGCTCCTCTACCTACGTGCGACTACACATCACCTTCAACTCACACACAACTCCTGCCACCACATCACCAACAAACACTTGTTTAATAATCACAATTAATATGTTTCCGTTGCTTTCAAGAACATACATATGTAACTACAAACATCTCCGCAAAAACTTTAATTGAAAAATTCAAAATAAAAATAAAAATATTGCAAATAATATATTGAATAGTAAGGGTAATAAAATAATCGCTTTTGCTGCCTTTGAAAGTTTTTCAATATTATGACAGCTGTTTATGCCACTCTCCGGACTTTTGTTGCCACACTCTTAAAGCATCACCTGAGCTTCAGCTGCCTGCCAGCCCGCTGTAAGCTCATAAGTTTCGGCATAAGTAAGTGAACGTAAGTGCGGAGCTGAGTGGAGTGTGCATATGCTTTTAATATGCGTTGACGTTGCAAACTTTTGCTCAAATATTGAATATTGAAGTTTCAACTTAACTTCGCTTTTACGACTTTCTCCTCTATCACCGCCACATCATCTTCTCCTTTGTATAGAGAGTGAAGTGAAGTGAAGTGAACAAAGAACGTGACACCGAAAGTACGAGTACGCACGGCCAGCCAGCTTACGTAACGAACGTTTGTGTGCTACACTTAGAGTGTTTGCAGGTAACTTTTTGCTGCGACCTTGCGTATTTGTGCGTTGGCTTGTGTGCTGCTAAGTGGCCCCCAAAATGACAGTTTTCAGTCACGTAAAATGTTAGAAGAAAATTAAATATAAACCCTTTGTCCATTTCGTAGCTAAAAATAGAAAAATAGAAAGAAAAAAAAAGCAACTGGTTGCCTTGTTGAAGGTGAGGAAAAGATAAGAACATTGGGGGATCCAATCAATGATGGCAAATGATTGAAGTTGTAATGGGTAAAATGCGTGAAGTAATTTAAATGCAATTGTCCATAGACTACAACATGAGGACGATATATAAGATTCTCATTCTTACTTGTGGCAAAATACACTTAAGTTTTTGGGGGGAAGGTTGATTTCGCATTAAGATACATTAATATGCAAATTACGCAGAACGAATTAAGGGTCGAAATTTAATAAAATGTAGTTTCGCTGGGAGACAATTGCAAAAGAAAAATGTGTGTACGTGATAACAGAACCACACTGCCTTCCATAATAGTAATAAAAAACAGTGTTTCCTTTGAATGATAATGTGAGGACGAGAGTTGTGCATACACAATTTTTGCCATTAAATAAAGACAAAGGCAACAAATTTAAAATTTATATAGTTTTTTTCACTCCAAGAATATTCGCTCCTGTCTCTTAAGCAACTTTAGCAACACTTCCTTGGCCGCTCGATAGCTTTCGGATATCCAAAGAAATGTTATTAATATTATTCATCTCTTCCTAATATTTTTAAATAAATTCTCTTTTTCGGCTTTGAAATACCTCGAAATTTTAATGCAACGAAATAAAAACTGCATCCTTTCATGTCTTCATATAACGTCGTTTTAAGAACAAACCCTCATAGAGTAATTCTGTTGAGTTCGTTGTCAAAAAAAAAGTGATCAAGAAATTATACAGTTTTCATTCGTTTTTGTGAAATTCTGCTAACCTCACATAATTGGTTTTGCCTTATCTCCATAACTTATTATATAAAATGTATACTGCAAAACAGCGTACGTATTTTCTTAGGGTATTGTTTTTCACCAAAACTTCTTTTTCAATCAAAAAACAATACCCCCAAATCTTAAATTTGGCAGCTCAAGGGCAAGTCTCTCAATACATTCAAAATATTTTTAACACCTCAACTCGCAAACAAAATAAACATACAAACATGCGAAGGACATGGAACGCAATTTGCTATTTTTGAACGCCAACAAATAAATTACTTCACTGGCATTGAAACCCAAAAATTGCACACGTACATTTTGATTTCGCTTTCTTAACAATGCGAATAAAGCGAAAGAAGTCGGTTTACAAATTCTTTTCAACACGCGTTGGTCATAAATATAATTCCGAACACCTTTTTTACACAACCCATTTAAGAATACGAATAAAGTAAAAAAAAAACAAAGTAAGAAAATCGAACGTGAAATGCGGTAATCAAAACCAAAGCGGAACTAAAAAGTGAGCTTTTAAAAGGCACCCTGAAACCCTTTGGCGCAGCACTCAACTTCTGGCCAAGTGTCATGGAGTTATGCGCAGAGCGGCGGCATAAGTCTTTTGAAATATTGCACAGCTACTAGTAGCAAAAACAATAACAAAGAGCGCAGCAAGCAGCAAAGCTGCCAACAGGATGAACATTTCATATTGGTAAAGAGGCTAACGAAGAACTGTCAAGGAAATACAATAAATGAAATTAATATTGTTGAGTGCGTGCCGATGGGTTGTAGCAAATTATTGTTGTTGTTGCTGTTGTTTTTGTTAAAATGTGTCTTTATTGCCTTTTATTGTTATATAAGTTCTTGTCATCGATGCGTTGACGGTCACTTTGATATTGAAGAGTAGGCGAGGCGTTCAATTGTGGCCACCAACACTCAAAAGCAAAGCGAGGCGACACAATAGCAGCAACTACACTTGCAAATACTTGTGCATGCACACATATGCACATACATAAATGCGTGCAGAAAGGCAGAGTAAAGGCAACACTTAAGAGCGGTCAACAAAAAGGCTTTTGTCACCCATATGGCAAAACCGCACATGCATTGAATACACTTGTGTACATACATATGTACATACTCATGTGCACTTAAATCACACCAGTTATCAGGGCATGAGCGCCCTTTCTTAAAGCTTTCTATATAGTATACGCTTATATAAAATGCTCCATGAATTCTACTCCACAAAATAGCAAAATCGAGCAACAAAAGCAAATCGCCTCAAAGGGAAAACATGGACAAACATTAATTTTAAATTGCCTACTTCACAAAATAAGTTTTCTCATTTCAATGCGAAATGCGTAGCAAGACTATAACTTAACAAGCAGTAATCCTTTCATATAATACTTTTGCAATATCCTAATTTGGCAATACGCATGTAAGAAACAATAAGGCAATTTCGTACATTTTTATTCAAGACACATGTGATGAGCTCCAAAAACAAGAACGACGAATTTCTATGTAAAAGCCTCCATTCCAAAGTCCCTTTTCTTACTAAGTCAAAGCTTATACGAGGACAATATAATTAGTGATCTTCAAGAAAGTCTGCGCCTTTTGGAAATCGTTCAATCACTTTTTCAGAGAGCTGATATCGAAAAATGCACCAAAACTGAATTTCGAAAAGCAAACACAGCTCGTTTTAGGCTTTAAACTTTGCTATTTAAAAAGGATGATGTATTTTTTTACTAAAACTCAAACTAACGAAAAAAAAGTATACAAAACTGGGTGTGCTAATTTCGTACATCCGAACCGATTGATTAAAAATTTCGAACAATTATTTCAAGCCATATATATACATACATATACATTTAAGGGCTGCTTGAGACTGAATTTCATTTTTGTAAAAACAATACGAGCCTGTCCAAATTGCTTCAGTATTTGCTATGGTAAAGCCTCCTTTTGAAAAATATGTCCATACAAAATTACTCACTCGCACCAAACCTGAAAATCAGCTAGCTTTATAATTTGTTATCGTACAAGGCTATTTGAAATTTGCAGCTCCTAAAAGCAGAACGCTTTCCTCAAAATAGTTCCTTTCTTTCAGCTCTCCCTTTCATTATTAAATCACAACTTTTCACGTCTCCATGAGAAAGCAACACATAATAAGTGTGACTTGAATTTTTAAGAATTTGTTTTTGGAATATGTTGAATTTTCTTTTGTGAAAATATTTCACAGCGTTAATTCAACAATTTATATGTGCATGTGAGCTTTTATTAGCTCGAATTTATTACAATCATTTTGTGTGCATACATGTTAATGTATTTTTTTTTTTTATAAATATCACCACAAGCAAATGAAGGCTGCTTTATGTTCGTCGACCAACAAAATTTTACTTTTGGTTAGCCGATATGTGTGTCGCACATACGACAAATGACGCCCCCATCATATATAATAATCCCCAATAAATCAAGCAAATCGTGATAAATGACGGATTTTCAACATGCTCGTATAAGGAATTAAAATTTTACAAAATTTGTTACATTTAATGCGTGAGTGAGCATATTAAAATTTTTTTTATGGTCAATGTAACAGTGAAAAGGGGTAATGAGACCATTCAAATGCAAACGTGCGAGCGCATGACAAAAAAAAATAAAAAAATGTTATTAAAAAAAATAAATCCCATAAATGTATTTTTTTGATTAATTTTAAGTGCACGCAAACAACGGAAAAGTCACGCAATTACTTACTAAATGTGTTTTTGAACTAAGTGGGAATATGTATTAACTGAGGCAAACACAGCAAATTTATTTTATATCACCGATAAAAAGTTATTTCATTACTACATATTTTAATTGCACCAAAATTAAATGCATAGTTTAAACTCTAAAATAAATTGAAGAATGCTTTTTAACATAAAAATATACCTAATAAAAAGTAACCAAAACCAACAACGATAATTTATTTTATCAAAAAGTAGCGGGTACATTTTTTTCTTTTAATTTTACAAAACTTTAATATTTATTTTGCTATGAAAAAACTTTAGTAAACAACAAAATTATTAGTTCAATAAAGTTACGCACTTGATGAACTGAATTGACTAAATATTGAAAAGAGTTAACTAAAATTGGTGATAAAATGTGATTACAGCAAAACTAAAAAAACTAAAAACTGACGCTTCGTAATAGGAAGTTGAACTCTGTTGGACGCTAACTCGAGAAAGTGTGCAAAAATGAAATGGAAATAAAAAAATTGTGCTAAAAAAATTGTGCTAAAAAACGACGTGAGAGGGAAAGTAGAGTGTCTTAAAAAGTTCTAGTTAGCAAACCACTGTGATAGCGAAAATTTAATGAAGCAAAAGCGGAACATTTAGCAGCAGCTGCGCCACCAGGCCTCGCACTAACTTAAGAAAATGAACAGACCCATAGCCCTCGTCACTCAGCATTTTTCCTACTTCTCGTTTATTCACACTCATTACTTAGCGTGTTCACTTTAAAGTTTAATCTCACAAAACAAAAACATTAAACTAAAAATAACTACTTTGCATGGCATTATCAACTATTACCTTGAACAGGATGCAGCGGCAGCGACGGCCAAGCGGAAAATTACAATAATGATGTCCTGCGAACGGTGAAGATAAAACAATTGTGCAAATGAAAATGGGGGAAAAATAGCGAGGTAAAATTTAAATGCATTGAAAATGGAAGTGGCGGCAGCAAAAAACACAGCAACTACAGCAGCACCAAAAATTATACAGACGCGCCGCAGAGGCAGAGTTTTGGTGGGTTTGCAGTGTTTATACCAGCGTTTGGTTAATTTTCATTCTTTTTTACGTTGCTCAGCTATGTAAATGTTTCGAAATGTCGCTTGTCTAACCTTTTTGGCATAAAACCGCAATTTGGTGCGGCAAGCTTCAACTCTTTTCTTCCTATTTCAACTCCATTCGACTTGCCCAGCATACTAAACTCACAACTGAATAGTCTACGCCACATTTTTTCTCGGCAATGTGATTTTTATTTGTTTTTGCCGTATATTTGGTTGTTTGTGTTTTTTTTATTATTGTTTTGCTGCTGTCCAGTTTGTGTTGTACTTTTGGAGCATTTGTGAAAATGGATTAAAAATTTATAACAAAAGTGAAAAACTTTTTACGCGATAACGTTGCAGAATATGCGAGCGCATGAAAGGTGGTGGCTAGCATGAAAATAGGTAAGCACGTTTAAGCGATAGAGAATAGATTATGAATGAAAAGTAAAGATAATGAAGAGCGCAGTAAGGCGTAAACGGGTAAAGGATGCTAAATACACATAGACACATACACACATTGGTGCGGATCGTATAAAGCAAGGGTTAAAACTTTTCTTATTTTTTGTAATTGCTGGTTACCTTTGTGTTAACTTTCGCGATTATTATCATTTTTTTTTTTTCATTTTCATTGCTTTTTGTTAATTGTTTCTCCAACTTTTTTCAGCTGCTTTCCTGAGAACTTTGTTTTTGTTATTATTTTCATTTAACTAAATATTTTTGTACGTATCACAAATGCCAAATTTCCTTCCGCTACTTTTTTGATGCGCAATTTTTTGTTGCTTTTGCTCTTTGCTTCGCTCTTATTCATCCCCTGCAGCTGACATTGGCTGCTAGGGCCCGCAGAAATTAATTTGCATTTTAAATGATATTCAAACTGTCCCCTATTTTGGCTACAACTGAAAAACAACATATACAAAGGTGGCCCAAAAACGCTAACACGGAATGAGATTGTTTTATATAGAAAAAGCTGCTCATTTTTTTTTTCCTTTTTAATCAACAAATATTAAGAGGTCGATTACAAATTCTCGTTTATTTTATATGAAAAAACTTTGTACGATTTAAAAAATTGGATATCATTTTCTTATTTCTGCTGAAGATGAACAATGTAGACTGATTGAGAAATATTGGATTAAAAAGATTATGTTCCATTTCCGGAAAAAAAAATTTATTTCCTTTGTAAAAGACATGAGAAATTTTGAATGCTTGAAGTGAGCTTTCGATATTGAACAGTCATCTGTGGTAGGGGCAGGGCACCCTAAAGTATAAACATACATTTATTCTGTAGTGTTGACAAAAATTGCGTTAATGAATTAATTTTTCAAGCTGATAAACTTATGGCATTTTGTGGAAGCAAGCGAGCGATTTAAGTAGATTTTTCAGCTATAAACTCTCTGAGCAATAATGCATAAATCCGCTAGCGAGGGTATTAGATGTTGTAAATCCAACTCAGTGTAAGAAGTAATCTAAAATTGCCTTTAAAAAAAAAAACTTTTTAAACTTCCCAAAAAAGGCAAACGTTTCTACGTACTATGCACATAAGGATAGAAGTAGAAAGAGCATTTATTCGCAAAGTACGTGCAAATCAAATAACTAACTAGTTACATAAAATATCGAAACTTGGTAACACCCCAATGAAAAACCGCAGCCACATGCAGCGCCCTAAACTCAATATTTAAATAATTTTTCCAATATTCTGGCTATTGGAAAATGCGAGCATAAATAACTTTGCGAAAAACCACTTAACCGCACAAACATTCACACACAAACACCCATTCTACACACATCCATGTATATGAATGTATGTACGTACTTCACACAACTTCCGCCTGCTGTGCCGAAAATGTCAATTTTATAAACCAAGAAATGCTCTGAAGCGCCTACAAACAAGTTACCAAGTAGGCAAGGACGCGCCGGCTAAAAATGTAGTGGTGAACAGTAAAAGCCCACAAAACGAAGTAAAAGCAAGTTATTGAAAATACCAAAAAAACTTTGTAGTTAAAGAAATTTCGCCAAAGCGAAAATTACAACCGAGCGTTGTGATGCGACGCGACGCTGACATTGCCGCAGTGTCAATGCAAATTTGTAATGCAAAAATTTTCCTGCCATCGACGCCGCCACTTGACTTTCGACGATGGGGCACGATTTGTGGCGGCTTAAGGCGGCTGTTAAGCGACGAAATAAGGGCGCGCTGCACCCAGTGCGGTTAGGCATTTTGAGTGCGGCAAAATGGCAACATTTTGCGGTTATTGGCTGCAGCACTTAATACTTTTGCCGTAGCCGTAAGCAAGTCTGTCTGTGTGTGTGTTGTGTGTAAGTGCGAGTATGTGTGCGTGCGTGCCGACGTAGGACGCAGTCACTTGGCTGGAATATGAAATGCTTAAAGTCACAAAGGACCGAAGCAACGGTGCGGGTTAGGCAGGAGCGTTAAACAATTGAGTAAGTGTAAGAAAATTCAAAGTTGGAGCTTCTTCCACTCAAGTATGCGACAGAATTTTGTGAAGCTTGGCAAGACGCCCAATAATGTCGTTCAATTGGTTTATTGTTGCATTAAAAGTGCGATTATGCTATTTGTGCACGAGTGTGCTTTGTGTGTGTGTGTGCGTGTGGGTGTGTGTGTGTGTGAGTATATTGAGAATGAAGTGGAGTGAAGTGAAGTGAAGTGAAGCGTAGGCCACTTGAATGTGACAAGCGCTTGTGAATGGGCTTCAAAACTGTCAGCACGTTTACTTTTGGTGGCTGTGCCACTTGAAGTTCTGCTACGTGCAATAAAGAGATTGCAAGCAATAAGGGAAAATGGTTTTTGAAGCTTACCTAACTCACAGAAAAAATTTTAAATTGACTCAAATTCGTTATTTTATGTTGTGTTGAAAATATTTTCAGTTATACATTTCAATTTTGTATTGTAAACTGAATGAAGTATAAACTTGCAAGCCTTTGAAAGGGACATATCATTTAACTCAACTAAACCAATAGGAAACGAATTAAATGTTAATGTTCACTAAATCCTATTCACTAAACTTTGCACATCACGCAAAAAGTTTCTATTGAATTTTAGAACGATTCTCCGTCATCCCTTGTCAAGTTTGGTTTTAAGATAATCCGGGTTTGGCGTTGTGCCATCTTCAGTGTCGTTTTACGTTCGTTCAGAAACCGGTTTGTATTAAAACCAAACATGACAAGGGATGACGGTAAGTCGTTTCAAAATTCAAAAGATTTCTACCCTGTCGGAAACTATAACCGCAACAAAAAACAAAAAGTTTCCTTTATTTGGTTTATTACTTTGTATTTCACTTTGTACATTTTAGTAAAGAGCATACAAGGAAATATTTTTAGTTTTTAGAAAGTCAGCTCCCTTTTGAGATTTGTAGAATAAACAATCAAATGCAAATCTTGTTTTTTTTTATTAATATATTTAAGTCGAACGCAAAAAATACCTTTTCAGCAAAAATTTTAATATATCTTTAAACGTCTGGCAACCCTTTCTAGGTATACACTTTTATTGATTACAAAAAATATTTTTTATTGCTTAATTTTTTTGAAGTAAGCTGTTAATTTTTAGCAAAGTTAAGTTGTTTAAAAATCATATATTTCTTTAACAATATTCAGAAATTGATGTCAATTTCAAAATTTTATATTGACCAAAAAGTTGAATTGGCAGCTCTAACCAGAGCGGCGAAGATATAAAATAGCATTATAAAGAAATCAATAAAATTTTATTTGGTTTTTTAAATTAACAACAAAATTATGCTTTCATCATCAGACATCTCTCAATTATTATTCCAAAAAATACAAATACACAAATGTGTATAAATTACAACTTTCAAAATATTTACAAAAAAAGGTTGAGAATTTTTTCAACGTTTCAGCTTTAACACAAATTTATTAAATTAAAATATTCAAACAAAGGAATGATAAAATTAAGACCATAAATAACAAAATTTTTTTATGCTATCAACTTTGGAGTTCAATCGAGCTTTCGACAAAATAAAATAAAGTGAGAATATATTTGGAATATTTGCAAATTTTAATGCAAAAAAATATCTCGTAAACAATAAATTGCATTTTAGAGCAAAGCCAGCATGAATCACAAATAAACGCGTCAGCATATTTGACCAATCTAAAAATGCTGTAAATAATAATAAAATATTAAGCGAAAAAAATTAAATCATGTTTATGGCAAAATTTATTATTTTTTTATTATATACTTTTATGTATATTTTTTATACACTGCGCTTTGATTTGCTGAATTTGCGAGAATGTTGTTAGGGTTTTTTTTTTACCATAACAGCAATTATATTTCTGTCTGCATTTTAGCCAACAAATTGTGTTCAAATATTTCCTATTAGTAGCACCTGAATGACGAATAATCTAGATTTTTGCTGCATGAGTTCTTTACGATCAGTCGAAAAATTCAATTAGTAAAAAAATTCCATATTATTAGAGTTGAATAAATACATTTCTTATATTAAAAATAAAGCAGAAAATGTTAGTGAATTACCACAATCTTTAACCATGCAATGAACGAAAAAGTCAAAGGGACTTTATTTTTTAAGTCAATACATTTGTGAAAAAGGGCGAAATTTTTTGTATTCATAATTACAGTAAATATTTATTCCGCAAAACAAAAATTTTACAGCCTTCTTCATTCATCAATATTTTTTTTAATATCAATTCCCGTTCGATTTGTCCAGGCGATTTCGACTGCTTTTCTTCTTGTCATATCCAAAAGACTTGGAAATAAGAGCATTCGCATCAGCTTCAGTAGAAATGCACATTTAAAGCATCGCCTTTTTGCTTAAGAGATCGGGACTTAGCAGATACAGAACATAGATAATAAAATTATATTTGATTTTGATGCAAATTTAGGACAATAAATAAAAGTGCCATGAAACTAAAACTTTTAATTTTCTCAAAACTTTTTTCATACTTACATATGTTCATATCTATTTTATAATAATAATAAAGGCAAAGTGTGTCGCACTGTGTTTTGAATTTATGTATATTCTATGTTTGTATGTAGAATATTTTCAAATCCAATTCATTTATAAATGTGAACAAAAACACGTCATTAATTCAAATACTCTTCCATAAATTCATTAAATATCCTTCAAATCCTCTCTCGCTAAACTCTCCATAATTATCGGGGAACATTTACTAGAAAATCCACTTTTCAAAATGGCGTCATTAACATATTTTCCATTTGGCTAAGCAAACAAAAACCGAAACTTGCAGAGAAGTTCTTTTGAGAAATTGCACACAATAGTCGACAGGAAACGCATTAAAATCAATGAACATCCGTCTCCATCTATGCAATGAGCATTTCGCGCTAAAGCAAATGGATTTTCTTGCTCAAGCATTTGAAATAAAGGAATCGCACTTGGCTGTTTGTCGATAGCATAACGTATAAGTTGTTGTTGTTAAATAAATAGTTACCATGCACTTTTTCCACAACCGTTACATAAAAGTAAAAGCAAAAAAAAATCTTGCAAAAGTAAACTTTTTTGTTTTCACTTATGTCCGTCCCTGCCCGTCCAGCTACCCGCAGCGTTGCTCATTCGCATCAAGTTTGCTTGCAATTTTTCTTTCCCTTCCCTTTTATTTTCGTCGAGGATGTATTCAAGTTCCGAACTGTAAACAGTTTTAATGACGCAAACAATAAGGCGGCGGCGACGTCAACGGCGGCGGCATCATCAACAAAGTGCAGATTTTCTTTTAACCCTTCGCAGCCAACCGCGCACCCAACCGCTCCCAACAGCTGCCGTGAATGAAACTTAATGTCCTACTATACTTTTCACTGAACTTATGCTTTTTCTGTTTACTCAACTTGTTACTGTTATTATTGTGCTTCGCTGAGTTTGCTTGTTGTTGTTGTTGTTGTTAGTTGATTTCTTAGTTGTTTGAATGCGATTGTTCAATACACTTGCTCTACGACTACTGCGGCAAGGGTGAAGCAAACTAAGTACCATTAAGCCTCGGCGCTCGGCTCGGGCGGCTAAAAGCGGGTGGTAATGAGTTCGTGCGTGCGTGTGCGAACAGAAGTAGAGTGGGCGATGTAGGTAAGTGAGTAGTTTCATAAAATTTTCCAAAACTCATCGCCCGTGTCTATGAAAAATGAATGGCAAACGCTTAAGTGAAGTGAAAATCTGAAATTTGAAAACTTTTGACTTTGTTGACTATTAAATTGCTTCCTTGTTTTTGTGCGGCCGAGTGAATGAAGGCACATATACATATGTATATTGTATATTTTTGTATGTGTTGGTATTATTATGCATTTATCTGAATGTGTTTATCACTGTATTTGCTACCGAGTTAGTTGTTGCTTAACTCTTTGGAGTACACCGAAAAGCTGTAATAGCCTGTGTTACAAAACTACATTTGTTCTCAGAATAATGCAGGACTTACGCCAAATGTACAAGGTGAGTCAATGTAGATGAAAATATTTTGATATGGTGATTTGTTTGGAATTATCTGTCATTGGCTTGGTTTGGTAGTAATTTTGTTTGAAACTGTTTGGGAGGATGAATTCCCTATGAACGTACTCTTAGAGAGTTGAAAAGACCTCACCAAGGATGTCGGAAATAAAAGTATAAGCAACTGTGAGCGGAGACCGAGGCCAAGCCACAACAGTCAATCGTCGCTGAAAAACTTGAATTAGAGCTCTCTGGAATTTGCTCTTATTTATGTATATCACAAAAGACAGTGGTCCAAGTAGCCCCAGACTTAGACAAACTATCTCGTTATTTTAATTTAATTTATTTGATTTTCACTTAAAGATTTTCTTTAATTGATCCCGTCTGAGTTTATAATTATCTTTAAGTGTAAAGGATCGCATTTCACTTTACTGCGCGTAAACACCACCACGGCGTATACTTAATAATTTTCTTTCAGCGCTTTACTCAAATTCACTAGGACTTACTTTGGTTCGGTTCACTTCATAGTATTGTTTGTTGAGTACTTTCACTGCCTTTTGGTCAAATTGAAAAGTTCACGCATTTCCAAACTGCTCAACAAAAGTAATACCAGCTACAATAACAACAGCGGTATTAACAATCGCATTGAAACAATAGCTGAACACAGATAAACTTTAGCAGCATCAGCAAACTACCAGAACAACAATAGCACAAATACTTGTAGCATACAATACACCAGCATAGTATTTACAACCAACAACATCTGCTGGCTACCAAGTTACAAATTACAAATACACAAACGCACAAATATCACAAAAAACAAAAGAAGAAGAAGTAGTGAAAGGAACAGCAGCTTAAAGCTTTGCCGCCAGCTAGACAACTGATAGCGATGGTTGTGGTAATAGTTGTACTGGCGATGGTAATGGTGGTAATAACCGTATTAATGGTATGTATGTATATATGGTATGTACTCGTATATTGGCAGTGGCGGTGTTGTGGCTTTCCCATCACTCTATACTTCTGGCCATGTGGCAAACAAATGCAAACAAGCAGCTACGGCCATAAAATGTTGAAATTATTGAGTGGACGTTGTGGCATGCAATGGAGATGCACGTCTCCATTTCAAGCTACCAAAGTACTTTAAGTACTTTATCGTCTTAACACAGCAACAATAAAGACAACAGCAGCAATGCAAAAAGTAACTACATGGAAAAGTAGTAAAAATCGTGCAGAAATAAAATAAAGTGAAATAGAAATAGTGGAATGTAGGAGAAAATCTTTGGAATTGCTCCCAAGCACACAAATGCGTGCATACAAACACACATACACAAACATGCGTAGAATTGCACAAACATGTAGACTATGCGTTTGCAAGTCACTTGGCTATAAACTGTAAAGAAAACTAAATCTGCTCAATATAATGTGGCGTACAAAATGTTCGGACTTTAGGGGCTAAAAGCGTAAATTGTCTACCATAGTAAGTATGTGTGCATGTGTGTGTGCATGTGTGTGTGAGTGTGTGTTAAACCCCGCAGTGTTACAAGCGCACAAGTGTTTGCTTTTGAAAGTATGTTTGCACTTTTACGCTCTTCTGCTGTTTCTTCGTATTTGTCTTTAAAATATGAACTGCTAAAATTGCAGCTGATCTATATTAATCTTTACTTGTGTAGAGTGCTGTGGTAGAGGAGTTTTGTACAAGTACAAATGCCAACACGTGTCATGTAACAAAGTGTTACGCTGCAAAAAAAAAAAAAAAAAACAAAGCGCACAATGAACAAAATCTATAAATTTCGTTATATGGAAGAAGAAATTGAATTATGATTAGGAAGTCAAGGGGTCGGGTTTGCTTAAATTGACGGTTGTAGCAACAACAACAACAACAACACATATAACTCTCAGTACGGGTTTTTTTGAAAAACACGGTTTTACTTGTGAATCTGTTTTAAATATTTTGCCTTCTAAGTTGTAGATTGTGGCACATAGAGAAAGAGTGCTGCACTACTAATTCAGCATATTCGCTTGTGGCACTCAATTCTTTTTTGGAAAGTATAAGCATATACTGGAAACGAGTTCAGCAGATTTACTCAAAAAACTGGCAATTTTTTGTTTGGTATTTAAGTAGTTAATAAAAACATACTTCATCGACTTATATATTGCCTCTGCACTATCGTTAACCCAGGCGGCAGGTATTGCCTTCTCATTGAAATTGTCTCCATTGAGTCATTTAAATAGAATAACTTCATTAAAGAGAAATGAAAATTTTGTGTTTTAAACGTCGATTACCAACTTAAAGAATTTTCTTCATTTTACAAATTGCCGGAATTTATTCTCCTCTATGCAGACGCATTGGTGCTCCAACTCACACTTGCCCGAACACTCGCAATCAATATATTCATCTGAGAAATTGGTGTAAGGAATAATCAAAACCACTGTTCAGTTTATGGAAAAATAATTCTTTTTCCATCCACCAAGCCTTTGTAACCCAAGCTGAAAGAAGATCATTACTTACAATTATTTGCTCTTAACATGGAAATTTATGAGCAGATGAAATATGTTTTAATAATTTTACGCTCCTAATTTTTGGACCTTTTATCCCTCATTAGTAACTTAAACGAATTTGCACATAAATACTTACGATGAAGTTTAATTTACCAAAAAAACGCAAACTTACATCGAACATTGTAAGTGCAATGAAACTATAATAATGAGTTAAGGGCAATGCAACGCGTGTATTAGTTACAGCTAATTTACTCTTGTTCTTAAACTTCTTGTAATAAGAACTTAAGCTAATTGCACACAACCCGTCTCCCCACTGAATCAAATTGACGTAACGCATACGCAGCGTAGCACCAAGATTCCTCTTGAGAAGAAAATTTCTGTTACTTGTTTTTTTTTTGTGCACATGCAAAATTTCTCGGTGAAAACTTTATAATATTTATAAAAGTTCAGACAATTTCTCTGAAATCTTTTTGATATTTTAACCAAAACTTAAAAAATAGTTATGTTAAGTCGGTATGTATGTATGTAGCTTAAATTGGGTTTGCGCATTTAACGTTTATATGTATGTAATAAAAAAAATTATAGATTAATAATTTAAAAAATTATATTCTTTATTACAATAAAAAAAAACATAATTATTTCTAAAGATTTTAAACTTTTTAAAATATTATTTCTGAAGGCAAAATCAATCTAACACAAAATAAACTGTTTGAAAACATGTTTGCTTAAAATAAATATAAGATGAGGTAAGGGTAATGCGTATAAGAATTTGCATGTTAATTAATTCTAAGCACTCCCCTCGCATGACAGCTAAAGCAGTCGTCAAAACATGGCCCCCGGATAGGCTTCTCATTACACAAAACATAACATATATTTTACGCATTTGTTTCATTTAGTACTTTCCATACCGTCATGTTTATTATTTGTACTTGTATATACATACTTCTAAGTAAACAATAATATTATGAAATTAAAATGGAAACAGGCACAAATGTGGTTATGGCGCATCAAATTGACGAGCAATAAGAGTGCCATGCGTAAAGCATAATTACACACACATATGCACATATTTACATACCAGCTTATTTATTCGTTTACGCAAAAACATATGGTAAGTGCGCTTGCTTCAGTTGAATTGGCATATTCGTAGCTTCGGCAAAAGTGGCGCTTCAGCGCTGAAAAACTCACTCAACATTCAAACAGCGCAATTTTCATTAAAGTACTTAGGGCAAGTGAGTAGTGGAAGTGGGAGTGGACGTGGACGTGGGGTTAAGTGCGTATTTAGGGGATGCTGTGAGTAGCACTTGTGCTTTTGTTAGCCTTTTGAACTCGCTCGCATAACACACAAAAAATAACACGCACACACATATGTACATATGCACGCCCACACGCGTACATACATTCGTTTCCAATTACACGCATTTGTTTTACAAAATTGCTCGAAATTCGTTGAACATTTTTTTTTTTTTGAGGTTTTATGAAATATATATTCACGCAGGATATTAAAGTAATTATCATGCACAAAGGCTGTAAAGTACACTGCCTGCCAATGCAAACAGAATTTGTAAGTGTGTTGTTAAATTGAGGGAAACTTTTTTGCCAAACGCATTTTTAGGTACTCGTATGTACACATGTATGTATGTATGTACGAATGTGTTTTAATTTTTAGTCATATTTCTTGCCGTTATTAAACTTGGTAAATTTTAATAATTTTGGGCAGGCAGCAGTGATTCTTAAATCACAGAAGTTTTTGTCAGTTAAGGAAGTTTCCATTCGATTGCTTTCCTATTTAAAATTAAAATATCTAGCGTGCGTTTTTCATAGTTCTCTGGTGTAGATCAGCATAGCTAATTTCGTAATGGGCGTAAATACGATTACTTAATTAACTATATTTTAATGCTCCTGTTCTCGCGAAAAAACTTTAACTAGAAAAATGTTCCTGTGCAACGCACATTAGTCCCAACAAATATTTTTTTTTGTATTTCTACTAAATCAATTATACGAGTACTGACTGTCAATTATTTTTCAAAGACAAAAAGTTGCACAAACATTTTTGGCCCAACTTATTTTAAAGGCACATTTTTAATATATGATTCGAAGTAGAGCTTCGAATCGTCTTCGAGCTGAACAATGTAGAGCCAAATATTTGTTGATAAAAAACTTCTTAAATTTATTATCTCGTTAAAAAACGCTCCACAGCTCTGCTTAACTAGAACTTGTGAACAATGCAGGATACTCTTTGAAGAAAATGTACTTACAAATTTTACTTTGTTAATTTAACTAAACTTTTTAAAATTACACCATCAGCTTTGATGCTTATAAGATTAAAATTCTTTTGGTTACCAAGTTTTTATTGCACATTTTTTCCTTCGTGTTAAAGGGATGAATGTGAATTAATTTTAAACCGAAATGAAAACATTAAGATAAACAAGATTTGAGAGAGCATGGAAAGAGCCAGCAAAGTCAAACAGCAAAGAGTGAATTTTTTTTTTAAATTTAATAATTTCAATGTCAAATGCAATGGAGCACTTAGAATAACATACAAATTTGAAAAGATTAAGAAATCCCCAATTTCAAAGACAAATAATGAAACACAAAAGTACTTAATTTAATGAAAAGTTTAATCTACAACCGAAAACCGTTAAACAAAATTTAATTAAATACTCTATTTGCATGCAAACGAAAAATATTTGCTTTGCTGCGCGTAGCTGAAGAATTAAAAACAAAAATTGTTTTCAAGCCACATTTGATGGCATGCGATTAACGAACATTAACTTTATACATATTGACAAAGTGCTTCACATGAAAACACACTTACATACTTACTTATCTTTCATTTGTTGCTCTAAGTATGCTCAAATAAAATTACTTATGACTTACTTTCGAAATTAAATGCATGCGACTTCTTTTATATCCTCAAGTTATTTTTGAAAAGTTGATTTTTCTTATTTTATTTTAATTTTTTGCTGTTATTCTTTTCCTTGAAAGTTCACATTTTGTTGCCGCCGGCAACCACTTTCCTATGCTGCTTGTAAGAAAAGTTTTATGTTTTTGCATTGCGCTGAAAGCATCAAGTGCGCAAAGCCGAGAAGATGACAAGAAAGAATGGCAATGCTGGAGGAATGGGAAATATGAAAGCTGCTTTTGTTCAGAGAGAATTCCCATGAAGATGCGTAAGAAAAAATCTGCGTTATTTTATATCAAAATATACTTCAGCATAAGTATGCATTAAAAAATACTTGCAAAAAGGAGGATAATGTCATACATGTGAAATACTTAAGCGCACTCAATCACATGCGTCTGTATTTAAGTAAGTATAAGAGTTATTTCTCTATAAAGCTGTGAATATCTAATTGTTTGCATTATTGCTAAAACTCATAAGTGACAGCGAATACTCGTATATGTGAATATTAATTGTATGGATGATGTGTATTTATGTTTTCGCATATACTAGGCATACATATGTATGTATGTGCATATACTTGTCCACAAATATATACATATGGTAGGTACGTTGTTTGACACACTTCCACTTCCGAAAGCAAATAACCTGCCTTAAACAATTATAGTACAACCACATAAGGGGCAGTTTGGATAATTTTTTTTTTAATTCATATACTATTTGCTTTCAATGTTCAAAATAAAATTTATAATTTTTAAACTTTTTACAATAATGTGCAAATTTCAAGTAGCAGAAGTTTATCGTTGTTTTGGAAAATTAATTTTAAATCCGTCCGTGATGTCTTCCATACAAGCCAATTTCGAGTTTTTTTTATTTAAAAACTGGTCATTTTTACCCACTTAAATTCTCCAACTTAATACTAAACAATATGCGGAAAAATTTTTTTTTTGGTCTAAAATGTTTAAAATATATTTTTAAATTTTTAACAAAGTGTAAAACCTGTGCTTGCATGGTATTTGTTCGAAAATTAATTGTGTTTTAATTTAGAAATATAAATGTTTGTTATTTTTCTGTTGGCCTAATAAATGTTAATAATAGAAAATTAAAAAGTGTTGTTAGTGGCCGCTGTGGTCGAGTTGGTAGCGTTGCGTGCTATAACTCGATATGCCGGTGAGTTCGAGGTTCGAATCTCAGTCAGGGCAAGCAAAATCTTAATCATAGAAAAAGTTTTTTCTAATAGCGGCCACCCCTCGGCAGGCAATGGCAAACCTCCGAGGGTATTTCTGCCATGAAAAAGCTTCTCATTGAATATATCTGCCGTTCGGAGTCGGCACAAAACTGTAGGTCCCTCCATTTGTCGTATAATATAAAGACGCACACCACAAATGGTAGAAGAAGCTCGGCCAAACACTGAGCTATATAGTGTACGCGCCAAAATTATAGTATTATATAAAAGTGTTGCTGTTTTTTCACAAAAAAAAATCGTTCATAAACTGGCCTTGAGCTCAATAAAATTGTCAATTATTAATTTAGAAATAATAAATATTAAATAAAAGTGAGATGTTTGTTGTCAATATGTCAACATGTGGTTGTGCTATAGTTTTTGTACACAATGTATGCTTGATTGTGTCTGTGCATTATTCTACGATAACGACATACATTCAAACATCAAAGTAACAAAGATACATATGTATGTACATATGTGTACATATATTTAGTACATATGTATGTACATTCGTATGTTTGTATGCGCAAATGTATTTGTTTGTGTCGGCACTTCTTTGTTTGCATAGACACACACATATTTGTAATGGCTAAGTGCCGTTTCAACTTAATTTCCTCGACACTTTTCTCAACAATCGCTGTCAGCATTTCGCAATAATGTTAAAAGTGTCAACATATTTGAAGATTAAACAAAAACAGCAGCAACAATAACATTTACAAATAAAAGCCAAGCTAAGTACGTTGAATTCCAACGTAAAGAAGAGACTTCACTGAATGTGTTTACTTTGAGTATTTCTCTTATATTCTTAACTTCGGCGTTCCTCTGGCGACCTTCGCAAAATAACTGTAATTGCAATTCTTTTAGGTAAATACTTACATATTCATCAAGTTAAATGTCAATAAAAAGTTGTTGCTTTAGAAATGTCTCAAAATTAAAATTTAGTGACACTTCAAATTTTTTTTTCACTTACTGAAAGAATTGCAGAAATTTTTGGCCAAGAACTTAATGTTCAGAGAAGCACAGAAAAAAAATCATCGGGTTCTCTCCGTACAGGTTCGTTGGGTGTTGTCATGCGTGGTTATTTTTAAATATAAAAAATTAACGATAAAGCTTTTAAAAAAGTAATCATAGTTTTTAATTTAACACATTTCATATTTGTCAACGATTCTCACCGTTTCTTGAATTTTGTAAATTTCGTTGCAATAAGAGGTATAAAGGCATATATTTATTTATAACAAAATGCAAGCTATTGTTATGACATGACTTGTCTCAAAACTTGACAAAAAAAAATGGGCCACCACAAAAAAAAACCATGGAAAGCTGCAGCAAACTTTGATTTTGTAACTAGAAATCAGTAATTCGTGATTCTGCGTACCTTTGAGTTCAGCAACGTTTTTAGATGTTTATTTATTTTTATTAAAAAAAAAAGTACCTTTGCATTCACTTTACTGCACAACTCACCTTATCGTTTACAAACTAAACTCCGTTGGAGGCAAAATATAAAACGAAACGACTTGCATAAATTTCATAAATATCGATTTAATTTGAATATCAAAAAAGTTTGAAAATAAAAATTGTCAATAAAATAACTCGTGTCTTACTCACAATCACAAAACTCAATTGCAACATTAAAGTTAACTGAATCATACGTCACACAAAACAACAACAAAAAAAAAGAAAAAACAGCGACAAGCGAAAAAACCGTAACAGCTAACTTGCAAACGCATTTCAAAGTGGAACAACTGTTTTTATTGATGAGCTTATAAAATTTTATGTATGCCATTTATGGCGCAGAGCAGTTCACAGTGAAAGAGTATTAAAAAATAGCAACAAAGCAAATCCAAAAGAATCGCTGAAAGGCACAACGAAAGCTGCCGTCTAAATAGATAGTCAAGCAGAAAATATCAGCAAGGAAATTGAATAAAATATTCCAGGAAAAGTGCGCCCAACAGAGCGCTATTGGGGCAACATCATTTGGGAGCACAGCGGCCGAGGTAGCAACAGCATCAGCTGAAAAGCAGCTGCAAAATTTAATGGGCAGCAGCAGCAGAAAGTAAGCGAACGACAGCGCTATTATTACAGTGGAGCAAAAATAATAAACAGTAGCGCAATATTGACGCGCATGAAACTCCGCCCCAGCAGCGGCGCAATTGTCAGCATTGCAATAATAATTTTTATTGCAATTTTTTTACGATACGGCAGGCAAGAGCGTTTGAGCGTTTGAGCGTTTGACGACAGCTGCTTCCGGTACCCGGCCATTTTTACACTAAACACACACACACGCATACATATATACATCTACACATACAGAAATGAATGCTACGAAAGCCATTTGCGAATGTGGTGTAAAGAGTAAGTAAATGCGTGTGCTTTGGCGAGTCGCAGGAAAACGGATGGAAACTCACCGACAGACATACAGACAAGCAGCTGTGGCAAAATGTTTATGTTGCAACGCCGACTTGCAATGTCGACTTGTGCGTGGCACTACTGAATATAGCAATATCCATATCAATAAATGTGCTGCATATACAAACATAGCATCTGTGCTGTTTGTAGTTGCCGCTTGAATGCTGCCAAATGTTGCGAATTGGCTGGCAGTAAATATTGCTTGGCTCAGCAATCAAAATTGCACCTAAAACTAATAAATGCCGTAAAAATATATAGCGATGAGCGGTATAGCGAAATGAATATAAGAAATGCAAATAATAAAAATGAACAGCATAAATTTGATAACACTGATTGAGGAGCGTGCAATAACAGCAAGTAATTTAATAATACATTAAATACAAAAAATTGGTTTGGTGCGGCATAAAAAGTCAAAATTCCCGCGTCTTACATATTTTGTTTTTCATTAATTTATTTCTGTATCTTTTGCTTACTGCACATTGCATATAATACATACGTTTATGGTTTATATTTTATATTGACACCACCTTCTTTTTTTATCATCAACCAACCATTCAAAAGACATTCGTATTTACGGAATTAAAGTATTTCTATTTAAAAGGCAGCATAACGCAGAAATGTGTAGAAATAGAATTTAATTCCAAATGTTTCCATATCCCATATGGTCTAGTGGCTAGGATATCTGGCTTTCACCCAGAAGGCCTGGGTTCGATTCCCGGTATGGGAAGCTTTTTATTTTAATATTTATTTCTATCAAAAGTAAAAAAAAAATGTAACAAATGCCAAAACAGTAAATTCTACAAGTTATCAATCAAATATTCAACGCTCTGAATTTGTGAACTTTTTTTTATTCTGAAACAAATTTTTTAAACAGAAAATGTAAAAAATGGTTTAAAAAAAAATTACTTTTCCTTGAACCAGTTTTTTAAAATCTTTGTTTTGAACAACATTCTTTTTCACTGAATCTCAAAAGTTCACAATATTTAAACTTAGCAATCAAAGAAAGGCATATCAAATACAATAAGTAGATAAGCATAACAAAAATCTTCTTTTTTAACTTTGTTATTTTATTATTTTATTTTAAATTTTAAATTTTGTTTAAATTTTTTTATTTAAATTGTTAAATTTTGTATTTCGTTGTGAAAAGAATGCTTTCAGTACAATTCAAGGTAGTTGAAAAAATATTTTTGAAATAAAAGGTTTAAAAACAAAATACACAGAGCCCTTAACATTTTTAAATTCTTTTTAAATATGCCTTGAATCATAGTAACTCAATCTTATATTAAATAAAGTTTATATTTTTACGTTAAACTAATACATTCAAACACAACTAGTAAATCACTAAAAGCTGCAAAACAAGAAGCTGGCAATAAAAGTAAATAAATGCTTTTATATTTGTAATAAAAAAATTATAGGGAATGCAAATTTTTAACTTCAAATTCATTATGTATGATTTCTTGCATTTATATGATCACCGAAAATATGCAAGCGAACTTCACATATGTATTAACTTACATATTCGTACGCTAATAATGCAAGGTAATGGCAATAAGCAACAAATATTACGTATACGCCCCTGTAAGCCAGTGGCCAATAAAAATGAGTAAATACCAGAGGCCACCGCTGGGTATAAGTAGGGTTAAAAACTATTACAATAAACAATTATATATATATGTATGTATATATGTGTACACACTTGTTTATAACGGCAGAGTTGAAAAAAAAAATGCAAACCCACATTGCAAGATAACTACAGGCACTAAGTGTTAAAATTTGGAACATCTTCTCTGCTGTACAATTCGTAATATTGTTTTTTCTTTTATTTGTGAATTCACTATCATTAAAAGTATTGCTTTCAGAATAAGCTCAGATTTTAACACCTATATTTGTGAAATACAAAACCTTCCTTTAGCTCTAAATTTTTACAACAAATATTCATTAACATAATTACGTACGTACGTACATATGTATCTGTGTGTGTGTGAGTGCGTGCGTGCGTGCGTATAACCAAGTCGCAGTAACAACTTCTACATGCGTCTCGCCAGTGGGTGTAATGCGCTGCCAGCGATAGCCATCGCTACGCTGCGAGGGCAAGCAAACAAGTTATGCAAACGCATAAAATTATAAAAATAAAAATAAAACAAGCCTGCGCGTTAACACAAAAAGAAGGTAATCAGAGAAATAATAAACTATCGAAAAAATTAATGAAAATATTTAGTGGAAAAAGTGTAAGCGAAAAGACAAAAAAGGCAATTTAGAAATCCATAACAAAAGAAAGCTAACTCATGCTTGCCTTTTGTTTGTATTTAAATTTTTTTTGTATTTAAATATACATAAATGTGTGCATAGTAAAATCCCTAACTAAGACTCAACGGCCGCTGCATTGGAAAATAGTTGTTTACTTCTTCTTTGGAGTTGTGTTTTTCTTCTTCTGCAGCAAGTTGTGATAGTACGAAGTAGATCACACATTAACGTAAGCAACACATTTATTTGCATTTGTATAAATTGTATTTATAATTTATTGGCTTGGGTTAGTGATCATCGAACAAGTGTGCAATCTGACCCATTGAGCTCATACTCAACCCATTTATTACGTCTTTTACTAAAATATGCTGGTCACCAAACATTTTATGTTTCAAATGGGTCTCTTATTAATTGAGTTTGCCATAGTTTGGCGTTGATCTTCGGTTTATCTATAGCATTATTTAACTAGTTGGAATGAATTGGAAAATATGTATTTTTTTGGCTCGCAGATAGCAACACTAGCAACTAGCGGCACGTGTATCTGACAGAGCCAGCTGTCTACATATCAAATCTACGCCCACACATCGCACCAAAAATATTTAAAAAAACAAATCAACCGTTGGCCATACGCTAAGGCCAACACATGCTAACTCGGCAAGAGTGAAAAATTGACTTACCTATTAAAAAAAAACAATTAATCACACTTGACACATATTAGCATACGACAAAGTTATGTATGCAGGGGCTGATCCAGAGCAATGTACCGGGGGGAATTTTTTTTTTAAATGTATGTTTATTATATTGATAAGTCCTACTTTTATTTAACAAGTATTCAGCGTCTATGTAGTAACAATGGGCCTATCATAATTTTTGACGGATAATACAACTTATAAAAGAATATCAATTCTCCTTGGCACCTTCGAAATAATATCAATTACATTCTCATTTGTTACTTCCACGTCTCGTTGAACGTTCTACAACGCTAACCCATGCAATCGGTCTTCACTTGTTTTGTTTCGTAAATACTTTTTTTAATATACGCCGAAATGAAAAAGAGTGTTCGCTCGAAGCCACGGAAACCGAAAGAGTTGCGCAAATTAGTTAGTAAAAGCGATGCTTCGATGGGTACAACTGCTTGTTGTAGTTGCTTAGAGCGTAAAGAAATGATTGTGATCGCTGGTCTATCGGAATCTTTAAACAATGTGTGCAAGAATGAGTAGTGAAGATAAAAAATGAATATTGAGGACAAACATGAAGGTTTACTTTACTAATATCCTCACCTTTTTAGAAATTTAAATTTTTAATTTTCAAATTCGTTTTTTGGAGACTCAACTTTTAAAGCCTGTGCGTGGAAGCCACTTAAACATTTTTAGCATCCCCTCAGCAAAAAAAATATACAACTGAAGCTCACCTAAACCAGTAAAAATTGAATTTGGAAAATCGGTTAAACGTTTATTTAATAGCAGAATCCCTGAACAAACCCGAATTTAGTATGGGTTTTTTGATATCTTCATTTGTTCCTCATATGCGACTTCTATGAAACAATAACGTGTGAAAATAAACAAGCAAGCTGCAAGCAGTAATTAAAATTGAATGGCAGTACTATCTAGGGTTAAAAATTTTACATCAATGTGGAAGAAAATAATCAAATTAAACAAACCATAAGAACCCTTCTGATCTAAACGTGGCCGATCCTAAAAAGTTGACGAAGTGAAAAAGAAAGCCACTTTAGCTCTTTGATATTTTGTGTAACAATTTATGAGTTTTCTAAGCATCTAAACACATTATAGCAACAAGTTTTCATATTGATTTTACCGAAAAATGTCTTGGTTCACTTATCCCACCAGGCGTAAGACAACCAAACGAAAATTTTTTCGTGCCTCGGGTGAAAATTAAATTCTGCCTTGTGAGATCACATCTCTTTGACCTCTAAGCTTTCCTTTGAATCGTGATATAAACTTCACACTCGGCTGAATCAAAGTTTTTCCCTTGGAACGAAACGTTATACAGTAAGAAATTGGCGTAACTTACGTGAACATTTTTGGCAAAAATTTTGTAGATATAAATTTAAAAAATCAGGAATGAGTTTGTGTTCGAAAATATTTCAAAAATTGTAGATTCTACAGCAGCTCAGTGTAAAGTTTATATGTATCATCACTCATTTGGGTACCAGAAAACACTATGTATTAGAGGTTACGCAAATTTCGTGGGGGGAGAGGGGTGTTTTGAACAATGAATCAATGAAAAGATAAGGGGTGTACGGTATCAAGTTAAATGATAATTTCGTGACTAAGAGTTCGCCAGTTAGGTTCTAAGCTCCATGTCAAGCAACGCAAATATTTAGTCGTTATGTTCTATTCTTGCAAATACCTGTGATTAAAGTGCATTTAGGCATTACAGGTACTTATAGTCAAAAATAAAAAGAAGACAAATCGGAGGTACAAATTTGCATTCAAATATTTAAAAATTAATAATAAATTCTGTTAAAATTCAGTAAGCCAATTGCACACATTTGTCCACATTTACCTAAGCACTTCGTTGTGGGTTCTGGTACGATGTCCTGAATTGTGATACTGTTGTATTAGCCATCCATTTTCATGACTTTCAATGAGTCAATTGATCCCTGCAATGAATGTACATAGTTTCCCAAACAAATAAATTTGCAACATAAATTTGAATAACAAATTCGAAACAACTTTTCATTGATTTCTTTCTCAGCCTTGTGGCGAGGCAGGTGCAGCTGAAAATCCGCTCGAGTCTAATAGCCAGCTGATATTTAAACGAGCTAGATAAGTTAGTTGATTAGCGATGAAAACATCGATAACTTGTTTGCCAACTAATCGCCTGTAGACATTCATATATGTATATACATTTACAGCTCTATATAAACAAACAATGAATGCGTGAGCAAAATGAGAATTCACACGCTTTTCAGCTTTTCAGATGCCTGCAAAGTTTTTTATATATTTTTATTCGTTTTTTTTTTGTTTTTTTGTTATTTTGTTATTTGTTTTTACCTGCGGCAGTAGAATGAAAATAAAAAACAAACGCTATACTATGAAGTCTGTAGAACAAAACAACGGCTATAACAACAATAATAAAATAACAACAACAACCGCGAAAAGTTGGTAGTGTGGCAGCAGCTGTTGCAATGCAACGGCGACATGAAACCGCAACAAGCATAAATATTCAACAACTAACTATAAAATAAATACTCGCACTAAATGCAACAACAACGGCAACAACAGCCGCAAAGCAGTGAGTATGAATTTATACTTAGATTGCAACAATAATAACAGCATTTACCGCTGTAGCAAAGACAACAACTACACATACAATACATAGATGGTCACAGATTTAATTTAGATGCAGAATGAACAACAACAGCAACTTGCTGCCACTTTACTCCAACTCGAGTGCAGATGCGACGAACGCAGAGTGGCAGTGGCAGAGGAGTAGTGAAGGGAGTCACAGGCAGAGCAAGTGCAGCCAAACAAGCAGACAAGCCGACAAACAGACAGACAAACGGCCGCACATTGGCTTTTCATTATAGGAAATCAACTGGCAACACAGACGTCTATAGCCCACACTAGTAATAACAAAAACAATGTCAGCAAGAACAACATATCTACAATATACGAGTATGTGGCAGGTAACATTGGCTGCAGCTGCTATTCATGTATGTATGTATGTATGTATGTACGAGTATGTTGGCACTAATGTGGCATGTTGCAACTAATGTCTTGGTGTTGTTGGTTAACATTATAGCTGTTGTTGTTGTGCCATTGGCAAATAGTCACGGCAAGCTCGTAAGCAAGTTAAGTTTTTCTGCTGTGTCGCCACAAAACGACAACAACAACAACAACGACAACCAAGACTTACTAATCTCTTTGCTAAATAGAAAATGTGGGAAAACTTCTACACCGCTTACGGCTAGCGGCTGGCAATTCAAGCCAGCTAGCGGATGCGAGCTTTGCGTGGCGATTAGCGTAGCTAGCAAGACTTTTAACAGTTAAACGCGTACAAACAAAGTAACTAAATAAATGCTTATGGACAACAAGTGTGTCTGCTGCTGGCGCATAAATACTATGAGGAGATATATTAATAAATTAATTGTCGTTGTTGTGCTTTTTTTTTTGGTTTTTTTTTTCTCTCCTAATAAATACGAGTCAACATAAAATGAAGGAGTGCCACAAATAAAAATGTGCTAAAGTTTATTTCACAAAGAGGCATTCAAGTCAGAAACAACAGCGCTTGTTTGATTGGACACCTGTTCTGTGTGGGAATGCCTCGACGGTGCAGCCATTTCGGGTGTGTCTACCAAGCAGAATTAATAAAACAAACGATGACTGTTTGGGTTCATCAAGTGATGATGGGAAATCTGCAGATCGAAGTAAGATACAATAGAAATTTACAAACTAATAATTGAATAATTTTTAAAATTTGAATACCTGGTTGGCTATAAAGAGCCCTCTCGACGACTATTACAAGAAAGATGTGGCAAGGGCAGCTTTAAACAAGTAAGTTTTGCAATGCTGTCATATATCAAAGCATATTCTAAAACTAGTCCCTTAAAATTTTTATTTAGTACTTCTGAATCTGAGAAAAACTATTGTTTACGACATAATCAAAGATGTGATATGTAAGCAAATAATGTTGGAAAAAAATATCGTTAGTAAAATTTAAATCATACGAATTTTCAATAAAAAAAAAATTAAAAGTTGCCTGCCATCAGCCGGTACCTTACATTTCATTTATTTTCACAACCAAAGAATATATGACTTTATTAAAACAAGTTCTTGTACTCAGCCTGCACGCTTGTAACCGCAACTCTGTTTGCAAACATGTAATTATTTTATTTTGCCATTAAATTTTTTATGCAATGCCTTGTAATGTTTATTATTATAATTGTTTTCGTTATTACTATTTTTCCAACTTGTAATCAAAGTAGTTGTGTGTGCGTTTTTTTTATGTTTTTTTATTCGAAGCTGAAGCCAAAAGGCCAAGCCATGCAAAGCGGGTTAAATTTTACGAGTTCAAGACACGCGCTTGCTTGCAACGCTTTAAAAAAACAAAACAAAAAAAAAACGGTCGCCCGCCTTGCCTGTTGGGCTTGGCTCGCTGCTCTGCGCTGCGCTGCGCTGCGTTGCGGTCCGATCCGGTATGGGCCGTTGCGGTGCGGTTTATTGGACAAGCTGTTTGTCTAGTTGGCCGTTAATTTGTTCATTGACTCCATGACTTGAACTAAAAAAAAAAAAAAGTTATGTGTTTTTAGTATACTGACTTTGTTGTTGTTGCCTTTGTACTGCGGGATGCACGCAAAGTTTACGTTTTTAGTTGCAGTTAGCAGCCGGAAGGCGTTGAAAATGTCGCGTTTTAATGCATTTGCAACCACACAACAACGCTAAGTTAACGCTCGGGAGTAATGTAGAAATCTCATGTGTATTATTATTTTATGAAAGTTTTTTTCTAAAAAAATTAATATTGTAATATCATACTAATAAATGTATGTACAGGCGATATAAAAAAGTTATAACATTGTTAAGAGGCTTTTCATTAAACATTAAAGCAATAACTATACGAATATACATCAATAAACTATTCAAAATTCATAGTGTGAACAAAACATTTATGAACAACTTCCGGTTTGTTGCTTATTGCGCCGAATTTCCAGTGCAGAAGGTTTTGGAAGTGTTTTAAGTGGCAATCGCAATTCAATTTTTTAAATTGTAAATATGTTTAAACTTTTGATAAACATTTAATTTTTTAAAATGAATCTCTTGCAGTCATAAATGTATTCTAGATTGTTTACCCAAACTGTTTACATACATTTTTGCCTGCAGCTAAATTTTATTGCCTGAGGTACCCGAAAAACTTTAGAAATCGTTTCGACAATAATTGTGTCATACACGCTTTTTTCGCTGACCTTGAACAAGGAACATATATTTTTTCTCAGTAACCTGAATACTTCGACAAAGTTATTAAAGCCATTTTTAGTAAACCAAAGTGTAGAACGCAAAGACGTGACTGCTGTGTGGTGGCCACTCAACAACGGCGCAGACAAATTTTCAGTATGGACATCCGACATACTCGTACATACATAGATATCTGTCTGGTGCGAAAGCAGAACTTAATTGCCGAAAACAACCACTTTTGCCCAAAAGCCCTTCAGCTTGCGTTTTTCTCACTAATGCTCGTATCTTTTGTATACTCAAAAACTGTTTTTTTTTTGCTTTGAAACATTCGGTGGTTGGTGTTGGAAAACCTTGTATATGCTAATTAGCCAATGTAAATAAACTCATTAATACAAATTAGCTTGTTAACATCGGAAGTAGTTTAACAAATAATTAATAAATAACATCAAATCTCAGTTGAAATACGCCAAATGCTGAATAATAAAATTAATTCATATTTAAATTTACATTTAGAAAAATGCACAACTCAAGCATAATTAGTAAAAGTATTTGCAGTGGCGATGTATGTATGCATGTATGTATGTATGTATATGTATAGACGCATTGTTAAAAGCAATGATGAAACCACTAACACAGTACCTACTTCCTCGAGCATTTCCGCAATTTCCATTGCTCGAACAATGTAATTAGTCCGACTGGCTGCTATTTATCCATATTTACATGGAATGCAACAATAAAACATAACATTATTCTCACAAAACTTGTAATGCGCGTAAAGAAGAGCCAGTTGGTTATTTTTTATTTTTTTTTTTTCTTCTGTTGAATACACAGTAGGTAACACAACTAATCGCATGTTTCGAAATCTTAAGTTAACCGCATTTATTTCACATGATCAAAAAGTTAACTAGCGCTTATTAAGTTAAAATTTAATTATAACTAGCTATGCTTTGGTATATACGCGATATTGTAAGGCAACGCATTTTTTATTGTGTTTGTTTTTTTGGTTTTTTTTATAAGTGATGGATAACAAATTGAAAACGCTATCTTTCACACAAATTAAAAATTAGTAGCTGGCTTAAAATGTATAACTTCAAAATTATTTGTTCACGAAAAATAATTTGGTACTAGTAAATAGAATCAAACTTCAATTAAAAAAAACGCGCATAGTCAAATAACTTGCATTAAATTACTTTTACGAGAAGAAGCTTGTTGCCAAGCACTATATTTATTATTTGATATTACTTTCCACATCCGACATAATGAGGAAGGGAAAGAAACACTGAAAAAACGTTCAGAAAAATTTGTAAAAAGCCAAAGTGTATATTATACTGTATATTTAAAAAAAAATTGTGTACATGCACACATACACATATAGTAAGAAACAAAATTGATGATTGAAGACTTCACATTAAAATTATTTTTCGTTAAGTTTTTTTGTTGCGAATTTTGTTTGAGCTCAAGGCCAGTGATCCAATAATTTAATAAAAAAATATTTATTTTATTAATTGGTTTTATTGTTGTCGATATTTCGATCTCAGTTTGAGATCATCTTCCGGAATCTTCGAGTATGCCTGGTCGCAACAAAAAATATATTTTTTAGGCCAAGAATAGAGTTAACCATGTTAAGTTTTTTTTTTCTTTTTTTTTGGAAGTTTTAATCGATATATTTTTCAAAAATATCAAGCGACTCGTAAGGTATGATTAAAATGTTGTTGAAGAAAATGTTAAAAGTTTAGAATGGTATGAAACGGAGCTGTGGTAGTGTGGAAAACCGACAATAATGTTTAATTGTTCTGCAAGCTGGGAAAGGAGTCTCAATCTAGAAGAGGCTGTACCATCGTCATCCTCCAGGCAAGTTGCGGATATCGGAAAATCCAACAGAACTACAGACAGCACTGGAAGAAAGCGAAGAAATTCAAAAAAGTTTCTTAATACTATTTTTCAATACATGAAACATCCATTTGCGTTGCCAGCTACCCAATCAAACGACAAATTTGGAACAACTACTTCCAAGAATTTTCATACAAATCAATATAAAATCTTTAATTTGTTAATCCTTCGAAGTCGAGTTACATATTTATATGACAAATGAACACAGACTCATATGTATGTATGTATGTTGCTTAATATAATTAATATATACATACTTATGTATGTATGTACATATTCGACTTTCATCACAATCATTTGGAACCAGAGACGAAGTCAATTTGTAATTTCCTAAATCTGGCAACTTATTGTCAAGCTCGAATACTCTTAAAGCATTGATTAACTATTACATACATACATATGTATGTATGTGCATATGTATTTGCATTTATGTAAATATGTACAAACATAAATATATAGTTAGGTAGATTTACGCTTATAGCATTTCTCGCTTGTTAGGTTCGCTTTTATGCCATTTCAATGGAGCTAGTTGTGAAAAGTATCTTTTTACACATTGCACGCTCATTTCGAATGTTAACAAATAAAAACGAAAATAAACATTACAAAAGAAAGCAAAGAAAAATAAACAAACAAAACTAAATAAAAAAGCGATGCAACTACGACAACAAAGATAAGCAAATACAGGTAAGAAGAAAAGAAAAAAATATTGATATAAAAAACTAGAAAGTAAGGAGAAAAAATAGTTTAGCCTCTTCTTCACAACTTTGCCCTTATAATGGCTTTTAATGTACGCTTTTTTGCCTTAATTTTTTTATTTTTATTCTGTTGCTATGTGTTTGTTTATTTTATTTTATTTTATTTTTTCTACTCTTTTTGTGGCTATTTAACATCGCATTTGAATGCATCGCAACGCTGTGGCTCTGCGGTTAAGCTGCCATTATAGTTGCATGCACACGTAAAACGATGCACAAACACACGCGCACGCGTTCCACAAAAAAAAAGTATACCCACATACAAACATACATACAAAGAGTTTACATTAGAGCAAACGCACTCTTGCTGCAGCAATGACATATACATATATACACACATATACATACATATACATACGTACATACATACATATAAACGAGTTTGCAATGAAACATACAAACACGCACATATGTATGTATTTACAAGCTTAGATACAAAAAAATATCTGCCGCTAAGCCGCCCAGTGGGAGCTCCGGCGAATTTGAGCCCATCAGCGGGACGGCAGCGTATGCAGCGAAGCCAACAACCGCAACTTAACGAGCCAGCGGCTTTTGTAGTTCATGAACGGCCAGCGAACTTAAAATGTAGGAACAAAAACATAAGCAACAACCACAAACGACAGCAACTATGCAACGACAATCACATATGTATGCATGTATGCGCGCACATATTTTGAAACACAAAAACAAAAAAAAAACAGAAATAAAAGACGCAGCAAAGCAAAACAAGCAACCAGGTGATGATTAGGCCTGCTAGCTTTTTTCCACTCGACCGCTGCTTAAGTTTAGAAATTGCCTATTTCATTGCTTTTCTAAGCTATATTGTTGCCTTATTCTATGTATAAGTAGTAATGTGTATATGTATGTATGTATGTATGTATGTATGCATGCAAGTGTGTATATTGTTAAAGAATTTTTAAGCAAATGGTTGTCATAAATTTCTCAAAAATCGATCAAAGTCGATGGACATCGCTTGTTTCTGGAAAATATCCGTTACATAGCTTTAGCATTACACAGTACAACATTTTTCAGTTCATTGATTGCCAACTCAATTCTGAGAACTTTATGTGAAATTAGACCCAAAAAGAATAATTTCTGCATCATTCGTTTCGTCTTCTTACCTGCCAAAATATTTTTAATATCGATTTGAAGTTAGTACTATCGTATAGGGGAATTTATCACGATTTAGGCCCTGTTGTTTGACATAGCTCGACAGCCACTAGCCCGATTTATGTAGTTGAAATATATTTTAAAAAATTTTGAAATACAATTCCCTTAATCTGGTTATATATCGTTTTCATATACAAGCAACAGTTTCCAAGTTAAAAATAAGCGCATGAAGAAAAAAAATTTTTTTTTTTTTTTTTTTTTTAATTCATAAAAAATACAAAACGGAAATAAGTTTCAAGTCTAGTTACATTTTCCTTGCAGAAGTTGACGCTTGTGGTTCTGATGATCTTGTTTTCTTCGTAGGTTGTTCATATTCATGGTCTGAGTCTGTATCGTCATCCGAGATAATCCGAGAAATTCATACCTTTACTCAATTGCGAATAAAAGCGAAACGCGTGCATCGATTTTCATAATCTTTGTCTCATTTTGCTCATAGGTTATGTGACTTTGCGAAAAAGTAACTAGACTTGAAACTTATTTCCGTTTTGTATTTTTTATGAATTAAAAAAAAAATAAAAATTTTTTTCTTCATGCGCTTATTTTTAACTTGGAAACTGTTGCTTGTATATGAAAACGATATATGAACAGATTAAGGAAATTGTTATTCTAAATTTTTTAAAATTTATTTCAACTTAATCGGGCTAGTGGCTGTCGAGCTATGTCAAACAACAGGGCCTAAAACGTGATAAATTCCCCTATATGGCAGGTAAGAAGACAAAACGAATGATACAGAAATTATTCTTTTTGGGTCTAATTTCACATACAGTTCTCAGAATTGAGTTGGCAATTCATGTGTTGTACTGTGTTATGAAAGAATTAGTATCACCAGGTCATAATGGCTTTATATTGAAACTAATGAATGCCAACTGGTCTAAAATTGTGTATTTTTGTCTATATTAGAGACTGAGACTGCTAACTGAATTCGGGGGTAACGATAACTATATAACTCAAAATTTGTGACAACGCCTACTTGACAGCTTCTTTTCGGGTGCGCCACAAGTGGATTATGGACGAGAAACAGTTTTCCACCTCCCTCCAATGCAGATGTTTAGCATAATTGGTAAAATGGAAGACCTCCCAACCATAGCTTGATAGAATATTCTGAAATTTATCAAAACGACACTTACTTGGTACTTGGGCGTAGAGATCTTCACAACGTTTGTAAGCTTAATTAACCTAAATCTGGCGCAAGAAAAAAAAAAATCAAAATTGAGGTATAAAAAAATGTCTTACATACTTAAAATGTTGAACTTCTGCTCGATACGAACCAAGAACAAAGAGAAATCCCAAAAATGCATATGTATGTATGTGTGTATGTATTGTGAAAATTATATTATTACCTGGAAAGAATTTTTTTCTCCGTCATTTTTCGTTCAAATACGAATATGAATTTTTAGTTCAATGCAATGCGACTGTGTTGCTTAACTTTTGTGCATAGATACACACATTTTCGATTGAATGTAAGAACCTTTATTAAAAAAAAAAATAACTTTATAAGGAATAACAATGTAAACTAGTTTGTTCGTGTGTATAACTTTTGCTGTATTACACCGTAATGCATTAGTGTTTTGAATTACGAGTTAGTTACGAAATGTTTTTACAAACTTCTTCCATTCACGTCGCAGTGAATGGGTCTGTCTGACTGCCGGAGAGTCAGCGAATCGACCAGCAGCCAAAAGCCATTAGGCTACCAAAGAGCAAGCACAACGCATACAATGCAACTCATTATGCATTTGTTGTTGTCGGTAGAGTTGTTGTTATCTCCCGTTGTTGTTTATTGGTGGCTACTCATCAACGCACACCAAGCCTTGGCACCACAACGAACGCTTGTAGCCCAACACAAAACGTTCAATACAAATTTAAATAATTGCACTCATATTTATGTGTGTGTGTATATGCAAATAGTTATAAATTATTTTATGAGTTCTTTGACTACTACAAAGTTGATTCAGGTATGAGTGGGTGCATCTATGTATGTATGTACATATAAATATGTTTAAAAAAGTTGTCGAAAATAGTCGAATTGTTGTTCGTGTTGTAATAGATAAGTCGCGTTAAGTAATTATGAATGGAACGAATTTGTTGTTTTACGGCTTGTTTAATTTTACAGTCCCCCCGAGCAGAAAAATCTTTGAACTCAATTTTCAGTTTACATTTGAGTGGAGTAAGCGTGGTGCATTGTTAACTACAAAATGATTCTAAAACAATAATACTCGTATTACGAAAATTTCAAGAAACTCAAAAAGTGTTTGCTGTTTTAGTTTTCACTTGATGAAGAGAAGGTAACATTGTGTCAAACTTTGCTGAACATCCACCAAAGCAATTTAGTAAGGTGGCCTTAGTAAGCAGCTGATTGAATTGTTTTTTCTATCGCCGTGGTACAGCAAATGTCAAAATCATTTGTTTGTTGGTTGGTTTTGACATTCGCTGTACCGAAACCAACAACAAAATACATGTAGTTTTTTTTTTAAACATTTCCTGTCACCTTTATGAATTCGCCTTGTGAACGCAAATAGAATTAAAAAAGTTTTAGAGAGACAATTTGACTAAATGAGACTCTCCAAAAACTCATGGAAAGAGAAGACTCGGTAAAATAAAAAAAAATTTATCAAAACTATGCACTTTGAAGGGTGCTGGAAATCAGATCACCGTTTTGCAGCTCACACATATTTTTTTTTTACATAAATGTTTGTAATACCTTTCCCTACCACATTTGGGCTTAACTTACAACGAGTCGTTTATTTTATATCTAAACGCTGGCTGTCCATCCATTAATAGAATATTTCAAGCTAACTATTAAAAAGCAAAAGGCCGAGCAATTACGCCCGAGTACAAACTACTTTTGTAAATGGTTGTGTTAGTCTTAACGACCTCCATATATAAAGACTAAAAGATATTTAACGAAATTTTGGTTAAATTTAAAGTAACAAAATCATTACTTGACTTTCACAAAATTAATAGTTGCAAGTCATTCATCATGTATGCTCTTGTAATATACATACATATGTACATACATATGTAATCATTGTGCAAGTTAAAGTAATGATGAATCAGCTATAGATATTCAATATCATTAACTTTCAATTGCATTTAGAACTCTAAGCAAAACAAGTGAGTTTGCACTAAAAAGCGTGAATACGCATCTTCATGGATACCAGATTAGAAACAAAAGTGACATTCAACCGGTTCTCACAAGAGCAGAGAAAACATTTGGAACAAAAAAAAAAAATGCAAAAATAAATTTAAATCTAGAAACTGATATGAGCAATGACTTTCCAAAAATGTTGTTACTGAGGATTAGTACATTTACACAAATTTTTATAAACGAGTGTGTATGTACATATGGTATGTACATACACAAGTACACAACATAACAATTAATTATACTTAGCTGAAATTGTGACAGCTAAAGAAGCGATGTACGAGCAAAAAAAAAACAACAAAAAATATGTGAAAGGTTACTTTTTTGTGCTATTTTTCGCATATCATTCATTTTCGAAATGGTAGTAGTAAGTAATATACACAAATTAGTCAACACTTTAAATAATTACAATTTATTATTTTCAATATTTTGTTTTTAATGTGTCATCACTGACAGGTGAATGTACATATGTGTGCATATAAGAGGATTGCTTCCAAAAAATTACATTAGTTAGTAATAATAATTATTATAATTATTTGTATGATTATCGTTAGGTGTTCCGCGCGGTGTTTTCCAACACATACACACACAAAGAAACGCCCCTGCAGAAAATATTTATCATTTGCAAACAGCAGTCTACCTATTGGATTCACTTGTTTAAAGAAATTATTAAAAACCAGCGCAATTCTAATAAGCAACTAGTCGCTGTATTTTCGCAACCTCCCCGTTTATTAAAGCGGATTTTAAAATTGCTCCTTTTGCTAGTGTAAAACATCTCTGACTATGAAAAGTTAGTTATTCATTAGTTGACATTTTGAGCAGCGTCGATCATCGTCTTATAAAACGGATAAGCTGGCTTCACAGAAAGTATACAAATAAAACGTACGTTTTTTTCTTTTGTTTGTTTCTGAATTAACTACAAGTAAGTCTAAGGTTAGATTATTTGCCTGCAGGGTATGCCCAACGCTATTTAGACCCCTGTGTGGCAAAGTTGACAGTTCGTAAGGCATGAGAAGCGAAATAGTAATGAAAATAAAATAAATTAAACTCCTCCAAGTATATGAGCGTCATCATGACAGACTGTCAAATAGCGCAGCTTGGGGTTTTGTTGTTTTTGGTTGTTTTTCGTTATTTTGCCATTAAGATAATTGACAAACAAAATTTGTATGCTATGAGCATAAGTGTGTGTAGTTTTTTGTAGACAAATATTTAATTACGAGTAGCCCTTAAATGAAATAACCTGTCTTAAAAATAAAAACAAATACAACAATTAAAAAAATTGCTGTAAATTAAGCAAGAGTTATGGAAGCCTAAAACCACTGCAACAACAAATACGGCGTGACGAAAATAGCTTCTTAATAGTTTTGCACAACACCAGTGCTGCCATTTAGCACACCCGCATCTCCTCGCTTCTCCCCGTAAACTATTTATGTAACAAAAATTCAATTCCTCTTGAACTTGAAACCCTCATTACGAGTATATTGCTAGTTGCTGGCTGTTAATAATTACGATACGAATTTAATTTTCGTAGTTTTTTCACATAAAATTGTTGTATTTAACAATTTCCTATACTAGGAAGTGTCTTAAAAAACTTTAAAACTAAAAAGCAATTCAACAAAGACCAATAAAATATTTATACCCAAATAAGCATAAGCTGCTTAAACTTGTATATATCCATTTTGAATTTGTTTAGCTTATGACAATTTCAACTAAAAAGTTTTAGCAGAGCTAGTCGAAAAAATTTAATAAAAATATTTTTTCTATTTATTATTAAGTTGCTGCTGCATAAAGTGATTAAATGGCAAAAAGTTTCTTTGCCGACGCTTTGGCCTGCCATGCAATTAATGAGTAATATTTAAAATTAATAAAAGTATCATAAAACAAAAGCGCATCTATTTAAACTCACTGTTACTTGTATATACATACATGCTTTTACAAAAACATCAAACATCATTATTGCCATACACGGCAAATTTCTTAAATAATCTTTCATTAAAACACTTTTGCTGCTTAGATCCTCATCAATTAAAGCCAAACTTTTTCTAAACATATCTAATTACGACCATTAACTCATTAATTCTAAGTTTGTGCTAAGACATAATAGCTCTGCTTTTTTTTCCTGTCAGCCTTTCTTCGTTTGATATCATCGCATGGTCTGCTATTTTTAAATCGATGAGGCTTTTAAAAAGTAATTTCGTAGACAAATTTCATGACTGAAATCATTAGCGGCAAAAATATAAACAGCTAGAAACTTGAGTATAAAAGAGATGACGAGAAGTGAAAAAATTAACAGATTAAGACAAAAGTAAAAATAGATAAACATAAAATAAATTTCAAAACCTTTTTATTCTATTGTGGTAAAAAACCCTGTTTTGCAAAAGCTGCTACGTTTATGGATCGAAGGAACATGAATACAAAGCAAGATTGATTGTGGGCTTTTTTTTCTTTCTGATTCCTAGGCACTTTATAATTGGTTTTCTTAAAGCTATTAATATATTTTAACTACACAAAATTAATTTTTTAATGAATAAAATTACATATCTAAAACTTTTACGATACTGTTCCAAGCGTTGCTTTTTTTACTAACAAATCACCTTTAAATAACAAACTAATTTTTTAAATTTTCAACCGAGCTCCCAGTTTCACATTCACATATTTCCCTGTGGATTCGGTTTGAAATCCCATGTTTGGTGCTCCCAATTTCACATTCACATACATTTTTGTGAATTAAATCCGAATGCTTGGTTGTATGTGAAATAAAAAGTAAATGACAAAAAGTGTGTGAATGTTTAATTATTTTCGATTGGAATAATTTTTAAAATATTCTTTGATGTTTGTAGAAGCCATTTATGAGATTTCTGTATTAGTTATTCATTGAAATATGCGTATTTTTAAGTGTTTTGCTGATGGCTACTCAAAAAAGCATACATCGCTGAATCCGAAAGGGGAATTTCAACAACAGCTGTTTGTGAATTGCCACAACGATAACCGATATGTGTGGCAGGGATAACCTGATATGCGAAGAAATTTGTGAAATTGGGAGCACAATAATTTACTTTCAGAGGACCTTTTTTTAGTCACATTGTGGAATTGAAATGTGAAACCGGGAGCACGGCTTTTTATTTATTTTTAAATAATAATCTTCTGTAAATTTTTAATTAAATTGCGCTGAATTGTCGCTGAAAACTGATAAGAAACCCGCATTTTAAAAATATTGTTCCATTAGAGAGTCAGATGCTTAAAATGTTAAGAGCATCGGATAGTTTTATAAAAACAAAAACCTGCATCAGTAAGGTAAATTTATTGCTTACAATTTTGTACTAAAGGGTTTTCCAATAAGAGTGATATGATTTCTTTTGCAGGAACGAATTTGATGAATCCAATTTTCGAGTACTTATTCCACTAAATCAAGTCGTATGTCATGAAAGGCACGTTCAAAATTGACCAATGATTTCAGATAACCCCACAAGAAGTAGTCAAATGGTATTAAATCACAACTCCTTAGAGGCCATTCAATGTCACAATTTCTTGAAATAATCGAATCTCCAAACTTGTCACGCAATAATTCGGTTGCTGCACGTGCTGTGTGGCACATAGCCCCGGAACCGAAAGTTTTGTTTATTTACCGCACCATTCAGATGAAAGTGAGCCCCATCGCAGAAGATGATTTTCTTAAAAAAGTTGCAATTGGAGAACGATTATTTTGATAATAAAATTGAATAATTTGTAAACGTTGTTCTTGCGTATATCTTTGCATAATGAAACTGAGTACAATGAAAAAAATGACAGATAATGATATGTTAAAAATGGCCGCAACGACACTTAGATATCATATCACCCTACTGGAAAACCCTTTACCTCCGAAGAGTACAAAGTTTTTAAGAAAATTGTTTCAACGAAGAAATACACTCGGAAATGTGGAATTGCTTGCATTATTTCGTAAGTGCTAAATTAAAATCTTCAAAAAGGAAATATATGAAATTTCAAAACCTAGAAGGACTGTTATATTTTACTGGACGAGCCGAAGGCCTTGGAACCTATTGCTCCTTTTTTTAAGTAAAATAATATTTATATTTTATTTGTTATTGTTTGGCCATTTAGCTATTTATTTTAAATATTTTTGAGCTTTAAGGCCGATTGGTTTATAGGGAAATTTTAATCGGCCTTAAAGCTCAAAAATATTTAAAATAAATAGTTAAATGGCCAAACAATAACAAAAAAAATGTATATATAAAAAGGAAGAGCCAGCCTTATACAAACAAACTCTAACAAAAATAGAAATTGTACAAACAGCAACTACACAGTCAAGTAGAAATAGCGGCAGTACAGCACTTGATTGCAGTAAGTTGTCAAGGGAAGGCAGGAAAGATAAAAACAGCTTACACTGCGTAAGCTGAGCTGAATGCGTTTAGCTGCCGGCTTAAGTATTGCGCATGTTGTTGCGGGTTCGACTCCCGCAGAAGCCAAGAAGAAAGAAGTCTGATGAGGAAATGTGGTGATTTCCGAAATAGTACTATAACTTCTACCGCTTTGAGTAGTGTTGTTTTTTCCTAATAATTTCCCTATAAACCAATCGGCCTTAAAGCTCAAAAATATTTAAAATATTTGTATTATTATTTTTCTTATAATAAATAAATAAAAAAAATATATTTTACTGAAACTTTTTTTTACTACTCGGCATTTACAAATAAATAAGGTCTTTGATTTTCGAATTATTTAGTGACGACGAAATGCCATTTTCTGTATTATCAACTTTCTGTTTCACTTAAATCAACACCAGCCCAAACTAAAAATAATAATTAATAACTTACTAATCGACATTGAAATATTAAATGCATGGCTATCATATTGGTAGGATAAATACCTATAAGTTTGCCCTAATTAGTTAATATGTGACAAATTTGTTTAAAACCATACACGCGCGCCGCCGAGATTTATTATTTAAATGTAAATTAGCTGACTAATAACTTACAGCTATTAAGATAAAAATAAATCTGCTAACAACTTAAAAAAATAAAATTATGTACCTGCGAATGTATTTTAAACTAATTCAACGACACTTTCATGTCCTTTCAAACACTTCATATGAAGAGATTAACTGAAAAGAAATTTGTCATATTTGGTAAATAAATAAGAGCGTGTAAATTTTCTAGTTTTGAATTAGTTTGTATGTCGTAAGCTAATTAAAAATACAAGAGAAACAAATTAATGAGCCAAATAATTTATTTATACGTTTTTTAATAGTTAATTCTACTTTGCATTTTACTTTGACATACTAACACTTTAAATTCTTGTTTTGCAATCGACTATTAATTTAAGTTTTTTCTACTCATGTCGTGAGTTTGTTTTTGATCAAAGCGCATTAATGAAGGCCTAACTATGTTATAATTAGCAAAACGCGCCACAGTGCAAAGCAGTTCAGCTCAAAATTAGCATTCTAATTCTATTTTACATATATTTTTTTTTTGCAATTTAATACTTTTGTTTTACTAGTTGCTTATGCACATTTGCGACTGCCTCTTCGACTCTGGGGGCCTGACCATAACGCCAATGACTCATCGCAAGTTGTTGTGATTAGCAAACGACGCCGTTTCATTGTGTTTTTGTGAAATTTATTTGTTTTTTTTATTTTTTATTGAAAAAAAAAAAGAAAACCACAAAGGTTGTTTGTGCTTTGGAGCGGTTTAAACCGAAAGCAGCAAAAACTAGACTAATGCATTAGGCGTATGAAGTGGGAAAACAACTAAAATAAACACCATAAAAAAAACAACAATAACAAAGCGTTGAATTAATTTCTGCTTCCTGTTTTTCGCCCTCAGTGTCAAGCGCACTTGAGCGGCCGGCCGCCTTAAGCCGCACTTCGCCGCCGCTCCGTGCAGCGCACTCGCTCTCTCATTCTTCACTCGCTACTTCAGCGTGACTTATGTACATACTATGTACGAGTCGGTTTAAAATTTTGTTTTTCAAATTAAAGCATAAGCGAAGAAGAAGCAGCGAAAAAACTATATAGAGATTTTATGCAAATGTAGTTTATTTGCCAGCGAGATTTGAAGTTTTTACTTTGCTCCACATTTCATTTAATTGTTTTTTTTTTTCGTGTATTCACTTCAGCTCATCTCAGATATGTGCGTCTGTCGGGAATATATAGACCATTTATTTTTTCTTTGTGTTTGTATACCTTTGAATAATTTGCTCAAATTACTCTAAATTTCTTTTCATTTTCCTGCTTTTCTAAGTATGTATGTGTGCATGTGTTTTTATGTGTATGTTTATTTGTAGGCACATTGTTTTTAATTGCGTGACGAGAACATTTTTTTTTGTACGCGTCCGCAAATTTCAAGTGTATTTTTTCCACATCACTGCCTCACCTCGAACACACTAATCTTTTGAAACTCTTCGAGTGCCTTTTCAAGTGTAAGCTACAGTCGCGGACATTCTATTGGAAGCTTTTAAATTTATTATTTAGTTGAGTAATTAACGTTGCATGATTCGCTTTTTTAATATGTATCTACTCCTTTAAACGCAACACCATCTTTACTTGCGAGCCTCATCAGACAAATTTGAAAGACTTGCGTGATAAAGATTTCATCGTATTCGTTATCTCTGCAATTGATTTCATAAAGCAATTGATTTCATAAAGCAATTGTTTTCATAAAGCAAGATGAGGTTAGATTGGGCAAACTGATCTTACAAAGGCTCCAGCGTTGGTCTCAATACCGTCTGTGAACCTGCCGAGTTAATTTCTTTTGATATTTCTTGTAAATATTACTGTAGTGAGGAACCAAATTCGAACAAAAAGTAATACAAAATTAATGTATTATAATAATTTTTGAAAAATTGTCTTTGACGACCTCAAATGGTTAATTAACATATATTTTTGAAAGTTTCTTATTCTTATTTAGCCGCTTCTATTCATAGTTCCACCACTGTAGTTACCCATTTAGCTTAGCACAACAAACAGCGACTCATTTTAGCGGCTAATGAAGTTGGATTGTTCTTCTTTAGGCCAATAAAATATTTTTGTAAGCCGAATAGTATTCGTTTTCTTACCTTTTTCTTTTTTGTTTAATTGTTTGTGATTTGTAGGTACTGAACATTTTTTATGTATGCAAATTTATTTTTATGTCAGTAATTTACTTTATAGCACTCATATAATTCAATGCCCACTTTTCCGAATCTGATATTTTAATCAAGATATCTACATATATTTAAACAAATGTATATGTAAGTAAGTAAATTTGTATACGAGTATATGTAGTATATGTATGCCTACAAATTACTCAAATTTTGCTTTTTTTATTTGTAATCTACAAATTATTTATGCAATACCTTTACATATTTTCAACTTATTCAGAGAATTATACAACGTAGACATACATGCCATATCTACATAAATATAGCCTTGGTTTCATCATTGGGTGATTGGAATTTTCCACTGAGCAGCATCAAGTTTCTATACTTCGGTGGCATGACAAAGGTGCAGCTTTACTTTTCCTTACGCGCGTCCTATTACTCCAACTATTTTCTGAAAATCTTGCTTTGCTGGCACAACAAAGAAAGTCAAAGAACAGTCTCCTAACCTAAAATAATGCCAGGCATAAATATTTACATCATATACATACGATTATGTATATACATACATACATATATTTGAGTAGATGTAGGCATAAATATATAATTTTTTTTTTGTGACAAACAAGCAATTATATATACATTTCTGCAGCCTAAAATAATTTTAAATATCCACAAAAAATATTGTGTACGCTACTAAATAAAAACATGACAGCAAAAGCCAAAATTTTCCGCTGCAATTTTTCGCCTAACTTTTTGTTACATTTTATAATTTGTGTTAAAAATTAGACAAGTTTGAAAACAGAATACAAAAAAAAAAAAAAAAACGAACAGCAGAAATTTGCATTACTTTCCACTGCAGTGACGCTTAGCGTTCTTGGCAGTGGGAACCGCCAAGCAACTCGCTGTCGAAATCAACAACCAGCCAAGTCGTCTTGCAGACAGCTGAGCAAGTCTCGCGACCGGCGTGAATACGACTCGCAGTCTCCCAGATTGTTGGCGGTGGCGGCAGCGTGTTCATGTCCACTACAATTTCTTGTGAATTTCGCTTATGTATTGCTAAATATTTACGAGTATTTCTATGTAGAAATATTTGTATGTTAAATACAAGTACACATGAATACGTAGATTAGGTCTACTCAAAGTTTATAAAATTCTAACAAACTTTTCACCAACCTCGATAAGTATATTTAAAAATATATACTATTTGTAATAAATTTTTTAGTTCTTCATTCGCATTGGGAAAATAAGGAGATTTTAAAATTCCCTTGAAAAGCTTGAACTAGTCTAATTTTCATACACATACATACATATATTCAGGTTTATATGTATGTACATATATGCGCTTGGTTTTTTTTTTTTTGAATATGCTAAACTTTTTTTGGCCATTCGCACTCATTTCTTGTGCCACCGCCAATTTCTGACAATTAATATGTTTACCCCCAACGTGGTTTCTTAAAATATTTGACATCTTCGATGGTACATACATATTTACATACAATTTTGGCAGCCGTATAAAGGATTCGCTTCGTTGCACTGATTTCAAAAATAATGATATTATATGAGCAATTTTTGCGCGCAACAAAGAACCCCGCCCCCCCCACTCACCTTAACACTTCAGCCACAGTGCTTTTGAGTACAAAATATGTACTATACATACATATAATCAAGAACATGGTTGCAACTAACTGGGAATAGGGCAGAAAAAAAATATTAGACGACTAGAACTAAGACAAATCGTCCAAGTTAAGTCGAGTTCTTCTACAAAATGGTACATTGTTATGAGGTGCTGAAGAGGTTAAATGTCAAATTAATAGCTGTGATTTTTTGCATGCCGAGTCATGTAAGGCAGGAGTTTGTTGGGTATCGAAACGTTAAAACTGTTCAGCTACAGAATAAAAGTTTATCAGCTGATTTTAAATTTAAATTATTATGGATAGCAAAAATTGTTTTAAAGCGTAATTGTGTTTGTAATCCATCATCTATTGAGGGTACAAAGTATAGCATTCTTTATGTGAAAAAGTGAGTGAAATATCAAAGAAACGAGAGTAAAAGTTAAAGTCCTGGCATAAACGACGGAGTGGCTCGTTTAATTCGAAATTATTTTTACAAGGTTCCCGAAAAAGAGGCCGGAAATACCTGGTAATTCGGGAGGGAACGTTCCACTTCACTTCGGCCAGAAGAGGTGGGCTAGAGTGTCAGTAACTTGACCAAAAATAGGATGTTTAACATTTCTCTGCGACTAGCAAGCGTAGGTAGATTACAAATTTTTAAACGAATAATTTAGGGTGGCAGGTTATACTGGAAATCCCAACGAAAATTTCTTAAAGCAAAAACCAGAAATTGTTTTTGAATTTACTGTATCCGGTCAGAATGATAGTGTGGGTTCCAAGCGATGGAACCATATTCTAGTATTGGCCTCACTAACGTTGTGAAAAGAGTCTTCATAATGTAGGGGTCACTGAATTCTATTTACCATTGGTTTCCAAACGCAGAAACACCCTTAGCTTTGTTGATAGTAGCTTTGATATGAAGATTGAATATAAGTTTTGGGTCGATTGTGATACCTAGGTCAACAAAGTTAAATACTTGTTTAAGGTTATGGTTACTTATCAAAAGCTACTCTGCAGATTCTTCGAAAGAACTTCGCGACATAAGAAATGATGCACAAAGGCAATAAAAAGTCACTTTTTGAGGGAGAGTGTTGGTGGATCTTTATGGGGAAAAAGTTTCGTTTTCGATTAAAATTGATTTCTTCACAGCTGAAATAAACATCAGCTGATGGAGTCTAAGCAGAAAGTGCATATAAAAAATTAATTTGCAAGCCCGCCATTTATTGGATTCTTGGTTGTGTGTTCTACAGACGCAAACACACTGAATTTGATTTGAATTTTGTCTCTGACTAGAAACAAGCATAAATAGATAAAATGAAAGAATCAAAAAAAAGGGAAATTAAATTTTGAATTGCACACTTAAAGTGAAACAAGGTTGGAACACTTCCCATTCTATCTGTTCAAAGTTATAAAAACTAAAGTGATGTTTGTAAGTCAACTCGAAAAAAAGACAAGTTCTTTTATAGCGGATTTGAACGCATTGTACGCCAGACCAGTCCATTTCAGAAATTAATTTGATTGAGTACGAAACTGGTTACGTTCATTCTCAGAGCTTAATTCAACCTCACTAATGATCCACCTTTTAAAACATAAATAGGATTTCTTTATTTTAAAATGCTTTGCAGCTGCATTTTTGACTCGAAATCATTCAGTACGTCAAATTCTTTAATGAATATAATTCATGCAACGACCTGGTAAACAAATTTTGTAAATTTAAGCATCTATGTAAATACTTTTATTTATATAATCGTAGTAATATTAAATAATTTAATGGCAAACGCCGGCTATGCAAATTTGTTGTTAAATTATTTTACAATTTAATATTGTTTGTTAAGCAATATGCACTCACACAAATTTATACAAATGTATGTACATACAACCACATATAGTATTTATATGAACAAATACACAAATATTCGCTATATAAAAGAAAATAATTAATGTGATTTGTTGCACGTTGAAACTCGCAATTAATTGTCAAAAAAAAAAATGTGAAACAATCGAAAAATCGCAATAAACAAATCGAAATTGAGAAAAATTGCTAAAAGCACAAATAATCAGATATGCAAAACATGTGATAATTTCGGTACGGTTGCCAAGTGCAATCTTTTTGTGAAAATTAACGAATGCAACAATCAACCAAACAAAAAAAATTGAAATTAAAATAAATATTTGTGCAATAAATTTATTAATTCCTTTAAATAATACACAATGTGTTTTTATCTGCGCTGATTTATTTATTTAAATGTTTTTTTTTTTTTTTTTTATTGCAATACCTAGATTCAACTTTTCATTTTTTTTTAAATTCAAGCCGCATGTTAAACAACAAAAACAGCCAGTAAACTGGTTTGTTTGATGTTGATTTTATTAAATATAGTTCTGGTTAGCTTTAAGTGAGTTAAGTGAATAATCGCAATGATCGAAATGATAACTCAATTTTTCGTAATTTCACACACAATTTTTTTCAGATATACCCGTACATATATTCTTTTTATATCAACCAACAACATATGTGTCGACGACAAAGCTTAGTCGCTATACTTTTAAAGTACTAAACAAAAAACAAAAAAACACCCAACACTAATTAAATAGCAAAACAATCAATTGAAATGCATTATTGGCAAATAGCTACAAAAAGTTCATTAAAATAAACCGTATTAATGCCAACAATAGCAAATTTATGCCACACGAGTCACATCATTGAATAATAAAAATAGCAACAAAAAATTAGCATTACAACAGCGAATACAAAATAGCATAGAATAACAAACTAGGCACGTTATTTGTAGAAAAAATGCAACAACAACAACCATTATAATTGCACTTTGAGGCCAATTAATGCAATTAATTATAAGCGTACAACAGCAGCGCGCTGCAGCGTACCAGCGTTGACAACAACAGTCACAACAACAGCAACAGCTGTAGTAAGCAAACCGCACGAAACACGAATATGAAAGACAATAGCTTAGAAAAAACAAAAAAAAAATATTTACACTCAAAAAAGTTCACAAAAAAATCATGCATAATACAACTGTGATAACAACATGCTGAGCGAAATTTACATTTTTGCATAAATTTTGAATTATAAAAACTTGTTGACCAATTTACAATGTTGAATGTTGAATGTTAAAATTAAAATAATAAAAGCATTTGCTGCAATTAAAATAAATTACACTATATATGGCATATGAAAACATACATATTTTTAATTAACTCTTTGTGTAAAATAAAATATGCATGTACTTCAAATTTATAAAAAAAAAATCATTGAAAAATAGAATATAAATCATTTTTTTTTTAAATACAAATTCAAATTTATAAAGCAGTTCAGTTAAATCGAGAGAGGGGTAAATTTCAAGCGAAACAAATTTAAGTGCAAAATAATTCAATCGTAGAAGCAGTTTCAAGAAAATTCTAGCGGATACCCTGAGCGGCATTAGGTATGCAAGGAGATGGCCAGATTACGTGTTAATGCAAGAAATGTTTGAAAATTCTTTAAAGATTTTTGCAAACAGGTTTTAGAATGCAACATATGTTACATATCTGGCAGAGCAATGATTTACAATGATGAAACGAAATGAGTGCATCTTCTTTTTTGCCAAACAAAGCAACTTGTTACTCATTTCTTTGATTCTTACAAAAGCTGCTTGGCTAAGATTGTCTCATTCGTTATAGAACTGCACAGATATTGATCATTAGGAAGTGAAGGGATCAGCACATACCGACAAATTTCACTAAAAAACATCGTAATTGGACGCAAATATAAATTAGGTGATTCACAAGGTGTCATAAAATGTCGTATCGTCATAAAGTCATAAAATTTGATAAATTCCAAGTTGTGTTATTTTACATAATTTTTCTGTGCAATGCAATAAAAACAAAAAAACATAACTTTTGAACCATCGACAATTTGTATCACGATCTTCCGAGACTGTTTATATGGAAGTTTCTTTTATTAGCTTTCTCCATATTAATTTTCAGATCACGAAGTGAATTATGAATACGATTTTAATCCATATTTTACCAACGGCTTTAAATATTCAGTCTCTGGTGCCTTAAAACCTTTTATAAGGTGCATCAGAAGCCGTCTAAAATATTATTATCAGTGCTTTGGGTATACATTAATCTTTGAAAATAGCGAACTATAAATATTATAATAAATAATAATAATTTGGCGCTTACACTATATAGCTCAGTGTTTGTCCGAGCTTCTCCTACCATTTGTGGTGTGGTACAAATGGAGGGAACTCCATTTTTTTGCCGACTCCGAACGGCAGATGTATTTTATGAGAAGTTTTCCATGGCAGAAATACCCTCGGAGATTTTCCATGACTAAGGTTTTGCTTGCCATGACAGAGATTCGAACTCAGCGGCATATCGAGTTATAGCACGCACCGCTACCAACTCGACGACAGTGGCCACATAAATATGTATACCAAATAGAAAAATGCCTTAACAAGAAAGTTAAAATTTACAATTCCAGCATTTTAGTTGTGGGAAAAAAAAACTTGAAGGATTTTGCATTCAAAAGAAAAAGTATCTCTCGAAAGGTATAGCCATGAACTTCACTTTATACCCATAACCGAGTCTTTGGTCTAAGTTAGATCGCATTAATAATTCTGCAGCGAATATAGTTGTGAACATGTGCGGATCACTGGATATAAATTTTTCTACTGAGAATTAATCTAAAAATTTAGAAAATAAACGATAACTATCGAGTAAAGCTTTTCAACTAGTCTCTATCTAAAACGCCTTAAACAACATACAGCAGTACTCATCAAAAGGTTTCATATTGGTCGGAAATGCGAGTTGAAGCATTTATGCACCAATTTGGTTGCTTAAAAAAAGTACCCTGCCTCAATTTGCGGAGACTGAAAAAGCATTAAAGGGAAAAGGTGGCAAATGGCCGTGTCTGATTAGAACGTGACCACGATTGGGTGCTACACATTTACTTCCAACAACCCCGTGTTCTGCTTAATTTACCCGAAAATGTTTAGAATAAAATACAGCCATGGAACTATGTGTAGCTATTACATATACGAGTATTTATACATTTGTAAAACGTAAATGCAATGTTTTGCTACGAGTATCTACGGACCGACAACAAATACAGCCATTATCCCTTACTCCCGCACATTGGCGAGCAATCTTGAATTTTAACGCCCTCCATGATTAGATCATCCTTTTGTTTTGTTGTTTCTCTACTATTTGGCTGTGTGGAAGGCTTGTTGCGGCTTTCGCGCCGCGCTTGCAGTACAGCAATGGCAATTACAGCGCTGCAATACACTCAAATATAAACATATCCATATACAATAATTTGTGTGTGTGTGTGTATGTATGTATGGTATATGTACATGCAGCGTTGTGTCGGCTCGCGCTTTTCAACCCACATCTGTAACAAATCAGCAACTACGACGAACTGCAAAAACAACATTTTTTTTTATATATTCGAATACATACTCGTACCACAGAACAAGTACGAGTACACTCAGCTCCACCCCTTTGTCATGTTTTCTTTTGCTTTTTGTTGATTTTACTTTTGTTCGACGTTGTTCGTATTCATTATAGTGATAAATTTTAATTAAATAAAGCAATACATGGCTAAATGGCTACCCGGCAAGTTGCCTGTTGGCTGTTAGGCTGCCGGCGGCCTGGTTGCCGGGCTGTCGCGTTTGACTGACTGCCTAATTGCCCGACTATGCGACCGGCTGACTGCCAATAAGCTGGGGGGCGACGGTGATTGTGAGTGTGTTGTCATTTTGCCATTGCAAAGAGGCTGCCTTGCAAAGTGTGCTCCACTTGTTAGTTGGGATCTGGCCACGCGCTGCCGGTCTTTTCGGCCCGATGGTGGTTGCCTCGCTTTGTCAGTTGCCGCGGCTGACACTATCACAATCTTTGTGGTGGCAATGTTGTTGATTTAACAAGCCCTTTCCCCTCCCTGCCTTCCCTCGTATCGCCACTGCGCCCATTGTGGTCGGGTGTTGTTGAGAGCAGCACCCCACCGACCATTTATTTGCACTGGCTGTCATCACACTTGACACTAAATAAATTAAGCAGCATTTTCTGTGAGCGCATTATATTATATCGCTACGATTTCCTATAAATATATGTCTTACCATATCAATCTGTGAGATCTTATTGTGTGCTTTTTCGCTACAAAAAAAAAACGAAAATAAATTAAATTCTGTGTACGTAATGCGCTCGTTTATTTGTATATGGTGATTTGTTGGATCGTGCAAGTTGGCTTTTGCAGGTGCAATTTGAATGAAGTCAAGTGGTATTTTAGGTTGCTCTTAAGTACAAACTCTTACACATGTATTTACATACATACAAACATGTGTTGCATATAACTTAATAGTTTGAATTTATAGAGATGGCGTAAGACATTGACAATAATATTAATTATGCAATACCAATGATGTCACTCACATTTAGTTTGGAAGCTATAATTATTTTATTCATTCACTCTAAAATTATACTAAATATATCAAAGGCAGTTCCTTTTTTAAACTAGTTTAGTGGAAATGAAAAAAAAATAACACATTTAGCAGTTAATTCAATTTTTATGTTTTAGCAGAGGATTATTATTATTATTATTATTATCAGTTCATTTTATAAGTAAATTATAAAATAATCTTAAAGCTAAGGTACTGGCGGCTAGGGGCCATCGACCTTTTTTAGTTTAATTTAATTTTATTACAGAGTAGTAAATTGAACTAAAATTATTATTATTCTTTTTTTGTTTCTTGTTTTCTTTTCATATGTATGTAGTATGAAATATTGCAGTCTCAAAATGTTCATTACATTGTACACGTTTTGCTTGGTGAAGTATTTTAGTAGCTCTGCTATATGTGGCAGGTTAAGGCTTTCTTGTACTTCTTTTATGATGTGGCAGTCGTTAGCAGAGGAAACCTTAAATGAACAAACAAATTCCATAATTTTAAAATTGTTTCGTTGTTTTGAAAATCCCATTTAAAGAGTGGAAAAAAGCTACGAAAAGAAAAAAAGGCTTGATATTATTTAATTTTTTTTTAATGAAAGCTAAAAAAAGTTGAGATCAGGAAATATGAAAATTAAAAAAAAAAAACGAAATTCCGAAATAAATAAAGCAATGTACTTATAAGAGTTAATTCATGCAGAAAATGAAAATCACAAAAAGTTTTAAATTCATCTTTTTTTTTTCAATTGTATGCTATGAGTTAATTGCTAAAGAGTACTCCCACAGGAAAGGGAAATGGGGGTTTATACATTTTTCTGAAAATTTGCAGTTTTTTGGTAATTGGTGCATTAAATACGTAACTGTGCAAATAAATCAGAATTGCTTTCTTTGGCTTAGAATATATTTACAATTAAAAAATTTAAATGCAAGAAAATCTAATTTGCACCAAATTTTAGGAAAATAACAAATTTTCAGATCACTATTCAATTTAAAAATATTTTTTTTTTTACGAAATCGCTTAACACATAGTTTTTCTTTTTGTTCGCCATTTTTTTTTTTTTGAATATTATGGATTTTACCCAAAGAAAAAATTTGTAGCTTCTTAAAAGAAAAAAAAAACGAAAAATTGCGCTCCGACTTCAAAAAATAAAAATGTCATTCATTCAAACTTTCTTAAGCTTAGCAAACAACTTTCTTTAAACTGTTGGTTATTTTTAAATTTAATCTGTTTCGGAATCTTAAAGAATATGTGGAAAACTTTATGAAATAAAAGTTTGACGATGGCACAACGGTAAAATTAGTTTAAAACAATTTGATTAATACATTTTTGAATTGAAGCAAAGAGCAAAATTTTTGTTGAAATTTACTGAACAAAAAAAAATGTGTCCCAATTTCACACTGCATCACGGCGGCGTAATCATATCCCATTCAATTTTTTGTTAAAAAAGTTTCTTGTCTAACTTTTAGTTCTTTGTGTCAGTTTACGTTGTCCAACTCCATCCTAAACTACTTTCTTAAGCACCCAATATTCCACTTGAGGTTCAAAAAAAAAACTCTTAATTTTAAATTATAATACATCTTTAGTTGAGAACACCTGAAGAATCAACGACTGAGGTAAACATCTGCTATTGCACCATCGCGATGCAACGTAATAATATTGTTTAATGCGAAGAGCCATCGCACGTGGTAACTTGTAGGGCTGCCTCTCAATACTTATCTACTATGTATATGTATGTATGTATATGTATGAATATAATCGTATTTAAATATTTAATTTTTCTTGAGGATTTTGCAATTTTTTTTTGCATTATTGTTCGCTGCATTTGGTGCGCCCTCGCTTCACTACGTTTGCCATGTAATTTGTTTTTAACAATACATAATCAATTGTTGTTGCCGTTGAACGCGTCTACATTGACAACGAAGCAAAGGCTATGGGCGGCATGCAACACATGCAACACAACTGGCGGCAATCAACCGCAACGACAATATTGCAATTGCAATTGCAATTGCAGTGCAAACGTCACAACATGTGGCGAGCGAAATGGCAAAAAAAATGCACATACACACAACGGCAACAACAATGCATGCCATGCTTCCAACAAAAACCCCCCGACCGTCAACTGACAGCAACAAAGATAAACTGTAATAATATTTCAACATTTTTTTGGTTTTTTTTTTGCCGCTAATACATATTTTTTAAAAGCGCGCGCGCGTGTGTGTGTGTGTCTCTCGACATCGAAAACTTTTGAATTTTTCCATTTTTAAAACAATTTTTTCGTTGGCTTTTTCTCAGCGACCAGCGCCCCTTCACACAAGCTCGGCTCTGTTGCCCACCCACCAACTGGCACATCCACGCTCGAGCGTTTGCCAGCGCAAGCAATTCTCGTGCCACAACAACAGCTAACATTTGGTGCTATTGTATTTACATACAAGCATATTTATGTAAGTGTAATTTTGTATTTTTTTTAACATTTTAGCATAGCAATTAATTTAATTGCATGCCACTTTTTTTTTTTGCCGTTGTTGTTAGTTTTATTATTTGTATTACGGCTGCTATTGTTGCGGCTGTTGTTGATGATGGTGATGATGATGATGGTTGTTGTTGTTATTGCTTTTATTGTCGCCCGCAATGAGATGCAAAATAATACCGACCCGCGTTGCTACGATAAAGGCAAATATATCCAGATACGGCTATACGACCACAATAACCATTGCAGAAACAACGCCAACAACAACAACAACAACAACAATAACACAGATGCCCACTTAATACGGGCATTTATTTACTTACATCATCGCCAGCGATTGCAGCAGCTAAAACAACAACAACAACAGCCAGCGCTTGCAAAATAATTTTTATATTATTATTTTTGTCGTTACTACTGCGCCTCGCTGTTGTTTTTAATTTTATTTTGTTTTTTTTTTTTTGCTCAACTTTTGTCTCTGTTTTTGTGTGTAACGTATGAACGTTTGCTGCTTGTGCCATGTGCTGATTTAAATTTCAATAAATTGCAAAGTAAATTGAACAATGAACAAATAAAATTGAACAAAATTTTTTGACTTGAAAATGAAAAGCGCTACAATCGATTGGTACAGTCAGTCGTTTGCTAGATTTTAGAAAGCTTTTCCTTACAATGTTTTCATTAATAATGCTATCAAATATTTACACTTAATTCGAGACTAAGCTTTCATGTAGTATATATTTTATCTGTATCGAAATCAGAAGCCACTCCGAAACGCTAACTTAACCCGGAAAAGCTTTCCGAACTAGTTTCTTTCTTGATTCGAGTTTATCTTCGAAATTATCTTTTGAAGCTATAATTAAAGAACGGTTTACCCAAACAACATTAATTTGCAAATTTGATTATTTTTCTACTCCCTTTTTATAAAAAAATTGCAAAATCGATTTCCGGTTCATATATACACTTAAACATAATTCGCTATAAAATAATTTCAATAATTCTTGCATTTTTGCAAAAACAATTTTTAGTAAATAGGAAGTGAAAAATTTTTGGACCCATCCCTTTTCCAAATTCAGGTTCCGCTTCATGTTATAAACATGTCGGAAAACTAGACCAAAATTGTTGACAACTTATTACTTAAAGGCACATAAGTCTAGGTCAGCAATTGATTGTGAGAAAGAGTTACTCTCTTTGTTTTTATCAAAGCTCTAGAGACATAACAAAAGTCATTAATATTAACTTGAGTAAAGCACTCATTACAAAAGGACTTTTGAGGTATAGCTTTGACCTAAACATTTCCTGCAATGTGCTGAGACGTTCATGTCCCCGAAATGAGATTACCAATTATGTGGACTGTGAAAAGATAGCAAAAGGTTAAAACAGAGGCTCGCGTGACATTTGCAAAAATTATTTTCATGCCTTGCTTTTACACAAATGAGCGCCAAGCCAGCTCGTCTACAAATCAGCTATGTTCAGCTAACAACCTCAATGTATTTTGTTTGCAGAAAAGTCAAGCCGCGAGTGCGCACACATATGGATTAATGTATGAGTATGTATGTAGGTACGTATGTATGTATGTATGTGTGTATTTGCATACCCAACGCTATATGTATACATATGTTAAATGTGTGTTGCATTCAACGCCGTTATTGTGGCGATATACTCGCCTGTATGTAAATGTTTACTGCTGCTGATGTCGTTGTATTGTACACACTGTCATTGGCCCCAGATGACTGAAATACTCGTACCAAAAAAAAAAAAAGAAAGAAAAACTGAACACAAGAAAATAATAAATAAAAAATAAAAAACGAGCAGCGAAAAAAGTATGTAAATGTGAAAAAACAAAAATTGTTTGTAATGTAACGATATTGTCGTTGACAATAACACACAAATTGCATACATTTGCCTTACCGTACGAAATTTCTTTTTTAGCTAAATTAATGGGCACATGGGCAGGCTTAGCGGCAAAATGGGTGGATTGCCCAAAGTGGAATGGTCGCTTAACCCGCTCAGTACCACAAAGGCTGATGGCTCCAAAACCGACTCTGGTTCAGGAGCTGGAGTTTTTTTAGAAGATAATGGGGATAAGCTTAACTTTTCTCTTTTGGGGAATATGCCTCGGTCTCCCAGGGACTACGTGGTGGCAAATAGGTGGAGGGGGAGGAGTATACGTGTCCGGAGTGAGAGCCAAGCTGCACTCAAAGCATTGGCCAGCCCTCTAACTACTTCCAAACTAGTTCGGCAATGTAAGTCTCGACTAAACTATGTTGGTAAACATAATAAACTTGATGTACTCTGGGTGCCTGGTCACTCGGGTGAACCTGGTAATGAGACATCTGACCATTTTTGGCCAACTACAGCTCTCCCACCTTCAGCCATCGATGCCACCATCAGAAACTGGGCGAATACTTCGCTCAGTAATGACTGGGAGTCGTGGAGAGGGTGCAGATGGGCAAAACTCTTGTTACCTTCAACCTCAGAAGGACTATCAAAACACTTGCACTCACTTGACTTGTTAGACTGTTAACCGGTCACTTCACGTGGCATAGGCACCTGACAAGAAGAGACGGCGGAACACTTTCTGTGCTGTTGCCCCGCCTTTGCAAGAACTAGGTATGAGGCATTTGGTAGTGACGTGTTGATAGACGAACTCCTGAGCTCTTTAACACCCCAAAATCTGCTAAGATTTATCCGTAAAAAACAGATTAAATGGAACAAAAAAAAAGTATAATGGACGGCATGTAGTTTGAGGGCTGTTTTCTTCACGCGTTGTTTCGTGCCTGGCTCCCACAAAAAAACCAAAAAAAACCACAAAAACTTTTGCTAAAAACGCTTGCGTAAATTTGGAGAAGAAATATACTTACTTATTTAAAGTACAACAAATTTTACTTATTTCTAACTATTCCGAGAGCTAAATATATTAAATATTATGTCACAAGCAAAACTTGGCCGCTAGAGATTCACATTCATTTTCTTGAGCATACATTGTGTCTTGCAAGCCATTACTACCGCCTGCTCCTCAAAGGGTTAAAACGAGATAAATAAAAACAAGCAAATAAAGTTTAAATGCTGCATATAAATAACAGTGTGCGGCAAAAGTAAGCAAATAAGTATGGAAAGGTAATTGGTGAGTAAATAGCTTAGCATAGAAGTCGACGAAAAAAGCGAAAAAAAAACAAGATACTCGCAGCTCAAAGAAGACAACATAGCAATGGAAGATGCACCTTACACACGTTCGTGTGTTTATAGCTGGCAACGTATGTACACAGTGTATTTTTGAAAGAATATCTCAATATTGTGTTATGGCGAAAAATAAATATGGTGAGGTGAGGCCTAGCAAAAAAAAAAAAAAAAAAAAAAAAAAAAAAAAAAAAAAACACATCACCTTTCTCCGTACAATAAGCACATTATTATACACATACATATATATACATAACTTATGCATATGTGGCTTTGCTCTTTCGGTCGCCTTATCAGCGGGGGTTAATACTTACACGAGCATGTACACAGCTGCCCAATCGCCACAAAAAAATGTGTACCAGCAGCCGACAGTGACAGTCTGTCTAGCTTGAACGCCATAAAGCGACATGGAGCATTCTGAGCAACATTCGCAGCACCCCAGTGATGAGGGAGGGGGTGCAGGAAAGCTTGTGCTAAAGCAAAGCGGTTGTGAAGGGGGGAGATGAAGGGGCTGCGACAGGGGTAGCGCTTAGATATGGGTGTGTCAGCGATAACAAGGTTGACGGCGAATACTTGCTAACTTGCTAACTCATATTTTTAAAATGTTGCTATTTTGTGTGCTGTTCTGTTTTTTTTTATGCGTTTACGTAATTACTCATAAACACAAACACACGCACACACAAACACTCATGACTTATCACACAAATATTATTTACGCGGTTATTTGTTTAACCTTCATAATAGCTTTAGCTTAAGTCCATTGTTATTAAGGCAATTTATTTTTGTTAATGTTTTTTTAACTGTTATATGGTACATCGACTCATTGTTTTTTCTATGACAATCAGTGGCATCATTAAGATTATGAAACTGTTTAAAAAGTGGATTAATTTTAAAAACTCTACTTTTCTATCAAAGAATAATGTCTGCGATTGATCAGTGATTTATAAAATTTTCGCAATTGAAAATAAAAAAGTCTGTCTCCTGATAAATAAAAGTTGTATGCCTGTCAAAAAAAAATTATTTTTAAAAACAAAATTTTGAGTTTAAATCCAAACACAGTTTTGTAGTTTTCTGTTGTATAGTTTGTATAAATCGTTTGATTCTCGGAAAAAATGGTTTTAAAGGTTAGGTTAGATTAATCTGGCTGGCTAAGCGCTACACAAAGACCCTTTGGTCCCTACCGATACCAGATGGAGCTATCCTTAAGTGGATCGACAGCGATGGTACCCATCGAGCTTGCGTTTCGTGTAAAGACAACATAAACAGGTATTAAATTTTTCAAAGACCCCAAAAATGTAAAATGTTTTCATAAAAATAACTGACATTTTGAACAAAAAAAAGTTTAATTCTTTTAAAAGTTGCACTTTCTTTAAGACTTGAATTTTATACGTTGTAAGTTTTTACTTAAAAATAGGCGGCGAACTTATAATTGTAGCACGCACTGCATATCAATCAAAGCATTCAACACTTTTTTTCTCTCAGTATACAATTTTTATTAAATAACTTACGCGCCCTTCAAAAATCGATAAGCATTTTGTCTTGACACATTCAAAAAAAGTTAAATTTATTTTATTACAAGTTCTATTTTTAAATAACAATTCTCTTAAATATATATATCATAAGTATGTATATATTCTGTTGAAATCTGTGATTTGTCGATATTCTTTTTAAGCAACAACTGTTTTACACAATACGTACTTTTTTTTTTGTTTTGTTGTTATTTCTTTTTTGCGCAACAATAAACAGCTGTTACCATTGTTGTATTTCTCGTTGCTGTTCTTATTCTTGAATGATATGTACACACACGCACATACATACATACAAACATTCGTATGTAACTTGTTGTCTTTTCTTTATCATATTAGCGTTAACAAGCAATGTCAACATGGCGGTAAATCATAAAAGAATTTGTTGTCTTTTTTTATGAATTTTTATATTCAGCAAAATAGCAGGTGCAAAAAAAAAAACAATGACGTCGGTCAAATGGGCAGGAACAGCAAAACCTGTATTTAGTAAATGAAAAAGAAAGAGAGAAGGGGTAACTAAATCCTCTGTAAGACCTCTCTATGTATGTAAATAAATAAAGATAAGTTTATAAGAAAAAAAATCACAAAGAAATGCCTGGACGTGTTTTATAAAATCTGAGTTTGTTCCATTAAAAACTGTGTTTTGTAATAAAATTAATATTTCAAACTTTAAAAAATGTGTTATTCTTTGGAGTATGCAGTTTTATAGCATTGAAACGTAGGTTCATATCATTTTTTTTTTGCATAAGAGGGAAAGTTAATATAAAATCTAAAAAGGTAATAAGCACTTCGCTTCAAAAAATTAAAGGTTGAGAAAAGTAGCAATGAGCTTTTTGTGTACTTGTATGTTGCAGACCCCCTGGAGGGGACTTTGAACCGAATAGATCGGAGTGCTGTTCTCAGGTTCGAAATACCTGCTAGTGGTAGGAGAGAAAGAAGAGTACCACCCTGCTCAGCTTTGAGGAGAAGAGGGGAGACATATCACTTCACTAAGAGTTTCTCGTTGGATTTAGTAAGCACAAGAAAGAAATGGACGGAGTAATTAATATGAATAAATAGGGAGAATAATCAAGCTAATATTAACAGAAGAGTACGTTTGTTTTATAACAAGAATTATTTACAGACAACCTGTAAGTGGCCTTAAAGCTTAAATACATTTGTATATATGTTATTCTCCAAGGCCTTGATATTTTGCTAAGACAGCAATAAATACTTTATCCTATCCAGAATGCAAAAAAGTAAAGAGCACTCATAAAACAAGTCAATTAAAAATAATTTTATTATGCAATTTCTTTTTTTTTTTTTACTTATTATTTTATATTGTTGAGTTATTAACTTTTGAACTTGTTACTTTTTTTTTGTCTTTATTTCCTATTGCTGCCTTTTAATTATGCTTCATGGCTTAGCGAATCATTAAATGGATCATAACGCACCTGACAAGCCAAGCAATTTATGGCATGAACACTAAGCACACATAAAGTGCTTAAGCAAAAAAAAAAAAAACAAAACAAAAAATGCAATATCAGCGAGAAAAGAAAAAAAAACGCAATTTAATAAAGAAATAAAAAGTAAATACAAATATCTGGAACCAGTAATTCACGATACCGCACACATGACTCACGTAGCCGCAAAGCGGGCAGCGCGGTCGAATAATGTTCACAGTCTCGGTGAGGTGAGACAAGTGCACAGCTGAGTGACACTAAGCGCTTGCTGATCTGATAAGATACTTGCATAAATATGCAAATAAATGACTGTTTTGTCTGACTTCATACAACAAATTAAGAACATGTGTAGAACAAGCCAGAGATATTTCCTTAATGTTATTATTCTTTTTCTTTTTTCATTAAGTAGACAATGCACATATAAAAAAATATATACATATGTATATAGTTAAATAAACATTGTATTTGTTTAGTTTAAAAACAAGTTTTTCCTCAAACACTTACCGAGATTATGTCAGTAATTGTTGAAAACAAATAACCTGAATCTATAAAAAATAGAAGCATTCAACTCTTTTTTTTTTGTAACAAACAGCAATTTCAGACATGAGTTTCACATGTCGCGTGCGTGTCTCTGATGTGTCCAGTACAAAGAAAAAAAACACAACACTTTCAAAAAACAATTTGAATTTATTTACTCAATACATCAAGATTAAAATGTACTCGTACCACATACATATATACTCGTATGTATGTAAGTAATTATTTGCCATTTAATTTTTTTGCTATAATTTTTTTTTTTATTGTTTTGTCTCTAATTCTCGTAAATTCAGGTTATTTCATTTAAGTTTACTCAATAGTTAATTCCCTAAACTGCCCGATAATGATGCTAATGATTTTTTTTTTTGTTGTTTTTTGTAGGAACTTTTATCTAAATTGCTTCGCCACTCCAATTCGCCAAGTGGCCGACGGTCAGTCTGTTGTTGACTTTGCGATTAACCAACGCTTTGGCAACAATGAATCCCACTTCAATCACCGCCCAACGGTTTGTAGCTGCCGCGGTCAGTGTAGTATTTTTATTTTTTTTTTTAATGAATAGAATGTATTCAATGCTTTTTTTGTGTTTATACAAGTACACATACATATATACATATGTATGTACATACATGTGTATATCTATTTCCATTTGCGTTTGACCATCGAACAAAAATGTTTGCAAAAAGCATTAACTATTTATTTAACATTTGATTGACTGGCCGATTGTTTGCTGGTTCGAAGGGTACGACTGATTGGCAGTTCGATGTGCGAGACATGCAGTGACGTCTGCGTTTATGGTTTATCTATTTGGTTGTGGGCGCGAGCGCTTGTGTGTGCGTGTGTATGTGTGTTTTAGCGTGTGCAATCGCTCACGTAGCCACCGCCAAGTGCGGCCGTCAGATATGCGCTAATTGGAAGATAGAAAATTGAGATGAAGGGGACTTAATTGGAGCAGCGATTAAAATAGCCATTCAAATGGAGCACTTAACTGAAAAATCGTGTTGTACTTATTTTGCTTAAGTGTTGTGTTTTTTTTTCGCTTTTATTATATGTTTTCTTATAACAACACTTGTTATATTAACATATAATATAGCATGAGTACGATTTCTGTTTGAATAGACAACAGTAGTTTAAGCGGTGGAAGTTATAAGTAGCTGCTATTTTGAAGATCAACACTCATCAGTCATACGATTTTAGTAATTTACCAAATTAGTGCTGGCATTAAATTGCAAAGGAAACTGCGAAATTGCGAAAATAAATTAAAAACTATAATTCAACCTTTGAATCAGACCTTCTTTTATTAAATCATCCACTATTAACCAAATATTTATCGTACAATAATTTTTAATAAGAAAAAGTGGTGCTCATAGTGCACCTTTTTTTTTAAATTGTATACAAACAATTTGAAAATTTTTTTATATATATTTTGCATTTATGTAGCAATTTACTTGCTACTTTGTAAAATGCCGCGCTGCCTCACGTCAGTAGCCAAAATTAGAATTCCTCTGCGCTGTCATAGCCTTAGGTACAATATGTGCGGCAATTTGTTTTAATGGATTTCGTGCATACCTCCATGACTAGCGCGCTTCAAACCATACAAACGAATGCCAAACGCACAACTCAACAACAGACAAACACAAGAAAACAGATAAATAAAAAATAGCAGAAATAAATAAACGTCTAACAAAGCTAGTAATTTTGTAAAAAAAAAAAAAGCGCCCCTGAGCAACAGCAAAAAAGTCGATAAACGCGTTTGAAATTGCACCTCTTCGAGCTGAAAAAGATAGTTAACAACCTAAAATGCCTACCCCAGTAGGCTATCCAATACTTATCAGAACTTCTTCTCCCTCAATTGGCGATGCACGAGTATCAGCATGTATTTTAAATTGTGGGTGGATTGTGCTGAGTCTTGGCTTTTCGAAATTTAATTTGCTTGAATAATGTAGCGGTGACACAACACGAAACATCAGCTGATTTGCCACAAATGCACACACTCAACGCTGCAACGCTGTATAGTAAATAAGTTACGTGTATAGGAATGCAAGTTTAAATGTATGTGTACGTATGTAAGTTTGTTTGTGTGTGTGTGTGTGTGTGTTTGCATCTGTGTAGCAGCTTATGCCTGCCTGCCAGTTCGCCGGTTGTTCGCCTGACTGGCTGTTAAAGCGTTTCGCGACAGACTTGCTGGCACCAAAATCGAAACGAACTGAAAAAAAAAACAAAAACAACACTTAAACTAATATACACCTATGTTTTGTATGTGTATGTGTGTTGTACATTTTGTATGTAGCCACATGTATCCATCTTGTACTCTTACAATTTCGTTATGTAGTTAGTTTACTCGCTTGTATGGACGTCAAATTGTGCAGCCAAGCGTAAAATAAACCAAAGCAAAGCAAATGAAAGCAAGCAAAAAAGATCAGCAAATATTGTATATATGTATACATATGTATGTATGTACATATGTATGTATGTATGCATATGCACAGAATCATACAAAGGTATGTTTTGAAAAAAGAGCAGAACATCTTAACAACGTTTTCTTCGAATTTCACTCAACTGACTGTCAACCCCTCCACTTGACATTTGAGCATTTTGGCTAGCCTACAGAACGATATATGTATGTATGTAGGTATGTGTGTGTGTGTACAAAATGACAAGCAAAAGCTGGTTAAGTATCACGTTTGTATGTATGCAAGTATGCGAGTATGCGAGTATGTGCAGCTGTGCTTACGTATTTTAGTCATATTCTTATTTATTCATGCACCTTCCATTACAATTACTTCAGCTTGGCTGCACCTAACCCGATACCTTTGTCTGCCATTTGATTCGACATAATTCAGTTGCATCCACTTCAATCCAGTTAAATCTTGGAACTCACTTTAGAATGTAACATATGGGTTTGTAACTTGCAAAATGATACTTGTGTATTTCTGTAATTTGGCAAAAAAGAAAAAGTAATTTTCCACTAGACATGCAGGCGCAAGTAAGTTCATATGTACAAACCATACTCGTAGATAGGCAAATACTTACGAGGAAATTAACTATAAGCAGTTTAATCTAAATAAAACTACTTACGAACTAAAAAGGTTACGTAAAAATGTGATCCTGAAAATACTAAGAATTATTAAATCGACATATATTTTTCAAGGAAATATTTAACTAATATTGATCTTAACAAAAAACCTGAGATCTTGATTAGCAAAAACTCCTGCAACTAGAAAAAAGTATATAACAAAAGTTTACTTCAATATATGCATCTTTCCGTGCTTTAAAACCTGGTTGCTTGAATGAGACTTACTTCTTCATGTAGATCCATCGAAAGAAATTATGATACTCATCTTTTAAATTTGATTACACTGAGACTCATCGAACTAGCGAGTTCGCAAATTCAAATTTTATGTGGCGAAATAATTTTTCCGAAGTCATTCAGTGTCTTAAAGTATTTACTATACTAACGGGGATATATTTTCGATTGCAATCAAAACCTATTATCTACAGATCAAATACATATATTCGCATATCTAGCATAGCCTTTGTCAATTATATTTTTATTTTAATAACATGAGTTATGCCATTTTAAATATGTACTACAGTTTTTGGAGAGAATCATTTTACGTTAGGTTCATAGTGTACTCGAATGTAGCACTGAACTGAATTCTCTATAAAAATTAATCAAATCAAATTCGTATAAATCTTTCAAAAATTTTTAGAGCAAATAAATTTAGAGCCGAGGAAATAATGCGTTTAACTTTAATACTTACTACTGAATATCGCATTACGTATACGACACGTCAGACGAATGCACTTAAAGTCATTTGAGTGACTAGCGCAGATATTGCTTTGTAAAGTTAAGCACGCGACATATTTTTAAACGTGAAAGTTTTCAAAAGTTTAGTTAATTTGATGGTAAAAAGAGTGCTCTTGCTTTTCTTTAGCAAAAGCAAATTTTAAAGTAGATTCAAAAATATATTAAAAACTACTACGCATACAAGTAATACATTGCAACTATCTCCACACATATGTATGTAATTTTCATTATATGTATATATAAATATATCAGCAATTTGCTCTTCCAACAGCAATTTAATGTATTTATTTTTTCACATAAATTTTATTTCTATTTTTTTGTTCTGCGTAAACAATAATAATCTTGTGATTGTCCAGAGGATTTGCTTGCGCGTACCATGCATTAATTTTAGCAACCCCCTCCCTTAATTTGCAGCTAAGTGTGTACTTTTTCACTTTTCAATTTGTCGGCATTGGCTATTAAATAGACCAAAAATTTAATTTATTTGTGTATATTTAATATTTCGAGCTCGTTAAACCGAACGATTCACTCTCCTACACAAAGTGTTATTGCATGCCTGCATGCCTTGCTCCCGAATAGTCGCTGACATGCACAGAGGCTATGTATATATGTATTTATAAATTTCGCATCATGTACTCCTTTTCACACGGAATTTATTTTAATATTTATTAGCGTCACCTTGGGGCAGCTCGTGTACGTCAGAGCGACAAATTACATTTCCTTTAAATGCAATTGAATGTTTTTAAATTTTATGGGCACTCAAAACGAGCGAACATGTTTTCATTTGTAGACACGTACGTAATTGCGAAAAATGCGCACCTTTTGCAGAAAATTAAAAATGTCAAAATACCAGGTAGAGTGACGAGAGAACAAAAATAGACTGACTGTGATGGAAGTTGAATGAACTGACTTATTGCTTTTTTTCTTTTGATAGCAAATAGTATTATGAAGAAAAATTAAATAAATATTTGAAAGAATGTTATTTGCCAAACAGTATGTGAGTTTAAATATGTACAAAAGTATTTTGGTATTCCAAACATAAAATTGTGTACTGAATTTTTTTGCAACAGCTTACAGAGACAATTTACTTGTGGCAGCAAAGAGACACTTGGAGAGTTGAAATTTTGTTGCAAGTGGGAAATGTGAGTGCAAAAGCTTTGAAAGAAATTATTGCCACAAGAAAATGTTGAATTGAATTAACTTACTGCTAAATTCGTCTGCTAAAAAAACAAGTGATTGGATATTGCATATTTGTTAATTTCTTCCAAAAACAAATTTAGCTATAATTTATTTACCAATATTATCAATTTTTACTAGACTTTGTAATTCTATCTAAGCAATAAGCAAATCTGACGCAAACTCGAATTGTTTTTACAGTATCAACGAACAGCGAATTTTGTGTATTACTTTAATTGATAACACAGCCTGTTGATAACCGATAACGTAGCTTAGTAAAGTGTATAAAGGCCAGCAAAACAAAAATATTCCATTAATATAAAAATATCAAAAAACTCGAAAAAACCGTCTTAATTTATTTAAAGTATACAGCCTTGAATGTAGCGTCGACGAATTCAAAAATTTAACTTTGTTTTTTTTTTTTAGCAAAAACTTGTTTACCAACGAAATGGTCAACAGGCTTTGCAATCTTATCGGTTGATTTATGACCACAACAGCTATTCGAAAATTTAATCAAAGAAAAAGTGTGCACAAAAAAGACAGAAAATCCCGAAAACACTTTTCTGTAGACCGTTAACATACAAAATACAAATTTAGCACATCCACCCATCACCGCCGCCGCGTTGCCGATCAAACGCAGATAGCTAAAGCGTCCATTCAGAAATTTCATTCATTGAAGCAACTGACTGCACAATTTTTTTTCTCGCTCCTATCATTTAATTTGCTAAACGAAATTCACCTTTGATAAACAATTTTCGCAAATTTGTTTACGCCACTGCGTGTGGCAGCCAAGCCAGCAGAGCAGAGCAGACCGGCAAGTCCATTCAGTCGGGCGTCTGTCCGTCCGCCCGCCCGATGTAAGAAATCTAAATATTTGGCAAGCTGGTGTGAAAGTGAAAAATGTGCTTGTTTTTCTGGCTAAGAACGATTGCAATCGGTTTTTTTTTTTAATAGATCTGGAAAATAACCATAGCAAAAAAAAACACATAACCGTTGAGCTGAAAATATATTTTCCTAACAATTTAATTGATATGGTTAAGTATATATAAATTTAAAAAAAAAATGTGCTTTGCCTACTCAAGTGTATATAAATTCATAAATCTAACGAGCAAATTTCAAGGTTCCACCTGCTCATTTAACCGTAAGAAAAACAAATACCAGCTCAACCAACAGCGAAGAAAAATAAATATTTTGTAAAGAAATTATAAATCTTGGATTTCTTTGTAAATTTAGACAAATTATTGTTGTTATTACTTTATATACATTTGTATAGCATGTGCACAAATACATTCTAGGAGGATTGTAGAATTAGACATTTTTTAAAATAATACAGCGGTCTAAATAAGAAATGCACAGCAAAAGTTGGGACACCACCAACATTGAGAAAAATTGTATGAAAAATCAAAGTGCAGAGAGGCTTGGAAATCTTCTTTCATTGTATTCCAAAAATATATATTTTCTTTAAAAAAAAGTCTCTTAAAATATGTATGTACATACAAACTTTAAAATAAATCAAATACTCTTTTTCATTGATTACCCAAAAATTACAAACTTTTCGCAAAACGCACTGCCAGAAATGGAGAAATTTTTACCAAGTACAGAAAATTTCGCACGCCAGTTATGCCTATTAAAGTCAAAGTAGATTACTGGAAGCTTTAAGAAAAAATTTTCATCGCTTAATGATTATTAAGTTTTTTGTCCTAAAACCGAACTTGAAAAGGGATGACGAAAATTCGTTCCAAAACCCATAATTTTTTAAAGAAATTTCATTAAAGTGGCAACTGAGAAAAATGTGGCTATTCGCAAACTTTTTTTTGGGTCCACCAGGAACTTAAAAATTTCTTGTAAATTCACTTGGTTTGTATACAAACATATTAATTTATCTATGTCCTTCTTTCTAACCATTTTTTAATAAAAAAATTTGAATTTTTTTTAATGCCGATAAAATAGCTTATCACCGAGTGGAATTACTTCAAGAAAGTATATGCTAATTTTTTAATTTTTTTGATTAAATATCAATTATCAAATTATCTATAATACTCTTAACGATTAATTTTGGAAATATTCGAAATTTTAAATCAAATTTGAGGCTACCAAATACTAAAAAATGTAAAATGTGGACTTTTTACGAAAATTTGTCGAATTATTTTTTACAATGTACAGTGCACTCGCGAAAACTCGAACTAATGAAAACCAGACTTGTTCGAATTTACGAATTGTTCTAGTTTTCGAATGTAATTTACTTTTATTTTATTTACTCGTTTTATCCGGTTTTTTACACATAATTATTTAATTTTTCTTCCAAAATTCAAAATATTGGATATTGTAGTATTCACGCATTCTAAAATTTGTTTTTCATTTTTGGCAATATAGTAACTATTTGATGTACCACTTTTACCATATTTGCGTTAATTATTTTGGTTTTTTTTTTTTGCTAAATTCAAAACATTTAACATATGTCGCATTATAAAAAAATGGTTTTTATCTTAACCGCGCAAAACTTAATTTTCTAATGAAGAATGTCAATTAAAAGTGATGACAACGTAGGAAAACAGCCGCCAGTCTGGAGCATTTAAAATAAAAGTACCGTAATTTTAATAATCCTATTAGTAATAGTTTCTAATTTTTTCGCTGAGAAAATATCATAAAAATCGTGTTCGAGTTTTAGAGCCATCATATTTTATTCCAGTTGTAAAGTAAAAAATGTTCAAGTTTCCGAACGTTCGTTTCTGTCAGAAAATTTTTTGTACTAGTCACATTTTCTGGCGTTATAAATATGAAATGCGGTGCATTTGAATGGTCTTTGTATTCGCCTGAATTTCACTCACATTTTCCATTACATAATACTCAAGGTGAACTCATTTTGTTTTTGCCTCAGTTGTATTTGTTTAGTCTTTTACTGCGTCGAGTATCAAAATGCCACAAACCAAAGCGAAATACATGGAAATTTTGACAATTGACGACCAAAAACTAAAAAAAAAATCACGAAAATTTTGTTTTTGCCGCACCGATACCACCTTATTTAATACGCTCTGGTGTTCAAAAGCGTGTTATCAGTTCTTAAAAACACCGAAATGCATAGGCTTTCTGTACAATTTTTATTTTATTTTACTCTTTGATTCTTTGAGATAACACCGTCTTTTTTCTTCGCCATAGAAACAGCCTACAAACACTTGATTAAACTGTGGGTACATTTGAACATTCAATTCATTACTCATAGGCATGTGTGTGTATGTATGTTATACATATTTGTAAATACACGTATAAACACATATGTATGTTTGTATATCCATTTGTGCTGGCAGAATATCTGTGTAAACACACTTGGAGCTTTGTTTTGGCCAACGGCATTGATTGCCAATGTGATAAATCTTTACAATTGTTTGTGTTTTTTTTTTAAGCCTAAATGCATACATATATACATACATACATGCATTGCAGAAGCGCTTGCCTGCTGTGCTGCCTGGTAGAAAAGCACTTCTATAGAATTCTTTCACACTGTAATTAGGTCTTAAATAATATTTTCAATTAAAGTTTATTTTGTGCAAATGAAGGAATTTATTCACTGCCTGCCTACCTACGTTGCCTGTGCTGCGGGAGTTCCAATGATATTCGCTGAATACAACCATAACCTGAAGCCAAGCATATGAATTATTTATTTTTTTGTTTTAGAAAAATGAACATTAAATAGTATATTAAAAATCGCCATATGTTGGATATGTCTGTGTCTAACCTTGACATATATAGGTCGATCATGGAAAAGAATATTGCCTGCAAAGTATTACAGATTCGGATGTCAGAAGAGCTGAAATAAAAACAACGCGCACACTTTCTCTCACGTAATGCGTGAAAGCTGCAAAATGGTGTAGCCAAAACTCAGCTTAAAATATTAGAAAATAAAATGAGAATAAATGTAAAAGTATCTTTCTAACAAGATCAGAAAGATTGTGTGCTCAATGATTAGGTCAATATCTTAATGCCTTTCAATACTTGCTATTGTATGTGCTTGTTTATTAAGGATACCGCATGGCGATACAAATTGCAAGTCAACTCCACGCCTTGCCCTTGTAAATATCATAATAATGTACTTTGAAATGATTTTCCGTCGAAAAATTACACTGAAGATGGCACAACGCCGAAACCGGTTTGTCTGCAAACCAAACTTGACAAGAGATGACGGAAAATCGTTCCAAAATACATGACATTTCAAACCTGTCGGCAACACCAAAAACTAAGAAGAACAAACAGAAATACCTTGTCTCAAAATTTTTTAATAACAAAATTATTTTATTTCCAAAAAAATTTATATCTTTATAACATTTTTTATGAAAAGAAGAGTGAAATTGCGTTTTATTAGCTTTACGGAATTAAAATTACCTTACAATAATTCTCAAGGATATACAAGGAAAACGGGAGTTTATATGATACCGAACTCATCCCAACGATTGTCTCCTAGTGGAACGGTTAAGTCTTTTGTGCTAGCACCAACCCGTAATGTATAGTCAGTGGCGCATACAGAACGTTTTATAGGGAGAAGCGGCCGAATGAAAATTGCTACAGACGCTTTTCGTGAGACAAATCAAGTTTGTTGTGGCAGCTACCGTTTCTTATAATCCTATGAAAATATTCGTATTTTTTAAATTTAAGGAAAAAAATGAAAAATGAAAGTGAAAAGGTACTACGAGTTCTGTGACATGCTGGAGACAATATATGTATGTAAAAAAAAATTTTTTTGATTTCTACCACTGATAGCCCTCGAAATGTTTTCGGTAAAACGAATTTAGATGCAACTTTTTTAAGTTCCAAATAAATGTGTGTATAATTCAAAGCGAAATGCATTTAGTCTATATGACCTTCGTCGTCAACTTTCTGCAAGTACGTCAACTTCAAGCAAAAATGTGACAAAACAACAACCACATAAATTCAAAGCTTAATAGCTTCAACGCTCGCAAATGCATATCTACGATTATCTACGCAATCACAACACGAAAGCATCGCTATCCGCTTGTAAACAAGCCAATAAATGCTAACAAAGAATTTAATTATATTGACGACAAATAAAAACATTAGGAGGTAGATGCTTAGGAACGACAGCAGCAAATTTACTTATTTAGTTAAAAGCGAAAATACAAACACATTTACAGCCAAGCAAACGATTGTAGCTACAACAACAAAAACTCAAGAAAATCAACAACAACAATACGATAAACAAAACCGCGCTGCAAACAACAACGCTATGATGAAGGCGACAACGGAATGACGTCAAATTACATTGTCACTTCCGCAATGCGGACAACATTAGCAAGCAGCAAGCAACAAACGAAAGGCAAACGGCAAACGGCAAGGGCAAAGAGCCGAGGCGGCGGCAGCAGCAGCAGCAGCAACAAGAATAATCGCCAACAAAAGCAACAACTAGTGGAATAGCATTAAATATCGCAACATTAGCAACAGGAAGAACAACAGCAACGCAATGTAATGCGAACAAAAAAAAATGGATATTTATAAATCGACGTCAACAACAACAGTCATTGGCAACAGTAGGAGCAAAAACAACAACAACAACGCTTTGGTAACGGCGGCTGTCACCAACCGTAGCAACAGCAGCATTGGCGAGATGAATGAGTGCGACCGCGTGTGAGTTGACGACACCCGAACAGCGACAAATCTGTCATGCAAATCTTAGCGAGGCGACGACAAAATGCAAAATGCAGGCAATTTGTTTGTTTGGGGCGAGCAAGTAAAATATGCACAAAATGCAAGCGCGTATGTAAATTTAAAGTGCGCATACGATTACGTACATTTGTGGATACAAACGAGTTTTTTTTTTTTGTGCGTGTGCGTGTGTGTGTGTGTGTGCGCATGCTTCAGTGTTTTGTGCAACAAATTCTGCTCTTGCATATTTCAACAGCGCTTAGCAACAATGTTGTCTTCTTACTTTATACAATATTCATCTGAGTCTGAGTATGAGTATGAAATTGCTCAGTCAGTTGCACAAACACATTAAGTATGAATGTGTATATGTATACACTTTAATAGCAACTGCCATGCAGAAAAACACCAAACCAGTCAGAAAAAATACTAGTTTACAACTAGAATTTCCTCATTGAAATCGAACTAGTCGGAAAAATGCCAGACTTTTATGAAATACAAAACGGTTTGTTCATGCTTTTTTTTTTTTGTTTAAAAATATTGCCTTGTTTGCGTAAATTACTGTTATACATAAACAAATCTAAAAATGCTCAATAAAAAGGTGTATTATTTTTAATTATACATACTTTGTTCATACAATTTATTTTATTTAACTTTCCTTTTTAATCTTACCACTTAGTTTTTGGTGCACCATTGGACTAGTATTTCTTTGTCCATTTTGTACTAGTATGAGACTGGTACACTTCTGATCCAAATCCGACAATAGCCATCTCGTATTACATTCCCATGTTGAAAATACCAGTTGCTTGTATGTAAAAGAGACAGTTGGCTGACTAGTTGGGCTTGCTTACAACTAAAACATTTGACTGCAGGGTAATTATCGCGCATATGCTTTCAAACTAGTCCAACATGGATCAAATCTGTAGAAAGCAGAACTTGCTCTATTGCACTATTTGCTGGAGTAATAAAATAAACCTCAATATTTTCGCAAGTTTTCTCTGCAAAATCAATGGCTCACACTAGCAAAGCGCTGAGGTAAAAATGAAATTATTCTCAGAATATTAAAAAATGGCATAACATTGATTCACCTTTTTTTTTCAATTTCTGCAAAATTTTTTTCTACACTACTCTGGAAACAATTCAATTTACTACAGAGTTATTATGATCTGCAACAATTTTTTATCGACTACAATGTTGCAAGTAATTTACTTACACACACATAAACGTAGAGAAATGCAAAAAAATGTATTAAGTTCAGGAAAATTGTTTATTATTTGAGTAGTTTCGTATAGAGGGTGACTTTTCCTTTAAATTTATGCATATTTACATAAAAGTTTGTTATTTCATCCGTCGTTATTTTATTTTCCCAACTTCGGTACTTTTTTACAATATAAAAAGTTGCGTTCACACTAATCGACTTGGCAATAAACTTAGCGAGAAATTTTAGAATTAATATTTAGATCGACTAAACAGATTTGAAGTGCGATAGCTATTTGGTAAGATATTAAGTATCAGCAACAAAGCGCAAAAATAATATAACTTACTGTAAAGAAAACGCACACATCAATACAAAAGAAAAGAGCTTGTAAAAAAGCTTAAATATGTAAACCACTTTTGCACTAAATACGCAATTGCATTGTGACGATGTAAGGGTAGGCGACCAAAGCGGCAAGAATTTATATAGCTGACGCACTTATCGTTTGTTTTTGTTGTTTTATCAAACATAGATTTTCTTTTATTGTAGCTGAGAGTAGTTGGCTTTTGATACTTATTCGTTCAATCTACGTACATACATACATACCTACAAACATACGAGTATATAGCGCCGTTCAAGTTTATTGAATAATTTTGCTTCTTTTTCGATTTTTTTTTTCTAATTTCTCTTAAAACTTTCATTGCTTATTTTTGCTTATTTATATTTAATTTATTTTCTTGAGGAAATTGCTGCCAAAATAGATTAAGGCGGCATCACGCCAACCAGCTATTAGCAATGGCCAATAAGCAAACGCACAAATAGAGAATTTAAGTTGTACACTGTGCGAAATATTTGCGTGAAATATACTTCGAATGGTTAGTCGATTCTTACTTACATATGTTAGCTAACTGAATTTTAAAAATAAAAAAGAATGCATGCTAGCGAATTTTTAATTTCAGTGCCACAATAATAACAAACATACTTTTGTCATAAAACGTAAGATTTCGAAAATTTTTATGAGTATCTTTATAACTTTACAAACCCGTTTTCAATTTTTTTAAATTTGCTAATTAACTTCTCTTACTGGCTGTTTAAAATTTAAGCAATTTAATTGAAAAAAAAATTTTTTTGGCAGAAAATAAAAAAAAATAATTTTAATTTGATTTGCTTGTGAAACCGATTGTTAGAAATAAACACTAGATAGTTACGTAGATTAACACAAAATAAGAATTGGGCTGCTTTAAGTAATGTAAGCATTAATGGAAATAAGAAAGTACACTACTCTTCTAACTAAAAGAGCATGAAGGTTGTTCGTAAAAACTTTGACGTCGATCTGAAAAACTGTGTTATTTTAGATACTCAATCTTTCGCCATACATTTCATACATACATAAAAACTAGTATGTGCATATGTACTACATACATAAGTGCATGAAATCACAGTACATTTGCACGCCAAAATTTTATTAATATTTTTTCAGTTTTTTCATGTTTTTCCACACCAAAAACTGGGCGTGTTGCCACTTGGCATCGCATGCGATTATGAATTATTGGCACTGCTGTTGTTGCTATTTCAGCAATTTTGCGTTTAATTTGTGCCTTGTTTGTGTGTGTTTGTACTTAGGTACATACATATGTACAAACATTTTCGTTTACTTTTGAATGCTTTTGTTTCAAGCGCAGCTGTACAATTTTAAAATTTTTTTTTGCATTAACAATCACACGAAAACGTCATTTGACAATTTATTTGGCATGTTTTCGTAAAATATTGCATTTCAACGCATTAGTATGTCAGCAGGTAGCAACTGACAGGCAGCAACATTTTGTATCGATTTGACCGATTAAGCTAACAAACCGCACCTCTATTTGTGCTTTGCGTCTTTTTTTTTTTTAACCATTTCAAGGTCAAGTCGCTTGGAAAATCGCGCATTTTTAATGGAAATATATTTTTTGGTTATTTCGTTAATTGAAAATTACAAGCAGCTAATATTTCGATTTTCAATTTTTCAAAATTTCTTTGTCGCGTTCGAACCATGCCAACGCTTAAGGGTTTTTCGCTTTGACGTCAATGCGCTAGCGAACGCTAATTTGTTTTTGTGCTGTTTTGCTTTGTGTTCTTAATTATTTTTATTTAATTTTTGCTCTTGTCTCTGTTGTTATTGCCTTCAATTTTGTGTTTTTTGTTTTTTTTTTTTATTTTATTTTGCTCTTACGTTGCAACCTCAACTTATCGCCATTGCTTGAATATGCCGTGTCCGCCGTCATGTTTTTACAAAATCAGGCGATTTTTGTTGTCAAAAATAAATTGTAAAAGTCGGAGATGTCAACAAGAGGAAATTATGTACATACTTATATACTCGTATATATGTACATATGTATGCATGTGCAGATGTATGTATGCTAATATAGATAAATTATAACTTAAATAAATTGTAGATTTGTAGCAATCAAGTCTGAAATTAAAGTTTTTTTTTTAGAATATAAATTGCTCTGTGCTAATATGTATGTAGCTGGATAGGTCAGTTTCCATCTTTTCTTCTCCTACTTAAACTTGTTTTTGCTTGTGCTATATAGAAAATCGAAAAACAAGCCGCATTTCAAGTTTCGCGTGATTTATTTCTTCAATAAATTGTTGCGAGCATTTGATTTCGAATGCGTCAAACGATGGCAAGCGACGAGCCTTTTTTGTTTCATAAACTTTTGCTTACATATGCTTAAATATGTGTATGTGTGTATGCATGTAGAATTCAGCTGTGATTAAATAACTGGATAGGTCAGGCATTACGCGATTGCGCCGTCTAAAAAGCGTCGCACTGATTTGGTGTGATTTAATCTCGGCTGCATTCATTTTGCTTTATTTATTTAAATACATACATTAACACATACATACATATGCACATACAAATGCATCAATATTAGTACGTGTTTTTCTGCGGTCTTTGTGACTGTTAAGAAGTTTAATTTTGATTAAGTCGGCAAGTAAAAAGGGAGAGTAAGACAATTCCCTGAAAGTTGTTATCAACGCAGAGACGTTTAAAAAAAGCTACTTTTATGACATAAAAACATATATTTGTATGTAGATGCATAAATAAAGTAAGCAAAAAATTGTACAAATGAAGTTTAAGCATTATTATATACTCGTATTATACAGTTTAATTGGTATTATAAAAAAAAATGTTAGGCTTACCATCGTAAATAGAATTTTAAATTTTTGAATTTATGCCCTCACAAAAACTATATGCATATGTACATATGTATGTACGTATATGCATACACAAAAGTTTCGCACTTTGAAGAAAAATGAAAAAAACCACATGTTTTAATCAAAATTTTGTCGCAACAGAATTGAAATTGCATTTATATTTAATATGTAGCTTTAAAGCTTATTAAATTTCAAACGAGAATGTAAGTTTCACTTGGTTAAGTATTGCCGATAAATTTTTAAAATGGTAATCCCATATAACGCATAAACGCTATTTATTTTTATATAAAACAAAAAACACAATCCCGACGTTTAAAAATACTCATAAATATCAGCGCCGTGAGTCGAGCATTTTATTATACTCAAATTTAATGGGCATTCAAAAAAAAAATATTGACAAATTTAAACAATTTTTTTTTTCGAAACGTTGGGCTGAAATATTGGAATAACTTAGTTTTATTCGCACCTCAAGACTCAAATCAGACAAACCGAAATAAAATCACACTACTAATTTTTTTTTTCTTCTACTAAATTTTAATTATTTTCCTATTAACACACTTAACAATGAAACCCCATTCTTGAGCTTTTATACAAAATATACAATAATTTACCATCAAAATTCTAAATTCTTGAAAAAAAAAACGTTGGAGATCTGAAAATAAATTACCGGGACAATACCGGGATCCCGAATATCACAAAGTTTTGAATTTTAATTTTTAATTTATCAGAAAATTTAATCCGTTTGTAATCGTTGTATTAAGTGTGTTATCCTCCAACCTGGACACTTGTTGGTTGGATTGTCGACAAAAAGTTTGCTCTCTGTATGACATAGCCTTTCTATCAACTCATTACAAAAACTATCAATTTTTTTCCAAGCCTTCTAATAAATTTCATTCCTCTCGATTAATGAACAATTGCGAGCTGCTTGTTTAAACGTGATACAATTTTCTTCCAGACTTTCTGCCTTATCCAGTTCAAGCAAATCGTCGTTAGTTCTATTAACATCGCTTTCGTAGTGAGGCTCATTTTCGACTCGAGGAGGATATTCTCCAGCTAATTTAAAATGGCAAGGGCAAAATGAAATATAAGGAGTTCACTACACGAGTTATTTGTCGTATTTGTAGTATTGGTTATAGTAATACAAAAGTTCTTAACTTCTTGTTTGCTTTTTGTTACTCATGTTAAATTTTCTTATTTCAATACAATTCTGTAAGGTATTTCTATTCGATCGGCTCTTTCTGTTTTAAATCATTTTGTTTGAAAAATTGTAAATTAAAGTGAAATGAAATTGTGCGTATACATATTTTTAAGAAACCGACTTTTCATATTTATTACGAACGGGTTATTGCTGATTAATTGTCGGAATATCACATACAAGAGTAAACAAAATCGCACAGTGCATCCAATATTATTTAAATAGCAGACTATAGAAATACGACAAATAACACTGATTGTGAACTCTTTGAAAAATAAAACTTTTGATGAAACAAAATTTAGAAAATAAATAGCTATTAAATTCCGTGTTTTCTGAAATTCCGGGATTTGAATAGACCTATCGCGGGATATTCGGGAGTTAAAAAAGGACGGGATCACGGAATTTCGGGATCCCGTGATTGACATGCCTAGTACGTACATATGAAACGTCGCTGCACTCAAAATCGTTGTGCTTTGAAATCAGAAAAATATACTTAATTTTTTCAAAATATTATCGCATACATTTCTGCTATCGCTGTTGCTGACATTTCACTTTTTTTTAATTTATACATATAAATGAAAACAAAAAAAAAAAAATTTCACAAACGTGATTGTGGCTATGTTTCTTATTGTTTTTGGAATGCCCTTTCGATGCGGTTGGAGTACGTGCTTTTGCCAGCGCCTTAACTTGCATACATACAATATAATATTTTCTTATATTTTCTGTATGTACCTATGTATGTGTTACACATGTGTCGTTGCACGGTATGTTGTTTGTAGTATCTAGCTGTCTCTGCGTCAGCCAGCCAGTCGGTGGATGCAGTTGCAGGCGGGCGTGAGCTTAACTCGATAAACGTAGAGACAAAGCTTTGCATTACTTGCGAATTATTTATGTGTGCTCCTCATAGCGTTTTAATATGTACAAACATACCTACATACATACATACATATATAAATGTATATGAAATATTGATTGCTCACAACATCTTTACAGTTATTATAGTTATTGGGCATTATTATTATTATACTTTTTTTTATTTTATTATTTTTTTTTTGCTTCAACTCACGTCATATTGACAGTAGTTTTGATGTAGAAAATAAATGTAAGTGAACAGCACATGTGCAACTGCTGACGTAGATACATACATATGTACTTAACCACGTACTAACATGCTTATATAGATACATCGTTGCATGCACGTCGATATACTCACGCTCACTTATACAACTCCAATTTATTTTTTAACAAAAAATAAAACATATATAATACATACATACACACAAATGTAGTTTTTATACAATATTGCATGCTTGACAACAGCGATTATCTACATACATACATACATGTACATACATATGTATGTAGATGCTTGTGTGTATGCGTGGTGTTGCTGCCATTGTAGGACATGCGGCATGTGGCATCAGTACGTGCTGCAAGCGCATACACGTGATCGACCAACGTCGGCGCAGTTTTAACAAAATGCAGTCACACACACATACATACATACTTCAATATACATATGTATGTTTGTATGTAAATGCATTTATGCCCGCATATGCATTTATGATTCACCACTTTTTTTTTACTTACTTGCATTCACGCTGCTCCCACTCATGCAAGGCTCGATGGCCTCGCTCGCTAGCGAGTCCTGCTGCATTGTTTCACTCCAACATACAACCGCAAATATGTATGTATATTGTCATTTTTTTAGTTCAACCCATCAATTCGCCAAACAACCAAACACCCGCTACCGCCTCAACGCTGGCGACCAGCAACCAACCAACCAACTCCAATTGCCATAATCACCGTCATTTGTTATTCCACTCGACCGCTTCACTTGTCTCCAATTATATGTAATTATTGGTAATTGATTTTATTGATTGCTTTGCAGAAAAGCTGGCCAGATGATTTTTTCCTCATCACAACCGCGCGCGCTCGTGTTTTGGTGTGTGTGTGTGTGTGCGTGTGTGGATTTGCCATGTGCCAGCACTCACCTGGGGTTCCAGGTAAACAATTTATTTAAATGTACACACTTTCTGTATATTTGTTTAGGTAATAAGCATCGCTTAAGTAAATATGGGCTTAGAATAAACATTTCTGTTGCGGTAATTTCCAAGCGATTCGAACACATTGGCACACTAAATGCACTAAATCATGCGATTCCACTTACAAATACATTCGTGTGTATGTGTTTGTGAATGTACATGCATATGAAGAAGTTTGTAAAATTTTATTGAATGGAAATTTCATTTAAACCTGGAAACCTCTAAAATCGATTGGACCTTACAAATGTACAAAAATTCAAAACAAATCGCTGATAGAGAATATGATTGCATGAATTTTTAGAGTGACAAAATTTCCTTAGAGGGCTTTACCACTGTCTGGTGATAAGAATAATTCGATCTCTACTCATTTCTGCTCGAAATTTCCATAGCCAGAGCACACGTTTACACGATCAGCGACTTTCAACGTCTCCTTTTCTTAATAAAAATATTAAACTAGCATCCGTAGCGAAGTCTTAAAGATCGAGGACGGAGTCAGCCTTGACACTGCACGTCTGCAAAGCGAAGATATTTGAATTTTAGTTTCTATCCACAAAATATATATCCAAATATTCACATTTATAGTTCATACATATATAATTCATTTCATATAAACTTGTTTCTTCTTTTAAACCAAACCACAGTATTTGGCACACAAAACTTTAAATTTCACTTGCCTGACTAATATCTAAACAAAATCCGCAACTAATTTGTAAAGTCTTGTAACAAATTTTCAACGATAAGATTAATTTTCGCCAGCAACCATTAATTTTGCCGCACCCAAAATGGCCAAACTAATTGCTGCAATGCACGAAATAGTTCAACACACTAAACAAGCAAAACAGCATTAAGTTAATATTTAAATTGTGAATATTCGCGTGAGCTTATGCACTGAAAATGTATGCAAATACAACTTTCGTAATCTCTTGAAATTAATATTAGATATAAAAAACATGAGAAGAAATAAAAGTAAATCACAGCAAAATACAATAAATTACACGAAATTGGTCAGAGTGTAAAAAATTTGAACGATAATTAAAAAGCTCAAAGAAATACAAGATTAGCAATCAATAAATTGTGCTACCCTAAAAATCAAAAATAAAAAATCTAAATTAACAACAAAATAAAATAAATGTAAATAAGGTGCGGCAGATAAACGCTCCAAAGTGAGGATGAATACGCCGAGCAGTATATATATGCATAGATAAAAAGTAAATAAAATCAATTTAAAGCATGAAAAAATTAAATTGAAATTTTCGCTTAGCAACAAAACCAAATCGCCATAAAATGAGGAACAGCTAAAGTAGCAACAAGAAATGAAAAACATTTCCTATTTTGTAAACAATTGAGCGAATTTATGAAAAGCAAAGCAAAAATCGCATACAGCAGATCGCCAACTTGGCAACGGCGATGGCAGCAGCGCAAAGTAAAATAAAAAAAAATTAAACAAAAATACAACAAAGAAACGACAAAGAAGATAAATCACTACCAAGTTTGTAAACCTTGATTTATGTATCGATCAGTTCATCTAGACGGCACAAATGTATGTATGTATGCATGTATGTTTGTATGTATACGAGTATGGGTGTGTGTGTGCGGAATTGCTGTTGCCGATCGCCGATGGACCATCAGGCATGGCGCATGGCAACAGCGAGCATTGGTGCCATCATTCAGCTAATGTTGCAGAGGCAACAAACAATAGTGAAAACAACAACAGCGACAGCGTCAAATACGAGTACGAGCATAAAAGCTGCAGCTACCATTATTGGAACAAAAACACTCATAATAATCAACTGCTCCATCAACAATAATAGCAACAACATTGAGAGCAGCAACAGCTGATTTTTCTGCAACTCTTGACCTCGTCATCGTCATCAGTTGCAAACAACAACAGCAGCAACACCATTCGTTGAAACGCCATCGTTAACGGCGCCGCCAGCAAACACGTTTCAATTTATTGCATTTTAATTACTTTGCAGTGTTGCTTTTTCTTTTATTGCCACTACTTTTATGTTATTGCTATTGTAATTGCTGTTTTCATTGCTGTCCACACCTCGGCAATTGTTTTTGCTATTTCTGTTATCGCTGTTGTTATAGCCGTCATCCGCTGCGGCCGCTTGGATCGCTGTAATTATGCTGCTTTTTTCGTCTAGTTTTCTGCTGCCGGGCAAAATATTGATGAGAAATCGCCAAGTTGCTTAAACGCTAGGGTTTTCGTTTATTCGACTTTTTTGTAAAACCGATTCCTACTTTTTAAATCAAGAAAAAATTATTTCTATTAAAGAAATCTTTTGAAAAAAACAATGTAGTTCAATGCCCAAATCAGTTAGCAATGTCACTCTCTAATAGAGAAACTCACAATTTTAGACTAGTTGACATTAATTGGTCTCAAGTCATCTTAGCTCAAAACAAAGTTTCTCAATTGTCATCAGACGATAATCAGGTCACAAAAATTAAGCCAAACACAAAAAATTAAAACGTAAAAGCGAGGAAAGGCAATTATATTCAACTCATACGTAGACTCGAATTTTAAAACTTGAGATTATACCAAATTACTGAAAAATATATTAACCACATTGAACGAGCTAGAGGGACTTCTAAAATTTTTCATGGTTTTACTGTCACTTTTCTTAATATAGAAAATCTTTTTAATTACATTTGCTTCGATTTTTCTGCAAATTATTTGGATTTCGAATAGTATATAATCGTAATATAATGGATGTAAAATTAGTCGATGTGCTGCTGTATTTATATTTTTTATCAAAGGCTTTAAAATTTACAATTATGTAATAAACCGGTTTTGGAAATTAAAAAAACCGAATTATTCGATATTCAAAAAATCTAGATTTCAAAAAAACCGTACAATAATTTATGAAAAAACCGAAGAAATCCGGTTTTAAAAACCGAGTCAATCACCCTATTATACAAACATAAATAGTCTGTGCAAGTTTTTAAATAAGTATTCTCATCCACCATCGGAGTCTTTTTCTCAAGACTCAAAGTGTTTTCTATGCCGGCTGCAATATCTGCAATGGTACAAAATTTCAAAAATGCATTTGAGTCATATTTTATGAAATTAATGTTACTGACTTATTACGCTATGCGACAAATTGACGGTCGAAATGTGAGCAGTATGAAATCCCTTTGGCCCATTAAAGTCACAGATTTTTTGCTTGCAAACTAAGATAACTTATTTGTCTCGAAGCTAGTTTCTTAAAATTACAAATTATATTTATTATTTAAATCTGCGCTAAATATAATCAAATTAAATTGTATCGTAAAATATTTTAAACTTTATTATCGCTTTTGTGTAATTGAACACAAATTTGACATGTCCCAAATGTTTGATGTATAAAAAGAAGTTTGAGACTTGAAAGGTTTTCCAAATATATTTCTTGGAAAATTTCACTAATGGTCTTCTTTTGAACAAACCTTAAACGTTTAATGAAAATCACCAAAAAAGCAATATCTGCATGTGTTACATACATACAAACATAAGGGTGGTCGTTGAAAATTAAATTTTTTGCGAAGCCCCCAAAAAAGCTTTCTATTGAAGAAGAAACATAGGGAATTTTTTTTTTAATTAAAAACAACACGTTCCTCGATACGATCTAAGTTAAGTTTCATGTTTTTTTTGACAATTTTCGATAAAATATAGAATTTTATTTTAAATATAAACAATTATAGAAATTAAATCAATAAAAAAAAATATATAAAAATTTTAATTCAAAATTTATTTCTAGTTGATTTGGTACCTATATTAAATAAAGAAATTAAAGATTTTCACATTAATATTTTAATTTTAAAACCAAATTAGTACAGATGTTATTTTAATATATAAATTTCTTTATTCCAAGGCTTAAGTAAACTTTCTTTCATATTTGTAATGCCTTTACTTCTATAATCGTTTAAGATGTGAATGAGCAATTGCTTCTTTTCTTCATATTATGTGAACAAATCATTGTACTCTTGCATTAGTTTAGATTGTCTCGAGGAACATGTTGTTTTAAATAAAAAAAAAAATGTTTCCTAGTGTGTTTTCATCAAAAACACTCTAGCATACTTACATACATACATGCATAACTATTTTGCTATACCTAAATCTGTAAATATATATCTCTCCGTTGAATTTAATACATAGCAAACGAATGTCTATTAAACCGTGAAATTTTAGCAAATTTATATAACTTATGAACTTGCTCTAAGAGAAAATCGTTTTTTCAGTTACAAATTATTAAGGTCTCCGCTTAAACGAAATTCAAATCATATTAACTAATTTTCTACGCTATTGCAAATTTCTATATTAAATATGTTACATACAAATATCCGTCGATATGTAGCGCTTTGGCTTAGTTTTTTTTTGCATTATATAAAGCTTTCACCATAATTTCGTTGCTGTCTATCGAAATGTTTGTTAAGCTCTCATTCCATCCTTCAAGTGTTGTAGCTGTTGTTTGTTGTTGTAACCTGTTTCATTGCAAATGACGCGTTGCAATCAACATTTGCCGCAGTGCACATCAACAACAAGTGCGAAAGGTAATTTGGAGCAGGAAGCAGTTTACGATAGAGCAGAATGCAATACATGCAACAACAACAACCACAACAACAGCAGTCAGCAACCAGCAACAATCAAATGTCAGCAGCAACAATCACAATACCGGTGGCAGCAATAAAAACGGGCAGCGTTGATAGCCAGCAGTGCCTAAAAACACACAACCAAACACATACAAGGAAGGGGTGTAATGGCGCAGCGGAAGGAGGCCTGCATAGAAAATGGGTGCAAAAAAAAAACCAAAACAAATAAAACATACATAAAAATACGGCAACAAAATCAAAAGGCAAAAGCAAAAACCAAATAGGAAATCGCAACACAAATTGCAAAATCACCAACTAAGTACAAGAATGATTGTTGAAGCAACAAATGCGAACAGCAAACGAGCAGAAACAAAAACAAACAAGCTAACAACAAATACAAAAACAATTACAAGTGTTGCGTACAACAATTACAGCAACACACTAAGAGTCAAACATCGAACATAAAATAAAAGTAAGCGCAAGCAACAATGATTACTGCAATCTGCAATTGCAAAGTGCAGTGCAGCTCGCACACAACAAAGGTAGCAATTGTGTAAATAGCAACAACAACAAACAGCAACAATAAAAGTAGCATTGCCAACAACTAACAGACAGCGCAGCAGTGCAAGCGATAAGCAACAATGGCGCTGGCTTACGTGCAACCCGAAAAGTGCCAACAACAACAACAACAACAAGCGTGATTGACTGACAGAACGGGCGCAAACAAACAGACTTACATGCATGCATACATACAAACAAACAACTAACGCATTCACCAACTAACGACTGGCCGGAGCTGAGCTGGATTAAGTTGAGGCGAGCGCTGAGTTGAGCGATAGCTGCTGTTGCTAGGCGCGCTGAAAGCTAGAAAAAAAAAACTGAAAAGGCAACAACATGGAAAAACAAAATGAATACAAAAAAAGTTGCATAAAAGAAAACGTTTGTGTGTGAAAGTGTGTTGTTGGAGCAGAAACAAAAAAAAAATATTTCATGCACAGTGAAACGATCATTTTGTTGCTGATGATGTTGCTGTCGGTGCCGATGTCGCTTACATTTGGCGCTTTGAAACAAAAAAAAAACACAAAAAATGAAACACACTAAACATATACCCTATACGCGGAGGTCTAGTTTCTGCTGCTTTGATATATTTACATACCATTGATATATCACTTTCAGTGTTCTGTGAGAATATACTTAGGAAGTGGGCTGACCATTAAATTAGATATAAACACCATCAAATGACTTGGATCACCTATACCGCAATAATGTTTATCCATTCAACTTTGAGTTGAAGTAACAGAATTCAGGGGCCCCTGAAAGCAGCAATCAAAGGATCATCAACAGAGACTTTCACATGAATTGTTCAAGCTCGAATCTCTCTAATTTTCTCTAATAAGATGTCAGTTAAATTTGCTGAGTTACGCGAACTCGATCCTTCAAGAAATTCAACCTCGCTGCAAGCAACAGTAAACGAGTTTTCAGTAAAAAAAAAAACTATTTCTAAAATTGCAATTGAGCTTTGTAGTTAAATATTTGTGCTTTTCGCTAAGAAGGTAATATACCTGAAAAAAATAAATTATATATTGATGTGGTATACTCTTTAAAGTAACAAAAAATTTGCGTTTAAACATTTTAGGTAAAGCAAGCTTTTGTTATTTACAACTTACTGAAGATATCTGGAACGCTTGTTTTTTTGCTGCGATTTTTTAGTGTTTCCTTTACTGTGTTGAAAATTCAGAAATTTAATATTTTTTTTATAAATCAAGTAGAATTCATCAAATTTATCAACACGCATGGAAAAACTGATGTGTTTTTTCCGAGGCATTTGTAGGCAGTAAAGGGTGTTTGTTGTTAGTTGTATGGTTTTCAATGAGACAATACTTTTTTCGGAGTTGGTATTTTTGACAGCGCTTACATGATTTATACTCAGTTTGGTTTGCCATTTCAAGACGCCTTGAAAGAAAATATATGCGCGCCTTATTGCTGCAAAAAGTGGTCGAAAATTGGGACTCTCGGCTGGAATTTATTCGAGTCACTTGCCCAAAATCATTTTTAAAACATAATAGCATACGCTTATCTTTACAATAAAGCTAAATTCTTGGCCATAGCCATTTTATTTCTTCTTAAAAACCACATGTCTAAAAAAAAACACCCCTTACAATAATTTGCAGCATCACCATTTTCTTGTACATTCATGTGTGTAGGGTATAATGTTTAGCTAAGTTTTTGTTGCTAAGCGTGCTGCTTGCTTTATTTCTACACTTGAGCGTATATTCGTATGTATGTATGTATGTATTTTTATGCTGCTAGTTATATGAACATATGCAGCCATAGTTAAAGCTCTTTGTTGTTACTGTTGTTGTCACTCTCAACTTGCTGTTGTCAAGTGCACAATATTGTTGTTAAGTTGGTGTGTTTTTCTTTTTTTTATTGTTTTCACTTGCCATAACTACAACAAGTAGTGAGTGGTATTGGTTGTTGCGCCTTTGTGCATTAAACCATGACGTGTCTGTCTGTCCCTCGAATTGTACTCGTATGATCACCTATGTCATTTGCTGCTGGTGCTGTTGTTGCTGTTGGCGGGGCTAGGTGCTCACAGATTTTTTCAGTTCAATACAGTGTTGCCGCCCCGACAATTACTAACAAATTGCATTTTTATTTTTTTTAGGGGCTTGTAAAGTAATTTCTAATATGTATATGTATGTAAATACGAAGTTGTATAAAATTATATTATAAGGGGCAAACGAATTTTTCAAAATAAAAAATTTAAATGTATTTTGCTTTGATTCTCATTCAAATTGATTGAAAAAAAAATTTATATTCCAAACGAATTTTTCCATTAAAAAATTTAAAGGTATTTTGCTTTGATTTTCATTCAAATTGATTGACAATATTTTTTAGCAGCGGCAACAAAGGCTTCGTGGCTACATTTGATTTTAATTTTTTATAGTTTGGAAGCGCAGCAGCTAACCGTAGTTTTTATTGTTGCTTTGTTAGTGCATATGTGTTTACATACATACATACATATTATGCATGTGTATGTAAATTGCTGTGAATGACGCTAATGACGTGTATTCGTAATGTATACGCTTAGTATGTTGGAGCATATATACGTACATACATATATACATACATACATATACTCAATGACGCCAATGACACGCACAAACGGCTGGACGAGCAGGAATTATATTCGCATTTAATGATTACATACATACTTACGTATATTTAATTCTTTTATTTACCCATTTTGCCGTGGTGTGTGTGTGTGCGTGTGTTCGTGTGTTTGAATGCCCAATATATGTAACACATTTATTTGATGGAAATGCAGCAACAAAAGACTTTCCACAATGATGAACAAATTAAACGAGCAACAACACGAACAACAGCAATAATGAAGCAACAAAAGCTGCGGCATTATTCATAATCATTTCCATTTTTTTTTTTCAAATAAACCGCTCATGTAATTACATGCATATAAGTATATACATTTTTAACATACATACACACATTTATCATTTGGCGAAAATAAAATAATAAGCGTATTAAAGTAAAAGCAATTATTCACTACATAAAGATTACTTACATATTTAAAACAGCATAAAAGGCATTACTTCTGAATGTGGACGCTGCTCCGCACTCATTATCCTTCCATAAATATATATGTAAATACATACATACATACCTACACATACGGACATAATTATTCACACATCACCCAGTTTACTATAAAAACCGTTTTATCTTTAAAATAAAAAAAACTAGCTTATAGGTTTTTTCTCACATAAATGAAGTAATATGTAATATTTGTAGATTTATTTAAAATGGAAAATTAATTTGTTAAATTATTGTTATTTTTAAATACCTTAAATATGGATAAAGATTTCCTTAGAAACATGTATTCGCTCTTATTTAAGTGCCTATATAATATAAGGACGCACACCACAAATGGTTCTCCTACCAAACACTGAGCTATGTATGTATATAGTGTACGCGCCAAAATTATTATTATTATTATATACACTCGTAAATATGTATGTGTAAATGCTTAGCCGTTCTTAAGCGTTAAATTTTTCTTTCGTTGTCTGTCATCATTTTTGATATCCTTAAGCTATGCTTCCTTTCAATTAAGAACACATTTCTCGAAAAAAGAGACAATGCATTCACTTTATGAATTCATTAATATGGGCATATGTATATTCATATATACTTCCTTGTTTACTTTATCAATCCCAAAAGCTATATATGCTCCACACATAATATGTACATACATATATTAGTACGGAAAATTGTGTCTGTACACAAAGTTTCGTTACTTGCAGTTTGGTTTTACTCTCGCCTATTTGTTCGCCCCTTTTTGTACCTTTTTTGAATTAACTGCTGGTTTTACATGGTCTCAGGAGTGGAAAGGCCTTAAAATTATAAACTTATCTGCGAAAAGTCCTACCTTCGGGTGGGCTATCTAACATCCATTGCGGGGCTACAATGTTTGCTAGACTTATTTTTTTGTCTTTTTCCCTCTTGCAACAAGTTGACTCTTAACCATTTGCTTTGAAAATTGAGACTGATCTTAAGCCAAGTACTATAAATAGCTGCTACTTTACTATTATTTTAATCTGAATGTTGATCAGTAATCTGCTGCTTAAGGTGGCATTCAGTGGGAAATTCATAGCAGAAGACTCGCTAATCCACTCTCTCCTTTAAGTGAAATATGTGACAGAGTTTTGACCGTGTGGTTTACATAGAGTTTAAATTTTGTGACACACTTATTTGCCAAATATTGATTAAATTCTTTTACATTAATACTCGTATAATATTTGGTGTGCATTTTTTACGACATATGCAGCATTTATGCCGTCAACTTTGAACGGCAAATGATTTTTATTTTATTGCATGTTTTTATGCATTTATCAAAGCAAATCAGATAAAAAATGTTGTTTTCGACATTTTAAACCTAATTATAATTCACAGTAAAGAGCAGCAAGACCACCTACAATCCTTATTTGCTTTGTTTTTAATTTTGTTTTTTTTTAATTGCCCTTCGCTGCTTCGTTTATCATAATTTCTCGATCTTATACTCTACTTTTTACCTCTCTTTCGCCAAATATTGAACTAATGTAATTTACTTGTTGCGAGTCTTTAATCTTCATCATTTCACTTACGTTTTTCAACACAATGTTTCCGCGCTACTCCCAGCTCCTTCAATAATGGAAGTTTCGTTGCCACAGCAATTTTAATTTCATTTGGCTTAACTTAATTTGGTTTGGTTTCAGAAGTTGTTGATTGATTGCAATTTTCTTGCCGCTATAATTATTATACAATAGCATGCAGTCAAATCAAAAACAAACACAAAAAAAAAAATAACAAGTAAGACAAGCAAAATTCGGGCGAAACCGAATTTTATATATCCTTCCGATATATTTTTGTATAATAAAAACACAGTTTCTTTGTTTCAACCCGCAGGAAATTTAAAATTTTACCCAACTTGTTCCAATAGATACCGAAAAACGAAATTTTTTACATTTTTCGAAACCTTCTGATTCAAACATTTTTTTCAATAATACTAGGTATTATTTCAAGAGCTGGAATTATTACTCTTGTCAAATTTTGTGACTAACACTGTTATTGAGATTCGGAAATTTTTGCATAAGTGGGCGTAACTACGCCTATTTCATAAATACCTAATTTCTTAGTTGAAATTCGTTCCAAATACCAAATTTCACTCAATTTGCTTTAATGGATACCGAAAAAACGAAGTTTTTGTATTTTTCAAAACTTCAGTTGTATGGGAGGTGGGCGTGGTTATTGACCGATCTAGACCAGTTTCAATACCAACCTCGATTATTTTTTGCTGTAACAAACAACCGTTACGCATACAAAGTTGTGCACAAATACGCTCGGGTATAAAAATCAAAAAATGGAGTTTTTGTGTGTGTTGCTGATGTGTTGACGCTTGGCGTACGACAAAACAAACTCGCATCGCATACATTTTAGCTAGTTTTCATTTGTTGCTCCTCAACTTGAACGCATATTTATTGGTGTATACATACATACATACATACATATGTATTGCAGTGGTTCCAAACTCGAATTGGTGTACGACTTTTCGCATTCGTCATCGAGAGCTATGATTGTGCTTTACTTCATTTTATTGATTTTTTTCTTGTTTTTTTCTTGTTTGCATTCAGTTTTTTCTGCTACTTTTTTTGCTAGTGCTCTACGAGTGAGCTGGTAATTTTCCACTCGATTTTAAACATAATTTTTTGGCCTTTTTTCATTTTGGTTTAGTTTTTTTTTCGAGTATCTATTTAATTGTTTTGATATTTGTAATATCGTTGATGCGTGTGGCTGCGGACAACAACAAATCAACAGAACAGGCAACCAAACTGTCAGCCAGCCAACCATAGTCAAATGAATTCATTGACCTCACAGCTGTCTGTCCGTCCGTTTGTCTCTGCTGCCGTCTATCGAAAGTCGACGGAGCGTTGATAGCTGAAGCAGTAAAGAGGAAAAAAAAAATCGTATCAAAATCGAATTCGCACACTTCGTCGCCTGGTTTTTGTCGCTCGCATTGTTTATAATTTACATTTATTTGCATTTTTTTTTTCTTGTCTTACTGTCGCATATTATTAACGGCATAAGTTTTTCAGCTTCCTCAAAATAAAAAAAGGGGGGAAAAAACGCAAATTATGCTTAATGACATTTTCAACGCTTTATGGCATCCACACTTATATGGCACCATTTTTTTTTTCAGTTTTAATGGATTTTGCCAAATTTAATTTGAAAACAATTTTTACTTCGTTTCTTTTATTTTTTTTTGAACACATTTATTTCTCTATTACGTTAAGCTTTGTTGTTGCCTTTTGAGCTGGCGCGAATTATTACCCAAAAACTTCCATATTTGTTCAAACTCTTGAAAATTTAATTTTTTTAATTTAGTCATTTGCTATTGCCATTTTGAAAGCGCCGTTAGCCGGTCGATTAGTTGGTTGTTTGCCTCGCTGGTTACGGTTAAGGTGTGGAAATGGGAGTGTTGGGCACAGCTTTGTGTCATTTCACGCTTTCGTGGCCCTACTCAAAAATGGAAGTGCGGCATCACGTTGTAAAATGGCAGCTGTCATTCCGTATTTATTTCCAACGGCCAAGCATGAAGTGTCTTCCACAATCCAAAAGAGGTTGGCAGAGATACATACATACATACATACATACATAAACAACATACAAAAATACATATACGAGTATGTACATACATATGTGGTGAGAGTGGAATGGACCAGTATGAAGGTAAGGAGGAAAAATATGATAAAAATCGAAACAAAGTTTCAAATAATCAAAATATAAATTATATCTACCGAATTCATGCTCAAATTGTGAAAAGATCCTGAAAGTAATCTGCGCTCGTATTTTAAGACCGCTACAAATAATGGAGAAGAAATGACTAACCTGTGACAAATGTGTCTGAAACACCACAAACATGAATACAGCTGCTGATAGTAGAAATGTAACAAAAAAAAATGTGTGTTAAATGACTTCATATTTAGTCATCGGTGATTCACACAAGTATCGCGCTATAAAAGCGATGTCGATGATAAGATGACAATCAGAATCAGATTAGCATAATTTTAAAAAAAGTGAATATCTAAATTTTTCGGGGTTTTGATAGTGAAAAGATTATGGTTTTAGATTCTCTAGAAAATTTCGAGCTCACACAATTTTTTACAACATTGTGCTCTGAATCGCAAATCATAAACTCTTTTGCCACTTAAAGAAAACAATTTTTTAAACTTTCAGCAACATGTAGAAAGTTGAGTTATCTGCTTTTGTCAAAATTTCATTGGCAAGGTCTGTTCTGTACTTTAATTTATTTGTATGCTTTTAATGTTTGTTTACTTTAAAATTTCATTGGAACACATATAAAGTAGTCATGTATTTTTAGAAATGTTCAAATTTTATAAAAACAAGTTATTTACTCTAAGTCAGACAACACGAGCTATTATCTAAAAATAGAACATTTTTTCTCACAAATAATAATGTACAGAATAAAATGGGGCAAAATGTTCGGCAAACATTTGGAGAAGTGGTTTTTGTAGACACTTGTTAATGACGCAATATGAGATGAGTTTCTTGGAAATTCCCGTACATATAGAAGAAAGACCCAAAGCTGATAATTTGTGAAATCCAAGATGGAATATTTATTCAAGTGCAAAATTTTATATAAAAAACAAATTATTTCGGACGATTTTCAAAGAAAAAAAAAATCAACGTCCAGTCTACAGTACTTTGCTTTTGGAGAGTTTCAAAGAGTTAATTCTTCGTGTCACCTTTTAAGCCCTTCATCAATATAAAAGCCCGCAAATTTTATTAGTTTGTCTGTTTTCATTTTATTTGTTTAATTTCTGGAGTCACTTCAAAATGCCGCGCAACTTTGTACTTCACACGTTCACTTTTTTTTCACACTCTGAACCGTGTTAATAATAATAATAATACTTTGGGGCTTACACAACATAGCTCAGTGTGTGTCTTTATATTCTAACACAAATGGAGCGACCTAGAGTTTTGTGCCAAGTCCGAAAGGCACTTAGAAAAAACTTTTCTATAATTAAGATGTTACTTAACCTGGTTTAGATTCGAACCTTGAGCTCAGCGGCATATCGAGTTATAGCACGAGTGACAGATATTACAAATAATGTAAAAATTTTTAATTAAAAACTCTAGACCGTCACTTTTCTTGACGAAGTTTACCAAGAAAATAAGCCTATGCCGAACAATTTATTTTCAAGTGAAAATCTTTAACTATTATTCAATTGCATCGCTTCATACACACATTAAGCTCACTTTATTCTACCTCTTTAGAATTGTTAACAGAAGCTTTTGGCTAAGAGTCGAATATATTTTCAGAATAATTGAAAATATTTCTTTATCTTCGATCCTAAACTTTATAAGACACAACAAAACCAAAGAATTTCAATGTCAAAACTCAAATCAATTACTGATTTTGGTTAAGAGCTCTTCAATTATAAAGGCTGCATGGAACTTTAAATATTTGAAGCAATAGTTTGATTAAAATGAAAATGGAACAGACTGTATAAAAATTATATTTCTACATATGTATGTATGTAGTAAGAAAAATTGAAAAAACTGCACAAGCAACTCATTTTTATATATGTATGAGCATGTCAGGGCTACGCTAACAAAGTCTTTGATAATTGAAGGAGTTTTTTTCCACTTATGGACAATTTCTGAAGTATCAGTAGTTATGTGTGTTTCTATGTACATTCGTTCAACGATCTTCTTGACTCACTGTTTGATTATCCGCAAGACAGTAGCCTTGATTACCGTTAAAGCAAAAAACCAAAAAAAACCAGATCTGCCACAGAGCTACATAAATCGTGCAACAACTATAGCAGCACTATTTAACCAGAACAATAACCGCAAATTAACTTAAATGCAACTTTAAACGGACAACGCGCGTAAATTACTGTTGTATAAACAAGCACGCCAAAACAAAAGATCAAAAAAAAAAAAAAAATTAGCTTTAATGAGCAACAGTTGCAGCGCGCGTAAGTCGTCACGGCCAAGCAACAGACAACAGGCAACAGTCCGCGCGGCGATCACGCCGTGCAATTACTCGTAAGTAGCTGGCAATGGCTAAGTGTTGATTAGCGAGTAAGCGATTTAATTTATGTTCTGCGTATTAAGTTCAATTTTACTGTCTGTCCGCCTGTCTGACCAGTTAGCCTGACAATGCGCTGCTATTCATCTGTTGGCGACTGCTCGTAACTTGGCGCTTTTGTTTGATTGTTGAGCAACTCGATTGGCAAAGCATTTTTTTTTTTTTTTTGTTGATGATGGCAAGCGGACGAGTGGTTGGGTTCTTGTTCTAGCTGCTCGCTGCGTATAAACATTGGAAAGCTGGATTTAATTGTCGCCAACTAAGGAATTTAAGTGGCCGCTATACCAGCTGCTCCTTTGTGGCATTATAGGCTTGGTTGAATTTGCTTTGGAAAGTTTTTAGACGAAAGCGGAAAAGTGTTTGTGCCACACTAGATCGAGTGATAATCGCAATTACAACTATGCTTGGATTCTAGAAATAATTGGCGCCTGATTAAAGCTTGCCGGTTGATTGGAATGACGGTTGTTGGGAATGAGGTTGAAGCGAACGAGCTTCAATCAATCAAAGTCAGAGGTGTTGTGTACATATGTTTAATTGTAGCACCAATTGGCCGATTGATGATTTCAATTTATTATAAATATGTAAAGCTTTTAAAAAAGTAAATATAAAAGATGTGGTAAGATTAAATATCAGTAATAGTAAATTTCTTAATATCGGTGAATAGTTGTGAGTACGATTACAGAAAGGTTACAGTTAACAACATTCAAGTAGTCATGCTGAAAACAAAAAAAAAACTAAAACTAAAACAAGAAAGCACTCAAGCTTCTAATAGAACTCACACGAATGGTACTTTTGTGAATATGACTCAAAAGCTGCCGCATAGCAACTGAAACGTTTCTAATGCCTGCAGGAACTGAACTTTTGTACGGTTACATCAAGAATTCTCAACTGCTGATAAGAAATTTGTATAACTCATATGTATGTATATGATTGTATGTACATTCGCACATACATATATACATACATACTTAAGAGCAAACATTTTTAAAAGCCTATGCAGAAATACAAATTCGTAGGCACATTTATGGTAGTTTTAAATTTATTACAGTCACTTATAAATTGTATTAGCCCAAGAAATACTTAACAAGTCAAAATGAAATTCAAAGTCTAAATATTAGTTAAATATTTTACTATATTGTTTTCTTCTTTTCTTGTCCGAAAATTGACACTGAAGATGGCACAACGCCGAAACCGGTTTGTCTCCAAACCAAACTTGACAAGGGATGACGGAAAATTGTTCCAACAAATACCAAATATTTTATTGATCATATTTAAGAGACTTTCCAACAAAAAAAAAAAATGAAGTTGAATTGAACTTTAACAAATACTTTTGGGAATCCTAAATTTGTTAGAAATTCTGTTCCACGAATATTCAGTTATTTTTTCAATTTGTAATTGTTATTTATTCGGTCATATTTTCACTATTATCGATATTTCCTATAAAAAAGTATTATCTTCCATTGGTAAATTTCAAAAAAATGTATTCTGCTGTAAGAAACATTTCGACGAACTCCGTTTCTCAAGAAAGACCAGATCGGTGTGGTAGATGATTTTATAGTAAAAAAAAAACTCAACCCCAAAACCAGAAAGTGTTACTAATTTTTTCTCTCATATAAAGAAAATTTGTAAAAGTGTTAAATGGAGGAAAATGCAGAAAACCTAACACTTTTTACAATAATGTAATGGGCAAAACTGCTTAATTTCTAAAAATTTCAATTACCTAAATAGTTTAAGATTTTAATGGCCATTTATTAATTGGTATTTGCATATATTTTTTTTAATTTAATGAACATGGCAGAACACTCTTAACTTATGTATGTTCATACATACATACAAATGTACATATGTACATAGGTACATACATACATACATATAAAAATCTTGTCTTGCTTTGGCGTTAACGACTTAACGAAAACTCGCTGTTGATAAAAAAGTGAAATTATGAAAACGTTCCATTAATATTATTGTCAACAACTTAATAAATCATTTAATTTGTACATACATACATACATACATACATACATAAATGTGTCCAAACATTTGCGAATTTCAACACCTAATCGCATTACCGTTTATATGTATGTACATATGTATGTATGTATGTACATTTGTATATTAATTATTTTTTTTAGCCTCACAAAAAACTTGTTAATAAAATTAATTTCACATCGAAGCGCTTCATTTGTCATGAGTTTAAAATAATTCATTCCTATTCACAGACAACAACAGAGAAATATGAATTGGTTCCTGTTCTGTATCTATGGATTTATGTATGTATGTATGTATGTATGTACATATGTATGCGTGTATGTTTCTAGTATTCTCGAGAATACATTATCACGCTATTCGAAATTGAATCATCGACGTTTCGTTAACAACAATAGGCCGGCCAAAGACGCTATAAAATGCCGGCCGCCACTCGCCACTCGCCGCTCGCTCCTTCCACATTCCACTTTCTTAAACAAGCAGATGAAACACACAAAAGAATATACAAATGTATGTTTATTTGTTTGTACGAAAACGACGTGTGCCATTCGATGTGCAGTCCGCCGATGATCCGCAATCAATAACAACAAATTAACTTCAAACAATTGTTGTTGCAATGCTTCTCGAAATTTCCCCACTCAACGGCCAATGACCAAAAGTCGAAAACTTACTTTAACAAGAAAACAAATAACTGCAAAATATAAATAAATATAAATATTTAAATTCGCCAATATCTGTTTTTTTTTTTTACTTTTATTTTTAATTTTGTTGCTGATGTGTACGCCACTGTTGTTGGATCTCGCTAAATTTTGCTTTCCATGGCGGCAGAGCGAAGGCAACAATAACACTGCATGCAAAGTAGCTGAAAGTTCACAAAACGCCCCAGCAACAGTGCCGAACGTCAAAGGTAGCAACGAGCAGCAGTCAACATAATTTAAATGGCACAAGCTGCCTCTCTCTTGCGTTGTTGTTGTTAATAGGTAATTATTTTGTTTTTTTCTAGTTTTTAGCTTTTGTGCTAGCTTTGCGTTGACTCATAACCAACTGGATTTTTGACTCTTTGATTGCCTCACGCGATCATTTTGTCTAAGCAGCAGCTTGCATTTGTTGTTGCAACAATGAGTCGTTATTTATTTATTAATCTATTTTATACATATCTACGAGTACATACGAGTATATGGTATATATTTATATGCGTGTATGTCTGTATGTAGTAAGTTGGTGTTTAAAAATTTTCCATTGTTTTTTATGAAATCTTTCTGCGGTTGGCAACAACTATCGCCATGATCGTTTGCCTCAATGTTTATACAACACAAGCGCGCACACACACACACACACAAACAAATGCATATCTAACACACACCTACAAACGTTTGTTTTTATTTATTTATACGAGTACACATTGCATGTTGCCGTACCATGTATGTATGTATGTATGTATGTATGTAACTACTTATGTAGCTATTGGCTATCTAAAGTTGTTATTGCTGTTTAGTGCGCCTTTTTGCCGTAATTACATTTTCATGACGATTGTTGTTGTTGCAATCACCGTTTTTAGTTGCGTTTAGTCAGTTTTTTGGTGCGTTGACTTTTCAACTTGGCTGTCATTGTCACAGTTTTTTTTTTTTTGTGTGTGTTTCTTTTGTTTCCTTCTCGCAGTTTCTTACCGTCGTCTTTCTTGTGGTTGTTTGTATGTGTGTGTGTGTGTGTGTTGCTGTTACCAAGTGCTTCGTAATGCTCAGCAAAGCCAGATGATTGTGCAACAACAACGAAAACAGCGTTCGCAATTGCCATTAGGCGTGTTACTAATACTACGAGTGCGCACTGTTGTTTACTGCTATAAGGTTTGTTGTTGTGAAATTTGCGTTTTTTGTTGAGACGTCGTGCAAGCACATCACTTTTTACATTTCTATATATTGTGTGTATGTATGTATGTATATTAGGGTGTACATTATTTAGAAAGTTAATTTTCTTATTTAATTTCAAATATTTCTAAATTCTTGCGAATTTTTGTTTTCTCTAACGGAAACCGCTGTGGTCGAGTTGGTAGCGGTGCGTGCTATAACTCGATATGCCGGTGAGTTCGAGGTTCGAATCTCAGTCAAGGCAAGCAAAATCTGAAATCATAGAAAAAGTTGTTTCTAATCGCGGTCACCCCTCGGCAGGCAATGGCAAACCTCCGAGGGTATTTCTGCCATGAAAAAGCTTCTCATTAAATACATCTGCCGTTCGCAGTCGGCACAAAATTGTAGGTCCCTCCATTTGTGGTATAATATAAAGACGCACACTACAAATGGTAGGAGAAGCTCGGCCAAACACTGAGCTTTATAGTGTACGCGTCAAAATTATATTGTATAACGGAAACCATATATGTATGTATGTATGTAAGCCATATTGGCAAATCTTCTTCAATTTTAAAATAATTCAACAAAATTTTCATCAAAATTTCGAACTTAAATTAATTTTAATTCCGTTTTTTTTTATAAAATTAATTTTTTTTTATATGTTTTTTTTTTGTTTTGAATATGCAGTTATTCATTTTCAGTTCGGCAAAAGTTTTAAATATTACTATCGATTTTTCAAAAGTTATTGTTCCAGTTTATTTTTGTATGGAACCCAACATCCTCGTTAAAATTTCTTGTCAATTTCTCTTTTTAGTGTCGGCTTCAAACTGCAAGCCCAAACGAGTTCTTAATAATCTTCAAGTTAAAAGTTTTGAAGAAAATTGAATAATTAAATATTTTTTAAAGTTTGAAACTTGGGCTTATATTGGAATCGTTATTTTAATTGAAAATAATAGAAATTAATTGAAACAAAAATAAGTTTTCATATATTTCGTCAACATAAGGGTACAGGTAATGTAAAAATTTAAAAATTATAATAAACACGAAAAACACATTTTTTTATTTTTACGACAACTTGTATAGTTTTGTGTTTTCCTCTCTGGTATAAGCTTAAAAGTGGAGATTCAAGTGCAAAGACTAAAAACTTAATCAATGCGTTGAAACAGGTACGCCCTAATGCGCATATGTTTACTCGGCGGTAACAATAAAAAAGAAATCCAAACTGTGATTACGCTGCCACAGTATTTTAAAGTTGAATGAACGGAGCTCGGTAAATATTTTAATGAAATCTCGAATAAAAGAAGTTTCACAATTTCGGATAAGTCCAAAAAAGTTCACAGAAGACAAAGCGATCTCCGAAATATTAGCAGCTAAAACTTTCATCTTTAAGACTCTTTTAATTTCCTTAAAAAAAAATCTAACAAACCTAATTACAAACTCACAATGAACTATTTGGTGACGTCTAACTTTATTTGACCAACTTTTATAGAAAGACAGCCCACATTTACATAGGTTATAAAGGTCTAGACATTTCGAAGGATAATGATGTACAAGCATGAAAAAGGGGGCCAGCCTTAAAGTCTGGGCTAATATCCTTTAGATACATATATGTATTAAGGCCCTTGCCTCATATGTTATCACATATCGATTTTGCGGCTGACAAAAATTTTACAAAATTTCAAAATCCGCCCACTGTGCGCGCCGCTTGTAAACTCGGTCGCACATTCAATGACCCAAGAAATCAGTTGCGCTTTGCGCCGACTTAGGAAAAGCCGCTGAGTTAAATCAGCGGTACATTCGGTTAGCAACAGCAATATGCCATTTAAGAGGTGCACAAAAGAAACCAACAAAAAAATAAAAAACAGGCAACCACACCAAAATATTCACCACAAAATCGACGTCAAACTCTTAACAAATTTGCTGCAAAAGAAACATTAACCCAGAAGAACAATCAAAAGACGACCAAAAAAAGGCAATTGCAAATAACAAAAGCAACGGCAATCAACAATAAACTCAACGACGACAAAGTTTATGTTAGCAACAACCACAATTCACAATTCAGAGGAGCAATCACACTCAAATAAATTTAGCAAAGCTTCAACAATCAAGCTGTGAGCTGGAGCTGGAGCTGATCGAGCGATAATATTTAACTGCTGCAATGACGTTGATCGAGCGACAAAAAGAATAATGACGAACGCCGCGCTGAATATCATTAAGCCTCCGATGATGATGAGTAACATTATCGGCCTTAGCGAGCGATCGTAGCATACACATGAACATACTCGTACATTTGTTGGTACATATTTAATATAACATATAAAAAGACAATACAAAAATTGCTGTCCGTTGGCTGCAATCGCTCGTGTTGAACACGTTTTTTGCAACCCCTTTGTTGTTGCTATTGCTGATCGCTGATATTTGATGTGCCGCTGCTGTTGATGAGTAATCTTTATTACTTTACCGATTCACTGGTTTTTGTTGCCAATCAAGCGTAGAAAGTCACGTTATTTGGCCGATGACTTACAGTGTCTGGTAAGAAGAAAAAAAAAACGACTGCTTATCATCCGAATCTGATAGGGCGTGAAAACGTTGATCGGATTTTTAATTTAGCATTCTAAAATTAGAGATTTCCCTCAAAATATTCACTGACCTGGTAATTTTATTTTTATTTTGACAGTTACGCCATCAGAAACGGGATTTTAAATTTAAGATTTTAATTATATTTTATCGCTTAATATGATCGTTAAATATATTTTTATCAATGTGACATGTAAATATTGAATTAAATAAGAACCGTTGAGACTTATTTAAATGCATAAATCGAGGAGAATGAGAGATCTAAAAGGCTTTAAAGTGCTTATAGCGGAAAATGAAATGATTTTTATAAACCAGATAAATGTCACTGATTAGTATTGAAAAACTAAATATAAAAATAGGAAAATTAAACACTTCTGGAAAGGCCATATGTAAGCTGAAAACTTTAGACAGATAAATGAATGAGATATATACATACGTTTTGCTATGAAAAGTTTAATTAAGGATCACTTAGTGTCAGGAAGTCGTAGTCGTCATCAGCCTTCCAAAAACATGAATCAAAGTACACTGCCTCGAAGACCAAAAATGTTTTCAGTTATCCGAAAAAATGCTCGCAACTATCGCACATTACCACGAAAATTAAAAAAAAAAATAGAACGGTTTTTCTGCACGAGTCTAGAGTCTTTGTTTTAGGGTGATTCATTTAATTGCAACATCATCTATCTAAACTACCTGTTCACCTCAATGTCAATCAGCTATTCAGGGTAATTGGACACGAAAGGCATTAAATTAAGGCAAGAGCCAACGAAGGCAACAAAATGTGACCAAAACAAAGCTAAGTCGAGAGAAAACCAAAAGAAGTTTTTAATACTAAAGCTGTGGCCCAGTAGAGAAAATGAGAACTAGAAACGTGCACAACTGGTTCGCAAATAATTTATAAAAAAAAATAAAAAATTAAATGAACTTAACTATGACTGGTTATTAACTAGTCACGAAGGGCGGAAAATGTGGTTTACACTAAAGCACGAAAACGGCAGTCGTTTCAGAGTAGTTAACATTTTCTAATGTCAACTCATCAAATATTTTAACATTCTAACTTCATTATTTATCGGCTTTGCGTTAAAGTGCAAAAAAAATTGCTTCTATTTGCTTTCTTGAAAATCTTTCGGATATATTTAAACCAGTCTACAGCATACAATGATGCCATGCTTATTTAAATACCTTCCTGCGGGGTGTATAATTATCTACACACTGGCATACATACATACACATGCACCACATGAACCGCTTTTGCATTTAATGATAAAGTTGGAAATGGAGTTACAGATTAAGATGATTGTCGTGGTGGTGGCGGTGCTGCTGTGGTGGTTGAACGTGACGTTGGCATTCAAATTGCTACTGGCAACTATGACGGTTGCAAAAAGTAGATGCTAAGCCAATAAAAAAACATATTTCGAAAGCTTAAACTACAACACCAGCAACAAAGTCACGGCATTCGCGCAGTTGTAGTGGCACAACGGCTGCTACTGTTGGCTCTAAATTTAAGAGCAAATAACAGCAACATCCAGCTACACCTTTAACCTAGGGAGAAACAAAATTACATTGGCGGACACTATGGGGGATCACAAGAGGATGAGGCGTTGAGGCGAGAGTTTTGTAATTTAATTTATTTGAATAAAGTTTAAGTTTATTCCTTTATAAGTAGTTCTAATACTATCGATCGAGTAGCTTTCGCGCACACTCAATAGTAAAATTCATATTATATAAAATGTATAAAAGTTTTAGAAATTTTTATCAGTTATATATTTAAGTTTTTCTATAGGATAAACTACATTTTTTTTTGAAAAATATTAAAAAAATAAAAAAAGGATAAAAATAGTATCAAAAATTGTATATTTGCCACCAACCCCTCCTACCAACCAAAAACGCCACCGCTACTAACTTACAGTTAATTTTTTTTTTTCTTATTTCTATGTTGCTTCCTAACGTTTGTAGCGTCTTTTTTGTTTGTTGCCTTGGGCGCTTTGATCTTGATGAACTTGATCGCGTGGCATACATTCTGAATTGTTACTCTTGTTGATGCTGACTCTGCCACATCGAAAATATTAACACAACCATCACAAAAACAACTACAAATACACATTTGCCGAAAGCCATAAAACAACATTAACTTTTTTGCTGTTTTCGCTTTGGTTGAAATATAACATTATCTTTTTCATGAGTCTATTCTAATTTCGTTGTCGGAAAGCATCCAATTGGCAATGAATAGCTACAATAAAAACAACAACAAATACACAGCTATAAAAACTGCTCAGCCAGTAGCATACGTTTTGTCTGCAGATAATAGCTGTGGCGTGTTGACCAACTCCCCTCCCTCGCCTTTGAAGCAATCAGCACGCATGCGCAGCCGCCAACTACAACTTGAACTTTTTGTGGCCAACTTAAGCCGCTTCTTTTTACCAATTTCCCTTGCGGATTTATGACTGCTCGCGCCCCCGTTTGTACTTTCTAATAGTTTTTTTGTCGGTTCGTGGCTGCGGTCAGCGTTGATTTGTCTGATCTATTGTCTGCGCTAACGGTGCTGTCCGCCGGCTAGTGTTGTTATTTTACTCCTTCATTTTTCAAGCTAAGCTAGCTGCTGGCGCACTGCTGCTGATGTTGATGCTGATGCCGAGCGCTATCGAATGGCTGGCACGTCATGTCATATTCGTTGTTTAATTTATTTTTATGATTTTTCTGTTTCACAAAATCTTTCTGTGTTGTTGCGATTTTGTATTTCTATTTTTTGGTAGTTAAATTGCATTGTTAGCTGCTTCAGTGCCTTGTCAAGCCATTAAGCGTCTAATTGTTGCTAGCTCGCGGCGGTTAACTGCCGCTAGCTGTTGTTGTTTTCAGCTTTTGGCTTTGTGTTTTCGGTGTAACTCTTTTTTAAACCTTTTTTCGGTTTTCATTGTTGCTTTTGGCGCACTCCCAGGTCTCACCGTTTGTGCCAGTCTTAATTTGGCTTTTCACCTCTTGCTGTCAGTTACTGCTCTGACATGACTAACTTAACCTTAAAAAGTAATAAGTAATAATAAAACATTTGAGTTTGCAATTTTGGCACATTTTTTTACTTTGTTGGCGAAATTAAAAGAATGGAAAATTTGCTAGGAAACTTTTTATCTTTAAATAATTTCTGTTAGACTTTATTTAAGTCACAGAAGAACTTCGCTTAATGGATTTGTATGTCAACAGGTGGCGCTAGAGTCAAATGTGTCAACAAATGTATTTCAGAAAAGATCAATTGTGAGTTTTTCTGAAGTACTGTTGGAAAAGGTGTAGAAGAAAGAAAAATATTGAAAAATTATTTTTCAAATGCTAGATCGAAATATCTTCAATTATAATATAATTTGGTAAAGGTTAAATGTTGAAAAAGTATAACTCGACCCATTAGTAGCGCGCAAGTTAAAGTTCGCTAACTAATTGCGTCGGAGTGCTAATTTTTATTATCTTCTTAGTTGATAATTTTATATTTTATATTTTTTTCACAAATATATATGTATATACATATGTAGTATTTTTTATTTTTATACGGACGCTGTAATAGCGCACTATCCATCAAGTGACCCGTATGAATCTTCGTTGAAGCCAACTCCCCGGGACTGCTTTCGCATTACAACAGGGAGGGGCCATGGCATATATATATTATGCCTCTCTCCAGAACGCCATTTCCATACTCCCCCCTTCCACGTTTGTGTTAAAGAGGTTCAGGAGCGCTTTTCAATGGTAGCACGTTATCCTGTGAAATAAACAAGTTTATGTTAAAAACACAATATTCTCTATGATTTTACTGACTGCGGCGCCGGTTTTCTTTTACTCTTAGCTCAGTCATTATATCTTTGCTTAATATTTTAACTGCATTCCGAACTTGTTTGTTATTTATTTTACATGAAATTACAATTTCTGGGATAGGCTTAGCCAGAATCAAAGTTTTTTATTTGTTTCTCTGTAATGCAAAAGACGGGCACGCAAAGAATATGTGCTCCGCACTTTCCGACGCAATTCCGATTGAGCCACACGCCGTTGTGTCATCATGACCATGTTTAAACAAGTACTATCGGTCGGAAGCACCCATGTCCACTCAGAAGTTGGGTCATGTAAAAATCGACCTCGCCGTGGGATCTGTTAAGCCAGGCTTCTATATTGGGGATGAGCCTGAAAGTCCAGCGACCCGACGTAGACGCGTCCCACCGTTGTTGCCATTGGGTGAGGCTTTTTTGGCGTTCGACCGCAATCTCGCATTTGGAGAGGGCTCTGCCTTTGGATCGGGAGGTCAAGTAGGTGCGCTGGATCTCGCTCGTTAGTAAGCAAAATTATTATTTTTTTTATTTTAATTCCGGAAAATTGCTGTTTTATTCGAACTCCAAGCAATGCTTAGCAACTCGTACCACTTTTTGTTAATTATTTAATTTTGATTTTTATATATTAAAATATTAAGGCACTTTTGTTATTTCGTAAATGTCTTCAAATTACTAGTAACCTTGAATACCTAGTTCAATAAACGTTTCTAATCTGTTATAATGCAAAAGAACAAAGGAAATTGGTTGCAAAACAAAAATATATATGCATCTAAAAATGTACATTTGTGTACGCGTTTGTAAGTGCATTATTATAGTCTCATAAATAATTAATTTATTTTCACATAAGTTTGCATTTTCGCCTAACCCTTCGCCCTCGCGCTCGTCCGCTCTTTCGGGCTTTCAATTGTGATTGAGTCATCGCATAGCGTACATTGGGTGCCTATGTATGCATATGTATGTATGTTTGTATGCACGTATTTAAGCCAAAACCATCAATCATGCGATATTAGTTCCAAGCGCGCACTGCCCTGCCACTACCAATTGCATCAGCAGTCAACAGGTGTTGCATTCTTTTTTTATTTAATTTCTTTTTGTAAAGTAAGCAAATTTCTTTGTTTAAAACGGCTTTATCAGTTGTCAATACATATACACATGTATGTACATATGTAATAAGTGAATGTTCATATGTATGTATGTCAACAAATTTATATAATTGCAAACACATTGTCATTGCTCCCGTTAACTTTATCACTCACATTCGACTTTACTTAAGCGCTTAAACCACAATTGCGCTAATTTTACTGACAATAAAAAAAAAATCTAATAACAAATAAGTAATAAAAAGTAAATTTTACTACATTGCGATAATTATATGGGGCATTAAACACACACGCAGCTAACTGTAGCTCTGCGCTCAGCTCAAATTGTCAGTTAATGGTCAACACTTTGGACCGGTCTCAATGATGACTGCAATCGTGTTGGCACTGTATATATCAAACGGCAAACGCCACGCCACTCCTCGCTCCCCCACCATTGCCTCATGTAATGAGTGGACGTTCAGCAATCACTGGCAATATAAATACATACAGTGGGCGACATAACGTTAAGTTCACCACATAGTGACAATTCTGTAGACAATGAAAACCAGAAAGGTTCGAGTTAACGAATTGCTCTTTTATTTTATTTATTCGTTTTATCAATGTTAATACTTATAATTATTTAAATTTTCTTGCAAAATTTAAAATATTGGAACTCTATTGTTTTCTGAGTTCTGAGACACACCGTTTTACGTTTTCCACTACTCGATATTGCATTATTAACGCATTCACAAATTTGTTTTGCAATATCGTATTTTTTGGAAAGAGCTGTGCTACTTTTATGATTTTGGACTGTGTTAATTATTACAGCTTTTGCTTAACTCAAAACATTTAACATTCGTCTCATTATAAAAAATTTATTTTTATTTTAACCGCACAAAACCTATTTTGCTATTCAAAAATGTCAATTAAAAGCTATGTCAACGTAGGAAAACAGTCGCTAGTCTGGCGCATACAAAATAAAAGTACCGAAACTTTTAAAAAGCGTCTCCAGTAATAGTTTCTAATGTTTTCGCAGAGAAAATATTATAAACAAGTAAGAAAAGCTAAATTCGGGCGAAACCGAATTTTATATACCCTCGCGATGTTTTCTGGTATGGACGGAACCACGTTCGTTTCCAAATTTTTATAAAAGCCAATATAAAACAAGTTTGGTATTAGTGTTACTGAAATATTGCATTTTCAGATTATATGAAATCTTATGATTGAGATGAGAGAAAATACAGACATTTTAGCATAAGTGGGCATTTTTCGAAACTTCCGTTATACGGAAGGTTCGTGTGGTTATGGTCCGATTTCAAAAATATTTGACCATAGTAAGACTGCTGTCAAGGAAAATATTTGTATACCAAATTTTGTGGCGATAACTAACACCCTTATTGAGATACAGACATTTTTTTATAAGTGGGCGTGGCAACGCCTATTTATCAAAATTTTATAAATATACAGTTTCCTTAATTAAAATCACCCCAAATACCAAATTTCACTCAGTTTGCTTTAATGGATAAAGAAAAAACGGAGTTTTTGCATTTCTCAAATTTTCCGTTATATAGGAGGTGGGCGTGGTTATGGTCTGATTTAAAAAATTTTTGACGGTGATGTTAGTGATATCAGTGAAAATATGCTATTTAGTGACGATACCTTACGCCGTTATTGAGATACAGAAATTTTTTCATAAGTGGGCGTGGCAACGTCCATTTTTCAAAATTTCATAATTACCTATTTTCTTAGTTCAAAATCGCTCCAAATACCGAATTTCACACAATTTCTTTTAATAGATACCGAAAAAACTAAGTTTTTGCATTTTCCAAAACTTCCGTTATATGGGAGGTGGGCGTGGTTATGATCCGATTTCAAAAAGTTTCTACGATAATAATAGCGATATCAAGGAAAATATGCCCACCAAATTTTGTGACGATACCTTACATTGTTATTGAGATACGAAAACTTTTTAATAAGAGAGCGTGGCAACGCACATTTTTCAAAATTTCATAAATGCCTAATTTCTGAGTTCAAAATTGCTCCAAATACCAAATTTCACTCAATTTGCTGTAATAGATACTGAGAAAACGGAGTTTTTGCATTTTTCAAAAACTTCCGTTATATGGCAGGTGGGCGTGGTTATTGACCGATCTTGACCATTTTCAATACCAACCTACCCTGTCCAAAGGGCAATCTATATACCAAATTTCATTGAGATATCTCAATTTTTACTCAAGTTATTGTAACCAAGGACAGACGGACGGACGGACGGACGGACAGACAGTCAGGGCTAAATCGATTTCTCTTTTCATACTGATCATTTTAGTATATATATGTATGTCTATATCTATCTCGATTATTTCTTGCTGTTACAAACAACCGTTATGCGAACAAAGTTATAATACCCTTGTGTACAAGTACGCTCGGGTATAAAAATTGTGTTCGAATTTTAAAGTAGTCAATGGAGAATAAAAAGTATTCAAGTTTCCGAATGTTTGCGTTATCGCGTATTCCAGTTTTTGCGAGTGCACTGTATTTAGAAAATATGTTTCAGTTCTGTAGACTGAAGCGCTTGATGTACTTAACCAAATAATACAGTTTTCATATTTTTCGTTTTCATTGTATTTCAGTTAAACTACAGTTCAGTCAATATTGAAATTAAAAACAAATCTTTCATGTGAACTACAGATTTTCTCAGAGAGTCTCGATACTTTTTTTCAATTCGCTCTTTTGTAACTGATTCCAATCTAACATAATTAACTATAAATTCGAAGTAATTTACTATTGAAGAGAACTAAAGTTTTTTGAAAATTAAGTATATTTTTTATTGAATTCTATTTTAAGGAAAAATAATAGAAATTCATCGCACACTGTATGTGATTGTATGGTCGTATGTAAGTACAACCACCAACTCAACTGCTACCCAGTCAATTACAAATCATTTGCATTACCAAATACTTATTCCTCTAACGTGTAATTACGATTGAAGTAGCTTAATACCTACACATTCGTGCATAGACCTTGAATCGCGGCATCGCATTGACTGTGCCTGTGTTTGTGTGTATATTACTCGGAGTCGCTTAGTCGCCAGGGTGTCTGGTCTGTTTGCGCGACTAAATACATACATACATACATATCTCACAAAGTCACTAACCAATACGAGTATGCATTTTGTTAGTATGAGCTAAATACAAACGTCATACGATTAATACATTAGTGCACATTTACTCTTATGTATATGTGTAGGCATTAGACGGGACGTGAAAAAAAGTTCGCCATGCACGAGAAAAAATGTCGATATATCAAAGCTTAAGATCCGACTATTAACACCAAAGATATGATGTAGAGCAGCAACAAAGAATATTTATCTTTGAAATCGCCTTTGCAAAACACTCAGCTAGTTTGAGGGGTAAAGGGCGAGCTTTTTTTCGTCAATGAATTGGTACGGTCTAATGTACGTACATACATATGTATGTACATATGTGCATATGCATCTACACGTACACATTTCATTTGCCTCTTTGTCTCGCTAGCTGTTCTACTTAGATTAAATTTTTCCTTGATTTTTTCGTTTTTTGCTTTCATATTTAGTGCTTACATTTATTCTGCTACGTGTTAGGAAAGCAATAATTCATTTATCAGCGAAAACGTCTATTTTCATAAAAGTACATACTAAGTATTTAAGTATGTATACATATATGTATGTACATACATGCGAGTACATATTCATCACTTTACTTATGTAGTTATGTTTTTATTATTGTGGATTTTTGTTAACAGGCAAAACAGTTTTGCAAATTCTCTTAGCGACCAATCCAACAATTTATACCTTTATTATATGTATGTTTGTATGTATGTATGTAAGCGTGGATGCAGTAATAAATAATATACGCCTTTATTTAAATCTTTAGTAAACGTGTTGATTTGCACGTAAAAAATCCTATATTGAAAAATGAATGATTGCATCATTCAAATTTAAAATAAACAATGCTGATTACGATTGATTGCGCAAATAGCAAAGTTTACTTCGCGAAAAGTAATAATGCTGTATGAATGTATTAGTTACTGCGGCTTCAAATAATACACAGATTTGTAGAAAAAAGTAGAATCTCTTGCATCAGCCCTTTCAGGTAAAACAATTTAATTTCTGAGTCATTATTTATTTTTTTTTTTTTAATAAAGTCATATGTTTTAAAGAATCCCGAGTATTCAGTTTACCAAAAACGTATGCTTGTTTTGAATTTGAACAACTTCTTTTGGAGAATTCCCAACTTTTAACAGTTTTCCAAGTTTCAAACTGTTCGTATAGAAGTTCACTGGTCCCTCTTTCTAGCAGTGGAGAAAGCAAAGCTTAGAACCAATTCCTGTTAGCAGAGACGAAATCGAAGTTTTCAAACCCTGTCAGTGATAAGTATCCAGCGTCCATGCGTCTTACTGGCGCTTCTGCTGCGATATCAACCCTCGCTTTGTTAAACATGTAATTCAATGCTAAAGAGGAAGTAGTTTGCAGTGCCGAAGGTTCACAGAATCACACAGAAATGTATTAGTTTGTTAAACCCAAAGCCATCAGTAGGAAAACTTGAGTACGTTTATTTTTTGTAGTTACAAACCGAAAAACATTCACCGAATTTGCATTTTGAAACAATAAATATATTTTTAAATATTTTAAAAATAATAAAACTTTAAGCAACCCAGCTGCAGTATTCAGCGCACTTTATTATTAAAAAAAAAATTTTTACATTTATTTGCTATTTTTAAAGGCTGTGTAGTAGCTTGCAAAGTCTTGCTAAATAAAGCGATAAACAATCAAACTGAGAGCAATTAATGCGGTAAAAGCAGGCGTGTATTTAATCATTCACGATCATTTCAATTTCCTCTACATAATTAAAATGGAAATGAAAATTGAAAATGATTTCACTCTCTTTGATTTTTATCTTTTATTTTTCATTCGTTACAAAGACTTATGGGTGCACTATAAATGTTTACGTAGCAACCTTGAAAATTCTTGAGTAATCATTTTTTTTTGGTCTATTTACATGACCTTCATACTTTCATTTGATGCACAAAATTAATTGCAAATATGTATGTATGTATGATATAGTGATATGTACATACAAATAAACATACATGCAAACATACAAACATACTCGTACATTAAACAAACATCTGAGAATGTAATTTGCTTGGGGGCATCCACGATTTCTAAAGCTGGCTATAAATATATGGTAAATGTAAATAACAAATATATGTTCTGTACTGTAAATTATGTACTCAGGTTGAACGAATAGTGCAATCATAGAGTACATGGCTTTCTTCTTCTAGTTACTATGACCATAAAGCGCTGCGTTTGGCCATATTAATTTATGAACAATATTTTCATTTTTATATTTCAAAGATTCAACGAGTTGAATTTTTGAACTGCTTATTTCTCATTGTAATTTATTGAGGCAACATTTTCACTCCCTAAATTTACACAAATTCCACATTTTGCTATAAATTTAGTTAATTGTATTTTCACTATCAATAAATCAATTTAGTAAAAATCTTTGGCTAACGAAACTCATTAAAATGATGGCTCATAAATTCATGTAAGTTGTTTTTACCAATTTTTTTTTTTTTTTTGTGAAAGAAAAATTAATAGCAAATGGTATAGCAAACGAAGCAGAAGTGGAAATGATATAAATGAAAACATCTCAACACTCAGCTGTAGGGAAGGTCAAATAACGGTTATGCATAAATGAAAGGCAAATATGTATGTACTATGTAGATTGTGGCACCCATAGAGGGCACCCTTTATGTGCATAAACATACATTCATACATACATACATACATACATATGTACGTAGGAGTACGTCAAAAACTTGCAGGCACGCTGCCAATTTTCTGCTAAATAAGAAAATAAAAAAAAAATAAAAAAAAAGAAGAAAGAAAGGCTAAATTCTGACGAAACCGAGTTTTTTATACCCTCGCGATATATTTTATAGGTACTTCCTGCGATATGCAACATTTTTTGTATTTTTAAAAATTACCGATATAAAACACGTGATCGTGAATATTGTCTGAGTATTAAAATTCCCTTATATGGGAGGTGAACGTGGTTTTGATCCGATTTCAGATATGTTCAAAGAATCGTTTTGTGATGTCAAGGACAATACGTGTACCAAAAATAAGTGGGCGTGGCACCGCCCATTTTTCAAAATTTCATAAAAATCCAGTTTCGCAGTTTAAAGGTGCTCTAGATATCAATTTTCACGCTCTTTGCTCCAATAGATACTGAAAAAACGAAGTTTTTGCATTTTTAAAAAATACCGTTATACGGGAGGTGGGCGTGGTAATTCACCGATCTAGACCAGGAGCAATATATGTACCAAATTTCATTGAGATCTCTCAATTTTTACTTAAGTTATTGGACGGACGGACGGACAGACAGTCATGGCTAAATCGATTACTTATTTCATTCTGATTATTTTGATATATGTATGTCTATATCTATCTCGATTATTTTTTGATGTTACAAACAACCGTTACGCGAACAAAGTTAATATGCCCTTGTGTACAAGTACGCTCGGGTATAAAAACGGATAAAAATTGCATGAGCAATAAATACAAGAAGCGCACATATAACAAAACGAAGCAGCATCAGTTTCGCGGCACAAAAGCAACAGCAACGACAACAAGCAGCAATAAAAGCAGCAATCTTTTAAAATGTAAACAAAGATCAAAGCGAATGCACTTATCTCAGCAATTTGCGCGCGAAAAAAATTTAATGACTTTGGCAATAATGATTTTCGTGCAAAATATGTATTTTTTAAGCTATTTGAAACGTTTTATTTTTATTTTATTTGCAGTCAAGTGCTAAAATATTTTTTCACAGCTTCCTTTTTTTTCTTCTTAAAAAAAAAAAAAAAACTCAACGTTTGTGCGTTTTTTATTGCTAATTTTCACACAGTTACAGACCGTGACGTCAGTAATAGCGAGACTGACAGCAGACGTATGAAAATTGCAATCAAAAGATGTGAAAATTCACATGATTTAGTAGAATGGATATAATAGAAGATGGTTCGAAGGTGATGCCAGTTCTACATTGATAAATTAAAATAAAAACGTGTTGGGGAAAAAATACTTTGATTACTCGCAAAAGCCAAACTCAGAGATATCAAGAAGCTCTTAGTTCATTTAAATATATACATATATACATATATACTTTATAGGAAATACTAAAAATCCTTTGATTTGCCTGCAGACATTATTTACTTACATAGATGGTGTATTCAAAAAAGTATTTATAACTTTCTCATTTTAATAATAATTTGTATTGAAATGAGATAAGCACGGTGACCTTAATTTATATATATATTGCGTCAATGGAGAGCACAAACAATAAAGTAGTTTTAAACATCGAGTTTAATTATTTATATTAAATTATTTTTACTAGAAAAAGAGACTGACAACCTTTGGTCAAACGTATTTTCATGAGTCAGTAGAATATTTTTCACAAACTAGTTATTATTTAGTAACCAATTCTGCTGAGCGTCTACGAAAGAAATTTCAAACATATGTACATACACTTAAAGTAAAGTATAATTTTTGTTACTCACCTTTAAAAAAAAACAAGCTCACTTGATTAAGTGAAATAAAATCTTACTCAAATTCACACAAAGTGAAAAGTGAAAGAGTAATTTAAAGAGTTTCAATAATTAATAAAAACACTTTGATCACCAGGCTCACAAAATAACACTCAGTTAAGAGTACTTTTGCGATCGTAAATAAAAGACTGAGCGTACTCTTTATAAGCAAGTAAAAAAATATCAAATGAGTGAAGAGCTATCGAAAAGCAAATGTGCATATGTATGAGTAAACAAATGTGAAAAACTGAACTCGTTTGTTCTGCACTCATTTAAAAATTCTCTAGTGCTATAAGTCTTATTATTAAACAAAAAAATTATTTCATCATTATGTAGCTGTTTCACTTTTTTTTTGTGTGCTTTCCAAGTAAATAAGTTTATCATTTTCAAGAAATTTAAAATTGTAGTGTTTAAACAAGTTTTGAGCAATTTATCGGCCAGCAAATCTCAGCTGTGCTGCTCTATTTATGTCAGCTGTGCCACTTATGCCTCTCAACGATATGTGTTTTTTTTTCTCATCGTAGTGTTTTCTACTCAAAGATCATTCGTACCAAAGCAGCGAAAATTTTGTACTTTTATCTCTGTAATGAGTATTTCAATTAAAATGGTACTCTTATCTCATTGAGTAAAACGCTCGGCTCATTAAATTGATACTAAAAGAGTAAATAACTAACAACGCACTCTTTCTTTTTATTTTAAGATACTCTCTGCTCAACTCGTTGAAATAACTCACGCTTTTTCTCAACATCCTCTCTACTCAAAATCGATATTTCTCAGTCTTCGCTGCAATCACTCTATCAGTCCCCTTTCCACCAGCCCAAATTATTCTTCTATTCACTATGATCTTGCAAGTTTTCTTTATTTCATGCAATACATACTGTTTTTACACTCAATTTGTGTGTGAGCGCGCGATTCTAGATTGAAGACTTTAGAACACGATCGCTACTCCCACAACACAAATTACAAACATATGCTTCCACAGAGTGGCAATACACTCAACCATTCATAGGCATAGGCCTATTTAAAACGACTTCAAATAAAAATGGAATTAAAAGATTTACAGGCAAAAAAGCCGCTAAAAAAAAACCAAACGAGCTATAAACTCGTGCACACGTAAACAGAAAAAAAAATTAAATGAAATAGACAGAGAAAAACAAATTTGTCTAGAGGCAAAAACTTGTTTATCTTACTGTCAGCTCCAACTTGTTTATAGATACATACATTGAAAGTAGATATGCACGGACGAAATAATGATATATGGGTAAACACATACATATGTACATACATATACATATGTACATATGTGTATATACATATATGTATGTGCGTGCATAAGCAATGTACGAAAAAAAGTAAATGCACACACACACACACACAAACAAATAAAGAATTAAAATTGACTACGTTAAAAAAATAGGAATATGATGGGCTCTTTCGTTGCGCAGTCACTTGCGCCCACCACTCCGCCAATATATAAATATACATAATTGTACTATATATTTATCTATTTGCATGCATCTTTTTCAATTTAAAAGTTTACTTATTAAATTTTTTTTTTTGTTTTGCTGCCCCTTTACTTTGTATTATACAAATTATTTTTTAGTATGCTTTTCTGATTTTTCACCATTTGCTTTTCGCTTGTTTTTGAAATTGTTTGCTTTTTTACTTTTGGGTCGTCCTTTGTAGGCCTTTCCAGTTACATATATGACAGCGATACTCATTTCTGTTATTTAGAGTTTTTATATGTATATGTATATATATTTTTTTCGTAATATTGCTTTTTGTCTCTTTTCGTTGTGACTTTTTTGTTTTACTTTTCCCAACGTTTTTTTTTTTTCATACTTGTTTACTTTGTTTGCTCCACAGCTGGTTTGGCTGGTTTCTTCGGCCTTTTGAAGTGTTTGCTTCATCACCGAATTACAAAGATACCTTTTTACATATGTAAATATGTACATATGTATATGTATGTATACATAAAAGCTGGAATACATACTTAATACATTCATATATTGAGCACAGTAATAGGTTTGCTCTTCTCCTGCCCTTACCACTTTCGCCCTGGCGAATTGGCGATCAGTCAACTGATCTTTTGACTTCTCTGCTTTGCTTGCTGTCTCTTTTCGAACGTTTTTTTTTTCTTTTTTTTTGTTGTTAGTTTGTCGAGTTTTTTCATTATAAACCGAAGCTACATACATACATTCATAAGTATTTGGATACAAGCCGGCTTCAACACTGACTTGTATACTCCATCGATCAGCGGCTACCGTGTTACCCACAACCGGCTCGGCATTTCAATAGGTAAAAAAAATGCCTATGAAAGCACTTATATTTACATACATATGTTATATATCTAATCGATAGTACCGTGTAGGACACAGAATTCAAAAAAATATCGTCACATACCCTCTAACGCAACATAAATACCACTCCGGATACTCTTCATAAATTTCGGTGTAATCTCTTCTTAATAACAACCAAAAATACTATATAAATTTTAGAAGGAGTTAATATGAAACGCATAAAAGTTCAAAAAATCCCAGCGCCGTTTCCACCAGGCCATAAACATGACCTAACCAGTTTTTGATCTTGAAACACATAATAACTGTTCGTGAGCTTTTTCAAGTTTTTGTTTTTAATGTTGAAGATACGAAGAACTTTAACTATGCCAGACAAGATATTTCCATTATAAAAAAAAAACTATAGTATCAAAATATATCGATTTTTGCAGATATTTAAGGCAATATGTGACCTCCAGAGGTTAGCTGCTATTTAGTTTATAATAATAATAATAATTCCAACGGTTTTTACCCTCCATACCCGCCCAACTGATGCGAGGGGCGCATCCGCATGACGCACGGATTTTGTTGAATGTCGAGACTCTGAAACTGAAACAGAATAAAAGTTCATCAGCTGATTTGAAATTTAAATTATTTTGGATAGTAAAAATTGTTTTAAAGAGTAATTGTGTATGTAATTCATCATCTATTGAGAGTACAAAGTAAAGAATAATATTATGTAAAAATGTGAGGCGGAAATATCAAAGCAAGGTTTCAGAAAACGTGTTCGGAATTGCCTGGAAATTCGGGAGGGAACGTTCCACTACATTTCGGTCAAAAGAGGTGGACTAGGTCAAGCCTACCAGTAACTTGATCAAAAATATTATGCCTAACATTTATCTGCGACTAGCAAGCGTAGGAAGGTTAACAAGTTTTGAACGACTAATATTGGGTGGCAGGTTATACTGGGAATTTCAGCGAAAATTTCTTAAAGCATAATGCAGAAATTGTTTAGTATAAAACTTTTTCACCACTGGTCTTAATAGTCGGTTTAAGTTCCTGAAATGGTGCAAACTGTATACAATAATAATTGAGTTTATACTTCAGTGGAAATAATAATTATTAATACCCTCAATTGGCTTCATTTTCCTACTGGTCAAAACGAGCATATTTTTTTTTCTCTAATTTAATTTCACGTGCTTTGTTTATCTTGGCTGCACGTACAATATGTACACACATTTTGCCTCAAGCAGAGTGTTTATTTTTTCATGTTTTTTGCTCGATTTGATCTTTACGATCGCATTTGCTTTTTGCTTCATTTTATTATCGATTCCATTTTGTTAAATTTTTTACCTTCCTATTGGCATTTCGGTTTTTATTCGTTTTTAGCGCACTTTTCTCATTTTCCGCTGGTTTGTTTTTCAGAAACATGCACACCTCCGCCCCTCTATAGATCAGGGGGTTGTGCACACACAGCTACACATTTATGTGCATACACACATACGCAAAGCATAGATGGTTGGACTGCGCGATGGGTCTCAGCTGTTTGTTTGTTGAGTAGTGATTTTGTTGTACAAATTCTGTTTTCTCTGTTTTTCGAAGTTTCTTCTTTTTTTTTATATCTGTGTCAACCGGTGATTGCGTGTGCGTGTGTGTATACTATTGTTGATTTTGTTATTTTTTTATTGTTTTTTTTTATGCACAAATGTTAATAGATATTGTGTTGATGTTTTTAAGTATGACTTTTGTAGCTGTTGTTGTGGAATATCTATCCATTTAATCTTTTTTTGCTTTTGGGATCGATATATGCTGCCCCATTAACCATTTCATTGTTTTTTTTTTTACATATTTGCTATTTTTTATATTTTTTACTCCGACTCTTTTGTTAACTCCTAAAAATCTTATTTTCCATCTTCTAAATATTTTTGTTTTTCTTTCAACCTTCGTTTGACGTGAACATTTTGATTACTTGCAGGCATTCAGATCGCTGTTGTTGATAACTTGGCTCATCTCTTGTGGTTGGCGAGTGTACAAGTTGATTTTGCAGCACAACGATGTATGGTTCTTGGGGCACCACCAATGCCACAAACAGACACTCGCTAACGAACATACATATATACATACATACATACACACATACCCATGTACCTTAGGAACCTGCACGCTTACTACTACATCATTCGTATAACCTTTCTGATCTTTGTTGTGCTCCCTCTGTTTCCTCTTCGATGCCTGTTCTTCAAAGTTCTACCAACGCTGCATACGCTCGAGGCAACAGCGCTGTGGACTCTTAGCGTAACTAATGTCGCCTTTCAACCTCTTGTCTGTTTTGATCTCTTAAATTTAATTTTTTTTTTTTTTTTTTAATTTTTCAGATTTCTGATACATTGCTTACACCTTCTTTCCGATTTGTGATACATTACAACCTTGGTGTATCGTCATTCGTGTCTCGTCGCTGTTGTTGTTAGTTTTACGGTCCAACTATTCGGTGATCGTTTCGCATGTGATGTATGATGAATTGCCGTAAAATAAATCATTTCACGGTTTATTTTAGATTCCAAAACAAAAAAATAAAAAATAAAAAAAAACCACCTACATACATGTTTACATGAAAATGGCTAAAAAGTATATGGAGAAGTATATAGAATTTTCCTAAGGCTTCATGCCGATCAGCTTTTTTTTCGAATTTTGCACATTTTTAATTTAGTTCTGGTTTTTTCGCGGCAAGGCTTTTGAACACAAATCAGTATTTTTTTCAGATTGTATTCTCATCTTATTTTGTTTGTGTCCGGCAGGGTGGAATGTTGGTGTTTTTTGAAACGATTTTCCGTCATCCCTTGTTAGGTTTGGTTTGGAGACAAAGCGGTTTCGGCCGCTTACCTTTGAGTAAAAGATGAAACTGTAATAAAACTCTAAATGGCCTGCTCTCTCGGAAGTTTTACACTTTTTTTGCCACAAAGAAGGGACATTCATATCATTCTTAGTGTTTGTTACTTCGAAGTTTTTTCAACGTGTCTTCATTTTTGAAAATCGACAATTTATGTACAGAACCCTAATATCTTAGTGCAAATACATATGTGAGGAGAAAATTGAGATCGCGGCTCAGCGCTCAGGTAAGCTGAATAAAACGCTAAGTTACCACATTGGAATAGAAATTTTATATTTGTATGGCAAGATAAGATTATAACTTAATTCAATTAAACGAGCTTAATTTAAAAAATAAAGTAATTTTTTTTCGGACGCACTTACCTTTTTACCTCGTCATTATTTCTTAACAAAATATGACATAGCCGTACATAATGGAAACTGTGTGAAAACCAAAATAAAGTCTTTCAGTCAAAACTGCGTGTTTTTCTATAAATATCATTAAATGTGAGTAGCTTAATCCATCGGGTAAGCTGAAATTGGATATGTACTCTTTGATTAGAATAGAAATGTGAACCTTGAGACTCACCAGACTCTTATGCTCATTAAGAGCTGAGAATGCTAGCGCTAACAAAGATCGCTCTAAGTTGGATTCACTTGCCTCATTTGCACCTAAGACAAGCTTGAAAGTTAACAAAAACAAAGTTAGAAATTTTTAGCACTCAGATGTGATTCATTCTGATTACAAGTAAATAGTAAGTAATAGCTTTACCTCCGAATTCAGTGAGCAGCCTCAGTCTCGAAAAGAGATAAAAGACTGGGAAAGGTCGGATGTTGTTTTAATATCAAATTGAAACAGAGCTAGGGCATGCCGCTTTCTACAAACAGTTTAGTAATTCCGACAATTTTGAAGGCATACCTCGTGAGTCTTTCCAGAATTTTGTGACCACGAGCAATGCTTACGAAGGATACGTTAAAGTAGGATGCGTCTTGCACTGTTTGCGTTGGAAACAAATGTATTTTTCAAGCAAAATGTTGAAACGCGTACATTTTGTTTACATTTAGAATTATCAAACTCGTCACGTTTGATATATCTATTTTGACGTGTGATGGTACCTGTTTAATATGCCTTGCTCTAGTCTCGAAATGAAGTCTCTTAATAGTGACCTGGTGATGAATGGGTCACAAAAAATTAAAATACAAACAAAAGAAAAAAAAAAAAAGGAAAAGCAATAATCTCTCGCTAATTTTGAGACTTGAGATGATACGAAGTTACTGAAATCGGGCATAAAGCAAATTTACACACCTTTTATCTTTGCAATTATTATTTATGTAAATGGTGCATTACGTGCTACATCCCATTAGACACTTGAGAATCGAAATATATGTGCAAGAGGCTACTCAAATTAAATTACATTTAATACATTACGTATGCCAAGACAGCTTTTGTTTTTCTATAATTGCCACAATTTTAGCATAAATTACGCATTCGCATAAATTATTTGCATTTCCGTTGTGGGTTGGTTCGTACTTGTTCCTCGTGCCTATGTAGTTTCTAGTCAACAATTTCTGCTGTTTATTCTTAATAAGTTTATGCGGCGATGAGGGACCCTCAGTTAGCCCAACTGTTTTGACTGTTCAATGTTTTGCTGGACGCTTGTTGCCCGCATCTGCATTTCAACATTTGCTATAATTGCCTAACAAGTGCCTAAATAAATATTATCTATTGCCAAAGCGTTTGTATGCGCCTGCGTCTTTGTCCTACACTTTGTGTTGTGCGACTTATTTTACACTTTTGCATGCAAATTAATTGGTTGCCATTACTGAATAAAATAACAAATTAACAAAGTGGCTAAATGGCAGATGTAGAAATACTACCGCAATGTACATACATACAAACACCCAATGATATACATAGATAAGTACTTTAACTAGGCATGCAATGCAAAATCTGCTTAAGCAGGCAATTCACGTACAAAGTTGGTAGCTGCTGGCTTTGAGCCGTTGTCAGGCCACTGCAAAATTACATTCAAGCACACATATATATATGTATGTATATGTATGTACATACGAGTACGTTTTTTTTTTTACTAGAGGTGGCACAAAGCATTGAAAGCCGGAGTGTGGGACTTGCCTTTCGGCTCACCGCACTAAAAACCCACCCCTGCTCTGTTTCCCTCGCTCCGTGGAACTACCATTAGGTATTATTCCGCGTAACGCAGTTTTGTAAGAATTTTGTTCGCCATATTGCTAATGGCGGACCAATTTGCTTTTGGCTCAAGCATAGTATCTATTAGGTTTTCGAAAATGAGTGGTTTCCCCACCCTCATTGCAAACCGCGGATAAACGAAAAAACAATATTCGGCGTCTTCAACAATTTGATTTGCACAGAAGGTGCTGTAAGGGTCATCTTCGTGTTTAAACCTATGCAAATAAGACTTGAAACAACCATGGCCCGTAATAATTTGGGTTAGGTGGAAGTCAACTTTGCCGTGTCGCCTAACTAGACATTTATCTAAACTGGGAATCAACCTAAAGGTCCAGCGTCCTTTATCTGCTGCACTCCACCGCGTCTGCCAACTCTGCAAGCAACTCTGCCTCACCGCTTGACGTCTGACCTTATTTGTCGAGGGTATCACAACATCTTTCGCCAGCATCTCTATTGAACAAAGCCCGGCCACTAACAGCGCTGCTTCTTCCGACGTTCTTCTGAACGCGCTACACACCCTGATCACACAGGTCAACCTAGCGTCGAACGTTTTGCCTAAACAGGAGTACAGGTTTCGAGACGATTTCATGTCCCCCAACTTTTATTTTAATGACTTCATGAGCTTTTCTGCTACTTATTAAAACTGCCTCAGTTTTTTGTTGGGCTACCTGGAGGCCAGCATCCTCCAACCATGTTTTAACTCGCTTAATTGTTAGGTTTGGTCTTTGTTTCACATCTTTTAAGTGCTTGGTTATGATTATTAGAGCTATTTGATTCGCAAAACCAATAATTTTCGCATCCTCTGGTATTTTCAAACGCAGAATGCAATCATACATTATATTCCACAGTAGTGGACCCAGAACAGATCCTTGTGGTACTCCTCCGGAAATATTGCATTGTTTGGTGCCTTCGTCTGTTTCATAAATAAGTACTCTATCTTCTACGAGTACGTATTCATATTCATAGAAGTGCGCATTTATTTAGCATTAAGCAGCTGTATTCGCGCTGTTCTCAGCCAGCAAGTGCGTGCGCTGCGCGTCCAGCCTTTGGATGACGTGGACGCCCGCATCCTGCATGCCTGCTCCGCACACATACATATGTACGAGTACTTACCTACATACATACATACCCACATATAAGAATGTATGTATATATTGGCTTTTTTTTTTTTTTTTTTTTTTTTGTTATCTAATTTTCCACAATTTGCCGCATTTATGTAGAATTATTTGTTTTCGACGTAAATTAACAGCAACAGTGTAGTCAATTACTTACTTTCTTGAGTACTCGTAATGAAATTCATTACGCAGCTTTTCAACTATTTACACATCGCTTTATGAGTACTCTGTTTTTCTGGCTAAAACATTCATATAAGAGTAGGTACGCACAAGCATTCTACTCCCATTCTACCCGTTGGCGGAGTAAACAATTGCTTTCTGTTGCTGTTGCGCCAGAGTGTTTGTTGAGGCGTGTTAATACTCTACTTTGTTTGTTTGCTTAAATTATTGTGGAATTAATTAGATTTTTCCCTATTTTCCTTTGACAGCTGACTGGACATTATTGCCCACTAATATTCCCTCCTCCTCCTCCTGCTCCTCCTCCTCCTCCTCACCCTTCAACTCTTACTCCTTCTACTCAACCCATGCATCACGAAAAAAGCTCGCACAGCGTTTTATTAATTAGTTGGCCGCATTCGAAGACGCAATTGTGGCAGCTTTCTGTGCGACCGAAAGCAAATCATAATAAGTTAAATGCTGGTTGATTTTGTTTGTTAATTTGTTGTTTCTCTTTCTGATTTACTGCGATTCAAGTATATACAAGTTGGCGGGAAACTTTGTAATAAATAGGAGAAATGTTTCTGCAGAAAGATGCGTGGTCTTAGATGGAGTGTTATGGCGTCATTAGAGCGCATGTAGCGAATCTTAAAGGACAACTTCCAAGTGTTTTCAATTGCATACTTTTTTCCTTAATGATATTCCCTAACCCATTACCACTGGTGGAAGTAATGTAGCTTTAGCAGTTCCATCCAATCTCACTCGCTCACTCGCTCGATTTTCACCAAGTCGACAAAGTAAATTCAAAATTGATCGGTGTTAATTTCTTCCAGGTTAGCTGAAGACTCAAATGTGCCGAATTGCAAAATTACGACCCAGTTTTTCAACACTGCATACATTTTTGCAATTAGCAATCAAAGAAAAAACATAAAATATTGTACCTACGAAAATGACATATAGACTTTGGTATTTTCCCCTTTCCAAGCAATAAAACTTATAAGCAATTACTTGACTTCCTGCGGTTTTCAGAATTCATAAATTTCTATTCAACAAAAGTGCTTGCCACAAACGTTTCATTTCCGTAGCAGAAGCGGCAGCACTAGAGGCAAAGCAAATAATTAACAACCGCTCACTTTGAGGCATCACCGGGCATACATACATAGTTGGAAATGGAAGATTCGGAAGTACATACGTTAGCTGGCAAAGCATTTTTTTTATTCTTTTTTTTTGCTCAAATCTCACGGCAAACCGAAATGACTGCATAGGTGAGCAGGAATGCGTGTGTGTGTGCAGTTGCAATTACTTCGATGACAATGCAGCAGCATTCCAGTTCCCATTGCAAGCATACAAATGCTCTGTCTCTCTCTCAAAGGTAGTATAAAGCCACTACGATCCATTTGCTGCGGATGCACAGCATGGCATGCGTGCGTCCCGGGCGCTTTGATTTAATTACTTACATCCGGAGCGGAGTGTGCGCTTGTTTAGCTTTTACTCGTTGCGTTCATCTGTGTTCACATCTTTTGTTTGCTTTTCCACAGACAACAACAAGAGCAACATAAAGTGCAAAAAATCTGCACTCTCCCTAGCAAAGGTTGGCACACATGCTGCCACCCCTTCTTTGTTTGAATTTTCTGACTTTCTGTTTATTGTGATTTTTTTTTTGTTTTTTTTTTGCATAGCCATCGCCTCCTGCCTTGCATGTCCCAGCCGTTTGTAAATATTTCAATATTTCCCAATAAACCACAACACAAAAGCCTATTTCGCACAACCCCCTGCAGCACTTCACATCCATCCAACAATTCATGTGTACATCCCTCAGCCGTGCTCGCCAAATCGGGCAAATGTCGCCCAGCATTGTGTCCTTCGATTATTGTATGTATTTTTCTATGCTACACGCCACAATATTGCTTGGGTATTGTCCTTTTACAATTATCCTTTTTGTCGATTGAGAACTCTTTGCTGCACAGCAAAAAATTCAAATAATTTTGTCCTTTAACAATTTGCAAAAACTGTATGCGATTTTTTTTTTTCCAACTCTGCACTAAAACTTGCTAACATACCTTCATACTTAAGGCATACTCAAATGCGTGCGGCCACTCGTCCATGTCGATATTATCCGGTTGGCCTATCTCCTATCGTTTTCATCTCTTTGTAGCTTTGTGTGTCAGCTTTGTTGCCTTGGTAAGATAAGAGATTTTTTTGTTTTTGCATTTTTGCAATAAATTCTTTGCTTTTCCTTTGCTTTAAACTCTTCGTTGATTTGCTGCTTTCTTTTTCATGCCTTGCATATCGCCATTATACTCGTAGGTCTTTGCGTTTGCTTTGCTGTGGCATTGGCGATATCATCAGTATTCAATCAACTACGCAAGCGCCACAATTTTCCAATATTTGGTTTCGAAATCAAAGGAATGGCGATTTTAATGCAATACATGCAAGCATGCATGTGTACGAGTTCAAAGGATTCCTTTCGCCTTCTCGTTAGTGCGGCTAATAGGCTTTTGCCATTCGAGTATTTGTATGAATGTGCTGAAAAGCACACGCAAATCCAAGAAGCATGTAGAAAATCCACAAGCTTTCAACAAATACATGTTAAAAAAGGAAAAAGGTTTTAATCCAAATCTTAAGCAAAAAGTCCTTATACGCATGTATAACAATTCTCTTACTTATTATCTAATCTAGTGTAAATCAATTTCTTCATCATTTTCTTATTAGCTCGAGACACAGAAGTTGCGTACAATTATTCGTTCCTAGAAAAAGCTCTTTCAGTTGACGATCGTTGAAAGCCTAGCGAGATCTAGTCTGTTGCAACTCACTTAATACTAAAAAAAGGGAACAATTGGAAGGTTTTTTAGCAGTGCCGGGCTGGAAATATTAATTTCTGAGAACTGTAAGCCTCATGAAGAGCGGGCCATGATATTTCAGCTACACCCTCCTCTACGAGTGTCTGCAAAAGACATGGCTGCAAAAGGTAGTTCACAGGATATGGAAATACAACTACAACCTAGCTAGTTTTGGGCATGCGGTGATATTGGGTAAGTTTAAAAGGGTCAAGTTGACTTGCAGATAAGATGAACGTGTCGCTTCCAAACGACTGCCGCATGTTTAGGCAGAGATCTCTGATATAAAGAAAATAGCTAAACTCCTTGGAACGCAACATTATTCGCTGATATCCCGACTTATCTTAATAATAGAAAAAGGTTTTTCCAATAGCGGTCAACCCTCGGCAGGCAATGGCAAACCTCCGAGGGTATTTCTGCCATGAAAAAGCTTCTCATAAAATACATCTGCCGTTCGGAGTCGGCACAAAACTGTAGGTCCCTCCATTTGTGGTATAATATAAAGACGCACACCACAAATGGTAGGAGAAGCTCGGCCAAACACTGAGCTATATAGTGTACGCGCCAAAATTATATATTTTATTATTATATAATCCCGGCTGCACTTCAGGCAAAAGGATTCTTAGTGATGGAATCGAGAATTGGGAAGAATGCATCAACTTTACCTGCAAACGCGAGCATAACAAAATCGGAAATCCGCGGCTCAAATATAAGACACTACGGCGTTTAAAGCTACGCTGCAAAAACTGAGTTTTGTTTGTTTTAAGTATAATTTTATTAGAGCTGTCTAACAGGCGTAAAAATAGTAATGTGTTAAAAAAAAATGTAAAAGATGCCTAAAAACATTACTAAAGCGCCGCAACTTAGTTATAAAAAAATTAGGATCTCCATACATGAATGTATGATTAATTAGTAATTCATGCATTTTGTATTAATCGGTGTCTTTAAAAGGTCTTTGTATACAAAAAGATAACATAAATCGAGTATGACTAAAGCTAAAATTATGGCAATTATGGCATTTTAAGAGGCTGTCCGTTAGTAGCTATTAAATAATCCGAATGATTGCATTTAAACAAAGGCACAAAGCAACACAAAAACGTAGCACTGTTTTCTAGAGCAACTAATTACATTTTCGTTAAGCCGCTTAAAATAAAATCTGTCCTACCGTTCCGTGTGACTATAATATAATCAATACGATTTTATTTTTTATTTTAGTGTCCATTTCGTTACTGATGAGAGCATCAGTTGGCGGCATAATCAGCTGCGTCCATTGAATGCCTGCCTGCTGTCCATTTTTATGGGCGAACGCACACATATCGGCAACTAATAAGAATTGGTAATTAGTAATTGAGAGTCAGCCAGCCGACAGAAAGCAGGGCGGGCAGGCATGCAGGCAGGCCGACGATCAGACAGCCCAACGCATAGACATTACAATTTCGATTCAATGAAGTGGCAATTAAAACGTTTTCAATGCAGCAGCCAACACATGCGACCAAATGTGGTGGACAATAAGACGAGCCTATATACACATACATATATGTATATGTGCAAATGTATTCGAGTTAGTGGCAGAGTCACATAGTCAGCTGAATACTCACTTACTAAATAGGCAACCGCAAACGCTGGCTGGTAAGCTGCACAGGCAAACTATTTTAAAGCCAATCATTGGCATTGCCACAAATTGAAATATGTGGTTATCGGTTCAAATTGCATTGCCACAGCGGCCAGCTAGCGGGCATCGAGCTTCGAGCATAGCACACGGACTGCGGCAATTGGAGTACAAGTAACTAAACACATTATTATGCTTATCCGAGTTGGTGGAGCGATGGCGGCCTTAGCACATACTTACGAGTACATACATAAGTATGTACATATGTAGGTGGTAAACATACACTAAAGCTCGAAGTACAATTGTATTAATTTTATGCTGCTAACCTATCATTTGCTAATAATGAAATATGAACGTACTGGTGTGTGGCAGGCAGAAACAGGCCTATTTAATATTCACCTATGTACATTGTAGGTTGTGCAAAGTATTTTCGTTTAATTGCTGCAATTAAACGCACAACTCTCGCCGAACTTTTGGTAGCGCATTCACGAATTCTTCGCATTAAAATATGTTAAGCAATTTTTTTTTACTTGCACGCGATTTAGCTTCTTGCCACCTGCAGAGCGCGCAGATGGAGCCACTTTTACTTTCACTACGCCACTTCAATTGAGCTGCTGACGTATGTACGAGTATGTATTCCGTTCCGTCACTCCTCACTGTCACACTGTCTTGCAGACTTCGCATACATACATACATTCTTTCATTTTTGCCATATTTTAACGAAATCATAAAATTTTTCTACATACTCGTAAATGCCACGCCAACAGCCCGAACAGGAGCAGGAGCAATAGCAGCAGCCGCTACAAGTACTTGAAGTAATTCCAATACGCTCAAGAACACAATTACCAAGGGCACTTGCCGGTATTCGCTTGGTTGAAATTGATGACACAATGGCTCAATAAAATGCTCGATGAATGGCTCCACAGAATTTTTCTATGTAACAGCAGCTGCCGCCTCGTAAATATCACACTCACACATACTGCTGCATACGAGTATATACACATGCACCCAGGCGTTTACACCCACCGTGCAGTTAATGACAGTTTGTGCGTGCGTGTCGCTGCATAAAAATCCACTGAAATAGTGAAAACATAAAAGTGAATGCGTCGATTATATATTATACAAATGTTTTTATATATTTATGCGGCAACAAATGAACGAAAAGATGTCAAACTGTCAACGAGAGACGATAATGATAATTTTTTATGTGGCGCTGATAAAAGATACTTAGGAAACCCGACCCATGCAATGAAATTCAAAAGAATATTTCGCCGAGTTTCTATGTAAGATTTAGCTCCAAAGTTTAGTGGCAGAGAATTTTCGAGTATGCAGTCGCAAAGAAATATATTTAGACAAGTAGACAAAAAAACAATGTCCATTAGAAAAGAATTTTATTCAGAAGAGAATATTTACAAGTCCAATCAATCACATCTTTCCCACCACAGTCGGGTCAACGTTGCTGCAACGTAACAGCAGTAGTATTCGTTCCTTAGTAACTCCTTTCGAAGTATTTTCAACGGATTACTCAGATATGTAACATTCGTGTACAAAATATTGAAATGCTTGAAATGACCAGTGAGCTGTGAGGGACGATGAGGAAATAAAAAATCGCTAGTCTAATAGTTAAGTGTACAGCATGATGCTTCAAGAAATGCATACGTTATAGGGACTTCAATTCAAGCATTTAGGAAATCTGCGCAACTTTACTGAATATCCTTTACCAGCAAACGAATTCAGGAGCGCTCTCATGTTGAACAGAAACCAAAGATCATCATTGAGCCTAAAAATCATGGACCATACTTAACAGAGAAGTTTTCCAGAGGACTTTTCTAAGCAAGAACTGTGTGATTTTATAAATAATAAAAAGCGGGCTATCTAATTATTTGGTTTAAAAATTTCTCTAAATACTTGTTCATATTATTTTATAAACCCTTATTCAGCTGTGTACATACATACATAAGTAAGTATTCTTTAAAAAGTTCAATGACAGCAAAAGAGTATTCATAGTACTTCTGCATTTCTGAAATTTGTTTGCCTTTTTGGTAATTAACTATAAACGACACAAATCGAATGACCAATTTCCAAAACGAATTTAAATACACTTCAAATTACTGTTTGGTAATTATCGAAAGCTGCAAGCGTCGTAAAGTGCAGAGTAACAAAAAGTATCTACTGAAAAGCAATAAAAAATCACATCAAGAAAAAAAAAAATATTATGAGACAATAACTTTTCTGATTTTTAGCTAAAAGCGTCGAATGTCTTTTGGAATGCAATTAAAGCATAAAACGTGAGCAAGTTTCGTAATTAGAAACAAACATTTGCAAGAAATTGACTGCTCGAATTTATAAATTGAATGAATGAAAATTGCGTTGAATCGTAAAAACAAACGAAACAACAAAAAAAATAAAAAAAAGGGGCTAGTGTGTTGAAATAATTGAGAAGAAACAAAAAACTGCAAGCGATTTCAGAGCATAAAATTTTATAACGAAATTAAATCACCAGCTGACCACTTCCGGGCGCTCCACCCAATTGTAAGCACTTCGGGCGGTGGGCGATGGGCGGGCAATCGCGTTTAATATTTCTGCTGATAAATATGCGCAGCCAACAAGCAACATTTAAAATTGCTGACGAAAAATTACGGACCATAATGAAAATCAGCGCCAAAATGCAAATAAAATTTTACGATGTAATTTTTCAAGTGTTGCAAATGAAGTAATGAACTGGTTGAACATTTGAGTGGTTGAATGGTGAAGTGGTTGCTCGGTTGAATGGCTGAGTGGTCAAAACAGTTATCAGCTGCATGCTCGTAGACCCCAAACTCCGTTGATATGCGCGAGATAAAAGCATTTTGTTGGGCAGTTGGACATTCAGCATTTTTATTATACGCCTGCCGCCGCCCTTTTATTCATTTTATTTTATGTTTATTTTTTTTTTTTCGCTTGCATTTTTATTATTTTTGTGCGCATAGTAATGCCATTTGCTAATGTACATACATACATACATATATTCACTCAAATGCATGTGAGTTTTAGATTTTTACGCCTCTTCGGTTAGATTGAAATTTTTATGAATAATTCTAAATTATGTCAATTTCATTATGTTTATTTTTTTATAGCATTTCCAAATGCCTTAATTTATTGCATTTGTTTTTGCTGTAGCTGTTTATTTTGTAAATATGTATTTTGGTGAATATGGCTTTATGTCAAGCATTTAGAAAATTAAATCCAAGACTTAGAAAAATGTATGCGACACTAACGGTACCTGCTGCTGGAGCACAATATTTCGAATCAAACATTAGGACCTAAACAGCAGTTGTTGTTACACGTGCGAGTAGGATTCGTAGATCCCATATACCAACCGTGTGCACAATTTTTTAAATTTAATTATTCTAGCAACATAGCAAAACCTGTTTGTACTTTTCGAATTCATTAAAATTTCTAATTTGAAGGAAAGTCCTAGTTAATATTTTACAATTTTATTGAGCGCGAGACCAGTTTATGGAAGATTTTTATTTGGAAAAAACAACAACAGTTTTTAATGGTAGAAGTTATAGTACTATTTCGGAAATCACCACATTTCCTCATCAGACTTCTTTTTATTAAATTAATTAAATTTATTTTTCTCCCACTTAACCACTTCTCCCTGGCTTTGAACCCGGCAGCTCGGAGTTGCAGAGCCAATACGCTACATGAAGTCTAATGAGGAAATGTGGTGAATTCCGAAATAGTACTATAACTTCTACCATTAAAAACTGTTGGTGTTTTTTTACAAAAATCTTCCACTAAATGGCCTTGAGCTCAATAAAATTGTAAAATATTAACATTTCCTAGGCCAACAGAAAAATAAACAGAAAGTCCTAGTTATTTATTTTCCCTGAGCAATGTGTTGAATTTCATAGAACTTCTAAATTTTAAACACATTATAACTTTGTTTTTGTTGGTGAGATAGCACTGCGACCTTAAGGTCTATTGGATTAAAGAATTTACTTTAGTACAATCTCCGAGATAAGTCTTAGTATGGAACCCAAGTATCTGGAAGTTATCCCATCACCCGTAACCAGATATTCCCCTAGACATTTTGGGCGTTTGTGCATCAATGCGGGGCACTTCTCCAGGACGTGTTTGGAAGATTATTTCTCTTTCCTGCAGAAACTGCAACGTTCCTGCGAATATATTCCCAGTTTATTTAGGTGATAATTCAGCCTACAGTTTTCTGTAAGGATTCCTGTGATCATTCTCAAGTGGTTTTTTGGCAAGCCCATGCATTCTCTGAATCTTTTTTGGTTGTAGCTACCCAGAAGGGATTTGAAGTGCTCCAGACCGGGCAGATTGTGCCAGTGTGATTTACTGAGGGCTTCCTCCTCTTCCCTCGTTGAAGCTGATAATGCCCATTTCCCTAATCCTGAGAAGTGTTCGGGACCTATAAATGTAGTTGATGCCGCCTTTTTTGCGAGCATGTCCGCCATATCATTTCCAAAGATACCAGCGGGACCTGGTATCCAAAGAACCCAGGCACGGTTAGTAAGAACAAGTGTGTTCAGCTTATCAAGACACTCCATTACCAGTTTTGAGGTTACCTGGTAAGATTTGAGGGCCTTGATGGCTGCTTGGCTGTCCGAGAGAATAGCAATATTCCGTCCCAGGTAGTTACGCTGGAGGTTAAACACCGCGCACCTTTCTATAGCATAAATTTCTGCTTGAACAATGGACATCTGTGTCCCCATCGATTTCGAGCGGTTAGCGAGCCGTCCGTGTACCAGGTAATCATGTGTTGGTTTATCTTGTAGGTTTCCGAAACCCACCCAACTTGTTTTGTTGCTCAGTTCAGTTTTCCATCTTTTTGTGAGACTTAACTCTGGTTTCATGGTATCTCTCGGTATAGCTACTTCGGAATATCGTTCAGTTCGAGTGTTAAGCTTCATCCGACTGAACCCCTCAGTCCTGATTTTGGTACGGGTCATCCTTAGGATGGACCTCTTCGCTTACATTTGAATATGTAGATGAAGAGGTGGTAGTTCTAGTAAGACTTGCAGCGCTGCCGTTGGGCAGGTTCTCATAGCCCTTGTTATGCTGACGGAAGCCAGCATTTGCAGTTTGCTTAGAGTTTTAATGGCACCTTGCTGGTGTGTTCTATTTACCCAGACAACAGCCGCATAAATGATTGTGGGTCGTACAATGGCCGTGTACATCCATCTGAGTATTTTTTGGGAGCAGCCCCAATTTTCCCAGCCATGGATTTACATGCCATAAATATTCTTACAGCTTTCTTCTTCCCTTCTTCCATGTGGTGTTTCCACAGCAGTCTTTGATCTAGTATTACCCCTAGAAATGTTACATCCTTCTGGTATTCTATGTTTATTCCGTCAAGATGAATCTGCTTAAGGCCATCAATTTTATGTTTGTTGTGAATGACACCACAGTGGCTTTGGACGAATTGATTCCTAGTCCAACAGGCCCACTTGTATAAAGAAAAGAATTAAATTAATGCTACCAAACCCACTTTGTAAGTTTAATTTGTGTAAAAATTAATTGAAAATTACTTATCTGCGTGAATGAGTACACTTTTGATAAAAAAAAGGATGAAATGCATACTAAAGTGGAGTAAATCGATTATATCTATTACAAAACTTTTCTAAGGGCATCTTTAAAAGAGTTTTAATACATTTTTAAAATAAACTAATAAATACAGCATTATTTAAATGCTTTTTGTAGAAAATTACATACTCGTACATACATGTAACTCTTTACAAAACGGAAATATGAATTTAAAGCATTTTTTTTTTAAAGCACTTTTCCCCTAAACAAATCAAACCACTCACTCTAATATACATACATGCATACATATGTATGAATATATGTCTATGTACATCTGCACAATTAAAACTTTCTGTATACACTTATGCATTTCATGCTCCACACCCCTAAATTCAATGTCACATGAATGCCCTTGAAATGCAAATAAGTTTAAATACAAAGGCCTCTGGCGGCGGCGGTCGGTATGAAACTGAAGCGGCAAAGTGAGTGAATTTACAAAAGGCGAGCATTTATTTCTCCCTCCTGCATGTGTACATGTAGATATGTACATACGTATGTATGTTTGTAGCTGCTGATGCTTTTTTCCAAATATTGACCTTGAAAATCGATGGCTAAATTAAATTCAATGCCAAGGGCTGTCAGCTTGCTTGCATACAAGTGCTTGTACATACATACATACACACACATATAAATATCCATACGCTCATCAGAACAAATGTATATTTATGGTATGTATGTATGTATGTATTTGTTTGCTTTAAGTGTACATATGTATGTATGTAAAAGTTCACCTATACCTTCAAACATGTGTACGTGAGTGAGTGCATGCTTTTAGGGGGGACGCAGGCCTTTATTGAAACACTTTTACTTTCCAACTGTGTGTGAGAACTACGACAAATTCTTGCAACTGCTGGCAGTCGTCGTCACATGTTTATATATCGACATACATGCGTACACTCTAAATCTACATATGTACATAAATACTTTATATAGTTATGTATTTTTACAGGGAACTAAAGGCAAGCAGAAAAGACCGGCGTCCATGCAGTCTATGTTAAAACCAAATTATATAAATTAGTCATGTGAGATATTGTGTGGGAATACAATTTTTCGACCGGGGGTTGGCTTACACTTGAGGGCAGTCGCATACAAAAATACATGCAGACACACGTACATACATTGCACACACGTACGTTCGTACATATTAGGGATATCAATTTTGGGCATTTTATTGATCCCGGGATTTTCGAGATCAGAAAACAAAATCACGGGACAATCCCGGGATCCCGAATTTCACGTATAATTTATACTTCAAGTACCAATATACATATTACAGAAGCAAATGCACTTGCATAAATACAATTATTTTTAATCACTGAGACCAATATTAAATTTTAAAAAGAGTAAAAAAAGAAACTTGGAAGAACTTAAATGCCTCACCCATTCCATTTTGAGCGAGGCAGAAATATTCGATATACTGCACCTAAATTTGTTGCATTTAAAATATGCAGTGGAGAAGCACTGCTGCGCCTTAACACTTGTTGGTTGGATTGTCGACCAAAAATTTAATTGCTCCCTGTTGGACATAGCCTCATTACAAAACTATCAATTTCTTTCCAAGCCTTCTAATAAATTTTATTCATTTCGATTAATGAACAATTGCAAGCTGCTTGTTTAAACTTTTACGCAATTTATCTTTCAGACTTTCTACTTTATCCAGTTCAAGCAAATCGTCGTTAGTTCTATTAACATCGCTTTTGTAGTAAGGTTCATTTTATGTTAGACAAGGATATTCTCCAGCTAATTTATAATGGCAAGGGCAAAACGAATTATAGGGAGTTCACAAGCCGAGTTATTTGTCGTATTGTGTTATAGTAATACAACAGTTGTTGACTTGTTGTTTTTGTTACTCATGTGAAATTTTCTTATTTCAATATAACTCTGAAAGGTATTTTTATTCGATCGGCTCTTTCTGTTTTAAATCATTTTGTTTGAAAAATTGTAAATTAAAGTGAAATGAAATTGTGCGTCTACATATTTTTAAGAAACCGACCTCTCATATTTATTACAAACGGTTTATTGCTAATGAATTGTCTGAATACCACATACAAGAGTAAACAAAATCGCACAGTGCATCCATACGTTCCACTATTATTTTAATAGCAGACTATAGAAATACGACAAATAACACTGATTGTGAACTCTCTAAAGGCTTAGTTTTGCCCTTGAAAGGTAAATTTTTGATGATACAAAATTTTAAAAATAAATAGCTATTAAATTCACTGTTGTCTGCAATTTCGCGATTTTATTAGACTTATTCCGGGATATTCGGGAGTTAAAAAAGGCCGGGACCCCTGAATTCGGGATCTCGGGATTGACATGCCTAGTACATATGTATGAGCCTAATTTAAAACGTATTTAAATACAAAAACTATGTACTCGTACAAAGAGTTATTGGAAAGGGCTGCATATAACAGCGTTGAAATTTGTATTGCCTTTCAATCGAAATACTAGTTTATTCTGCAACACAAACCATGTGAACCAAAGTTTTAAAGTCTCAAGAAAATTAATGAAAAAAGCATCAAAATTTTAAACTTATCTCTTAAAAAAAATATAGACTATTAAATTTGCAGTTTTTTAGTACTTAAAGCGCTGAGATTGAGTGGTTACATATTACCTTTGATTTTTGTGAATTTTTTTAATTATTTTGCTACGTAGTTTTTTTTTTTAATTAATAGCATGCGTTTCAAGTACCAAAAGTTCCACTAATTATTTATATATGAATACCAGAATATTTTATCACGATTTTTCTTCAATCAGATGAATGCTTTTTTTCTTCTTTTTAAATACTCGTAATAAAAACAAAACCGAATTAAGACAAAAATCGTAATTTTTTGTGCACTTGAAATTTGCGTGTTTTGCTCGGTTGGATTTTCAGTCCAACATTGGCTAATCGCGCTTCGGTGCGGCTTCTGCATCAAAAAGTGAGGTTCGGTAGTTCTCTAATTATAATGTAAGCCTGACAGTTAACTAAACCACACAGATATTCCAAATTCTTCTTAATAATCGTGCTAAAATGGTTTTCTGTTTCATACTAAAATATGAATATTAAAATAAAAATATTCCAAAGAGTTGGAGGAAACGTTCACGCTCTATTAAATTATAGTAATTGAAGAAGATGCTGCATTAAGAGCTGCCAGCAGATTTGTTAGTGCCTAGATCGGCTTGACGCTGTGCATTAATTTAATATTTTTTAAATACGATCTGAGCAATTCCAAAAACTGAACAACGTGAACCAAAAAATACATTTTAAATTAGAATTTGACGTCGTAAAAGAGTATATTTCACGGTGACATAATAAAATATTGAAACGCTAACTTTATGTTCTGTCAGGGGTTTTTGCGAACCAACAGAAATCTCTTAGTGAATGGTTAAAAGCGAAAGTAATTTTTTTATAGCAACACCAGAAAGGGAACGAAAATAGAAGCGCATACATATTTCTGATTCAAGCAAATCGGGGGTATGGCAAAATCATAAAATCACTTTGATTGCTGACAGGCGTTTCGTGCTGCAGTAGCTTAATCTTCACTGCTACGTATATGTCAAGACAAGCGTTGTAGCACTGCCGCAGGCCAAATTTATGACGCCAACAACAAAAGTGGCTGCATAAATGTGTAATTAAATCCACAACAAGGGTTGATAGCAACAACGACAACGCAATCAACACCCCCGAAATGATAAGCAAGAGCAGGAATCTAAAGCCGATTTACACAGAAATGCTGATATTTATGTGCAAGCATATCTCTGTATATACTCGTACTTGCCATCACACACACTTTAGTTAATGATGAGGAGGATAATGTGCGTTGCATGTCACTTCCTGCAGTGACGATGTGTGTCTAAGCAATCAAAAAATAGATGTATGTATGTACAAACGCGACTGCCACCCTTTTGGCTGTATGAAGAAAGTTGATATTTGCAAACTCCACGAAGGCAACAATAAAGTGTACGCCATCAAAGCAGCAATTCGCCACGTCATCGCCCATAAAGCAGCGCCGACAAAAACGACGACAAGGACTATTCATGTACATATATGTATGTATGTATTTAAGTGCATGGAAAGGAAAGAAGACGATGTGCCTGCCACACGGGCATTTCCGCCGCAATGCCACATGCTGCACGCACCAGCCAGCCAAGGCATATAGACGAGTGTTGAGGTAGATGAGCATGACTGCAATTGCGGCACATGCGGCATAGCAACTGTCAAAGCAAGCGAACGAGCAATCAAAGAGACATACTCATAGAGCACCGACGCGACGCCGACACACGCGATAAATCATAACAAAGCGGCATCATTGAAACGGCCAAATATGTAGTTGCGCGGCAGCGTCAAGGCAATTGGAGGCGAAAGGAAAATCATTGCTGCAATTTTAAGCAGCAACGTCGCGCCACTAGCACTTGGCAACAAGCAAACAAACAAGTGATTGACTGTATAAATGAATGAATAACTGAAGGAGCGAGCGAGCGAATGAGCGTTCGAGTGAGTCATGCATTTACATATTTGCTTAGACGAAAGTCAGCTAGTCGGTACATTCTAAGCGCGCGTTAATTTCCCATTTCCCAACAGACTTACTAAATGTGCTGCAAATATGCTAGAGCGTATGCTACAAGGCTTTATCTATGTATGTACTCGCCCACCACACATCACACATCATTCACTTTCAGCTGTAACATTTAGCGCTACATGCAACACGCATCAGTTCACAATGACTGCGCTTGTTTCTAGATTCTGGAAACATATTGTAAATATGTGCATTTGTGCCTGTGACTTGGAAATTCAAAGGTTCTCGCTAAACCTTTTCAATTGCAATACTCGTGCTGCCTGTTTTACAGCGGAAATTTCCGGATTTTGATTTTTTTTTTACTTTTCGTCTGAGTTTCCAGGTGGAAGTGTCTAATTGTTGACTTTTGTAATGCGAAAATCAGAAATTCCAGAGGCAAGTTCGCACAATAGGTGGCATTTGCAGAATACGTTTTATTGTTAGAGCAGTCGTGGAAATACCTGCCGGCATTTCATTGGAAAAGTTATCGTGACTTTGAGAAAATAAGAATCAGAAAAATTTAAAGTTTGTGTGAGAGCAGATGATGTCAAAGCATAGCAAATGAAATAAAAATTCACTGTAAATTTATATAGCAGTGAGATGGGGTAACTAATGTTTTCAGAAAAGTTTGCCTTTGTTCACCAAAAGGCATCAATCTCGAGCCAATCAAGGACATCTGCGCTCTTAAATCTTCTTATCCAGCAGTTGTTATGAAAAACAGAATGTTTTCCATAGCACCCAATTGGAAACACCAGAGTAGTCAAGGTAGAAAAACGCACCTTCCCTGCACAAACTTGCTGCCAGTTTTAATTTAAAAAAAAAAGAAAAAGATGAATTTTTGTTAAGATATTTTTATCAGCTTTAATTGTGGCATATTTTCATTCGAAGACGTCAAAAAACGGTACGGCAAGTGCCTTAAACTTTCCGAATTTTCATTAATTTTATTCGATCGCTTTAATCATAACTCGTTGGTTTTTCATAGCCTTTTGTTATGCTTAAATAATCTGAGCAGTGACAGCTCAAAAATTCTAGGAAATAACTTTCGGTTCATTCGAAAAATTCCTTTTGAATATTGAAGCGTAAGACGACAATCGGAAACTTTCCCAACACCCTTGTATGTATGTTTATATTTGCATAGAAAGTACCTATGTATGAAAGCTATTAAAATAGTCAAAAAAGTAAAAATTAATTAATAACACTTCTTAGTTCAACGCCGTGTGCACTCGACCTTATTCACGAGCTTTTCACTTATTTTAATTTCTTTACGCTTTTTCCAGCAAATTTTATGGGCCATAAAAACGTTGCAGCAATCGTTAAAATGCAACTCAAAACATAAAAACTTATTAAAAAAAACAACAACAACAACAATGTTGGCAGCACCAACAACAAAAAGGCTGCAGCAATAAAATATTTCAAGAGAACATCAACGAAACGTCAGTCATAAAACTGTTGCAAGCAGTTGTTGTTGTTGTTGTTGTTAGCGAAGCGAAACTGTGAAATTTGTCCCCTGGCAACGGCAGTCAAAAACCGACAAGCCGACAAGCAGTAAGCGGGCGAAACAACGAAAACTTTAGCTGTGAAAATGATTTTTCGCAAGTGCGAGCGTGACGCGCCGCCAGCGACAGTCCCATAAGGCGGCGAGAATGAACAACAACAATCAACAATGGCATTACAATATCCCAGAAAGGCGCGTCGCGAAATTACATGCGACATACATCCATACATACTAGGGTGGTCGATAATTCGATTTTTTTTGTAAAACCGGTTTTCGTATTATTCGAAAAATGGCAATTTAAAAAAAAAAACCTATTTCTAATCTTCAAATCAGCAAAAAACCGGTAAAGCGGATTTTCAGTAATTTTCATGTGAATAAAAATAAATACGGTGGGCTAAAAATAAAAAGCGAAAATATCAGAATAGAAGTCTTTATTTCAAAACAATACCGATACAAAACAAATTCAAATTGTTTTGAATTAAGTTTAAAATAAAAAAATTACATCTCAGGAAAAATTCAAAATTTGTTCCAAGTAACAAAAAAGTTATTTGTACATGTAATTAAATACAATAATTTCTCTGAAAAAATTCTTTTAAAATAAAATTTTTTCTTTAGTTCTTATAAAACTTGATATTAAAAAATGTTCGTTCGCTCAATTTGCTAGTATGAGTTATTGTCAGTACGGCATTATGAAATTTTTCAAGATTTTCTGTCCTCTAATGACATTTGTCTACATATATAAAATCTTCTAAAATACCTTTGTTGCATTTTTTCTGCAATTTAGTCGTGGGCTTGAATATATAAATATAAGTCTTATATAATTGATAAGCACATTTTGGTTGCCATTTCATTAAAAATATAATGGATGTAAAGTTAGTCGATGTGCTGCCATATTTCTATTATATCTCAAAGGCTCTATCTTCACAACTACAAAAAAAAACCGGTTTTGGAGATTTAAAAAAATCCCGATTCCAATGTAAAAAAACCTTACATCAATTTATGAAAAAACCGGAACAAACCGGTTTAAAAAAGGCGAGTCAAACACCCTAATACATACATACGAGTTGATACATGGGGAAGTGCTTTATACGCATGTTGGTGCATGCAACCTGCGCTAGCGACGTCATACATCAATGTCAGTTGCAAAAAAACAGCAGCAGCAACCACAACAACAACAGCAGCCTGTCAGCGCTAAAGAGTCCCTGGGCGCTGCTGTCGCGCTTTGCTGGTTGCAACAATCGCCGCGTTGTTCAGCAGTGAACAAGCGTTGGCCTCTACCGCCCACCGCCTAGGCGGTAATGCTGTTCCTTCGCCAATCGTTTCTCCCTTCGCAACGCTTGTGCAACTCATAGCCGCCGCTTCTGGTGTGTTGGTGAGTGTGTGGCCCTGCCGCTGGCATTGTCGCCTCCAAAGTGCTGCTCAAGTGGTGTATTAAATATAATTTACGCTGTGCAATCGCACCAACAACAACAGCACAAGTATACATACAAGCGAATGCATGTGCAACACTTGCAACACTTGTTCGTTGCCGCCCAAGCTGTATAATAACTTTACTCGTCTGTTCGTTCATTCATTCGGTCATAATGTGTGGTGCGGCAACTTGCACGCACTCTGCCTCTGTTGCACTCACACTCACACACATACTTACCAGGTAGACGCATATGTTTGGCTGACACTCGCGCTGCAATTACACTTAAGCAAAGCTGTAGGAATGGCGCAAGTGGAATGCGTCCTCGTCATTTGGTGTTTCGTTAATTTTGCATGTAATAAATAAAATTAAATATTTGCATGCAACAATACAACAATACTTTGCAGCCAAAACACTTACTTCGCCAGCTGAATACAACACTGCTCACTGTGTTTTTTTTTTTTTTTTGCATAGAACGCTTTCATTTTGTCGCGCTCGCTAAAGTATCCTTCATGTTGTCGCATTAAAGGGGACTCCTTTGTTTCGCAGTCAGCGTCATAAATTTCAGTTGGTTGAAGAAAAGATTGCGAAAGATATGTAGATGTGGGATGACAAGCAAATTGTTAGTTATAATTTTAAAGCATATATGTATGTACATATAAAAATATAAGCAACGCAAACCGTGACGATACGAGGACGGCGGGGACTTCAATTCATACTTTGAAGCCCGCGATTGAAGAGACGAGTCTCCAAAATCCTACTACTCGAAACTTTTTAGACAAGCCACGATGGCATCACACTAGGAGGAGTCTTGAATCATGGAAGCACACATTCCTAAATGTAATAACGTAGAAAAGTGATTATCAGCTCTTACCAGCTAATGTCCTAAGTAAATAATAAATAGATATCGATAAATTTGAAAAGTGTTTATACAATTTATGGTATAAACCTCATGACGAGATTTTTAATGCCTTCAAATTTAATTTTTACATAATAAACAAATTTAAAATTCCTTTTTGGTAAAATATTTCATATTTGTGTGAAAATGATATTTTACGAAAAAAAATCAAAAGGTGCGGTGTAAGAATATCTTTCTACCGCTTCGTAATATGCACCTTATGAAGGTTAAATATTAAACAATACCTCAGATTAGCTGCTCTTGTTTTGTTGTTGGTTTGTTTAAGGAAGATGGAATAAACACAACAGTCCACTCGACAAGCGTAGCACAGCATGTAGCGTGTTCGCTCTGCAATTCCGAGGTCCCTAGTTCAAAGCCTGGGTAACAGGTGATGAAGAATAAAAATATAGTTAATTAAATAAAAGAAGTATGATGGAAATGTGAGGAAATGTGGTGATTTCCGAACTAGCACTATAACTTCCACCATTAAAAAACTGTGGTTGTTTTTCCAAAAATAAAATCTTCCATAAACTGGTATCGAGCTCAATTAAATTGTGAATTATATATCATTATCTTAACAAAATGTATACAATATCTCAGCAAAATAACTCGCAAGCGAAAAACATGTAAAGATCGTTCGATATAAACAATTGTAGTAAGATTTACTACCATTTCAATGAAATTTTAAATATTCAATTGGTGAAATCTAGTACCAGCTGCTTTTAAATTTCTATTTAAACATCTTGCTAGAACACTTCCATTTCATTGCGCACAATCCAAAAGCTACCGGATATTTTGATTGAATTCATTTCAGTCTCAATAATGGATTCACAACAAGCAATCTGAGTGTCAATAAGCGCAGATTTATTGAATGGTGGCAATGTTGGGGAGTGGTAGCGTTGTTTATAAGCAACGCGAAGAAGAACGGCAACAACAAGGAATTCAACACCAGCTACTTAACACAAAATAATCACCAAGGACAATTGAAAGAGTCGACCAAGTTTGGCCAACGAAAGAAGCAGGAACAGCGTGAGTGATTGCGATAAGGGAAGCTAAAAATTGGAAATAAATTCAACAGTGGCAAGGAGTGGAGAACAAATAACTAAGTAAAATAAACAAAAAAATACGAAAATACGAAAATAAATAAATAACCAGGAAGAAACATGAAAGCATGATGTTGAACATTATAACAGCACAACAACATCAAACAGCAACAAAATTTAACACGTATAGCTTGATCATTAGGGGCAGGGGTGTAGCGTAACGGGCGAAAATGGCGAAAATGGCGCAAAGGAAGTGTACTAAAATTGGAAGCAACTCAACTGTCCCGCCGCAAGCAAACTAAATAAGTATGACAACAGACATAGTGGTGAAGCAATAAACAACACAAAAGAAAGAGAGAGAGAGAGAGAGAGATGGCAGAGTAAATGTGGCAGAGAAGCCTGTGAAAGCTCACATTAAGTGGTGGGGAAGTGAAAACGGAAATCAACTCCGGTTGAGCGCACCTCACTGCCGACACGATGCGGTATGTCGATTAAACAACACAAGCACACGAAGCAATAATAACAGCGGCAACAAAAACAGTAACAACAACAATTACATCAGCAGCAACAACAGCAACATCAACAGTGGAGGATGACTAAGCTGACGGCAACAATAAAATTAAGAGGCAAAACTATTGCTATTGTTCTTTACAACAACTGCGTAAAGCTAAATACACAAACATATATAACATTCATATTACATAGTATGTACATATGTACATATGTATATCGATGGAATATCCCAACAAACCTTTTGAGTTGAGTTGAGAACTGAAGTACATACATACGTACATATTTCTCAGTGCAACAAAAACCATTCTCAAGAGTACATCTAGTGCAGAATCATGGCTTTCACACCAAATCAACAAATATATTCACCCGTGGGTTAAGTTAAGTTCAGTTAATTTAAGAATAAGTTGTTTCTCAAATATACCGAGTTGTGCCTCAACAATGTCTCAAGTATTTTTCGTTGCATGAAACTCTTTTTCAATTTGATAAATAGTAAGATTTAAACTTAAAATTCCAATATTAACGAACATTATTATTAGGGATTGTTCTGCATTTCAATTCGGAATGAAAAGTAAAACCGATGCCATTCCGAGTCGTTCCTTAATTCCGATTCGGATCTAAACATTCGAAGTCGATTTCGAACCGTTTTCATTTCGATTCCATAATCAGTTGAAACAGCTGTAAAAGTTGTCAATTAAATACGTATTTATTAAAAAAATTTAAATTTTATTTAAATTAAACAATGCCTGTAACAATGAATTAAGCATTATACATTGAACCAATAGTTTACTTACAATGCACTGCTTCTGTTTTATCGTTTGGATGGATTCAATTTAATTTGTTTACAAATATAATCAGCTGATTGATCTCGGCGACGCTAATGTTAGGAGCTGCCAATAGTCGCAGATTCTGTATAAGAATTCTGATTCAAATAAAGATTTAAGACAAAACACCTTAATTCAACAGCAAATATTACATATTATTTTGTAATTTTATATTTATATATTGTTTACTAAATAACGAAGAAATATAAAACTTCGAATATAATAACGAACATAAAAATTGTATGTGCGAATTATATTTGTGATGCATGGCATTATGGATTATTTCGTTGTATACTGCGCAAGTGCCGTAGCGGAATTAAGAACAGGTCGGTTTCATTTCGATCGATTTCGCACTGTTTGCCTTAGTTGTGTTAAGTATAACATTTAATAATTCAGATTTTTAAACCAATTTAATATAGATTAAATAAATAAATATGCAACATTTTTTTTCAATACTATGAGATTTTAAATAGAAAGTTTTTGGATGATAAAAAAAAAATTATTTGTATTTAATTTGCCAATTACTTTTCATTCGGACTAATCAGAGGCTAAACTTTTCAAACCGATAAAATTTGTCGGAATCGGAATCAAAAACACACGCCATATCGATAACGATTTTTTTTGTAGGAATCGAAATGCAGAACCGAAATGCAGGCCCGATTATCATTTTTATTAAACTTATCGCATAGATTTAAACTTCATATTTAAACATTCGTTTCCTCTCACTGTTTTCTGTCTGATTTTAAGCGTAGAATATATTTTTTCAAAACGGAAATGGCTATCCACTCGCATATTTTAGTAGAAATATACCAGCTGTGTTGCCATATTTGTGAAATTTGTTTTTCTTAAATTCATCTCTACTGCCAGTGCAAAATTAGAGATGTATTGAAATGATGTTGGATATCAACTTGAGTATTATGAATTCCGCCAGAGTTGGCGGTAGATTTTTGGTGTTTGTTGGGAACACAGACATATGTATGTATATCAAATTCGATTTGACCATTAGGCCAGCGCGGTAGAGCGCTACTTTCTAGTGGTAAACGATTGCAGCGAAGGCTAAAGCGAAAATAATAGAATTGTATAGTTGAGTGGTTGCGCGCGGTTTGTGTACTTTTCGTTTGCCTGATTGTGTTGCACGAACTTCTGTTGGCACTTAGACATTTACTTTATTCTGTGATTGTCCATAAAGTAAATGAAATGAAAATGATACGAATACTTTAGTGAAAAGGATGAAGGCATAGAAGCAGCAGAAGCATATCAAGGAGTACACATTGCTCAAAATATTGGGTGAGTAGAATGGTGCAACAGTTGCTTCAGAGCCGATTTGTGGCAAGTGGGCGGCTGCAAAAACGAATTCAATGAAAACAGATGAAAGGAGTGGAAACACAAATGTGTTCACGTTGCAAGAGGAACTGGATCTGCTAAAAGGGAAACTGGCAGTAGAGGTGCAAAACTAATACGTATGATTTATTTAAAAAAAATAGTAGACGTATATATATTTAAGAGAACTTCTTTCCAAATATAAGGTATGCGAAAAATAAAAATGACAATAACGGTTTTAAGCAGAAGGCGTTAATTTTCATATTTGTATTGTAATTGAATAAGAAAAAGAAATACAAATGTATTCTCTACCTCAAAGAACTTCAACATGTTTAAGGCATGCTAGTTTAGACGGCAATGGGTGGGCTGAGTATGTGGCGTACTTAACATCCTTCCCGGCTCAAACCACAGCTAGAATCAAAGTGCATATATTCTTCAAGAAGCTTTCGTTTTATAATAAAAAAAAATTTTTTTTACACAAAAACCCAATTTGAAGTTTCCAGTGAAAAACTTATTTGACTGATGTATAAAAAGTTCAAATATTCATAGGACGCAAGTTCTGAAAGCGCAATAGTTAACTTTATTTTCTACATAATACATTCAAACATACACAAAAATGCTCGGCATTACAATCTCGGTTTTTCTCATTTGATTTACAGATAAGAGTAATAACAGAGTTTCAAACTGCATATGCCGGCCAAGCGAAGCCTAGAAGTCATTTAATAGTAATTAAAACTATTTTTCCCAACATTCACATGTGTGTGTGTGTGTGTGTGTGCGAAAGCGCGCATAACTAAGCTTTAAAATTTAAAACGCTTTTGCATGCAACATTCGCATAACTTTTAATTTACTTTTGCCACCAAACATAAAACCCAAACAGCAACCTACACACGGCTAACCATAATGACACACTCACAAACACACACACAAGCGCAAACATACTCGAATATGCATACATTTAATGTATCCTTGGTGTTTTGCCATCAGAACGCCGAGAAACCATAAACAAAATTTCAAAATATGCCAAACTAAAAGTTATGATGCGCTTTATTATTACATCATTTTTTGTTAGTTCAATGTCGTTGTTGTTTTTGTAGCAGTTTTGAACGCCGCCGCCGTCGCGTTATGAGCGCATGACTCAGTGGGTAAAACCAGCAATTTTACAGCAAGGACTAATTTTAATTGTTATTCATGACTAGTACTTTTTTTCATTTAAATTTTTTCGGACTTTTGCTCGCCTGCATGTCGTTTTTTTGTAGATTTTTTTTTTGTTTGGTTTTTTTTGTTACACAATACTTTTAATGAATGCATAGTCCTTTTTTTTATTTTTATTTTTTGACAATAAAAAAGAGCATATGGCATGCCGCATTTTACGTGTTGCATGTTGCATGTGGCAAGTTGCATATGGCATTTGGCATATTGCATGCAGCAGGCGGTGATTTCAATCATAACTGTGATTTACGTAAATGCAAATGTAAGGGTGTTGTTTATATATTCCCCATTTTCTTTTGTTTTTGCTTATATTTAATTTCAGCTTTTAGTGTTTGCGCAAATGAAGTATGTATTGAAATGTAAATATTAATTAGAGTCTACAATGAATGTGTAAACGTTGAAAAATGTTTAAAGAAAATATTAACATGAATGCAAATTTCTCGGAAGTAGAATACAGTTTTTGAGATTTTTTAAGATGCCAAAAACATTTTGCACAGCCAAAATAAATTTCTTACATTTAATTTACGATGACATAAACTCATGTGGTTAATCTACTAAAAATAAAGAGCTACTCTCCCACTTATACAATGAACCTATCCAGGTAGAACCAAAGCCCAGTGATGTTTGTTTTTTTGCCTAGAAAAATATCCATTGGTCTTAAATTACGACTACTAGCTTCGTAACCATATTAAAATCGTAATAAAATTTATCAAAAACTCTGAATTACATACAAAGCAATGTTTTGTTTATTCGTCATTTATTTCTTTAATACCATTTTGCATACAATTTTTCTTGTACTCATAGGAATTCGCTTATTTTTAAATATACATACATACATATGTACATATGTATATTAATATAAAATTATTATATTTTTCTTATACTTCAAACCTGACGCAGCTATCACTTTGACTTCGATACGAGTACGTAGTATATATTTTCAATTTGGCCAGCAACCGCAATGACAGAATTGTCAGTGCACAGTTGTGGTTGCTGGCCTCAAAGGCATTGTCATTCCAATAGAAACCAATAAAGCCACAAGCACACAGGCCACAGCACAGTTGGATAAAATAAGCAGCAACGTCTATTTGCTATTGATTGATGGGATTTGTGCTTCCGGCTAACACATGCTAGCAAGACAAAATTAATTAATATTAAATTGCGGCAACATGGGGTGACCTTAAATGGCAAGGAAATGAATAATGTAGAAATAAAAGTTAATATCAAAACTTAATTGGGAAATGCTTTGAAAGGTAGCTTTCATTTACATAAAAGTGTTACCAAAAATAATATCACTAAATATTTAAGAAAAAAGCTAAATATAACAAAGGCAATGTCTGTAAGATGTTTCTTTCTTTTATTTGATTTTTGTTGCTGTCAATATGCGCCACCACACAAGCACATTTCTTTTGCTATTTTTCGCAAATTCCCCATGCCAAAAAATCATAATCAAGCGCGCCTTTAATAAATTCCTGTTGTCTATTTAGCATTTGCAGCATCACAGCTGCAGGCTTTGCACTGCCTTGGCTCCAACGTGCCACTGCATTAATGTCGAACACTTGTGAAGTCTATTTTTGTCAACGTAAATTCCGAATAGCGAATTAGCTCAAGCTCTTTTCCGCCTCACTCAGCTGACGTTTTGCCAAGTAAAAGACTACCTAAGCGATCAACACTTTCAAGTAGGCCATCGTTGCTCCTTCTATTCATCTACAAATGTACAAGCACATGTCCATACAAAGTACATACTCGTACGTAGTGGGAAGGTGAAAGCGAGCCTTCGCGTGAAATCCAATTAGCTGGCAGCTACTTCTGCCTAACGCATTGTACTCAATCGCACGTAGGCGCTTGGTGAACGTAGACATCTTTTGTATTGTCACGTAGTTGCCTAGTAGAACAGCGAAATCTTGTCGTGGTACCTTCACCTGGCATACATACATACATACATACATACTTATATACTTCTACATAGGTTCTTATACTCGTATATATACATTTATTTACTTTTATGTCCATAGTCATTGTAGTGATTGCGAACGTGCTTGCGCAAAAAAATTGTATTATTTATCTCACTGGAATAGCAGCCAGCTTATTGTTGAAAACTTTAAGCCATCTGATTAATTTTGCTTTTGTAATTTTTAATTTACACACAAACATTCTGATTATGCAAAGTGCGATTGATAAAATATCAAAAACTGAACGTGATATCTTTAGTTTTCTCAAATTGTATAAAAAAATATTCCACTCACCTGTGAAACAAATCGAGAAGGCAAATTCAGATACAGCAAAAAATATTAGGAAACTATTACGGACCTCAGTAAGAAAATACTTTTCCGCTTATCCCTCCTGTAAGGTAATAATCCCAATCGACAGCGTTAACACAAGTGTGACATAACATTAATTCTCTGTGTATATTAAGCAAATGTATTCGGCCATCCCTTGTCAGAATTAATTTTGTGGTCAAACCAGTGTTATTGTTAATTCAAAATTTTACTCTGGCGCAAAATTAAAAGAGCATCAAGAGCAGCTAAAATTGTATAAAGCATTTCCCTTGCGTTGTTGTTTCTGTTATTGGAATTCGTCTGGAACTAGTTTGTGATTGTGACCGACTTGCCTCAAATCAATTTAGAATCACGTAGTAGTATCGAAAAAGAACCTTCGATATTGACTCGATGCTGAATTGAGTTTACCGAAAACTAGACCGAACTATTCCTGAGACAATCTCAAACTAATCAAAAAACAGCGCTGAATTGAAAAAAAAATTGTTTGAGAAATTATTTTTTCCCCAACTTGAGCTCAAGTTTAACTCAATCCGGAATTTGTATTGGGAGAATGAGAGGAAAGCGCATTCGTTAGTAAACTTCACTGCAACTATGAAATACTTAATAACAATTAAATAAAAATGTTCTATTAATATTTAATCAATAATTAGCTATGCGTTTGTATACACAATTATTGGTGCATGAAAATTTGTTTAGAGTTCGTTGACATGCAAACAACTACGATTTAGTTTAGCAATTTCATTTTTTGTTGTTAATATTTATAGTCTTGCATAGCATTATAAATTAAAGATTATCTAATCGATTTTAATTGCGCCATTCTACATATCTACCATACATGTTTTTGTTGGCAAAATAAATAAGCAATTTATATGCAAGTACCGATTATGAAGTTAAGCTATCTTTAAACGTTTGTGCACATTTAGTAATAAAAGCACACGCACACATATACATATATCTGTACATATGTATACCATATACACTCTGTTCACAAATTATAGCACGAACACATATTTACACATTTGAACAATTTATCCTCCAATTATTTAAAATTACTTTTCAATTAAAACATCGTCCATTCTCTAGCAAACACCATTAAAAACTAATATTTTAAATTTTATAAAAAATATAGAAAGCTTTTATCAAAATTTCGAACTTTAAAAAAAATATTTAGAATTTTTCTGAGTACGCAGTATTGTAGCTCATACAATTTTAGTACAACAAAGTGCAAGTTGCCAGTAACTACGAATTACCACTGATTTTTTTAAATTGTTTTACCGGCGCACTTTCGCAATTCCTTTTATAGAAAAAATAATCGCGGTTTTCCATTGTATGGAGGAAGTTGCCAGTAAAAAAATTGTCAAAAATCAGTGATAACTTGCCGAAACTTGAAGCTTGCACTCTCTTACGCTAAAATTGAATGAGACAAAAAAAAACTGCATAAACAAAAAAATGTTTAATTCTTTTTTTCCAAATTTGAAATTTGGATGAACTTTTTTAAAATCATTGGACATTTTGCAAACGGTTAAAAAAATGGGTGTTTCTTAAAGAATGAACCATATTTTACTTGAAAAATAATTTTAGTTAAAAAGAAAAAAAGTGCCCAAATCTGTTAATATGTAGTTGTGCTATAATTTGTGAATAGAGTTTATATTATATTCATTTATCATATTTTATTTATTTCATTTAAATATTTATACATATGTACATACATACAGACATATATACAATTACTTTATATATCACTGTGTTCTATTGTTTTCCAGTTCACTGCACTTCTTCCTGCTGCAATACAGTAGCATTAACGCCAGAATACCGTTGCCACGTAACGGTGATTGTTAACAATACAAAACGGAAGAGTATTTAATTCTGTGTATTTAATCAGCCGACGGTTGTTTGCTGTAGGAATTATGGATTGTATAGCAATGACCGATACCATTGACAGCTGGCGTCGAACCCCTAAGAAAAATCAATGAACCTAAAGCGCTTCGCATCGCATTTTTGGTTTAGGTTAACTGGTCAATTGTTCCGATCACAACAATGAATTGCATATCCAGATGTCAAGTTAGGTTAAGTGGTGTTAGATGGCGGCCTTACGTTTGGTATACGGAGGGATGCGAGCTGGACTATAAGACCACCATCGCAGACGGAAGGTTTTGTGCCGGAAAATTGCAATTGTCTTCATAGAAGTATGCAGTGACATTCTCTACAGTCGCACTACTCGAATAAAAGAAAATGACATCAAGACTTACAAGTACTTAACTGTGAAACCTTCCAAATATAATTGGGGACCATAGCAAGGCAGAAGCCTAATAAGACATTATTCCAATAATAACGAGAAGACAAGAAGCTTAAGGTTCAGCGTGTTTTTTTTTTTTTGTTTGTTTTTAAGTGAGACAAGTGAGAATATTTATTTTGTTCACTTAAACGAAAATCCGATATCAACATTTCGTAACGTAACGTTCCCAATAGAAATGAAAACTTCCAAATTGCTAACACGAACTTTAATAATATTTTTTCACTTCGCATTTTCCCCATGTGTTTGTGCTGAGTGCGTAGCATTGATTTATGCTAAACTGTTTGCGCAAACATTTGTGGCTTAGGCAAATTTATTCTAACACCAAATGTTCGTGCAACAATCGCAGCAGAGCGACGATTTCACGTGCAGAGTTTTCGAACAGCATGCGTGGCAAATGTCACAATCGTTGACGTTGTTGTTGTTGTTGTTGTTGTCCTGCTGTCACTGTTCGTATGCGGCAAAACTTGCTAAATAAACCTCCACAGATTTGGGATTTTTCAAGACATAAAAGAAAACCAAAGCACACCCAGCAAATTCGTAGCGGCAAAGTGACAGAAGAAACGGCATTAGCGCACAAATAAACACACACACACGCACACATACATACACACACACTTACGTAAGCATACTCATAAGGCCGATTCAATGGCGGTGGTGTAAGCGTGTCGCTGCAGCAGCGGTACTTGAATGGCAATCGAAATCCTCCCGACATGCAACATGCGCATCCTGCGCCACTGTTCGACATTACCTTTTATCCTAATAGGTTTCCAGCTTTGCATTTTACCAACCAAATCCATTCACTCGCTTCAAATGGCGGCTATGTGTGTGCGCGATGTACGAGGAGCGGGGCCGCAGCGGGCGGGTGGCAAATTTATAAGCCTTTCGCATTTCGCATTTCGTCTGATGCCGCTACTGCGCTGTGGTGCGCATTTGACAAAACTTTTGGCGACGTGACGCGCATGTTGTGAATTTCACATTTTCCGATGAGCTTAGTACGCTAGTTGCTTTTGCTGTTCGCATTCTTATTGTATTTCGTTTATATTTTTGTTTTTATTGCGGTTGTTACCGCAGTTATTGCAAATAATTTTGCTCGCACGAGTGACATGTGCCATGTCTGTGTGTCTGCTGCCTGTGTGTGTGTTTGAGTTCGCTTTGCTAAGTATGTATTAGTATAAGCTCGCGTTACGTGCCATTGCATTGCCGCAATTACTAACATGCTCGCACAAACTCCAACACAATTTAGCGGGAAATGAGCTTTGGAAGGATCTTACTCACATATGCCGAGTAAATGCCGGAAGTGAAATTACGATAGGCCATTCATCTTGAAGTTGTGAGCTTACCACAAGGGGCCTCGCTTGAAGGTGAACTAACGGTGACAGGGAGTGCAAGGAGTAACAACACAATAAGCAAACACTTTTGAGCAAGAAGCATATAAAGAAAATAACTTCTAAAATGGCATTCGCAACTAGTTCCTGAAGAGACAATTACCAATTCCATCAAGGCATAACTGCTCTTATCTTTAAATGATTGCAGTAATTAGTTTGATAACTAGTTGAGAAAAAGTAAATTAACAACTAGTCCACAACAAGTCAATTACTGTGGCCATTTTTTTTTAATTACGAAAGTAACCACTTTGTCAACTACTTTGTCAAAAACTAGTTCACAACTAGTTCTAAAGTAACGTGTTCCCTTTCATTCTCAGCAAAGACCGTTTTAAATAAAGCCTCAAAGCTAGAGTGCCTTCGAAGAATCGTGTGTTGCACGTTGGCATGCAGCACAAATCAAAAAATCACACAAAATTTGTCACCGTCAAATGGCGAAATGCTTGTGGAAATTGGCTTCAGCGAATAGAGTGCCACAACTCGTGCTTATACCCTGTCGGAAAAAAGCAGACAGTCTAAAAAATTAACCAATTTTAAAGTAGTGAAGAGAAACTAGGAAGTTATTCAATTGAATCCATATAGTATATATGTACATACACTGTACTCATAAGAACTCTCATCCGACATCCGACTTATGTAAAAAAAAAAAAATTTAAAGCGTTTGCTAATTTCTATCCGCTTTTGAAAGGTAAGACCGTGGGTAAGCCCATAAAATGCGTGATTCTTAAAATATTTCAATTTTTTCTTTATCATTATTAACATAGATGCCTTTTGTATCGAAAATAGTGACCCAGAGGAAGTTACTCGCAAGGCCATTCAGGCGGTAAAAAACAATGTTTTTACGAAGTATAAGTTTATGCAGAAGAAACTAAATTTATTTTTTTTTAAAACGTGTAAACGTACGTTAAAAATGAACTGGTAGCGACTAACGCACACACACACACACACACACAATGTGATTATTTATGTGTGAAGTCGTATTGTAGTTTTTGGCGCAGTTGTGCTGTGTGATGGAGTAATCAAGTTGCACAAAAAGTTAAATTAGCAGCGAGTTGGGTAGTGGTGCACGGACGGACGGCTAATTGACGTCGAAATGCAATTTAGCCGAATACTCAAGTGTACATACAATTTTGAACACAAAAAAGTTAACCTAAACAAACACATTCATATATGTACATACATACATACATAGAACTTTGCAGATAGACATTCTATATGTACATACATACATTCATACAAGTAAGTTTTTTCTTAACTTCTATAGTTCAGAGCGTATCTAAAGATGTCTTAAATTTTAATTAAAAAAGCGCTCGTAGAATTTAAATTTTTTTTTTTTTTTGTGAAATTTGGAATTTATATTTGGATATCATTTTGTTTTTATACCCGAGCGTACATGTACACAAGGGTATTATAACTTTGTTCGCATAACGGTTGTTTTTAACAGAAAAAATAATCGAGATAGATATAGACATATATATACTAAAATGATCAGAATGAAAAGAGGAATCGATTTAGCCCTGACTGTCTGTCCGTCCGTATGTACGTGGTTATAATAACTTGAGTAAAAATTGAGATAATATACATAGATAATAATAATTTTGGCGCGTACACTATATAGATCAGTGTTTGGCCGAGCTTCTCCTACCATTTGTGGTGTGCGTCTTTATATTCTACCACCAAATAGAGGGACCTACAATTTTGTGCCGACTGCGAACGGCAGATGTATTTAATGAGAAGCTTTTTCATGGCAGAAATACCCTCGGAGGTTTGCAAATGCCTGCCGAGGGGTGACCGCTATTAGAAAAAACTTTTTCTATAATTAAAATTTTGTTTGCCTTGCCTGAGATTCGAACCTCGAACTTCACCGGCATATCGAGTTATAGCACGCACTGCTAACAACTCAACCACGGCGGCCACAAAATTGAGATATCTCAATGAAATTTGGTACATAGATTGCTCTTTGGACGGGGTAGGTTGGTATTGAAAATGGTCAAGATCGGCCAATAACCACGCCCTACTTAGGAAACAGTTTCTGTATCTCAATAACGGTGTAAGGTATCGTTACAAAATTTGGTGAACAAATTTTCGTCAATATCGCTGTTATCATCGTTAAAAATTTTTGCAATCGGATCATAACTTCGCACAACTTCCATATAACGGAAATTTTGAAAAATGAAATGTGTATTTTCTAAATACTTGTAGTAATTAGGAAAAAGAATTCAAATATCAATTACACAATTGAAGATATTTTCACAATTTTATTGCGTTATAAATGTACGTTAAATGTCCAATTTAATCAAATACTTAAGCTAAATTTACGCGTCTGGCATTTTTTTCACTTTGCTGTACAAAATGTCTCAAACTGGTATAAATGGTGGCTTCTTATAAGATCAAAAGATCGTAAGAGCTCTGTTTTGGTTGTCTGAATACGAAAGCGATTAATTTGCTGTTTTCGGTAGGAATTCTTTGATAGACCTATCGCTTGCGCTGTCGTTAAGTCGTACGAAATATCAATTCTTAATAAACCCAATGAAATTTGTATATTATAATAGAGATAGGTGTAGGAAGTCAGGCGTATTATGCAGCTGTTTTATATGAGGAATAATTATTTGAGCCAAAAAGATGAAGAATTTCCATATTTTATAAACGTAATGTGAAGTGCACACATTGAGTGAATGAAATCGTGTATCGAATGCGTTAGTGAAATCCAATGTACAATCTAAAATGGGAAGCTCACTCTCAATTGTAAATTTTGAACACAAGAGGAGAGCAAATACTCATTAGCTTATGCCAGTTGAAGCTGGTATATATAATTATAAAATTTCTGAATACAGATCAGCAGCCTTTTAAAAAAAAAAACCCCCCACAAACGTAAACACACTCTATCATTAATTTTTCAAATCAAAAAATCAAATCATATCATGCATACTCGACACTTACTTATATGTACTCGTATATTTTCTGCACACCACAAATAATTCAAATATCTGACTTGCACCCGAGTAGCCCCCCCTCATTCGAACGTGCACGATTGCCCCTCAACAAACCAGCAATTTTGCCATTTCTCAATATCATCAATTCTAACATTTGCGCACCTCAATCATATCACTCATCGAAGTGGGTATTGGCAAAGCGCTTTAGAAGTAGAGAGCTTTACAGCAAGAATTTGTATATCTTTTTATTGACATGCAAGGATTTCACACACACACACACACACACACTCGTGACAGTAATACCCATACATGGATCAGAAGAGCTCGTAAATGCATATCCTTTTTGAGTGCCGCGGATTTTCTGGGCATCTGCTTGGCTGTCAGTTTGTTCTTTCGTATGCTAATCAGAGCTGTCGTGATTTGTTTTCGAAATTGCAATTTCTCGTTTTTTTTTTTGTTTTATGCATTTGCGTACTTTTTGCCTAAAGTGCTAACATTGGATTTACTAAAGAGGAATGTGAAAAAAGGAAAAATTTATAATAGATAGATACATATGTTTTCCACAATAATTCGCTGTCAAATTTTGGCAATTCAAGACTAAAAAAATGAATAGGCTTTCGAAAGAAAAGTCGAAAATATTAAGCGCACGAAAGAAGCCAAATGGAGAAGCAACGTGTTGGGGCGATATTACTTTGGATTTTTACAAATACCAGTACACACAACTTAAGAAGAAACACGTGCAAGTTGAAAAATGTTTGAGGAGCGTGAAATATACATACATATGTATGTATGTAGCTTTTTCAGGTATGAGTAAACAGATGTGTGGTTTTCCATAATTGATATAATTAAGGGTTGAACTAATAACCGGCGACGGTAGGTGTTAAATAATTATGTAAGCATTTTCATTTTGAGAGGAAGTATCGAATTAAAAGGGGTGTACTGGCTTTTGTAAAGCGTTGGTCAAAGGAATTCCGCGACCCGTATATAACTAAAACACTTTTTACTTCATTAGTAAGACCAATACTGGAGTATGGTTCCATAGTTTGGAATCCTCGTTATCAGGTCCACTCAGACCAACTAGAGTCAATACAAAAACAATTCTTACTTTTTGCTTTGAGAAATCTTCGATGGGATTCGCCATACAATCTTCCCCCTTACACTAGTCGTCTAAAACTTATTAATCTTCCTACTCTTTCGAGTCGCAGAGAAATGTTAGGTATAATATTTCTCGTAAAGTTAGTCAATGGATGGATCTCAAGTCCATTTCTTCTAGAGCAAATTAATTTTAATGTACCCTCCCGTGCAACGAGAAACTTTAAACCACTTTTCTTGAAACTATGCAGAACTAACTTTGAGTTGAATGAACCGTTTCGGGGTTTATGCCAAGACTTTAACAATCATTCCAGCACCTTTGATGTATCGGACTCACTTTTTATAATTAAAAGAACTATTCTATCCTCTCTTAATAACAGCTAACGATCCAATTTTCTTACTTTGCATTTCTCTAACTTTGTATTCGGCTGATGAATTCTTATTCTGTAGCTGAGCAGCTTGGGATCTCGACGCTTAACAAACTTTTTTCTGTCACGACTCGGCACCTAAGATTTGTATATTTAAAAAACATCCGTACGTTATGCGGATTGAGCCCCTCGTGCCGGTTGGGCGGGAAAGTGGGTTTCCGTTGGGTTATAATAATAAAAAGCAAGAGTAGTAATTATAGCAATTAAGAAAAGCTTTTATTTTTTGGTTATTTAAATTCAAAGCGCTGGCTAATTACTTTCAGATAATGTGGCATTATTTCTCGGAGGCATTTAATTACGAATAAAATAAAAAAACGTGTTGAAATAAAAAAAAAACATTACAAAGGTCCAATAAATAAAAGAACGCTGGAAGATTGAAGACTCTTACGCATCCTTCTCAAACGAAGCACGTAGAAACTCTGACCCGATTTAAAAAACAACAAACGCGCATACATACATACATACGTGCATATTTCGTGAAACTTATTTAAAAGAACGCTAGTTAAGCATGCCGACAAGAACAAGAACTTCATCGTTTTGATTTTTAGTTGCTTTCCTAATGCAGAAAATTTTAAGGCTCAATCGTTCCCCTACCGCTTGACAAACAAAACTTTGCCGCTCGAAAGTTTTACTTCCTTTCATGCAGCCACTCAAAAGCTATGCAATGTTCAACAATCAAATCCAATTTCCTTTGGCGCTAATGAAAGCGCCCAACACTGCCACTAAACTCTCACTCACTCCGGCCCCATTTAGGCATTTATTGAAGTACTTACATAGCTTATTGTTGCTTCGTTTGTCACGCAGCCCAGTTCCCAGGCCACGCTAGAAATATTAATATTGATTTCTTGTGAAGCTAATTAAATATGCTGAACGGTAGGTAGTAGCAAGCGCGCAAAGTGCGTACGAAATGCCAGCAACAATGCAAACAACGACGCAGTATTAGGCGGCATTGTGACGTCGGTGCCAACCAAATTCGTAGCAAGAAAACTGAGATCTCAAACACGCAAGCAAACAAAGTAATAAAACAATCTAGTTTCGTGTGGATGTGCACGCTCCGGTCTGGTATACGCGTATATTGAACACTGGCTGGTGCGTAGACTACGATCGAAGTATGAAGACGCTTAGGCGACGACCTGCGAGTATTCGCGACTTGTCAACTTTTTCGCTTAGCCACACGCAAGTTTCAGGCATTCGAAGTAGCATTGGAGTTGTTGCCGTCAACTTGCTGCGTGAGAAACTTATTAGAATAATTTAAAAATATATTAAAGAACCGTTCGCAAGCAAGTAACCATCACGCAGCGCTTTCTATTTTTTTTTGGAAAGCACAGTAAGACTTTACTTGATGGATAGGATGGTATTTACCTGCAGATCAGAACAACATTGCCATACTTATGACTTAACCAGAATTTTTTCTGGTCCTTTGTCTAAAAGGTTTTCTCATCGACTTTTCAAAAAAAATACGATCTTCTCTAAAAAGGCTCTCGGAACTAAACAACTGCAAATGACTACGCTTCGACAGATGAAAAATTAAACAAAGTATGAAGATGAGTATGCATTTCGCGTACAACCATAAAACAAGAGATTTAAAGAGAAAGCCGAAACAGGTGCAAACAGGATGATCAAAAACCTACTGAACGCCAGACCAAATTTCCTGCAAGAGAATGAAAGAAGAAACTGAAACAAACAGCCAATTAAAATTTGTCTAAAGAGCAGTGAAATGCATAAATTTTGCTGAACTCAATTTTTCCTTCAGGCAATCGAATCTATGCAAATTCTGGCGCCAAGTAAACACTTGCTGCTGCCTTCAGAATGCCTCTCGAGCGAATGCATTGAACAACATGAAATCTAAATAAATATCGATTTGTAGTATGTGCGACTTAATGACGAAACTTTTCCAATAATGTTTTTTACCAAAGCAATTAAAAGTGTGTGTTGGCGACGAGCAATGCTCACCCTAACTCCCCACACAATGCCCTCCAACCAAGAAATAGCGCGTACCTCATGTTACTTGGCAGAGTCAATTGGGTGGCATTTCTGACGAAGTGGCAATGACAACACCATTAGCTGCAACAAGAATAATTCACGCTACGCGGCACACCAAACGGCATTGTGGCAGTGGTGGTGGTGCTGGTGGTGATAGTGGTTTGTACTTTGCGGCAGGAGGCAATTGGCAGCGCTACGAACTAACCTCGAGTACTTGAACAAATTGAAATATCTTCAATAAAACTTTCGACTTAGAACAAAAGTTTTTGCCAATTGCCCTGACGGTGGCAACCGGGTGCAAGAGCTGAAGATGGGGGGCCGTAATTTAAAGACAAATTGTAAATTGTAATTAGCCAAATATGGCCTGAAAAGTAAATGAATTCACTGAGTTCAGCAGTGGTTGTGAGAGGAAAAATTCCTTAGCACTGCAAATCATTCATTGAGGCCATTAAATAGTGTAAAATGTGGCAATGGGGGCATGAAGGGCAGACATACTCATTTGCTTACGAGAGAGTCAAAAGAGCTTGGGATGGTTGGTATGGCGTCGATTTTCAAGTAATTGTGGTAATTAAAGATTTATTGCAGTAACACTAAGCAGGCTTTAACACCGGTTAGGAGTTGCTAAAGAATATCCCCAATAGGGTGGTTATACAGACACCAGTGAGGTAGCTGTGTGAAAATTCGCGAGAATGTGACTTTGATAATTTCTTAGTATAAACAGCTGTGGTGGACCTTTTGTTTTAAAATAAGTGGACCTTTTGTTTAAAAATAAGCGAATGTTATTGCACGTTTTTCCCGAAGAATTTTTTATAAAAAAATTATCGAATAAAAAGCAAACAAACTAGGTTTAGTCTATTTGCAGAAATTGTTTTAAGAATTTCATATAATTTGCAAAACATTGACAAACTAAATTAAAAACTAGTAACTAACTAAGTGTAAAAGATAAAAATATATACCCACCTGTATTTGCGAAACTTTGAAATTATCCATACGTGGGACAGGGGTTTTATAAATTGGCTGACTTTAAATTAAATGAAAAACATATATTTTCATGTCAACATTAAAATTTCACATTCCGATGGGAATCAAAATTTTTGCTTTAAGCTAAGCAAACACTGTATAAAAATATGTAGTTCTTTTTAGAATATTTTATTTATTTTATTAATATGATTTAATTGCTGATGTATGTTACAATAAAGAAAAAAATATTTTGAATAAACAATAATAAATTTTCGTGAGTCTTCTAAGAGATGGCCCTCATACCGATTATTGCTTCCGATTCATACTCGATTCATACCTTCACTTATTTTGTATCTATAAGCCATTAAAAGCGATTCTAAAGTGTACTACAACAATGATTAACTAGCGATAAGTGGCGGAGACAGCTTTCATCCTTCTTGTAACGGAAATGCTAATATTCTTTAGAGTAGTGGGGTCAATATGCCATCAAACTCTTCACTGTAAGACCTTTCAACATCCCGTTTTTTCTTCAATGTTTTAGCAGTCCGAATATCTTCGTGTCTCTTCAATTGCCTTCTTCGCATTCGCCGATAAAGTAGGGAAATCCTTACAGAATAATGTATATTCAGAGTTCTTAGGTACAATATTTTTACACTTCAGCTGTGAACGATCCATTAGCCCAATAATGAACAGGAAGTCGCATACGATTCTAATTGACTTTCCTTAATTAAGTGATTTAGAAATGATGAAATTATTAAAAAAATCTTCACGTATGTTGATGGTTATGACATCGCTGGCAAACTAAGTCATTATAGCCAAATATTGCCTAACTGTTTTGAGACATTTAAGAAGAGGCTTTGCCATTCACAACTCACTTCAATGTCATCTCATTTAAAACACGACTTGCATAAGTAAACTATATTGCGAACCAAATGTGCCCATCTCGCCAATATTACTGTCATATTACTGCCATATTTTGCCTTATTAGTATAATAAGGTCGGTGGAATCTAGGACAAAATGAGAATAAATACAGTCTACGGGGACACATCCAACTTATGCAACTTCTGTACTTGTGCGTATTCATTTGGTTAATAAATAAATTGTGTGACCTAAATAAAGCAGTAACAAGCGAAAAGCGGCAGAGGGGCAAATAAGTAGAAAGCAAAAATGGCGACAAAAAGTACCAAGCAGAAATGTTAGCATCAAATAACAGTCAAAGGAAAATATGTCAAACGTACACATACTCGTATATACACTTTTCCAACAACAAAATAGTGCGCATAGAAACAAATGGCTATCAATAACCAGCGAGGCAGAGTAATCACTTGGTGCTGGACTAAATTTATACACAACGAAATTTATACACAACGAAAGTACAATTTAACGAGTGAAATGAATTCAGCTTTTGGGCTGGATTATTTGCGGCTATTTAGTTGCCAACTCACACACTCACACACACCATCGTAATACAGGCTCACGAGTGCCGCAAATATATATATATGTACATATACATACATGTATATATACAGTGCGTCAAACACAAATTTTTATTTAAGAAATTTTTAGTTTTAATGAAATTTTAATATTTCTAAAAATTTTGTAATTCAACTGAATTTCGATATAGAATGAAATAACTTTTATAAAAATTTAAAATATTGCAGCTATAACATCAAAGTACGCCAACGGATTTTGGGAGCATTTACGCTACTTTCTTCCCACTCAATGCCGTGCTGTCCCTTCGTACAGTAATATTTTGTTGCTGTCAATATTTCATTACTTTTACACTTCTCCTACTCCACTGGCCAATGCTCTCTCTTAAGGAATTCGCTGTTGAATTTCATATCTTTCGGCAGTTCGTCATTGATTTTATTATTGCACGTGCTGCCTTAATTTGGTCAATTTCAGCAATTCCAATAATTCGTGGCATTCGTTGAATTCAGCTATGGCAACTTTAAGGAATTCTTACTCTTTATACGAGTATATAAAGCGATTCGCTTGGTGTAACGGCCTGTCGATGCGATAGCCTAAATTTGGCAAAGATTAATTAAATTAATTAAAGTTTTGGTACTTTAATTAGATTTGAAAAAAAAACTTGATAATCCGAGCAATGCTTACGGTGAATATATTTGGCAGAATACATATATTATAGGTCAAAAAAGTATATTTCAATTCTTTACACGCAGTCAGTAATCGAAATTTTGTCAGCTGTTCGAGTCCTATATTATTTATTGGTGCTCCAATCTGCGCAAATAAATAAATAACTCAAGTCATTACTAGCTTCTTGAGCACAATAGAAGCGTGTTTAAGCAACTGAATGCATCGACTATTTATGTTTCGGTATTGGCGAAGTCAATAGTTCACAGTCTGTTGAAGAAGACTTGTCATGAATTCTGAATTTTCCTTACCTAAGTTTGCTTCAACTGCTACCTACGAGACCGACAAATCTTGTGTTTTAGAGTGAGTGCTCAAAATAATCTAAGGGTCGTTTGCACCATCGCTGCTTAAAATACCCGCCAGTTAGCTACAATTCAGCTTACTATTCAGCGCTTGCTTGTCTGACCGTTGATGTTAACCGGCGGAAATGACGAATGAAGTACGCGATTGCATTCAAACGACCCAGTTTTATACAAAATCAAAAATAATTTTATACTATTGACACGACTACTTCAACAACTGTTATTTTATTTGAATAAGTATTCTCGCTTCTAATCTCCCAATTCTATTTGAAGCATCTCTTAACAAATACAGATTAAATCCAATTGAAGCACTCGAATCTCCTAGGATTAAAAACGTAGCGCATTTTATATTTATTGAAAATCTCTCCCCACGCAATCATCATTCGAATGTAACCAATCAAATATTTTTTTTTTTTGTTTTTGCTTTTATTTTTATTTTGGTGGAGTAGGGGAAGACACAAAGCAAACCGCAAAGAGCAAATAATACCGTCGAAACTCGCGCATAGATTCAAAAAAACGTCGATAAGGAAAAAAAAAAACACAATACGAAGTTGAGGCAAATTAAAAGAGGCACCCACAGGTAAAAACTCTATTTAAAAATATGTATGCATGTGTGTACGTAGATTTGGGGGGGGAAAAGTGTGAGCTGCACGTACATCGATTTGCTGCACGTTTTTCGGTACCCAAAACAAGAAAATAAATAACTGGAAAATGCGAGAAAAACAAGAAGAAGACAATAGCAAATAAGCGCAGCAACAAGAATAAATGCAAGTACAATATATAGAAAAAGTAGATACATATACTATACATACATATATACACGGATGTATGTATAAAGAATGGATTTTATTCTGCTGGTTGGCGCAGTGATCACCAGTTTTGACTGGCGGTTTACTTGAAAGCGTTTTCGAGTGCTCGCTTGATTGTGTGTTTGCTCGGTTGCCCGCTTGCTTGGCTGGTTGCGCCCACTTTCCCGACTGTGTTTTGCATATATCTACAAAAATGACTTTCCGCTTGGCTTTCATTGTCATTCTTTACTCTCATTTCCATTATATATTTTTTATTTTTTTTTGACATTTTTATCTGTAACTCAAGAACTTTTTTCACTCATCCCCGCACTGCATTTGCCTGTTGACTTATTTTTGTTCATCAAAGTTTATTTATTTATTCTGCTTCTTTCGGGTGCGTGTGGCAATACAAGTAATTGTTAGTCGCTTGGTTGGTTAGTGCACGAGATTGCGGCTGGATTGGTTTATTTTTTTATTTTTCTTTTGTGGTTGATTGTGCAATTGTGGTTGATAAAACGCGGAAGGCCCACAGAGCAAATGCTACTGTAACGTTTTTGTGTTCTCTGTTTTTTTTTATTCTCACAATTCAACTGGGGTCTTTAAGACTTTAATGCTAATCTAAATTTCTCTTAAAATTAAGAAACCTTTTATGCCATTGTTCAGTATTTTTTTTTAAAGGCCTCTTTAGACTTTTTAATCGTGTCTTTGTTCTTTGTATGCATGTACATATGTATGTATATGAAATAAAGTATTATCTTTAATATTTGTTTTATCTCAGTAGCTATTTTTTTTATTTCGGCAACTTTCATGATTTTCTGAAATTGTCTTTACATGCCTATTTAAATATTTGATTTTAAATATCTCTGTTTATATACATAAAAGGTAAATATTTGATAGTTTTCAATTGCATTACACCACAGTTCATTACTATCTATATAAATATTGGTCTTTTATCAAGAAAATTTGGAAAACTTATAAACTACAGATGAATTGTTGAGCCCGAATCGCGGCATATGTGATCAAAAAACTACTCGTTACTAATTAAAAAAAAGATGTTTCGGTATCGAGTTTAGACATACCAAATGCAGGCGAGGGAGAGTATGAAAGTGGCGATTAAAGAAACTCCCGAAAAAAGTTGGTACGATGAGGACTGCCGTGCCGCTACGAAAACGAAAGTTGTTTCCAACGGAGACCCGCTCTGATCGCTGATTGCTGATATTTTTTGAGGCACATTACTAAATCAATCTATTATTTACCTACTGCATCGAAATTAAGCCTTTAAAAACTGTCAAGTTGCCAAGCATATTTTTCATTGTCAGTGGTTGTTTTTTTTTTCAACCTGACGTCGAAGTTTTATGTGCTAGATTTGTTTGACCCCTCCCTCAAATAAGTTAAAACATGTATGTACATATATGTATAGGAAGACATATTTACACACATCCCTAAAAATGTTTATAAATGAAATTTCAATATTTAATTTTCTTCTCGTTTGGCATTTCAACATTCGGTTAGAGAATGAATGCAAATATTTTAATAAAAATTCCAAAAAAAACAATAACGCTGGAATTTGTTTGAATAACAATGCATTAAAATATTTGACGTTTGCTGCTCGACGCTTATTGCATATTTATGTGTTGCATGCAACCGGGGGAAATTCATTCTACATTCGCCAGCAATTTCACAATTCCGCGAGAACCAGCAATATAAGCTAATTAAGTGCAAAATGAAACGAACAAATGCAATAAAAAAACAATGGCCCCTAACGTTGCAAAGGTAACAGTAACAAAGTGAGTCAACAGAAACAAATAAAAATAAAAAAAACGGCGAAACAAGAGAACAACTTTATGCAGTTGCTGTTGTTGTTGCTGCAACTCCATGATTGTACATTTCTTGCAATTATTGCAAATTCTTACGCTTTTTTAACAATAATAAAATGGGAAATGTGTAAAAGAACTACTTTTGCCATAATTACATTTCACTGGTATTTCATTGTTGCTAGCTGCAGGTATGCAAACATTAACAACAAAAACCACAACAACTAGCAGCGGCCAAATGCACTGGGAGACAAGTTGGCGGCCACCAGGGCAATAGCGGTCGACCCCAGTTTGCTGATTTTCCACAGAATACTTTTTTTTTATTTTGTTTTTTTCTTGATTTTTTTCTTTGTAGCATGATTCGAGTTGCACATTGTCGCTGCACATTGGGCTGTTGTTGTCGTCGTTGTTGCTGCTCGTTACTTGTACTACTGTGGCTGCTGCTGCTGCTGGCGGGTTTCCGGTGTGTTACCCTTTTGAAATATTCTAAGGTTACAATACAAAGAAAATGTGGCAACTATGTATGTAAATATGTAAATTAATGCTGTTGTACTGCGGCTTAAGCTGCTATTATGCTTTTGGTTGCTTTTGTTTTTGCTGCTGTTGTTATTGTAGCCGACAGTGTGAGCCACCAACCGCTACAAGCTTACTCGCTTGCTTCTTGCTTTCGGAATTCCAGCAATCATTCACTCACTGCTCACCACTTTCCGCAACAGCTTCCAATTGCTGTGGTGCCGCTCCTCTACACACATCTTCGCCGCACCACTTCCTTTCGGCCTCCGTTCACAGAAATTTGGTTTTGCTTGGTTGCAGTTAAATTCAACTCAATAGCAAAACATCTGATAACTTATTGTACCTGGAAAAGCTCTCGTTCGGTGGCAGTAACAATAATATCAACAAAAAGTGTAGCAAGTTGGTGTCACCAGCGTTTGAGCGGCATTTGTTGCACGGTTTGTTGCCTTCCCATTGCTGCTGTAGATTGCTGCGGTTTGTGGTGGCTCATGTGGTTGAAGTGGCACAGTGTGCCGTTTTTAGGTTCACCACAGCAATTTGGTTTTTTGAAGACCATAAAGTTTTGTTTTAAACTTGTGTCTAAAGTACTTTGTATCTACTTCGTAGCAGTCCTGGCTGTAAGATGGAGGCGGCTCGATTTAAGAACAAATTTCTGATTTGAGAGACCCTTCGTCTGCGGTGGGAGCTTTCTCTGGGCTTTACAAGGAAACAGCGACAATATTTTCAAAGCTGTAAGCCAACAGTACTACTTACATGAATATCGGTAGACAAACCGAATATGGTATTTATAATCGAAGTTGAATACTCCTACAAATGCAAATGCGCAGCAATATGGAAAAGCTTGACTGTATCGTAACAACTGCTTTGATATTAAAAAGTAGTTACTATCTAAATACTGATCACTGTGACAGATATGTGAATATCAAATTTTGGTCTTCAATGAGTAATATCTATTCTCTGGAAATTTGTGTATGCTGTTTTTAACAATTTTTTGTAATATATGCTTATATGAGTTCGTGAAGCTTAGGTTTTTGTACAAATTTACAGGCCTTCTTTTTGCTGAAAAATTCAATTTACTGCATATAGAAGTAATTTTTGAAGCCTTAACAATCTAAACTACAGTCTAAATACAATTTTATTACGGTATAAAAACAATTTTATTACATAAAATCAAATGTACACTCTTAATAGGAGTTTTTAGTAATAAAATTTTCGTGTTGATTGAAATTGCGTACGGGTGTGAGCATGATGCAGATACTCGGTCCGCTCTAGATAATTCAAGTTTCAAGTTTTCAAAAAATTAATATACTTCGTTTGAAGTAATAAGATATTTTAAATTCATTAAAAAAAGTGAGGGAAACATAGAAACCGCGTTTTAGATACCACTACCAAAATCGCGAGAAATTACGTATTTTCAACGCGGCAGATCTGGCAGCACTGGTACTGATGCTGATTTTTTGTTACAATAATATTTCGATTCGATATTTTTATCAAGAGCGATAATATTTTATGAAAGCTATTCTCGTTTAATGAATATTATAAATGAAAATGTTAGCTCCAATCATAAGCTTAATTCAGTCCCAGAATAATGAGGTCTCGGAGACCTTAAATTTTTATATGAAAGGATATAAACTTGGAAGGATGAAAGCATACTACATAGGCTTGTAATTACTCAGAATTTTAGACAACTTTAGCGACACAAAAATTGCTAAATATATCCAAATGTAAAAATGTAGCTGTTTAAATTGAATCGCAAAATAATTTCTTATAAATATTTAGTACTTACATTGTATAAGTAACTCAGAATTTTAGACAACTTTAGCGACACAAAAATTGCTAAATATATCCAAATGTAAAAATCTAGCTGTTTAAATTGAATCACAAAATAATTTCTTATAAATATTTAGTACTTACATACATTGTATGTATAAGTAAGAATGTTGGCCGCCAATCATGCTCCACTGTACTTTACCGCTTGAGTTACTGGTAATGTTGTCGATGGCGATAGCGACGATGACGTTGATGGCGCTGCCTTTGCCTTTGGTGATCGTTGGTTGCCCTCACAGCGTTTAACCTTCAGCAAGTATAAATGTAACCGCATACCCACATTTAACCACACCTATTTATTTACATACATACATTCAAACTAACATACATATGTACACATGTAAGTGTGGTCGTACAAATTACAAAGCAAGCTCTTAAATATAATATTCATACAATATGAGTACTTCGCTTGTAATCGGTATGTAAAGTTTTAAGAACCTCAAACAATAGCAATAAATAGCAGCGCGTTGAAGTGTTCTCAAGTGGGGGTTTTGTTGCTGAAAGTTATGAGTGGAATTTCGCGCTGCACTTCACAAACACACACTCACACTCACATGCGCACGCAAACGCACACGTTTACACTTATCCACTTAAAGACGAAGCAACAGCAAACCACAAGTGTGACAATTACAAACATACTCATAAATAAAAGCGCACTTAAGCACATACATAAATATATAAGTAGGTACACATGTACCTACCTAAATATGCACATACTATTTATGTACATACTTACACACACATATCCACATATGTATGTATGTATGTATTTGCGTGCTAATGCATAAATAAACACATGGGTGGGCAAATGTGCAAAAAAGTTTCTATACAAGTGTTTTTTATTGTTGTTAATTACATATGTATGGTATGTATGCATGTATGTATGTGCATACACATTTATTTAAATTTACACATAAACTTGAAATATATTTTTGTAGGTATGTACGAGTCCTCACGACAAATAATTATAAAGCTAAGCTTCCAAGATTTTACAGATGCCCCAAAGTTGGGTAGAAACTTAGTTAAGAGATTTGTCAAAAAAAAAAACTTTGAATTTAAAACTGCCCTTTGGGTGTGATAGTAAAGGCTGAGCTTTTCACTACACATAACGAAACAATATTTCGGTGGAATTGTCGACACTTAACAAAATAATAACTTTCCTTAATTACAACTTTAAGTCAATTACTTTGAACAGCTCTTTGTAGAGCTTTGAAAAAAACTTTTGGTATAGACGCGTCTGTTAAGCTTTGGGCGGAACTTTGTATTCTAACAAAATAGCAATTTTTCCTACGCTTAGAAGCAGAAAAATGAGGCAGCGCTTTTGTCAATGTTTTAAGCAACATTTTCGCGCAAAAAAATATTGCTAATTCCAATAACGATTAGAAGTTTTCCTAGTTATATGGCAGACCAAACTTGCGAAAGAGCTTTAGACCCAACTTTCACTTTTAATGATAACGTTAGGTTTATTATTTAATTTTTAGCTTGTCGTTGTATGTTTTAAGTGATGTGCTCTAAAAATTGTACTTAACAAAGAGCATTTCAAAAATTAATTTACATAAAAGTGTTAGCTACTTTAGAGCCAAACCAAACAAGATCTCCTATTAATAAACGCTTGACGAATAGCACGAATTCATCGGTATTAAATGAGGCGCTTAAAGGGGGAATTTAAATTTTTAAAAGCTCTATCTCTTTTGAGCTATAAATAATATAAATAAACAATATCAAACTCTAAACCCAAAGTGGTATTATTAATTTTTAATTTTAAAGATAATCCTTTTTCAACGGGAAAGTGAAAGTAATGCATAAATAAAATGAGTTATAACGCAACATTATTTATAGGTTTTACTTACATATGCACGAATTGCATTGCTTTACTTTCGTTTTACTCACAAAAACAAAGGAGGATGTGTCAAATAAACAAACACCCTCAAACATTTATTTTTAAATGCCGAAAGCAAATATCATTTTCACACATCAATTTTTTTCAAAAGTTTAACCTTCATTCTAAATTGATGTAAGTATGTATAATAGTAAATATAAATAAAAATTATCATAAATTCAAAGTAAATAAGTCGCATGTGTTTTTTTTTACTGACGGCACGATAAATATACGTACGTACATAAGTAGGTACGAATGCTGTAAATATGTATGTAGGTATTACAAATGTACATAGATCATGATAATTAGGACGTTCTAAGTGCCCATAAATTTAGGAATCTGCACCCCAGCTGAGACAACAATCGAACGATATCCAAAGTAATGAGGAAATCCAAAAATAAAAAGCAAATAAATATGTAAGTATGTATGTACCAGCACCAATGATGATAACTGTGCTCGTAAAAACCAAACAAACAGATTGTCGAATACCACAAACTAACTATAACTTACAATGAGTGTAATAAAAATAGTTTTATCTACAAATAACCTATTTTCATTGCTGTAAGGCCGATTTATGCGCAAACATGTTTATGTGTACGTGTATTTAAAGCTTAAAAAAAAAAATTATATGGCAAATATAGGAAATAATAAAAATTGTATATGTTTGCTATAAATGTAGCAGATTTGTGCGAAGGTGGAGCCCCACTCGACAAATAAAATGACAATAATAAATAAAGATATATTCGGTATGAGTAAATATACATACGAGGGCGACCGCAAAAGTAACTGGCCTGGCACATTTTCGGTTTTACTAGCTACTTTTTTTTTTTTTTGTATTTTAAAAGCAATCTTTTATAAGCCATCTGTCAAAATTTCCGAAATATTTAACGATTATTTTCTTTGTAACAGGTGATTGAAGTAAACTAGTTTTGTATTTTTTGAAAAATGAAAAATAAAGAGTTTCGTCATCATACCATCATACTCCACCGTGAAATCCTGGGTTCAACAATTTAAAATGGGTCGTTCAAGTACGGAAGATGAACAACGCTCTGGAAGACCGAAAACTGCTACTACTATTGAAAACATTAGAAAAATATTTAATGAAGTGACTAAAGATAGAAAAAAAAAGTAATGGCCGCAGTATTTTGGGATGCAAGGGGTATAATATTTATTGATTATCTTGAGAAAGGAAAAACTATAAATAGTGAATATTATTGTGCATTATTGGATCGGTTGAGTGAAGAAATCAAGATAAAACGACCGCATTTAGAAAAAAAAGTTCTTTTTCATCAAGATAATGCTCCTTCACACACTGCATTTTTAACTCAACAAAAACTGGCCGAATTACGATTTGAAATTGCTCCGCATCCACCATATAGTCCAGATTTAGCTCCTTCTGATTATTTCTTGTTTCCAAATTTAAAAAAATTTCTCGGTGGCAAAAAAATTTCGTCCAATAGCGAGGTTATTGCTGAAACTGAGGCATATTTTGAAGGTCTTGAAAAATCTTATTTTTCGGATGGAATTAAAAAACTTGAAAAACGTTTGATGAAGTGTATTGAGTTGGAAGGAGATTATGTTGAAAAATAAATAATAATAATTCCAAAAAAACGTTTATTTTTATATTAGGCCAGTTTCTTCTGCGGTCGCCCTCGTACATACATATATATCTATATCTCAAGAGTTAGTAAATTCAGGGTTACGTACATCGTATGCTTATATGTATGTATGTATGCATGTATGCAGCTACTTATGCATTAAATCTTTATATTTATAGTAAACTTTGATCATTAATGAATTTAACAGTTTTCGAGCGTACACAAATGCGGCACTGCTGGTTTTAGCTTGAATGCACAAGTAATGTTAGCCAAAATTAGGTAGCTTAGATCAGGGGCGAATCCAGAGCATTTTTTAAGGGAGGGGAGGGGGAAATGAAAATTGCTATAGACGCGTTTCGTGAGACAAATCAAGTTTGTTGTGTTTGCTTATAATAATATGAACATTTTCGTATTTTTTTAAATTTCGTTCAAATGTAATTGATTTGGGTGTAAAAATGTATGTGTATTTGACATGTATAGCTGATATAGGTTTTCCTTGCGGCTGCTTGGACTTTGAATTTGCAAAATTATTTTTCCCGTTCCTAATCCACATTTATTCCGCACTAGTACGCACATTTTCGGGTAATGATATTTTTTAAATAATTATTTTGATTCTATTCGAATCAGATATGTAATTTTTTAATAATATCTCGACTTCACCACCACCAAAATTTCATCAAAATCGATGCAGTTTAAACAGTTTTCGGAGCACTTTTTGAAAATTTATTTATTTCATTTATAAGTTTTTATATTTATCCAGCACAAATACATAGAAGCCACCTGCAGCCAATTCGAAAACCGTTAATAAGCACCTTACATATTTCAGCCGTTAAGTACATAGTTTATTGGTATGAATGAACTATATAAATAGATTTTGGCGCAAATTTGGTTGGCTGTCGATAGACAATGCCTGACTCAAACGTTATCGAATGCCGTTAAATGTCATTTAGACGGACGGCGATAGGCTCTGCGATCAGCACAGTAAATCTATTCAATGAGAGCAAACAACAACAACAACAACAACAACAACTAGAATGGCATTAAGTTAGATAAAGCCAATGCAATTTATCGCATAAATGACAATCATAAATGTCAAAATGTTGAAATCGAGCACATATATACATACATACAAACATACATATGCACATAAAGTGGATACATACATACATACGCACATTGCATGCATAAATCACACATTCATCCCAACATTCATAATATACATACATACATACATACATACATACATAGTTGCGAATACATACAAAACGATAAAATACAATATTTTTACTAGTTTTTGCAGGCTCCGAAAAGCCCCCGCTGAAACTGTGACATTTAATGCTTGAAAAATCTGCAGCTGATAGCTTTGTGTGCTTGAAAAAGGGAATATCATAAAATTGTATTTATTATCTATTTTCACTTCACATAAATGCTGCTATCGTAAACTATTTTTATGCCTACATTTATGTTTATTTATATGCTCATACAAATGTATATATGTAGGTATGTATGTATGTACATGCGACGTGTGCTTGTGAAGGTTTATCTTTGAATTGAGTCTGATTTATGTTTTTAAGCCGTAGTAGAAATCTCAAATATGCATAAATTCAATTTGCACAATAGCTTGCACGCGTGTATTTTTTGAATGGAATTTAATAAAATATTTTTATTTTTTGCGAATTTTATTTAATTTTTAAAAACTTTGTAAGCATTTATTTCGTTGATGATGTTTTTGCTGGTCGACGCTTAAAAAACATGATTGAATTTTATTAGCATAACGCGGAAATGCAAATAAATACGAGTAAAATAACAGTCATTTGCACAAAACGGAAAACGTGGAATTGTTGATAACAATAGTCATGCAACGAGGGCAATGATGGTGTGTGCGCGCGCGCATGTGTGTGTATGCATATTAGTTAGGTTAGTTTGCATTTAGTTGCAACTGACAATTTTTTACGCCACTTACAAACTGCAGCATATAATTTAAATACTCGGATATGTTTTTAATTTTCTATTTGCAACTACAAATTATTGCTACTGCGGTTGGTTATTTTTTTTTTTAAATATATTTGAAGTACGCCTACATCCGCATAGAATTTCGCTATTGACGCTTTTGTTGTTTAATTTGAAAGTTAAATATATGCTATAAGAGGCCTTTTATTTGAATTTTATTTAGAGAGCAGAGCAAAAAATAAATGTACTCATTTTGGTATCGAGCGCCGACTTTTATACTATACTGTACTGTAGAACAACTTTGATTGTAGAAACTTTTTCTTTAAATAACTACATTTTGTATAAAAACTTAACTTAAATTATATTTTTCATTTCAAATAATTTCAAAAATATGCGCCAATTAATGTTATAGAATTTGCACATCTGAATTTGGAGTTGCATGACCTGGTGGTAGAACTGTTTGTTGTTGAAAACGGCGAAAATTTAAAATAAATTTCAACAAAAGCGATTTGTCTTAATTTCTTTTTAAATTTATGTACGCAAACATTCAAAAATATCGCGTTTATTTATTTAAATTTTTTTAAATCATTGGTATGCGATACTCGTCTCGTTGAGCCAGAAAGTTGGAAATGTTTTTAAATTTTACTTTCAACTGTATCAAATAACGGCACAGCAGTTTTATAAAATAAATTGCCCTTTTTTACTAAAGTACAAATAAGAAAAATATATACTATATTTGCAGAGTATAATCCTGCTCTGCGAACTCACTTCCGCACTGAGCTTGAGCACCGCTGTTAAATCCACTTAAGTAAGTACAACAAAAAAAAAACCAAACGACATGACCAAATAAAATTGTTGCCGATAATTTTTTATTACCATTATTTTTACACATTTATGAACGTCTGTCCGGCTGTCATACAATGCAATGGTTTCTGTATATTTGGCTACATTGTTGCAAGAACTTCAACTTTGTGCGAGAGAGTTGCCGGTGCTGGTGCTGGTGCTGCTGCTGTACACAGTTAGTTACTGTTACAGCTTTTGTTGTCAGTGCTTTTGTTATTATTGCATTCATTACTGTTGTCGTTTGTGGTCATTGTTGTTGACTGGCTGTGTTGAATTACTTTAGTGCCGCAGTGGTGCCATCAACAAACACTGCCACTGCCTGTCGTTGTGTCACAGCTTATGCCTTTTGGGCCATAACAACACTGGCCTTTATTTGTAGGTAGCAAAAGTAGAAGCTACACAAAAAAAAAAAAAAAACAACACGAAATACGCTGCCATCTGTAACTGTTGCCCGTTGTACCAATTGCCGCTCGTTTCAAGCTGATACAACGTTGCTATTTACAGACATACATACACAGGTACAAGCAAGTGTATGTACACTTATCTCATTGCAAACATTTTCCGTATGCCCTTCGTGGCAATTTTTTATGCATTGTATTTAATTCTTTTCGACTATTCGCAAATTTTTTGTGGGTGGACATTTATGTTAATTTGCCATGTTATGCTCATTTATATATGTACAAACATACTTGCCCATTGTACGAGCATATACATAAATACATTTGTATGTATGTATGAGTGTGTGTCACAACCGCACCACATCGAGTCATGCCCCTAACCACTTTTGTGCCACAATGAATGTGACCAGTGGCGAGCGGTTAGCAAAACCGGCGGTCGGTCGGTCAGCGCCAGCCAGTGTCGCGCTATCGCGATCTACCCGACCATAGCCGTTTTGCCACATTCGATCTGCACCGCTGTCCGCTCGCTTCCGCCACTCCGCCAATCGGTGCTTCGGTCATTTGCTGCCTTTTTCAGCTTCCGCACTCGCCTGTTCCTGTACGCTTCGTTCCCGCCACCCAGCATTCCACTCATTTTCTTCAATTTTCCTCTTCCGCTCGCTCTTCATAGTCATTATCAACCAATTTGCCGTTTTTGCTTCGTTGTTATCTGACTGAATTTAAGTTGCTATTAATGTTAAGTCGCTCGTAGTTAATTCGTTCTGTGCGTTGAATGACGTTCATTACGTGTGGGTCTTCTTCCCTTTTTTTTTTTTTGGTGAAAAATAAGAAAATAGCAGCGAAATGTGTATACAACAGAAAAAAGAGCATTGGCAAAATTAACCCAAAATGTATGCAGACATACATACATATGTACATACTATATACTTATCTACATTCATTCATACATATAAACTAGGCATGTCAGTTCCGGGGTCCCGGCCTTTTGTAACTCCTGAAAATCCCGGGATAAATCTATTCAAATCCCGGAATTGCAGAAAACAGTGGTTTTAATAGCCATTTATTTTTCAAATTTAGTACTTATTATCAAAAACTTCCCCTTCAAGGGCAAAACTAAGCATTTAGAGGGTTCACAATCAGTGTTATTTGTCGTATTTCTATAGTCTGATATTCAAATAATAGTGGAACGTATGGATGCACCGTTTGTAATAAATATGAGAGGTCGGTTTCTTAAAAATATATAAACTGTTATTTAATAAATCTCTATGTACAGGTACTTTTCTAGATGTTTGGAAATTGACAATCATTACCCCAACCTTTAAAGCTGGCAAAGAGAATGATGTCTGTAATTATCGTCCTATTTCTAATATTTCATCTGTCTCCAAGCTGTTTGAGAGTATAGTAAAAAAGAAGATGTATTTTGCGACAAAGAGTTTAATTTCACCTAAACAGCATGGTTTTGTTCCTGGTCGTTCCACGGTTACTAATCTGGCAGAGTTCAGTGAATATTGCGTAAATTCTTTTTCACTGGGATCCCAAGTTTATTGCATTTATACTGATCTTTCAAAAGCATTCGATAAAGTTCCACACAATACATACTTTATTGTTGAAACTTGCTAGCTTAGGTTTTCATTCTGTGTTCCTGTGCTGGTTGAAATCGTACCTAAGCAACAGACGTTGCGTCGTAACAGTCGATGGTGTTTCCTCTGAACCTTTCATTGCCACGTCAGGTATACCACAAGGAAGTATCTTAGGGCCGTTGCTCTTCGTTTTATTCATCAATAATATTGGCGAGTGTTTTCATTTAGCAGATATCTGTTATATGCAGATGACTTGAAAATATTTTCAGTAGTATTTAAATAGTGCAACCGATGTGACAAATCTCCAAGCTGATTTGGATAATTTGTCTCTTTGGTGTCAACAGTCACATCTCTCTCTTAATATTAAAAACGTGCTTTCATATGACTCTTGCTAAAGCTCGATGTAACACATCTTACTCTATTTCGAATACAATACTCAAGACTGTTCACGAAATCAAAGATCTTGGAGTTAAATTTGATTCCAATTTCTCTTTTAATAATCAGATCAATTTTATTATATCTAATGCTTACTCAGTTTTAGGCATTGTACGCCGGCACAGTACAAATTTTACTGACCCATATACTCGAAAACTACTTTTTTCGTCTTATGTTAGATCTCGACTGGAATATGCAACGTTTGTTAGTATACCTTATTCACAGTTTTTGATAGATAGACTTGAACGTGTGCAAAAGTTTTTTTTTTTATTTGCTCTACGTTCTTTGAAATTTTCGGATCGTTTACCTTCTTATTTCCATTTAACTTATATTTACATTTTTTTCAAACAAAATAAACCTCAACGGATTTAAAACAGAAAGAGCCGATCGAATAAACATACCTTTCAGAATTGACTATTAACAGAGGTGCATGTTGGAGGATAACACACTTTGAAAAGCCTTGCTTTAAGATTGCATTTTGATCAGAATAATGGAATGGGTTATGCATTTAATTTTTACTGGAAGTATTTATTTTCTTACTGAATGGTAATATATTAACATTTAATATTGGTCTCAAACAGTAATCAAAAATAGTTTTACTTTATGTAGGTGCATTTGCTTCTGTACCAAATATTTATATTTGTACTTGAAGTATAAATTATTTTGTGTGTGTCAAATTTTATATATATTTTTTTTTATTCTTAAAAAGCTCAATAAATACTTACATGAATTCCAACAAATTGCTCTTCAATTTATGTAATTTTGCATAACTCTATAATACAACGATTACAGAGGTGTTACATTTTTTAACAAAGTAAAAATTACGAATCAAAACTTCGTGAAATCGGTATGCCGAAATTATCCCGGTATTTTGTTTTCAGATCTCGAAAATCTCGGTATCAATAAAATGCCCAAAATTGACATCCCTAGTACATACATACATACTTAGTTCATAGTTAAAAAGAAAAGATCTTCAAAAATTATGCGCGCATACGAAATTCGCCGAATTAAGTCCAACGGAAAACGTATATTTCTCACGAACAGCGCAGCGGTCGCAGGGTTTAAATGTTAATAATAGAAATAAAAATGCAAATGACCAGAAAATGTAGAAACTGCTTTACGCTCGTCGCATTTTTGTAGCCAAATTTCCAGCTTTCTGTTTGCGTCTTCCCATTCCGGGCACAAATATGTACATATTTTGTCAGCTGTGACAACGCTTTCAGCCTTAACTGCCTGCGAGCAATGGCAATTTTTTCGTCACATTTCTCCCTCGTTTCCTTCGCCTGTCCACGGTGTGTGTCGAAGCGTTAAGTGTACACAAATTAGTGAGGTCTGCACCTTAGCTGATATGCTGAAAGACATGAATGTACTCGTATGTATATTTGTTCGCGTATATTCCACAAACCAAGCGAACGACATGCGTACGTTACACCTACGCGCAGACCAACATCCTCCAAAGGTATGTATGAAGGTAGTGGCCAACAACCTTCCTCTCATTATGCTTTACACTAATTTACTCAATTTCAGTTTATTTTTTTATTTCATGATCCATGCCATTGCTTTCAACTTTCTTTCATCTAACTATATTTGTTTTTCGTTTTTTTTTTTGTGCTTGATGACCTTTTCGCCGTTAATTAATTTCGAAAATGTTTTGATGGAGATTTAGCTACAAATTGTGTGTAAATAAATTATAATGTCTGCATGTTTTTGCTTGACTCTTTGCCTCTAGCCATTTTTAAATGCAAGTTGGTCCGCAGGCCTTTTATTGACATTCACTTTATATAACATTTAATGGTGAGGGCGACATTAACGTTGCAATTAATTAAATTTTTATTATTTTATAATTTCGTAAACGCTCTTTACCTATGTAAATACATATACAACTTAAGTTATTTTCGTTAGAAAAACAACCTTCCAGCTAATTTTTGGTTGCAAAGATGGTAGAGAGTAGCTTTGTGATACAAGTTGAAAGCTTGAGTGCCTTATAGAGCTGAACATTATTTGTCTGACCTAAGGGATATGGCCGTTAATGAATTAATTCATTCATTAATATACACATTATTTGTGTACCCGCTACAGCGGCCATATCGCATAAAATGACTGAGTTATTTGTATTTCATAGAATTGAGGAACATTTTTGTAAAAGCTCGCAAATAATTGGAATCATTGCCATTTATAGACCCGGAGAGAAGAGAAAATCGATGATAACAGTCACCGATCTCTACGTATTTTCAACTACTTCCTGGTCATCTTCATAACATTTATTCTACGAAAAAACTCATTTTCCAATAAGGAGTTTCCTCGAATATTTTTTAAATATTTAGAGCATTAGCGCACTTTTTCTAAAATTATCTGCACTCTCGAGAGAGTAAACCAAATTTAAATTTTTAATGAATTATCAAAACAACCAAAAGAATTATTGCCGACTAAATGCGAGAGTTCAGTTGCTCTTCTTCCTTGAGTGTTCTCATTCCTAGACTTTCCGGTCTGTTTTTTATAGCCAAAATATCAGTTTCAAATCTCAAATTAAAATTATTCCTTTGTAAATTTTGACATACACATATCTGAAGTTATTCGCAATTAAATTTTCAATCCCTACAGCAGGACCTGAAGCCACAGATGCAGTTGTTTGCGCACACTTTATTTCTCTTTTTATTTTTTTTTATTTTTTTATTTAATATTTGAATACAAGTAAGACATAGAATTTTAACGTATAATAATCACATAAATTACTTAAGTATAAAAGTGAATACCTTAAAACTATTTATTCATTTTGAATAAATGTAAATAAATTAGGAATGGCTATAAATTCCATTGAATTTCTATTAAGTTATTGAGTTTAACTTTTAAGACCATTATTTTGAAAGTATTCTTATTTTCCTTCGTGCACTCAAATTCAGACTTCTTAACAAATCAAGAAATTCGGAAATTCTTGCAAAGCTATTGTTGTGTTGCTGTTATTGCTTGCCTTTAGTGATGAATTCACTTCGCAACTAAGCATCAAAGTAATTTACATAAACGCATATTTTCTAAATAATTTTCAAAAGTAGATAATATTTTATGCATTCACTTCAATAATTCTTATTGCTAAATGAGCTGGAAGATGGTTGTTAATCTTTTTCTAATAGGGCAAAAGAAAACAACTAAGTACAAAAAAAAAATAAAGCAGCACTCAACATTTGTTTGTTACATTTTTGTTAAATTTTACAATACTTTTTTTTTTTTTTGGTTCCGCTGATTTATTGCCGCCGCTGGTTGTTAGCAATAATGCAACAAATTAAACAGAACAAGCGACTTTGTAGGGACAACCCTGTCGGAAACGTTGTACGAAAGCTTCTGGTGTGCCAGCAGAAAGAGGTCAGCAATTTGAGAGTAAAAGACGGAGAACAGCGAATGAGGTTTCCTGATTTAGTAGAGTAGTTTTTTTCTTACTTCATTAAGTGTGCACGTTGTCAGATAAGACTAAATTTACCTACGTAAAGCTTCAAAATGATTTTTTAAAACACGATGCTATATTGTTGTTGGTAGAAGCCATCTAGAGTATTTCGCATTTCAAAAAATTCATTATAGATATCTGACGAATGGTCACACAGAATAAGTTGTCTAGGTCGGATATACCATGAACCAACTATACCAGATCACGCAATACGAAGTAAGAGAAAAAAATAATGGCAGTGACGTAGTACTTTTAGACACCATGTTTGTTTGCTGTCAAATTAAACGAAATTGTAATAAAGAGGAGAATAAAACAAGAATAGTGTGATTGACTGCTGTGAATAATTATTATTTTTGAAATGTTTATTAAGAACATTTTATTGGAAATTTGTTAAAAGAGTTTATATTGATACGGCAAATCATAAACGTCAACTTTATCACCATCTCGAGCACCAACACCATTAGCAGTAATTGCATACACATCGTCCAACGCTTCCATCACAATTGGCGCAACACAATTGGTTTGGAGCATAAATACCGCGAATCATCTAAATGTAAATTTGTACAAAAAATCAATTTTAAAAAATAAAGAATCTGAATCTCTTAAAATCTTCAGGGAGGAAGTGCTCACTGCAAGTTTTAGCATTTTTTTCCAACGTACTGGCCGCAAAAGTCCACCCACTTTTTGCGCAAATTAAGGTCTTTCGGTAGACCGTACAAGTGCAGCGACTTGTCTTGCTCGTATGTATTTGTTATTGCACCCAATCACAAAACCTTCATTTTCTTTAAATAAATAGCAAAGTTTTCACGAAAATCTAAAAATCTAAATTAGTAAATCAAAATTATGAAGTGTAAGCAAAACAAAAAACTTCGAAACCACTACGTCACTCATTTTTTTCTCAAAATCAATTACAAATACACGGTTGCCTGAATACGTGATCTGTAGTAATTGGTTCATGGGTTATGCTCGTATGTACATACATACATTGCTATGATTTAAAGATTTTAAAAAAAAATTTATTTTGCGCATCGTTATAAACTTATTCAAGAGTAACCCATCCATTTCAATATCATAAACGAAATACCATGAGTCAGCAGTACTGAGCATTCTAAGATATCAGCACTCAAAAATTACTACTCGGCACCGAAAGATTCTTTCCTACAGGGCAACAATAGCAAACTCAGCGTGTAGCAAAACCAAAACCACTTTTTGTTTCTTCCACAAGGTTTCCTCTTGCCTAACCCACCTCCCCATCAACTTGTTTCTCAACAAACTCAATCCAAATTACATTTGCGCGATTTCTCTTATTCACATCTGACCCCGGCGAAATTATTTATTAGAACAGATACGAGAGCAACCAGCACCATTACCCACCAAACCCTGGGGGATGCTTTACGCTTCAATGGCTCACATGTTGTGATGCATGGCGTAAGTAAGTATTTGTGTGTGTGTGAGTGTTTGTAAAACTAACAAGTGGTACATGTTGTACTTTCAGAAAACAAAAAAAAAACAAAAAAAATAAATAAAAAAAAATAAAAAGAAAGGAAATGAAATGAAAGCAAGAGCAAACGCTAAGTCTCCGACATTCGCTCCCTTTAGTGGTGTGTTACTTGAAAATTAATTTGATTGGGAAATGCACGCATACATTGAAGCAAACAGCGATTCCTTTACACAAGCACAATTTCACAAACACCGTGCCATACATACATACATACACACAAGTGTATATAATCATTAATGTTGTAAGTGAAGTGCAATTGTTGTAATTTATATGCGATCATATCTTCAGCAAAACGTACAATAGCACTTATGTGGTATTCGGTATCTGTTTAAATTGCATTTATGTTTGCTTGAATTGGTTTGATGGCCTGTTTCAGCGCCCTTTCCCATTCCCCCATAACATTCCCATTTTCATTTCCAATGCCATTCACGTTCCGTATCGCCCCTTACCATGCTTTGTGCCTGCGAATTATATGCTAATTGCTCGTTTGTTGGTATCTCAGCTTGCCGTATAAATTACACTTTATCGCATAATTGTTTGTTTCAATTGTTTTAAATTAAAAAAAAAAAAAATTCAAGTTGGAAGAATAGTTTAATAGATATTTACTCTGTTGTTTGTTGGTGTCTTAAATGGCTGCGGGTTATGACAGCACTTAAGTTCTTTATTGCGCAATTTGGTACACTACTCAATGGTTTTCTGTCTGCACTAATGTTTTTCATAACTGCACAGTGCACCATTATGCTTTATGCTGGCAATAAGTAATGATCTACGTACAATCGACTGAATGATGGAAAGAGCTCATTCACATACATATGTATGTACAGAAAATTGATTTTAAATGTATATTTAATGTTCTGGTCAATGGAGTTAAATGTTTGCCTTTTATCAAAGTAGCACTTTTTGAACCTTTTAAGAAATTTCACCTAAATATGTGCGATTACCACAGTTAACATATGTTTTGCTTTCAGAAACTGCTTTAAAACCCTCTTTCCAACCGGTGAATATTCTTTTTTTGCCCATCTTTGCATGTAAAATTTTCTTCTTAATCCGAATGCGAAGTGGACCAGTTTTCGAGAGCGAGTCAATTCCTTTTTTGAAAAAAGCAAATTCAAAAAATTAAAAAATATTTGCGGACGTCGTTCGCGATTTTCAACTTTGTTTTCCTTGAAATAAGGACAATAGTAAAATTATTTGTATTTAAGAAACGATTTGCCAATACATCTACATTTGCTTAAAAATGCTTACAACAATTTTCAGTCAAACCGTCGACCTTTTGGGTATTTCCGATTTTGTCCAAAAATTTTAGTTCTACTTAAACGTAAGTAATTTCGGTTATTCACTAAGTTGAGGAAACTCTCAGCCAGTTAAGACTAACACTCTCCTCATCGGGAGCACCGACGATTTGTGGCTAATGCCACAACAGTATGCCAGGCATTGTAGATCTGATGATAGAATTGTTCACCTCAAAAATCACGGGTTGTGAAAAATTTTGCGCAAACATGCATATGAAGTCCTTGCGGCTATGGAGAGTAAATAACAAACTTATTTGTTAGCTAAAAATATGGATCAATACCATAACAACTTAAAGAAGTGTTCAGCAATTTATTTGTCCGTAGCATTAATTGCGCTATATGGTTTTTCATTCAAATAATAGTTACATCTACCTTGCCGCAAATTGTCGCAGTGTGAAGCGTGAAAGTCCACGTAAATCACCAATTATCTACTCGCAAACTCTATACGAAAGTTCTATTTAATTAAGATTAATATTTCAAAGCGAGCTCTAAATAGAATATGTATGTGCACTAGAATTACTGCCAACAATTGAATAAATTGCAAATAATTTTATAAAATTGCTCAAGAGAAATGTGCGCAAGGTGCGTGACATGGCTACAAAGAAACTAAATAAAGAAAAACAACAGCAATGTAAAAGAAGAAAACTTGTTAGGACAAGGAAAATGTATGCAAATTGTCGATAATAATGGGAATTCGCACCAACTGTTGTACTCATTCGAGACACATTTGATTACTTGTGCATTGGACATTTGATTGGATAATTAAAAATTGAAGTTAATAGTTCACTGCATAGTATTTACATTGAAACATTGCAATTTCATATACTACATAGTATGTTGACAGTGTATATAAAGGTATGTATGCAACTATATAAATAGATATATTTTAGTTTTAAATAAATATGCTGCTGGCGATGAGAAAATAAACTGCAAACGTCAGTTCAGTGAAAATATTTGCCAAACAAATAAAATTGCATTCTTGATCGCTAATGCGGGTAATTTATTACATTAGAGGTGTTCTTCGTTGTATGAAGATTTTTGAAATAGTGTTCTAAGTTTACAGAATGGGCTTATGTTATTTCCTTGTTCCTTGGTGACAATGGTGGTCAAATTAAAACACCTGGCGTGACAAGTCATGCACGCTGGATGTCAAAGGGAATATATTCCTTAAAAATATTTGTATTTCGTGAACAATTTCACTTGAGCAAATCTGAGTTAAAAGGCTAAGGCCACATTTGCGTTTTCTTAGTGCGCCTATATATGTGTAAAAGCTTGGTTCAAATGCTCTAATGCAATTATTTCTCCTCTACAGGATTTAAATTTTGTACAGGAATGTATTAATTATGACAGTGTCAATGCGAATATTTCTTCTGAGTTAATCAGAAAAATGCAACAACACATGTGGTATTTGTCAGAGGAAAATGTCGCAATGGCTTTTTTTGATTTCAATGTGTCTGTAGAGGTAAAGAAAAAAATGGTAAAAAATCTAAAATCCGAAGAGCCAAATGTTAAGTTACAAGATAATCGTAAAATAAAAAAATTATGTGCGTTATTAAATTCTGATTTAAGCGAATTTGTTTCTAAAAACACTTTTGCAGTATTTAATAAGCATAAGTTGACAATCGAGTTTTAGAAGTTGGATCCTGAATATTGGGAAACAAACGAGCAATTTCAAAATGGTCGTACAACATTACGGAAATTACTAGTAACTAATGATACTGCAGAAAGGGGTATAAAGTTCATACAAGATTTCAACACTATTCTTACAAATAAAGAAGAAGAGAAACAGTTTCTGCTTCAAGTTGTTGAAGAATACAAAAAAAAATATACATCCTACAAAAAATCTGAATTAATTTAAATCAAATGTTCCTAAATGTATAAAGCGTATTATTATAAAAATTACTTTTAGGAAGCAGGTTTATGTTATAGAGTGATATTATAGGTTGAACGCAAGCATTGCCTTTGAATACATAACACTTGATTTTTTTCCGTTTCCGCGCCGACTTTTCGTTAACCGATTTCAATAAAACTTGGTTTTTATTTATTTTTGAGAGGAAAGGAAACAAATAAGCCCATTCTGAAAACTTAAAACACATTTTGAATTTTAAGAACACGTCTAATTTATGTATGTATGCATATGTATGTAAATAAGTAGCTGTAAATATTAGTATATATAAAATCAAAAGCTCTATATACATACATACATACATACAAACATGCATATGCATTAAATATGCGCTGATGACTGCCCGGTAATTTAGAATGGACAATATAATTGAAGCATACAAAGTAATTAGTAGTTTTGACTCCTGGCGGCAAAATAGTGAAAAGAGTTGGCGAATGAAATACAAATTAGCCGGCAATGGAGTTATTGGTTTGAATATTTTATCAAAGTTTAACAGCGTGCACATAGTTATATTTGTAAATAGTTCCTTTAAAAAGGCATTCCACCTACAGTGGGCGTATAAGGTGATTTACATGTCACATGAGACTCCAAGTGTTCATGTGTCTGTGTTAGTGTGTCATATTTCTAATCTGGGCCAATGTACACACAAAGTACTCGTATGCACAGAATAAAGTGATTAAAATAATTAACAGCTAAGTCTTTACAACTTTTTTCGACAATTATTGTCTAGACCTATCATTAAATATTGCTCGCATATTGACTACGTATTCTTATTTGAGGTAGTAGTTAAGACGTGAAGTTACAAAAAACTTATTTTGATATGTATTTTTTTAATAAAACATCAATTCGAAATTGTAGATATGGCAAAAGTGAGTCGTAACCAGCTTAACTTTATCAAGTCTTCTGTTATTCTAGAAAATAATTAGTAGTTAATAAATATTATATCTCACAATTCTCACCAATATGCTATTTGAAGGTTGAGTTTGCGCATGCTAGTCATATATACTTTAATGGTAGCTTGTGCGAATAAATCTTTTTAACACTCTTTTCCTTCAGTATTTTTTTTTTTTCATTTCGAAACACAAAAATATTATAATTTTTAAGACCAAAAACAATTTTTGTATGAACGGGTGAACTAAAAGTTTAATGCGTGGTTCCTTTTTTAGCTATAATTAAAAAAAAAAGTGCCAAACAAAACATATTACAAAGGTTGAATATCAGTTAAATAGGGAAAGAACGAAGGATTCTTGACTCCCTTACCCCCCCAGCGGCTATATTTTGAGAAAATGATTTTCTTCTCAAATGTCACCATCTGCTCTGAATATAAAACAAATTAGAGCATAAATATTAGGGTGTTTGACTCGGTTTTTTCAAACCGGCTTTTTCCGGTTTTTTCATAAATTATTGTACGGTTTTTTTAAGATCAGGATTTTTCGAATATCGAATAAATCGGTGTTTTAATCTCCAAAATCGGTTTTTTTGTTTTTGTGAAGATATAGCCTTTGATACAAATATGACATATCGACACATCGACATATTCGATATATTTTTATTTAAACGGCAACCACAGAGTGCTTATCAGTTAGTAAAACCTTATTCAAATTTCAAATAATTTGTAGAAAGAACGCAGCAAATATATTTGAGAAGATTTTATATATTTAGACAAATGTCATAAGAGGACGGGAAAATCAACGCCTTTTTGACAACAAGTCCTTCTAGCTCGCTCAATTTGCTCAATGAGTAATTAAGCAATTTGATATAAGCTCAACTTTTAAAATTTGAGACTATGTATGAGCTGCAGACTATTGCCTCTACTCGCTCTTACGCTTTGTATTTTTATGTTTTTTCTAAATTTTTGTGACCTACTTATCACCTGGTCATAATTGAGACACTTTGTTATGAGAATAGAGGCTTTATTTTGAGACCAATTAATGCCAACTGGTCTAAAATAGTGCCTACATTTAATTTCCCAAAGATTTCATTCATAGAAATAATAGCATTTACTAACATTTAAGCACATTTTTGTAGCTTTTTTTTTTTACTGGGAACAAGAACCGGTTTACTCGGTTTTTTTCTCGAATAATTCGAAACCCGGTTTTACAAAAAAATCGAATAATCGAACACCCTAATAAATATGGATATCGAAAATATTTCTATATTCTTGCGCCATCTCGCGGCAGCCTGCGATTTAATTCGTAATTTTCATTTAGATATAAGATATATTGAAGCTTTCAGGTGTCCAGGTCATCTAGATTTAAATAGCGAATAGAATTTTGACTGTAGATACCTTAAGCAGCCACAATTGAATGAGTAATCGTATTGAAAATTACTCATACGCTAAATGACACAAACGATTTTTCGATATTAATTTTTTTTTACATTTAATTACATTGCATAAATGATACAGCGTTTTTAGTGTTTCCAGATTTTTTTAATCAGCTTTTTGTAACTACCTGCATTAACTTTTTATTTATGACCACAAAAAACTTCATATATATGTATACTCGTAAATATTTTCTATTTAGTTAAATTTGCTTGTACGTAAAACCAACGTAATTGCTTTTGGTAAGCAGCTTAACGCTTAATTATTCATATGCCATAATTAGCATTTCATTAAAAGGCAATTTAAAACCTTTGTAGTATTATAATTAAAAAGCTTCGATGCAAAAAAGACCTACTTAAATTAATAAGTGATTGCAAAACCTTTTCGGCAAAAAAATTGAGCTGCATTAAAATTTAAATTCTTTATATTCCAATTACATATTCTAAATTAATTCCGAATAGCTTTTATTTTAATATTTTAATTGAAATTATAAGTCATAATCTTCATCTGCAGTTGTGAATGGGGAACTTGAGGAGGCAGTTTATCTACCATCGAGTTTATATATATTTTTTTTTGCACAGTCTACGACTTTCCAATGGCTTTGAAATTGATGAACAATGTGGATGACCAAGTTATGGAGAGGAAAACTACAGTAACAGCTTTTTTGGAAATTCCTGGGCTTTTTTGGCTGATAAAATCAAATAAAAAATTTACTTTGAAAAAATTTGTATATGCAAAAATGTCGGTACAAAACCATTAATAAATATTTAGTTTCGAGATAATGCAACCCATTTTTTTTAACATTTTAAACAACCACTCGAATTAAGAACCTCCTCCATTTGCACATTTCACCTCAAAACTGTTACAAAGTGCATTGACTTTTAGCAAAGTTGCTACGGCAACAACAACTACAAACATGCGTGTGCGTGTATTTTTTTGCTGTCACGCCTTGTTAATAGTTTTTGTTGCCGCGCTATGACCACATGTCGCTCCAACACCAACAACCACCTGTAATGGTAAATCAAAAAAAATATAAATTTAGCAAAATGTGGAAAATTTGCAATCACGCCACATATGCGACGTTGTTAGAAGTTGCAAGTTGCAATGGCAGCTGCCACACCAATGTAAATAGCTAGAAAATTTTCCACGCAACGTTGCAATGTTGAGACTTCATATTTTATTTACGCATAGACATTTTCGTAGGGTACCAAGGCATAGATATGAAATGGAAATACGCCATCTAAACTCAGTGAGAGAGCACAGCGAATGAACGGCTCGAAAGTGGAAGAAAACGCAAAGGAGCAGCTAGCAGGTGAGGTCAGCTTGAGTTATAAGAAATTACAGCAAAGTCACGCCATTACATTTTTCTTATTTTTTTTTTCAATAAACTTTTGTACACAATGCAAAAAAAAGGATACGCTAACATTATCCTTGTAATTTTAGCATAAAGTAGTGGCATTAAAAATTCATAATCACACTGCAGTTTGAACGCGATTGCGAAATGCCATGCAAAGCCCTGTTGGCAAATGTGTACTTAAATACATTGTATGCTCAGGCGGCATGGCGGTTTTTTTTTTTAAGCACAGAATTTCCACAACTGCTACTTTGTACACTAAATCGCCCAGTCATAATTTTCAACGCACTTGTAAGCCATAAGGTCCGGTAATAACTCAAATAAACTCAAGCGCAGCGCTGCTTGTTTGTTGCATTTCATAATCGCCTGCATGCGTGCAACAAATCACAGCAAATGTTTGTTGGAAAAACAACGAAAAAGCAGCAGAGTTTTCCTTTCATATGCATTTTATATTTATTATTTCATATGTCGAGATATTAAAAATATTTCCCCAGATTACTTACTTACGGATACGTAGTCAGTGTGTGAGTAAGGCTGGTAAGTAGGTGGGGTTGTAATGCGTTTTAATCTTGTGTTGCTTATGACATGCATGCTAATGCAATCCCATATGCATTTAATTACTTGCAACACGCACCGATACATGCGTGCCACACAAGCATTTATTATGTGGCAAATGCACTGACTGAAAATGCATTAGTCATACGCAGTGAACGGAGTTAAAAAATTAAATGCTAATAATAAATATCTAGTTTGTGCAAATGTACGAAATTTTAAAAGAAATAAATGTGCACAAATCATGCCTTTGGATAAAAATACAAATTTCGCGATAACGAGTGTAACAGCCTAAATAGGCTGCTCTATCAACATGCTATGGTGCATCGCCCAAGAGATTGAAGGTTTCTACATTTGTGGTGCAAAATGTAGACACAAAAAAAACGTTGAGTTACACCACCAGCTCCGTGAGGATTAGGAAAGACCTCTCTGAGCCGTTTTATACCAAACGAGGTTTCAGACAGGCTGACTCTTTGTCGTGCGACTTTTTTAACTTGATGCTGGAGTAAATATTTCGAGCCGCAGAACCAAATCGGTCAGGCATCATCTTTTATAAGAGTGTGCCGCTGCTGGCGTACGCCGATGACATTGACAGCATCGGTCTTAACAACCGCGCAGTTAGTTCTGCCTTCTCCAAACTGGATACAGAGGCGAAGCGAATGAGTCTTGAGGTGAACGAGGGAATGACGAAGTATCTTCTGTCATCAAATAAATGGTCGGTACATTCACGACCGGGATCAAACATCACTGTTGACAGTTATAACTTTGAAAAAGTAGAAGACATTGTTTACTTAGGAAGTATCATTTATACCAATCTCTCTTGCCAACAAGTGATGAGAAGGCTCTAGGTGTGTTTGAAAGAAAGATTCTCCGAAAGATGTATGGGCCTTTACGCCTTTGCCATGGCGAATACCGTAGAAGATGGAACGATGAGCTGTACCAGCCTTATAACGACATAGATATAGTGCAGCGAATTAAGATCCAGCGGCTTCGCTGGCTAGGTCATGTCGTTCGAATGGATGAAATCGCTCCAGCTCTGAAAGTATTCGACGTGATTCCTGCCGGATTGTAGCAGAGAAAAAGTGAGGCCTCCTCTGTGCTGGCGCCAGTTAGCGAAAGAAGGAAATAACTGGCGTGCTATACTAAGCTCGTCAAAAATCGCATAGGCGGTTATAGAGCCAATGAAAGAAGAAGAAAGAAGAAAGCACACTAAATTATGAAATCGGGAATTGTATAGAAATGTCAGGCGTCACTCAGATCCTTAAGCAACAAATTCTGGTTTAAAGTCGTATTTGACATTATTGTAATTGTGATTGGGACACATGGATATGACTTGAATGTGCAACCTTACAACTTAGCAACCAAAAACTGTGGCCGGTTGCTCAATGTCTGATTAAAATTACTGACGGTTACCAACAATTTCGTTTACTTCTCAAAGTTTACTTTTGTAAGAGGAGGTTCATTTGAGTTTTACAGCAGAAAAATTACGATTATAATATGTTAATGGTACAGAACAGCTTGAAAGTATGAAGATCGTTATGAGTTTGAAAACAAAAAAATAATATAATTTTATTATGAACTTTTTTACCCCAAAACTGACATAAACGAGAAAGATATTTATTTTCAGTGTCAAACTTTCTCAAAAAATTGTAGTTGCTTTTTAAAAGTTGAAAGTCCGGTCTTCAAAGAAGGTAATGCAATGTCCCAAAGCAACTTTAGAGTATGTTTTTTTTACATAATGTGTCGTAAAAGCCGACGTCACAGCAGTGTAGTATGCCAGGAGGCTTAGAAACTCACGCACTTCTTGGCACCATTTTCGCATTACTTGAGCAGAGCGTTGCACTGAAATCCATCGTTGGACCTGTTACCAGATTCCAGTTATTTATACAGAAGAAATTTGTCTTGCTACTAAATTTGTATAGACTGCTTTTGCACGAAGAGACAATAAGCCAACAGAAAGAGCAGAGATTAACAAATCTGTCCATCCACTTGATTACTTCATTTTCTTTAATTTACTTTTTTTTATTTGTATTGCCAGGAAGAGAATAAACGTTACTTCTTAAACACAATCATTAACATTCTCTTCACCCAATCACAATTAGATAGAAGATACAATGGGCATGCAGCTACCATCAAAGCGAGTGAATTTATAAATAAATACAAATATTTGATTCTCACACCAAAATTTTATGAATACCACTTAAGTAACTAATGCATTCTCTTTTCTCTTTCAAGTAAGCGCATGATTCGTGTAATTTAAAAATATTTTGAAACCACATTTGTGTAAGTAGTATTTCAGCGTCTAAACGAGGTCACACGTGCCGGCAAAGGCCAACAAAAACAACTCACATACAATGTCAATAGCCGCCCATGCGACATTTTACTTGACTGCGCAAAATCTATTTTTCGAAAAATATGCAGAGCGTTTTTTCTAAATTTAATCAAGTAACAATTAATTTCGAATGCTGAAAAGTAAACAATAAATAAACTCGAAATACTGCCATCAACAAAAAAAACAAAAAAAAAACAATGTTGTGAAAATAGCGCTGCAATGAATTAAAATGTTTATCAACATTTCGGAGCTAATAAAAAGTCTACTTAAGCGGACATCAAAATAAATACAAATACAAATGTAAATGCTGTTGTTGGTTGTTTGTTGTTGTATCATGGTTAGAGTTGGCGCTGCCGTGTGCTGACCCAAATTTGGTTGGCCCATAGTTTAAAAAAAGCAACAAGGAAAAGCCACTTTACTTTCCGCGTCTACATCTTTTGTGTGTTTCTTTGTTGTTGTTGCATATTTTTGTTAATACGTCAGCAATGCTCTTGGCCACATTAAGTATTTAAGTATGTATGTAAGTGTCTATGTACATATGTAAGTGTGTGGGAGTGTGTTTGATGCCAACATGTGCAAGTCGCAATTTGTTGGTGGCGCTTACGCCACCTTTTGGCTACTTTAGTCACTCGCAGGCATTGCCAATTCGATGGATGCTGTTGTTTACTAACTTAAATTCTACACAATTTCGTTATCGTTTTGGTTAGCGCATTAAACTTACTTTCGTTGATTTTTTAATAGTAAGGAATTATAAAAGCCGCACTAAAATATTCACCAGCCGCTTGCGTTGGCACTTTCTCAATTTAATTCACCGCTTGTGATTGAAAGATAACGAATTTAGAAAAAAAAAATTGTCGCTTGATTTTTACTTTGTGCTGAACGAATAGCATAATCGCGTGAAAAAAAAATGAAAATACATACATACATACACGCCTTTCCGCGAACAATCCAACGGCATTTGTATAAACAAAATGTAGCAAAAACAAATTGAAAACAATAAAAGATGAAGGCGAAACCAAAACTATATTCTCCAATGAAGGCAAAGTGTCCAGCAATTTTTCGCACGCACGGGACGTGTTATTAGCTATTGGGCAGAGGTGTTTGTATATCCCATATGGTCTAGTGGCTAGGATATCTGGCTTTCACCCAGAAGGCCCGGGTTCGATTCCCGGTATGGGAAGCAATTATTTTTTATTATATTTTTCTTTTATGTTTATTTTGTTTTTAATATGTTTTAAAATTTTTTATTTATATCAGTGTTGAATGTAAATTTGTTTCAATATATTGTTGTAGTAAACTCTGTTCCAAGCTCTTTCTTAACAATATTATTTTTGTTATTGTTACAAAAAATTTGGCTTTTCTTATTAATGATTTAAAATGTGGACAATTATTTTCTTTTTTTCGATTTTTATACCTTTTATGAAAATGATATAACAACTTTGGTCCCATGTTTGTAAGTACCAGAACGAAAAGAGCTAGACCTATCAAAACGTATGCCGATATGATCAGGGTGTCGAGCTGAGCCGATTTAGCAATGTCCGTCTGTCTGGGTGTTTTTTTTTTTTTTTTTTTTTTTTTTTTTGTGAACAAAGTAAAAACTATCGAAAAAGCATAACGACTCTGAAAATGAAACAACGCCGAGTCCGGTTTGTCATTAAATAAAATTTAAAAAGCGAAGTCGAAGGTAGTGAGAAATTATTAAAAACTCAAATTAACTCGTATTCGCTTATTTAAGGCACTTTACAAGGGATGCAGAGAGGTGAAGATTTTAAAATTATGCGTAGACGTAGGTGTTAAGGTGAATCCCATTATAGAGAGAAAAAAATGTATTTGGCAAAATGTATTTGAACCTCTGAAAATGAACAGGCAACAGCAGCAAACAAACATTTTTTATTTTATTTGTTTATTTTTGAATTTGAAAAAAAAAATTCAAAAAGCTTTTTATTTATTTATTTTTTCTATTTCTATATGCTGCTACCTTCACAATGTGCTTTGTTTTTTTTTATACATAAGCTTATTTTTGCTTTTTGCTGGTTATACATAATTAATTTATAATTGAGTAAGTTTTGTGTTTCTCCATTTTGATTGAATCGAGAAATAAATTTTTATGTTTAAAAAAAAAACATTTACAGGCCACGGTGAATGTTGTACATATGCACATACATACATATGCATATAGAGATAGATTGAAATTCAATAAATAGTAGTTATCAACCCATTCTTGATCGAAAAGTACTGACCTAACTTTAAATTTGGTATGCCCAGCTAAAAGTGGAGCGAAAAAGTCACTCCTTGTAAATTGTAACGGATATTTCACTACAAATTTTGTTTTAATTTTAAATTTTTTAATTTTTTTTTAATTCACTTTAACTCGCTTTACACACACACGAATATACAATTTCATATTTGTTTATATGTAAACATTCATAAATTGTGTTATCTTTTATTTGCAATAAAACTTTTACAGCCAATTAATTTTTCTTCGCATTAATATTTATCGTAAATATGTATGTCTGAGCGCTTGCATATGTGTAGCGTTATTTTGCTGTAGCGAACTTTTTAATTAATTTAATGCACCAGGACACACCCGACATATTTTTTTTTTATTTCAACTATTTTACGACTGCACCATCACACACACACACACACATACACGCATTGGAAAAAAAAGGTACAGTAACTTTTGAAGTGTAATTAAATATGTCACAACGTAATAATCACAGACAGTTGCTCACAACTATGGCTGACGATGACGACGATGATAAGGTTGATACCGCTGCTGCGTCTATTCAGCTATGCGAATGGTAAGTAGTATCTGCTACATACATTGCCTAACTATTTATACTATATAAGTGTATATATATGTATGTATGTATGTATGTATGTGCATACGCGCTATATTTAGTTGTGGCACACCTGCCCTCGGTTATTTCATGGCAAGTTTAACAAGCAAACTTTTCATTTACTATCTCCCCAAAGTTACTTTCGTACTTTGGCACTGACAAACAACTGATATAACTTTTGCATTGAGTCAAATTTCCGCACAAACAAAAGGATGGATGATCCGTAGCAGTTGCAGCAATTTATAGATAGAGAGAAGGGCACCTGTTGAGGGGGACTGACTGTTAGTGTGTGTGATGAGTAGATGAGCTGTGTAAAGTTGGCAAAGGGTTAAAGTTGAAACTTTGATTTGCCATTACATTGCTTTTAGCAGAGCAAGAATTCCGAGTGAAGGCTGATATCCTGCGAGTTGTTCATTAGTTGGAAAAGCAAATCGGTGTGATAGGCTATCTCAAACAGAAACTTTGGACGGTTTTACTTGTTTTTTCTTTGCCTCTTTTCTGCTTGTTTATTCTTGTTGCGAAAGATTTCTCGCAGATAAGTATAATTAATGAAATCGAATGTTGACATTTTATTTGAGCCTTGTAAATAAATTAATCAATGATACGTATAAAATTGGGCAACCTTTCTGGAATTGATGATTGATTAGCCAAAATGGCTTTCATTTAATGTTTTCTTTTCAACTTTTATGGCTATGTATTTGAACAAAGAAAAGAAAAATTTGTCATCATTCACCCTTTTTTTCGGATATTTGGCACGTTTTTAACTTTTGTTAGCGCTTAATTACACAAACCTGCGCTGTCAATCAAACGCAACTCGTTGATAATTCATCACTAGTTCCTTACTTTTGTTCATTTTTGAAGACTTTTTGTTGTGGAAATAAGTTGAAAGCGTGCTGAAAATGGACGACTAAATAGAATTTCAAGATTTGGGACTAAGGCGATAACGATTTCGAGAACAATACTATTATTGTAAGGCAAAATACTAAAGCCGTGAAAAAGGTGATGGACCACACAATCAAAAGTTACAACACTGTAAGCGTTTAGGCATGATTTTGTGCTCGCTTTTCATTTTTGTTGAGAGAATGCTTTGTGACTAGACTTCAGGAAGTGTGATAAAATTTAAAAATATGCACGCTATTTATTCCTAATTTTTTTCGAATTCTTTGGTATTTCATCCTCATTTTTATTTAATTTTAATTAAATATTTATTTTTTACCAGCTCAACCGATTTGCCACAGCTCGTGAATATTAGCAAAATAGCGTTGCTCTTATTTTCATAATTTACTCATAATGATTTCCATCACGAAAGGCACTGCCATTACGCGCTGAATTTCATATTTATTCCGCTTAACGTTTACGCTTGTCACGTACAAACGATTTGACATTAACATGGCTATGCACCATTAGTGGCCAAAGACAAACAATAACAATGAATAACCATTAAAGCAATTAAAAAAAAGGAAAAAACACACACATTAAACATACATAAATTAAATCAAAACATTTTAAAGGTTTGAAATTGACAGCTGCGCACTTAAGGGCTGACTTCGACAGCAAATGTGGAGCCAAAGGAGAAACATTTTAACAAACAAAAAACAAAAACAATATATTTATTTAGTACAATAGATTTAAAGTGATTTGCGAAGCAGTCCGCTTCTCACGCGTATTTTTTTCTATTTCTGTGTGTGTGTGTGGCGATTTTGGTACAACATTTAATATGCCAAGTGTACTTTTAAGTACGTCAATCTCACGTCACTCACTTAAATGTTTAATCGCTTAGACAGGCAATCAAGTCGCGGCGTTTATTTCGGCGCCCTATGCTTCTTAGCCTAGAAGCAGTCTTACACACAAATTCGTACAAAACTTTTTTTTGTTGCGCATTTCGAATTTTATTTTACGTGAATTGCATATAAAACGCGCAAGAGTGGTTAGTTTAACGTCAATCGACAGTATTTAGCAATTTATAGCACAATCAAAATATTCGTTTGTGTTTGAAATTTTAATTTAACCAAAAACGGCTCACACGATACCCATTTGCCGCTTTTGAGTATACCATAAATGTTTTTAGACATTTCTTATGTGAATGCGATCTGGTTTGCTCTGAAATACCTTGCAAACTTTGTATTAGCGACAAATTGCTAATGTAGAGCTAGAACATGGCAAGAAAGTAAGAGGGAAGCAAAAGAAGTGCTCCAGAAAAGCGGTTGTCTAAAAGGAGGAGCTCTTGATATTGGTAGACTGAATTCAAGTACGCTTTATAGCCAGAAGCCTTAGTTGTATTAAAAAAGGTAGTTCAATGTCAACGGTAGGAGAGGAAAATGGTATATTTTTAAAAAAGAATTTCTTTCAAGTATTAGTCAAATAAACCTAGAAAACGAATTGTTATAAACTTAGTGAAAGACGATGGTACTAACATAATAACCGAAATAACTCCACTTGAGACATCTAACCTGGTACAAGGACAAAATATTTAAGGATTAGATAACTTTGGAAGCATATTTCAGCCGCAAGCTTTAACCGTAAATCAGCGTAAATTTTGTAGAACTACCAACACAATGATGAATTCAGCGACACTCAAATGATTATCTCCTTATAAAAGGTATTCCAAGAACACCCAAATAGACTAAGCAGTTAACCAGGAAGCTGTCTTAGTTTTTATGCAAAAATTCATCATAGTATTAAGAAACTGCTTAAGCATGTTATTGATGAAATAGATGCAGCAGAAGAGAATCATAATCTGCGATATCATGCGCAAATGTCAGGGTATGGAAATATGTATAATAACACTATGCAACATCAAAAAAAATCACCGATATCCCGAGTGGTGATTCGTATTATTCGTATTAGGTAAACAATAGAAAACAAGTTCAAATTTAGATATCACGTCCCTTTATCACGTCCCTATTAAATTATTACCTTGGTGTGTAAAAAAGTCATCAAAAGATTTATAATATAATAGCTCTCCTACCATTTGTGGTGTGCGTCTTTATATTATACCACAAATGGAGGGACCTACAGTTTTGTGCCGACTCCGAACGAAATACCCTCGGAGGTTTGCCATTGCCTGCCGAGGGGTGACCGCTATTAGAAAAAACTTTTTCTATGATTAAGATTTTGCTTGCCCTGACTGAGATTCGAACCTCAAACTCACCGGCATATCGAGTTATAGCACGCACCGCTACCAACTCGACCACAGCGGCCACCAAAAGATTTAGATTATTCATATTAGCTTATTTTGTTTCGTTTGTGGTCAATGAAAAATGTTATGAAGCTTATTTTCAAATTGCCATTAGAAATCAATACAAATCATGGGTGTCAAAAGTGTCTTGTTTAAAATGTTATAAATATTTGACGGGTTGGTACAAGGGTAATATTAAAGAGATGCCTTTTGGTGTACCAATGCAGTGGCGTGAACCCAAAAATTACGTAGACAGACGACAGTAACTTCTGTTTAACAACTGTGAAAAGGTTTTCAAAAAAATCAAAGCACTCGGTGAAGTATGCTGATGTGTCGACAGTGTAAATGCCGCTACCGCATTATCCAGACATTCCAGTACCCGAATAATTTTGTATTTCGTCAAGTTTATCGAGTCCTATTGAAGATGAAGATGAAGCAGGCCCTTCTAATAGCGAAGAGGTATTTATAGATGAAAAAAATACAGAACTACATTTGTTTAGTGAATCCGAACTAAATGACCTTGTGAGAGATTTAGATTTGACCAAAGAAAAGTCTGAAATATTAGGCTCGATATTAAAACAATGGAATCTATTGCAAACTGGGGTTTAAATTACAGCTTAGTGAAAACGTGACATTACCTTAGCTACCTGTAATTCTAAAGAAGATGAATTCGTGTTCTGCAATAATTTTGATGGGTTCAGTTAGTGATGAACACTGTGAAAGATTTCATCAAGAAATTGCAGAGTACGAGAAGCGTTATCAGGGTAGATGGAAGCCAGCCATGCTTGTAGACTGTTTATTGCTGGAGCTTCCAGTGGAATACTGCCACTACTGACTACCAGAGGAAAGTCAATCGGTCAAAAAAAACAGTTTTTTTTTTATGTGTAATAACAATTTATGTCACCGCTTCATATAATTTTAAGTAAAATCAATAAATGCGTTTCACTACTAAACTTAACGTGATAGAATAATTTTATTTCAATATTTCAAATAGTTTTAAGGTGGTGAATCATAATTACTTACATAGATACGGTGATTTCAGTGAGAAAAAAAATTTTACTTTGTTGCATAGTGTAACTATTTCGACTTCAAACTTTGTATGCTCATAAGCATTTCGGATTTTCTAAAGTTTTTTTGTTTTTAAGATCCAATTGTGTACTTATACAATTTAAATATACCCAATATTTTAAAAGAACACATGTCGTTTTTTTTTAATTTGCATTATATATGTCGACGAAAAATAAATTAATATATGGTAAATATTAGCAAGTGCTGACGTCAATACTGTTTTATTTTATTTCCTACACTCATTTAAAATATTTTTAACACGTCCGCTATACTGAAAGATTTTTGATCTGAGCAGCAAATATCACATTTATCGTATAAATAAATATTAAAAACAATATATAAAAACCAAGCACAGTTCTTGTTCTAACATTGAAATTCAACATTGAAGTTGGCATAAATATCTACACATACATACACATGTGGTGGATAGACATGACAAAAGCAAATGGCTTAATAGTAAAATGTCCTCCAAAAATAAGTTTAAAATGCATTACAAATAAACTTTCGCAAAACTATTTGAGCATAAAGTACGAACACAATGAACGTGCTTGGCATAAAAACGTGTCACCGGAAGATGTCACGTGTGACAGCATAAATGCGCACAAACATACATACACACTATTAATTTTATACAGTAAATATTTACAAACATTTGCTAATGCAAAACTATTGTACCAAGTGTATGTTGTATGTAATAAATGTGGGCTTGAATAGTTCATATGTATGTATGTATGTATGTATGTTTTAATGGTTTTTATGTGCATTTTTCGTATTTAAAATTCAAACCCACAACTTTGATGAGAATGAATATGGAAATCTCAATATTTTTTTTTTAATTAAATGTAGCCTAGCAAAACAAAAAACAAAGGAAAATGTAATAAAAATGTAGCAAATAAGGTAAGCTGCACGCCATTTGAATGTGCGACAAAATTGTTATTTGGCACACAACCAGAAGCCACAATTCGTTACGAAATCAAAACAACGATAAAATTAGTAAATGTTTGTTGCTTCGAATAATTAGAAATGCATAACACAACACACTTGCATAGATGCGTTTATCCCAATAGTGAAAAGCGAAGGCCGAATTTTTAAAGGGAGCACTTACACAAGTCACTTCCAGTAGAAATTATGTACTAGCGGAAGTAAGGAACTTCGGAAAAAGTTGGATTTTAGGACTTAAAAATAAATTTAAAATTAAATTTAAAAAAATTTCAGCTTACCAGAAAATATAGTTTTTATTATTACCACTGAGTATTTTAACTCGAGCAGCTAAAATTTGAAATTGTTTTAAATTGCTGCTGCTTTTCGAAAGCCATATTTAAATTCATTTTTATAAGAAAAATATCGCAGCTTCATCGACAAATTTTCAAACATCAACGGTAATTTTTAGCGACGTGAGGCACCTTTTTATAATACAATTGGATTAACTTTTAAAAGCCATAATCCAAAAACAAAAATTTACATTCGAAATTTCAATGAAATTTTTGTTAAATACTAAAACTTTTTTACAAATAAACTACAGAATAAACTACATTTTAAATAGTTGCAAGAAATTAAAAATTAGATAAAATAAAACTTATTATCTAAAACTTGCCAAAAACTCGCACAACTTTTAACTTTTTTGGTTTATCGAAAAAATAACAACAGACAAATAGTTTCCACTACTGGTATATGAATTTTATATTTTGTACTTCTGGATGCAAATTGGTATGGAAGCGCATCTAAAAGGGAAATGTAGACAAACCAACATAAAGCCTTGTAAAATTTTTTTTTTTTAATTTAGGTGAACAACACCAGATGTCAACAAATAATGATTTTTCTTTTTGGTTAAATGTGTAAATGTTAAATATTAAATATTTAAAGCAAATAAAGAAATAGTAATTACACAAAGAAATGCATCACAATACATTTCTATAGTTTAGAAGTGATGTAAATGTTAGTTAAAATTTAAATTTCTTTATACTAAAATCGGAAAATTTAACTTAGTACTACATACATGTACATATGTATGTATATGTCTGTATACAGAAAACCCGTATTTAATTTATTTTTCTTTAATTTACCTACAGCTTTATTACTTTAGCCACTTTCCTTTGCTAGCACGAATTTATTTGACTATCCTTTCCAAAGCAGTCGTCGTTTCAGATGAGAAAACAACACTTACTTGATTTTCAAACAAATTTTGCTGCGAGCATAACAAATACATAGTATGAATATATGTACATATGTAGAAACACAGCCGTCGAGCCTGAAAGCGAATAGCTTACGGCCTTGCTAAAGAACTGAATGAAAATCATCAGCATCCAAAAGTGTTTGCTATACATTTTTACGACTCGAACACGCTTTCTCTGATATTTTCAAATAAGTTTACCTACAATAATGTGTTCGGTTGTTTAAGTAATTTTGCTTCGAAGTGTTAACTGATGCTTGCGTTGTTGTTGCTGTAACACCATAAAAATAATAAACTCTTGTATTGGCAAAGACAATGTAATGTTTTTGTAGAAAATAAAAAAGTCATACCATTTCGAATCAGATCGTTAAAACTTGTAGTAGTTCAGTTAAAAACTATAAAACACGTCGGATTTCACGCAACCTGGAGCCATTCATGGTTCGACAAGTTTGCATGAACTTCACGAACAGAAACAGGGCGAGTCAAGTAAGTCTGGCGGGCCGTCAAATAGCCAAACAACCCATCAATCTGCCTTCGTACACACACACACACACACATACACTATTGCTATGTACATGCATTTGTATGTATGTATGTATGTATGAACCTAATCCTTATCTGCCATTCATTCATTCATTCATTGCATTTAGTCAGTCAGCCCATCATCTGCTACCCAAGAATTGAGTGAATAGGCTGCTGCCGACAGCAACATCACCACCAGCAACAGCAGCAGTAGCAGCATCTTAGGCGTACACACTCATGGCATTGGCAACGAAAATAGAAAAACAATAAAGTCGTGAATTAGTAGAGGCGAGAACTTTGAAGTAGCATTAAAGCGCTTTTAACGCGAATTTTATTGCCCATCATTGCGAGAGTTGTGTACAAGCGCGGCAAATTGCGTATGTACGAGTATGTGTGAGTATGTGTGAGCTATTTTCCAAATGTCTTTATATTCGCATGCTACACAGTATTTTATGAATTTGTTTTAGGTCTAAACAATCGTAAAATTCTATGTTTGATTTGAGTTGAGTTCTGCCGCCATTTCGCAAGCGAAGTATTTCGATTTTTATTTGCATTTGTTTATACTCGTAGTTGGATGTTTAAGTGCGAAGAATCTGCAAAAACAGCAAGAGAACTTTTTCGTATTTATTTTTATTAGTATTATTTGTGTTTATCTGGTTTTGAAAAGCTCTTACTTTCGTAGCTTCTTCCACTTGTCTGCACTGCATATTTTTAGATGGCCTCTTTTAAGAATTTTTTAAAGAACTACTTTGTTCGAAAATAGCCAGTATAGAAAAATTAAAAAAAAATATGTTTTACAAAATTTTAACAACCAATAATATTTAATAAGAATTTCTAACATTCAAACAAAAATAATGCTAATTAAAAATGCTTCTGAAGTTAAATAAAAAAAATGTATATCCTTCACGCCTTCAACTGCATTAATTTTGAACTATATAACTTTGTTCCTACTAATATAAAAACCAATGTTCTTAGACTAGCTTTGACCAAAATCTACTGCACGATTATTTCCTCAAGGGATGAGCAGGTTGATGTTGTTTGAGATAGGCACTCTTTAGGTCGATAATTGAGGGAAAGATCGGTAGGGATGTCTTCTATCGAGAATTCCTCATCAATCTCAAACTTAGTCAGTCGCTGAAACGATTTTCAAACCAAAAATTATAATAAAATATCAAATAAGTTTTTTTGGGTTCTTCCGTTTTTTAGTAGTGTACTGGCTTATTTTCGAGGCGGCTATCACTAAATTAAAAGTTGGTGGGTTGCTAGATTGCAGCTCTGGGCTGAACACGTCATCTTAACAAAACCCTCTATCCAGAAGTGTATATTTGGAATTAAATAATAAATAATTAAATTTTGCGTTACTTGCTAAATATTTCATTTTACTTTATACATTTGCAGATAATAAAATTTCGTTTAATTTACCAACTGAAGGGTGGAATTGACGGTGTCACTGAATGTGCAACTTAGCATGAAGCACAAGCAAAAGCACACGTGCGTAGCGAAATCTATAACAGTATTCAGCTGCTGTCCATCACACACATATCAGAATATCGTAATATAACATACACACATGTGCATACGAGTATATGTATGTGGAATTTAAATATGTAGATGTCCTCCCACTGACGACAGGCTTTCGTAGAATTTTAATATATACACACACACATAATTGGGTCCTAGTCATTCTTAGACTAGGCAACGCTTCAACCAACCAATCAACATATGAATGCATTCGGAGTATGCGTTTCTTGCTACGCGAATTGTCAGTTGTCACTTTCAGTGCGCTTGAAAAAATGGAGTGAATAGGAGAAATTGTAAGTCAACGAACTGAAAATTTTTAAAACTACTTGCTTAAGTGATGGGTGTATGTGGTATGGAGAGTAAGAAATGTGGGAATTAAGGATGCGAGTATTTCATTGGCAACATTTTTAAATACAAAGAATTTACTCGTCACGAAAAATATTTTCAATTACAATGACTAAATTTGCCGGACGGCTTATGACTACGCGATTATAGTAAGTTACGATAAGTTCTTGGTGCCACAATAGTAAAAAGCCCGAGAGTATTGAACTCGCAAGTGAGTAGTTAGATTGAGGATGAACATTTCGAGGTGACTGATGTCGTTGCGAAAATTTTTTAGGGAAATACTGAGACGAAAGCCGCCCTCGCCAGCAGTTTTTTTGCAATTCTGTTGATCAGCCAGTGACTACCAAGGTGGTGATGAAGCACAGTACTCGATAAAAACTGTTCGAGGACTTCACGCGTTATGAAACCGACACAGTGGAGGCCTTAAAATATCTCCTTTACCGACTTACTCGTATTTACTCGTTCACAGATCTTCTGCTCATTTTCAGCCTTAGACCAGTTAATCTTAATAAAATTTCAAAAAATAAATAATTTATTTTGCAACTAAGGGCTATCTCTGCGGTGGTGGCACCTGTGCTACAGCAACAGCCAGGTAGTGAGATGAAGATGACCGCACTTGCTAATCGATTTAGTTTGTACTTTGACCTTCGTTCTAACTAGTCTTGTCTTTTAGTTAGTTCAACTTTTGTAAAAACAAAAAAAAAAACACAAATTGTGAAGTACCAAAGAAGTTAAAAGCACCAAATCAATCACTGCCATTCGATTTAAGCAAAGGTTAAAGTTCACAAAAACCAAACTCAAGTGCTTCCCCATATTCTTCAATCTTTGTCCATCCCCCATGCATGGCTGATTTCTGGGGGCGTTTATTTGTTAGCCGATTTATCAAATGGTCACCAATGTGACACGACCACTATTAGCCTATGGACTATAACCGAAGGCGACAATGGTTTTTCATACTTGTTGTTTTATTTTTTTCTTTTTCTGTTTGATTTAGCAACTCGAAGCCAAAAGGAATTGCGACAAGAAAAAAACACAAATAACGCCAAAGGGTCTGAAGCTTTGTGTTAAACGCAAGTTGTGACGCCGGCTAACAAAAACGGAAAACCAAAATGAAAAAGATGAATGCCATAAAAGCGTGTAAACAATGAGCGTTGATGCATAGAGCTTGAGGCGAGTGGTGGCGAAAGTGTTGCTTTGTGTGCTTAATAGTGTTGATCTTATTGTTTTTGTTGCTGTCGATGTATACATACATATGTCTGTGATGTTGCAGCTGCTTTTACCATAACCATTTGGCGCTTTTCCGTTACTCACATTCGATTGTGCCATAAAATGGCTAGGCAAAACGCAAAACGCTCACTACACGCTGGCGAGCGAAGTTGATGTTGATGTTGATGAATTACCGGATGTGGTCGGGTGCGAGTGCCTTTTACACAGCCTTGTAACTGTAGATGTGGTTTGCCCGTTGGCACGCTCTTTTGGCTGCAATAAATATGCCGCTGCTGCCTGCCTGCTCGCCGCTTTAGATTCAATGGAGTGGATGGCTTGGCACACGCTTCGAGCTACATTTGAATGCTGTTAGTTTTGATATAGTTGCGCTGTTGTTGTTGTTGCCGTTGTTTCGGTTTGCTTGCTATTATGGCTTGTGGTCATAATGGAAAATGGCATACTCGCAACTGATGAATATGTTGCGAGCGAGCGTTCGGCTGCTTCTTTGCGGGCTTGTGTACTCTTATCTTTATGGTTTTAATGAATTACATACATGTGGCATGCAATAACAAGTAGAAAAAATCGCACAACAACAACAAGAACAACGCCAACAACACTAACACCAAACGTAACTGTTGTAAAATGAAGTAGTACGGTTTCGGGAGTTTACTTACTTGCGCCATTCATATTCAACCAGTTGACAGTTCCATTTGTGGGCAGCACATGCGTGTATTTGAGTATGTGTGTATGTGTGTGTATGTGTGTGTGTGTAATTGGCCTGAAACTATCAGCGACATACTTTACTTTACATAGTATTTATATGACGAATCACATATGAAATATTAGTTAATAAACAGCAAAGTTTTGCACGCTAAAACCCAAACGTACGCACACGCAGACATACAGACATATGTAGTAAGACTTATTATTTATGCTTAAAAGCCTACACAAAACATTAACACCACATACATGCATACACACACACATAAATATTGAATGTGTATGTAGTGAGGCGGAAGTGTTCTTGGTGAAAATAATGAATTCTGTCAGAAATTTGAAAATGATGGACATGTTGATGTACAATTAAGTGCACATACATACATGCATACATACTTTGCAACTAACTGTTGGTGGCTACTTTGCCAATACGTTGGCAACTGATGAAATATGTATAAGACATTTATTCTTACTTTTTTTCAACTCTAATATGATGGAAAGCTACTGTCATTAGCAGCTAAGTATGTTGGGCGAAAAATTATCAAACTTTTGATAGACTATTAGCTCTGCCTATATATTCATTAATACACGCTTGTGCGTATATATTTTGTGGATTATGTCAGTTGTGTAGCATTATCAGGCCTTAAGAGATTGATTTTACTTTCATTTATTGTGCATTATCAGCGAAGGTGGAGCTTTGATTATAAAAGCGTAGCAATTATAATACATTGTCACCTTTATTTACAACTAACACGAGTTGGCACTAAGCCGCTTAATAATTGAATATCGAAATAATCATAATGTGTGCAATATAAATAGGCTCTTATGGTAGATGATATACTCGTTTATATACTTTCACTACCGTATTAAATTAATAATTACAAATAGCGCCTAAATGTATATGACAATTAACGAATATGTATCCCTATTTCGAGAAACATGACAGAGCGAAATACAGTCGAAATTTGGTTGGCATTCACCATTTTTATGCACTTGAGAACAAATATGTGCGAGCTATTTTTGTCATATGAGAAACTGTATTACCTTCTCAGAGCAATACATTGCCGCATCTAAAAAATATTTCTCCCCACATAATACCTTATTCGTTCTCATTCATAATATAATATTACTTTACTTACATATGTATCCAATTGCATTCTCCTCCAGCGCGTTTATCCGAATCTCAAGAAGGCTCAATCGTGCATAGACTACACATTTGAGCATTATAACGACAAAAATTCACTTCACTCGTGTAATCAATAATTTTAGAAAGAGTTGCAAAGTTTTTCCAAATATTTGGTTATAAATTTAAGCAAACTACCTCACCCTCTTTGCTGTGCATTCCAGCCGAGCATGTCGTGGCGTATGAGCAACACTCCAAATTCATTCAGTGTTGGAAAAGTAGAAAAGGCATTGATTTACCTATAACGTCTATTATATAGTATTACTACGGGCATAAATGTTAAGTACACATTTGAATTTCTGACACAATTTGAAGTTTGGCTTCGGGCGCTTGTTAAAAGCCTATAATTTCGCTGACGAGTTTTCTTTTTTCCTTTTTTCCAAACAAACGCAGCACATGCGTTTCATTTACTGCATGAAGAAAATTATATATAATAATAAAAATGCGAAAAAAAATGTCCTTTTGAATGCGCACGACCACACCTTTGGCAATAAAGGAATCACAAATCATAATAGAAAATAGAAAATAGCACAAGGCAATGCAGAAAAGGTGCAAATTAAAAAAAAAAAAAAAAAAACTAAAAATAAATGTGTGGCTAAGGTGCGTGCCACGCGCTCGCCACGTAGCTTACTTATTTCCAATTTAATGTGATTGCGTGCTAAAAATCACAAATAATAACATCAACAAAATCAACTACCACAACTAAACACAAATTAAAAGAAATACACTCAAGCGATAGAGCAGCCACCTTTTAGCAACAATACCGAAAACTTTTTCAACAATTTATTGCACGAAAAATAAATTTATTGAACATGAAAAGCACTCAACGGGCATCTTAGCAGTGCAAACGACTCGCAGCTCGTATGCAACGCAAATAATAAATTCGATTGTGTGCTGGCGTGACGAAAAGTGCGTTTAACTGTTTACAAAGAAAGCTCATAAAATGTTAAAAAAAAAACAACGCAAATTAATTCAATTTTGTTGCTGCTTTAACTTCACTTCATTTATGTTGCCCTTTGCGAAAGTCCAAAAGTGCTCATTTGTGTTGTGCGTCATACGTGCAAGTACGGTTAGGTAATTTCCGTTGAATTTATTGTATACGAGTATGCATCTTACTAACTATTTATTGGCTACACCCTTTTCTTGTCAGCTCATTTTGTGCATGCAATAAAAGTTATTTCACGCTTTCTTCACCTTTCTTTCACATATACTTATTTCCGCTTTTTATTTGTTTCTACACACACGTTTGCAATTTGAAGTATAGTTTCAGGCACTTAAGTTGAAGATTTTCATGCCGATAAGCAAGCAAACTTTAGCAGTTAATTAGATTAGATATAAGATTGATTGTAAAAATAAGCTTTCGTGTGCAATTCGTATGCCGCTCAGTAGGTCGCGGCAGTATTATCCGATAACTATGGAGATCGAATAGAGTTTTATATATGTAGCTTTATTATTATGAATGTTTTTATTTAAGCCATTGAGTTGCGTTTTTTGTTTACTTGTATACCTTAAATTTTCAGATAATATACTAATAATTAGCCAGTATTAGAGTCAGTGTTCTCAAAATTTGTTAGCAGTACTTGGAGCAAGAGAAAAAAGTGCTGCTATGTAACAGCAAAAGAAGCTACTACGTGGCTGAGCCATCCCCTTGAATACTCATTTTGAAGTTGAAAAGCTAATTTCCGCAATATGGTTATAACAACCACACTCTGTCAGAGGCTTTAAATAACATGGTTTGCTCTTTCGCCCTAAATACAATCATTATTTGAGATTAACCTACACACATTTTAGATGAAATATTCGAATTTCTTCAAAAAATGCCTCCAACTGTATTCACTAAATTAAAAGTGCTTCTGCAACTTCGCTGCCTCGCTCAACTAATCGGCAATTTTTTTTTCAAGAAATCTGGTTTCAATGTTTTGCGAGAAATTGAAAGACACAAATTCGTTCAATCTTTTCATCATCAAATGCAACCAACGAAAATTTTCATGTCCAAGCCACATTTCTTTTTGCGCAAATAATTTAAAAACTTCTAACAAACTAACTGATTTATTTCTTCAGTACAAAGAAACTAATGTTAAATCAAAAAATTACAAAGCTGGTGTGGTCTTCGTATTGCAATACTAAACCGTTAAAAGCAATCCTCTCCAAACCCTGTCCGGCTACTTCATCGCTTTGCTCTAAGGCACAATTTGTGTTTACATTTAATAGCTAAAAAAAAAAGGAAAAATCAGATTAAATTCCAAAGAGTTTTTAACGAAACGCCAGCGGCTAGGCAAGTTACCAAAATTGACACACAAAACGAGAATAAATGGCCGCTTCAAAGGAAATTATTCTGACTGCGCTATAAAGGACACCAATTTGTGAAAAAGTAAATTTCTGCATAAAAGCAACGAAGGCAAATGGTGATAGGCAAAACGGTTGAACGAGGTATAATGATGTAGCGGTGTGCATATTGTTGATTCGCTCTATGGTTTAGTTGATGGTCTCAATGGCATTGATGGAACGTCAACAAACTTTCAAATGTCGCCGCTTAACTTGCCGCAAACCATATCCAAAATGGATTAAGGTTGAATAGCAACAAGGCTACTTGGCTACTTGGACAGCAGAAGCCTATGTGTGTCTTAACATAAAAATATGAATATTCAAAAAGTTGGACCTAGACAAAACCTGCATTACTTCACAAGTAGTGCGTTTTGAACTAAGTTGAACCGCTTTTACTTTTCCTGTCACTTTAAAGCGACAAGTATTTGAAATATAAGACCAAACCAAACTAAAATTAAAAAAACCCTTCTATTCCTTGAGTTCAAATGCAATATCGCAGAAATAGTTCATCACCATATAATCTTGGAAGTAATTTCGAACTAATACGCAACAACAACTGCACCTTTTTCTTCGAACATCACAGCCTTTGCTTCACCTGCTTTTATGGCACTAATTTCATTACAAAAGCACCAGTTCTGAACTAATGAACTCCCAATCTTGTTTTCAATATTTTTAAAAGTAGGTTCGACAAACGAAAGATTTGCACTACCAAATATCTTTCGTATAAAGAAATGTTACCCTGAGGCTTGGCGGTTGGGTCACAAAGGTTGGTCGAACACCCACGCGTACATACGAGTATGTACTTACTACGTATTTGGGTTATGCCCACAAGCCATTTGTTCTGAAAGTAACACAGCCAAAGTATGACTTCTCTTCTAGGCACGTGTGTATGTGTGTGTGAGTGCGTACGTGTGGGTATACAAATTGAACATTTGTACGACCACATTTACAAATTACATCACATCTGTATGGCAAGTTAGATGCAATCAGCAAAGTCCTTAATTAAATTCCTTCAAATATATTTGTTACTTACAACCTAGCTATTATGCGGAAAAATGCATTTCCCCTTCCCTCTTCTTTATTGCTTCAGTTCGGCACTCTACTTCATGCATTCTCTCACTCTCACTCACTTAGGTATGTATGTACCTTGCCTCAAGCGAGTGTAATGAAAGTAAATGGACATTTGTAATAAAAATTCCAATGCGAAAAAGAAATTAAGCAATCGTGTCGCAACGTATGTATGTATGTATGTGTTAGATTATGCGCACAAATACGTGTTGATACTAATATGTACATACATTCGGAATACAAATACAAATACATATTGGGCGGGTGGGTGATTAAGCGGCAAGCGCTGCCAAATTCCCATAAGTTTTCCTATTTGATTATTGCGAAGTTTTTGATACTAAATTGTTGGCATTTCATATTAAAATCCGCAACATGGCATACGATTTGCGGCTTTCACTGGAGAATGACTAAGTTGTGGAGCATAAAACTCTACACGGGCTAACTAAAGGACTTTCAATGGTTGCAAAGCCATTGAAGAGGTCTTCACATTCTACAAAAAAAATTTTGCCTAAAGCAGCTTCAAGAAAAGTGAAATCAAAGGTGGAAGTGAGCTGAAAATCAAAAATACAGCAAGAAGCCTTAAAGCATTTCTAGCCAAATTTCTAAACTTTTACTTATCCTTGCGTTTGGCATGCTTGTTGAATGTCATGTTAAAAAAAATTTACTCATTTTTTTTATTATTATAGGAAATGCTTTTAAATTTATGCTAAACTCAATTTGATAGAGTCTGCAGGGAATTAAACTTAGAAAGAGAGTTGCGTGAAATCTGATCACGAATATTTTAATCGAAAATAGAGCTTTATTGGAGTCATGATATTTACTCACACACCGAAACTCGAAATATTCCACTTGGGAATAGACTCAACTAGTGAACTTTCTGAAATATAAAATTACATTTTACATGAATTGTGCTTTGCTTCCAGTAAGCAATTGCCATGATTATTTAAAAGAGTAAACTTCATCACTTTTCTCTACATTCTTTGCCACTTTACTGCCGGCACCATATTTCGACTTACATAAATTCAAAACATGCCATGGCAAATTTCAAAGGTACATAAGTGCACTATGCAAGTCCCACGTCTACTCAAAAATTCGTGTAAGCCAACTAATTTATTTTTCACTTTTAATATTTTGTCCGCACACAAACGCCTTCGTCTGCCGCCTAGAAATAATAATAATTCATCACTCTCTCTCTTGGTTGTATTTCGCATGCACATGCGTATGTATTGGATGTGCATATGTATGCACGTGTGTATGTTTGCACACTAATGCATAACATTTGTTAGCGCCTAAAAATATACAACACCCTTCGCTCTCAATTTCTGCTTGTATGCACACATTTTCACAGCATTTTCTAATTGTGGATAAAAGAGGATTTCTGCATGCAAACAAAGGTGAGAAAAATGAACAATATTATGTTGTATGTGTATTTGCAAGAAGATTATAAATAAATCTGTACGTTTTTTTGCAAATGCTTTATTTTGTCATATTTACTAACGTGTATGCGGTTGTGATGAAATATCACATACCAAAAGAGAAATGTTCGCTTTCGCAGCTAAATTATATTTTTATTTATTTGCAAACAATATTTCATTTAACTCAGCACTAGCTGGGCTTGTGTATCTGCCTTAGAAAAACAAATTTATGCACATAAATATAAACAAAAAAGCATAAGGAAATGGGTATTTTAATAATGCTGCTGCGCTTGCACATGTTGGACTTCCTACCTTCGTCCAAGTGGACTCATATACATGCTAACTTAACTACACTTACCCTGCAATGCAAAGTCAATGTAAAAGTCACGAAGTGGTCTTTAATGGGGGATAATCTTACCAATTCACTCAGTGACATCTATCGTGGAATTGTGGAAGCTTCAAAGCCCGATCATCGTTCATTAAGAGCGCCTGAAATTCCGAGCACGCTGATTCGAATCAGTTGTGGCTCGAGTCCAGGATCTCCGCATGAGCATTGCCCTAGTGTCAGCAGTTTCAGCGAAGCCATAGCTTTGTTCTCTTAAACACACACATATTTTAAATCCCTTCATGGAAATGGTATATTAACTTTGATCCGATTTTTGTAAGTACCAGAACGAGAAGAATTAGTCCCATCAAAAAGTATACCGATATGATCAGAGTGACGAGCTGAATCGATTTAGCAATGTCCGTCTGTCTGTGTGTCTGTCCGCCTGTTTGAATGCAAACTAGTCCCTCAGTTTTTGAGCTACATATTTTAATGAAACTTGGCAGTCAGATGTCTTTTTACATTTGATAAGACATTTGTCGAAACCGGCCAAATCGGACGACTATAACGATTGTTCAGATATCATATTTTGCTTCATAACTTCTTCCTTAAAAATGCTGGAAGTCTGAAATTTTGCAAGAAGTTCCGCTATACCAAGTTCTATAAGACCAGTGAAAATCTTATAGATCAAAGATACATAACATGTAGCTCCCATATAACTAATTGTTCATATATTTCATTTAGCAGCTAAAGTCTTAAAAAAAATATATATTATGAGAACAATTTTAGCAGTGAAAATCATTAAAATCGGATAAATATAACATACAGCTGCCATACAACCGATAGTTCAGATATTGCAATTAGTACGGAAAACCCTCCATTTCATCAGCAAAAGTCTTGAAATATTGCACAAAGAATAGCTATTATGAGAACTATTTTAGCAGTGAAAATCATTAAAATCGGATAAATTGAACATATAGTTACCATACAACCGTTTGTTCAGCTTACGTCTTGAAATTTTGCAAAACTTATAGCTATTACGACAACTATTTTAGCAGTGGAAATATTTAAAATCGGATATATAGAACATACAGCTGTCATACAACCGACGGTTCAGATATTGCATTTTTGGCCAAAACTTTGTCATTTAATCAGCTGAAGAGTTGAAATTTCGCAAAAATATAAGTCCGATAAATAAGATAATATCCGATTTTAAGAAAATAACAGGGTTTTTACAATTTTTCCATTCATGAAAGGTATGAAGCCTTCGGCATAGCCGAAGACAGCTTTTTTTTCTTGTTTTACTTTCGAACTAGTTCATCATCTGGTACAATGCTGATGCGTAGGCAGACTAGTTCATTAGCAAATACATTACTGATTCATAATCATTTAATTTACACTTCGTAAGACAATGCCATGTAAAAGCAATTAAAGTGTTAAGGGAAAGAGGTAAATGATGCAGAAATTCTTTAGTATGAGTAACTATGCGGATTGACTACTTGGTGAATTCGTAACAAATTTTGATTTTGTTTCCTTGCCAGTTTTTTTTTAGTTGCATCATCTTTCCGGCTTTGTTGCGAACGCCACCAATAAACATGCATAAGCACACACACACACACAAACACACAGCGGGAATTTGGGTGAGCAGCCTATTTGTATGCCTTAAAATTTGAAATGTAAATTTAGCAAGTGTTACATCCGTATACGTACGGGTACGTTTATACATATATAACATATATACTCATATATACGTATACTCCCGCGCTAAGCTTTAACTTTCAGTTTCCTTTCAATTTTGAATACGAGTACGTACAAAAGTTGTTATTGCTTTGTCTCTTTGCGTCTATGTTCTGTAACATTTTACTTTACCATATCTGACAATTTTTGCTTTGTAATGCTCCATCACACACATATTTTATTTATTTCAATTAATTTTATTATAAAAAAATGGTTGCTCATTTTTCTAGCTTTATATTGTGTTGCTCCATTTTGAAGGTAACTTTTTGATATCCTACTTCTGATGTCCATTTTTTTTTTTATAATTAATATAAAGCGTTGTAGCAATATTTACTTACAAATTTAAATTCGTAATCCTAAAAAACGGAAATGGTATTAAATCATGACATTTTCTTTGCCATTTCGCAAAAGTGACAAGTCACCGGCGTTGTAAATGGAGGAGTGCTGTGCAGACTTTGCATTTTGGGTGATTGAAAGTTTTTTTTTTGTATTCAAATTGTTAATGAGCTTTTCTCAAATAATTAATCTATTGTTATTAAAGACAGCTCCATTTAAGCTGTTAGACTGTTGATAGAAAAGCGAAGTTGCAAAGGAATTTCTATGGGAGTGAAATGAAATAAAATGTTTGTTTGGCCTAATTTTTGCAGAGTTATTTAAGTATACTTTTTTGTTATAAAAAAAAATATATTTGATTCCCGAAAAAGAGTCGGCCAATATTTTTTAAAATCTTACAAAAAGTGATGGGAGAGCAAAAAGGAATGTTCGTATTGAACAGCTCTCCTCGAATCAAATCCATTCTATAGCGTTCGAAAACCTTAACAGGTTCAATTGATTTATGTTATTTAATTTTATTAAACCATCAACCGTTTTGTTAGTATGTAGCATGAAGAGGAAATCACCTCAACATACACACGTAAGATATTGGAATTTAGATATTGCTTTTGAAGCGTGAAGTACGTTATTTGAGTAACTCACGTTCCTTCTTCAGATTGTTCTACGAAGGACTCAGCTTTTACGAGTTTGTAGATTTTCACCAACAATATTGCGTGCATTGTGCCAATATTGCCAAAAAAGCAATCCAATACAATTCCACCAATTCAGTGAAAGCCAACTAGTATCGATGTAGCACAGCTGCTGTTCACGCCAATTGCAGAAAAAAAAGCGAGCTATTCATTCATTCCTCATCGACAATTCAATTGAGTATTCACACGCTGCGCTTCGCTATATTTACAAAATGCTGCAGTTTCGCTGCTTTTCTATTTATCTGTCCAGCTTTTCATTGTACAGGTTTTCCACAGTTTTTCAATGCTCGTAATGTTGCGCGTCGTCAAGTCAAGCGAAAAGCAGCAGAGCATTGCGTTGGTGGCCCAAGTGCCAATGTGGTGGCTGGTGGTTGCGGTGGCGCACGGGGCTGCTCACTGCTACGTGACTTGCATAAAAATGCACGGCGCCAAATAGGAAGATATTGAAATTGAACGACAACGAAAAATGGTGCGGAATTTTAAATCAGCGCCACGAATCAAAACAACAGCTGCAACAACGACAACAACACGCTTTAACTACCTAGTGTAATAACAACAAACAACGCAGAGTAAACAAATAAACACGGCACAAATAAAAATCGAATACATAATAACAACAATAAAAATAAAAAGATACGCTCAGACTCGCATATCGAGGGGTGGATGCGGGCCCAAGTGAGAATATTAATTTTTAACACTTGCCACTTGCCGTTTGCTGCCTATCATGCGAGTATGCCGCACGCCGCACGCCGCGCGCCACATACCAAACGCCCTACAACGCACACCGCACACCCCGAACGCTGCACATTTGTGTGCGCGCTGATTGTCAACGCTTCGGAGCGTGCTTGTGCTTGTGTTCGAGGTGGGTGTAGCCAATTGGCTATCAGAAAATTTCATTTCGAAATTACCATATTGACAGCGGCTGGTGCAGGTGGATTGTGCCGTTAGCGCCGCGCGTATGTGGTTCGATGCGTGGCTGGGTGCTGATGGGCTGGCAATTTGCTGGTGAATGCGGTGGGCAGGGGATGGCTTGGCTATCAATTGAAATTGTAATGAACGCCACAGAAACAACATAAATCAGCGAATAATAAATAGTTGGTTTTTATTAATTTTTTGGCCGCATGTGCTTAAGTGTAAATAAAATGGCATACGTTGCAGCACTACCAGCAGCAGCAGCAGCAACAATTTTCGCAAATGTTTTGTGAAAATATTAAAGCATTTCTATTCGATTCAATTCAAGCTATTTAAAATGGCTTGTCAGTGACATGTTTTCATTTCATTCGATTCAAAAACAATTCCATTTTGGTTGGGTCGCTTTTTAAATAGTAGAGGTTGGCCTTAATTTTCATTCATTGATTAGGTGTTAAAAAGCATTTCCTTAATGCATAATCAAATCGGATTGTTACTTTGTAATAACAGCAAACAAATAATAACGACTTCGTTTGCTTGTACTAGTTGCTGGACAAACTAGCGTTAAGGATAATAAGTTTTACAGTGTACGAATGATAAAGTGAACTTTTTAATGGCAAGAAAAAGAATATAAATGCATGTATATATGACTAGGTGTGTGCATGTGTAGGCATGTACAGGTGTTGGTAAAATAATCGATGAAAATAACTAATCAACATGGACACTATTAAATAATTACACTGGCCAACAAAACCCAAAAATTTGTTTGTTTCCTGTGATTTTTTTTTTTTTTTCTATCAAATTTACACGCTTTTTTTTTGAAATATCGCAACAATATTTCTCTAACAGCTTTTGTTTTTGAGTTACAGCTAACTAGCCACATTTACTATTTTTACGTAAATTTGAGCTTTTTAATGGACTATTACAGTATTTTGTTGTTTATTTCGATATAGCTTCGACAAGAAGATGTTGTGTGCTCAATCCCGATGGTTTTTGCTATACTTGTGGTGAATCTGTATTTGCAAAATATCGAAAACCTATATCGGGCTTTGTAAAAACTGGGTATTATCAATACTTTAAAATAAAATTGTGTAATCAGAACAAGCCATGGGCTCCTTATATTGTATGCTAGAAATGTGTGGTATGTCTACGGTTATGGTCCAGTGAAAAAGAGATGCAGTAATGTTTTCGTAACACCCGTAATTTGGCGAGAACCACAAAACCATTATGCCTTTAGTTAGCCGAGACCGCATCATACTTCCACAACTTCATATTAAAATCGGCATAATGAAACAGTTTGTGAGGGCGCTTGACAAAAGTGGCGATTGTTTCAATTTCCAGGATTAAGTACAGACAAATTTAAAACTGGTATTTTTGATGTGCCACATATCAGGGAAGTCGTAAAAGACCCTAATTTTGTGAAATCAATGACTAAAGTCGAATGCAAAGCTTGGAATTTATTTGTTTTGGTCATGAGTAATTTCCTAGGCAAAAAGAAATCTGCCGATTACGTCGAGCTAGTTAAGTCCATGCTATCGAACTTGCAAGAGCTACATAGAGTGCAACATGAGCATAAAAATCCACTTCATGCACTCGCATTTAGACCGATTTCCACAAAATCTTGGTGATTTTATTGAGAAGCTGAGTGAAAGATTCCATCAGGATCTTCGGACAATGGAAGAGCGATATCAGGGGCGGTGGGACTCGCAAATGATGGCGGACTACTGCTGGAGTTTGTAACGAAATCTACCTAAAGTCGTTCATTCAAGGAAATCTCGTTAAAGCTCATTTCATAAAATGCAAAAGAAATTTTGTTAACATAATGTATTGATTTTCTGTATTTTTTGTTGAAATACTTAAACTAAATCTTTCAAAAAGTAAAGCTGTTAGCAGTCTAACAGTATTTTTTTCATAGTGAGGACTATAATAAAATAAATAATGTTTCATTGATGAAATGTAGAAAGACCCCATTACTCAATGGTATTGAAATTTATCAACGTTTTTCGCATTTTCTTTGTCCAAAGTACTTTTCAACTGAACCGTAATTGTAGCTCGATTTGAAAGACGTTTAAAAAACACCCGTCTTTATCAATTCGTTCAAGGTTCGCAATACAAGGCAATACAAACATTCTCATTCGAAAACTGTTAATTTAATTTACTTGAAATACCAATTTAATTTACTTGAAATACCAATTTAATTTACTTGAAATACCAATTTCAACGATCATGCCTCCACACCACATAAGAATACCGCCAATTTTCCAAAAACACATCTACTGTTCGTAAATACTTTGGAAAAATCCGGGCCCTCCGAAAACTCCCAGCCAGGGGGGAATCACCACCGACCTCCCTTCCTCTCGGCGGACTTGGTTCTTAAGCATTTTTTTTACGCTCTCGCCTGCAGGAAAGTAGTTCCTGCACAGATCGTAAATATTTTGTCTCACCATCTTTTTTCTATCATTCTCGGTATTTAAATATATAACCTATACTTCTAAGATATCCTGATAACTGAATATCCATCGGATCATCTGAGCTTATTTCTTAACGTTCCAAATAAGTTTAATTTACCAATAGGTAGAAATAAGTAGTGGAATATTAAATTTTGATGAAGTATAAATTAAGAAATAAACTTAGCAAATATTTGTAAACTTCTCCTATTTATACTTATGATTTTTTCAAAAGCAGACAATTTTTGTTTCTAGTCCCGAAAGCGTCGTCAAATGCAAAAACTTGTCACCCTTCCAACGAGCTTTCCAAATATTTTTACAGGCAATTGCCAAAACGAAACTTCTGCGACCATATTAAAAAGAAAAAATTATCAAAAACCTTTTGAAACTCATTCCGAAGCATAGTGAGTTTCACGCTTTGATGATAAAAAAAATACGCAATATTTTTCCCAATACTATTTTTGGTAGATTTACGGAAAAAAATGTACAACATTCTTCTGAAAGAGTCGTGTATTTATCATTTTGGGGATATATCTTCTAATGATCTACCAACTGTCTGGCAGTGGATGATCTAATCACAAAAAAATATATCTCTGTTAAGTGTGTAAATATATGTACATATTTCAGTAGGTTTGTGTGTGCATTTGCAAACAATAAATTTTATATAATTTTCTCTATGCACTTACATAGTTAAAAACACGCGCCCCGCAATCTTTAATCAATCGATATTAAATTTCCGGCGTGGCAACTAGAAAATCTTAAATACAAACTCATTCCAACTAATTTGCATAATGCGTAAACATAAACAAGACACCGCGACGGGGGCAAAAGTAATGAATATAGAATTTATCAACAAGTTATGCAAGTCGTCTGGGGCTTATGAATGCCATTTGTGTTTTGTATTAACGTTGCAACACTCACTCCCCATGTCCCCAAACAGCCCTCGACTGTCGGTTGATTCAACGCACAACACCTCTCGACGCTATTCTAATGATAACCGCATTTGCAAATGCAAATATTTCACATGTGGTATGCAAAATTTATTGCAACCAAGCACTTCTAAATACATAGAAATATTTGTATAGGAAAAAGGGGATTGCGAACAGATGCGTACACGGAAGAGGGGAATAAGGCAGCAAGAGTTGTCGTGTAGAATTTAAAGTTGTTAATACAAAATTATCTTCGCTCACGCTAAATACACTTGCATAGCAAATTTTCAGAAAATAAATACTTAAACCTTTTTGGATACCTAGTTTGAAAAATATATTTAAGTTTTAATTTTTTATTTTTTTTTTTTGTATTTAGATATTTTTCCGCGTGTGTTAAATGCTTTAATGGATTGACATTAAATTAAAAGTGCGCACATCCTCCAAACAAAATATTCGGCCCACTTCCCTGTTTTCACGCTCATTACTCGCACTATGTGGAAGTGGCGCTGGCGTTGGCGCTGCTGCCGCGGCTGTTGCTGTTGGAGGCGTTTGTGTTGTTCAATTTAATTGCATGTTAAGTAACAAGTTTCCCATACAGATGTACGCATATTCTACAAACATATACTACATATAATATGCAAATATATGTACATATATACATATAGTTACAATTGTGCATTACATATACATATAGTATACTCGTAGATCCACAGTTGTGTGTGATATTTTCAATTCATTAGTCATTTCAGTTGCCGACGCTGATTCTCGTTAATGCCTGGCAAAGCTCTGCGCTCGAATGCAAAACATCTTTTGCGATTTAATTCAATTTTATTATAAATATTTATGTGTGTGTGTGTAGGCGTGATCCGAAGCATACTTTGATTAAGCACAATAATGAATTAAAATTTTCTAATGGATTTCTTTTAAGTTCTAATGTGCACTTAGTGAACTTCATTGCAAATAAACGCGTTTGTATGTGTGTGTAAGTGTACAAATAGACTTAGTTAGTTAAATGTACATACATATGTACGTATGTATGTATAAATGGCGCTGGTAATTTTTTGGAAGAAATCAAATAAAGCTGTATCTGTGATTATTTCAATTTATTTGGTTAAATGAATAGAAAGCTTTGGAAATTTAATTTGAAATCGTAGTACCAAAATTATCATAAAAGCTTGTTGCCTAGGCAAGTCATTCGTTTATCAAATACTCACATATGTATTAACTTATATGTACATATTTATGCCATTACAATTTAATGGGCTACAAAATTGCATACTCACAAAATTACAATTTTTTTGCGCGCGAAATTTTAGTGAAAATTTTACAAATTTTTATAAATTTTGTACAAAGTTCCGAGTGTGGATTTATATAATTGTTTATGTGAAGAGCTGGAACTTTACAAAAAAAAAATTTTTTTTTAAATTAAATAAAAGCAAGTAAGAAAAGCTAAATTTCATAAAAACCCCGTTTCTTTGTTTCAAATCGCTGCTAGTATTAATATTTACACAATAAATACTGAAAAACGGAGTTTTTTGCTTTTTACAAAATTTCCGTTATATGATAGTTGGGCGAGGTTATGTTTCGATTTCAAGAATTATTGGCGTTGATGCTAGTGATATCAAGGACAATATGTTCACCATGTTTTTTATAAGTGGGCGTGGTAATGCTCATTTTTATAAAATTTCATATAAATCAAGTTTCTCTCTAAATATCAAATTTTAATTAATATGTTCCAATAGATAAAGAAATAACGAAATTTTTGCATTTTTCACAATTTCCGTTATATGGGAGGTGGGCGAGGTTATGGTCCGATTTCAAAATTTTTTAACGATGATAACAGCAATTTTGAGGAAAACTTGTTCACCAAATTTTGTGACGAGAGATTACACCGTTATTAAGATTTTATCCTAAGTGGCGTTGCTACGGCCCATTTTTTCAAAACTTTATCAATACCCAATTTCTTAATTCAAAATCGCTACAAATACCAAATTTCACTCAATTTGCTTTAATGGATACCGAAAAAACGGAGTTTTTGCATTTTTTAAAAACTTCCGTTATATGGGAGGTGGGCGTGGTTATTGACCGATCTTGACCATTTTCAATACCAATCTACCCTGTCCAAAGAGCAATATATGTACAAGATTTCATTCAGATATCTCAATTTTGACTCAAGTTATTGTAACCACGGACAAATGGACGAACGGACGGACAGACAGTCAGGGCCAAATCGATTCATCTTTTCATTCTGATCATTTTAGTATATGTCTGTTACAAACAACCGTTATGCGAACAATGTTAGATTACCCTTGTGTACAAGTTCGCTCGGGTATAAAAAACATCAATAAAGTTCTTGACAGATAAATGAAGGAAAAGCTACCTCTTTAAAATAGAAACTTTCTTAGAGAATTGTGATTTTAAATAAAACTTATCCGCCCTATGGTGAAACTTCTCAAGTTGATATTGTGTGCATATTAAAGGTAGATTGATTTATGGCATCGAAAGTAGGGGCCCTCAACTCTTTGCCCAAGAGTGCCTAATCTCATTTCTATATTTTTTCCGTTTCAAAAATAAAACTTACAAAACAACTGCTCATTTGCTAAAAACCTCGTTTCGTTAACAAAAGAAGGAATATTCAAATGTATGCACAAAGTGAGACGAAAATCAGTGCAACCGTTTTGTGTGCGGCAAACACAAAAAAAAAAAACCTTTGCCCAAATCCGAACAATTACTTTCTACATTTCTTTCACTTCATTTGACATGTCAAAAATGAAAATCCTTTCAAAATCAAGCATCACTTGTGCGCGTGTTCCCATTTCCCTTTTGGGGCGGAAAGAAATTAAAAATTAAATATGCGTATGTTGTGCGAGTATTAAAAACAGCATTTTCATTCATACATATATGTATGTAATATACATTTGTATGCTTTCAAGCGCCCAGCCACAAGTACTCGTACTTGCTACACCTACAAACTTGCCAACCAATTCGGCGAGGCTTCCTTCGCCCGCTGTTGCTGCGCTTAAACAAAGGTGCCCTAAAAGTGCTACAGCACTTAACCGCAATGAAAAAATTTGCGCAAACATTGAACAGGTGTGTCAGTGTGTGTGTGTGTGTGTTCTGCTGGCAACTGAAATCTTCGCGAGATTTGTGTGAGCTTTGTTTGCGCGCTCGTTTGTGTGTAAATGAAATGTGAAAGCGCACTTTTTTCTGCGCATTCGTAACACTCAGCGTTGGCACAAACACAAACGGCAGTGCATTAGTGGCAAGTGCTTGCACAAGTACCTGTGTACCTGCACTTGCTACTTGCCACACGTTCTTATTTTTTTCTTTTTGATTGTTGTAAACGGAAACGTTTTAACTTTTTACTTCTTTTTTATTTTTTTGTTTTGTGTGTGCAATTTCTTTCTTCTTTTGGCAGCTGTTTCGTTACTTTTTATGCTCACATTTCCTTTACCAAACTTCAGCCCAACCGATGTTAAGTGCCGCCCAGTTCCAGTTGTTACTTTTAAATGTCGCGCACATTGCTAAGTAGTAGCCGCTTAAAAAGCGAATAGACGCGCGATGAGACGTGGTGAGTGTTAAATGTGTTTGTGCGGTGCCAAGTGCGGTTTGTCATAGCTGCATTTCATTTCATTTTAATTTTTGTTCACTACGTATTTTTTCGCACACGTAGTCAAAAGGTTTTGTTTGCTTTGCTGCGCATATTTAGATCTGCTGCCGAACTCATCCTCTACTCGGCTGGATTTAACGTAACTCACCGCATCATTTGGCCAGTCGAAGGAACTGCGCGTTTCAACTGCGCAAAGTGGTTTGTACAAATGGACAAGTTAAACATTTATGACGACGCAGGTGTACGAGTTTGTGGCAAAAAGAGTTGCTATAAAAGTATTAAAAATATTTTAGCAGTGGCACCGCGTCACACCAATTTACGAAGGAGTAAGAAGTGCTCACGACCAAGGCGCGCTTAGTTGTAACCCTTGCTCAAATTTTTAATCAAAAAAAAAGCGCGCGGGAACAGCCTTAGCATTGCTAAGTATTAAAGAAGAAGTTGATTATACTTTTTCATCTAGAAATTTACTTATAATTTCTTGGGTTATCTTAGCAGAATACAATACGACAAGAAAGGAAGCTCTATCTTCATTTTCTTAAAAGCATGTTGAATTTCTCTTGAAGAAAAGGAAGAATTGGCATTTTTACATACGACGCGAAACGGAAATCCATAGATCCTTCGGTGATTTTATTCCACTTGCGATTGACGGAATTTTTTCGAATTTCTACAGCATTCAAATTTACTGAGCTAGCCTAGGAAATGCAGAAATCAAAAAAACACTTAGGCAACATATTTTCTTGATGGTACATCGCTAAGGACGCTTTTCCGTGGAATCGTTGTTAATAGATTTTTAATGTCGGTCGTTATCGAGACAAAGCCTATCAACTTTTTTATGTATTATTTTTATGGCTAGTCCCGCCTGGCAGGCAACCGCTACCTCGCAACCAAGCAACCAGCCAAGTGAAATGTAAACTCTACGCTGAAGATTTAATAACAATTTAATATTGAAGATAGAAGAGGAGTAACACACTGGTGAGTCGAGAAGATTAGTTTGATGTGGCTTCCTAACGCTTGCAATTTAGCGCTGTAAAGTATGTGGCAGCACACTTTGACTTACGAGACGTCAAAAAGGAAAAAAAAAACAAACATCTAACTAAAAAAGCAACAGACAGCAAAAACGAGCACAACAACAAAACGCATTAGATCAAAAACATTTAAGCTGCATTAAATTTGTATGCAACACAGCGTTAAACTCTCAAGTCGATTCGTGGCTGTTGGTTGGCGCTTCAAGCGCTTGTGAAGAATAATCTCTTCGAGAGCTTAGCTGCAGGTAATGAAAATGCGCAGAAAATATACAGAAATCATGTTGTTGCACATAGTGTGCTCGTAAATTTTCGGCGATACTTCTTAGAGAGAAAGTAAAAAAAAAAACAAAAAAAAAACAGAAATGAGTTTTCCGTTTTGCCAAACCATCCGTTACCGCCGCCGCTGCCATCGCCCCGCTTTGATTAATTTGACGCGATTGTATTTTACGAGTTGAAAATCCTTTTCGATGTGCGCCAAAATCTAATTTACTCGATAAGCTATGCGGCGCTTGTAATTTTATGGTTTATGCATATTGAAACTTCCACTGCCTAATGCGTTCGTGTTTGTGTGTAGATATATTTATGAGTACAAACTGATGGCACAATGAATGGCACAATTTGCCATAATGACTTTGAGGTTTTGCGACTACGCAATAAATTAGCTGTGGAACGAATTTGGTTAGAAGCTGCCTAGCAGCGGTGCTTTATTAATGAAATAAAAATACCAAAAAAGAAAGTCAAATAAATATTATTGGTGAGTTTTAGTTGAACATTTGCCTTAAATTACATTTTTTTTTTCGTTCTAAGCTCTCTTGAGTTAGCGATGTAAAATTAAATTACGCGGCATTAATTCAATATGTTTCCGAATAACAAATTTAATAAAAATGAATAATAGCTTTCGGGGATATATGTATGTATGTAAGTATAAGTACACTCAAGGACAATACAAGTTGTGCCTCTTTTTGTGAAGTTTTCACCAATTTTCTTTTGTTTACTGAATTTGTATAATTTATTTTTCAAAAATATAGTAAACTCTATAACTAAAATCATAATTAAGAGTTTCAAACCCTCATCAATATTTTACGATTTTTTCAGAATTTTTAGAAAATTTTCAAGTACGCAGTTTTTCACTCCATTAAATTTCTTAAAATAAAATGTAAGTTTTAAGTCTCTAAAAAGTACGATCGATTTTTGAGAATTATTTTTCCAAGTCTGTTGCTAATTTCTTTCAATGAAACGCATGAAGACTTTTCATTTTTATATGAAATAAACTGTCGACATAAAAAAAACCTGAATTGGAAATGTTGTAGCCCTGTATTTCATACTTTTGTCAGCATATTTTGAGACATTTTATTTAAATTTTTTTTTTCTATATAAAAAGATTGAAATTTTAATGCACATTTTTAAAATTCAGAATTTTGCAAATAAATCAAATGGCATTTATAACTTTAATTTGTAAGAATTTTAATACACTTCTTTTTAATTTTTCAAAGTTTTGTCAATTTATATGGTTTTTAATACAAAATAGAATTTATTTCCAAAAAAAATTTACGAAATATATATCATAAATTTTCTGCAGATCCGTCAGATAGCGCTGATATCGAAAAGAAAATTGATGTAATGGTCGGTTTCGGGCAAAATTTTCATTAAAATATGTACTTAGACAAAAAAGGGAAAAAAGCTTGAGTTCTCAAAAACCGCAAAAAAGGCGAAGATATAATGGGAAATAAATGAAATATTTATATTACTCCAAAGGAAATCCAAAGCAAAATACGCGGGTATTAACTTGTACTTGTACCTACATACATAAATAACTAAATACTTGTGCCATTCATTCTTACATACTATGTAAATATGTACATACTCGCACATATCTACAAATAGATACAAATCTTGCTTATAACATCTTCAAACAAAATCAACGCCGCCATCGAGTCGAGTTTGAGATGAAATGATTTGACAAAGATAGAGATTAAATGAGTAGATATGAAAATATTTAAAGGTAGATGAAAGGCAGAGCCGATTGTAGATACTTCACGAGTTACACGAGCCAGGTCAAAAAACGTCGAGGCATACACTAGACAAGGTTACAATGCAACTGAGCAGCTGAAAATAGTCAACTAGGCGTGTAAAGCTGCTTATTTATGCTTCGACACGCGCGGAAAATTAATTTCGTTACTTTCAAAGGATTCACAAATGCTGCGCGGATGCTTTCAAGTAGCAGCATAAAGGCGTACATACTCGTATGTATATACAAGCGAAGAAAGTAGGCCGAGGACGGCAAGGAGTTAAATTGGCAAGAAATGAAGTGCGACAACAGTTGTTGCACGCTAATCGAACTTTGATTGTACAAACGCTTAAGCTCAGTCAGCGATTCACGGCCTTATTTCAATTCGATTTATTCATTAGCACCTGCAGTGTTGCTTATGCAAAATTATCAGGAAAAGTGTGAAGAAGACTTACATACTTAAGTACCTTAACAGCTCGTACAAATCTACGATATATATGCATGTATTAGACATGCAGGGATTTTGGGATTTTGGGATCCCGGGATCCCGGCCTTTTTCAAATCCCGAATATGCCGGGATAAGTCTATTTAAATCCCGAAATTGTAAAAAACAGCGAATTTATTAGCCATTTATTTTTTAAATTTTGTATCATACTTAAAAATTTTCCTTTCAAGGATAAAACAAAGCCTTTAAAGAGTTCACAATCGACAAGGCTTTGTTTTGTTCTTGCCATTATAAATATGCTGGAGAATATTCCACTCGAGTAGAAAATGAGCCTCACTATGAAAGCGATGTTAATGGAACTAACGACGAGGTGCCTGAAGTGGATAAGGCAGAAAGTCTCAAAGAAAAATTGCATCAAGTTTTAACCAGCAGCTCGCAATTGTCAAATAATCGAAACGCATGCAATTTATCAGAAGGCTTGGTAAAAGAAATTAATAGTTTTTGTAATGAGGCGATAAAGGCTATGTCCAACAGAGGGCATTAAACTTATTGTAGACAGTAAAATTTTACGTTTATTTCATTTTTTTCATAAAAAGACCAATAAATACATACATGATTTCCAACAAATCGTTCTTCTTTGTTATATTAATGTTATTTTATATACTTCTATAATAACCGGTACTCTCACTTTCTTTTGTTCGTAATATCATCAATGGCGACATTGACTGCTCTTTTCTTTTGGAAAGAATTAATTTCAACATCCCTCAACGTAATCTTCGTATTTCTTTACCTTTCTATGGTGTTAAATTTAAAACAGAATATTCGCGTAATGCTCCCCATGTTCGAGCGCTAATTGAACTTAATTCACTCTCGAGTTCCATCCAACTTGATTTTTCAATTCCAAAAAATGTTTTTTCTCATATTCTAAATTTAGCTATCTAGGTTTTTAAATCTTAATTATTAATTACTTTGTAAATAGTCTGTAAGAAACTTTCTGTTCATAGACTAAATAAATAAATAAATAAATACAACGATTACAGACGTGTTACATTTTTTGGGTAATTAAAAATTACGAATCAAAACTTTGTACATTTCGGGATCCCGATTTCGTTTTCAGATCTCTAAAATCCCGGTATCAACAAAATGCCCAAAATTGACATCCCTATGTTTACTTATGAATGTATGGGTGAATAATTATGAGTGTGCTCGCAAGCGCAATACTCCCCAGCGCACTATGGTTCACATGACCAAATTCGGCGGACAAAAGTCCTGTTTTTAAATTTAAAATTATGGGTAAATTATTTTTCCTCTAAATAGCGAATACACTTAGCATTTTGAAAACATAAAATTTTTGATCGCTTAACCACCTGAATTTATGTATGTAGACACCAGCTGAAGTTAACGGATTTTTGTTTATTATTTTGCTATTCCATTGTTGTGAAAATCAGTGTAAGTTAATATAGTGCGTTAAGTTAGATATTAAAAAGTTTGTTAATATTTTTATTGGACTTTTAAATTAATAATAATTCACAATTTTATTGATGAGGAAATGTGGTGATTTCCGAAATAGAACTATAACATCTACCATTTAAAAACTGTTGTTATTTTTTTCAAATAAAAATCTTCCATAAACTGGTCTCGAGCTCAATAAAATTGTGAATTTTTGTGAAATATATTATAGCTAAAATCTTTGTTTATAATGTAAAATATTCGTGAAGATATGTAAAACAATTTCTAAGAACGCAAACAAGAATTGAGAAACCTGTGTTTGTAATTTCGCAATTGTCATGTCCAAGTCATAGTTGTGAAGTTTTGAAAATGTTGTTCCAGTACAACTTCTCTGATCCGAAACTCTATCTGATATCAAATTCCTATAAAAAGAAAGTGTATTGAGTGCAGTTCAATTTGATATACATATATCTTTATTGCTGGAATTTCCTAATAGCCGTCATACCAACCATTTTTAGAGCTCATCAAGTTCAAAGACGATGATATTTTCAATGTTTGGATAGACAGCAGTAAAAATAAAAATGCCGTTTTCAGCTGGGTCAATAAAAAATTTTTAAATAAAATAAATAAGGAAGAAATGAAAATTAAAAAATTATTTTGTTTGTTTTTCTTGTGAATTCCAAGTTAATGTTCAAAAATTTCAATACTTTGGTAAAACAACGTTAGAAAATATACGGCAATCATACAAGCCAGCCACATTCCACAAAATCTTGGCTCATTCTTCATAAATTATGCAATCGTCTATTGTGCCACCAGGTTATTTTAAAGAAAACGCTTCTAAATGCCGTAATATATTCTATGAAAGAGATCGCATATCACATGCCAGAAAAAAAAACACTAGACAAAATACAAAAAAGTATGTGTTTAATAGAGTTATGGATTCATCGGATCCGCTTTCATCTAGTATACACTTGGCACAGCGAATTCGTACAACAAAGAAGCAAAACTTTCCACTTGGAAGCTCCCTTCTATTTCGCTGAAAGACGAGTATCGCACAACATCACATCAGGCGCTAGAGTACTTAGAGAAAGTGCGCTCTAACGCTGATGACTAAATATATGTACTGTATTTCTTACTACTCACTCCAACTAGAAGTAGAAGAATTATTAGATGAATGTAAAATTCTGCTTAAAATAAACGTGCAATTTACTACATATACGGTTCAATAGTTGTTTGCATCTTTCGGGAACTCCTATTTTCGATGCAACCAAAATATACATACATACATATAGCGATATGTCGAAAACTACAGGACATAATTTAAAATAGTGGGTATTTTAAGATGCATCATATAATTGTATGTAGTAATGGCATATGTTAGTTCTTCGAAAAAGGAAGATGTTACTTATTTAAAAACTAGTTTTCATTCAAAAAGTGTATGGTTTCGTTAAATAATTCATCTTTGGATAGCAGTTAGTCAGTTAATCATGCCCAAATAAAGTACAAAATTTTAGATCTTTACCTACACTGGCTGAAGTGCAGCGTGGCACTTAAATTGTGCATACTACGCTTGGTACGCGTTTTACGCGGTTCGCTCGCCAATTTTTAACTTCACTCCATAATTCATTTGCTCGCTATATTTTCTTTTCTAAGTGACAGAACAGATTTAGTTGAGAAACTTACGCTTTTTATGCTGCATTTTGAAAGAAAACTTTTGCGTATGCCTAGCCTTGTTAGAAGAGAATCAATTGTGCCGGCTGCATGCGCACGTGTAACGGCATTGGAAGACACGTGAAACATAAACGAAACAGTATTAAACAACTTATGTACTTAATATCCTTGATACGTGCACACATATATATATATATGCAAATAGATATGTTTGTGCATACATATTTACTCGTATGTATGTACGTATGATTATTGTGAAAAAATTTTATATAAATTGTCAGGTAGATGGATCACGTCACGTGGTCTTGTGGTAAGCTGGTTATGTTATCATTTTCCATTTAACTGTATAGCGGACTTCATATGCACATGACTGTACGAGATAATTTGTGTCTGAGTGCCACACATACATACATACATACCATATGTACTTGCATACAATGCATTGTTTGTCCTGAAATTCCTGAAAATTCAAAATTCATATACGCATGGATGGATGTCTGTCTGCGCTGATGTTTATACAATCCTTGTAGTGCACACTAGCATACATACATACATACTTACTGTATATAAATTGATTTTTCCAACGACTGCCTACAAGCGTATACTTAAACATTAGGTTGTGCAACATTGCGTCTGGTAAAATAGTAAATTGTATAATATCATCTGCTCACTGCCATTTTTGAATTTCAATGTTTGCCATTGTATTATGCAACATTGTAATAGTGTCGAATTCTTTTATTTTATTTATTCTATGTGGCCTTGCTGTTCGAGACAGTCCTTACAAATACAAATAAGAACATACTTTATACGATAAAATCCAAAAAGTTTTCTTTTTTTTGCTAAATAGACAGTGCAGCTATTGTCCATAGCATTCATAGAAAAGCGGTTTTATATAATTGCTTATGTTAAATATTCTATATGTATTATCAGCCGTGCTCCCAGTTTCACATTTCAATTCCACAATGTGATTTTAAAAATTTCAATTTCACAAATTTCTTCGCATATCAGGTCATCCCTGTCACACATATCGGTTATCGTTGTGGCAATTCACAAACAGCTGTTGTTGAAATTTCCCTTTCGGATACAACGATGTATACTTTTTTGAGTAGCCATCAGCAAAACACTTAAAAATACGCATATTTCAATGAATAACTAATACAGAAATCTCATAAATGGCTTCTACAAACATCAAAGAATATTTTAAAAATTATTCCAATCGAAAATAATTAAACATTCACACACTTTTTGTCATTTACTTCACATATTTTACTTCACATATGTACATCCAAGCATTCGGATTCAATTCACAAAAATGTATGTGAAATTGGGAGCACCAAACATGTAATTTCAAACCGAATCCACAGGGCAATTTGTTAATGTGAAACTGGGAGCACGTCTGTATAATTCGTTTTTTAAAATTTCATACTTTTATATCCGCTAAAAAATCAAGCTTTTCTTTTAATGTCAAGCAATAAGTATGCAATGTCAAAGTTTTAATTGGAGCTTTTAAAGCATTATGAAATCGCAACGAATAGTGTACATAGTATATTTGTTTTTAGATTTAAGTAAATTATTTAGGTGAATTATTTATTCACTTAGCATTTTACATTTACATTTTGTTTAGTTTACCATTTTCGGTTACAAACAGCACCAACAGCAGCAAATAATATTCATATTACAACAGAATATTCAGCATCATATATGTACATATGTATGTACTTTGCACCAATACCCGACTGTGCGATAATATTTTAACAACAAAGCAAAAAAAATGCTTCGAAACAAATACTATAAGCCAACCACTAAAGGCGCCAACAGGCAGAGTAACAACAACACTAACAGTCAAAAGAAGAGAAGGCTTTGTTAAATCAGCAATACCAAAGTTAACAATCGAAGTGATTTAACTTTCGCCAAGCGCAAAAAAAAAACACACAAAGTCCGTAACAAAACAAAGTAAAAGCGACAACAGCGTATTGTTGTTGTTTTTAAGCAGCCAGCAAGCAAACGTACAAACATACATTCATTGACACATTAGCACACGTAAGCGCCGACAGTTGGCAGCAAATGAACTTTAAACTGCGCAAAAGTAAACGAAAATTCGAACAACAACAACAATCTCACGCATTTAACAAAATCCATATAACAAAAATGACCTGCATACATTTAGGCGCTCTGGCAAAAGTGGCAAAAGAGAACGTTTGTCCTCTGACCGGCCGCACGTTCGTCTTGACCATAAGCGACACCATTGCTCATTAATCATAACGATAAATTAAGTATAGGACTTGCCACTCCTCCATTACAACAACACTGAAAAGTAATAAAATATATAAAATATGTATATATGCATGTACATACATATATGTGTGTGTATGTATGTGTGCATGTATTAAAAAGCATATATAAATCATAGCAACAGAAACTCATCAGCCGTAAATAAAGGTGACACAAATGAGGCAATGAGACGAGGCTGGGAGTGTTGGAAATCATGGTATTTGTCACCATATTTATCGCATTTATATCGAAGGATGTGTGCGTGTGTGTGTGTGCCTGAAAGTAAATCTTTGAGCGCTTCGTTGAATTCATCATTAAGCCGACAATTGCTTGGCAATATAAAAACCATAGCAAAAAAAAAAAAATGTAAAAGACAAATAGCCACAACAAAGCGGAAGCATATTAAAAAATAAATAAATAAAAAACTATCACAGGAAATAGAGTGGGAGAAATTGGGCGATAGAGTATAAATAAATATATAAAAAAATAAATGAAATGAAATTTATTATTTCTCAAGCGTTAAATGTGCCTCAAATGTAACTAACATGGGTGGGTATTAAATATTTATACATACATACATACATACATATCTACATATGTATATGTGTGTTTCATTTTTCTGTCTGTGTTTGCTAGAAGCTTCGTTTCAGCACTTGGGGGAGTTTTGTAGGGGGATTGCAACACGCATTCGCTGAACTCGAATAGTAAGTTAATTCATTTGGAAAAATGTCCAAACGACGTAAGATATGAAAATGCTGATATGCCTGCGAACATTACCGTTATTAATGATTATTATGTGGGCCACGAATTCTATCGATTCGAAATAAAAAATGCTTCGTTGATTTGTTTGCAGATGACGAAATTTTATTTAAAAATATAATAAAATGTATGTTTAATAATTATAATTCTAAAGCAATTTTGTATTAAAAGTTTTCAGTAAAATAAAGGCGAATAATTAGTTCTGTTTTTTTTTTTTATTAATTTCCTGAGCCAGTACATATGTACATACATACATATATTTTAGCTGACTTCAAAATTAAAAAATTTAAATTCTCGTTTTATATAAAAAACTTTGATATATTAAGTATGCATTTAAATATGTATAATTCGAAGTAAAGTAAATATCCATACATACATTTTCAATTTCACGAAGATATAAAAAAACCAGTAAATTATGAACTAAATCAAACTAAACCTGCTTTAAATATTAGGTCAAACACATGCATTCATACATACATATGTATGTATTACTAGTCGCCCGCGCAGTTAATAGAAAATTTTAAATTTTTTATTTTTTTTATAACATTTTACCGCACTAGCCAATTGCGTCTATGCAACGTGCAGCGATGTGTGGCACCGATCAGCGTTGTTGCGCTTTTATAATAGACCTGTTTTGTGTTTTCGTTTTTCATTTACAAAATTTTGAATTCCCCAAACAAATAATGGCCGCAGCAAATTGACGAAATTTATTTACTGCATTCATTAACATCAATTCAGTTATTTCGGCTTTCCCCACATCCTAACGCACGCATACAAACAAAGCATTCGAAAAACTAAAAAAATAGCAGCTATGAACATGCATACGTAAATTAAAAATAAAAATAAAAATAAAAAATATTTAAAAAAAACTACAACATGTCCACAACGAGGGGAAAGTGTTGGAGGCTGACACTATTTTGTTGTAGCTATAGTTGCTGTTGTCCGTTGGCTGTGGCAGCAACAAAGCAAATTATCGTACGAGCCATGAAATTCATGCGAGCGCACTCGTCCAAAAAAATTTTAGTAGCCAAAAAAAAAAACACACAAAACACAAACAAATATTCGGTCCGAAGCAAAAATGGTCAAAGCTGAAACTGTTAACTAATTTTCAGCGCCGCCGCTGCAACGGTGTTTAAACAATTTGTGAATACAAAAAGAGAAGCCAAAAAGGTGATAGAGATATGTAAAAATCGATGTGTCAAAATAGTGAAAATGTCGAAAGAGCAGACGTGCCACAAAATCGACAACGACGCTGACGATGACACTAACAGCCATGAAATGCGAGTGAAGCAATATTTCGATGAAACTGCTCAATCGTTGACATTTTAGGTGAGATACACAGGGGCGGCGAAGCGAAGTTATGCGTTGGCAGCGGACAAGCAGGTAATAGATAAACAAAGTGCTTAGGTAAAGCTCACTGCGATCGATGCCTTATATTTTGTACCTTTGCTAACTGTTTAGTCAAGCTCCTCCAGAGTATCGATCGATCACTAGAAATTTGTTTTTACTTTTTTTAAAGTCTTTTACCCTAGAATAATTGCAAGAAAAAATTTGTTTCTCTCATCTTCAACACCCTGCACATAGCCATATATACATGGATATGTTATACAAAATAAAAACCAAATTCCTCCGCTGTTTCTCTTTATTCTGTCCTGATATACTTTAGAAAAGTGAAGAAATTGTGTCCTTAGTACGACTTATCTTTAAAATTCAGCATTGAAAAATGTCCCGCTAAAGCTCGCTTATATACCCCTACCACCAACACATACAAAAACATAGTATGAGTATGAATTGCCTCACGAGCATTGAGCGCCGCAATGGCGCAAAATATTTGTTACTTCATAATTTTCCATTAACACCAAAATGCCATCAGCATATATGTTAGTGCAAAGAAGGCAACGACGAACGACAACAATCATACTAAAACGAAAAACAGAAAAACCAAATTGAAATTTGGTAATCAGGAAAAAGGGCGACCAAATATAGTACCATGAACATACGAAATAGTGAGTATGTGTGCTTTGCCAAAAGAATATACTGCTTGTACCACAATTACTTACATGCCCCAACGGAAAACTCATTAACTAAGTGAGCATTTATTGCCTACTCAACGCCATAAACACGCGCGCCATGTCGGCCTGCCACACTCAAGGACCCAGGGAGATTTTCAGCGGCCACAAGGAGGCCTGCGTCTGTACTCACAATGCAGGGTAGCAATATGGGAGTAAGCTCTTCTTCCTAAAGGTACATATTAGTGGAGTCGCACTAAATATAATTTAAGTTTAATACAGCGCATGTGGCATTTTAACATAACCACACTACTCAATTTGGCCCGGAAGGAAGCAAGTTAGGGTTTGGCATTAAAGTTCGCCTAACTGGAGACGCGTTTTCTTATAAGCTTGACTGAGTAGTTAACCTCACAATTGTTCTTATCTATAACAACCGTAGCTATTGCTAGTGATATTATTTAGTTACTATTTTGAAACGTTTCCAATGAAATCAAAAATTTTTTGGCACAATTTTTTGTTACTTATTTCGCCATCATCACATAATGCGAAAATAATAGATTTCATTAAGCCGTGGCTTTCACAAGGCAACAATAATTACGACTAATGCCTATCGTGTAGCTTGCAATCAAAAGAACTGACCGAAGGTCTTTTAATCTCGAATAGTGCAAGCGGCTCGGGAGTGAGGTAAAGCATTGTATTTTCCTTAAGAAAGTTGTGCAAACTTGCAATTACATTAAAAAACAGCAAACAATAAGACCTAAAATTACAATCCCCGGCAGACTTCAATCAGCATTAAGGCAAACAAAGATTTCAAACCAGAACCAAGTACTGATGAAATAAAGAGCAGGGGCCAGAACAAATATACAGCCTCAGAAATAAGAGCAAATGCCAAGAACTGACTACACTCGCACCACAAAAATTGGCCAAAGGAAGTTGGTAGGCGCCGGTAGTTGAAATCGAATAGTCGAAAATAGCAACCGCTCATAAACACCCCCACCACACATCCGCACGCAGTGCTTGAAGTAGTTTACTCGTATCCGAATACATATTTATGTTTATTGCCTTGCTAGTTTTACCCTGCCACCTCCCGCATATTTACGCAAGTGGAGCAGCAAAGAAATGTACACAAAAGCTGTGCAGCAGGTCAACTTGTAAATTAGGATTAAAGCATCGTAACAAAGGAAAAGCCAGCCATTACCACTACCATCGCCAACATTGCCACTTCAAATGCGGCGCTAGCAAAACGGCTGAGCCAAAGTGTTCCGAGCAGTGTAATTAGAGAAAAAATCAGCGCATTTCCACACCAAAGGGAAGCGTAAATTAATTGGATTAAAACAGAAAAAGCCGTGAATTTTGTAAAGAGATTGCTTTTGTTCGGCATAGCAAAGTAATAATGAGTGAAAGAGGCTATAAGGACCATCAAGGACTAACAAAGTGAAAGAGAAATGCAGAATAGAAATTTTAATCACCTTAACAAAATGCCGCGTTCAAGCGAGTTAACGCTTGGGTTTATCGAATATGCACATACATTTTGTTTTCTATTCCCAACTAATATAAGAAGTATTTCAAACATTTTGAATAAATAGCTTACGAAATTCAGTAAACTTACTGTGTACATACATACATACATATATGTATAATTGAATAAAGCTCGTAGTAAAAATTATTGGAAAGCCTTTTAGCTGCATTGAGGATTTTTAAGGGAAATGCTTGGAGGACTTAATTTAAATATGACCGAAAAGCCTCACACTTCTTCTTTTAATTTTCATTATTTTCAAAACTGTATATACATTTTAAAGAGATAATTCAAAGTAGTAATACCTGTGCATTTATCGTTATTCCTATTGTTTTTGACATATTTATAGGCATGAATAATAGTATTGTTATCGATATTGTGACGTTAGTATCTTACAAACAATTTTCTGTGAAATTGTCGCACCAATTTGCGTTACGAGCTTCTTCTGCAAAGGTATACCAGTCCAAACTGCATTCAAGTTGTAAATCATCTAACTCGTACTTGCTACCATTTACCCACAAATCTCTTTCAGGAAGTAGACGAGACAAATATATGACTTCTGAAGAGTGTAATAATGAAATAAAAAGAGATCATTTGAGACCAACAATTTCACCAACCAAGTCCTGCAAACAAATTTTTTTGAATAGATGGACAATCGCCCCATGGGCTCAATGGAAAGGCTATCTGCATACGTCGGAGAAGCGAATTTTTTTAAGAACTAATAAGGCCGAGTTTATAATGTTGCACGGTATGCCAAAGGTCTCAGGTTTGAATCTCGGCCGGACAGGTAAATTCTAAAATCAGTCTTAAAAAAAAATGTTTCTTGATAACTAGAAAGCTTTTATTACTCTAGAATTTATAACACAAAGAAGTCCAACTAATATTTAAGGTTATCTTCCTTTTAGAAACAAAACGTGTCTGCGATTCGCAATGTAAAGCGAAGTCGCTGTGTTTGTTTATTATCGAACGTATTTGATATCTAAAAATAAAAAATAAAAAAATTTTAAATATGAACAAACATACTTACATAAGTAAGGCATATTTTTGTGCCCAAAATGACCTTAGTTGCAGACAAAAACTGTTTCTGCCACGAACTTTACGCTAATTCGACGTTACCAGAAAAACATATTCAACGTTTTTCCACTTCTCTTTTACTCTATTCTCTTATCAGCAAATTATGTTTACTCGCACAAATGAGATAAAAACGAAAGTGAGCTGGAATTCACCTACTTTACTCCCACTTCCCCACTTCCCCACTCACTTGCCCACGGCGTTTTCAATGCTCGTTTAGTTTAGTTTAGAAAAAATGTTGGAGCTCCCCAAATAAAATAAAAAAAAAAAACAGTGGAAGAATTGCCCAACAGATAAGCACCAGGCACATCGAAGATGAGGAGAAGAGCACAAGATGATCGAGTGGCGCGGCAATGGCATTAGTAGCGACAACAACACAAACAAGCAATAGCAGAATTATTGGCTACAAAAACGAAAATGAAATCAACCAAAATAGATGTACAGTAAGACCGAGCATCATTGCTAGAAAACTAACAGCAAACGAGTATGTAGACGCAGTTTGGAGGAGCAGCGCAGGTGAGAGCGGCTACTGGCCGTCAGCCTTAACGCCGCTGCCGACGTCCACTTCACCATTAATGTGACAAATTTATGCGCCAACATTAAGCAAAGTGGTTTTGTTTTTTTAGTACTATTTTGGAGCCAATCGAACGAACCCGAACGACTGTCACTTCGTCAGCGACACCTAAAAATATCGTATTGGATGGCTCTTAAATGCGTCACGGCTGTGGATAATGCAATATTTGGCTGCTAAAAAACAGCATTCGCCGATACTAACAGCGACAAAAACCTGAACCGTCGAAACTAATTTGTTGGAGCAGCAGCGGTAGCAACCGCAAAGCAGTAGAAGCGGCACCGTCGGCAATGAAAGTGCGCCGCAGCGCTCCACCACACTCGCTAGTAGTGGTATTTGAAGGCAGCAACAACAACGACAGCAATATCACCAGAAAGCCAAAGCAAAGCAAAGCGAAATGAAATGAAATGAAAAAGGCAACGGTTTCGCACATCAAATGTTAAGTTTTGTCAACACGCCGAATGTCGACAACGAAAAAATATTTAACAACTGTGTGTGCTGACCCCCTACCTCACTTCGCATGCGCCCACACAAACATACACTCGCACACTTTATGCGTTTATGGAACCACATTCGACGACGACCAGATCCAGTGGCAAGGCAATTTGACAAACAGGCTGGCTGGCTGGCTGAGTGACTGACTGACTGACTGACAGACTGACTGACTGGAAGAGAGGCACGCAGCACTCCGAGCTTGCCAGTGTGTGGAGGTGTTAGCGGCGTTGGACAAACAATGAAAGGAGCGGGACGTGGCGTAAGGTGACAAAGGCAAGCATTTTTGATAACCGCTGCGCTTAACACGGGAAAACAGCGGTAGCAGCGCAGTGACAGTGGTACGGACTGCGACAGCGACTGCGACTTAGCCACATTGGGAGTATGTATGTATCTATGTACATACATACAAATATGTGCTCACTTATACGTTACTGCAAATACTATGTGTACTCTTCCGCACTAGCTGAGCGGAGAGCAAAGTTGTTAAAATGACAACAACAAACGCCACAAAAGTTTTGTTAAAGCGGCATTACCAATGGAAGACCCTGAGAGCGGTGTATTCAAATATTTGCTTCACATATGAAATAAAGGGTTCCCATTTTGGTTGCAGATATGTAGTTCACTGTTACTGCCGTTGTAGCCAAATTTGTTACTAACACCGAGGTGAAAGAGTTTGTAAAACAAGGGGCATTTTTAGAAGCTAAAGACCACATGGAACCATAGTTCTTAGCTATTTAATATCTCTCAATAAAAATTTGTGTTCCCCTAATTAATAGACCATCCATTTAAGATTTAGATCATTCGACGATCTTAAGTTCTCAATTTAAGAATAGTCAGTTTCTTTTTCTTATTCTTAAGCACACATTTAACGCAATGGAATTCAGTTGCTCTCGCACTAAAAATTAGCTAGAGAATTACAAATCGAACAATGGTGACAAACACTTAAAATATCAAATTTAATCATATGTAGGTGGCAGGAGGCCGCTGTGGTCGAGTTGGTACCGGTGCGTAATATAACTTGATATGCCGGTGAGTTCGAGGTTCGAATCTCAGTCAGGGCAAGCAAAATCTTAATCATAGAAAAAGTTTTTTTCTAATAGCGGTCACCCCTCGGCAGGCAATGGCAAACCTCCGAAGGTATTTCTGCCATGAAAAAGCTTCTCATTAAATACATCTGCCGTTCGGAGTCGGCACAAAACTGTAGGTCCAACCATTTGTTGTATAATATATAGACGCACATCACAAATAGTAGTAGAAGCTCGGCCAAACACTGAGTGTAGTGTACGCGCCAAAATTATATATTATACATATGTATGTATATATACTTATTCGTAAATTCATTAATATTTTTTATGTTTTATTTTAATCATTATGTTTTGATAACAAAATTATATCAAAAAATGGTTTGTTAATTCAAACACAAAAATGAAGCACCCTTTCTTTATTATTATACGAGCACGCTTTGTACTACAGTGGTTTGGTTTAGAATAGATTTTCTTTAATTTCTTCAAATAAAATTAAAGCAACGGTGGATATTGTGGAATTGATGTGTATTACTAAGACTTTAAGAAACCGGCACTTACGTCTTTAAACCAATCGTTGTTGTTTGATCAGTGGTAAAATAACTTTCGAAAACTCGAAATAAAAAAAGCGATTTAGAAACAAATCAATGTACGTGCTGCGAACTACGGACGTAAATACATAAATATAATTTTAAAAAAAATTTCATTATAAGACGGTTTTCACTGTTTATTATTAATTCAATAAGTTTCAAATATTTTTTCAATCAAAACACAGTGCTATCAAAATCAATATGAACCAAAGTTTAAAACTTAATATAAAATTTATAACAATTAAATAAAGTTTAAACCAAATTTCGAACTTTAAAAATATGTAAGAATTTATAGTAGTATGCAAGTCTATTACCCAATTCAATTTGAATGCCATTGTGTGCAAATTTGAAGTGCCTTAAAAGCACCATTGAATTTTCATAATTTGTATGCTCGATGTTTTTTTAACCAAAGAAATTGCGGAGCGCTGGTAAAAGAAATTTCAAAAACTCAACGGATCAATAAGCAGCTACATATGTACATATGTACAAGGGAATTTGCGTTGCCAATTTTTTTTTTTTTTTTTTTTTTTTGTAATTCCGAAATAAAACTGTTTGATAGTCTCGAATATTTCGCCCTCTGATTGAGTGAATACTGAGTTTGAAAATAATAATAATTAAAAAGATCACTTGGTTCTAAAAATAGATAACCGTTAGGTATGTATGTATGTACATATAAACACTTACATACATATGTATATCCTTTTGGTGACTGAATGCAAATTAAAAAAATTCTGCTTAAAATAAACCTGTCCCACTGTATAAATGTATATGTGGGTATGAATGGATGTACATACATACGAGTATGTTCGGATGTGAGCATACTTGCGAAGGTGATGCAAAAGCGTCGGGAAGGTGAAATTGCGGTGGTAATGTGTTGCGTTGTGTTTGCTTTGGATTGAGCCGCAACTGGTGGCGGTAGTGTTAGAGTTTGTGGTGGTCGCTGATTATGGCGAGGTGAGAATGTGACGAGAGGCATTCATTCGCATGCAAAACGAAAATAAATTAAACGCTCCAAAGCCAGTGCGATGGGCGATTTTCGTTGAGTGTGCGTGTGTGTGTTTGTATGCAAACATCAGCTCCAAAGCTGCTACAAGCAAAATAAAATGACCGAGTTGTTGTTTTTTGCCCATTTTTATTGCTATTGGCTAGCATTGCTAATGCTGTGTTTTTCGAAAAATTGGCTGCCCGATGTATATACATACATACATATGTATGTTTGTACATACGTTCATAAATGTAGATACATACATACATATCTACATACATATGTAGGCATGTATGAAAGTGTGTTTGTTGTTGCCGCAAGTGATCGCGCTCACGAGTAAAAACATAGCACACTTGAGTAGCAATAAATATGGAAGCAAATACATATGTATGTAGATATGTACATACATACTCGTACGAAGGCATGCTTGAACAAAGGAGATGGAAGCAGCAACGGGCCGAGGAAAGTGGGGGCAGCGAACACGAAAAAATGCGCAGCAACAAAAACATACTCGCCAACGCCGCCACATGCCAGAAATCGGAAAAAAATTTAGAGAAATAACGTAAAACGAGTAGAAAAACGGCGAACGCAGCTACACACACACACACAAGGAACATAGTAAATACGTATGTACATACATATGTAACAACCACAGAGATAACAGCAATAAAAGCTGCCGCAAGTATAACCTTAACAACAACAACAAGTGCGCTGTACAAATGAGTAACGCAAACATTAACAGCAAAACACGAAAAAAAAACTATATTGTTTTTGTCGTATTCTCCGATTTTTGACGTTCCAAGTAGGCAGCAATTGCAACAACAACAACCATAGCAATACCTTAATGGCGTTGAGACCCCGAAAAAGCTGACATACATATGTACATACAGTATATAATCACACATATGTACATACATATAGCGCGCATGCAAGTGGCGCACATACATATGTATGTATGTATGCACGTATGTAAGTATGTAAGTATGAGTGCATGTGTATTTTAATTTACGTATGGACATACATACATACATACATATGTATGTATCATGCGAGTCAGCAGTACTGGTAAAGTTGCCACACCACACAAAGCACGTCGAGGCACACAAGTCATACCAGCCGAAAAGCGCACCGAGGTGGAGGCGGAAAGAGAAAAGCACTGTTGAGTTGCTGTTGTTGCTGCTGCCATAATTATTGTTGTTGCTTTACAACTGCTGCTTGCCTTATTCAAATTTTTTAGTTTATTTCCTTTTTATTTGTTGTAGTGCCAGCGGTGCTGCGCTGCGATGCATTTGTGGCTATAGCTGCCTCGCGCTAAAACAGAATTCCCCCGATTGTTGCTGTTTTCGTTGTTATTTCTTGACTACTACTCAACTTCTTTACTGTGTGCAGCTACTTTTTTGAATTGTTAATGCCAGTGCCGTTGGTTGTTATTCCAAAGCTTCAACATACAAACGGAAAAAACAAAAACTGATAGCAGTAAAGCAAAGCCCAGCGAGCGAACGAACGAGCGGACGGAAAGAAGCAAGCAAAGCGAATAAGAGAGCCAACACCATTTTAGAGCGTACACGCCAGCGGGCACCGCGCAGAGCTTGGGGCGAGCACTGTTGAATGGAAAGTGACGAATGGTGGGGAATAGTGCAAAGCAGCAGCAACAACAAGTGTTCGTGACAACGTGTTGACCGGGGTGAAGCGCGGAGTTGGGGTAACAGTAGTAAGAGTAGCTGAGCGCTCAGTTAGAGAGAGTAGAGTAAGGTGCGTTAGAGGTGACCGCGGAGGCTACGACTACGGTTATGACAGTGGCAGTGGCGTTGACAATTCGATGTGTGACACAGTGAGGCAAACGAAACGGTCGCGGCTGCAGCAAACCAAAACGCATAACTGTGATATCTACGAAATTGTTTGTAAATACATACATACATACATACATGCATTCGGACATATTAGCAAATTATTAAATGGAAAATTCAAATTCTTAACAATTCAAAAGCAAGCGCGAGTGCACTTAATGTTAGAACAACAACAACTAGTGATATTGCCAGCCAGTTATTAAGGCAGTTAGTCAGTGGCAGAGTGAGCAAGCAATCAAACGTCGGTAACAGGCACAGCAACAGCGAAAAGCAGCTCTTAGTGCTGCCACGACAAGCTCACCATAAATGTATTTATGTACATTTGTATGTACGTGAATAGCTAAGGCAGCAACAACAACGATAACTTAACAGCAGCACCACCAGCCGCAGCAGTAGCAGCACCACAATCGCACGGCCGAGTGGAGCAAGTACATACAACGAGCAACGGCCAGCAGTACAACGCGACCGCAGCTGCGACGACAGCGACGGAGACGGAGACGACGGAGCATGCCACACACAGTTTAAATATGTGAAATTAGTACAAATCGTGATTTCAACGGTGAACGACGAACGTACGGCGGGCTGCACACAACACAACACGTTGTTGCGGAACGGACGCGCAGGCAACACACAACACAGAGAAACAGCAATACCAAAGGCAAGCGAGCGAGCCAGAGCCAGCTATCAGGCGAGTAAGCAAAAAGCAAACAAACAAGCGAAACGGCAGACAGGCAAGCAAGCAGCCGAGCGAACGAGCCAGTCGGTAACCACAAGCGGTGGTGGAGAAATACACTAACAACAGCAACAATATATGCAAGTATAGCAACAACATTTATAACAAGAACAATAGTAGTCGTAGCAGTGTAGCCAACACGAAAGCTAAGTAGCAACAACAACAACAACAAGCTTTATTCCACGCCACAGCAAAACTGCAAACACCTCCAAAAGCGCCAGTGTAGCAGTGCATGCCAGCAAGCAGATATTCAGACAATCAGTCAGTCAGTTTGCCAGCCAACACAAACAAAAACAACAAAGAGCAAGAGTGAAAATACAGCTGACGGCTGCACGACACATCGTACGAGCCAAGCAACGCGCCCATACGGCACACACGAGCGTACAGACTAATCGCGCGACGAGGCTGACGCGAGGTGAGTTGGATTGATAGGCAAAGAGGAACGAGGCGACGCTAATCAACGAAAGGCAAAGGCAACTCCATTGCCCTGAAGGTGATTAAGCAACGCGGCTAGACGTACATAGGTTAACGCAACAGCAACACGGCTACGAAGGACGCAGTGCGCAAATCCCCTATTCCTATCCCCGGTCCCGAAGTTCCACAAAAAACACATCACTATCCCGACAGTCCTAACGCAAACCCAACGGTAGAAATTGAAAGACATACTTCCAACCCCTCCACATTGACAGCACCAACGATACGGCCTCTGCGACGACGCCACACGCGGCTGCAGCCAGTGAATGCGATACCGAAAATATTGCAGTTATCAGCGAAAAAAGATAAGCGCAGCGACGGCAACACCAACTCCATAAACGACAGAACTTCTACCAACAACAACGGCGTTACTACTATAAGCAACGGTAGTACGAATAACAGTACAAAGCGTGAAGGAAATAATAAGTGTCCCTTAGCGGCAGTAGCAGTCGGTAGTGTGGTATTAGCGCTGGCGAGAACGAAAAGACAACGCGGTAGAAGGCGGTACGTAGCGGCTACGCGCAAATTACTCAGTTATAATATTGATAAAAAGAAAACGGGAAGTGTTGCAGGAAAAACGACAACCTGCTCCGCCGATCAAGCTATTGGCAGTAACTTTAGGAAACGCCAGTTGGAAAGCAGCAATACGGAAGCAACCACCACAAACACGGAAACTAGTTCACCATCTTCAACTGAAGGGACACTAAAATCATTGAAAACGACGCCCGCAACGGAGTCGCAGACATCGGCGGATATAGGGAGGGAGCCAAAGGTCGAGGCTGAAGCTGACGCTGAGGCGACGGCGACGACGACCGATTCGGCTGTGTGCCCACTCGAGCCAGAAAAAGGCGACAACATTCCCCCGCCACAGCTTCGTCGTCGTCGCAAAGCGCGCCTTACTTATAAACGCGCGCCACCGACACCATCGCCGTCCTCCATGTCCTTGTCGGTGGCGTTGCCCGTGCTTAATGCAGCAGCCTTGGCCTCAGGTGGGGGGACGGCAACTAATGGCGGTGGCACGACAGCCCTCTCGCCTACTTTTGGCGTTGGTGGCGAATCGCTGCCTAGTCCTACAAGTGATCGCGTCGAGTGGTCACGTTCTACCATACTTGATTTCATCGAAGATTACCGCATGCATCGCGTACTATGGGATCCCAACACAAAGGGTTACCACATCAAGCAAACCAAGTATGAGGCACTCAAATTGTTGGGCAACAAATATGGCACAGAGATACGCTCGATACGCAGTAAAATTAAAAGTTTACGCTCGTCATTTCATCGCGAACATGGCAAGGTAATGATTGGCAGACAAAAAGGTGTCCACTACCAGCCCATGTGGTTTGCATACGACGCCATACGCTTCATACTCGACGGTGAGGGCGGCAACGGAGGCGCAACTGCGCGCGGCCAGCACACGCTAGCAACGACTGGAGGAGCGGATGGGGAGGCTGACGAAGTGGAAGAGAAACTCACATTATTGCGAGACGACAGCGTGGACGGCGGTGGTGACGATGGTGCCGAAGGTGGCGCGGAAAGTGGAGAACTTGATGATAAATACGCAGCTGCTGTGCGCGCCATACAAGCAGCAGCGCTGGCTGGTGCGCGAGAGAGTGTCGGCGGCGGCGCAGTACCTTCTGGGGAAAACGGTGCGGCAGTGGCGGGCACTACGGCTGATGAGTTGAAAGTCGAGCCACAAGCCACAAGTATGACGCCAGCAGCGGCAGCAAAGAGCGCTTCAAAAACAACAGCCATAACAGGGGCGGCAGCACTACCAACACAACTGCCAGCCACTGTGGTATATGGAATGAAATCAGCCGCTGCAGTGGCATTAGTGGCCAACAGCAAGCTATTTAATGCAGTACCAGTGACAACTACAACAACAAGTGTAACAACAACAACCGAATCGTTCACCACAACGTCTGCCAATACGCACAGTGCAGTGGCAACATCGGCGCCAATCACAACAACATCCACGGCTGCGTTATTGCCACATTGCGGCAATGGGCATAGCAAGACGCATGTCAGTAACAACAACAACGGCTGTGGTAATAATATGAACGTGAACAACGCAATGGCTATGATGGCAATGACGACGCCAGCGTTGACAATTATCGGCAGCGCTGGACTGGCAATGGGCCTTGGTGGCCTGGCCACAATGACAACGGCAGGCGGCGCAGGCAGTCTCGGCGGTTGTGGCGTAGGTGTACTCGGTAGTGGCGCAACAGTTGGTGGCACAACAATGTCGCATGCATTCGGTGCCACCACACCGCTCCACCAGGCCGCCACCGCAGCTGATGGCGACGATTCGACGGCCACAAACAATAGTTTAGTAGCGCGTGTAGCCGCAGCTGTAGCGGCAGCAGCAGCCGCTAATGCCGCCGCCGCGGCCAATGCAAATCGGAATGTAGCTACGAGTATCGGCGAACAACAGCAGCACCAACAACAACACCTGGCTGGGGTAAGTTTACGAACATTAAGCATTAATGTGTGTGTGTGTGTGTGTAATTTTGACAAAGTGTGTAGGGCGGTGGGGCGCAGCGGCGATGTCAGTAAATTTTTACTTCTGCTGTCATTAACTGGTGCTTTGCTGCTGCCGTTTTTTTCAATGCTCATACTGCTGCTATTTTGTCGAGTCTTACTGAGGCTATCGATATTCCATTTTGTTTGTTTATTTCATTTTGTCTCTTGTATTATCCGCTGTTGCTCGCTTGCGCTTACTTTCGTCAACATGTCTGTCTGTCCGTCCGTCTGGCTGCGTAGGTATGCATGCGCGCATATGCTTTTGTTGTTGCTGCTATTGTATTAGTGGTTTGACTTGTTCACATTATGCTGATGAGCTGAGCAACCGAAGGTGTGAGCTGTCTCTTGAAGTTGGGAATGAGTGTGTGTGTGTGTGTGTGTGTGTGTTTGTGTGTGTGAGAGCGCCTATTTGGTGCTTCGCTTCAATTGTGTGCCGAGCGCGTGGAGCGCAATGTTGGAGCTTGGAGATCTGTCACCACAACTGCTGCTTTTCAGTGCCATATGATTTGTTTCATTTGTTGTTTTGTTTTTGTTGTAGCGTTAACATTTGTCGTAGAATGCATGAACGCCGACGTGCAATTTCGCTACACTCTACTGACCCAGTGAGAAATACAATGCCGCGATTTTCCGCAATGGAAATCGTAAGCGCATTGGTATTTTACAAAGAAGTTGCTGATCCACTAACCCTTGGCTTAGTTCACAAAGAAACGATTGTAATTAGTTTTCAAAGATGCTACATCCAATTTATATTAACTTTTGTTCATTTTTAATTCAATCCCTTTACATTACAAGTTTTCGACGACAAAAATGTCATACCTTTTAAGCACCAACCTTGACTTACAGTCTACCAATATAAAATTGATTTAAGAAGCTGCTTAAAAAATCGAGTCATACTAAAATTCGATTTTAGTCCTGAATCATTTAAATTTTGTGTTTTGACTAAACCTAGGTCTGAACAGTCAAAGATTCTTTTTAGGTTGTATTTTCGGTCAAAATTACGCTAACAGTATATTCGGAATTCCGACTAGGAATTTACTGTGTGGTTTCAACAGAATGCCCGCCTTGTGACTTTTGCTGCCAACAAAGCCGTCTTCGCAGGCGCTGGTATCACTTTGGCTACAATTGCTGATAAGCGCAAGGCAACAGGCCAGCTATGAACTTTGTTTTATATATTGTACATATGTACATATGTGCATATGACTTGACCCAGTAGGAATGGGTAATTTTTAGCAATCCAAAATTTCATTTATGGCTTTTATTACCCATCCATTACAGTGTGCATGAATCAAAACACAGTTCACGTGACACGAATGTGTTTTGTCGGTTCTATTCTAGCTCTATTTTCTTCGTATAAACAAAAATTATGTACATACTTCAGTCAGGACTTGAACACGAGATTAACGGGTAGCTGTTCCGACCGTGAAAGAAGAAAATCATTTGACTCTTGATGCTTCTCCGCTACAAAATTGCATCTACAAATTAACCATTCGCTAACATTAGAATGCAAGATTCCGCTTAATCGACGCACATACTCGTACGAACATTTGTATGTACATATAACATATTGTTTTTGTATTGGTAAAAATCATGTTATGCATCCCTTTTTCTCACTGGGTATGTGCTTATGTTATGTGTGTGTGTGCCAGTGTGCGCGCATATAATTCTCAGTACGAAATTACGCTAAAGCTGATGCAACAACATCTACAAAAATTACAGCACCAACAACAACAACTAAATTATGTACCGCAATAAAAGCAAAATCATTGGCATGCGGGTACAACGCTGTTGAACTTGCAGTTGTGAGCAGTTTGATTTTTGTTTTTTTTTACGAGTATTTACACAATTTTTATATTAATATGCATGACATTGTGGCTGGCGCTGTTGTTGTTGTTGTTGTGGCAACAGCTAATGCTTTGCTACTCTGTTGCGTTTAGATTTGATTTTTTGAATTTCTGTTAGAGCGAGAGTTTGACATGTTCAACTGGTTTTTGCTTTCAGGCGCGGTGCACAGCTGCAACGGGTGCGGGTTCGACTAGCATGATCGGCGCTGGAGCGGCCAACTCTGTTTCAATCACTGCAACCGATTACGAAGCCGATATACAAAGCTTTTGTTGCAACATCAGTGCGGATGATGTGAAAACAGAAATTGTAAGTATTTAGTTTTGCCGTGGCGATTTCTCTCGGCCTCAGCGAATCGCATTACTAAGCATACATTTCACTCTTTCCCCTTCCATTTTCTCTTCCATATACGCAGATTGAAGGCGACAGTAGTGAACTAGTCATCCTCGAACAACAGCAACAACAACAACAACATGAGCATCAACAGCAACACCCAAGTCCATGCAGCGTCACACCGCTAACAGCCGCAGCGGTTAACTACTACAAGCTACCACCAATGGCTGAATTGCCAATGTCTTCCAGCGTAGGTGGGCGCAAGCGCAAAACACTTAACCTGCTCACCGATGCTGCCTCACCATCGAAACAGCCCACACTGGCGCTGCATCAACATTTGCACCACCAGCTACAATTGCAACAACAGCACCAGCAGCAGCAGCAGCAGCAGCAGCAGCAGCAGCAACACCCACAGGCGCAACATTCCAACGCACAAGCAAGCTCCAAGTCGCGCGATCGTGACTTATTGGCCACTGCTGCTGGTGGTGCGGTAGCTTTTGTCGCTGCGGGCAACAGTCACAGCCACAGCCACAGCCACAGCCAGAGCCAGAGCCAGAGTAGCAATAGTAATAACAGCAGTAGCAACAACAACAACAACAACAACAATGGCAATAATCTAAATAGCAATAGCAACAGCAGCCATCTGCACAATCTAAGTACCAATCAAAATCCAAAGGCTAACAGCAACAATCAAAACAATACCAGCAGCAGCAGCAGCAGCGGCAGCAGTGGCAGCACCAGCAACAATACACAGACGCCAACCGATGAATATGGTGTTTTTGGCGAATATGTGGCCATCACTATACGCAAACTGAAGACCCCGAAGGCAAAGATCGTCATAAAGCATCTCATCAACAATTTGTTATATGAGGCTGAACTGGGCAAGTACGATCACGGCATGCCATCGTCCAAAGATCCACCACAATTGTATAAGATGTGATGCAAGGACGCCAAGGTGAACGCCAAGCGGAGGCCACCGACATCTGCGCCGCCATGGACCAACACATCGGCAACAACTGTTTCCGCAAGTCAATATCAATATCACGAAGTTAAGTTAGAAGCAGTTGCAACTGGGGCAGATTTAGTAGCTGCTAAGGAGTGAAGAGTTTTGGGTGAAGTAAGAAGCGCAGCTGCGGAGGTCGCTGCAGTGGGCGGCCAAAACCAGGAAACTAGTCATAGTTCAAACAAAACAATGCAAAGCAAAATAAACTAGCGCAAAATATACATACATATATTGGTTGTGGAGGGGGAGAAGTGAAATGAAGTGAATTGAAATGAAACGAAGTGCAAGAAGTAATGAAATACGAAGAGTTATGTAAGTAAGTCGAAACAAATTGAAGCAGATGAAAGCATTCAAATCAGGGAATTAAAAGGAAATAATGTGAATTTGAGAAAAAAGAAACAAAGAACATAATATAAACACACATATGTAAATACATACATATGTACATATATATATATATTTGTAGAACAAAGAATATAAGCAAAAACATAGCAAATGCTTTAGCGAATGGAAAATGTGAATGCGAAAGCTCGTTAAATACATAAAAAGACGTACGGAAATCGCAGGAGTGAAAAGGAGAAAATAAACACACACACACACACACAGCAACATACCATACAATTTTACTACTTTATATACATTAAACTCAGGTGCCTTTTTGATAGTCAAATAAGTTGTTATTAAATATATACTTTATTGTATTTATCTTTTTACATATATACATATGTATATGTATATACTATATATATATATTTGATATGTGTATATAAAAATATCGTACGTACATAAATGCATACATATAAAATATAAAAGAAATAAAAAAAAAAGAAAATGTTATATGCAGATGTGCAACAAACACAAAAAAAAAATATTTACTAAATGAATTGATGAAGAACACTACTTAATTTTAATTTTAATTTTATATTTTATTTTATTAACTTACATTATTTGTACAGAATGTACCTTTTTAATTGAAATGTTGAAAATTGATAAATAAAGTAACATGAAATTGAAATGAATTTATTTGTGAATTGCTCACAACCATTTGCTTTTTCTAAACTTATGTTTTTGTAGTAACGAGGTTTCTAGACTCTGGAATTTCCCTCACTTTCGGCGATCAGTCGGATTCAGAGTTTGCGTTCTCGAACAAAATTTCACCGTTTCAGTATGTGTAAATCATCGGCCACGCCCCACTTTCATTTGAAATGCCTATTTTTCCAATCAGACAACATCTTTTTCCTGAAACTCTTGGCGATATACTCGTATGTCTGTATGTATGCATGTAAATTTTAATGAATTTAATTTCTATTTCAGAGTTCTGAATAATTCAGCTTTTATTTTGCTTGCCACAGTTAATTACCAAAATGTCGCATTTTCATACGCCTCGGTGTACGTGAAAAAAATTAAAACCTTTTTCATGCCCTCGCTCAGCAATAGAATGCCCATTGACCCAGGCTACTGCAATTTAAATAATTACGCAGTCAGATGTGTACATACGTATGTTTGAATAAAGGTATTTTTATGTAAAGAAATATTGTACATGTTGATAATGAAAATTAATTACGAAGCATAGAATTCCTGTTGAGGATGTGGAAATGAGTACAAGAAACGACAGCAATAACAGTGAATAACGGTTGTTATAATTGCAACCCTTCAATTTGCGACATGGCAGCGAACACACACACACATGTATGTAATTCAATCATAGGTTAGTACTCGTACCATCAGCGCATAAAGGTAATAAAAAGAATGTGTAACGTCGATCATCATTACAACACAAGAAATCGAAATCGTAAATGGTAAATGGCGCATGTAAACGAAGTAAGCAAAGAGAAGGTGGTTGCCAAATGGCTGCGACACCGAGGAAGAAACGTGGAAATATCGAAAGAGTTTCAAGAGGCTATAAACAATGTGTGGACATGCCATTTCAGCTGCCATTTTCCGTGCATGTACATCCGTTTCCGGTCATTAAAATGAGCCAAAATTAAGACTCGCCTTATTGTTATTTGAACATGAATAAAAACATTGCAGAAGCTACATAATGTCCACGTACATATAAAAAAAAATGGTTTTTATTAAATCCAAGCCCGCTGGTCTTAAATTAGCACATACACACCCACAACTAAACTATCCATGTGTGAGGTGATAAAAATAAAAAAACAAAAAAAACATAAACGGAGAGTTATAAAATGAAATAGAAAGGTTGAACTATGCGATAATAAAATAGAAAACATTTGAGAAATGTTCAAATGACGCCTCTTTTCGCCTAGCAATCCTCATCCCTCCTTAAACATGAGAAAGCTACACATAGCCCACCCTCAACAGAAACGTTTAGCTATAAAGGGTGTCTATCAATTGTATGTATGCACTCTACGGTGGGTCAAAAGAGGGAAATTCGGAATTTTAATGCCCTCACCCGTGAGCACTTTTCAACGTCGCAACCCCCTTAAATATCCACAATAACACCAAAAATGCAGCAAGGTTATGATAAAAAATAATGCTAATAAACAATTAGGTAGGATGAAAAAAATTGAGATTTTTCAACGAATTTTCTGTGAAAATTTATTCTAAGCGCTTCGAGCGACCCCGAAATATATTTTTGTTTCCAAAAAAAATATGTATAAATACTTTTTTCAATCGGTTAAATTGTGATCTTACATTTTTCTTCATGCATTTAAGAGACACCCTAATGTATGCACATCTCTATATACATATGTTTATAGCAAAGTTCATCCTCAAATATTCATTAACTCACAAAAAATGTGAAATATATAACTTTGCTACAATAAAATTGTGTCATTTTAGTGCTTTTCCCAGCTGCCAATTAACTTTTCAATCATAAAAATTGCGCGAAAATCCGAATAAAATGTAAATTTGCAATGCATTACTCGTAAACAAATAGAGACAAACATACATACAAATTTGAATAGCGTTGGTATACTAAATAGCAACCCAGCAGACACAGATTCTAAGGTTAGAGAAATTTCGATTTTCACATTAGTTATCTTTTGTTGTTCTCGACTCGGTATTAACATTAGAGTACTACTTTGGGAGTTTTAGGAGAATGATTGGTGAACCAGCAAACTAAATAATGCTTTCACAAGCATTTCGAAAACTAATTGAAGATCTTTATTATAACTTGATTAGAGTCCTAATGACCACCTAAACCTCATCTAACTTACACGTCCTCCATTTAATACCTTATCAAAATGTTTGCTGGACGTACAAAAATGTACAACAGCGCGTTCGTACGAGCATTAGTACTCTAGAAGGAGTAACTTTCCTCATAAAACTCCCGTGAATTGTGATTTAAATTTTTTTTTCTACAATTGATTTTTTTATGTATACATAGTAAATGTGCTATTCTCCATATATTAACATATTTCTTTTCATTTTGTTTTATGGCTGTGAGCTGGTTTTTCGAAGAATTAGTACGAAAAGACACAAAGATAATTTACTTAGCTGATATAAAAATGGAACAAACTCAGGGTGAAGTATTTGCCTTGGTGCTTTCAGCATAGACTAGCAATTGGCATTTCGTAGAAATGAATAACTGCGTATGCATGTATTTTCCTCATTGTTAAATAAAACAAATGTAGCTATTGAATTCACCTTCAATCACTTTCTAAAACAAATCAGCGGCTTAACTGAGTGCAGTTGAGCATAAATTCCCATAAAACTTGGCCAATTAACCCAGACTATGGTAACCAATACTTTGTCATTTGATTTTATTTGAACAAGCGAAAATTGTGAAACAGCAAACAAATGCTTGCAAATAGTGACAAACATACTTCCATATGTATGTAAATACCTGATATGTCTGTGTATCCATATTTATCGATATAGACATATGTATGCATGTACTTTGCACAGACCTGCATGAAGATAATGCCAACAAAAGACAATTTACCCCCAACCAACGAAGTGTGAAAATTTGCTACACACTCGTACTCGTACTCAACGGCCTCTGAAGTAAAGTTCAGATACACTTTTGAAATGTTTTGCTTACTGCTTCTCCCTTTTAAGGAAATCTACGTACAACATCCTTAAACATGCACACATTCATAAGTAAAAATCATTTTTATCTACAAAGAGGTAGTAAAAGACTTGGGTAAGAATACACATAAAAAGGATTAATTGCGCACAATTAAAGGTAAATTATTGATAAGAAAGTGCGAAAAGAACAAGAAGAAGACGATGAGGTAAACATAGGAGGCCTGAAAATACTCCAGTGTACGGCACATTTATATATAAAAGGCTTATTTTGTTGGTTAACCGCATTTGTAGTATTTATATACCATACAATACATACATATGTACATACATACATACGTACGCATACATATACACAAAAAGAAAATTAAACCAAGTAACGTTTCAGTGGGCATATAACCAAAATTACAATTACTTAAAAAAGAAGAAAAATGGAAATTCTAGCATGAACTTGGCAACTTAATTTCTCAGCCTGTGTAAGAATACAAAAAAAAAAACACATTTAAAAATCACGAATTATTTTGTTGAAAAGTTTAAAACTAAACTTAAAAATTCCTCATCCCAGAAAACGGTTTCGAAAATGAACGCACTCATTTCTTAAATTTTATTCTGTTTTGCGTTATTTCTCCACGCCAAAGTTTTGTTTTACAATATTTATAGACTTTAAAAGTTATGCGAAGACATAAAAGGCTTTTGATTGCGAGTATATAAAAATGATGGGCATTATTCTCACTTATGTACATACATGCAAACATGCGAACATGTCCACACATGAAGCAAAAAGGAAGCTGTAAAGGTATATTTTATGTCGATTATATTTGTTTACGTCAATATATTATGTTGCAAGCAGTTCGCAAACAACACCCACATCTGCTGGCAATATTAAATTCGTACATATGTACATACATTTGAGGACACACATACATACATAAATCTACTAGAAACCATATATAGTAATACCTATGTATGTGTGTATTCTCGAAACACCTTTCTTACTTACACATCTTATCACTCTACCCTTTTTTTTTTAGTCTAAAAAATCTGCACCCCATTAAGATAAAAACACATATCCTATTATGACCCCGCAGTGAATCGGAATATATCCATACAGACTGCGAGATAAGCCACGATGCCTTCAGCTGTTTGTGCAAACTGTTTCATATCTTTCAGCTTTTTACTTTTCAGTAGCGACTTCAGTGACTTCATCGATGACGCATCGCCGACAGTCAACTGTGCCTCAATGTGCTGTAGGGGTAGCCCCGTCCTCTTATAAAATCCGCTTAATTTTTACTATAGAAAAAATACGAGCTCTCATGGAGTCTGCATTCCTTTTTTTTTCAAGCAAAAATGAGAAATCAATTTTGCACGCGCCGCACAAGGGAAGCCCATCATTATTGTTATTTGCCACACCTAGCGATCTTTAAGCAGCTTTTGTTGCACGTTAAGTAAATGTGTGAATGTGTGTGTATGCGCATGTATGTATGTATATTTATAGAGGTATCCGAAAACCTTCAAATAATACACAACTTTGGTGCTTGCGGTTTTTCTTTGTGCATTTTAAGTTTACAAATTTACGACACAGCTCAAGTAAATATGAAAGTTAGTAACCCGCTGGTACGGCACATGGGTGAAGGACTAATGAGTTCACTGCTTACTGGTAATCATGTCTGGTTACTGAAAACGTGATTCACTAGTAAACTTAACACAAATCGTTAGCAACCTCGGCGCATCAGTGAAAAACTAGCAAATTCCCAAAGATTAGCAAAAATGCTGTTCATCAGCTGTCATGAGTTCCCAAAATATATCGGTTTAGTGAATTCATTAGCTACCTTTCACGAGTGAAATCACCAACTAATATGGTACGAAGGTATATACTACAAAGTTTCTTGCTTCTCGCTTCGGTGCATTTAGCGCTGCCGTTAAGGTTGTGGTTGCATATGAAGTTAAACAAATTATGGCAGATGTCATGGTTTCTTACTATCTGCCCGAGTGTCCCTTGCCATCTATCGGCATGGCCCGTCCACCTATTTGCCTGACGGGTTGACTGCTTTTGCCATTGTAAAAGTTGTTGGCAATTTTTCATGCCAACAGCAGTATTTGCAAACAGCAGCAAGCCAAGTAGCTGATTTGCATGGTAACGCTGACGAGTTATATAGATAGATAGATACAAACATATGTATGAACTATTTTTTATATGCTTATTTGTACTTGTATGCACGCTTCGGTGCGTTTGCTCGTACTTAACTAGTCGCAGCTATTATGTACAAGCATTATTTCATATACAGTGGTGTGCGAGTAAATTTAACCAAAGTATTGGCAAATTTGGCATATCTTTTTTAATTCGTTCAAAGGTAGAACACTTGCCAAGCTTTTGATAACATTTAACTGCACTTTAGTGTACTTAATGAATTTACTAGTACATACAAACATATGTACATATTCTATAAATATTTTTTAAGTTTTCGTGATTATTTTTTTTACTTCACATGGCTTTCAAAACGTATTTAATATGTCGTTAGATTCTATTATTTAAACTTGTTCTCGCAGAACCAATTTTTTCACGCTCGTTATTTTAATTTAATTGTGGCTTTTGAAATAAGAATTTTTATAATTTTCCACTTCAAATTGTTTGCGCAGTTATTGAGCTTCCCAGTTGCATATAAAAATTTTACTTTAAGGGCCAAAAAAATTACAGTGAAAAACGTTGAAAACTTTAATCGAAACTAGCATTTATTGGAATTGTGACTTGTGACGCGCCGGCGATCGATCCAGTGAACTTATAACCTACATAGTATGCATGTATGTAAACATGTTCATATGTACATATGTATGTACCTACGTATCTCTATTTTTCTATTTTAAACAAGGCATGTCGATCCCGGGATCCCGAAATCCCGGGATTTAACTACCGAATATTCCGGGATAAGTCTATTTAAATACCGGAATTGCAGAAAAAAGTGAATTTAATAACGATTAATTTTTTTAATTTTTATTTTACATTTTTTCAAACAAAAATAAACCTCAAATGATTTAAAACAAAAAGAGCCGATCGAATAAAGCAAATAACCCACTAAACATACCTTTCAGAGTTGTATTGAACTAAGAAAATTTAACAAGAGAAACAAAATCAACAAGTTTCCAACTGTGGTATTACGATAACACAATATTATTTTTTATTCTTGAAAAGCTCAATAAATACTTACATGAATTACAATAAATCGCTCTTTGTTCAATTAATGTTATTTTGCATACATAACTCTATAATACAACTATTACAGACGTGTTACATTTTTTGACAAATTAAAATTTACGAATCAAAACTTCGTGAAATTCGGAATCCCGGGATTGTCCCGGGATCCTGTTAACAAATCTCGAAAATCCCGAGATCAATAAAATGCCCAAAATTTACATCCCTGGTACATACATGTATACCAATGTGCATGCATATCATTAGATGTATGTATGTTCATACATATGCGCATATGTACAGATCAAGAAGCAATTATTTTCACCTCACCCTCTCCCAAATATTCACATCAAACGCCAGTTTCTTAAAGCTAATGATCTCCGTGTTGTTTTTCCTAAATTAATTGCATTGTGTATGAACAATAATGCGATTACTAGGCGAGCTTGATCGTACCGTCAAACGCTCTTTAAGCTTAAAGTAACAATTATTGTTTTCATTGCGATGCTAGCTGTTTTTTTTTTTTTTATTCTACTATTAACATTTATTGCTAATTTTTATGGAGGAAAACAAAGTGGACAGCACAGTGTGAAGCTAAACAATTGTTAATACCAATTCTGTTGTTTATATATACGCATGTGATTGTTTCAAATGTTCAAGACACCTCACCGTCGTATAGCCACATACTCGCGTCAGGAGATGATGGTCACTTAAAACCGGTCCGAGAGGCCACAACTAACGTTAATTGCAATTAAGATTTTAATGAAGCTGTTGCAAAAAGTTATTAATTTATGCGCTAAAAGAGAATTAGCGTCATGAGTGGCGTACATAAATAATTGAAAAGCATTAATAGTCATACAGATAAGCGAATAAAAAAAATAAATGTTACTAAGAGATTGGTTTCATGTCTATTAAGTTGCTAGCTTTCCTATTTCAGAAATATCATTCTGTCTAAAAATATTAAAAATCTAAGATTACATTTATTGGCCAGTGCAATATCATTCTCTACGTAAATGCTTCAACTTTGAGAACATTTTTGTTAAGACTTCTTTTCAAATAAAAGTGAATTTCATACCTAAGAACGGCAATAAAAAATGTTTAATTAAATAAAAAAAGCAATTTTTTCGGCTTTAAAAACCTCTATCTTCTTGTACAACAGTTCCACAAAAAAAAACACAGACAATAAATTAACAAATGAACGAAATTGTATGCCACTCGAAACAAAAAATGCAAGAAACCTGTATTAATTATATTAGAATGAAAAAAAAAACACCGGACGCTACGGAAATAAACAAATAAACACTTAAGCAGGTGGGCATAACAAAAAAAAAGCACAATCACATTCTAAAATATATGTAAATTTATATGTTTGTATGTATGTACAAACAGGCAATATGCAATACAAAACAAAAGCTGCTAATGATAAATGACCAAAGCCGTGAATTGGCGCATGGAGGCACTGCAGGCAAAGCAGCTGACTGACTGGTAATTGCGTTGCACGCGCACAAGATTGACAAGAAGAAAACAAATCGAGAAACTAGCGCTCTGGGGCATTGGTTAAATCAGTTTCAACACAAGCGCACAACAAAAAAAAAAAAAAAAAAACTGCCCATAAAGCTGCTGCCAAAGTACAAAGTTGTGTTAAAAAACACTATATGTACATATGTATGTATGTATGTACCTAAACACTTAAAGGAGAAACGAAAAAATCTGAAAAGCCATAAAAATCATAAAAACCAAAGGAAAATAAACAGAAAACTCGTCAAACTAGTTGTGGCGTGTTGTGCGCTGCGCATGCGTCTGTGCAGCACAAGCTGATGACTGTCATGCGGGTAAATTGTATGAAGGCAGCAATACTGCGCTGTTGCTTTGCGTACAAAAAATGGTCCAAAGTTCATACAATGCAACTTCAGACCGAAGGAGGAAACCTGCCAGACAAATAATTTGAGTAACATTTAGCTTCAACTCGTGGCTTTGTACTCGAAAATTAACACCGTAGCATACAACTCTTACACCCACACCGCACTGACGACTGTCCAGTAAAACGGCTGACTTCGCGCGACATAGGAGTGCTCTGCCAGCACAGAACTGGAAATAGTGAAAGGTAGAATTTTACCGAAAATTTCATCTTATATGCGCCCAAAGTGTTGGATCCAGCAAAAATTGCGGTACACACATTCATACGTGTATGTTTGTAGATATGTTTACATGCAGGTAAATAAAAATAATTTAAATTTTAAATTAACCGCAACACTAATACCCTCTCACCGTTGCATCTTCCAATCTTGGGGCTGCAAATTAGGCGATAGTCTCTTACACAAGCATTTGTGTATAAAACAATAACCGCGATAACGATCAGATAAATTATTGAAACACTTGAAATTTTCATTAAAATGTTTGTCTTCCTTTTTTTATTATTTGTTTTTTTTTTTTGTTATATACCGCTTAAAAACTCACACGCATGGAAGACGACCTTGAACTTGCATTTATTAATACATTTTTAAAATGATCATCAAAAATAGCAGCTGTCTAAAGTGAGGAGTTGAATTTGAAAAATATTTTGTTTTTCTAAATTGGTTTTATATGTATGTACATACATACATATTTGCATAGACATAGACATACATACGTTGCTTAAGAATTGTTCTGGAATAGCAGTATGCTGCAAAAGAGAGGTTCGTTAAACTTAAAAAAATTATCTAAGATACACATATGTATTTAGGTGTTTCTGCAAAATGCAAAGACAATGGAAAATTGCATTTAAAAAATGTTTTCAATTAAACAGACACCCTATTTGCCAGAAATATTTCCCTGACATAAAATTCTACAAGTGCTGCTTGGAAATCTAATGCACATTTTCGAGCAGTTCGAGCATCGATATTATTATTGTTTGTTTATTTTGTTTTTATTAAAGATAATTATTAAACTTTGCTGAATATCACCTAAAAAAGCCTCAACGCAAATTTCGATCAAAATCAAAATAAGGTGGGTTTAAAGGGAAACACTAAGTACATATGTACTTACATACACATTCCTTTTTAGGGAAATTCTAAAGAGATTTGATAGAATGGCAATAAATGGTCTACTTTATTTTGACTCGTATAAAAATCAGAAATGTTAAAATTATTTAGTTATCATTTTTTTAACAGAATATAAATTTAAAGATACCTACTTGTAGATAAACATTGTACTCACCCGCCAGCCAATACTTTTTTTATACAGAGAGCTTCACGGGCACTCCTTTAAGTTATAACTTTTTTCTAATGTCATAAAAATATCTTTAATGCTATTAGGAATTGGAAAAAGTATTTCAATTTTAAATTTTGCATAAAATTCAATAATAAAAAATATTTTTAAAACAATTAATAAGGGGTAGTACCGAACTTTTTCGATGGAAAATATTTAGAAATGGATTTTAGAACAATATCCTTATGCTATATAGTCGGTTTAAATGCTCGGGCTCGACCAGATAAGTGGAGTGAAGCGAAGTAAATAATATGGACGGTGCCGAAAGCGCTCAGCAGTCGCTCAAAATAAAACTATTGACCCATTTGGTTGACAAACAGTTAAATAATTTCCTGCTTTGCATTTCAAGTCTTCATCCAGATGTAAAAAAAATTTGGTTCAGTGAGCACAAGAATTTTGATAAATCTTTTTTGAAGAAGAAATACTTCACCATTTTAAAGATACGTCCAGGCGAATTGTCCCGGCCGCTTTGGCAAATTGTTGGAAAGGGAAATATTTAACTTCGTTTTGTATGTTTTGCGTAAAGTTTGTGATGAAGAAAAATACACATGCGATTTTAATTTATTGGCAATTGTGAATTGGGCCGATCAAAAAAAAATATTAAATAAATTTTGCTTCAGCATAGTTTCTTGCACCAAATTTGTGGAAATTTGTCAAAACGTCTTAACTCTACTTAGTGCGTTTTTTCCAAATAAGGTCTTATGCTTTTAAACTTTTTCAATATTTAATTTTATAAATCTGTAGTTTTGAAAGCCATATTCATCAGTTCAAAGTATTTTATTTGTCTACGAAAATTTAAGATTTGTTCTTCCAAGTAATGCCTGCTAAAGTCAAATTGTAGTTTTGTTAAAACTTCGCAGAATTTATTCTGATGATATTTTTCCTAAGACAAAGGTGATTCTATTTTTTTTTTTGACTTAAGAAATTCCATATTTTTTTTTGGGTTTAAAGATGTTCTATTATTTTATGAAACTTCGAAAATTCTATTATTTTGGGGAGTAAGTAAGTAGAAATATATTTTAAGTAAATGTATTTCACAAAAAATATCTTTCTAAAAATTTACTTAGCTTCATATCATTGTAAAAACATCTGTTCGACATAAAAATATTAATTTTAGTTTCATTATACCAAATAAACTTCCTGCTTCTGTAAGCTTCTAATAAACAAACACATAGTTTTAGTTTTAGTTAAGTTGTTTTTATTTTTTATTTTTCTGATTTTTCGATTTTTTTTGGCTCGTTTTTAAGTTTTTTACAAAAAAAAAATGAACACAAATATATCACAGTTTTCTATCACAATTTATTATAATTCTAAGTTTACGGATTAAAGCAAAAACTCGCCAAGTACTTAATACAATACAAATATGTAAATATGTATTATCCACTCAGCCATTTTTCGCTTTTTTTCCACATTTTAGATTTACAATAAATGACGCATAAAATATCACAGTGAGCCAGTTGCTTACGAACTAGCATTTTACAAATAAAATAGCAATTACAGCAATTGCAGTGTGCTATAAATGTATGATGAAGATATTTGAGTGGTCAAAGGTCACCACAATCACTTTATTAGAATATCACTGTTGAACCTGAATTGACTACCAGCAGAGTGGTGTAGATGGGCGGGGTTGAGGGCGACCTGTAAATATATATGTAAATGGAAAGAAAAGTGCATCGTTATTATATCATACATACGATATATTTAAAAATTACAATTTTTTCAATTTAACAAAATAAATTGCAAACTGTTTTATTTAAATGTGTGCGATATAATTTTATTTAAATTGCTTTAATTTTTTTCATTTCATTTTACTTAATTTTTTTATTTTTAAATCTTATTAAAATCTTTATATGCATGCAAAATTTATGTAATTTAATTGTTCTGAAATTCGAAGATGTGAAATCAAATCGATTCTGAAATTTTTTAAAAGATTATTTTATTAAAAAAACTCAAAAGTGTTAAAACTACTAAGCTCATGACTGCAGTTTTCATAAAAAAAAGAAAATTTCTTTACATCATACATATGTATGTATGTATGTACTATGTATGATTACATTTTTTTAGCAAATAGAACGATTTAAAAATTTTTCAATTTTCGGAATATGCCCGAACGTTCCAATTTTTTTACGTTCATCGCCTTTTTAATTTTGTGTTAATTTATTCTACATAATTTCTCATTCTTATATGGTTTTCTTCTCATTCTTAGTTTATACAAATTATCTCTTACTTTTTACGTTAATTGCTGTCTTTAATTACATACGAATTTGTATTTAAATATTATTTTAAGTTAATAGATTTTCAATATAAAATCGATTTAATTAGCACACACACACATGCACACTCACACCCCGTTCACAATTGAAATGCTTACCGTCTTTGCGACTTGGCCGTTGCCTAATAGTCCCGTTGCCAACTCCGTTATTGGGCTGCTATGTTTGTAATTCTCCCTTCGCAGCTCAACTCTTCCGCTGATAATTGTACACAGGACACAACTTGTGCTTAGCGACATAAATTATTGAAAATTTCAGGAAAATATCTTCCAACCGTATAAGTTGGAAATTTCGAAGAGAAAAAAATATCACAGCTATTTTGTACAATTATCGAGATAACTTTCAAGGAATCTCAATTTTTAAACAAATTTTCGAAATTAAATCGTTTTCGTTCGCTTCAGAACAAAAAAACAAAAGAGATTTTACGCAATTTTCTTAGCAGCTCTGCAAAATTTTACGCAAATTTCCCCAACTGAATTGTTCATTGCTGAACAACTCAGCTTTTCCTGCTTTTCCCATTTTCGTTGTACACTGTTGCGGTGCTTTATATCGACTGAACCAAAAGTGTACAACATTTTCACAGCTGCTCATAAATTTTGTATTTTTATAGTGCAGGTTCCTATCCGCATACTTTTGCACATATATCATATATGTATGCACGTACATATTTATGTACATATGTATATACCAACTCATGTATTTATATATTCATGTGTATGTAGTTACACATCTATGTATGAATAAAGAAATATATTTACTTTATTTAATTTCAGCTGTTCACTCACTCACTCATTGACGTTCGTGAGTTTAATTTCCTTTCACTCAATCCAAAGAATACTCAAAATAATTGTGACATCCGCAAACAAAATTGAACTTAAAAAATTATATAGTCGAAATGAACTCTGAGCAGACCACCACACCACATCAAAGGAACAAAGAGCAATATATTTAATATATTTTGCTCTTTGACGAGGCCCACAAACGTCTGTTGTGTGCTCTGCAAACGCTTGCTCACTAAATGTGTACATACAATTGTACATATGTAAGTATGTATGTATATGGACTAGCAGGGCAAAGTGCCATGGAACAGGTTTTGATGCAGCGCATATTTATTTACTTGTTTAATATACGAGTACATATGGGAAGGTATACAAGTACAAGCGACTGGTCAGAGCCGGTCTGTGAGCGTTGAACAGCTGTTTTATGCGCTGTAAATATAGCAACGGGCCCCTTTTCTGCTCAACGAAGTGAGAGAGCATATAGAGAGCATAAACATAAAACAGGTAGAGAATGTACAAAATAAATTAGTTTTTAACCGTTTTCGAGCAGAGCCTTTATTTACTAATAACTTTTCATTTAATAAACGCATGACGTATTCGTATGTACAAATGTTACTACGTACGTGCACGCATTCGAACGGACGTCCGTGTTCGTTAGGTTTTCACCAAATCACTGCGACAGCTTAATTTGATGTTTATACGTCTTAACCTTTTCGAAAACATGTGAAATTAAGAACAATTTCGTATCCTCTTGTTCCTCTTCCGGTAACTCAGCCAGCTTAGCGCCGATAATTCGATAGAACGCTTCATTTTTTTTATGCTCCGGTGCATTACTATGATGTGCTTTTAAAAGTTTCTCCATATTCTTCAAAAAAGTGGACAGTTTTTCGTCTAGTTCGCTGAGTTGCATAGGCACTTTAGCTTGTTGCGTTGGTGACGACGCGGGCAAATATTCAACAGCATCGATTTTAATGGGTGCCGACGGATCACTAAAATTATCTTCGAACTCCATCGCTGGAAATGACATGATCGACTCGTCTGCCACATCCTTCAATTCAGAACCATTGTACCTTCGCTTATGCCTATAAACAATTATAAATAAGAGATTTAAAAATGTTTCCTGCATTTCACAATTATCCTCGTACTTTATGGATGGAAACGACATGACCGTCTCGTCGGCTTCATCGCTGGAATTGGCATCTTTAATCCGTCGCTTTTGTCTGTAAAAGCATTATAAATAAAGTGTTAATACTTAGTTATTTCCAGCCTTTCACATTCTCTTTATTACATTCGCGGCTGTATATGTGATTGCAGAAACTCTAGATGTTTGTAAAGGTCCCATTTGCATACAAATTCATTCAGTGGTGTATCTCCAGCCTTTTTGGCAATTAATTTGACATAACGATCTCTAATTACGCGCCAACGTGTACAGCATTCCTCTCCTATAAATGAACATTTGTAGCTTGTCGCATTACTTTTTTAATGATCGTGAATATTTTGAGATATATGTACATACATATGTATGTACATACCTGAAGATTTAAAAAACGGTCCAATCTCTGCCCAAGTCTTGTTGCGAAGTTTTGAGTTTCGATAGCCTGGATGGCCTTTGGAATACAATAAAGGTCGCTTTTGCACCTCACGTATCAATTTGTAATCGTCCATTACGTTAAATGATAAATTATCAAGCAAATGATATGTATATATGTACATACATATGTAGAGGCCATTGATATACATATGTCTCGAGTGCTTACTTAACAACGCTTCAGAAACCACTAATATTTCTTTCCGTTTTCATACGTTTCATGCGCTTTCAATACGACCAATCGGAGAGAAAGCATTCATCCGTGTATACAGTCATGAAAGTGGTGGCGTACGAAAACGCACTCAATTGCTTGAAGCGCTAGTGATGCTCTCTTGAAATGTGCTCATTGAAGGCTCTCTCTAGCAGCTAAAAAAATGTATTTCATTCGAATATTTTGGGTTAAAAGCATTTTAAGTTTATTAATTATATATTTCATATATAAATATGCAAATCTGAACGCGCATTTTAGTTTTCGTATATCTCTAGCATTTCACCCTCATATGTATGTATCTTGAGTGCATACGTGTTTATGTAAATATGTAGGTATGTAATTAAAAATCTGCAAAGAGCAGGGATTTGAATTGACCTATTTGTATATGCAGCTAATTATGTATGTCTGTCAATACCAGTGTTGCAATTATACGAGGGTATTTTGGCCATATATAAGCAACAAAATTGTGTGCGACTTTTTCCCCTTTTCAAAGATTGTTTGCTTCATTTGTATTATTTTCATAACTAACAAATTGTATTCGATATATGTATAATTTTCAAAATTTCTTTTATTGAAATGACCTAATCGGAATCAGCGGAAAATTAGATATCCCTTTTTGAAGTTAGTGACGAGAAATAGTTGAAACCATCTATGAGTCCCAATTTCGCCACGGAAATGTGACAATTTATTCGTTCATGAATGTTTTTAAAGTTCTAAAATTTTACTTTACAACTACGTAGATATTCAATAATTAACACAGAGTTGTTAGTTAGTGCGATGTAACAGTGCGATAAGCCGATTGCCGTCGATTTATCAATTCAAGTGCACCGTGTCAAGTAAGGCGAATCTCGCTGTTGTACATAAATATATAGCTTTGCCCCGAGTTCGGGTATTGAAATTCAACCAAAGCAAGTTAAATCGTGTAATCATAGAAAATGTTTTTTTTTCGAATAGCGGTCACCCCTCGGCAGGCAACGGCAATTCTTCGAAGGTATTTCTGCTATAAAAAAGCATCTCATAAAACACATCTGCCGTTCGGAGTCGGCACAAAAGTGTATGTCCCTCCATTTGTACGTGTAGTATAATATAAAGACGCACACCACAAATGGTAGGAGAAGTTCGGCCAAACACTGAGCTATTTAGTGGGAGCGCCAAATGTATTATTCTTAGAAACAGTAACTACTTAGGTCACTGAAGGCCTCCTACATAGGTCATTGATGGCATTCAATATTTTCAGGTAGTCCACCTACGCGTACATAACGCGCAACATGGGTTCTCTAAAGGAAAATCGACTATTACAAATTTACTCGAGTTAACTATTAATGTATTAAAGAGATTTAGAAAAATTATGCTGATGTTATATACACCCATTTTAGCAAAGCCATCGATAAACTCGATCTCTTTGGTTTTCAACCTAATCTTCTTCGTTGAATATCTTCTTATCGGCACGACAGAACACAACGAGTCCTTATTAAAAATACTTCTTCAAGCGTTATTCATGCATCATCAGGTGTTCTACAAGGAAGTTACCTTGGTCAGATTTTGTTCTTACTTTTTATAAACGATATTTCTTCGGTTGTGAAATATTAAAAAAAAATTGTTGTTGTATGCGGATGATGTGAAGTAAATTGTATGCAATGTTAGGCGTACTATTTTTGGACAAGTTACTGACAGGCTTGACGTCTAGCTCCCACCTCTTCTGGCCGAAGTGAAGTGGAGCGTTCCCTCCCGAATTTTCGGGCGTTTTCACTCCGTAGTTTATGCCAGGACTTTAACTGTCTCTTCTTTAAAGAATACTATACTTTGCACTCTCAATAGATGATGGATTACGAACACAATTACATTTTCAAACAATTCTAACTATCCAAAATAATTTAAATTTAAAATCAGCTGATGAGCTTTTATTCTGTAGCTGAACAGTTTCAGAGTCTCGATACCCAACAAACTCCTGCCTTTAATGACTCGGCACTGCATATGCAAAAAAAAAAAAAAAATCCGTGCGTCATGCGGATGCGCCCCTCGCGTCGGTTGGGCGGGAATGGAGGGTAAAACCCGTTGGAATTGTTATTATTAAAAATGTTGTACCAAGTGCGACAATGACACAAATCCCCACTAGCGACGATGTCACCGGAAACCATTTTCGCTACTGGGATTATTCATGAATGCCGGTATGTACATATGTATGTATTGTATTGCCTAACCGAGTCTCGAATTCGTTGTCAAAACTTCCATTTGGTTCCTATAGACACAACATAAATGAGACAAGCTAATTGATTTCTCCTATTTTTTATATTTTTGATGAAGGACACAAGCAATATGTACAAAAGAGATATGTACATATACAATTAGACAACAGGAATATATGGTATGAAACGGTCACAAAAGCTCCCTTTAGCTTTAAGAATTTGATGTGAAAAACAATGAAACTATTAGTCACAACTCCAGTTAAAATAAACAGTAATTTTTTCAGTGTGTTTCTTGCAGGGGGTGTTTACAATTATTGCTTGTGGTACACTTTTTGTGCCATAGACATCCATACATACATAACATACATACATACCTACAAGGACACAAATTCGGACAAGTGGCTCTGCATGCTTTTATTGCAGCACTTTTCACTGCTGCGCCGTTGTTACCTTCATTTATATGGTCGCTTGACTACTACTTTGTAATTGCTGGGAGATGCGTGCAACAAAGGTCATGAATAAATTGCCATTTCGCAATAAGATTGGTTTCCTTGATTTGACTTCAGCATTCGTAATAAGTATCTCGCCTCCGCCGCTCCCTGTAAGTGTGTTGGCGTTGTTGTGTGCGAGCTGGAAGCGACTCCTTTTCGGAATTACTATTTTTGTACAACTGCAAAAGGGCGGAGATATTTAGCCGGCAATATTTATGCAACTATAATTTACAAACATTTTTGTTTTGGTTTTTTAAATTATTGTAGAAGTAATATTTAACTTGTTTGCGCCAGTACTTGAAGTCGCTGAAGTGACTTGTCAATGCGTCGAAATGACGGGTGCAATATTTCGTAATTACAACGAACAGTAAGACTTCTAATGGAGAACTACATGCAATCATCGTTTCGTGCTCTAATATAAGGTTTAATGTTGTACTTCTTGTACTTTATTTGAGGAAATAGAAATGGTTTCTATAACAAAAACTGAAGAAATATAAAGAACAATATTAAGTTTAAATGAAACCCTTTTTTAATTAAATATTTGAATAGTTTTATTTTTCACAATTAATTTTACTTGATATCGATATCGTTGTTGGTTGAAATGATATTTAGATTATGATGTGGCTTGATTTTTATTTTAATCTTTCTTTATTTTGCATATTTTTATTTTTGGCTATTTGAAGGTCATACATACACACACACATACATATATACATACATGCATACACACGAATGTACATACTTAGTTTTTACTAAGTTTCCTCTACACTCAGCTTTAATAAATATGAATGAGTGTGTATGAAAAATAGAGACAAAAAGAAACAAAAAATAAAATGAACTTTAAAAAAGTATGCCGAAACCCGCGTTTTACACATATTATATTATTTATAAAGTAATGCATGTAATTTTAAGTGTTGCAAAAAATTTTATCTTTCTCATGATTTTCTTTTAATTAATTAGGCTTAATCAAATTTGTAGTATGGTAGAATTTATGTATGTATTACTTGAGAAAATTCTACCACGAAGAAATACACAATTTTACTATTTGAAATTGGGCTGTATACATGCAAGTATATAATTTCACGAAATGTCTCTAAAAACTTAAGTTTTAATTAAGAATTAATGAAATAATATCAAATATAACTGCTTCCTATCAATAACAATGATACTGTGATAAAATGTCAACAAAATTTTAATAGAAAATATAATTTTAAAGTATATGAATATACTCTACGTATACGTCACGTTAATATAGAAAGGTCAAAGGTCAAACAACCCAAAATATAAATATAAATACTTCAAAAATTTGTAAATTTGTATGAAAATGTTACAGAATATTATTCATTTTAGCACTTCGGCGAAAAGCGCAACTGTAGGTTTATTTTAAAACAATATTATAAAGATAACATGTATGTATGTACATATGTATGTATGCATGTCTGTATGTTTTTAATCATAAAGTTCCAAAAGCAAACATTTATTTACTATATTTCTGTAATTCATTTGGCAATTTTACAATTCATGTTCACATACGAATATATTTTTAGTTATTGTACTTATATAACAGCTAAATCTCTTGTAAATGTAGCACATGCATACATATTATTAATTTTTATTTTAATATTTTTTTTCAAATTTCGACGTTTGTTAGATATACTCACGCAACTATTTTAGTTTTTTGTTGGCATGCATTACTGAATAAACATGCTTTAGTTTTTCTAGACAAGTGGATTTGTGTATACAAATGTATAATCGATTTATACCTAAAAGTAATCAGTTTTGCTGTTGTTTAGCCGCTGTGTAAATTATTTTTAAAATATGCGCAAGTGAAAAATTGTTTATAAAACTTTAAAACTTGATTTTTAACTTAAAAATTGTACTTGCACGGCAAATTGTTTTTTCAACAATGTATATGATTTTTTAGAGACGGCTTGCAAATAGTTTATGTAAATTTTTTCTTTTTGTTGTGTAATAGGCGGTCAAGCAAATCATTTTAAAATCACTTCAACTAACTAAATTGTATTTCTAAATGTTTTTAAGCTTTAAGACCGATTTTTTTGAAAAATTTTCAACATTACTTAATAATTTTTCCCAAAAATCAAGAGGCCTTAAAGCTTAAAAATAATTAAAAAATATATTAGTTATTTCGCCAAGCAATAACCATTTTATTTCATTTATATTTATAAAAAAGATAAACTAATAGTGCGTTTTGAATGTGGCTGCAGTGGGCGGTTTAGGCAAATGCCATCAGCAGCAAGAGATCAGCGGGCGTTTGCCAAATAATACACTTTTCCGTTTTTATTTTTCTTATTTTAATTTTTTGCTGCGTGACATGAAGGGACGATTGAATGTATAATTGCAAGCCACATAAACAGTAACGCTTTACCAACACCATAAATTCAAAATTTTCCAATAGTTATATTCTATACTTTAAAGCTGCTTATATGGACTTAAATGTATCTATAATAAATTCAGAATTTTATCAAAAAATTACTTGTATTCAAAGAAAAATGCACAGAGTGTTTGCGTAGAGAATGTAAATAAAACAAACTTAACAACATAATTTAATAATGTAAAAAAAAGGCACGTGAACTTTTTCTGATCGTGTGATAAAAGTAAGCTCAATGAAATAACAGTTAGTAAAAACTCATTTGGAGAAATTGCAAGGAGTCATTAAGTGCACTTAAATTGTATAATCATAAAATTTAAAGAAATTCGAAGTTGTATTATTTCATTTAACAGTTATGTGTCATCCAACAAAAAACTATTTTATGCTTAAAAATAACTATGATTTTTACGAGACCTTATGCATTCTGCTTTTATTTTTTATTTTGATTCTGAAATTTTTTTTTAAATATTTTTTTTAAATGCCATAAATCGCCATTATTTTTTAACCAATTTTTTGGTAATTTTCATTTTGAAGAATATTTTTCTTAATTTTGTCATTAGCACAGTAATAAAATTTTTATTTAATCGCCATTTTTCTGTCAGCAAACATTTCTGTTTATTTTAATTAAAGCCTTTTCTCGAGCTCAATAGCAAATGTTGGTAAAAAAAAAGATATTAGTATCATAAATATTAAATTGGATTCAAACGTATTTCAAATTTATTTAATTCGGAAATAGAGTAAAAAATGAAATCTCACAAGAGCTCAAGATTTTAAAAATTATGTTCTTTGATTTAAAAAAAACGCCTAAATATATGCTATCATTTTCTTAAATACACACAGTTGATGAAAATCACTTTGCTGCTATAAATTTAGTAGGAGCTTCGTAAAAATGCAAAAAATAGTCAGGGCATAGGCCCTTTCTACATTTAATCACCGATATGTAGTTACATCAAGATCAATGTTTCTGTTTATTAACCGTTTGTCTATTCTTAAGCTTACATCGCCAACAAGATAAACTCCCGCAAACACTCCGTTCGGCATGCATTGGCAAAAGTGACTACAACTTCGTATTTATTTATTTCTGTTTGCGCTTAATTTTTGCATTTTATTTAATCATTTAATTATTAAATACTAAAGCAACCACTTATAAAAATTATTATTACAGCGCCTACATATTTAATATATAATAGTGTAAAAAATACATAACATGTTTGTTTGTAAATTTGCACACGTATGCATTCGCATTTAAGCAATACACGTACACATATGTACATACATATATTTGCATAATGCTTACATACATGTATGTATGTAAATTGATATTCGGTGTGCTAAACAAAATCGCCACTCATCAGACATGCTTCATCATAGTGAGTATATGTTTTATACGTACATACATATTATATTGGTATATACTTAAAAGCAGCATAACGTAATACGAAATCAGAAATTTAGTGGAGTATTTTCGCAGTTTTTTATCATTCCATTTCATACATTTTTAGTATACTTCATTTTATAAAACAAAAATTGTAACAGGCATTGGATATATATATGTATGTATTTATTTTATAGGTTAGTATTTCTAGCTTTCGCATGTTACTATCACGCATACTATAGTTTTGTGTATAACACTCACAAAATAGTTGCATACATACCTACACATGTACATATGTATGTATGTATGCAAGTAAATCCATTATTATTAAATATATATTTATAATATTATTCTCATTGCTAATATGATAACTATAGTATAATTCATTTTTTTAAAGTATCAATTCTTTTTATCAATACATCGCAGTATGCGGATACAACAGCTCACAAGCTTTTTAGCTTCATACTTCATTCATTTATCATTTTCAATTCACATAATTAATGTAACATATAGACATATGCCGCAGCATCAGTTAGTATAGTTTTTGTTAAACAATTTTAATTTGCTTTTTTATTAAATAGTAGATCCTATGTATCACTTTTCAAAGCTATTTTTGCGCATTTGTTCGTAGTTAGGCCGCCGAAAATTAGCTGCTATTTTGCTCACTGGCTCTTTACTCCTTCAAAATCCTCTTTAGTTTAAAAATATTTCTTTTAGACGCAATCTTCTTCACCATATTCGGTCCATTGCTCGTCAAGCGATAGTTGTTGTTTGAATGGTGGCGGCGGCGTACGTGTTGCGCTATAGAATAATGTCAAAAATTGTTAAAATTGAAATTTGCAATTATAGTTTGGGGTTGTTTTTTTAGATATTATGCAAATGCTTTAAGAAAATGCAAGTAAAATACAATAAAATGCAATCCAAAAGTGAAAATAAATTAAGTTCTGTAATAAATGAGTGAATGTACTTTTTGTTAGTTTACAAATTAAATGCATGTATGTATGTAAGTTTGTATGTTTACAAAAGTCTACGAGTGATTTTTTTCTCGCTTTAATTTTTATACCCAAAGAAATTCAAAGCGCTAAATGTAATAAACAAAGCCAGCGAAATCAATGAAAGTGAATGATATTAGAATGGTGGATGTGTATATTAGTCAGGTGAGAACTTCATTCTTACGTAGAGAATATGTATGTATGTACGAGTATGTATGTATGTACATATGTGTAAGTAGATGGATTTACTAATTTCAAACTTGTATGCGCGATCTTTTAGTAAATGCTCTTTATGATCAGTGTGACTAAAAGCGCGTTTTTCATAGCAATGTTAATTAAGTTTTAATATTTAAAATGTCTTAACCACGAAATTTTAGTAACTAACTGATGTCAAGACAAACGACTGATGCTTAAAACGTAACAAAGAAATGAAATTAAGAAGGTACTAACTACAGCAAATAAGTACGAAGTGAGCGAGTGTATGAAGTACGCGCAACAACAGCTCAATAGCGCAGCAGCTACGACGTTGGCAGCAAAGGACGCGACACAGGATGTATTTTTTTTTTTTTTTTTTTGTAATTTTTCACCGCCATTCAAGTAAAATGTGAAATAGTGAGCGTTAGTTAATACAAATGACAACATAAGGATGCATCAACAACAATAACAACAGCAAACAGTAAACGCTGAAAATGACGTTGACGGTAACGATGATCGCAGAGCATTGCTGTCATAATATCAGCATTGCAACATACAAAACTTGCACAAAAGGAACAATGAAATTACTGAAAACAAAATCAACTAACTCGTTTTGCTGCATTCAATTGTAGTGAATGGCTGAAATAATCATTCCTTGTCGCATAAAACAGTCTGTTGGCTTGGCAAGTGGGTAACGCCTAAAAGTATGCATGAGTGACGCTAATTTTCGGCGATTGCTGCTGCTTTCATTCCCTGAATTTTCTTTTCACTTGGATCGATTGACGTTCTTAGTTTTCGAATTCGCTTGTTCGCTCGTTTCGCTTTCTTGGTAAATTGTTGGTAGTTTTGATTATTAGTATATTTTTTTTTTTCGTATTGTCGATGTTTTACTTTGATGCTTTGTATTTAGATTTTTTTTCGATTTTTGACTTAAATTTTTTAACGCCTTGCTCCCATGTTACACCCCCGTGGGTTTGCTTTGTTCGCTTTTTTTCTCTTTATTTTGCACGACGTTTTTGCTGTACTCAAGCCACACTAAGCTCCTTGCATTTAGCGCCTCACAATCAGTTGTTGAGTGGTTTAATTAGCATTGCTAATTGGCAAATCAATAGTTATAACCAGTGATAATCACACAAAGTAATTTTTGTTGCTAAAGCGACGCCACTAATTTACAAGGGGCAAGTGACTTATGATTTATACATTGCTCTTCATGCTAATGCTGTCGTTGTGGATGCATTTGATTGTGGTAACAATAGCAATAGGAATATTGAAAAAAAAAATATCGTCTTAGTAGTTACGCTTAGAGATCAGTTATAAGCAACCCTTCCGGTCATAATTGCCCACGGCGGTAGGGAGATCGAGATGGCCTATAACGTGGCAAGTACATATGTAAGTACAGGGTTGAGAGTGTTTTTGGCAGTTCATACGATAGAAGTGTTGAGGTTGATTGTTGATTTTGAAAATACGTGTTTTTTATATAGTATGTATTGGTTTTGTATACGTTTTTCGTGGTTGGTGTATTAAATAAATTAGAAAAAAATTTATAAAAACATAGTAAGTATGATAAATAAGTAAATTAAAGCAAATTGTTAAATTAGATTGCCAAAAGCGGTTGACTTAAAAATCACATTAGAGAGAATTATATAAAATTAAGTAGATATGTCTGAATTTTATGTGTGTATAGGCTTATAAGTAATGAGGTGCATGGAGAAAATTAAAATCCAAAACCGAATGTAAGAGCACAGGAGGCGGGTTTTTTGGACTAATTGTCTTTGTTGAAATGAACTTTGATTTAACGAGAAGACTTTTTGAATATAATGAATATATAAATATTTCGATTGCGGTTTAGTTGCATTGTAAATGGCCTTTCGAAAAATTGCAATATTAGCAGCTTATTTTCAAAATAATAGCGCTTTTCCTTGTGTGGGAGAGTTGTTATAAATCTTAAAAAAAATAAAATTATTCCAATAGGATGTACTTAATATTTAAAAGCTTTTTTTTTACATCAAAAATATTTTCGGAGAGCTTTATTTTGCAAAAACGGATGTAACTACAACCAAAAGCTTTTCAAAACTCATTTTTTTTAATGAAATATAAAATAAATATTCGTATATTAAAAAAAAAACTCGATTAAACCGCAAATTTTATATTCTGATTAAATGAATTTTTTTGTCTTTGCAATCAATTTCAATATTAAATGGTAAACATCGGTTAATCGTTTATTTAATAATAAATACAAGGTTTTGCAACTAATAATCGCTTGGATCAATTAATTTTATTTTTAAAGTAATCGTTTATTGATTTTTTACCATCACTGTGCAAGAGTTATTTTTTAACCACTTTTTTCTCCCCCTTTTTTGATAAACCGCCTCCATAAACTAATTTTAGCCGTATTATTTTAAAGACTTTAATGCAATATGATTTTTATATGATTTTTTCACACTTTTACCATTTACCTGGTATAAGCTAAATAAATATTTCATATACAAATAAAAACAGCAATTAATTGAAATTATATGTAAATATAGATATTTTTTATAATTGATATTGGCAAGTAGAGATTATCAATAGTTAAATAACTTCTCAAAATATTATAAATTATGAAGCACTTAGTTTATGCTGCCTACTTTATGCATTGCATAATTGTTTCTTACTGTGCTGCATATACTCGTACATATACATATGTTTTGTGTAAAAGTGTACAATTTAATTGTGTGAAATACGTGGAAGCTTACCAAACATTTTATTTTAATATTGCTATGTAATACAGGAAAAAAATGTAAAAAACATCTTTATTTAACCGGAATGAATTCTACAATGATGAATCTACCCAGCCCCATAGTGTTAATAATAAATAAAAAGTTTTGCTTTTATTATTTCTCTTTCCGTACCATTGCCAGGTGTGGTGATGATTGCGAAGTACTAATTTATCTTATTTTCTAAGTGTTCCTAAATTTTGTATCCCGTGCATTTATTTAAGTGTTTTAAATACAACTCTGAACTAATTTTCCTATGTCATTTTCATTACGTCATTAAAGTGCATATTTTAGTAAACTAAGTGTGCGACAATTTTTTTTTTTTTTTTTTTCAACAAAATGCGCTATACCTGATTGACTGACACGGGTAACATTCCAAACGCATATGCATGTATGTACGTATGTGTGTATGCATGTAGCTTCTACCTACAATAACTGCTAAGTATTATCACAAAAGTTTACTATGAGTTAATAGGGTATAAATAAAATGTAAGTATATTAAAAATTACCTTAACAACCTGGCCTTAAGTACTCTAAACCTTGTGTCAACATAATTCATATACAATATAATATTTTAGAATCAATACCTTTCGTTCATTTGGATATAAACATGTACATATGTATGTATGTATAGGTAGTAATTAAAATAAAATACAATTTTTTTAACTGCCTCACCTCTCGCATGGCATTTCGCCCATATTCTTGGCGACCGCCAAACGTTTGGCTTCCTCCTTCTTGCGGCGATCATCTGCTGCTGCCTTCATTGGATCGTATGTAGAGCGTCGCTTCCACATGGCCATTTCTGCCTCTTTTTGCTTAGTGACTGCAAACATATTGAAATATAATTAAGACCAACAATTCCACTCACGTTTCAATAGCGTAAAAGAAAATAATGCATGCAAACGCATTAAAGCGTGATGGTACTCACTTGACTGGTCTCTACGCACCGCTGATGAGGCTCGGCCACTGCCGCTACCACCACCACCACCACCGCCAAGCGTAGTGCCGCTGGTAGTCATACACGAGGCCACCGAGCGTACACTGCGATTGCTGGTGCGTGTCGGATCCGCACGACTCAGCCCCATCGATGAGCTACTCGGACTGCGTTTCATTACATCGCCGGCCAATGCTGACATCTTCAATGTGCTTTTCGATTCGTTCTTGCGTAGAAAATTATTACCCTGCACCGGCTTGTACTTTGAAATGTCCAAATACTTAGGTGTCACACGTTGATTTGTTAGCTTCGTGTTCGATGGCACAGCGGCGGCTGTTTGTAGTAATTGCTTTTTCGCCGAGGCCAAAGAGTTTGGTACCTGTGATGCTAGGCGACTCAGACTGGTGTCACGTGGTACTGACTGACGTGCAGTTGCGGTGCCGCCTGATCGCGGTGCACTACGTATGCCACGTCGCGGCAATTCAGGTGTGTTTGGGCACGCCATTGCTCCACATGACCCACCTTGTTGCTGTTGTAACTTCGACACAGGCGCAGAGGACGGCTTGGCCACACTAGCACGGTGTCCACCGCTCACGCGTTGCTTACTTCGCTCGATGCGCATCAGCAGCGCCTTGTTTAGCCGCGTATTCGATAGTGGTACTGTTGATGTGTTCACTGTTTCCGTCTGCACATCGTCATCATGTTGGTAGTAGTGCTCCGTGTCGTCGTCCTCCTCCTCGATTTCCTCACCACCGCTTGAATAATACTCTTCACCCATGTCATCTTCATCATTGATGTAGTATTGGAAGTTTTCATCGTAATCACCGATTGCTTGCCGGAAGTTATTGCTGCTTACCGATTTTTTCATGAAGCTGGTATTGCTTCCCGCCACTGCCGCTGCGGACTGCCCATCGCCACCGCCAACCAGCGAATAATTGTGTCGCGCCGCCGGTGGTGTGTAGATATTGGAAAATTGTGGACGCGCCGCGCGCTGCGATGTCGCTATTTTCGCCGAAAATGAACTAGAACGACGTAATGGCGACTCATTCCTGCTTTGCGCAGCTTGCGCTTGCGCCTGCGCATTCGCCGCGGCGACTGCTGCCGCACGACGCGCTGGCGAATTGCCGATATTACCATCGAAAGAATTTTTGCGAGCACGCAGTTGCCGTGACAGATATTCACCGCTGGTGAGCAACTTCAATTGCTGCTCATTGAAGCTGCTCGTCATCAGTTGCAAATGCTGTGCATTTCGGTTATATGGATCGTTCGCAGCGACACGCCGATGCAGCGGTGAGTGATGGTAAGCGCTTCCGCTGGCCGCCGAGGTAGGCGAGCCGAGGCCATGTTGAGGGCTGCCGCAATCGTCTGGTGGCGAGTACAGCGCCGAGGAATGGGCGTGCGAGCGTGCTGAGTGCGCACGCGGCGACGTTGAAGAATGTGTTGTTGGCGGCGATTTTAGCGAATTCTTACGCGACAGCGATTGCTGCAAATTGTTTATAGCAGCCGCTGTCTTTTGCAAATAAATATCCGCCTCTTCTTCGCCGCCCTGTATTAGCACATTTTGCAGCGGCGCTCGCGTACGACTTGCACTGCGCGCACGACCAATTGAATGCAGCGGCGAGGGTATTTTCGAAGGACTCTTTGGTGGCTTGCAAATGCCCTCGGCCGGCTGACCGCTGCTGCTGTACGCGCCGCTCGACAACGTCGGATCGCTCGAATAGTCACACTCACCCGACAAGCGGTAACGCTCGGCCAGACTGCGATTGAGCTTCGCAGCACTAACACACTGCTTACTATTGTAAATGCTATCGTCGGTGAGCGAATCAGCAGCAGCTGTATCGGAGGCGCATGTGTAGCTGCGCGTCATCAACGCCGTCTGGGACGCGTCAGAATGTATGCGCGTCTTTGACGTTTCTGAAGCGAGGCTGCGTGCACGCGCATTACGTGCCCACTCTTGTATCCAATCGTTTTTTGTCTGTGCCGTTTTCAGCACCGCTGCATCGGATAGTTTCTGGTGAGGTGGCGTCTCCGGCGGCGATTCAATATAACTACGTGTAGCGGCAAACTTCGCCTGTGTGTTATCCTTTTGGTTCGTGAACAAATTCAAACGATACTCGGCCTTCTGGTGATCAGTGAAACCGCCTCCGGCATAAGCACTAGCCGTATTCGCCTTCAATTTCATCTCATTACTAATATATTCCGACGAATCGATCTGCGAGGTCGACAAGCCGGATTTACGCGTTAGACGCGGACGTGGATCGAGCACGCCTTGCTTGGCTAGCACGCCACTGGTTGTCACGCTTGTGAAGCAACCTAAATCGTCATCATCCTCCGTTGGAGTTTTTTGCTCAATCTCATCTACAATTGGAGCGGCCGATTTTGTCGCCGAGGCATTGCGCAGCACACGTGACTTAATCTTCTCCAAATAAGCACCTGCTGACTCATGTGAACCCAATATTAGATCTCGCTCCGTGTAGGCGCGTGGCGATTGTGGCACCAGATCTGTCTCTGTATCGTGGTAAAAGTTCACTTCGAGGACATTCGAGCGGCTGTTCACATGCACTGGGATTTTTGTGTTGCTCAACTGCGGCTCGGCGTCATTCACACTAGAGCTTAGCTGCAAATTCTTCGGACGTCTTTGCGCTTTCAACGCCTGCTTGGCATTCTTATCGATGTTCATGAGATCCTTTTGCTCCTCCGTATAGTTGTCACCATCCAGCGTGTACGTGCCTGTTTCACTGATATCATCCGCCTCCAAATTGTAGTTCTTCAAATCGGCCAGCGGCGGTTGCGTGCACAAGAAATCAACTTTTTGCAATGCCAATTGCATAGCGGTTGAGCGCGGCGTGAATTGCGTGCGATTCGCTACTAGATTGACAGCACCTTTGGGCAGCTGCAGCGGCGGTGGCTTCTGCTTACCGACGCTCCTACGCATCGGCGGCAGCGGCTTCTGCGCTGCACTCCCGCGTTCATTGGCGTTGACATGGGCCGCGCGTGTGGCCGAGGGCGTCTGCGCGATAGCATGTTTATCGCTATGTCCTTGCAATTGTGACTCCTGTGCGCTGGAACGGGGCGACCAACTGTGACGCTTGCTGGCATCGCGTACGCGTGATGTGCTGCGATCCCGAACGCGCAGCTTCACTTTGGGCGCCTCACCACCGCCACCACTAGCGAATGAGTTGTCACCTGTGCCGCCATTATTGCGGCCGTGACGTGTGTTGGCGCTACCACTCAACGGTGTGGCGGATACTGAACTGGTCATTGCACTCTCCTTATTAACAACATCACCAGCTTCCAGCTTTGACATAGATGCGCCACGTCGATGACGACTCTGAAAACGGTTCATCATGCTTTTGTAACGCACTTTGGCTGCCTCCGGATCGCAGCCGCTGTCATTGAAGTTGTCAATCGTAAACGCATACGACTGCTTATTGGCTGTCGCTGTGGTCGTAGTATTTGTTGCATTCGAAGCAGATGAATCATCGTCCTCACCGCCGGCGATCAGAGCCGTCGCATTGATGTCCGACATTGTGGACGGTGTAACGCAACCACTGCCACTGCCGTTGCCGTCAGCACTGAGTTTACTTTTGCCTAAATCGACAGTCGAACAGTCGATGCTGCGGTCATGGCTTTCTGCTATGCGTTCGCGTTTGCTCAACATATCTGCGAAAAAGTAGGAATTGAGAGAAAATTACAATTACACATATTAAGCGTATATTACAGATATTAAGTGAAAACGAAAACGTACGAGCAAAAAATGAAGAAAATAAAAAAATTTAAATGTGCGCAAATGATTGCGATTTGTGCAGCTTTGCTCGCAGAGGCGGTGGGTTGGCGGGTGAGGCAAAATAAAGCAAATGTACAATTTGTTCCAACGCTTTAGTGATTGTTTTTGATTGCTTGCGAGCATGTTACTTTTGTTGATGATGTTGTTGGACAATTACGGTTGCTGTTATGACACAGTGGAGCAATAAGTGAAGTCTGCACATCACAATTATACTACCTCATTTTATTTTCAACAAAGGTTTTATATATTGATTTTTTCTTTAAATTTTTAAAACGCAGCTATAAGTTTTTTTTTCTACGCAGTGGGACCAACACTTATCTAATGATGGCCTGGACATAACGATTATTCGAAATTTTTCAGAAATAACTTTTACTTTTGACCCACTGTACCAGCACGTCTTTGTGGCAAGTTCAAACGAAAGTTCGAACGAAATGAAACTCTCATTTTATGAACATTAACTATACGTTTCTATTGAACTTTGCTACGCAAGCGCCGCCGATACTCTGTTTTTTAATACATCAACTCGAACGCCAGATTTTTTATTCAGTCTTTTTGCGCAGAAATTCTACGTTTCACTTTGGCTTTTCATTTTTTATGTTTTTCACATTTTCGCTAATAATAGCATAGACGCTGGCAGATAACATTTTCTATTTCACTATTACTACGCGCTATCTATGAACACGCGTATTAAACAATTTAACAAAGCCCACGCACATACATACTTACAGATATGTACATACATACATACTAGGCATGTCAATCCCGGTATCTCGGCCTTTTTTAACTCCCGAATATCCCGTGATAAGTCTATTCAAATCCCGGAATTGTAGAAAACAAAGAATTTAATAGCCATTTTTTTTTTTAAATTTGGTATAATTCTTAAAATTCCCCTTTCAAGGGCAAAACAAAGCCTTTTGAGAGTTCACAATCGACAAATAACACAGCTTGTTGTCTCCCTTAAGGCTTTGTTTTGTCCTTGCCAGTATAAATGAGCTGGAGGATATCCCACTCGAGTAGAAAATGAGCCTCATTACGAAAGCGATTTAAGTAGAACTAACGACGCGTTGCTTGAAGTGGATAAGGCAGAAAATCTCATAGTTAAATTGCATCAAGTTTTAACGAGCAGCTCGCAATTGTCCAATAATTGAGAGGCATACAATTTATCAGAAGGCTTGATAGTTAGAAATTGATGGTTTTTGTAATGAAGTGATAAAGGCTATGTCCTATAGAGAGCATTTCACTTATTGTCGACAATGCAACCAACAAGTTTTGAGTCGCCGCAGTGCTTCTCCACTGCAGATTTTAAATGGAACAAATTAAGGTCCAGGTTGGAGGATAACATGCTTAAGGCTTTCATTTCTTTGTCATTGCATTTTGATCAAAATAACGAATAATTCTGCTTCGCTAAAAATGGAATGGGTGATGTATTTAATTTTTACTTGATGTATTTCTTTTTCCCTCTGAATGGTAATGTAATAATATTTAATATTAGTCTCAAACAGTAATCAAAAATAATTTTACTTTATGTAGGTGCATTTACTTCTGTACGAAATATTTATATTTGTACTTGAAGTATAAATTATTTTGTTTGTGTGTCAAATTTTACGTTTATTTCTTTTTTATTCTTGAAAAGCCCAATAAATACTTACATGAATTACAACAAATCGCTCTTCTTTCTGGTATTAATGTTATTTTGTACACTTCTATAACACAACGATTACAGACAGAGGTGTTACATTTTTTACAAATTAAAAATTACGAATCAAAACTTCGTGAAATTCCAGATCCCGGGATTTCGTTTTCAAATATCGAAAATCTCGGGATCAACAAAATGCCCAAAATTTACATCCCTAATACATACAGATATAATTAATTATATAAATATACACATACATATGTATATATGCATGTACTCGCATTTACATATGTACATACATATGTATGTGGATATCCCCGAGTTTATGTAGCTGTTTACTCAATATCCCAAATACACATATCCTCAAAATCTATTCGGCCCGAACCAAAACTCAAAAATTGAAGTCAACTCGTTTTGAAATTTTGCAACTTTGTTTTTGAGAAATGTATGTATGTATGTGTGTACATATGTGAGTGGTCACTGTGGTCGAGTGTGTAGCGGTCACACCACGGCAGGCAATGGCAAAACAAATTCTCATAACACACATCTACATACATACATACGTTCGGAGTCGGCACAAAAATGTAGGTCCCTCCATTTATAATATAAGATAAAGACGAACACCTCAAATGGTAGGAGATGTTCGGCAAAACACTGAGCTTTATAGTGCAAGTGGCAAATTATTATTATAATTACATACATACATACATACATACATGTATAAGTAAATTTAAAATTTAAATTAAAACAGTTTTGAAATATAAGCTTTTTAAAAAAAAAAAATACTCGCGGAGGTTTTCACATGCCCCGGCTAAGATTTTAACCTCGGGCACATCGGCCACCTTTGTGATATTATGCTTTGTTAAAATTAACAAAAAAATATTTTAAATCAAAAACGGACATTAAGAGGAAATAAAATTACTCATAAATTTTTATAAATACTGAATATTTAAGTGCAAAAAGGAGATACCAGTGTTCGTGGGCGGAAAATTCAAATTATAATACATACTTGTAAAAATATTGAATTCATATGCAGATTAGCACACAGGTTGGTGACAACCAAATTTGGTTGAAGAAGCTCTACGTATTTGCAAAAAAAAAATGTTTGTAAAAAAAAATATAAAAGTAAATACGTATGCGTTGTATTATAAAATGAGTCATAAGTCAGGGTGCGACAAAGCACAACCAGAAATGGCTGGCGTAAAATTTCGTAAAAATGCTGTTGTCGTAGATAAAGTGAGATATAACACAGATTAGCTCACCTGAACTACAAATACGCCGAAAAAAAACTATACTTGTTTTTAGACATACATACATACAGGTGATGTGAATCATGGCTTAAGCACTTCGCGCATTGTAACTCACAATACATACATACATATGTACGTAAGCATGAACATACATATGTATGTACAAATATATGTATGTATGTATGTATATATGTGTGTAGGTATGGATACATTAACAGAGTGGAGGTAAGTAAACAGAAGTTATAAAAAGTAAACAAGCAACGGGTGTAAATGGAGAAATTGTAGACACTAAGAAGTTTCTAGCCACTTAGTTTCTGTACGCATATGCAAAATATGTTTACAATTGGCACATATGTACATACATTTTTTTCGCTGACTCCAGGTACTGGTGTCAGTACCATCATTTTCTATTAATTGAGGTCTATCGGTCAATGTATATGTTCAGGTGGCATTAAAGTTTAAGCGCTCATACTCAAAGCGCTAAACGTAAAACAAGTGAGTCAATTAATCAACTTTCCGAGCGATACTTCAAATTGTTATGTTTCAAAACATGCAACACACACTTACGCTGACAATAGCATTAAAGCGCAAAAAAATAGTAATATTAAAAAAAAATGTATGTTAATAAAGTGAATAAACCGAATTGGATAATACGCGAATGTGAATGAGTGTGTACAAATCCGAATGGAATGTGCTGCCTGAAGCGACAAGTACGGCGTGAACACAATCTGAATGACAAATAACATTTTTAGCCAATTCAATGCAACCGCTGCCATCAAGCGCTGTCGGCATACAGCCACCATAAAGTCATAAGCCACAACAATTACAACAAAAATAAAATTAGCAACGAACGTACATATATAGTAAATGATAAAAATACATGGAAATAATAGCACATATGTATATGTATTAGTCGGTACATACGAGTTAAAAAAGCAGTTTCGACAAATAAATTTGCTACGGCTCAATGAGGTGAGACTACGCAAAGAAGATGAAACTGATGCGTCAAACATTTAAAAATCCACTCACTCTCCTAGTTACTGTGAGAAAATGCTATCAAATACCTATACGTTCATTATCTGCATATAATATATTTTCAATGTTGACTTCGGCGTAAAGATTTTAGTGTTTATTTGGGTTAAAAAATGTTAACGTTCTCAAATTTGCAAAGTGCCGCTTCTAAAAGTATTGGGTGTCTTTGAATAATCTCTCCTATCTTCTATTGTTTAGTTTCAGTGACTGATTATTGTTTTACAAGCACACAAATATTCCGCACAAACTTCACTGAATGCTGCCGAATTGGCAGACCTAATTTATATGTATGTATGTAAATCTGGGTGGTATCGACGATCTTGAAAATTAACTCTCTAAAATACCACAACCATTCTATGCAGCCGTACTGGACTTGACTTGATTTCGTCGATGTAAATTCTTCAGCATTACTTTTTTCATTTTATTGCTTTTTTACTCACCTTTTTCACTGCAAAGCGGTTTGTCAAAGCAAAATTTTGCATGTGAGTCATCAACTGCAACGGCGAGCCCAACTCCAACAATCTCTCTATCGCCATCCGCCCCGCTAAATGCCAATGCTTGCGTATTACCAACAAGATAATGCGAGGATGAACGATTTTTTAACTGTTGCTGCCGTTGCTGTTGCTGCTGCTCAATGACATCATCAATCTTCTTCAGATTTTCCGGTGTTGTATCGGTCTTCTCATGCCCGTCCGAAAACGAATCACAATCATAGTCGGTGCAACAATTGCTTGTTGGTGTATCTAACAATTGCTGATCTTGCAGCTGTTGCTGTTGCTGTCGCAGCGTTGTCTCACCTAATTTGCGCAGCCCGTCGAAATTATATGTGGATGGTGTTGTTGGACTTTCATATGGCGAACGTTCAATAGTTGTGTGAAAGTTGCGCGTGCCATCGACATTATCTGCACCTGCGTTTGTATTCGCGTCTAAAACACTATCCGCTGGCGTTGCTATTGTTGCGTTAGCATTCGCTACATTTGCGTTTTCCATCGCTGTTGTTGCTGTAGTGTTAGAATCATTTGCGTTCGCGTATGATGTCATATTGTTGGTTAAATATTCATAGGCAAGCGCTTAGCAATACGCAGGAAATTTGCTTGTTGTTGGGTTTGTTTGTTTTTCTTTTTGGCAAGCTGAGAGAAAAAGTGCAGGTATCTCGACATAAGCTATTATTCGTAGCAAAGTTTTGAAAAATTTTCACGCTCTCTAAATGTGTTGTAAGTTAACTAATTAATTCATAAATAAGGTGTGTAACGCTGCTTTCCCTGTGTTTTTGTTTGTTTGTATTTTTCAACTTGTTCCTTGCTGAACTCTGCCTGCCGGTAATCTATCTTTTGGTTCCTTTTCTTTTTTACGGTGTCTATTCTACTTTGTGCGTTCGTTCTTATCACTAGTCTTCACAATTACAACAAAAATAGGTGCTGTTTTTTGCATTCAGGTTGCAAATAATGTTCGTGTGTTATTGTGAAAGGTGGGTGGACGTGAATCTTGATATTGCTGGAAAAAGCGTGATGATGTTCATTTGCTTGCTGATTTTATAAGTGTTGCGTGTATGTATGTACGTATAAACCCGTGGGTAATACCTCTTTATTTAGCTTTTAACTAAATCCTTGAACGTAAAGTAGTAGTTGTTCTTTGCGATTTGGCCAAGTTCGTTAGCTGTTCGTTAAGCGTTTTTTACCAGGTTTAAATACATAAGTTTGTATTTAATTTTATTTTATATTTCAAGTGTCAAGTCTAACAACAACTGTTAAAGCCATCAATTTGCTCAGCAACATCTTTGAAAATTCATTTGGTATTGCAAAATGCCCATACGCTGACTTTTGTATGATTGATTGGGGAAATGCAGTAGAACTTTATTCGGAAAAAATTATGTGGAGTGCGTCTGAATTATGGCGGGGCGTTTGTTTGGTGCTATCCGGTTTGGCGAGTTAGGAGTTGGCTGGTTAGTTGATCGGTTCGATGATTAGCCACAAATCAGCAACTGTGTAGAAAAAATAGAAAAGTTAATATAAATATACATAAATTGCAATTAAACACCAACAATAATAGTGCAAGGCATTTGCGTGTGTTTTCTTACAGATATACAAACATACATACATATGTATGTGCACATGTATCGTTCGAGTTTCGCGAGCTCATACGTACATACTCGTACATATTTATAAAACACATACACAATGTTTAGTTTCCAATTTAGCAATTGTTTTTACACAAAGCAATTTCAAAATCAAATGGCGTTAGTTGAAAATAGAAAATGGAATTCAATTAAAAACTTTTCAAGGTTTTTTTTCGACCATTGTGCGCCTATTCGAAAAATTTGTATTTCGGTGGTTTCGAATTTGGTCAAGTACTTTTCCACTTGTATTTTTATTGGCCTTTTGGAACGCTTCTGCAGACAAGAGTACTCTATGGCATTGAAAATATAATCAGAAAAGGGCAAGAGCTAAAACACAATCATGTACATATGTATAGCTATCGCAACATTAATGTCAGCTGTGCCAGATGCTTATACATACATACATATGTATGTAAGTACGTCCACATTGCCCATCCACATGTAGAAACGTTCAACGACCAAGGGCGACAATTCACTGCCTCCGTCTATTTGTGTTACAAAAAACAACAAAAAGCGAACAAATAGCAACATAAAATTTCGAAACTTCATCGGCCTGAGAGATTGTAGCCGCTTTTTATTTTCAAATTTTGGTTCTTGGGATTTTTTGCACTATCGCCTGTTTCTTTGTTTTTTTAATTTTTATCATTATTTACCTTTTTTCACGTTACTTCAATCAAAGTGTTATTCTTGCCTTTATTTATGCATTATTTGGCGGTATTTTCCTTTTCTTATTTTTCTTTTGTTATTAATCTCATAGTTTGTATGTATAAATATATATACATGTTGTTTTTATTTGCGTTCAATAAATGAATAGTTTACGGTAAACCAGGCGACGACTACCCGCGAATTTGGAATTACCATGTACATTCGTCTCTATTAGCAAAACAACTGATTTCAATTGGCTCAAACGGGCAGTTTGCTAGTGGCCATATTCGCATGTTTTGGCCAAGACTGAATGTAATTCATTGAGAAAGAGAGCAGCAGTGATGTACAATTATGGCAGCAGGTAACTTAACCGGTTCTCTAAATAACTCGTGTTCCGGAATTCATATTGATTTAATAAAAACGCAAATAAACATATTTACATTCAACATTTTTCAATTTTTTTAACTACATATACAAACTTAGGCGCATAAAAATCGATTGTTAAGTGTTCCTTACAAAATTTAATCCAAGAACAATTCTTTCATGGGATTCGCTTTGCGTTTTGCTTATTGAAATAGCCTTGCCTGAAAGGTGTCTTATTAAATTGTCAATCTGCTTACTGCAGAGATAAATGTTTGACAGCAAATCCTAAGATACCAAGTATTCACCAAGGAATATTGAACAGGTAGAACGGAAAATCCCATGAATTTTGTTGTTGCCTAAAACCTCTAATATGTCAACCTACGGAATATAAAGTTCGCAGTAGTACATATACGTACAAAGTAAAAGGCTAGGCCCCTTAAATGAATATATGATGGGTAAAAGGTAAAAAGAGTTTGGCAATTTATGGGTCTCATAAAATAGAAAATTCAATTCGGCTGCTCTGCCGATTCTACCTGTTCAATGTACCTTGGTATTCAAGTAATTCTTCTAATTCACAACACTAACTGGCTTTAAAGAACGTTTCTCGCTCTCAAAACTCAAATTCTCATTTTAGCCAATTCCAATCAGAGCTAGCTAGTCCAACCATTTTCCGACGGCTGCGGCTAATAACAACCAAATTGACAATTACTACTTTCCACAGTGATTGCACATACAGTATTTTATTATTTGTTAGTTTTTGTTCACCAAACACCAAACACTTTACCTATACAAAGTGCAAATACAAAGAACAGGTGGGTGTAATTTTTGAATAACGTTGAATTTGGTTCAGACCATGCAGGTGCAGTTTTACACACCAATGAACATCACAAACGGAAGCCAATTTGCGGTCACACCCTGACGAACAGTGAGACCAATTCTGTTCTCCTCCATTTATATTTTTTATGGGAACCTCACTTGCCATATACAGCGCAAAATAAGTGCTTTTTATAAGCATTCTTTAAGGATTCTTTAAGAAACAGGCTGGAGTTTTTTGTTTTTTTTTTGATATGACGCATTCTTGGTGTGAAAATGCCTTTTTTCTCGGTTTATATTTTACAGAATTCACTTTTTACACAGTAACAACAAACCAAATTTATAATTGGGCGCTCATTCGGCACTGCGCCTTTGCTACGGGTGCTCTATTGGCATTTTGCCTTTTTCACTTCGTTGCCTTGAGCACATACAATTTTTTTCACTTCGCACATGAGTTCCGAGAAACCATATTGTTGTATTTATTTATGCACAAATTAATGATTTTTTTGTTTACATTTTAGGACAAATTTTATATATGTATTTATATTGATTATAAAAAATAGCACAAAGAACCTACCGTGAGGAAAAGTTATGTTGCTTATCGTGTGTCAATAGAGATTGTGCAGGGTTGCATGCGATAAATAAAAATGATTTTTTTCCTGAGATGACAAAGTTATTTGCTCGTTTAGCGGCATCTGGCGGTGAGATATAAGGCGAAATATAGAGCTACTTTGGGCAAATGTTGCAAATGTCATAATAATACCTTAACGTCAAAATCAGCTGGCAAGATTGTTATTTAATACACACAATCAGTTTTTGAAAAATTAAAGGAGTTAATAAGAAGCCTTTTGACGGAATGCTGCGACAATGTGTTCCAAAGTCGCCAGTGCGCGTGGTAAGTGAATTAAAGAAGAAGAATTACGGACCTTAATAAATGTAATTATTTCATCATATTCAGCATACTAGCGCTTGTGCTGCTCTGCGAAACGCAGCAACAAACGCTACAGTCCCGGACACCATCGAGAAAATCGAAGAAATACGTGAGCGTTTAGCAAAAGGACCCAATTTTCAAGACTTCGTCCAGAATCCAGAGTATACGCGTGAGGAATGGACTGCATATGAAGGCAAATTGCGACGGGAGAAAGGAGAAAATGAGCGTCTGCGTTTACCTCCTTGGCTAAAGACAACCATACCAATGGGTAAAAATTTTGCAAAAATTAAAACCCAACTACGTCAACTGAAATTGGCTACAGTGTGTGAGGAAGCGCGGTGTCCCAATATTGGAGAATGCTGGGGAGGTGGGGAGCATGGTACTCAAACTGCTACAATTATGGTAAGGATAAGCATGCAAATGAAACAAAAATGTTTTTGTGACCTTTAGTGATAACCTAGCAAAATTTTGTTTTTGTTTTATTTATTTATTTATTTACATTGCTACTGCTTATTTAATATTCTTTCTTTATAGCTTATGGGCGACACTTGCACGCGTGGCTGCCGCTTCTGTTCTGTAAAAACTGCCCGCAAGCCACCACCACTTGATCCGGCTGAGCCAATAAACACAGCCAAAGCTATTGCCTCCTGGGGCTTAGATTACATTGTTTTAACATCTGTAGACCGTGACGGTATACAAGCAATACAAATATAAATAAATATTTGCTTATTGAGATAATTTGAATTTCAGATTTACTGGATGGCGGCTCAGATCACATCGCAGAAACTGTCCGGGAAATCAAAAGACGGTAATGTTTTAACATAGTCTTATGTTTTTTTTTATATAAAATTAGCATATTTTTATTACATTCGCAGAAACCCAAATATTTTCGTTGAATGTCTGGTGCCTGATTTTCGTGGCGATTTAAAATCCGTTGAAAAAATAGCCAACAGTGGCCTAGACGTATACGCTCATAATATAGAAACTGTTGAGAAACTGACACCTTTTGTACGTGATCGACGCGCTTACTATCGCCAGACGCTCACTGTGTTGCGGGAAGCGAAACAATTGAATCCTAAACTTGTAACAAAAAGCTCAATCATGCTTGGTTTAGGGGAGACCGATGCTGAGGTAGAACAAACCATGTTGGATTTACGCGAAGTTGGCGTAGAATGTCTAACTTTGGGACAATATATGCAACCAACAAATAGACATTTAAAGGTTATCGAATACGTGACCCCTGAAAAATTTAAGCATTGGGAGAAACGCGGCAATGAATTGGGTTTCTTGTATACCGCTAGTGGTCCGCTTGTGCGTAGCTCTTACAAAGCTGGAGAATTCTTCATAACAAGCATCTTAAAGAATCGTCAAGGACAAGAAGAGAAGGCAAACGAAACACAAGAATCAAATAAAAATTAAAATAACTGCAACAGCAACAAGGAATATGCGGAAGATTTGGGTATTATTTATTCAAAACAGACGCATTTAATTTACGGAGAAATGGTCGGTTAGGCACAATCTCAAAATATATTAAATACTAATTGTTAAAGCTTTAGTGTGCTTGTATCTACATATGTGTTATGATTGTTTAAAAAAAATGTAATAATTTAGTTGTTATTAAGTACAAACGATTCACTTTTTAAAGGCGTTGTAGCAAAAAAAAAAACATATAGACATTAGCAGTTGTACAGACGTTATTCATAGCGAACGGGTGAGGGGGTTACAAATTGAATAAAAAAAGGTAGAACCATTTCTACACTTTTTAATAGCTTCATCATTGGTCTCGAACTGAATTGCGGTTCTAATTAAACTAGTAAAACTATATTTAGAACAGTCCTAGCGGCAATTGCTATGTTTGTAAAAGAAAATATATACACCGCGTAATAATGTTAAAGCAAAAATATGCACAGCACTAGTGGTATTAATTGTTTGCGTCATGTAAATGCATTTAGTAAGTACAAGTTCGTGCATCTACAAATAAATAAACCACGGTGAGCTCCTATCGACTAGGAAGTTTCATTTCCGCTCGTCTGTGGGTTGTTCGGTTAACTTCAACAAGTGGCCTTATGTACATATGTACATACAAATATAAACAATCAACACTACTCGACAGTTTACCTTCCTTTATAAAAGTAAACAAAGTATCAGTTTACTTGGCTATTTTCCCCCCAAACCTTTTTCATTCGTCGACAACTGCTGCACCTGATAATGGATTTTGAGCGCATGCGCATTTTTTCTTCGATAGCCAGCCACTTTCCAACTGACACATTTGCGAGTCAATTGTCAATTGTGAAAATTGCAGCAGCAACAGCTGCGGCATTGCAAAAAAAAAGTGTTAAATTTTATTTTCGTTGTTAAAAAAAAAAACGAGTTAAACGAGTGAAATTAAATTTAAAATTTATTCGAAAGCGAAAACTGTTTTAATTTTACCAAACACTGATTAAGAAGTTCGCGAACGCCTAAAAATATGCAACGTTCGCGTGGCATATGCTAAGAAGTGACGTCGTACATTTGCATAACGCGTAGGCGTCGCGCTTCTGGTGCAGAAGCACTCAACTTGTAGTGCTTTTCCACCAACTAAAATTGCAATTTTTACAAATTCCAAATAGCATCCCCAACGCAGAATTTGCGCTGCCCAATCGCCGCTGTGTCGTGCCTTTGCTGTCAAAATGCCCAGCACACGACGCATTATACTCGGTCACGTCATGTCTGGCCTGTGCACGAAGATGAATCGGACGAAGCCAGTGCCTGTAGATGTCATGGAGACTCCGCTGAAGAGGTGCCTCAACACCTTTGACATCACTTTGTTGGGTGAGTTAAGAACACATGGCAGAGTGCAGAGAAGCACTGAAAGAAACAAAATATTTTAACATTGTTACATTTGTTAATTTGCATGTATGAAAGTACATATGTATGTATGTACATACTTACATATATACTCGTACATATTTTAGTGCAAATTTTTTTTTATATGATTAACTATAGCCAAATTATTTCCTCACTTTTTCCATATTAATTTTTCTTCTTAAAATCATTTTGCCCGAGCTCCATTTCCGTTTTCCCTTTGCAGGCATTGGGCACATGGTTGGTGCTGGCATCTATGTCCTTACCGGTACGGTGGCCAAGGCCAAGGCTGGACCCGGCATAATAATCTCCTTCATCTTGGCTAGTTTCGTATCGATGTTGGCAGCTCTGTGTTATGCCGAATTCGGCACACGCGTTCCCAAGGCTGGCTCGGCGTACGTCTACACGTACATCTCGATTGGCGAATTTTGGGCATTTATCATCGGTTGGAATATTCTGTTGGAACACATGTTGGGCGCAGCTTCGGTGGCACGCGCCTGGAGTGGTTATGTGGACTCGATGCTTGACGGTTGGATTGGCAATACCACACTCTCCTTAACCGGCGAGCTGCACGAGCAATTGTTCGCGCGCTATCCTGATGTGCTCGCCTTTTTGGTGTGTCTGGTGTATGCCGCCGCATTGGGCATTGGGGTGAAGGCAACAGCTATTTTTAATAGCATACTGACTTTGGTGAATGTTGCTGTTATGATTTTGGTGATATGTGTGGGTTTCTGGTATGCTGACACAAAAAATTGGTCAAAGGCGGAAGGTGGTTTCTTGCCTTACGGCTTTGGTGGCGTCATAGCTGGCGCAGCAACTTGTTTCTATGCTTTTGTGGGTTTCGATTCCATTGCCACCTCGTCGGAGGAAGCAAGGAATCCAGCCATCTCTATACCGATAGCTACGTTGCTCTCGCTCAGCGCAGTGACAGTGGGTTACATATTGGTCTCGGCTGCGCTCACATTAATGATACCAATAAGTGATATAAACCCAGCTGCTTCGTTGCCGGAGGCATTTGGACAGATGAATCTCTCTTGGGCGAAATATATTATCTCGATTGGCGCACTTTGCGGCATGACCACCACCTTATTGGGCTCGTTATTTGCCTTACCGCGCTGCATGTACGCCATGGCCTCGGATGGACTACTCTTCAGTTGCTTCGGGAGTATCAACCCCACAACCCAAGTGCCGATGCTCAATCTAATCATATCTGGCATACTAAGCGCCACACTCGCACTACTCTTCGATTTGGAGAAACTCGTTGAGTTCATGTCGATTGGCACACTACTTGCCTACACCATTGTCTCAGCAAGTGTTATAATACTGCGCTACAGACCGATGACTGGCCATGAGAATGCAATCTACGCGCCCGATACACCCGATGAGGATGACGACGATAATACTTCGCTATCGAGCATCGACACAGCTTCGCCCACTAGCGACTTGATCGAAGGCGCACTTGCTGGTCGCCTAAAGCCACAATTTCGTTGGTTAGAACCCCTACTGGGACGTTTTGAGCCTGGCTCGGCTGTCTCCGCTGCAGTGTTGCTCTTCTCAGTGCTCAGCTTTGCCATTTGCTTCCAACTCAAAATAACGTGGACGGAACTTTATAAGGGCTCTTGGTGGGCACCACTCCTTTACGGTTTTATGATCTTTATAGCGGGTGCCTGTGTCGCTGTGATTGGGGTGCATCATCAGAATACGCGTGGACTTAACTTCAAAGTGCCGCTCGTGCCAGTCGTGCCAGCGCTAAGTATCTTCTGCAACATTGTACTAATGGTGCATTTGAGCGCACTCACCTGGTTACGTTTCTTTATTTGGGTTGCTCTCGGCATGCTGATCTACTTCCTCTATGGCATACACCACAGTAAGGAGGGCGAGGTGTGCTCATCTTATTCGATGTTAATGACCTCGACAGAGGCGGGCAAGTCGCACTGGGGTGCCACGGGTGGTGGGTTCACAATTAGTTTGCCGGGCAGTGGAGGAGTGGGTGTCATTAAGAAGACAGTATTTCAGCGACTAATTGGTAGAAAGATGGAGGATAAGACGCCAATTGTAGAGGAGGACATGGATGATGTGGACGAAGAGGGACACACTTAAGTTGTCTGGCGTCCTACGAAAAACGAAGGCTCTTCACGTTTCTGGTACCTTTCTTATAACCTATGAACTCTATGTATACTGAAATTAATTTTATGCATTTAGGGGAGTGCTCTAGTGTTTAAAAATATTTTTTTGTTTACTTACACTCAATCTGTTGGAGAGAAAGAATCTTCGAAAGCTACAACATCGACTGTTGGTGGCGCAAGAAATTTTAAAATTTTACGTATTTATTTTTTATTTACAGGCATTTGCATTTATATACATACATACATACATATGTATGTATGTACTTTTTTTATGCCGCATCATTACTCATGCTACTAGGAGCGTCCTCCAATCGCTTATTGTATAGCTGAATGGGGAATGAGTAATATTTTGATGACGCGTCCAGGCACAATGCAAGTTGAAACTTGTTTAATTTATTTCGATTACTGATATTGTGCGCTCAAATATCACACAAAAGTCCATATACATAAGTGTATACATACATACGTTCGCAATTATCAACATGATTTGTGTGAAGCTTGTATTTTTTATATTTTTTTTAAATTTATATATGTATGTATGTATGTGGTTTGCGTGGAGCGAAGCGATTTGTGAAGTAACTCGCCACTTCTTTGCGCGCTTCTCGAAAAGCTACTACGAGAAAGCGTTGAGAGCGTAGTTATGTACCTATGTAAGTATGTGTAAACCTAAACTTCTAGTGACCAGCCAATTAGAATTTTATGTATTATACGCTCACTTACAGAAGTTAGTTAAGAGTGAATTTTCCTACATACAAACATATACATATGTACTTATACATATGTCTATAAGTTATATTTTAATAAATATATATGTAGCTCATTCTTCAAACAAAATCACACAAATTAAAGTTTTAAACTTCGTACAGAGTTTCCAAATATTTAAAAAAATTTCCAACTTGATAGTTAAAGATTTTGGAAAAATTCAAATTGTTATCAATAGAAAAATAAAATTTAAAAAACAAATTCTGTTATTTTTTTTAACGAGTTTCTCTAATCGCTTATTCGTTTTAGTGTACAAAATAACAAATAATTTATTTTTTTTCCATTCGATAAAGTATATTCTTGGTTAGAAAAAAATGGTTCAGTAAGCATATTACATTCACTTAATTAAATTTGCTTAGAAAAACTATATTTCGACTAATGACTTTTATAAATGTATGAAATTACGATTAAATGAAAAAATAATGAGCAATTAGTATGTGGTTTTTTAGGAGAAACCCAAAATGAACTTAAAAGTTATTTTAATTCAAATGATTGATTTTTCTTCAGAAGAACCACAAAGGGTATTCACACTGTACACGTTTATTCACAATCATATTTTCGGTCCCTATTACGGTGACGAATCTTACTCTTATTGTAAAATTTTTAATATTTATTGAACTTGGAAATAAACAAATGCAGTTTGTATTTTATAATGTGTATTTTATAATGTTAAATCTCAGAGTTAAATATTTGTTTATTAAAATAAATCATCAAGCTTGTGCTCTTTGTACGTATTGAAAGTATCGATTGCCGAGGACAAAATTTACAAAAGATTACTTATATATTATATATACTATATGTATGTGATTCACAGAATTTAGAGTGAATGATACCATAAGTTGTTTGCGGTTGTTAAGTTACACTGTTCAGTGAATATATGTACATACAAATAAATATACACATACATATACATACGTAGTATGTATTTACTTCTATATAAACAAATTATATTTAAAAACCATCAATCAGTTCCAAGCACAGAAATAACAAGTACCTTAATTTAAAAATACAAAAAAAACATACTGAAGGGGTACGTAGTAACTACGAGTTCTACAACTTCTAAATATTCAAGAGAGGTATGTAACATAAATTCAAAAAAGAAGAACTGCTTCATTACTGTTAATTTGGATTGAGGTTTTCTTTCCGTATTTTAATAAAAAAAAACTAACTTTTTCTTCGTTGTAAAATTGTAGAAAACGTAGTCTAAGCGAAATTCTTTTTAAATTTTTCCTATTTAATATAAATAAGTATATTAAAATGATATGTAATCAATATGTAGTTCATGTCTATAAAATCTGTAATATACATACATGCATACAATTCTATGTATTTTCTAATGCACGTTATTATTATTGTCTATTATTAAATAACGCTGTGTTATAAAAAGAAAAATGTTTGCGATTTCTTTAATGTTTACAGGCGAATCATGCAGAAAAAAATTTAAATGAATATATGTACATACATACACATATGTACCAACAAAAAAATATGTTAACTGAAAGCGATAGATTTTTGGAACATTGTCAACAAATAGGAAATACTTGTAAGCGTATATTTTTTGTGAGGCATACTTTAAGGCGCTTTAAAGTAACGCTATCGTATCATATCGCAGTCTTTTTTTTACCGAAGTGAATTGCAAATTTTGTTCTCTTTACTTACTCGCACAATAGAAAACAATAAAAATCACAATACAAAAAAAGTAATAGCAAACACAATTGTTGTTATGCAAATGCAAATAAAATGTAAAAAGTTCAATAAATCATAAATCAATATATACACAAATATATGCACATACACACATACTTCATAACCTATAAATAATACGAATTGAATAAAATTTAGTATTTAATGTACATATGTACATACATACATAACTACAAATATTTAGCTAAATGTGTAATTGTTATTTATTATTTACTGGTTTCTTGTGTGGAATTTATGATGAAATGTAACCAGCAGCAATTACTAAAGTAATCTAAATATACAAACATACATATAGATATACATACTTACATTCATACATGCATACATATGCACAATGATATAATTAAAGTTCAGTGAAATGAAATTAACCTTGTTTTCTTCAAAATCGTGCCGAAAAGTTAATCCCTTACTTCTCTAAGCATTAAATATATATTTCGAACGATCGGTAGAGATTGTAATGGAATCTGGATTAAGATTTGCAAGCAAAGCAGGGAAATGTGGTTACTAGCTGTCCATAACAAGAAAGTATTTGCAACTTTAGAGCATTCAAATACCACGTCCGATCTCCACTCTAGTTTACTATGTAGTATAGGTCACAGTAGCAGTATTGGTTGAAGATGTACCCCTAGCAAATAATTGTGGCTTCAAAACCCCAACACTTCCGCGTTTATTGTCTGCCAAACGAAGACGCTGAGGCACTCACCTTGTCAATTATAATAGACTTCGCAAACCGTCCAAAGTAGGTACCATCGATATGGTGCGATAGTTTTTAAACGCCCAAAATCAATGCTAAAAAATTACTTAAATATCTCAACGTTACGAGATCTACATACATAGCATGTATGTATATATGGTGCTATTGACTTTCCATTGAAATATATTTTGTCACGACATTTTCTGGCCGAAGTGTCTCTCAAACTAAAATATAAACAATAAATTTCTTAATGGCTTAAAAACGGAAGGTTTTTCTGACAAATACCAGCTTTGCTACAGCAGAGACTCAACAATCAACAACCTGGCTGGAGTTCGAATTCATTAATTGATTCAATTTCTATGCCCACAAGTGCATAACCAAAGTCAAATTCTTCAAATTGTGGCATTCATTTCTTTATATCCTTTTTATTCAACTAAATGAATGGACAACTTATACGCTGCATTTATGCATTGTTTCTTCATAGAAAACATTAGTTTTATTTATATTTTTTGTTGCAAATTTCCACAGTAACGCTGCTAGTTTTCGCAATTGGACAATAGGTACGAGCACATGTGTTTAAAGAAAACACCAGCCCAGATGCGCTTGATCACGGCTAAGTATTGGACAGTTGTGGTGATAGAAAAATTCGCTTTGCTCGAATAACACAGCAGGATAAAACGCCTGCTCCAGGGTTTTCCCATTAAATTTGCACATTTTATGCAAAAAAAAAAATCGAACAGCGTACATTTGCATGAAAACAGTGTATACAAAAATTGTTGGGTTGACTGAAAAGTGTATGACGAGCAATAGTGTAGTCTTTCGCAATCAATAGACGCTCAACAGTTGCTGTATCAGACACCCTAATGACAGCAAAATCGTTGCGTTTGCATTGAGAAGATGTTATAAATGTCTTGGAAAAATATCTTCACTCGCCTGGTGTTGTGTGACAAGGCCACGATCGCCGCTTGGCCCCCTGCCGGCACCTACATTGACACTCTGCTATTCTGTCACACTGTCGCGCACAAATTATTTTGTTGGTTGGTTGGTTGTTGTAGCTAATAGATTGTTGCTCGGCTGGTTGCCTTTGCTTACTTTTAGTATTTGCTTTTCTAACTAACCATGTGTGCCTAGTTGTGTTCTATGTAAGTGCTCTGTGTGGCGGCTGTGTGCCGCAACCGATAGCAGGAACATCGTCAGGAAGCAGGTGGTTCCTGTATCGTGGCGCACAGCCATATTCAAAGGATGCCTACTCGAATGTAGCACAACAAACAACAACTACTCGACTGTAGATATTTACACACACATTCGCCTACAGATCCACTTACTCCATACACCAACAACAACATCAGGAAAAATTAAAATCAAATTGAAATCTAATTTTTATTGTAACCGGTGCTGTCTTGTACGACGAGTCCTCCTGCCGCGGCGCGCACTGCGTTTGTGTCGAACTACCGAAGAGGACAGTGGCAGCTGCTTGGTAAGATTCGTAGAAACAGAAGTAAATAGCAGAAAAAAAAAGTAAAGTAATCGTAAAGGATATGGCAAGCAAATAAAGGATATTACTGTATGGCTAGTGTAGGCGCAAAGTGAAAATAAAAGCGGAAAATACTTGGAATCAACATTTGCTTTGCAGCGGCATGGCAAGGTGTTTAATGATTTGTTTATTGGCTTTTGGATTATATAGAAAACTCGTTAAGGGCGTTTACCGAGAGTAATATCTTGTTTTTGACGTTATCAAAATCATACAGTTTTATTGTATTGAAATCAAATGGAAAACGAATGAAGCGCAAAAACCCAAAAAATGGGTAGAAATTTGATTTCAGATGGCCGAAACAGATTTGCCTTCCAACTTATTTAAAAAGGTATGTGGCCGCTGTGGTCGAGTTGGTAGCGGTGCGTTCTATAACCCGATATGCGGGTGAGTTCGAGATTCGAATCTCAGCCAGGGCAAGTAAAATCTAAATCATAGAAAAGTATTTTTCCTAATAGCGGCCACCCCTCGGCAGGCAATGGCAAACCTCCGAGGGTATTTCTGCGATGAAAAAGCTTCTCATTAAATACATCTGCCGTTCAGTACCTCCATTTTGTGGAATAATATAAAGACGCACACCTCAAATGGTAGGAGGTAGTGTAAGCGCCAAAATTATATTTTATTATTATTATGACAAAAAACTCGTCAAAAAACTTTTGGAGGTAGTTTCGCATATGGCTTTTTTACGAATCACTTACTGTTTAATTTAAAATGACTGAAGGGCCCATCACGCGAAAGCAGATATCCTAAATCTAGGCCCCATTTACTTCAATAGTTTACCTTTTCTAATATTTTACTAGCATTACTTTTTCTTTCACATTTTTCACACTACGCTAGAACGGTCTTGCAAGTCCATTCTTCCAATATCCTTGTACATTGCATACGGCTGGAAAGCTGCGAAGAACGCAACGCTCAGCACTCCAGTTTAGAATATCGGCAGAAACGGGATGACTGTTTTCAACATTATTATTTTTTTTTTATTTTAAGTAGTAACCTTCATATGTTTTAAATCCATTCTTTCTGCATCATTTCCTAAAACCACAAGGAAGTTCTTAAACAAATAAACATGCAAAATTAAAATAATGAAACTTAAGTGGGACTTAAGTTGGCAAAAAAGCGAAACAAATGAGTTTAATTGCACTACGATAAACTGCGACAAAAGGTAAATAAATATTTTGCATGACGAGCATATTTTTTTAGGGCATAGGAAAGATGAGAAAACAAACATAAGTATTCAGAACGAGACCACCGTTAGCCGGCAATGAACACTTGAACGCGAAATATGAGAAAGCAATACGAGTCAGGGTTAAGAGGACGCTTCCAACGTCAACTCGAATTTCGAGAGCATTTGGAGTAGTATGAAGTACGGCATAAAAAAATCTGCATTTTGTATGCACTGGGAGTGAGTGTAGGAGTAATTGTTGTTGACATCTGTCCTGCTGCTGCTAAACGAGTACGCGAGCTCGCCTGAACATGAGAAGTACGCACTTGAAGTACCCGACGTGCTGCTGATTGAAAACGGCAAGGCCAGCGGCTGGTTATACTTCGCAACAATTGCCAAAATGGACTTAACGACGACAAAAGGCCATAAGAGCCGGCAAAGAACACTTGAGCGGCTCAAGTGCGCCGTACTGCGTAGTGAGGCGGCAAGAGTTTCGAGATGTGTTTATGCTATGTATTTAGGCGTTGCTAAGCGTCGGCTAAGCACGTGTACTTTAGAGGCGTGCATTAGTTTACTCAGGACGTACTAACCCCCCGAAATCCGCTTAAAACGAGTAGTGAGTAAAATGCATATTTGCTTACTTAATGCATGTTTGTATGCCATATTTAAAGAGGTGACAATGGGCAGCGCGTGCAAGAAGAAATGAAAATTATGGGGTTCTGAAACGATGAGCAGAGCAGACGGAAAGATGGTTTTGGATTACCCAACGGCATGCAAATGCTTTGGACACGCGCTCAAAAGTCGCTACAGCCAATGTGTTGCCGATCAGATTCACACTTTTTCCATGCCCTAAATGTATATGTATGTAAGTATGTATGACGTTCGAGTGACAAAGGACGCGTGGCGACAGTACGCATACAGCAAATGAGGCTGCAGACGCCGAAATCAAATATACCTACGCGCGATTTTAAAATTTCGGCTGCAGCGTTTGCATATTTCAAAATATTGCGAATAAAAAAGAAAATATAACAAAGCAAGCGAAAAATTATAGTCTGGCAAAAAAGTGCTGTAAAAAAATAATTCTTCAAAAAGTACAAAATTACTGCAACACAAAAACTCAAAAATTAAAACCGAAAAAATAAATAAACTATATGAAGGAAGGATGTAGCAAAATTGCGAAAAAGAGCAGATGCAACTTGGCACAACACGAAAAGATGCAACAAACAAGCACACAAGCGCACGCAATTCAAGTCAAACATACATACACACACTTCGAGAGTTTAATCGTCGCACAGATGCAGCCAAAAGATGCCGAAAGGTATCCATACAATTGTTGCTCGTCCTACCGAACTGATGTGCCCGCTGGCTGTATTTCGAATCGAGTTTGGTTTTTCGGCGTTCATTGCTCGAATGGATGAAGCTGTTGCAATGCTAGCATGCTCGTATACTTGTATGTAATTGAGCAGATTACCGGGCAGGAGGCACTGTCTTTCCTCCAACTGTTCCTAAATGTATGGTAAGTCTTTAAGGTGCGTCCCTTTTTAGTTGATTGCAGGTAAATTGTTGGTGTGCGAGGTGTATGGATAACGTGCTTGTTGTTGTTATTCTTCTTGAAGCTACTGTGCAACACTGCATGACAATGTTGTACAGTGAAGGACATAAATATTGGTATTATGTTTTCATAGTAGTAAAAGAAATAATTTTAAGGAAATTCCTTGTTACTTGCCAGTTTTCACACTCAACACTGAGATTGTATGGCAAACTGACTAATAAGACTTCCAGATAGTTTGGAAACCGAAATGTTTTAGTCCTATCGCTTAGAATTTGGCGTAGAATGCTTACTTTGGAACGATGATGCTGGAAATTATAATGTTTTTAAAGGTCTTTTGAATAATACTATATTCAACGCAATTATATGTATATAATTAGGAAGAATTACTTAAAAAAAATTTGTGGCTTAAGGCAGATCGGTTTATTGGGAAAATTATTAGAAAAAAGAAACAACAATACTCAAAGCGGTAGAAGTTATAGTACTATTTCGAATATCACCACATTTTCTCATCAGACTTCTTTCTTCTTGGCTTCTGCGGGAATTGAACCCGCAACAACATGCGCAATACTTAAGCCGGCAACTGAACGCATTCAGCTAAGCTAACGCTATGTGAGCTGTTGTTATTTCTCCTGCTTTCCACTTCACAACTAACTCCAATTAAGTGCGGCTGTATTGCCGCTATTTCTACTTGACTGTGTAGTTGTTGTTTGTAAAATTTCTATTTTGTTAGAATTTGTTTGTATAAGGCGGGCTCATCCTTTTATACAATAAATTTGTTATTGTTTGGCATATAACTATTTATTTTAAATATTTTTGAGCTTTAAGGCCGATCGGTTTATTAGGAACAAAACAACAATACTCAAAGCGGTAGAAGTTATAGTACTATTTCGGAAATCACTTTTCCACCCGAAAAATCAGCAACTTAAAATATTCGCCGCCACTACAATAAGTAACAGTTACAGCTAGCTTGCAAGCCCTGCAGTCAAACGTTTGTCAGCTCAACAGACAGTCAGCGACCCAGAGCTGCTGCTTGTCACTGTCCACAGAAGCACCAAAATATAAATTAAAATAACATCACCGCCAAAACAACAAAAAAAAAAAAAAACCAAAGATGACGATTTCGAAAAGGCCAAAAAAGAAGGTCTTCTGCAACAGAATATACACACACATACATGCACACACATTTGAGGAACCCCGAAAAATCAAACAAAACAATGCAAAACAAGAGCAAGACACAATTGACAAGCAACCTTCCATCCACCACTATCAAAAATACACAAACAAAGAACACAAAAAAATAACTCCAAAAACGTACACACAACAACAATAGCGCGAATACATATACGAGTAGTATATTGATTGCGAGTTGTTGCAGCAGATGCAATTTTTGAATGATGTTCGAGCGAAGTGGTGGAGGAAAATGGTTAAGGCAGTACGTAGTGGTTGTGGTGAATGGTGACGTTGTCGGTGTTTTCGATACCTTGTCGCGCCATAATCAAGGTGCAATCCACCTTGATATGATTTCATTGTTTGTTGCATGAACGCTGCTGATATTGTCGTTTTTTTTTTTGTTGTTTAGAGTTCTTGGGGATTGCGCATGCGCAGCACTATATTTTGCTTTACATACATACATACATACATATGTACATACATATGTATGTTGCGGCAAGGATAGTCGCAGCAAGTCAAGGCTGATTGTATTGGAGCTGCCGTGTTGCAACTGCCATTAGAAGAGATAAAAGGTTTGGAGCAGACGTCCAACGGACTATCAACGAAATAATCGCCAGGTGCAAGTTGCTGCGATTGTATTTTTATATGCACGTTTCTTTTCGAGCGTTTTTATCGTTTTGGGACTGATTGAAAAATTTTAACACATATGTACATATATACATAAATACTGAATGGCTCGTAACGTTTATTTAAAACATTTAGAGAGAAAAAATGCAAAGTTTGGAAAACTGACGATAAGACTGAATTTTGTCGTGAAAATAATTTTAAAACTTAATGCGGCCTTTTAGGATATTATTGTCTTGTAAACAGCAATTAAAACGCTAGGCGCTGCAACGTTTAGTTATTCAAAAAGTCATATAAAATATTAGCACGAGGCAGCCCAATAAGGTACGTGAAACTCCTTTCCCATACAAAAAAAAATACATTTAAATGTAAAGAAAAACTGGATCTTGTATGAATTTTGTTTATTTGAAATGTGATCTGAATTCTTAGGGGGAAAACCAGATTTACAACGACTTGCAAATCGAAAATTAAACACACAACTCTTCAGTTTGGGATTTAAAAAAAAAAAATCTGTCAAGAACACATACTAATTGAATAAACCTGTCGAGCGGTTTTTTATTCGAAAAGTTAATACTTGATATTTCTGTAAGAGAAATTCTGCGATAAGTAGCCAATTACATAAGAAAATTTAAAATAAAAGTTCCAAAATTAAATGCATTTGTGAATATAAACAGCTGCTTTAAAATATCCAAAATTCATATGCGTAAACACGAAGGTTCGATATGATTATTCTCGCAAAAATGAATGCAACAAAACGGAAATACTTGAAAATATAAATGAAATATTTTAAATGTAAAACATGGAGAGCCATTAAATTATAACAAGCGTTTCTTGCCGCAAAAAAAAAACTAATCAAACACACACAAGAAAAAAGCAAGAAAATCGATTGAATGTTAAAGAAAGGGAAACGGTCGTCAGTTTTATGAATGATGAATATGTCCTGCGCCAACTGGCGGGCATTCTCTAAACTCTGAAACACAACAAAACCAGATATGAAGACGAGAATGAACTAGCAAGCAACAGAAAACGCATAGGATGCCAACAAACGGTTGGAGCAGATGTACATACATTCAAGCGACGACGGCAAGGAGAGAAGATTTCGAAGACCCATACAATGACACAAACTTGTATGAAGAAACAAGAAATAAAAAAATCTTCTTATTTTAAATACGTTTGTATGTATTGTATAAGAGCTTGTACTTCTTGAATTCGTTAATAAAAAAAAATAAGAAATCGTTAAAACGAAAGGATACGCATAACACGAAATGGGGGTCCTTTAAAGGTACTAACATACACTTACATTTACGCGAAGAAAACATGCAAAGCAAATCGAAAGGACACAAACACAAGCGCAATAATCGCGCTCCCCGCAACCTTAAAGTACAGTCGCTCAATGCAATTTGAATGCCCTTTGCACTGGCGCAGTATTTCCAATTGCAAGGCGCATGCGTGCAACACGCTGTTTCTACATTATCGTTGCCGTGCTGCTTCTTCTTCTTCATTTACTTTGTTTTGTTTTTTGCTTCTTAAAATTTATTATTTGTATTTACTTTGTTTTTTTATTTTTACAAACAGGTTTTTATCGTTGGCGTTGCTCCTGTACGTCTTGAATGTAGAACTGGTGGTGATGTTATTATTGCTTTTGTTTGTTGTTTTGCTATGCACAAGGATCAAGGATACACATGGCGTTGCACTGTATGTCGCCGCTAATGGTGGTGGTTGCATTTATTCCAATTATATTTTATCGTGCTGTTGATTTTTACTTCTTCGCCAACGTTCCTTTTTCTCGCATGGTGTATTTATGTATTTATGTATTTGTGCGTTTTGTTGTTGTGCACTTTTTCCTTCAACATCCAACATCCTGCGACAGATGTGCACGCACAGCAAATGCATTGTGACAGCAGCAGCAGCCGGCGAAGCATCACATACACATACATACATTTGTAAGTATTGAAACGAACGTGTAAACTTAGCTGAATGTTAAAAAACATTGATATACCCGTATAAACGTTTATTAGATCCTTTGGATTTCAAAAAGACACAAAAAAAAATAGAGAAACTACAAAAAATGACTCGATTTGTAACAAAAGCCCTAAAAAAAGATGCTCTAATATTGCTTGAAATTCGCCAGGCTGCACTTTGTCACATTGGAGAGGTTACTCCGCCAATCGAGCGAGACAGTGCTTAACACTTTGTCTTGTGCTCGCCATTGTCACATAACAGATTCTATTGTGATGTACACATATTTACAAACATATCCACAAATACATATTCCAATATATCTGTGTATCAATGCTCCTTTGCGTAAGTTGGAAATTGCGCCAAGATCTTACGCCAAACAAAGCAAATACATCAAACAACTACAACATTTAATTGTCCACCTTTCCAATTTCCTCCGACCATTTCACCGCTTTCTTTAACTTCCTTTTGTCTGGCAAGCGGTACGTCCTTCGCTCGGCTCTGTTTTGTTTGTTTTGTTCCGATGATTTGGTGGGTGGTTACGCCACTGCTCGATCTTCTTGCCATTCCCATTAGCAACGATTGCATTGTTCTTCGTACAGGTAGTGGTGTATAGCCTTGTCTTTTTAGTTGCAATTTTCTTTATTTCTCCTGAATGTATTTTATTTTGGAGCGTTACAAATCGCACAATGACTAAATTCGTTTTGTCAACTGCCAATTGGCATTTTTTTTTTGGTTTTGCTTTGAATAGATAGTTCGGGTTCAGTTACATAATTGCCATAAATTATGTGTGTTAACGAAGTGTAGAAAGTTTTGTTATTTAATTTTTTACTTATGTACTTGTATACACTGACCAAGTATTTTAATTTATTTTAACGGATGTTTGTACTGCTGGTGGCTTGAATTGCTTTATCAGTGTTGGCGGTCAAGATCTTTTGAAATTCTTGTAAAACTTGTTATTACGGTGCAAGTTGGCATTGGCGAATATTTCAAGAAATAGTAGCCTTTATGTACCGAGCGGCCGAAGCAGGTCAAAACTCGGTATTTGATCAAATCCATACCAGGGTCGAGTGAACTAACCAATTAGATGCTTCGAGTTCCTTATATTATATATACAATTAGGGATTTCTTTCCGGAAGGAAATCTAAAAATGTTTAATACAATTATACAAGCTTCCAAGCTTTTTACTTGGAAGAAATCTTGTTCAAGTGATCTCAGGCTTTATAAATATGCCTATTGAGTTTAGGTGACGAGTCTTAGGAATCGATTCTGCAAATATCTCAGAATAGGTTCCACAAGTCTTTCCACTGATCTTTTCCTCGACAGCTTCTTATGAACTCATTTTCGACACAAAATCAGGTTTTATGAAATAAATCAAGGTTTCGGTAAGGATCAGCTCGTGAAACGGTGATTAGGTAAGGCGATTACTATTATATTTTGAGTTAAGATGCTTAGGTACTTAATTACTCCAAAGTTAGGTGTAAAATTTTTTTTACGTTTTACTACTTTGTCTTCCATGATCCCTAAACTAAACCACTGTGCATTAGAGTGATTAAATATTTGCACTAAAATCTCTTTACATTATGAAAGGAGCCACTAAAATATCCTTAAACTATGAAAGGCATTAAATTTCAAATATTTAAAGTCACTCATCGAAGTACCAAATAGTGGCTTACACTTCATGACAAGCACGATATAGATACAAATTTAAAAGCCGAAAGTAAGTCAAATATGCAAGATCATTGATCGAACCTCACCTAACAAAAAGTGTGTGGTACAAAAAACCAAAAAAAAAACAGAAATTATATAAAAAATGCATAAGAAAACACTTCCTGCTTGGCAAAAGAAAATAAATTAAATACCCAAATTTCCGCTGCAGTTGAACGATTTTCTCTTTACTTTTTGATTGTCTCCGCATTTAATAAATGAACGTATCGAAGTCGCGAGTTGATATCGCAAAGGATTCACTAAAGTAATGTACTGATTTACGCAATACAGGATGCTTGAATAAATATATTTGAATAGGAAAATATGTCCACCAAATCTGGCGGTGATAAATTTAATCGATCACTCTTAAAGTAAATACAAGTTTCCTGTGCCCATAAATGCTTATTGGTCATAAGAAACGAAAAGAAATATCAAACCAATGCAAAAGGGTAGTTTTGACCTATCGCTACCCCACAGGCGGCGTAATTTTACGTGGATTTATGTGAATTTATTTAAAGAATAGCGTAGCATGAATATTCATTGAAGTAAAGGTGAAATACTAGTAAAAGCAAGAGCATTGCATGCGTATAAATGATGGGAAAAAGGAAATGCAGTGAAATTGTGTGAGGATATAACTTTTTCAATTGTCATCGTTAACACAAGCGGACCAGGTGATTTTCATTATTTGTTTGATGTGCGGTTCAGTTAAATACTTTTACAAGCATGAAAGTGAAAATTTATTTTCTCAATGACATTTGCCACTCTTATATAACATACATACATACACATCAACATACATACGTTATTATCGATCAGTGAGAAAAAGGATTGCTGTCACAGGACGTCGCTTGGAGTAAAGGTGTAATTTGTGTAAAAGCAGTGAACATAATAGTAGTTTATACACATACATACATATATACATATATACATACATGTGTCTGTGTAATTACACCTTTCCAGTTCACAAAATCAACTGTCCAAGTTCGGAGCGTTCGGCAAATAGTACTTAAGTACACACATAGGTTTGTACATACATATGTAACATATGTAGTAGATATTGGAGACAACGATTTTCCTCTGATTGCACATGGAATTTTCAAAGATAAGCACAAATCTGCTGGACAGCTGCTTCTACAACGGCTATTGATTGACCAATCCTTTGATTCTTCAGCATATTTGTTTATATTTCTATTACTCGTAAATATTTAATGTGCTACTGTATTTAGTGGTAGATATGTATTGCATGTGTGTATGCGTATAAACACCATAGTGAATGATTTCAAAGGATTGGTGATTTAGCGTGGATTTTCGGAAGAAAAGAAAAGTGCGTACAGTCACGCGCACTTCAAAAACACTTTATTTAAATATAAATACAAACCGACATTCATATTGAATTACATGCATGGAAGTACATACATACTTACATATGTATGTATGTTAATAACGGGAGTTTTTTTTTAAACATGTGGTTTTTAAGAAAAAATAAAACACATATAATTTAATGCTATGACCAAGAATTTAGCTTTATTATAAAGATAAGGCTTTGCCATTATGCTTTAAAAATGATTTTAGGCAAATGGCGGATGGCTCGAATAAATTCCAGCCGAGGGGCCAAATGTTCGACCACTTTTTGCCGAATATTATATTTTAAGGCGTCTTGAAATGGCAAACCCAACTAAGTATAAATCAAAAAGACCAACTCCGAATAAGATTTGCCTCGTTAAAAAACACACGTTTAAAAAAAAAGATTTTTATATGGACTAGTTAATCTTTGTACTTTCTGATAGAATCTCTGCACAAAATTTTTTTTAAATATCACTTGACTGCTATAGATAAAATGTAGTGATAAGCATTGCCGCTCTAAAAGGATCTCTGCTACCAGAGATAATTTAAAATACAACTTTATAATTCTTCTATTCTAAGCAAAATTGCTTAAATTTTTTTCATGTTCGTTTTAATTTTAAATACATACATACATACATTTGAAAAAAAAGCAATGATAATAGATGACTTTTTATTGCTAAAGAAAAAATTACTGAGCCTCCATATTTTATACACAAAAGTGACAATATAACAGTTTATTTAAAATCGCTTTCAACCCAAGTTTTCCCTGTGGAGTACTTACAAATATACTTCTGTATGTATGTATGTGTGTATGTTCATGTGCTCCCAATATCACAACTTTGAAATTGAAGAAGTAACCAAGTAAATTATCTGTGAACTCAATTAAGACATTTCAAAGCAAATGAAATATGGTAGAAATTCAAAAAAATGTTCTACAATTTTCTAAATTAACATTTCCCACTAATTGCCGAGTGATAAGAAATCGTGCAACGAAAATTGCTCGAACAAGTAGTGGTACTGCACTCCAATAGCAAATGAATGTAGGACACATAAATTTCTCACGCACATTTACTTATTGTTCAAAAATGAGAGAATTTTGACTGACTTACAACGCAAAATCAAAAGAATATTGTTAAAATGTAGCTAAAAGGCAATTGACCGAACATTTACAGGAAGCCTGCATTAATGCCGCATCAGATTTGGTTCGATTATTCATTAAATGCTAGCGGAAGCGAAAACTATAAAACTCAATGGCAGCGCATTAATGGGAATTCTTGCGATTTCCAAAATGATTAGGATAAATAAATATTCGTACTCAGAAGCGCCACCACTGCTTCCCTGTAGAGCTACATACATATGTACTATGTATGCATGTATGTATGTATGTATGCGAATTACTCATATTCGGTTTGTGGTTTTCTTGTGCTTAGTTTTTGATTTTTCACACGCGCGACAGCGAGCCGTCTGTCTAAAGTAATTAGGGGCACTTAAGGCATTACTCGTAATGTTGTTCTTGGTTTTGTTTTTACCAATGCCTCCATGGTTGCGGTAGTGTTGCTGCGCACTCATCCATGAAATGAAAATGAAAATCGCAGCCAACATACATAGTCTGCAATGAATACCCATTCCAGTCATTGCCTTCCCCGGAGTGACCGCCGCGGCGGTGCTGGCCAATGACCATGGCCGTGTTGGTTGTTGCTGTTGTCGGCCAGCAAACTGCCACGCGTTCCGTTTCATGGACTTTTGGGTGCAATGGCATGCGGGAACATATGTACATACATACATGCGAGTATAGATATAGAGTATGTACGAGTACATATTCAGCTATTGTTATTTAGTTATTCAATTGAAGTTGTACAAAAATTGTGCTTAGCATTTTTACTCAGTTGGCTAGTTGCACCTATTTTTCGAAGTGTTACTCTAAATAATGATTTGCGGAAACTGCTGCTGATTAATATCAGTCATACGAGTACATATCCGTACACATAATTAAAAAATAAATAAAAAAAATACATTTTTCTATGTCCGGACGATATTCAAATTTCCTGAGGGTGAGTTATGGACATTACGATTAATTCTCAATAGCTGTCAGAGCACATAAATAATTAAATATCTCTACCATGTTCAATGGTTAGAATGTATGGTTAATTGGACATTGGGAAGCTGCATTTCAGTGTGGAAAGTTTAGCGATGCATACTTCCTGTAACATTATATCCGGTTATTCGCTGGATTGTTGGAAACTATAGCTGACTGAATGTTACATATTTTTTTTTCTCCTTAAACGGAGAAAAGCAAAATAAAAGTTTAAATATACTAACATATTTTATATTTTTTTTACAAAAAATTAAAATAATTGATTTCTAAAAAACACAGGCTCGGTGACTTTGGAGCTGAGTTATGACTAAATATATTTTTTGAAATTCGCTTCGATTTGTATTCATAAGCACTTATATGTATGTATGTATAAAAAGTTAGTTTCTTCCCTCAATAAATCCATGACTCTTCCACATAAGCCTTTGCCTGTATTTTTCTCAAATCTAGCAACAACATTGAAGTTATGGAAAAATTCGTTGTGCTTTTTGATAATCAAAGCGACGATATTCGCTACTTTCTGAAAAAATTTGTAAACAACTTTACACAACTTTTGGAAAATTCATTGTAAAGTGAAAGATTCTTTGAAAACTAACTCTTCCGAGACTAGGAAGAAAGTGTCTTCCGCTATCAAAAATGTTTTATGTGTATAGGTGTTTATATGTAGACATGTATTCATATACATACATACGTAAAATTCCATAAAATTTTAAGCTGATGGAGTTACTATTTTTATTTGAAATTTAACGTTTCCTTCACTATAAATGCGTCGCTTCTCTTGCTATTCTCTCTTCGGACCGAACTGTACTACAAAATAAACATTTCAACTCAACAGCATCTATGCGTAATAAGAATAAAAAGCCCAGTAAAGCGAATTGGCTTTAAAAAAGAAGAAAAAACCATGCAAAACAACTTAACGAAATTTTCTACCAAAAGAACAAAAAAACAACCACTTTATTTCACATTTCGCTTAAATGAAATACAAATAATCGTAGACTCAGTAGCAGTCTGCATTCTTGAGGCATATTTCGTTGATCGTAGGCTAGTTTCATATACCTATGTACATAAGTATACACACGATGGCATATGAATGCAAAAGCAGCATACAACCCGTTTAGCAAAAAAAACAAAACTCAAAGCAGCAACACCACACCACCATCATCATGCTACCGATCATTATTAACGCTGCTGTGCCATAAAGGAAATACCAATGCAGTATATGCATACTCTAGAGCCATTGCTGGCTTAAAATATGCCAGAAGTTCACTGTCCATTAAATGAATCTTCAATGTGGACAGACACTCTTCTACAGATGCATATGCATATACATACTAGTAAATATTCATTGTTTGAAAGTCTGTGGTGTTGCGCAAATAAATAGCCGCCAAAGAAGGGACGCACTGCGACCAGCAAACTAGCGAATACATTTCGTACTTTGATAATCTCACCCTTACCCCTTCGCCATGTCGCTGCACACCCACCGTTCGATTGTTTCTCAAAAAGGGAATTCCTCATCAACATGTCGCCGGCAACACACATCTTCAGTTTACTATTGGGTTTGTGTGCCAAGTGTGTTGCTATGCGCACGAATCGAATATCTTTTATTTTGAAATTATCGGTCAACCAGCGATCGTTTTTAATTTTATTTCAACTCAACGCGCACTCTTCCTCTCCGTTCCATTCTTTGTGTTTTACTTTTTTCCATGCTGTGTAGTTTCTCTCGCACCCCCGCTCTCCTATGAAATTGGATCGCGCGCATTTGTTTCTTCATGGTCATGGTCATGCGATTTCCACGTTGCTCGAGTGCTCTGTGATTGTAAGTTGGACGGATACTCGCGTCTATTTACACGCTAGAGTGTGTGCCGCATTCGGCATTAATCAAACATTCCACCACCATTAACACGAACTATTTGAAGAGCGTTAACCAGCAACCATCAACCAAATCACCACTCAGCAACAAATCTACGAAAGTCGAGATCGCAGTGATCTTCGGCTGCGTTATATCGCCAGCAACATTGCTTAGCAACAGCGGCGGCAGGAGCTGTACGCAGTTAAAGGCTTTGATGCGCGAAACATATTTTTTTTGTAATTTTTACTGTTTATTTGCATGGACCTATTCGTATTCCCATGTCATTGTCGCTTTGATTTTCGTTGTGTGGTTGTTTATTTATTCTATGCTTGCTTAACCATTTTCAATTGAGATTTACTAGGAAATTTTAATGCATTTTCGGTTCCTCGGTGCATTGATTTTCGCCAAGTTATAAGATGAAAGTATACAAGCCGCCGAGGCTGTGACAATTTAATCGATTTGAAAATTGTATTATTTTACTTTACTGCGGTTTACTGATTGTTTGTGATGTCCCAGCGGTGGGAAATAACTACATTTGTACTCGTACATATACATACCTATATGAATGAGTGTGGGAAAACTCAAGTATGATTATTTGTTTATGTAAATAATGTTTTGAGGTCAAAGGCGAATGGATGCATTTTAAATGTTCAAGGTACAGTTGATGCAAGTGTAAATGTAAGCTAACTAACATAGAGACGACGAAGTATTTAAAAAATTACATTAACGCAAAGATCCCATGTCTCAAGGGCAAAACAAAGCCTTTAGAGAGTTCACAGTCGACTAATAACCCAGCTTGTTAACTCTCTTAAGGCTTTGTTTTATTATTGCCATTATATATGAGCTGAAGAATAACCCACTCGAGTAGAAAATGAGCCACACTATTAAAGCTAATAGAACTAAGGACGAGGTGCCTGAAGTGCAAAAGGCAGAAAGTCTCAAAGATAATTTGCCTAAAGTTTTAACGAGCAGCTCGCAATTGTCCAATAATCGAAAGGCATAATATTTATCAGAAGGCTAGGTAAAAGAAATTTATAGTTTTTGTAATGAGATAAAGGCTATGTCATACAGAGAGCATTTCCATTATTATCGATAATCCAACCAACAAGTGTTGAGGCGCAGCAGTGCTTCTCCATGCAACAAATTTAGGTTCAGGTTTGAGGATAACACATTTAAGGCTTTTATTATATTTTTTGAGATTGCATTTTGATCAAAATAAGGAATAATTGTGCCTCGCTCAAAATAGAATAGGTGATGTGTTTAATTTTAACTTTTTTTTTACTGAATGGTAATATATTAATATTTAATATTGATCTCAAATAGTGATTAAAGATAATTTAACTTTATGTATGTAGGTGCATTTGCTTCTATACCAAATATTATATTTGTACTTCAAGTATAAATTATTTTATGTGTGTCAAATTTTACGTTGATTTCCTCTTTTTTCTTGAAAATACCAATAAATACATACATGATTTACAACAAATTGTTCTCTTTTGTTATATTAATGTTATTTTGTATACTTCTATAATACAACGATTACAGACGTGTTACATTTTTTGGTAAATTAAAAATTACGAATCAAAACTTCGTGAAATTCGGTTTCCCGGCATTTCCTTTTCACATCTCGAAAATCCCGGGATCAACCAAATACCCAAAATTTACATCTCTAATGTCCATACATACTACATGCCCTGAGTTTTTTCAATTGGTCTGTCACTAAAATTCATAAAGAAATTGGCGAAGTAGTTCTCGCTCTGTGCGAACCCGAAATATATCAAAGCAGTAAAGGATCGGTCTTATTTCGTCAATGCGCGAAAACTGGTCAGCAACGTATTCTTTATATTAACAAAATATTTACTAAAAAAAATCGTTCAATAAACAGAACGTACCGAAGGTAGGTATGTCTGCTTTGATGTTATATTACAAAATAAAGGACCTATAGCTTAAATCGGACTGAGAATGGTGGAAAAAGTAGAGCCATGTGCTAACATTGTTTAAAATTATAAATGATACATTTTTACTCCTCGTATATGTATGTACATATGTATATGCTAGTATTTACAATGTGCACATACGAATTTTTGTAGCAGAACGTGATTGATATAATACATTTTCCATTTGCTCATTGATTCACTTTTCTTTAATATTTTAATTAATTATTATGCTTTCCCACTCCACTTTACCATATATCAACATACAAACATATGTTTGTATGTATGTATATCCGAACATCAATTTCAAAGGAAATCCAATTCCTTCTAATCTCCTCTGCAAATGATAGCAAACGTTTGCATTTCAATTGAAGAGATTTTTACCTTTAATATCGAAACTAAAATGTGCATACATATTTTTAATTTTACATAAGAATACACATGCTCATTGAAAACGGAATGCCAATGCAATCAACAACTGAAGCTATTCACACAAAGCGCGCTCAATTGCATCCTGATCCTCGCCAAAGACGCTCATACAAACGATTCGGTTACAACGTTTGAATGCACATTTGTTACGCTAAGTACTCGTCGGCGCATATACTGCAGCGATGGATAGAAGTAAGAAAAACAGCAACAAGAAACATTAGGCTGTGGATATACAAAAACTTAGTTTGACAAACTCAGTGCCATTTCTTTTGTGCACACAAAGCGCAAAGAAAAAGAGTTCATCGACTAAGAAAATGTAACTGGTCAAAGAGACCTTAAATGTATTGATGCCAAGCATAAAAGTCACATCACACGATCCTCATTAGAATTTAGTTATGCCATTCTTAGTCAAACACTGAGCAACAAACATATCGCGCAGTCAGCGTTTTCATCAAACAAATATCGCTAGGTGTAACCACAGCCTTAGGTGCACTGCTTTGTGTATTTATGTACGTGGGTTGCACGACAGGAAGGTAGTTAGGCATTGTTGCCAGGATTTTAAGGTGCATTCTGCTTCAAGCATGACAGCGGCGGTATTTGTGGTGGTTGGTGGTACTGGTGCTGGTGTTTGTGTTCATGTTAGTGCAGCAGATGCCTTAACCAAAACGGTCGTTCATCAAAAAATTTGATATGCAATCTGCTGTGGCACAGAGTTTTTTTTTAACAATTGTTTGTTTAACAAAAATTTTACATATGTTACGCGTTCAATATTTCAGCGTATGCATACAGGATCTATGGGAAACGCATGCTTTTGAATAAAAATCATTCTGAAATGGCACATACTCGTATGCATGCATTTATGTACCATTTGGGTTTTATTGATGACGTTGATGGAATGTTTTTACTTGTTTGTTTGTATGCATTTCACATATAATGATGTACATACATATGTATATTTTGGCTAGGGTATTTATATTTCGTAAATAGTAACAATTTTGAAGTGGCAAGATTTTTTCTCACGCACCTTTATCTGGCATGCCATATGTTGGGTTCATAAAGGATTTTTGCGTAATGCGGGTGCAAATGGTTTGGGTGTGGTTGTATGGGATAATAGGATTTGTGTGGAAATTCTGCATACATGAAATTTAATAATGGATTTTTTAGGAGCAGATTTTTTTTTTTATTTTTCTTGCGAATTATATTCTGAGATTTTTATGTTGAAGTGTTTTGTTAAAAAGTATTAGCTTATTTGATAAAGCTGAGTTTTTTTCCATATCAATGAGTAACTTTGCCACGACTAAGGATTAGTGAGTAATTTAATTTCAAAGAATTATTTCAGATATTTTTTATGCGATATATCTTTGGTCTCACTAGATGTGGTATTTACTTTGAAATGTTGTTTTAGACTTTACCAGCTATAAACTTACGATAATATTATACAAATTGAAGCCAACGAAACTTGTTTTTGAGAACGGGTATAAATACAAAAATAAAAATATAGTTAGGCAAGGCAAATGTGCTTATGATGATGAGAATTCAGATTGCAACAAAACTGTCCTATAACAATAGAAATAATAAAAATACCGACGTTACGAATTCCGATAAATAAAGTAAAAGATACAAATTTCGACAACCCGAAAGGAATGAAATATGCCGAGGAATGTCTGTATAAGAGAAATTCAGAAGCTTTGAAAATTGTAACGGTCTAAGTGAGCTACCGAATGGAAAAGCACGGAATTCCGAAGCTAGTTTTTCTGCTAATCAAATAACCCAAACAGCTTTATCATGGAGAAAAAATTTAGATTAAATTTAAAATTTAAGTTTCCTGCTTACCGCCGAGCAAAACGGAATTTCAACCAGTTTTATTTTTAATTAAAATCAACGTGTATGGTCATGTCCACCAAGGCTAAAAATTACGTATTACACAGTAAAAAAATACAACTTGTTCAAAAATCTATGCCAATCGCAATAAAATTCAATAAAAAAAATTAAACACAATATAATCTTCTAGATAATTATTTAAACGACATTGCCCGCTATGTTGCAATTCTTTGCACATTCAAGCCAATGCGATGGGCAAAGCGATTTCAATTTGAATGGCTAATAAATCAGTAAGCAAAAGTAGGCAGCAATAGATAATGCAAGATGACCATAAACGTAACCCCCAATTAACCTTCACATTAAATAAAAAATTAAAAGAGCTAGAGAAAAAAAAATATAATGAAATAATCGAATTAACAACTCACGAAAACTTGTACGCACCCACATTAGCCAACAAGCGCGCAAAGAGTCGATTGATCAGACAGCCAAAGAAATAAACTTGCAAACGAGCTTATAGCCAATAAATTTTAGAAACCAAAATTCGTAACTCTAATATTTGCTTGCTTGCAAGTATGTACGTACGTGTGTATGTACATACATATGTAAACTCGCTGTAAATCTTGCATTGCTCACAAAAGTTAACAAAGCATTCTTCATTTTTTCTAAATAATGCACTTAAAAACTCAAAAAACAGCAGCGGCCGCAGCTGTAGCAACGCAAAGGCCACAAAATTCAAATTGTGTAAAAACTGGAAAATTGCTTGTTAAAACTAAATATGTAGAAAAATTCGGACGCATACATTTTGTCATTGCAATAACTAAAGCAAACAAAAAATTAACAAAAAAGCTTATGAAAAACGAAAAAAAAACTGTGCGACGTGTGGTTGTGTGCGACGCGCCGCGCCTGCGCCTGCGCAACGACGACAATGAGCCTATGAATTCTCTTACAGTGAACTGTGCCTAAGAAGCTGCGCAATGTGATCTTATTTATTTATTTTTTATAAAATTAGAACAAAATTCCCAACGTTTAGTAGCATTTACCCAAACCGTTTTAGCTATCTTTATTATGAGAAACTCATTGCAGCAATACACGAGTTTTAAAGTTTTTTTTTTAACTGCAAGTTGGCCTACCTTGTTTCTCAAATTTCTCATATATTTTTGGTCCCTTTTTTTATCATCTCATAAGGGTTTTTTATAGTAGTTTTTCCCCCCTTACTTTATATACAATGTTTCTAATCATACATATATACAACTCTTACGCTTAAAATACAATTAAGAATTAAGGTAGCATATGCCATATTCTGTAAATTGAGTGATACATATTTTATGATATAATCTAAATATTTTGCTCACTAAGAAACTTTTTTTATTTTATGAAACTTTTGAGTGTTGCTCTTGAAACGAAATGTTTTAAAATCACACTCAAAGTTTCACTGAAGTTCGAAAAGAGTAAGCTGAGTTACTTCAGCAGAGTTTACTGTATACACAAATGCATACAAAACAGATGCATAGCAACAAACTTTTAGAGCAAGTATATATGTATGTATGTTTATACATACCTATGCACATTTGAGCATACAAAGAGTACGCGAGTGCTCTTCAACTTTGAAGCTTAGCTCACTTATTAGCTTGTTTGGTTTTTGGGCCGGGCTGCTCTAAAAAAATTAAAACCTTGTTTAACAAATTTCGATACACTGTCGAAGAGTATGTATGTAGGTAATAAAAAAACTAAAAAAATATATGTAAGTATGTATTTTATATACAGCCTTGAGCGAGACCTTCGCCTTAAAACCTTTGATGAATGTTAAGTAGCAGAATACTGACGAGCTAATTTTTTGTGCATACTCGTTTGTATTTTGTAGGCAGGTTTGAAAATCCATGAACGTATGAGAAGCTGATCACACTTTAAAATGTATTTAGAAAAATCTTTCAAATGAACATTTAATTTTAAAAAATACTCAACAAGTTTTAAAATTCATTAATTGGAATTAGACAATGAATAGGGCAAGGAATCTATGTCACTTAAAAATGTCAGCCCTTCAAATCGTTATAAAAATTATTAGGACGCAATGCTTAGCGTTATATGTACATACATACATATACATATACTTTCTCAATAAAAAGAAAAAACATTTAAAGAATTTTAAAATGAAATTTAGTTTTTCTTTTTTCAATACACTTCAAGTACTCGCTCAAGTGCAGCTCAGAGTTCAAAATACTGATTTTTGTACTCGCAAAGAGTGCTAAGTTCAATTGCGCGATGCTAAAGAGCTAAAAGATCAGACAAGTTCACATGAAAATATCCTTTCCACTTAGAATAGGAAGACATTTCGTCAATCTTACCTATTATCATATTATTAATGTTTCCCGTTGCTTTTTGTTCTTCTTCTTGTCTTTTTTTTTGAAGCGCATTTCTTTCAGTACAAACTCAATTTTAAATGTCTTTTTTGATTCGATTAACAATTCTAAACATTCATAGGCAGACATGATGAAAGTAGCTCCTTTCATTCAACTCACATATACATACTTTCAAATGTTTGCATGTTATGTTATGAATGCATGTGTATTGAGGTAACAAACGAGGAGGAGAAATGCCACTTGAAAGGGTTACTTCGCTACGGCTACCCACTGTGTCACTGGCATAATTTTATCGCCTCGAGATTCCCTTCAACGGGTTATCCAACAATAAAGGAAAATAATAACAATAGAACTTAGCAACTTCCGCTGAACAATGCGATGCGCTCGTGGAAAAGAAATGACGCCAAGAGTGCATTTTCATAATAAATTTTTCATTTTCTCCTTTAAAAAAAAAGACAAGACAAAACACCAGGAAAAGTGCAAAGTTCAAGCAAGGAAGCAGCATATTGCTGTACTAACTATAACAATAAGAACGGTGAACCTTCTTTTGTGCCCGAAAAACGAGTTCAAAGTGTTTTTCCTATTTAGCGTTCTTTAGGAGATAAAGAAAAAATTTAAAAATGAATTGACGCAAAATAATGATAATTTTAACAAAAAAAAAAAATATAATAAGAAAAACGAAAACAAGTTGCATGCATTGGGGAGGCGCATTCACCCTAATGATTGCTTTCACAAGGCACAAGGGCAATTGATGGTTTTGGTGGTGATGATGGCAGCGCATGTCGCGGCGCACGAGCAGTTCAAAGCAGGACGGATAAACTTCCTGTGCCAGGACACAGCACACAAATGTCAATTGTTTTCCATTTTTTTTTGCGCATTTCAACTTAACAATCAAATGCTTTTCGCATTTTCTGGCATTTCAGGAGTTTTTGTGTCAAGGAAAGGCATACTTTTTTTTGGTTAATCTTTTTAAAAAGGGGCAAATGTATTGTGTTTTTTGTTTTACCTTGAAATCACCACTAAATAGTTTTATTGGAAAATTGTCGCTTTGGCAAGGGTGCGCAATTTAACTACGCATTTTCTATGCTTTTTATTTAATTTTTTTATTTTCTGTTTATGATGAGTTTATCTTTTATTTGCAGCCTAACAATCACTTCACTTTGCTTGGGAAATGCGTGAAATCGCTTCAATTCAATGTAATGTTGCACTACTTAAAAAATCCTTTAACCATTCCCCTCAATTAGTGAAGTTGTGTCGCTATATACACATACTAGTCCGAAACTGGTTTTAAATGTAAACAAATCATAAAAAGGTAAATTAGTGTAATGTATAATTAGGTTTGTTTACTGTCTTAGTAGTATTTTAAAGTTTGTTTTTGAAACAACACCAAAGTTTGTTTATTCTGTTTACTTTTTAACAAAACAATTAAACAAAGTATATCTCCCTAATTAAGGCTACTGATCCTGATCCTAAATGAATTCAAGTGTTTAAAAGAAAAAAAAAATAAGGGAAATTATTATAAATTTGCATAGTAATTTAAACAGGATTGCGATAGAGAATATAAATATAGCAGATAGCAATCTTGTGGAACAGCTAATATGCGGCTAGAACGCATAATCCAAAGTGGTTGGCATTTATGACTAACACACAGCGCGACAACTTCTGGCTCAATTAAAGCAGAGTAAGTAAAAAACGAAGTATAGGTCATTCTGAAATGGTTTGGTTGAATATAACCATAAACTCTCCTTTAAATTTTGGAAAAAAAATGCCTAAGCATCACTCCCTGTTTTTAGTATAAGAGAATTTGTCCATGACTGAAATAAATTTACATATGTATGTATGTTTTTTTTTTGTTTTTGTTTTAAATCTCAACAGCTTCGAGAGCAATTCAATCAATTCATCTTTACGTAAACGAACTGCGCATTTGTCATACTAAGTTCATTAGCACTTCAAGTAAATTATTCTTAAATAACGAAAACAAAATTGTCTTTCGAAAAAAGGCAGACGCTTCAGTGAAATCCTTTCGTAACTTCGACGTCTGCAAATTAACATTCTACCGAAAAAATTCAGATTTTATGCACAAAAGAACTTCAAGAAACACGACATTATACAACGTCCAACAGAAACTTTTTTTGTTTTTTTTTACGTTTTTTTTTTTACATTTTTATCGCATTTTTTTAATGTCGCCAATGCGATGAACCAGTATCTACATAAACACATACATACATACATACATTCATACATGTGTACATACAAATTGTATATTTCCTCTGCAGATGTTTTAATTTATTTTATAAAATATCTGTTTCTTTTATTTTATGGTATGTTTTCTTGGCATATTTGCATTTTCAATGTGCACATCTCTGGTTTAAACAATTCAGTAAAGCAATCATTGCAAAACAAAAACAAAATGACTTCATTGCGACAGTGATGAGTTAACGCAACTACTTAAATTGCGCAGAACGATTGAGAATCGACTACAGAATCTTGAGTTAAAGTTACATCATTTCTTAAAGATACATATGTATGTGTGTATGTATATTTGGTTATTTCGATGACTTTAGATTTTAATAAATCTTATGAAAATTGAGGTGACTTATTAAAGATTTCGTCGTGTGTAACATTTATGAAGTCCTTTGGTTGAAAGAAATAATAAGGCGATAAGAAGTTTCTACCGCATATGACAAAAAACAGAAATGGTAAAAAACAGCACAACTCGGCGAATCTTGTGAGGTGATTTAGTTTCTTAAACATTTTTTAAATGCATCTTCTATTTGTGAGTATTTTTAAATAAAAAATCAATCGCCGACACAGCTTTTTCATTCGTTCAGGGGCGGATACAAAAAATATTTTTTGGTGGGGTTGGTTAAAAAAAATATTTTTGTAGGCAAATCATGATAGATGAACTGTTACATACATGTAAATTTTTCTGCGTGTAAGGTTCTGATATTTCGGGGGCGGTCCGGAACCCCAAACCACCCACTGCACCCGCGCCTACATTCGCTAGATCATTACTTTATCATCACTTCCAGTAACTGATGCTGAGGCGCAAATTTCCGCTGTTTCAGCATTATTTCAGCAACACCTGCACGACAATTGAAAAAGCACTTCGCATACTCGTACATGTCCGAACCCCAAAAATTTGCTCACACCAGCAAGGCAATGCATCAAATGTGTGACATTCAAAATATTAGCTCCAAATTACTACGCTATCGCCCCCACCTCGCTTACTCGGTTCAAGCGACCACTTAAATGCTTCCAATTACATTTACAAAGTGACGCCAAGCTCGCCGAAACACACACGCATTCATACATACATAATATGTACATACAAACATATGTTTGGTATATATGTACATATATAAAATATCAAAGTGATGAAAACACATACATACATATTTATGTGTTTGTATGGAGGTACATATGTATGTGCCTATGGATGACTTAAGGTCAAGTCAAGTGAGGCTTTCGAGCGTCTGTCTGTACATACATCGACTCGTAAATGCTTCTCCACATGTTGGCTATCGAGCCAAAAAATTGACAATTTTGCATTGGCGCTTTGGCTTTGTTTGCATTTTGGCTTAGTACTCGATCGAACAAAAAAAACTTGTTTTTTTTTCTTTCACAGCTTTTTGTTGGTTTGCGCTTAACGCGCTCTTAAAGACGCTTGGACCTTTGTTAATGACAGAATTGCACCATCGACACAGCTGCGGTAACTTTTTGTACAATGCGTAATTAGCCGCTTCGGCACCCGCTACACCTACATATGTACATATGTATGTATGTATGTACCTTAATAGCAGCTGTTTGGCTTCACTTTGTTTGATTCAGTTTTTTAAATTACATTTTCTGATCTCAAATCACATCTCATCTAAAACCGACAGCGAAATCTTAATTTTTCTTACATTTGCGTGTTTTATAGCATTAAACTACTTAGTTGCTATTCATTTTGTTAATGGTTCTTGTTGTTGTTGTTGTGGTTTAGCATTGAACTGCGGCTGCGCCAGCGACTACATCGTAATTTCATCTTATTGCATTGCATTAATTTTGAGGTTTCTAGCGCAATGTTGCACCCAAAGAGGTTTGTTTTGCTTTCGGTCTTGGTTATGGCTTTGTTTCCACTGCTACTCGTACTCGTATGTATGTTTTTCTAAAGTTAGCCAAGCATTTTAGATGCGTGGTATTAGGCAGTCGTCGCTTCGGTTGAGGCCGTTGGACCGCCTCTGCCTCTATTCGTCAGTATCAGTTTTTTACACATTTTTTTTTTTATCTTGAGGGATTGTGGAATTCATTGCTGAGGTTGTTGCTTGTTGCTTTTGGCTAAAGCTGCTTATTAAAGTCAGCTTTGTTGTACTCGTTGTAGTTGGCCATGACAAGTAGCAGCAATTATGCCAATTCTTGAAATGCTTTTTTACGTAGACCGAAATTGAAATTTTTTTGCGCTGAATTTTATTAACAACATGAGAACCAAAGTGCACAGATTGCTGGCAGCATAGATTGCAAAAAAGTGTGTATTGATTGAGTGGCGTTACAAAAAATTTAGCCATCAGAACGTTTTATAAATACAGGCGTGGAATGAAAATTGGGCGGAGTGTTCGATCTTACTACCATTCCATACACCTACATATTACAAGTAATCACTTTACCAAAGAATCTCCTTACGAAATCAGAATGAGTACTTTCGTTCCAATATAAAAGAGTGCTTGTAAAAGTTCGAGAATTTGTTTAATCGCTGCTGATACAGAAACGTCAGCCTTAAGATATAAAGAAGAATTTATTTTGCGAGAAATTTTTGATGCAAAAGTAACCTCGCAAAATATTGTTTCGTTTTCAATTTGGCACAAAGTTCAAATCATTTCCAGTGAATCACATCACTCAAGCTTCAAGCTGACATCATTTTAAATCCAACATCACATTTTTATTCTACGAATCAGCATAAGCCAGCGATTTTCTTTTCATGAAAATTCCCGGAATTAAGAAAATCTGCATGTTTTCTGCGCCATTTACATACAATTCGTACGTAAGTACGTAAGAGCCTATGCAAGGCAAATTCGGATGCGCGTACTTCTGAGTAGGAGATGACCAATCGCTTACATAAATTTAAACGCATGTCTAGTTTTAAAACATGCATTCGAGTCACATTGACGAGCCGCGTGTTACGAGCTGTCTGTCCGTATCATCCGCTCCTTACAAAACTCTTATCAAGCACACGCATGTACTCTTATATACATACATACATACTTACTTACATGCCAGATATGTAAATACTCAACATATGTTAGTTGCTGCAATAAAATTAGCTAACCAAAATTTCTCTGAAATTTCACTTACATCTCGTTTCTTGTTCGCTTGTTGCCACTCTAAGCGCACAAGTTTACTGACCTATTACGATAGTGGAGTGAACAACTTTGTCAAATGTACTCGTGTGTAGGTATCTTTGTACATATGTATGCATTTGTTCATTCACACGTAAGCTACAACTTCGAAAATCTTAAAAAATAAATGTGTCCATACAAATGTAAGCATACGATTGCCGTAACAGCGGTAGGAGCGGTCGCTACTAACTTCCGCAATAAAACGCAACACTCTCACTCTCACAACGATAGACATTACACAGTTGTTGCAATAATAGCCGCCACTTCGAGGAATATTCAAATGCCATCAATGAAAATGTAAAGTAGTCCACAGACTTTGTTCAATGCGCAATCAACCTCCCTCAGTAGATTCGTAAATATGTAGATGTGTCTACTTCTCAAGATTGATATAGAAGAGATTGCGCCGACAGCCAACAAAATAGTTTACGATCTGCGCATGTACGTCACACCATCACTAACGTATTCACATTTTGATTGGCGAATTGCTTATTAATTCGAATAATATAATAAATCGCGCTGCACCTCAAAAATAACTTTAATTAAACCTTAAAAATAATAGAACACGAAATATTCACCTCACTCGTGTTGAAATTTTATAGAAACTTTGATAATGTGACGTCAACACGAATAGCTGATCGCCAATATCGTAAAGTGAAAAGTAACAGACCTGCGCAAGGCGCAATCTCTTAGGGCCAGTTTTTCAGTGCTGGTTTAAACTCAGTTTAAACTAAGTTTAGTTAAACTCAGTTTAAATTTAAACTTAGTTTTCTTGCGCTCAATTAAATTTGTTGCAACCAAAACGAAATAGTCAGCACGCAGCTGATAAGTTAAACTAAGTTTAACTGTGCGCAATCGGCCGTTTAAACTCAGTTTAAACTCCGTTTAAAGTTGACTGAAAAACTGCATACTGAGTTTAAACTTAGTTTAAACGACAAACAGAGTTCAACTTGCACTGAAAAACTGGCCCTTATTCATCAATCTTGTTTATTTCTAGATCCATAGACATTTCATTCGCTTATCCTTCTCGTAACTCATTCGCGTCTGACATTTCTCTCCATGTATGGTAAAACAAATTTTTTTTAAAGTCGGCTGTTTATACTTACATATGTACGTCGCTGTCGTTCGGATGAAATTTTACAACTGATTAGAAACAACAGACCAGCTTAGATCCTGATGAAAATGACATGACAAGTAAGTATTAAACGGATAAACTTTACGTCGCTAAAATATTAAAAACGTTTATGTTACTATTACATAGGGCTTAGAAAATTTTTGAATTTTATGTTTCGAAGCAAGCATTAAAGAAAACGAAGAGATTTTTCGAAATATTAAATATATTTAGTCAATCAATTTGCTTGAATTGAATTGAAATTTTTTGAATTTTATGTTTCCAAGCAAGCATCAAAGAAAACGAAGAGATTTTTCGAAGTATCAAATACATATATTTAGCTTTTTGTCATACTAAAGATCCAATCAGTTCGCTTGGGATGAAATTTAGTCAACATCGAAACAATTTCGTTGGAAAGTGAACAACATTTCCTTATCTATATGTAGATATAATTCTATTAACAAACCCATATGCATACCTATACTTAAAGTTACAGCTGTATCCAAAGTGTACATCGCTTGCAGTGGATCAAATAAAAAAGAAAGTGGGCAAAGAAAGTGGAACGATGTTGCTTGCTACCAAGCCATTAAGAAAATCGAATATATGTACATACATACATACATATATACATACAATTATGCATTTATAAGTATCTTTTATATATGTATGTATGTATGTATCCACATCAACTAGGAAAAGCCACTGTAAAACGCAATGCCTCGCAATACTCTGAAATAATTGGCTAAGTAAAACTAGTAGAAGCGATAGCCGGCATTACACAAAACCCGGTAGAGAGCAATCTACAATTTCACTTTTATGTGGATAATATTGCTCCATAGCCACGTAATAGATTGCAGAAATTATTTAATCGTGAAATATGTATGAATACAAATATTCACTGATAAGACTCAATGACGTTTACAATTAACAGCATGACTAGACACATTTAAGTTTTCATATTACATTATAATGCATTCGTGTGTTATTTATACATATGTACATTATAATATACACATACAACAAACGTACATACATATGAATGAGTACGTAAATGAAGTTGAATTAAAGGAGTTGCTCTTCTACCACTAAACAGCGAATACTAAAAAAACATTTTGTTTGATATGAAGGATGACTCATGCGTATTTCATTTGGTTAATTTTTTTTTTGCAATATTAACGCGAACTTAGAGGAAATTTTTATAAATTCGTGTATTTCAACTTACTTCCTTATAAATGTTTTTTTATACCAGATTATCAGCCGTGCTCCCAGCTTCACATTTCAATTCCACAGTGTGATTTTAAAAATTTCCTGTGAAAGTGAATTAGTGTGCTCCCAATTTCACAAATTCCTTCGCATACCAGGTCATCCCTGTCCCACATATCGATTATCGTTGTGGCAATTCACAAACAGCTGTTGTTCAAATTTCCCTTTTGGATTCAGCAATGTACATATGTATGCTTTTTTGAGGAGTCATCCGCAAAACACTTAAAAATACGCATATTTCAATAAATAACTAATAAATGGCTTCTACAAACATCAAAGAATATTTAAAAAGTAACCGAAAATAATTAAACATTCACACACTTTTTGTCATTTACTTTTCATTTTACATACAACCAAGCATTCGGATTCAATTCACAAAAATGTATGTGAATGTGATTTCAAACCGAATCCACAGGGAAATTTGTGAATGTGAAACTAGGAGCACAGCTGTATATTGCAAATTTTCTCCGAACTTTTTAATACAAAAATTTCGGGAATACTTTTGAATACATTTTTCAATTAAGTAATGTTGTGAAATTAATTTTGACGAATATTAAGGAGTCAAATATGTATGAATGTATATTAGGATGGGTGAAATTGTTGAGATGAAAGGTTTTGAACAAATTCGAAGAGAAAGTGTAGATGAAACTTACGCAGTTTTAGAAGAAAAAATTACCTTAGCAATAAATTTAAATTTTCTTTTCTACGTACATTAGTGTTATAATGCTTTCACATTTTGTTACAACTATTGGTTGCAAAATACTTATACTTATACATTTTTTTATAATATCTACCTTTGAACAAACGATTTTAATTTACAAATTAATGTACATAGTATAATCAGTCAATTGAAAAAAAATGTACAGTATTCTCAAAAAAGATAAAGAAAATGTAATTTTTCCATTTGTAATTCGGAGGTTCGAGACTCATTTCTGAGCTATGGCTTCTTCTACACTTTTTCTTAGAATTATCTGTCGAATCTGGATATTTCATAGGATTTAGTATCTAAATTAAAATAATTGCCCCACCCTTATTGTAGGTACATACTACCATAAATTATTAATGTTTTTCAACTGATACATAAGCAACAAAATAATTTAGCTCGAATATGGTCCATACAAACATACATACATACACACATATGTATGTACATATAAAAATTTCCCCATTGCGAGCATTAAAGTTTTGCAAAAAATTTATTAGCAGTTCTTTTATCGTTTGAATGTTTAGATATATTTGTGACATTTCAACTTTTTTTTTTTGTGATTTTGTACTGTTTTTAGTTTACAGCTCAGGTGTTTACACAGACATGTTGTAATAAAGTTTTAAGTATTAGTTACATTTTATTTTATTTTATTTATTCATATACTATATATTATCTAAACGCCGTCAAAATTAAAGTTTTTTTTTATCATTCATTGGCTATGAAACATCTGCCACTGCACCAGCAGCAGTAAGCGGCAGTTACACAGGTGATTCACCTCAAAATTATGATATCAAGCTACATATATGTATGTTTGACTACATGCAAATAGGTAGTTCACTTTATGGGCCCTGTTGTTGAAACGAATAACCAAAGTTTCAAGCGCCACAATATCAATTAAAACGCTCGTGCTTACTTGTACATATTTACATCCCAGTTTTATAGTAAACAGCAGAAAGCATACAATTTTCCGAAAACCACTTCACTTTCGCCATTACATAGCGACAATAAAAACAAAAAACAACAAGTTTCACCGTAATTCATTGGCAACAATTTCTGCAGTTGCAGATGGCTCGTTAAAGCCAACAACCAACAACCAACCACAAAAACTCAAGTCAACGCGAACGTGAAAAACTCTTCCGCAAATCACTAACACATTACAGTTGCATTGCTTATTACTATGGTATATATTTTAATTTCTTTGCTTTTCTATATATGTATGTACAAACAAATAAATATGTATGCATTTATATGTAGTATATAAGTTTACAATTAAAGTTGGTTGGTTGGTTGGTTTGTCGGTCGGTCGATTATTTGGCTTGTTGATTGCTTGTTTAGTTGGCTTTTAGCCGATCGCAGAGGTCTTCGAACCATGTTGATTATGCTAGCTAGCGTTGTCACAATGTTGCTGTACGCATGCACACCAGCTACAAACCGCGATATAAGCGTCACCGCAGCGTTGTTGACTCTTTCACTGCGGAAATGTTGTAATCGAGAGAAATGTGAAAGTTTCGTTTTTTGTTCGTTTGAAGTTGAAACGGTCTGGGTTTATGCGCGATATGTCGTAAATTCAACAATATGTTATGTATGTACATATGTATGTACATATGTATGTTGGCATTATGAAATCAAACTATGCCAATAATCACAAAGCTTTCTAATGAGTAAATGCATGACATACTCGTATGTATGTATGTATGGATATAAATAAGTATGCAATTTCTTCAAGAAAGAAAAATTTAAAAAGAAATTTTAGTTAATTCCATTATTCTATAAGATTATATTTCCCCATGCACCAGAAACTCGTACATACATACATATGTACATGTCGTATAAGTAATTAAAACTTCAAAAGTAGCACATACACACATACATACACATGTATATTGTATGTACAAAAACTTATAACTTCTTCACCAATCATTCAAAAAATGTCTACAATTGTAAAGAGATGAAATGATGAAAAAAAACTTTATCATTGTTTATTAGTAAGGCTTTGAATACTTTCTTTTTTTTAATTTCCAAACTTTTTTGTATATCTACATACTAGGTTGTAGATATGTACATACCACAACTCAATCAGTTAACGATAATTGTTTTGTTGTGTATGTACGTATGTAAAATATTTTATTAGTGCGCAAATTTTTGGACAGAAGCGAAATATGTAGCTATGTCGAGAGTGTTCTTCGATTAACCATAGCTCAGTAAATAACTAAATGTCTGCCCAAAATATGTTCAAGTTTCCGAATGTAAGCTGAGCTTATAAAAAAAAAATTACCTGGCAACGCTGCCAACCACCTAACATACACATATTAGCATAAGCACTGCTCTACTCTGGTCAAGTGTTGATCAATTCACCAACAATTTCGAATTGTTGAAGTTCAATGATCTCGCAAAAGAAAGTTTCTTTCTCCCGCAGAAAATTTTCACTCAAAGTAACGAAACGCTTAGCTGATGGCGTAGTGAATTTTTTTTTTGTTTTTTGCCATTTATCGCCATTTGTTTTTGTTTGTTGTCTGTTCAACTGTTTTCTGTTTACAGTTGCGCACTGCGCTTTTTGAGGCCACAATGCAGATAGACATACAAACATACACACGTACATATGTACATAAATGACCGCTGCGTGATTCGCTTGTTTGTTGGCATTTTCGCCGCCGCCGCCGCCGCCCGCCACTTTCGACAGCAACAATGAAGAAGCGTCGACTGACGTGTAAGTTGCGTGTGCCATCACGATGTAACGCCGTCATTGGGTCAATGCACCTGTTGCTGTATTGCTCCGATTAACCGGCACACACACACACACGCGCACACAAACTTACGGTACATATTTATGTTGATATTTGTTATTGCTATTGCAGCGTTATTGTGCGTGTTGTTCATAAAAATTTTGAAATATTTACGCCGATCTTTCGCTTTGGAAAGACTTTCTCCAACAACACAATCGCTGTCGTCGGTAGGCCAAAACGATTTTTGGTTATTCGTGAAGTTGCGACAATTCACTGGATTCGTAAATTGCAAAAGTCAAGCATTCAAATGAATAGCAAGTGGGTGAAACTCAAAACGGAAATCGAGAAACTGTCAAAAATTTGCAGCGAAATCTCAATTTCTTGGAATATTTTTGTTTATTTAATTTTTTGAGATTCGTTGCCTTTTTTTCGCATAATTGACGAATATTGTAAAAACGTTTAAGCCAATTAAGAATTTGTAAAAAACCATTACATTACTTATCTATTATTCATTTTCATTTAATGTTATTAAAAAATTGTGGACGGGTAAAGATAAAAAACGAAGAAATTCGCGTTAACATTGTTTCGCGGTTAACTTTATGGAAACAATACGAGTACCCCAAATGTGAAAAATAATGTAAGCAATGTACAATTTAATTCGGCGTTGATCTTAAAGCATAATTTTTGGTAAGATTTAAAAACCCTTCGTTAAAAATATTATTCAAATTTTTTTCTCTAAAGCTCAACGAAGACAATAACTATCGATTTATTAAATATTCGGCAATACGATGGTTATATGTATATCCTTCAAGCAATGTCAGATTATTTTTGATTTTGGCAAATAAATTAAATTCGTTCAATCAATTTGTTCTTGTCATATAATTTTTACGGTTAAGAAAACATTTAATGCATAATTATAAATATACTACATATACAATACACGAGTACAATGTACAATATATGTATGTACATATGCACATACATATGTCAGCAAAGATATCCTTCGCCTTTCACAAACGATTATGTATGTACTTACATACACTCGTAGTATACCTTAGAGATCAGTGCACAACGCTTCATATCAAGTATAAATTAAAACAACCTCGACTTCTCAAAAACCAGAAAGATGAACGAATACTGTCGAGACGGTAGTGCAGGTAGATGTTAATACAAATATGCTTTGATTGTTGAACTCGTCGCAAAAGTGAATGATCTGTACGCTTATGAATTAAACCTTCAAGGTGCGGACAGTTCAATGGCGCACAATGGAACCGGACAAACATCACAACAAATAAGCAGCAAATAAATTACTATATAAAGAGAAAAATTTCTGAGCGTAGCAAGCAATCGAGAACACGTGCCAAATCTTATTAAAAATGGGGAGCATAAAAATATGTGGGAAATAGTGAAAAGCAAGTCAGCATTTGTATTTATGTTTGTATGTGGGTAATGTATGTGAGATGCAAATATTTGCGAAAAAATTTGATACCGAAATTTCGGAAAATTTTTAAAAACAATCGGGGAGTCCGGAGTTCAATTTGGGACATAACTTTTTAAATATGAACTAAAATTTTGTTAACTGAAACCATTTAAACATTATAACGATCAAATATTTTTGTTTGAAATTTAAAATAAAAATTTAAAATTTCCTAATTTAGACAATTGGTGCATACATTTTAGCCATAGAACAGTACAAGCCGAGTCGTTAAAACTTATTTCATGCAATCTCGAGCATATTTCCATATAAATTGCAGAAGAGCGTCAGTTAAAAATAGTCAAAATCCAACACAAAAGTACACACTTTTATAACGAACTAAACGGGATACAAAAATTCGAAGATTTAATTAAATTTTGCTGAATTTTTTTTATTTTTGCTTATTAACTTCATTTGATACATTTTTTTTAAACAACACTAGCTTACTGGATGCGACTGAGTTGATTCTTGGAAATTGAATTAATGGTAATTAAATTTGGCAATAAACCAGTTTTTCCGTTATTCTGATCTTTAGTTGTTGCTGCTTCCGACAGAGTGTGAAATGAAGGATTTTGGAACGAATTTTAGTCATACCTTGTCAAGACATAACGTAAAACCTTGCTTGACAAGGGATGTCGAGTATTTTCGACTTAAAATTCGATATTACATATTTTTCGGGATCCAGTGATGAGTATGAGCTAATTCCGCGACCTGAAAAAACATCGGTATCTCGAGATCCCGTGATTAAGAGACATAAAAAATATGCAAAATACTAATAAAGATACATACATACATATGTTTTTATAAGTAATAGTATGTTAAAATAAATATTCCAGCCTTTTTGTATTTTTCTTTTACGCTGATCAGTGTGCGCAATAAGCACAAAAATAGCCAATTTGGAAATGTGCTAAATTTGCCCCATTAAGATGCAAAAAATGCAGAAGTAGAAATAAAGTAATCGTACAAACAAAGTTACTGAATTTGGAAATTAAGTAGCAATGTACGAAACAAAGGCACATAAATTAATTACTTAAAAATAACCATGATGGAATTGATGCCAACCCACCAATGCACGATCATTCCATTGACAAGGCAATCCAGAGCGTACAAACGATCCTCCTCGCGCAGTACAGACAATTCAAAAGCAGTGGAACGGCAAATGACAAGCACAATCAGATTTATTTTTAAAACTTACGCTTGCTTAGTTCTTTCATTCATTTTGCAGCCAATAAACAACATCGTATGACCAACGAGGTAGATGAAGTAAAGAAAAAAGTGAAGGAAACAATTATTTCCTGGCACTCCATTTGACTGGCTGGCTGACTAACTCCAACGATGCACCGATAGGAATTCGAGAAATTCGAGCATGTGCCACAGGCGAATGCGAGTTGCTTGCTGCCCACCGCAGCCCTTGAAGCTCATATCCAGACGGGTATAGTAATGTACTCAACGGATTGTGTGAAATATGGTTATGCTGGAGTCATCACGCCTGAGTAGCTTTAATTTCATCACTACCTAAAATACTCCCAAGCACAGAAATGTACACACCTCCGAGACGCTTGATGACGAAGTTTCCAATTTTACGACGTAGCAAATATGACGCATGCGATAAGCAATGACGATATTTTATACACATACACATCATACATATGTACATAAGTATGTATGTATGTATATGAACCCAGTCATTAAATCGCCGGAATTGACTGACCACTACAAAGGAAAAATAAAGTAGTAAAATAAAAAGCAAGATCGGTAAGGCGTGCGTCAACCATAAGCGTACAGTTTAAGAACTTAGCAACAACTAAGCAACTTTAACTTGCCTACTAATGAACAACAGTCGACTTCTGTACCTGGTCAACCCCAACACGCTCCAACGATTACTGTAAGCCAATAAAAGCGGTGTCTGGAACAAAAAAAAAAAACATCAGCGAAATCATTAAGATGTGTGTAGAAAAAAAGCTGTAGTCGTATGGAATATTTTATTTACTTCCTAGTGCGCATTTTCGCCAACTTTTTTCATTCATTCGCAACAATCACGAAGAGATCGATTCGTTGTTAGTGCTCATACTTAGGAGTGGAGTGTTTGGAGAGACTGATGGATCGTATGTTTAACGGGGAGAGCGCTCCAAAGTCAACGAGTTTCTGCCATAGCACACTCTCATTGTAAAAAATTGCCCAATGTGCGCAGCATTTAGCACTTGCATTACCTTATCTCTCAGCCGAGTGACGAATGTTGTTGATGTGATTTCTCCGTCGTTTAAACAACGGGCGCACTCTTCTACATGGAGTCAGTTAAATTTAACGCCGCTTGCGCGAATTCAAAATTATGAAAAATTTCGTTACAAATACGAAATTCGAATGCTCTCCACAGCCACAGCCAGCTGCCAAGGCAACGTTGAAAGCCTTTAGTGTGGTGTATGTGTGTGTGTGTGGTTTGTTGATCGTTGTGTTAAATGGGTGTGTGCTCGTATGTTCATATGTGTGTGTGTTTGTGCGCCAATAAATTTCGTTGGGACAGTTAAGTTGGCAAATGCGCGCTTTTTGTTTTGTTGCTGGGGCTTCGTACGTTGGATTTTGAATTGAATTTTTGCGCGTTGCAAGCAAGTGGCGGTTAAATTTTAAATTTAGTTTGAACGGAATACTTATGTACATACATACGCATATATGTACATACGTACATAGTTATATATGTATGTATATATGTACATATGTATCTTTCTTTACTGAGCAAATGAGAGTGTGTACAAGATCTTTTCAAAACGAGTGCAGGCTTTCTTAGCAGATATTATATAAATATGTACGTGTGTATGTACGTATTTGTATCGTCAAATTTGGGCAATTAATTATTTTGTATAAATCATTAACCAAATTTCTAAAAAGACGTTAAGAGCATTCCAATAGATCCTCGATGATCAACCAACGAAAATCAATTTACGCAACGAAATATAGTAACAGCTGAATTAAATTTATGTACATAAATTAGAGGGTTGGTGGTTGCATACGATGCCTTGACGTCTGTACAATAGGACAGTGCTATGGTATACACAGGACATGTGTGAGGTGGTTTTACTAAAACCTGTGCAACTTGCAGCTTGCAACCCTTAAAATTAAAACGTTATTTACATGCGTATGAATTTTGTTTGAATTCAAAAAATACAAAAATCAAATTACGAGAAGGTATGCCAAAATGACCTTTACCTCTTCTCCTATGCTGTATAAGCATCGCATAGCTGCACAGATCTCCAGTAGCTCACTGCAACAATATATTTATTCATTTTACTAACACATGTCTGTTTGAAATTTCAAAATTATAAAGCCGTTTGTTTTTCTCGGTTGTTGGCTTTTTGAGTTTGGACAATTTTTTAGTAAATGAGCGATATGTTCATGCATATACCTACATAGGTACATATGTAAGTATGTATGTATGTACATATAATTTTATTATCATTTCCTTATCGTATCATTGTTGCCGACTATTTCTCTAGCAACATATTTTATATTTCAAATGTTTCCAAACTCTCTCAGCCTTTAAATGCTCAAAAGCGTAAGTAAATATTTTCAAAACATATGTACATATGTATGTAAGTATATGCATATGCACATATGTATGTATGTATGTATGTATGTTCATCATACAGTATGCAACTCTTAAGAATAGCGAAACAGCTTTTTTAATTGCTTCTACATATTTGATTAAGCGTCGTGATTTCATCAGCTTATGTTAATTAATATGACAATGCGATCTTTGTTTATCACTGTTGTTGTTATTGTTCACTTGGTGCTGGTCAATTGAGTAATACAAATGCTCATACATAAGAATATGTATATGTATGTAAGTATGTCGGTATGTGCGTGGAATTACCTAGCTTGAATTATCAGCTAACGTTCTAATTAAGAGCGAGAGAAAATGTTTCAATAGTTTACGACAGCGAACTAGGGATGCCAGTTGTAGCACGTATCTAATACGAATTTCGGAATGTTTCGAGAAAATTCGAAATGAAATCAAATTCGAACTGGAAAAATTGTTTATTAAATAAGGGCAGTAACCACGAAATGTTAATCAGTGTGTTTTCTGAGTTTATATACATATACATATGTGACGGGCATAGGTTGTTTTCACACATTTTTGATAACTATTAGCACTTTTGACTCATAGCATTGTATAAATGATTTTTCGAGTTATTTACTAAAGTGTAAATATATTAAGTAAAACGGAAGAACTTATGAAAGTGTATTAAATTTTTTCTGTCCTAGGCAATGGAAAAACGTACATACATATATGTACTACATACATACATACATACATATATAGATATGTATGTATGTGTATATGCGTACTAAAGTCAGTACAAACATACATATGTACATATATTGTGAAATATTTTTACGGAAATTTCCCACTGCAATGGATCCAATTGCCCATATACAGTTGGTTTCATAGCGTTCTATTCACAGCTACTATTTACTCTTTTTTATATGACTGTCCCTTTCTGTTACTTACTCTCAGCTGAATTAGGCCCTTGAATTTCATCATATTTCGAAAATATCGCAATTTTAAAATACTTATTGGTTCAGCTTCGACGCGCTTGTTGACGATGACTTCGTTAAACCGATGTATGATAAGTTCTCACACAGTATCGCAAAGTTACTGCATTGTATTGTCGATTTACTGGCGAAAATCTTTACAGATGTAGGTACATACATACATATATGTAAATATGTATACTAGATAATATAATCTTTAGAAGAAAATAAAGCAGATTGAAAGCATTAAAATTTTGAGGTGCCCGGAGTTGAAAAACTTGAACCTAGCCCAAGTTTGACCTAAGCAAATCTTCAAGCGCACACTTAATTTAAATATACAACACACAATATACATATGTACATTCAATTTCAGAACAATTATTGTAATTATATTAATTTAGTCGATAATTGTATTTTCTTTTGCAGACCCCAATTTTTATTTAGTATTTCAAAAAAAAAATCGTTTAGCAACATTGTTTTGCCCATCAATCTCAGCTACAATGTTGCTTACGATCAATGAGCGATGCAACAAGAATCTCAACACCTAAGAAAATGCAAATGCCATTCATTCAAACAAATCGAAAACAAATATACATACACGGGCAACTGTACACAAAATGCTAGCAGTTATATATTGGGAGAGCGAGAGTAACTGCTAGTGATGCCGGTGCGATATTTCAGTTACCTTACAATTGTATCCTTTTTGATCAGTTCACCGTCGTAAGAACGTTTACGAAATTATAATTTTGTAAAATTATAAATATATGTTCATACAAATAGACTTTGTATATGTACTAGCATATGTCTGTACATATGTACATACATAAGTAAATACATAATAATAACTTTAGTTTATGTAATAATAATTATTATGTAAGCTTTAATAAATAAATAAAAAATAAATAATAACATTAATATATTTCATTGTCATTTGTTTTAACTTGATAAAAAGGTACACATTTGTATCCAAATATGAATATTTAATTTTCCATCGCTAGTAATGATGTAGCCAAGGCCTGTGTTGCAAGGCGCTACGTTCGCTTCAACTACATGTTGACAAAGGAATTTTTCAGAATACTATGCATTCATCTACAAGTATGTATTTACATACATGGATAAAGGTATGTACATATGTACATACATACATATCTTCCTACCTGAAGAAGCGCAGAGGAACGCACGTTGCAATGCGATGGACATTGCTGTCCATTGCCTACATGCCCTAAAAACCGGCGTTGAGCGTGTTGTGCGTATATGGACTGTTGTCAACTGTACTCATACATTTCACTACATGTTTCGAAGCAAATAAGAGAGCACTCGTAATAAGTACGATCCTCTGTGCATATGTACATATGTATGTAGTTTTGAGGGTTGGAAATGTGCAACAGTGAGAGTTGAAAAGAGAAATAGATTTGTAAATATATGTATGTACATAAAGATATGTATGTGCATATGTACGAGTACATATGTATGTACATATGAACAGTATGAAAATGCTGGTAGAGGGAAGGGGGTTACATTTTCGGGATATTGAATTTCGATAGTAAGATTTTTCTTTGTTTTTCACGAAAGGTGCTTCTGACTTGTTTTTGTAAGCTACCTTGAAAATTAACTTGAAGGTTTATTGTGGTGGAGGAATTAAAAATAAATCGCATTGAATGATGAAATTAGTTTATTCTGCACACATGCCTACTTACTTCATACTATGTAGAATACTTATGTAAATATCTGATAAAACCAAAAAATAAGTATGTAGCTATTTCATTTCATTTCGAATTTTGAAATAGCAGACTTAAGCTAAGAAATTAATAAAAATTGTATTTCTTAAAGGATGTATCTTTTTTTAAATATCTGATGAATACCTTTATTATTACGATCAAGAACTTGCTTTAAACTTCGTCACGCGTATGCACGCAACTACATACATATGTATGTATGTATGTATGTAGATTTCCCAAACAAAATTTTTGGATATGCCAAGGTTTGATTTCATATTCAGTAGAGCAAGGAGCTACCGCAAACGTTGTATTTCTGGTGTAATCGCAGCTTTCATTCCTTATTTGTTTAGAGAATATTCAAATTTGATTTACAAACTTCCTATCACTATTTTTTTGTATTAGAAGTTTATTCCAACTGATGTAGTGGTGCACTTGATTGTGACAATTCTGAAGTGTTTCAAATAGTTTTGAAATTGCAATTCCCTACCATCTGACCAGATCGTTACAAATATTGCAGGATTTCGTGCTCATAATCCAACTTAAATCTTTTAATTAAAAAACCTTATCCAATTAATTTAAACAAATAACATTTTGTTGCTAATAACTATTTCGATATGAATAAAGCTTTTTAGAAAGCCAAGGCAAATTCATAAAATATGTATTGTTATATATTTTTTCTTCTCACATAAAGTCTTTTTATACAAAAGCTTAATATTAGGAATATTTTTTTATTCCTTATCGGTTTTCGCAGTTCAAAGTGATAAAATCGTAATCGAATCAATAAAATACCCAAATTACTAAAGCTTGGAGTTTAAATTAAACGGCAGCACCTCACAAAAACAACAAATGCGAGTGCTGTACAAAACAAATGTGTAAAAACTGCCAAAAAAAATTCAATCGTTTGAACACAAATTTTTGAATAGTGGCTAAAAGCCAACAACAATGCAATAGTAAACGTAAACACAAATTTTAATACACACACTTATATACACTCTCCACTCTCTTGCTCAAAATGATATGTGAGAGAGAGAGAGCGAGCGAACAATAAGGCGAAGCAATAAAGCTGAAGAGGCTAGCAAAACAAATGCACGAAAGGTAGAGTCGTTGCGGAAAAATTTTCAAATATACGCTGCTTGCAATGAAATATTTCAGTTGATTTTCAGCGAGTGAACGTGATACTAGTTTACTCAAACTTAGGCAGTGCTAGCAAACGAGTGACGGCTCTGAAGAAGTTAAATTTATTTAAAAAAAATAAAATGAAATATCACTGCCTATTTCTAAATATTTAAAGAATCGTTTGATAAAGTTTGAATTTGTTGAAAGTTGGTAACTCCTACCTAACCGTGAATTGTGAAAAGGAACGCAAAAGTAAAATCAGAATAAATAAAGTAACAATGGCGTTTATATAAAAGTAAAAGAAAGTCGTAAGGTGAAGCAGAAAAGAGAAGAACGCTCCTATTCAATAATAAAAGTGATAAACGAAAATTTGTATATCAGCAAATATATACCAGAGACTGTGATAAGAGCCTATTAATCTCAAAACTGTATTGTGACTTAAAAATAAGGAAAATCTGAAAATAAAATATAAAATGGATACTATTAGTAGTAATGCAACGCAACACCAATCAAAGCCTACTTCGTCCAGTAACGACAGTCACATCAAGATGATGAATTATTCACCACCTTCTCCTGCATCTTCCTTAAGTTCGGAATCTTTGGATGTTGTTATAACAGCATCTGGTCCTTGCTCTCCAACAACACCATCGACAACGCGCCTGCTTAATAACCATGATAGCGAAGATCACTTTTGTACACCAAAAAAATCTTTGGCAGATTCTGGAGTACTGGAACGCATACGCGAAAAGCTGGGTACGCCTGGCGGTGCCTGCGAAATGCATGCTCTGCGTTTAGAACAAAGTGGAGAAGAAGAGACTGTGAAAGTGATTAAGAATCGGTTCCTGATAAGCACACAGTTGTGTCAAATATCACCAGCAGTTGCTGCCAAAACACCCGCCTCATATCGCCACCTAATCGATCTAACTGCGTCAAGCCTTAAATGCACCGACGTGTTTACGGAGGAAGAATTTATCTGTAAGATTATCAATGAACCTTACGGCAAAGTACAACGTGCCTACTATGAAATAAAGGTGGCAGGCGAACTGGCGTGTAGTTCCCTTTATGGACATTCACTGATACGTGATATACATGACATTGTGCCCTTGGATAAGCAGCGCACATATCTGATTGTTGCACCTCCAAAAGCGGAGGAGGGTGCGGAAGGCATCTATGAGGACCTGCATACGTACATAAGAAATAAGCGACGATTATGTGAGAAGGAAGCGCGCGCGTTGTTCCATCAAATTGCTGAAACTGTCCGACTTTGCCATCTAAAGGGTATTATATTGCGTGACCTGAAACTAAAACGGTTCTTTTTCATCGATGAAGCGAGGTAAGTTGTAAGAATAATTTATCCGTTAACTATAATAAAATTTTGCCAGCGATTGCATACGTCTAAGTTTATTCCCGATTTCAAAATTATAAACAAAAAGTATGCACTTTAAAGTAGATAATTGATAATAACAATTTTACAGAGGGAGCAAGTGTCAATTTAAAATATCTTATTACCTACCAATTGTTAAATTTTTTGTTAATTTCTTCCAATTATTTTAAATTGTTTTACATTAAAAATACAGTTCAATCTCTAACAAACCCTATAAAAACTAATTTATTTAATATAATACAAAAGAGCGTAAGAAAAAAATTGTCAAAATTCAGTGTTTATTCGTAGCCCCTAGAAACTTTCACTTTGTTGAGCTATAAAACTGCCTACCTAATCAGAAAAAATTTCAAATATTTTTGTGAAATGTCCAAAATATGATGAAATTTTGTTAAATTATTTTTAATTTTTATGATATTTAAAAAATGAGCTTTTAAGGTGTTTGCTTGTGTATGAACTGTATTAATAGAAAAAAAATCGTTAACAAACGTCAAAATCACTGCCCTGTTGGGAGAACTCCAAGAGGAATGGAGTTGTCAATTATCGCCATATCACCATTTGCGATTATATTCTGCTGCTTGAAGTGGCTTCCCCCCGACGTCCCTCCCCAAACCCCGTCTATTCATATACCAATTGCTTTTCACAGTAGTCTGATTACCTACTCTGTTTACTTTTAAGCAATTCTTACTCAAGTTTGAAAGTGCTTGTGTGGAGAGCAAAAAAATGGAGCGACATACATGAGAGTATTTAATCGCCATGATCTCTACAAAAAATTAAGCTTATTACTCTCAAATGTGCAATATTTGAACATACTTACGTTTCTCTTTAAAAAGCGGTACTAGATAACAACCTTCGGCCTAAAAAACCTGCATAGGTAAATAATTTTGCAACTCACACTAGCGTGTGCAAACTCAAAATCAAAAAACCAAACAACTCAGCCACATGAGCGCTGTTAAAAACTCGTTATTGCCATTAACGCGAGCAAACTTGACTCGATGGTCGCCAAGCTGTGGCTCAGTGCTCCAAACAAGATTGCTTTTGCAGTCCCAACATGTTGGCGGCACGCATTCGCAATAACATTGCATAGGACGGGGCGATAGTGCTGTAGCGGTGGGTGCAGAGCATACCAGAGTGTTAGGGGATAAAGAGCGAGTACGGATTGCGCTTCATGTAGCAGTGTGGTGCAATCCGCCGTTGTGATTATTGCAGCAACAAGAGCTAGGGGCGCCGCAATGCTTGATGTTGCTATTGTTGATGGAGGCCATTTATTAACTTGTTGTCTTGTCCCCGTAGCGAGCGGTTGCTGATAATCAATGCTGGCGATTTATTGTGCCGAAATTCATGGAGTTAGAGCATGGCGGGCACGTGTAATGTGCGTTTACGCACGCTACAACAAGGCCAACAAAAGTATATGAGCATATTTTACTGAGAGCGCTAAAATTGTGCAAGAACATAATATTCATACTCAATTAATTGTGCAAGAACATAAAATTCATGCTCAAAAAATTTTAAAATTGTACATATTCTCATTTATCATTGAAAGCGATTTATGACTGTATGGAAATATTTAAAAGCACATCTATCTGAAATGCTTGTAATTGCCGCATTGTGGATATGTGAAGGGGGGGATAGTCCAGCAGAGCGAATGATGTGTGCCTTTACAGTGCTAAAATCATCTGCATCTTAGCTACGCAGTTTCGGCATTGCACATTTGTTTTTAGAATCTAAAATTTAGATATACACTTAGATTTAATACCAAAATAATTTTAGCTACCTTGTATTAAACTTAAAAAAAATTTGTTGGTAAGCAATATTTTTCGGATTTTTAAACATTTTCGCAAATATTGTTCTCTTTTCAAAATTATGATAATTTTGAAATGTTGCTCAGCTCATTTTGCATGCTGCAGAAAAATTCAGACTAAAAATATGTTAAAAAAAAGGAGAAGCTCCCATTGAGAACAAAATGATACAAATAAAAAAATTGTAATAAATATAATAAATTTAGAACAAAACTATATTAAAAAAATTTAATTGCATAATTAACACACATAAAATTTTTAAAAACAAACTTGGTTTTAAATAATTCCATTCACCAGTTGTAAAATATTTTCGCCAAATCTGACACTAAAAAACTATACCTATTACATATGTACATATGTATGTAAACAAAATATTACTTCCCAAATCTGGCTAATTTGTAATATTAAATTGAACGCAATTTCTGTTATACATTACACAGTACATTCTTCCAATGTAGTGATTTCATACCCATTTCATTCAAAAAAAAAAACTGCATCACAGCATTTCGGGTTTGCCGCAATCGGAGCGGTGATTTCCCAGCAACTGCATGGTGCTTTGTGTAATTTTATGGTATTCACTGTAATGCAATACACCATTACCATTGCCTATCCGGTAATTAATACAACACAACCACCCACTCATCTACATATGTATGTATGTATGTACATCTGTACATACACACATTTACTCACACGCTCTAGCCAGAGGACAAAACATAACCAACAAACCGGTTGGACAAACAAATGTCTGCTCGCCAACCGCCTCAGGCCAGACATTTCAAATACTCTTCCAACCGAGCTGTGTCAGCCAAGCTCTTAGCCACGTTGTTGCCTGAATGTTGTTGCTATTATCGCAACATTGGCTTTTTGGCGCTCAGCTAGCTCTGTGGTAATTTTTGAATTGACCAAGCGAATGCCAGCAACAACAAAAAATAATGCGCTAACTCTTAACTAATTGTTTACATTTGTTGCTTAATGTTGTAACGATATTGAAACATAAATTCAATAAAAAAATTTGAAATAATATTTTCAACACCAAACCTTTGACGCCTGTAATATACTTAGTGCACATTTTTTTTTGTTCTCTACAACAACAACCGCTCACTATTTATCTTTTCTTGATTTCCACACACTTTGCTCACACACACTGTCGTCAAATGCTCAACACAGAAGAACATGCGTCGTACAAATGTGTTGAAAATGTTGCTAACAATGAAGCAGCGGCCACGGCGACAGCAGCAATGTGCCGCTGCCATTCTTGTTTTGGAACGCTGTGACTGTTGTCATGCCGTGTTTAAGCAACATGCTGCCTGCCGCAGCTGCTATTGCGTCAAGAATTTTTGCGATTGCGAATGCTGTAATTCTTGTTCTAGTTATTAACGCTGGTTGTTGCTGTTGTTGCTGTTGCTGCTGTCTAGCGCCAATAACGCAATCAGCTTGACTTCTTAGCATTTCGAGGTTTTTGTATTTTACAATTTTTTCCGTGTAGCGTAATTTGTTTGTTAATTTTTTTGCGCTGTGTTTTTTTTTTAATTCTCTTATATGTATTTGTGTAAGTATATGTATCTACAATTTTTTATTTGCGCTTTTGCTATTGTTTTTGCCTTTACCGAGTTTTATACTTTTGGTGCCATTGCCATTGCAATTTGTAAATTGCTAGCGTTTTCCGCTCTTCTGGTTGCTGTTGCTACATATGTACATATAATAAAGCTTCGTTGTTGTTGTCGTTGTTGGCGTTTTGTGTAGTTGCCACTGTCAGTGCTGGCAGCTATCGATGATGACCATCACTGTTGCCATTGCGCATTTCAGTACATAGATACTTCTGTTGCTGCTGTTTTTGTTGTTGTCATGTAGCAATCATCGCAAAAGCTCAGTGTTTTTGTTGCTTTCGCTGTTGCTATACATAGCTCATTCCCTTGCGGTTGTGGGTTGTCGATCGCGATTTTGTTTTTTTTGTCTTTGTTTATTTTTTATTTTTTGCTGACGGTGACGTAGGCGTTATTGAGGCTATTAGAGCTGCAGCAACAACAAGGAAACAAGAACGCTGCAGCTGCTGATTGGCAATAACTAAAGCAAGCGAATTACATAATTAAATTCTTGAATACAAATATAATTTTTTATGAAATGGAATGAGAAAATTTATGAAATATTTAGTCTTTTGCATTCATTAATTGGAATAGATTGCAAGATAACTTTGCAATTAGCTGCGCACTGTTTTCTTTGCTGTTGTTGCATGTGACTCATTGCTCTTGTTTAGCAAACAAATGTTTAATAATTTGCTTTATCAAGGTCAGCATCGCATCCGAAACCGCTCATTTACAAAAATAAAAATGAAATAATAAAAAACAAGCAGGAAAGCACATTCATAAAAATCGTGAAATTAAATGTATTGCATATTTCAAGGAGCTCAAGCCTGCTGTCGATTAACTGAATTGTGTTTATAAATTGAAGCGCAAATAAATTTTTGTCAGCTGCTGAAAATTTCATTGTAAAAATATTACCATTTTATGAGTTACAACAAATAACGAATTAATGCTTGCGCAAATTTTGATAACCCAAAGCGTTGTGCTGCGCCTGCGCGCTAGTTGCTCGTTAAACAGTCAATAAATTTTCATAAATATGCACTAAGTGGTGTAACATGGTTCTACTAAATATAGCTTTGAACACCCTTTTTGCGACGTCTACTACTTACTACTACTATTACACCTCTTTTCAAATGCAAATTACTACATTTTCATGCTTCATTGACTGCTTAATCAACGGCTGCTTTAAATGCAAATGAAAAACAAAAACGTATTGCCAAGACTTAATACCTGCAGCAGCAGCACCATTGCCATCGCACTCTGTCATTGTCACTTGTCAGACAATTGTTGCTTAACATGCAATTTGCAAAAACTTTTTGTGCCACAATCCGTTTTTCGACTTTTGTTGCTTCTCCACCGCACAGCAATTGTTTCATTTAGCTTACCTTACGACAAGCGAGCGAAGAGCAGATAATGTGTCGCTGAACTCGATTATATTAATCGCAAAATAGAAAAAAAAAAACGGTAACAAGGAATATAGTACTCAAGCATGCATTTTTTCCTTTTGTCCTTCCGCTTTTTGTTCAGCTGTTACATTAGAAGTCACGCGAGGTTGAAAGGAGTCAGTCATTGAAGGGTTGGTTTTTTATTTCTTCCTCTTTTGTTGCTTGATGTTTAGCAAATGCATACAGAGTTTGTTATCCTTTTGCGCTTTGTCCAAGTCTGGAATTTACATATCTGCGCACTTTCTTCGTTACAATTTTCCTTGCTTTTATTTGTCGCTTATGTATACAGCTTACTTTTCCGCTTTGTTTCTTGTTTTTCTTGATTCTTTATCAGAAGTTGGGCGCTTTTTCGCTTTTGTGTTGGCTGTGCATTTTCCACTTTCATTTTTTTTTTTCTTACACTCTCTTTGATATGCAAATATTGGTTTAGCTGAATCGCCACTTTTTCTTTTATTAAACCAGCTATTGCGTGTTTGCCTTATCGAACTTTTGTCAGCCTCAAGTAAAGTGTTTGAGGCTTGGTTTTTGGTGATCTGCAACAAGCAATCAGCTAGATTATATCTCATTACTTTTCTTAGATTTTGGCTGTATCAAATCGCTTTGCTAATCTTAAACAAAGAAAGCATACGTAAATATACTTGTAACATTGATCGTTTAGTTTATTAATTAAAATTTTATAAGCTTTTATGTTTGTGTAAATTAAAAACATTTATTTAATTTTGTTAACATAAATATGTACATATGTATATGCTATGTATCAAGGCACAACATTTTAAAATTAAAATTTTATAGGCTTTTTTGTTTGTGTAAATTAAAAACATTTATTTTATTTTGTTAACATAAATATATTTTATGTATCAAGGCACATGTAGCCGCAGCAAACTTTTTTTTTAACTTTTTTCATATTTTATTTTAATTTGAATTGTCAAATTTTGAATTTCGTTGTAATATGAATGCTTTCAGTACAATTCAAGGTAGTTGATAAAATATTTTTGAAATTTTAGCTTTTAAAAGCAGAAACAAAATATACAGAGCTAAAATTTTTTTTTTCAATTTTTCTACTGCTGCTACCATGATACAAATATTTTTAGAGATAGTTTCACTTTTAATTTATTGACCGAAACAGTGTTCGATGGCAGATGCCCAATATTGCCACTACCTTGAAATATACATTGTATGTATATGTATATAATTTATATATATTCTTATATGTATGTATGTATGGACATATGTTTCATTTATTGGATGTACATATATTTTTCATCAATGCAATGAAATTTTATTTATGAATGTACATAAATGTAAAATTTGTGGCCTATTCTTTAAACCGAGCAAACGATATGCTCTAATAGAATTGAAAAAATAAAAGAAAAACAGTATAGTGGGGTTAAAATCAAGGGCTATAAGATTTTTTAAGTCTTACAGTTGCATTTACATGAGGAAATTTTTTGACAGACTATAATTGCCTGGAAAAGTTAACTTGCACTCGCCCGGATAAATTAATGTCGTATGTTACATTTGAAGATTTTTAAGAAATCTTAATTGTAGTTTGGAATTCAATTTCTCAAAAAGACTTGGAGAATATTACTTGTTCAAGAAAATCTTTAATTGTTTTATTTTTATTCTTTATTACTTTTGAATTTATGAAGGATTTTCTTCAGTAATTTTGTCGTATGTTACATTAGCAGAAATGTGTATGACAAACGACAAAATGTGATACAAATTATAGTCAATATATGGAAAACTAAACAAGATATTAAAAAGAAATGGCTTTGTAGATGAAGAATAACTGCATTATTAACATTATTTGCCATATTTTGACATACAACATTTAATTATCCCAAAACGGATAGCGCCACTTGAAGCTCTTAATAAGAAGTTAAGAATAACTGCATTATTAATTAAATTTGGCCCAATTTTTACATATGATATTTATTTATCCGGACGACGATGTATGTCCTTTGAGGTAACCGATTATTCAATTCAATATACATAAATGCAGATTTGCACATATTGAAATTTTGTTTCTGTTGTCTTTGTTTTTCTTAATGCGAAAAAATAGAGGATTTTTTTAATAAGGAATTGGTAGCACGAAAATCCGGAACACTTTTTCTGTCAAATGGTTAATATGGCGTCTGAAATGAGAGAGTGAAACTACCTTTAAAAATGTTTGTATCATGGCTGCTACCTATTGAATGTGCCTTGGTTATGTACATACTTACATATGTATGTATGTATTTTTCACTTGTATAATTTTCATTGAGCTCTTAAAATACATTTGCACAACCTGCTTCTATCATTTTGATTTCAAGTTCACCTTAAACTTTCGTCGTTTCTAATTTCAAGTTCATTTTTATTAGCACGTTCCGTCGTCGGCATTGTCTCATTGCCAACATTTAATATCTCTCTCATACTTACATATGTATGTAGATATATTAAAAAATTGCGTGTCTGCGGTGATTTTCATGCAAGGTTCCTTCTAAATTTATGCAATTATGTACATTTGCAATGCCATTTGTACGTTTGTTGCAAACTTTTAATTATCTATGAATTTATTTTTACACTGAGATTGCTTACAAAGTCAGCCAAATAAATAAAAACTTTTGAATTTTTCTAACCCCCTGTTCGTTTAAATTCATTCGAGTCAGTGTTAGTTTTTTCGCATTGGATTCAAGCATTGTATTTAATAGAAACTTTTGTCCAGTAGCACTTAATATGAGCATTACGTTAAAATAATTTAAAAATCTTAAACTTACTTCATTTTTGTTTATCATAAAAATATATAAACGCATGTTTAAATTCCTCAATTTATTAAGTGCCTTAGGATAATAAGAAAAAGAACTCAACAATAAAATCATTGCGCGCACACTGACTCTTTACATGTTTTGCTTACGCCATTGTTGCCTTTTTCGACAACCGTCAAACGCCAAAAAATTACAACATCAGTTCTAAAGCGCTCGCAGTTATGTATGTATGATGTCGCGCCTCCTCTTGGCTAATTCATATTTTACCTAGAAAATTTTATTATATTATTACATTTGTAAAAAAATTGTTAAATATCCGCTCTCACCTTTTCCGCGTGTCTTACGCTCTTGCTCTCTTTACATATACGCCTTACAAGCGAGCGAGGTCAGATGGTGAAGATCACCGCGCTTCCACTCTTTAGCTTGGCGTTTCTCTAGCAAGATCGCATATTTATTGTATTGCCTTGTGTTGGTTGGCTTTTCGTGTCTAAAGCACATATGTATGTACGTACGTATGTATGTACGAGTAGATTACTTTGTTGCTGTTGTAATTTTATTGCATTAACCGCTTGTAGCTCTGGTGGCTATTACTGTTGGTACTTGGATAGAGGTAGTATCAGGGTCAGCACGAGGTTTTTCGTTGTTATTTGATTGCGGTCTTCGCCGCTTCATATGTACATATTTATATATTTTTTGTCTTCTTTTTTTGGCTTTGTATTAGGCGACGCAACTCGACTCGTTCGCTCGTTTCTTCGTTCGAGTGTACATGTTAACGAATTATGATTTATGCCTTGCTACGAAGTCGCTCTATGTGCCAATCAGCGCGATGGGGTGTCCATTTATGTGCGAGGTGCTCACCGCCAAACCCATTTGCCTAGCGAATTCTCCTTCGCTCACCTGTCCATTTACGGCACTCTTTTAATGCAATATTTATTTGGCAATTCTTTTGGGTCTCTATTATAATTATTAAGTTAAATACATTTTACATTTAGCCCCCTCATGCGAAGCCATGACAATCTTCAATAGCATGCGATCGTGTTAAATTGTATGCAGCTGTGTTTCAGGTCATTGGGTCACTGTTGTAGCTTTTTCCCAAGCTTAGCGAGCCATCCACCTTCGCTTTGGCCAACGCCTACTTTTTAACTTAAATCACTCGTGTTGCCGCTTTGACAATTTAATTTCAAAATTTTTAGCGGCTCATTAGTTTTCGTCATCAACACTTAGCGATCGTCAGTTGCGATCACCTACATACATACATAGAAGTAGTAGCGTGTATGTACCTCATAATCTTCAACGCCATCGCTTTAGATTGGCTCATTTCAATTAAGATTGATTTGCTTTTGCTCAATTGTTGTTTCAACAGCGCTTTCGGCGCAATGTCAGTCCTAAGTATTGCATATACACACATTGTTCACATTCAGTCGCGCCAGTCGCATTTTCACAACATTTATTGCTCACTACTTATTTGGCATTTTGGCTCAATCAATCGTCATGTTTGTTGCAATTATTTCACAGTTTCGAATACTTTTATGTACATATTTGTAATTCGAATTTATTGTTGCTGCTGTTGCTGTTGCGGTTGATCGGCAATGATGGTTGTGGTGGCTGTCGTCATCAACCGATTGCGCCGCCACCAGCTCCACCATCGTCGCTCGTACACTCTCACTTGATGACCAAATAAAGCCGAACCCTTCACACATGCGGCGCAGAGCGAGTTTGCTTCATTAAGTATTCAAGTTTTTTGACGATCAGTTGTAAGATCAGTCAGTGTACGTAATAATGTTGATATGTTGCTCCACATCTGCTACAATACTCGCACAAAACGGCTACAAAGTACTATTGGTCGTGAGCTTTGCGGTAGCGCGCTCTCAATTTTGTATTGAATAATTGATTTTAATTTGTTTTAATTTTTAATTCGTTTGCCTCGTTTATTGTTGGTGTTCGTAGATTACTCAATTACATGCGTTTTAGCGATCGATGCTGACATACCTACACGCATAAATTTAATCAAGGTATGAGCGTTTTTCATTGTTGAATTAGGAATTTAAACTTGTGGCATTTTTAAGCGATTAATTTTTTATAAATTATCGCGTATTTATCCGATTTTTAGAATTAATTATTCATGGCTATTCGCATTCCTAAGCACAAACTAATTTTCTATATTTTTTTTTTCTTTATTTCTAGAACGAAAATCCAATACGAATCACTGGAGGGCTCAATGATTCTCGACAATCCCACGAATGACACGTTGAGTGACAAAATTGGCTGTCCGCTCTACACCGCGCCCGAATTGCTTTGTCCCAATCCCACATACCTCGGCAAGCCAGCCGATATGTGGTCGCTGGGCGTCATCCTCTACACAATGCTTGTCGGTCAGTACCCTTTTTACGAAAGGGCGAACTGCAACCTCATCACCATCATTCGACACTGTCAGGTGCAAATACCGATTAGCCTATCAAAGCCAGTTCGTTGGCTACTTCTGCTGCTGCTTTGTAAAAACCACAGTGAACGCTTGCAAGCCGAAGAAGTATTTCTAACACCCTGGTTGAAGGAGCAGAAACCATACGGCAACGTATACCTTCACGTCGATACGAATTTGGATGATTTGGAAATGGATGACGATGACATCGATGTATTGGAGCAGGCGCCCGCGGAAAGAGAGGAGGAGGAACAGCAAATGCATTTCGAAAAAGACTGCCATCAAGGGCTCGCGAATAGCGTTGCACCTACAAACCACTACACCATAGAAGACTGTCAAAATACCGACGACTGTGATATTAGCGCTAATGCGGAGCCGCTCAACTATTCGCGACAAACGCTGCAGGCCCATGCAGTGGCTGCCGCCGCCAGCCGTGTCATGCATTCAGGCGGCGACGTCGAAATGGGATGATTACACACAAGTGTGTATATTTCATGACGCCGGCGGCAGCAGTTCTTACGGTGATACTGGTCAGAATGTCATCCTCGTCGTCGTTGTGGCGTTCGGAAGTGGCAGGATATGCAAGCGCTGGCGCTGTATGATATCTCCTCCTCCTCCCCAGCAGTCACACGCATACACACACTCAAATACATACACACACATATAGGCTTATCCATTATCTGGTATTGTTGTTTGTTGTTGTTTGTCGTCATCTCTGAACTCGCACGCTAGCTTAGCATACAATTATTGTTGCTAGTTCTCTGGAAGGTGGTTCACTGCCCGCATAAATGCGGTTCACTCAGCTGGCCGGAACAGCGATGGAATTATTCGGGCGCAAACACGCCATGTGTACTTGGAACGCACGCACCGTAGCGCAGGCGTCCTGCTGTGACGCCAAAGCCTTCGCGCTGGGTTTCTAGCCAAAATGGGCTAAATTTAAATAGTATGGCAATTAAGTTTTTAAGTATAGTGTAACAAATTGTTCCTCACATCACCCGCCTTCCATTCTTTCTAAAGAAATACTTAGTATTTTTTTTTTTTTTCAAAATAATTTATTTACGAACTGCCTTGAAATGTGTGTAGTTACAGTGAATTTGGTTAAGAACGCGTATTCTTGAATATTGTTGAGTTTTATTAATTAATCCTACACCGAAATGTACAATTAAAACATAAGTTTTAAAAAAAATGTTAATTTGCATAAACGCAACCACTGTGCTATATTAGTTTCTTTATCTTCATAATATTAGTTGACCCTGAACTATGTAAAAAATAATGTTGCTAAAGAAATTTTTATTTATAAAATAATTGTTTATAAAAAAATTACATCTATTTCCCCCCCAAAAAAAAAAAGAAAAAAATGCAAATGCATATATGTACAAAAAGGTAAAACATGAAACCTAAACAGAAAAAACAATGCAGCCATAACAAGAATTTAAAAAAATTACAAACATACATATATTAAATACAATTTGAAATTTGATCTCAGCTGAATTATAATTATCTGCATTTTTATTTATTTACTGATCGGAGTGTGTTATCTCTCCATATGTCTACATACATATATGCATGCGAATAGTGGGACGACGGGAGGCAAGACTACTGCCGTTGCAGCTTAATGGAAAGTGTTAATGTTATCTACAGTGTGCTTCGAGCTTCAAAAGATGTTTAGAAAAATTTTCATTTTAGGTGCTTCTGTAAACGCGACTTTATGTTATCGACATTTTCCACTTTTCACTGTATTTCCTAAAACATATGGTTGTAACATGATGCAATAATGAAAGGTGTTGTACGTTGCCAACTTCTCGCTCTAAATCAGCCATCTTGAACGCCCTTAGAAACTGTGTTGTTCCTTTGCAGAATTTGGTTACCAGTTTTGTACAAAAAAGTTAAGTTTTTCATATGGAACTTATAATATGTATTATCGATTGTTTTGACATTTTGGATAACTTTTCTCTTTTGGTAATAATTAGTTTTCTAAAAACGATAATTTTAATAAGTTTTTGTAAAAATTGTCAAGTATTTGTATAATGAAACATTATTTGTTAAATTATTAAGTGAAATAAAGCTCTGGTGTTCATTTTGGAAGACAGGATAAACAGTTTTATTGGCATTTCCAATACAATATTTTAGTGGCAAAAAAAAATGTCCTCCCATTTATCTCCCGCCTTCAACCACCTTCAACCGCCACGATCGTCTCGTCAACGTCAATTTTTCAACAAGCTAATTTTATATTCAACTGAATCTATGGATGTTGTATTCTAATGATTATACCTTAAAGGCTAAGGGAACTCCATGGATCTGTATATTTATAATTTTTCAGTTATCAATTAGTTTTTCTTTCCTAAAAATACCGGCTTTAGTGCTTTTATGCTCATAACCATTGAGGATTACCTTCAGTTTCTTCATAATGAAATGATTAGAAATAAACTATATTAATGTCGGACAACTTTTCCGAAAAAATGTTAATAGCTGAACAAACATTGTTATGTTGTTGGTACGGTTTGAATGCATTTGCGTCATATTTGAACATTTTACATTAATTTCTAAAGAATAATCATTATCGAAGAAGTTTGTCTTTATTAATTTTGGCATCCAAAAACACTAAAAATTCGTACTGTGCGCAGGTTTTACCAGAAATTTTAATACAAATTATGATGTTATTAATTTTTTTGTCAGTTTTCATATAAAATTCATAATATTCAAATAATTGTGGTTAAATTTTATGTAAATATCTTCACTCATTTGTACCTTTTCCTAAGAACGGCCTTCTTTTATTCCCGTTTCTCTAATACTTCCAAAATACAACATTGAGCTAAGGGCGTTCTATCTGGCGCTGTCACAACGTACAACACCTTTCATTATTCCATTATGTGGTTGTTATTATTTCTTCTGATATAGCAGCTAAACAAGGCATATCAAATAAGTATGCGCAACAAACTTTTTTTTGAATTTTTTTCATTTTTTATTTTAATTTGTATTTCGTTGTAATAAGAATGGTTTCAGTACAATTCAAGGTACATAGTTGATAAAATATTTTTGAAAATTTAGCTTTTAAAAGCAAAACAAAATACACATAGCCCAATTTTTCTACTGCGCCTACCTGTTGAATATGCCTTGCAGCAAACGAATTATTTTTTATTCCACTGCCTTGAAATCATCCGATTAAAAACCGCAAAATCTTTGCGATATTCGAATGTTAGAGCACGTAAGTATGTTAAGTTGCGATTTAAAGAGGGAATCGAATAATGGAAGCATGCCTGAATATTTAACTTATAAATGCATAAAATTATAGGAAAATATGTACATAAGTGCTTAAGGAAAATTTAAACCAAAAACAACTGAATAGTAAGCTTTAAAAAGTTCCCAGTTTGAAAGATTCGATGAATTATTTACTGCGAAATTAATTTTCATGTAGTACACATTTTAACAGAATAAAACAACATTTGACATTCAATTTCGTAAGGTAATTTCACAACACGTCCGGGCTTAATGCATTAAGCGTTTGCGGTGGTGTACATTCTCTAAGTAAAAAAAACTCGCTAGCGGTGGCGTGAAGGGCACAAACTGGTGGCCACATTTTTTGCGTTGGAAAATTTCGCGACTGCTAATCAAACAGCTTAAATCGATGATTTATCGACGTCCGCAGACGGAACTAATTAGCCAAAGATCATTAACTTTTTATTGTATATTTAAAAAAAAAGTAATATTAAGTTGTAGGTGCAAAATTTGTTCTATCACTTGCTGATGCCACAAATTACTTGAGAAGCCAAAGTTCGAAGGGTATACAATGAAAGCGTGCAAATTCGTTTGAGCATCCGCACCCGCTTCATTTCAGCTTAATAAGCAGAGAGGCAGTCAGTCTAGCAACTCCTATTTCCCACATACACATATACACATATATGTACATACACATATATGTACATTTTATTTAACTGAACGAATTGTATGTACATACATACATACATGCATACACTCCCAAATATTTAGTAGAAGTCACGTTCACATACATTTTTGTGACTCGCTAAATACTTTTTTGTCACTGTGCTCCGCGGGAATCATTGCTATGAGGGTGCGGCGCAGCGGAGCTGCAAAAGTGCGGAGCGCCAAACGAGCTCGACGAACGCGTTGGAGCTGATCGTGTGTGCAAATGAGCGCGTGAACACATCACAAGTGGTTTTTTTTTTGCTGAGTTTTTGTTATTTTTTTATAAAGTAGTAGGTATAATAATAAACTTAAATTGCAAGTAAACACAAGTACGTGAAATACTAGCAAAGCTTTTACGTACATACATATGTATGTATGTACAAAATAAATATGTTTTACTAGAAAACATTTCGCAACCTGACTTTGAAAACGTACAACAAAGAGAACGACTGCTCGAGGGCCAAAGTACAAATACATATGCATTAGCATTCCCTGTAGGAAAAACTTAAATTTATGAATCAAATTTTTGGTTTAGAACTTGGTCTAGCCGCTTTTAGCGGATTCGGCAAGTGAATTTTCTATGTGTACATATTCGAAACACATTTTCTTACCGTTACCAACATGAAATTAAGAAAGTTTCTAACTCACATTACTTTTGAAATACGTTTTTGTGTCTTATTCTAAACTAAATCTTCTTCAGAAATATTAGAGCCGTAGCTTAAGATCCAAAACGGTAACAGCCAGTATGGGATATAAAATTGCGAAAAATCGATCAAGCACCAAATTTTTGGCTGGAAAATTTGCTCATCAAAACCCGTGTAAGCGTTTTATGGAAGCATAGATAGCACATTCTCGGCGATAAAAAAAAATCCTTAGAAATAAACAGTAATTGAAAATTGCCACTTGTTTTGCTTAAATGCTTCATAATATCATACCCAGATTTGTTGTTTCAACTCTGATTAAAAAATTTTAATTTTTTAGTATTATCTATTTAATTGAGATTTCGAGAATTTTTCACAAAATTAAATATATCGATTTTTACCAAGGCACATCAAATACATATGTATGTACACAGGTAGCCGCAGCAACACAATTTTTTTTAATTTTTTTCATATTTTATTTTAATATTAATTGTCAAATTTTGAATTTCGTTGTTTTAAGAATGCTTTCAGTACAATTCAAGGTAGTTGATACAATATTTTTGAAATTTATGCTTTTAAAAGCAAAAACAAAATATATAGAGCTTCAATTTTTTTTTTAATTTTTCTACTTCTGCTACCTATTGAATGTGCCTTGATTTTTACTGATTAAGTATGTCATAAAATTAGATAAAGTAAAATTAATATCATAAAAAACATTAAACATATGTATGAACATACTTACATATACATATATGAATCAGAAGATATGTATATACAATTTCAGACAATTTTAGTTTATTTTACTTTACTTCTTATATATTTCAAAAATACTAATAATTTTGGCGCTTACACTTATAGCTCAGTGTTTGGCCGAGCTTCTCCTACCATTTATGGTGTGCGTCTTTATATTTTGTGCCGACTCCTAACGGCAGACGTATTTTATGAGAAGCTTTTCCATGTCAGAAATACCCTCGGAGGGGTGACTGCTAACTATTAGAATAAACGATTTCTATGATTTGGATTTTATTTGCCCTGGCTGAGATTTCAACCTCGAACTGAGTGACATATTGAGTTATAGCACGCACCGCTACCAACTCGACCACAGCAGTCACATATTTTTCAATTAATCAACGGTAATTTCGCTTCACTATATAAAAATCGAATACTCAAAAACAAAAAAATTATTAGAAAAAGGTCGAAATTTGTATGAAAATTTTATTATACGAGTATTAAATAAAAAAAATATATCTGTATACAAATATACATATATGCAACAACGAAATTCCATATTTTTAAATGAAATCGAAATAAATATATTAAACCAGAAATTAAAGGAATGCACGAATAAGTGTAAAAAAAATAAATGAAATGTTATTAGCTTAAGTCAAACCAAAAAAAAATTATTTACATTATTGAAATAAAATTTACTAATACATTTGTATGTAAATGTAAAATACAATTAGGAGCGTACCTACATACATTTCCACTAGAAATAAAAACACACATTAACTATTTGATTTTCACAATCAGAATACTACCTTTTACTCAGCTACATTACATTCGATGGCTCAACATTTCCACTTTAACACAAAAAACCCTTTAACCTTCATTTGTTATCAGTTTACTCGCCTAATTTACACGATATTTACCTTCGTCAACTGCTCTTCAACAGAATGCTATCAAAATTCAACGATTTGTTAATACTAAAAATGACGTAAGTGCGATTCACAAACATACATACAAACGCTTAATTTTCAAGTTCATTGAACAATACATAAAAATTGAAATGTCCTTGTACACGCAAGTATTTTGTAGTATACTCACAGCGACGTACAAATACATACGTGTGAATATTACAACACTCTCGCACAGTGGGTGTTTGTTACTAATTGCATTTGAACGAAAAGGTTAACAACTGACCTGATAATGGAATTTTTAATTTAAAAAATTTCGAATGTTTCACAATCAAGGTATACAAAATTTTTACCAAATTGCAGCAATATTAATCAAAATTAGTTGATTATTGCAGAGTTTATGGAGCAACGGGTTAAGGTGCCATTATATTGTATGAATGGATATGATATGTTAAATACAATGATATTTTTACAAGTACTTATGTGCTTGTATTTCGTGTACACATTCGTGTCAAACTCATTCGGATAATTGGGTATGACAAGGCGTATTTTCACCTATTCATTGTGATTTTTGGAATTCTGTTTTACTAACATAATTTATTTTTATTTCATGACTGGATGCAATGTTTTGCAATTAAATTGGCTCACCAATTCTCATTATGCCAACGATGTTTTTTTCATCGCTTGTTGAGTGATGTTGGAATAATGCGAGTACACTAACTCTAGACCAGTAAAAGTACAAATTTAACTTCACAAAATACATACAATTGTATGCACCATAAGCGTATATGCACATACGAATGCTCGCACGATATAGAAAATATTAAGATTGTGAGAAATTTATTTTAAATTCAATGTCAACAGAGCGTAACCGTGAAACAGTTGAAGCACGAAAGACAATTTTGCAATCTACTAACGAGAAAATTATCTGAAACATTTAATGATAAAAAAAAGTGGTGCTGGAATGAATATATGTATGTTCATATGTACATACATATGTACATGTACATACGTACTTCGTCTAGGTAATTTATAAATAAGAAAGAGACGAGAGCCAAAATTTTATTTTTGGGGAATGATAAAAAAAGCCTCTGGAAGTATATATGTAAGTCAACTGAATAAGATCTAAAAACCTTGTTTCTTACAAAAATTGTAAATTGGCAATAACAGCCAGTTTCACGAAAGCAATTTTTATTAAAAAAAATATTAAAATTTTTGTAGTAATTTTTGAAAGCTTACAATTCATTTTGCTTTCGGGCGATGATAATGTCTGAGAAAGTATGTAAATAAATGAAGAAAGAACAAGCAATCAGCCAAATCGACGATCTTTTCAATGTTTCTATGTAATAGTCTGCTATTTTGATAGTTGATAGTGAAATCTTAAGGAACTATGGACATAAAAAATGGAAACAGATTTTCCCAACTTTAAGGCAAATGATTACCAGTAATTATTTGCGTTTAAATATATAATTTTTTTCAAATATTAAATGAACGCAAATACCATCAAAGAAAACTATCAGATTTTTATAAATAGTTATCTCTCTTAATGTAGGTGTCTACTTAAGTATGCAAATAATCATTGTGAAATATATATTTACATACACTCCAAGTCCCAAGTGGTACGCTCTGATAAGCTCTGCCGCGTATATAGTACTTATGTATTTAGATTATATTTTTCCTGACTTATTAATTTTCGTGCGAATGTTGTTTACGATTTTGAGTATTGATATTGCAATTTATTTCGAGAACAATATTCATTTTTATTATTTATTATCTTAGCTAGCTGCTTATTAGTTTATTTCTATATAATGCTGATCTCACCATTATCAATATTTTAATTTGTGAGCAACAGTAAAACGAATGTAGACAAGAAGAAGGGAAAACAGGCAAAATAACAACAGCTCACACAGCGTAAGCTTAGCTGAATGCGTTTTGATGCCGCCTTAAGTATTTATTTATTTATTTATTTAACGTAGATAATCTAGAGAACATAAAAGTTACATACAGATTATTGTGATGTACGTAAGATACAATTAAAAATTACTTAACCAATACATATAACAATTCCTTAAATTTAGTTTTAGATAAATAAAAATCAAGCGCAGTGGAACTCAACATTTTATTATATTCAGTTAGGGTTCTTAAAAAAGGAGAATTCGCAGCATACAGCGTTCTAACTCGTTCTATGAAAAAAGTTTCGTGATTACGAAGGCTTCTTGAAGGGATATTAAAACGAATGCGTTCTAATAAAATTGGACAGTCAATCGCACCTCTTATAATGTCATAGACAAATGTGAGAGAGAGTATAGTTCTTCTAGAGTTTAGAGATTTTAAGTTTATTAGTTGACACCTGGCGCTATAGGAAGGAATAGGGTCGTTAAAATGCAAGGAGCGCAGAGAAAACCTGACAAACGATTTTTGAATTCTTTCGAGTCTGATTATATGGCGTTCAAAGTATGGCCTCCAAATGAAAACAGCGTTTTCTAATTTGGAGCAAACAAGAGAGGTAAATAACAGTTTCAAGGTGTAAGGATCACTAAAATCTGAACTGAATCGCCGAATAAAGGCAAGCATAGAATATGATTTAGCAATGGTGCAATTTAAATGGCTTTAAAATAGGAACAAGGGAGCGGGATTTAGCGAATGACACATGAAAACATTTTTTTAAATTTGCGCATGTTGTTGCGGGCTCGACTCCCGCCGGAGCCAAGAAGAAAGTAGTCTGATGAGGAAATTTGGTGATTTCCGAAGTAGTACTATAACTTCTATCGCTTTGAACATTGTTTTTTTTTTCCTAAAAAAAGTTCCCCATTAACTAATGGGTCTTAAAGCTCGTAAACAATAAAAAAATGGGATTTTATGTTAATTCCCAAAACAAGTAAAAATCATTAGACACTTATTCCACAATATTCTAACTCAAGGCGGTTTTGCGTAGTTGCTTTGTTTGCGGTTTTGGTGTCATTATATTATCGCCAGAATTTTTCAGGAATTGTTATCACAAGCAAATATTTATATTTGCTTGAAACAAAGCAAAGTGTACATACATACATTCATGGGGAAAAGTAGGGTAATGAAAAAGTACCAAGAGATTACAAGAATTTGCTCGGCGTGCCTTAGAAGATGTGTGTATGTGCATACGTATATGTTAACGTGAATATTATTATTATTATTATCTATAAACTTGTACGAATACTGCTGCTAAAATGGATTTTTTCTGTACATTAAATTAGAGTTCCCGGATGCAATTTTCGTATGCTTATATATTTTTTATATATTTTATTCCAAAGATATGTGTAATATAGAAAAGCCCTAATTTACATTTATGTGCCTTCAAAAACACACATGTGAAAAAAAATAAAAGGTTCGAAGGATTCGAATTTTATTAAGTTCTATTTTTTATTAAATACAAACTTAAGAATTTCAATACATTGGTGTAATAATTGTTTTTAAGTTCTCCTGTTTATAAATTGTATCTACGATTTTTTTTTAATCAAATAAACTCCGGTTATTTTTTGGTATGTCTGAGGATAAATTTTTTCGGTTTGCCGTTATTATTAAAGTAAGATAAAGACAATATTTACACATTTGCAAAGTACATTGCATAATGCTATCGCTGATTAGACTGTACATTTTTTGGAAATGCTGGTGACAAATATACGAAAAAGAGATTACAATCTTAAACCTTCTATGTATAACTGCATTTTTCATATTTTTCCAGATATAGAAAATTTTGTTACCTTAAAATCACACAATTTTAAAAATATGTGTATTTGAGCGAACTCAACGCGAGTTGAAAGTGGAAAGCTTGTATTTTGGTATCAAGAGCACTTTTTCGTGAAAAAAAATTAACGTGCCTGCACATACAGATGTATAACCACAAAAGTTGGTGTTATGTGCGTTATTATGTAAGTAAAATATAAAAATGGTGACACAAAATAGAAACTATGCGATTTCTGGTTAAAAGTTTTGTGATTAGTTCCAACTAAAACTCATTAGATCTAATGCAACTGGCAACTGTTCGACGAAAGGCCACTCAATACCTTAATAACACTAACAAAACCCCATCGTACATATATGTATGTATGTATGTATATAAGTACATAATAAGAATTATTTCCGGTCTTAAATTCATTAGACTACTAAATTCTCTAAACACTTAACAAGCAAAGTTAAAGGAAAAAAAGCAACGAATGCAAAAGTCCCAAGTTCCTGTTAAAAATTTATTCATAATTTCACGTTTCGTTTATATTAACTGATGCAAATATAAAAATATAAAAATACACAAATGCATATATGTATGTATATGTGTATATGTTAGCTACACTGAAAAGAGAGAATTTTCAACTTATTCTTTACTCTTACCATCTTAAAATATGTAATTGGCTTACACAAAATTCTTAAAAGTTACCTTTTTTAAAATAAATGTTTCCCTAAACTTTGGCTTGATTTTTTTAAAAGTGATGAACGCTAACGGTTTACTTACAACTTTTTTTTTTATTATTAACAGGTACAAATTTTTATTTGAATTTCGTTTGTTGTAAAATGAAAATTCTCTGCTAGACAAAACACATGTAAATTGCCCTAATATGTAGATATAATCGAATATTTTAAGCCACTTGAAGGCGACATTAAAAATCACTCGCATTTAAATGACCCAAATATCAAATATTCTAAATTTCAACACCTACAATTTGCCAACGAAAAAAAATGAGAATTTCAATGGAGCAAGAACATAAATTTATCGCGAGCTTGGCGCCAATTCACCAGAACTAAGAACTCAGAAAACAAATGCACTTTACATGCATACAAACATACAAACAAACATAGATATTGTTTCTCTGAATAACTAGAATATAGAACAGAATTGCACCGCAAGAATTTTAAAATACACAACCAAATTAAATGGCAAAAAGTAAAAATTCTATATGCACATATTTATGTATCTTGGTACATACGAGTACATATGTACATACATATGTATGTGTGTATGTACGTAAGTGGCGATGTTTCGCAATTTTAATGGCGCAATTTTTCGTTGTGGTGCAAATCTGCAACTGCAACTGCAACTGCAACTGCAGCAGCAATAGCAACGGTAACGGTAACGGTAACGACAATGCCAATTGCAAATGCAAGCAACAGTTATTGTGGCAGCATGCGTGCAACATGTGGCTCTGGCTGCACTCTACGCGCAACGAATCAAATTTAATTTATTTATGCAAGCGAAAAAAACAACGCAGTGAAAATTTAATTTAAGGTATTTGAAATGTGCAATCGAGAGACCGACTGCCTGACTGACTGACTGGCGCGTCAACAAGTGGGCGGCGATGGTGGAGCAACGAAACGAGTGAGTTGTCGTCGATAAAAGCCGTTGCTGGCTTGCGCAAACACCATACACACAAATGCCGTTGAATTTGCATACTTTACGCGATGCAGTGCATGCACGCGCCGCAACAACAACAACAACAACAATAACAAAAGCCAAGTTATTATAACAACAAAAATTTAGCGAGTGTGCGCTGAAGTGCCGTTTCGGAATTGGCAATTGCAATTTTGGATTTGAAGGTGGGTGGATACCTTACTGGGCGGACACTTGGGGTGGCGCAGGTAGGAAATCGATTGCCGTTGCGCACCATCGTTCGCACCCGGCAGCTATGAAGCAATCGACAGCTATGCCGCATACGCCCCGAAGCCCTGGCGCTGGCCCACAAAGTGACTGACACGTGCGCACGTTCATTTACTCAAATGTGTATGTATGAATATGTGCATATGTTTTTGATTAGTATGCTATGTATTTACATGCATACATATGTACATACGTATGTACATACATCTAGGTTTAGCTGCAGTGGAGTATGCATTTCATAAAGAATCTGTTAGCTAGTTGTGCGCTAAGCTTTTCAGTTTTGTATAACTGTTTTTACTTGTAGCCTTTTTTATTTTCTAATTTTACCGACATTTGAATTGCGCACCAGAATTTCTAGTTAGAAATCTCGTTTGTTATTATTTACGAACTTAAAGTAACTTCTGTTTATGGTACGTTACTTATTGTTGTATACTCGTGTGTATTTATTTATTTAACGTTTATTGACTTTGGCATTAAAAACGAGTATTCCTTAAGAGCGTATTCATCAATAGTCCATTTGTCATCGGACACGTGTGTTTACTCTTACATATATAAACATATCTATCTACACTATACAAATGTAGTATAAGCTCTCAAATTACTATTGAACTAACACCATAAAAGGAGTTGTTTATGTGACGGCTTGACAAAAAATTCAATTAAAGAAAGTTGATCTAGTATTTTTGTTTAATATTGCAATTCGTCAGCAAATTTGTTATTTTACGGATTATAATAAAAATATCCAGTCCGGCTTAGTTTATTAGAAAAACGGCAATCATTTTTTCTCTATTTGTAAGTGCTCTAAACAGAATATGCTTTTAAAGGGTTTATTTAACATTATGTCCAGAATTTTATTTCAATAGCAATAACTCAATCATGATTTCTTCTGTATCTACATATGTATATTATACAAACGCTTAGAAACAATTAATTAAAAAATAATTAGTTGTAATTCGACGTAATGGCTCAAAATTTTATCAAATTTACAAACAAATCCTCCTTTATAATAAAGTAAGTCTTTTTTAAATAATCTATTATATAACTATCGCCTAACTTATATGATTCCTCTATACCGAAAAAATACGTATCAACACATTCGTAAATACATATCAATATGTATATCATATACATACATACTTATCAAGCGATCAAACTTGTTCGAACACTCATATTCAACGTTGATTTTAATAACTCGTAAATGTTCGGTTCGTGTTCGCCCAATGATTTAATCAGCGAACGGCTCAAATCACTCAATTCGGGTTCGTTTAACTCAACATGATTTTTTTTGTTGGAGAATAAATCAAAAAAGGCACAAATAAACGCTTTGATTTTTGTGCCGGTAGACAAACTGGATGACGGAAAAAGTAAAAATTTTGTTGGAAAGGAAAGAAGGAATATTAATTCATTACAATAAAATTATATTTATTTTCATACATATGTACATATCTATATATGTACATACCTACATACATATGTATATACAACTTAAAAGTAATATATTATTCATGAAAAAGATAAGAAAAATAAAAAACATATATGTATGTATGTATGTATGTACATATAAAGAAAACAATTTAATTAACATTTCTTTATATGAGTATTACTCGTAATAAATAAAATTCTGAAAACTATACATTTAATTTTTAAAATTTTTGAAGTATGAGTGCAAAAATAACAAATTGTCTATTGATTTTGGCCCAAGTCTGCTTCTCTTTTCCGTTATTACATTGCCAGCCAATGAAAAAGCTCGTTCAGCAGCAGCACTGCTGGCAGGAATTGAATGGATTTGTAGTGCGACTTTAGACAAATATGGATAGAACTTTTCATTTAATTTCCACCATTTGAGTACATTAAAATCATTAGTTATTTTCACATTTTCCTTGCAGTATCTGTCTATCTCCTCTGTTGGTGTCTTCGTTGTATTCAATGTTGCTTTTTTAACTATGTCGGCGAAAAAAAATTGAACATCTTTTTTAAATGACGGTTGATTTGTAGATTCAGTATCCGAGTCTATTGAAATACTGCTTTCAGTAAATGAAAATTGCGAAACGGAATCAGAACAAGGTGTGCAGCACGGACTAGTTAGAATAGAATGAGATGATGATAATGTGGGTGTAATTTTTTGTAAATTTTCAATTAGGGAAACGCAAAAATTCTTAATATCACTTAAATCGGGTTGCTGCATACTCAACGCTGGTGGATATAAAAACAAAGCAGTTTTTTGCCATAAACTCACATTTGCAGCCCAAATTTTTTCAACGTTATGTATAATTTTTTTCTTCAATGCTAATATAGCAGCTACGTCTGTATCTTTAGGCATACACAGGTTCTGAACTTTTTGAATTGCTGGTATAACGAAACACAACGATGGAGAGCTGCAAAGTTGTAATCTTTTAAATATTATTTCAAAATCACTGCATAAGTCAACAAGCTCTTTAAGCGTTGAAATATTTATCAATAACAATCGTTGGCTTTCTTCTTTCTCCTGGAGTATTTCGTTAATTTGGAACCAATTTTCTACTATTGTTTTCAACATAGTAAAATTCGAATTCCAATGGCTAGGGCATTCGTTTTTTAAAGGACTTTGTAACTGGTGCTGCAAATTGGCTTTTCTGCAGTATTTAACGATCCTCTTGCACGCCTCAACAAGTTCTCCCAGTTCTGTAGTTTCCTTAAATGAGTGTTCCAACACATTTGAAAACAAATGGGAGCTGCAGTTTAAACGATTTTTATTCTCCAAGGCTTTTACAATGTTTGATTCTCTGTCTGTTACGAATTTAATGTCTTCTATATTACTTATTCCAAAGTCACAAAACAATGTCGTTAGCTTACTCCAAATGTTAGCACCAGTTGAGCGCTCGAAATCCATAGATTTAATCCCCAATACTATGTCGTATAATTTCAAATTTTTTTGATAGTGCAATGTAACACCCAAAAAATTTCTATGTACGTAGTTATCTGTCCATAAGTCCATTGTAGCAGATGCTCCTCCGCAGTGTATCATATCAGCTATTTCATTTTTGATTTCTTTTCTCTTATCATCTGCTAATTTTTGCGTTGTACGAGAAAGTGTTGATGCATCAGGAAGCAGATCTTCAATATCGACATCTTCTCCATACTTTGCTCCAATTTTAATTAAAAACTTCGCGAGTTTTATGAAGCCAGAACCCTTAATAGCTGTGAATGGCTGAAAATCTTCTGTAATCCATGTTACACAGTTGTCGATGGCGGCCATTTTGTCTTCTGGTGCAACACTTTTTAAATACTTCAATTCTTTCAGTGATTGACAGCATTTATGACGGTTTAAATTGGATGCTTGCTTTGACAAATATTTAACCAGTTTTAAACATGAACGGCAGTAAACATATCCCTCCAAAATATTTCCATCCTCCTTAATTACTTCAGATAATATACTCCATATAACACTTCTGCCTTTGCGTCGTGGCGTCAATGTGTAAACATTTTTAAATATTTGTTCTAGCACAAAATTTTGATCGTCCGACATTTTCGACGGCGTTAAATGTCTGCTTCTGCACAACGAACTGAATAAATTCATACGGTTTGATGTTATTCAAATCGAACTTACTTTCGCTCAAGCGAGTGAATTTACACAAACAAGTTCAATCATTGCACTCATAAATATCCGAAAGACGTGTTCGACAGCATGATGCTGATTTTATTCAATGCTGAGCTTTGTTGCATGATTAAATGTGAGTAAAAATTTTGTTATATGATGAAATCAAGAAAAAGCTGATCTCTGATGTATGTACATACATATATGTGCTCACTGCAGTGAAAATTATAGCTGTCATTGCACTCAATTTTTGATTGCTACGAGTATAATGCACTTTATTGAGTCTCTTAAATGAGTGTTCCCTGGCAACTATTACATCATTCGCATTCACTACACATCGAACTGCAAGTAAATCGTTCCGACACATTTGTCAATATTGCATCAGACTGAATTCATTTCAAATTCAACGAGACTCTTTTGACAGTTTGCACTAGTTAGAAGCATTCTGCCACAACGTGGTTTTACTTAGTTCCGATACAAAAGCCCAACGGAGAAGTTGCGAGCTAATGACAAAAATTAGAATGTGAAGTATTTACACGAATATCATAGTGGGAATACAAATTATAATAAGATAAGGAGAGAAGTCTGAAAGCTGTGTAAAAGATTTGGATACAGGCACTGCAATGCGGTTTTTCTTTTTTTTTCGTTATTTTAATACTTGAAACAGACTTGAGAATAATATTTGGCCGAACTAATTACCTTAACTATAGAACGAAACATTTTTCCTGCTGGGCAATTATTTCAACTAGAGAACGACCGAATATATAATTTATGAATTAACCTTATTGAACCGCATGAATAATACAGTACAAGATTCGATTGGAAAATTGTGCCGTTGATTCAGTGTTTCTTTGTTTTTTTACGATATTTCTTTGCATAAATATGTTTTCTTTATATAGTTAAGCAAGATAAGTACTTATGTAATCGTTATTTTACGAATAGTTGCTAGTAGTAATATATGGAATATTTGAAAGACTGATTTTTAATTAAAAAAAAAAACTCATGTTCAGCCAGAGTATGTTTTTTTTTTTGGCCGAAACCGAACAGAAGCTTTTTGGCAGAACATGACCGAAACCGAAGCTTAGTTTCGATCGTTCACTAGACACAATCTGTATACTCTTTCTTTTTGCCTTGTTTATAATATAATGACACTTTTGATTGCTATTGGTATTTACTCGTATGTAAATTTATACGAAAATATTTAAACATGTGTCTAATTAGTGCCTCGTTAATTATCGCTTATTGATGGAATATTAAAAGGGAATACTATGGATAATTTCGGTACGTACTTAACAATGTGCGAGCAAGTAAAATCCTAAAGTAAAAGATATATAAATTCGAGAGAGGAATGGGTATGCATAACGGTTACATATCCCTTTTATTGATTTACAATCTTATTCTAACGCATAATTATTTTTAGTTTATTCTAGTTTAGATTATTTCCTTGTTGCTCTTGGTATTAAAAACCTAACAAATAAACCAGTTATACTTGAAAGAAATGCATAAGATTATATCGAACTCATTTTCCACCGTTTCAAAAAAAAATTGTATCTGCTGTAGACCTTATGAAGCTTTCAAAAGTAATAGCAGAAAATGAAAACGGCGAACAGACAGAGCAAATTGTCTTCGTGTATTATGAGTGGACAAATTTTACTTATTGACTCAATTAAGAGCTCCCTGAATGCCAAATAGAGCATTTCTCATAACATTTAAGGTGGTCGCAAAAAAATTAGTGCGTTATTTTTATGAATGTCACTCCAAGTAGCATAAAATTAATTACTTGTGAACACTTATATGTATGGATTTAAGAACATTCCGGAATTTATTCAGTTGACTTGCTGATAACCTTTACCTTTAGTAAAAGTACGCTGATGCAATAAGCGGGGAGGCTTTTACTTAGCGTACTTTAAATTTAACTACAAATAAATGAGAACACAGCATAGAATACATTTGCACAGAGACTCAAGACTATAAGTAATAATATGCATATGTATGTTATGATAATAAAATAGCACATTTGATTAATTTTAATGTTTACGTGGACGGAGTGTGAATGTGCCAACGTAAACCAGATAAAGAATCTGCGATCAAATTTTGGCAGGCTGATAAGAAATCGACACGTCATTAATTATGTTTATAGATGTTTGTATGTACATAAGTAGATACGACATTTAATGAAAAAATATAACTAACAGGTTTTTTATGATGTATTAACTGTGCCACAAATTCTCTGCACTTATCTTCTATAACAAAATATATCGAAACCTCACACATTGTTGCAACATTATGATAATATAATAATTAAATGGCATAAATCGGAATACGAGTATACGGTTATTTCCAAAAGTGTAGACGGACAACGTGAACATGAACGTGTACTTGAAACATAAAAGATCTACATAGATATATGTATGTATGTATATATATATATGTAAGTTTGTATGCGTATGTGCACTGTCCGATAATAGACTATCAATCCTCTTAGCAATCTTCAACCTCGCACATGTATGGCACTAATTATTGCAGTACGTACCGCTTAGCTGCGAACGGAAAGCGGTAATTAAGTGGGAGGTCAAATTAATTTCATTTAGAATGGCACGAAAAAAAGTAACGTAAAATGACGAAAGAATATGACGGAGAACCAGTTGAATGACATGGATTACAAATGAAATGAAAATGCTAAACTTGCAATGCATTTGGTAAGTGTGTCGGTATGTCAACGTTGCTTCAACAATTGTGAATGTAGAACGATGAATTTATGACAGGCAGCAAGTGGGCGAAAGTTAAACATTGAATTTACTTTACTTTATTATAACTACTTCATGAGCTTGAGTATGGAAAACATATATGTATATCTGACTTTGAAATAAATGTACATACATACATGCATAAATGTGTATGTATGTAAGTAGAACGAGCGTGAAAATCCAGATTGTATTTGCCTTTGTGAAAATAGAAAGCTACGTATGTTACAATCATACATTCAGGTACATATGTATGCACATATATTTATGAAAGTGAAAATTTTAAACTTTCTAAAAACGTATTTGATGCTTTATTTTCTTAGTTAGTGCATACGAGAATATTGTATTTATTTAGAAAGTGAATGCCGTACATTTTTTCCTTTAAGAAAACGTGGTATTTAAAAATAATAAATGTGCTGGAGACCCATTTTTTTACATATTTATTGATAAAAGACATACATATATTCTCTATAAAAAGACATTAATATTAATAATAATTTGGCGCTTGCTCTATATATACATAGCTCAGTGTTTGGCCGAGCTTCTCCTACCCACAAATTGAGGGACCAACAGTTTTATGCCGACTCCGAACGGCAGATGTATTTTATGAGAAGCTTTTTCATGGCAGCAATACCCTCGGGTGTTTGCCATTGCCTGCCGAGGGGTGACCGCTATTAAAAAAAAATTGTTTATGATTTAGGTTTTTCTTGCCCTGGCTGAGATTCGAACTTCGAATTCACCGGGATATCGAGTAATAGCACGCACCGCTACCCACTCGTCCACAGCGGTCACATAAAAAGGTAATACTAGTTCAAAATATCCTCCTTAGTCACACGTACCCCGCACTTTTAAAAATACATCACAGCAAAACTCTCTGAAGAGAATTAATTTCTCGAAAGATTTTAAATAACTCGACTAATGAACCTTAGCGAGACCTTCATCACGAGGGCGATACGGTTCTCGATATTTGAGGCACGGCTTTTAACAGATTTAGTTCCATAAGCTACCCCTGTGCCCCTAACTTGTGTCTCTCATTATATGTGCACATTTTTTCCCTAAATATTTGTCTTTAAATGTTTATAAAAAGTTGTTTTGCCCTTCCGAAACTTTGGCAAAGTTTAAATAATTTGTACTTTTCCAATATCAACTCATCAAAAGTTCATAGAAATGTATGTACATACATATGTACGTGCATATGTTCCATATGTATGTAATTATGAATGTGTGCAAATTATAATAAACCTTGTATAAACACCTCGTAAATTCCGCAAATTCGCCCTGGTTTACTTTTTTATAGTATTAACTGTGACAAAGCTTTTCAACGCCACGCATAAATCAAACACATTTCACTTCAAATAGATTTCATTAGAAGCAAAATTTGCAAATAAAAACGGGGTACATTAAAGTGAAAAATTGCAAATGTTGGAAGAGTGAGCATTCACGTTTTAATATCTAAGTACGCATGTACCAAAGTTTGTATGTATGTATGTATTTATGTATGGTATCTAATATTTAAAAAGCGAGGCGAGGAGATATAATCACATCAGACATGCATTTTGGCGATAAATCGGCGGAGCACGCACTTTCTGGCTCATGCTCGCTCACAGTGTACTGTTAGTATGCACTCGTATGTGCATTTGTATGAAGTATCTTGCCACATGCCAGCAGTTAGAGGCGGTTGCATTGCATTCCAATTTTTTCATACATACTTGCAAATTGTCTTAAAAGAACGCTTCACACGTTAAGGAAATGAGCCACGAAATGGGCAAGCTAATAAATAAATTTACAAATAGAAAATATTTAAGGTGAAAGTATGCGTGGCAAATTTTGTGCTAGTTTGTCGAAAATTAAAAAAAAAAAACAAAAAAAAAAAAAAGCCAGCGTACAAAATTTCATTCATACGAAAAGTGTACTAAGGCGAATGGCGCAAAATGCTCTCGAAAATGCTTTCGAAAAATCAAGTGTATAAAACACAAATATATACGAGCATGTGAATGTGTGTGTGTGTGCGGTTTGATAAGTGCTGTCTTTATTAACATTTGGCTGATGAAATAAGTATCGCTTTGTGTGGTTCTAAGCGAACTTTACCCGAAACGGTATTGTTTTTTAGCCAACTTTTCGCGCTACGTGCTAATGAGAACGCCAGCAAGCGAACTGCCAATGATAATACAAATGATAAGGCCCAGAAAGTAGTTGGCCGCAGAAGCTACTACGTTTTGCCAACAACGTACTATGGCATGTACATATGTATGTATTTAACATACATATGTACATATATAAAATTTACTTATTTTCGTATACTCTGATTGAAAATATATATTCGTATGTATGTAAGTATGTATGTACATATGTACATATATTAGATAGATATTTTATATAAGCATTTCGCTTGAATGTTTCTCTTTCAATGAAATATAATTTTATAGCAAAGAATGATGAAACGCTTCGAGTAGAATGCTCAGCATTGGCGTGAATGCAAATAAAAAAACGAACCGTAAGTTGATAAACAAATGACGTTAAACATTTTTTTTTGTTTGTTTGTTATAAAAATAAAAATATATAATATGTATGCACGTATGTAAGATTAATGTTGTTGACATTTCGAGAAGGGGCCTGGTGTTTACTTCGTTGGATATGAGTTTTGAAATATTATTTTTCGTTAAAAAATATTATACATACTTGTAGTACATACATACATATGTACTTGCAGTTCATGCTATGTAAATTTTAAGTTTTAACAAAATTAAATGTTGTTTAATTATTTCGCAAGAGCTATGCTTTAGGATATATTTACATATAAAAGCAAATTAAACTATTAAAATACATACATAAATACAATTAGCGAATAAAACACAAAGTCATCAAATATATTTTCAAACAAGCTTTCTCAAAAGAATGACAAAAACTCGTTCCAAAAAAAATTAAATGATTTTATTTTTTAACTAACCAAAACTTATTAATAGGCTAAAATAATGCATACAAACTTTTACAAAATCTTAAAAAAAAGAATAAAGGCAACAAATGTGAAATCGTTAATTGGTTTTGAAAAAAATGTGTTGGCAATTTTCGAATTACAATGCAAAGAGGTATTAAGCAGCGTGAGTTGTAATAAACGAAAATACGACACAATTTCTTATAATTTAATTTACATGTGTGTATGACTTTGTGTCTACGAGTGTTTGTATAAACAAAAACGTCCTTGAAGAAATCTAAAAAATAAATTCAAGTGCATTAAAGCACTAATACTCCCACTCGTTGGAAAAAAAAATTGTGGACGTTTTCTCTGCCCCGTAACACCAGAAGGCATCTTCAGCTTTTGGTATTAAGAACTACAAATAAACGTTCATCTATACGTTGCCATGCATACATATGTAAGTATGTATTTATAAATACGATTTCATAAAGTTCGAAGACCTTATACAAGCCTTTGCAAATACAAATGCTGCTACAACAGGAATTTAGATGAGGTGGTTTTGAAATAAAATTCAAAACATTTCAACATGTGTATTGTAGTTTACCCAGTAGGAAAACTATGGACGCGAATTAAAATTGATTATTCGGCTTGCGTTTTTCTTTTTTGTGAGTTTTTAGTTGTTTATAACAGTTCCTTAAACTACTCTATACTGAACCAAGACTAGTCGGATAACAACTAGACTATGCTAATAGTAGAAATTATTGACATAGCAAGTTTGTCAAATGGATAAAGTAGAGGATTTGATAGATGCAATTTGTTTAGATTAGTCAGGCAATGAATTCTACGTTATTTTTATACCCCAGCGTATTTGTACACAAGGGTATTATAACTTTGTTCGCATAACGGTTGTTTGTAACAGCATAAAATAATCGAGATAGATAAAGACATACAGATACATATATACTAAAATGATCAGAATGAAAAGAGGAATCGATTTAGCCCTGGCTGTCTGTCCGTCCGTCCTTCCGTTCGTATGTCCGTGGTGACAATAACTTGAGTAAAAAGATATCTCATTGAAATTTGGTACATAGATTGCTCTTTGGACAGGGTAGGTTGGTATTGAAAATGGTCCAGATCGGTCAATAACCAAGCCCACCTCCCATATAAAGGAAGTTTTTAAAAAATGCAAAAACTAAATTTTTTCGGTATCCATTAAAGCAAATTGAGTGAAATTCGGTGTTTGGAGCAATTTTGAACTAAGCAATTAAGTATTTATGAAATTTTGAAAAATGGCTGTTGCCACGCCCACTTAGAAAAAAATTTCTGTAGGTATCTCAATAACGATTTAAGGTATCGTCACAAAATTTTGTGAACATATTGTCCTTGATATCACTAGCATCACCGTCAATAATTTTTGAAATCGGACCATAAGCACGCCCAACTTCCATATAACGAAAATTTTGAAAAATGCAAAATACTTCCTTTCTTAGTATTTAATTGAAACAAATTGAGTAAAGTTTAATACTAGCAGCGATTTGAAACAAATAAACGGTAATTTTATGATATTTTATTTTATTTTTATTTTTAAAAATTTATACAATAAAAATTTATTATATAAATACAAGAATCGTGGCACTGGGCACCGACCATACAAAAATACATCGCGAGGGTATATAAAAATCGGTTTCGCCCGAATTTAGCTTTTCTTACTTGTTTAATTTTAAAACTAATAAAAATGCGAACACCTGTTTTGCTCACAGAGGGTATATTGCATGTTTATGTATACAAACTCAGTATGTTATATGTATGTATGTATGTATGTATAAGTACAATTCGACATTGAAAATTGTGTGAATGTGGATATTGCTCGCTGCTTGATTGAGAAATGCCCATAAAACAGCTTATGTTTGCCAAATTTTACAAAATATCGTAAACAATTCTTTTTTTTTTTTTAATAATATTTCGAAATACAGACTGAAATAAAAAGTATGTTATTCTTACTTACATATATACTTATATGCATATACATATGTACATATGTATGTCTGTACAGTTTTAAAGTGTATAGGCACATTTAATGGCACTTCCATTTTTTTCTTCACAATTAATTTAGCGAACTTTGCAATTAAATTCTTATTCAGTGATTTTGAGTTTTGTTTTTTATTTTAAAAATATCAAAGATATTTTTTGTGCTGTTTTGTAAAATCGTCGAAATGTGTTTACTTCTGCATGCTACATTTTTTGTGAGTTTTTTTTATTTTTTTTCTTTCTTCTAATTTTAGCGCTAATTTAAATATTTTTGACAATTCCATGCCGATGTATTTTCAAAAATACCAAAGCATATTTATTTAAGTGTCTTATTCACGTCATTTGTTGGTTCAGAAAGTGTGCATTAAATAAAAAAAAACTCTGATGATTAAGTTAAAGAGAATGTTTAGCAAATTTTTTATAAAAAATATTTATGTATGTTTCTTAAGAGTAAGAGTGTAAATATTTTAGAAATATGGTAAGGCTTTGCAGACTTTTCTAATGATACAAATATAAAGTTGCTTACGAGTCGATAACAATAATTTTACGGGACAAAATTTTTCTGCTTTTTCAAGCCTTTGTCAAGTGAAATGCTGTGCTTTCAACAAAACACAAATAAAATAATGGGATCCTGGAAAAAATTATTGCAATTAACTTTTGTAGACACAAATGAGATTTTACAAATTTACCTTAAAAATGGGCATTTTTAAAACTTCAAGTTTTATGTGCAAATTAAGAATCACTAATGCGTCTGGCTTTTCTATGATTATTTCATAAGAAAAATATATGTTTTTAAGGCAGGTACTTGTGCATAAATCATTTATTTTAACTTTCAATAGAGCGATTGCTGAAAAAGTACGCGCCCATTTGTATACGAATATCTCATATGAAAAACAAATGTGCAGAATTGCCTCGTCCTTGGTTTTGATCATAAGACGCTTGAGAAAAAGATTAAGCAGAATAGTAGGATTATATTGCTGCTAAGCCACTCCTTTTAAGACTTTTAGTTCTGACAGTCTAAAATGTATCATACCTTTGTTTTTTTTGCGCACCAGAACTTTCGTATAAAAGGTGGAGGGAGTGACTTTCATAGTTATGTGGGTATATGAAAGCGAATAATATGTTAAATGTATGTTTTAGTACTAAACGCCTTCAAAGTGTTTTCTATTTCACTATTTTATTGTTATTTGACATACCTTGTGCTTGAATTTTTTTGTGGTACAACACTAAACTTGTATTTCTCGACAGTTATTCGTATGAAGATCCAAGCACCTATCGTTGTTATGTCGCGCAAATACTCGCTTAGCTATAACGATCGCAGCAAGGAAATTTAAAATCTAGGGCCCCACACTTTGTAGGGATATACACACATACAATGTTGATTTACTATATTAAATTGATATTCTCAATCGAACTAATTGATTTGACACGTCTTTCTAATCATTCATCGTGTCTTGAACATTTCAATCCGGCCAGTGGCTTTTTGGATTTTTTCATGCTAGTACTCGTATGAACAGAAATGAGTTTAAAAATGTATAGAAAAATGCGATTTATATGAAAATTGTATACGCAGAATTTAAGTTCATGACCTTAGCAAAATTTCAGGAATTTTTAAGTATCTTATCAAGTATTCCATCATTAACATAAGCTACTTTAACTAACGAGCACAGATATTCTTTTGAAAATTGTATTGGCATAACTTAGGTTGTTGTCAGGTGGTAAAAATAAATTACCATGCAATGAAAATTAAACGAGTACATAAGCTGATTGCAATGCTCATTAGAACCGAGAGTGTGAATTATTTTATATATGTACGAGTTTAGTGTATAGTGGAATTTTTTAAATAGTTCAACTGCGCAATGAGCCTATCTTGTTTAAATATACATACATACATACATACTTAAAAAAAAAATAAGTTATTTAAAAACAAATTTACGCATAGATGTTAGTATGTACATATGTACATGCAAAGTATGCAATCAAATTTTGAGAAAAGAGAACTAACGAAAAATGACAAATTGAAATAGAATAAAATAATTTTTTCATTTAAATAGCTTTCGTTAGGCTATACTCGTATTAACATTTTGACTTAATTTTTCAGCTTCCATCTAGTAACATTTAATCATAGCTGATATGTCCTTATTCTCTGTTATCTCACTCTTGGCATGTTATTTGGTAATTTTATCTCTTTTTACTACTATTTTATTTGACAAAAATTTAAAAAAATCAACGGTTATTTGTACTCACTCTAAAGTTGTTGTTTATTGAACGGAAATTGAATAGGCTCTTAAACTGCATACTCAAATAATGTATAAATGATAAAAAGCATTTGTTATCATTAAGTAAAATTTAATTACGTTTACTCAAATGGTTGCAGATGTATTTGGCCTAAGTTTAAATATAAAGGAAGGGTTTTTTTTTTAAATCACGTACCGAAATGTTCAACAGGGATTATTTCATTTGCATATTTCACATATGTATGTATGTAAATATTTCTTTTAAAATTAATAAAAAAAAACTAAGTAAATTAGAATCATTTTCAAGCCTCGATATGTAAGATTTAGATTTATCGGTCAGGATAAATTTTTTTGATTTTTTGTTAATAATAATAGTTTTTTATTAATTTCGATTTCGTGTTCTCTATAACATTTCTCTCGAATCATTCTGCTCGCAATGTCTGAGGTATATACATATATACATATTTATATTTACTACTCGTATATATCCGTATATATATTTTTTATATGTGTATCATCAGTTAGCCGAAAGTATGAGTCAGATGTTCTTTGAATTGCGAGACTCATTGTACATATAACAATCAAATAGCATAAGTTGACAAATGACGGACAGCTCACACATTTGTCTAGCATGCAAATATTCATAAAAATTTTATATATAAATATACTTGTAAGTTAGTACTTATGTACTCTTGGCTACAATAGCTTAGCACTAGAATTTAATTTTGTAAAATACATATTTCTCTTACTAATTTCAAAATAATGAGTACAAATATTTAATGAACATACCAAAAAAAAAATATGTAACGCTGAATTGATTTCTAGGTGGCAATAAAAACTGAACGGCATGAAATTTTCCTAAAATAAGCCAGTGAAAAATTGCAGACATGAGCTGAGAGAATAGCAAAAATTTTAATTTTGCAACAAAAGCGAAATTTTTTTTAAATTTCTCTATGACTATATTACAGTACATTGGTGTCTAGTAATGTATGCATGTGTGTAGTAGTTAGTAGGAAGCGTTCAATTTAAGCAAGCACAGGAAATGAAATGGCCGACAGTAAGATGTCGAAGGCGTGAAAATAAACATTTCGCCCACAGTTAAGCTAAAAATTTGAAAAATGCAAAGTTTTGCAATACATTAACGTCAAAATTGGCTAACACATCTGTGGTTATTTGACAAAACGAGCCGATTTGGTTAAAAAATGTCAATAATTCCTAAGAAAATTACTGTTTGTAAATCAATTGCATTACAGATGGATTCTTATCTCAACACTTTGTATAAATAATTACACTTATGTACATATATATGTAATAGGGATATCAATGTTTGGCATTTTGTTGATGCCGGGATTTTTGAGATCTGAAAACGAAATCCCGGGACAATCCAGCGATACCGAATTTCATATAGTTTTGATTCGTAATTTCTAATTTGCCCAAAAATGAAACACGTCTGTAATCGTTGTATTGTAGAAGTATACAAAATAACATTAATATAACAAAGAAGAACGATTTGTTTTAATTATGTACGTCATGTATTTATTGGTCTCTTCAAGAAAAAAGGAAATAAACGTAAAATTTGACACACGAACAAAATAATTTATACTTCAAGTACAAATATACATATTTGGTACAGAAGTAAATACACCTACACAAAGTAAAATTATTTTTATTCACTGTTTGAGACCAATATTAGATAAATATTAATATATTACCATTCAGAAAAAAAAAATACTTCGAGTAAAAATTAAATACATCACCCATTCCATTTTCAGCGATGCATATTTATGCCTTATTTTGATCAAAATGCAACTGCGGCGACTCAAAACTTGTTGGTTGGATTGTAGACAATAATGGAAATGCTCTCTGGAGGAAATAGCCTTTATCGCCCCATTACAAAAACTATCAATTTCTTTTACCAAGACTTCTGATAAATTTTATTCCTTTCGATTATTGGGCAATTGCGAGCTGCTAGTTAAAACTTGATGCAATTTATCTTTGAGACTTTCTGCCTTATCCACTTCAGGCACCACGTTGGTAGTTCTATTAATATCGCTTTCATAATGTTAAATTTCTACTCGAGTGGAATATTCTCCAGTTCATTTATAATGGCAAGGACAAAACAGAGCCTTAAGGGAGTTAACAAGCTGTGTTATTTGTCGATTGTGAACTCTCAAAAGGCCTTGTTTTGCCTTTGAATAGGAAATATTTAAGAATAATACAATTTGAATAGACATATCCCGGGATATTCGGGAGTTAAAAAAGGCCGGGATCCCGGGATTGACTTGCCTAGTATGTATGTATCTATGTATGTATGTACCTATGTACGTAGTACATGATATACTCGTCTATTTATTTATAAACAATGCGTCAATTATTTAGCGCGATTTTTATTTAGATTTAATTTAATTTTCATTGTGGCATGCGTCAAGCAGTAGGCAGCTAATTGTGCCAAATTGTTGCCGCCACTTGTGTTTGTATGTAGAAGCGGAAGCACAGAGAACGTTACGTAAGTGCAAGCTGCAACTCCACAGATTTGCATAAGCATACAAACATACATACATATGCATGTAAGTATTTGTACATATGTATGTTCATATGTATGTACTGCTACTTTGTCTACCTCACTGACGAAGTTCTATTAGCCTCTCTAACCACTTGCCATCATCATCTTCCCCATATCCGCCTTTTCTCGCCTTCTTTCAACTATTCTTAGTCCACTCAAGAGTCAACGAAAATATTTCGCAATGTAGGTAATTGTATTTATTTAAAATTTCAACGTCAGCTTGTGGTATTTAGAACAGGTGGCATTAAAATAAATACGAATTGTCTCATTGCACCGGCGGCGGCGCTCATCGGATGGGGAAAGTGCGGAACAAAAAGTTTCGCAAGAATGCAAAAATTTAATTCAATTGAATCTGAAAGCTACCTGGCGCGCATTTTCTTGCTTAACGGTCGATTGTTTATAGTGCGTACATATGTACATACATACATACATATTTACTGTTGCGCTGGCAATATTGCAATAACATACTTAGAATAATTTTATTTGTTTATTTGCAATAAGATTTCCGCATTCTAAGTGCCAGTAGTCGTTATAAATATTGATATTTACTCAATTCAGTAATAATTCAATAGGTGGAATTATGAAAGCATTTAATTTAAATATGCACATACATTTGTAAAGATGTAGAGGCGAGAAAAATCACAATTAATGATACCTTCTGGCGATTTTCAGTGAATTATTGGATTGCCTCTTATTTCCTTATACAAATTCGAAATGTACTATTATGCGCTATACAAATATATGTATTTTTTCAATACAGTTTGCAATTCACTAATATGTATATCCTAATAAACACAGTTTTGAAAAATCTCTCTTCCCTTTTTATTTATTGACGTAAAAGAGCATGATTCAATTATAAAACTAACAGGCAACACTTTTTGTTTCTTATGTGCGCGTAAACAGTAAAGTTTTAATCCGGATTTTAATGACAACATTTTTTCTGATTACAAGATTGACTCCGTCTCGTAAATATTTCATGTAAATGTGTATAAATGACGCGGTTTTTCATTGGACGATTTTCACGCGTATATAAATTCGATGTGACAGAGTGGAAAGTTTTGTTATTTCTAGAAGGAATGAGTTTAAATAAATTAAAAATTAGAATTTTTAAGAACTAAATTTTTGAGTTATGAAGTTCGATTTTATTTTCTTTCGGTTTTCTACTATTTATCGGAATAAAATGTTTAGTCCTTTCAACCTCCAGGGGTTCATCACAATATTAAGAATAACTCTGATACCGATGGTTAATAAATAAAAGGAATAAACCGAATAAATAACTTCTTCTTAGTAAGAAAGCTAAACTTGTCGCAAAATAATGCAAATTTGGCTTCGTTAACTTGGCCTAGCCATCCAGCGAGTTTTTGGGTTGGAGCTGGTTTTTGAAAATTTTAATGGCGCAAAAATAAAATTGTGGCTATGTTCTATTGAAACCCTACATCAGCAATGATGTGAAAAAGCTTCTTAATTTTAAAACTCGGACTGAGAGCCACATTGTGATTAAACAAATTTTTAGAGCTTAACGTAATTTTAGCTTGCAGTTTTAATATTCTTACCAAATAGCAGTTAAATTAATTAATTGAGGTAAGCTTTTTATTGTCATTTAAACACAAAATTTCTTGCAAATATGTTAAAATTAACATATTGTATTATACCACTATTTGCAAACTTTCCATACTATGTTACTCCTAGTTTCACAAAAAGGGAAAGCATTATTTACCCTTTCTCCGTACTTCGTATATGCCAAGGCACATCAAATAGGTAGCCGCAGCAAACTTTTTTTTTTGAACTTTTTTCATATTTTATTTTAATTTAAATTGTCAAATATTGAATTTCGTTGTGATAAGAATGCTTTCAGTACAATTCAAGGTGGCTGATAAAATATTTTTGAAAGTTTAGCTTTTAAAAGCAAAAACAAAATATACAGAGCTCAAATTTTTTTTTTTTAATTTTTCTACTGCTGCTACCTATTGAATGTGCCTTGGTATATGCAACCTTTTGTAAGGGAGTGTCAAAACTCCCTTGTCAATATTGGTATAACCTTTTATTATTGAATCATGGTAAAGAAGTTCCCAAAATTTATAATTATTTGCAATTTCTGAAAATGGATGGTCCTCCATTTGGTTCGTTTCGAGTTGGAAAAAATCATAATTTCAATGCAACTTTTAATTTACATTGAAAAACAAATCGAAAACTTGCATTGCAGGCATAAATGTTAATTACTTAAGCACGTGAGATATTTGGCGTAAAAAGGAGGGTTTAACACAATCACAACCAGTAGAATCTGCAAATAAAATTTCAAAAATTTTCAGCATAACAAATTTGTATTTCGAAAAAAACACGTAGAAAAGGGAAGCGAATCCCCAACAGATAGCGGATGTGTTAAATTATTTCATTTGGCATAATTGCCGTTGCAACGCCCGCAAATCCCTTAAACACATACTCAGCCGGTTATAATCCTGTGCACGGTGTTACCGCATCTTGCGGACGACGTTTATTTGGGCCAACATCAACAATGCAGCAACACTTGACTTTCATTTTTTTCGGCTCTCGATTGACGATTCGCCCCTTTCGAGGCAAGCAGCTGAAGAATACTTTTTTTGTTTTTAAACCGGAAAACACGATTAAGTGTAGAGGTGCTAAAGGGAGAGAGCGGTAAAATTAAATGAATCAGTCAGCAACAGTTGGCAAGCAAAACAAAGCGATTTTGAAATCTGAAGTATCTCGCTGCGTGGCAGCTTGGTCATCGCATTCGGTTGGTGGCATCACCTGCGTAAAATAAGCGCAACTGTACCGCCGCAACGCATTGGCATCCTGGCAACACACACAAACACACATACACACACTTATGGAAGTGTGTGTGTGTGTTCGTATGCGATTGCAAGAGTGAACAACAGGTGAACCCTGTGCGAAATGTCAGAGTCGCTGACCAGCCTATAGTATTTAAGTACCTCTACGTGTAATTGATTGGCGAGTGGCGCATTGTTGACTTCAAACAATCGGCGATTGTTTGTTGTCCTTTACACCGTAAAATATTATTGCGTGTGGCCGTTTTAGTGAACAACTCTATTAAAAAAGCGCAGTGACTGCAATATGAAATATAATAAATAATTCAAGACAATAAATATCAATTCTCTGATGTCTCCTTTTGCATTTTATGAATGGCACAATAGTTGTCAAACACCAGACCTCACGCTAGCATTGTTTACACTTTTGCAAATCACTCTCCTGGCAAAAATACTACAAACAATTGTACGAGAACATAATACCAGTTCGTACACAACTCAATATTGTAAAGAGGTTTGGAAAAATTGTTGGCCACCCCAAGCGGTAAGAGCGTAAAAACAACTTGTTAAATGCAATATTTGTGGACCACCTTTGATAAAAAAAAACCTCGTACGAATTTAAGCTACACGAGGGAATAAATGAAATCGGAACAGAGTAAAATACGACGGCAGTTTGGCAAGCAACTGACATTTTCAATTCACTGCAAGAAACCGAAAAAACGAACTCCAACTGACGACACAACAGAAATCGTCGACAAAGTCCACGAATGCGAAAATAAATTGTTTCTGTTCGGCTGCCATTTTTTTTGACAACCCACGTATTGTCCATATGTTTAAGCAAACTTCTTGTGCTGCCCAGTTTGTCACTTTTCAGAAAAATAAAGCTACAGGTATGCAAATAAAGAGTGAATGGTCTGATGCGTAAAGGTCGAGAAAAGTGTGTCAAAGAAAACTTCCGTATTCTGGGAATTTTCATAATTAAGTTAGCGACAAACAACCTCTCCTAGTGTTGCGATGAGCCTAAAGAGGGACGAGTAAGAGTGTGTCGTAGACATCTTTGTTTAAAATTTTCAACACATATTGTGACAATTATGCGTGTTGAGTTGTTGGAAATGAGCAATCAAAATAGGCAGTTGAGGCCAAGTTCAAGGACAAACATATACTGGGGTAAATGTTTAACTGACATATTAGGGTGATCGGTATTTTTTTTTTTCTAATCTAAGTTTATAAATGCTTCTTATATAATTATAATCCATTACTGTATGCTAATCTCTGGCAAAAGAACGACAGAGTAAGACTACAAGGTCCCAATGCGGTGGTTGTTGAAAGGCAGAAAGAGAGTTAGGAATGCCTAGTATTCAGAGGAATCCAGATATAAAAGATCATCACTTCAATTTCATCATAGAAAGAATTTCCATAGACATACTACCTGGACTATGAGAGCAATGTCGCATGAATAGATGTGACACTCATTGGCATATAAAATATGCAATGAGTTAAACTTTCAGGAAATTATTAAAATACTAGTTTATTTCGTAAATGTGAGGAAATGTGAGGAAAAACTAAAAAAATTAGAACGCACATCATTTTTTTTTAAGTCAGTCAAAAATGCAACCGAACTATTTGGTAACTGAACTCGAAAGCGAATTTTCGGTGTTGAATGTATGATTCTTGTAAAGGTAAAAATTGATGTGTGACTAGTGGAGGATACGCCAAAGGACAATATTTACTTATGTATAGAGGAGAAACGTCTCTAAATCTTTCACCAGAGAAGGTCATATTTTCACATTGTGTTTATTATGTTATATTTTCTTCGCTGTTTGGCAGTTTGCTCAATTAAATTTGTAGTCTTGCTTTAGTACAAATACATATTCGAGCAGCTAACTTTGTATAGTAGTTCTGCTTCTTAAGGATATTTCACACATATACACATGCGTATACACGACTTAGCAGCGGTGTGTTAGCGTAACAATTTAATCAATACGCGCTGTCGTATGCCGGAGGTCCTTTCCATCGTGAGAATACAAAGCAGTGATGTTAATTTACCTGTTGGTAAATTTTTTTCAACATTCAGGCAAACGACGAGTTTTCCTAGCATACTACCTACACACATACTTACATATGTATGTATATTACGTACCCCTGTGTTAGATAAACATACATATATATGACTAGTTTTGTTTAGATACCTGCATAGTTTATTTACACAACTTCTCGTCTACAATATGTTCGGTATTAAATTCTTCTTACTTTCGCGTAGTTAAAGTTTTCTTGCTAGCTATTGAAGTAACATACATATGTATATTCTTAGCTGCGTACACAATTTTCATTCAGTCACAAAGTTGTTTTCAAAACCTTGAATCTTCAAATCTTAAATATTTACAAGAACATACTTACATAAATACCTATGTGCTTATGGACTTTAGTAGGTGCAAGGAACATACATACATACATACATACCACTTTAAGGTAAGCCTATTACACATCTGGGTAAAGAAATTTATCTGAAATTCTGTAAGGCGATCTTTAGTTATTATAGGTACGAAAATCCGCTTTAGAGTATGCTCTGCACCTTATCTACTAAACCGTCATTATTTCAAGCAGCTTCGACTTGTCCCCTACTTAAAGGATAAACTTTTCGTCACCATTACTAGTAGATACATGTACTCGTTTTGTGTACATACTTGTTTTGCATCAAAAAGATGCCTGAAGCTGAAATTAAATAAAATAATTCAATAAGTGTGACTGAGTTTTATGGCTTAATCTTAACTGCAATCTCTTCTGTAGCAGCACAGAAATAATTACTGCGATTTGAAGGGCAATTTTTCAAAGTTTGATCACTTTACTAGGTTTGTTTTTATTAATTAACAACCTTTTTTTTGGCGATTTTATTTTCATAATAATGATAATAATAAATACATATTTGTGTATACATACGTATGTATGTATGTAGTATGTACGATATGTACAGATTCCTTCGAAAATTATTTAAGTGGATTTAATACGAAAATGAAATTGAAATAATTCTTTATAGTTACAACCCCGATCGCTTTATTGTTTCTAATCGATGTAATTCGACTTACTATGATATTGAACTTTAGCATTCACTTTTATAATTTTAGTAATTTCCTTAAAAATTGTATTAAAAGAAAGCTTTTTTGTAGGTTAAGAAATAATTTGATGTAAATTTTGTGACCTATCCATTTAAACACCGTTTTTTGGCTGGTGTAATTGAAAATATCAATTCCTGAATTTACTTATTTTAATATAAAAAAAAAACAAATAAAATTTCTACACTGTTATTTTTCCCCGAGATCCATATCTTTAATTAGCACTATCTGTGCAAAAAAAAATTTCCACACTTTTCATATGCAAATTATTGCAAAAATTCCAAGAACTTTTAAATTTTTTCAAAAATCAATTACACCTTTTATAATCACCCCCACCGAGTTCTATGCTATTTGTTACCAATAATTTTGAGTTTAAAATAGCAAGAAATTACACAATACCATTCATATGTTTATATGTATAGTGGCGTACTGGAAGCGGAAGGATATCCCGCATTGCGCTTCCTATTCAAACCTGCAATTTCACATTCATTTGAAAATTATGTATGTATACGATGCAGTTTAATTAATACGAAAGGTATTTGTTAAATAATTCTTAGTAGAGCAACTACAATACTTGTCTGCCATATGTATTTGTTAGAAATTGCTCTGATACAGTAACTGAAATTGAAGAAAAAATTCACTTCGTCCTCATTGACCAATATGCAGCATTTGTTTTGTCCTAAAAGTTGTAATGCGATTTACAAGGGGCACAAACATTTGCCGCTTGTCTTTCTTTCTATTATTGACCATTATATAATACGACTATTGATAATGAGCAATTGACACTGAAAGATAACACAAATAAAATTGTTCATGCTTCTTGTTAATGTGCACTTTGTTGTTGCATATGTACATATCCATATATATTAACATATCTATGAAGCCACTGCCAAATGTAAATAAATGATACCGGAAATCTACTGGCTGAGTTGCCGCAGTAGGTGTTCGTGGTGTGCAGTTGTTGCTGATATTTGTGGCAAGTACTAATTTCGGTGTAGTATTCTTGATGCGTAAAGAAAGGAAATCGGCAAATCCTTACATCAAAGCAAATAACGTAAATCTATTTAAATCTATAGATATACAGCTCTTGTATGTGCACTTGACAAATTAACAAAATATTAATAATTTATCAAGATTTTTATCAAGCAAGAAGCTCTTTGTTATTCTGTGGCAACCTTGATAAAACGTAAAGCTTCAGTGTGCAGGGCTTTTCCCCACATGAGTGGTGAACAATATAATGAAGCAGAAACAGCTGATTTCTGTTAGTTTATAATATTTACGAAATGGATTCTTCTACATCGTAAGTGTTTCACATATTATTAATTAATTTGTAAAATAATATGTAACTTATTATTAAATTTAATTAATAGGAAGTCTAAACACGACCGAGCTACCCACGAGCAACTTGAGGTGTACGTTGCATTTTGCCATGCACACCCAGAAATTAGCATTGGAAAAAAATCGCCAAAGTCGCCTCAGCAAATGCAAGATTTGTGGAAGCAGCTGACAGAGGAGTTGAATTCATGCAGAGGACCAACACGTACCGTAGCAAAATGGAAAGAGGTAACTTGCTTCATATTTGTTATATTTTTTATATGTGATGCAACGTTTCTATATGTAGACGTTGGGTGTGTGGAAGAGTCAACTGCGCAAGCGGGCAAGACGGTTGAAAATGAGCCAGAGGCTGACTGGAGGAAAACCAAGCTGCAAGCCGATGAGCGCCTTTGACGAAAAGGCTTTAGCCACGTTTGCTTCGGCAGCTGTTGATGGGGTTAAGGGCATTCAGAACCTTGGGTTGTCGCACTCGCATGGGCCCTTGTCAGTTGAGTGCCCAATATCACCAACTGAAAGAGCTTCTTCTTTGGATAGCACTCAGCCCTCAGACTGTATAATACCTCGAAACCTAGTTGAACCGCTTAGCCCAGATATGTCACCAAATCCTGTGTCATCTGCATCTTCATCGCTGAGCTTGGAAAATGAGGTGCGTTTTCTATTGTTACAACATATACAGCCGTGCTCTCAGTTTCACATTCACAAATTTCCCTTTGGATTCGGTTTGAAATCACCAGAAGCACGGCTGATAGTCAATGAAAAAAGGTTGATTTTTGGCAATTTTTTTTGTTGATGGTGTTGCTCATTTTCTCCATACAAAAGTTTTTTCTAATTCGTTGTTATATGGGAAATTCAATTTTAGTACAACAAAATGAAAGTATATATTGTATGTACATATGTATGTATGTATGTATGAATTTGTTTGGTAGCATTTGCTTCCATATAACAAAAAAGCAAAATATTTTATATGGAAGACCGTCGCAACACCATTGACAAAAAAATTCTAATAAATTAACGGTAATTCTTAGCCACTTGAAACTTTCATATTGCCATACTAAAATGGAATGGCTATAAAACTACATACTCAAAAAAAGTCTAATACTTCTGAGAAAAAAGTTCAAAATCTTTATACAAATATGTTGCTTTATGTTAAAGAATGAACTGAATTTTAATTGAAAATTTTAAAAAATAAATAAATGACAAACTATGTAATTTTCAATTTGGTTGCTAATGATACGCACAATACTGTATATTTTTGTGCATTTTAGAATAACTTTTTATTCTATTTCAGGATGCTGGCGCATCGCGGCTATCATGCGGTGATCAGTCCAAACTAATCCGCACGTTGATTGAAAATATTGCTAAGAGGAATTCTGAGGAGGAAATGCAACGCATAGAGAACGAAAGGCGTCAAGAGCACCGGGAGATGATACAGGCAATCAAAGGCCTAACAAATACAGTAGCAGAACTTGTGAATGTTCTGAACCAGAACAGATCACAATAAAAATATAAAAACAACATTTTTGTTACTTTTTTCTTTACATACATATTTCAAGGGGGTCCAGATATTTACTTAAATCGTTTATAGTAGAATCTTAAAAACAATTATAATTGTTTTCTTCTTTTTCTTGTCCGGCAGGGTGAATTGTTGATATTGGAGACAAACCGGTTTCGGCGTTGTGCCATCTTCAGTGTCAATTTTCGTTCTTTTTAATTTATGTCTGTTGCTCCTTATTTATTTAGTTTTTTTTTGGTCAATCAGGTATTGGTGCATAAACGTAAAAGATGGTCATATTTTTACACCAAGGTATAAATTTATAAGTAAATTTCTTCGGTTATGAGTGCGTGCAGATATATTTTTATGACGCTTGTAAGAAGGAAATACCGTTAACACAGATATGTATGCCAGAGAACAAAATACATACATAAATATTATTTTTGCAAAGGAGACAAACGCGAGAAATCAATTAAAATATGAAATTACAAATTTTTGCTTTTAAAATGTTATTAAAAAAGTTTGAAAAGTTTAACTTAAATACTTTAAATTATTACATGATCCATATTTGAAAGTAAAAAAGGAGCATGAGCAAATTTGCGAATTTGCATTGACTAACCCAATACAAGTTAAATAAACACAATCTCTTGGTAATTTTTTTCAGTACCTTAAAAGTACCAATTAGGTTCATAACTCCAAAATATATATATGAGATAACAATTGCCTTTAATTAAAACTTGTCTATATTTACTTATAACACACATGCGTAATGCCTTCGGTACCTGCAACATTTCTCACATTCAATTTTAGCAGATCAATGCAAGTTTACAGAAATTTAACGAAAATCTTTTGCTAAATCTCTGTCCCATAACATTCTGGATTCCCTAACGTGCGCGGTTCAGAAATTTATTTTTCCAGAACATATCGAGCCCTGTGCGCAAAAAAGATGTAAGCGCCAAAAACAGAATTTTAAAGGAGAACGTTTCTTTTAATTTCCTTTGCTTTCAGATCATGTATTACCATAAAATTTAATATATAACTATTGATAAGTCCAGCCTATGTAATGCAATTAATTCCAGTTTCATATCTGCTACATAACGGTAATTTTTAGTGCTTACATCTTTTATGCCCTCACAGTATGAATCTACATCTAATATTGTGGCGGTTACGTCAAAATTTTCTTTTATTTTTCCTTTTTTTTTTATTAATACTCGCATAAGTAACAATTAAGTATTTAAGATTGAATTGGTTTTCACAAAAATATTAAATAAAAATATACTAAAAAAGAAGAAATTAAATTCAATACATTTAATGCTCCCACAAATTCTTTAATGATTGCACTAAAACATATAAACCAAACCTGTTAAGTTTTGATTACTAATCGTAATCATTAGTAATCTGATTACTTTGTATTTGAGAGTGAAATAATTGATTACATTACGATTATCTTGGTCCCAACTAGATTACGTAATAATTACGATTACAAATAATCAAAAAATAATCATGATTACTCAAGATTACTAAAAAGAATCAAAAATAATCAAAATAAATAATTGATTCTTTTCAGCGATTCTTTTTGATTCTTTTTGATTCTTTTCAATCCAAAACCACAAACAACTTTTCTCTTTTTGCTTTTTTTAATTTTTAATAAATTTTTTTACGTAAGCGTACCAACAAGTTAACAACCGTTCTTGAATTCTAACACTACTCGCTTCAGCATTGTTGGTTTTCATAAAGGTGTAAATATCAGCTACGCTCATTGAAGCTTATTCTGATGATCAGAACTGGGAACTTTCGCGATGGGGCTGATTATATTGAATGGCTGAATTGCTATTAATAATAGCAAAAATATCATAATTTATAATATAATATTTATAATAATATAATATATGTATATACATATGTTTATACTTACATATAAATGCATATATCTTAGAATCTGAGACTCAGATAATACAAAAAACCATTTAAAAAATTTTAATAAAAAAATGTCTTAAAATTTAAAGAGAAAAGTTGTTTGGTATTTTGGATTGAAAATAATCAAAAAGAATCAAAAATAATCAAAAAGAATCCTGAATATAATCAATTATTTATTTTGATTCTTTTTGATTATTTTTGATTCTTTTTAGTAATCTAGAGTAATCCTGATTATTTTTTGATTATTTGTAATCGTAATCATTACGAAATCCCAATATTTGAAAGGCACAATTAAATAATAATTACAATTTTTTTTTGAAAATAATCTAACCGATTACTAATCGTAATCATAATCAGCTATGATATAAACCAATTAACAGATGTTCTTCAAAATTATTATTGAAATTTTTATTAAACGTCGTCGTATTCTTGATCTGTCTCGGGAAGACAATCTTTAACTGACTTATCGTATTGTAAATTTAAAAACTCGTTGTGAAACTTTTGAGGTATTGTATTTTTATCGCAAAGTTTTTTAAATCTGTATATTTTCTGGATGCAATGTTTAATTGATTTGTATACAAAGAAAGCGGTCCAATTGTTATTATAGCTGTGTTGCGTCTAGACCGTGCAATCGAGTTCATATAATATTCCCTAATTTCGGAATGGTCAAAGTATACATATGTATTTAAGTTTAATAATTTTGTTATTTTTTTCAAATGATGCTGAGCGTAAAGTAGGAAACGATATTTAAATCGTATTGGGAAATAGTGCTTAGGAGTATATTTTCCAATTTTGAAATCCAAATGGTTCATTATTAAACATTCATATCTGACTGGATTAATTCTCGCGTTAGATATCATAGTATACCATTCACTTGGGGCCCAAATTGTTCTATCTCGGACAAATGATTCAATAGTACTATGAATGGAATCAACGGGCATCATAGTATGCCCAGGTAATAAATACGCAATTCTAATATTTTTAATAAAATTTAAATTTTCAAGAAAATATAATAATGTAGCCAGCATAGCTCGGTTGCGATTTTGACCAGCACAACTGTCACAGTAAAGACTGATTGAAGCGTGTGTCCTTTTTCATCCACAAGGTTTAAATATTGAAGTATTATAGTGGAAATTTCGTTACAACCACGTTTGCCGTCAGTCTCTCCCCACAAAAAGCAGTAACCATTCAGCGTGCCAGTTTCATACATATATACTTTCGTTATAATAAGCATATTTTCGGGAATAAAATAAAGCAACACTTTTTCCATGATTTGTATTTAAAACTTTTTGAAGGTCGAAGCTTGCACACAGAAATTCCGAACTTGCATTAATCCGTTTCTGTTCCTCCAAAAATATTTCTTTAGACTTATATTTGTCTCTAATGTGATATTTATTGCTAACCGATCTGACACATGTCTCTTCTTCATTGTCTTTTGCTGTGTCTACAGATACGGATGCCATACATTCCGTGTCAGTATCGCTATCACTGTATGGAACAAGGACCCTTTTATTTGTAAACTAAAAAAAAGTTCTTTATAACATCTAAAATAATATTGTACTAAACTTATTATAAATATAAAAGAACACAATTACCTCCGGTTGACACGACGTCATTTTAAAAAATTAAAAAAAATCTAATATATTATAATTTAGTCACTTGATTTCATTAATTTGAAAAAGAAAAAAGACGTAAGCGACACTACGTGCTCACTAAAAATGTAAACTAGTTCTTACATCAAAATTGTTTTTGTTCTAAATTCGTAACGGTACATTTTACAACTATGAAATTGTGAGAGATGATGCGTGTGATAATAAATAATCGATTTTCATAAAAAACCCAAAATCGAAAATAATGGCGCTTACGTCTTTTTTGCGCGCAGGGCTCGATATCGTATACGAAAAGCACATTCTCATTATTATACGTTCTCTGTCAAAACGCTCTCTAAAGTTGCAGATATTTTACCGCTAGGTGGCGGGTAATACTTTTTCTCAGTTTCCCCACAGTAGACTGTTGGTTCCGGTGCAAGAGAAACAACAGCAGGCAGCATGGAAATTTAATAAAAACACATAACCTTTTTTAATCTATCTATTTTATAAATTTTTTATTTATAGAAAGTTTAAAACATTAAGAAATTTAACATCAACTCCGTTGAGACAAATGTTATTTACTCTTATTTGTTTCGTTAACCTTTAAATATTTTATTTTTATTTTGAAATAAGAAAATGAATAGATTCTCATAAGTAAAATAAGGAAATGAATACGAATATTTTTTTATTTAGCTAAATGAAAATAAATTTTGTATCGATTTCCGAAATATTTAATGCAATTTTTAATGTTAATGCAGAAGTTATTAGAATTACCTCCGAAAGTTTATCCATTATATAAAGTCATTTAGAAAAAAAATCTTCATTATGATTTTTATTTCACCGAAAATGATTTGGTTTCAGTAAAACTTAATGTTCATATTTGTAAAAACTCAAAAACAAACCTTGGTAGCTTGTTTTTTAACATAATATGTTAAATTTTTTCTAAACTTCCAAAATATATTTAAACAAAACCATGAACAAAACTATTAAAAACACATCACTTTCCGCCAACTTTTTTTGCTTGTTTTTACATAGTTTACGATTAGAAAACAAAAATGTTTTACTTTGTAAAAATCAGCACAAACCAACTAAATCGAGCGTCCGCCGGAAATTTTTTTCATTTTCCAGATGCAACTCTGTGTTAGTCACCCTCTTTGTGCACACAAGCGTCAATTGGATTGGAGATTGGAGCCAAGTCAATTCAGTCATATTTTGAAAGTCGTCGCGAATGTTTGTTTTCCACAGTAGCTATTTTTTCGGGAGTGACGCGTTAGGAAGCGGATAAATCGTTGAAAAGGTAAGAGAACGTGTTGAAAAAGCAAGGGGAGCCTACAACAACCACAAACGCGTTGCTTTGCCGGCCGCTTCCCGCAATCGCTTTTGTTTTCTCCTGCTAGTTTTTATCTGTGGAGTTGAAGACGCTTACAAAGCAGTCTGCAAAAAGTAAATAAATGGATTTTTTTTACTTCCAACTGGCATTGAGCGTACTCGTGTATTTCGTATGATACATGTACATTTATTTTTAACGGCTGCCGTCAGCATCAACGTGTTTTTACTTAAGAAATGATTTAATACTGTAATTGAAAATTGGTGGAATGACCGGCCGGCGGCCGGTTGGACTAAATGGTAAGTGTGAGTGTACATGATAGCAGCGGCGGAGACGGCAGCGGTGTCGTTGGTGGCGGTTTGCTTTGTTCTCGGCGTGTTTACGCTATCGACGCTGGCGTCGGCATCAGCGTCGTTGACATCAATTAATTGCAAAAGTAGCCAAGTAGAAACACTGTAGTGTGAAAGAAACAAAGCGAAAGCAATAAAAATAAAGTCAACGTCCAAAAATAAATGAGTTAATTGTTATTTTGTGGTTGCATACTTTTTTAACTTCTTTTTATTTTGTTGTTACAACCACTTAGTATACGCTTTTTTATGTGCTCTTGTTTTGTTTATAGCTTTCAACTTGTTGGCCGTCAGCGAAGCAAGCAGCTAATAAAATTGCCTATAACACCACACGTTGGAGCTGAAGCTAACGAGCGGTACAGTATCAACACACAAAGCCAAGCGGATTTGGAGGGAAGAGGAAATCAAACAATTTTTTTTTTTTGGAAATTTTCCACCGCTTCGCCGAGCTGCAGCTGTGTGGATTCGTAATTCTCCTTGTACACACGCACACACACACACATACCAGCATATACTCGAAAAGACGTTGTGGGAAAATCGAAAATGGTTCTGACAAACTTCGAGTGCTGGGCACATGGCGGTAGTGGTGCTGCTGTTGTAGGCAACGATGGATTGCCAGTCGATGCGCGTCACGTGGATATGTTCAATCCGCGTATGGTACAGCAGCGGCTGAGCACGGCAATGGGAGCATCGCCCGTGTCGCACATTTCCTCCAACGGCTATTATGGATTTTCCTATGTGAATGCAGCCCATGAGGCGGCTGATGGCGGTCGCAACAATGCAGCGGCAGCAGCACACAACACGAACAATTTGAATATAAATAACAGTAACACCAACAACAACAACAACAGCATATGTGTGCCAAATGCAAATGATGTCAATGGCATCCCGATGATGCACAACAGCATGGACGTCGGCGTCGGAGCCGTTGGCGGCGCAGCTGCCACATTTGACAACACTTTTAGTGCGCCACAACGCTGCAAGAAACGCTTCTTTGTTAGCGATGATGACTACGCCAACTGCGCGTTGCTCAACGATGTGGGTGCCGTGGTCGCCGCAGCTGGTCTCGATGTGTGCGCCGCGAAGCGTTGCCGCTTTGACGATGACAACTCTGCCGCGCAGTATTGTAATGGTAATTTCATTCAACTTATTCTTATTATTTTCTTTTTTTTTGCTGTTTTGTATTTGTACATTTTTTTGTTTGAGTTTGTTTTTATTTTGTATTTTGCGTGCCGTGAATTGATGTTATTTTTGTTGCCTTTTTATTTGACTATCGTGATGTGTGTTTCGTATTAGCGTTCCATACGTTTAATATCTGGTGGGGTATTTTGTATGTTGTTGTTGGTGTTCGTGAGTTGGATGAAATGTTTATTTTAGTAATTAATTTGGAGGTCAAGTGAGAATAGTGCATTTATTCGTTTACATACATGTGAAGGTACATACATACATACATACATATGTATGTAGGTACATAGATATGAATTTGTGTATGATGGTGCTGTACTTAATAAGATTTCCATGCCGTACAAAAACAAATCCGGTTAAAAATGTTATTCGTCATTTTTGGTATGACAAAAGAGCTTCAACGATCAACAAATATTTGAAACTGCATCCACTTAAAACTTTTATTAAGTATTGAGAATGTTTGAAAATTTTAAAGGGAATTTGTCGAGTTTTGTTTAAAATTTGAAAGCGAGATTCATGCAATTTTTGTCGAATTTTAAACTACGTATGAATGTACATATCTACATATGTATTTCCATAAGCTTTTAACTGGCTAACAAATATGTAATATATACTAACAATATTTTCACTGTACCTACCAAGCTGCATCTAAAAAAAATTCTTACACTTCCGAAAAAATGTGTTGATTTTTTTTTAACTTTCCAAATCCAAATTTAAGAATTTGTGTGGTTTTTAAAGGAAAATGCTATTGCTAGAGTCTGTAGTCAGTTTAGCGGAAAAAATGGTGATTTCTACATTTCCGACAATAAAAAAGTTTGTTATTAAAATTAAATTTATTGTATAGAATTTAAGTGATTTTGTTGCTTGAGTAAATGCATATTTAAATGTGTGCCTATGATGACTTATCAAGAATTTAACAACAAAAACAATGTTTCAGTAGATAAGGGAGGCACGACACGACACTTTGTTGAAAAAGATAAGATTATTATATGAAGATTGATAATGCATTTGTTGCCGTTTTTATTTTACTTTTCATAAAAGAGAGAATCTTTAGATGATTATGTGGGACTTAGATATGGACGAATTATATTTAACGTCATCGATCTATTACCAACATGTAGGTACGGTATTCAAATAAAAACTTGTTTCGCAAAGAACCATAACGAAGTTTAATGAGAGACATTTTTAATTTATTGCAAATTTGTATTGCTCTTACGGCCACCGAAAAAAATAAGGTTTTAAAAAATTATTTTATCCTATTTTTTTCTTTTTCAAAATCCTTTCAGTATCCAAATTTAAACTTCCTTCCATAATTTTTTTTCTGACAATTAAAAAGCGTTGTGAATCTTCGACCCCTAAATTGTTGTACCAGGTTCACTTATTGGTAAAATCACCCGCTCACGTCCTACGTTCACCTTATCACTATTGACTGGTTGTCACATTTCAATTGACAAAGCGCATGCAATTTCCCGATCTTCTCTCTAGCGCACAAATTAGATAAATTTTGTATGCAGCTACATACATACATATCTACATATGTATTTCAATTCTAAATTTGACTGCAACTGTTTGTATGGACGTATGTATATCTGTACATATGTACATGTCCACATACATATGTATGTATGTATGTATCAATGCACGTATGCGTTTTTCTCGCTCAATCGGTCACTCATTAATTAAACATGTGCTGCACATTCTTGCTACGACCGGTATTTAGTGAGCAAACGTTCGCTGCTGTACGTCGACGTCGCTGTCCACGCTACTGAAAGCTGCGGCAGAGAGGTTTCTCGTAAACAAATGTAGATAATTTCCATTTGCAAAAAAAAAAGCTGTTCAACAACTATCGTCGTTTTTTTGCATGTATGTTTTTGCTTTTAAAACACTTTTATTTTTATACATTTAGGTCATGCAGCTCGCGCTCGCGTTGTTCAGATCAGTGAGTCAACTTAACAGTGTTGAGTAGAAAAGGCTGCGTTTATACTTTACTTTAACAAGGATAATTATATTATATTTAAATTATACCATTTAAATTAACAAAAATTTCATACATATATTCATATGTACATATGTATGTATGTATGTAAATATACATATGTACTATGAACATCAGTTGTATTCGTTTTTGGCTTAAATGTTTTCTCATCTCCTTTTGTATTATTTTCAGATTTCTTCTCACTCCCCTCAACTCAAATTGGCACCCAGTCTTGTCTTATGGACACTGAGGATACACACCAACAGCAGCAACAACATCTGCTACCACAGGTAGATGTCAATATGAGCGCAGTCAATATCACCAATCAAACTAGCAATACAACAAGTAATATACACTTTATCACACAACAACAACAACAGCACGCTCAGCAACAGCAACCACAGCAACAGCAAGTAATAAACGCTGCACAAGCACCTCCAGTAGTTGTTTATCAGCCCCAACATAATTACCAAGGTCACTTGCATCGCGCCAATCGGGATGTTAGTCGTTGCCTGTTATCGCACATGATTTAAATTTAAAGAGCAAAAGTAAAAAAGCTATATTTTTAAAGCGAAAACGAATTGTAGAAGCTCTAAGCTAAGGCAAGAAAAAAGCCATATGAAAGAATATAACAAAAACTCTCATTAATTTAGGTTCTTACGTTATTTTTTTCGAATACGTACTAAATAGCATTTTTTTTATGCATAACGAATTATTTTTATACAAACATGGTATATACATACATATACATATGTATGTACATACATAAATATGGACGCTTCAAATATATTAACATACATTTATGTATACATACTTACATAGTATACATACATATGCAATATAAAAGCAATTAAAGTAACTTTGTACCTTCGCTTAGTATAAATGTATTACAACTAATTTAACTATATTATTATTTTAAAAAATATTAAAATTTTTTGAAGGCAGAAAACACCATGTCACCTCAAATGCAGTAAATACACAACTAACTACATAAATATAGTATTTACATATTGCTCATTTATTAAAAAGCTATAATAACTCAAAAAACCCACAACGAGAAAAACGGTTTTACATATGTATGTACATACATACATACGGACAGCAGTACATATGCATTTTGTTAAGGTATAGCTATGAAATTTTAAACCATTTGCACATAGTATATACATATGTATGTACATACATTTTAGAATTTGTTTATATGAATTATTGTACTTAATTTTAATGGAGTCAAATGACTTGTGAAATTAAAACGTTTGCAGACACAACATATTTTTGCATAATTTTGCCGAATACATATAAATATACATATGTATATTTTAAAGTTTCACAGTCAATTACTTAAAATGAAAAATGTATTTCGTTAAATAACATTTGTATTTGTTTGTATGGATGTATGTATGTAAGTATAAAGAAGCAATATTATACATATACATATATGTACATAAGTACAAACATATGAAGAACATACACAACTAAGCTGCGAAAGTTTGATGATTTATAAATATAGAGCAATTTTTATAACCAAAACTTAGCCAAATACATAATTTATTTTCACTCAAAAAATATACTAGTTACATGTACGACATACATACATATGTGTGTATGTATGAGTAATTTTAATATTGGAAAATGTACAAAACCGTTAATAAAACATACATATGTATGTATGTAATATGAAAATTATTAATAATTGATTTCAAAACAGCTGAACTATTGATTAAAACTCTTCATATGTAGATATTTTACACAAAAGCAGGTCGATGACGGCTGCAACTGACTAACATAACGATTGGCAGGCATTTTCTATTGGATTTGTCATCTAAAATGCATAGCAGAATTGCTTGTGATTGATTCAAAGTTGATTTATGTACATAGTACACATCTACATACTACGGGTATATACATATGTATGTAAATACGTCAACACAAAAGGTGTGAATTAATGACTAGTCACAGAAAAGTGGCTATCGGCAGATACTTTTTCTTGCCTTTCAGTCGATTGTACGTATGTATGTATGTACATACATATATTGAGGCTAGATAGTTTGAGTTTGCGAGGGGCAATGTGCTTAGTAAAGAAGTTAATCAATATATTTATGTACATGGATATGTATGTATGAAGTAGTAAACTGTAACTGTACAGTACGAAATGTGTTTATGAGAGACAGTGGCGTAGCTACAATTTCGGCCGCCCAGGGCCAAGCATATACGGGCTTTGAGAAAATCGATAGTAAATTTACATGGCCTCTCATGGAAAGCCATAAAAACTCCTATTTGCCCTATATCTCGTACACTTTTGACATGATTTGCTCAAGTTTTCTACCTAAAGTTAAAATTTCTATTGTCCCGTTTTTCATACTTTTATAAACTACTCGTATTTCAATAATTTTTTAAACTTAGCTTCAACATTGAATTACAATGATATAATATGTATGTCATTTTGCAGCGATCAAAGCTAGAAACGTGCACCTTTAAGTTATATTACTATTTTGAAGAATGATGTAGAGTTTGCCAAATTCAAAGACTAAAGAGTATTCGAATTAAATTCATATTTTTCGTTGTTATTCAGATTATGACAATGTGAGGGTACAAATCTTTTTGTTCTATAATAAATTTTGTAAAAAAAAAAATTTTAAGTATTTTTTCTAAATTTCAAAGAATAGCGGAGATCATTTTGCCGCCCCTTCGCCCCCATAGCTACGCCACTGATGAGAGAGATACATGATGGGCAAGTCACGAGTTAACTAAATTTATATGTAGTTATTTTACATAATTCTTTCAATTAAATTACTTATTACATATGCATATGCAGTTCTAGAATCTCTCTTAGCCTTTCTTAATTTGTTTTTAATCTCTATGCTAGGCGTCTAAATAAAAAGTGAAAATTGGGGGACAAATTTGATGACGTAGAAATCCATTAATCAAAGTTATGCTAGCCCTTGTAAATAAATAGGGTGAAATTTTAGTTTTGCGTTATTTTGTATGTTTATTTTAAAAAGCGGCATTCTTTAACATTTGTCTTTGACGTACGTTTTTGAAAACAAATTTTGTGTTTAAAGAAAGCCGAAGTTTTCATTAGAACTTGTACTTGAATAGTTTTATTTTAAAAGTACATTCTCAATATATGCCAGTTATTGCAAGCGGATTCCATCTGGTGTACATATGCAACAGTTGTTGTGTAAGTGCACTCCTTGAAATTGTTCATTATTTTCATAGAAAATACTGCATTTTTCCACAGTTTTAACTTGCGAGTGTCTGCTTGACACTAAAAACGAGAGCTCAAAACGATTACAACTCAATCGATTTTGGTTCTTATTTGACTTGAAAGAATCTCAGTAATTATTCAGATGAAATTTAAATCAGAAATTATATTGTTAGTCGATGTAAATTTAATGTACTAGCCTTCTTCTAAAATTGGTCATCACTTGCTGCTGTTGTTATTGTGGTTGTTTTGTTGTCATGCTGTGCATGTATGTATGTATGAAATGTAAATCATTTACTACAAATCAAAATTCCATCGTATTGCATATACATTGTACATACACACATATGTATGTATGTATATATTTATAAACCCACTTCTCTTCATTTTCAACACATTTATAATTTTCTGGTTTTCCTCATGCAATTCTTTTTTTTTTTCACTCTTATTACAGCTAAAAGACGACGGCAAGCCATAGATTACGATGCCAGCTATGACAACAGCTTCTCTAACATTTACCAAAATAATAATATTAATACAGCTAACAAAAACAACAACAACAATAACGAATTCCTTAACAAAAACCAAGAAATCAAACATTTGGCCAGCGATGCTGGAATGTACAATTCTTTGGTTTGTGGGAAAAGAGAGAGTGGTATTGGCAGATTTGAAAATACTAGCAAAATTGCTGAAGACAATGCTAGTACATATCAAATGAATGATACAAAATTTCCTGCATTTACTCTTGACCAGAAAGCAGCTGCTCTAGGTAACACCTTGGAAGATAACAGAGAAGATACCTTCAGCATAGCAGCATTGTATGATAAAATCCATGGCGGCGCTTTCTACCAATTTACAGCAGCCAATGCTGGTAGTCAGCCGTATGTGGAGGATATTTGAAAGGATAGCAAAAACTCAACTCTCAACTCAAATACCCAACTCTTAGGAGCAACTATGCAAGCAAAACAAAAATTTATAATTTATGCTTGCAACTGATTCCTAAAATACTACAAAAATCGCATCAAATCGAATAACCATTGAGAATACTTGAAACGCTAATTCCTAAAAGATCATAACTCGAAATAAATTTTTGCGTAAATTTGCGCTTATCTGGCATGTATGCAAATACGAGTGCTTTATTAGAAGTTTTCAGTGCTGAAAACATGATTGAACTGATTGTAAATTTTTGAATTATGATACTTAGGAGATGGGCGTGATTTTAATGGACATGCACTAACATACTTGCAGTTGTACATGTGTGAGTGTGTGGCGTGAAAATATGATGATGCAGTGCATTTCGTACTAAATTGTTATTTGAACAAATATTTAGTAAATGTGAACACATTCGTAAATACACACATGACTAGAGTAATAGAGTATCGCGTTTTTTCAAACAAAAATAAACTTCAAATGATGATAACTCACTAAACATAATTTTCGGAGTTGTATGGAAGAAAATTGTACATGTGAAACAAAATATTAATTTTACACCTATTGTATGACAAAACACACCGCCTGTGAACTCCCTTATAAACATACACACATATAAAAAAACATACATACAAACATATGTATAATCCTTACCCCACCAATGTGCGGACACACGATTTATGAACTCGCAAAATATCATATCACAAAAGCGTAAAAAAATATATTACACTTTCGAAAAATGTTCTACATACATATGTATGTACATTCAAAAAAAAAACAAAAAAAAATTAACTAATCAACACTTAATAAACAATGGTGCCCAAACTTAACACAAATAATCATATTTATAGAATGTATACTATTTAATGTAATTTATTTAATTGAAATTTGCGTTAAATTTAAACGAATACTTTTGAAATTATGGATTTAAGATATGAAAAATAAGTTCTGAGAACATTGAAAATCAATTGGAAGCCTCATGTTTAAATAGAAGCGAAAGAACTTCACTTTTAAGTGAATGTGTATATAATGAAGTATGTATGTATGTACGAGAATATTTACGTAATGTTAAAAAATAATGAAATGTATTTAAACGCATATAGAATCAATAAAAGAAATGTATGTTTGAACGTATTGTTTGTTATTTCTACACTCATGGTGGGTTTACGCACGTATGTTACATGAACTATGAACAACCTATACTTTCTTCTTTTAAAAATCTTATATAGGTTGTATATAATTTTCACCAACTTCAGAACGAAAAAATAAACTCAAACCCAACGCCGAAAACGTGCTGCATACAAGCAATATCGAAAAGCAAAGCAGTGCGGTCTTAAGGCCGCTGCGAAGTTATCTGTGTAGAAGTTTTTGCTAGGAGTATAGAGATGTTTCTGAAACGTGTTTCCGTCATTCCCTGAAAAATTGGAGAACGAAAAACGACATCTCAGCAACAACAAAATTACTAAAAACTTATATTTGTTTTTTTATATTTGAATCATATTATAAATTATTTAGAGCTTAGCTCGAAATAGTATAATTATTATTATATCATTATTCCTGTTCGATTGCGCCGCCGCCACAAGCGACGGCACCTATACTCTTGCTGACCGCTGAACCCATTCTTGCATATACATCGCTTTTCACATACACATTTTTTCTTGAGGCAGCCCACCCGTATGGTAGCGTCACCTATTTACTTACTTCATTGGCAAAATAAACACTTCGAAAGTATACACAGTGAACTACATTTTCATCAACAAACCACTTTATTTAAAGCTGTATTTTCTTAAAGTTTCATAATTTCACAAAAGCTGCGGAAACTTGTGCTGAACTGTTCAATTGCTGTCGGAAACTGAGTGCCGAGTTGAACTTTTTAGGTATACCTAATCGAGTTTCCCTCTAATATTATTGCTTATGTTTAGCAGCGGCACCTGTTGCCCGTGTTTAATGCTATGTTATTTCTTAGAAGAAACTCTGTAGTAAAAGCTTTTGTGATAAATTCATACGAGATAACATTTCGTGTACAGCAGAGGTATTCATTAAGCTTTGCACGAAACAATGGACTTTTTATGCTGCATTTTTAATTCGTTGAGTGTAAAATTTTATTAAAACATCTATTATAAATTATACTATGTTAGCAAATACAAATACCTTCAATGTTTTTAAAAAACTGTTTACAGCTAGCTATGGGAAAGTGTCAATTAACTGTGGAGCAATAATTGTTGGCTTAACATATACGACAATCAGTTACTGCTGGTTTTTTTTAATGTTTTTTTAAAGCGTTTTATAAACTTTGTAATTGTATCATGTGGCTCGCTCTCTGAATACCACTAAAATTACACTGGCCTACAAAAAGAAATTTTGGTTTGGTGCAGCTTTGTCCGTATCTGTAGTCGATTGGATAGGTAGTATCAGATAACTTATAAGTTCTCTGGTAGTATAAACTGTATTGCTGCTACTAGATGTCAGCTGACAGCTCTGGTTTTCCTAGAATTCTTATATAAAATTTTTCCGGTTTTATTAAAAATCAGTCATCTGATTATCACTTTTATGACATTAAAAGTAAAAAACGAGAGCTGATATGAAAAATGTGACTTATATTTTCGTATCAGCTCACAAAATATACCTAAAATCAGGTCTAAAATCTTAGGCACCAAAATGAGTGTAGGCCAGTGTTATAAATGGAAAAAAGTATAAGTTGAAGTTCGCGATGGTGGTATCTATTGGTGAAGCTTAACTGCATTTTCAAAAAAAGCATTTCCTACCGACAATGAATAATTTCAAACTTTCAAACTTTTTTCTTGAAGCGATTCTGTACAAAGTCATTTCGGAAAGGGTTGATAAGCGTGTGGAGGGGAAGAAGTTGAGATGTTCACTTAGTTACATACATATATCAGAGAACTTATATAACTTCTTATAAGTTCTCTGCTCCTAGCCCTCGTCTGCCTGTTATTTTGACCTACCTGTATTATTTGTTTGTTGATACATACATACATATGTAAGTATGATGATGAGCACTTTATTGCTTGTTCATATTTATTGCTGTGGACATATGCGTTCTAGAGCTGCAAAAACATCGGAGCACTATCGTTAGTTTTTTGAGGATATTTTATCTCTAGAAATTGTATCCGTTGCTGATTTGTGGAAAAGACGACTTTGAGGTAAGCAAGATTTATAAAATCGTCAAATGTGGACAAAATCATTTTTATGAGTAAAAATTATTGGTTAATGAACGAATAATTGTTTAAGAAAGTTGTTTCTCACCAAAATTAATTTGGCTGTCCGACCACTAATATTAAAAACTAAGACTAAAAAACTGAAATGTACCTTGCTTTATTGCAAGTATTTAATTTATTTAACAAGATATTTATAACACAAATGATTTGTGTGGTTTCTAAATGAACATTTTCATATTAGTTTTGATTTTTAATTTCATTTTAAATAATAAATGTACCTAATTGCTGTTATTGCCGTGAAGTAGTAACAATGCTTGTGTGTTTATTTTCTACCTACATACATACATATGTATGTTCATTTGGGTATCATAATTCTCATATAGTTTATAAAATTTTTTCAGTTAGTATCAGTTTGGTGCGATTTCAAAGTTACTCTGGCTTCTCTTCAGTTGTCGAATAAATCTTTCGCCTTTTACTAAAGATTTCCGTGGAGAGGAGCATTTAAATGAGTCTATAAGAATTTTTTGATAGGTTTGCGATCATTTGGTTGCAAACCACTTAATGAATATATTAGAGCTGTAAAAGTAACCGAAATTTTTTTACCCGCATGTTTTCGTTACTAAAACACTCAGCACCCGTTACTTTTGATACAATGAAAGACTGGTATGTTTCTCGAGCTGGAGAATCAACGATGTTTGCGTACATTTATAACCTCAATTATTCGAAAGAATATTACCGTTTAACATCTTAATGAAAATGCAAAATGGTTTATGGTTAGTTATGAGAAAGAAAGAACATAAACTTGTAGATAAATCGGCAGAAGTGAATGATACCGAAACATTGCCTTGCAAGGTGTAAGATGATACCGCTGCGTTGAAAAGGAGTATATTCCAAGGTTGATAAATAATCAATCAATCTTGAGTATATTCATAACTGTTTCATTCCGCACAATAATATACATATGTATGTATATGCTGCATAGTTCTGATTCGTTTATCGAATCAAATTGACATCTACATATACGGAATATGCGAGTACCGAGTTTATTTTGTGAGTAACGATTCGGTACTTCGAGTTAGCCATTGTGCTCGTTACTCGGTAACGAATACATACGGTTTGCTACAGCTCTAATTAGCACAGTATATACAGTACACAACCTTTTCGATAATTTATCGGAAAAATTCACCTCCAAAAAGGACTTGGGTTTTGTGTTAATCTTTTTAACAAAAAAAATCTTTCAACAGGGTTTTGAGCAGCAAGGGACTACACAAGTTTTATTTTATTCATTAAAAAATAAAAAAAGCGCGTATAGAACAAACTCACAGCTTGTACTACTTCATTAAAGATATTTTATATTTGTAATTGCTGAAGTGAGGACCACACACAAAGCTCGTGAACGTTAAATTCCATACAATTCAATCGAGACTTTGTTCATGCTGTATAAAGTTTGTTTTAAATTTTTTTTTTTTTTAATTGATCTTTAAATGGTGCTAAAGGTAATATGAATGTTATTTTCTTTTTTTGTGGTCAAAATTAGAATGAAAATTAATTCTTAAAAATATTAAATGCTGGAATTTTAAATGGATATTTAAAACCGGCGCTTAGATAGCAATTCAGACTTACTCGCACACAGGTTGAGTTCAACATTAAGTGTAATATATTCATTCATTTATTTGTTTAAAAATATTTATTTAATTGTTCTGATTAAATTTTTCAACCGGAAAAGAATGTAAACACATTTTCAAAGGAAAATGATCCCTGACAAATCACTTTTGATCCCCAGTATATATGTATATCCCGTAAGTATTTACATATATACTTTGCAGGCTGCGTGGTTCGGAAAATATATAGACAATGAAACAAGAAAATAAAATTTGTGCATGCTTAGCAATAATACTGACATTTTCATTAAAAATAAAACAAGTAAAGAGAAGGTACCGGAGTAAAAATTAGTCGCATCGACGAAAAAGAAATGCTACAATATTTATTTATTGACATATTCATGGATTTAAAAATTTCTAATTATTTTGCAATCCTTATTCTTATCCATAAATATTGCATGCTACACGGTCAAGAAATAACATGATACTTGCATCACGTCAATAAATACTGAACGTGTGACAATGCCCAATGGTAGAAAACTGCTCGCAGCATCGTGATATGTTCATACTTATGTACATATTTATATATTTATTTACGTTTCTACAAATCAATGCACTTTTAAATTTTGTATTTTTGTACATATTCAGGAATCTTCACCATGAACATTGAGCTAAACATACATAATTCGATGTTAATTCTAAGATCTTGAAGTATCAAAATTTCGTCGCAGTTGTTTTATTGGCTTTGAAATCATAAAAAGTAGCTTTATTTTTGAATATGCATCCATATGAGGCACTTAAACTATTCTAGGAATACTCTGCTTCAATTTATAGCTGTAGTTTCGCTTGCGCTACATGCCAGACATTTATTTCCTTGTAGTAAATGTAAGGAAGTTATAAGGAAATTAATATATTTATTAACAAAAATACCTACTTTTGTTTAAAAAATTTAACCGAAACGAACGAATGACATGAAGAAGAAAACTCTCCACCGAAAAGTTTACTACCCAGGGTTGCTTTTTTCTTTTTTATTGTACACGTTGGTTATACATATGTAGGAGAATTGTGGTGAGCCGTTGAATAATTATTCAAATATGCAAATAAAACGTCACAAAATAGTCGTCACATATTTCCGCTATAAAGTTTGGCTTTAAGTAATAATTGTAAAGTGTATCTTCACTGGTTAACGCAAATCTTTCACATTCCGCAAAATTTTTTATGTGATTTTTAAAGTTTATTATGAAATATCATTGCATGCAACTCTGCTTTAGTTTATTTTCATTATTCACCATGAAAACTCTTATCCCTGAGAAGAACCTCACCTCAGTTTTACTACTGTATACATATACTGTGCTAATTAGGACTTGTTTGTGGTTAAACTGATTATGTTTCTAAATGCAGTTATTAGTGGGATATATGTATGTATGTATTCAATGAATTAATTCATTCGTATTTTTATGTTTTGTTGATTTTTATTTGTTTTTTTTTTTTAACAAAGTGCCGCGCACTACATTTTCATATTGCTTTAATTCTGCTGTATTGTTACTACATACATACATATGAAGTATAACGACTTTTAAATGCTTACTTTCAATATATACATGTGTTTATTTACAAATATTAATAATTAATAAATGCATAGTTTCAAGTTTTGATTTTCTGAAAAATCAAAAAAAAATACCTAGATTTGTATGTATGTATATATGTACATATGTATCTATGTTTAAAGAAAATAACTTTCTTTCGCATCGGACATCGAATGTGAAATTCACGCTGCGTTGGCATTTTCAACGTTAATATAATTTTCCTGCACATCTTTCACCATGGCATCAACCAAATCATCCAGCTCGTACTTATGCTGCCAACCCCAATCCCTACGAGCTTCGGAGTCATCAAAAACTTGTGGCCAAGAATCGGCGATCAATTGCCGACTGTCTGGCTTATAAGTGACATGCAAATTTGGAACGTGACGACTCAATTCCGCAACCAGCTCCTCAGGTGTAAAGGACATGGCTGTGACGTTATAGACGCGTCGCTTCAAACGTTCCGATGGAGTGCACATAAATGTGTGCAAGGCACTAAAAAAATATGTAAAAAAAAATAAATTGTTTAGATGCATGTGAGAACTGAAATATTTTGAATATGTTAGGGCTATTCAGAAACTTATGCAAATAGTCTTGTATTTTTACAATTGCAAATCAATTGTATGGTTGGGCTGTTGCGTTGCCATTATGATAAGCGAATAATGGAATAATCTATTTAGTACAAATGTTAGCGCTTAGCAAAATATTAATTTAAATACATACAATTGTATGTACAAAGTTCTAATTTTTAGTGAAAAATCTTTAGATCTGAAAAGTATTAGACAATAATCTTACATAATTTTTTTTATTAATTTGTTAATATCCTGTTTTCCATTAAGTATTTTTTATCGTCAATTCTTCAATAAAATATAAATTCATATTTTGCACTCACCGGAGGCAATCATCAATACACATCATGGGTAGGCGGGTTTCAGGTCGCAAATAGCAAGTGTACTTGCCAGTACGTAAAGCTTCGTGGAATATGGCCACGGCGTAGTCTTTGAAAAGCAAAAGAAGAAGTAGAAAAAATTTATATTAATTTAAATGAATATTATTTTATCTAATTTGTACTTTTCTTTTTTATTTTGTGTTTTCATATTAATTCATTTAATTTTTGTTGATTTTTTTAATTTAAAAAACATAATTTTTTAAATTTGTTTTTTTTTTTTTTATTGTACCTTGTTTTTTAATTTTAATTTATACCTTTACTACTTAATTTTTCATGATAATTTAAAAAAAATTTTTTTTTTTATTATATGTTTCTATTTCATTTATAATTTCTTAATTATACAAATTTTATTATTTTATTTCATTGTATTTTATGCACTTTAGAATTTTTTTCGTTTTTTTTTGCCTATATGAATGACCTTTATTTAATTCTTTTCGACAAAGGGTGTCTAAAACACATTTCCCATGCTGATTGTGCGGCTTTTCACATTTCTTTTAACTCACGTTTTCTTATTCTTTACTTTATTGAACTGGGTTAAACTCATTGTGCGCTAAATTGCGTAAATGCTGGATGAATACGTATCACATACATACATACACACTCACATATAAAACGTGTATGCGTCAGTGTGTTTATGCCCTTTGTGCTGCTACTTACATATTTATTGAAAATTGCCACACAAAGAAAAAAAAAACGAAAATTGCATATTTAATAAAGTGAAAACAATCGTAAAGAAAGTTGCATTTTCTTTATTATGTTCATGAATGGGGCTTTTATTCGCATTTTTGTGGGTAATTGAATTGAATTGTTTTAGCCGAATAATGACTTTATTATTTCAAATTGCATTAAAACGTTTAGGAAAAACATTTTTTGAAAAGAGTAACATAAACATTGTGAATATATGTAAATATGCCTTTGGCAAATGTAATCGTATGCGTCTTATCTCAGTAAACACACCACTTATTAACAACTTTTAACAATTCATTCTCTAACAAAAACCATAAAAAATTAAGTTTTAAATTTGTTGAAACTTAAAAAATAAACTAATCAAGAGATGAACATATTTTTGTAGGAAATTAAAAGTTTTAATATAAAAAAGCGCAAGTTTCAAGTGCCTTAAAATTACCGGAAAATAAATCTCGAGCATATGTTTAATCGATAAATTGGGAAAGAGCGCCTATTAAATTTTTCGAAAATCAACAGAAATTTGTAGCCATTTACAATTTATTATAATATAATTAAATGGGCTATAAACTCAACAAATTTAAAATATTTTACTTGTCACGCAAGCTTATTGATTTTTCAAATTTGTGTGTATTCTAAATGCAATATTAAAAATTTAATAAGTTAGATAAATCGAAATTGAAGCATTTGGTGCGGTGCATGCGATTAAGAACTTCATAATAAGGATCATTCATATTTATTATTTTGTTTTTACTTATGATACTCACCGGTGGTACCACCGCCTGGTGGATCACTTGAAATTACTCCCGGGAAACGTAAGCATCTGAAGTCTAAGCCAAATTTGTGGAAATAATATTCACCCATCAGCTCGGCATGCACCTTAGACACACCGTACATGGTGCGGGGACGTTGAATCTATGAAAAAGTGTATGAAAGGAAACGGAAATTGAAATGTTGTTACCGAAGCGCTCATCATATTTCAAATACGCAAACATAGATTAAATAAATTAAATATGTAATGATTATGAAGTAAATGCGTTTTCTTAGTAAAAATATAACAAAAAAATCAGAGACATTTTACGGTTAGTACATTGTAAAGACTCACCGTCACATTTGGGGTAGGATTGCGTGGACTGTCTGGGCCGAATGCGCCAATGGTGCTCGGAACGAAAATCCGTAAATTGTACTGTTTGGCAAGTTCGATGACATTATGTACACCTTCAATGTTGACGCTGAAAATGTTTAAATAAATATAATTAATATGTATGTATATACATAAATACATATGTACACACACATTTATATGTACGCAAGTCTGCAGCGGGCACAAATTGCCAGCAATACAACACACACTTGTAAGTATTTTCGGAAATTAAGGCGAAATGCAATCAGAAACCAATTTGACAAACATTCGTAACTATTATTTTTATGCTGCTGGCTTATGTATGTACATTAGTCCACATATGTATGTATCTATGTATGTACACACGGATAAAAATGAGCCCAAATTGTTACCAGCACGCGAGTATTGTACTTGTGCAAATATTTTGTAACAACTTTGCGTGACTAAGTGAAAGTCTTCCTAAGTTATGACAGAAAATCAACTTGCAGACTGATAAACTTGTAGCGTTACTATCCGAAAAACCAGAAAATAATGCATTGGTAGGAAAAATAGTCCAGAAATAAGCATAAACTTGCAGCTAACCAAAAAAGCCACACCGCCTGTTAGACCTACATACAACCTCATTTAGCAGCAATTGTTTGTAGTTGCATTTCAGTAGATGCTACAACACTTACCGCACCGCCAGTGGCACATTTTGTTCGCCAACCGCGCTCAACAATGCCGAAAAGTGTATCAGCCAATCGATACGATGATCCACCACGATCTTTTGCAGTCCTTTAAAATCTAAAATATCAGCGAATATGTATGGACCGCTCTCCACCACCTCCTTGCTGGGTTTAATAATGTCAGAGAGTACGACACTTTCGGCACCATATTGGGAGCGTAAAAGTTTGGCGCATTCGATGCCGAGTTGACCAAGACCACCTGAGTAAGGGGATATACATATACTATATAAGTACATTGTAGTATGTTATTGATATTTAATAGTTCTTTTTCAAATATTGTCTACTAAAAATAAGTTTTATTTATGGCTCAACATTGAACTTCTCATGTTCCTATTTTGACAGAGATGACGGTCCAATATATGTACATATCTATGTACATATGTATGTATGTACATGCGTTAAAAGTTTTGGTACGAGTATCTATCGTGCGGGCCGAACCACTGCAAAGGCTCGAAGAGAATTACATGATTCCTTCTTTTTCTTTTTTTGTCACAAAAATTAAAAACATTCCGTTAAAATTTTGTTAGTTTCTTCATTGACTTGAATTCATTGAAATACCAGAATTAGAATCAAACAGTCTGGGCCAAAGCTAAGTATAAAAAGATAAGGTTCAGTTAAAAAAATTTTTTTGAATTTGTTTTAATTGTGCGTTAAACTTTTTCTATACCATATTTAACAACTTCATAACACTTGGATGCGATGGTAAAAATTAATGATATAAAAAACAAATTTTATTATATTTTATTTGTCGAAATCGGAATGCAGACAATGCCTGATCGTCTCCCTTATGCCAGCAAACAAATGTGTAAATTCTACAATTTGGAGTTATTTAATTGACTTGATCAACTTTTCGCTACTCTCTGCTATACAGAAATTTGGGTGACGTTTTGTACTCCTACCGTTTTAACAGAAATCGATTTTTTCTCATCGAAAGATTACGTTATTAAATGATGATCCTGCAGCAAAACAAATTTCACTTACCGGTGATAAGAATTTTCGGAGGACGTTTATTGTTGATGCTATGCTTGGCGCGTTTATTCGTGACATGACAGGCGATTTGTGAAAGGCACCCTGTGTTATTGTAAACTTTGCCTTGCACAAAAGTGGATAGACTCTTTCTAAACATTGTCGTTAAATTTTAGATAAATTTTTGCCGAACACACAAATTACATAATTTTTATGGTTAACTATGTACTTATTTATCTTTTTTAGTTTTTCAAATTTGTTTTCCTTATTTTATTCGATTTTTAAATGTTCTTTGTACTTTCCGTTCACTCCTTAATTTATGAATTATACTATTTAAGTATGTTTTATAAATTTTATTACTTTCGATGACACTTTCCGACTTTCCAAATTTCACCCGGCTAACGCGGACCGATGTGCGACTATTAACTGACTGCTGTTTTCTATTCAACGTTGCGACTGCCTTCTTGAATTTGCTGCGCTTGCAAAAATTTCCTCTTCAAGTAAAAAATACAAAAAAAAAGCAAAGAACAATACTGAAAAATATAAGTTTCGTGTTATTGACGCTTTTGTATGGAAGATTGTGCGAATTCGTTCATTAACAACATAAATGTATATGTACAATTTACGTATGTATGTATGTACATATGTATATATATTGATATGTATAAACCCAATTTGCCACAGAACGAGGACGAGTTCGAATCGAGTTCGTTTCGAAGTCGGTCTGGTGAAGTCGTCTGGGTGAACTCGAAACGATGTCAAATCGAAGTCGTTTTTTCTATACTAAATAAAACATCGTTTCGACTTCGATTTTTCTAAACGAAACGAGTTAGATTCGACGTCGATATTGTGAAGTCCGGGTGAACTCGGATCGACCCACAAATGATTTAATTTATCCTAAACAAATTTATTGTCTACGTGGCCAAGTGTTACGCGTCTAACAAATAATTACCAATTTACGCATACTTCGTGCGTCAAATAAATAGAAATAAATACCAATTATAGTGAAAAAAAAGAAAACCTAACTCTGTGTCAAACTGTGATCCCAGTTACGTTTGATGTTATCATCACTGAATAAACTGAAAATAATTTGAAATGACAAACACATTCAATATCTAAATAATAATTCGATTTCAGTACATTATTTTTCATTTCAATTAAATAAACGTTATACAAATTTATGAATAATGAAACGAATGCGCACTATCAGCAGCGATTTCAGCAGTTCCCGCGATACTTCCACATAAGGTTACATGCTGCATTACTGATTTTGACCTGAGCGATGACCTGGCGGTACAGTTTTCATTGATGGGGACGACATCGCAGAGACCTGTGCGGCACCTTATCACAACAACAGCAATAAGAAGAACGTATACGTAACTTTGTGATGCATATTTCTCACAAACGCAAAATGTATTTAATGCTATTTCATGGACCTTCCAACAATGATATACCGAAGGTCTTGAATTGATGAAGTGAACATCTTAGAGATGTTTTAATTATGCGGGGGACACAATTTCAAAGAGCTGAAAGGAATTTGTCGGAACGCAACTAAACTAATTGCATGAATTACTTGGATTTAATAAAAAATAAATTTAATTAAAATGCATATATAGTATAAAGAATTTTGTTTCAATTTAATATGTCGGAGAGTCGTTTTAGCGATACGCCTACGATTCGTTTTTGTGCGGCCCGCCGGTGAACTGTGCTTTTCATCCGATGACGAGTTCACCAGCGACCCGACGGCGATAGTCGTCGTCGAAAAATTTGTTCGCCAGTACGGGTCGGAATCGTGCTCGATTCGAAGTCTTTTGGTCAATTGGGTATTCATGTGCATACTGACTTATGTGTAGTATATTTAAATCTGGGAAGAATTTGTTATGTCACTCACATAATTTATAAAGAAAAAGAATTGAATTCTCACAGTCATTTCCGAATACATACACATTTACATACAAACTAAATATATATGTGCATATGTACATATATACGACATACAACATAACCCATGGATGCTTATGAAGAATTGACATCGGTCTACTATTTTTAATATGTTTAAAATATTTGTGGTGCGATCGACTAAATTTATTTATAGTTTTTTTGAGTTTATCTGCAATCTGCACGGTGATGGAGCTGGCATCTGATATTTTTCATTTTTAAAACATGATTTTTTTTCCCCTTTATCTTTCTTACACGTGCCGCGTGTTGCGTGATGCCATACTTATGTATGTAGTTTTATGTAAAATGCGGACAAATATTATAGAAATGCGACATTTGACCAGTTATAACTATGTATTTATTTTCCTTTTTATTACATAATTCCTAATTATTATAATAATTCAAATTAAATACTCTCCATTCCCGAACAAAAACGAAAAACAAAATTTCATTAGCATTTAGAACTTTATCTAAATTTAGAGTTTTTAAGTATAGAGTTTATAGCCTTTTAAATTTTGGCATAAATATTTCAAGAAAATGGCTAATATTTATTTTATAGTTTGAAACTTTCATTCAAGTTTGTTGTGAAATATGTACATACTATGAAAGTCAATTTTGGACATTTTCATAATTCCGGGATTTTCGATATCTGGGACAATCCCGGGATCCCGATTTTCACGAATTTCACGAAGTTTTGATTTGTAATTTTTAATTTGCCAAAAAATATAAAACGTTTGTAATCGTTGTATTATAGAAGTATACAAAATAACATTAATATAAAAAAGAACGATTTGTTGTAAATCATATATGTATGTTATGTATTTATTGGTCTCTTCAAGAAAAAAGGAAATAAACATAAAATTTTAAACACGAACAAAGTAATTTATACTTCAAGTACAAATATATACATATGTATGTATATTTGGTACAGAAACAAATGCATCTACATAAAGTAAAATAATTTTTTTTTTTGGACCTAAATTTGTTGCATTTAAAATCTGCAGTGGAGAAGCTCTGCTGCGACTCACCACTTGTTGGTTGAATTGTCGACAATAAGTTAAATGCTCTATGTAGGACATAGCCTTTTTATCGCCTCATTACAAAAACTATCAATTTCTAACTATCAAGCCTTCTGATAAATTTTATGCCTCTCGATTATTGGACAATTGCGAGCTGCTCGTTAAAACTTGATGCAATTTATCTTTGAGACTTTGTCCCTTATCCACTTCAGACACCTCGTCTTTAGTTCTATTAACATCGCTTTCATAGTGAGGTTCATTTTTTACACCAAGAAGGATATTCTCATTTATAAAGGACAAAACAAAGCCTTAAGGGAGACAACACGCTGTGTTATTTGTCGATTGTGAACTCTCTAAAGGCTTTGTGGCCCTCGAAAAGGTTATTTTTTAAGAATGATACAAAATTTAGATAATAAACTCACTATTTTTTACAATTCCGGGATTTGAATCTTCTTTTTTTTCGATATTTGGGAGGTAAAAAAGGCCGGGATTGACATGCCTAGTACATAAATATCCGTTATTTCAATTTCACCATGTGGCCAATTGCTTGAGTTAATATATTTTTAGATTCATAGAAAAAATTCGCTTCTGGTCTACAGACAAACCCACTTTTCTTCATTTAGTAATTGCGCCTCAGTTGACATTCAAATAGAAATTAGTCTGTATTAATACATGCCTACATATACATATGCATATACATAGACGCGTATGTATGTATGTGAGCCTATTAATTGAAATTTAATGAAAGTGACCTTCATTTCCATAGAATGCATTGTTTGCGCGTTTGCTTTTTATTTACAAACTCTAGTAGATATTATAGCTACATATTAAACGCACTTTTAGATTTTAGTTGCGTATGTCTTAAATTTTGCATACATATCCGCTTGGGGGACGCCATACTCGTATTAAAAAAAAGAAAAATATGTGAAAAACGGCCTTAAAGTTTTCGTTTTGAAACTTCTTAGTTATAGAATGTAAACATTACATTTTCCGATCGTTCTTTTCAGACACTGTTATATTATATTTATACAGAGATATGTGTTTGTTTTTTTGTTTGAGCATATTTTAACAAACATATATTGATACCATTTTAAAATACCCGATTTCATTGCCAAATATGTTGACGTAGCGACGAGCCCCTCGTATATTGAAAAATATGTTTATGTTTATATGGCGTGACTATTTACTACGTCAGCATTTAACACTAATACCTGGCCTATTTATAAAATAATATCTTTGTACATATTTAAAAATGTGTATGAAAAATATTGTCTTGAAATTTTTGCGATACCTTGTCCCTCGTTAACGTCAGGATTGGCGAAGGCATTCGCTGACACGGTAAACGTTATTTATTTATTAGGATTCTTACATTTTTTGGTAAACTTTCGTTTTGGAAGGTTTTCAGCGTCAAGTTTCATGGATGTTATGGCTTTTATTGCAATTCTCATTTTTAAATAACGTTATTTGCAGACGTTGCTAATTTGTTCCTAAAACAAAAGAGTTCTCGCACTAAAAACGCTCCGTTTCCCTCGCTCCGTGGAACTACCGTTAGGTATTACCTCGCGGAGGGGGAGCGGCCTATTTGTTCGCCATATTGCTAATGACGGACCAATTTGCTTTTGACTCAAGCATAGTATCTATTAGGTTTTCGACTGTGAGTGGTTTCCCCGTCCTCATGACCAAGTCATTTCTCTCGGTTGCAAACCGCGGACAAACGAAAAAATAATGTTCGGCGTCTTCAACAATTTGATTTGCACAGAATGTGCAGTAAGGTTCATCTTCGTGTTTAAACCTATGCAAATAAAACTTGAAACAACCATGGCCCGTAATAATTTGGGTTATGTGGAAGCCAACTTCGCCGTTTCGCCTAACTAGCCATTTCGTGCCTTCGTCTGTTTCATAAATAGGTACTCTATCTTCTAGGTAGTTACTTAATATTTTCCGTAGATATATCGGTACTTGAAAACCACAGAGAGCTTCGGCAATTTTTTTCCAGCTTGCGGAATTAAACGCATTTTTAACGTCCAGCGTGATTACCAGACAATGCAGGTATGTACATATGCATGTGCAAGTAACTACATACATACATATGTACATACATACATATGTACAAATATCAACCATATCTAATTTCATTTTCCACATAATTTTCGTCTAGTGAGTGTAGTTGTATATACATATCTACATACATATGTATATACTCGTATTATAAAATATATATTTACACATATATTTAATTACATACAGTATCGACGTTCTCCCTGAGGGCGTTGTGCATTTTTTCCATATAAAAGAGCATATCCGAAAATTTTCTAAATTTTTTTGAAATGTGTGAACTTTTCATGACATTTTTATTTTGTGAATTTATTTTAATTTTTTTTTCACTTAGTATAAAGTTTGTAACTTTTATCTTAGATCAAACAATATTTTAAATAAAAATTATTAAAAATAATTAATAAATAAACGAGGTTGCAAGCTATGTCATTTTAAAGTTGGGATTTGTCCGACACTGAATACATACATATGTATGCATGTACATACATACATACATATGTATATATGTACATGAAGCAAGCGCATACTCCTCGTACATAAAAACAACTTACCATTTTGGATTTTTTCTGCCGCGTTCCAAAACATTTCCCGTTTAAAAATATCTCTTTTTTTAAACATTGGGATTTTTGCTTTGTTTTCTTAATTTGGCAACTAATCTACGGTTTATTCGTGTGTTTCCTTTTATTTTAATTTCTATGAGGATGAGAGTGAAATTTATGCCAATTAACAACAAAACTAGACACATAAAGTTTACCTTAAACTTACAATTGTACATCTACCTTTTTTCTATATGAACATACAATTGTACGTATGTATGTATGTATTTAGATATGTATGCATGTATGAAGCGTATTGCCGTAATCACAACAAATACTTGTAAAACTCTGGAAGTTGCACACTTTTGTTTTCATTTGAAAATGCCTAAATTTCATGGCTGAGAGCACAGGAGCTGACTTTGAAAGTCGTACGCATTAAAATTCTGAATGAAGGCCTCTAAAGTTAATAAGGAATGCGTAAAGTAATGAATATTTGTTTATTGTATGCAACCTTTGAAAATAATTTAAGTTTTGAAGTTATTAATTTTAAATCATGAAATGTAATTTCATAAATTCATGTAATGAAAAAAAGCTAAAACAGCAAATGATGAATGCTTTTATTATATTAATTCCCTTTACATTGAAGTCTTCACAATGTACTTACTTCGAAATAGTTAAGCAGTGTGATTCTGGGACACAAATTACTGGCATACAAGTACTATGTCGGTACATGTGGATAGCCTTCGGCGATCCTTTCTATTCAAATCTTATTATTTTATGCAGAGGCTAAGCTTTTTTTTAATGTTTTTCGCTCTCTCTTCAATGAAATACGTACATACATATGTATCTGTGTATGTATATATGTACATACATACATACCATACATTTGATTCAAAAACTTTCAGTTTGCATTATTTACGTATCAAGTACAACAAAATCAAAGTACTTATGTATGTATGTATAACTAAATAGCGCATGATACCTACGATTAGCAATTGCTAGTATATAAACGAATCATTTCAGCCGATCATAATGGAAATTACTAAATTCCATGTAGTCTACCGCAAATAACAGAGTTTCTAGTGTCAAATGTAAACTTTAGGTCGTCACACTTGAAGGCGTGTGCATGTGGCCCACAACCCAGACAATCAGCCAGCCAGACGCGTCTTACGCATGTTTATGTTAGATACATATGTATGTACATACATACTCGTAACAGGGAAGGGCGTTACTAGAAAACTACATAATTGAATGACGGAAAAATATAATTTTTATTCGTTAACAAAATCACTTGAATTATCAATGAAAATGTATGTATGTGTTCTCAAAATTATTGGAATGATAAATTAACTTTTTTTCAATACTCAAAAAAAAATAAAATTATTTGTTATAAAAAATTATTTTAAACGCTTATAATTATTTGAAGGTTTCATGAAAATTTATTCTTCATGGAAAAATTGAAAATGTGTTAATAAATTTTCATTTTTTATGCGAACATTTTCACTTTTTTATTGGCTCAAAAGGTTATCTTGGAAGCGCTTTTAAGTTTCCATACCACTAACTTGTATTTAAGTGAATTTACGAAAATTGCCGCAATTTTAGAAATGTTCGAGGTTGCGATGCCACAAGCAACGATCAAAAAGTATTTCAAATTTTCTACTCCTTTTAAACTCAAGTTGCTGGCATTTTGAGTCTGAAGCACTCAAGTGTAACAATATCGCACACTCCTAGTAGATCGCATAGAGACCGGCTCACTCGTGGCTCATTTTAGTTGCAGATTTCGTAAAAGTGGGCAGCAAAGATACAAAAACAAAAACCAAATACAAATTCATTAAAGAAAAAACGCATTCTCGTAATAATGGAAAACAAAACGAAGCGTAAAAAGTGGAAACTGGTGAAGAAGTTAACAACACTCAATTTCTTGGGCAATAACTGCGAAGAATTTCATATCCGTGGAACAGTCGGAGCGCGTACTTCAAACGATGCGGTTGGAATTTCGGAATTTCTTAAAGAAAAGTGAATGTATGCGAAAAAATTAATCATTTACAGAGTACAATAACTAAAAGATATTATTAAAAAATATATTTTTATGTGCGAATATTACTTCAATTTCAATACTGAAGATGTTGAAAACCTAATTTTATATTCATATTTAAAACTTTGCTACGAATAAACTCATGTGCTGAAAGTGAAAGAAAAAATTTATGATCTGTAAAATTTATACAATCGTACATACATACATACATATGTATGTATTTATAAATATGTGCCAAGACTTTTATTGTGTTTGCCGTTTTGCCCCAAAATAAGTGGGTTATATATTTTAGAGTGACTATCAGTTTTGAATTCGCCAATAAAAAATGTACTATATGCACCGCTAAATGTGTTCGAAGGAAAGTGATGACTCAAGAAAGTGTATCCGAAAATGATTAAATGAAAGATTATATAAATATATGAAAAAAATAAAGAAACTTTATAATGCAATATATTAATTACAGTGAAGAATATTACTTAAAGTCCTCGAAGACCGCAGCAGCAGTAGCATATAAAGTGTTTTGAGGATTTATTTCATAAAAAGTAAGATTATGAGACGAAAGCCTATTGATTTTTGTGTTTTCGAAATTACTCTATTTAAAAGAATATAAACCTTGACCTCGAAACATTTGTTCAGCAGCTTTTTGATAAGCTTTTTGTATATTTTATCTAGAGAAGTTTTTCAATCGAATTTTATCCTGCAGAGCTTTTTCTCCTCTTGACTTGCATTAGTCAAACAAGTTATAGCGTAGTTCTTGCTGTTGCTAGCCAATGCCAATTAAAAACACTTAGAGATGTCCTTTCCACATTTGTAGGAACCACGTTGACTTATTTCTTATATGCGTGAGCTCGCTGTACTTTGCGGTTGCCCTCGTAAACACAACGGTTAAGTCGTCTGGAATACTGCAGTGATGTGGATTCATTTACATCACGCTCACATAAGACAGTACGTGTTAGTTGACTTTGGAACACCACACTTCGTGCCGCAGCTGCAATTTATCAGGTGCAGAAGAAACGGTGGAACATCTTCTATGCAATTGCCCGGCCCTGGCTAGGACGAGAATAAGGTTTTTGGGCAAGCCTTTTTTCGATGAATTAACTCAAACTAATGGCATTCACCCACTGCAACTTCTGAAGTATTTAAAATCGACGGGCTGGGTTTAAAACAACCACCATCTTCTCACTTATCCTGCTGTTTTTCAGTTGGAGTTATTTTAACTCGCCACATCAACCAACCAACCAACACGTTCGGGGATTTTATATCCTTTCTTTTCGTGTCCTTTCTAAAGTACAAAATTTTGTAAACGCGTTTCAATTTGTTGCACCAAAGTATGTACTACATACATATCTGCTGAGATTCAAAGTAAAAAAAAAAAATGTGAAAATAATAATTCACATACCACATAAATATGTACATAAGTACATATGTATGTATGTACATATTTACAAAAATTTCTCGAATTGGCCTCATTACCGATCATTATTAACATGTCAATGTATTTACATACATATGTACATACATGCAAATGTTTGTTTATATAAACATTTGAAATGCATATGAGTATACATACGTATGTACATATGTATGCATGTAAGTATATACAGCATATTCCAACAGCGGAAGCTTAACTGATTGTGAAACTGCTTGAAAACAATAGAGAGCTACCAAAAAAAAAAAAAACAAGGTAGCAGCAACAACAATAGCGAAAAATGCAAGAAATTCATGGTGAGCCTGCGCAATAATCAGACAAAAAAAAAGCAAAGAAAAAACAACAACAAGCCTTGCATTCAAACTGTTAACCGTTTTAGTTTTCCAAGATTTTGTAATAATTTTTTGATCGTTTCCACTTGCGCGCATGGGCACCCCCTTCCCCGCTGAAGCGTGGTCGTGTGGTGTTGTTGTTGGTGGCGCTTGTGGGTGAATTATGTACTTAGCTGCGCAAGTCATGTACATACATACTTACATACATACTCAAGCAACGCCACGCATCCAACAAACAAAAACTTCGTTTAGTGGCGCAGCGATGCGCTTGCGCATAAGTTTGAACGAGGAAAACAGCTATATTTGAACATGAATATGTAGACATGTGAGCTTTTAATCATGCATACATACATATTTAGATTTGCTTACACTTACATACATACATACATATGTACATATGGGCATACGCGAGGAATTGTGTGCACGTCAACGCTTACATCTAACGAACCTTGAAATTATTGTCGTCATATTCGCATAATTTCTATTGCCTCCAAGTATATCTATGTACAATGCTAAAGGGTTATTAGTTCAGCGCTTCGAAATGTGAGGTCTCATAATTCTTCTTTCTACAAATGATTCATCTTATCACTTATGCAAATAAAAGTCTTACAACTTACATATGCATGTTACTCGAAGAATTGCCAGTGACCCCCGAAATCTGTAAGCAGTCTCAATTTTAGACCAGTTGGCTTTCATTAGATTCAAAATAAAGCCTCTTGTCACAAAATAAAGTTTAAAAATTGCGACCTGGTGATGAGCAAGTCAGAAAAAATTAAAATAAGAACAAAAGAAGAAACGTGAAAGCGAGAAAAAGCAATAATATCTAGCTCATTTTGAGATTTGAGATAAGACTCGAGTTACTGAATTCGGTTATTAGACTGCATGCATACATAGATATACACGATATACGAAGAAGTATGTCTGAAAAAATAAAAACATAAATATTATGAATTTTAGAATGATTTTCCGTCAACCCTTGTCAAGTTTGGTTCTCAGATCGAAAAACGACACTGAAGATGGCACAACGCCGAAACAGGTTTGTCTTAAAACCAAACTTGACAAGGGATGACGGAAAATCGTTCCAAAATAGATTGTTACCCTGTCGGAAACTTCAACAACAACAAAAAATAAAATAAATATTATGGTTACTTTTAAAGAAACTGTAATGGCCTTTAATGTGGCCAACTATGGTTTATGTCTGACTTATGTGGCCAGAAAAAAAACCCATACATATCGAAAACTTTGTAACTGATTTCACGATCATCAATGCAAGTATATATAGTTCGATTACAAGTTCTTTAACTGATAAAAAAGCACGGAATCGCCGACATTCATCGCATACTTTAAGTACTTTAAGTAAGTGCTTAGGTACAAACGTTTGACTGAGAGGTATTAATTACTCACCAAGTAAACATTAAACTCTAATCTCGCGCCACAAAACGTGAAACCCTTTACTTGCATACAAATGTATGTACATATATGCATACATACATACACTTTAGGTTTTTTTTTAAACATGCTGTTATCGCTGTCTTTTTGTGTGGCGCAACTAAACGTAGGTGGTTGTTATAGCTTCCGCACGTTTTAGTCGCGCGCCAAGAAAATCTGCAGAAAACGTTATGTTAGATCTTTCTGCTATTCAAACATTGTACATATGTATGTACATACATATGTATGTACATATGTACATATTTACTAACTTATATATACACCAGTATCTAGATATGTATGCAAACATTATTACCTTTCGTGGTATATCTGGAGCACGTTGGTTTCACATACAAGAAATCAAAATTTTTATTTTTGTTATAGAACACATTTTTACATTGCTTTTTTAGATTTAAAAACACCTTATAATTTTCTCATTAACATAAAAGAATGATCAAAGGTTTATTTTTATTTTGCCAGACCCAAGAAGTTAAGATTAAATAGTAACAGATGTTGTTCATATTATATTGAAGGCCTTGTCCTTTTTTTAACATATGTATAATTTAAAGTACGCACTTTCAATATACTTACTTAAATATTTATGGAAAGAGGATAACAATGCTACCTAAACTGTCGTTACTTTTAGATAAACCGGTGTTGGTAAACTTTTGCTGGAAGACAGCTGAATAAAACCGACAAGTCACCTCAACTTAAGGTCTAAGTCGTCGCTGCCATCAGAGCCTTAATCATCCGGAAATATAGTTCATACTGGTGGCAAAATTATAATAGAAATTTTAAAACCTTTATTCACTCGTATTTATTAGAGCAGAAAAATGTTCAAGCCCGTCTCTGATTACAATTGTAAAACACATATTTATAATGTGTCTTATCAAATTTGATACGAACGTTAAACGACATGAAGCGTAGACGTAGCATGAAAATTCCGTGGGCTATGGCAGCCCAAACGACAACATCAAATTTCCGTCATCAATATACATGCCGCTACTTACGTGATTATCTAGTCCCATTGATGCGCTCCACGCTGTTTTTATGGCTCACAATGGCCACAATATTTTTGGCAAGTGTTGAAGCTGAAGGATGTCCGCCCTCAGAGGTTATTTTGCCGTGCCGTTGTTCATTGCGCGGCAAGGAGATACAAATATGGTAAGCCACGAATATATTATTTACTAGTACTTTCCAAATACTTTTTAAGACATACTCACTTGTTTCTGTGCTCTTCCATTCCGTATGTAGGTGCTCCCATAGTAACTTACCTCAAATAATGGACGGCATTAAAGCGGTCGAACGCAATATTAAAGGTCCCATCGATGAATTGGTATTGGAGAATAATCAGTTGCCGGCGTTGCCTGGTCGCTTCTTTGGCACTCTGCAAATTTTGCGACTAATGTTGCGCTATAATAGCATTGAACGTATGTCTAATGGTTGGTTGAACGAGTTGGAGAATCACTTGGTGGAAGTTTATATTGTGGAGCCACAATTGCGTAGCATACCGGTGGAGAGCTTGAATGGTATGATCAACATGGTCGCGCTCACCGTGCAATCCGATGAGTTGAAGCATTTACCAAACTTCTCGGGGCTACTAAGTCTCACCTATTTGAGTGTTCAGAGCAAATCGTTGACCGAGTTACAGCCGCAATGGTTCCGCCATTTACCGAAAGTGCAAAATGTACACATTAATGGTGGTTCGAATTTGATACGCCTTGAGGCGGGCACTTTTGATGGTCTTATCTCGTTGAAGCACGTGGATCTAAGCCGAAATGCACTAAATTGGATTCATTTGCGCGCACTCAGCCGACTTCCGAATCTGGTTAGTCTAAAGATGTCGTACAATGAAATCAGCGACGTGGGCATGGTTGGAAGAATTGTTAAGGATTTGGAAAACTTAAAGAAGTTGCGTTTGGATCACAATATCATAAATATTGTTGAGGACGGTTCGTTTGTAGATCTGCCTCATGTGTCGGAGTTGCATCTAAATGACAATCGTATTACTGAGATTCAGTACGGTGCCTTCTTACGCACACCTATGCTGAAGACAATTTACCTACATAATAACCACATACGGAGCATACATCCCGAATCATTCTTGCAGGCCTCCGGTAGTGGTGTCGAGACCATTTACATATACAATAACGAAATTGAAAATATCGGTGAACTACGTTCACTGCTGAACGCCTTGCCGGCGCTGAAATTTCTCGACATGAGTAATAACTATCTGACTGATGTGTCCTTTGGCGCATTACGGGGTCACGGTACGCTAGAGCAGCTGCATTTGAACAACAATTTGCTGCGCTCAATTGAACGCGATGCGCTGATGGCGATGCCAGCTCTGCGCGAATTGCGCATGCGCAACAACAGTTTGTCCAGCGAACTGTCAATGCCTTTTTGGAACTTGCCAGGGCTAAAAGGTTTGGATTTGGCAGCAAATAATTTCCGGACTGTGGATACATATCTGTTAGCTGGGCTGCCATCGCTGCGACGGCTTGATTTAAGCGAGAACGGCCTAATCAAGTTAGATCCGACCACCTTTATACACAATCCAATGTTAGAGACACTGAATGTTTCCTATAATGAACTGGCTACTGTACATCCTGCGACCTTTCGTAATTTGAATCGTCTCTTCGAGGTGGATGCGAGCTACAATTTGCTGACGAACATCATACCCGGTCTTCCAAAGATCGTCGAGCGTATTTCTTTGCGCGGCAACGCCATCTCAACACTACCTTTTTCTATTGGCAAATCACTCAGTCTACCAAGTTTACGCATGCTTGACCTGAGCGTCAATAGTTTGGAGCAACTGCCGAAATACGGATTCCAAGGCATGCCCCAACTGCGCGTTCTAAGCTTGGCAAATAACAAATTGCGCTCGTTGGATGACACCGCCTTCATCGGTGCCACGCGCCTTGAACTTTTGCATCTACAAGACAATGACTTGACCCACATCGATGACCGTTCGTTTTTACCACTCGCCGAGCTGCGTAACCTCAATTTGCAGGGCAATAAGTTGGAATCCATAACCGACAATATGTTCTCGAACAATTCACGTTTGGAACAATTAGATCTCTCACGAAATCTCATACGCACCATAGCACCGGTAGCTTTTGAGGGTCAGCGTTCACTGGAGTATCTCGACTTATCGAGCAATGCGTTATCTCTCATCTCGGTTAGTCTTTCGAATCTTGTAAATCTGCATGATATAGACCTGAGTTACAATCAGATTACGCGTGTACATGCAGATGTTGTTTCCTCTTGGCGAAGTGTAGTCGAAATACGTCTATCCAATAATCTTATTGCAGAATTAAAACGTGGCACATTTCGAAATTTGCCAAAACTTCAGTATTTAGATTTGTCCAGCAATGAAATTAACGCGGTAGAACCGGGCGCCTTAAAACAATTACCAGATCTACAAGAATTCGTATTGGCGGATAATAAACTAGTGGAATTGAAAGACCATGTGTTCGAAGATCTTCCCAATCTATTGGCCTCGCATTTCCAATACAATTCACTGCGCTATATATCACCAGATAGTTTCCTGAACTCTCCCTCCATTGTCTTCCTTAATTTGTCCAACAATAATTTTCACAATATGGAAAATATAGGTCTTCGTGCAATGCGAAGTTTGGAGGTTTTAGATCTATCCACGAATGGTGTTCGCATGATCAATACGATGCCATTGAAATCTCTAAACTGGTTGGTCGAGCTAAAGATGGACAATAATCAAATATGCAAGATTCAAGTGAGTAAGAATAGGTGAAGTATACTCTATGGCGCATTTTTTTCAATAATCATATAATTGTTCTCTTTCAAGGGTGGCCCATTCGAAACAATGCCTCGATTAAGGGTGCTTTCGATGCGTAACAATCGCCTGCGCACTATCAAAGAACGCATTTTCCGAAAGTTACGTGGCAATATTGCCATTCTAGATGTGGATGGTAAGTATTTGTGTGAACTTTTTGACACAAGAATTATTTAAAGCCTTCAACATTCCAGGCAACCCCATCAACTGTTCCTGCGAAATGCAGTGGCTCTCAGTGTGGCTGCAAGAAACCAATTTCCCCTACCCTGGTCCAAAATGTCAAGATGGCCGCCTGTTGCGCACTTCGCGTATAGACCGAAGTCTCTGCACCAATTTCGAGGAAACCAACCAACGTATTGGCACAGCGGGCGGCAGCAGCTTTAGCAGCGACAATGCTAATCATCTGCCTCTCTTGAATGAGCATGGTGATATTTTCCAACGCGATTTGCCAGAAGAGTTTAGCGACGACTGTGAGGTGTATGATATGCCAGCAGGAGATCGTCCACTGGCTGGTGAGAGTGAATACTTTTACGACCAGTATGTCGACTATACACCCGCAAATGAGACGAGCTCATATACTGCCTCGGACGCTCCCACTGCTCAATCAAACGCGGCGAGCAATTCGGTGCTGAGCTCACAGAATAAACTACCCATAAGTTCAAACATTGATTTAAATAATAGTACATTATTGAATACCAATTACATCAAAAAACAGCCATCTAAACCCAGTACGCTGTCCAGCTCACCATTCACTTTCTTCGGTTATCCCATACCATCGTTGACCTTGGGTCGCTTTTTTGGTGCAGGGCAGCGAGGACGCAAAGATCGTGGCGAAAACATTAGTACCACGTTCACAAGACAAACAACTTCAAGCTCTACTGAAAGTGAATTGCCGACAATGCCAGCAACGCATCGGATGCATACGACGCATGGAAAAGTGCGCATGTACCAACCTAATAGTGCTGAATTCGAAAAGTACTTAAATCAACCGGATTCACAGTATCCTGATGTATCTGCGCGAAATCGAAAAACTGCCACGATATCCGCCATCACCGACTCGAACTCTGACGAAACGACAAGCAGCGAAACACCGAGGAGCGTCTTTAAAACTGCTTTTCGTGAGCCAACTAGTGTAGAGCGGGGCGGCTTTCGTCCGATAGTACCGGAGCACGTTGGTGGCTTTATGCCAGTGCATGATCCGTCAAAACGACGTGGCATTGTAGAACCGGTAACAACATCAAACAAATATGCGACGAATCATACGGAACGCAATTATGTTCCAATGCTGCCGGTACATGTAGAGAGTAACCGGAGTCAACCAACCCCACATATCAACTCAAGGCCAACAGTTGAATCGGTGCCAGATACAGTATTTACGACAGCAGAACCAACAGCTGAGGAATTCGAATCACAGACTTACTATGTTACGGAGAATCCCTTGGAGTTAACCACGTCCCTGGGCCGAATAACACCTCCTTATTCGGCTACAACTCCACCGCCAACCACTACAGTCAGAGAAAAGTCATTGAGATCGACAACATCGAGTAGCAGTGATAGTTTGCCTCAACCTGCTACCATGCCCACAATTTATCAAACTACAACACCTATGACCGCATTAACAATATCTACCGACAGTACAGTAACCCAAATACCAACTTATAGTGTAGGTGAGAGTCAAGCGATCGACTCCGGTGAGTTCTACGATGACCTAGAGGCACAATCGGTAGGCATGCTGAGACCGCCGCCACTCGTACAAACAACCACCGCGGAAACAATCTTGTTAATACCACCACCAGATGAGCATGTCGAGCAGATCAAGCGGCAATCCTGGGTTACAAAGACAACAACAACGACCCCTAGCAGCGACATTAATGCAATAACCGAGCAGCCAACTATACCTACAACTCTTGCGGATGTACCATCGAGACAACCACGTCCCACGGGCGGCCGATCCATAATCACTAAAGTGCACACGCCACAAACTATAAACCAATACCTACCCACTGCTGAGGAATATCATCGCACAACGCCACATAATGAACAAGCCAATGAGGATGCAAATACATTTGTGGATCAATTAGCGTTAAATCAGCAACATCAATTACTAGCGGATGCACAAAAACGTGATTACAATGAGCCCGAAGCGTTCGATGCCGAAACAGTCGATACAGCCGCGACCGCATACCAGCATATAAAACATGCGAAACGCAAAGATGGCATGGATTGGTACTATGAAAGTTTTAAGAAACCGCATCCGGAAGCGACGGCGGGCAGTAGCCAAAGCAGAAGTGCGGATTTTGTGCGAAACGAGGCAAGTGGCGGCGGCAGAATGTGGCACTTAAGAATTAGAGCGGTGGTGTGCAGTTTGACGCTCGTATTCCGTTTTCATGCAATGTTCTCATAAAATTTTAGTACATTTTTAAGTAATTGAAGGTGTTTTTTTTCTTCTTCAATATATGTATGTATGTATGTATGTACGTACGTACATCGCAGCAGTGTAAATAGCCCAAAGTAATTATACTATACGCATATTTTTCAATAATCTCACAATTTATTTATAAGCGATATGTTTGTTAAAGATAGGCAAAAACAAAAATATAGATATAGAAAATACATACATATGCACATAATTATCAGTAATGCAAATGGAATGGAAAAGGCTGAAACAGCGTGCATTAGAATTAGTTACACAAATCCCAATGAGTAAATAAAAAATATTGTGCAAATGCCTTTTATTAAACACTTAAGCATTTCATTTCGAGCCAAATAAGATTTCAAAACTCAAGTTTTTTATGTTGTAATTCTGTTTTAATTTTTCATAAATTTTATGTCAGTTCATTTCTTAAATTTTTTTCTTAAATCCTTATTCGTTTTTCAAACATTGAAAACCAATAGAAGTTCAATTTCTTACAAGCTACATACAAATTTCAGTATTTCTCTTTTAATAATAATTTTCAGTCGCGTACTTTATATTAATACTTATTTAGTTTAAAATTCAAGTTTACCTAAAATTTAAACATTTAACATTTACGAACAGTACCAATTTTTGCTTTTTAACAAATAAAATATAAGCAAAATATCAATATGTTCGATTTCAGGTTCAAAAGCAACATTTTTTTATATACATACTATTTTGTGCTACAAATCCAGTCAATCCATTTTAGTTTGATTACAGTTGAGCAGTAATAAGTTTTTTCTGGAAAACAAAAAAATAGAAAAATAATATAATACATATGTAGATATGTATTCCTTTGCATATTTTAATGAAGTAAAACTATATATTTCTTAAAAAAGTTTCAGATGGTAGTGCATGTAAGTAAAAATTCAGCATTTCGGCTCAGTTGTGGGTATGTTATTGTCATCATTTTACTTTTTACAGAATCTATAGCTCATTTGTTATTTACCTTTTTCCACTAATACAAAACGGATAGCCTTAATGGATGAATTTTAGTTTGCGGTAACTGTAAATTGAAAAATAAATACACTTTAGTTTATCAATTATTTAATTAAATAAACGATTAGACACAATGTTTGTATAATTTTACTCAGATGGTAGTGCATGTATAAAAATGTTCAGCATTTTTGATCAGTAATGGGTATGAAATTGTCATCACGGTAAAAATTTACTTAAAATTATTTTTGCATTCATTCATACACATTATTCTTACCTAAAGCAAGCAAAATACATACATACATATAAGGAGCATACTTTGTTGTCTGCTGCGACTACCTACCCTCCAAGCTACCTAACTACTAACACAGTTATATGTGTGTATTTATGTATATGGACCTGCATCCATGCACATTCGTGCATGTAAGCCATATGTGAAAGTTATGGAAATTGAGGTTAATGAAGCGCTAGTGCGTCGCTTGCCCTTCTTTGAATATTTAGTTATCGAATAAGGTTTATCTAAAACTAAACCTTTTAAATCTTCTCAAGTACTAATAAATTAAAGCAGAACTTTGCTTTCTCAAATAAATATTTTTTAATCAATACATACATCGACAATTTGCTTTAGTTGCTTACCTTAACTTCCGAAGTAATATTTTAATTGTAGTAAGTAGAACCACTCAATATATTTAGGAAAATTCTTCCTTGGTGGTTACGTTGATTTACATATTTAATCGTAATTAAATTTATAAGTATTAACAAGTTATATTTTTATTTATATATACGCAGCTTGTATTGATGTGCCACGAGCAAAGGTTGACTAGTGAAAAGATTTAGTAACCGGAAAAGAAAACTAATGCAAGTAAAATTTTAATATGCTAGAAAATTCACCATATTATGGAAACGCGTCGAAAAGTTGTGGTGAGTTTAATTCTGAAATGCAACCTTGTTCAAAAATACATACGTGTACAATTTTTTTTTTATAAACACCTCTAAAAAAATAAATTTTGGTTATTGGGAAAATAGTTTTCGAAAAATACATACCTCTTTACATAAGAAATTATATTATAATATAAATTTCAAACGCCTCACAATGACTCATGGTGGAATTATAGACAGGTGATGTCAGTAAACCGATAGCTATAAATTTTGACATTGCTCGCTGGCTTATTTCCAGTGTCGCCAACTCTACTTCCCTCAAGTTAAAAAAAAAAGTTTGCTGCGGCTACCTATTTGATGTGCCTTGGATACCAATTTTTTTTTTCGATTTATGGATAAAAATATATGTACATACGCGAATCTTATCCAAGCCAGTAACATGAATTTAAATAATTTTTACAACTGGACTCATTTTCTCTCCTTTTTACCATTAACATGAATTTAATACCCGAATTCAGTAACTCAGTCTCATCTCAATATTGCGAGATATTGCTTTTCATCGCTTTCAGGTTTATTTCTTTTGTTTTAATTTAAATTTTTTGTGACCTGCTTATCACCAGGTCACAATTTAGAGACTTTATTTTGTGACTAGAGGCTTTATTTTGCAACTAATGAATGCCAACTGGTCTAAAATTGTGACTTTTGTCTCTATAAGAGACTGATACTGCTCAAGAACGATAGAATACAAGATTGCGCCTTCCCGACGAAAAATGATGTGAAACAAAATGCGTGCAACGTCAGAAACACGGTTTTTCTGAGAATCGAAAGAAATTGTAAACAAAAATGTGAGGTTAGGTTCTGCTAGGATTTCTAAATTTTAAAGTTTTTACCAATTTCGGCACTTTATGCAACATATTTATATTCAAATAACTTCATTTATGCACTGTGTTTGATTGGATGCTTTGAAAAAAACTTCATTGCAGCATTAGGAGACACAAGAAGCTTAACTTGCTACCAAGTGCGCACAGCTACACTTTCACATCACTTTTAGCGAGTTTTATAGCCCCGTATCATTGATAGACTCTGTGATTTAACACTTAACACTGCGCACTTCATGTTTAATAACTTTATTTTAAATAAAATTGCTTTTAAGCATAGAATTTAAGTGCAAACAATTGTATGCTTACAAACATACAAACAAAACTAACCGCGTTCTGTGACGTAGCATAAACAGCTGATTCTGTCAAATTTGCTGAGAGCGAATAGCGGTTTGCGGAAGGCGCAACCTCTGTATTTTCTAAATCGTGGATACTGCTTAGACCGCGTTCAAACAGGGAAACTTTTGTTGCGGCAACTCGTTACTTGTGGAAGAGGGAGTGACGAGGAAAGGGGAAGGGCACCGAGTTGCTCGTGCTCGGGCAACACGCTTTGTGTTCTTATTCGTCTCAGTCGGCGGCCATGAAATTTGACATTCCTTTTCATTTATAAATTCTTTCAGTGGTTGCAGTTTTGTTGAGTTTTAAATGAATACATGCGGTAAGTTGAGAAATGAAATTTGGTTCTTATTTTTTTGTAAGTAAATATACACATATGTATGCATATACATATTAACCATAAACGAATTACATATTAACATGAATATTTCAGAATATGGAATTATGTCAGAAGTTGTAAATGCAGCGTAAGCGAAGCGTACAGAAATTTGCGAAAATAATATAAAATAAAATGTCCGAAAATTGCCTGAACAGAGTTGCTCTGTGTGAACGCGACGAGCAACACCAAAAGGGAAATCGCCGATAATAAGCAACAAAAGTTTCCCTGTTTGAACGCGGTCTTACTGAATTCGGGCATAAATAATTTTTTATACCTGGGCTTATTTTCTCCCCTTTTTACTACAGTTAAAATGTCGCAATTAAGTCTGTCATTTGGTGAATTTAAACTGACATCACCTGTATATAATTTCACCATGACAAAGCCTTATAATATTTCACTCTTTTTTCGCAGTGTTACAATTTTTGAATATATCAGGGCACATTAAATAGGTAGCAGCAACAAACTTTTTTTTTGAATGTTATTTTATTTTTAACAGTCAAATTTTGTGTTTCGTTTATTTTAGAATTTTTTCAATACGATTCAAGGTAGTTGATAAAATGTTTTTGGAACTTTAGCTTTTAAAAACAACAACAAATAGCACAGAACTATTAATTTTTTTTTTTAATTTTCTACTGCGGCTATCTATTAGATGTGCCTTTTGGAATATACAATTTTATAAGCCATTGCTAGGTTTGTAGATGTTCGATTATTTTCGGTAGACCGTGATGATTACGATGATACTGCTCATAATGAATTTGCTTGCTATAGTGTAAATAATAACTTACGTTTTTTTTGTTTTTTTTTTTTTTGAAAATAACTTTTTTGACCTTAGCAGGTTCTATTAAGGTCACATTAATTTTAATTTTTCATTGACAAATTAAATATTTTAAATAGGTTTTTATGAAAACCGCACTTAAAACGACATATTCACATACATACATATGTACATACTGCGTATGTATAAAAATTATCGTTTGAAAAAGTTGATAGGAAAAAAGTACTACGTCGAGATAAGTTGTTCCGTCAAATTGTCACAAATTTGAAAATACATTTTTTAGTTGGAATATTGCATAACATTTGTTTGACATATAAATGCGTAGAACACCAATTGCTCTGCCGACTAAAGTGAAACGTTTCAACTTTTTGGAAGTTTGAAAAGTAAAACATCCTCTTCGGAAAACATAAAATTATTTCTTACTCAACCTTGTAACTAATGAGCCCCGTTATCAATCCCCAAATCAATCAAATTTAAAGAAAAAAAATGTAATTTAAACATATATTTTACTACGAACTTTCCAACTTATAAATAAGTGCGGCCATTACTTGTTTGCTTTTTCCTTTTGGAAATTTTACACATTTTTTTTTTTATTTACAACAAAGACGAATAATGTTTCAAATTGCTGCTTCTGGCCCCACGAATCCGTACAAATTATATGTATGTAATAAGCTTAGTTTAAAATGCCACTTATATTTACGTTAAATATTTATAAACATAAGGTTGGCTCTTATGTGCAGATACGGTAAAATCTTAATGTCAATCGTTAGTTGCATATCGGCGGCCTAAAGTGTAAAGCTACCAAGCCCACTTTTTCAAATATTGCAGGAGATACCAATAAAAATTAATTTTCAAATCTTCTTTTAACTCGCATCAAAATCTAATGAAAAAATAGCGAACATCAGTCCAAGCCGACGATATCAGAAAAAGCTTTAACACTATTTATACAAAATATTGAATGATTTGATTTCCTTCAAAAGTATTGGCTCAAGAAATAAAGAAATTGGCAAATTAATGTATGTACATATGCATACATAGAAGTATCTTAAAATTTGTTAAATAAAACGTTTATAAATGTATGTATGTACATTCATAAAAATGGTATATAACTTAATGAGTAAGCGAATATAAAACAAAAATTTCTATAGATTGTAAAGATTTTTTAAATGCTAAATTTAAAACTTTTCGCGTTTCTTAAAATTACGCTTCGATGCGCACCGATGTAATATATCTGATATGTGCGATTTATGTTCAAAAATCTTCATCATTTGGTTTTGTGCTTCATGAATGCCATCGACAATAATTTTGCTTCGCTGTATGTTACCCTGAAAGAGAAGGCAAACATTAATGATTCGGAATTATTTTTAGTTTTATTAAGTTGACATTCTATGTGCTTAATTTTGAAATCCTAATGAAATTAAAAAAAAAATTAAAAATCTAAGAGATTTTCGTGTTACCTTCAGCAGTTCATTTATGCGCTCAATTTCTGGATTTTTTTCATGCGTTTCCATTTGCTTCAACATATTACTCAGCTGATCGTATCCATTCGATTCATTCTCACACTGCAAAACACAAATTTCAAAATGTATTACAAGTTTTCTTTTAAAAATAAATTGTCTCTTACCAAGTCTTCCATTTGTGAGCTTAAATGATAGATTTTCCAACCATTAATTTTGCCCATTACATTCGACTGATTTGCCAAATCAATAACCGTCGGACGGCGTTCTTCACGCGGTTTTACATCTGTGTAACGTTGAAAATGATTGTTGGCTGTCTTCCAGTTTTGCTTGTATGTCTGAAAAATGAAAGTACCCGTAAAAATATGTTTTTTTTTTTAGTTTTTGTTAATTTTAAAAATTCTTCACGATAACTTACATTTAGTAGCGTGAAATTACGCGGTCGTCTCAGGGTGTATTCCGTTGGTTTGGCGTTCTCTTTATTGCCTGCGGTAGGCGGTAGGTTATTATTTTTGTGATTGCTAGTATTGTTTAGCGCGGCGCTGTTTATGATAGCGTTTGTATTTGTATTATTACTATCATATTGATGTGTTATCGAACTGCCAGCCGTGCCGGGCGCCACAGAGCCGTGTACAGGGGTTAGCAACATTTCTCCGTTGCCACTTACAACAGCCATCTCATAGTTGCTATTATTGCCAGTATTGCTGCTGCTGTGCACATGACTCGCGACAACCCCGGTCGCTGTAGGTGGTGGGAGGGTGAGTGAGCCTTGGCTATGACTCGACAGCTGACTATCATTGCTTTGTGAAAAAAGAAAGAGACAGAGAGGAAGCGAACATATAAAAATATTACTGTGCATGACATATGAACTCCATTTTTAGATACTTACGTTGAGCGTCGTGACCTCTTGCGCGTCGAACACTCGAGTGGTCCGCCATTGAGACGCGCTGTGCTTGTGGCTATGGGCGCGTGCAATTGCTGATGATGATCCAGCGATGAATTGCGTGAATTGATGGGCGTGCCACCGCTGCCGCCACTTGCAGAAACATTGTGATGAATATTTGTCATGCCGAGATGATTCGCATACATCTGTAGAAGAGGTGTGAAAGGCAGTTAAAATAAATATTACTTGTTATATACTTCGCATTACCCCGCTTACCTCATTTATTGGATTAAAGTGTGTTGAATCGTTTGCAACATGCGGCATATGATTAGCCAAAATCGTATTACCATCCTGCATTTGCTGATCTACGCCGGGCGACGAGTTCGCCGATACCGTTGTTGAACCATCAGACGAAACAGGCGACTCTCCTCGTGCTGCTGCTCTCTGCGCGCCACTTGCGCTACCACTTGCCGCTGCTTGCGCCCGATCCTTTCTGGCCAATGCTTCCGTTGTGAGTGTCGTTGATGCGGTTGTTTGCACTAAGTTCACGGTGGAAGCCGATGAGGATGCTATCGAGGTAATGCTGAATGCACTACCCACCGAAGGGGCTACTGAAGATCCAGTTGTACTCGTTAAAATAGCTCCACTATTGCCGCTGCCCATCGAGAGCAATGTCGGCGCAAGATTTTTAGCAGCGCGTATAGGTGAGCCATCTGCATCGCGTTTGCGTAGAAAATTGGACACTACGGTGGAGGCAGCGCTGCCCCCAGTTACCTTAATCGATGTCTGCAATGGTATGACAACATGCTGTCCTTGTGTGCCCGTGAGTGTGGCTGTAGTTGCGCCACTTGCCGCTTGATGTACCGCTGCCGACGCTGCTGCCGTAACTGGAATAAGCAGCTGTTGGCCACTAGCAACACTACTTTGCTGAAATAGCTGCTGTGTAGCCTGCGCTACGGATATGGTGTCGGCCGTTAGCGTGTTGGTGGAACTGGCGTTGTTTGCGCCCTGTGGCGATGATGACAACTGCGCGCTAAAACGTAGCGGCACTGATTGAATTTGAGTGCCAGCTGCACTTGAGACCGGTATCTGCAATTGACCGATAGCGCGCCCAACCGTTGATGGCATTACAGTGAAAGTAGCCGCTGAGTTGCCAGCGTGCGAAGTTGCTGAGGCACCGAATGGTAACGACGATAACGCCAGATTCGTAGCGGGTATGCCGTGTGCCATTTGATTCTGTGATTGTGGCAAAGTACTGCTTGTTACTGTGGTGGTGGTGAGCGAGAGCACACCAGTTGATACTTGCACCGAACTGGCTGGTACCGATTCATAATAAATAGTGCCACCTTGCGGCAAAAACGCACTCGCTGATGTAGTTATATTGCCGCCGCTACCTCCGGTCGTTGTATGAACGGTAGTGTTGCTGCTCGATGATATTGGCGGCGCATGCAAATTGGTGCTGCTTACACTAACACTTGGGCCATGCGAACGCTGCGCTGCCACTGCCTGATGAATATAAACGTTTGTTGGTGGCCCAGCGTTGCTGGTTATAATGCCAGCACTGTTCGTGGCGCTATTACTGTTCTCCAAGTTGGCTGCATTAGCGGCTGCCATCACTTTTCCCACCGTTATGGCGTTGGCATTCTTAAGCGGTGTTATGGTGCCAGTAAGTATGTTGCTGCCACGAGTTGTTATAGCTAGCGGTAGGACTGTAGTGGCCCCTCCAGCTGCTGACGAAACTATATTTTGAGCTGTTAAAAGCTGTCCAGACGCAGCGATGGATGCTGCCTGTGAAACATTTACAAGTTGCGCTGACGATAGATTCGTGACACCACCGCCGCTCGAATTGGCCGTGTTAACAGATAAAGCGGATGAACTATTACCAACACTACCGACACCGGCAATACCAGCCAAACTGCCGCCACCAACTAACGATGATTGTATGCTGGTTGTAACATTTTGCTGCTGAGGCAAATTAACGCCCACCTGCGCAGAAGTGCCACCTGTTCCAGTTGGTAGTTTGCCCAAACCGAATGGTGTGATAGTGAGCGAAGGTTTGGCGCTCATCGAAACCGGTTGGCGTAGACCAGACACTGTTACGAAAAGAAATTAAATAATAAAACACTCCACTTCTTTTTCTATTTACTAAAAAAAAAAAAACAGAAATAACAAATTCTTTGTTTTATACGCTGTTAATGAAATTAGTTGAACTTGTCGCATTGCAAGTGCAAGCAATAACAGTACACATTCTCTTTGCAAATATACTGTATGACGATCAACGCTGATTCAGTGACTTTATCTGAGTAATACAATTGTTTCAGTTGTTTCGCCGCACGATCGCTTAGCGGTCTCATGTACATAGGTCGGACAACAGTTGGACCGAATGGACTGAGTAAAGCAATCACAGCCTTATCGCTATGACGAGTGGGGGCAGAGAGACATACAAGTGTTTGTTATACTTTAAACTTTTCATGTACGTACATATGTAGTTTTATGTAAGTGCGCACGTTTACATTTGTGAGCGCTAATATTCGCGTTTGAAAAACGAGTACATACTCAAATAAAAGTTGAAAAACTTAATTGCTACTACTATAGAATTTCAACTTTTTCAAATTAAAGTTTTTTAATATAAACTTATAGGTCTGTGTTAGGGTGTTCTTATAACAAGTGTTAAGTAAAATATTAAATTTAGATTTAACAGGATGTAATTGTAATAATAATAATAATATCATAAATTGTATTTAATTGCTTATATTTTTTTAATCGTTACTATGCAGAATATTTACAAATAAAATTTTCCTCGAGCTTACACAATGTAATGCAAGTCGTGCAAGGGGTCACCACAGTGGACCCCTTTTTTAATACAACTACATTACAGGTGAACTTTACAACGCACTTACCTAGTTTTCCTGTGCCCGATGTATTGACAATGATTGGTTGGAACATGACATTGCCTGATATACGTCCCGTGGAACCGATAATGGGCTGTGCAGCACCTCCTGGCTGTTGTAGTTGTATTATACGGGTAGTGGGCAAATTTGCTGTGGGTATTACATTGCTGCCAACGCCCGTAGTTACACCACTCATTGCAGTGTTGCGTGAGGAATTGGTTGATGTCACATTGCCAGACGCAATCACTGAACCACCACTAGAACCAGCAATACCGCCACCGACCTGTTGAAGGGTGGATGTTATATTCGGTGTACGTATACTAATGCTGGTTGTGTTCAGCTTGGCTGTGGAAAAGGTTTTAGGTAGCGGAATGGGCCGTATTTGACGGGATGCGGTGCCAATAGTGGGCGCTGTTGCGGCTGTTAGTTGTGTAGCCACGGCAAGACGTTGACCCGATGCTACTGCGGTATTAAATTGTTGTGGTTGTTGTGTTAGTGGCTGTGAAGTAGCCCCAACATTAGAAGAATAAACTAGTGTAGCTTGATGTTGCCGCGGTGGTAAAACTGTGGCTAGTGTAGCAACATAAGTTTGTTGCTGCTGTGATTGTGTCTGACTGTGCGAAATGCCAGATGAGGAGACTGCTTGAATGGTAGCTGTGGATAATAAATTACAAACAAATTTGTTATTACAAACAAAACCTTAGCAATAGCACTCAAATTGACTGTTCTGCCCACCTGGCTGGTTTTGCGCTTGTCCGCCTCCGCCCGTTTGCACAACTGTCGGCTGTGTGTTAGCTACAATTGTGCCGCTCATTGTTGTACCTAATCCACCACCAATATTGGTGACTCCATAGGCACCAGTATTTGTTGTCATACCTTGCGCAGTGATAATTCGCTTTTGTGTTTGCTGTGGTATAGCACGAATAAGTTGCACCTGTCCACCAGTGTTGGTCTGCATCCATGTCGTGCTTGTCGCTGGCGAAATGACCGATGTCGCTGGCGATGACGTATTACGATTCACTGTAGCAGCAGCGCCGCGCACAAACCCTCCAGCTGCGGTTAGTCCGGTAACAGTAGCACCAGCGTTCATTGATCCAGTGTTGAGTCCAGCGCGAATTGGAGTTACAAGTCTTTGTCCCGAACCTACAGCTGTCATCTGAGTTGCATTTACGCCAGCTCGAGGGAAATAGGTGGTTTGAGTAAGAGGCCTCGTCACTGTTATGGATGTGTTGGAAACAGTACGCGAAGTGCCACTCGCCACTCCGGCGGGTATAGCGGTGATCTGCGTTCGTCCGACACCTGCTCCACCTTCAAATTGTTTGATGGGTATAATATTGGTGGGCATAACAACACGCACCTGTGTCGATTGACCGCCAGCGCCAATTGTACGTATAGCTGTGGGTGACTGTGCCACATTAAGTGCAATAGGCGTGCCTCCTATAGAAGTTGCGATTGCACCGCCAGCAGTCGTCATTTTAATGGCACCAGCTGTGGAAACACTACTTGTCATTATAGTGCTAATGCCGCTCACGGCACCACCACCAATTTGTATGTTGCTGCCACCAGCCACGCTTGTGTTTACAATATTGCTATCCAGTGTTGTCTTTAAATGAGAAATTTTAGCTGCAACTGGATAAAGATAAAATGGATTAAAACATATGTGCCGTTTTAATAGACTGCATAGGAAGATGGTTCTGACTAGGTATCAGCACGTTGCTAGTGAGCGAGTATGTTGTGTGCAAAGGTGGATAGTTAGGTGAAGTATCTATGTACATGATTAGAAAATGTTGTTGTTGTGTAGGAATACGGTAAAATTTGATTTTGGTCTTTCGATATTGTTATTCTTGAACTAATTGTAATTGCATTTGAATTGACTAAATTGGGTTTTAGCTTTTGTACGATCAAATTAAAAATCAAAACAAATATTTAAAAAAGAAATTGTTTTTCTGCATTTTTGTTTTAAAAAATTACCTGGCAAATACAGAATAAATAGATGTCACAGTTATTACAAACTGAATATATATGTAAGAACATATACATACATATGTACATATATATATAAATTTAAATATTTAATACATATTGTAATTTTAATATAAAAATCGTAAATTTTTGTTCAAAAAATAATTTAAAATTTAGCTTTTGACGATACGTTCTATGGAAGAAAATGCTCAACACACTTGACAAAAAATCTAATAAATCAACGGTACTTTTAAGCCAACTGAAACTTGCACTTTATCTTACTGAAATTGAATGGGCTACAATTACAACTGCATACCCAGAATTTTCCCAAGTCTTTAATAAAGAGTTTGAAATTTTGGTGAAATAAAATTAGAAATTTAATTTTTGCGAATTTCGTATGAGCTTTGAAGCGTTTATTTATATGGCTTCTCCTATAGATCCCAATAAATTTTATATTAAAATAATCAAAAACTAATAAATATAGGTTCCAAAAATTATCAATTTAAATTTACATATATAAATTATAAACAACCATGTGTTTAAAAAACACACAATCGTTAGAAAAATTAAGAAAAAAAAACTGAAGTCAATTTTGTGTATAAGCTCCTAAATCGGTCGGTCAAGCCTTTTAAAAAAATTAATATAATGAGTATTTTAAAGTAATAAATATGTACTGAAAATTTAATAGCTTCCACACAAAAAGCGTTACGGAAAAATTTTCTTATTACTTTATTTATAATTTCCGAACGCCACGACAACACTGCAACGTTACACCAATGGAATTGGATAGGAACGATTGGAAAATGGATTTTGGTACAGAAAATGGGTACTCAAGTAAATAGAAATTAACAAACACACAAAAAATGATACGAGAAAAGTGGAGGACCGTAGTCGACTTCGTACATACACATATGTTCATACGTACTAGCTTTATTTTTACTATTTACATATCCACGTACTCACCTCCCGTTGGCGCTTGCGTTAATCCCATGCTAGCCATAGTAGAGTTTAGGGATCCGTTTGTGCTGCCCCCACCACCACCGGGACCACCTCCACTTCCTACTCCGCCACCACCCCCTACACTGCTTCCCCCTGGTCCAGGGACCCCACCACCACCACTTCCACCACTTGCATCCACCGTATTCATTTTATTGAGAAACGCTGTAAATTTATTGATAAAAATACTGCAACAAATAAAATTTTCATTAACATTGAATCACACGCAGAATAATTGCACGCTCAAATCGCTCTTATAAAAATTTGTATTTCGTCAAAATTTCAACACTGCGCGGTGTTTGTTGACTTTTACTAACCTTGCTTTTGTTTAAAACTTTCAGAAAATGTAATTTATCTACTGTGATTGCTGTTTTCAAATGTTTCCGTCTATTATTAAACTCTAAATTGAAAAATTTTAAGATTTTCCCTCATCTACATTCGGTCACTTTTCTGTGTGTTAGAAATGTGCTGATTTGTCGATACCTAATAAACAGTACCAAATATTTCACAAGCGTTTCAGAACCAAATATTTTAGTTTCGGTACTCGATACTGGTTCGATATTTTAGAATTATCGATAAAACTACTGCTTTTCTATTAAAATTTAGAAATATATATATTTTAGGGTTGGCTTTCCAATAAGGAACCATTCGCGATTTCAGCGAATGTAGAAGGAGTTTGGTCACGAAACTTGGTGGGGATGTTGGGGCAGGCCCTCTTTGTCTAATTTAATAACTCTTTTTATTTTATTAATATTCTTATTTAAGAAATTTGCTTTTAAAGTTTCTGCACTACCACCAGCAAATGTGCTGTCAAAATAACACTTGTCGCTTATATTTTATTTAATACACAATATTTGGTTTATTTACGTGCGTATATAGTACTTTGTTAACATTTTTTATTTATATTTAACTTAATAAACGCGTTTATAAATGTGTACCCAATTTTTACCACTTTCAGCAAATAAACAAAAATAACTATGGCCGACAGTTTGAGGCAAAGTGTGCTGCCATACGTTTTAAAAGTAAACACATTGGCCTGTAGTCATAGTCAAGATAAAGTCGGCGCTTTTAATATAAAATGGCCCGATATAATCGCCCGAATAAACCAATGTCTTGTAAAATATTGAAAATTTTTAATAAAAAATCGCGCGATTTTTTATTACAAATTTTCGCCTGCGGCGCTTTTATAGAATAAATCAATATCTCTGTCAATTTTCACCAGCGGACCTTTTCTCATAAAAATCAAAATCTCGTAAAATATTTAAAATTTTCTCGAATGAATCAAAATCTTATAAAAATTTTCCCCAGCGGCATTTTTCTCGAACTGATCAATATATCGTAAAATATAGCATATCTTTAATAAAAAATCGCGCCGCTTTTCTCAAATAAAACAATATCTCGTAGTATATTGAACATTTTTATTAAAAATCGCCCGCTTTTCTATTAAAAATTCTCGCCTGCGTCGCTTTTCTTAAATAAATCAATATCTAATAATACATTAAAACTTTGTAATTAAATATTTTCATCATGTGTGGCAGCACGGTATTTTCATTTCATTGCTGCACAAAGGAGAAAGTGTGGTTAAAATTGATATTTTTCGCAACTTTAAACGCAAATAACTTAAAAACTATAAGTCTCCGGAGGGTGGGACTTTCAGATTTAGAATCAGAGGACCCTCCTCTACCTCCCCTTATAAGACGTTTTTTTCAAAGCGTGGTTCCTTATTGGAAAGTTTTCCCGAAAGTACATTCCGGTCCATTCCGTGATTCGTTCCTCTACTGTGAATTGAGCTTGATTCTAATAGGCAAGTACACCACAGGTAGTAAGCAAATTCACCAATTAATAGAAGTCATCAAAAGCTAACAGTTTTGAAGGGAGAAGTGAAATTGAGAAAATTTATTTATATATTTTACAGTACGTTCTCTGGCTGCAGGTGTATATTAATTTAATTTATTTTATTTTGATTTTCTATTTACCAATTTGAATGTAGTTAGGATTAAAATAACTGTTTTGTCGCAATGTCAAAAGAAATAAGTCAACGGACTTTTAGTTCTTTGAGAATTTTTGACGCTTGCGTTCGTTCTTATAAGTTATCTGCTACTACTTTACTACGTTCTCTAATTGACAGCCAATCAGAACGAAGCAGTTTGACATAATGCTCACCAAAGCGAAAAAACCAACTGGCGCCTCAACGCCACCTTATTGAATCCGCCTATGGTACGCACAACTTACCACCGCCTTTGTAACCTGTCCTCAAATTGTGAATGATGTTTAAAGTTTGTTTACAATACATTTTTTGTATAAACAGATGATTTCATCGATCTTAATTATTTTAAAATATCTTTAGTAATACTTAAATTTAATATTATACTACAATTCTACACCACGAATAACACCGGACTTAATAACTATAAACTTCTCTGTCTTTCGCCATGGAAATATATGAGGCGTCTAAAAATGTAAGTCAAGTTTTTAAGTAAACATTTTAACAACCATTAACATCTAACTTTTTAGAAACAACAACGCTTGCGTAAAACCCCTATTCGCAAATGGACTGATCAAGAACAGCGCAAGCTTATGGATTTTTTACGCAACAATTTGCCGATTGAGAAACCTACTGCACGTTTATATTACAATCGCTTTTCCCTACATTCAAATATAGCGATTGAATGGCGTCTGGTGCGCAGTAAAGTACGGAATTTGAGAGTTGTATATACAAAAGCAAAGTATTGGCTAAGTTCAGCTGAAGCTTTATGTTTGAATGAGGATGATAGACGAGGCAAGTTGCGAATGCTTCATGTAATATTTATGTTACAAATTGATTTAATTTGGTATCCTGTTTAAATATAGGCGCTGTCCTAAAAATGTGCCAATTTTTTGACGATTTTGAAGATATATCCGTACGCCACGGGAACTCGATGATTTTAAACGAAGTGTCGGGACTGTGCACAAAAAACTTATTAAAATTTTCTACAAATAACAAAAGTAGATCAGAGCTGATATCCACACGCGACACTTTAAGCTCCGGCATTGGGGATAGTGACATCGACCAAGCTCAGGTGAATAATAAATTAATTAAATAGATATACAAATCACCTTTTCTATAGTTTGAGCAGGTGGCTGATTTCGAAGTGACGGAAATGAAATTTGAACATTTGGAGGAAGAACTCAGTTTGCCTTCCGATTCATCGTTTGCAGATTCCGTCCTTAGAAAGGAATCTTACATTAAATCTGGTGTTATAAACAATGCAAACATTCGGGGGTTAAACAGGGATATGAGCTACTCCGAATCAGACGAAATCAATATTAACAGACAAGGCATGTTAGACGAACGGGAATTCAGAGGGAGACAATTAGCACTGGAAATTGAAAAATTTAATTTTGAAAAAGAAAAATTTTTAAAACAACATGAACTGCGAAAGTGGGAACTTGAAAGTCAGGAAAGAATAAGAAAATTAGAACTTCAAATGCAAGAGCGAATAGCAATGCGAGATTTACATATTAAAGAGCAAGTAGCAATTATGCAAAACGAACGTAGATAAACAGTTTTGCCCACAAAGCATAATAAATGATCCTGTAATTCACAAAAGGATTTTTATAATAAACATAAGAAGCTCATTTTACTTCTTTAAACTTTAATTAGATCTATGTTATAGAAATCTTGAACATATTATTGGAAAATAAAGTATTTTTTATTACTAGAAATTAAAAATTGTAATTGAAACGATTTTTATATAACTTCCCCAGCATTTATCAATTTCCTACTACTGAGGGGAGTTGATTCTTGCTCTCACATGGGTGGTGGTGGCACAGGTAATACACCCATTGGCGGTGGCGGTGGTATTCCATTGAACATATGATGCGGCCGTGGTGGTCCGGGCATCGGGAAACCACCAACTGGGCCAAGAGCACGATGCATTTGCGGAGGAGGTGGTGGAATGATTTTGGGTTCAAACTTGAATGAAAATTGTAGGAAGAATTGTTTCGTGTCTCGATTCCAATGTGTCCAAAATTTACCCTCGGTCTTTTCTACTTCTCGTGACGGAACCTTAAACGCAATAGTTTCGTATGGTTCGGCAGCGAATAGCAAATATTGCCATTTACGATCTGGTGGTTCAATTTTCTGCTCATAGGCAGACATAAATCGATGACGGGGTATGATACCTTCTGTAATTTCGGGATAATCAATTTGGAAAAGTAACGACTGTTGGCCATTGCTCGGTTCACGTTGCTTGGTCACACGATAACCGGGACGACCAATTTTAACAAATTTCTTTGGTTCAACACGGGGCTTTTCTGGCGCAAGCATTGATGGAGCTTCTTTTGCCTCTTTTGCTGCACGCCTTGCCAAATTTTCCTGATGCTTCTTACCCTGTGTATGTGCCAAATAACTGCCCTCATTGTTATGAAGTGTTAGACAAAGTTTGCATTCATATGATCCCAAATGATTTTTCATGAAATAAGGATCCTTGTTCAAGTCGATAGTTTCCAAGGCTACACGAGTACATGCAATATATATATATCACTAGTTCCGGAGGAAGAAAAATGTATGCTTACCAAGCTGCCGAAGACGCTCTTTGCGGTCACGGTTAGTTTCTGACCATGATGCGACGCCGCCGCTACCCGTTTTACCACCGGCTCTGTTTTGAAAGTCCATTTTCCTACAAGAGTACAAAAAACGTATAATTTAAAATAATCCTCGAAAAATATACACAACCTTTCAAGAAGTGCTGCAAAACCATTGATGGTACCAACAATGTTATCGATGGCGCCAACGCTTTTGTCGCTATCGATTGTATATAACTTTACACATTACTAATTCATATGTTTTCGTAGTCTTAAGTTTGTCTATGGTAAAAATACCAAAAGCACCGTAAAAATATAAATACTTTTAGACAATCTGTTTCGCTTTCTTCGTTTCAACTATTGTCATTTGCAACATTTATTGTTAGTAGAGATATATATATATACAAATAAATAGAAGTACCTACTCGATAATTTTATCAAGTTACCAAATGTTATTGTATTCGATAATTTTTACTTAGATCTAGTCCCTACAGTACTTTTTTTCCACATCCATATGTAACTTCAAAAAATTTTTGACATTTACGTGATTTTGACAGCGAAGGTAATTTAATTTACGATCTCCGATTTTTCTTTCGACAGTAGACAACGAGGTGCGCGTTAAGATCTTAAACATTCATCAAATATGTGCAATTTGCATTATTAGTGACGCAATTCATACATTTTTAACAGAGTTATCAAAAATTCCAACATTTTTGAAAAGTGTATAGTTCTGAACTGGCGTAGGATCTTTCATTGGCTGACACATGTGCGAGTTATTCTCGGTACAAACTTGCATTTTCAAAGTGAATTCATATGTACATACATATATGTATTCATTATTTGATGCAGCATGTTAATCCAATTTAAAATATACACAACTTTTTATTGTGCGTAAATTATTTGGAATCCATTAAAAATGAATGCCGATGAATCTTCCAAAGCGTGTGCAGCAACAAGTTATAGTGGAGCAACAAATTTGGCTATCATGGATAGCCAACCAGCAACGACGTCCAAGCAGAGCATTGGCCCTGCTGCTATTACTAACGTTAATCATTCCAATAACGATGGCGATGTAATCAAACTTGCACAGTCGCCTCATAAAGCAACAACCACAAGTGTTTTACCATCAATAAATCCCGTCGAAGGAAACCTATCACAAAATTCCTCCGGAGCTAAACGTATCATACGCAAAGTTATGGTAATCGATCCGAAAAAATTGCAACAAGCTGGCTTAGATAGGAAATTGGCAGAGGCAATTGGCAGGCAAAAACTTAAAGCCATGTCTAAAGAACAAAATAAAAATACACAGAATAGTGAATCGAGTAAATTAAAAATGCCTTTTGGCTCTAACATTCAATCAACTATTACACCAACTTCAAGTGCAGCAACATTATCAGTCGTGTCAACAATATCTTCTCCAACAGTAAAAACAGTATCTGAAGACACATTTTCGACGTTTAAAGCAGCGCCAGCAACACCAGTTACAATTAAAGCGCTTCCAATAGTCAAAAACTCGGAAACAGTGAAAAATATTTTAGTAAAATCTCCTATAGAAGTAACGGCATGCTCGGAGGGCACTGCATCCGATAAAAATACAACACCAGAAAAAGGTGGTAAGTAAAGCCAAATTAAAAAAAAAATTATATATGTATTTTTGCAAATGCTTTGGTTGGGCGATTTAAGTCTCGGCACTTTAAAATTAAACTTGTCTTTTATTGATCATTTTGGCACCATCATTATTCATGAATACGTGGTTGCGCAGTTAGAGTTGATGTTAAATATTGCGTAAATATAGCTACAGTTACATATGCCGGAGTTCGATTCTCCAACGGCTGAAGAACTATTTTTCATGGCCGTCGTATTTTTTTTTTTTAACTATTAATGCTTCCGGTTTTTAAGAATAATATTTATTAACGCCAAATTTAATTCGTATGCTATTCGAACAGGCGAGAAACATAGCATTTTTATTATTATAATTTTTAGTTTCTGATATTTATAGCGGTAAAACAAAAAATATTACATCAATATGTATGTATATATGTACATATGTACATATGTACCTACATGTATAAATTTATATTGCAACTTATATACATATGTATATGTATGTATATACAAAAAAATAGCAGAAAAATAGCACAAACCAGTAGTAGAGATATATAGATTGATAAATTGAAGGAGATATGCACTACAACCAATGGGTCTATTGCGCCCTCGAAAGCTTGTCACAACAGGAAGTGTATGTGTTGCTTTCCCGGACTTGACCGTCCAGGGTGATTCCCCGTTGAATCCCTTTTGTTGAGTCACAGTAGCCAAAAAGATAGCCCGACCACCGTTCCCATGACAGTCGGGTCTACGATACCGGAACGACCCGGATTTATGTCCGGCCAAGGACTGTCGCTTCAGCATAATTTGTGCTGCTACAACAACAACAACAACATAGCCCGACCACATCCTTACTTGTGCAGGTGACCTTTCACTCTGCAGTGACATATCAGAATAGCTAATGGCAAACTCCTGCGCTTGGAAGATGCATTTCTTAAGTTCTAAAAATTCTGTTTTGAAATATTGAAGACAGTTTTTAGAAATCTCTTTATGTATACATATGCATGTGGCTTCGGTTATAGATCCTACTAAATTTTAAATGAAAAATATAAAAAATATATCGAGAAATATACTAAGTTCCAGAAAATATTTTAAAATTTTCTGCTATTATTGTATGTATGTACATACATACCTATGTATATGCACATTAAATTTTTATAGGCATACACATTTTAATTTTATTTACATACATACATATATACATTTTTAAAACATGGTCCAATTTGCAAAAATAAATAAATTTTTGAAGATTTAATATTATTGATTACAGGCGCGAGTATGTATGAGCACATTATTTACTGCATGTATCCACCTATACATACATATATTAAATTTTCATCGCTAAACCTGTGGTATTTTTTTTTGTTAACCCATTTTTAAAAGTGTTGCTGGATATGATGCATTAGACGCTACAAATAGGCACGGCTCGGTAGCTAAAGCGTGCGATGAGTAGCTGATAAGGGAGTGTGGCAGTTAAACGAGGTCGCGGTTCGAATCATGTTGTGAGCGTCAAGCTTATAGACAATTTATGTGGTTAATTATTTCTTTTACAAGCATTTTTTTATTAAAAAAGGAATACACTCTGATTTCTTATTTTGTGAATCGAAGAATATCAAAAAAAAAAAAGTTAATATACCTATGTACATACATACATACTTATACATAAATACATACATATGTATGTATGGACATACAATTTATCGAAATTAAATTTTCTACACATGGTAGGAAATATAAAAAAAAATCGAATTTGAACAATTTATGTATGTATGTTTCCGAATCTTATCATACATATCATGAAAAAATATTACTTTCAAAGAAATGATTTATAGAAATCAGTACATCGACGAACTTTTTTCCTTGGAATTTCTAAAATAATGCTAATGGAAATATTTTATGCATTACAACTTTTCAACGATTTTGCTCATGTACATACATATGTACATACTTACATACATTTGCATAAATATCATCTAACGGCAATACTTCGATATCAAATCAACATTCCACGCAGGTATTCAAAAGGCGACGACCAATTTTGAAATAAGTAACTGCTCTCCAAGCTTGCTAAAGAGTGTGAAAGAATCTTAAGAATTTTCAACATAATTGATAGTAATTTAACAAAATTTAATATAAACATGAAACTTCAAACAAAAAATTTAAATTTTTTCGACGATATCATAGAGACTTGGCAGTTCAAATAAGTAAGAAAGTCAGCCAAACTTAATGCATTTTGAAAAATTGATATGTAGCTCGTTGAATTAAAAAATTTTTATTTTGTATCTTTTTTTTTGAAATATGCACGTGCTGTATTTTCCGCCTACAAAAAATATTTATTCCCGAAAATTTCTCTTAATTTAAACAATTTTTCAGTTTCTAACACTTGTGCGCCTGAGAGGAAAGTTTTTGTTACACCGAAAATAACTATAACACGTCCTGGAGAAGAGATTTTACCGCTTCGAATAATTCCCGAACACCGTTTAGAGAATGTGAAATATATATTGCAATGTAAGATTTTGAAAAGACAACAGTTATCAGCACAAACTCAGCCAACAATGCCTGCTCAAATGGCAACGCAAACTCTCCATTCTCCAAATGCATCGACGTCATTGCCTTCTCCATCGCACAATCAACGGTTGTTGATTGCACCTAAAGTCGAAACAAAAGAAGACGAAAGAATTTCCTCCAAACCACTCGCGCCGAAAAAACCATCTCCCGCCAAAACACCACAGGATGTTGCACGCGCGCTTGACTTCAGCTCAGAAGTAGCAACATGTAATTCAGCAACAGCCACAGCTGCAGCCCCAAGTGACAAAAAGGTGACGAATGATGGCGCTAGTTGTTCGTTGCGTACTAGCCTCTATACTTCCAAATCGTCGCTGGCAAAGACGGAAACGGTGGGCCCCCGTGCCATTGATGTTGCGCGCTTAATTGCTCGCATCGGTACGGTAACAATGCGAAAAGATTTGACACATTCCAATACTACATCTAAAAACTCTAAACGTACACCCGTTGTTATACCCAAAGCCACTATAAAATGCCAAAACCGATCAGCCGAAATGAAAGAAAAGGAAGTGCCAATTAAAAAAGTCTACAGCTCAAAAAATATAGCGACAGATAGAACACGAGTGCTTGAAACGATGCCAAAACTTCCAACAGATCCGTTACCAACTTTGAAAACTGCTGGCTTAACCGACGGAAATAAAACTGTAAAACTTTTTTATAAAGCGCCTGTGAAACAGACAAATGATAACGAAAGAGATAATTCAGGCCCCACAGACCCCAATGCTAAGCAACAGAATCGATTTTTGCAGATAAAAGATTTCGCTGCATTTTCTTCACTTAAGCAACCGTTGTCTTTTGTCACAGGCTCCCAAGATTTGGTTTTGCCTCCAAATACCACGCTAAAAATTGTATATAAAGCGCCGTCTAAACAACCGACCCTTAATGAAAACGATAAAACATCAAGCGCAGATCATAATGGACCAAGACAATTAAAAAACTATCCTGTGTTCTCTACGTTGACGCAGCCGGGTTCTGTTTCACAGTCCAAATATTTGCCACTTCCCTCGAGTAAAGCGGTGAATATAGTCTACAAAGCACCATCGAAACAGGAAATGGCTAACGAAAGCGATAAAGCTTCTAATCAAGATTCGAATGCTCAGCAGCACAATGACATTTTACAATTCAAACATTTTCCTGCATTCTCACCGCTGAAACATCCATTCCCTGTTGTCACACACTCGCAGGATTTACCCTTGCCCACGATATCAACGTTCAAAACACCTTTCCCTACAACTCTGGTCAAAAGCCCTCAAGAAGTCCAACCACAGAATAGTATCATGGAAACACCCAGCGATTTCTTGAGAATGAATCGCGTCGTAACAGCTGCTGAAGAAACAAGACAGTCGCATCCTCCAAAAAGTTTAATTGTATTGGAGAACAAAGTATTGTCACAAGATGAAAAAATCGATCTGACAGCGTTAGGATTGGCAACGCCGAAAAAAGAGCCCACGCCGGAGGTGCACTTAATGGAAACTAATGAGGTACCTAATACACCCTACAACGAATCGGGTTATAATGAAGATAGCCAGGCATCAGTTGCATCCTCCTCAGCGCCCCTGAAACACGTTCTAGCGGATGGTTCTAAACTAAATAATCGTACCATTTTATCGATGGATAAACTCAAGTTATCGTCGGAGAAGATAGCTGAGCTTGTTAAGATCATCAAGGCTAAAAAGGAAAAATCAAAACTAATTATAGTTCAAAAAAAGGAGAATACTCCAAAGTCATGTGAAAAGTTTGCGGATGAGATTAAAGACGATGTTAATACAAATGCTGTTGCTAAAACTTCTAAGCAACCTGCCACAACTTCACTAAACGACAACATCAGTGCGCTTTCCGCTAGCACTTTTGAAGATCCAGACATTCCATTATATTCCGAAAAAGATTTCATAACCCCATCTAGAGTAGTCTCAACTTCATACGAATCTAAGTCTGATCCACTATCAGACCAAGAATCGCAATCTGCTGCAGAGTCTCCGTTTAAGAATCCTTTACCCCGCATTGCTCAAAAAACGACTGGCTTAATTCAATTCGGATGCAATAAATCCTCCGTTTGTGTTGTAAATAGCGAAGACGAATCGGATGCGTCCATTTCTGCTGTTGATTTTATCGCCTCCCTGGCAGCTGAACATCCCATTACCGAAGACATGAAATTGGAACTTTCACCGGAGGAGCTTAATTTGAATGCTTCATTCGCCATGAATTTCTCTCCATTGCATATCCCAAATAGAGATAGAACTGAGAGCTTAAAAAGTGAGATAAGTGAGCAAGAAGTTTCTGAAGACTTTAATATGATAGCTGCGGATGTATCACCTGGGATTTTTGAGCCGGAAACGGTCTCAGACGACGTACAGATCGGTAAGATTATCACCATCAGTGAAGAGAATATTCTTAATGCCGTATCTGCATCGACAAGCAGTAGCGAATCATTGTCCAAAGGAACGCAAGGAGTTTTTAAACTCACCAAAAGTACAATACTTCCAGATAGGATCGATGAGGAAGCCCCAGTAAACAATTTAGATATCATAGATACTGGTAATTTAGTCGAAACCACAGTTGGCCCTATATTGGTAAAAAATATAGAAATCGGAGTTATAAATAAATTTAAAGCATCGCCACCAAATAAAGTTATTGTGAAAAATATACAAGCATGTTTCGGAAAACTGAATGAAAGCAAAGACATTGTAGTTGACAAGGTTGGCGAAATGTCGTCGATAGTTGGTGCAGAGTCAGTTCAAAATACAAAAAACGTTAGAAGTTATGCAAACAAATTTGATGCAAGCGATTCTTTCGCTGAAACCTCGTCCACTAACGCAATCAAGATCATTCAAAACACAGTACCGGATATTAAAACAGACACTACAGTTTTAAACGATGAAATCCTTCAATCCTCAGAGAGAAACTCAAGCGCAAGTCTTGAAGCACTTAATTCAAATCAACCAAGTTCTTCGACAAAATTCGCACAAGAGTCGAAAGAGACGCCTATAACCGAAAATATCAAATCAAAAGTGGATGAAATAGTAAGCCCAAAACCCAGCAACCAGTTAAGTGCTAATGAAAAATCTGAAAACAATGAAAAGCCTCTTGATAGAGAAGCCTCCAACTCAGCAGCACCGCGATTACCACGTTTTAAGAAAGGCAAAGTTAATTTAGTTCAACGAAAGAAGACGGTCGTAACTACGCAGGAAAAAATGAATGCACAGCCCACTAAAGCGGCGGATGATCAAAAACATGTTCAAGAAACTGTGTTTAAAGAAAATACTGCAACGACTAAAATTAGCAATCAAACGAATACAAATGTGGCTGAAGAGGATGCACCGAGCTCCCTAAAAAAGTCCTACATAGAAGATCTGACCCATAAATCGTCCCCAAGGGATATATCAAAAATGGAAGAAAACTCGGTTGAGCTCATAACACAACTTGAAGTGATTAAAAATAATGAAAACGACACCAAGGAAAAGTCACATGGGGTAGAACTGCAACCAAAATTGTTTGACGAGGAGCTTTCGAAAATTGTTGAAACCTCTGCTGCGCCTGTAGAACTAGGTTCAGATTTTGAAAACAGCGAAACTGGAAAATCAGCTGATATCACGGCACAAATTGGAAGCGTTTCGAGAGAACCGCCCTTGGAATCAAGTGATCTAAAGCGAAAAACTGCGAGCATAACTGAGCTTTTGCATCCGCCTAAAAAGTCCAAGCGAATTTCTTCTGGTACAAATATCAACCTGACTACTTCATCTATTGCTCTTGTTGAGAAAACAACGAATAATATTCTGGTGAATGTATTGAAATCTGCTTTCAAAGAAACTGAACTCCCACCAGCTAAAAACCCTTTTAAGAAGGCAAAAATTGAAGAACAACTTGGCGAAAAATCGGTGCAAGGAATTCAGAATCTTTTGACGAAATTGGCACGGAAAGACAAAGAGCTAACGGTTGTTGAAAACGATACGCATCCTGGTGATGTTGAGAGGACAGCCGAAGGACAGTCGTACAAAAGCACTGAAGAAGTCGTAGAAAATAAAAATAAGTCAGCAAAAAATGTTGATAATGAGACTGAACCATTAAGTAACTTATCTAAACCCGAAATAAAACAAAACTTAATTGTCCCGACAGACACTGGAAACCGGGAGGCAACCGAAATTGATTTAGCATCGGAAGACTGTGATAATGTAAATATGAAAGCCGAACGACAGTTAGAAGTAAACATTTCGGAGGATGTTGAACGAGAAGCCAAGCAGCCATCCGATTTTCACGGGTTTGACCACAGCTCTCCAAGCACTCAAACCATTGAAAGCAATCTACAACATATACTTACTATCACCAACAGTGCTGAAAATACGAAAACTCGCGATGAAAATTACAGCACTGCGGAGCGTGAGAGTCCACATTCTTCGAAAAATCCAAAAAAGCCCTGGTTAACTACGGGCAAGAAGACGCTCACCAAATCGAAGTTTGGGCATCTTAAAAAGTCAACTAATCGACGTAGTGTGCCGTTAAAGAAACGTTGGGGAGTTTTGCGTGAATCCGATGACGATATAGAGGTAACTGATGATACATCGCCGGCGGATGATGAGGAGGATGACGATGAGAAGGATTATGGAGGGACAAGATCTGAAGAAGCAAACAGCTCTACAAATAAAAAGGCCTTGGAAAATGATACCAACCAAAGTGACGCCGAGTTTGTGAAACCTCTACAAAAGCAAGAAGTAGCAAATGATATTAGCGATGAAAACGAACTAGGAAACATAACGAAAGAAACGGAAACTGAAACTGTCGGGTCCACTGCTTCAACAACAAGTTTAACGGAGAGCAAAAAACGAAACAAGTCTTCTGGAGATTCTATAACTGTCCCAATGCAGGAAAATGATGCCGTTAGTTTTCCCGAAAACACTAACGTTTGTGATATTGACATATTTAGTAAGAAAATTCGACTGGATGTGAAATGTATAAACACATCGATAGCTTCATCTGCAGAAAATGACGAAAAGGAAACTAAAGATAGTACCGCCACAATAGTTACAAAGCCAACTCATTCGCCCATGAAATCAGCAATAACCACTTCGGAAACAAACGATACATTTGATACAATGGATATAGTCGCATCGAATCCATGCAGCCAAGGCTCCGGCAACTTCCAAGACTCCACAGATATAAGAAGTCACACATCAGGGGAGCTTAAGAAAAACAAGAATGAAGAACATATTAAACAACCTACAAAGCGAGGACGTAAGCCTAAAGTTAAAGTTGAGTGCAAGGAAACAACCGAAATACAACTGGCAGTAGAAGGTACAAAAACTGATACGACTGCCAATGACAACGTAGTTACATCTTCAATAACGGATTCAGCAGACATTGAAAATCAAAAAGGGAGCAATAAGGATTTGATAAAGCAGCATGAAATCGGCAACACAAAATCGAAAGGGCGGCAAAGTTTTACAAAAAAGCTTGACGCAGACGAAAACAACGTTAAAGGAAGTGAAACCGAAATAGATAAACCTAAAACTGTAAAGAAGAGAGGAAGGCCAAAAAAAATCGCACATATTTCGGAATCTGTGGACTCACAGACAAGTAAAGACATTGCAGTAAAAGAAACACATAGAACTCGTGAACATAAGTCAAGATTGCGGGAATTAGGCGTGCCAATTACGGGAATTAAAGTTAAGGAAGAATTTGTACAAATTGACACTGAGCTAGTTGTACCGTCTTTAACCGAAATGGAAGTTATTCAAGAAGCGTTTGAAAAAAACCCTCAATCAACGCCAAAACAAAGTAGTGATAAGCTGCTAAAGCAGGCCGAAAGTAAATCAACACCTACATACGGTCACACACCAGAAGGCGGTAGTAAGAAACCCCACGGAAATCGGAAGTCACTGGGAGCAGAAGTTGTGAGTGAAGCCGAAAGTCAAGCCAAAACCCATGAAAGCACACCAATTGTACCCAAGAAAAGAGGACGAAAACCCAAATCAATGAATGCCACCTTTCCGAGTACAATTGAGTCGACACTTTATAATGGTGTTGCAAAGAAAAAAGCTGACAGCGCAGGCGAACAAATTGAACAGCGATTAAACGATACACAGCCTGAGTCGAGCTTAAATGCAACTACAGCTATAAATTCGGAAGTCCATGTGAACCAAGCGATGGGCGAGACGCCCATAAAAATTCCAAAAAAACGAGGGCGCAAGCCAAAAGCTTTATTAGCTACACCCGAGACACCAGTTGGCGAAGGATCTTCCAATACAATGACAAAGCAAATGGGTAGAAAAACTAAGGTCATAGATCTGGAGACGCGTGGCACCTTCAATGAACGTCTATTGCTAGTGACAAAGCGAACACAGCTGGATACGGATGAAGTGCTAACTGCCGAACCAGTGGCTAGCACCTCAAACACTAAGCACTTAGTGTGTGGACTCTGCTTGCAGCAAATGACCAGGAGCACGTGGTTGGATCACTTGGCAACACATTATGGCGTCGGTTGGATAGTGGGCGAAACGACACCAACTGTGAGTGTACCAAAAGGCATTTACCAGCTTCCAAAAATAAGTGTGCTAAAATCTTTTTGTATTTTTCAGAACGTGACAATCCGCAATGAAGTGCTAAAGGCAATGGCGGCGTTCCTAAAAAATAACGAGGGAGCTTACCCATTGACCTGTCGCATGTGTCAGCGTAATTTTCGTTCGGCTCTAGGCGCGTTGCTGCACATTGAGCTTTGTGGAGCAACAGACACGCGCGTTCCATGTGATTACTGTAAGCGGGAGTATTCAAAATTAACAATAGTGAGTCACATGCGAGAGTGTAGTATACGGATGATGACTAAAAAGGATGACGGTGATAGTGCAGGAGATTCAAACGCGTTGAAGGAAATTGTTTTTAATAACGTTGGACGTCTGAAGCGCGCATCGGTTCAAAAGTAAGAGTTTAATTTCATTTAAACATGATTTGTGCATGAATATTACATAAATTTTCGGATTTATTTGATACATCTTAAGCGTTATGTTTGCAATTATACCATATTATATCATAAATATTTCATTAGCAATAAAACTTGTATTTAGCTAATTTTCTGCTGACTAATACAGCTTTTTGAAATATTCTGTTCTATAAAACCAAAACAGGGCTGAAAAAATTTTGAAGACCATTGGCAGTGAATCGTCAAGCGCTGGAATATTTAATATTAAAGATGCCAAAAACGTAAGTTAACCACTCTTTTATCAAATATCCAGTACCGCCTTTTCTAACACAACTATTTCTACAGTACATTAAACTAATTCCCGCCGCACCTCCTCAGCATTTAGAAGATAAGTGGAGTGAAAGCTTAGCATTGATGGGTAAAGCTAACTGCCCAGCACCAAATTGTTCTTTTGAATCGCAAGAACTAACCGCACTAAAAGTGCATTTTGACAGCTGTGAACTAAAGGAAACGACCAACTCAAAGGGCGTTTATATTTGCCAAATATGCGTCGATTCAAAAAAATCGTATAACAGTTCTAAGCATGCGATTAAGCATATTTTGAAACACCATAAGCATACAGAAAATGCGCCAGATTTCGAAGCAGAAGCTTCAGATTGCGGCATTAAAACAGACGATGAAACGAGTGGGGATGATGACGATATATCGTCTGGAGTAGATTCAAATGGAGAAAGTGAGGGCAGTGATTGCAGTAATGGCGCAAACAGTTCATTTGAAGAAGGCGAAGAACAAAAAATGCCATCTAAGAGGGCAAAAAAAAGACATTCAGTGGGTGCGTCAATAAACGCAGCGATTATGGAGAGATGTATGTTAAGTATAAAAGAAAATAAAAATGAAAACCTTGTTAGTAATAATTTTTTTTTTCTTTTTAACAATTAAGTACATCCACCGCGCGATCCAAACTTTGGCCGTACTTCAATAGAGTTATGGAAAGAATTGTAAGTGAAAATTTTGGAATTGTAATGCAATTGCAATTGTATCCTTTACTTTTGAATTTATTTTAGTACATCGCAAAATTATAGCACGCAGCCCTTGTTCACTGATATCAAAACAGTAAACTATACCAATTGCGAACGCGCAGACTACGTAAAATTTTTGCCGCGTGCTGAACGTTCCATGAAGTTTAATGTGAATCCACATTTAGAGCTGACTCGACTCAAATCTAAGACGCAATATGGCAAAGCGGCGCACATGGAGTGGTCACAATTGCAACGTTTTGAAACTTATTCAGGCAAAAGTAAGTCATTCCACATTTGAGACTCTACATTTCAGTTAAATGTTTACCTTTCCACATCGTAGATGATTATTTAACTTTCATTGGTGAAGCAATAAAAATTGTCAGCTGGGTGCCGTTGCCAGAGGATATTCGGGAACAATATCTACTTATTACTACACGCCGTGAATATACCCGCTATAAGGATACTAAAGTCTCTAATACATTGCTTTGGTTATACAAGATCACACCCGCTAAAGCGCTCGAGCCATTTGCCATGCAGATTCATTACGCCATCAACATACCCGATGGGCCCGTACATTGCTTGGCATTTTTACCTAGCGGTGGCTATGATGAGAGTGCAAATCGCTTAGGCCTAATCGCTGTCGGCACACCATCAAGTACGATTAAAGTCTATGCACTACCATTGACTGTTGAAAAAGAAAGCGGGAATATATCGCAAGTACCGAAGAGTGCTGAGCCTGCAATGCAGAATTTAACAACAATACAATTGCAACCAGTTTGGCTGCTGACATTGGAATTATCTACAGATAACACATTGAACACACATCCCTTTCTAAACACGCAATGCACTTCGCTATGTTGGTCAGAGGTAAGTAAGCGCGTGCCATTTGCCTTAAAATATTCATTACATTTTAACATAAAATAATTTTTAATTGCGCTTAGTTTTCCGAACATTCACATATTTTTGCGGGTTACGCAAATGGTTGCGTCAGCTATTGGGACGTAAGCAGTGATATGAATTTGAATCGTTTCGTCATCGATAATGTGTCCAATTTTGTGCCTTTAAATTTCTTTTACACGCGTGATAAGAACGTGCGAGGTACGTTGGCGTAGTATAATACAACATTTTTTTATTATTTCTACAATATACTATTGATATATTTTTTTGGACTATTACAGCTATGGCGCTGCATTACGACCCTTCAGGCGTGCGTCTGATTGCCCTCACTGTTGGCAGGCGTATACTGGTCGTCTACGACTTGGAGCAGTTCGATCGTCCAATGCTAATCAAAACCGAGACAGCTCGAAATGAGGTGATGGACTTAGAGTGGTCACCACTATGGCAAACTTTCGCAGTGGCCGTTTCCGATTACTTATCAAATAGTGAGTATCATAACAATTCACATCTCCATATCTACTTAGTTGTGAATATAAAACAAAAATGAACATCTATCCATCTACGTAGTTGGTATGTGCGCTTATGCTGTAAGCCCCAAGAACTTGGGCTTCAAAAATGAAACAATTGATAGAATGAATGGCGCAGTCACCCAAATTCATTACAATCCCGTGCAACATATATTCGCAACTACAACTGAAAATGGCGACGTAGTGCTGTTGGATATACGTGAAATGCATTTAAAAGAAATAATACGCGATTCTCAACGAAATTCACGTGCTGTTGCAATAATGGAAATTAAAAGTTTAAATGGTGAGAACATCCCTAAGTTCGATGCAAAATCAATACCGCCAGACTGGAATTTTTTTGAGGATAATTATACAGAGAAATATGGACTTGTATTTGGGCCGATGACGAAGGTGCGTATGACAAAAAGTCTTACCTCACTTAATAATAACAGCTTTTTTTTTTTACTAACAGATTGATAAAATACACAAACCGCAATATCTTTGTGGCCAACGTCGACCGCCCATAAATCTAATGAATTGTACACGTATAAATAGTCTGAATTGCAATACAAATGTACAAGGAAAAAAACTAATTGCAATTGGCTATGAAAAAGGGTTTCTACGTATACTCAATATTGACCGTAAAACTTATTTACAATAGAAGTATTTAATACAGTGCAGCAGGAAATACAGAATATAAATATTAAGGATTTAATTCAACGAACATATGACGTTGTAAAATTATATATCTTTAAACTATTTTTTAAGTATGTTATACATATAGAAGACAAATGGTAAAATTTTGAATAATGTCAACTTCTTTCTCTTCTGTGTATTCGAATACTAATGTAATACTGAAGAGATGGCTTTAATCATTTGAAATTAAAATCTTTAAATAGCTATCTGTAAATATGGCATAAAAAGTGTGATAGTAAAAAAGCACAAAGCCGATATACATAAGTTCTTTTGTTAAATATACACAGCTTTGTGTGCATTATAGTAAATTTAATTTAGATTTATGTTGTTGAAATAAACGAGTCATTTCGTTTTGTTAGACATTCAATTATTAATTTATTTTCTCAATACGTATGAATGCATGGTAAAACTAAGTTTTTTTTAATTTGCTTTGCTTGAATTATTTAATGTTTAATAATGAAAACAAAAAATTTTTTTACAAATGCTTATACTCAATACATATAAGAATACAAATAAATGGTTTGAAATAAATACACAATTTTGAAAAATCTTTAAGCCAAAGACTTAATTTAATTGTCTATCATTCTGCTGGCGCTGCTGTTTCTTCTGCAGCGGACGCCTCTGCTGGTGTTTCTCCTTCTGCTACTACTGCTACCGGTTCAGAACCACCTGCGTCACCGCCATCACTTGTTTCTGCTGGCGGTGGTGCGGCATCGTCTATCGTTGTTACAGCTTCTGGTGCAGTTTCGGGTACACCTTCTGCTGTTGCCCCTCCAGGTGTGTTGTCAGATGGCGCTTCACCACCTTCAACTGCAGCTGGTTGTTCACTTTCTGTGCCCTCGGCTTCGGTTGGTCCTGCTGTTTCTGGTTCGCCTCCTTCACCGTCTTCTGGCGCAGTTGTTGGTCGACTTTCGCCACTATCTTCACCGCTCACGAGTGCTGGTTCTGCGGATTCGGTCTTAGTTTGCGAGCGACGCTGCCGATTATAATGAGTGGAATGCGTTAGGAAAATTTATAGATAAACGATATACATATAAACAAATCTTTCTTGTATATGCTGTCGATTTTACCTTCTTCTTTTTCGGTTTTTGTGCTTCCTTTTCAGCTTCCTCGACTGCCTCTTGCTCCGCGGTCTTATAGCTCTCTGGGAAAAACTTAAGCGCTTCCTCATGCCCGAGGACGGCGTCAGAACTGACATAGCTTGGGCCATACGTAGCCAAAGAGAGCATGGTGTGTGACGTTTGCTTGTTAACTTTGAATACAATTTTGTCCGAGCTAAATTAATTAGTTGAACAAAGAAATGAAAAAATACATCGTTGGCATTATATTATGACAATAAATAGCTAAATTAAAAAAACAAATTCTTTAATCAGTCCTCACGTTACGAATTCAATTACATATATGTACATATATCCGCCTGAAGATACTCACGGATTCTGTGGCAACGTTGCATATTTCGCAGCCGAGTTTGCGATTAACTTTGCTTCATCCGCTTCGTCGCTGCTGAAGAAACCATAACGCGGTACATCGTCCTTGAGACGTTCTGCTACGCTTAATAGATCCCGCTTCTTGTATGCGTCAAATGCCATTATGATATGTGGCGGCTCTGGTGGCGGATCAGGCGGCAAAAAACCCGAAGTTTGCTGGCGGAAGAAAACATAGATGAGCGCGGCATGAGTGCGCGCATTGCCCGCCACCCAAATAGGTGGTATCCGTATAATTTTCTTGCGATAGCGTTTTGTTACTACGACCTCTACTTCCTTTTCAGCTTCTTGCTCTTCCTCTCCCTCATCAACGTCTAAGTCGAAATCGATATCAAAATCATCCATTTGCAAATCCGGTAATTCCGCCAATTCAGCTCCCTCGCCATCTTCTGCTCCCTCGCCAGCTTCCTCGCCTTCACTGCCTTCTTCACCATCTTCTTCCTCACCTTCGGCCGTCTCGACAGCAGCAGCAGCAGCTGGTGTTGTTATCGACGCTGCTGGCTCCTCTTTTTTCGCATGACCCTTTTTGGGCATTGGTTCTGGTTCTGGTTCGGGTTCTTCCAACCATTCTTCACCCTCTGAAATATCACAGAAATGAAAGCTTTGCATTTATGGCGCTTCACAGCCACGCATTTACCTTCTAACTCAATCTCAATTGTCAGATCTAACGGCAATATAACTGGCGGATGTACTATCTCCTCTTCGGTGAGCACATCTACTTCGTGACGCTCTTTTGTTAGCTCATGCGCATATTGATTCAAGACATCAGGTATGGGACGACGGTCATCATCTGGCATTTTCCAAAAGCACATCATTAAGTCCTTTTGATCCAACTGCTCGAGTACGTCCTCGGACAAAGGATTTGGGCATGCGTAGTTAACTACATCGAAATCGGAGCTAGCAACGCTGATAACACGCCGATCTTTACATTGTAACTTCATGTGGTCCGCCGGTTCAAGTATTTTCTTGTACATATCGCGATTGATATGTGGACCAAAGACCGTCACACCCATATCGGGTATATTTTCGATTATAGTATCTGTCATGGAGTTCAAATAATCGCGACGTTTTTTCTTCTTCGCCGCCTGTTCCTTGTTTATCGCTTCCATTTCGGCATCCTGCTTAATTTTGCGACGTCTCTCCTCCTCGGGTTGAAGTTCGGTGATTTCGTAGAAGGTCCGATTAGGCTTGTTGACCATTCCGAGTTCTTGGGCGATCAATTTCATAAGCTTCGGTGTATTGGAGCCGAATAATAGGTTCGTCGATTTGCCTTTCTGTGTAATTGGAGATTAATTAAGAAGCTTCTTTATTCAAAATAAAAATGGATTTTAAATATTTAAATGTAACATTTTAACGATTAAAGATGCTCGTTTTAAGGTTCACATAGGCCGAACACTCGATAATCGTAGAGGTATGGATGTGAGTTTAGTGTTAATTAACAGAGATTAAAAGCGATGAATACAGGACTAATCTACAATTATACCCGCTTGAGACTTGTTGCGACTAATTAATGTCCAATTTTAATCTCTAAAGTGATTAGGCGCACAATTTTTTGCAGGGAACTTACCGTAACAAACATCCAAGTGGGCTCGCTCTTCTTGCAGAAACGCTTCAGGTAAGAGATCGTATCCGATTTACACTTATAAAAATTACCAAGTAAAATAAATTAGAAAGTATATCAAGCGTTTTTTTTTATTTTCTTGGCAATCACTTACAATAGCAAGCTGTAAATTATCGCCACCAATTTCCAACTTTATTTTGCGCAAACTGCCCACCATGCCGAGACATGGACCGCACCACTCCGAATATATATCCAACACTATAAATAACACGAAAAAAGCCAGAAACTAAATATAAAAACAAAAGCAAAAAAAGTTTACCCACTAATGCATACCCAATAAACCGGGCCGCTCGAGAAATTTCTCAAAATCCTCGTCGGTTTGTATATCGGCCTGCAGCTGCTGCACTCCTCCCTTCTTTGCCATTATGCTCTGTTGTTAAACCATCGATTTGTTTTATTTATCTTTTTTTTAAATTTTTTTTTCTACTACGGCGGATTTCGATTTTTTTTATATTGGATGTTTTTCAACCTAAAGAAATACTCCGATTCTATGAACATGCATCAACTGCGAATTTTATTGTATGTGGCCGAATAAATTTCATTTAATTTTTATACTTATATTTTCGACTTATTTCGGAGTTGGAACGTCATATTTATGTTTTTGACTTTTGAATTTTTCTGCTTTCACTTCATCGTTATTCTCCAGTATCGAAACTATTATCGATTAAATACCTTTGGTTGCTAAACATGGTGAAATATATACATATACGAGTATACAAAGGTGTGGTTTCCTCACGCCATCGAATTATGCGGCATTAACAGTGCAAGTTCAACTGTAAACTCGAAACCGATTTGACTCCATACCAAACTTGTCTTGTTATCTGCTATGTCGCTTTGTTGTGCTAATCTACGGGGTATATGCATTATATTCCCTATTATAAAAAGTATTGCGTAGGTTAAATTTGGCAGATACCAACATTTCTCGAATCCCAGAGCGTAAGCATTTAAAAAAAAAGTTGCAAGTATTGCAAAATAGGCGTGAGAGAATTCGCCAAAAAGTTAAACAATTAGCTGTTTTCTTGTTTGGAAATTTGTTCTGCGAAAAATTTTTTTCCTCACTATGAAATGTCAAATAAGCTTGTACAAGTTATAATAATGCAGAATTCTATGTGTGTGAAAATGATACGACCGAAAAAAAAAGTGGAAAAATAGTTACTAAAACTGCCAAAGAGTAAATTTGTAAACATCTAACTTTCCAATAAAAAAGCTTGCTTATACATATTGTTAAAATATTTGTGTCACCAAAACTAAAATATTTATTTTTATAAATTCTTTTATGTATTTGTTTGTTGAAAACCAATAGTTAGTGCCATGATTAATTTATAAGTTAAAACCGCGGAGAGCGTTTTTGAAGTTTTCCAGCATTTCAACATACTACATGGTCATATTCAAGCTCAAAGAAAAACAAATTTTAATATTTTCATTTATTTAATTTGTATTTAATTTTTCTTTTTCGTTTGCGTTGGTCTCAAAATTTCAATTTTATAAAATTGAAAGACTTTAAAAACTAATTATGACCGTCGAATTGAGAGACGTTTTTAACTTATAGTGTTTGTACGAATATTATGGTTATCACAATAATATGAAGAGGTCTTCAAAAGTTTATTTTTAAGAGCGCAGACTAAAGTAAAATTGCTTTTTTTTAATCAGCGAATTAGCTTATTAACATTTTAATAACCAGCTAATACCCAATTTTTTAGAAGAACTTCTGGCTGTCATCGCCTCAAATCTTCGAACAAAAATGTTATCAGAGTGAGTACATAATTATGATAAAAGTGTAGTGTTTATCTTTAACTTAGAATAAAAAAAAAAAAAAAACTGTTAATTGCTTTTAAAATACATTTTTAATTTACATTTATTTATCCATGTTGGTGTATTATGATAACCGGCCTTTGAATTTAAATTTTGAAAATTTATTTATCCAATTAAAATGCTTTTTAGCTATCAAAAACTTACCAAAAAATTTTTTTCAAATACTATTATTTTTGTTCCTAATTTTGTTTTATTTAATTAAAAAATTATTTGATAATAAAATAAAAACTACTCTGAAGTAAACGCTTCACTCGTTATCGGATTCGAACCTGAATCTCGGCCATATGCGCCTTCATTGCCAAAGAACTGCGCTGTCGTTTAACAGCTATGAACTCAACCACTACCCGGGCGTTGCGTCGCGCGTCTAAAGTAGAACATGAGCGTTTTGTACTATTTTTACTTATTTGTCAAATATGCGATATAGCTGTACAATTTTTGGACATTTATAATTTGTATGGGAGTGTTTATTAAAAAAAAGCGGAAGTTAAGTACTGAGCAACTTAAACCTTTAGGTTTTAGTTCCTACGTATATTTTTTTTCCTAGCGATTTTAGTAAATTAAGTATATGCATATGTATATAAATATGTATATAAATATATGTGTATACATATGTACATTCTGTAAAAGTTAGGCACTCTCTTCAGCAAGAGACGACATACATGTATGTACGTAAATAGTATGTTCTTTATTCCTCGAAGATTCCTTTTTATACACATAATTTTCTGGTAATTTTTTTTTTCAAAATTATGCACAATTATATTATAATGGCAGTCATTTCTGGAAAGCCCTTATTTTTTATGGTGTACAAAATTATTAATAAAAATATATGTTTGGGCATCCAAAACCCAAGTCAATGATGATGATATCGACCTAGCGTCACTAGTGAATAGTTGCCCGGTCTACTAGCGACGGCTACTTAAACCGTTCTTCGTATTACATATGTACATATGCACATATGTACATATGTATAGCGATTGATCTCAATATACAGAAAAGCGCACACAGCATCCGGAATTTTACTTTTTTGACAAGTACATTTTGAAGTAATAGGCGACTTTGTTCAAATTTAAAGTTTGTTTTTAAAGGAAAACATTTACATACTTTCACTAGCCGATAGCGAGTAAACGGGTTGTCCTGTGTAATAAAATTTTTGTTTACAATTGGCTAGCTGCTATTGGTCTTTTGCTTTCTTATAAATTTCTAATTTGCTGAAAATGATTGGATGAAAGTCTGCTGATTGTTATTTAGGTGTACTCTACCTCATCCAAAAGAAGAGTGATTCAATCTGCGCCAACAACCACGGAAACAGTCTTGTAAGTGCGGCATATACATATGTATGTATGTATGTAAGATTCTATTGCTCGAATTAAGGGAAATGATTCCACTTTATCAAATGAGGCCCAGATATTCACCAGATGTTGGAGAAAACAGGAGGAAAGACACAAGTATAAAAGGACTCGGTTTCACATGGTGTTTCTAATTGGCGCCAATCGGCAAGAGATATACATACATACATACATACAAATCGGGCGTGTTGTGCTGAGCGCGACGGTATTTATAGCGCCATTTAAGTGTTTATTTTTAGACCATAAATAGCATCATGCCTCTCATAAGCCCTTCGTTCATATAATAAGGAATACAATTTTGTTACAAATTGCCGAATTAGCTTTCGTAAGTACTTACCTAATTTTTTGTTTGCTATACTTACTCACTTGCAATTTGCATCAAGCATCGATAAAATAATTAATAAATCTAAATTTAATTTTTTAATAATTTTTTTATATTTTTATTGTGTGTTTTCTCTGTTGATTTTTATGCAATTTTTTGCTTAGTTTTTATTTGATTTCATTCTTAATATTTTATCTTTAATTTTATTATTATTTCAATATTTAAATTACCATGATATATGTGTGCATACGTAGGTGTGTATATATTTACATATACATACATACATATATACATACATATATAGTGTAATTTACATACATAAATATATGTAGATATACATTCTAGGGTTCTATGCCGTTCAACTTACAAATGTACGAGTATGTGTGAGTGTTGTTTTATTCTCTTTATCGCATTTCCATTACACTGTGCATATTTAATTCGATCGTTCGTTTCAATGTTTTTCATGTAGTATTTGTGTACTTATACATACATAGATACACGTACATATGTATGTATTATGTTAATGTGTTTATTTAAGTTTTTAATATTGGTGTATTAATTTCTTGATCTGTATGTATGTATGTATGTGTGTGTATTGGTTTAGGTCAACTATAAATTTAGGGTAGGAGTAGGAGTAGGAGTAGGAGTTGGGATGGCCTTCTTGTGCCAAATATATGCGCTTTTTGTCCTTTTTCTCAACGCAATAATTACACATACACAGTTTTTTGTTTACACTACTTTATTAACTTTTTTATATCATTCATTAATGTTCAGCTAAAACTGTTCACAGTTTGAGAGGCGCTGCTTAATTACACAGGCAGCTGGAGGAAAAATGCATTCATGGCGTTTTTTGCTACACCTTATATTATTTTCATTTTTTTGTATTCTTTTTTTTATTTTGTTATTGTTTGTTGCGTATCGGACAAATTTGTTTTTTTTTTTTTTTTGCTATAGGAAAAGTGTATAGGGTAGGCGAGCGAGGGATGGTGGTGAGTTAGCCGCTGGTCTGCTTTGCTGAACATTTATAATTTATTTATTTATTCACCCTTTCATTTGTTTGTATGTATATAGAGTTTGTTTTTGTCGCTTACTTGTAAGCTTAATTTTACATGTAAGACGTCGCGACTGGGAGTTGTAGACCCTGCTTTGCATTCTAACTTAAATTTTTAGTCATATTTTTTTTTTTATTTATTTTCATTTTTATTTTATTACTATTTTTATTTAATATTCAATACATTTACAAGTACACATTTATTTCTGGCCAAATTTGCTTTTTCGGCATTTTGTTTACTTCAGCTAAATTTTTTACGTAATGCAATTTTTTGCGCTAAGAAATAAAATTTTATTTCGTATGAAAAAACAAAAAGTTAAAGCAAATAATAGCAGTTTTGTTTTTAAAGAGACTGCAAATTATGTAATGTTTAAATACTATTTTCATCTTATTTGTGGCTGCGCGAAATGATTTTTTGTATAGTTTTTGCTTTTTTTTTTTTAATTTCCTCTTTCCTTATATGTAGGTATATGTGTGTGTGTGTTTATTGCATGCTATTTATTTTGCATTCTTCATTAAAGTTACATAAATTTCCTTATTCTCTTGTCGATTTTCCTTGTATCAGTCATAATTTTGGTATATTTTTTATTTTTATTTTTTTCGAATTTGCTTAATTTTAATTATCTTATAGCTATTTTTTCATTTCATTATTTAGGGAATTATTGCAATTTTTACAGTATAATTTTTTATACATACATAACTTTCACTTTATTAATTTAATTTTAATTAATCTAAATATTTTTACACTCTTTTCACTTTATCTTCCCTCGCTTATAAATGTATGTGCATTTGCAATATGTGGCTGATAACTGATTATACATATGTATGTTATATCAGTTCTTGTACTACGAGTATGTGTGTTTGTTGTAGTGTTGTGAATGGGTATCGAATAGACATCGCTCGCTGCACTGCCACATATGTACATATGTATGTATGTACTCGTACATACAAATGCACATAATCAAGTTTGAAGGAGAGTAGCGTAATTTTTTGATTTTCTTCAATCTTCTATAAATGTATGCCACTCACTCGACTACACTCTTGTCTTTTACTTAAAAAATATTCCTTTGCAATTTTCTTCGTTAAGAACTTTTGACTTTTATTTATCTCCATTAAAATTACACACAAGTAATTTAATTTGCATTGTACATAACAGTTTTATTACACCTTCCTTTTTACTTACAAATTTCGGCAATTCACTGTATTAATATTTTAATTTTAATCTTTATTTTTCTTACACATCCATACTCGTATGTATGTATATTGGACCGTCTGTCCACAATTTTGAATTTAACCTACATAGAACATATGTGTTCTCTTAGCACCTAACACTAATTAAGAATAATGGGGTTCATGTCTATTTTACAGAGTGTTCTTATAGCTTCTATGTATGTATGTGTGTAATATATTGTGTTTTAATTTTTTCAATTTCTTTTTGATCTATTTCTAATAATTCCTTAATTAGATAACACTAGAGATGCGGTTAATCAATAGTCAATGATAATATGCAATAATAATAAAACGATTAATTTAAATTTACACATCGCAATAATTATACACAGTAGTATGATGGTACTCCTAAGTGTTTTTAAAAAAAATCGTTAATGTTAATAATAAATTGTTGGGAGTATATTTGTGTCGATAGTTATAAGAATAAGTAATAAGTATATAGTTAATTAGACGATTAAGTAGATTGTATGATAAGTATAGAAACAAAAAAAAAAATTCAAAAAGTTTTGGACATGCGAAGCATCAAAGTAAAGACCAATAAATCGCTTGCATTTCTGTAAATCTGCCTGAAGCGCTTAAGCGAAGTCTGCTGTGAGCTTTTTGAAACATTCTTGAGAACTTTTAAAATGAGCATATAAGAAAATATTAGAAATTATTCGAGAAGCACTTTTTCACAATCGGGCTTTTTTTTAAGTGATTGTAGTTTTTTCTTAAGTTTGGTATTCCGAACACTAAACAGGAAATAATAGAGGATTTTTAATAAAAAGTCTTCGTGTGCTATACACATAAGAAAGAACTTTTGAAAAATGAATGTTAAGCAGAAATTTTTAACAGAAACGTTTTGTAAACAATAAAAAAATACACTATTTTATGCTCGTGTTTCTAACATTAAAACATTTATTAATACTACTTTTAAAGCAACTCGTTTTACACTTTCTAAAATTACTATTTTCAAGTGTATGCAAATAAATAATTTACAAATTTAAAAGCTATTTATGTTGGGTTTAAGGATTTCGTTAAAAAAATTACTTATAATAAATCGATACACTTGAAAAAAAACGTGAAAAATTTAAGATACAAAATTAATATATACTCGTAACATTACACAATAGTATATAATTTAAAAAGACGTCATATTAAAATGTTAAAAGTATAAATGGCAATTGTCAATGATTAATTTATATGTTATTTCATATTTCGTATACTTAATATTCATTTTAAGTTTCAAAAATTTAAAATTGAGTTCCATATATGTATGTATATATATTTTTTTCAACTGCAAAATTTACGATACAAAAGATTCGAGATAAAATTTGGATTGAAAAAAAAATTTCATAGTATATCACAATTTTTAAAAATATTTTCGAGTGTCATGCAGTTTTTCGCGAGTGTTAGCATAATATTATGGGTAAATGAATTTGATAAATTGCATTGCGTGAAAAGGCAAGTTTGAAAGCCAATTCGAATCGATTTCTTAAATGAAAGAAAAAAATTAATAAAAGTTTTTTGTTTGACTTATTAATGAAGAAAAATTAGAAAGTATTTAAAGACAGTAAAATAAATTTAGGAAATCATTGCGCTTTTTGATTGTAAAGAGAAGTTGCTAGATTGGCCGATTTGGTGCTACAGTTAGTTGTGAAGCATGAAGTTGCAAGCATACGTTTAAAAAAAGTATACGAATTAAAAATTTTTTTTACTTTAAAGTATTTAATTTGATAGCAAATTAATTGTACAATTTCACTAATTTACGCCGGCTTTTAACATATCAAATTACTTGTCTTCTTTCGCATCAAAGTTTTTACTGTATTTTGTTCGCTTAACTCTGCAATTATACAAAAACATTCAGTTACACTACGTTCTTTCGTTTTTAACTTGCTCACCTTTTTGCTTTACTGTTGTCTATTATGCACTATACGTACATATGTATGTAATACTTAATTTGCTAGTCATTACTTAACTGGCACATTTACCACTAAACCCTTTACTTACATTGGCTCATCGAACCCTTTTCAATTTTGTTTTATACAAAATTAATGCTTTCAAAATAATTGCACGCTCAATGGTACAGTGTTTTCATAACCTCAAATTAAACATTTATGTATGTATGTAGTATGTGTCGTGACTTCTAACTGCCTTTTCTTGCTTAATTTTATCACTGCTGACTTTCGGTTTCCGATTACTGTGATGTCGCTTCGTTTTTATGCCAACAGTCTTAATTTTATTTTCACCTACTTTCAATATTTTCTCGAACCTAGTAAAAAATTTACTTTTCGTAGTTTTCTGCTACCGCCTGTTTCAAAAATGCTAAGTACACACATAAGTTTGTATGCTATTATCTCGCTGTATTCTTCTCTAATTCTTTGTCACAATTTTGTTATTTACTCTCAAAATTCAGTGTGTAACTAAAGGCTTATTGATTTTTTCACACACATATGTACATACCTACTCATAGTATTGTGCATACATACATATATATACCTTAAGTAATACCCACTAAATTTTTACTTTTAATTTGCTTTTATGTTTTGAAATGGTTGCAGTAATGGTTGGTTGGAATCGCTAATAATCTAAGTCATCTGAATCTGTGCCTTTGCTGCGATAATAGTGCTGATCGTAATAGTTGTTATTATTGTAATAGTATTCGTCTTGGTAGTTGTAGTCTTCATCATCACTCACGCTCATTTCGTTTACAGCAATGTGCTCGCGTTCGTCCTTTGCTTGGTCCTCGTCGTCGCCGTCATCGTCGTCGCTGGCACTGCTACTGTTGTCCAAATCGAGTTTTGCATTATCGGTGTGCAATTTATTTGTATTTGTGCCTATCTCCCCGCTCTCGAGCAAAGTGTAGTCATCACCGAAATTTTGCTTGTACTCGTCCCCCACACCGTTCTCTAGTTCTTTGCGCTCCGCAGCAATACTCGTTTTTGTTACACTTGTCTCCGCACTATTACTATTCCGTTTGCTCGACTTACTCGTCTCGCCTACTCACGCACTCAAATCCATTACTCTTAATTGCTGCCGGCGAGATTTCGCCGTGCGATGTCCATTGCCGATCTTTCTTCGCTTGCGTTTCGCGTCGCGTTGGAACGCCACATTACCTGGATCATCAGCCAGCTGTGGGTACTTGTGTATGCTGTGTATGTCGATACCGATCCAACCATCTACATCACCGTGCGACACCAACTCTTCTTTTTCCTCTTCAGTCCAGTCGCCACGTCCTTGGAAACCTGCAGCCACAAGCTGCTTTTCCAGCTCCCACGCCCTTTCGACAGCACGCTTGTGCGCGTGCTTGAGTATGCGATGGCGCTCCTGATCGGGATCGACACCATATTTGATAATTACTACCGCATCAGGGCCATGTAAACGTAATTCTTTCGCTGCAATGCCGCCATGATCGGTTACCTCGTGTGTTGATATGTTGAACATGCCACCGAGTCGTCGCAGTTCTTCGTTGTCGTCGCGTAGTTTGAGCACATTGTCCTTGACAAAGTAGAACACATCCTGATCGTGTATGCTGAAGTGTAGATCCAGGAAATGGGAATTGTTGAAGACAGATGAGACTACATCTTGCACCACGCTGTTTGAGCCATCAACGACGCTGACTAGCGCGCGGCCACCAATGCGTGAGAGTAGCACACCTTCGCCGAAGACGGCCCGACGGTAGCTGATACGTGGAAGCAGATTGCGCATCTTTGGCTCCATCTTCAGCAGTGGCTTCGGTACGAAATCAAAGTCGCTAAATTTCTCGTTGGTCTTCTCAACGATGCATTCCAATCCGGAAATAACACCAAATTCCGGACCTAAAGTGTTTGATTTGATGGACACTTGAGGCACGTATTGGGCGTCTTTGGTGTACTTTGAGCTCTGCATATTGCGCAAGGCATAGCCAAAGAGCTGTAGCCACGACTCTAAATCGATCATGTAGTTCTGGGGTTTGCTGGGATTGATAGGATCGTTGTTGTGGTAGCGGTAGATGAATACATCAGTTGGATTGGACATTTCAGTGGCGAGCGCTTCCCATTTTGGTGTCATCCACTGACCAACTGTTGGATCGTAATGACGTCCTTCTGTGTAGACTAGTTTTGTGTTAGGATCCAGCACGCCACCATGGAAATCGATGGGTATAAAGAAGTCTGGGTTAGTGTCTTTGATGATGCGCCCAAATGGTGTGCGTCTCACATCTTTAATAATACCGCCATTCGGATCGAATAGAGCTAGTGGTGAGCCATTTTGATCGGTGGCAACGTAGTAACGTTGTTCGCCATTCTCCACTACAATCAACATATCGCGATCATCATAAAAGAAACGAAGTGTCTTACCCACTTTGGGGAAATGCACGTGAGTTAGTAATTTTGGTGTCTTTGGGTTAGCATAGTAGTATTGTGTCACGTTGCCCTTGTTGTCGTGCCAAGCAACTAAACGGCTGCGGTCGTCATAGTAGTACCATGATTGGAACCGATCTCTTTCGAAGGCGTGTATCAGCTGACCACGATTGTTGTAACGATATTTCTGCTCGCCGCGACGTACAACAAAGCCCCTCGCATCATAGTTGTTAAACTCGATCTCCCCTACATGAATGACACGATCGCCAATATCGTAGCCGAGATTGGTCTTCTCACCTTGATCTACAATGCCTACCGTGTTGCCGCTCTCATCGTATAAGTACTTCCAGTTGTTGGTACCGAGTACTTCAATCACATGTCCATCGGCATTGTAGTTAATTTTGTCGAATGATGTCGAGCGTCCTAAAGTGGTTTTTTGTGACTTGATGCGGTTCCGTAAATCGTAGTCCAGTTCAAGGCGGAAGACATCGAAACTCTTAATGTTCATGAGCACACTTTTTGCGCGACCATGCTGATCGTAATCGATGATTGTGAAGAATTGTTTGGCAGAGTCTTGAACGACGGTGCGATTGAAGGCATTGCGGGTAATCTTCAGATCTTGCACCACTTCTAGCTGACCCAAGTTCTGACTGTATTTATAGCGTGCAGTGGGTACCTCCTTGTCATCAATAGACATCTCAATGCCACTAAGCCGCGCATTTCCATCGTAGGAGTATTTGTAATGTGCAGAGGCTAGCGAATTCTTCGAGCCAAATCGTACTTTCTCGTCCTTGAGAATGCCAGCGTGGTACTTAAATTCGCGACGCAGCTCAAATCCTGGCTCTTGCACTTCAACCGATTTAATGAGACTCGTGGTGTCTTGATAAGTGTAATGTGTGCTCGAAAGACCAGCCAAAATAGTTTCCAATCGGCCAGCGGAATCATGTACGAACGCCACCTTTCCAGACTGATGTGGATGTATCTTAGCTAGTATTTGTCCCTCGTCATTGTAGAGTATTTCGAATGGGTGTCGATTAATTGGCGAGAAGTATTGGTATTTGAAGAAGCCGAGAGAGGTCTGTAGTGAGAAGGAATGTATGTGACCACGCGGCGTGGTCAAGCTCTGCAGTGCACCAGCATCATCGTACTGCAGCAAATAGTCAGACCGTCTGGGTGTGGTTACCTTAAGTGGCAGCGAGCCGAACATGTCCTTGAAGGCATAAACCATCGACGATCCATCACCATACTTAATCTCATTTAAGCGTCCGTTGCGATCAAAGGTGTAAGCTTCCTGCAATACACCCCACTTCCAGCTAACCAAACGACCAAAGCGATCGTACTCCAGATCGACGTCAGCGTAATCGCCTGATTGTGGGCGGAAACTTACAGGACGTGCGCTGCGATCATATGTCACATTCAATAGTTCCTGTTTATCATCTACAAGTACAACTACCGACTGCGTGTCGCGATCATATTCCAGCGTTAGCACATTGTCACCATTAACACGAAGCTTGCGTCCAACTTGTGAGACGGGACGTGGTCCTTTGCCTTGTTTGCCTTGCTGCATTCGGCGCACAAAGTAACGCCACTCGAAACGATTAGCCAAATCACCAGCGATTTCGGTACGTTGCTTGGCGGGCACTGGATAGCTTTCGCCAATAACTGGATTGATTTCGGCCAATAAGGCATAGGGTACCACCTCAATCTGCACAGTGTGGCCCCATGGCGTCAAACTTGTCATTGAACCGTCCATTTCCACTGAAGTTTTCGATTCGGCGGCGCCATTACGTACAACGACTGTTGAGCCCTGTATAAGCATCGATTGCTCTTTCTGTGCATTCTCGGAGATCTTCACCTGCGCACCTTTAACACTCAGATCGAATACCAAGTCAATGACACGTCCAGTGGGTGTTACAGCAGAAGTAAGACGTCCAAATTCATCATAGTTGTAGACGTACGAGCGTCCTGTGGAATCAAGTTTAGTCTTCAGCAAGCCGGTGGGACCATGATACTCGAAGGTCACGTTGTAGTTATCTGGGGTGCTTAGTTCGTGCAGCATCTTCATGCGGGTCATGCGCAGACGGCATTTCTGACCCTTTGTATTTTCGATTGAGTTTACTTGAGAGGTGTAATCGCGTAGCAAGAACACCTTATTGCCGGCCGCGTCGGTCACAGTGCTTAGTTTGCCATTGGAGGTATTCACGTTGTATGTGAAGACATAGGTGGTTTCGCCAGTTAAAATGTTCTTTGTGGAAACGTGTTGGCCGAAGCGGTTGAATATATAAATTTCTTGCATATCTGGTGCAAAAATTTCATATTCGCGTGACGTGCTGGCCTCGGGAATGCTGGACATAACCGAGCGTATGCGATAGTTAGCTTGATCGGCGATATGTACATGACCGTCGGGTGTGACGGAGAGGGCAGCGATTGTGTTGAATTTCGCGCTTGTCGCTAGAAAATGTTCCGCCTCAAAGCAGTCGCAGCCACGTTCTAAACAATTGCATTTTGACTCAGCACCAGCAAAGGGTGCAATACGTCCGTCAGTGCCAATGACGCGAACGCGGTTGATGCGTTGCGAGTCACTCTCCGCCACGTACAACTCACCCATCGGACCAAAGGATATCGATTGAGGCATGACAAGTGTTGCATGGGTTGCCAAATCGGAATCGTAAACGGTTGAAGTGGTGGCACAATGTAGCGGGCGTCCGGAAATGACGCGCACGCGGCCATCGGGTGTCATGCGTAAAATCATGTGATCGTCGATAATATGTAGAGTATTGTCCAATGGGCTTACGGCTAGCTCGGTGGGCCAACGCAAATGCATCTCTTCCAACTTTAGTGTGCCTTCACAAGGTATAGGTTTCCAGTGTGACTTATGCATGTGATTTCCAATCAGTGTGGTCACTATGCCATCACGATCGACCATACGAATATTTGTGCCATCGGCAAAATATAGTATGTTATCGCTGGAGATGGCAATACCCTTTGGGTACGCCAATTTTGCATCCTTCGCCAGCGCGCCATCACCGCAATGTGCCTCATCGCCCGGAAGGCAGCGTTCGCCCGAACCAACAATGGGTTCCCAGTTCTTTTCGGGCTGCGTATAATCGTTGGTGTCACGAACGCGTATGATTTGATGCGATTCTGGATCGGAAATGTAGAGAATGCCATCGAGTGGGCTCAGCGCCATATGATAGCGATAAGAGACGCGAGTGGCATTCAATTTGACGACTGTACGTATTGAGCCATCGGTCATTATGCGGCGTATATAATTGAAGTCACCAACATACAAACTTCCATCGGGTGATGAAGCTAAGGCGACTGGAGCTAGCAGCCGTTGCTTGTAGGCCAAACCCTCGCAGTCATTGCATTCGAGCGGCCGCTGATGGCCATCGCCCATGGTGGTGAGTATTATGCGTGGTTTGTTTTTCAGGTATATATTGGAGCCATCTCCTTTCTGCAGTATGCCTTCGTGGAAGTTGTAGCGGTGGTGGATGTCCAGATTCCAGCCACCCACCTCCGAAATGGACATATCGTGTCCGGAGAGTTTGGTGGTTTGTATATCCCAGATGACGTCCTTGCAGTCGGTGTATTGATAGCCAACTCTGACGACTGCCGTGGTCACACCGTACACACGCTGCCGATAGATGTTCAAACGATTCCAAGCGTAGGTGAATTTAATGCCAGGATCAGCTTCAAAAACCCGCTCGAACAAAATTCCCTCGATTGTTATGCGCAAGTGGATCAGATGAAGTGAATCGGGTATAGTTTCTGGCGTCAGTTGTAGTTTTATTGTCGAGAGATATCCTGCAGCGCGCGATGAGTGATACACTAAATTCAAGCCTGTACCGGGAATCTGCAACGATTCTTGTATCACCTGCGATTCGGCCAAGATGGCAGAGCGGTCAGGACAAGCGCCTTGGAAACCATGTTTCCATGAAGCTAACACAACCGGTTTCATAAGATCGTAGTCGTGCGAGAAACAGGTGTGCGGTATGGGCACTACATTTTTCTCATCTGACATGGACATAACCACCACATCGATGATGACAACCTCATTCCAGGGCACTTGTACGATACGAGACTGCGGACGGAAAGGTGAACGACCGAATTGAAGAGTAACAGCGCCACCGCCATTCACCATCAAATCAAACCAACCATCGTCGCGAGTGAGAGTGAAGCCTTCCAGAAGGGTTGTTGTGGAAACACGCACACCCACCAAACCCATACCGAGTGATGTAACGAGACGACCGCGTATAACGGCCGAACGGCTGTGAGGAAAGAGAGCGAAAGATGAAGACAATTAGAAAAGTTGGCTCATTTAAGATGAATGATGAGAATTTAAATAGTTCTCGTGTGAATAAGTTATAATTATGTACATAAGTATTTCAATGCGAGTATAAAATATGGCAGTGAACAGTTTAAAAAAATTACTAACAAGCAGTTGAAAAAATTAAATGAAACTATAACGGTTGCGCTAAGAACGTATTCACATTTATATAAATGAACTACTAAATAAAAAAATAACGGGAAATTTCTAAATTGACGGCAAAATAAAGATGAACAAAATTTTTAAAAATAGACACGCACATAGAAACATAAGAAAGACTTTTTGCTAACACATAAGACACAAATGAACGAAGTTTGAACGAGCGAAACAGCGCGAACGAACGTATGATCTCGAATGAGATGTTCGAAAGTTTATAAAATCTTGTATATTTTATTAACATATAACGGTAGTTTTCAAACCAGTTTTGAATCCTTCTATTTTTGTTTACTGTTGAAACAAAAACCTAATTTGTTTTTTGGTGGGGTTGCTTGGAACTTGAACTTTTATTTGTGTTTGTTGATGAGGCAGATACATTATTTTTGGTGAATATCTTAATAGAAATTTCAAATGAAGTAAAATGTGAAAAAATGCACTACAAAGAGTTTAAAAGTGGCACTACATAACCTCAAAAAGTCTTATAATTAGTTGGAATCGCAGATTGCATGTTAAGAAAGTTAATGTAGGAAATCTTAATTGTTAAGTGAATAATTTATTTGGAAAAAGAATGAAAATTAAGTTAAAAATTCAACGAGTACTACGAATAATAAGGAAAAATATGTGACAATTAAAAACGACTTAGAGACTAAATCAAAAAAAAAAAATACAAATAAAAGAAAATTACAAGAGCAAAAAATGTCAATAAAATGGAAATAAATAAACTAATAAAAAATAATAAAACTATACATAAAAAGAAAAAAATGCAAAAAATACAAAGGAAAAAAATAATAGAAAACAAAAAAGGAGTAAAAATAAATATTAACAAAATGAAACTGGAATAAAAACAAATAGTAAAAAAAATGAAAAAGGTTTCTATCACTAACAAATGAAACAAAAGGAAAATTAAATCAGAAAATAAAAAAAATAAATAAATAAAATACAATTTCTATTGGAAATTTAAGTCTGTTAAATTATTTTAAAGGCTTAATAAGAAATATACTGCTGATTTGCATTAAGAAAGTTTTCATTAAGACATACATACTTAAAATGGAAAAAGAATAATTTTAAAAACTGCTATGATAGATAATACAAATCAAATAAAATTAGAGAATGAAAAAAGCATTTTACCAAACAACCATTGAGTTTGTTTTATGATTATTTGATTAGTTTAGTTTAAGCGCTTTTGCTTTTGCTTACCTTGCATTGAAATAATTCCAAAAAATGCTGTTAGTGTTTAATGAATTTTGATATGATTTTTGTTACGATTTGTTTGTTTTGAATTTGAGTTTTTTTTTTGATGTTTGTAGTTAATCGAATCGTAAAAGCCAAAAGGTATGAATATTTTCAAAACAATTTCATGTGAATCGAACAAATCGAGTTATTAGTAAATTGGATATGTGTTCACAGTAGTAGTGGTAGTAGTAGTAGTGGTTGGTAGTAGTGATGTTGGTAGTAGGTTAGTAGTTTTGGTAGTAGTTTTAGGGCGCGCGTGTAAGAGAAGAGAAAAGAGTAGAGAAAATTAATTGCATTAGCATTGAATTGATGATTGGATACGTTGCATACAATTCTTAATTTATTGTATTGTTTTCTTTTTATTTCAAACGCAAAAACTAAGACATGTGTCCTTAGTAAAATTTCAAAGAAAAAAATTATATGTATGTATGTTCAGTAAACTTTGAATATATATTTTCAAGAAATCCTAAAATTAGGTACTCGCCGCTTTGAATGCGCAATCAATTTGTTTTTTGAATATTCAATGTTGCCTAGTTTTTGGAGTTCTGGTGCAATAACAAAGGACAAACAGTGGGAATTATTTACATATAAGTGATTAATATGGATTTTTTTTCATTTGATTAGGATATTTTTCTTTGGATGGGAGTTATAAGACAAGGGCACGATAACTTAAAAATATTAAAACTTAATAACTGAAAAAAGGCAAACTAGTTGTCATTATGCATTATTTGCAATTTTTTTGTGTTCAAAAGGATAGTTACATCCACTATAAACATTCAAAATAAATTTTATGCAATTCAAAAATTTTGCTTCTTTCATTAAAAGAAAATTCTTCACCAATTGCACGTTGCTTGAATTGTTATTTTGCAAATTTCTTCTCAACATATGTAGCTAATTTTGAAACTAAATAGAAATTATACCAAAAACCGAACGAACCAATTGGCAAACACGTTTGAACAAACCTTTCATTGAACGTCTCGAGTTTCGCATAATTTTGCAGGCTGCTCTCATCTATCAGGAATTTCATGCGTTCAAAGAAAGAGGCTGTAATGGCTGGCGGTTGTTTGCGCAGCAACACGTCGATAGGTTTAGGTGCGGACACGCACAATTGCGATGTCTTACACACATGACTGGCACAACATTCGGGATCCTCGCAGTCAACGAGACCATCTGCGCACATATAAAAAAATAATCCAATAAGAAATTTGCTAGATATCATAACGAAAAAATGCCTTCACTTACCCTTGTCATTGTCCTTGCTATCGCCGCAGTTCAGTTCGAGCGCTATGCCACAATCTGGTCCATCCCAGCCTTCGTAACAGCGACACTCCCATTGGCCCTCGCCGCTCACACGACACTGACCATGCGCGGAACAGCCATTTGGACAGCCCTCGATGGTGCAGTGCTTGCCATTCCAGCCGGTCACACACAGGCAGGTGCCGTTCTTGCATTGACCATGCTCATTGCAGCGCGTATCGCAGAGCTTGGTATTGCAATACTCGCCACCCCAATCGAGATCGCAAGTGCAGGCATCACCAACACAGCGACCATGCTGTCCACAATCTAGATCACATAGCTCCTTCGAACAATCATCGCCGCTCCATTTCGGTTCGCAGGTGCATGTCTGAGTGTCCAAGTCGAAGGTGCCATGACCAGAGCAGTCGGGTAGACATTGCAGAGCATCTTGATCCATGGCCGCGCAGTCGGGGCCCTTCCACCCTTTCTTGCAAATACATGTGCCATCAGCACAAAAGCCATGTCCCGAACAGTTGGGATGTGGACAATCAACTAGAGGGAAGAAAAAAAGAGCAAATATTAGCCAATAATTAGGTAATATCAAGCAAGAGTCAACCAATTTGCTTCGGTGATGGAGTTTTGATATTGTAAAGTGCGAAATCAAGAAAATGTTCGTCCATTACCTTCCTCACAGAATTTGCCTTTGTAGCCGCGCATGCACTGACACTTGCCGCTCACACAGTGACCATGCCCATTGCAATCTGCCACCTCGCACTCATCATGACGTAACGAGCATTCTTTACCCTTCCAACCCGGATTACAAATGCATTCGCCATTGATGTATTCGCCATGCTGCGAGCACAGCACTGGGCATACGCTCTCGCTGCAGTCGTCGCCACCAAAGCCGGGATTGCATTGACAATGGCCCAGCAGGCATTGTCCATTGCCGGAACACCCATTCGGGCAATTCTGCGTCATATCCTCGGCGATGGCGGCATAGAAGGTGACCTCTTGCGCATCACCATCGTCGTTGTACAGCGAAACGAACCAATGGCCAGGTTCCATGTAGCGTGTGACCTCGCGTGTTATCGATAACTGTACGTGTGTTGCGGGCCAAACAGAGATGGGGCGTAAGATATAACGAGCGCGCGCGCAGGAGTTAGTAGAAAATATGTGCGCGTTTATATCCGAGCAGCCAGAGGTGAGAAGCGCGTAGTGATGAATTATGCGCAGCGATGAAACGTGCACAGCGATGCATACAAATGTGTTGATATGATGTTGGAATGTGTTTGTGGATTGTGAACATTTCACGCATGGTTGTGTACATAGTGGTTTTGTGGTTTTGTGAGTTTGTGGTGTTCGGGATGAGAAACAAGAAAAACACAGAGAAACAGTTTGGTTAATTAAGCATTAGTTATATGTTAGAGAGTTTAAAGCGACACTTAATTATACCATATATAACTTATATATATAAAAAACCGATAGTAAAAAATCTCTATACCCAGCCTATTTGGTATACATATATTTACAAATGAAGCCATATTTCAAAAGCAAGTCTCAAGCTACTTACGTGTGCCGCTCGTGTTGTCCTTGTGTTCGCGCTGAATCCACTAAGTACCTCCTTAAAGTGATATTGCGTATGTGTTGGCAGAGCGTTTCGTCGTCCATAGACACCAATCGAAGCGCCACGCGGTATGGTGTAATCAAATTTTACATAAGCCGGTTCCGATTGATAGAATTGCATATTCCAATAGCTGTACGGTTGTATCTCCTTAGTCAACTTTTGTCCAAGTGTGATTTGTCCAAAGGTAGTGCCATCTGGTGGGAAGCTCCGTGCTGGGAATGTGCGCGCACCTGCTCGATATTAAGCGAGCGAGCGAGTGAACGTGAGTGCGTGAAGGCGAGCGAAATGCGTGAGAAATTGCGCGCGTGTATAATGTAATGAGTGATGAGTGACCGCCGATGACCGCCCATGAATTGAGAGTGAGAGAGAAAAAGAGGGGAAAAGAGCGTTCGATTTTTAGATATTGAAATTAACTATTTGATGCTTACAAAATATCTATTTAAAGCAATTTACAAGTTTCGAAGTAAATTTACAAAGGTTGGGGGATTTTATTTCGATCAGTAAATGAAGTACATAGTTTTTTTTCTTGGTAATTTACAAAATTTTTACAAAAAAATGTATAATGAAATTTCAATGATGAAATTCGTAAGCCTTATTTGTTATTAAACTTGTTTTTGTGTAACTAGTTGCTTGTGTAGATTTGTTTTATCTTTCGCATTTTTCTTTAGTGAGCGCACACGAAGAGGATTGCTCTTCGCTTGTTCGCGAAGCAGCGCCTTTTACACTCTCAAATATGAACCTGATTAGGTTGCTGCTTATTGTTTTTAGAGAAGTTGAGCAAAGCACTAGTAAAATGTTTGGTTGGCCTTTTTCTTCACATGCCATTCTCAATCACTTTCGAAGCAGTTGTTTTGTTATGTAACTACTTTCCCGCAACGCGTTCTCGATTAAAGGTTCTAAATTAATTTTTGTTATGCGAATATATTACATTAATATAAAAATTAAAAATTTTCATGATATAAAATTTATTTGTATTTATTATTGCGCTCCTTTTAATTGTTTAATTTTTTCAAAAACAGATGTTTAGTATGAAAAAGTATGTGAAAACATGTCTAACATAAAATAAATTTCTTAAGTTTGTAAGAATGAAGATAAGAATTTTGATGTGATTTAATTTGTTTCTTTGTTCAGTGCCAATCTCTGTACTTTAGGTGATGAAGTTTATGGTATTTATATGCAGATATGAATGATGTATAAAAATTGTGCATTTAATACATTTTTTTTACATATTTTATAAAGAAAAAATACCTTTAAGAAATACATATCGTCATAAGCGAAAAGGCGTAACTAACATTTTTTACGTGATTGTTCAAAACACCTTATAAAGGAAACTTCTTTGATTTTCGCTATTAAAATCGCTTTTTTTAACATCTCCACAAAATGTCTTGGGTACTTGTAATGCGATGCATATAGTCAGTGGAATAGTGAATTTTAGTTATGCCTTTTTGCATTTAAAGCGAACATACATTGGATTGCAGCCAAAACGCTATTATCTAAAGAAGAAATTCATCATCTTGATTTATCAGTAATCGCTATAAAATTCTCGAATTATGTTGAAAATCGATTTTAATAATGGGTAAAAAACTTCGTTCTATTTTCTTAAAACTCAGGAAACTATTTCATTAGACTATATGCCGATGTGGCCGCTGTGGTCGAATGGGTAGCGGTCACCCCTCCGAAGGCAATGGCAAACCTCCGAGGGTATCTCTGCCATAAAAAAGCTTCTCATAAAAATACATCTGCCGTTCGGAGTCGGCACCAAATTGCAGGTCCCTTCATTTATAGTATAATATAAAGACGCACACCACAAATGGTAGGAGAAGCTCGGCCAAACACTGAGCTATATAGTGTAAGCGCCAAGTTATTATTATTATTATATGCCGATGGAAATAAAAAACCTATCATTGGATCGACCTTTTGCGGAAATCTAAAATTTGAATGCCGGATTGATTAAGAAACATTAATAGAATTGCCATAATCAGGTTACCTGTATGTTTCGGTATTACCTTTAGCCTTCAGGAGCTGTAACCCGTACAGAGTTATAATACAGCCATAATGCTTAAAATTTCCGCCATATTTTCTACAAATCTAGTGGAATTCTGTAATAAGGCGAGTTATTTTAGGGACACATAAAGGCTTAAAAATATTTCTCTATATAGTACTGCGAATCAGAGGAGTTAGAACAAATATTGTAAGTTTTCTGCGTTCATGAAAACGGCAGGGAGGTAGGTAGATATAGGTTGCCGTCCCCGTTGCTTCAGCGACCCACTTAGGCCATGATTGGAGGCCCATTGTGATACCACCAGCTAAACGTTCATTCCCCTTTGCTGAACCATTTTGAGCTCTTGACGAATCTCGCCAAGCATCTTGGGTCTATAGAACCTAATTCTCCGAGGTCTCCAAAAAGTGGTACCCCTAGAAAGCGTAGCCTGCTTCTTGCTAGCGCTGGACAATTGCATAGAAGATGAAGAACAGTTTCCTCCTCTTCATAATTTTTGCAGCTTCTACAGCATCTGTGAAAGGGTACACCGAGACGCCACGCGTGGTTGCCTATGAGGCAGTGCCCCGTAAACGGCAAAGTGATATCAAATTTATACGCCGGCAAGAAGTAAGGGTTTCTCGATTCGACTTTTATTTCTAAAGTGAGCAAGTTCAATGCTGTGGCACAATCATCATTTGACTGTAGTATTGATCGATGGAAGAAGGCTAAGGAGCAAAACTTATTTGAGTCTCCAATAATTTTTAAAAGATTTTGAATAAAATGGAAATACGCTTCCGTCTTTGCAGTTTTAAAAGGCAAACGTGTTATTAAAGCACAGCTTTTAAACAAATTATATATACAAATGTATGTTATGTAAGCTTAACCAACCCATTCTATTTATAATTTATTAATTATTTCTACGATTAAAATATTCACACAATAATAAAAGTGTGTTATATCTACATATAAAATCTAAGTACAATTATAGTCAATGTAATTTATATTGTTCAGGTTAATACTTTACACTTATGAAGGTTTATAAAGCTTCTTCAATGTCGCAGAGCGGAGAATAGCTTCGATTTGGATTACAGCGAATGAGTTAGTAGGTACGCCTGTATATGTATGTATGTATGTATGTATATATGAGCATATTTATTTATTTGTAACATTATTTATGTACGTTGTTAGTCTACAAGCATGTGAGTGAAAGAGTTAATAGATTTCTTAATCTCCATATACCATAAAAGCAATCACCTTCAAGTATCAGAATGGGCATAACATCAGGACATGCAATTTGACTGCCATCACCAACAACAACTTGATCATCAATACTATCGGCATTTGCCGCATCAACACCAAGCAGATTAGTAAATGAAGTAGTAGTGGATGTTGTTGTTGTTGTTGTTGTTCTTGCAATGCTAACATCATCAGTCGCATTAGCAGTATTAGTTAGAGTAGTTGTTGTTGCTGTGATTTGTAAGGGCGGTGGTTGCATGGAATGGATGTTAGTGGTAGTGCTGGGAGCAGTGGTTGTGGCACCATTGTGAAAATTGTTGCTGGCATAGGTGCGTGTATCCTCATCACTAAACGCTTCATTAAGCATTACGAAATCGTTGCATTTGCAGGGACATTCTGGTATGGGTGGCGGTGGTTCAGGTATACAATAGGGACTGATCGTAGGCGGTAGTGGAAGTTCGTTCGTGTGTGCTATCTTTTGACGCGCATTGTCGTCTTGATCGATTGTGCTTTTTAGGCGCTCATGCGTAAGCACCTCTTGCAAATCGTGTGACTGACCGCCAATGGGTACCGCTACATGTAGCGTATACACCGAGTTACTATCACCCTCGGTGGCTATCGTCACATTGACAAGTATATGCTTGTTTGGCAGATCGTAGGTCTCGCTCACAATGGGCGCCTTGAGTGGAAAAGGTGGCAGTTTCTCAGCGAAGTTGCTGGCTGAATTCGCGGTTCCGTCACTTTTAAGCACTTCATTTTCGGCATTCGATAACTGCTTTTGCGGTTGGTTTGTGTTTGTCATTTTACGCTTGCTGTATATGTATTTCGCTTTTTCACGCGCATTTGCATTGCCCTCAACGGTTTTGTAGATTTCATCTTCGTTGGAGTGTGTGTCTTCTAGTTTGATGATGTCGACGTCGTCCGCATTCGGTTCGGCACTGCCTTGTTGGTAGTCATTAGCAGGAGAATTGGCATTTAAATTTGAATTGAAATTGCTTTTGATGTTGTCGTTGTTGTGGTTTGTTTTAACAGCATCGAGAGCGTTGTGCGTAACTGTGTTGCTCTGCAGCGACATTAAACCGTCATTAAGCATCAGCTCATCTTCAGAGCTGCCTTCATCAACAGCTGTTGATGTAGTTTTTGCTTGGCTTAAATGTGTTATATTTGTTGTAGAATCCTCGTCCATTTCCACTTCTTCAGCTTCGTCTTCGAATGCTTTTTCATTTTCGTTTCTAGCATCAACTTTTTCTGCACTCACTGCTGTAGCTTGTGAAGTGACTGTTACATCTTCTGGCTTGTCGGCCATTTGTATGTGGTCTGTTTCGGCTTCTGTTGCTGCCACTGCTGCTTCAGCAATTGCTTGTTCTTCATCTTCTACATCACTTTTTCGTTGCTCACTAACGTCTCGCGCCGCCGCCTGGCTACCCCTGCTGCTAGCTGAGTTTCTTGCTACTGATACGCGCTCATTTATCTCCATCGTTTGCCGTTCATCAGCTGTTTTGGCGTGTGTGTGTTTGGTTGTGGTTACCGCAACATCATCAACATCAGCGTCGACATGCACGCCAGAAATTGCTATATTTTGCTCAATCGTTGTAGCGCGTCCATCTTGTATTTGACTTCCGTTTAGCTTAATTTTCAGTTCCCTTTCGGCAGCCGGATTTTCATACGCTGCGTCATTTGCTACTAGCGCATCTCTGGCTTCTACAACTTTAACATATTCTACACGCTGCTGCTGCTGCTGTTGTGGGAGTTTTTGCTCATCCATTTCGTATTTATCAATTTTTATGACATTTGACGTGCTTGCGGACAGCGGTGGCTGCGTGCGTGTCGAATGGCCGACATCATCATAGCTGTCGACTAAATCACGCTCATTATTGTTATCATCAGTTGCAGTTACCATCGTATCGCTTTCACTATCACTCAACGCGTCATTTGCCGCACCATTATGGCGATTGATTTGAAAATCATTTGCATCGTCCAAATCTGTGAGGGCAGCGGTGCGCATAGTAGTTTTTTGTGCGCTTTCATAGCGCGCATTTTCCATCACTTCATAGTCGGATATTTTTTCGGTGTTTCTGCCTATTTTATTGCCATCATTTTTGACAATTTTTTTGTCCATTTCCATAGCGTCTCCTCTAGCTACGTTATATTCAGCCACTTTTATTGTGTCGCTTTCACCGGCCACTTCATATTTTCGTGTCGCCTCCACTGTAGGTTTGTCAATTTGATTACCATCATCAATTATCGTATCAACTATTTGCGCTATTGCTGAATTCGCAAATACATGATAAGTTGCATGTTGCGGCTGTTCAATAAGTCGTCTAAGATTTTTACCTTGTGCTGACGCTTTCGCCTTACGGCTATGCAAATTACGTTTAACTGACTTGTAGGCTTCACGTTGCACCATCTTGTCACCTGCCGCGGTCCCTAGTTTTGCTAAATTTTCGTATAGCGCCGCGGCGGTAGTCATCGATATCTCATTAATTTCAGTGGCAGATTTAAATGGACTTTTGTGCTTTCTTTTTACTTTGTTAACAAACTCCGCGCTAAAGTCACTTACTTGCCGCTGCGTGTCACCTTCAACATAATCATTATCATCAGCAGCCACATTGTAAATGTCAGTCGCATTTAAGGCAACTAAAGGAAGGTGCGTTGGGGGTGGCGTCGTCGTTGTTACCAAGGTTTCAATTGCTGGTGGTATGCCAGTCGCTTTCTCCGCAATTTCATTTACTTTACTTTCCACAGTGCTTGGTGGCGTGTAACCCACCGTCTCGATGGTTTTTATTTCATATTTACGCGCCGCGCTCGCTCTGCCCTTTGTCTCATTTGTCACTTCATCATTCTTATCCTCAAAAGACTTTGATAAAACTTTGGCAATTGTCGTCAATGTCTCATCACCAGGCTGTTCATCAGACGAGTCATAATAATCGAAGGCGTTGGGCGCAGCAACATTTTCACTCTCAGACGCTAGCGCTGCCGCGTCGCTATCAACTTCAACTTCAGCAAAGAAAGCAATTTCTTTGTCATTATTAGTGCTTTGATTGAGATTTAATATGTTATTGATTTTCAAAGTTTGTGTTGTGGCAACATTGTCGGGACTTGACGTTTCATTACAGCTGCTAGTGCTGACATATTCACGCTGCGCATTTGGCTTGTTGTAAGCGTTCGAGTCTAAGCTTCGTCTACTGCCACTTGCAACTTCATTCTCATACTCTATCAAAGTTGGCGGATAATTACTTTCAGCTTTGTTATTCGGCCACGCATTCATTTGACATTTATGTAGCGGGCTTGATTGAGGCAGCGTTGTAGTTGCCGACATACGAGTATACGTTTCGGCACGTTCTCTTCCCTCAGCCTGTGTTTGCTTGTTAGTCGCTGAGGCTGAGGCGTCACCACTCGTTTCCGCCGCCTTTATGTATTTTTCGTTGAATACATATCCTTTCATTGCGGCTGTCGCTGTGTCGCTTACCTTTGACTTTGCTAAACCTCCTTCTGCTGGTCGTGCTGCCAACTCGCTCACCTTTTCGTTCAACTCCAACGATTCGCGCATTGTCTTGTCCACAACTTCAAAGCTGTCAGCGACCTCACCTTCGTCGACACTGTCGTCTACATTTTCAACATTGAAGCCGCTTCTATTGTTGGCATTTCTTTGGTTATTGCTGGCATCATCCACGCGCGATTTTGTAATTAAGTCGATGCTTTCGAAACTTTGGTCTGTCATTAAACTTCGTCGATAACGTTTCTTGTGTGCGCCATACTTTAGTTGCCGAAATGGCGTTTGGCGTTTAAGTTCACGTTGTGGTTGTTGTTGCTCTTCGTAATGGTAATTGGAGCGTTGCTTGTATTTTTGCTGCGACTTGTCACTGCTAGTTGCTGCCACCGCTACCCAATCTAGTCCGCGTCGATGTCGTTGTCGTCGATTGCGTTGTGCGATGTACTGCGTTAAATATATCTGTTTTTCTGTTTCAGTAAGCGAGTTCACGCGCTTCCAGAAGGGCGAAATGGCCGGATATTGTGTCGATGGCCGCTCCTCATTTTTGATTTTGATGTCTAGAGACAGCAGCGTAAAATTTTTTTTTAGAATTCAGGGCTTTGTTTTTTAATTTTTGCGATTATGGTTTTTTAACATTTTCATAATTTTATTATTTTCGTTGGTTTGAAGTACTTGCTTTTATTCACTTAAATAATATATGCAAAAATATATTTCGTCTACTGAAACTAATGAATATTTCTTGTGTTTTGTATGGGAGAAAGAGGGACGGAGGGGGGGGGGGGCGGTGTGGTCTAGTTTTCGCTTTGAATTACGCAAATTTTGTAAATGCGCTTAGACAAGGGCGGCACTGATTTCCACAGACATGTCTCCCAAATTAAGTGTAAAATGTGTTTTTAATGCGATTTTACCAATGAGTGGATGCATCTCCGCCTACGAAATTTCATTTCTCCAAGCAAGAAAGGTGAAAGGAATTAAGTGCCTCAAGGGAATTGTGTGTGTCGAGGGAATCAAACGCTTTTTTGTTAGGTAAAATTCAATGGCAAATTTCGTTAATTGTTTGTTGCGGCGTTTGAGTCGACAATGGTGGCTTTTTTGGCTGTGTGGCTGCCTAACTGTACCGTACCGTACGTCTGTCTGTGCTTCTGCAGGCTCGGTTTTTTTATTTTTGGGTTTCTAAAGATTTGATTTAATTTTGCTTAATTTTGTACTGCGGGAATATTTTAGAGCAAATCTAATCATTAAATCTAATATAAAATTTGAGATAATTTATAATATTGATACAAAAATTTTTCGCTTTCACATTCAAAGTTTTTTCAATTCAATGAACATTTTTCTTTTAACAGATTCGACCAATTTTGTACCTTGTCTGATGCGCTCATGATTTTTTTTTTTTACTCTTTTGGAGTTCGCGCTGCTTTTATAAAAATAGCAATTCGCTAAGTCTTCAATTAGCATTAAATTGCAAAATTTCGGCTCCTTCAAATACGGACAACTAATTCATTTTCAAGGCACAAACATTAAAGTTGCAACAGAAAGTGTAAATCAACTTGAACCTCACTTTGGACTTTAGTTTTGCAGTCGCAACTTGCCAGTGTCAATTTCCGGCTTACAAAGTGTCTGCATTTCTCACCTCCATCATTTTTAATTTCTATTACCTACACGCCAGCTAAAAGCGAGTGTATTATTTCACAACAACAAAAGTAAGAATTTTTCGCCTTTGTCGTGGTCTATTTATGGTTAAACAACTTTGTCGAAACTGTCAACAGCAGACGACGGTAAATAAATAAAACGACAATCAAAAATGTTTCTATCGAAGTGGGGGAAAGAATTGGAAATAATTTATTTTTTGGCTAAGCACAGATATCCTCTTGCCAACTACAGCACCGCCAAATACTTGTAGCAGCCACCTCAAGCAGGCTGTCGCGCGCGCACTTCACAAGTTCACAACGTCAGGCAACGCGCCAGTCAGCCAGCCAGTTGAGTCCTTTCCCGCTCCATGTAGACGCTTCAAGTGACAATTTTATTCATTTGATTTCGTTTAAACTTTAGCCTATCTTAATTTTTTTTTCCTTTTTCAAGCATGCTTGTCTGGGCGTCTTGCCTTCCCTTGCCTCTGTATTATTTTACAATTACATACTTTTTTGCTATTCTCACTTTTCAGTTCTTCTTCGTTGATTCGTCGATAGCTATGACACAACTTGACGCTGTCAACGGTGGCCTTTAGCGCACAAGCGAAACTCATTTAAAAATAATTAAAAGTTGGAAATAATTACCTCCATTATTGGCATTTGCCAGCGACGAGGACAGCGATGATGAGGGTGATGACGCAATTGCTCCAGGCGTGCCCAAAGACGCTACAGCTGACGACGCAGACGCAGGCGATTGATAGGCCGTGGATGATGGTGAGGTGCCACCATTAACGCCAACGCTGCCACCTAACATGCCACCGTTACCGTTGACGGCCGCCGAAGCCGCCGCTGCCGCTTGTGACGCCGATATTGAAGAGAGCGATGAAGTTGCCATTGATGCAGTGACCGTGGTGGGTTGTCCAAATTCCGTTAGATCCGTATTAGTGCTCTTGGCAGCCGTCACCTCGGATGCCTCATTGCCGACTAGAATTGTGCGTGGTTCGTCGATGGATAAGTGTAGCACACCGGACACTGGAGGCGCGTAAAAAAGAAAATCGAGAACAAAAATTTATGGCAGAGAAATAATTTTAATTAATGCATAAAGCAAACTTTGAATAAACTTAATAAATGGTAATGAATTGAAATGAAGAGAGTAAAATACTTTGGTGGTTCACATGCCATTGCGACACACACATACATACATACCATAAAGTACTATTGAAATGAGGCCGAGTAACGCGAAGACCGCCAAACAAATGTTGAGCGCACATCGCCAGCGGTGCCAGCGCGCCGCCAAACCTTTGCGGAAGTTCATCGGTGTTGAGTAGTGATGCGCGGGTAGACCGCTCATAACGCTGCGCGGTGGAAGCACGGGTCCCATGCAATTGTTCGTGCTGCGCTCGTAACCTTTGAGTGTGTCTTTTGTGGGCGTTGAGCAGGCAGAGCCGCTTTTATAATCGATGGGTGAACCTTTGTTGATGTCTGTGGAGTAGAGATATAATTTATGAGAGGGTTTAGTTATTATAATTAGCGTGCGTTGATTAAGTGGAAAAGTAAGCTGAGCAATGGCGAAATGCAAGTAATTATCATATCCTCTACATAAATATGTACAAATGTATATACGTTTCTCTTAAAATTATTGATGACTTTGCAGCTATCAATCAGGTCTCAGAACTAACATTCTCTAAGAAGTGAAAGAAGTGTGCGTTTTGAGACGTTGCACAACCAAGTTTTTGCTTTCTATTTTCAATACACTTATACCTTTCTCTTTTTGTATATATGAAAGTTAGAAATTTAAAGAAGAATTGCATGAAAAGTTGACCGTGTAAAGTCTTGGTAAGTCGGAGTTCTTCTTTTTTCTATGTTTGTGGTATATTTTTGAATGCCGAAGAATTTTTAATGTACGTAGTCCCAAAAAGTTAAAAAAATGTATCACAAAATATGTATGCACATATATTTTTTTAAATAATAAGATTTTCGAACGTTCATTGTAATTGGTCGTTAAATGTATTCGAAAAATATGCCACTGCCTGTTACTTGAAGTATTAAGAGTTCCTAATAGCAGCCATTTATTGCGATACCTTTTAATTTAATGTACTTATAATAAGGCTACTCAATACTGCTAAAGCAAAAAGAGAAAAAAAAAAACAAAGGCAAAATCAATTAAACCATTTGACCATGAAACACGCCATAGAAATCCCAGCTAAGTAATAGTAGTAATGTTAAGCCATAAAAAGCGGCTCTAAAACAGTAGACAGCATAGTAATCAGAACCTAGTCAGCAAAAAGTAGCAGAACCGAAAACAAATGAAACTAAACGACAGCTGGGGCAACCATTAAAATCACACCTAATTTGCCGTTCTCGTTTTTCTTAACGAAAAAGCTACAAACGAAACCGAATAGCCAAATAAGCAAATAAACTAGAAAAAAAAAAAATGAAAACTTCAATGAATGAATAAAGAAAGGGATTACAGATAAAAACGCGACATTGCCCAGTAAAATCCTTTCTCTGCGTGTTAATGTCATAGACAGCGACAGGAGTTGGAGTTTGCGACTGATTTGCCAGCTCACCATGGAGCGTTGATTGAAGTTGTGCATGTTGTCGAGCAGTACAAGAAGTTGGCGCAGTCATAGTGTGAGAAACATATGTATGTATGTATGTACATAGTTGTTTGTATATGTGAAAACGTGTTACGTTTACGTCTAAATGACAGCGCCACTGCGTCATTCAGCCCCAGCTCAGCCCAGCCCAATGCGTTAGCTTTTGGCATTTTCGGTCTGACATTGCGACTGCTGCTTATCGCCCTTTTTGGCTCGAATTTCATTTGTATAAAAGGATTTGTGCAAAAGGATAAACGAACTGACAACGAACATAACCTCACCACAAAAAGGGCGCATGGCATTTCAGAGACGATGAAAAAATACAGCAAGGGCAAGTAGAAAGCCAGCGAAATTGTATGCAAAAATTTGGCAAATGGAGTGCTATTATATTCCTCTACCATGCCTTTCGCATACTTACATACACATGAACGTGCATATTTCATTGCAAATCAAATAGATGTGCAATCAAACAAATCTTGTGTAATGGTGGTGGAAAGCTGCAGTGTGACACTGGACAAAAGGAAATAGATATAAATAAAAGAAAAAGGTTATACAAAAAAAAAAAAAAAAAAGATAAATGGATACTCAAATGAAAGGAGTGCCAAACGGGTGGCCGCAAGGCAAAAAAAAAAAAAATCAAATAAGAAAACGGACTACGAAAAATGTTGAACAGCAGAAACAAATCATTTGTTGACGCCATGATGATAATTCGATTATGTGATGTGTTGGGACGTAGCAAAAAAAAAAAAAAAAAATAAAAAAACCTCAGCACAGAGAATGGTACAAGGAGAGAATGAGTGAGTCGGCAAATCAAGCTGACACAACAAATCCGAGGATACATAAGTAGCGTGGCTTATTTAGTTGGTCTGCTGCGGGTGGGAACGATTTACACACTTACAATGTATGTTTTTATGTACTTTATATTTGAGTACCCACATAGACGCGAACGCGTGATGGCTGCTATAGTACACGATACTCGTACAAACAAAAGACCCGCAACGGAAATGTGTCTACCGCCATGTCTACGCCGGTCTACTCGGCGTATGAGCGACCAAGTGGAAACACAATATCGATAACATTTCTTTATTTCACTTACCACAACTTTCGAGTACAATATCATAGTTTAAATACATGTTAAGTGTAAGGAAGAAAGCATGAGCTTGGCATGGTAGCTTAATACAGCAATAAGCCGAAACTTGGGAATGCTGGTTGCCCTTCCAAAGTGCGCAGAGATAACAAAAACTGTAGAAAAATGAAGCGAATAAGTAGCTACGAACATAATTAAGTGTGGCTAATGAAATGGTAATTGAAATGGAAATGAGCAGATTGTTAAAAACAAAAAACTACATATTTTACTTAAGTAGGTAAACATAAAAAAGCGAAAGAGGTATTATATTGAATTGTTGGAAAATAGTGAAGAAAAGAAAGCGGTTGAAATGCAATGACAAATACGAACGGGAATGGGATAGAATAATGAAGTATATGATATGGCCGCTGTATTCGAGTGGGTAGCGGTGTGTGTTATAGCTCGATATGCCGGTAAGTTCGAGGTTCGAATCTCAGCCTGGGCAAGTAAATTCTTAATCATAGAAAAGTTTTATTTCTAATAGCGATCACCCCTCAGCATGCAATGACAAACCTCCGAGGGCAGTTCTGCCATGAAAAAGCTTCTCAAGAAATACATCTGCCATTTGGAGTCGGCATACAACTGTAGGTCCCGCCATTTGTGGTAGAATATAAAGATGTTAAAGAGTGCAAGCCAGAAGCGGCGATATAATTAAGAAGGTCAACGTGTTTCGGGAAAATAATTTATTGTGGTTCTTCGTATAATAAGTTTATTGTTCATGTCATAGGCCACATACGAGGGCGGGTCAATAAGTTCGTGACTTTTTGAATTAAACACAAGTTTTTGGATAAACAAATATTTTATTTTTCAACATAGAACTCAAATACGTTTTGTCTAACGTTTCTCCAATTTTTTTAACCCTTTAAAAAAATAAGATTTGTCGAGGGCATCAAAATAGACATTTGTTTGTAAGATGATTTCATCGTTGGAGTCAAATCTCTTTCCGCCGAGCCATTTCTTCAGATTTGGAAATGAGAAATAGTCACTGGTTGCTAAATCCGGAAAAATGGGCGGATGAGGGAGTAATTAGTATCCCAATTCATGAATTTTTACCATGGAAACTACACATGTGTGCGTTTGCGTTTGTGGTCGATTGCCAGCAAATGCGGCACCCATATTGCGGCAAGCTTTCTCATACCCAAGTGATCATTTAAGATTGAAACCACTGAGCCATGTGAGATGCCTAAGGCTTCCACAATCTGTCGCACTTTCAATCTCCGATCGGCCAACACCATGTTGTGAATTTTTCCAACAGTTTCGGGTGTTGAGACCTCAATTGGGCATCCAGAACGTTTGGCATCTTCCGTGCTTGTACGGCCACAACGAAATTCATTTAACCACTTTTTTACCATTGAAATTAATGGTGAAGAGTTCCCATAGTATTTATCAAGCTTAGCTTTGGTTTGAGTGATGGTCTTTTTCCGCAAAAAAATATTGCTAAATGAGCACACGAAATTTATTTTTTTCCATTTTCTCCTCCTGCTATGAATGGCTGTCAAACACAAACTAAATGCCGCAGCTTGTTAAAATTTTGACATAAGTCAACTGACAGATGCCTGCTGATAGTAGCAGTGTTGCCATTTCAGTAAAGTGGCAAGAAATTCAACACGAGAGCGCTTTTACAAGCACCGTTCGAAGTTGTCCCTCAGGAACTCTAGCACGAATGCAAGGAACTACCTGACTTACTAAATTATAATGCGCTGATTGGACGAAATTGAAATAGATTGAACGCGCCCGCGAAAATCTTTCAAAATCAAAATAAAAATTATTTTTCTGCTCGAACTTTCAGGTGGGTAATTACTCACCATACCCACGTCGTTCGCGGCTCCTGGTGCAAGCGCCAAATTATTTATATTATTATATGATATGAAACGAAATATTGTGAGATAGTGTAAAATGGTATGTTATTAAATGGAATCAAGTAATATCCTATCGAATTGTTTCTATATCTTTTCGATATGCGATTATACTTAAAAAATTTAGATACCTTTGGTAAATTAAAACTCTCTTCGGTCAAAAGCAGCATGAGAAAGCGAAGAAGATAGAGCCTTGTAAGCTATCGACTGTGCCAGCTTTAATGCATGAAACACTAAAATGTCTCGCCGCTTACATGAGTGTGTACTTTGTTTTTTGAAATAAAAACAAGCAAAATGTCGAAGTACTTAGTTATAATTCACACTATGAGGATAAGTGGCTGATAGTTGTACTAAATAAATCGGTATTTCTATGCAGATACACGCACATTTAAATTACATACGCACGCACGCACGTACGTGCAAGTATGCGCAAAGTTTTTGGGATATTCCTATGAATAACACGTAATATGTACGAGTATATAAATGTAGTAAATACATATGTATGTATATAAAAGAATGCATATATAGACATACATATATACATACATTTATTGTATATCAGGAAAATGCAATATCACCGCAATAACATGACTTTTACATTTACCAAGCAATGATATATTTCGAGGATTTTTGCTGTCTACCGAATGTTATTGCCATTTTTGCTGCCAATGTCATGGTCTGCGGCTTGGGCCAAGTATGTACACATGCATATACTCGTACATACATTACACATACATATGGATGTACGCACGCCAGACACAACGCTTTGAGCTTTTCATGTAATATATTTTATGGCATAGTGTATCACATTTTTTTGTTTTTAAATTGGCGCATAAATAGTTTTTGGGTGCCTAGACAAAGTTTTATTGCATTCACTTCAGCAAACCTACATATACACAATCTATGATATATTAATACTTTAAGCCGACTACATATACTTCATAAATACATACATACATACATGCTTACCAAAAAAACAAAAAAATTAAAAAAAAAAAACACAAAACATCTATTCAAGTTGATGGTGACAAAGTGCTTGTGCTAAGGCTTAAATACGAATACATTAGCAAAAAAGGAGCACTTGCAGCTTCTCAAGCAAATTTGAATTCAGTCATGTTGAGTTTTATTTTAGTGCAAGCTCATTTAAATGTCGGTACGCATAGTCTTTTCCATGCTTAGTGATTTTGCAGTTTCTTTTATTTTATTTCTTTCTAGTTTTTGTTTTAGTAGTTGCATCTCACAGCTTTGCGCACATTAAGAATAGTTTTTCCTTTGCGTTTCTTTTTTTTTTTTTGATCTTTATTTTTCTTTTTTTTTGTGGGTGTTAGTTTTCAACAGTTGAAATTTTATTGCCAAAACGTGTACAAGTTACTTATGCATGCGTGAATAATTAAAATCCTACGGCTTTGGCGCATGGCCACTGCAGTGCTCTTGGACCGCACATATCCTACATACACTGGCACTCATACATATGTATGTATGTACGTATATCAGAGTTAAATTTACTGTCATTCCTGTAGTTATAGCTATAGCTCTATAGCTATGCAATAACCAGCGTGTGTGGATGTGTGCGTGTGTTTGTGTGTGCAATATTGCATACTTCGGCTTGCTCTTTAATGTTCTAACGCTTACTTATGTCTTATTTGTGTTTGAAAATAGTTTTGTGAGTACTTTTGCTCAGGGCCACATTTTCACACTTTACAATTTGCACTCATAAGAGATTAGAAATTTTGAGTGGCACTTTTTTGAGAAGAATACTTGCAATTGAAAAATTTAGTTTTTCGTTGTTGTTTTTTTTTGTTGGCATAGAATAAAGACTTAAAGAGAGTCGCGAACTTAAGTTTTCTGTAATAATTTCATTTAGACAGAATTTACTTTAAAGCATTTCTGATTAGTTTGTTTGATTCAGATGTGTTGTATTAAAAATAAAGTCATTAATGAAAGATCATTTGTTTTAGTACAAGAAAAAAGAACAATTTCCTTAGAGCGCCGTAAGTGCTTAAAATCAATTGATTAGAGTTTGACTTAGCGGCGAGTTCATAGTAGCTTTTTATTGCTTTTTGCATATTATTCGATACATGAATTGATATCAAAGAAATATTTCGAAGAAGATGGGCTAGACATTTGAATATTGCAGCTTAGTTCATAACTCGATGACTAAATGTAAAAGATAAATTTATCTGGCAGCAAATTAAGTGTATAGCAAAAATATTTTTCGTAAGACAATCGCTTCTAATAATCCTACACATATATATAAGAGCCTGATCGAAGAAGAACACTTTTTCTTATTTAAAATTTGAGTTTATAATAATTTTTATGTTATGTGTACGGTTAATACTTTTAGAATAATTTTGAGTATGAAAATTTATTTATTTCGATTAAAATTGCTTCTAACGTATACAGTTTTTAAGCTTGTAGTTATATCTTTACTTTCAAGCACTCGATATACAAAAATATAACCCATTAAATAAAAACGTTTTCAAGAAACATGCAGATATTTCAAATAAACTTCAAATTGCAGACTTTTATCAAATCCTTTTATATAATTGAGGGAAAGGCAATCGATTTTTTGTATATTTATATAAACTCTTTGTTTGTTGTTGCTTTTGCGAATTTCTTCACTTTCACTTCAAAGCTAATCTTTCAGAGTTTTGATGAGAATTGTAAAAAAAAGGACTAATTTGAATTAAAATAAGTTTTTAAAATCGTGGGCAATATATTTGTATTTAGATGAATACTTTTTCTTTCTACCAACAAAGTTCTGCAAGTCAATTATTTCGTTGCAATTTTGTAATTAACATTTCAAGAACTCATTTTTAACCCAACTCAATGCAACTAACTCACTGCACACACACTCACGCGCCAAATGCAACGTCAGAAGCGAAAAGTATTGCCAATAATAATCTAACTTTCACCACACGCTTTGCAGTCACTTTCCACAAATGAGGTCAATTATTTCTTTATTGCCGTTGCCAATTAAAAACTTAGAAATTTAATGACAGTACCTAACTAAGAACAGAATTTGTTCAGTATCACAGCGACAAAGTTAGAGATATGAAAAGTAAGTAGCAAAGCATCCACTCTAGAAGGGGCGGCTGAGAAGTTGAACGAGAGTAGACTGAAGAAAATTGACAGCTGTCAGAATTTATACAATTAACACAAGCAATAAGCGAAAAGGAAGTTTAAAGTGAAAAAAAGACAGCAAATACAATTGAAAGCGTTTGCTGGGAGGTAATTAAAAACTACGAATACAAAACTCAGTTAAAAATGTGTATCTAAATACATACTAACTGAGATACATATAAACTTCTCAAACTGCAATTAAAACAAAAACTCACACTATTGTACAAAATGTGCATGTGTTAGTGGAAGAACACGCTGCACAGCTAACTTTTTTCGGCTGAACTGATATGAAACACAACTTAAATTAACCAACCTAAGTGATGGCGAAGAACGAAGGACGTGAAAAGAAAGCAAAATTTGATTTAATACTTACACAGCAATTGAGGCAGCTGTTTTTCTGGGTGAATGAGCAGCAGTTTTGTTAAAAAAAGAATTAAAAAAAAAAACTAAACTCTTTACAGTTGAGGGCAATAAACAGCGTGAGAGGGAGTGCTTCGTTGGGTGGAACCAAACAGTTAAATGTTCGATTAACTACTGCAGAAAAGTGAAGTCCCACCTTCATGCGTTGGCACATTCATACGCACATATTTTTCTTCGCAAAAAGCGTTGGTAGTGTACCATTGTAATGTTGCAAAAGTTGCGAGAAAAGTTGAATTTGCTCGCACTGGCAATTAACCATTCGGTAACTGATAAAACAGCAGTTAGTTTGGTTTAGATTGGTGGAAGTTCTGTAACTCGCGTATTTTAGAAAACTAGGACAAAAGAATGGAGTTGGATGTTGTTTTCTTTTTTTTCTTTTGTAATTAAATTTAAACCATTTTACATGCTTCGGTTATATTTTCTAAAATTTTATTATCCTTAAAAACCATGTACTTTGACACTGTTTTTATTAACTTCGATGAGAATTTCTCTTGGGTAGAAATTAACTGCTAGTGCAGTTTGACAAATTCGTTTGCCGAGAGCACTATCTTTACTTTATATTAGCAGACTTGCTACATTTTGCTCACTTTGACATAGTTCAAAATATAAATGAGCATACATTGAATCGATATCGTGTTCCGATAAGCACTTACACCAATATTGCCAGAAAACTTACACATACTCGTGCGCAAATGTACTTAAAACAAACTAAATTATCGCAAAACGCTAGAGGATAAATATCGCCCACGCAATTAATTCCAATTGCTTCTCTCATGCAAAAAATTTGTACACACTCAAGCATCTTTAATTTCAATTTCATCTCATTGCTCCATAACCACGAGTAGCGCATTCGTTTGGCAAAAGTTCAGCATAGTGTTATTTAATTGCAATTAAGCGCGTTTAACAAACTCAATTGAACAGCAAAAGCAACGAACGCCACAATTTAGTAGCTTTGAGTGGAAGAAGTCTGACAGACACTCAAGACAGCAGCAGCAGCAGCAGCAGCAGGAGGAGGAGCTGCAGCGGCTGACAGCACTTACTTTCTTACTCTGCTACCGCAAGCTAACGCTATCACTGTTGCCAGCGCTAATTGATGTGATTTGTGGTTAATTTGGAAACGATATGATACGATTCGATTGCGTTTGAGTTTGCGCTTGCCGCTTGCTGCTTGCCGCTTGCTGCTTGCTGCTTGCTGCTTGCACTGGTGCATACCAAAAGAGAGAATCGCTAAGAGTTGCTTCAACGCTTGAGTTTGGGCTGTTGAGCCGCAACGCCACGATTTATCACTAATAGGACGTCTAATTGAGCGTTGCGTATAATTTTCACTTTTAATGGTTTATTTACGAGTGTTTTGATTATTTTGGGCGGAGATAAAGTATGGCTATGACGACAGCCGTTGCTGATTGCTCTAGTGCGTGATGATCAATCAGTCTATGTAGTCCAAAGATTGTAAGTTCGATAATAATTGGTACTGTGTCCTCATATGAGCTTGCATGGCACATAAATTTGTATACCAAAATTTTTTAAGTTCTCATAGAAAAGCCAAAAATTTTGTTGAGCATTTTTCGAATTTGTATAAATTTTATGAAAAGTTCGAAACCTTGCTACACGCAATTATTGTTGAATTTGAACTATGTTTTTGTTGAGAAACTAACGATTAAAATGTACCATAAAAACCTTATTGCTATGCAATAAAAAAATATCATAAGGCACTGTATGCAACGGCGGTTGAAAGATCGAAAGGCTAAATGTGTACTATATCTTTGTGAATTATTTAAATACATATGTATATTATTTTTTCCCTGAAATAAAGTGTTTGTAAAAATCTGAATAAAGCGTCCTATTTGGCCGGTTTGCGGAGTTTGCAAATTGAGTTAGACGAAAAACTTTTTCTTATTAAAGTTATGTTTTACTAAACCCAAAACCAATTTTATTTATTTCTTATTTTCGCCGAGCTGAGGCAACCAGTTTTTTTTTAACATACGTCGCCTATTCAAATATCACTTTTTTTTTTAATTATTGTTTATCTCTATTTCTTTATTTTTTTAAGCTATTTATTTATACAATTTTAATCTGGTTTGCTATAAACTTAAAAATTGCAACTCTTTTTGATTTATATAAATTTATATATTTGTGGAAAAATTAACTTTACTTAAGCTATTTCACCTCTTCAACTACATATGTATTTATGTGTACACCTAATCAACGAGAAATTTACAAAGCAGCTAAGTCGCTAGCGGTTTAATAAGCAAATTTTCGCCACATACAAAATTTTCACTAAATACCGCAAGTTAAGAGCTAAATTTAGTGCATAGTTTCTACTTGCTAGCTGCGTGTTCTTCGAAGAAAAAAAGCCAAACAAATTTGTATGTGCTTCAAACTATCTTCAAGCACGCCAAAGACGGAAAGTTATCGAAGAAAGTGCACAAAAAAAAAAACGAACTAAAACTAACCAGGAAATAAAACACAAATTAGTAATAGTTGCGCAAAATGATGAAATGAAATTTCGCTCGAAGCAGTTAAACGGCAGCTGCAGCAGCAACAGCAGCATAGCAAATAACTGCAGCTGCGCGCACATTCTCTACTTACTCTGCTGCTTGCCTCGCCCACTGCCACACTAATTAAATTAAAATCCTTGCGCGCATCTTACGCGCAAAATCAAGCGGCAAAATCGTAACAATTTTCTAAGTGCTGCTACAACGTTTTGCACCAACTCGAACTTATAAGTTTGCGTTGGCGTTTTTCGACTAAGTAGAAGCGAAAAGGCGAAGTGAAACCAAGAAAAAAAGAAAGAAAATGAAAATTTAACAAGCCTCGTGTATAACAGCAATTCGCAATTAATTTCTACAACAACGCACTCAAAACTACAAAACGTACCTACACACACACACACACACACAAACATGCGCATAATCAAAGGCGTGAGCGGCAAGCGAGCAACAGCCAAATAAATAGCAGAGTGAAAACTATTTTGTGGTGTATGGTAGCAGCTTAAGTAATCGTACTTGTGCAAGTGTGTAAGTATAAGTAGAAGACGAGGTGCACATGCCGACAATAAAATCGCTGTCGCGGCGTTCAAATGATGAAGGCAAAGGTGGTGGTGGTGGTGTTGGTTTATTAATGGCGAGAAAATCAAGCAAGCGCGTTCGGTGGATATGGTTGCGAGTGTGAGTGGTGTGCAGTCTAGAGCTATGATGTTTGTGTCTCTGTGTGTGTGTGTAGTAAACCAAGTAGTTAGGCGTTGGTGTTGCTGCTGGAGTGAGCCTTGCTACCGCACAATACTCATTACATATCAGATTAAGTGCACACTTTTAGGCGTTGAAGCAATAAGCACGCTTTTGCCTGCAGGCCAAGTAGCAGACAGCAAGCAAGTAGCAGTTAGCAGCTAGCAAGCAGCTTTGGTTGCAGTGCAATGCGTTTGAGTACGCTCGCTCATGCGTGCGCCAAAATTGAGTTTTAATTTATTTTCCAATTGAATGCACATTCTTATGCGTTTATTAAAATTTATTTTCTTAAAATATGTGCGAAAGCGTTTTTTTTCTTGTTTGTCTCGAATGTTGCCGAAAGCGGGAACAAGGCGCATAAGGGTGAGAAAATGTAAGGCAAAAAGTTTAGTGCGGATGTGAAAATTTCCAACACATCTTTAAGCTATTTAAAATTTTTGCGACATGTGTACGGAACACGCAGGTAGAGAAATTGATTGTTTTATGAAAGGAGACCAATTTTGTTTGGAGGCAGCGAACATTAGCTTTGTGTAGACAGTGCTGCGCAGCCAGCTGTCGCTTCACTCAGGTCGGCCATATTCTATTCTTTCTCGTGCAAAATTTTCTTTTCAAGGCGTACAATTTGATTGATGTTATTTGTTGTTCACTGAGCATAAAATGTGTGAAAATTATTGTTTTAACGCTATCATATGTTTGCAGGGCATAAACGGATTAAAATTGGCAGCCAGCAAACACGTACATAGAAATTTAGCGTATATACATACATACGCAATTATAAATGCTCATACTCGTATACATACATATATGCCAAGGCGGCAAGTTGTGTGGGAAAATTACAAATTAAATGCCACAGGCGTCTGTATATGTGAACGCGTATGAGGGACGTTTTTTGCTCTGATTACATACATACATATGTTACACATATATGTAGGTGTGGGGAATTAAGCACTTTTATTTAAATCTTTTAAGAAACTGCTTTTGTTTCTATACATAAAGTAAAAATACCAATCGGGCCTGTTCTGCATTTCGATTCGGAATGAAAAGTAAAACCGATGTCACACCGTGGTGGCGCGCGTTCGACTCCTACGGAAGCCGTGAAGATAGAAGTCTGATGAGATGTTGTGATCTCCGAAATAGTACTATAACTTCTAGCGCTGTGGTTGTTGTTGTGTTTTTCTTTTCTCTATAAATTTTCCAATAAAAATTGGCCTTTAACTCATTTAAAACAAATAATAAATTGAACAATGTAAGCACCAATGATTTTTGGGTGTGCCGAGGCAGTTCGTTTCTTTCCAGTTAAATATAAATACCAAAGAATTCAGCATAATACATTGTGACAATTGTTTACTTACATTGCACTGCTTCTGTTTTATCGTTTGTATTAATTTAATTTAATTTGTTTACATATATAATCAGCTGATTGATCTCAGCGTTGCTATTGTTAGGGGTTGCCAAAAGTCGCAGATTCTGTATAAAAATTCTGATTCAAATAAAAAAGTTACACAAAACACCTTAATTCAACAGCAAATATTACATCTTTTTTGTAATTTTATATTTATATATAGTTTTCTTATATTTGTTGTAATTTTTCTAAATTTAGAACATACAAATTTATATTCGAATTTTATTTGTGTTGCATGGCAATATGGATTATTTCGTTGTATACTGCGTAAGTGCCGTAGCGAAATTAAGAACAGGTCGGATTCATTTCGTTTGATTTCGCTCTGTTTGCCTTAGATAGTTGTGTTTAGTATAACATTTTATAATTCAGATTTATTAAACTAATTAAATGTAGATTAAATAAACAAATATGCAACATTTACAATAGATTTAAAATATAAAGTATTTGGATGATAAATAACAAATATTTAATTTGGCAATTACTTTTCATTCGGACTACTCAAAGGCTACACTTTTCAAACCGATAAAATTTGTAAAAGTTTTTTATTAATATCGTCTTGAAAATGTGTATTCATATTGCCTTATTTGCTGTCACTATTTAAAGAAATTCCTGTTTGGTCATACTTTGTATTTTTTAATTATTTTTACAACTTTCATGCAGTTTTGAAAAATTAATTAACTAAGAAAAGCTAATAAAATTAATTACAATGTACTGAAGAGGGTAAAATTAATAATATAAGAAATATTATTTAAAATTCAATTCCAATTTTAATTTATTATTAACACAAACATAATTATTTTTATAAATATTTTCTAGGCAGTGTCATTCTTTCAACTTTTTCTGTTGAGGTTATAACACCTGCGTAAAATTATGATTTATAATTTCTTTCTGTTTTATAAATTAAATGTGGTTTAATTTGATTGTTATTTTTTTGATAAATATTTTGCCAAAATTCTTCTTTGTAAAATTTGTATATCTGACAGCAAAGAAGAGCTTTGTAATATTTAACTGACTACCCACTTTTCTGTTAAAAATGTCATCAGTGTGCTTAATAGAATCAAATAAATTAATAAAAAAATATAAAGCAAAATACATATTGTATAATCTGTCTTGCGATGTGATTTTTAAACTGTTTTCTGTGAAAACATTTATAGGCAGCTTTGGCATTTTATATACTTGATCTGGTTATCAAAGTCCTTTTTCTTAGAAAGTGCAATGTTTTTCATACTCGCCACTCCTGTGCACTTTTCTAAAATTTATGGGTAAATTTTAAATGCCAGTAGGCGAATACATTTTTATTGCCTTTAAACGCACAACAAAAACCGAAACCAATATGTAGATATGGCGGCGTTTCATGCGTGAAAAGGACTCTACGCCAGTGCGTATTTATGTATGAATATCCTCTTAACCGCTTTTCCGCTTTTATATTCAGTTAGAGCGTGAAATTCTTAAGTCATACTAAGCTTTCATGAGCTTGGTTATAAATTTAATTGATTCAAAGTGTTGTGTTCGTAATAATTTTACGCCTCGTAGGCGAGAAGTCTTTCGCTAGTAAGCAAGCGGCTCTTTACATTTGCTGCGAAGGCATTCATTTTATTAAGCTATAAAATACGATACGATTTGCAATTTACATAAATATATACACCTTTATATACTTTAAAGTTATGCGTTTTATTTTATGTGTGCATGCGCCGCCATATAAATACTGAAAAGCGCACAATATAGAGCAATTGTTAGGAACTTAAAATGGATGAAAAAAAATTGAGTTGACGCGCCATGCCACTGTTGTGAAAAGGAAGGCCTCAACAACATACACTTTTTTTTTACTAAAAATTAACAATATTTTCTTTTGGCTAAAGCCTAACAGTAACTTTTCATCATTATTACGAAAATTAATATACTTTTTCATGAACCCTTATACGGTAACCCTTTGTTGCTAATGATACCGCAATAGCTAGTGATAACCCGATCGATCGCTCAGAAGCCAATGGCAGGTGGCCGTCGGCCAATTGTAGCAAAGTTCTCTCCAACTCCTCGGCAGAACAGTTCGAAAAGGCTCAAACAGAAGGTGAAAGAAAATTTGCACGAAACTTCCAAGATTGATGGAAAGTCATTAAAAATCACATAAATCAAGTTGAGCAAAAAAAAATATTGTGATAGAAAGAAGAAGTGGAATAAATAAAATGTACGACAAAAGCTACTGCTAAGCATGAAAGGGAAAAGGACAGCAACCATTAGGTGAGGGTTGCTGCGCGGAAATTAAACGGCGTCTCCAAGCCGAAATTGATAAGGAAAATACTACCTTGCGTGCTCTTTAGATTCCTTAGAAACTTTGAAATGATTTGCATGCAAATTAATTGCCTGCCGTCTTAGCACTTCTTCCGGTACGATACTGAGCAGCAAATATCAACCAGCTACTGCCAACCAATGCCACTACCAAAGTCGACTGCACAGTCGAGTATTTGGAGTGCAGATGGAGATCGAGATGGAGATGGAGATGGAGATGGAGAAAGCGGTCGCCTTGGCATAGCGATAAGCCCCACCGCAGGCCAAGCACTTGCTCACTCGCATCTTCGACTTGCGGAGTAGCGGAAGCGTGTGCAAAAGCCGTGCTGAAAAAAATTAAGCACGAGAGATAAGTCGTATAAATTATAGCAATTTAATAACTTCTAAATACACGCTTCCGCTTCCGAATATCCAACCACCATAGCCCTGCCAGGTTACCAACTAACCCTACAACCTTCGAAGAACAACAGCAGTTTGCGTGCCATGCGAGAAATAGTAAATGTTGAACTTAGGAAATTTAATGTTAACCTTTTTATTTGAGAATGCCAAAAACTTTGTATGCATTTGTAGAAGATTTTGCAGTGTCAATGTTTTTATTTTTTTTGATTGCATCTCTACTGTAAATGTCTATGGTCGAAGAGGGGAGAAGGCTGAAAATTGGTAATTCTAAAGCGTAAATGAAAAAGCATGCGAACTAAAGAGAGACGCTAAAGCAGCAAGTAAGCAAGAATACTCGTATATACATTGAGATGCTTAAGAGTCTATGAAAAACTTACAGTAACATACAAACGTGGAGCACGTGGTGGGGTTTTAGTATTTTGAAAAACGGTATACGAGTACACAGTTCAGCTGAGGCAGCCACCCTTTTGCAGAAACTTTTCTTAACTTCACTTTGTCGCACAAAACACCAGAGTTTGCTTGCTCGCTTTGGCCAAACTCAAGACAAAAATTCTCGACGATTAAAATTGTCGGTCGGACATTAATTTTATGTCATCAGTGGCCTTTGCAGCAATAACAACAATTACGATAATAAACAATAAGCTGAAAGCGCAAGAGGTGCAGTGGACAAAGGCGTGTAATGCTTTAGGAAGTTAAAAGTGACTAAACTTTCATTGAGACAATTTCATTTAACCCATCGGCCGATGTAAGAAAAGCGCAGACAAGTGTGAAAATAGAACTTAGCTCGCCAAGCAAAGGTTGAAGTTGGAGAACGGGGACGAGACTTTTCTTGGTGCAACACAATGAATGAAATAGGATAGAATAGAAAATGATGGCATGCAAGTGATACTCAAGGGGAAGTAAGCTAAGGGATGCCTTCAGTATTTCTTACTGATATACATATATATAGTATGTTACACAAACATACATACAAACACCTGCTTTGCAACCTTTTGTTACTGTTCGGTCGCTATTGTCCCTGCTGCTACTTTTTGTTTGTTTGTTTGTTTGTTTTGACATTTAGCTCATTGTGTACATTTTTGGGGTTACGCGGCTCATTAAGATGCAAGTTAGGAAGTGGACAAGTCTCATATAAATATATGTACAAAAGATCGTAAATGAGTTGAAATAAAGTGTTGGTAGTTTGTTAAGATTTACAATTAAATATACGAGCGGACTCAATGAGGAGTACGGTATTGAAAACTTAAATGAGTGTCGTGCGAAAGCTGGAGGGAAAAGAGGGAGTGAGTACAGTTGTAAGGGTGGTTGGTGAAATTACGGAAAAGCAAAGCAAAATGTCGTCTGACAGGAGCTTTAGTTGAGTAAACAGCGGTGCCTGGTATCGTCCGTTAAACTGCGGTTCGATATATTCGCATTAATAAACTTTAATGTGTATTTTTTTCTTTTTTTTTCATAACTAAACAAATTAATTTTTTTTTATTATAAGAGAGACTCACTCACTTCATAGTAAATTTTTTTAAATGAAAAAATTAAAAAAGTTCATTTGAGTACAAGATTTCAACAATTGAGACTCAGTCGATTTAAGCTTCCATTTTTTAGTTAGACCGTAATACCTTCCGTTCGTACCTTGGTTAAACTACATTCATAAAATTTTTTACCTCAATTTCGCCATTAACTGTACATTTTGGTAATTTGTATTAAAGAAATGATTGCTTACCTGCAAAGAAATAAAAGAAAACACAAAGAATTAGTACATTTGTTAAGCGCTGCAAGACATAAATAAAGGAATAAATTAACTCCAATTAAAATATGAATACATTTCAAATATCTCAGATTTTTCCAAGCAAGAAAGAAATTATTAGTTGTACGAGTATATATAAAAAATAATGAATTATGTGATTAGCTACGTTTCCGACAAAAATCTGTGCGCCACTTTATTTTAGCCTAACGAGGTGAACTAAATTATTAATTTTTTCCATTTCTATAAAATTGATAGAATAAACAACGCTCGCATCATATATGTTATGTATGAATATAATGAAAATACCATGTGCCGCAAGTTATTTTAAAATATGTGAATCTTCTTCTCTTATGTAGAAGCGAATAGATATTCCGAAATTGTTGTGCGAAGGGATATTTAATTTTTATATTTCCAAAATAAATTTGCGCATATCTAACATATCTAGCGACTCACTCCACACAATCTAAACAATAAATGCACTTTTACAATGAGTTCGCAATTGAAGCATTTGTATGTATTTGTATTTGTTTGTGGACACGTGTATCTATGGACATGTCTATTGTACTTTAGCTTACTTACTTTTTATTTTAAAAGTTAACTGTTCGGTCACAGTCACAACAGTTTTGTTATTTCCGTATGAAAGTTTCCGCTTCTCACATATGTACAAATACAAATACATAGACAGTCATATCAACATCCTCACTACATAACAGTCAACAAATACGTTCTAGTGCAATAATTGGTATTAAATGGAAGTAGACAGTCATCTCCGTTTTTTTTATTTTGAAGTCGTGTCAGTTAATAAGAGACTATCTCTTTTCGAAATCTAAACATTTCAATGCCGAAAAATCCATAAAAACTCGACGCTGGAACATTCTGGTTGATAAGTCATTGCTTGGCCCTCTTGACTTTATGACTATACTCGTATGAATTTCAATGTGATTCACACCGAGGACATCGTCACGCCAAATATACTATTTGTTTACACACTGGTAGTAAGTTGAATAGTTTAAAACTAGTAAGAATAATTCTGCAAATGCATACATACACGTATATATGTATGTATGTTTGTACATTTTCGCATATTCGCACAATAATGCCATTCCAATTGTGTCTGGACATTTACTGCAGAGGATCTGGGTGTGCGATAACTGCTATACACACACACACACACACACTCTACTTATTTATTGATTTGATGCTTTTTGTTGGCGATTTTATTGAAAAACTTTCAAAAAATCCTTTTTTTACAACAGTTTTATTTTCATTTATTTTCGTTTTTATTATCATTTGAACTTTATGCATCTTTGACGTTAAACATTTATTTTAAGACAAAGTTTTTTTTACGTCGTGCTAACGATTATTGTTATTTGTGGTTATTATATTCAGATCTATACTATATATAAAAAATTGTACATACAGTTATACATACATACATACGTATTTAGTGACCGCTAGTTTGTGTACAAATAAAAAAACACTTTGCTCTATTTGCGACATCCGCTGGGGTTATGCGAAATTTTCTGTAAAAATATTAATACTAAATAGTTTCTAGTTGTTACTTTGGTTTTGTGAGTTAAATTACACTGAAACATTTAGTCAAATGGTACTAATACTTGCATGCGACATCAGAAACAATCCATCCTTGGCTATGTTTAGGGTGAAATGTTACTTACCAGTCATATCAAGTAAACCTAACATAACTCCTTACACTAATTGCTCTTTTATATTTTATGTGTACTATTTATATTCTCTCTTCTTTTACTTATCCGCGAAATATATTGAAATTTTATTTAATCGCTAATTTAATTATTCCCATGGTTGCGATTTGTGGGTTTCAGTGAAAAGTTGTATACAAAAAGTTCGCCAATTTTTGTATATTCATTTCTAATCCACTGCCAGCGAAAATTTTCAAAAACTTGTTGTGCACATTTGCAGGGCTGCATTTAATGAAATTTTATTATGCCACGTGCTCACTAAGCGTCGGCACAAGCTCAGTGTTTAAAAACAACAAAATTTTAAATGAGTTTTATATCTAAATACATAGAAATGAATGCACGAGTATGTGCAGAAGAAAGAAATGATTTTTAAAAAGCAAAACAAAAAAAAAAATTTTAATTAACTCATTAAAGTTGAGTGGTTATTGTAGAATTTATTGTGTAATTTTAGGGTTATAAAATTTTGCGAAATTTCGCCACAAAAATCTCATAAATGCCACGATGTAATAATTATCGACTGTTGCTGTTGTAATAACAGTAATCATTATGACATATTAATCATGCATGCATGCACAGCTGCGATCAAAATAATTGCATTGATTTATAATTAAAAATTTTAATTATTTTTTTTTTTAATTCTATTTAGATTCTAAAAAAATCCATTCGCACGCAGGTTTCAAACTTTACAGAGGCCCAACAAAGAGTTATCAATTTATAAAAAAAAAAGTGTCATCAAAAAAACATTTCAATAAGAATTCTTCGAAAATTTGTAAGCACGCAATTTTGTAGACCATTCAATTTTGGTCTAACAAAGTTCAAGTTTCAGGTGGAAAAAATACAACGTTAATTTTTAAGAATTTTTTTTTGGCGAGGGTATTACAAATTATTTTTACCGCCGCTGTAGCTACTTGTATAATAATGTTGTAATTTCTAATAGGATACATATAAAATTGTTAGTTGGGCAAAAAAGCGCTCGAGTGCAGCGCCTACAAGTGCGCAATGTCGGTTAATGTTAAAGCTAAAATGTCAATTAAGTCGATTGGCTGAAATGGCATGAAATGCGTGTGAGTTAATTAAGGGCTGCCAAAAATTGCAATGAACAACATTTTAATTAGAAAATAACAAATACATACGAGTACATACATAAGTGCATAAATATGAGCACATATGTATGTATGTACAAACAAGTATTTATTTAAATTACTAGTTTTCCTTATTATTTAACAAATTAATTTTTCACATATAAATTTTTAATAAAATTAAGTGCAAAGCTTTATATATTATTGATTGCTTTAATACATTTTAATTTGTAAAATATTAGCGTGAACACGTAAGTAGAAAAGCTACATGTATACTAATTAAATAAAAAAACAAAAAAAAAATTGCGCCATGAAGCCTGCGACGTCTTTTTAGCAATTCGCAGAAAAGCATACAGTTTTAAACTTTTCAATCAATAGCAACTGAGCTTTCAGTACTTCCAATTAATTTTCTCTTAATGTTCTATATGATTCCAGCTAAACTCATTTGGCCATTGCTTTAGAAAAAAAAAATACTAATTAATTAATTTGCGTAACTTTTCATGCAGCAGCCTTTTAATAGCTTCATACTATGTAAATCGCTTTTGTTTTGTGATGGAAAATCACGTAATTAAAATAAATTTTTTTATAATGCCGTTTTTTAATGCAACTTTGTAATTATTTTGTTAAACACATTTATCAACATTTTATGTAATTGGCAGCTGCATAATTTGTATTTCATTTCATTAGAACTTGCGCATTTCGTTAACAAAATATGTGGCATAAAATTAATATTGTTATGAAACGGTAATGGCGAAGGAAAAATTTTGTAAATAAATGTATGCAATATAAAGTGAGTAATAGAGCAAATATTAAAGTGCCTCTTTGGCTTTAAAAAAAAGTGTTAAGTTGTTTTAAAAAATGGTTTGGGGGCTCAGCGATATAAATTTATTTTATCCATATCTGCATTTATAAATAAAGCCATTTTTTTTGTTAAAACTGGACTCAAACACGAATGCGTGGTTTTCAAGTGGATTTCAAGGAAATTTTATCCGCTAGATGGCGTAAGCGTCGAAATATTTAGAAAATCTGTATTTATGAACCGATTTCGATAAAATACACCTAATTTAATGGAGAGTGCGACGAGAAATACTTTTATTTAAATGGACCTCAGAAATTGCGCCGAAGTCTGTGTGAATAAAGACAAACCACTTTTTGAAAAGCTAATTGTTTATTTCAACTACTCGAATGCGATTAAAGAAAATAAAAGACATTAAAGAAATTCCGTTTACAGCTTTTTAAATGATTATGCTATGCTAGTTTTTATTTGAACATCTGAGACCAGGCTAATATTTATGTGACAAATTAAAATATTTTTTAAAATGAATTCAATGGAGATAGGATTATGGGAAATTTAAAGAAATTTCAGTTTACTTAAAAGGAGAGTGACTAGCGCAATATGACATTGACCGTAGTGATGGTTTTAATTAGAAAATGCAGAAAGCGCAGAGGTCACACCAGACTCTCATCATATAATATAAGCCGAAAGAAGCAGTATTTGCCACCAGGACAAACAAAATGCTTATACATACATATTTTACAATGATTTCCCAAAGCAAAATAAAATTAATGAGTTGAGGCAATTGTGGAAATTGTAAAGTTTTTATTCTGGCGCAACAATGCAAAGCGCTGTCAATTAAAAGTTAAATAAAATGGTAAGATTCGCATATACATATGTATGTATATCAACATTAATGGAAATGAGCGAATGTCTGCGATTGAAAGTTCAAATGTAATTGCAAATATAAAATGCATAAACACTTATGTAAGTAGCAAAAGGTGCAGTGATGCACGCAATGTGCAACTGAAGCTGGCAAGCTAGTTGCAACAGAACGACGAACAAGCAAAACTATAAGTAAAATTGCAATATAGCCTCAGCAAGGCAATCACAATGCATGGGTGATAATGACCAAGCTTCGATAGCGGAGTGGAGGGTGTGGGGAAGGGCTGAGTGCTAGTGTGCGTACGGTCAAGCTGTCACGCGCCGCGTCCACTGGACGTGCAAGCGCTTGAGGAGACTAAAAGTGCGTGTACTTTCACGCGAGCATTCGCTTGTGATGTTTTCACCTCAACGCACGCACAAGCACGCACACATGTACAACAAACGCATGTGTATGTATGTATGTAGTAGCACACAACAAACAAATAAAAAATCAGAAAATCAGCAAAGTGCTGAACAAGACGGCTACTTCAACACTTGTGACAGCTGAATGGTCACCTGTTTCGCATTCACACAAAAACGCACGCAAATTTGCATAAGCGTGAGTGTGTGTGTGTGTGTGCTTTTGATGCGCGCACAAATGTATGCCACGTTCGTGCTTGTGTGCGTGCAGCTGTCAGTGTCACTTAAAATGTGAAAATGCGTTGCGCTTTTTAGCTGCAATTCAAATGAACAGAAAAAAAGAGAGAAAGAAAAATATATATATGTATAAAACAAAACAAAAAAAAATGATTTAAGGTGCTGGCGCTTAAGTGACAGTTGTCATTTATGACAGCAAATATGCAGCGTGTTTTAATGAAATGAAAATTTGCAGTGACAAATTCAAGCGAGCGACACACATGCATACACATGAAGGAAGGTGTTGCTTATCCAACGCCTGTAGTTATGTGTGTTTGCGACAGTAATTATGGCCTTATAAAAAGTAATTTATATTTAAATCAAACAGCTCATAATTTCATTATGTTAATAGTAGTTTTTATACCAGCTACCCAATTATCGCTAAAGTCAACTGGCGCAAACTGCTTTTAATAGGTAATTTTTTTTGACAAACAAAAAATTTATATTCGCATTGTACTTTGGCAAAGCTGGTTAAATGGCTGCCAAGTGCGTATTTACAATAAAAATTTAATTACAAAAGTTAAAAAAAATCAGTTATCTATAGCTCTTTATTGTCAGAGCATGGGCTAAAATGTAGTGTAGTAAAATGATTTTTGAGCAAGAAGCAATAATGAAAGCAAAGCTGCTTTCTAAAAAATCGTATAACTCATTCTGAAGTTCTTACATTTTAAAATAACAACGCTACAATCACCACAATAATAACTCGAAAAAAAGTTTTCAGACCTTGCTTATTTCAAAAAGAATGTACGTTGCACAAAAAATTAAATTCCGTTTAATAAATTAAGATCTTTAAGTTAGAAAGCTGTGTTTTACCAAAGCTTCTTAAGCTTAGAAATAAAACATTTTTACAGGTGGATTTCAATATAGTCGCAAAAAAATGTTGGTTGCAAAAAAATTTGCGAAATAAAACTCTCTCCACTCTCTCTCTTTAATTTAACTGGATTTTGTGAAACATCTGCTAATGAGTTCCTACTTAAATTCTCTCCCTCATACACTTTTTACGACAATAATGTACATTAAATATTATTTTATTTTTATTATTATCTCAACTGTCCATTTCACTACTTTCATTTAAATATGATAACCGGTTAGTAAGCATTTTTCACTGCATAATTAACTCATCTAGGCGTATCTGAAATTAACCACACCAAACAAAAAAAAAGTGTAAATCGCAAATAATAATGCGCCAGAATAATCACACATACACAAAAATATGCCACATATGTAGGTGTTTTAATGCTGCACATTAATTTATTTTTTCAACATTTGTTTCGCTTACCAGTAGCTTGTCAATGTACAGCTGTACAGTGTGTTGCTAAATCAGGCATGCATTAAATTCAATTAAATTACCGCAACAAATTTTATCATTTTTAATTAATTTTTATGACACAAAGTAACGGCGAAATAAAAAAAAAAAAAAAAATAATAATAATAGAAAACTGCTGCATCATCATGTGATTGTGTAAAACTTTTTGTTTTTAATTTGTTTAAAATATGCCGAAGATAAGCGCAGTGTATGGGCTTGCATATATCTAATATGAATGTTGTTGTAGTGTACAGTTTAAAATTTTTTTGCAATCTGCCACATAAAAGGTATGTAAAAATGATGTGCAAAATAAATTATGGTTCATGTAAAAGTTGTCGGTAGTCAATAATTCTTTGGAAATAATTATATAATAATATAATTTTGGCGCGTACACTATATAGCTCAGTGTTTGGCCGAACTTCTCCTACCATATGTGGTGTGCGTCTTTATATTATACCACAAATGGAGCGACCTACTGTTTTGTGCCGACTCCGAACGGCAGATGTATTTAATGAGAAGCTTTTTCATGGCAGAAATACCCTCGGAGGTTTGCCATTGCCTGCCGAGGGGTGGCCGCTATTAGAAAAAAAAACTTTTCTATGATTTAGATTTTGCTTGCCCTGACTGAGATTCGAACCTCGAACTCACCGGCATATCAAGTTATAGCACGCACCGCTACCAACTTGACCACAGCGGCGAAATAATTACGATGCATTTATTGCTTGAGAAGTGACTTAAAGAGTAGACAGCCTGGCGATTAAATTTCTTGCCATAGTTATCATTTATTTTGCTATTACCGATATATGCTTAGAACGAGCCAAATCGGCCTATATATCACTTAGAAATAACATTAAGCCAGCGCCATCTGGCGGGTAAAGTTACTGCAAACCTACCATTACCAATGTATGATTGGAATGTGAACCAAATCGATAGATTACAAGAAACAAGAAGGGAATATAAAAAATTGTGATACCAAAATTTTTAATTTTCGTTTCAAAATATTTCTACCAAAGTTACATTTGTCATCTGTATATGCCCGACCATCACTTGGGGAGAAGAACTAGGCTTAATTAAATGTTTATATTTAAAAAAAAAATTGACTAAAATTCTTTTTTGGCTTAGAAAAAATAATAAAATATGAAGAAATGATATAGTAAAACTGTATTAAAAAAATAATAATTAAATACTTATCACCGAGTTATTATTTAATAGTTATGCTCTATACACCGCGTTGCGAATATGCTTTTTTTGGAAGCTTTATATGACAACCGAACCATTATAATTTTTAAATGTCTATCATAATTAAATGATTAAGTTGCATGCCAGCTTTTTACTAAGGCACTTTGGCATGCCATACCATTTTATGATTTTAGTTTTTTTTTTTTAATTGTTCGTGCATAATGAGCACCGTGGCTTTTGTCTGTAAGGTTAACGAATTATTGTATTATATAGTAATTTTAAATATTTAATACGGATAATTGACATTTTAATTATTAGCGGCATACGACAATGCACAATTGACAAGTGTTGGTTGTTTATAAAAAGGACATACATGCTGTTACGCTAAGGTTTAGTTATCTCAAAGTGATGAGTGATGATATATATGGAAAATAATACAAAACAACTAGCAAATAAAAAATAAATTTATTGCAAGGGTTACGAAAAATTCCAAATATAACACATTGCATACAAATTGCATGGTTTTTCGAAACTTTCCTTTCTGTAGTCGGTAGTCATTTTACATTAAATCCACTATAGAAATTTTGTGTGTGAAGACTCCTAGTAAAATTTTACGATAACAATTTAGAACATTTAAATCCTCTATTGCGCTTTCTTTCTTAAAAAGTTCTCAAAAAGAGGAGCCTTTATAAAATCGCAAAAGCAAGATATTGAAATTAATATAAAATAGCGCGATTCAACTGCCATCCCACACAATTGTCCTCATAAAAAAGATTGCTTTTTCAGTTTCAGTGTCAGTTCGGTGCCTTATCGAGCAATGTTAAAATTAAAATCGTTTGTTAATAAAGAATGTGTCACGCTAAGTCTATTTTTTATATAATTCTTAGAATTATTCAAGACCTCGCTTTAAATGATTTTTACCTTTAACAATACACCATACTCAATTGACTCGCAAACTAACCATTAAAAGGATTTGTCTGAAAACTTTAAACACTCAAAAAAGTAATTACTACCATAAATTATTTGTGAATAAGTTTTAAATTTTGCCAAACGATACCTAACAATGCCTGTTTGCAGCAATTACCGCAATCATTACCAAAGCAATACATCCTTTCGCCATAGAAAATGGCCGTAAGTTATTTGATTACACTTTTTTATAACATCACAGCTCATTATCTGAAAATGTAATATATATATATGTATAGATATTTATATATAATTTCGTGTCGTTTATATGAACTGCGAATTTCGATAATGGCAAAATTTATGGGTGAATACTTAATATTGGCGAGTCGAGAAACAATAAAGCCCTTACACAATAACCTAAAGTGGCAAGAAAACACACCAAAAATAATAATAAATATAAAAAAGCATTGAGCGGCCAACAGCAGCAATGGCTGCTTGACACATTATCGTGGCTGTCGTCTTGGCAATTTCATTCGCATGAAAATCGGCTATCGAACGCCATATCGCGGCGGCAATGGCTCGAAAAAACTTTGCGGTACTTCATATTAACTTCGACGACGCTACGAAATGCCAGCAAAGAAGTGCAAATAGACTTGGTGCGAGTGTGTGAGTGAGTATGGAGGGAGCGGCATACTTTGTGCCTTATCTACGAAATTGCGCTTTATTACCGGAATGACCCTTTTGCGGAGGAGCGCTACTCGCACAGCTGAATGTACATATTCGCATAAGTTAATGTAGGTGCTGGTGAGCGTGTGAGTGTGGATTGCCATAAATGGACTGTGCTAATGATAACGCTGAGAAAATTATAAGGCAAGAGCATACACATACATATTTGCTAAGTGCTTCGCAGCCCATTTTCATGATGAGTGTTTTGTTTTATTTGCTACCATAAAAATGCGCAGAGAAAATGCTACTTTGTTTATTTGTTTAAAAGTAACTTGAACTTTATTTGATTTTCCTATTTGGCTCAGTCTGTTTGGACATTCATTACTGAGCTTTTTTTTCACTATTTGATATTGATATATATTTTTTATGATGATAGCGCTGTAAGGCGTTGGCCAAATTAACACCGAAAGAGTGTATCGAAGGAGAGAAATGTGAAACACACCAGCAATTGCTTGAGTTCAACTGTAGTAACGGCAATTCATAGCATTGAACTTATGAAACACATAAAAAATAGAATTTATGTATGTGACAAAATACGTACAACTGTGCTTGTGAAACAAACAACGGACTGAACACACCACTCGTACAACTGAACTTATGAAACACTCACCCATTAAGCGCTGATTTTTGCTATTGTTGTATCGATTGTGCTGATAGTGGTAGAGGTGGTGGTGTGGTGGTAGTGGTAGTGATGCCGTTGTATGTGTGCGTGTGTGTTTTGCCAAGTTCTAGGTGCGTTCGTTCAACAATTTCGTTTCATTCGAACCTTTCCTTCTTTGGTTTTCTTTAGTTTATTACTCAATTACAAAACCATCAAAATCTCAAAGATAAATGAAACTGATAAGTGCATAATTTATGTTTGGATTTCGTTTTATTTTGTCATTAGCAAGTAAAGTATCAAACAAGGCAAAGAAGCAAAATAAATGAATTGGTTGAATGAACGCAATAAATGTGCAAAATCAAAGAAGCAGGTGAATGAAAAGACGGCAAGGGGAGTGTTCGAAGTTGGATAATGGCAGAAAAGTATTTAGTTACAGCGAAAGGAACTTGTTTGTTGTTTGATGTAACGAGTGAGAGTGCAGTGGTAAGGCATTTTGATAGAATTTCTACAAAGTGAATAAATACGCGCTTTGTCTTAGCCACCTTATTCACATTCGCATTTCTTTTCATTTACTTTAATTTATCAAATTGCAAAGTTTAACGAGCGTCATAGGCTCGTGCAGGCTATAAACTGAGGCGTCTAGATTAGAGAGGCTATAGTAAATTAAAAGGCATTTATAGCAAAAGGAAACCTGCCAAGCAAAACTTTTTCATGCTTTGATATTTCAAATATTTTTTTTAACGCTCAATTTTCCAAACGGAAATTAATTTCGATTTTCTAAATTAATTTTTACGCTGCGCTCATTTGATGACTGTGTCAATATTTTTAATTAAATTTCAGCTTAATACAAAGCCTACGGAGGGTTTGTTGGTATTAGAAATGCGATTAAATAGAATTTGCGCATAATCGCCGAATATTTTAAGCAATTTCTATAGCAGAAAAGCTGAAGCATTCGACAGCTTTGCTGTGTGTGAATCCAAACAAATATCCTGTGTGTATTTTAAAATCTCTTTGACTGCCACTTCGCTCATTTCCATCAACTGAAAGTGGTCTGTATGTGTGTGTGTGTGCATGTGAAATGCGCAAAAAATGTGTAATCCACCATTTGGTTATAGGAATTAAAAACGATTTTAATAGCATTAAACAGCAAAACCAACAAGGCATCGCATGTCCTGCTTTCAAATTTGCAAAACGGATATGAGCAAGTCAAGCGCCTAAAAATATAATAACAAATAAATGAGATTTGTGCCGTTTTGATTGGTTGACCAGCAAAGGAAATAAAATATTTACACATTCACATACATATTTATATATGTATGTACATAGTACTAAGCTGTGTTTGCATTGTAAGCAAATTCGATGAGGGCGTATCGTTTTGCTACTCATAATAGTCATTTAGAAAAGAACAAAAAAAAAATCGCTTACATTACAAGTGCATGACACACGGAAGCGGATATTATATTATGCGGTTGCCGCATGAAATTGACATTTTACATTTTGCTTTGCAATGCCGTAAATTTATTTGTTTAAAAAAATTATTATTCCCCTACACCATACATTTCAGTGTTGCTCATTAACGCCACTTTTAGTCTATGTCACTAATTTTTTTCTTGCCTGCAATAATTTGTTTTTGTTTTTTTTTTGCTATAATTTTTGCCTGCTGTCATATATCATTTTCGTTGTCATAATTATCTGAATTTTCAAATAAAATTCAGAAAAATGTTATTACATAAAAAATACCTATTAAAATCTGTCGGTGACATAAAATTTGCGATTAATCAAATTTGATAAGCGCACTGCCAGACTCCAGCTGCTCTACTTGTTTAGTGGAGAGTATATTTATGTTCAGCCATTGGAATTAACTTTTTGTTAATAGTATTTAGCTTTATAAAATATGCATGCCGGCATTTGGCCGGAAGTCAAAATTGAAATTGTCAGCGAATAATAGGCAGGAAATGCAATTAATGGCGGCAAAATGTTGTCTGGTGCCGATCAAAGCATTTATTTTTGTTGTAAAAAAAAAAAAAATAAAGATAAGATGCTTGTTAAACTAAATGGATTAAAATGTATTTATTTTCTAGATTTGCCATCAATGTTTTCAAAACCAATTAAATTTTTCACAAAAATGATTAAGTATAATTTGCCAATAAATATAAAAGTCATGTAGAAATATAAATTACATTTATATCATGCAAGCAGTGTATGCTTTTGTTAACGTTTGGCTTATATTAACGAAATTTTATATCTTAATATATAAAAAATAATATTAAGTTGGCATATAAATAGCTGGAAAAGTGTAATATTTTTTTACGATCTCTAGCTCATCTTTAAAAAATATCTTGTCAAATATACGTTTCTAATTCTGTTCGTAGTTTATTTTGTAAAATCTCAAAGCTAGTAAACTGAATTTATGAACAGAAATATATAAATATATATTTGCTTATGAGTATTATCTTGAACGTGTATGTGAATAATCTCTAATTAAAATTTAAGCGACCTGAAAAAATCGAAACGTACTAAGCAGAAAGTAATTTAAAACGTTGCTAACACTACAATGTGATTTAATTTGAAAATTTTGTCAGCTTAAGGGCTCTGAATTTATATTTATATTAGAATCATAATACTGTATAAAATTACTAAATCTCTCAGTAATGTTAAAAAATAAACATGCTGACATTAAATACATTGTTGGGTTAAATAAATTCGTGTTGAAATTTAATACTCTTAGCGCAGGTCAGACCAGGTTCAAACCAAAATTAAATTTAACTATTTAATTTAATAAAATATTCTTTACAAAAATAATAATTAAATACCAAGTACAAAAAATCAAAGCAAATATTATTAAATTATTTGCGTTGCTGGATTTAAATTTTCGTAACTTAATACGTTGCACTCTCTTACCTATGTTAAGGACTTATTGTAAAATTTATCAATAATGATTAAAATATTTTTATTTTTGTAATTGAACATTTATTTTTCTACACAAGAATATTTTAGTTACTCTTTCATAAACTCATTTCCTGACAGCACATCGATTGAAGTCAGTTGAAAAACTGTTTCCTTCATTTCACGAAGTTTAAAAACAAAAAAAAATTAAAAAATTGAATTACGAAATGACTTTGAAGCACTTACAAAACAGCCGCCGTTGAACTGTAGCAAGCGCTGCTTACAAACTCAAATGAATGCCATTAACAAGCCCGCATATATGAACGTTCATACATACATATGTATGTTTATGGCAAAGTGTTTACAGGAGCCGGAGCAATGGGAGCAACAGGAGCAACAGGACTAGTAGCAGCAGGCAGACATCATTAACAACTTCCGCATTTGCATTGAAATAAGCCTTGAATCGCCGACTTTCTGTCTGACCATTTGGCCGTTTGCCTACCAGCCAGCCAACCAACCAACCAGCTATGTAGCCAACTTGGCGCCATCAACGAAATATGTGAAATATGTACTTGACTTGTTGTTGTATTGGTTGTTGTCGCTGCACTGATAGTCTGTTGTAAAAATGAGCAAACAAATTTCAATATAACTATTGAAGGCCAACAGCATACAGCAAACATATGACAGAGGGTATGATGATGATGATGATGCCGCTGCACGGTGAAGGGTATGAAGGGATTGAAGGCGATAAAATAGTGTTGTAACAATTTATTACATTACAAATTAATGTTGTCTGCAATCGAACAAACACACACACACACACGAACACGCTTGCCATTATGTAAAACGCTCGTTATATAATCACAAACTTGTTTTATATTTGCAGCGCAATTGATTTGCGATTGAGTGTGTCTGTCTGCTGTGGCTGCTTGCGTGGTGCTTACTAAATAATATTGTATGTGTGTTTGTGTGTGTATGAGTGTGGGTGCGTGGTATTTATGCTGGCGGCGCGCTTAATCCAAAAGCCAAAAGTAATTATATTAAGTAATTGATGAATGTGCCGCGCACTTGCACAGTGAAGTTACAAATTTGTATAGTGCTTATTCCAGTTATACTACGACATCAACATATTTACAAGTTTTCCTTTTTTGTTTTTGTTTTTCTTTTATGTAATGCATAATAATTTGCAATGAAAGACACTAAAATCTTATTAGCTCTCAAATTTAATAAAAAAAATATATTTTTAATAGCTAAGTCATTTAGTTTTAAAATTTGTTTTTTTTTTGAGTGTGCAGATTAGAGCAGAGAATTCCATTGATTTTTAATTTTTTTTAAAAGACGCTGATTCGCAATTTTCCAATTTTTGTTAAAAATTTCTTTATTAATGGAAAAAAGCATAACTCCGACACTAAAAATTTCAAAAATCGGTGTTAATTTTAAGCCACTCAAAACTGTATGTCCATAGAGTTGAATGTGTTGCAGAAAATAATTAGTAAAAAAAAAAACAATCAAAAATTCTTCGAAAAAATTAGAAAACTTTATAAAGTTGGCTTGGTTTTTTTTTTTAACAAAGTGTGAAACTAGGTTTACATATTTAACTTAATATATGACTTTGGTTACAGATTGAACTACATTAAATTTGAATGAACAATTTTGAAAATAGTGGAAAATAAAAGAAAAAAATATATTGTCAAAATGCGTCGATATCTGCGAGACATATAATTATGAAAAGCACTGTATATGTAAAAGAATGCATCAGGACCGTGTGCACGTGGGTCGTTTTGGGGGTTGAAAACCCCTCGTGGGAAAATTCACCTATATGAAAAGTAGTGAATCGTATTCATCAAATTTTATTCGTATATGAAATTTTAATCCAGAACCCCCTGTGAGCTTAGTTCTGCACACGACCCTGGAATGCATGTACATATGTATAGATATACAAATATAAGCACGCAATAATGCAACTTCAAGCGTAAAGTAGGAGTTCTATAGGAATAACTGCTGGTATGACTGCGTATCTTTTTGACGTTGATGGTCTTACATACATTTGTTGTTGTTGTTATTGTACCGTCCGCCATTAATTTGTGGTAAATTTTGCTTCGCAGCGTCGGCCACACTCGCCCAAACTCTGTCTCAGCCAACGCGTAGTGGTAAAAATGAGAAGAAATTAAATGTTACGTATACGCCCTGGTGAATGCAACCAAGCGTTCACGCTCGCAAACCGCAACACAACTAACGAGTTTGGCTGGCAAATTTTGAATATACATATGTACACAAAATGTTCAAGTTCAAAGGTGGCGCTGTGAGTTTGCAAAAAACAAAAAACAAATCAAATGCATATTGCCGGCTATAAATTTTCATGGTGTAAGCGATATAAAAAGTTAGCAGCAACCAGAGCAATGCCGAGTGGGTGGTTATGGTGTGTAAAAAGCGAATGCTTTACAAATTTGTTGTTTACATTTAGCGAACCGAAATGCATACCTACATATGTATGTACTTGCAGGCGACTATGATGAGTGGAGAATGAGTCAAGTGTCTAAATAATGGCAAACTCTCTATATACAATTGAAAAAAGCATCACCAAAAGTGCCAAACATACTATCACATGCGCTTGTTTTTCACATATATATCTATGTGGTAAGTAATGTAATTGTTTGTGCGTATAATGTTTTTACAATTATTTTTGCTGCACTTCAGACAACTGCTACAGCAGCGCACTTGTACGAGTATGCAAATGCAGCTTCAAAAAGGTCATTTCACCGGCCAAAAGTACGGCAAAGGCTAACATAGTTAGTTGGATTGCAGCAAACGAGCAGCAGCGGCGAAATTTCTTTTTTCTTTTTGTGTTTGGTCTGCAGCACATGCACAGCTGCGTGCCATTTGTTGCTGCTTTACAAACAAAAACGTGCACATACAAGCATTACGTTTGTGCGGCTTTAATGTACATTTCGACTCTATCATCCTCAGTCTCATTCGCTTTTCATGACTCTTTTGCCCGCTTAGCGGTCATTGCCCTCGGACGCCGCGACTAAAGCATGCAAAAAGCGTTTGAATAGTTGCATGCTTTTTGTGTGCGTAGGCGTTGCTGGCGCAACTCAAAAGAACTACGTTTTATATGTGAATAAATCTATTAAAATATACATGCGAATTTTATAATAACACACTAGCGCTTGTCAGTGCCTTTTATGCATCTTTCTCCATTCCTATTAATATATAAACATTCACACATTTATGCTCCACACAATTCCAGCTATCCAGCCTCCGACTGCGTGTGCTTATTTGTATGAAAATAAATTACTCGCTTAATGGAAATTTGTGAATGAGTGACGCATTTGCGCGAATGCGTAGTGTGTAAGAGCGCCATTTACAATGTGGCTTAATACTCACTTCAAACAATGCAAAAAAAAAATCGTTAATGAAAAAAATTACAAATTTTTATTCACATGTGGCTAGCTGTAAGTTTATTAAGTGTTCTTTTGATCTGGATATATTTACTATACAATGACTGGTTGAAAATTGCCAATTTGACACTAAAAAACGCCCAAAAGCTACACTTTTTTTCAGAACTACGCCATTTTGTTAATTTTAAATTTTTTTCTAAAATCGTAAGTTATACAATACAAACTTTACCTTCAACTTTAATAACCTTTTTGAATTGTTTTGTTTGAGCTACTCATTCGGCCGGTATCACTACAGCAGTTGGGGAACTGTTTTTTTTTGGCACCTTCGAAGACAACAATGAACTACGTTATTTTTCAATATTTAAGTAAATAAAAATCTTTAAAATATAGCTGAAAATATACCTTATTATGTAGAAGAAACTTCGAAACATTCTATCGAGTACTTTCTTTTAAACAAATTCCCGAATATCGCCTAGTTTTTGTTGGGTATAGCCCATTGACTAAATTTAAGAATTGAAAAAGTGGACTATTTTTGTTGATTTGGTAGACGTATATAACAATTTTTGTTTCTGTAATTCATGCATAATAGTCATGAAATATAAGAATAAATAATTAACCAAATTTTGCGCAGCTTTGTGCTACAAAATTGTATTGAAAACCTATAAAAAAAACTAAAACTTGTTAGAGTAATAACAAAGTACACACGTTAGCTCTATTATACATTGATCTATTATTATTTAAATTTAAATATTTATAATTATATTTTGCTTTCACAAAGTTATCGAAAAACGCATAAGAAGAGGCAAAACTGATATAATTAAAATTCACAGAAATGAAACTTACTTGATGCTTATAAAAATGTGTGCACGTACACCAAAGTAATAAATATAAATCAAGGGAAGGTAATGAATTTAATTTCGTACAAATCCAGCAAAACGATTTTGCATGTACGTAGACACATAAATCAACCAGTCGCATGCACTTAAATACCTAAAACAAAAAAAAAAAACCAACTACCATAAAATAAAAGGAATGAAATATTTCGCATGTAATTGGCATAAAAGACAAGTAGACAGGCAGCGCATTGTATTTGTTGACGTTAAATGCGAGTATTTAGTGGCAGCCAGCAGGTGGTTGGCTGAACGACGCTTGAATGGCGGCTGATGTGGTTGCTGCCAAGACGAATACGAACGAGCAGAGCTTTGTAGAGCTGTGCTTTAAAGTCGAGGCGGCGATAAATGTAACGAGCTGGTTGAGTGAGGGTTTTGGGTGTTCTCGTGGGGGCAGGTGGAATGCCGGCATGAATGTAATTAGCGTTCACTTACTTAGACATAAGCCACTAATCCGATTTCATTGGACTAAGTTAGTGTGTGCTATGGTGACGCGTAGCGATACATTTTCTGCGTTACTCACCTGTCGCGATTTTTCTTAAATCTCTCACTTAATTTTTCTAATAATGTCGATGTTGTGCAAGAAATGTGCCTTTGCATATATATTTCTATGAAGGATTTATATATATTATACATATATGTACATATATTATTTCCAATGTAGTACAAAGATATTCAGCAGAAAATCTGGGACCTGCCGTAGCGATAGCCGGCAGTCGGCAATAGATTATGTGAATTTTTAGTTAAATTGAGACACCCCTTCTTCGCTCCTTTTGCCAAGACCAAACTTCAAGTACACCGACAGTTTACCTAACCTTTATTGTGTGAAATACGCTCACTTTTCTGGCCTCACTTAATAAAGTGCTCTGCAAAGTAAAATTTTGAGCAAAAAAGTAGCAAGATATTAAACGCCTAAAAGGCAAAATTATACCGCAAGTCAATCATTTCTTAACAAAAGCAATTAAGGCAAAAAATCGCGCGAATTATTAAAAGTCTGCGGTTTGCATTTGCTTGGGTGTTAATAAAATGGTAGGTGCTTTTAGGCGCACGAGCAGAGACGTGTTGGCGTATTGCGGTTAGTCCGCAGAGCGTAAAAATGTTTGAAAACATTCAAGCTAATTAAACATAAAACAGTGTTAATTGTCAAGTCAAATGTTTAAATGATTTAAAATTTATAAATAAATTTAAATGTTTGTACGTGCATATGTATGCGCGAAGGTTTTTTAATTTTCTCAAACAATGTCCCTCATTTCTATTTACAATTGTAACTGTGTTTTTTTAATTAGATTTTAATTTCCGTTTAGGCTAAATTTATGACTACGCACCGCATAATTTCCGTCGAATTTCGCATTAATTTCCTTTTTTTGCCCACCCAAATCAAGTCAGTCGCCAAGCAGCTGTGAGTACTTAAAAGAAAGGTATCTAAAATAAAAAAGCTTCGTTACACTGCTTGCCTTTTTATAACATGTGTATGTATATGTATTTTTTTCAAGTAAGCGTTTTTTTTTGTATACAATTTTTACTTTTTTACGCACTTGTAATTACAATTTGGCACGCAAAAAGGATTATGGTTGAAAAGCCTTCGAGTTTTTCTTCAAATTAAAAGAAGTTGGCTAAGTTAAAAATAAGCTGACAGCATGTTTAATAAAAATCAATATTTTCAATGGGGCGTCTATTGTATGTATGTACACAATTCCGCCTCATCAAATCTTAATTAACGACTTAAGAAAAATGCCAACAAGTCAAATTAAAAATTTAAATGAATGTCAGTATTTATTTGCCCATTGTTTGCTAGGCGCCTAAGGGGCAAGCCTTAATGACTTTGAAGGTTTTGAAGACGGTTGTATTGATTTATTTGTTTATTCATATGAAAGTGAAGGATTGGCTTTGCATGAATTTGTATTATTTGTTTTGGAAAGAAGGTAAATACTTTGACTTACTGCTGACTTGATTGTGTTGATTTTTGTGTGCTCTTTAAAATATAAATTCTTAAATATCAAGAAATGTAATCGGCTTGCTCGCATCTCACTTCTGGTATTTTTTTGTTTTTTGTTTTTTTATTAGTCCCTGTGGGAGTCAATTGCTCAGTAATCAAAAGCGGGGAAAGGCTTAAGTTACTCTTTAAAAATACTTTATTTGCTTATAAAGCAAAAGTGTATGTAAATACTTTCGCTTTCTACTTAAATTTCACCAAAAATATTCTCACTAGTTTCAAAGGTCCCAGAGGGTAATCGAGTATACTTAATACTCAAATGTGTGTACAAATGTTTATACACACATGCTAATTATCAAAAAAATTCTATTTATAACTTCTCTGACTTGTATGAAAATTAGACGCCATCTCGAGTTGAGTGGATTTGAAATTCTAGCCACCATATGTGGTGTCAAATCACAATGTGGGTATTCACAATGCAGATGGTATATAACTGAATCAATAACGTGCCTTGACTTTAAATCTGATGCAGATAGTTGGAAATGTAAGAGAGAAAAAGCTAAAAATTTCCCAAATTTAATTTTTTTACGATACCGCAGAAGGACTTGGGTTCTTTGACTTTGTGAAACATTTTGCCAGTGACCTACAAAATTATATAAAAACTTATTTTCATATATTTACAAACATACATACATACATATGTAAATGCAAAAGTAGTTACGCCTGCCTATAGAAAACACGTAGCTAAAATTATAATCGCCTGAAATTTGCCTTGGCAGCTACTATTTTAAGGTCATAGTATGCTTAGGTATTTTTATTAAAACATATATTTTTTTAAATGCATTTTTTTTATGACACTTTGCTTCAACACGCAACGCTTTAGCGCCACAAAGTTGCATGCGAGAAGAGCTATTCTTATAATTATGGTTTCTTCTTCTTACTGCTTATTTGTTTTGTGGAAATAGTGAAATGAGAAGTTAAAGAAACATAAACGAAAGGTATGAAAATTAGGTAGCGAGTTGAATGAGAAGTGCGGAGAAGGCAGATCGGTGATGATTGTTGTAAGGCGTAGCGAGAGAGAAGAAAATTGTTGCAAGGTGAGGTGAGAGAAGTGAAGTAAAATGCTCTGCAAAGCGAGGTGAATTTGTGAAGAAAATTGGGAGAATCACAAGAGACTAGCGGAAAATAAATGCTACAAATGCTTTGAAAAGTCGAAAATTTATTAAAGAAAATTTAAGAAGCTGCAGAAGAAGTGGAAGGTCACAGGTAATACCAGAGATCGAGTCTCTCACGCGGCTTTTTTAAGCTTCATTTTTACATACATTCCACGCTAGCGAATTGACGACAGGTAGTGCGTTGTCAAACGTGTTGTGGTGAAGAAAGTAGATCTGCGATAGCTGCACGGCGATGAGTTTTACGACTAATGGAAACGAGTTGTGAGGTCAAATTTTGCGTGCGAGTCTCGCCTTGTTAATTGTTTAGCTACATACATACATACATACTATGTACATACATTGTGGTAGGTCTGTGCGGCTGTGTGTGGTGTCGAGAAAGCGCTAAAGGCACGACACGCACAAAGTCAGCGTAAAAATAGTGTTAATTGTCATATTATTACAATAAATATGGAATAAATTAAAGGTAGCGATGTGAGAGCGAAAATAGTTAAAGGCCAATTTTATTTATACTTGTGCATGCATTCGTGATTAGATTAAAATTTATATATTTTGATTATTTGTAGGGTTAATGAGCGGCATGTTGAGTGCGTGTGCTCAAACCAAATGTGTAAGTTGTGGAATTTAGTGAACTTGTTTGAGGTAGCAAAATATGTAGTTAGTTCGCGCGTCAGTGGGAAGATTTTAAAGCGATTTGATGCAAATTTATTGAGTACTTTGATATTTGGGTAATTGTGAAGACTGTAAAAATGTTAGTAGATACATCAAGTACATTGAATGAATAAATGAATAAATGATTCAATGGTGAGAAAAAAAAATCTTTCTCGATTTCAATTAGAGTGAACTTACTTCTGTATTTAGGTTCAAAACTCCAGCGAGGCTCATAATTTTGACGAGCATGTTGACTCTGGCGTCGCCCATAGTATTCAACGCGTTCATAATTCTGACAAGATTCATATATTTCACTTATTTCAGAATTTCGACGCATTTTCTTCTTATTTTAAAATAAATATTTAGCTATTTGTTTTGAGAATTAAAAGTGCATTTTTCAAGTTGAATGAGTTATACTTGTAACTAAAAATATTCACATCACGCTAAATTTTCTTGTTGTGTTTTTTTGATTTGGTGTTACTTTGAAAATCAATGCAGTAAATGTATATGAAGATAAATAAATCACATACATTTCAAATAATTTTGATATATTTTCAAGGCACTTAACGAATATTTATTTTGTTTTAATTTTCACAGCCACCGTTTTTTTTTAATATTTCGTAATTTTTTTAAATACTTCTTCATACATTTTTTTTTTGTTAATTTCGTATGCCATTCATTTTACTCTTTTATCTTACAACTATTTGTTCTTTTACTTTTCCACTGCAACTTCTTGCAAACTCTACGTTGTCTTTTGTCTTCTTTCTACAAACATTATTTGCATACAAAATCACTGTCTTTGTCACTTACACACACACACACTCACTCATATACACACACATAGAATCTTAGAGCATTTATGTGTGCATCTATCTATGAAGTGCTTATCGAATTCAGCATATCGCCAGCACAAAAACGCTCAACACTCTGAAAACTATGCATGAACCGATAGACGAACAAAACAACACTAACTCAGGCAGCAGTGAAAAAAAAGTACAAGCGTGAGACAGGCAATAAGGACATATGTATGTACAAATGTACATACAAATCGATTTGCAGTGCAGTGAGTGGAGTTGAAGTTAGAGGTGAGTAGACGTTGTGTGGCGTGGTGTGTAGGCGTCTCACATAATTGTGAATGCACATACGTACATACATACATACATGCAAGGTGGCATAAATCACTCAAATCAACGCGAAGATGGTGTAAAGAATGTAGCATCTTTCCGATTCTACTTCTCTTTCTCCCGCTTGTTTTCTTGTTTATCTGCTGCATTTTTTTGCCGTATCGGCATATTTACCTGCACTATTCAGTCACAGCAGCATTGTAGTTGTTGTTGCCACTTGCAATAAGGCAATGTTGTGAAAAATGTATTATTTTTTTTTATATTCTAGTGCCTGCTGTTTACTACCTTTTCTTTTGCTACATTTTTTTGATTTTTTCAACTTGTCAACTTCGCATTCAATATGCAATTTCTCATTTCAATTACGCCTAAGTGTTAAGCGTGCTTTTGTTTATTGAAATCATTGAAAATTTTACAGGCGCCTTAATGTTTTGCCTATCTAACTACTTTACTGAGCACACTTTTTGTTGCTTCTATACGTGATTCAAAGCCCTGAATTGAACGTATCTGCATTCATCTGCTTATGCACTGTACACTGTTTATTAAAAAAAAAATTACAACTTCATTTAAGCTGCTTTGAAATTTTTAATTTTTTTAAATTTTATTTTTCACAATTTTTTTAATCGCATGTTTCATTCTTGCCATCTAGCGTTGCAGCGCTGTTATTGCATTTAGTACTTAAAATATTTTTAATTCTGATTTTTTTTTGTATATCTAAATACAAAAAATCGTAGCGAATGAGAAGGCAAAGCATTACAAAAAATATAGTTAAAGTTAACAGTGCAAAAAAAAAATGGTGGAAAAGTAGAGTGCGGACAAGCAAGAAAACCAAAAAAGTACCTTTTTATTATCAGGTTTAACTAAAGCGCTCACTCGACATTAATTTTACTTAGTAAGGCTCAACTTACAGAAATGGCTTTGAATTAAACCTTCATTTTTTGGTTGAAACATCTTAAAATCTGTCAATTTGACTTTTGGGGTAGTACACTGTGTGACAAACTCTGCGATTAGCCTCGGACAGTGCAGAGTACAAGAGACATTTTTTTTCAAAGACCATTGAATGAATCCTTAAATAAATTTCTCAAATACCTTAAGCCAACAACTTCAGTGCATATTATTCTTGATTTTGCATCAACAGATTTACTTTTTTACATGCCCGCAAGTTTATATAGCCCCTTCTGACAACTCACTTTGTCTTGCTCGCCTTAGTTGAGGAGGGGTGACGCTTCATTTGTAACGGCATGCCATTAATATCAAGTCTGCAATTGCTTTCTTTTTGTCGCCATTTTTGTTAGCTCATCAACAAAGTAACAAAAGTTGCATTCACAGCTTGGGTAACTTGCTTTTTTCGTACATTTTTTTAAATATATTTCTTTGTGTTTCATTTTGCACTTAAATTTGTATGCTTAGACATCCCTCAAATCACTTAATCCCTCGCAATCCTTTTCAGTCATTTGTGCAAGCAATTTAACTCGTACCATAACTTGTTTCAGCAACTGTTTCTATATTTTTTTTCTTTTCCTTTATTGCTATGCAATTTTTATGTGCATTGACGTTTTTGTTTAAACAGTCCAGTTCACTGTTTTTTTTTCCTCTTCTTTTCTTCTCTTTCATTAAACGTTTGACCAGTATTGTCATTTGACCGCAAGTTCAAGGCGCGCCTATCCATGCAAAAAATACATATCTCCTTTCTGTATTTTTTTTATATCATTGTATGTACGTAAGAGTATGCATTCAGAACAAGCAGCTTTTAGTAAACATGCTAGTCGGAGGGGTAGGGAAAGTACGTTTTTCATTTTTAATGACTGCGAACATTGCATATTGTTATTTCGAGAGGAAAAACAGTGGAAAGGTCGATGGGTGTTTAAATATTTTTGTAAAGCGCTGTTTTGTGGAGTATTGAGTTGAGTGCAAAACTGCATTAAAAAGGTAGTGTATGATAAGGAGTGACTTATTTGGGTTGGTGAAATGAAAAATTTGAGGCCTCAGGCTTTGCTACAGTAGGTGCCATCCGAGGACGGGTCTATAGAAATCATATCTGAACGTTTTTAAGTTCCAAAAAAATATCACTATAGATCGCACAAAAGTGAAATCGGCTTGCTTTCAAACCAACTGCAGACAGAGATTATGGAAAATTGTTAAAATATGTATATGATTTCCGATTTTCCAGTTCCTTGTGAAATTATTGAACTATCGCTAAGTGGTGATTTATTGTCTATAGAAAAAACATTTTTGTAGTAGAAATGCTTTATTTAAGGTATAAAAGCGTTAAATTTGGCTAAACTTAATTTTTCAACCTTATTTGTTCTTAAGCCGTTGCAGAGAAAAAACAATATGAATTTAATATAAATTAATTTGTGTAAATTTTCTCTGAACGAATTGTTTAAATGACAAGCAAAATCGACAACAAAAATGTCACTTAAATGTGCATTCAAATATGTAAATTTCAATCGATATACATACATACATATTTATTTATTTATCTGCCGCATGTGTCGATTTTTGGCGAATAGTTTGACTAAACTAATATAAATCACAAATTTTACTGAGTAAAAATGCGAATACAAGCATATCTGCCTATGCATATTTGTATTTATGATGTTTTGTGCAAAAAGTTTATGAAAAACATTTGCATATAGTAAATGCAGAGCAGATAATAAATTGATGCAAATTTATGCAGTGAGCGAAACATGAAAGACAAATAGCAAAATACACACAATTTCTTATACATAGTTACTAATACATATGCACATAAATATGTGCATGTATTTATGTATTTACATAGGTTTGTCTGTGTTTTATATTTGATATGTAAATGCATTTACGCAGTATAAAGAGTGTGATGCTGATAGCAACAAGCGTTTGGTTAACGAAAATTGCTACGCGTGACATTTTAGCACCCTTTAAAGTCAGCTTAGATATAAAAATGCAAGTAGTATGTGTGTGTGTGAGATTATTTAGTTTAAAATTTACTTGCTTGTATTTATGCACATAAAAAGGCGGCTTAATTTTACTACTTTCATTGGAGATTCGCAGGATATATTTAAAATATTAATTGGAAAGTATGAACAGCAATAAAATACAATTACACGCTACTATATATGCGCTACTATATACTTAGTTATATGAGTATTGGAAACAAGCTAATAAAATCATTGAAACAAAGTATGAAAAAAAAATTGGTTGACCCTCAGAGATGAGCGGAGTGCATAAGAGACGAAATTTAAATTATATTAAGCTCTGTATTTACTCGAGATCCGAAAATATTAAACCCGCAAGCCAAATATTGTATTCAAGAAAACTTCGATTCATCATGATGAGAGGATAAATTATTTATTTTTGGTTTGATGTTTTTAATGCTTTTGTGGTTGGTTTTTTTTTGGCTTCTTTTAGAACTACTTGCATACTTACATATAAATATATTGGTATATATATATACGACTCTATATAATTTATTCTAAAGAATGAAGTCTTTATTTTGATATTTAATTTAATTTGCTTTGGGATAAAAAATAAATTTATTAAAAAATATTTAGTTCCAATTATTATTAATCTTCAAGCTAAAATAAAGATTTTTGTATTTTTTTTTAATAAAAAAAAGAAGTTTTAAAGCCTGTTAAGGATTTCGAAGCTCAAAAGTGTCCTTACTTTAAGCTGCACATATATAACTACAGAGTATTAAAATCAACACATAAATATATATTTATATATATAACAGCATTCGACCCTTCAGTAAATGCATTTATTAACGTGCTATTCCATATGCAAATTTTCGCATAAAAGTTAAATTTGTAAAATTTGTACACTTAACCAATTTGAAGTGTACATGTTTTTCGAGTGGCAAAAGCAAATATACAGCAACGCATGTGCACAAATATAGTTTTGTATAAATATTCGCACAACATTTACATATGTATACACATAAGAAAAAATCAAATATGCAATAATATTTACACACGCACATACTCGTACACAGATAGTCAAAGCAAGCAAGTATTCGGCAAGTATTTGCATGTGTAAATATTGGTTTGCTTGTATTCGTAAATGCATTTTCCGGCAATTGCTGTAGCTGCTCGAAGAGCTGCATAAGTATAAACATAAATACATACATATATTTATACATTTATATGTTTATATACAATGCCGATAGTTTTCGCATGCATTTGAATAAATACATTTATATACACAGGCTGTCGAACTGTTCGTCCGATTGTCGAACAATTTTGACTGTCTCGCTACTACAAAAATGCCCAATGCAACTTCAAATGTCTGCCCTGTTGATCTGCCTATCTGACTTACCACTTAACACCCGTCCCATCAATCGTACAAGGCAGCCACTATTACTAAACTTTACGGTCTCACAACTAAACGTACAAACATACATACTCGTATATCCTGTTAACTGCTTTGCTGTTGCTACCATTGGTGATGTACTCGTATGTATTTGTGTACACATTTAAGTATTTGCATGTATTTATTTGCCTTGCATATGAAATCAAATGCAAATTGCATTAAGTGCTTTCGAATTCGGTGCAAATATATGTGTATAGTATATTGCATATTTAGCATATATAAAGCTTAACATACATTTAGGCGCTGCTAACGTTGTATTTACGGTCTGTCGATAATACTCGTATTGGCGCATTGAAAAGCCACTGAACTGCTTGGGGTTTCAACAAGTTTGCAGTAATATAAATACGTGAATGACAAGGAAAAAACTATAGAGGGTTTATTTAAAGAAAATATTTACAAATAAAAACAAAATAGATACAAGAAGTTTTATTAAAAAAACGAAAGCTAGCAAAAAATTAGGAAGCGAAACCCGAAAAAACCAAATAAAAAATTGTATTGCTATAATGATATAATCCATATGATAATGATAATATAACTGTTATGGTAGTGATAATGATAATTATTATGATAAAAATGTAATGATAATGATAATGATTATAATAATAATAACGATTTTTTTTAATGATAATGATGATGGTAATGATAGTGATAATGAAAATGTTAATCATTTTGATGATGATAATGATAATGATAATAATAATGATAATGATAATGATAATGATAATGATAATGATAATGATAATGATAATAATGATAATAGTAGTGATAATGATAGTGATAATGATTATGATAATAATGATAACCATAATGATGATGATAATGATAATGATAATGATAATGAAAATGATAATGATAATGAAAATGATAATGATAAAGATAATGCTTATGATAATGATAATGATAATGATAACCATAATGATAATGATAATAATAATAATAATAATAATGATAATGATAATGATAATAATAATGATAATAGTAGTGATAATGATAATGGTAATGATAATGATAATGATAATGATAATGATAATGATAATGATAATAATAATGATAATAGTAGTGATAATGATAGTGATGATGATAAAGATAATGATTATGATAATGATAATAATAATGATAACCATAATGATAATGATAATAATAATAATAATAATAATGATAATGATAATGATAATAATAATGATAATAGTAGTGATAATGATAATGGTAATGATAATGATAATGATAATGATAATGATAATGATAATGATAATGATAATAATAATGATAATGATAAAGATATTAAAATTCGAATCAAATCCTTATGAAAATGATAGTGACAAAAATGCTATAACACAGGCTGGACAACATGGCAAAAATGGTAAAATAATTTCCAAGCCCAAACCAAATAGTGTACACACCTTCTAAATTATAAAACCCATGAGTTGAGCCTACCGATTTTTGCCAACAAACAAAGCAGTAATTACTCATTTTTAGAAGAAGTGCTTACAACAATTAGTTAAGTGTTAGTGCTAACTCTTGACTTTAACCAACTTTGCCTATTCACGTTGAAAGGAGCTACAATTACAAAGTAAATATTTCTTTTGTTTATTTGTTATTCGTTGGGCTTGATTATGAAAACGGCAAACTAAGAGGAAATATTTCTCTTTTTCCATCTTCGAAATTTTCTTGAAAGAAAAAAGGACAAAATATGCAGCAATCGTTGTTGAAGTGAGGTGAAAATACGATGAAAATTAATATTTGTAACAAACGCGCACGCAGATTGAAATAAAAATGCATTCATTGACATGCAGAAATATGCATTTAAGTATAAAACCGGAAGTAGACGGCATTTGTGTTCATGTTGCAAGAGCAACGACTGACAATTAAAGCTCTCGAAGTGCGTGCAGACAAACGCATTGGTGTGAGTGTATGCACGAGCAGCTGAGCAGAGGCAGACACAGGCATGCTGACACACACACACACATATATATATATATGTATACATTGGAAGTGTTTACAAACAGTTTCGCATTTTAATGCAACCGTTAATGATAATGACGTTAACGCTGGCGCCTGTCATTCACTTACCAAGTTGCAAAGCTGCCTGTGTACGTGCAACATTCGGCAATGCATCCGGGTGGCAGCCATCATGGTTGTTGATGAGTGTCGTGATTATTTTTATTAAAATGCAAATGCGTAAACTTGCTGTAGACGGGCGCGCACACGAATACACGCACAAATAATATAAATATATATAGCTGCATTTATACTTGCAGATTGTCATTTTATATGCAAGTTGTGTCTTTTGCGTTGCATTGTGCTTTGTTGTGGCGGCTTTATTGTTTCATTGCAACAATTTGCACACTTTTCACTTTGATGCAAGCAAATAATGACGGGCGTGTACGTACGTGTTGAATATGAAGCGCGCAATCCAAAGGAAATTTTTGTTAGCAAAGAAATTGTAAGCAGGAAAAACAACAAAGCAAAAAAACTAAAAGAAGCTGCGTTATGGCTACATTCAGCGGCAGTAAGCGCATGTTGGAAGCAACAGCTATGACATTACATTCGGTTTAGTTGTAATGATCAGCAGAATTGCATGAATTTGATGTTTTGTTGCAAAAGCAAACTTCACATACATATAACTGAACTTGTACGTAAATATATGCAACAAACGGCAACATGTGACTGTTAAATGTTGTTAGAAATGATTGACAAGTAAAATTGTGGCACATTTTTAAACTTGAGAGAATTAAGAATTTTTTCTTTTATGGCTCAAATATTTTAGACGCTGATAAACTGATGTCAAAGTTTAATAATAAATTGTCACAAATGTTATAAACTATAGCAACAGAAAGAATTTACTCTAGAAGAGGATAGGAGCAACGAAATTTGTCGCAAATTTTTTTTTAAGTAGGTATAAATTGCGGCTATTTAATTTCAGTTACGACCAGTTTTAGCAAGTATGAGGAATTTAAAATTTTGTAATTTTAATAATCATAAGGACAATGTTTTTGTATTTAGAAATATAAATTTAAAAATAATCAGTATTATTTTTCGTTAAGCGAAAAAATCCAAAGTAAAAAAATGAAAATGAAATTTTAATTCAATGAAGATTTTTGATAATTATTCGCTTTTTGATTATTTTTGACCTTTGTTGATTGTTTTTATAAATCTTCTTTGTAATAACATTGGGTTTTCTGAAATGTTTTTGATAACATGATTATTTCTATAAATATTTTGAGATTATTACAATTTTTTTGAATATTTAAAAAAAAAAAATTTCATTTCAGAAATACTCGTGGTTATTAAAAACTCATCATCATCAACACATCTACAAAATATTTCTGAATTTATTTAATATTAGAATCCATAATCATTAGTAAATAGCTCTGTACGAAATGTTACGAAATGAAAAAATAAAATCGTTAATTTTAAACTGTTCTCCTGCAAAGCTAAAGAGGTGGTCACTGTACAAACAAGTACAATTAACGTTGATGCTAAAATACTTGCTTTTTCAAAGCATTTGCAGTAGTGTATGCAGGAGCATAAAAATTTAAATACCAAAATTGGATAATAAAATTCCTTTAAAAAATGTTTTTTTTTTATACTAGTTCTGGTACTTGATGGACAAATTATAACAAAAAAAATTCTTTCTTAAAAAATGTGTCCTTTAAAAACGATTTCGTAAAAAAATATTTTTCTTCAATTTCACTGCAACAAAATTTTTCACCAGTTATCCTGCAATCCAATCATGCCCGCATACCTGCAGCAATAATAATTTGCTACAGCAATAAATATGTACCAACATAAATTTTTTTCTAACGCCTATTTGTGAATGCAATTTATTGCTTTTATTTGCTTTAGTTACCAAATGTCAATTTGTTGCTCGTGCAATGCCAATTTATATGCACTCAGTGGCATTTGTCAATGTTTGTGTGTGATTTGTTGTTGTTGCATTCAAGCGTAAATTTGGCATAATTGCTCGTCTATTAACATAAATTAAACAAAAATTGTTATATGTGCTCGAACAACATAACATGGCCGATTTGTATTTTGACAGTTAAGGCGACTCGCTAAGTTGAGCAGGCAAATGGCCAACATAACATGCCAGACGCTAGTTGAGGTCAAAAAAAAACAAATTCTATTTAAGCATATACACACATACATACCATACATGTAAGTGGTTATGTAGCTATGCTCGTTTATACTAACCTATTTAGTATTCCATATTTCTCTTTCACGGTGTATTTACACATTTTGCTAAAATGCTCTTTTTGTTTTAGTGAGTGTTTTAGCATTTGTGCATTGTTTTTATGTGCATATACGAGTATACATCTCCTGATATATATCGTCGCTTGGTTTTTGTTTATATTCGTATGTTCCAAATCATACCTTCACTTATGTATTTATTGATGTCTGAATATTTTTTTTGCATGTGTGGCACTCAGTTATTTGATTGACATCAGAAAATAATCGTTTAGCTAATTAGTGAAGCGGCACAATTTATCCAAAAGCGAGGCTTATTATTTTGATAAGCGGGTTCGAGAGAGATGCATTGATAATGGTTGATGAGAAAAAAAAAAGAAAAAAATAATGCAAGATTGTAAAGTGGGATTACTCTTTTTGGTTACCGACAAATAAACAAGGGGAAAGTAACGGCAATCAATATACACAAAAGTTGCAAATAAACTTATTGACGGCTTTTTGTAACCTGAAAATAAAAGGTATGAAATATAACAAAACCTAGAAAATTTTTAAAATATATGTTAAGCTGATAGCACACATCCGCACATCCCTACTCATCTTGCTTCATCAAGACTACTGAAATTTGGAGAAACTGAATTGTAGAATTTTATTTCCCGAATATGTCTACACGGAATCAGCAATTAAAATTTTTTTATACCTTTCATAGAAATGGTATATTAAGCAGATACCGTTTATGCGTTGTAATACTATAATATAATAGAATATCGCCTCAGACAAAGGGTAAAAAATGCTGTGCACATTTTGCTAATACATCCTTGATAGATATAAGATAACTAATATTTTAGCTAAATTTGTGAAAAGTATTTTAGTTTTTCCAACGTTGTTCGAAATAGCGTGTATCATTTTAAAATAAAGTCTGTTACCTGATTCCAAGTCATAGCATGCTTCAAAAGTAATTAAAAGACTTACCTAAAAAGATAGAAAAAACAAAAATTGTTATTAATATAATTTGCTTTAATACGGGTATATATATATGAGTAATGTACATAAGTATTTATGATTCAGCTGTAAGAAAGAGTTGGTATATCTTAAATTTCATAATTGCACGTCAGAGAATATTAATCGATTATTCTGCCAAATATGACAAGCTACTTCGCTGTAATTGGCAATGAAGATGAAAATTCTTGGCTATATGAAGTTTAAAGGAAATTCAATTTATTCAACGAAAATGCATAAAATGGCATAAAAATGCAATAAATTTACATCAAGTCAACAATTAACTTTTGTTTTTGAGTTTAATTGTATGACCAAACGACTTAAACATATCTGCAAGCTTGATTACTTAAACATATGTATGTACACAGATACACGTGTAAACATATTTAAGTATTTCAATGATATTTGATTTGTTTACACTGCTGTGAAAACAGCACTTCATTAAGGATTATTTGCTTGGTTTTTTGCATATTTAGCGGCAAATAATATGAATGAATCTTTAAGCGGATATATTTTTTATTTAATGACGAAGTTATATGCGGGCCAGACGGTCTTCTTTATTTTAAATTTAAACAAAAAGCAACTACGAAGCCTAACTTCGGACGTTTATGCAATTAAAAGCTTATTTGCTTGTAACTTGGCCAATTTATATCGATTTACTTAGTTATGTTTTGACCACTTCAGCAGCTGAAGTTTATTGTTAATTGTCGTTAATTTGAATTTTGTTGCTTTATCGCTTATCAATTGTTTCTCTCGCAAGACAAATTTTGCTTTTCAGTTTTAAACGGGCGCCAACCAAGATGCCAGGTCTTTCTTAACTTATTCTTTTTAGTTACGCTAGAGCGGTGCATTTCTTAGCACGTGCCCAGATTTTTATGCAAATATGAATGCAAATACGATGATGATGTGCAAAATAACCTATAGAGTTAACGATAAATATAGATATAATTCCACTTTGATTTAGAAATATATTTGAATTTGAATGTTATAACATTGGCACCATACAAAAGCCATTTGTGTATACAAAAGCATTTAAACGAAAACTGGAGTTAAGCTATAAACAGATAAGATTTTAAACAGTAAGAAGATGTTAAGTATAAGTGTCCGTAAGAAGTCAGAAGTCGAATAGAAACGTGAACAAAACGCAAATCGCCGCAGCCAACTATGCAACACAGAAGTTAAGGATCATTTTGGCTTTCAGCCACTCAAGCAATTTGAAATCTAATTCCAGCAACTAAAATTTATAGCAGCTGTAGCTTGCGGAGTGTATTACAAATCGACTTTGCATCAAAATGCAATAAATGCAATAATAAACAAATAAACAGTGGGCACAACAAAAACAAAAACAGACAAAACATAGGAAAACAATGTTATTTGCAATAACAATAAACAAGAAATAACAACGAATTTATTGCAATATTTAAGCCAACCAAGGCTTTGCAAACGATAGAGAACAAAGAGAAGGTGGTTGGGAGGAAAATTGTTGCATTGATTGCAATGAAGAATGCCGCTAACGACCTGTGTATGTATGTGTGTGTGTGTGTGCCTTTAAAGCCGAAAGCAAATTCCCAGCAATCTGCATTTCAGGCGCAATTAGGCTGCAGAGAAATCGAAGGGCGGGCAAATGTGTTGGATTAATAAGAGCCGAGTTGCTGGAGAATTTGCTGAGAAATCAGAGGCGAAAAGCAATTTGCGTTTATGCCATAGAAAATTTGTATGCATATATAAACACACACTCACACTCACAAATAAATATAGCCAATATATGTACATATACATCGAAGTATATTTGCCTTGCTCGCCACTTAACGCTGACCATAAAGGTATATTGTAAGGCGAAGTTAGGTTAAGTAATCATAAGGGATGTCGCCTAAGCACATACTATCTCTATGTATATATGTATGTATGCATTTATATTTATACATAAGCAAGCACATATATGTATAAGTGTTAGTCCAGTTGTGCGTGCTTGCATTCACATTGGCATTTAGCACAATGGGCGATAATAATATTTGGAAAATGTGAATTGTAATATGCAAATTCATATTCAAATGCCTGCTGACTAAATTAAATGAGCGCAAAAGCAACGGAAATATGCGAGTGAATGTGTAATATTTAAACACATGAACATTCCATACATATACATATGCACGCGTTTATTGTATGTGCGCTTGTATGTACGTTTTGGAAAAAAATGTGTTTGCCTTGAGATGTTGCAAGAAAATACCTATTGGCTCTTCAACGTGTATTGCATTTTACTTTACCTGCAATCATCATAAACGTTAGGCAAATTGCTTCTTCATCGCCTATAAGTACTTGTGCGCTTTTAGGTTGCATAACATACATTTAGGCGTTAAAGGCGGCATATATGACTTAAGGGAGCGCTAAATTTCTTAAAATTAACCTATACGCTTTATAATAAAAATTACGCTAAGATATAGATAAAAAATAGCCCTAAACAATAGTCACAACGTTAAAGGTCTCTTCATATAATGGGCGCCTAAGAGTAAGTTATTGTTTGCTGAAACAAAAAACACTCAAGGGCAGCAGTCCTTTAAATTCAGGTCTCATTGCGGCGACAAACTTCAGCGTCATAGCAAAAGTCTTGATTAAATTGCCAAATTAAAAATTGCAACAGCATTTAATGATGGCTGGCCAAATGACCAACTAACAAACAAACAAAATACACAAAATGGCTGCCGTTTACGAGCAAGGAAAATTCACACCCACATGCACACATACTTGCGAAGAAAACTACAAACTCTTGTACACACTTCTAAATATACACTAATTGAACGGCCAAATTGGAATAGCACATAATAAGCTGGAAAATATTGCAGCAATAAGTTGCCAAACTTGTAGTGTACTGCCATTTACATGCTACACTTTTCGTCCTTCCGCTCCTATTCACCGACTCGCTGAAGTAATAGGCTTGGCAATTGCTTTTAAACACATGAAGCTAGGCTAAACCGAAAATTGAATGCTATACCTGTAGGTAGCAACGAGAAAATAGGAATGCGAATGCTAGTGAATATCGATTTGCACTTCAAAAACGGACACAAAATGAATTAAGCCATCGTATCGAAGAAACACAAATTTGCGGCAGTATATTAGTGTGAAAAATTGGAGTTGAAGAAAGGCAGAGGAAGCGACTTCAGATGGGTAATGCGGAAAGAGAGAGCGTGGGAAGAATGGGGAATGGCGAATACTGTTGTGTCTAAACTGTAAAATCACACCCAAAGGGGTAATGTAAACAAACAAAAAGCTAAGCAAGTGGTTGCAAAAGCAGAATGACTGGCAAGTAAGCGGGCGGCCAAAGTAATTTCATAATGATCGTTTATGTATAGGTATGAATATGTGTGTATTTGTGTGTGTGTACATAACGATTCCATGCAGTGATGTGCTAAACAAGTCAGAAAAAATACTAGTTACCAACAAGAATTTCCTGAATGAAATCGAACTAGTCCGAAGAAGACCAGACTTTTACTAAATACAAATCGATTTATTCTTACTTTATTTTATTTGAGAATATTGACTTGTATATCGAAGTTACTTTTATACATAAATTACTTATATTCATAAAGTCTGGTGCACTAGACCATGAACTGGTATTTCTTTGTCTGTTTTGAACTAGTAGGAGACTGGTATGTTTTGTCCATAATTGAACTAGTATTTGTTTGTCTATTTTGTATGAGTATGAGACTGGTACAGTTCAGATCAAAATCTGCATATTGCCATATCGTAAGACATACCCATGTTAAACATACTAGTGGCTTCTATGGAATAAAGACAGTTGACGGACTAGCAGCACTTCCGGTGAATAATTGTTGTGAAGTAGTTTACAACTAGTACATTTGACGACGGGGTGTGTGTGTGTAAGTATGTCTTTGAGGCAAAACAACTGTAGCGCCTTTCCCTTATCAGCGAGTAAATAATCTCGAAATGCTTGGCCTCAATTTAATGGCCTCGTTCCATTGTTTTAACGACGTTGACGATGAGGACGACAACGACAACGACAAAGTCAATGGACGGCGGCAGCAAGCACGACGTTACTCGGCAGTGCAATGCAATAACATTGTGCCGACACAAAAATAACAAGAATAACAACGAAAACAATGGTGGCCTTCGCTTAACTCAGCTACTACTACGAAATTTCGCCAGTCAGCTTTGAGAAACAAAGGACATGTAAGAAAAATAGTCGCAAGTGAAATATGTGCTTTTTGTATTTGTAGTGCTAGTAGTATACGAGCAAAATCGGAAGGTGTGTGTGTGTGTGTGTGTGAGTGAATAGTGGAAAGTGAAAGTTGTGCAAAGAAAATCACAATACTTAAAAGCCTTTTGTTTGAGAAAATTAAATTTCTGGCAGTGGAAATTAATTGCAAGACGTTGGCGTATGTACAATGTGAACGCAAATGAAAATGAGTGTGTGTACTTTTTGTTTTTTTTTTTTAAGGCAAATCCATTTCCCTTTATTTCAGCCGCTGTTGATGTAGCTTTTGAAGCACAGATGAAAAGAAAATTGTGTCAATATTTTGATTGACAAGCATTGCAATAATGAAGGGAACTTTATGTATGGGCTCAAAGTAACTTGAAGGATTTATGGTTGTTGTTAGTGGCTGTAGTGTGATTTGAGTGCTTTTGAAAGATTAGTGTAAAGTGAAAGCCCAGTTCTATAAGCACCAAGCTGTATAATATTAGCGAAGTAAATAGTGCTAGTTGAAGATGTTGGACAATCGAGTTAAAGAGTCACACTTCAGTATCTGTTTGCGATTCGAGGATGTCATGTGGTGTTAATTCTTGCTTACCAGCTTGTAGAAGGGGAGGGAAATGGATTTTTAAAGCCTGAGTTTGATTTTCGTAAGAGAATGTTCACACGCTCCATTCTTTTACATGTGCGCAAGCAACAATAACTCATTGGCGCAGTAGCATCTGTGTTCCGTTAGGCAGTTTGCATTTGTATAACTTAACAAAAGCCCTTTAAGTTACAGCATCATTTGACGCAAATAGTCAAAGTCAAACGTTGGCAGCTTTAACTTTTTCGCATTTATCTATTTGGCTTATGTAGATTTGCTGATACTGCCATACATATCTTCCCTGCTTCCCAAAGATCCAGAGTAAATACTTTAAATCATATTTGGTTTATCTAAAAATATAAATATTGAAGCGAACTCAGCATAGTCCCATTTTTTACAAAAAAAAGTACTAACAAGAAAAAAAGGAAATGTGTAGAACAAACATGCCTAGAATGATAAAAAAAACGAAAAGAGAAGAAGTCGCGATAAAGAGTGATTGCGACGAGTAGAGCATCAAAAAAGGTTTACCAAAAAGCGGTAACGTAGGGTAACAGAGGGTAACAGGAAATTTAATAAAAAGTATCTAAATTTAAACCGAATCTTTTTTTATACAAAATCAGAAATAAATAAAAATATTGTTGAGATTCAAAAGTAGGGCAATTTCTGGACGGCTGAGTAAATGAGATAAAATTAATTTTTTGATGGCTTGTTAATGCCAACGGTGTATAACTGGCGGATCAACCTTAATCAGTAGCATATAGTGCCTAACACTATGCCAAAAATATCTTCAGTGAACTTTCCTCTCTGCCGAAATCTGATTAAGTGGTAGATCTTTGCATGTGCTTAACAATGAGAACATTTCCCAGCAGGGTTGCTTTCGTAAGAGAAGCTTTCAAAGCACCCAAAAGTGGACGGAAAAGGGATTTGTAGAGAAAACAAAACTCAGAAAATCTTGCTAAAAGATAAAAGTTAATACGCACTCCATTGTGTTAAAATAAAAGAGCTAAAGCGAAAAAAAAAGAAAATTTAAAGCCACAATCGGCGCTAGAGAGTTTCTGTTAATGTTGCTGCACTGGCAATAGCCGCTTAAAGCTTCAGCGATTTTGAAAATTTGCCCGCTTAACCCACATGCTGGCACAAAATAGCGCAACACAAAGTGTGGCATAATTTTAGGAGCGCAATGCTATATAGGTGGCCTAAAAATGGCTAAATGTGGTTAGGCTTGAACAAATCGGCTGCTGGTTAGTGTTGCTGTGTTTTGCTTGGATGATTTTGCAACAAGCTTGAGAAATACATAGACTTACATACATATATGTATATGTGTGAGTTTACTGATGCTTGTCGCCATTGAGATTGGTTATGCTCTGATTGAGCGGCGGAGCGCTACGTTGATGTGGGCTTAAAAAAACAAAAAAAAAAAACGCAAATATATAAATTTATACATGTGCATGTTTTATACATAGTACATTTACGCCTATTTATTGAAAATGACTTTAGTTGAAGTCCCACGCAACGCCTTTATATTGTTGTGGTTGTCGATTATTATACTTCAATTGCTGCTATGTTTGCTATAATCCCGTTTCAATGTTATGTGCATTTTTATGTCACTACAGTTATGGAGTCTTGTGCGCTTTTTTGCTGCAAAAAGCAATTTCAACATATTTTAAGCCTTTCAGCTTGGAAAATAATCAACTTAATCTAAATGCTGTCATTTTGTAGCCAAGCTTAACGATGCATACGACTTCGAAGCACTTTGTTTGTGCCACATAACTATGTACATACATACGTACATATCCTTTTATAGTAGCTGCTTGCCCGGGCATTAGTTTCCCAAAAATTTCATATAATTTCTAAAGCCAGAAAATATTATAACAATAAATTAAAATTTTACTGCTTTGGCAGTTTTATGTTAAGGATTAGAAAATTCCATAAGAATGGAGGAAATGAAGAGGAGCGGAATAAAGACAGCACACACTTTTTTTTAAGTATTTTTATTGACATTAGCGCTACAACCATAAACATTTTCATTACATTCAACGATACAGGGTAAATGCTCTTCTAATTGTTATTTTTGCTTGGCTGCGAAATGTGAAAGTAATGTTGTTATTCCTCTTTTCTTTAATAATTTAATAATTATTTTCGAAAGTAAGCTTAGAAATATACAAAAATTTTTTTCTTCAAAGCTTTAGACTGATATAAGAAATTTTTAAAGAAGAAAATTTCTTTTCAATTTCTCGAGTATCATTTTATTTGAATTTTTCGATTTTCTGTACTAAATATAAATTTTAAATAAAAAAATAAATACAAAAAAACCATTTCTTTAGCTTTTTGAGTGCTTTCCTCACAAAAAGTTCTCAAGGATTTATAATTTTCAGAACTTACTGACTGACACAGTTACCCTAGAAATACGCACATACATACGTACATATATACGCACATACATACGTATTAATTTCTATGAAAAACTTGACTTTGTTTTCGATGAACTTTTTAATTAAGAGTTTCTACAAAATGTTTCTCAAAATATATTAAGTTTTTTGTATACTTTTCCATCAGTTTTTAATTCATTTCAACCCGGTGTAATCATAAAATTTTTAAAATTTAAATACAACAAAATGAAAGGCTTTGCATCAATGCCAAATTCTGTTGCCTCAACTGAAGTTGACACTTTAATATTTTTCTCAACAAAATATTTAAAAAGCATTTGCTTGATGCCTTAAATTCGTAAATTGAATACTCTTAAATGTAGGTTTCTAGGGTGTGATAATGCTTTTAGATGAGTGTGTAGTGATAAATGTATATGTATTTTACACTATTTCTTTTAGTCATTTAAATACCATTTTTTTCATTTAAATACCAGCGATGGAAGAAATTTTGACACGTAGAGGATCTACCGATAAATAACTAAAATATATTAAATATTCCACAGCCAATGTAAGAAATTCTATATTTATGTATAGAAAAAAAAATCACCATTTATCAGCAGTTAGGCAAAAACAAAGAAGTGGGAGAACGTGTACAATCGAAGTTGCTTACATCAGAGAATACAATTTAACAAATTTGTCATTTTTCAATTATTTTACATGAAGAGTTTATAAAATTGAAATTGCATCGTTACAGAACAAGCAAAAAATTTCATCGATAGATCTTTTGACAGCATTTTGTAAAACTTTTGATTAGAAATATTGTGAACCAAATGCAAAAAAATTTTTTTTTAATTGAGTATAAAATATTTTTAATTCATTTAATGTGGATGGTGTGACTAAATGTCGTAGCATAGTATTCAGTTTGAAAAATTGCGAAAACGCTTGTCTTACACTTTGACAAAGAATACAAATTTCATTAATCAAATAAAAAATTACGAAATTTTTGTTGTTTTGCGTGCTTTCAAAAAACAAAAAATATAAAGCCCATAAACTTCGTAGCTGAAAAGATGAAAGCTTCATGGCTATAAGCTTCATAAACAGGTTGAGAATTACAAATATTATTTAATGCCTTCAATAAAATAAGAATCGTGGAAAATTGATCCTTTAAACTAAAGCAATAAATGTTATAGCTTGGTATCGGATTTACTTAAAAAAATTTAAAAACGTTTAAACTTTAATACATTTAAAGCCGAACCCACTTCAAGTCGCCTGTTAAATCGATGTTATGTAACCAAGCGGGGAGCGAGAGAATAAATGCGTACATTTGGTACACATATCATCCTTTGTGGTGAGATTGGTCAGCTGGAATGTGTGTGTGCGTGTGTGCAAGCATGAGCCGCTACTGAGTGCCACCTAAACTGCCTGTCTCATACTACTCGTATTTGCCCCATCAGCCGCTGTATAATTCTCTTTTCTTTTATTAAGTCCATTGCAAAATGTGAGGATTTAACGATTTCATTGGCACTTTTGTGTGCAAACACATGCACACATACAAGCACTATCCAAAGGAACAAAACAAAAGGAAACACAAATGTAGATGCAAAACAAGAGACAGAAAGAGAGAGGAGGAAGTGCTCTTCAAAGCCCTTTGGCCAAAAAGCAAATACGCTTGAAATGTTGGTATGAGCATGCGACAGAAGAAAGGGATGCGCCGAGACGCAAGCAAAGTGAGGGCCAACAACAAATAATTGAACTACACACACAAAAAAAAAAAATAAAATAAAAATAATGAAAAATGAAAAAATAGAACACTCCAGAGCAAAGCAGTGTGTCAGAGGATATGAGTGCATGATTGTACGTACACTGAAAAAAATGTGTGCTCACATTTGTATGTAAATACACGACACTGAATATTTATGTTTAATGGCATAAGCGTACATACATACTCCTGTGTACATATATGTACATACATTCCAGCAATAAATTTCTTTTAAATACAAAAGTATATATTCCTTTACATACGCAACTGTGCTAACAAATATTCGATTTTCTCATGCTGCTACAATCCATGCATCCGCTTCCTGTCATCATCGTAATTCCACTCAGTCACTCAACGCTTTTGGTTTGATGCGCGAACGCTTAAATTGCCGGTCGACGCGTAGGTTGTGCGCTTGCCATTGCCAAGCAAACGACTCTGGATTTAAGCATCGCAATTTATAAAAAAAAAACTCCCTTGCTGTCCACCTGTACCTTTAGCCCTGCTATCACTCCACGTTGCCTTTTTATCTTCCCTATATCATCTGTGGATTTTTCAACCCTCAATTTTTAAATCGATAAAAATAATTTTTCAGCAAGTCGGTTAAATTGCTAGTTATATTTTTAAATTTGAGTTTTTTTCTGATTGCAATTCACCCCGCAGCACTAAGTTTATTTACATACACACATAAATATATGCAATTTGTCACATCTTTTTCGCATATTTATTTTGTAGTCTTAGTGAAGTAATTTGCCAGTAGTTTGTATATTCATGTTCGAAAGTCACAATTTCTGTCATTTATTTCCTCCACTCGCATCCGATGCGCTAATAATTCATATATGTAGTCACGATTTGTAGCATATCTTAGGGCGTTTTTGGTAATAAAGGTGAGTTTTGTAAAATTTTGGCGCTTAAAAGACAGAAATTTTGCAAGTTTTGAATACAGAAAGATTTGATTTTATTATCAAAGTATACTCTTAATCTCGTAAAGTAGTGAGGAAACACCCCTTGCCATGGGAATAAAACGAGGTTAAATCCGGAAAGATAGACATGGACAACGACTAGGGAAACTTCCATGCATGAGAAGACAAATATATATTTTTTTCGTGTACTTTAAGTATCCTGAGCGCAACGGCTGAGTTGAAAATATGACCTTTCTGATGCTCTAAGTTCGATTGAAGGCATTTGTGGATTCAGCGCAACAGCTTAGTTTAAAATATGATCTCTCTGATACTCTAAGTTTAATTGACGGCTTTTGTGGATTCATGAGTAATGATTCATGTCTACGCGTGTGACATATTGCTATAATGGACTTTTAGATACCTCTGTCACTGACCGGTTAGTAATAAGATTCTCCTTTAAATGCCATTATCGTTTAACAAAGATTCGTCCTCCTTAGATAATATTTGGTGGCACATCAGCATTGAGCGTGATATTAAATGTGGCTTCACCAGAACTGAAATTTGTAAATATATTTTTTCTTTCATTCACTTTCCTTCCTTCCCCTTTATACATCACGATATGCCTTTCATTGCGTTATCCTCTCTTACGGCGTCTTTATGAGCCTGCTTTTGCCTTGGCAACCCACCTTTCATCACACAAATACAAACACGTAAGAAATCGACTTTTGGTTCAACGCCGCCCTAACTCTACTCGTGGACTCAAACAAATCTCTTTCTCTCAACTAATTCCTCCATACTGTCAGCCGCGCTTTCACTGCCGTGCGACCTCCCGTCATCACACGCAAACCTTCGAGGATATCCTTAGGGAACTGAACAAACATTTAACTGATTACGTGATTGTATTTGTTGTATTCGTATGGGTTATTATACATACAAAGCATTGTTGAGCTGATTTATATTTCGCCCGAAAGTATATGTTGTTGCATGGTTGATTTTTTGATTTGCAATACACCTGGGATCAGGTTTGCGGCAAGCGGCGGCATATCAAGCAACAGCAACAAACCATTCAGTTGAGTTGAAGTGTTCGCCAGTCAGGCAGCCTTGGGAGCGCAGAGCTACTTGGCTGCCAAGGAAATAAATTGTCTGTGCGTGCAGTAATTGTAAATTACATTTATATACGTATCAGTGCCGGTATGTATACATGAATGCGTGGATAACAAGCAATCGGGTAGCGCCCGTATGTATGCCAAGCACATAAATTAACACGGTTACACTCAGTCTAACAAAAAAAAATGAAAAAACCAGGTTGCCATGGCATTTGTTTGATATACGTCAAAGTTAATTGGTTGCATTGGGAGAACTCAAATTCAGCGGTTGTCTAAAATGGAAAATATTATCGACACCTAAAAGTATGCTAAATAATATAGAATATGTGGCGTGTGTTGGAAATCGGTTGCTGCAATGGATTCTAAATCATGTCTAATGATTGTGGTATTGAGAGGAAAGTATAAAAACATATCGCCGCACATAGGAATGGGGCAGTTCGACATGATGTGGTGTGTAGCATTTGCGAACAAAGCAATGTAGCATTTCTCGTATTGCGTCTTCACTTCGTTCTCTTTTTATCTCACTCTCGCTCTTGGTCTCGCTGTATCTCTCTCTATCGCCATCTGTCTTATCCGTGTAGGCTGTGTGCGTTAGCGTGTTATTTGATGCGCTCATGATTTATGGCACACAATTTGCGTGTAATTGATGCTTAGGCTTTTTGTTTTTGTCTTTTAATGGCTTTAAAGCCTCTAAGTATGGATGTTTAGATTTACAAGCCGCAAAAATGGCGTAGAGTATTTCTTAACAACGGCTACTTATGGTACCCGCCGCCGTTTCTTCGCACGGATGCTTAAATGCGATAGTTTACGTTTTTTGTGGTGCTGGAAAGATTTAAAGTAGGCAGCGAAAGAACGCTTACTGCGGATCACGTACATATTGTAGGCCATTAAAATATTTTATTTCATTTGTAGAAATTTAATGCCACTCTTTATTGGTGTGGGTGGTGTACGAGTGCTGATTTATAGCATATAATTTTCTGTACACAAATTGAGGTTTTTAAAGTGTGTTTTATTGCTTACACGCAGTGAAAATATGCAGTGCTTGCAGATGATGGGCGGTGATTAATAAAGTTTTTATTTGTAAGCCGTAAGTTGTCTTGCATAATTTTAGGATTAAAGCACAGATTTGCAGAGATCTGAGTAAGCACTTGCTGGATAGTCGAGTTAATTTTGCTGATTACAAAGTAAGTGATACATATTTTTTTTTGTTTAAATTCAAACATAAGTTCATACTTCGATATAATTTTAAATAACGAAAAATCATTTGTGAAGCCAAACTTTTGCGCTCAAATGTATGCAACAATTGTAGTTTTTCAAAATATCTTTATGCTGCTAGCAGTACTAAATTATTATGCCGTCGCTGCTGCTCTCTGACATTTTTCACCTGCTGCGCTCTTAGTATTTTTTGTGCTGTATTTTTGGTAATTGAGCATATGAAAAATTTCTGAAAATGAAACTCTTTAACATTAAAAATCACTAGAATTCAAAGTTTGCTTAGAAATTCGAAAATAATTTCTAGTCGACGCTTAAAAGCCTACAATAAATCAGAACACACTTACAGTGTAGGGCATCAATTCGTTGTGCAACTAACTCTCTTACATATATTTACATGCTCGTATGTCTATTTTCTTCAAATAACCAAACATACATTTTCCAAATCACCTAAAAGTCGACCATATTTTGTATTTGTGACAAATGCAAATACATATGTTGTTAGAGATTGGCAAAATTTTTGTTGCTGGCGCTATTGGAGTTGTTGACTTACAAAATTTGAAATTTTACAACAGCTCAACACAAATGCCCACACAAAGGTATTATAAGTAAATATGTACATTTGCATTGGCTGCTGCCTTTTTAATATATGTAGGGATTTGTGCTTGTGCGTCGGAGTGTGTGAGTGCGATATTTCAAAGTGCCCTAAATGTATGCCATTTTTATTTGTCACGAAAGTCAGAAATAGAAGAAGTGCGTTTAAGTCTTCATACATATATTCACGTACTTATGTAAGTATACATCACTTGTTTGCATGTGTTCGTAAGTCTATGCTAAGCCTGCTTTCTTATCGAACGCATATGAAAAAAAAAACTTTGCTATAACAACAACAAAACAAAGAGAAGAAAAATCTACACAGCTGTAGTTAAACACTAGATGGCACAACTGTAACCTTGAACAAAATTTAAAATTTTCATTATATATTTTTTATCGTTGACCACAAAACTAAAAATGAACGTTGTTATATTTAAAATAAAAAAAAAGAAATAAGAAATTTCGTTTGCAGTTTTGTATGCCTACTTTACCTATAAGTTATAATAAAATGCAAATTTGGACTAGTTACAAATTATTGTTGGTTTTCGAAATTATTTTTCTGTTGGTTTTCCATAAATAATTCTCGAGCATGGCTTATTTTTCAACCCGTTTGAAATTTTGTTGAAAATTTATTAGTTTCAAAATTTAGTTTATCGTTTTCGTTAGAGATTAAATAAAAAATATTGTCAATTATAAAAAAAAAATTAAATAAGCAACGATTGTTAAATGGGTTTAGGCTACGGTTGTGCAACGCACTGTTACTAAATGTACATACTTAAGCATATCTTGTTACAAATATTTATGTATGTATATAAACATGTTCTTGATTTTATCCACTTACATACATACGCACGAAAAAAACACAAAAAAAAACGTTGTATTTTGTGTAAGCATTGCTCGCAAGCGCCTAAATGTAGGCAAAGTCAAGGCTTACAAAGACACAAATACAGCGTAAGGAGAGTAAGAAAGCCAGTTAGTATATACTGTGGCAGGCGTTTGAAGAGCGCGCTATCCGCATAGCGGGTGGTATTGCTACGCAGCAAAAGTATTGAGTTGGTGAACCTTCAGTTTACCTGACGACCAAACGGTTTGACAGCCAGCAAACCAGCCAGCCAGCCAGCCACTCACTCGTGCCATCACTCACTCAGTTAGTACTTCACTCAGGCATTCATTCATTCATTCATTCGCATTGGCATTCACATTCCTATTCACATTGATTGCTAGCACGTTAGATTTGCTTTAGCTGTGTGTGCGATGGCAACATTTCAAAACCCGTTTCCAACCATTTTACTTGGCATGATTTCTCGTACGTGACGATCCCTTCAAATGTTAACGGCGCAAGGCAAAAACAGCAACCAGCAGAAGGAGGAGCAGGGGCAGCAGAGTGTGAGGAGCCAGCCACACGTCACGACTTGGCGATATCAATGTGGTACTTCACTTGCTTGATTTAAGTCGGCCGACTGTATGCGGACGCGCATAAATAGCGTTGGTGCACACACACATACTCAAATGTATGTATGTGTGTGCGTATGTTTGGCGTTATTTTTTCCTGGTCTTCCCGGCTGCCTTTCATGTTATTTTAAGGATTTGTATTGCGTTTCTGCGTGAAGTATGTGCCGTTATTCGCATTTATTTATGAACAAACCTTCACACGCGAATACACACATACACACACACACACACACACAAATGAAGGCATTTCGCAGATTTTTTACTTTTTTTTTGTTTATTTGCTGGTTTGTATTGCCGCGGTTGCCATACAAATAAAACCGTTTGTGCCGCTCTTTGGCAACTTGATTTTCGTAGATTTTCTCTACCTCTTTCTTTATTCGCATTTGTAGCTTTATTGGTATGTATGCGTGCGTGTATAATAAATCAACCCTGATTCACTGCACCTGAGTTGGTACATATTTACGACCTTTTCTTTTGCCACATTTTCTATTGCAAGATTTTTCGACTTTGATTTGGAATCAGTTTAATTCTGTTGGTGAGCGTTGCGATTTCTTTGATGATTTTTTATGAACGGCTTACAACTCAATTTTCTTCAATGATAAAAGAAGACATTTTTAATTTTTAATACAAAGCGAAGTCAGCCGATTTATAATTGACGGGTGATTTGTATAGCAATTATTGTAAGCACGATGTCGAGATTTAAATGCTGAACAGTTGTGATGAAGCTTGTTGTAAGGGCCTAAAAATTTATTCAAATGCGTTAATAGACACTACAAAATAAAGAAATATACATGAAATAATCATTTACAGAATCTTGTCGATAGCTATTTTTATATAACTTTCGTTAAATAATAATATCTTCGAATTGACGAACGTAATTAAAACGTGAATATTTTTTAATAACTCAAAGAGCAAGAGACAGAAGGCAATCATTTATTCATAATCAAAAAAAAGTATTTTCTTAGTTTGACTATGAAATGACCCAAGACCCCCATTACTAGGGGCCTATTTTTTAAAAGCAGGCAAATATATTTTTGTAAAAAATTTCCGAGAAAATTTGTTATTAAAAACCATTTCCGTTACTTAAAAAAAAAACATGAAATATTTAAATAGTTGTATGAGTCGTTGTATATACAGTTTGTGCTTAATATAGCAAAATATTTATTTATGGCACCATATGGTACATAACTGGAAGATAAATATTTCGAGATTAATTTATTAGCAAACTCGAATCAAAGAAAAATCAATTTTAAGTTATTCTTATTTTTTTCACCTTGAAATCGTGCGCCTACTACATTTCTGTATCCAAGTGTAGGTAAATGCTGATAACCGCATGACACCACAAATGTTGCAGATCTCAAATCGAAATTTCGTTTAAGGTGTTTTCGTTGTGAGTTGTTGCTTCTGTGACACATTCACGCCCACATACTCACACACACACGCACTCAATTTCAGCAATTGTATTTTGCTTTTGCTTCAGCTGTGCGCCACAACGGATTTTGAATATTGCTGCTGCTTCTATCCACTAAGCGACTCTTGTTGTTTTCAATTGCGGTTGGCAATTTTTGGCGCAAAACGTAGCGATTTCGCGATTTCCACAAGTGCACACCTGACATTGCATAGACTTTCACTGCCATACGCTGAGTTTTTCGGCTGTTAAAGTGCCTGCTGGCAGCTACTTTATTCCCGACACATCAGTTATTCTTTTCCACCCGCACACTTCGTCCTGCAGCTAGCTGTCTTCCTGTTTGAAAAATGGCGCAATATGCGAAAAATCGTGGATTTGCTCACGGCACAAAGTTCGACATGCTTTATATTATTTTTATTTTGCATCAGCTTTGCTCTTTACTCATCTTTCGTTGTTTTTTTTTTTTTTGTGGTTTTTGCTTTGCCACTTTGTTTTGTCTCTGTCAGCGTTTGCTTTCTTCTACCAAGTTTTGTTTAGCTGCAGCTGCAGCTATTGTAGTGATACAACTGGCGGCACTCCGGACGCTCTCAAGAGGCGGACGGCCGGGACAATTGTCTCTAACAAAAGGTGTGGATTTGCGTAGAGCGTTGCGGCGGGAGTGGCTGTGCGGGCGGGTGCTACTGAGTTCCCTGCGGATTTGTTGTGTCATGGCATGTAGTCAAGCAGTCGGCTTAGCGTACGCACACATGGTAGCTGTCGGTGTGCCTTTACATACATATATATTCACATGTATGCACATACAGTTCGACATTTGCACGTATTTCTCATTTTTTCTTTGCCTGCAGGCCAGCCGCATGTGTGTTTGCGTTTGGGTTAAACCGCGACAATTTAGTCAAATCTTTTGAGGTATTTTGCATGTGCGCACTGGTTGGCGAATGTAGCCGCATTTTAGGCGCATACACCCAGTACAGTTTACTGCTTCATTTACTTTGAATCGCTTGTTTAAATATCCTTTTTTATTGTTATTTGTGAAAATAAAAGGTTGTGAATTATAACAAAATTACTTACATTTTTTTTCAATTCTAATTTAAATTAATTAAAATTTTTTTTTAATGTTAGTTAAAATTTTATATTTAATTTAGATTTCAGTTTAAATTTCAACTTTAATTTTTAAATTCATTTTAACTTTCACATTTAATTTAAATTACAAATTAAGTTTAAATTTAAATTTTGATTATAATTTTAATTATAATTCCAATTAATTTTTTTGATTAATTTATATTTGAATTTTGTTTTAGACTTTTATTAAATACCAGATTTAAATTGAGAGTTAAATTCGAAGCCGGCTCAACTTCGAAAAATTTTTTGAAATAATTATTGAAAAAACACAGAGATCGCAATTAAGATTGCATCGCTAAATTTGCTAATATTATTTCATTTCTTCGTAAATTCCACCACCCACATTGCACGCATAGCTTGGCCTTTCCATTGTAGAGTACGTAGCAAGTTTGTTATGTGCCAACAACAGCTGCATTGACACTTCATAAATCACCAGAGATGTTGTAATTTATTGCATACTACTGCAAAATTACCAGCCACAAAGGTTTGCCAAGTGCCTTGCGCCCGCTCCCACATTAAATTCTATACTTCATAAAACTACAAAAGCAATTTTCACTTTTTTTATTTTGCTGTGTATAACAACACCCACTATTTGGCATTTCTTTTCATCACTTCCGTTTGCCATTAGCGTCGTTGTGTTGCCTGCTTTTGGGCGCCAATATGCCCTTTGCGCTGGCGCATTAGGCTCCCACCACAGTGGCTGTAGCTCTTTTAAAGTATTTAAGCCATCCAGAGGGCGGGCGCGACGTTCACACCCGTTCGCTGTCGACGAAAGCCATTAGAGAATTTAGCGTCATGGTGTGGGAAAATATCAACAAAGAATGAATAGTTAAAGCAACAACAATATAAAGCATACCTAGCAAATATCTCAATATTTTATGTTTTCAGTATTTTGCAGTTCATTGAAAATGGGGTCAAAAGTTTATTGCTTGGCATTAATGTGTGAAATAATAACGGTGAATTATGTGGAGTAGAAGACAGTGTATAGAGAACAGGCAAAAATGTTGTCGAAAAGTGGGAAAAATATGCAGTAAAGAAGCAGAAAAATAAGATTTAAGTGACAATATTTCACAATACTTTTTTTTTTATCTGAAATTAAGTGTAGCAGTTACTTTGATTTCGTTTTTCAATGGAACCTTAAGTGTGCTTTGTGGTTTACTTGAATTGTCTGGGTTCGTGGATATGAGAAGTGGCCTTTCACTACCGGAAAGATGATTTTGTAAGCGTTGTATTATTTGATTAGTTGATGCATACTTTTAGCTAACACAATTTGAAGATATAAGTTGCTTTTTTCGGCAACTCAGAGCTTTTTATTTTTATTGATTGGTTAACTTGCTCTGTTTTTAAAATATGTAAAAAGTTCGATTAGAAAATTGGAAGACTAGATAATCCAGCTGTGTCAAGTCGACTTTCATACTACCTTAGTAGCTTCACTCAAAAATTACCAATTAAATCAGTGTTAAAGAATAATCAAAATTAATAGTAAGTTACATACACATTTATTTCTAATCTAAATTTAATTGCAGGCTATTAAAAACCAACCATAGTAAATATCTTCGCACATATAAGTGACAAAATTGTAATCATCATCAAGTCAATACTTGTAAGCCTGTGCTTAATGTCGATTGAAAGTAGTCGTTCGAAATTACTTTTACGGAGTTCAAACTTTTGGTACTCCCAAAAGCTAAGTATTGACGCAGAAATCACTTTCGATTTAATATACTCACATAAGATACCTTGAAATAAATTCAAATAATTTTTTTACTAAACAATTTACAATTTATTTTTTATTTAACTGATTCACTTATTATGGCAAGCACGTAAATATTTTCAGAAACATTCTCGTTTTCGGGTCACTATAGTTTTATTCAAAAAACATAGTTCCAAATTTAAGCACATATTTTACGCTATACAACCCTTTTTTCTTACTAATACCTTCTTCATTCCTTTTTTCTATGCATGTATGTGTGTATGTATGTATGTCCTCTAATTTCACCTACTTTCTAAATTCTTCCTCGTTTAACATTCAAATATTTATGTAAATAACTGCTGCCACTGTAGTAAATGCCATTTGCAATTATGAGTACGTGTCTGAATGCGGTTTTCGGTATGCACTCACCAAAACATATACATACATACAAACATATACATAGACACCGACATACGAGTTTGTGAGTGCACATATGTAGGTGTTTAGTGTTCGGTGCGTGAGCTCAAAGGAGAATGTGAAAATCGTAGAAGTATAATTTTATGCAGGGAGGATGAACTACTCTACTGAGGAGCACAATTTTTTAAACCACATGTGTGTCTGCGTATGTGCAGGTGAATATTAAAATTCTAAAAATAGATATTTTGAATTATACGAACATACAAATTATTGGTCATACTAGCAACTGTATATTGCAATATTTATGAATTTATCTAAGTATTCCCCTGCATGTGCTTTTGACATCACTGACCCAATTAAAACTCTAACAGCTGTTTTAGAAAACAACAAACAGGTAAACTACGAACGGCTGTTGTTTGAATTTTTGGTGCATCCATTTTTGACATGCTACAAATATAAATTTTTTGTCATTTTAACGTGTATTTTAATGAGGTATTTGTATTACGTTTTTGATCTACGTAACGCAAAATTATTCTAAATAACTTAAGTTTTCGTGTTTTCTTATTAAGGGAATCATGTATATGTTAATAAAAAATCACGAGTCAAAGATCCTAAATTCCTAAAGCTAGACAAAAACGATTTGTTGAGTGACTTTATAATATCAGAAGTCTGCTGTATGCTACAAACATTAAGCAAAGGCAAATATTTGTGATACATATTTTGTTGAATTAATTTCCTCTGTGTATATCGATAACAGATGCAATTCGCTAGAAGATTTTCCACAAATTTTACCACTTCTTGCTAACTTGTGTTTTAAAATAGCTAGTTTTTTGTTCAAAGCAGACTCCTTGCAATTAATTGACATTGATAAAATCTCTTGAAATTCGTTTTATAATCAAGAATCATCAGAACGTGCCAACAAACAAGTGTGACAGTCACAGAGTGGGAGACAACTGCAGTTGTCTACAAAAAAAAAAAAAACAAATACAACAGTACCACAAATGTAAAGCATCATCAAATGTAAACAAAATTTTGCCACATTATAGATGAGAGTAGATACAAATGTGTGTTAGAGAAAACGCCAAAGCTACGTCACACAATTCGCCCACTGTGGCGTATGAGTAACACTCGCAGCAAATAAGATACTCATAGCAACAGCACCAGAAGCAGCAGCTGAAACATGCGGTGACACATATGCGGGTTAATTTGTTACGCATACTTTTGCTGCAACAACAACAACAACACAACAATGAATATAATCTACAGATATCGGCAACAAAATGCCACAATAACAAACAAAAACGAGCTTAAAGTAATAGAAACAAAAATAAGTTGATACATTTACTCGCAGTGACAGCAGACGCAGTGATATGTGGAAGGACATACGTATAAGGGGTGGACGCTAAGACTAGCAGATGGCTGACGACAAACGGCAAAGGGCAAAAGGGCAACTGGCGAATGGCAAAAGCTGCGGGCGACAAGCGACAGGCGCTGCCAGACAGTTGTTGGAGAAATGCAGTGTTTTGCGGAGATTGTTAGACAGTGATAAGCTGAAATTTGTAATACTTTAGTTTGGTTAGGTGTGGTGGTAAAATAATGGGGATAAAGGTATGTTGAAGTCACTATTGTGTGGGCGTGGCAGCGTGATGTCTAGTGCCAACGTTTTCGGTTGGTGTATTTTTGAAGACAATTCCTGCACATGTTTTTGGAATACGTAAAATGAGAGTTCATTAACTTTACAATTTATGTATATACTGGCCTCGAGCTCAATAAAATTGTAAATTTTTTTAATTTTATAAGAAATGAACATTTTTCGGAGTTTATGCAGAAAATAAAAATGTAGATATTTTACAGATTTATTTCAGTTAAGCATATTTTAATTTCTAAATTTTAATCGATTTTCACTTTTGGAAATGTAAATACTTTTTTAATATATATTGTTTTTTTATTCTTAAGTGCTAGCCCTTTTTTGATAGTTTTAACTTTATTTTGTTTTCCTCTTTGTTTCCATTAAAAAAATAATAATTATTTCCAAATAAAATTTTTTTTTAAATATTTCAATTTGTAAATTGCATATTTTTGTAATATTTTAATATTTAAGATTTAAAATTGTTACATTTAATGAAATTTTTAAAATTTTACTTCTGTTTTGAATTTAAAATTATGTAAATATTTTTTTTTTCTCTAACAAATTTTGACAAATGGAAACATATTATGCCATATTCAGCTATTCAAAAAAAAATAATAATTTATATTTTACTTATACCGCTAACTTTGGCATAATTATGTATGTCTACATTTCAGTTAACCGCAAAACGCTTACAGTAGTTTGTTTTTTTCGCGCGCGCAACAACACGTTTCATATAGCTTGAGGCGCGATCGCTTAATACGCACAAAATAAAATACACCAACAGGCCGATAGCCTATGTTGCTAGTTGCCTTAATATTGTTATGTAATTATTTATAATTATATTTCATTTAAATAATAATAATAATAAAATACACCAAGAAAAGAGCATACGTCTGATACAGACCCCGCTGGAGGGCGGAAAATATATTCTGATATAGATGTGACCTAACTTGCACTAGCTATAAACGAACCAAAGAGAAGCTACTTGTCAGTGAATTAATTTAGTGCAAATATTTGTTTATATATTTAATGGATTTTAAATAAATTTTTTTTAAATTCCCTAAATAGTTTTATCGTACAAACTTTAATGTTAAGTAAAATGATTTTATTTAAAAAAAATTGCCCTACATCTTTGCATGTTTATGAAAAGGGATTAACATTTTAGCTGGACATTTTCCGAGCAGGATTTATATGTACATCTACTATGTATGCACAAATTTGTGAGTAGATGCGCTCCCTTGATTTAGTGTATTTATTTACATTCACGCGTTTGCTGTCATAAAGCGATTTATTATAAATAATAAAAACAAGCCAAGCGGTTGAAATTTTTAGCGCTTACGAACAAGCTTAAATGCCAGAAAATACCATAGCATACAGATATGCGTATGTATGCATATAAAAGTAAAAAAAAAATAGTTTAAGCTCTTACTTAAAGCCAATGGAAAAAGAGGCAACGAAAACCTTAAGCGGGTGTTAGTTCACAGCTAATTTTAAGCTTTATATTTAGTTTCTACTTATGTAATAATGTAATGTATGTATGTAAGTATGTATGTATATTAACATTTTGCTTAGCAAATTTGGAAAACTCACAAAAAGCTTTCAGCTTTTGGGGGTTATTTTTAAATACACCATGAGCGCAACGACTAGCCTGAATATAGCAGCGGCGCGAGGATCATGCAAAACTAGTTAATAAATAACATAGGATTAAATAAACGATTTGTTTTTCGAAATTTTTTTTTTGATCACAAGGGAATGCTTAGCCAAAATTTTGCGACAGAAATATTAAAATATTTGCTGCTGTACAAAATAATGCTAATTTTGGCATTTGGCATTTATCAACATTATTTAGATACATTTTTATTTTACTAAATTTAATTATGTTTGTTAAGAGAAAATCTATATAAATGGCAGCCGAAAAGTGCCAAGGGATAAATATGTATAAAACCAATTGGAGTACAAGGCGAAACAAAACACGGTGTGCATAAATAAATTACGAAAGCTAGACACATAAATTATTGTGCAAATTAGATATGCAACTATGCATGTGTGTGTATACTCGTACCTATGTATGTTGTAGCATATGACTTTTATACATTTGCAAATTATGTTTAGAAATTGGATAAAGCAAGCCACGGCGGGTCACAAAACGACGATGCTTAAAAATTGTGGCAGTTGTGTACACTGGGATCTTGTGATTCCATTAATTTAAGTCCTCGACACTCACTGCGGTTATTGTGTTATATTGTGTAGAAGAATTTATATTGAATAAGTGTTTATGTTTAGTTTGAACAATTATTCAAAGAGTAAGAGAATTTAACAACAGTAACAAAGACGTAAGAAAATGCCACTTAAATAAAATGTATAAATAAATAAAATTAAAAAAAAAAGAAATCAAACGAGAGTAGTCAATTAATTTATTAAGTTTATTTAGCATCGCTCATAACACAGTACGACAGTGGTTTGTACGTATAAGAAATGTTAACTGAATATTAAAAAAGGCTTAAAATTAAAGAAATACGTATCTCGGCGTTTTGCTGTAGCACGTCAGAATTTTGAGAAAATCGCGTTTAAGCTTCAAAGGACCGTGGAAGTTCACTTCTAATGTAATACTATTATAAAAAGTTCTATAAAAACAAAATGGGTGAACCGATATTAATGCTTGAGCCAGTTTTGAAAATTTAATTAAAATTGGATTTTTTTTTATTAAGAAAACAATTTTTTTCTCCGGTAGATGGCGCTTTAATTTTCATGTAGAGTTAAAAAATAAACAAAAAATGTACGAAATTCAATAAAAATACAATTTTAACATTTTTAACACAAAACAATAGTTAAGATTTCATATTTTTATACTTTTTTTTTGTATTTTTAATGAATCTGTTAACATTTCTCATTTGTACCAAAAAAAATTGATTTTGTCGTACTGTGTAATCAGTATAAATATCCTTTTGCACAAATTTATAAAATATATATATTTATATGTGTTTTTTTACTTCCATACATAAATACTCCATAAAAGTGCCAGAAAGTATATGCAATTTAGATGCCTGGCAATATTTACCTGAAAGTTTATGTATACCTTATTTGCAGATGACAGAAAAAAAAAACAGCCATTGAAATTTCTCTCCCCTCACATGCCTAACTTCCACGAACATACATATGTGTGACTGTATTTAGGAGAAAGAATTTCGCAGGAAGCTTTCATATTGTTGCCGCCGCCATTGTTGTAGTTTTAGTTGTCAACTTAGTAGTCTTTTTATTTTGTTGCTGTCATTTTGACAACTTTTTGTTAGAAGCTGCTTTGTATTTTTTTGTACTACTGACTGTTGTTGTGATTATTGAATTAACTGCTCAAAGCCGAAGTAACTTTATTTTATTTTTAATGTAAGCAAAAATGCTTTAAAATAACTAAAAGTTCATATACCTTTGGCTCTAAGAATAATTTATGATGCAAAATAGTGCAGGTAAAGAAAGTAAGTGTAGCAAAATGAGAAAAAAAAATGAAGTTAGTTTGAAAAAAATAAACAATTTCGCACCTACACAGTGGTATACCGACGCTTCGTTTTGCGTACAAATGAGTGTCGCCGTATAATATTATAGAAATTCCTTAGTAATTTTTTACTGTTTAGCATAAGTTGTTGGGACGACTTTTAAAGTTTCTTGTAATGGTGTCAGTAAATAAATCTCTAAGTGAAAATCTATTATATTCACTGAATGAATCCGTACGAATAGCTTACACACTTGCTAGAATATACAGATACAAATAAAAGCCTATTTTATAAAGTAACAACCAATTAGAAAGTGGCTGATTTAAGCTCTGATTTGATAGAACGAACATAACTCGGAGGTAATAATAATAAAAGCAAACCAATCTAAAAACGATACCAGCGATAATGAAATCGACGATATTGGCGTTTCTTTTGGAGTGTTTCTAGTTGCTAAGTTAGAATTTTTCAACGTTTTTTTGGAAACATATGTTTAAAAAACATTAATTTTTATTATTTAAAAATATTAAGTCATTGTATTTCAATTTCAAAGTATTTCTTTGACTTAGTAAATACACATTTTTTGTAGCTACTTTCATTCTACAACACTTATTATTCTCTTTATGCGCTCAAATGTGTGCAATTTCGAAAAATAAAAGTGTAGTTATTCGCATCTTTCAAGCGCACACCCATTTCATATTTAAAGCGCTTTTGGGAAAATGAGAATACGTTTACAACTGTTGTAGACAATATTCCGCATTCCCCTACTAATTTTTTACTCACATTTTGTAGCTTTAACTACTACGTGGAATAGCAAGTTGTTATTGCTGTTGGCGCGTCGGTTTGTTGATTTACATTTTCAGCTTTGCCTCAGCTTGACTTAGTTGTTGCCTGGCAGCAGATGTGCATGCGTATGCGCACACGCGTCAAGCTGTTGTGGATTGCGTTTGGAGGCGAAAAAAGGAACTAAAAATTACCTTAAGCGTTTACCCGAAACAAAAAACAAAGACCCCAAAAAGAAAACGAATCGGATTTGCGCCACTTTTCTGGTGCACAAAAATAAAAAATAAAAAGAATTAAACACAAATATTTCAACTCGCTTCAAACATAGTATTTACGCCGCTATTGTTTTTTCTTCGCTCGAAAGTTGTGTTGTTGTTACAGTAAACGCATGCCAGTGCCGCGTTGCAAGCCCTGGGGAATTTAAGAACTTTTTCGACAGCAACATTTGTTTAAAAAGAACACAAAAAACAAAAAATAAATACATTTTAAACCCCACCGACTCTGCCATAGCGCTTCTTTGCCGCCAGCGCGCGGAGGCAATCTGTGTTATACTTTTCTACATCCCACCTCTTTCTTTACAGCACCTTCACCACAACCCCTGCTTTGTTTTGGCAAAAGTTTATTTTGTTAGCAAAATTTTTTGTTAAATTTGTCCCCAACTGATAACAAATTTCGTGTGTAGCGTAAACAATGTATGGCATGTGGCATGTGGCATGCGGCATACGATGCGCTGCTGAGATAAGTTGTGTGTGGCGGCATGCCTTGACGTATGCATCGCGTGCGAAAGTGTGTATTTGTGTTTGTGCGTATTTTCCACGCTTTTAAAATGCCGCAAAGGGAGTTAAACGAATTTAATTTTTAATTTTTGAAAAAAAAGTTTCAGCGTTTCGCCGAAATAAAGTATTCTACCATTATTTTATTTTTATTTTTTTCTTGAAGGTAGAAAAGTTAGCGAGGAGCTGTTTTGCAACTTAACTTTCGTTAGTAAATAAATTTTGCGAAGGTGTATGGTTGGAGCTGGTGTGCTTCAATCTGATTTCCGTTTTACAGATAGGGGAAATGTACATTTTTTGTAAGCTTCGTAACATTTCAATTCTTTAGGTTTTCGTTTAAAATGGGACGCCCGTTGGTAAACCTCCCATTTGCTAATCGGGGCAGAAATCTCTTTCAACGGAGAAAGTAGAGCATAGAGACACTGATTTTAGAAGAAGGAAGGTTTTAGTTGCAGTTGAAGGTATTCTAGAAATAACGCAATAAGCGGCACATCTATTATTTGGTTTAAAAACTACTCTAAAAAATCTGCTGAATACGTCACAAGCTTTTATACTGCTCATATACCTAAAATTATAGTGGTTTTTAATTTAGGAGGTTTTTACTGTTTGATTAAAGTGCAATGCACTCACGCACTTTTAATTGAGTTTCCTCTTAGTAACGCCACATAACAATAGTAACAGCGGCAGGTACAATGTGTCACGACATGAAAGCATTGCAAAATACTGATAAGCAGTCACTTACCACTTACACATGCTCGCGCCAAATTTCATTCAGCTCAAAACACAAACACTTCCCTCACATGCGCTCTTTCATTCTTTTTACCCGTTGCTACAACATTCAATTGTCATTGAAATCCCAAAACCATTTCACTAATTGAAACGAATACCGGTACAACAGTGAGCAAACTTACAAACCCACACACGCACTAAAATGTGTGGTAAGCAGCTTTATGCAGAAACTTCAAATGTTGCATGCAACAATGTCCATCAGCGCTTAACATATTTTATACGCTACTGCTGCCACTGCGCATAGTTATATACAAACACATATTTTGCGTTAGATGACAATGGTATTCGAAGATAATTAGAGTTGTCATGTAGGTGAAAATAAACCCCACCCCCCCAACCGGGTGGTACTCAACTGAGCTCCGTAAAAACTATAAAGCAAACGTCACGCGACAGCTATTTGTTGTTTCTGCTGCCAGAGTTGTCTATCAGATTGGCAAATTAATGCAGAAACAGGCGTTTTCTGTAATTTTGTTTGCCTTATTTTGTAAGCGTTGGCACTGTTGCAATGTGATGGGAAATTGATTGGGGAAAAAATTTCACAATTGAAAAAAAAAAATGCCAGGTGACCGAAAAATGTTAGTCAAGAAAATTGGCCGATGAGCTGGCTCAGCATGGCCAGGCCTTGGATATTTCGGAATCAGAAGAGGTTTAATTAAATTTTTTTTGTTTGCATGCCGAGTCATGAAAGGCAGGAGTTTGTTGGGTGTCGAGACTCTAAAATTGTTCAGCTACAGAATAAAAGTTCATCAGCTGATTTTAAATTAAAATTAATTTGGATAGTAAAAGTGGTTTTAATGCGAAATTGTGTATGTAATCCATAATTTATTGTGAGTACAAAGTATGGTTTTCTTTATGTAAAAGAGTGAGTCGGAAATATCAAAGGAACCGAAGTGAAAGTTAAAGTCCTGGCATAAACAACGGAGTGGCTCGTTTAATTCCAAATTAGTTTTGCAAGGTTTTAGAAAAAGAGCCGTAATGCCTGCAAAATCGGGAGACAACGTTCTACTTCACTTCGGCCAGTCAGTAACTTGACTAAAAATATTATGCCTAGCATTTTTCTGCGATTAGCAAGCGTAGAAAGATTATTAAGTTTTAAACGATTATTATAGGGTGGCAGGTTATGTTGGCAGTCCCAGCGAAAATTTCTTAAAGCAAAAAGCAGAAATTGTTTTTGAATTGACTCTATCCGGTCAGAATGAACTTGATAGTGCGGATTCCAAGCGATGGAACCATATTCTAGTATTGGCCTCACAGGTTATTCTGCCCTTATGTCTTTACTTGATGAATTTTAGATGAAGCAGGTTGTTGTCCTCTGACATTTCCAGATCCTTGTGACCATTCTACTACGAGTATATTAAATTGTTAAGAAACAGATGTTCGACAGGCAGTGTAGTCTCCGAATCTCTAAGCTTCCTTTTTCTTTAAGTTAATTGCAAGTAATATACATTTTTTTTTTAACTTTTTCTGCAATGGTTCTGCTAGGTCTAAAGAACGTGTCGAGCTGCAAGCTTACAAGGAATAAAAATTCGATATTAAAAAGCGGATTTCTGTACTTTTACATAGCTTTATGGCACGTGTCTTATGTTTACAAAGCTACTTGAGACGCCAACACACCATCACTGGCTTTGGAAAACCTCTCAACGAAATATGAAAGCAAAAGTGCGCCTAAAATAATGCAATCGTGCTTGCATGGTAATTATGTATTTGTGTGCTTGTGCTTGTGCAGTGAAAGCAAAGTAAAAGTCTCAGCACTTTAAACAAAGCTATAAAGGGCAGCAAATACGTAAAAAAAATAAGTTTTAAAGTAACGCAAGATGGCGCGCCTGCTTCAGCAGTGCCGTTTGTATCGCTGAGATCAGAAAAAGCAATGACAAGTAAAGAATTTGAATTTGCATGCTTTCTGCTATATTTTTTTCAAGACCAGTCTAGCTTTTGCGTTCGTCTTTGTGGTTTAGGTAAAATATCCTTTCAGGACACCCTAAAAGTATGCAATGCGCAAGCGTTTACAACGAGTTGCCACTAATACAGCAGAAAAATATATCCAATTTTATAAATTTAAATCCCACTCAGCACACTTCAGCTACTTGAACAATGTGAACTGCTACCTTGTCACACCACTGTTATTCGCTTACTTATACTGCGAAGGGAAAATTACGCTGCACCATAATTAAAATTGCAATACATGTGCAAGGGTATGCGGCCACAAAGGCGCTGTGGTACGGCTACCTTCTCTATTTCTGCATCATGCATTTTATGCTTTTCGCGGCGTTGTTGTTATATGTTAATTAAAAAATGTCTTTACTTTGGCAGTTGACTTTGTCGCTGTGTGCTTTGTACTTACGAGCATACACATGTCTGCTTTTTAAGCAGGCGTAGCAATAATACACAAGTGACTATGCAACCGCAAGCATTGAAAATTCGCAGCATAAGACATTGGCCTTTTTTTTCTTTTGTGGTGCACATACTCGTTAAGAAGTATAAAAGCAAAAGCAACGCATATGCGTGCAAAAGCAACAACACAAACACTTATCTGCTTTACCATTTCATAGTGTTCGAGCGTGATTTTTGTGGTCGCAAGTGTGTGTGTGTGTGTGTGTGTGTGACAACTAGTCACCGGTAGATTGACTTCCGTCATGGGAAATGACTACCTGCCATACATGAATTTCTTAAACTTTCGCCGAACGCTAAGCACATGAATGAAAGTGTAAGAATATGTGAATATTTTTACATACTCGCTTGTGTGAGTTGTGAATACACATACGAAAGTGGCAAGTATGTGTGTGTGTGTGTGTTCATTAAGCACTCAACAAAAGGCTGTCTGCATTGACGCTGTTAAAAGCCTGCCTTCGACATACGCTCCATCCACTTTGCGCATTATTGTTACTTTCATTAAAACCTCACGCTCCACCTTCTACTCCTCCCATTGCTTTCATTCTTTCTTTTTTGCTTGCTTAGCGACTCATTTGTGCATATAAAATAAATTAAAGATGATGCAAATGCATTTGGAGACGCAGAAGCATATTAAAATATGTGTAAATGTAAGCACTTGATCGCATAAGTGTTAGCAAAGAAGCATATACACACACGTGCGACTGGCTAAGTATTTGTGCGCATGTTTGCATAATTATGAACTTGAAAAACTGCCGCTTACATCAGCTATATATACATATACCTACATATATATGATTATATGAGGGCGGGTCAATTTGTCCGTGAACTTCTTGCCTCTTTACTGAAATGGCAACATTGCTACTATCTTTTAGTTGACTCCTGTCAAAATTTGAAAAAGCTGCGGCATTTAGTTTGTGTTTGACAGCCATCCATAGCTGACTACCGTGTGATTTGAGGAGAAAATGAAAAAAAATTGAATTTCGTGTGCTCATTAAACATTATTTTTTGCGGTAAAAGACAATCACTCAAACCAAAGCTAAGCTTGATAAATATTATGGGGATTCTTCACCATCAATTTAAATGGTAAAAAAGTGGTTTAATGAATTTCGTTGTGGCTGTACAAGCACGGAAGATGCCAAACGTTCTGGACGCCCAATTGAGGTCTCAACAACCGACAGAGTTGGAAAAATTCACGATATGGTGTTGGCCGATCGGATATTGAAAGTGCGAGAGAATGTGGAAGCCTTAGGCATCTCACATGGCTCAGTGGTTTCAATTTTAAATGTTCACTTGGGTATGAGAAAGCTTGACGCAAGATGAGTGCCACATTTGCTGACAATCGACCACAAACGCAAACGCACACATGTGTAGTTTCCATGGCAAAAATCCATGAATTGGGATATGAATTACTACCTCATCCGCCCTTTTCTCCGGATTTAGCAACCAGTGACTATTTCTGATTTCCAAATCTGAAGAAATGGCTCGTCGGAAAGAGATTTGACTGCAACGATGAAATCATCTCACAAACAAATGCCTATTTTGATGCCCTTGACAAATCTTATTTTATTGAAGGGTTAAAAAAATTGGAGAAACGTTGGACAAAACGTGTTTGAGTTCTATGTTGAATAATAAAATATTTGTTTATCTAATAACTTGTGTTTCATTCAAAAAGTCACGGACTTATTGACCCGCCTCGTACTCGCACGTACATATGTACATACATTCACTTTATTCATAGTTCACCGCCGGGGCGTATGAGTAACATTGAATTCAAGCAAAAGTGTATTATCCGCACTAAGCCACTCATACACAATCACATCTACACACACACTCACAAACAAACACACACACAACTGTTTGCATAGAACAAAGCGCAAATGCTTTTGCAGCCGTTAAATAGAGCTGCAATGAAGCAGGAGGCAACACAAGCAGGAAGCAATGCAAAGGAAACAGGATAAGTAAAAAAGGACGGAAAAGGGTGCAAAACGGAAAGGCATATTCATGGTTAGTCTAAGGAACATAGCTTTGCATATACCTACATAGTAAGAAAAACAAAAAAAAAATATGTGCAGGTACATAAATTTAAGCGTAATGCAAATAATAAGTAGTAGATTGCATAATTATTTAAATAAGTGCATGCAACATATAGCACACACATACGTACGTACGTACATACATTTGTTTTATGTTTATATAATTGTGCTCACTGAGTGCCGCATGGCTTTGGAAGAGTTTGATTATTTTACCTTATTATATTCGTTCCCCCGCTTTCAGTACATTTTTAATTTATTTTTATTTTGCTCTGTTGAGACAGCGAAATGACAGCTGAGTGCAGGAAGTAATGGGGACGACGCTTATGTGGCATAAGCGAACAATACGCGTGGAAGTACATATAAATATGTAAATAAAGGAGATTGTTGTGCGCCTATTCAAGTGCGCTTTTGTCTGCGCCGATTACACTTTTCATTGCGATCACATTATAAAGCTAGCAAAAAAAGGTACTCAGCACTTGCTAAAAAGATATGCAGTTATATTTATTATAATAATGCAATGTGTTGCATGACATTCGAAGCCTTTTTGAATTGTAAAAACCCTGCAACAGTGCGACCAATTAAAATATCGTAAGCGATGTCGATATAAATATCGATAAATAAATTACTTAATCTAATAACACATCAATACAAAAATGTTTTACGGAAAAGGTAGTTACTGCACTGACAAAAGCGGATAAAATTAAGATAGTGGCAGTAGTTTCAATAACTTTATCTGCAGAAATATTGATAGCGATTACAAGTGTGCGATTGCAAATATTATCGATTATTATGAAAATGTTATCTAATGAAATCTGAAATGTTGCCGATTTTAACTATAAAACGATAACTATGCGTTATTGGTAAAGTCTTTGTGAAAATTAATTGGTATAGGTTTGAACAAAAATTTTAGGAGATTTTTAGTTGGAAACACCAATAAAATCTCTTTGAATGCAAGCAATTGCGTCCACTTTCTCTCAAATATTTTCACAAATCGCTTAAAATACAAATATTTTCGTATGAAATTATAAAATTAATTATTAAACTCCAAAAAGATCGCAAAATGCACAACATGCTCTGATAGTTAATAAGGGTTTTCATTGAGCTTAAGAGTTTTAAAAACGATTTCATATGAAGACGGCTGGCAAGGACCATGAAAAAAAAAATATATAAAAAGATTGCGAATTTGAACGTGTGTTATCAACATTTCTAGAAGGAGAATATAGTCCACGCATCAATATTTGAAAAAAAAGCGAAAATTTTAGTTTATTAGCAAGTTTTTCCTAGTGTATTATTAAAGTATTTGGAGTTGTTTTAGCATAAGTGTTAGACGACTGAAAAGCTAGCGTATTCTTATCTTACACTTGAAATATTCAAAAATATTTTTCATTTCATTTTCTACCCTTGGAATTTTCCATTAGCCATACTAAGCTACTTTCGCTGATTTTTGATTTTTAAGTACATACTTCATCACTATTACAGTCTCATTGACACGGAAATTGTAAAGTTCAGTAAAAACCAATGCCAGCTGTCGTCATAGCTGAAACCTACCAACATACATTTGTACAAATGCAGCGCGAAAATAAATAAAAATATTTAAGGTAAATAGTTGTCGACAATCTCAAGGGAATATGCATATAAAACATTTGCATATACTTTTGTATAATAAGTATGCACACAAGTAAACATTTGCAATACCTTCAAATGTATTTATGGATCAACTAAGGCATATTTGTGCAGAAAGTTGTAAAGAGCACTCGAATTTCATATACTATGTAGGGATTTATTCATATTTATATTTCGTTGCAATACTCATATGTAATTCTGTTTCCAGCAGATTTAAAAAATAAAAATAAAAAAATCTGCACAACGTCACTCCAACTCGCTGGCTCGACGACCGAAAATCCTACACATGTGTGGGGTATCAATATTCTTTTAATTTTGTATTTTATTTATATTATTTCATTGCACTTGAGCCTTACGTTATGCTACACACAATTTTTACTGCCGCATCAATGCTATACTATGTAGTATTAGTAAGCATATATAAATATATATATATATCCATATAAATATGTATGTACAAGTATATGCAACACATGACGCCGCGATTGCAAGCCTGGCTATTGACCTCAGCGCCGATGTTGTTTCAGCGAGAAAAAGTCAAGCCTTTTGCAAACAAGCTCCGGCGAGTAAGCAGTAAAATGCAGCGAATATTGGCATAAAATGAAATGCAGCGAAATTTGTTGTTGCCAGAAAAAATAAATAAATTGCGCATATTAAACATGGCAGCAAACATAGCGCAACAGCAACAAACACACAAAAAAAGTAGAAGGGAATGCAAAGATATGCAAACGAAAGTCGACAGCTGCCAAAATTTCTCTGCATAAATGCTTGCTTGTATGTAGCGCTAAAATAAAAATGTGTATGTACATCGAAAAGAAAAAATTGCATACTTTTTAGAGTACATATATACATATCGTAGAGAAGCACACGTTTAAGCATTCGCAACACAAACAAATTTTTAACAGTGCGTATGTTTGTAGATGCGTCAGCTTACTGTAGCTTCACATGCAGCTTCACATCAGCCGCTGCCAGTTGGTTGCACCGTTGTTGGCAGTTGTAATGCGCAACAAATACCAATGCAAATAAATATTATTATATGCGTACACAACTACATTTGCATGTTCATTCCGCATACACACACACACACACACAGAGACATACTCGTTTATGAAAGCAAGCTCATATAAATAGCTGCATATCCCAAAGGCAACAGCTGTGCTTGAGTGTTTACAAGTATTGACTTTCAGACTCAAAGAGCCAAAGTGCTAGGGGAAAAGACAAGCCTTCACATACATACATATATATATGTGAATGTGTGTGTATGTAGATGAAAGCTGGCAGGCTGATAGACAGGCAGACTGTGAGTAGCAGTGATCGGACAGACGTGCGTGTATCCCAGTTTTGTGTGTTTGAATGTGCGGCGAACCGAACGAGCATTTCAAGCAATTGACGTTTGGTGTAGCGCACACATTGGTGTCAATATAGCCAATTCATTGCATACATACAAATGCATATACTTTTACCTCATTCGTAGTTAATGGCGCGGCGTGTTTGCACGGAGCTCAACTTGTATTTGTGTTTCATATTTTCGCATGCCTATGCACAAATAAAAATATATTCACTGTGCAAGCTTTGTAAAGGCTTATTTGTGACTTAAGTGGCAATGCGCGCCTTTAAATATGCAACACTTTAAAGGAAGAGCGCAAGAGCGCACAAAAAGGACGAATTCAAATTTAATTGCAACAGTCGTGTATGTATTTAGGAATGCAATTTGGTCTTTGCCTGCCGTGGCTTGAATATGTTTCAATTTCATTAAAAAGCTTCATACATTTTTGAAGCTTTTCAAAAGCTGTTAGGAAATCTGCTTATGCGTGTGCATTTAATTATTAATTTATTAATTTAATTTATTTAGTTCTGAGCAAATTCCTTTTAAACAACTTATACATACTAAGTTTGTTGCTGAAAATGCGATGGTATTCATTTGTCACACAAACCAAAACCAAGAAAATTCAAGGTTTGTTAAATTGTGAAATAAAACAGCAAGACGATTGTTTAACTGCAATTAACGAAAAAAAAAAATGAAACAGGTTTTCAGCATTTATAAAAACAATTCCTGAAAATGTTCGTTTTAAGCTCAAAAACCGAAGACTATTAAGCATGTTTTTAAAGCTTTTTTTTGAGCTTTTAAGTTGACTCGTTCGAGAAAAGCTTGTATTACAAAAATAAACACCACATAAAAGCCTTAAACTTTGCTTATTACTGAGATTGTCTAAAACTGAATAAAAATATATGACTTTTGGGCTGCTTAAAGGGTTCCCTCGAAATACAAAATCTGTTAAAAGTTTTTCATAGTTGTATATTGAATTCTTACGAACGAAAATTGACACTGCAGAAACCGAAACCGGTTTGTCTTCAAACCAAGCTTGACAAGGGATGACGGAAAATCGTTCCAACATACAACGTCTATTGAACTTTAAATTGAAGCTTTATTCTAGAGTTGTTATTAAAATGCTTAAGTAGCTTCAAATTCAAATAAAGTTTTTTTTTTATTTTGCAGGCTTCTCTTACTTTCAAGCCTCTTAAGATAAATGCTTTTGCGCCTCGATGGAAGACAATTACTAACACAATTGAATTAAGTTTGTCCTTTCATTAAACATTCTTTCCAATTGCTAGCTACTTTAAATATCTCAAATATTGCAAATATGCAGCTTATAACATCTGCTTCAAAGCAATTAAGAAATTTAATAATAAATTCCATACTTTTTTTAGGCTACTTTATTTGTCATGGGATTAAACATATTTATAATTGCTAATTGCTTTCTAACACCTAAAAATATGCCAACAGCAAATAAATGAAATAAATGCAAAGGCGTGCAAATTTAATTAACAGCTCTACTCTACAATTAATAAATACACAAACAACAAAGTGACCCTTAAAAATTCTGTCTCGCTCTATCTCAATTCTCTAATGGTAACTTTTTCTCATACAAATTTCTACTTGTTTAGGTTGTGAAAATATACATTTTTCGCATATTTATTATTTATGCCAGTTTTCAATACAATATTCATTAGCTGTCGTAGAAAAGCCCCAAAGTATACTTGTGTATTTGTATGTACCAAACATATTTACCAAATCGGAAATGTATGCAAGTCTGTTTAATGAAAATTTATGTGTACAGAAATTTTACAAACATGCGCATATGAAAATATACAAAATCTAACGATTTCGAAGTTTTTATTACAGGCTTCTAACTATGCACCTTACAACAACGGTTTGTGTGTATTTGCGTGTATTTGTTGCATACATTTAGCTAATTAGCACCAAACATATCTGAACTAATTAATTCACAACGCAGCGAAATGCAAAACTCTGCACATACTTTCAAAGCGCGCATAAAATATACAAAATTGATGGTTTTAATGTGCGATCTAATGCTCATATACATATGTATGTATGTATGTATATGTGCGAGTGTTTAAATGATGTCTATGTGTTTACGATATTCATTGGAGATTGGAAAATTGGTTCAACAAAAGCGAATTGCAGTGCTAGTTGTTTAGACGGGCGGGTGCGCACATACTCGCAAAAAAAAAAAAACAAAACGCGTTGTAAAATCAGTCTATCGAAAACGAAAACATGCAAAAGGCTGTGACGCCTAATACTTACTATGTAACGCCCGAACACACACTTTGCTTGCCACATTTGCTATGCATGTGTATGAGTGTATACACATACACGCATGAGCCATTGATATTTCGAGCACACACAGTTCAATATCTGCGTCAATTACAATGCTTTAGAGCGTGCGCGGCTTGTGTGTTGGGTCAACATTCCGGAAATGCTATGTTCGTGCAGAAATGCCTAAATGTATGCTTTGGTGTAAGGTATTTTGTTTGCTATTTCGTTGTGAAAATCAATATTATCATCTGCTTTGCATCGCTCCATGGTTGTGAGCTGTTATTATTTTTTTTTTTTTTCTTTTCAAAATTAGACTATTTTATTTTCACATTGTGTGTTCGTTTATGTGCCGCATCAGATTCACGCGAAGGCCTTGCTCATTAGTGATACGTAAATAGCGAAAGCGGATAAAGAGAATGCTGTGTTGTAGGAATTGCCTTCATTACATTTGAATTGAGCTCGTGTGATTAAAGGAAAAGTTTTATTTTAATTACTTATGGTATTTAAAAAGTGTGTATAGCTTAACTGGTTTCCCCAAGCAATCACTGATTTAATTTTCTTCTAGTGTAATGTAACTGAACTGTATCCTGTCAGTACATATAAACTTGATTATATTGCCTTCTTCAAGGGCTTACTTAATTATGCTCCAAAGTGAGGAGTCTATTTCGATCGTATGAAACCTGAAAGAGGGTTTTATTTTTATCGATACATTTGTTTTGAATTTCTGCGTTTTAAAAATAGCCGAATGCATGTATTTACAGACAAAATATCTAAAAATGTTATATGTGGCCATACAAATATTATTGCTTTACATGAAACCCAAGATTTTCTAGATGTGGCAAGGCATCTTGCATAATCAGGGTTAGAACAAGCGGCTGAAACATATAACACATTTCAGGCAGCATTATCCTCTTATTCTTGCCACTTTCTCTACTTTATCTTTTATGTTTTTAATTAACTTCAGGTTTGATTTTTTTTTTGCTGAAATTGTTCTTTCCAAATATCTGTGCTGATTCGCAATCATTTCAACTTTTTTGTTTGTGCAAAAAGTTTAAGAACTTTCTCAATTCACAACTTCTTTTGTTGCTTTCTTATAATCTCAGTTTACTTTGTCCTATAGTAGTCTCCTTTTCTTACTTTTTCTTAAGTTTTTAATTTAAAAAAAAATCACTCGTGCTATTAAATTCTGCCCAGTTAAAACCTAATCGCATGCTAGCGTTGTTAACTTCTTCTCCTAAGAAATTTTTGCAACTTTTGCTTCTGCCTGTTATTCGCCTCTCAATTTTCTGAGCTTCACATTTAATTAAATATTTCAATTAACACTTTTAATTAATACTCGTTTCGCCTATTTCAATGCCGTGCACAGCCACACACTTTTGCACATACAAATATACATAAACAAAAAAAAAAACTCGTCTGCATTCGTCTTAAATAATCATCTTAAGAACTCGGCAAGTAATCGAATTGTTGCATAGTTTCGGGCATTTTTCCCCGTTTTCAACTACTACGACTACTACTAATACTATATTCTCTTGTATACACATGTACTTACTTAAATTTCCACTTGGAATGTAGACGTTGCCCGATGGGGTTCGCACCAAACACGATGGCTCGAAATCAACGCCCAAATCATTTGGGTTACCAGGGACTAAACGGCCATTATTCATGCGACTCATTGTTGGATTCCTTGGTGGGACATCCGGTGGTGCCGATGGCGTAACTCCTTCAAGGAGATAGCCTGTAAGTATGCAATGAAAAGAAACAAGAAGACAAAGTAAGAAAATTGAAATGAAATGAAATGAAGTTGAATATAAAGCAATGACGGCTAACCAGTTGTTGAAGTAACGAAAGAAAAATTGAATGAAATGAAGAATGGAAAAGGGAAAAAAATAAAATCAAAAGGAAAAACGCAATGCAATTAAAATGTGAATGCCAATGCGGCTTAAACAAAGCTAAGCGGCAAGTGGAGAGGAATGTCAGTGAAGGAAAGACGGAAATTGTAGCTAGTAATTTAAAAGTAAGAGCAAAGTATAATAGCAAAGTAGTGGCGACTGAAAGCAGGAGGAGGCGCAGTGAGAGAGTAGCAAACAAAGCGAAAAGTAAAAAAGTTAAATCGCCGTTGAGGCGGTAAAGTTTAATTAAAATTTTAAAATAGTTGGCAAAGTGGCGCCAATACGCGGCGGTGAGCGGTAGAGAAGCGCAGCAGTTTATGTGGTTTACAGCGCTAAGTAGTACCACGGCGGGTTCGACTTTTTAGTGAAGCAAATACTTCGGAAGGTTTTCCAAATGTACATACAAAAATATATGTACATGTTCATTGGCGGTAAATGGCATCTTAATTACTTAATAATTTTGCTATTGCGCGCTGTTAATAGCCACAATAAAACATTGGCATGACTTTGAAGAAAAAACCATAAATATTAATACAAAAAAATATTTCTAAAAGACGTTTGTGAAACGAACGAGAATAATAGCAATTGTTTTCATAAACAAAAATGGAAAAGGACGAAGGTAGATATTCGGTAAAGTGCAAACAAAGCAAGCATGGATTCGTGCGAGCAGAAGGAGTTGCAGTTAGTAAAGTGTTGCCACCTAGCACGCTGTTGGCAAGCCAATCAAATAAACTCCTGCCAGCCGCACACTCTGCCAAGTCATTTAGCCTAAAAGTATGCTAATAGTAATTATCCTAGTAAACTTTTTCGATGTGCATGCTTTTTTTGTTTTGCGTCTGCATATACGCCAAACCCTTCGGCACGGCATCACGTACATACATATGTATTTATGTATATGTACCTATGTACATTATATGCAGCGAGGTATTTACATATTTTACATATTTGCGCCCAACGATATGCAATGCTTTTCTTGATTGTGGCTATTTTGTGGTAATGCTAGTAATTATAAATGAATTTCCGCATAGTTTGTGGCGCGAGTGGTGAATGCAATGAGGTAGGACTGTGCGACAGCGAACAGGAGGAAAGTAGAGAATTTATCAGACTACGACACACATATGTATGTGGATACTTATGCATATCTTAAGGTGGCACGAAGCCAAAAGTCGTGCGTTGACCTCTATTTAAAATTGGAATGATGGTGTGTCGGTTAAATTTTCAATTCTCTTGCAGTCCGCATTGAGTGCCTTTAAAGGCTCTTCCACAAAAGGTCAATTCAAAATGACAATTTTTAATTTCCTTGCAATTTAATAATTTAATTAAATATATGGTACCTCACATACAAACTTTTAAATTCAAAATTGTTGTGCCTAAAAGTATTCTCCTTTTTTCGGGGCAATCTGCCTACTTTCTCACTCTCTTCATTTGCTCAATTCATCATTACTTTATGTGGCTTTTGAGTTACATATTTTTATGCGCGCCAGTTCGTCATTTGGAAATTTTTATAGCTTATAGTGAAAATAGTTTTAGCATTAGGTTTTTGACGTATGACGTTATGAAAAATGTTGAACTAAAGTTATTAATATACACTCCTTAATGACTTTAGTATTAGAAAAAAAAATACATTTCATTTGAATTTTCCTATTTCCCTCATAGTTTTCTTTAACTTTCAGTCTCACATTTCATGCTTTCTCTACACCTTGCGTATATCCAAATCATATTTAATACGGCAATTGTGATTCGCATTGAGAAGTTGCATTTCTCAGTATGGCCTTAAAGTTTCATTCGACAACCCCACCGATGCCAGTCAAGTCAATTGCTATCACCTTCCGTCCATGGGTTTCCTCACTGCCTCTTTAACTTATCAAAACAACTAATTCTATTGCTATCATCTCCTCCTCAACCACCATCTGCCATTGCGTTCCTTCCCTGCGTCATAGATTTTACCAACCTCAACACTATATTCCTGCAACTCCTCTTAGTTTTTATTACCAGCCATCGCTATTTGTCCAACGCTTTGCGCTCATTACCTTCAGCTGTGCGCTCCCCTTTTTAATGGATTTCTCTCTATTTTTCTACACTAACGCAACACCCTGCTGGCGACTACGGAACCCCCTTTTGGCTGCGCGATGACCAAAAATGTCATTTCGTTTACGCGCAACACTATTACAATGTGGTTGCCGCTATTCTTATTAAAACTACCGCTGTTGCCACTGCCATTGCTGTGCTGTATTCGTTGTTGTTCGTTCGTTCTTGTGCCACTAACGATTGCCTTTGTTGTTGCTTTATAGCGCACGGTGGCGCTCTGTCCTGCGGCTTTGCTTCCAAAATGAAGATAAGCAGCTTATCGCGCCAACATTTTGCCTGCAATGCGCGCTCGAACGTCAGCTGCGAGTGGAACTCTAATATCGCAGGGCCATGCTGAGTTTGTTTTTGTGTGTGTGCAGCGGGAGGAGTGCGGTGGAGACTTTGAAGTGGCGTAAGGATATAAAAGCGTAAGAGTGGCGCATTTGACTGAGTTGGTGAATTGGCTTAGAAGTTGTATTGTAGTATTGGATTTAGCTTTGCATGTTCTTCTCGGTTGCGGTTGTGGATTTTACATTTTTTATTTTCTAGTATTAATTTTTATTTGTTTGCTTTAGCTCATTTTCTAAATGTTCGTTTTCTATTTTGAGTCGCTTTGACTTGGCTTTATTTCTTTTCCTGTTTGCTGCTTAGCGCTGCCGCTTGCTATTTGTTACTCTAACTCTGTGCATTATTATTATGACTGTTTTAGTTGCTTTGGTGCAGCTGAGTCATCTTTTGCCTTTTTGTTTAATGTATTTCAAATCTTTAGTCTTTAAAAGAATTGTTCACTGTAGTTTAAAAAGTTGATTTAAAGCAAAAATTAATGAATCATGTCATACGTAACTTCAGTGTTGGTTCAACAAAAAATGATTTTTTCAGTAAACAGTACAGAAATTTACGTTTAAGATTCTTTTTGGCAAATAGTTGTTTCCTAAAATGTTGGAAAGTATCGGCTGTTTGTTAAGTGGACAGTCTTTAAGAAGATGCTATGCCACGAAATTAAAATTTCCGATCAAGGCAAAAGAGTAGAACTAAAATTGGCATTTATTTTGTAAAAATATCTCTAAGGAAATATAAGGATTTTGGAGTGACGTAGTGAGCGTGTTGAGTGCTTCTGCTCGAAAGATCTGAAAGGAATTGATGTTGGCCCCTTTGAATTAAATCACAAACCTAAAAAAGGACCTTAAATATGTTACAGTCGCGCAATTTTGACGATAGGTGTATTGACTTCCAGTCCAATCAAATATGTTCTCTGCATGACTCTTCCTCTCCGGTTGCACTTGCAACAAAACCTTAAACTTTTTTCAATGCCTTCCACTGTCCCTTGCATTTTCATTTCTTCAACTTGAATAGCGTATACTTGTGCGTTGATTGCCCTAATGCTACGAAAAATGGCAATATAAAAGGAGCTACTTATGTAAAAGCATGCAAATCGCATAAGCATTAAGAATAAGTGTGAAAGTTTAAACTGCAATGCAAATGTATGTATGTGCAGAAGTAAATGAAATAACTATAAAAGTGCGAAATTGCGATAAAGCTGTTTTGCAATAGTGTTAATGACAAGATTGGAGTAGCATAATCGAAGTGGAAAACTACTGAAATTCTTTTATGTATATTTAATTTCGCAGGAAAACTTTCTCACCCCAGAAACAAAACTGTTGTAAAAGAAAAGTTTTCTAAAGTGGCTTATGTGCAGAAGTATGCAACAATTTATCAATTCATTATGTTCAGCAATTTCATTACTTTGTCTTCAGCATGACCTACTTTTAGGCGTATACTCCCGCAACACTACCGAAAAGCGAATTCACTTGCTTCTCAGAAGAAAAGTACATACACTTCTCAATTACCTATGCGCCGCGCAGCATTCATTAGTTATTCCCAAGTTATTTGTTAGCGCTGACCTTGGTTTTACTAATTTTCGCTGACGGCGCACATAAATTTAGGCGCTGCAAATTGCAAGCAATCGTGCGCAAAATGCCTGCTACACTCTTAATGAATCAATTTAATTTCTATGCCACGGAGAATTTCGACTTTGTTAGCGAATTTGTTATTTCACAAAAGGCAAATTTTCAGTTGATTGCACAATGCGAAGCAGAGTAGTGAGTACGCAAAGAACAAAAAAGTGCGACTCTGCGCCAAGAATTATGTGACGAAAATTCATTTGCGTTTAACAAATTTCATTATAGAATGAAGAAAAAAAAAATGCAAGGAAGCATGCCAAGAATTTGATTGTGCAAGCACTTGGCAGAGTAGAAATATAAATTTTGTGGAAAAAAAATTATATTTGCATTTTGTGTGGACGTGCGCCTAAGCGTATGGAATGAAATAAAATTGGAAGAATTTTTTATTTAAAAAAATTAAAAATGATCCTTCAATGCGAAAGAGCAGCAAGCAATAAAACTGAGGAGGGAGTTGGTGGAGCTTATTCACGAAATGTTGAAATGCAAATCGGCCAACACAAGTTGGGTGTGAAATCAAAAATGGCTGCCGAAGGCAGTGACAGCCCTACGCGGCATAGGAATAGAGAAAAGAAGTGTAATGAAGCAGATAGAGACATCGCTTATATACACAATTACAATATGTGTGTGGATTTTTAATAAAGCAACGAATTGATTACGATTTTAAATAAAAAATTAAATAATTTATTTTATTTTTTTTGAAGATTAAGAAGCCATCTTTTACTATTTACTTATACAACAAATTGTTTTAAAATTGTCTGAGAACCGTTAAAAAATTTTAAGTCTATACAATTTCTTCTGTCAATTGCTTACAAGCTCAGCTATACATATATACTCATATATGTATATATACACATATAAAAATGATAAGGACAACATTTATCGAAGTATGTACAACTCTTTTTGTATATCAGCCTCAACAACTCCATTTAATATTCAATTAAGTAAGAGCTTGATGCTGTAGGGGCTAAAAATAATTTAGTTGAGGGCCAAATAATCGAGAGTCGGGGCGAAAGGGCAACACCCAATGACACTTATTGATGAAAAAATGCGAAAAGTCGTAAAACGAAGCAGCAGAGAAAAGTTGCAAAAGTTTAAACAAAATTAAGAAAGGCGACAGAAACGCAAAATACACTAAGAAAAACAGTGAGCAAGCAAATTTCTTTGCTTCAAATCGCAATCAGTGTGATATAATTTCAAATACCGAAAATACCAAAATATAAAGTAAAAATAATACAAGTCCAACGAAACGAAAAATGATGCAGGATACACCGGATAATAAATTTCACAAGCATTCGCATAGAAAATTGTAAGCTCCTTTATGAGCTTAAAAATTTCCTGCCCTCGCTGCTGGCGCAATTTATTTTCTGTTTTACGCCAAAAAGAATAAATATAAGACATACCAAATAACTGAATTTAAACGTCAAAGGCATGCACACTCACACTTACAAACACATACACACACAGACAACTTTAATGTAGAGGCGGCGCGCAGGCAAAAGGAAGTGAGATTGTACGTTGAAGCGGAAGCGTAATGAAAGATGAGATTTCGCTTTGATGACAAGGCTGGCGTTGACGACCACGAGTAAAATGACTAGCAAGATGATTATGCTCTTGATGTTGATGACACTGCCTGCTGCATTGCGACACAGCGGAACGTTTATAAGCGCGTTACCACAAATTTCTATAGGCTTAGCTGCCCTTCTCTTTCGCTCTCCACCTGCTCACCCTTACAACGAAACACATGCACACACGCACACACACATCATCATCATCATCCACCAGCTGCTTAATCGCATTGCCGTCAAACTTAAGCCGCCAGCGTTGTGCTGCTGCCTGTGGTTGATTACAAAGCGCTGAGTTTTTTGGTCAGGCGCGCGCGCCTTAAAACTGGCAATGGCAATTTAAAGTTTCGCTTTGTGAAACGTGAAAATTGTAGTTAGTTGTAGTAGTAGTGTGGCGACAGTGCAAGATAATGTCATGGTTGGGTTGAGCTTGGTTTAGTAAATGGTGGGTGTTCGGAAAGATGTTGGTATGTGTGCGTGTGTGCGATGCATTGAAATTGGGGCAAGTGAAAATGTAGTGGATTGAGGTGTAGAATGAAAACACAGGCTTGAAAAAAATATTCAGACAGAGTAAATAGTGAGCACAGAATTAGGAAAAGATACGCTAGCTGCTTAATTGGGAGAAAGAAAAAAAGGGCGACCAATTTTTTTTTTAATTATTTAATTTTTTTATTTAATAAAAAAAAAGAAATATATACATCAATCACACTTTCAAGCAAAAAATCTGCCACATTTCAGTTCAAAGAATTCAAAAAGTGTAGAAGTTTTTGAAAAAGTGCAGTTGTTCAATTACGACAGTCAGATATTTGGGCGCATTTTTTTAAATTTAATATTTAACTGCTGATATTATCAATAATTATTATTTTTTAATTTCAAATGAGCCTTGTTCCCCTATACTTTTCATTACAAATTCTTAAAAAAAATTATTTTTCGTTCGAAATCTCTTCTTTGGAAACAATATCGATAGCATTTTGCAATCATTGTGAATCCTTCGTTTGCAGTTGAGCTAGTTATATTTTTCTACGTTCGCGCAGAAAGATATGATGGCCCTTTAATCAAACTAAATATGTAGCCAGAAATTTAAAGGACTTCCATGCTTATTCTTCCTTTCTGGTATTTCAATCGCGGCTTCATTTAAATTTGACTAATCTACCTTGCTTTCTACATACAAAGATACATACAAACATGTGTTGTCGTTATTTCGAATTTTATGTAATTATACAATTTAATACGTTGTAGTTTGTGGCTGGTATGACATTTTATAAATGAAATTGCACACTCGATAATATTTGAAATATTTGGAGATTATGTACAAAAATATTTATTGCTTAATTTGTGGTGGTTTCCAAATTTGTATTCCCAAGTGAGCACAGCCGGATTTGAAGGAGAATAATTGTGAGGGGTGTAAAGAAATTTTCGAGTTTTTGACTAAATGAGAGTGTAAGAACAATTTTTGTTTCTGATTTATACGAATTTTCAATGTGTTACCCTACATTTTCTGTACTCCTCAACGTTTCAAATATTTCCACTATAAAAACTGCGTCGCAAATTTTCGCAAACCCTAAATTCATTGCAATGAACATTTTCTTACAATTTACTTCATCCTTCTTCCTTAAAGTAAATTCATTTTCATTTGCTTTTCATTTACCATTTGCCACTTGCACTGTTTCGCTCAAAAGCTTTTTACTTCACGCTCAACTTTGGCGGCTGTCAGTTGAAGTTGTTTGTCAATATTTGGCAAGCGATACATCAGTGCCAGCAAAAGACGCTGTTTTGTTGTGGTTGTTGCTGTTGCTGTTGCTGTTGCTGTTGCTATTGTGACAGCGCTAACATTTGCGATTTCATTTGTAGTAATGAAAAGCCAATATGCGATGCCAAGCCAATGTAAACACCAACACATTCATACAAGGAAGAGTGCACACACACGCACACTGTTGTATGTAAGTTAGTATTTTGAAAACTAAACACATACGAGTGTATATGTACAAAGAAGTGTGACAACAATAACAGCAACATTGAAGTGTGACAACAATAACAATAACATACAAATAGGAAATAAACAAATAAATAGCTCAGCGCAATTGAAAAGAATAATTCCAGATGTTTGTGTGTGTAGCAGTAGAAGATGTAGAAAAAGAAATTAATAAGGAAATCGTATTGCAATTTATTGCGTCTGCAAGTGTGTTTGTGTGTGTGCGTGCTACTTATTACTGTAATGCCAACGCGTGTGTTTGATATGTCAAAAATGTTTACAAAACCTTTTGACAAAGCAATCAATGAGTGAGCGAATGACTGACTAACTGTGAGTGCAGAGTATGCGAAGGATTCATTCCTTGAATGAGTAGCAAGCAGTCACGCTAGTCAAGCTTTCAATCATAAGTATGAGCGTATAAGTATTTAAAATTTCAATTGCTTATGTAGCTGTTGTATTGCTGTTGCTGTGGCCATTGTTGTGTGTGTGTGTCCATTGTCCGCTTTAGCAGCAAACTTCTGCTGCTTTTGGGATTGTACATATCAACATACGAGTATTCTTCCGTTGGTTGCTGCTCCTTACGCCAATCCCTTGTAGAGAACGTATCTGTTCTATTTCAATGTGTACTCACTGTCAGTTGTTTGAAGTATTTAGCTATGAGTTGAGTGATTGCATACACAACGATGAGTGTATGTGTGTGTGTTTGCGCAAACAGCACTTTAATGGTAAATACGTTGTCAAAATTGACAGCGTAAAGTACTGTGAGCTTATAAAAGTGCTACCACTATTACCTACCATACTTGAATAAAGCGTGCTAGTGCTGATTTGAGCGACAAATGCATTGGGAAATATTACATTAGTTTGCGCAGGCGAGTTTTAGTACCCATACACTAAGATGAGTCCAAGCAAGTTTCTGTGACTTTCACAATCGAACAGTTAAATTTAAATACATTTCTAGCAGTTTTTCGTACAGTTTTTATTTCAGTGGAAGGTGCGTGGTTTTAATTTTTGTCAGATTCTAAAAAAAACAGATTGATTTTGTGTTTTTCTATGAATCAGTAAACTACTATGTAAATACTCTTGCAGTCAATGCTATCAGAACTCATCGAAAAAGTTGCTCGATTCATTTATTTTGAAAAAATACGTACTTTTCTTCTTCTTTCAAGCAAGTAAATATTTATAGCTCTTTTACTATTTTGAGATCTCTTCTTGCTCCCATCAATGCATATTGCAGTTATATGTATGTATGTCACCGCATATTTCATAGTCTCCCTTGTAGTATATGACGTCAAATACAGTCAAATAAGTATATACAAATCGGATGTAAATGCTTAGAATGTCTGCATAAACGAACAAATGGTTGTATGCCTAAATGTATGTAAACGTTGACATATTTAGCCAAAGTTTATTAACACGATTCGTTGGTGTTTGTCGCATATAAAGGCTACCCAGCAAACGCAATTTCAAATGTTTGTTTTCTTAAAATTAATACGTAGTTCATTTAGTTTTTGTAAAAATAAACATAAACATAAAGCTCTCAAACGAGGAGGACGTGTTTTTGCGGTGCTCTAAGTTATTTGCGTTTAATCTCGGTAGTCTTTCAAAATTTTCCTAAAATTGCTGATTTGCCGACGTTCGTGTTTGCTGCGAGTTGTTCCAGCGATTGTTTAGTGCTACTGATCCACCTGCAACGTGCCAGTGCTTGTTTCACTTGACAAAAAAATATATAAAAATGTAATCGACGCGCAAAAATCCAACAAGAAAACCTGCAACCCCCCCCCCCCCCCAAGACTCCCTCAACGCCTGCATTAGCTGCATTTAATAAGATGGAAGAGCAGAGAGTCTTAATCATCAACCAGCTGACTAAGGTTATGAAAACATCGGAAGAGAGAGTTAGGCAGAAGGCTATTGAAAAATGAGTTGCTGTAGTTGAGAGTGCGAGCGCTGAAGTTGTAACTCTTCGCAGTGAACTCCTTGCTGCCTAAAATCACATCAGTGTGTTAGAGAGCACAGCAGTTTCCACTGATTTAATAATCAACGGGATCCCCCAAACGGCTAGTGAGAATTTGCCTGAACTCTTTGCCAAGATCTGTGGTGTGATGCAGCACAAGCCTCCGCCTTTGAGTGATGCTTTTCGGATACGAAATGCAAAAGGCAAAATGCAAAAAAGCAACAATAATTCCCCTATTGTTGTCAAGTTGCTATCTGCGCATGACCGAAATCAGCTATTAAAGTCTGTTGCTATTTTCTGCAAAGCGAATAAGAGAGTGCGAGCGCTCTCTGACGTGGAGATGGCGGGATATGTATCGATCTCTTTACATGAGAGTCTGCCAAAAATTCTCCGTGCCGTGATGTCATACGTCTCTGAACTTAAGCGAAAGAGACAATTGGTGTCAGCATTCTCCATCCGTGGGAATATTTTCGTGCGGCTAAAGGTAAATGAAGAGCCTAAGCAAGTGAGCAGTAGATCAGCGCTCAAGCGCAATAGCAAACACTTAACCACATAAATGTGTATGTTAGTCTTAGTTTTGTACTTTATATTTTCTCCAGCTTGTGGAATCTCAGAAATTAAGTCTGTTATACTTATTAAGTTTTTTCTCTTTCTCTCCAAGTCTACTTCTCTTCATCTACTTTTTGTTTACTTTTCTGTTTCTCACTAGGTACCGCACGTATTATTGATTTAATTGATTTAAGGTTTTTGTTTTTTTTTAATAAAATATTCCCATAAATATGGGCTGCCAGCGCGTGAAAAATTTGCTTTGTTCTTATATGTAGCTTTGAAACAAATTTTAAACCTTATCGCACGCTGGTTACTAACTGAGCTTAAATATATGCGGTAGCACAAAAATTGTTGCAAATATTTCCCATTTCCGGCTCATGTCACTGACACAACTCCGATTTATGCCAATGACATTAACAACCAAGGTACATATTTATGTATTTACCGAGCAGCAACAATACATATTTCTATTATTAACAATGGAATTTCACACCACAATAACCGAAACATCGAAATACCGCAACTAATGACCAAGCTGAGTAAAACGAATTGAATTGCCTACTTGCAGGCGCATAGCTGGGTGTACGTGTCTAATATATATGTATGCACACATACGTAAGTATTTGTGCGTGTGCATACATACGAGTACATAAATATTTTGTATTAGTTGATATAAGTGTTTATTGTACGCTTGGTTGAATAGCCGGGGCGACTGAGCGTGAGCGCGCTGACGCGGACGGTTTCGGGGAGGTTGCGCTAGCTGCTTGGACACAACTTGCCCGTGGCAGGCAGCTTCATATGATGATGGCAGCAATGAGCATTGCTTTTAGCGCAGCAACTGCGATGCGTATTATATAGTTTATTAAATTTTGCTAGACATGCGGGCGCAAACAATCAATATTGTGGCGTGAGTCTGTGTGTGTCTGTGAAGTCTATTGTTGCAAGCACTTTAGTCGTGTCGTGGTTGCTGCTGCGCTGCTTACAGCTAGCCTAGCCGGCTTATATATTTTATGACAATCAGTGGCAGCAGCTGACAAACCATTACCACACCCACAACACTACGACTATAACCAGCAGGGGCACAACAAAAACAAAAACAAAACCAAAAACAAAAACAACAAGCTACAATACCGGCCGCATTATTTATTATGTGTCGAATGCCAGGCTAAATGTCATTTGTCATTTGCCGCAAACGCCAAAGCCACTGCGTTAGTAATTGTGGATTGTGGCAGCGAGAGGAGCAGAGTTCATACGCTATGCATGTTATGTAGACCTATTCAATCCAATCTAGTTGAATATGTGAATGTGTGGAGCGCCTAAAATGTTAAGCAGATAAAGACACACAAACAAGCTGGTAGCCAGCTTCGATTTAAGCGGCAAACGCTCATGGCTGTTGGCGCTTATGTTGCATTAACTTTAAGCTTTGTTTTGTGTTGCATGTGTATGTGTGCTTGTGTGTGTGTGTGTGTTAAACATGCTGTTGTTGTTGTTGTGGCCTTTGCCAAAAGCTAACTTTTCATAGCGCATTTTGCGGCTTTGGCGGTATTTGACAGTTGTTATTGCACGTTTACAAGGTTATTTACGAGCGCTTGTTGTTGTTGCGCTTGCGAGAGAGCGGCATTGTATTTATTAGAATGTACGGCCACATATACTAGCTGCAATATAATAAAGTAGCGAAAATTGTCAAACTAAGTATTTATGTAACGTGCAACAAAAGGCGAAATTAAGCCAACAACAAAGCAAATGTGTAGCAAATGTGCCGAACAACATAGAAATTATGTAGCAACAATGCTGCAGCTTAAATATTTATGTCACGTCTGCTGACTGGTTGTTTTGTTTTTGTGTTTTTTTTTATGTGTTTTGTTTTGTTGCTACGAGCTACATTTTCATGTTGCTTACTTTTCATTCGTTTTTTGTTTTTGTGCTGTCCGTGTGCTTGTTAAAATTTGCTGCGCTGCTTGTTAAGCATGCAAGGAGTGTGTGATTTTAATTTCGTTGCTATTGCCGTGGCACAAACATTATTTGACATGCCACACGAGCGCTATAAACTTTGTTCGCACAACTCCGCCGGTCAGGTGAGATTTGAGCTCAAATCAGCAGAGGAGTAAAGCACCAAAAATGTGCAAAAAAAAACAAAAAAAGAGAAAATGTTACAGAGAACAGACGCCACATAGCTTCATCATTAGTTTGCCTTTTTATTGCATGCGTGTGTGTGTGTGTGTGTACATAAATAAATATGTATGTATGTGTGTTGCATGTATTGGAATAATGTCAAACTGCCATAAAACAACACACACACACATTTTAATTTGCAGCAAGCTTATACATTTGTGTTGCTGTTGTTGCTGTGTACTACAAATGCTGTGCGGAATGTCAAATAGTTTAGTTTATAAATAAGCGAATATTGCACAAAAAAAAATAAACTAAAGGAAATGCGGAATGTTGTGTGAGAGAAAGAGTAAGCGAGTGAAAAACGCGTTGCAAAGACTTGCCGGTGCTTAGCGTTTCGATGTGTATGGCTGTGTCTCAATACACATACAGGTACAGCACTCAGTTTGTAAATAGTTTGACATGTCACACTACTGGCACTTATTTCTGCTTATTCATTTATTTATTTCTTTTTTACCGCTCTAATGTGGCCTGCATTTAGGCGCTAATCAAATTTAATGCGACCGCAATCCGACACCAAACCCCATCACAAAACACATACTACAGCCGCAGGCATTGCTTTTTAGCTCTTGCCACAACGGCCACGCAACAAATCACGTTAAAGCCGCATGTCAGCGTCACAAAAAAAAAAAAAACAAATTAAGAAATAAATTCGCGTTAAAGTTGTCATACAAGCGAATAAGCTGCGTAGTAAGCAGCAGAAGAAGTGGCGGCGTGGAGAAAAGTGTAAAAGTAAATAAATCAAAGCTGTTAGATTTTTATTTTATTTATTTTTTTAATGTTTTTATGGTATCACTTTGTATGAGTTAAATTCTGCTTGTGCGTTTGATTTAAGCGTCTGACAGGCAATCGGCAGCTAAGGCGATTAATTGATTTTGTGGTTAACGCTCTAGAGCGCAGAAAAGTATGCAACACATTAGGATAGAGTGCTAAGACAAAATGGGTTAGAATGCGTGCACACTCAGAGCTAACAAAATTGTCACGAATTTTTTTAAACTAATTATTTTTATGCCGCAAAGGTTGCATATTTAAATTCACTTAAAGATTAGAAAATGAAAAATCAACACGAAAAATGCTGAAGTAATTTCGTAAAAAAGAAATACATTTCTTTATAATTTCCTCTATTTATCTGAAATATTTTTTAAGTATAAAATGTAAATTGTTGATGATAATTGCTCAAGGTTTATAGAAGAGCATTTTTTATGCCATCAGTCCCGAGAACTCAGTGGTTTACTTTGCGCCCAGTTTTGAGAGTAGTTTGAAATGTTAAATCCATTGCGCTAATAAAAAAAAAAATATTTGAAGAGGTTAACCGAAAAGTGATCTATTTTTTTTGTTAGGGATTAGTAATAACTAGCTAATAAATTACAAAAAAAAAGTTTTTTAATTAGATTTATAATATAAATATAAATTTATATATAAATAAGATAAAGTAGAACAAATATTAGTGTGATTTAAGAAAATTCTGTCAAACAATATTTGCGATTATTTATTTAAACACTTTACTTCGTCATTGCAAAGGGTTAAAAAGAGAATTAAAAAAAATTGTTTTCTTAACTTCCCGCAAGCTCAAAATTCGGAAACTGCGCGTTATATTTTAGCATGCCATCACTTTCACTACTTCATTTGCAAGGACTTATGCACAGTTTATACTTATTCATTGCTCAGTTAGTTTATTCTTAACAATTATTGCACAAATTTTCTCCTTTAGCACAAGTTTCCAATTGACCCAGTTTTCGACATTCAAAATTTCTTGTTTATGCCAACTTTCCTTCCATGTCATTTGCGGCGCACACTTTCAGAGCCATATCAAAATATCTTGAGAATTGCGCAAACAATTTGAGTTTTGAAAATTATTTGCCAAAATAACACAAGCAAAAAAAAAACAAACAACAAATTGGGAAAACAAGAGCGAAATAAAATGAGGCAAGTAATGCGTTTTGTCTTTGTAACAACGCCAGTTGTGTATATTTCGTTTTTTTTTTGTTTCTTTTTTGCGCGTAGAACGAGAGAAATAGTTTGGTACTTATTTGTTCTGAGTGCTGCTATGCAAATAAGTTGAAGCCTGTTTACCAATGCACATTTGTTTGTATTTGTTAAGTTTCTCTGAAAGCTGTACAAATTTAGTTGGCGCAAAGTTTTGAATATGACGCAAATGGTGCGCGGACACAAATTAGTGGATCGAGTTTGAAGTTGAGAGGGAGGCACAGTGAAGGCATTGCCGGAGCGTTAAAATAAAATGCCATGTTGTGTGGCATTAGATAGGAAAAAAAAGACGCGTTTTAGGAGAATTGCAGCATTTGGAAACAACTGCAGATATTGTAAAAAACAGGTTACTGCGTCTGAAGATGTGCTATAAGTTTTTAAGTTTTCTATTTTCATGGATTATGAACAAAATGAAGCTTGTTTTCATGGAAAAATAATAAAGTTGGCAGATAAAATTAGGACCGTGCGGTTGCTGTAATTGAAACAAAGCTATTCGCTAACCAAACAAAAATTCTCTCAAACAAGATTTTTGAAAGAAACGAAGTATTTCCAAATTCTTACTGAGCTTACAGAAAACTCTTGACCACGTCTTACACTTTTTTTTTTGACAGTTTTTTTTTATAACTCAAATGTGTTTATCATCGTTGTTGTCAGATTTTTGCACTATTTTCCAAAGCTCTCAACACTGCGGTGGACTTAAATCTAAACCAGCGAGATGATTGCCTTTTACAAGCGGATCGCATTCGCTTGCTGTTGAGGATCATTGCATACTTCGTGACGACTTTCCATGCAGTACGAGTAGTAACGCGGCTATAGCTAAGAATAAGCCTATTAGTTGGTAATGTAAATAACAACATAATGAAACGACATGCTAAAATACAACAAAAAAAAAAATGCACTTTAACTTGCGTTCACCAACCAACATGCAAAGAAAATAAGCTTTAATGTTTGTAGTATACAAACAGGCGCTGGAAATCTTTTGCGGTTTTACGTTTGAACGATGATTACTCACCCCTTTGCCACAAAACAAACATGAAAATAAGATTGTAAGCTTGTCGATAGATACACATTTGCCTGATGGTGTATTGCGTTGTATGAATAAAATTTTGTAAGCATGTATGTGCATATGTTTAAAAGTTAAGCGGAAACGCAATATGATATCGCGTCAAGCAAAGAAATATCACTGCTTAATGAAAGACAACGTCAAGAAAACCAGATAGCGGAAGTGTAACGAATAATGGTTGGCGCAAATGTCCGTGATGGCATGCAACCAACTGCTCACAAACAATCACACACACACAGACACACTTCGTCAAAGGGTGGTTTGGCACTAACAACAAGCACTCCAATCACCCTCCTACCATTTGTGCTATCGTTTCTTGCTTTACTTGTTGTTCATGCAATGCAAATAAGCGCGCAGCGTCATGCCGCGACCGGTGTGTAGCAGCAGCGTTTGCACAGCGTGTGTTTACATAAGTAAGCTACAGCCACAGATTTAATCACTGCGGAAAAACACACAAGCAATCACATACTATGTAGTAGACAAGCGAGCGAAGGTAAGAAGTGGATATTTATAATCACAAGAAGTTGGTAGGAGTACACATAAATAATGCAAAACGTTTGTGGGCGTTTGTGTGTACGTGTTTGGGTTAGTCGGTCATTGAACGCACTTCGTCGGATATTCACAAGCTTTGCACTTCCTCGATGGGTATACACTACACATACTACATACATTTGTTTATTATTATTTTAAACTACACTGCCAATATTTATGCATATTTCCATGTATGTACATACAGGAATACCTACACAAACCTACTCAAGTGAAATTTCCTGTTTAGACGAGTAGCTGTGTAGCGTATTACTTATCACCTTAAGGAGTGAAACTTATTAGAGAAAGAGTCGATTAAAAGTTTAATTTGCAGCTGACGAGAATGTGGGAGGCGAAGAGATAAATTATAAAGGCGTTAGTTGGGGTTGTGGCGTTGGTGGTTGAGTGGCGCTTTTACAACTATGGATGAAGCACATTTATTTAATAAACTCTTAACATATATTTTTTTTTTATATAAATCTTTGAAATTTAGGTTACAACATTTACTATTCACATCTAATAATAGCCACGAAAAATAATTTAAAGCATATTTTAATGCTGCTTGCAAACCCACTACCAAAAGGCGCTTCATTTTTCAACTTCTATTAAACACCTAAAAGTATGCTTTACATAGCAGACACCAATGTGTATGCTTCGCAAAATTTTCCGCAATCTTTAAAAAACTTGTATAGCAATATATAAATTTTGAGCGCTCTAAGATTTTGTCCGATTATTAAGATGCTTATGCTAATTATAAAAGTAATAAGTAATATATTTAAAATGATACAACCTTGGCTTATGATTATAATGCCGCATATTTGTAGATTTATTTTTTTTGCATAAAATCCAAAAGAGACATTGATAAATAAGATATTTTTTATTTAAATATTTCGTTATTAAAAAGCACACAGCGCAAAAGAAGTGTACTAAAAACACTTTTTTTTTAAATTTTTATATAGAACTTGTAAGCGTTGTAGCCAGTTTTCGTGTCATACTTGTAGGCGCAATAATATTGACAACAGTCAAGCGAGCCGTATTGCCAGCATAGCAAAGATTTCTTAATCAACTCTTTATAAATTACTTCTCGCTGTTGCCTTTGTAATAAACATATGCATTTAGAAACATTTTTTTTTAAAGGGAGATGTAAAAATGCTATTAATTTGTAATTTTATTTCGAGAGTGCATATATTGCTATATAAGATATCCAAGTTTTGGAAATTTGTTTGCATAGCTCAGTTAGAAAGTTCCGTATCAGGTGAAAACACAGCACTACCAGTATTAAGCTTGCAGTTTTTTTTTTAAGATTTTTTTGTAAACAATTTCCATGCAACTTTCATCAAATTTTCATGCCAATTTACTGGCGCTTGCCACAAGTTTTACGCCCACAACTAGGTTGCAATTTTCCAAATAACGAAAAGTTCGCTGTGTCTGCTTTCACTTAAATTAGGTTAATTTATTTTAAGTTCAGCGCTCACAGTTGTTGTTGTTAACGGCAGGAGATGAAAGTGGTGGAAAGTTTGTGCCAAGCGCCCTGAGTGTCAAAATGGTGTCAGTATAATTTTTTAGCAGAGCATCTAATGCCACTTCACAAAAGCGGGCACACACACATACACATCCACGCGCACAAGCATGCACTTGGTTCCTCTCTAAATTTTCTAACAAGCCTTTCTATACAACAAACACGACGCTTTCGACGCACACTTGCCACTTGAGGCGCAGCTATGCAGCAACTTTGTGTGCAATTATAATGAGAGCGCACGAAAGTAGGCAACACAAAATGCACCATTCGTGTGCATTTGAAAAGTAGGCAATGTATATTTTTTTGATATATTTTTCTTCATCTCATTCAAGCGCGCGCTCACTATCTCTGGCTTTCATTCGTTTTCAGGCTGACAGCCGCTAGCCAGCTACATAATTTGCCGGCGTCGCCATTTTTCAACCTGTTTTGCATTTGTGTTGCTGCTGCCTTCCTACTTATTATTATCATCATGCTATTCTTGACATTTTCTTCACTACTACCCTTGCCTTAAAGCCTGAGGCTTTGCGCTTGAGAGTATGCAACTGCTTAGAGTACGCGCGCGCGCCCTTAAATATATGTGTTGAAATTCACACGCTTAGCTATGCAAGTGGTTGTCGCGCCCACACTGTTGCCTCTTTTGACTCATCGCGCGCACTTCACACCTTCATTCACGCAAGGAAATGGAAATTGTGCTGCCTGCTGCGGTGGCATTTGTGCGCCTGAAAAGCAGCTAGACAATTTGAGTTGGCATGCCATAATTTATGTGGGCGGAAAGAGTATGTGAGAAGTATGCGCAGGTTGAGTTTTCCTCTTCCTTGCCGAAGAGGTTGTAGCGGTTCGTTTGGAAGCATACTTGTAGGTTAAAGTTGAGGCGGAGGTTGAGTCAAGAGCGGAGGCTGAAACTGGAAACTGAGACATGAACAGCCCCAACTAATCTCAACCCGTCACACCCGGCTTCAATCGACCGCCGCCCGCCAGTTTTTGCGCTGCAAAATGTCAAGCGTACTTAACCTTCTTTACCAGTGAAGAGGGTAAAGTGTATGTAAAGTCCACTGTTGGTGTTAACTGCGAATATACGAGTTTGTATGAGCTGGTGCTCTGCAAATCTGCTTGACATTTTTTGCTCCAAACGAAAAGGAAACAGTTGGCAGCGTGCAATGCTACAGTAGCAGCTTAACACAAACTAAGGCAAATTTTTCAACGCTCAAAGGCACAGTCATCATTGTGGCAGTCATTTATTTTTCCTTTTTTTATTTTTTACTGTTGTTATAGGCACTAAGCTTTTGTGGTTACTTTAAATGAACAATGGTTGAAGACAGTCAAATAAAAGTGGTAAGGAGAAGGAAGAGTTTTGCTTCCGTTAATTCTCGTCTACACCCCATTTCTTTTCTTTTTTTTTTCTCTACTTATATAATCATTACGACTTCAGATTTCAGATTTATTATTATCATAAGTCTTTAACCACGTTTATTCACTTCGAACGCCAAAGAATTTATTAACAGTCAACGGTCCAATTTGGGTAGTCTACTTTTAGGCGTTCAAAGGGGTTAGTTAACATTCTTGTTGCCATCTAAGTTCTCTTCGTTATTCTCCACTACATCCGACATTGCTTGTACATTGCCTATTAATAAGCCATAGGCCAAGTGCAAGCACACTATCTTTACATCACTTATTCTAAGCGCGCTATGTTCATTATATTCGCGATATATTTTTCTATATTAAATTTCATGTGTGTGTGTGTACGTATGGGCCGGGGTGACTGAAATGGAGCACAATTGCTTTCAACTTTGGATAGAAAAAATGCGAGAAAATCAGTAAGTACCACTTGGCATTGTTCAGTTGGTGCCAGCGCAAGTTGAGTGGTTCGGTTAATATTGTTGTTGCCTTTTTGTCTCTCTATTTCTTTTTCCTTAACTGCAGCCACTATTCTCTACGCCTTCAATTTTTCACAAGCTTCACAACAATGCAGCCTTCCGCGCTTATGCTCCGTCAAGCATTTATGCGCACAGCTCTTCGAGTTGAATCCATTCACCACAAATAAGTAGTTCAGCTGCACTTGAAAGTGTTCGATGGCTGTAAATATTTTCTGCTCTATTCTTTTGTAGTTCTTCTTCAGAACTCATTGTTTTTTTCTCTCTCAACTAAATTGTTAAACTATACATTGACTTATTTTATTTTCAATTTTTCAATTTTGTACCCTTTGACTGACTTTTACTGGCCCAACACAAAAGGCGGTTGAAGTAGTCGTAAATCGATGATTTTTAAACACTTTGTGCATATACATACATATATACACTGACATGTATTTATGTACATATGTATGTATATATGTAAGCATTGAAAACGCCATTCGAACCGTCTTAGCCGAGGTCAAGTGCACTAGCGGCTGTCTGATAAAATGTTAAGCGTTCGCTATGAAGTACAAAGGTAGCGGGTGTTCAGTATGCTAGTAAGTATGGAGGCATTTCAGAAAAAACCATATGTTTGTATTGTAAATAAGAAATAAAAAATTATAAGACATTTTACAAATTTTATTTTTAAATTCTTAAACTTAAATTTTTAATTTTACTTCAAAAGAAGTTTCCTTTTACATTTTCATATAGATAAATAGGTATATTTTCACTTAGATGTTGATTGAATAACTTATTGTTGTTTTAAGGCTAGACAGCCTAAAGATATGCAAAGATTTTCAAGAAATATATGTAGGTCGTACGATTTTTCTTTTTAACTTTGTCTGTATGTTTAACAAAGAATTCCTATTTCTATTTATGGAGAGCATGGTCCTAAAAAATATTGACCAATTTTGCTCCAATTCTACTTTGAAATTAGTACAAATAGCGCCTGCAGATAGGCAACAATTTAACACCTTCTTATTTTTATTAAACATTTTCATACATGTATCCAAAAAAAAAAAAACGACTGGCTTCGACTTTACTTGCACAAGTTCAAAGTGTATCTAGTCTAAGTGCCCTTAATCAAAGTCCAAGCAAAGCTCCAAAACCACAAACAAAAAACTCCAACTGATTGTGTAGAATTTAAAACAAAAAAGGAACGGCATTAATGAAATAGTGAAGTACTTGTACCAAACAAAAAAAAAAAAAACAAAGAAGCAAATAAAAGAGCGATCAAAAAGTTTTATCTGAAAATGCCTAAAAGAGGGGCAGCACAAAGTAAATTGTAGAAGCGAAGAAAATCTCAGTGCACAGAGAATGACAAGCGAATTGAATGAAGTAAAAGAAGTTTTAATAAAAAACGGAAATAAAAATAAATGCCAGCGAAACATTTTGGTTGTAATTGGATTTCTTATTTGACGCTGCTGAAAAAAAGATATGTAACTTTTTTTTTTTAGTTGGCTATTGTGGATGATGAAGTGAAGTGTAGCTGTTACTGCTGCTGTGCTGCATTTATTTTTTTTTATTTCTTTTTATTGGTACACGAGCAACATTGTGGCCGTAATTTGCAACAATGGTAAGAGTTTTTCCCTTGTTCGAGATTTTTTTTTATTCCATTAATTTAATTCTTCTCAATTTCCATGTTGTGACTTACAAACTTGCGAATGGCGCTTCAGGGTAGTTCGAAAATGGTGGTGGCTCATTAGGCGCCAAATCATATACATACATACATACATATAAAAACTTGTTTTACGGCTGAACAAAATTATACATGGCACAAAAGTCGACTTTCCTCGTGCATGAGTTTAAGCGCAGTCTCAATTTTTCCACACTCTAGAGACTCTCTTTATATCTCGCCCTAAACATTGCTGTTGCTGTAAAATTTGGGGGGAAGCAGGAGTATCAAGCCAGCTGCAAAGATTGGAAGACTCCTAAAAAAATAATTCTACATGGAAGCCAATAAATGAATTTCGATTTTGTATCCGAAATTATAGAGCATTAAATTTGGTTTATTTAGGATGTGATATGATGATGAGGTCATCTTTGTGAAGTGGTTTCGAAGCATTTTATGCAATTAAATTCAAAGATTTAAATTATGTTAGAGGTTTTAAAAAAATTCAGAAACCCCACGATCGGATTAATACAAGCTTCGGAGTTTGAGGTTGAAGAATTGCATTTCTTTTCATTCCGGTGTGAATTTTTTACTTTTTTACTTATTTTTACCTCATTGACTAATTCTGCTTTACGATCCTATAGAGAGTCGTAAAAGTTGTAGGCAAGTTGTAGTAGTAAAGAAGTTTTTCAAGTGCGTAGCTGAAGCCAACTTAAAGTTTTTTGCATTGAAGCCTAGAGAAAGAAAAAAACGTGGAAACTCAAAATACTTTATTTGCTCGGCTTGCTGCATACTAGTACGTGCAAGGCCAGGCGACACAGATGCTTGTTACTAAATTCAGCGCAACTAACTGCGGTGCCATTTTCAAGCGCATCCCGCGCATTGCGAAGCAAACTTTCCATTTTCTCAGTTTTTATTACCGCAACGGTCCCTTAGCGATCTAGTACGCCTGTTTGGCCTCAGTTTTTTCCTCTACCCTCACACGCTTTTCTCAACCTCACTGCTACCTTTTGTTATTACTTGTAATGTTTGTTTATTTAAGCTACTCAAAAGTATTTCTTTTTCGAGAGTAAAAGTTATTTGCATAAGTGCAACCTCAGTCACACGCACACACGCACAGCGCTGCCTATTTTCATGCATTCAACTGATGTACGAATGTGTTGCTGCCTTCAAGTAGTTTGCTACTTTTTTTTTAATTCAGCTGCGCCACGACGCATTTCTTTATATTTGCGCAGGCAAATAACAGCACTCGAGCGAAAAAGAAATGTGGAAGTATAAAAAGTAGTTTCTTATTACAACTCCTTGGGGAGAGCAGAACCGCGGCAACTTACACATAAATATACATATGAATTTCTTAATATGTATGTGTACATTTCTTACATTTTGAAAGCAAAAGTTTTTTATTTGTTGGCAATGTAAGTTTTTCTGTTTTCTGCTCCCCAATCGCTGCAAGTTCCATAAACATTTGGGGTTGCAAAGGAGGACTCTACATATTTGTCTGCTAATTATGTGCCCAAATTAAAGAAGTTTTCTTTCAACTGGCAAAATATTTGAGGTACATAGAGGTGAAGGCAGTCGAAGTTGAAATGAGAAGAAAGATGAAAAAGAAGAAAAAAAACTAGTAAAAATTGGGTCAATCAATGAATAGCCATTTTAGAAATTTCAGAAAATAAAAAAAATATAAACAGGAAGTACAAAACTAAATTTTAAGTAAAAGCAAGAAAGTAATAAAAAACATATAAAGCATGTAATATAATTTATAATTCCACTGACTTTGTATACACAAAAAATTCATGTAAAGTTTCGAACGATACCAAAAAAAAAAGGACGAAGGCCAATTCAATATAAAAAAGAACAAAAAAGGACGCAAAAGAAAAAAAAGGATGTAACGCTTTCTGCATGCTCCCGAAAGTAACTTTCCAGTTGGCAACCTTGTGCTCATTATTTAATATCGGCCTAAGGCAACATACATACCATGTAAGCTCTGAATTGCTCATACACCCGCATATTAACTGCGTGCTGCTGTTGTAGTTTAATTAAAAAGTTTTATTTTATAGACTGTTGTAGGCTGTGAAAGCAATTCAAACAAAAAAAATAAATTCCACATACTTAAGTCGCCACATCTCCCTAACCCGCCCACTAAATCCACATACACGCCTTTTTCCAGTGCAGACAAATATTGCAACACAAACTTGACAAGGTCGTTAGGTTAATGCTAGTACAGTGAGCTGTAAAATTAATCACTCGAAAAACAATATGCGAAACAATTCAAGGAAACAACGAAACATCGATTTAACAACCAAAGTGCATACATAACAAACATAAGTTTTCCGCTTCAAGCGCTTCAACGTACGAACAATCCCGCAAAATGAGTACATCACATATGCATTTTAATAGCGCCATCAAGCGCCAAGTAGTTACGCAAGTGTTACAAGGTTGCATTTTGCTTGGCGATGGCATAATTTTGCGTCGACGTTATTGTTGTGGCGTTGAAAGTACTCAATTAGCGCAAAAACGGGGAATTTCACTTGGCGAAATATAAAACTGCGCATAACAATTAAAATATATCGTTAGCTCAATATGTGGGAAAGCAGAGAATGAGTGGAAAGGGAAGCAGCAAAAACGTCTCTAAGCTGGGCAAAAGAATGTGTTAAGTTGTTGTTGTTGTACTTACAAGTATTACAAGCGAGCAAAGCAATCACTGACCACATTGACCTGCGGCATAGTTGGCAATGCAGAAGGCCAATTGGCGCGAATGTGGAGCAAAGCGTTGTTGCCACTTTTCACATCCATAGGGAGTCAAGGGTTGTGCGGATGTCTTCTTATTTACACTCTTTGACTTCTAGGCGATGTGTAGGCGATGTGTAACTAAGAAGCGCTAAGGGCTAAGCTTTGCAAGTAAAGAAATGGGAATGTGTAAGCGCATTGCTAGCCAACTGGAAAAGTCTATAGCTTAGTTGTTGGGCGCATTGTGCGGACAACAGAAAGTGGTTAGATTTGTAAGCCGTTAGAAGGTACAGTGCTACAGCTCTTGGGAGGGGAATTTTGAAACAATAAATGAGGGCTTTATTTGAAATTAACGAGTATTATTATTATTATTATTATTATTAAAGGAGTACTAGTATGAACACCTTCGGTTGTTAACGAGTTTTTCTAATCAAAATCTGTACCAAAGCAATATCAAAGATTTGATCGATATCGATAATATCGATACCAGTAACGACGGATTTCAATAATAGTGAAATAGTGATAACTATTGTCAGTAAGAATACACCAAACTAAAAATGAGCAATCGACGTCGATAACAAATACGATATTAAAACTAAAAATGAGCAATTGATATCGATAATAAATACGATACTAATACGGATGGAAGTCAATAACTATGAAGTTAGTGTTGTAAGTAATGTGAATGTTCGATATTGATAAAAATGATGATACTTTTACTATAAATAACAATATAATAAAACGATATTCATATCGATAAAAATACTACCAATAATACATATAATAACAACAATATCTATATAAAAGACAACAAAGGTGTCGGATAAATAACCATGACTCTTCTCTACTTTCAAATAAACCTCTTTCTTTTGAAGATTTCTTTAAAACATTTGCCAAATCGAAACTTATGGAAACTTGATTTTTTAAACTAAAATATATTTGTATGTAGATAGAAGTCGTTTTATAAAATAAATATACATCTTTTTACCGAATACAGAAATAGCTTTAATGACAAATTTGTGTCGGTATTTAAATTTAGCATGATTTAAGAAATTCTTTCAAAACGAAGTGATGAAAATATTAATGTAACGTTATTTTTTATTTTATATTTCATTTAAAAGTTTTGAATGGTTTATTTTCAATTTCCGTTTTTACCTTCAACACAAGTTTATTCTTATTAGCTAACACTTTCACTTTCATTTTGAACGCGCTCTTTTACCTTTATTTAATATCAAGAAAAACCTTGAGAATCGATATATTTTGCTTATAAGTATATATTGAACTAGCGTTTACCAACACTGCTACCTCCTTGTGAATTCCATCATTCACTACTTTCGTGAAGCTTAGAAAAACATTGGCAGTGTTGAAAGTTTTGCACGCCTCTCAAGATTGCGAGCATCCTTTCTTCACGCTACTTTGCGCCACTTCTGTGCCATAACTTTGCGCGTTCGTACACAAACTTGCTACCTCATTTCGTCGAAAGTTAATGCTTAATAATAATTTTTTTTGGACGCTTTACTTGCCTTCGACTAACATTTACAGCTGCTGCTGACTTTAAGCACAAAAGCTTTCCACTTTATTTTTCTTAAATTAATGTCAGCCAACATATTGCCACACTCACTACACTTTCTTTTCACAATACTTTGCCAACACTGTGGGAGTATGCGCCTGCTTTGCAACTTTATCGCCTCATCTAGCCGCAATGTTAATATAAATTTTCTCTATTGAAATTATTTTATTTTCTTTTTATTTCAATGCATAATATAATTTTCAGTTTTGCACAAAATGTAAACTAAAGTTGTTGGTTGTTTTTTGAAGAAGAAAAAATCACATTTTGCAGGAAATTGAATTCTTTTCTGTGTCGATCCCCAAAGGGCCAACCGCCTTTTCATCCCACACCGCCCCAACCACATCCATACATACATACTCGTACATATTTACCCAAAAACCGGCTACTGGAAAAATCGTTGAACGCGTTCCGCAGCTGATGCAGGGCAGGCTTGTTGTTGTTGTGGGTGTGTGGAGAGGGTGCGGGTAAGAGCAAACTGTGACTGAGCGTTCGCATGAAATAGCCAAAATAGTAGTGGCGAGTTATTTTTTTTTTTGGGTTTTTGGGTTAGTTCAATTAATTCTATTTCTATTTTCAGTTTCCCAACTTTTTAAGGCAAATATTGATTTGCTGCTGGTTGTGCAAGCGGCGAGCGAATGCCCGAGAGACTGGCGGTGCACAGCTGTTGTGGCCGAAAGCGCAAATAGTTGAACGCCTTTTATTTGGCAGCTTGTGGAGCGGAAAAAATCGCAAGCGCTAGCAGTAAGTAAAAGAATCAAAATTAGTATAGATGTTGAGGGAATATAGAAAAACACGAAGTATATAGAAAGAGCGAAATAAAATTTAAAAAAAAAATTGCTTGTATACTTGTTAGAAATTGTTCAGTAGAATTGTGAAAATGGAATTATGAAAGTGTGTGTGAACTTTTCAATATGATTTCATTTGTCATGTGCTCGCTTCACGCGAACAGAATCACATAAATGTGTTAAATGGCGAACGCAACGATTTCTTATCGATTAAATATCGTTTGTGATAATCGGCTCGATTGATGTCGATAGCAGATAAGAGATTTCAAGCGAAGCATAAGTGATCGATTGTGGATCGCAACGCAATTACAAGTCGGATAAATGATGATGCTGTCATTTAAATAATCTTCTTTACAGCAGCCACAAATAAAATGAAAAGTTAAAGTGATGAAGATAAATTAGTTGAAAAAAAAAACGCTGGAGGAAACCGAAATTTGGTGTATCGCCCGCTTTTTACTACTTAAAATAATGCGAAGAATTAAATATAAAACTTTCGTGCCAGCATCAATCGAATTTATATTTGAAACTACTCGTAGCACGCAACAAACAATATTACCAGATTTACGAACGCATTACATTTAATAAACTTGACAGCCCAAATGGGCAGCACATTTTAAACACTCGCTCGCTGCTGCGCTAAGGGAGCTTGCGGTTTATTATTGTGTTCCACATAAATATAATTTTAAATTGGCAATATATTTAAGAAATAATTGCGGCATATTATCAAATATGGAGCATCTATGTACATATATTGGAGAGTTCAATGGGTTTTCCAATTAATATTTATTCGCTTGTGCACATGCAATGACAATACTGACAACAAAATCAACACATTAAATGTGTTATAAGCCAGCGTAATTGGATTTCGATAAACAGTTACACGCATAAATATTATATGCGTGTATGTATATATATATATATATATATACATATATGTGTGTCGCGATTATATAAATTATTCAAATGTACATATGTACGTACGATGTACTCGTATGTGTATGTTGTTAGTGTAACATATATTATGTACTAATAAATTTAATGAAAAGACCACTACTACGAGCTGTGTCAAAACGATATTACGACATAACAAATGTTAAATTATATGAGTGAATATTAATTGCAAATAAACAGTAAGTATGTAGTTAATATAAAAGCAGAGCAGTCGAGCGAACCAAACTCAATTAACACAAGTTGGGCGGGTGGAAATGCTAAAAGAACGAACGAGGAGTTATACTCAATCAAACTATGAGGATATAAAAACTATGCAAATATATTTATTAATTGTCGGCTATGCTGCGTTAATGAGCATTACTTTGTTTTACTCAGTTGTGAAAGGAAAGGAGACAAAGTGCAGTCAAGCCACAGCTTGCGGCCACAACCACTTTTAGTGCACTTACAAACTAAGTAAAAGTGGCGTACACAGCTGGCACAACCGCACAGCATAGCAGTGCAAAGCAGCGGACGCCAGTCAAGCTTATCCCATTTGCAAATCACAAAATGGAATTCATTTGCATTTTTAAGTGGCCCTGCTGAAGTGAAGAGCGCTACTGCGGATTCGAGGGACTGGCTACTTAACCGCTAATCGCATACAAACTTAAGCAATTAATTAAGGACAATTAAAGGAAATCGCATTTGTAAAATATAAAAGAAAATAACAACAGCGCAAAAAAGAAAAAAACAATATCAAGGAAGTAGCGAAGGAAATAAAGCAGAAATCAAAACAAAATAAAATTAAAAGAAAAATATCGAACGAGTCAAGCAGGCAAGAATGCAGCTGATAAAGGTAAGTAAGCACATAAATGAAATGCCAGTGAAGGAGGCAAAGGAGCGAGCGCAGGCGCAGGCGCAGAAACAAACAACAAGGCACAGCAAGACGCCCACACACACACACATACACATGCAAGGAGTGAAGTGGTGTGCATGCCTTATGCCAGGGAAATGAAGTGCATAGTGAAGGTAAGACAAATTAAAAATTTTAGCTTAATAAAGAGCCACTCGAGTGGCATAAGTGGGTAAGTTAAGATTACAAGTAGTAGATGAATGGCTGAACGGATTGAATGCGAATCGCAAAAAAATAATACGTATATACTACATATATGATGCACGTACGAGTACTCATGTTGGCAGGCGCTTGCAGAAGTAGTAGTTTGCAAGGTAAACATTTCAGTGGACAACACTCGGTGAGAGGGAGCGCAGTTGCCGGCGTGGCAAGAGTGGTAAGCGCAAATGAAAAAATGAAGTAGATGAAAGTCACTTTCATATGCCAAGCATGCATGCGAAAAGGAAATATAGAAATTGTAGTTGTGGTATAGTAAGTGTTTGTTGGTGTACACAAGGAAAGCATATAAACGACAAGTATTTAGGCGATTTACTGGCGGCAAGGCAATAAAAAATCAGAAAACTGCGCACACTGGTCAGTTCATAGTAGTACTACAACGTTGCACTAAAACATTGCCGGCACGTCTCGCTGGACTGCATTCGCAAAGCAATTGCACCACGTTGAAGTGATTTGTGTAGCACACTGATGTACACATAAACTGCAAACTAATTCATGGCATGCGCTATTTTATTTTCTTTTGTGAAGCGATGAAAAAGTTTGTAGGTGTTGCACTCTAAGTAAAAGAAGTGCGAAGAATACGTGGGCCGTAAGTGAACGAGTGGACTGAGTTGTGCAGAGTAAAGAGTCGTAGTAGATAGAGTAGCATTTGGGCACAACAGCTGATGTGTTTTGTGCGCAAAAAGAGTTCAATTGCTCTTAACACTTTAGTGTCAGATAGTTCACTCTTCAATAGCTTTCTTTTACCATTTAATCAAACTTCATGAACTAAGTTGACTGGAAAACCTGCTCTATCCGATTTATAAGGATGGGAATGTCTTATAAATGAACCAAACGCAATTGATTTGTAACATCTACATGTGAAAACGCAGCTCAGCCGTGTCATTCGCAGAAAGCTGGTTACTGAACTCATCTTTTCAGATCGCCTTCACAGATTTGGTGTTTTCAGTCCACTCCAATCTTGCGGCTATCAAGTGCATTCCGACCGAGTAGATCTAATTCAAAAACAATTTCTGCTTTTTGCTTTAAGAAATTTTCGTTGGGATTCTCAGTGTAACCTGCCACCATATATAAAACGTTTAAAACTCATTAATCTTCCGACACTTGCTAGTCGCAGAGAAATGCTAGGCATTGTATTCTTAGTCAAGTTACTGACAGGCTTGATCTCTAGCACATCTCTTCCAACGTTCCCTCCAGAATTTCAAGACATTTCCGGCCTCTCTTTCTGAAGCCATGTAAAAGTAATTTTGAGTTAAATGAGCCACTCCGTAGTTTGTGTCAGGATTTTAACACTCACTCCGGTTCTTCTGATATTTCAAAAAAACTTTTTTACATAAAGAAAACTATACTCAGTCCTCTCAATTATTATTACATACATACATACATATACATATATTACTATTCGATCATTTGATGAGCATTTGTTCTGTAGCTGAACAGTTTTAGATCTCGACACTTAACAAACCTCTGCCTTTCATGACTCGGCGCAACATATTTATATGAAAAAAACAAAAATTTTTTTTTTCTATATATCCGTGCGTCATGCGGATGCGCCCCTCGCGTCGATCAGGTGGGTATGGAGGGATAAAACCGTTGGGATTATTATTATTATAAGTGTCATCATTGTAATCTCAAATTATGAAGAAGTGACACAGCGATATAGTCAAGCAAGGTAAGATAATCTAATAGGTCCAGGGCTGCGGAAGTTACTGGAAGAGACAAGAACAATGTGGGTTATGTAGACTAGCGCGAAATACAAATTTAGTGCGCCTCAAATCTCAAACTAACAGAGAAGAAGTAGAAGTGCAGAGACTTCTTCTTTTTAATTTCCATTTTTATCAAGAACTTAACTACGTCCTTGTCACGAGTGCTTGCTTCTATTTGAATAAAGTATTGAATTGACTTGTACTCGTCTACGTTTGCGACGAGTGTGAGTGAATGTTTTCGAAAAAATATTGCTGGCGATTTCAACTTTTATGGAGTCATTAAATTTCTCAACCTTATCTTCGCATAATGATGATTGCGCAAACGTAATAAAACGATGCCTCACTACGCTGGCTGGCTATCAAATGTTAGTATTTAGGAGCACTTGAACTTCGTCTAAGCGATTGTACGATATTTTATTTAACAATTCACTTGAGTTATATGCCTTGATTGCCAATAAACATAAATCATGTCAAAAACGCTACTTCCTACAAAGCGTAATACACCTACACGCCGCAAATAAAAGGAGCGAAATGCAGTGCATGTGTGCGCTATGAATACTACTTTTGTTGCATTAAGTGCAGGCATAAATTGCATGCTCCTACCATTATGCATATCTTGTGGCATGCGCAGATACTTATCGCATTGAAAGCGATTATTTTATTAGTACATTTAACGTAGAATTTTCCACAAGCGAGCGGAGAGCGTGCAGCTAGCAAGCAGCTAGCAAGCTAATAGCTAAATGGCTGTCTAGCTGGACGAAAAGAAATCAAAAAAGGAGTTTAAAAACTATGCTCTTATCGCAACTCCCACATCAAGGCTAGCTGCAGAGGGTTTGCGCACATACATATATTTCGGCATTTATCGTTGAAACGCTTACGGGCGCACATAAATACTTATGCACACACACACACACACACACACACATACACATATTCGTAAACTTTTATAAGGATAAGGAAAACGAGTTGAATCTGTTCAACTTCATTTAATCCATTGAAATGCGACAGCAGACGCGCTCGTAAATAAGATGCTAGCAGCAAAGTTTTTGTCTCGAATAAGCAGCAACACTGAGCGGGGGAGGGAGTGTATGAAGGAAATGTTTCATAATCAGCAGTAAAAGAAGCAGCAGAGCTGGAGTAAGATACGCAAGTTAACGTCTGCTTGGCTTGCTTTATCATAAATGGCATATGCGTTGCTGTCACCGCTGCTTGCTTATTGTATGTTAAATTATTTAGCTTGAGCGTTCATCACAAACGCACACACGCAGCGCTTATTTACAAGGCAATTGCAGACAATCAGCAAGGCGGAATCATTGGCAGCAGCCACATACACTGACAGTGACAGTAGCAATGCATACAACTGCCAAATACATATAAATCAGCAGGCACAACAATTGTAACTATGTCTATAACAAAGCGCAAAATTGGCGACGTGTACGTGTATTCATTAAAATGCGAAAACCCAGAAATTATACGAAATCAGAAAATTTGCATGTTAAACGAGAGCAAAGCAAAGGAGCAGCGCAGCACAGCACAATTTAGTCGCGGCAAAGTATGGAAGGCAGCCAGCACTTGAAATGATAGTTGTTTGTTGCAAGGTATGTAGGTGGAGCCAAGAATGCGACAGTTAAGGGAAGTCAGGCGGGCAAGCGGCACTCTCTCAGACACAAACAGACAATCGATGGCAGTCGGCAAGTCAGCGGTGGGCGCGCGCATGTGCACCGCAATCAGCGCCGACAGTAACAATAAATTAAAATGAAACAACGAAAAGTGCATTACTTTGGCTGCCAGATAAGAGCACGCACACACACACACACAACTGCAACGCCACGCACACGCTTGCCACATGCACAAAACATGCAATTGTGGCACAACCCGCACGCGCAAATGAAGCAACGCCAAAAGCTACAGTCGGTTGAAGGTACTCGTAGTAGTTGCAGTTGGAATTAGAGCTGAAGCTAAGCCTTCGCTGGCTATATCAAGGTGAAGGTTGGAGGGCAAGCGACAGGAAATTGCCAAAGTAGTTGGCCCCCACGCGTGGCAGAGACACTCGCCAAGCAGTTAGTTGGCTGCCTGCTTTTGGTGCCGTGCGCCGCATTGAGTGACTTGCGCGGCGGTGCGCGGGTAAGGAGCTTACCTGATTGCAAGTGTCTCAACTGCTGCTTGAAGAAAGTTTTTGTGGTCGAATCGTGTGTGATGTGGTGCATTCTTCGCTGCTTCTTTTGTTGTTTGCTAGCTGGCGTTTTTTTGTTTGTGTGGCTGCAGCTACGTGCCACCGCCGACACTGCCGCAAGTAGCAACCGCCAACGCACGTGCTCTTTGTTGCGGTCTGACTGTCGGCCTGCCATCGCTTACCCTTTCGGCTGGCTGCCGGTGTGCACTGTCTGTCGGTAACGCCGTTGTTGTGGCATTCGCAGTTAAAGCTGAGGAGCTCACCTTGTCGGCTTGCGGCGACATCGGCAGCAATAACAGCAATTTCATATATTCGTTGAATAAGCGAGTTCAGACACGCGCATGTGTGCCTGTGTTGGTCGTAATAAACAATCAACGAAAATATAAAAGAATTTTAAATATTATGCGATCAATGTGGCGCATCAGCAAAGGAGTTCGGGCAGTTGGCGCGGCTGAGTAGCCATGACTTTGGTAGGTGCGCAATCACATAAAAATTAAATAAAACATAAAAATAAAGCGCACACTCACATCCAATTGCATGTGTAGAATTGTATGCACAAAAGTCCATATAAGCAAAAATAATAAATATTAAAGTATTAAGTTCACTAGCCGCCAGCTCAGCGCCGCCGTACGCCTCACTTGCTCTCTGCACTACTCTTCACCTCGTTTGTTTATTATTGCTGAATTAAATTGGACACACATACACACACAGACACTTTATGTAGTTACACGCATGTTGCATGCAACAATTTTATTTATTGTTGTGCTTCTCAACTATAGTTTTTTGTTTGCATTTTCTTTGCCTTCACCATAAAAGCTGCCGCAGCTCATTATATTCTTTATCTGCTTGCATACATCCGTTGCAAAAATAAACAATGCATGTAAATGAAGCTGCTGCATTAGTGCTACATACATCGAACGTACAACAACATATACTTTTGGTATTGCTGCTGCTGCAGGCATGACTGATGTCGTCGCTTATATGTTGCACACACAAACATACTATGTGGCAGGTAGGGCGCGGCTAGGCGCTTAATTTGGTCGCTGCGTGGGTGGACACGTAAATTGGCTGGCTGTCCAAGCAATGAGCTGGCTGTTATTCGAAATTTTTCCTTTTTACATTTTTTTTTTTGTTTTTGAGTGTTGCAATTTGCTGCCGAAGGCTCTGTGTGGCATCAGCCAAGGAGTTATTTATATATGTGTTGCAATTACCTGACAAATGGAATTGGTTTTCAGAAATTGTTCGACATTACTCACCTGAAAAGAGAGAGATAATAAATATGTGTTGGTTAATATTTGTTGGGAAACATGCTAAGATATATATTTTCTTACTGACTCTTCATTAAAAATTAATTGTGAAATAAAAGTTAAAATTATTTTTTTAAATCCCAAAAAAATTGTCTTTCGGTAGTTACAAATGGTTAGAGATTACCGCAACTCAGTTTGTATCTGTTTCTTTAACAAACTTTATATGTACGAATGTACTCGTATGTGATGTCCATATTGCCAATATAAACACATTGCCGTAATTAATTTTGACGTTTATAAAAAAATATTGCTTTTTACTGTTTATTTATTTTTGCTGTTGCAGCATTTTCTGTAAGCATTTAATTTCACGCTGATTGCATTTAAACTTTCAATGAAACAAGTATATATACATATATGTACGTACATACATAATCAAATATACAGACAATACTCAAGGCAAAAACATGGAAATTATTGGAGAAGCAAAGAAGATATGATTTTGGCAATTAAAGAGAGAGAACTAAAAAGAATTGTTTTTTTTGTTATTGTTTGGCCATATATGTAACTATTTTAGTTAATTATTTTTGAGCTTAAGGCCGATCGGTTATTGTGAAAAATTATCAGAAAAAAACAACAATATTAAAAGCTAAGTTATAGTAATACTTCGGATATCACCACATTTCCTCATCAGACTTCTTTCTTCTTCTTAGCTTCTGCGTGAGTCGAACCCACAACACCATGCGCAATACTTAAGCCGGCATCTGTAGTAGTAAGCCGGCATTGTAGTTGCACGAGATCAGCGAGTAGCCATGTTAGAGTCAGATTCGTATTTTCCAATAATCTTAATAATTTGTTAAGCCATTACACAAAAACAATAAATGATTTGTAAACGATCAGTAAAATAATATTTCTTAGTAAATTAATTAGGCTGGCTGCAATTTGTGTTTCTTAAGAGTTTTCTGAAATACATTTATGAAGACAAATATTCAGACCAGACACTAAGACTTAATTGTTCCCTCAATGAGGTTGTCCATAGCTGGGAAATAATTCAAATTCTAGAATAAATATGTACCAGAGATAGTTGATTACCTTCTATAAGAATGATCAGTCGTAAGAGAAAAATTTAAGAGGTTTTGTGTACAATTCTTTCATTAGCTGCCTTACCAAAATACACAAAATAGTTAGCCTGTTGTTTCTTAATAATACTGCGCATAGCGGCGGAAAATTTTTAATGAATAACTGCCTCTCCGAAAACATCAATAACTTTTGAAATTAACGCATATAAAATATATTCGTACAGAAATTCCACACAGTACAAGACAAAAGTGTGTTTTCAAAAATTTGTGTAAGCCTTTTGTTATGCTAAATTTGATGCAAACGCAATGCAACACTGATAGATATTTCATAAATGGCCGCGCTGTCAGTTATGCAAAGCTTATCATAATTTACATGCGTTATACAATGCATATTTCATTTGTATGTTTTTTTTTTGCATACGCGCTATTAAAAGTTGCATTTTACATTTTACCATTGTTAATTAGCGGGTTGGTATGAATGTATGTATATTGTATGTGCGTACAAAACATAGAAAATGCAACACTGCGCATCGCACACATCATACAACCACCAAGTGTCAGCTGTCATGTACACTGACAACACTCGCGGCAACGGCAGCCACACCACTGTGAGCTGCTGCAATTATGCGCGTGGATTATACAAACACACACACAGCATACATACATACATATTTACCCAAATCACTTTTAAATGAGGTGATAAAATTTTAATTTTGTCGCTGCTGCTACAACTCACACGAATAGTGAGCGTATCATTTCCGACTTTCATTTGAATTTGGCTGGCATTTGTCGGTAACCTGTTTTTCGTTGCATTTATGCATTGTGCTACTTTTTTGACTCATCACTGAGCGACTAATCAGCTATACAAAATATTTAAATTAGTAAAAATTGCTGTTTGTTATGACAGTGCAAGCATTATTTGTTGTTCGCGTCTACACCACCTTTATATTTTTATGTATTTACGATTTGTTGTCATCAATTTAGGCTCAAAAAAAAAATTTTAAAAATAAAAACAACAGCAAACACTCCATGTAGCACTGATTGCATAAACGATCTTTACTCACGCTTTCACTTCATCAGCTACTTCGCTTTGAATTTGGCTAGCGTGAAGCAGGTGCCGAAAAATATATGTACATATGTATATGGATTGCAGTTAGGCGTGAAAATATTTATTTTTTTTCCCTGCGCGCCACATCTGCTAGCGATGGTCGATACATGTACAATATTTAATATTAACATTTGAATTGATATGCAATTATGACCGCATAAATACGAGTATGTATGGATGTATGTATGTGATATGCAAGTACATATTTACATTGAGAAAATATTTATGTGCTGTAACTCCTAAATTACCATGCATTGTGCTGCTATTGTATAACATTAGTCATTGTAAACAAGCTTAACGCGATGCTAATGAAGAGTTTGGTGGACATATAAATTGAATACCTAATTTCAAAAATTATTTTCAAACTAATGACAAGTGAATAATGAAGTTAAATTTGATTTTTGGTTTGATATGCAAATGTTGTGTGTTGCAAGCGTGAATATATTTGATTTGCAAACTATTTTTTAATAAAACTCGGCATCGAAAACGATGAGTAAAAGCATTTCATTTATAAAGGTTCTGGTTGAGCATTTAATATAATCTAACTGGGCTGGGCATCGGGCTATGCGTGTCAAGAAGGTAATCATCTGCTATTCAAACATCTGCGCTTTAATATCAAGGCTTAGTTTCTATACCTTCTTTCTGTTGAATAATATCACAAGTGCGCCACACTCAAGTCTTCATAAACAATTTGTTCTTAATGTGATTTGAAAATTTTTTTGCTGAGTGCTGAAAATTTTTTATGCGCTCACTAGGTAGGATACGGGGCTCTGATCTTTTTGCTACACTAAACAAACCGAAAATTAAATTATTAACAAATTTGTCGTAATGTTGATTTGAGTCAAAACAAGTTTTTCTAAATTAAAATTTCAGATTTTTAAATACATATTTTTAGAATTATTGATATCATTTTGAAATATTTAATTTTCTAGTTGAAATTCGAAACTCTGTATATTGTTAAGGCTTCGTTGCCTTATACTTTTTTTATACATAACAAAATGTGAAAAGCTTAAAAAACTGTTTATATAAAGTAATTAAACCAGACATTTCTTTACCACCTTCATTGGATTTATTTTTTCTATACAAAACGAGCTATTTTGATTTTCCAATTAAAGTACTTTCCTAACTTATTAAACGCATCGGCTTTTGAGCTGAAATTCAGCAAGCAATTCATGTCAAAAGTTGGAAATTCTTTTTATTATTTGAGCAAAAATACAGAAGTATTAATAAAAGAAAATTTGAGACTTATAAGAAACTTATTGAAACAAGAAGTAGAATATATTAGTAAAGCCAAAAAGCTGAGAGCATCAAGGGCATTAGTAGGACTTGCAAATTCTGGCGTGTGGCAGACATGCTTTCACGTCATGTAAATACGACACGGAGGCAGGTATTTATATATGTTGCGTTATTTATATACTGTCTGTAAAAATGGTAACATAGAACTATCGTCTACCGCATAGTCTGAAAAATTCCACATAATAACTTTCAATGTAATGTCGGCTTTAGTCGTAACTCAAAAAGCGCACAGCCTAAAGTCAGCTGACTGCTCTGACGCAATGGCTGGCCACAAATAAATGTTTAAATATGTACATATATAGTCATACATTGCCAATACTGACATATCATACGAACACACTGACCAATAAAAATAAGTAAGCAGGAAAAAAAAACGGAGCAAACTTTTTGCAAAGAACAAACAAAAATTCAGAATCATACTTAGATACAGGCGCTGTGTAAGAATCTATTAACGAACCCAAAACTTGATACGAAAAGCGACACTATACTGGGCATGACTTGTAGAAAATCGAATTTGTTTGTAGGTGCAAGCTTACAAAAGCCCAGAAGTGGCACATCATGCAGTGACCGAAATAAAGAAAAATAAAAATTGTATATGACAGACATTTATGAGATTTATGTGCTTTGCGCTGAGATACATACTTGTCTGCTCAATACAAGAAAGCGTGCAAAATGCAAAAAAATTGTGACAAGCTGAGCTTTGGTTGTGTAGCTCTGCTCACTTTCTCACTATGCGAGCAATAAACCAAAGTGGATTTGCTTAAGTTAAATTCAACTTTACTTAATATTTCACGAATTCGTTGCTTATGGTATTTGACATGTAGAGATGAGATTTTGCTAAGCGCTCGAAGAAGTTTATCTACATACATATATACACTTTTGCCAATTTTCGCGTCTTCACACTACCACGCACGCCACTCGTTCCCGCTTGAATGTGCTATTGACAGTTAATGGTAAGCATATTGACTGTTGTTTAAGTGACAGCAGCAATATGTAGAGTATTTTCTGAACATTAATGTTATTCAATACTTAGTTGCTGTTGTTGTTGCACCAAGTATGTAAACTTTGCGCATTTGTTTTGTTCATTTCTATTCCACTTAAAGATAAATGGATTTTCCGGAAGCTGGTCAAAGCGATTGATGGTATTTTTGAATGACTTTCACGAACTTTGCAAAGTTTGCCGAAAAGATAGAGCGAGAGTGAAGACGAGTGCAATAAAGAGCGAGTGATCAAGTTTAGGAGGCAAGCTGTAAGTTTCTAAAGGTTTTAAAAAAGATTTTGCAGAAAAAACTTTTTTTTTTTGGTAAGTGGCTTGGAGGTGATGGAAACTTGTTTAGATATTTAGATTTTTTTGTTTTTGCAATCTTCGCACTTGAAAACCTCTTCGGTTTAAGCATCAAATTAAGCGCATTATCAGCAATCTTGAGTATATAATATTTGTATGCTTTCACTTGATTGATGAAATGATAAGCTGAGACAAATATTTTTTGAAAGCAAAATCCAAACTGTTGGCATTGAGCAAATATGAAAGAAGTAGCCATGGTAAATGCTACCACTGCGTTTAAATACACTTAATTTTCAAGCAAATCGAAATAATTTAAATCTATGAATGAGCATTTATACTCAACGTCGCACACTATGCTGCAATAGACAGCCGCCTGTCAGCTGCACAGTAAAGACGTACAGTCGGCCTTCGTGTAGGCGGAGGCATTTGAATGAGCCAAGCAAGCAGCTAGCTAAAGCAGTAAATCCCACTTAAAATCCTCCGAAAAGTAATGATGATTAATTACCACAGTCGCGCTCTATATTTTCGTTGTATTTGAAGTTGACGGCAGAAAGAAATAGAAACATCACTAAGTGGCAGTTCAGCTTATCTATCTGCCTATATGTACAACTACCCTCTGTGTAGTGCCTCCACCCGCACTGCTCACCTCCACACCCACACTTAGCGCACTCAACAAGGATATAGTTAGTTGGATTCTGTTATCTATTCTCGCTTTTGTGCTTATCTCTTTTACGTTTACTTCCTCGCTCCCTCCGCACATATCGCCGCGCATCGACTTCATTCACTCCGCCTTGTGTGCGACTAATGGTGACATGTCACTTTTTGGGTAACTGCCATTGACACAGCGTGCAACGCTAAATAGCAACAGCAGACAAGCAGCACAACTCATTAATTTCATTTTTTTCTCTTTTTTTTCTATTTCCATTTACGAGTATTTCGGTTTGCTTTTCATTTGCAGTCATTTTGAAAGCGTTAAAGTAATTTGCCGCAATAGCTTTCAAACAAATGTTGCATTGCTGTGTTAAGCTTGGTGGCGCGACGACTAGGTGAGCAATGTGGTTTTGCAAGTATTTATTTAAATGTAATTACTACTTTACAGCCAGTCAATTCATTTGGTAATTTGTCATTTAATTTATTTTTGTTCTCTTTTTGTTTTGTTTGTCTACACTGTACAGTTTTTTGTAACCGAAGCAGACGATCGGTTTAATGATGCACTCGAAATAATCGCTAGTTAATGAATAATATAAAGAAATAATGGCTATGGATAATGAGTTACAATTGCAAAAAAAGTAACTAAATTCGCTAAATGACTGCTGTAAAAAGCAAATATTAAATGTATGCAAATTACTTGAATGTGAGTGGGTGTGCTTTTGATTGCATTGCAGTCCCCGCGGTTTGTTGATTGCCTGTGTTGCATTGAGTTTTCATTGAATTTGGACATTGCATTAGCAATAATTTTATATTTATATATATATAAAAATAAAAATAAAATATTTTTGAAAAACAATAGCTAAAGCGCAAGAGATGCGGCAATGTCAGAGTGGGCAATTGCGCGAGAATGACAAATAAATATATAGCAATAGAACTATTGCAGTAGATGTATGCTTATAAATGTTGTTAAAATTTGGTAAAATAAATCATTCTTAATGCGAAAGTCTTCTGAGAAAATAACTTTTTTTTTCCAAATAATTTTATATGGAAGTTATCTGCTCATATAAGTTGGCTTAAAATCCTTGATTTGAAAACAAAAATCGATACCCTTAGTGTATATAGCAGGGCCGTGTGCACGATGAGAAGGGGGCGGGTGTCGTGTTGAAAAGAAGTGCATCGTATTCATAAAATTTTATTCGGTATATAGTGAAGAAGATGGGCTAAATTACCGATTCTATACGCCAAAATTTTTTTATAGGCTCAAGTTCTGTACTAAAATATGATATCTTTAGCAAAAATTTTCTTGAGCACAATTTAATAAAATGTTATGCTAATTTAAGGAAATACTTTTTTTCACTTTTGATCAACACCAGAAAAACACAAATGTAAAGCTCAATTGTATTTCAGAAAAACTCAAATTCATTTCAGAAAAGGTCAAATGTATTTCAGAAAAACACAAATGTATTTCAGAAAAGATCAATTGTATTTCAGAAAAACGCAAATGTATTTCAGAAAAAAAAATTGTAATAAAATTTTTTAATTTAAAAAAAAAATTTAAATTTTTATTAATTTAAAAAAAAAAAATTTTAATTCCTAAAAACTACACCTTTTTTAACAGTATTCCAGAAAAACACAAATGTATTTTAGAAAAGATCAACAGAAAAGCACAAATGTATTTTAAAAAAACGCAAATGTATTTCAGAAAAACACAAATGTATTAATTCCGTATTTTTTGAAATACATTTGGCTTCTCCTGAAATACGTTTGTGTTTTTCTGAAATACATTTGCGTTTTTCTGAAATACTGTTGGAAAAGGTGTAGTTTTTCTGAATTTTAACATAAAAAAAAAATTATTTTTTTTTTAATTTTTTACATTGAGACACAAAACCATGCAAATTTCCGAATATTTGCTTTCTAAATAAGTTGCAAATTAGATTTAGTTTTTCTTTTTGAGGCAGAAGCACTCGGATTTGCTTTAAAAGTCAGTGAACCTTCTTTAAATTAGCTAACACATCTTCGTTTTTTCTGTTCTAATTTCTATATAAACTACTATTTCATTTTATTTTATATTAGCATACAATTTTTCAATTAATCTTTTTCGCTCCATCTTTCAATCAATTCTTAACTCAAATGGATTTTTTGTGTTTATTACTTTTTGCTTCTTGCTACCCTTTATTGGCACACAAATAAGCTTTGTGTTATTAATTTATTATTGTATAAATGCGCATACTTTCGTATATTTTTTGCCGTTTCGCTTAAGCAGCGCTAATAGGATTTGTAATGCTTCTTCCGTTGAACAGTTGCCGACGTCTGCTCGGTCTGCCATTACAAATGAGCGCAACGAAACGCGCATGCGTGTCTTATGAATATGAATATACGAGTTCATGTGTACATATTTTTGTATGTTGTGCGAGTGTAGTTTATTGCTAATTTATTATTAAATATGCTTAGAGGAAAAGCGGGCAACAGCTTAATGTATACAGAAATAAAAACACCAAGCACATTGCAATAGCTACTAACGCTTACTTTTATTAATAAGTAATTTTGCTTGGCTTCTGTAGCCATCCGAATACTTACTTCAAGTAGATACTTATTCAATTTCCTTCGACTCGTGTGTGTAGACTTAATAATTTCGTGGTTCACAAACAAACAAAAATAAAACCAAGCACTGACCAGCGTGTACGCCTCTGAATGCTGCAAAGCTCTGAGTGCTCAGCGCAAAAATTCTATACATATTTAAATATGGCGCTCAGCTCACGCATCAATTGGCGTTCAATTTCCCTTATCGCGTTGGCCCTTTCACCTTCGACATACATATTTTCAATTTATATTCTTCTCCCACTTAACTCCACTTTTGCCATTGGCTTCTTTCATCCGCTCAGCATTATCTCGCAACTTAAGCATCTTACCCATTTCAGCGCTCATCTTCTGGGCAGCTGCCCCATCTTCAACTCATTTAGCTGGCAATTTGAGTCATTAATATTAATTTTAATAATATTTTTCGATTACTGCAATACCGTTTGCTATTATTTATTTCTTTGCCTCAGCTTCGTATTTCAATTGCTGTTGTTTGTTCGCCCTCAACTACTTGGTAAGGTACTTAAACTCGATTGTGTTGATTCAACGGACGTAAGCAACATTGAATTGGACTCGTACTTTTTGACTTTTGGCTCCACATCAGTTTTTTTTTTGCTTTTTTTTATTTTTCTAGTGAATTGTAATTAACTTCTCGTTTTGTTGTTGGCCGTCTAAAAGTGTTAAACTTCGGTCCATATTAAAAAGGCATTATCTACATACATACAGTGCAACATGAAATGTATTGTGTGTGCGTTGTGAATATATTTTTTCATACAACCAAATGGTGGTACACATTTTGTAAAATTGTTTGTCTTTACTTGGGCTGCTGCTGATGCTGCGTTGTTGCTACCCGCTGTTGCTGCTCCCATAGTTGTTGTTGTTGTTGTTCAGCAATTAGCGTAAAATGGTATTTTAATTGACAGCTGTGGTCTGTTCAAATTTCATGCAGTCAGTGCTATGGCTCTCAATTCAACTACTCCGTCAGTTAGTGTGTGGTGTGCTTTTTTCTTAACGCTTCATTCATACATTCATAAATTCATACATACATACTATATTCACACAAATTCATTGCAATTATCTGTAATTCACCTTCACAATGTATGCGTGTGCGTGCGATAAATTGTCTGATTGCAATTCTGGCAAGTCAATTTGTAGTAGTTTGTAGCTAAGCGCGCTGCAGGGTTGCTCTGCACCTATTTTTACTTTTATTTTGCATTTAGCAAATTGTTAAGTTTTTATTTCTATTTTAAAGCAATAACAAGTAAGCAATTAAGGTCATGCATGTGCATTTCTACTCGTATGTATGTCTGCTGTCAGCGCCTTGAGGTTGCAAGCTGTTATAAGCGTCTTCATTTGCTGCCAAACTATCTACGTTAAATTCATTTCTTTAATTTTTGTTTGTATTTGTTTTGACTTATTTCCATCGAAGCATATATCGCCTGGAGTTATCGAAAAATTTTCATTTGATTTATTGTGGCTATTGAAATGTAACATTAGAAAAATTTTGCTACTCCTGTAGTTTTTCGGAAGAAATTGGGTTTTCTTTAAATCATTCTTTCACTTTATTCAGTTACTTTAGTGGAATTTTGTTGCATTCTGGCAAACAAATTTAATTGCATTTGCAAGTACATTGCTCAGGGCGTGTTGATTTGTAAAAGGCAGTAATTTTTATAATTTTGAATAAATTTATTAATTAATATAAAGTATTGTAGACGGATTAATTTTTTTTAAGGTTTGCATTCAGTCGAAATGTTGCTGCTTAATTATAGCAATTGACAAAAGAGTATGAACATTTATTTAATGCTTGATCATATTTTTCGTCACTCGAAGACTGAAATATCATTACAATTACACTCTGCCCGAAAAGCAAAGGGAAATGAAGAAACAAAGAACAGAGATGTGAGTTTTAATTTATTAATTTAAGGTGGCAACCATCAGTACGTGACGTCAACTCCAAATCGATTTTATAGCAGCGTTTTTACAAATTCAATCACAGTAAAGTTCACGAGGTTATAAAAACAATAATATGTAGAAAAATAAATACCGAAAAACTAAAGGCAAATACCACATAAATAAACTTAAATTTGTTTTTAAAAAACAAAAGTCCTTCAATTAAAATAAAAGCATAAGAAACCTCTACACATGTGGTTTCTGATTAGAAGAATATACAGTTGCGTGTTAAAATATGCCACTAGAAACGGCTGCTCTCGCTATTGTCCTTCTGCCTTAAGTTTTCTTGAAAAGATTGCTTGTAAGTAATTTTTCTATGCGAGTATAATCTTTGTTGTTGTACAAATTGAATAGCAAGGCGCGATGCGTCAAACGACACGCACATAAAATCTAACGCACGCGATATAAGATTTGCGTGTGTGCGTTAAGCGAGTCACAAAAGAATAAAGAAGCGAATATAGCATACAATTAGGCGCACAAGCATACTAGCACAGTGTGAGTAATCAAAATAATATTTGAATGTTTATTACTTTTTTTTTCCAGCTCCAACCAACTGATTGTGGTATTTTATTTATTGAATTGTGAATTATTAAAGCGACACACAAATTGAAATCACACGCCAGGACGTTCATTCAATTCGATCTGCTCAAATTATGTACAAAAAATAAAAATAAATAACAATAACTTACAATTGATAATAAGCAGCTGCGTGGTACGTAAGCAGGCGTAGAAGTAAGGCAGCAAAGAAAAATTGAATGCATGGCTTGAAGTGGTAGCGCTGATTGGCAAAGGAAGTGACGGAGACAGTGGAAAATGAAATTTTCTGGTTTGAGTGTGGCGCGAGAACCAGCGAAACAAACAGCGGATCGGAAATTGAATTGCTAGCTAAAGTTGCAGATAGTTGTGGAAATAAATTCAATTGATCGTTGCAAGAAACCAGTGGGGGTAACTTCAATCGGGCCCTTATTAAATTTCTTGAACTTAAAATTGCGCACGGCGTTACAACGCTTGAATAAAAGAACAATTGCCATCAGATTTTTCTTTAAATAAACATTGTTTAATGTCTATTTTCTAAATTCAATTTCTTACTAGAAAATGTTCTTCGTTGGGAGTATGCCCGATATTCATATCGATATCGCCACATTTGTCGACATTTTTTAAGTTGTATTGCCATTATGCTGTCAATCAAGGTTATTGATCTCGTTGTCGATACCAGCATTGCCATAGTAATGAGTTAGCTGTATTCCAAACTGTATCGATAACGACACTTTGTGATTGTAGTTATCGTTAACGATATCATCACGATAGCCATGTTCTTATTAGTTTAAGAACGAATTAAATTTACGTTATTATTTGTATTCGATTTCAAAAGTAATTTATATGATTGATATCGTTATTGCTACTATAATCGATATTGTTATCGTTAATGTTACAGTTATCATTGTAGATACTTTACACTATCGAATTTGTGCACACAATTATCGTAAAATTCATACGCGAATGTAAAACGATTTTCTTAGAAAATGATTTGCGTATTCCAAATTTTTCTCGCTGTACAATACAGTTTAGGTTTACACCTTCAATACCAATACAAATATGTATATTTCTTGTGTGCATACTTCAGCAGGACAACATATGAGCACTTTTAACAGACTCACCCAGCACTGGGAAGTTGAATGTATGAAATATATAAGCATGGCGAAGAGGAAAATGAAGCAGATTAATCAGAAAATCGAGTTCAAGAAGGGCCGTAACAACAGAAATACGAAGCAAAGGAGAATGCGCCATTTACCATACATACAAACATACATACATACATACATACACACATACATGTATTTCAAAGTCGTATACAGTCGAATGGAAACGTATGAACACTATCGTCGACCGCGCGCCGAAATGATTGTTGTAGCACAAATAAGTGCAGCATCGTGAAGCAGCGAAAATATATATAGTCACGAGTAGATTGTGGAGTTTCGAGCATGGAAATATATGCGCGTTTGCAAATGAGAGTGCGTGTGTGAGCATTTGCAAACAGGACATAGAAAAAGTTCTACAAATATACTTAATAAATAAGTATAAATTCCAGCTAAAAAAATGCTACTCATTGATAGCAATAATTTTCGTTGCTGCGTGTAGCACAGCTTGTTGTTGTTTTTATTGTATTATATTCAATACGCGCATATACACAAATATATATAGCCGCAAATAATCTTCTACACTCCACTTTTCCAACAAATTGGGTATGAGTTTTGCAAAGCCGACACTCCTTTCCATATTTTGTTGTAGTATTTTCTCATTTTCTACTACTACTTAGCAGTGCGGTATTCGTAGACCATACTTTGTTATACCTAATATTAGATATGCTTGTGAATGTGTGAGTGGTTTGCTCCTGGTGGTAAATATGCTATGTAATCGTCTTGGTTGGTTGCGTATACGCCACGTACAACTAGCAACGTCAAGGTTGAAAATCGATTTTTATGATTATATTTCAATTTGCAACGTTCGGTCTACGGTTGGGGTATGAATTGAATTCACTCTGGCGCATAACTGGAATTTTTCTTATCTCGGTGAAGATTGCATGTATGTATGTGTGTGCGTTTGTGCATTTGTGCCGTTTGTGTGTGTTCATGAGTGGGCGCAAGGTAGCGAATAAGTGTGTGCCGATAATCGAGTGGCGGAGAAATTGCGAAAAAGCACTTTAATGCTAAATTGAAGGATGTGAAGTTTACAAAGTTTCAGAATTATTGGAAAATGTTGAGTTTAATTTGATTAAGCGTGAAGTGTGCTCAACTGGTTTTTGGATGCAGAGTGGTGAGAGGAGTGAAGTGGAGTGGAGCGAGAGTATTGGAGTATATAACTACAATATTTGCGAACAAATCGCAAAAGTTGATGAAAAATTGAACACAATAAATGCAACAGTTCAATCGGTAAGCGTAGCACAGCATGGAGTGTGTTGGCTTTGCAACCCAGAGGTTCTTGGTGGTGATGAATAATAAATAATTTAATTTTATTTAAAGAAGTTTGATGAGAAGATATGGTGATCTCGGAAATAGCTACTATAACGTAGATCTTATAGAAGATATTTCGGAGATCACAAACTGTTGTTGTATTTTCCAAATAAAATCTTCCATAAACTGGCCTCGAGCTCAATAAAATTGTCAATTATTAAACATTTAAAAGGGCGATAGAGAAATAAAAAAAAACTTAATTTGATTGGTAACAAAAAATTGAACGTTTCTACACTACTTGAGTTATATATTGAAGACTTATATTAACAATTTTTTTTTGAAGATAATGCTATTGAGTGCTCTAAAAAAATCTCATTTTATATTAAAATTTTATTCGAAATACTTTCGTATTTGACACTTTGTTACCCAACATAAATGCTTGCAAAAATTGTGCTAAGCTTAAAAGACAACTTTGAACTTTTTTCTTTATTTTTTTTAATTTTGCCTTTTTTAATATTCAATACACATTACAGCAATAATAGTACTTTTTCTCCAAAAACTTTTTTAGAAATTTTATAATTTAAAACAAATGAAGAACAGCTAATATTCCAGAAGTACAAATATCAAATAGCTAAAGATTTTCAAGCTTATTTAATACTTCGTTGCTTCTAAGTTCCACTCACAGCTTTCAACTTGTGATTTTGTACAACAAAAAAAAAAACAAATTTAAAGCGATTTCTTTTTCACTACTAGCACTTTTGCTTTCAAAAAATTTATTCTCCTTTCCGTACTACTCTTCTCATTTCAACGCATATTCGCACAATTCCTCCTTTGAGTTCTTTAATCAAATAATATACTCTAATGACTGCCTTCTTTACAACAAATTACCTTTATTTCTTATGCATTCAATCAAAAAAAAAAGAAAAAAGAAAAACATCCCTTACACTCCAACTACCCCGCTGGCCAATGCCTGCTGTCATAATATGCTGTCAATAGCAGCATTGCTTGCAAACTAAAAGCAATGAAAGCAATGTAAAATAAAAATTGATTTATTTCATCGTATTTGACTTCATTATCTGCATAAAAGTAAGGGCTTACGTACAAATGAATATTTGTATGTATTTACATATCTTTTATACACGTATTACGGACATACGTTTATTTTACATAAGAGCTTATATAGCAAAAAAAAATTTATTCATGTTTATACATATGCATTCTTACAAACCAATTTTGATTTAACAGCTTTTTTGTAATCAATTTGATATTTTTCTTTATAGAATCACACACGTGCAGGCTACTACACTTTCATTTGCTTTCAGTTCTTTTCACTGTATTGGTCACTCGCTGAATGCTTCTTTTTTGCAAAGGAAATGAAAAGAAAAGAAGTGTTTTATTTTTATTTGCATCAAAGCAACAACAACAGCAACACCACTCTCTCTCTCTTGTATTCTAATCATATAAAATGTCATCGACATTACATTTTCGTATACTTTTTCTTGTTTTGCTTTATGCCGGTATTTCGTGTTTTTTACTTTATATTTCTAGTGTTTATGACATTCTTATATATGCCCAGCAGGTAAATCTGTCAGATATGGGCTGTTGACCGGCCAGTTTTTAGCGGTATTCACTTGTTCGCTTACACTTTCCTTTTTATAACAATTTCGTTACTTTAAAAATCAATTTATTTTATTTTCTTTTGATTTTGTATATATTGTTATTAGTTTTCTTTCAAATTCAAATGCAAGCTTTTCCCGCAGGGTAGCCACGGCCTGTTGAACATTTAAAAAGACGATTTCTTTAGTTCTGGCTTTCACAGGCTGACACAGACACTTGCCTGCTTGAATACTACTAGTTTCTAATCAAATTATCAAGATCTTATTTTCAGCGCATTATTTATTTGCAATTTTGTGTAATCGTATAGCTCAGTATCGTGAAAATTCTGTTATTTCAGATAAATGGATATGAAAAACCCAAGTATGGAGGAAACGTGCAGGCTTTTTAAGTACATTAAATTTTTTCAAGTATTTCGGCAATTGTTACAGGTCTAACGCATAAATGAAATGAGTTAATTAAATCAAGGCTGGAATTTGGTGACTTTTAACCAACTAGTCAATTCGGAACTAGTCGTTAAAATCCACTTCAGGAAGTAGTAAATAACTATAGAATCCACGGCAAGCTAGTATGAAGGGGTAAACATGAAAAGTATTCGAAAAGTTTTCAATGTACATTCAGTTATTTTCACATTTTTATTATATGCCACCCTGCTATTCAGAAGGTTTACACGCTTTTTGTAAAAAAAATAAAATAAAAGAAAAGATCTACCATTTGTTCATTTCATTGAAAGCCAGCCAACCAAGCGTCTATGTAGTGCAAGCGAGCAACTGACCAATACAAAAACAGCATTGTGTAGAGCTGTTTGGAGTGGGAGTTATCACAACAATAGACATTCAATTACCAGCCTATACCAACATCAAGCGCAGCATAACCAATTTATAGTATTTCATACAAGCACATACAAACCGACATACAAACATACAAGCCTATACATAATAATCAGTGTTATAACAACAGAGCACACACCAGCTGCTCCGCGGCTAACAACAACTCCTTCTTCCTTCTTACATAACCACGCATACATACTCGTACATATGCACCTATGTACATACAATCATAATCAGTCGTTTATTGAAAAGAATGTCAAAGCCTTCCTTTTTATGTATGTAGCTGTGCCACCCAGTCCATTATCAGCTTCTTACAATGGCTGCATGGCTCACTGGTTAAGCTGGTTTCGCATGTTTAATACTCTTAATAGTAGTCGTTTTGTCCAACCCTATAAGCATTTGTGTGTGTGTGTGTGCGTGTGAGCGTAGGGGTTGGTATGACTTGGCCGCTTTCGAGCCGTTCAAGAAGTTTGCTTGTTCAATATGTAATTGACCATTCACACATACACATATTAATACATAAAAGTATACAAGCGGGAACTAAATATGTGTAGGGAATATCAAGAGTTGCTGATGGACAAGCCGAAGCTGCTTGCACTTGTTAGCAATATTTTTGTAGCGTTTTCTCTAAAAGCACTTATAAGGCCAACGAAATAATTATCGACTGCGTGGGTCATCGATGCAGATAACACTCAAATATCGATAACTATAAAATATGGATGACTATAAAAATATCGACACTAATAAACGCGTGCATCCTAGGATATCGGACGAAATATTTATCCATAAAGAAGTTCATCGAAATCGATGAAAATACAAATAGCGATAACGATAAGATAGTATAGCGATAAGACAGGATGTAGCGTTGCCACTGACAAAGCGTAGTAATATAGTGAAGTGGGAGCAAATCTTCTTGATGGTGCTCTATAAATTCTCCTATTTAAGCTTTTTCCCCCATTCTCTTACTCATCTTTCTCTCGTAAGCTAAAACGTCTTTTGTTGGCATCTTAAAGTCGTTTCTTCTCGCTTTTACTTGTCATTCATTCTTCTCTGTTTGCAAGAATCAAACTGTACTTAGATCACTACTTCTCCCAGCTTTCCACAAACTTATTGCCCTCTTTGAGTCTTCTTCCCCTCCCCGATCACTTTCATAAAATTGTACACATTTCTTGTAGTAATTTTTCCGTATATTTCTTCTTCTTAACATTTATTTAAACAAAAAAAAAATGGCACGCCCAGCTCTTGTCACATTCAACCGACTCTAGTTAGTGGCTCGTGTATTAGCCATCGCCATTCCAAGTCACGTTCGTTCAATTTATCGATCGCTCGCACTTACAACCATTTCGTCATCTCAAACTATTATGTGTCTATGAGTTGTACATGTTATTACATATTAGTTGCACAAGCTTGCTTGTATCTATTACGTTGACCTCCCTGTTTACGAACGTGTCAAACTGTTATTCCAGCTTGAAGTCACTCTGCTAACGCTGCTTTTCATTGTCCCTATTACACATTACGACGCATTTGTGCTACGTACTTTTACTCTCACACATATCTACTACTTATTTATTATCCTTTCATCCACACCATTCGAACGCCTTTTTATTTGTCACAAAGCGTTAATGCCACGCCTGCCAGATTCACTTTTCTTCACTATGCCCACACTTCGCTTGCTTTAGCTTGCTTCATTTATGGTTTTCTTAGCAGTGTACGTGTCTTTTTAGCGCCCTCTGGGGTATTGCTTCTAAGTAACATTTAATAATAGAATAATATTGTATGTAGTGGCTACTTTCTATAGACCAACTTGTTGTTTATATGCGTGTTCTGGTTGTTCCCACTGTTTGCTTATTTGCTTGTTTGCTATTAGTACGTAGGTTGCCATTTAGCCGGAATGCTTGTGTAGATAAGTATGTGGCTTGTAAATTAACAGAATCAGCTGGAGTTTCGAATTTAACTTCCCCGCTTTCTATGCTGGAGTTTGAAATGTCACTGCTCTTTTTCTGGTTTTATCTATGCTAACCTTTAAAAAAGCACCTCCTTTTTGTAGAACTTTAAAGTCGAGCAATAAGACTTGATTATTTTAAAGCTTTAAGTCTTACCAAAATAAAGTTTCTTTATGTATGCAAAATCAACACTTCAGCTTACCTGCAAAAAAAAGAAAAGAAAAATATCAATTTAGTAAGATTGTGTGACATCATAAGAACGTGCTTAAGTAAAATTATACTTTACGCTAAAATGCAATAGCAGAGAGCAAATAAAATATGCAAAAAAATAAGTTTATTCTTTTATAAGAAAGTTTAAGGATTTCCTCACCGAAGCGGACTATAAAACTGCATGCGGTTTTTCATCTCCACAAATACTAAAATGTGCCCTTCAAACTACTTTTAAGGATATAAATAAAGAATCATTACAATTTTATAGTTCACTCAAACCAAGATAAGTAAGCACATAAGCTTAGATTCAACTTTAAGTTTCATTAATACATATTAATATGCGCTTATTTAGCTTGTAAAAATGTTCATCTGTGAGGCAATTAAATAAATATTTAAAATTTATTCGCATAATTAAGAGCTCACATAAAGTGTGTAACTAGTTAATGCTTACACAAATTTCGCCGATGAGGCATGAAGTTTGGCACTGCGTGGCAAGAACATACAATTTTATTTAGCGCATTGTTTTTTTTCGTTGCACAATTCTCATAAGAATTTTGAAGCTAAGAGCTTACATGGCGTTTGAGTGTGAGTGAGCGTGTGATAATTTTTTGCAATTTCATATTTATGGTTTGTTATATGAAAATGTGATATTAAATATTTAAATAAATTTTAGCTCCACTGTGGCTAAAGAGCAGAACAATGGCATAAAAAGAGAAGATGACAAAAAGGGAGTTTTGTGCCAGAACATAACGAAAACTAGCAGAAAAGTAGAAGGAGAGAAAATTTGCCAATTTTTGCTGGCTTTGTGGCGAGTATAAATGATGTTTGTTCAAAAGCGCCATAAAATAGTGTGGCGACTGCAATATGAAATGCAATCGAGCGCCACATAAGCAAATAGATAAATAGGATTTAAATTTTAATGCTATAATAAATAATTGCCATCGATGGAGCAAGAGAAGAAAGAGAAATTATTTTTTTTTAAAGCAAAAATAAAATCAGAAAGCTGTTATAAAATGTGGCTTTTAAGAAACGTGTATGAGAGTTAATGGACAAGAGAAGATAAAAGCGATGGGAGGAAGGGATAAAATCGGTAAATGCAAACATTTTTTTTAGCTCTAATAGCTACCGACTAAGAAGTCCAAATGCTTTGAAACGGTTTTTAATACGAAGTGTAGATTGTCTGAAGGATAATGGAAGCTCGGCAAAACACTAAGCAATATGGTGTAAGCGCCAAATTATTATTAATTAATAATAATAATAAAAATTCCTTTTAAATAAATTCAGTCACCGATGGAGGGAAGATAATCTATAAGCAGGTCATTGGAAAAAAGCTTAGTAAGCCCTAAACATTGGATAATTCAAGCTCTTCCGTGCAATTATTTTCTTTCAAGTAACTTCATTTTCTATTAGTAATTTAATAAATATCTAATATCTGGCAAAGTTTTCCTTTTCATGCGCTTGGCTCTTAAGAGCTCTCCAATACGCTTCGCGCCATCCATTGCTTTGACAGTTATGCAAACAATTGTCGAAAATGTGGCAACAACTATAAAGTATAACAATCATTTGCTTTATGACACTTGGCAATCAATTGCTAGCTGCACCATTACTTTCTGCTAGCAAACACTTGGCATCCGCTCTGTTTTCTTGAGGAAAGTTATGGCAAGTGTTATTTTTGCAAATTTTTACTGCAATATTCTACTGCTTCCACCCCGCTTATTTTGCAGTAAATATGCGCGAGTGTATTTATGTATAGAAGAATAGTAATTTCTAGTTCACTTGGCTGTGGCCACGAATTTACAGAGCATAACTGTTTTCAGGCGTTGTTGTCTATTTTTCGAGAAATTTCGTTTATTATTATTTTTGGAATATTGCTTCAAACGAAATTTTTGGCGCAGTGACAATGGGACAAGGCTTGAAGTGAAGTGCTCAAGTTGCCAAGTTGAGAAGTTATAGATAAGTAAAATAAAAATGCAAAAACATAGTCTGCATAAATGTATGAATGTGCAGTAAAATGTTGGCTGTGTTTTGATCTGAGCCGCAATCAATTTGAAGTTGAAGTGGCGAGAAAAAACGTTAGTTTCTTGAATTCCGATTATGACTGCAATGCGACATTAGAAAGTACTCTTAGTTGAAGTTAAATGCTAAGTAGAGTAGTTAATGATGAAAGCGAAATTTGTTAAAATAGCTGAGAAAAGTCAGCGGCATGTATTAAAAAAAAAAAAAAACTTTTGTCAACATATCCAAAACAAATCCTTTTGTCAACATATCCAAAACTTAACCAATGCCATGAAGTTGAATTATGTATTGCTAAACTAAGTAGCTACCAAGAGCCATAGGTACTTTAAAATAAAATATATGTATATGCAGGTGATTTCATTCGACGTAAATGCATGTCTGTAATTCTGATGAGGTTTATGAAAATATCAGCACACATGTCGGTAGAAATTTTCTCGATATTTTTTTCAATCGTGTCAAAACTGTTTTTAAAAGTCAAAAGTTGGGCAGCTTGACTAAATGTTACCCCGAGATTATGGTCCAGTCTTCTAAATATTATCACTAAAATTCTCCATACTTTTAAAAAGCTAAATGTGTTCACTTAAAAAAAAACTCCAACTAAATCTCTCTGACTAAGTTAACGTTTGAGTGGTGAATGCAAAGCTCATTTAAACTGTAAAAATGATTAGAATTTCAGCTGCATTTTGCGTATTGCGTTCGCGTGATTATCCGCAAAAATATCTGTGATTACATTTTTTGCCCAGAAAAGTATGCTACATATGTAGAATTGATTGGCAAATCCTGCAATAGTTTGCTTACTATTCTTGCAACGTATCGAAAATTTCGCTCAATAATTGTATGCCGAGTGCATAAATTCGGTAGTAGTGAGCTTTTCATGCACTCACAAGCACACACACTCACACACATACACATACATGTATGCATTGTATTTGCTTGTAACCCACTTTGGCGTACATAATCCGCAATCGATTTTGTTCCTTCATGCTGCAGTTCTCTTTTCTTTTTTCGTTTTTTTGTAATATTTATGCAAGCGCTGCTGTTGCTGTTGCTTTCGTATTTATACTCGTAGTGCATATTTTTACGCTCATCAAACTGTTTGAAAATTTATAAAATTTCTGCAAAATTCATAGAACAATTTTTCACTGCATTGCGCGAGTGCACTCAGCTTTGTAGGATCATCTCCCTTTCGTGCATTCACTTGTCGCCGCACGTCTACTCTTTGTCTCTCCTTCCTTCTCACCCTATCTCACTCGATTAGAGGGGGTCGGAGGGGATGAATGCTGCTTTTGGCATATATCAAAGTAACAATACATTTCCCTTATTGCCTTTGCATTCGCCCGCCTGTTGTCTTTTCCCCAATTCCCCCTGCTGTGTGTAAGCGCCACATTGAAACACTGCCATCGTGTTTGCTGTTGGTGTTAGTGTTGCTGTGCAAACGTTTGTGGGAGTGTATGTGTGGCGCTCCATATTTGCTGCATCATCTATCAATTTTTATTATACTCCAGAGTGTATCAATATCGGCGAACAATTTAGAGTAAATTTTTGTGTAAAAAAGTAAACAAAAACCAACAATACAAGTGTATTGAATAAATATCTGGCGTATGTGCTGTGTGTGCGTATGTAAATAACAAGTGAATGCAGCTCATATAATCCACTACTACAGCGCCCGTCCTGCTGCCTCGCTCCATTGTAGGCGACCTGCTTCCAGCGCCATTACTCGCTCGCTCGCTGACTCTCCTTAATGCACTTGCTTGTGTATTTTTTTGTGCCGTTTCGTTGCAGCTTTTGTGTATTTACAGTTCGCATAGTTTTTGCATAGTTTTTAGCAACACTGCACCCAGCAGCCGATTTTGTGCTGGCTGGCAGTGTTGCAACACTCACGCACACACACGCACACACACGCACTGGGACTAACTTAACGGCGCACATATGCAAAATTTATGGCAAATATATATAAAAGAATTTTTTTCAGAGCTTTTTACTGGCCGCTTTTGTTGCTGTTGCATTGCGCTGCATTAAAAAATACGTTTGCTTTTATTGTGAATTTCAGTTTGCTCGCTCACCTGCCGCACCGCCCGCCCGCCTTGCCCTGCTTCTCATTTGACTGGCAAAATGCAAGCAGTTTGTTGTTGGTTTATTTGCGCAAAATTATTGGCAGTTTATCACAAAATATATGTTTAAAAACTTTATTTATATTTTTAGCAAAAACTCCAGATTATAAATATGGATTCGTTTGCATGTGTTTGCGTATTAACTGGTCTATCGTATAACGAATTTATTACGTATGAATGTGTGTGTGTGTGTATTCATGTGCACTGCCATTTGTTAGCATGAAGTCAATAATCTAAAAAAAATTCACAAAAACAAAGGCACAGTGCTATCCATTTACGTATTATTTCGAAGCAAACAAGTTTATTTAAGGCGTACATATGTTCTGATTTATCGACGAGGAGAAAAAACAAATAAAAAGAAAATTTACATTTAGAGAGACAGTTAAGTATTTGAGCGGTGTCATTGTCGATACAACTTGCGGCGATTGCAAATTGCAATAATAACAAAATAATAAAAAAGAAATGCGAGGAATTTTCATTAAAACGTTTGAGAGAGATATTTTATATTATTCCTCTTGAATCCCCGATTTTTGTTTTCAATTTGATCTTCCAAATGTACTCAGCTCTTGCTGATATTTTTTCTTTTCGAAAGCAATATGTACATTAAACTTTACTGTCGCTTTGTTTTTCTTTGCACAACTTTTCTCAGATCCATCAACATTTTATAACCATAAATCCAAGCAACAATAGCGATAAATGCAACAACAATAAAACGGCAATAACATCGATCAAGTGTCAATGTGACAATTGTGGTAATATCAAATCTGTTAAAAGTTTACGAGAGAATACAAAAAATCGAAAGAAGAGAAAATAATGCTAAAGAAAAATAAAACAACATTTAAGTTCAAAAAGCAGAAAATGTTCACACAGTGCCAGAAGAAAGAGATGAGGCGAGAGAAAAAAAATTTTTTTAAAAACACTGCAGTAGCAAGTAGCCGCAACTGAAGAAGCTGTTGCGATTTGAAATTTGAAATTTTCAAGTTGCTTCAGCAGCAAACGTCACTCGCAAGCGACCGCCATACAAAAATGAGTGCTGTCAAATTTTGTAAATGACAATTAATTGCTGGCCATTATTATGATGGACGGGCATACAATGCGTGTCAATGTGAGCGAGATGAAAGCAGCTCTGAAAAAGGAACTTAGGAACTTAAGCAAAAGAAGTACTACAAGGAAAAATAAAAAAAAAATTCTGTGCACAGAGGCGAAGCTTTTCTTGAGTGAGCGTGTTTGATTTTCTTTTGCTTTTTGCGGCTATTAACTTTTTTTCGCGCACTTGATGCTGGTTTGGGTATAATTGAGATTTGTAGTGTTCATGTACCATGAAAATAAACATATGTACGTTCGTAAAAGTATACAACAAATACTACACTGAACGGTATAAATTAGCAAGTGTGTTGAAAAAGTTATGCGACAACAAATAAAACATGAGTGGGACTAAGAGTGGAAAGAATTTAGAAACTTATATATTTAAGCAATTTGATTCTATTTGTTAATTAAATGGTTAAAAGTATTGAAACTGCTGAAAATATCAAGACTAAAGGGTGCATTTTTTGATTTTTTTGGAACGATTTTACGTCATCCGTTGTCAAGTTTGGTTTGGAGACAAACCGGTTTCGGCGTTGTGCCATCTTCAGTGTGAATTTTCGAACGGGATGACGGAAAATCGTTCCAACAAATATCAACATTCCACCTTGTTGGACAAGAAAAAGCAGAAAACAGTGAATTTTTTTTAAGTGCTAATTACCTGAAATTGAGGCGTGGTGTGTTGTATTTGTTTTTAAACGTGTAATATATAAGGATGTTTAAGGATAGACTATAGTGAGCTTAATAGATGAAGTTTGCGCAATCATATTTAAGTAAAGTTGCCTCACTGCATTTGGAAAGAAAATAAAAGTTCTTGAGTCTGCCACTTCGTTTAACGCTTCATTAAATTTTATCGCCAAATTTAACAGCTGAATTAAATAACGCCACGGCAGAAAATAAAATTAAATAAATAAAATGGAACAAACAAGCAATAGCTAATGCCAGACTAGACAAAATAAATGCATTAAAATAATTGCAAGAAGAAAAAGGGTTAAATAAAATCGGCGGAGAAGAGAAGAAAGCATATAAATATGAAGAAAAAAAAAATCGAAGTTCATTGATGATGAAAAGTAAAAATGTTACAAATAAATGTCGCGAATTTACTGGAGTTGTTTTATGGAAAGCCTTTTCATGGCAGATATGCACTCGGAGGTTTGTCATTGCCTACCGAGGAGCTACCGCTAGTAGAAAAGGCTTTTCTAATTATTTAGCAGGGGTGGTGATAAAAAAATTTTTTCTCACCGGCTTTCTCACAAACCAGATGAGCTGTTCTAGCATAGCTTATATGCATTCAATGTCATCAACAGCAGTTACATTCATTTGTTATTATTTTAAATTGATTTGAAAACCTAAAACCGGAAGCTCGATTTTTTTTAACACCTTTTGTCAAAAAATTGTCTTTAATTACAATTTTTTTTTTTTTCTTTCTTTCTACACCGGAAGCTGCAACGTCGCGTCCCACTAACTTAAACACGAGAAAAGCTTGTTTGTGCGCATTTTCTGCTTGAAAATTACCAACATAAATAACAAAAGTAATGCCATTTTTACACGCCACTCAGCGCCGAGGCCATCCGAACAATCAAACGGCGGCGGGTAATGCCACCAATAGAGGTGCTAGTGTTGCTGGTGAACATGATACATACACACAAACACATGCATACTTTCTTGTACAGTTTAAAGGTACATGCAGAGTGGTACGATTATGTATGTGTGTGTAGGTAAGCTTGGGTGTCAGCAACTTGCCGATAGAACAGAGCAGAACAGAGCGCGCAATCAGCCAGCAAGTGTTATAAGTTTCCCGACGGCACTGCAGCTATCAAATTGCCTATCCACACACACACACGCACACACACGCCGATGACGGCCTATAAAGTCACGTCTGATAGTCGCTGGTGGCAGCCAGTAGTCGCTTTATTACTCGCAAACAACAAACGGCCGCAAAGGCATGTGGCGGGTATTAAGCGTGAAACTGCTACTTAAAATAAAATTTTGTAGCAACTTGCTGTTGGGATATTGCATGCAACGAACGTACATACATATATTTGTAGTATGTAAGAAAATGAGTCGGCGCAATTTTAAAGCGCTTTTAATGCCTTTTAATGAGCATTAAGAAAATTATATTTATTGTGTTGACATTGGTGGCGCGAGAGCAACACAAGTGGAGTTAATTTTCAGCCGTTAACTACTACTCACTAACACTTGCACACGTTACGCACATCAGCATGAAGGAGGTAAATCTGTTTTTGAATATGTACCTACCTGCCACTTCAGCTCAGTTTCTTGTTTTTTTTGTTTTTAATGTCGCTAAATAGCGTCTTAGCGCGAAATAAAATGGCATTTAGTAGCAATTTATTATATTGTAGCATAAGTTGTGGCTGTGTGTGTGTAGTAGTAGAATTTTATAGGCTCAAAAAAGATCGCCATTTAAAATTAGTTGGCTCTTCTTCTGTTACGCTGCTCTTGGCTCCAGCAAATGTGTGTGGGCAGCAGCTGCTGTTCCGCCTTCATCTTCCTTCCATCTTCTGGAGTGTGCGAGTAGTACTATGCTGAATCGTGCTCGTAAATCTCGATCAAGTTGACATTACCGCTCTTTTTTAACTGAATTTAATTATTTGGCGAAATTTTTGCAAACGTTCAGTGCGAGTTTACTGGCTTCTTTTTTGAGTTTAGAGCGCTGTGAAATGCGTAGATGTTTATAAAGTAAAACGCGTGAGTTGGATGTATGGCTACAAAGTGATTTTGTGTTGATAATTTACTGTTTGAATTTGGGGTCGTCGACTTAAAATTTATTTAGCTAAGCAGTTGTTAAGCAGAAAATTTATTACGTCGTCGAATTGCAACATTGAGCGAATTATAGTTGCGTTAGAAATTCATTATCGTGAATTTTAATAAGTGATAATTTGTTGTAAGCGGCAATAAAAAGTACTTGCTGTTTACCGAAAAATAATTGCAGTTACTTGAGAGGTATTTATGTACATATTCTTCAAAGCAAACACACATAAAAGGCGAGGCTGTCAAAGTGTTCATAAACTTTGAATGTTTGTAAGAGCTTCCATATGTAGCGTACAATTAAAATTTTATTAATATCAGAGTTGTTTGCGTGTAATTATCTTTAACTTTGCTACAAAATATTTGTAGTGTTTTGAGTCCTTGTGGGTTTGATTAGCGGGCAGGTAAGACCTTCTTTGAAAGTCATAATATGTTATGCCGAAAATTTTAATTTAAAAGGCCTTCTAGTTGAGTTTTTAAACACATTCATACACTGACGGTCACCCTCTTTATTTAAGCGGTTTGAAACTCTTACTTTTCGTTGAACAATTTACTTTTTACAGCAAAACAACTTTTCGAAAAACCAACTTAAACCAAGAAAATTGCACAATATTTCATCAAAATTAAATAAGCCACAAAACTGTTTACACAGCAAGTTTTTTAAAAGCATATATTAAAAGATTTGATTTCCACTTTAAAAAAATTGATAAATTCTTTTGAGTACACTTCAAAAATAATTTTTGTTAACGTTATATTTATCGTTTAAATTGTCGATGAAATATTCCGATGAAATATTCAGGCGTTCTTGTGGATCTAGTCTCAAAAAGACTAAATGGAGAACTCCTTAGGGCATTTCAGAAGATTAACGTGAAATGATCTCAAATCATACACCTAGTCAAATATCGATGAATTATGAATGTACTTATACGCATATATACATAGACATAATAAATTAAAAAAATTTCTCTTTAATTGAAAAAGAAATGTTCAACACTTAGGCTTTTCAAATCGATCGTCAACTCAACTTTTTTAAGCAGCAACAGAGACAACTTAATCTCCAGCTTTTCCTCGAAAACCCATTGACTGTAAGTGCCTACAAAATTAAGCAGTTAAATCTTTTTTGTACAACAATTCAAACATCAAACGTAAAAAAAAACCCTAACATTTTTGTTACTTTGCTAACTTTTTCTCATCTAAGGCGCGATACAACAAAAGAACGATTTTTGACTATCCGATATTGATCTAAACCAAAACGGTATTTTTATCGTAAGTTGTAAGTTGTAAGGAAATGACGCGGCGAATGGCGCTGGCCACGACTAGAATATACGTAGCGCAACAACAGCGCAACAGTGATGGCAACGACGCCGAACAATTACCGCACCAGCAAACATTTTTCAATATTATTTTACACAAAAGCAACAAAAGCGCGCTTACAGACTTATGTACGCTTGCGACGTTATCAGCGCGGCACCGATCTTGCATTCAAACTCTACGAAGCAACGAGGAGTGGGGTTCGAGGTAAGGCGACAAATACTTAGTTGGCGCGAGTTGCAGCAGAAGTCGCCGGAAAGGTAATAAATACAATGCAGTCTGGAAAAAATAAGCGAAATAAAAAGAAAGCAACAAAAGTTAATGCATTTCAGCGTACTTTGTCGTACACAAAAACTTGGCCTTTCGTCGCTTGCTGCGCATGCGTCTTCATTTCCAATGTGTCTTGTCCCGTGTCTTGGCCCTAGCGACGGCAATGGCATATCAAATTCGATGAACAATGCCATAGAATGTGCGGGCAGCTGATTCTATTACAGCTATGTTGGGTTTTTATAACATTTTTCAAGTTTTTGTTATTTTTAGGTGTATCTCCTTCATTCCTGTTTTTGGTGGTCAGTTTGAGCAGCAGCGTGGACGTGGGCTCACATTGCGGTGGTTTACAATGCAAAGCCGTCATGTTTTTCGCCCCTGACACTGAGTGGGATGCGTGCTTCTTGAACGTCGGCTTGGCTGTGTCGTGCATTGGCTGTCCACTGTTAGGAGCGTATTAAATATACATACTTACATGCTTAAGCCTTCATGTAAGCCTTCAATTGTTATTTATGCTATTTTATTTACAATGCATATGTTTGTATGCGTGTTATTCGTGTAAATTGCATTTGGCATTGCGTTTAAAAAGCGTGAGATTGTAATTTTAGGGTTCTTGAAATCTGCGTAAGCCGATGTGCGGAGTAGAAGAACTCGATAGCAGCTGAAGTTAAGTTCATATTAGTGTGAAAATACCACTGAGTTGCGGGATAGTAATTGAAGATACAATTGTTTGACTTAACGCTAGCAAATATTTTTTTTTTTAGTTCACGAGTTCTTGAGTATCAACCAGTAGCTCTATACCTCGCTCTTCTTTCGTTCATTTGTAATTCTCATTCAGCTTATGAAATTCAAATAAAATGTTCAGTTAACTCAGTTAATCATTAGTTGTGTTTAGCTTATAGTTCAAAGAGGCTTGACTTAGAAAGGCGAGACGTCGTCTCCGATGAAAATTTAAATCTATTTCAAATCGAATTCCATTGCAGATTCACTTCTCTAGAGAATTCTCAAGTATATTTCAACGCCCTTGAATGCGACTCCGACGATTGGCTCATTTAAGGTTTTATAGCTATTATCACGGATTATTCTTTTACTCATTTCAATTCGAAGTATGCTTAGGGCTGAACGCATGCGAAAGCTAACAAGAACTTTTTTACAAAATTAAAATTCCATGAAAATATGTAAATTTTAATAAATACAAATTATTTGCTTTTCAATTAGTGACTTTTGTACAAGATGATTATTTAAACCGCTTCAGTGGCCGCTATACAATGTACAAATTGAAAGTTAAAATTTTCTGTTATAAAATTAAAAAGCAATTTCTATAAAACGTACACTTAAAACATTTAATTTAAATCATTCAATTCATAAAGTAAGCCACTCACACTTTTCAATTGATTTAAATCTGCTGCTTCATTTCACTTTTCATGAGCCAATTTAATTACGCATTGCACTACAAAATTTATTTGAAAAAATTTCCCAGCTAGTATGCAAAAACTTTCTGCAGCATCCCTTTTCAATTAGCAGCATTGCAGACAAAAAGCAAATATCAACGCAAGGAATTAAAGCTGTAACTTTTAAAAATAATAATCATATTGCTGCATAAATTTTGGCGCAATAGCGCAATTAAAATTGCATTTTCACTCTGAACGCATGCAAATGCTGTGCATATTTTAGGGCGTGCCAGAAGCCAGACCACAAAATATTAATTAAAATGCTGCATAATTTTGTTGAGCAGCAGCAGACTGTTGAGTGAGTGTATGCAAATGTTTAAAAGCAATGACAACAACAAAATGAAACACAAAAGCAAAAAAAAAAATAAAACCAAACAAAATTTGTTGAACAAGTGTATCGAACTAAAACAAAAAATAAATAATTAAAAATGTGTTCAAAAATTGCAAACAAAAAAGAAGCAATATACAAAAAAAAAAAAAAATTGCAGCACTACTCAACTGTTTTGTGGTCTGGCAACGCTGGTTAGCTACCCACAAATGCTGCACGTGTGTGAGTTAGTTCACTGCAACAGCCGGTGGCAGCTCACTCGTACGTCAGTCGGTCGGTTTGTTGGTTTTGACCCCACTTAAAACGTAAGTCAGAAATAATTTTGCGGTGCAGAAAAGTTTGTCCAACACCAGCTCAACTCAAAATGTGGCTGATTCTTTTTGTATCATTTGCATTTCATGCTGCTATCAACTTAAAATATTTTTGCAGTCATCGTAATCCTGCAATTGCAAAGCCAGCAACAGCTGCAGTTGAATGTTATATTGTGTGGGTGTATGTGTGTGTGTGTGTGCCCAGTGATGGTGTGTGTAAGCTGAATGAAGGAGGCCGACTTGGTTGTCTGGAGACAGACACAATGACAAGGACACACAGCGACAAGCGGAAACGGATGTTCGTATGCAAAAAAAAAAATCAAACAAAAAACACAAACGTACGCACACACACTAACGCTTTTCCTGTTGACTTTTCCGTCTGACTCGCTTAATGTACAGTGTTTTGCGTGCGTGTTCGTATACGCTCTTGCTCACATACATATGTACATAGTGCGCTTATCCGGTTCAAGCACCTACCAAAGTCTGCAACAAAAGTCAGTTGAGTAGCCAAAAGAGGAGCGGAGGAAAGGCAATGCGCAGACCAGTCTATAGCCAGATGGTGTGACAACACAAAAGCTACTGATAAGCATTAAAAGGCATACTTTGACTATTTAAGTCTGAGAAATTAATAAAAATAAAATAAATTTTCACGGGCATCCAATTAAGGGCAACCATTTGAGAAGCTTGCTTTGCACGTATGAATGCAAGTACAAAACGAAAAAAAGAAAAACTTTTTGCAGAACTTTTGTGCTAATGTAACCAAGTAAATTTAAATATTGAAAATTTTAAATGGATAACACCAGCGAAGTTTTTTTTTTTTGTAATTTTACACTTAGCTGCGTGAGAAAATTCGACAAAGAGACTAGCTAGAACAACTATGAAGTGGTCTATTTGAGCAAAGGGAATTCTTTGAATCCGTAAGGTACAACAAGCCGAATATTGAAAACTGATCGAGAATCTCGAGTTAAAACCTTGTTTGGTATTTATAAAAAATACGCACTCACGAGCTCCACAATAAATGATAAAAATATTTTTTCGAGGTAGTTTCACTTTTAATTTTTTAACAGAAACGGTGTTGCCACTACTTTGAAATATACATTGGGGATTTCAATTTTAATATTATTTTATTTTAAACACAAATCGTATAAATTGTATATATGTTTCAATTATTGGATTTATATTTTTTCAGCAATGCAATGGAATATTATATTATATTGCCAGATTTTAAGAGTCTCAAACGGAATGATAACAAACTGTACAAATTGGTCGTTGAAAGCTGAAATAAGAGGAAGACGCAAAAAAACTACCCATTGGCAAATTGAGCTCATCAAAAGAATTGTTAAAAGGCGCCCGTTTATAACTTCCAAGCAGATAAAAGATGAACTGGAATTGTCAATAGCGACTTGTACAATAAGAAAAAGGTTGATCGCCGTTAATCTGAAAGCGCGAACTCCAAGAAAAGTACCTTTACTGAAAAGTGTACATTTGAAACGGAGACTCGAATTTGCAAAACGATTTATTAATGAACCTAAAACAATTTGGCGTAATATTTTATGAACCGGTTTATGGACAAAGGTTGTGCAATTCGACTCTGGTAAAGAAAAACAGTACGTTAGACGTCCTCCTAAACAGCAATTTAATTCAAAATACACAACGAAAACTATAAGACATGGATGCCTCAAGTTGATGTTGTGGGGTTGTTTTTTCGTGGAATGGTGTTGGGCCTCTAATAAAGATCACCGGCATTATGGATGCAACTCATTATGTTAATAATATTTTGGAGGACGTGGATTTACTCTATGTAGAAGAGGATATGCCACTGTGTTGGGTCTATCGACAAGATAATGACCCAAAGCATACCTCAAAATGGGCCAAGGACTGGTTTCGCAGTAAAAATGTGAAATTAATGGATTAGCCGGCGCTGTCGCCGGACCTTAATTCAATCGAACACTTATGGATGGATGTAAAAAAGGGAATAAGGGAAGCTAAGCCACAAAATTGGGAAGAATTATGGAGGGCAGCAAAGAATACTTGGGAAAATATACCCCTCTCTAGATGCCGCACCCTTGTAGAATCCATGCAGTCCAGATGTGCCGAAGTAATAAAAAATCGTGGTGAGCAACTTCATATTAAATGTTAGGCCATTTGTATTTATTTCAAAACAACAAACATGTGTTCTTATAATTTTTTTTTGCTTTGTTCTTATTTTTTCGAACAGGGTGTTTAAGACCCAATGCAACAAAATTTGCAGTACACAAAATTTGATGACTAGATTTAAAATTTTTTTAATACCCACAATATGTTTAAATCTTTTAAGAAAAAAAGATCCAATAAAATATTACTGAGAAAATTTTTTTCAATGATTTCAAACACGTCTGTAAAATATGTATTTATCAATTATTGGATGTATATTTTTTTAGCATTTTATTATGAATGTAAATGTACAATTTGTGACTTATACTTCAAACCGAGCTAGTGACTGGTAGTCAGAGTTACGTGTATTTAATGCTGTACTACATATAAGTGCTAATAGAATTTGAAAAAAAAAAACAGTACAGTGGAGTAAAAATCAAGGCTTATAAGATTTTTTACATGAAGAGTTTTTTTTACAAGCGATAATTCCTTGGATAATTGACTTGCAGTCGCCCGGACGAATTATTGCCGTATGTAAGATTTGAAGGCTTTTGAGAATTGAATTTCTCAAAAAGGCGACAAGTAATTTTTTCCGAGTATTCATTTATTTAATGAATTGCTGTAAGTAAAATATGTTTGTGATATACGACAAAATTGGACGAAATTGCTTCGACTTTGTACATATTCGTACGAAACAATTTTACTCAAATCTTGGAAACTTAATGAGAAATCCAAAAACGGATAACGCCATTGAAAAGATCTTAATTAGTTTAGTATAACGTCATTATTAACTCAATTAAGCACAATTTTCAAATACGAGATTTACTTATCCGGGCGACGATATGTACGAGTATGTATGTACTTTGAGCTAACGATTTTTGAATCACCTTATCAATGTAGTTTTGCACAAATTAACATTTTTTCAGTTGTTTTTGTTTTTCTTAATCGAATAATATAGAGGATTTTTTTAAAAAGGATTTGGTAGCACGTAAATACGGAACACTGTTTCTGTCGTATGGTTAATATGGCGTCTCAAATGAGAGAGTGAAACTACCTCTAAAAATGATTGTATCATTGATAGAATCTATACAATTCTCTTCTTTCTGAATACCTGGTTGTTTTTTAAATCTGCAAACCCGTACGTTAGATACATCTTTCGTTAACTTATTGGATGTTTATAGAATTTTACCTTTCTCTGTTAACTATTATTAAATGCACTACCTTTTTATAAGCAGAATACAAATTTCAGATCTTTAAAATATTTTTCTTCAAAGTCACAAAAAAAAAATCTAACTAGCTGAAAATGTGTCAAACACGAACTCATATTTGTTGACACAAATCCCAAAGTGGCCATGAACTAAAATTCACAGAGGCAGTGTAAATGCAGCGCAACATTTCGGTGGGTGCAAATGACAGTTGAAAGTGACTTGTGGCAAGCAAGTGATCGCAGCAACAGCTCGACAGCCAGTCACCAGATTGTCATAGGCAAGCTATAGTGGCAACAACGTTGGCTGCTGTCATGTGGGCGTCAAATTGCTCTCGGGCTAAAAACATAAGTTGCTTGCACTAATTTATGGTTGATATTTGACATTTGAGTGTTGTTTTGAAACATTAATTTCATTTCATTTCTTTTATTTTATTTGTACAGTTGCGCAGATTTAGTTTTGTTTACAGAATTACTGCGGGTTTTTGTTTGTGATATTTGTAGGCAGTTCGGTTGGCTGCCTTTAATTTTATTGAATTTTTTAACGAAGAGTTTGTCAATCAGCGGGAAATGTTACTAAAATTACGCTTTGTTGCTCCAATAAATATCTAAAAGCAATCACAATAAAACCACAAAAAAAGTATGAAATAAAGTGGAAAAAACATGTAGTTTTTTGAATTCATTCTGCAAAATATACAAAAATTACGTGGATTCCAAAACTTATGGCTTCCAAATAAATTTCTGAAATCTTTTTTTATCACCCCATTGCATTCTCCATCTTGGGAATGTCATTTGCATGACATTTAGAAGCAGCTAAAAATTACGTATGTAAGTAAAACAACAACCTGCAATATATTCTTACACAAACTCAAAGTCATTAGTCAGCAACATTTCGCTCCGCACGTTGCTTCCTCATTGATTGTGATGTAGCTGCCACATTTTGTGGAAAATTAATTGTGGTTTTTATTGTGTGACATATTGAATTGTGTTTATGTAGCAAGACGGCAAATTGTTTTGCTTTTTCATTTGCAGCATATGTATGTATTTTATGTACAAACATAAAACTTGCAAGCAAATATACACATTTATGTACATACAAACAATGCACAGCGAACATACATAAATAGAATGAAAATATTTATACATTTGCAAGTGATCAATTGCCTTCCATTTGTGTTCTGGAATTCTAAGGGTCTTAGCGAAAGATTGTAACCCAATAAAACTGCGTTCATATTCATACGTAAATACAAAAATACATATATACGTATATGCGAGTAAACTTCCTACAAAAAATTGTGATGCACTTTACTGTTACATGCCACATTTGGCTCATATCTTCGCTACTTCATCTGCTTTGTCTTCATCTACTCTTCACCAATTTTTCTTTCCCCCAATATATTTTCTTATATATGTATGTATATGTAGCTGCTGTCGCTGTTGACATTCGATGTCGATTCTCTTCACATTTTTTAATAAACACATGAAAACAAAAACAACAAAACAAAAACAAGCATCTTAAAATAATAATGACAAATGCAACTACTAAAGCCAGAAGAAAAATGCGTACAGTAAAATTGAAATTTGAAGAAAGTTTAGATTTTGAGTGAAGCACCGCAGAGTTGTTTGGGACTATTATAGAAGAAAAGGAAATAAAAAAATACAAAAAGCAACCCTGCATTACAGCAGCTTTGCGCCGACTGCTTATTTCATCTCCACACACTCGCTGCAGTTTTTCTGCTACGTCCCTTCTCTCGCTCCCCATAAATTTTCTTTTTTAAGTTAATTTTCTGTTCTTGTTTTTACAGTTGTCAACACAAACGACAACAAACAGCCCAAATGAAAGTCATTGTAATGACAGACAAAATGACTTTATTGATTTTGAGCATGTGCCTCTCGCTCTACACTGCTAAGAATAATGTCGTACAAGTATAACGCTATTAATGCAACACTGCAACAGCAAGGCACATTATACTCCAAGTCATGCTTTTGAAATACAATTTGACAATTAAATGGAATTTGTTAATTAGCTGTTAAAGTCAATTATTCGGTGTTTGGCAGCGACGCGACAGTCAATAAATTTTCATGGGCGTAATATTTTAATACTTGACAGCCAAATAGATGACAACAAAAGTTGTTAGAAACTAAGTTACAAGTAAATTAAATTAAATTTAATTTCAAATTGCATATATTTTTAAGTTTCGCTTCTAGTAAAAAGTTATAGAAAATTAAATTAAATGACAGAAAGAACTTTCTCAGAAATTCAATCAAAATATTTTGTTTATAACATTAAAAATATATACAACATTTTAGTAAAATATCTTTAAAAATTTAAATAAACTCAATAAAGAACTATTAACTGAATTTAAATAAAAATATTATGTTATTTTTTTTTAAATATCCTAAAAACTTATAAGATAATAATATATTAAATATGTATTTTGTGTTAACAAAACAAAAAAATAAAAAATAATCATTCATTGATTTTTTAATTACTCAACATTTCAATAATTTTGGAAAAAAATTAAGGATAGTTTCAGATTTAAGAAAAACTTTACTATAATAAAATATTTGAATTTATTTGTCCAAATATATTTGTTTTATAATAAATTTCTTGTTTTAAAAATTGATGAAAATATAAATAAAAAATTTGATTTTCATGCTCTATAAATTAGTGTTTTTTTAATTTCTCTTTTTTATCCCAACTTTTGCTTTGCAAATGTTTGAACTGTGTTTTTGAAATTTTTTAACATTTTATATAATTAGGTTTCTGGTAGACTTTTTTAATATTTTACATACAGGGAAAAAACCTTACACAAAAGATTTAAAAGTACGTAATTTCTATATTCAAAAAAAAATTATGCTTAAGAATAAGATATTAATAAAAATATTTATTGAAAAATAAAACATATACAATTTTATATAAAAAATTTATAAAAATATGTACAATAATTTAGGAACATTTTTTGTAAAATAAGTAAATATTATTGGGTGAATATCATAAGTTTTGTATTGTTTGTATTTTAATTATATACAATTTAAAAAATTTCCAAGAATTGTTTTTGTTTATTTTTTATTTTATTTTGATTTCATCACTAAAACAAGTTTTTTTACTAAAATGCTTAAAAACGCCAAAAAAAAATCATAGTCGACAAATTAAGAATACGGTTCTTATGAAAAAAATATGTTTGTAGTATTTCGAATTATCTTGAAAAAAATTTTTTTTTTATAATAGGCTTATAGTTGTAGATTTTCATATATTTGTCCATGTTGATAAAGTATATGGCTTTTCATTATTATACTTAGAAAATGTATGACCTACCAACTAGGTGGCTTAACACTTGCCACAAACAACGTCAGTATGTCCGACTGTCAAGCGTATCAAGCTCGTGAGTAGTGTTGACACAAACTATGCAATGGTAAACTTTTCCCTATGGCTTACTCAATTACTCCATATTTCGCTTGAACTGAAAATGTTATTTTCCATGCAACCATTGCGAAAAATCCGCTTTGTTGTAATTTCCAGCGCCAAATTAATTTGACTTTTTGATGCGCTTTGCATTTTGTCATTTCGTTTTAGACAAATCCATTTTCATTTAATTTGAATTTTTTTTTTGAAAAGCCATTTTTGGCAAATGTCAAAGTGACAGCAATGCTTTAATCTACTACAAATTAACGGTATTAAAAAGTTTGCACTTTCGTTGGCGCAGCTACGTACGAACACAATGCGAAGGCACATACATATGTATTTACAAATATATGTATGTGCATGTGTTTGCTCAATAGATTAGTTATATAAGTTTGCATGATTGAGGACATTTTAGCGTGACTTTTGGTGTGGAAGCTCTGCTTCAATACTAACAGAACTCGAAAAAATGTTTAGTTTATCAGTTTTCATTTGCCAAAACAAATCTCAAACTTTGAAATTCACCACATTTGCATATCTCCAGTTGGGTTTCTAATTTCTATAACATTTTCCCATGCTTCCCTTTTTCGCATTCCATGGCTGCCGCATCTGCTCTACTTGCTAACAGCGTACTCCATGTGTGCGGGAAGTTCTTAGCAGTGAACTTAATCTTTAAATTTTTACCTAGTTTTTTTCGGTTACACTCAATTTTAAGCTCTCAAAAAAGTTTACAATTTTTTCGATCGCTATTTTTTAGGGATTTGCATGCAATTTGCAGTGGCATGCAAAGTTGCATGCATCTCTTATTCTAGTTCACTTGTGATTTTTCGCTCTTTCGCACTTTTTTCAAACTCTCTTTCACTTTGTGTGTCGTCTATTTTTCGGGATTTAAACATATTTCACTTAACTGTGTGGCATTAAAAGTTCAGTTCAAACCAAAAACATTAATCACTTTACCACACACACACACAAACACGTATACTCGTACAAGCACAGTGCAGTAGTTTGCAAGGATTTCAAGGATTTTGTGCTTTGCGGGGACACACTGGAGCTTTTGCTGCGCCATTGCTTTCTCTTGCCTTAAGTGCTTGTCCAAAGTTGGAGTTTTCTATTTCGGCAATTCGTGTTTATTTTTTTTTTTGTTGTTTTTGAAAGTTGATGGCACTAGCTTAGACTTTTTTTTTAATTTTCTATAGATTTCGCATCGAGTTGTGCATAACATTCTTGATTGTACTGTGAATTTCGTAGAAGTTAGATTTTAAATAATTTGCATAAACCGATATTAGTTAGGGGATTAAGTTAAATTTTTCGTTAGCGTCGTTCGTTTGAAGCGTTTAAAATGACTTTATTTGCAAAAAGCAGAACATAATTTAAATTCCTTGCTAGCCACCAGTTGGCTAATAGTCGTATGTAAAGATTAAAAGATGGAAAGCCTCCTTATTCAAAAAATTCAACAGCTGATATAAATCCTTTTATTTTGTGAACGTGTCTGTTCTTCTTTGCTGTTCATTATTTAATCGGAGGAATTCGTTTGATAATATGTTTTCCGATTTGGAGCAAATATTGACCACATCAGAAACATTTTGTTTCGAAAAATATTCTATTATATGAAAAATTTAATCCTTTCCAGTTTTAACTACTGATTGAAAGAGACTCATTTGCTAAAGAAATCTGGTACGAAAGGTTTTAAAATGTAAATTAACATATATTGTTTCGATATTATAACTAAATTTTTGCTTGTGCTTGATCCTTTTTTTCTTTTCAAACCCTTACCGGACCGCAATTAAGTTTGACTTTTACAATTTCCTCAAGCCATTTTTCAACTGTCAATTTTAATTAGAAATAAACAAAATGGCAGAAATATATGAATGAATGTACATACATATGTACGTATAAGAACCATTTTCGTTTGTTTAACTTTGTTTTGGCACCTTTTCGAACTCATCCGGAGCACACCTTTTCGCACAAGCTGAGGAGCGGTAGTGGCGCCAGTGCAATTAGAACGCGTTTAATTTATGTTTGTACTTCCTGCAGGTGGATTGTTGGGGCAGTTGTCTGCAGCGGTGCTTAGCGTTTGGCCGTCAACACCTTTCCGGCAATTCGTGGTACATTAAACGGTAAACTCATTTTTCGCGTGCTGCCATTTTGTAAGTTTTTTTTACTTAAAGTTTACTTTGAATTTTGCGTGTTGTTTAATGAGTTACAAAGTAGATGTTTTATGTCATAACTACCGCTAAAAAAAAATAAAAGCATTAGCAGCATTATTTTTTTTTGTTTTTTTTTTACATATGTGTGTAGGTATGCGTGTACATCCATCTATCGTTCACAGTGACACCTAACGAATTTCAAGTGTTTCACCTTGATACTTGATAGTGTTTTAATAATAATAAAAATAATATGGCGCTTACAATATATAGCTCAGTGTTTGGCCGAGCTTCTTCTACCATTTGTTCTGTGCGTCTTTATATTATATTACAAATTGAGGGACCTACAAGGGACCGACTCCGAACGGCGGATGTATTTTGTGAAAAGCTTTTTCATGGAAAAAATACCCTCGGAGGTTTGGCATTGTCTGCCGAGGGGTGGCCGCTATTAGAAAAACATTTTCTTTGATTTCGATTTTACTTACCCTGACTGAGATTCGAAACTAGAACCCAGCGGCATATCGAGTAATAAATAGCACGCATCGCTACCCACTCGACCACAGCGGCCAGGGATTTAGTGGATAATGCAAATATCAGGTGTAGAGGAAGCAGCTGCGAAAATTGATGACGACATAAGAAACAACAGTACGCTATTTGTCAGTCTTGAAGAGTTTGAAGAGTGGAAGTATTAATTTACAGTAAATCTAGAGTAATTACATTCAAATAAACCTGACATAATATAACCAGTTTTAAATTATTACCAAAAAATTAAATTGAATTAGAAATTATTTAAACTGAATTGAATTAAATTAGATTGAATTAAATTAAATTGATTTTAATTTAAAATAAATTGAATTAACTTAAATTAAATTGCATTGAATTGAATTAAATTAATTTGAATTGAATTAAATTGAATTAAATTAGTTAAATTACATTTAATTTAATTGCATCAAATTTGAATTGAACTGAATTTAATTAAATTGAATTGAATTAAGTGGAATTGAATTGAGTTAAATTGAATTTAATTTAATTGAATTGACTTAAATTGAACTGAATTGATTTCAATTGAATAGAATTAAATTGAATTAAATTAAACTGAATTGAAATGAATTGAATTGATTTAAATTGAATGGAACTGAATTGAATTGTATTGAATTAAATTGAACTTAAAATAATTTCTTGCTCTCTTTATCCCATCCTTCCAGTTAAAACATTGCAAGTACTTAAACGTCCCCTCTGCCTACATTACAAAACTCTAGTTTCTATCAGCGGATCCGGCATAAAAACGCTTAAAATGCGTGACATGGCATATTTTTTTCTGTTTTTTAATTTAGTGGAAACTATGAAGTCACGGCATTAAAAAAATAATACAAAAATAAATAAAAACAAAAGCGTAAAAATCAGTTAAGCTAACAGTCAAAAAGTGGCAGTAAACTTTGGCAGCCGTAGCAACAAAGCTCTGCCATCAACAATCCCCTAAACGCCTCAGCTCTGCGATTGCGGGTGTCACAATTGTTGCAACATCAGCACAAGCGATGGCGTTGATTGTGGCGCTTGATTTGTTAAAAATAGAGTTTCACTTCTATGCGTCCACTAACTGCTCTGTTTTTTTTGCTTTCCTTCGAAATGCCAGCCCCATTCACTCATTTTACATGTAATAACCGGGTTTTCATACATACCTATGCTGTTGTTGTCCTAAGTGTGGTAGGAGCGACAATGACTTGTCAGAAAAATATGTGCCTTTGTGTAAAGTTTAGTTGGAGGTGAGGTATGTTAAAGTGATTTTTTTTAAATGTGGCAACAACAGCTAAAGAGTGGCAGTGGTGTTTATTAAAATTTTGTATAAAAAAGTAAAGATTAACTGCTGTTGTTGTTCAAAATTTAAACGCATTTAGAGATTTGAAGTAAAAATACATGCACAGTAAGTTGTATTTACCAAGTATTAAGCAAAAGCTCGTTAGTAAAATATATAGAGTGAATTGTCTAGGGCTGTGTTACCACTTTCAATTTATAAAAGTTCCAACAAAGTTAGAAATAAATTTAAATTTAATACTGTTTCATCAAACAACGCCTTTTTAAATAACCAATTTTCAAAATAATTGGTAGCTGGTGGCTAATTTATAGGGTATATCAAAAAAATGTATGCCTGAGAAACAAAAGCTGTTAGCATTTAGGTCATTGGAATTCCGTTACAAAACTTAATGTGACACGGAATTAAAATTATGGCGTTGTGGTGTGAGACTTCTCACAAATCAACAAAATTAGCCTCTCCGATTTTTACACTTTTTTTTCGAATCGCGCACATTTTTTGTTCTATGGAAGTTTAAAATTTATTTTATTTCACTTTTTTTAGTAATTTTTTTTTTAATGTTACTTATTTTTTTATTTAAGTTTACTCTTTTTTTATTGATCTTTATGAAAGGCTGTTTGTTCATATTTGAATAAATTAGTAATCTTTTCAAAAGAAATAAAATTTTCAAAATTAGTAAAAAGTTATTCAATCATATTAAATTAAATTGTTTTAGTTATAAAATAAAATATAATTTAATTTAAATTTTTAAAATATCCAACAAATAGGTTTAGTTAAATTTAATTAAAATTATTTACTTAGTCATATTCATTTTCTTTGACTTAAATTGATTTGATTCAATTTAAATATACTTTTCTTCTATTCCAATTTGAACTTAGTTTTATAGTATTAAATTGAATTAAAATGTTATGATTATAAATTTCATTAACTTAGTTAAATTTATTTTATATTAATCCAATTGAATTTTGTTTAGTTTTATTTATTTCGTTTTTAGATTTTTTGTTTGTTTTAAAGGTGGCAGAAACCTTTCATTTTTTAGTAATTCTTTTAAATGATTATCTGCTCAACGTGTGTTGCATAATACTGCAGTTGAAGCATAACAGCAAAATCCTTATAAATACTCACATATGCGGAAGCTAGCCTCATAAACCTGTGAAGTTTCGGAAAGCAAAAGAACCTTGCAACCAGAAACAAAACGCCCATAAAACAGCAGCCATCAACAACGAAACGCTGCCCATCATTGCTTGCAAGGTGTATGACAAAACATAAATTACCTCAAACAATACAAATTTACTTGGTTTTAATTATTTCTTATTTTTTAATTATCATTTCTTGCCGACCAAATGCACTAAATGAATGCTTTCGACGCCGAAGTTATACGTAAATAGCGAAGGGCATTACCAAGCATCTTTAATAGCCAGAAAGCACCAACAATAAAAACTTAAACAAAAAAAAAACATAAAATGCTAATGGTTTTTTTTTATATAATTTCTAACCAAAAAATTCAGACTGTTAAAAAGGTAAGTCATTAGAAAAACAAATAACGAAGGAATGGCAAGTGAATGAAATGTTTGTTAGTTCGTAAGAAGACAAAACAAAAACATTCAAAAAAAAAAATGTTAATAAAAATAAACGCATCAAAAGTGGCTGTTGTAAAAATTTCATGCCTGACGTAACCCAGCGAATATGTTTCTTTCTATTTACCTGCCACAGCAAGACAGAGTGACCATCAACTCAGCGAGCGACCGACCATCGCTACACAGTTACACACATGAGCTGATAATATCGCCACTCCAGCTTTGTATGTGTGTGTGTGCGAAGAGTATACGTCAATGCAGTTATTTGACAATCAACTGACATTTGACAAAACTGTCAATGTGATGGTCAAGTCAACGCTGTCAATGTGCAAATGAGTGCGTGATGACGGTGGTGAGCGGAAGAACCAAATGGATATGTGTCGAGTGTGAAAGAGCATAGTGGTTGAAGTGAAGAAGAAGGGAAGAGCGGGAAATGATTGTTATATAAAAGTCTATAAACGTAGTTACACACGCTCATACACCAAAGATAATAGCTTAAGATATAAAAAAACAAAAACGGTGCTTGAGTGCCTCATCGAGCGGTCGAGGAACGACTGCGCAGAGTGCGGCCAAAGCCTCCTAGTAGGAAAAATAAGCGGTTCAGTTTTAACAGCGAAACTGGTCTTCACAGTGTTCTAAGCAACCGTAAATTATATTGTTTGAGCACTTTCCTTTATTAAGTATTCTATGAGCTTCATAAGAAATTGTCAGGAGTTTCATAAAAAGCATAAAAAATGCAGAGTCGGTAATTTTAATTTTTTAACCATTCGAACACAGAATTTAATCACGTTTTTACGTAGAAATTAATCTCTCGATTTTGAAATGTTTCAGGAGGTGACATTATATTGGCATTTTAACTGGCCCGAAGAAATTGGTTTTACTTAAAGAATAATTACGAATATGCTTATTACTTGAATAACTAATTCGTTCCGATGTTCATAAATAGAAAATGGACAACATAGTTGAATCGCAATGCAAACTGTTTCTAAGCTGGTTCAAAATCAGACGATTTCACTGCAGGGTATAATTCTAAATATTATAGAAAAAATAAAATAAAAAATCGGCACTCCAAGCACTCAACGTCTGCACGTATGTCCGTATGAACATAAATGTGCGTGTGAACAATTTTTTCCTATATTTGAAGCCGCGTGTCCCTCGTATCACATACCACATCAAGTGTTAGCTAGTGAACAAGCCAATAAAGTGACAGTAGCATCAGCGGCTATTTGAACTAGTTGAGCTAATTATAGGTGTGCATAAGAGGTGTACTACCACAAAAACGGGCGCATATCAATTTGAGGGAGTAATTGAAAAAAAAGCCAAACGTGAAATGTAAAGAGGGGTCTCTTTAAGCAATATATGTATCGAGGTACGAGTGAGAGTTTAGTAAATTTTTATTTCAAAGCATTTTATGACTACTAATTTTATTCGCTGTTCGTAGAGGAAAACCACGCCAGCACAAAAGCCACCCTCCAAAATAAACGCAGAAGAATATGTGCATATTGAAATGTATGTATATATGTACATATATATATATACATATAAACCAAATATATTCGTACATACTACATAAGTGTGCGCGCGCTCCGTTCAAGTCAAATAAAACTCAGCCAAGCGTTAAAAGCTTGCGTGTAATAGACTAGAAAAATACTGAAAAATTTATGAGTCGTAGAAATCCCAAGTGTACTTAGTATACACAGAGTTTACCTTATTGGAGAGAAAAATTACCGAATAAACAAAAAAGCGTGCACACCTATTTATTCAATTTTTGTCACCGATATCACATGTCACAATCACACATTTATAAATGCTGAAATGGCGCAATAGTCGACTGGTCGCTGACTATCACACAAATAATGGACAATGACTTCTTATTGTAATTTCAAATAAAGTAATAGTATATATGGCGCATTGTCTGTTACAGTCGAATAGTTTACCAAAAAATCAAAACCCATCGCCTAAAAACATCTAAAGCAAGGACATAAGTGCCGTGAGATTTTCAGTTAACTTTGTCTTGCTGCCTTTGTATATACATACGAGTACATATAATGGCATGCATAATACATTTATAAATATACTCGCCTTTGTTATTGTTGTGCATACATACAGACATATGTATATACACTTACTCGTATTCATATGTAGGTAAGTAGTGTCAACAATCTAACTATTTATTGCAAGTAACTGTAGGAGAACAAGAGCACTCTTTACACCTCGATACATCGAAATGTGTAGCTAAATGGAGTTGAATGATGTCAAGCCCAATTTCTTTGGCATTTGATTACATTAAACACTGCACAATTGTTTGCTTTATCTCCTGTTTTGTTTTATTATTATTTTAATTATTTTTTGTTTTTAATTTTTTATACTAAGGTGGGAAAGTTGCGCGTAATTTATTGTGTATGTGTGCTATATAGCGAGTGCTTTGAGATGGCTGAATAAAAAGGTGGCAAATTAAAGTTATTAAAAATTTTGATATTTTGAAAAATAATTTTAAAAAATTATAAGAAAAATAAGCATAAAAAATAAAACCAAATTACTAATATAAACTACAAATAATTGAAAATAAAATTTTTTAAGCAAGTTGAAATTTAAAAACTATAATAGCTTTTAAAAGATTGTGATATACAAATAACTGAGCTGAAATAAAATATAATAGAAAATAAATCAAAAATGTATAAAATAAAATGAGATAAATAATTTATAAGACAAAAAATATATAATTTTGAAGAAGGTTGAAATATTAAATAAAAAATAATATAACAGAAAAAAAAGTTTAAATCATATTTAAAAAAGGTAGAAATAGTAAACAAAAAAAATTTATTTATAATCATTTTTAAAAGATTGATATTTTAATATAATAGCAGAATAATTAAAATAATAAAAAAAATCTCTTTTCAAAAGGTTAAAATGTAAAAAAATTTATAAAAAAATATAACTTAAAAGGATAACAATAGAAAAATAAAGAGTATAAAATAAATTAATATAAGCAATTTGACATCTTAAAATGCATTATTACTTTAAGCTTCCACTACTTTTCAAAGTCTGGTCCTAGTCAAGGATAAAAAAAACCTAAAAATGCATACCGATCTGCATAAGACAACCAGGTATAAGTTGGACATATAAAGCAAGAAAAAGGATATGTATTTTTAGCACTGAGATGTTCCACTGTACTCTGCGCTTTAACTTACTTATGCTTGACTTTTGTGATGAATCATTTGAAGGTTCATGTTAAGTCTATTTCGAAAAAAAAAATCTTTTTGTCCTCAAAAGAAAATTTAGGTTCATAAATACGTTTGTAATGAATGTTCAATATTAGAAAAAAAATTTAGTGCAGTTACACAACGAGATTGGGTGAAAACCTTAAGCTAATGCGAATATTTATATACACTGAGGTAAAATCGCTGCAGGACTTGGTAAGAATCATGGGTTTTCTTTACATATTTGCTCTTTTCTAATACAATAAAGTATCAGCGAGAGATTGTCAGTGTCAGTGCTTGAAATAATAGTATACATAAGTATTCTAAAAAAAATGCAATACACAAATTTGGCTAGAAAAAAAATGCAGGCAGTAAGCAATAAATTAATAATGCATATAAAATATTGATTACGGCTTCCAGACAATTTCGACAATGCAACGTATTCCGCTTTATGTCTTAATAAGATCTTTAATTATTACTAAGAATTTGGCTGTGCATATTTGAGCGTGTGAAATGCTGGTGGTCAAATAGCAGATGAGGATCATCGTGAACAGTTGAAGAGGCGACAGGACGGCGAATTGGCCGAGTTGCAAATCAATCAACTGTGCAACCACTGCTGTGGGCACTTTGTATGTAGCCAACGAAAAGGTCTGTCTCAAGTTACAAACGGCGGCGTGAGCTAACGAGCAATAATACGACAGTTGAGATGGGGGTAAAACTAAAAGGCGCTGAGAGGGATAAGGAACCTTAAGCAATTGTTGCTAAGGCGTTTTTTCTTTTCAAAGTACAAAATTATAAATGACTTTGTGCTCGTTTTTATATAAAACCATAACTACCAATAATTTGCGGCAACCCTTGTGGCTTCTTTTAATATGCATGAAAGTGGAGTAGGCTGTGTAAAACACCAAAAAATAAGAAAAACAAAAAAAAAAACAGCAGCGCTGCAGGCAATCGCACTATCTTAACCACGTGTGACACGCACGCAAGTACATTTTACACAAACGAAAATTGTAACACAAGAAGCAACCGAAGGGGGATGGGGCGCAGGCGGGATGGAATATCATTTTCACTTTCAAGCCTGGTAGTTTTACGTTTTTTTTTTAATGCGCAATTTTTGTGCCGAAGCGCATAAGTAACTTGTATAGCCACAATATGAGTAGATATCATATTACAGGTTGATTAATGCGCTGTACAGGGTTGTAAAAATGCTACAGAAAAAGTAGACGTAGAGCAGTGACAACAGCAAAAACAACATGCAGCCTTTCCAAATATGGGTTAAGCAACAAACACAAGAAAGTGTTAAAAAAAAACAAGCAAGGCGACGATGATCATGGCAATAAGATAAAAAAGAAGAAGAAATTAAAAGAAAAAATTCGACTTAAGTGCTAAAAAAAAATTGCATAAGCTTATGTGGCATAAAGCAGTTGGTTGGCACATATCCTTTACACTTAAAGCACACACACACATATTTTGCTGCTAAAGCGCACATGACATATCACACTTTTTGTTTGATAGGTACACATTTTAGTATAATTGTTGTTGTTGCTATTGTCGCAGCGCATTGTGTGTCATTGTCCTGCTAGTCTGTCATGCTGTCAGTATCACTTTTCCAACAGCTTGAAGTGTAAGTAATTGTGTCAGTTGGATAACAAAGCAGCAGCAACACAAACACCAACACCAACAGCAATAAAAGCAAAACACAAACTAATGAAAACAATCATAAACAGCAAAATAATAACGTAAAAAAATGAAAGAAGTGGTTTGCAAAACAATAGCCAACAAAAGCAAAGCAAAGTTCTAACAACAAAGCCACGCACACAGCAACACCTTCAATGGCTGACGTCCACTAAGCCAATGCCTGAATGAAATTGAGTCTAATACTGAGTGATACACACACAAACTCGTCCATACATATGAATGTATGTATGTAGTAACGCACCAGCTAAACAACACACGCATGCTGATTATCAACATAATCAAAAACATTTGTGTTTGCTGCTGCTAATTTTCAACAATATCAGCAATTGCTAGAGAGACGAGTATACTCGTACATACGAGTATGTATGTAGGTATATAAAATCCGCCTAGCCGCTCACAGCTGATTATGTGATGTGATTTGATGATGTTGTGATATGACATGTCACCACCTCGGGTTGGTTAGCGGCGTTGCAAAGAATGACAAAAAATGGAGAAAAAAAATCAAAAATATTGAAATGAAAAAATATTACACAAAGTGGAAGTGACTTAACAAAAGCTCATATTACATAGATGAGAGGAAAAATATTAAGTATAATACAGAGAAAAAATCAAAAATCCTTTTCAAGTCCAATAATATATACAGAAATATGTGCTTATAACTCAAAAATGGGTAGCTAGTTTTATTATTGCTTGACTATTGCCAATATTACTGCACCTAAAACTATACCCCTAAAACTGTAGGTATTATATTTTTGAATGTGTTTAAGAACATTTGTGCATTTCTTGTACGCTCAAAATAAGGCATACATTTTGGCGAAGCAACATTGAATATATGGAAGTGGCGGGATTTGCTTTAACCTAGGGAAAATAAATGTTTTCGTAACCTTTTTAAATACTTGCCGTTAAAGATTGAAATAAAATTACTTCAGGTAGTAATAAAAATGTTTTAATAAAAATATCCAGCGGAGAGTAGTACGAGTATAATCCACAAGCCGTCGGCCGCATCAGACGATTTGGTAGATTTGTCAACTTGTAGTAGAAATAAAAGTAAGAACAGCTTTAAAAATGAGGTATGGAGTTTGTAAGTTGTTAAAATTTTTAAGGATATTCCTGATATAATAGTATTGAATAAGAAATTATTTAAGAAGGTAAATTTCTGTGAACTCCTAATTGAAGCTTCGCGCTTTTTTCAATTTCAATAATTATAATGGGACAAAAATATGTTTGAAACTACTCAAATTGTATTAGAAATTTGGCATTAGCTTTTAAAAAATTTTAAAACTTGTGTGAGTTGGTAGCTTGATGTGCAAATCTTAGCGCCAGTGTATTCAGAATTTCGTGCGATTTATATATATATTTTGGAAAATTGAAATGCTGACAAATCTATTGATTGCATTTTTATATATCGAGCCTTTACCGCCATTTTAGCGTAAGCGACAAAAACCAAATTTTACAGGAGAAGGTTTTTTTAAATATATTTTTTTTTTTAAGAGTGAATGTCGCTTACGATAAAATGTAAAGTCGTACATCTCCATAACTATAACGATTAGCGAAACAATATTTAGCCAGATGACGTATTATCAGTTTTAGAACAGTTCTGCATCAAAAAGTTAATTTTGGAAAAAATGTCGCTTACGTTATTTTCGCGGTTAGGGCTCGATATATTCATAGTTTCACAGAAATGCTAGTACCAAAGTAAATTTCAAATTCAAAAATTTTTTCAACCAAACCATTAAAATTTTGCTTGGTGAAATAAGTACTAGAAAGCGTAGAAATCGGAAATATTTAAAAAAATTTTTAAACTTCAGTAAAAGCCGCCACCGTACGCTAGCTTTAGGGAGAAGAATAAAAGAAGCAGCTTTTCATTGAATATTCGATGTTATTGAAGTGCAATTTAGCTTAGCATTATAATTACATCGTTGTATTCATACAAATATATAAGTAAAGGTCTTTTGAATATTATAAAATTGTTAATACATGTATGTTTGTGTGTACATACATACATAGTTGAAGGCAAAAATATTACCGACTTGTTAATAAATCCAATGGAATGCTGTTGCTATTTCCGTTTAAGTAGAATGATATGAATGAATTGACTGGGCATCACCCAGAAATAAAAAAAAAACAGTTTAATACACACTTCTTTTTTTTATTATTTCTGCGTACATTTATTATATAGCACGCTTAAATATCAGTATTTTATTATGTATGTACGTATGCATATATTTACTTGGTATATCAACATTTTTCAACAATTACAACATTCAGCGGACGCAAACGCCAAAGCCTGCTTCATGTGCTTGTACACTTCACATCCTGTTTATACATAAGCGAGCTGATAAAACAGCTATGAATCATAAAAAAAAATAAGAAGATTTGAATGAATGTGTACCAAGTAAATAAAAGAAATAATTTCATAAGAATATCTTTGATAACCTATACAAATACATTTTTAGTTATGTATTTATACAGGCGCGTTTTAGTAAATACGTTTTTTTTTGTATTCTTTTTGTTTGTTTCTTTTAAATTACAAATGCAAAGCAATCGTTATTTTTAGTGCAATACAAATGTATAGCTAGTGTTGTTCCGATACCGCCGTCTACTCGAAACCAGTACTCATTTAAAATATCGAAGAAAAGAATCGAATTGCTTAAAACGAATACAAAACCATCAGCATCATTTACCTGTGTGTGACGAAATTTCCTTAAAAGCGCTTTCAAGTGGCATGACCGATTGTGGTGGTGTCGTACATAGTCTTATTAGCATGCATTCTAACAAAAAAAAAATGTATATAAAAATCGAAAGTAAAAAAAAAATACATTTTAGTTCTTACACATCTTCAAATTAACACCCACGTTGTGACGCTTTGGATGTTTATGCAAGTTGGAAGTATTTCCACTAAACTTTATACTCATACCACAATGTTTACAGGTAGCGTCATTTTTATTCCTTTTATCAAAATGTTGCCAAATTTTTTATTACACAAATTAAAGTTTGGATGTACGTTGTTCATTATCACTGTCAATGCTGCCAAACTCTGATCAGAATATGTTTCCAAAAGCACCACACCACCATAATACAGGATGATTCTTATATTGTCAGAATTAAGATTCTGACAAAGATGGTAAAGCAAGTAAATACTTGAACCGCGTATGCGATACCCACCTGGCTACTTGTATGAAGGATTCGAGTAGAAAAAGTACTCAGTACTTGAACAAACTATCGAGTATTTACTCGTAGTTACTTGTATCGGAACAAAACTGTGCATAACAGGAATGGGCTGTGGAAAGTAAATATCACTGCTAGCCGCATATCGCTCGCTGCCTAAAGCAATAATAACGACAAACATTTGCTCACTTTTAAATAGTAATACTCAGTTTCAAAAGAAAAAAACTACGAGTGTGTACAGGTTGGTAAATAATAGTTTTCCAATGCACCGTCAAACTGCGCGTAACAATTTTGGTTACGAAAAATTACTTTCCTATGAGTTGTGGCTTCCTCAACATTCAACACACACACACACCTTTACGCTTACGTTGACCCATTGACCTTCAGTGCATTTTTGGCGGCTAGCATTTTTCTATGTGTACACATATTTATTTGTGTGCAAGCAATTTGGTAATCAAAAAATAAACACACACAAATAAATATTTCGAGTGTATGAAAAATGTAATCGAAACATTTGGGAGAATTTTATTTTTGTTGCGGCTGCATTTTTGGTGGCCTCGAAAAACGTAGTCAGCAGAAAGCGAAAGAAGAAGCTTGCATGCAGGGAAAGAAGAAATGTTGAGCGTGCTGTCGAGTGAGCGAAAGTTAGTTGCGCGCAGAGAGGGTAGTGAAGTGCAGCGAAGGCTTCACATTATTGAATTTTTTTGTCGCAAGCGCAAACGTTTACCTATTTATGCACGGGATGCATGTGTGTGTGTGTGTGTGTGTGTATACTATCTCCTATTAATAAACAGTTTGCTGTACAAATAAATAATATCAACATGCATCGTTTTTCAATGCTGCCACATTCAGCGTTCAACAAATTGTTTACATTTGTGCAACACACACACTGAAAAAGAAAAAAAAACACCAAGTGCTCTTCCCCACTGACTGTTTATATAGACTGCATACAATTTACATTCGCTTGACTGGCTTACTGGCTGACTGGCAGGCCTACTCAAACAAGCCAATCGCCCGGGCGCCCGTTCGCCCGTTCGCCAACTACCTGTTTTTCTATTAAATACAACGCTCATTTGTGGCACACAAACTCTTCTACATGTGTGTGTGTGTGTGTGTGCGTATAGTTCGTGTTGTCTTTATTTTGCATGCAAATATTCACTTTTTCTGATTTGCTATTTGAGCGCTCACGGGCAAACGTTTGTTATAGTTTAAAAATGTCAAGTGGCTTTTTAGGCGCACGACATCGGATGCCGTGCAGTGTCTGGCGGTTATTTGATGCGCTGCTGTTGCACCGATCGTGTTGCTGATAGCTGAACTAGCTAGTATACCTATGATGTATGCACGAGTAAGCCTATGTGTCGCAATTGCATGCAACTGATAGAGGAGCGTAAATTATGAGGGTTTGAAAAAAGAAAATATCGAGTAGAAAGGGTGGCAATTTATAACTGGTTGTAGGCGAAAAAAATCCGCATTTAGTTCTTAATGTACTAGCGCAAAAAATTCATTGCTCGTGTTGTATACAAATAGCGTTTGTTAGCTGTCAGGCGCATATTTGTTTTTTTGTGTGACTTTGGAAACAAATTTACAGTAAATATAGAAAGTTTTTCAGTTGTGTAGAATTGCATTCGCTTTCCGCGAGAAATTAATATATTTATGTACAGTTTTTTACGGAATTGATAGCTTGAAAATTATTGTGAAATTTAAAAGCAACTTTAGCAAACGTTATTTTTTTTGAGTGAATTTGTTGAAGTAAATCGAAAAGAGGATAATAGTATAACAAACAGAAATTTTATAGACGAAAATGCTTTTTGAAAGCGTACATTGAATAAATTATGTTTGAGCTTGCATATATTAGGATAATACGCCACCCAAACTTTCACAAATGGTAACTAGACAATTTTATTTTATTTTATTTTTATTATTTTCCAATTAAATTACCTTTAATTCGAGCTATGTAATAATAAAATAATTGCACCCAAATTTTAAACATAAAAAAAAATAAACCTTCTTTAAACAAATTTCATAAGTCTGTTAAGAACTTCGAATCGGCTGAGGTATATTTCTAGGCACTCTATTTACAAATCTAACTCTTTGAAGCTACTCTACAATAAAAAGGTTTAAGTTAACTAATTAGGAGGCTGAGCAAAATAACAAAATTTGAACAAATTATTCTTAAAATCAGTCAGAGTTTTCATTCAAAATTTCTTTTTAAATATGTAAAAAATGTGCCTAAAATTATGCAGCATTAAAGCGAATTCTGGCAACAAAAAAAAAACGAATTACAAATTCTACTTTAATTTTCTTACTTTAATTTATTTGCAGCGAATTTATTATTATTTAGTAGGAAATTTCGCAGAACTGTTTTGCGAACTGCAGCAGCTGTGATTTTTAAAATTGGAGTCTCTAGTGAAGCTTAACCTAAGATTATTGCGGTTTACAATGAACTATTAGTTTGGTTTAAAAACTGATTTCACTTAAGATACCAAGCACAAAAAGAACGAAAAAATATAGCGTACACACAAAATTTCAAGCCAAATATACAAAAAATACTCGCAAATGTATTCTGTAATTTTTTCCACTAATTTGTTATGCCAATTTTTGTTTTTAATTTCGTTTCACTATACAATAATCAGCGCTGGCCTAAAGCTTAAAAAACACGCAAATTAATTGTGTAAATGAGTCACTCAGCCATCTCGGCTGCGGCGCATCTACTGATGATCTAATTTTTTTTTGCGTTCAATTAGTTTGCGCGCTTTCAATGTTGTACAAGATTTTTTAAGCAATAGTTTACAATTGTTGAAATTAGAAAAAAAGGCTTTATCAACAAAAACACAAAGAGCTTCATGCGTTCCGCTAATTTAGTTCTTCACGCGGTTGTCAATTTCAATGCTTTTCACAAAACAACAGAGCTTCGCGCCCTTCTATGTACATTCATATATAGATGACAGTTAATTTATGTACAACTGTCAAAAAGCGTGAATTGTCATAAATGTCAGGCTGGGGAAAAAAATCAATGATTTATGAATGTCACTTCTTCTTTTGTTTTCAGAAAAAATAGTTTTCATTAATAAATTACAAATGCTACATAACCAAGGCTTTTATGGGCTTAACTATTTGGTGCTCCAAAGCGGTTTTCTTTTTTTAACTAAAAGTGCAGAATTGTAAGCAGGCGTGGTTAAAGTAGTACAATTACATGTACATACACATAAGATGGATGGTAATTTTTCGAAGCCAATGATTTGCCTTTACATGAACGGCAGCTCAAGCTCATAAATAAATGCTATTTGCGATCGCATACGTAGGCTTGTAGCAGCTTCAAAATATATTTTTATTCTAAACGATCATTTGGAGCGTAACGACTTTGGATCGTCTGCTTTTTTGTCGATCCGCCTTACGCGTTCAGCATATTATTTTAAATTAATGAGTAAACATCTATATAAATAATTGATGATTGGTAAATATTTTGAAATTGCGCTGTGTGCTTTGTTTTATTTAGCTTTCAACCTTATCTGCTGTTATTTGAAATAATCTTACATGAATGTATAAATGCACTAAATGTAAGGAACTTATTTGTATTGATCGCACTTGCGCTCAATTGGGGTTGAAGGTAAGCGTGATTGCTGTTTGAGGAATTAGGTCATCGTTGTGAAATCTTTTTTTTTTAAATTAGCGGAAAATAGTTGACTACTAAGCAATACGTTAATATATACGAGTACTTGTAGATTAAAAAGAGGTCGGCGAAAGTTTCGCGCTGCTTTTATTGCTGAAATGAACTTAAAGTAATTAATTTGGAAAGTGTAAATTATTTAGGTACTATGTATTTCTTAAAAATATCACTGAACACTTTAAAAGCTTATACCATTACTTAATGAATCATCTAATCGAAAAAAGCTCCTGTCGCTTAAATATAAAAATACAAATCTATGTGCGAACCATAAAATTATTGGAGTCAAAGCCTTTGGTGTTTATAAGTACTAAAAAAATTTATTATTTGGGACAAACAATTATTTAAAATTAGACTCAAACAAATTGTTTAGGATAGGATTGACTTTTTGAGCGGGTCACTCATAATATTATTTTGTTAAAACTCTAAATAAATGATTTTTAATTAAATTTATTAATAATATTACAATGTTTTGAAAGTTTGATATGTTGGTTAAATTAAATTTCTAAGTTTTCACACAAGAAATAAATGTTTCTTTTGTAGCATTTTTCCTAATACTATTACTATTATATGGTAATGTACCGTTGATTTTGAAAATTCTTACTTGAATCTATTAGATGATAATAAATGTATTTACCTGAAATGAGAAATAGAAAAAGGAATATTAGATTTAGATGGAAGAATTTTGTATTTGTTATTCATAGCGTAATATATTTACAGATATTTATAATTTCATGACAAGATGCTAATTAAAAATTAAGTTATAAATATCAAAAACAACAATTTATTAAATGAAAAAAAAAAAAATGCATTGGTAGCGACAACAAAACCGACAAAGCAAGAGTACTCTTCGAAGGCTATTGCTTATCTGGTAGCAGAAGTAGGTGACCGAACAGACCTTTCAGCCGAAATTATGACCAGTTTAGCTTCCATATAGCTTCGGACAGTTGTAAATCATTATTTTTGACGAAAAGTTTTAGAATTAAAAACAAAAATAAGAAACTAACAAAGTAAATGCTATAAAGCAACAATCTCATCAAAAAAACACAGAATTTTTTAAATAAAGTTTTAACAAAAAAAAATGTTATAATTACATATGCAAGTTGGCATTTCATTTCAATGTAAGCCCTAAAGTCTTTGGAGAGACACATTAGCTTCAAGATTTATGACGGAAAATAACTAAATTTTGGTAAACGAAATGTGTGATAATAAATTTTCTAAAGTGTATTGCATTAGAAGCCAAAATGTGGTGTCAAGTGCAATAGAGGGGAAGAGAGAGAGAGAGAGAGACAGAGAAGGCTGCACCGTAATCTTCAATCAAATAAAATCTAAAATGGATGAGAAAGAGTGTAGGAGCCATGCACGCTTTGCCACCAATAAAAAATACTTATTAACCCCAATTTCACAACATGTGGCAAGTGAGGTAAGATGATCGCCAGCCACTCTCAACCATTCAATGGTGTCGAGGGTCGCCTAGTTGAAAGCGCTGACACGAAAAATCGCTTACAAAATGCTGCTAGACACACCAGCGAGTGCTTATAAAATTTTAATTAACATTATTTTTTTTTTTTTTTTCTATGCGCTCTTTGCTATGCACGCGTCAGAGTGAAAGAAGAAACAGCACTTTTCATTGAAACTGTGTGGGTTGCATGAACATTTCTAACAAACGCATAAAATTCGAATTAATACAAACATTTTCATTTATTGCTATGCGACACACATTTGATTTAACAACTTAATAGGCGAGTGTACATACTGAGAACATTTGTGAGTGAAAAAGCTACATAATTTTCGAAAGGGACTACAGTTGCATTTGATTGCTTTGGCGCGCAATAAAGCTGTTTTCACACAATATTAACGATGCAGGAATAACACATTTTTTTGTTTCTTTCTTTTTTAATTTTCAATTTTCGCTGCTTTGGGCCATGAAGAAAAGGCAGCAAAGAGCGAAGCAGACACGCTACATTTTGGCCTAATGTGACAATATCGTGTGTCGTGACGCGACCTGACTGTGTCAGCTATGCGCGCGCGCCCAATTTTATTTCGAAATCGACACCCCTGCAGCCAATAGAGCAACCAAATTGTAGGAATTTATTGAAATTGAGATGCATTTAGATGTATTAAAATTGGTGGGGCACGGTGCAGTCTGGGGCCCAAATGTGTTTGTAGAAGCGCTGATTGGATAGCACGATTTTCTAAATATTCTGTAATTATATTAAATTTCCACAGCAGCTGTATTTAAGTATAAATATTTCTGTGTAGGTATGAATTTTTTATACCAATTTATTTACTTCTTTTGTGAGCTATCAAATGTCTCAGACGCATTCAATGAACTGCATGAAGTTGGTGTCTACGGCATTTTTTTTTTTTTTGTTTTTTGATTGTTTTCTCTTTTCTTTTTCCAAATCCGACTTACAATCAAAATCACTGACATTTTAATTCAAAATATAGCAGCTTAGACACTGGTTTACCATCTACAAAATTATTTGCTGTCACTCAATGCTTTTTACTAGCGATTGTCAATCACCAAACCGAATCAAAGCATTTTGCGGTGTATGGTTGCTAAGTGGTAAGTGGAGTGTAAAATCACAAAAGTACAATTTTATAAAGGACGTATGACAGTGGCCTGCAGTTGCATTATGATCTGAAAATTTTGTATGTGCCACTCAATGAACTTGCAGCGTAGTATGTAAGTGCACATGCACTCATATGGTTTCATTGCGCGCCATCAAAACGAAATCGATATTTTCTTTCCGATTTCTGGAGAAAAAAAAATAACAATAAAAATAGACGACCAGTAGCTTGGCAGGATGAGCTGTAGCTGTCATAAAACGAACGGTAAACAAGTGTACTGTAGTCAAAAGTTTTTTTATTGTCTTCAAGTTGTTCAAATTCTTGTGTTCTCTTCTTGTTTTATGGTTATTGTAAATATTTAATATTTCTTTATGCTCTTTGCTGGCCACTACATTTTATCCACACACGGCTCTCGGCTACGATAAGCGTCCACTTTGTTCAAACTAAGTTTGAGTTATATTTTTACAGCTGTTTCGGTTATCGCTTGGCATATAAAATGGAGCAAAAAAAAAAATTGGTGGCAGCAATTGCAGCGCTGCAGTACAGACAAGCCAGCATATATTTTTTTCAATTGTTGCTTCGCTTTACCCGCCAGGCAGCGTAGTAAACATGTGTGTGGCATTTTATCGACTAGTGTGTTTTATTAAAATAAAAAATACTAAAAATAAATGCACAAAATGGACGTAAAGCAAGTAGCATTCGTGAGTCTTTGACGCTTTAAAACAACTAGCGACAGCAGAAAAATAAAAACGGGAAGTACGCAATATGTGTGTGTGTGTGTATGTGTGTATTGCTTCCGGTGGCGTCTGATAAAAGCGCGTTGAAATTCGCTGCAATTTCTCAAGCACGTTTACATACATACAAACGCATATGCGCTAGAGTTTATCGGCATATGGCATCATGGAAAATATTCCACAGTACAACAAATTGTAGGCGAAAGTTCAACACTTTTGTGCTTGGAGTAGTGTAAACTACAAAAAAAAAATAAACAAAAACAAAAATACTGAGGGCAGGAGCAGTATCGACGCAGCGGAAGTTGGAAGCGTTCATAAAAGCCAAAAACATGTGCCTTTTTAAAAAAATAAAGTGCCGAAGATAAGTAAAAATTAAAGTTTATTTATAAAAAATAAAGTTTATTTATAAAAAAGAATATATTTTCGCTGCCAAAGCCTATACTGGATTTCAGACATTTTCTCATGCCAGTCACCATTCTCAATGCTTTCTCAAAAATTAACTAAAATTTTCAGATATTCAGCCGAGCGCATTTGGGGGCGAGTTGTCAAACTTAGAGCTTTAATTTTATTCGTTTAGCAACTTTTTAAATTTGACAACATATTTCTGCAATTAATTTAATTTTATATTCATTAATTTTGGATTTATTTCCAGTAAGCTTTATTGTTATGGCAGATAATTTGAGCAATTTTTTACAATTTTCTTTATTGAGTATCTTATTGCTATGCACATACATAAATGTATATTTATTTCTTTCATTTTGTCTTATTAAGCTCAATTTATTTATTGCTTTATTATTATTTCTTGGCTCTTCTGTTATTTGCTTAAAATTGCTATCGATTTTTTTCATGCCGCCCACTTAACCAAGACAATATTATTATATTTGTAACGCAACTGTTTGTCCTCTATTGTGTTGGCTTGTCTTGTTACTGCCAATACAAATTTATTTGGCGTTGCTTGCTAATATTTGATGAGCAAACGAGGGAGCAAGTGCTAGAAGCACTTGAACGACTTAACCTTGAGGCGAGGCGTATCAAAGTGGCTGTAAAATTGGGGCTAATTAATTTTATATTTTATAAGAAATTTAATTATTACGAGTTATAAGTATTTACGCATTCCTATCGAGATTTTTTAAAATTAATAGTAAATTAATTGTCTTCATTTGTGTAAACTGTTTAGTATTTTGCTGAAGTTTTTGTTATTAAATTAGTTTGCTTTAAATAAAATACTTGAAGTAAGCATGCCACTCAGTATAAGCAGATATATGTAAATTGAATTTACTTTTCTATTGCCTTGCAGCTACTCTTATGCACTCCATAGCTACATAAATTTATCTCAACTGCTTCAAAGTAGCAGCAAACTAGTATCATTCGACATAAAATAAAACACAAAAGCCAATTTACTAACTTTTCCCAACCGGCCGTTCTTTGTTGTAGCCAACAACAGCTGGCCGAGTGGCATCACTCAACCAACGACCCCAGCAACAATAGAACATACAAATACATCTAAGTTTCTATCTACATACATACTAATAAAATCAACAATAGCATATATGAATGTATGTATGCATTCAAATAACTAAATAGCAAAGTCAAGAGCCTTCTGCACTCGAGAGTGAACACAGCAGATAAATATTTTATATTGCATGCAATATAAAAGGACAGTGGAGCAGTAAGTAACCAGCAAACTGGGTAACCAGCCAATTTACTACTTCAACCCGCTCTCGCTACTCTGCATACTAGAGGGACTGTGGCACAATAAAAGTGCCGTTAGATACATGATGCATGAACAGAGAGGTAAGTAATGTTAGCGACAGTAGGCAGCCAAGTAAAAATAAAAAATAAAATAATAACAAAAAACGGTGATATGCAAAAAATTTAACAGAATGGCGCTCAAGAAAGGAAGAATGCACTTACTGGCCTAGTCTCATATGCATGTAGAGTCTAAGAGCTATGCACTTTATTGTTGTGGTGTAATGTGCATTGTTTTGTTGCATTTCAAAGACAAATGTTTGTGAAAAGAAAAACAAAAACTGCAAGGGAAGTTAGCTAAGAATGATGAAAGAACAATTGTTTTTTTTTACATAGAAGGGAAGTAAAAGAAAACAAAAAAAAATACAAGATTTCAAAGTTAAATTTTATGAAATGAATAGCAAAATTTTAAATTGTAAACCTTAAAAATGCCAAAGCATGCTAAGCCGCTGGTGAACTGCTTCAACAGGCACTTAAACTGCCCACAACTGGTGGTGGAGTATTGACACTTGCCACACTGGTTGTGGTCGCTTGCAACATTAATGAGTAGTGCTGCGAAAGCCCAAGAAAGAGAAGACACAGCGTTCGAGCTGCTGGCGAGCGTTCAGCCAGCATTCACCACGTACTGGGTTGAACAAGAAGTCAGGAATGCTGTGAGAAACTGAGTTGTGTCAGCAGCCAATTGTGGCGCCTCTTTATGAGTGTACTGCTACAAAAGAAATTACTTTAAGTTTCTACATAATATGCAATACTCGGCATGCCTAAAAATGTGTCGAACTAGATGAAGATGTTGAGGCAATCACGCCAGAAGGCGCTGAGAAGTGGCTGCATCCCCCGCACAGCTTGCGGCACAGTGGGCTGTGCATCGCACATCAATTCACACTCACTCCCCATACGCATTGTTTATTTATGTGTGTATTTATTAAGTATTCAGTTTGACAACACCGATGTATGGTATGTATAGCCTTTGTAATTCGGTGTGGTGTGGTGGTGGGCTACTATGTGCGGTGGCAGGCAGCATTGTTGCTGCTTTAAAGCACTATGTAATTTTAAAGTGATATAGTGCTACAAATACTGGTATGTGAATCCTAAAATATAACATTAGTCGCCATAGTTGTTAATTCGCCACAGTTGAAAACTCACCACGATTTAAAATTTTTTAAAATTATACAAAGTTGAAATGCATAATAATTAAAAAACACCCCACACTTAAAAAATTCACCACGGCTAAATTCACCTCTACACAAAAACTCACCTCATTCGCGCTTAAAGTTTTGAGTTTTTAAGATGACACAATTATTCAACAAAAAATATAATGAAAAGCTTATCTTACCCTAAGAAAATTGTCTCTATACAACTCCGATTAATCGTAAAGACAAATATAATTAAGTCAGTAGATTTTTTATTTTAGTACTTTTCTCTTACTGAGAGTTGACCTGCACAACGGAAACTTAGGTGCTTAGTTAAACTTTTTTTCTTAAACATATTTCAACATTATTTGAATTTTAATTTTAAAATTAAACAAATTCACTTTTATTTACAAGTTTTTGCCCGCTCATTAAGTATTTTTATGAATTTCATTAGCAACATACACGAGTTTCAAATTAGGCGGCACCACGAGTACTAGCTGGCGTTGCACGCTTAACACAACTCAGCCGAGCGGTGTCCGTGTGACAGTTGTAGTAAATGTCAACGACAGTCTGAGACAGGCAGACAGATGACAACCATTTGATGTAACTAAAATGCCATACATCATTTTTACCGCGCTTATACAAAGAACAGCGTAAGAGGGGAGAAATGCATTTAGTGCGTTCGATGACTGCTTTGTCTGCCACTAATGTACGTATGTATGTACGTGTGAGTGTGTATGTATGACTCACATGTGAAAAAATTCTTTTGTTTACATACAAAAATATTTTAGGCTGCAAATCCCAATGGGCGCATCACTTTTGTGAGCTGCTTTGGTTTGGTTAAAATTTTTGTAGAGTGGCAGATTATAATTTTTTCGGAGACGCGTAGCATTTCTGTATAGCGGAAATGTCACTAGAAAAATGATGAACTACTTTTATTTGATGTATCTCTTTACATTCACTTGACACATCACAAAAGCGAGCAGCTCTAAACACATTGGACTGTAGCGAGTTTGCTAAATTTTCGGCACTTGGGAGTGGGTAGTCTAAATAAACACAGTTCGAGGTGCTGGCAAATGTTGTTTCGTTTCCAGTACAAATGTCAGTGCTCTATTCAACTACCCTTTAACACTTACATACCATACGAGTACATATGTATGTATATAGAAAAATATTCCATCATTATTTATTATAACTGCCGAGCCACTTTTTCTTTGTTTGCTGCCTAAACTGTCGACTATATTAAGAAGTCTAACTTTGTCACCCCGGCGTTGATTAATTGATTGATGTGTCTTTGAGCTGTCACCATGAGTCCTTAACCCTTAACACTCATTACTGATTATGCGCAAAACTTTTGCTACAAAACTACTTACTACTCTACTAGAATTTTTGCCGGAGAAAAATACTATTTATTATCGTTCATTTTATTTCTATTTCGTTCGGAATTTCAATTTGATTAACACCAATAAGTAATCAGTATACAATATTCCGTAATGAAATATTCATAAGGATGGCGCAAGTGAGCAGGCGCTTTGCCCGCGGCGAAAGGCGGCATCGATGTAGCGCCTTTCACGCACTTCTCGCCGCCACAACTTAGTGTTATTTTGGCTGGCAAGCAGAGGGCGGCGGCAAACGCGATTTGTCTAGCGGCGCCTCACTGCTCTTCGTTGCATATTTATCAGCGCCATTGTTTGTCTCACTTATTGACTATTTATATGTGAAGGTCGAACTTTCACTCGCCGCCTTATTGATTTGGTAATTAAAAGTGACTTTCTTGCGAAGTAGGTACGAAACATACGCAAACGCAAAAGCAAAAAAAAAACAACTACTTTCCATCGAAATAGTAATTCGTTCATTCATTTATTCTGACAGCCAGACAGTTGGGCGGCTAATATAATTGTCTATCGAGCTTAATTTTAGTAAGTTTTTCATATAGTCGTAGAGCCACCAGCTGGTTACCCCCTTTGGCTATGGCAGCTAACACAAAAACCATATGACAACTATTACCATTTGTGATATCAATCGCAGTTGACGCTTGTGTGATACGCTGCTGACAGTTGCTTTTTATTTGGTTGATGTATTAGCCTTAAGTTGGGCTATTGTATCGTTTGAAGCAGCAGGGACAATCATAAGTGATTACTCATCAGTTGATAAATATATAATAATAGCTAATAATGTACATGTGTTGTCTTTTCTGCCTGTACTCGTTTGGCAGTCGCAGCACCACAGCAAATTGTCTGTTGGTCAAAGCTGCTTAAGTAAAGTAAAGACTTGCATGTTATTGCTCTGTAAAGTATGTCTTTCAGTAACTTTGCTTAATCTGTAGCTTTATGCTGTCAATTTTGATTAGCGCGCTAAGCAGCATGGAAAAAAAATCAACCAAATTAATGTGACATTTTGGACAGTGGCGCAAGAGCTCAAACGCTGCGAGAATAATTTGAAGTAGTGTGGGCAACGGTCTTTGGCTCATGAATAATTGATATAAAATTGCTTTGACGCAGCTATGCGGGCCTTCTAATTAATGATAATTATGCTATAACAATTTCGACAACTTTGCCCATAACAACAAAAAAATTTTATATTGTTGATAGAATGAATGGCTTCAATAAATAGTAAATTAAAATTAAATTACATGTTTGCTTATGGATATTCGTGAAAAACTAAATAAGTTGCATCTGCAACTTTGAAAGGTAACGAACAAATTTATTGACGAATAAATTTTGAAAATATTTCACAGCAAATATTTATTTATTTAATTATTTGCGTTACGCTCACAAGGATTTCGAGTTATTACTCCAAAAAAACAGCTAAGTAGTGTGAGACCTTTTTCCCATTATACGCTTAGTGAAAAAAAATGTAGAAAAGTGTGCTATCCACTAGGCAAAATCAAGTGATTAAAGAAATATTTAGTAGATCTTTTAAGACATTTATGGCAAGCAATGAAAAAAAAAATTATTGCATGATGTGCATTGATATAATTTTCGATGATTCTTTGTAAAATTTGGTCAAGGGACAAACTTCTACACGGTTTGAAAAATAAAGCAAAATTTGAGAGCAAATTCAGTCTGCCGTTCAGAAAAGTCAATCTAAGTCGAACTGAGCCTGTTATTCATAACTCTCTTTCGAATAGTCTCTAAATGTTGTCTGGAACTATTGTTTTGAAGTATGTGAAAAAAAGGAATACAATTGGTTAAGTAAACATTTTTGTGGAAAATATAAACTTCGCTATTAGAGACTGATTCGTTTGAAAAAATTATAATAATAACAAAATATATTTATATAATCTATATTAAACTATATTAGAGGCATACGACTAGTACCGATTGTAAATCTTAAGAGAAAATTAAGCAAACAATGAAATATTTAGATAAAGAAAATATTATAAGAATTAATACTGAATGTTCTTGTCGTGTATCAAAATATCAATATTCTAATATTGATACGTCTGCTTACTTCTTTTCTTGATATTTTTAATTGTTTTTATATAAAGGATTCTCAATGAGCAGCGAAGTGTTTTCGAAACCATCTGGCCACCAAAAATAAGATTTTACATGCACATCTACTTGCACAATATTTGTATATAATCATCTTAAAGAAATTTATCTATGATTGGAAAGCGATAAAAATTATTTCGTCATTAAATGCATACAAATTCATATCACCTTTCAGTTAATAAAACTCAAATTAATTTCAAGTAATTTATTGTTTTATTTGTTGTTGTTGTTTTTTTTATTAACAACATAAAGTAAAGTAAAATTATAATTATTCTTAAACAAAAATTACCATACTAAATTTATAATACAGCTACGCTATCTGATGTGAGCAACTGAATTTGATTATAACTTAAACTTTTAAATGAAACTTGCAACGCATGCTCTGCTCAATTATAAAGAAAACGAATTGATTATTACATATAAAAATTATCTTCACACATCATAAATGAAATAGAAACTTAAGCTGTTACTGTACAATATTTTCTTTGCTTTATTTCTAATTTTGAGGCAGAGCTATCAACAATTGTTTGCTTTTCCAAAAGCCACCAAAAAAAATATTGATATATCAAATTACATGCCACGCCTCAACGCCAAGGCAAATTAAGATGGCATTGCACATGGGATTAACTACAGCAGCAGAGGAAAATGGAAAAGGTGATATTAAAGAAATTATCGTGGAAGAAGAAAGCATAGCAAATGCGTAAGTGAGTTAGCTATGCAGAGAGACTACTGCACACATATTTACCATAACTGCAGAGTTGCAATAAGTGGTTGCATATGTATGTATGTATGTATGTATGTACGTATTTCTAGGTGTTTGCGTGTATACTTTACATTTGGTGTGCGTGATTAATTGCTCAAAATGTTGATTTTGTTACGCCTCTCAAAAATTCAACATTGCATTTTAAGGCGCGCTTGTTTTATTTTTGTTTTTATATTCATTTTCTTTATGTGATTTTTGTAAAGACCAAACACCTAAATTTCCATTAGCATGTAATTTAATACGATCACAAATTTTTGGTGTCAAAATACGAAAAAAAAAATTGTTTTTAGTCTGTCTTAATTTTCGAAGTAAAGACAGCTGAGTTACGCTTAAATAGTTACTACTACAAACAATTTTTTTGTGAAAAGTAATGCTGTTAAAAATGGGCGCCAGTGGTGATTTTCTAATATATTTTGTAACTTAAGTTTATTTTCTAAAAATCACACACATAACTGGTCTCCCACGCATTGCTAAGCACACCTAGACTTTATATGCCAACCAAACTAAATTTTTTTCAAACGCTTACAAATTTATTTAAATAGACCTTATTATGATTACAAAATTGCTGTCCGCATAACTCAAGCAGTTTTGACGCTCAAAATATTAATATAAAACATATTTTCACATGACTTATAACATATGTAGATGTACTCGTATGTAAACATATACATACATATATATATCCGAACAATGGCTTTTCAATTAAATACCGCAGAGCTGCGCCTACATGTCTTAACAGCGCAAAGAGCAAAATAAAAAATTAATAATTTAGAAAAATGTCAGCGTACAAAAAACGGACATTTGTCTTTTAAAATGTCTAGTAATATGTTTGTTATAGTATAATATCAAAATCAAAAGAAATCTGAAGCAAAAATACAAAGCAAATAATCGAAGCTAATGGCAAACATTTTAAAGAAGTCGTTAGTGTCATTTTAAACGGCATTAAATTGCATATAGTCATTAGTGGTATTTAGCTTGCGAAGCATAATAAGTTATACATTCATTGTATGAAAAATTTCCAAAAAAAAAAATGCTAATTTGCATGCATGAATGTGTGTGTGCGTGTGTGAATGTACTAATGAATACAAAAAAGGCCCACGCAAACAATGTAAGCCGAACTGAAAAGCCAATAAAAAAATACTAAAGTGATGACAAAACTGCTAAGTGATGCTAATAAAATGCAAAAGAGTCAGAGGTAAGGTATAAAAAAAATTTAGACATTTGTAGTTGAAAAATTATGATAATAACAGCTTACCGCAAAAGTTAAAATAATGACAGCTAAGTGAGATTTATGAGCGTGTGAAACTAAATAATAAAATTAGTAATGACAAAAATGCTGAAAATTAGCTTAGCAAATATAAAATTGTTATAATAAATAAATTAATTGCTTCATATGCCAAATTTGTGTGAACATAGATTTATTGGTGTCACACAATTTTGCTATTAAAGTGAAGGCAGGTATTTTTTGAAATTTATTTAATTAATTTGGTAATATAATTTTAATGAATTTTTTTTAACAATTTTAGTTAAACTAATAGGCGTGTTTTGGGTTGAACTTATTTATAGAAGCAAAATTTTGACTATTTACTGTGTAAAGAATTTTTTTAGGTGAACATAATATTTTTTGATAAGAAAACTGAAACTCTTAAAGTTATGTCTGAGGCGTTGATTGGCTGCAAAGCGCAGCTTATTAGCTTAAAATTAGAGAAAAATAACATGCATTTACATTAGAATAAAAAAAGCACAAGAAAACTGAAAAACATCGCTCAAGAAATTCAAGCTGCCAAGCGAAGCGACTGAAAAATGGAGCAAAGAAGCGACTTATAAGTAGCTAAAACGCATAGTCGCACATACATTTTTTTTTAATTACATACAAGCATGTTCATAACTATTTATATATGTACGTACATGTGCGCATACTTATGCATAAATTTATCATCACCGTAAATTGCTTCAGCCAAGTACGATCCACAGGGTAAACGCCCAGACAGGCTAGCTAGTAAACGCCAAGCAACGAACGACGCTAAGCAAAACCGAGAACTGAGCATAGCAGCACGGCTTTAAAACCAATCGCAAGCGTAGAATGAAGTCTTTTTTTTACTAAAAATGTACATTCATAAGTGGAATGAGCACGGCCTGTGCACTGGTAGTGGAACTAATGAAGGGCGTTAATCAACTGTCAAATTTCCAAAGTTTAATACAAAATTTATGAGCTATGCAAAGGAGGGCAAAAAACTAGGCGTAAATGAGTGTAGAACTACCAAAAAGGTGATGTACATATACAAACATACATACGTATAAGCAAAAAATAATTTAAAAAAAACGAAAACTAAACTGATTGCTTTTTTTGTGTGCGCTGAGGAGTAAAAAAAAATGAGGGAAAAAATTAAAAATACTCATCTACAAATTGTGCGGCTTTTGTTTTGGAGTAAAGCTTAGAAGTTTATTTGAATTTTCGGCTTCTTTGCCATTGAGCTGTATATATTTTTTTAATAAAAAACACAGATTTAAAAGTTCTTTTTAATTTTTTTTTTGTAGAAATATAGGTAAGTACATTAAGCGGATTCTAATTTTTGAGGTGAAGGTTGGGGCAGCAAATGTGATGAAAAAGTATAAATAAAAAAGGAAGCATTCAAGAAAAATAATAATAAAAGCAGAAAAGTAAGAAAAAAACAAAGGCGTTACCACAACGAGGCTTAACGGAGTGTCACTTATTTTAGTGCTTATTTAATGTAGTGCTTAGCAAAAATTTTGTATGAAATAGCCTTTTGTATGTGTATATTTGTGTGAGCATGTGCATTAAAGATGTTCAAATTATCAATGTTGTTTTTATTTTAAGAGTAATTTTAAAAACTAAATGCTTGTTTTATATGGTTGTTCCATTGATTTCGGAAATTATAACTAACAATTCATGCAATGAATCACTTTGGCCAAGATGATTAAACATAGATAAAATGCAGTTTTTCGTAACAAAAATAAATCTGCACTCTTGATAAGCTAAAAAATAATATAGAGACTTATATTTTAATAAAAAAATCAAAAAAAATAATACAAAACGTAGAAATATGAAAATAATAAGTCCACTTAACACTACAGAATCAAGCTCTAAACTTGCTTTCTAAATTTTAGCATGCAATTTAATCAAAAATCAATACAAAAGGATTCATTTAATCCCAAACAATCACGCTGAAATTTTAAATTCTTAATTTTTGTACATACATAATAGGGATGAAAAAAAGTGAAATTGGAAAGCGAAAAAAAATTCGGTTTTAAGACAGAAAACTTTAAGTACAGAAGATCTTCTAAAATACACACTTAGAAAAAAATATAGAGTACAACAGTACGAGGCTATATGTACTGGTTATATCAAAACGTCTATTTAAAGAAGTCAAAAATTATCTTTTGCTCAAAGACTCTTCCCTCATAAGCATTTAAAGGCGGGCTGTTTTTATACCTGTCATGGAAATGTTATATTAACTTTGGTCCGATGTTTGTAAGTACCAGAACAATAAGAGTTAGACCCATCAAAAAGTATACCGATATGATCAGGGTGACGAGCTGAGACGATTTAGCCATGTCCGTCGGTCTGTCGGTCTGTCCGTCTGTCTGTCCATCTGTCCGTCTGTTTGAAAGCAAACTAGTCTCTCAGTTATTGAGCTATTTGAATGAAACATGGCAGTCAGGGTGCTTTCTATTAGACATTTGTCGGAACCGGCCAGATCGGACGACTATAACGTATATAGAAGCCGATTGTTCAGATATCATATTTTGCCTCATAACTCCTTCATTCAAATCAAAGTTATTTATGTAACTTATAGCTCTCATACAACTGATTGTTCAGATATTTCTTTTGTCACGAAAACACCTCCATTTAAGCAGCTTAGGTCTTGAAATTTTGCACTAAGAATAATTATTATGAGAACTATTTTAGCAGTAAAAATCATAAAAATCGGATAAATAGAACATAAAGTTGTTTTTACTTGTTTTTAAACTGTTTGACCCGCTCTACTGTATTTAATGTATCTACATATATTTGTGTGTATACATAAATGTTTTGTAGGAGCTATAAGCGCTGATAACAAGTGCGGTTTAAAGCACCATTTTTTTGTATAGGTTGTTGAAACAATGTATTACATACATACATCTGCTAATGTGCATACAAAAAAGAGCGCGTACGATTATTTTCTTGATTTTTTCAGATTTTTTGTATATACGAATACGTATGAACTCGCCCAAACCAAGCAAAATACTTATACGAAATATAAAACTAGTTCAATGTCATTTTGCAGTGGGTTTTTTTTTGAAAATTGTATGCTACTTTAAAATTAAAACCCATACATTCTCACACACTTAGTCAAAGTTCAAAGAGTTCAAACTAATTTTGCATTGTGCGCTGTGTTAATATTTTTTAATGAACTAAATATTTTTGAATGGCAGAATTAGAAAGTAGCGCATTACATTATTTTGCATTGAAAATTAATTATAGATTCTATGATAATAAGAAAAGTTTTCGAGTGAGGCAATTAGTTGGAAATGAGCGTAATTATGGGCTTTTGTTTTCTAGTTTGGCGAAAGGTTTAAAAGAGTTCAAGTTTGACTATTTCAGAAGTGAATTAAATTTGTGCAAAAAGAAGTTTATATTAAAACTTTCAAGCTTTCATTATTAAAATACTTTTAATAAAAGAGTGTATGTGCAAATTTACAGTTAATCGAACTCCAAAGCAAGAAGCAGCATTACCCCATGGGGCGCTCAGCAGCTGGACAACTTAATTTTTAACTTGAGATAGAAATATGATTAAAAATTAAGCTTGCAATGAATTTCCTAACAACATACTAAAGATCACAAAACTGAATGAAAAGATCGAATAACAGACAGATGGCTTTGAAGATTGGCTGGTCTAGTAAATGACCAATAAACTTAAGCATTCATCAACATTGCCTTTAAATGTAAAATAGTTACATTAGAGTAGAGAAGTTAGAGATATGTACATACAAAATATTACAAAGCTCATCTTCTTCAAATTGTCTAGACTTCGTAGTGTATTTGAAAATTATTATCAGCGATATTTTAATAAATCCTCCTTCAGACAGGAGACATACACTTTGTGTGTTGATCTTTAGAACCAAAATTCACCAGCTTTCATCAATTCAAAACGATCGAAGCTTAAACACTCGTATTATTGACTTTTCATAAAAAAAACCTTTTCCAAACCAGTTTATTAGTATAACTGTTAAAAGATTTTATGTAGGCTCCTTAGGTCTAGTTTAATTTGCATCCTTAGAATATTATACGTTTTTAAATAAAATATTCTATTGCGGAAACTTTACTACAACATTTCAGCACAATAGCTATTGTTTGTGCTGACTTTTTTTCTTTTTCTTATTCTTCTGCCCGTGAGCTGCCCCCAATGAGTTAACCATCACAGAGTACGCTCTGTGGTGGCTACAAAACTGCCAACAGCTGGTTGAAAGCGTCAGCAGCGCTAAAAGTGCCTGACCCAACAACAATAAAACGCTCAAAAGTAAGTCATAGCGCTCACAAATGGCCGGTAGTGGTGCCGAGGCGTTAAAGTGGAAATGTGCATGAATGTAAGTGGCGCTGACGCAGGCGCAGACGCTTAAGCTGTAACAGCAACAGCAACAAAAGCAGCGACAGCGACAGCAGAAAGCATTAATATTTCAATGCAAGCCATCAGCGGCAAAGTGAGTTGCCAACAGCAAGACAAAAGTTATGCAAGCAAGCAAAAACAACACAGATTTGTTGCAGCAGCTGCTCGTGTCGCAACTTGCACGCCAACTATAAACAAGCTTCGTCAGAAGAAAGCAATGAGGTGACCAGAACAAGTACAGAAGAAAATGAAAATAAACACACACACACACACACACACACAAAAGAAAAAAAGGCAAGTGCAAAAAAATGTAAAGCATGAATGAAAGCAGTGAAGAGTGAATGAGTGCTGGTGCGGCGGGCTGGTGTTGAGGGTTCGGCGCGGTGCGAAGCGTTTGGACGTGGCAAGCTGGAAAGTTGCATTACTTTTATTGCTGCATTGCTTGCTTTTCTGCGCGCAATTTTCCGCCATTTTTTTTATATTTTTTATTTGTCTACTTGTTATTATTTTGAATTCTTTGCATTTTTTTTGTCCGTTGGTAGCCGCTTTTGTACTGGGGCTCATCGCTGCTGTCGACACTTTGGCCAGCACTTAGCGCAATGCATATTTTCAGCGCTTTCGTTGGTGTTGTTGTTGTTGATGTTGTATGATTGTGCGCCATATTTATTGTTGCTTTATGGTGTATGTACGCGGCCAATGCCGGATGTTTATATTTTTATTGGCCACTAGTGCTACTTTGCAACACGCCAACGCCACTCTGCTAGTATGTCACTCAGTTGGCGAGTCGGTCAGTCAGCCACCATCTCCTCCCCACACCAGCTGGCATTCCTCTCGCGCCTTCGCGCACAAAAATTGGCAGTGGGTGGCGCTGGACGACTTATTTATGTAGACGCTGACCTCGTCAGTTTTTGCTTTTTCACCTTGCCGACTTTTACTAGCTCACTACAAAAATGCACTGCATTTTCGCTATTTACTTTTCACTTCCCTTCTTTGAAGTGAATATTGCGAATTCTTTTATCAAAATTAACAACATCGTAGTGCACGTCTCCTCCTCCACGCGCTGCTAACATTCGCTTTGGAGAATTTTTATATTTTAGCCTCAATCAGCTAGCGCTACTCGCTTCCGCCAACACAGCGTGTGTCTGCACTTTGTCGCCACACATATTTTCATTCCTTTTTGCACACTCCTTGCAATGGAGTAGAGCCAAGTTGCGGAACTGTTAGAAATATATCGCAATGCAGCAAATAGTGAAGTGCAGATGAAAACAGCTGAGAATTTATATTCGCTAGCATAAATAGCTGTGTTGATATCTAGATTATTGAAAATTATTCAAGTGCTCGGCGTGTGCTGGCGGCAGAAGGCAAATGGCAGAAGGCGGAAATGAAAGTTGGACAAGTGTGAACGGCGGAGTGGAAATTCTGAAAGCAAATGTGCTGTAAATAAACGCGGAGCGATTGAAAGTGGCTGGCGCCTGATTGGCAAATTGAATGGGGCCGAAAAAAAATTAATAGTGTTTGTGCAGGAAAGGGCAATTTTAATCATTGTGAACTTTTAGAAGGTCGGCTGAAAAATACGATATGTTAGAAAGCATAGCCAGATTCTAAATATTTTTTCGAGAAGGTGCTATGGAGAATGCAAGCAAATTAAATATACGCTTTTATGATGGCTAAGAAAGTAAAAAAAAAGACGAAAAACTAATTTAAAACCAGCGAAACTTTTTAAGATTTGGAAAAATTTTTAAGATTTCTTAAAGAGGCAAAATAATTACATTCTGTAATTTTAGTAGCAAGAGACAATGAAAATTTGCACCGTAAATTTATATAAATTTTAAAATATTTGTCGCTTAACTGCAAATTCAAAAGCTATGGTAAAGTTTTGACAAGATATTTGTAGAACTGAATAGTGAGATAAGTAAACATTTTGCAAATATTAAAACCTGAAAATTATAAATTTAAATATTCTTAGAACTGATCACTACCTTTAAATACAAAAAATATTATTATGGTTAAAATACAATTTTAGAAGTAATCAAGTTAATACATTTCTATCAAAAAGACAATTAATTAAAATCAAAAGAGTAAAAATAAATTATCAACAAAAACGAAAATACAATAAATCTTATGCGATTTTTAAAAATTATTTGCTATTTAATTATTTTTAAAATTTTCACTAAGCATAAAAATTATTCAATTTTCGAAAAAAAATTAGTAAAAAGCAGTTTTGAAAAACAAAAAAAAAATGTTTCTTGTAATTATTTGACAATTTTTTTAAACACTAATAATTTTATAATTTCATTTTAATTTCTTTCACTTATATTTTTTGAGATTTTTCACCAAACATTTTTCAAAATGCATGAATATTAAAATAAATTCCTAAACCAGATATATATTTTTTTAAATACTAATTTGTTATTAATTTTTCAATAAATTTTTTGTTTTTGAACTTTTTTCACAAATTAAAAAAAAAATATTTAATTTTGTTTCGAATTTTTTAATAAGCATAAACATTGTGCTACGAAATTTTTGAAAAAAAAAATTAAAACTCAAATTTTATTCTGATTTTTTTTTTAGGTGCTTTTTATATATTTACTACTCTCTTTTATGCACTCGTATTTAAGCATTTCTCTGCATGGCTTTCTATTTTCGCAAGAACTTTCTTTTAACTACACTTTATCGCTTTAGCTGTTTCATATTTTTTTATTGCTCTTTTTCCTGCCAACGAGCATTCCATAAAAGTTAAACATTATCGGCGGTTAGTTACTGGTGTTGCCATCGCTAATGTTGCAACACCTTTTTCTAGCCGCAACGAAAAAACGTTGAAAAAAAGAAACGAATTAAAACACGGGAAACGGCAAAGTTAAGTGGAAAAAATGAATAAAGCGCTTGACAAAGGATTTGCAAACGCAACACAGACGAGGAAACAAGCGAGCGCATCTCCTTGCCACACTTTGCCACACACCCACGCACTCAAACATGTGTACACTCTTGCATATGGCTTGGTGCTGTTGTGTAGCGCGGCAGGTGTTAAGTAGGCTGCCGCGCCGCTGCGTCACATTCTAGAAATTTATGTGTTGCGCGCCATATGCAAATGAGGCAGTGTTGCGCCAACCGCTCGCTGCCACCAACAAATGAGTCAAGTCAAGTCAACGAGACGAGAAGGCAAGTATGTTGATAGTTATGTTGCATAGTTGGTCGTTGATTGTTGCAACATGCAGCAAATGCTAAAAGCTGACATAAATAAACGAGCAAAGAGCGCTGTTCTACTTCAAAAAGGAATCGTTTTGGTTAAAAATGAGGGTAGTGGGTGTTGATGTTGTAGGAAGAAATTAAAAAAAAAAATGTTGTGCACTAAAATTACAGGGGCTTCCTTCGTGCCACATACATACATGTGTGATTATACATAAGCAGTTACTTAAAATAAACGAGAATTCATAGAATTTGAATTAATTGAAAATTCTGGTAGAAAATCAGTTTACATTACGACTATGCGAACCTCAATAACTTTTAAAATGCATTCATGACGAAAATTTTGAAGCGAAATTTCAATTAGTTGGCTCTTTTTTACGTACCACTAAACACATTTGTTACCTAAAACTGGTGTCTTTTGAGCAAAATGCACACTACTAAAGTGCATAAAAAAAGTGAAATTATTTTTTCAAAACTTTTGCAAAAGTTGACAACTACAAACGTAGAGCTAATTTAACGTCTAAGCGCAACTAAGTGGCACACAAAAGCACACAAAAAAAAGTTACAAATTGCAAAAATTTTAAATTACGAAAGCTAAAAACTTGTGAAAGCAAATAAATGGGAGCAGTGCAAGAATATGCCAGTCACTCGTACGCTAGCGCTGGCAACGCACAGCTACATGGCAATACATATATAAATACTAAGTGCGAGTATGTGCACATGTTGATCGGAGGGTTTTGTTGAAAACCTTTTGGTTTTAATTGTTTGAAAGCGTTTTTTTTTTAGCTAAACCAAATAATTAACAAAAGCATTGAGTTGCATAGTTTGTAGAAGAGAACATGGCAGCTAATGAGAGAGCAAATCTAATTACGTTACGTATACGCCATGTTGTACTTCTTTTTAATGAATATGCAGTAAAAAAAGGCAAATGCCAGAATAGCTAAAAGTACGAAATTAGTTGTCAGCCGGTGCAGTTGTTTCATTAAGTTTGCAATGTCCTTTTTTGAAGTTGTTACTAACGCGGAAAAGTGTGCTAAACCAAATGTATGCAGCAGCTACCAAATATTTCTAAATAAGCTAGTAAATATGTAATTTTTTTTATTAAAACTAACAAACATTTCAAACTCAGTTTTTTAACACATTTGGAATAATATTCAAACAAGCTATTATTAATCAGTGAAAGTACGTTTAGAACAATTTGGACAACTTCTGATCTCTGCTTTCATAATCTGTTTAAAAATAGTTTTTTTAGCGAAAGCCAATCGCAAACTAATTTAAGAAAAAAAAAAACTCGTATTTCAAATTATTGTATCATTTGATAAAAAGATTTTGACATGACTTCCGAGAAAGCATATACTGCCTTAAAAATAAAAGAATGCTATTTGTTCTTTGCTAAACGATCGTTTAATACAACAAATGCGCTCTAAATAATATTGCAAAGCAAAACTAAAACATCTCCACACTTTACAATTAAATTTAAACATTTTAAATGGTTTAAAATGCACTAAAAAACTAGTCAACTAAAGTGCTTAAGAGTAGTGGCACTAAGTGCATGCGCACCCAGAAATGGCACACATCTGTCTGTATGTATGCCGATGCTTGGCTTTTATTTAAACTTAAAAATCTGTAAGTAAGCTGGCGTTATTTTTGTTTTGCCTCCTTCCTTTCCTCTTCTCCTCACACACAGCTCATGGCACAAGTATGCTTTTATAGAATTTTAGTTTTTTCTTAACAACTAGAATTTGCGTTAAATGAATGAGGGCAATCACTTTGTGTGTGTGTATGTGTGTGTTAGCGAATGTGTAAGTATTTAATGTGTGTGTGTATCCGTAATTTCTTTGTATTTGTTTTACTTGCAATGCTTTTGATGCTAACAAACTGAAAATCTTTTCATATGAATGCACACATACATACATACATACTCATATCTGTTTATATTAATAAATGCCGGTGCGTGGGCGCGTGTGTGCGTGTGTGTGTGTATATGAAGAGCCTTTCATTCATACATATTCCTATTTTTGTATTAGATGCCGCCTTAACGTTTGCGCTCACTTGCTTGTCAGCTTGAGTTCCATCATCATAGTTGGCATGAAAAGTTTGCTCGAGTGGTGCTACTGTTGGTTATGCCTTTGACTGCAGCACACACACACACACACACACAGGTCATTTATATAAGTCAGCATTGCAAGTGTGTATGCATGCAAGATATGAATGGTATTTATGTGCTAGTTGCGCTATCGCATCATACGAGTATACAACAAATTGCAGCAACAGGACCAATGCAAGCAACTCTAATATCGGCAGCAGCAAAGATAGAGTCAAGCCCCAAAACATGCTTATTTGCAGCAACAAACTGACATATGTGCACTTTACAAGAGCACATTCTAGCTTGTTACACTCACTCTACCCACAAATACACACTCACAAGCACACACACAATCGAATGCATTCATTTAAGCCGGCATGTGTTGGTAACCCACCAACAGCCTGGTTGTGCGCGCATGTGTGCATCCTTGTCTCGCTCATAATTCGATTGAAATGCTGTCAGGCGCGCTACACTTTGCTGCTACAAACTATTTTACGTCCTGCTTCGCACAAATCCTGCCACTCACCCAACGGGTAAACACGGCTGCCTGTTTGCATCGCACGCAAGCAAGTCACACTTGCATCTTGCCATAGTTTTTCATGCATTCGTCGCGTCCTTTTGCAAATGCATACTTGCAGGAACAAAGCAGCCCCATTCATGCTTTTCCGAGCGGCAATCTCAACCTTAAGCTCAACCGCATTTTTCCGGTTGCGGTTGCTTTTCCGGCTGTTTCGCCAACATAACTACGTACAAATTAATGTATATGTGCGACACCTACCTGACTACATTCCCGCATATTTACTTACGTACAAATGTGTATGTATAGCGAGCGTTCTTTGTAGCTACATCAGAGTATTTGCATTACATACCTGAAATGAAGAGAAAAATTGTGCTGATGAGTATGTGAATGTGTGAGTGCCATAAACATACATACATACATACTCGTCCATAAATGAGTATGCATGAAAGTTAGTAGGTAAATGTTCGTAAAAGCGCAACAACAAAATTATATTTTTTTTAAACTCCTGTCAAACATTCGCCTGCTTAAATGCATTTAAGTTTGTATATGCTTTACATTTAGCTACAACTTTTTGCTTAACTATTATTTTATTTTTGTGCTTAATAAGAAATTACAGCGAAAATGCGACATTTTTTTGTTAAGAAACAAAAATATAAAGGATTAATTTTTTTTTTCATAAAATAAGATTTCAATACCGCTTGCCAACAGCAATAAAACAAAAGTCGAGCATGTAAGAATTTATGCTTTCATAAAACCGCTGAAAGCTTTCACGTACGCTTAATATATGTTTTTATCGAAAGCGTCCCTTTAATGTGGGATTTGTTTTATTTAGTAACGAAAGTGTTAGAAACTTGTGCTCAGTGGGCTAGCATAAATTAAATATAAAAAAAGTTAATCAGAGCTTTAAATAATTTAAAGTGCTTTCATAAAGCCACTGTGAGCTTTCACTCATAACTCATAAGTACTTGTAACACGGTTTTCTTTTCAATGTTCTACTAGAAAGTGAGTTCCGATTATAACTACCAATAATTGCTGCAATCATTACCACCTTTTACATCAGCTTTTAATACTTGCATTTTCAAATAAAAATTAGTTTTTGATATCAAACATTTATTTTTACTTTTAACAATTACTTTTGAAGTATCAAATGAATATGACCTTTAAATTTAATTCACTTTGCTGTAGTAAAAATTTCAATAGGTTTTTTAATAATTGATTAATGACTGAGCGCTTTTGCTTCAGCGCCTTTAAAAGTGCTGGTCAAACTTAAGCTTTTTAGAAGATGTATTCATAGCTAGAGCTTTTACGTGTAAAAAGCTTTCAAAAATAAAAAAAAATTTTCCAATTAATTTTTCGAATTTTGTTCATTTCAATAGGTGATAAAGAAAGCTATTTATTTATTTATTTTTATGAAATATAATTATAATTAATTACGTTACATTTGGCAAGGCAACTAGTAACTAAGACTATCGGCCTGGGAAAGCTATTTAATTAATGTGTTTGCTTGTTAAAGGTATTTAAACATCGGTTTACTCTATAGGCTTAAAGTATAACGAACACACATATGTATGTGTTATATTTTTAGCTAATTGTACCTACGTATTTATCTGAAACAGAATATGTTTCTAGTTCATTGAAATTCAACTAAGAGTTGCAATGTCGGAAATTTCAAATAAATAAAAAGCTTAAATTGCTCACTTAAAATTGCAGACATTTTTATATTTTTTTAAGAATTACAAGTACAAATTAAATTCTATCAGCTTTAAGTGAAATATTATTTGAGACGAAATTATACATTTACTGCAACAAAAATAAAATATTGTGCTTTTTTTTAAATTTCAAAACACTCTTATATTTATTTTATTTTAACATACTTTATCAACTTTGCCAACAATTAATGCAAACAAAAGGAGTGTATAAAAGTACTTTGTTTTGAAAATATAAATAAAAATAAAACTTTGTTTATCTGTAAGTGTAAGTGCGATGAAGCACGCCTTTGTTCATAACCAATCAGAAGGGCATAAATATGTAAATGCTTACACGTACGTGCATATATAAAATATTTGCCAATTACCCAATCGCAAATATCCACAAACAGTAAAAAAGGCAGGCGCACAAAGATGATGTGGCAAAAAAAAAAAAATTCGGAAAAATAACAAATAAATAAATAAATTTGAATAAATATCGTAGCTTTTAAAACTCCCATTCATATATGAACATATTCAAAGAAATATTTAAATAAAAAGAGCAGGTGAATTTTACACAACACAAACAAAATGCAATTAAATCTACTTAAATAATTTATAATACTATGGCATACTTTAATTTATTTTTCAATATTTTGAATGCTTTATAATTAATTAAATAAGCTCATTTCAAGTGAATTTTAAGTTTTTGTAAACGTAATAGATGTTTAAGTTTTTAAAATTTTTAGAAATTTCCATAAAAATTTAAAATTATTTTAATCAAAAATTCAAATATTGCCACGAACGGGAATTAAAAATTACCGAAATTATTTTTAATGAAAATTATTTTAAAAATTGTAATTTAATTCAGCGAATTGAAATTTTTTCGCCCACTGTATACTAACTATGTTGAGCGAATTTGCCAGCCAACAACAACAATGCCCTGCAGCCCGAAAAACACGCCCTACATTTCATTACCCCTCTTGCCGATGTTCGCTTTAGTCAACACTCTCCTTTTGCAGTCAACCCTCACGCACACATATAAACTTGTGAAAAGTAAATAAGTAGAAAAGCACTCACGCCAAAATTTAATTAAATTTATTTGGTTAAGGTTTTCCTTTTGCACGCTTCATTGTGAAGCGTATGTGTGTGTGTGTGTGTGTGTGTGTGTCCAGCTGCTTGACGCTGCCCTGTCCAAGTAAACATTTTATGAATTTTGTTTTTTACTTACGTACACTAGATTTAGTTATTATTGCTGTAGTGCTGGTTGTTATTGTTGCCCGTTTGTCCGAATTTCCTCATTCAGCTATTTAATTTAATTCAACTACATATAACTTTGCCTCATAACGTCACTCGCTTCCCCCCTTAGACAAGTTACATGGTTTCCACTTTACGCACACTTTTGTTTTGTTCGCTTTGTTTTCATCTTCATTAAAGTTTTATGTTAATTGTTTTTTGTTTTTTAGTTAAACAATTTTCGAGCTCATCCAACAAAAGCCAACGCACTACTACATACATATGTACATATATTTAGACACATACAGTTATGTTTTACCTCGTTCTACAATGGTTTTCTATTTTGGGGCGCTGCTCCTTCTTATCGTGATAGCTTTTTGTCTTTTTTGTTTTGTGGTCCTATTTTTGAGTTGCCACAAAATTGGATATGACCTTCGATTGTTTATAATGCAAGTGGCCAGCGGTTGTGGGTGGTGTACTTGTTTGTTCTTGGTGTTTACGTTACAATCATTGTTCATTCTATTTTCGATATTAAATTTAATTCTATTTTAAATTCGTTTTTGTTCGCCCTTTTCGGTTTTCAATTATTTCAATTATATACGAGTAAAACCCTTTTTGATCGTAATGTTTTACCTTTGCAGTTGTTTTTATTTGTTCATTCTGGTGACGCTTATTACACAAGAATTGCTAGATAAGTATAAGTTGGCTTTAAAATGTATGCGTTTAAAGGTTGCGTTTATTAGTCTAAATGCGTTTTATATAAATTTCCTTAATCTTTTCTGCAGGAAAGCTTTAAATTCGGTCAAATTAAGGAACGCTTGGCTTGTTGCCTTAGTACAAAGCTTTTAGTTAAGCCTAATTAGTTGCCATTTTTAATGTCATATCGGAGAAAGAGAGGAGTTTTATAAAATCAATAAAAAATAATTATGTCACAATGAACTCGTAATACGTTTGTTAACCTTAAATACTCAATTAAAAATATCAGTTCTTTAAGTAAAAATATCGCCATGAAATATTTATGAAGCATAAGCGAACATTTTGTAACATTAATTCTAACATTTAAGATTATATACTCTTAAAAAAGCTTCTTCAAAAATGTGAAAGCTAATGGGAACTGTCATGCTGAGTACTTCAGCTATCATAATTTTTAAAAGTTATTGTCAATGAAAATGAAAGTTAATAAAATAATTATACGTTTTCGGTCGTAAATTCAAGAAAGTTATCCTTATAAAGCAGATGTGAATCTGTTTACAGAGCTTTCATGCTTATAAGATCAGCTTTCATTGTTTCTAGAAAATATTTGTCAAACAAGTGGAAGCTTTTTAAACATATAAACGTAAGAAGCAATAAATTCAATATAGAAACATTTATAAAGGTGATGTAAGGAATTATGTAGTTGAGCTTTCATGAGTATAAGTCCGGCTTTCATATTTTCTGGAGGAAGAAAATATATCTGTTTTCAATGTTTTTAACTAAAGCTTAAAAATTTATAAAGTAAGTATTGAAGTTTGTAATATTGTATATTGCTTTCATCAGTGTGTCGAAAGTTAAAAGAGCCTTCAAATTACACCCAACTGCTAGTATGCGTCGTTGTTACATTTAACAGACCGCACGTTCAAAAAAGTATTCAGTTTTCTTTAATCGGAATTTTTTGCTGAAAATATATATGTGCCTATTTATATATGGAACTTTCAAAAGTATTCCAGTTTGATAGAAAAGTGCTTAGTTTCACTGAAGACAAAATAGATCGAAATACTTAATTATAGATAAAATACTCTTTAAATTTATGTTAGCTAACGTAAGCTAAAATGAGATATTCTTCTTAAAGGTATGTAATTTTCGCGGTGCTCAACGAATAATGCCTTATTAAGCTATTGCCAAATGCTAAATAATGACCAATTGCACTTGCCAGCAATGGAAACCACAGCAATTTCTAGGAAATTCCAACGCGTAAAAACGCTGTAAAACCAATGAACTTTGCTCAACATTTGACGGCTAACAACTATCAAGTATGGCCAGTTATTGGCAAAAGGAAAAACATAAAATAAACGCTAATTGCAGTGAACCAACTTGACTCAAAATACGCCAGGGACCAAAGGGTTAACAAACAACAACAGAAGACAATAATAAATGTAAGAATATAAGCAAAAAATCAAAAAAAAAAACGAATTAAATGCTTTTCAATTATTTTACAATTCTATTACACAAAAGAATTGCAGCGGTAAAATAAGAGACTTAAAAAAAAAAAACAGAAATAGATTCATGTGGCAAGAGCGAGCAACGGAGGCAAAAAAAATAGCAGATTATAAAAGAAAAAGCGCAGTAAGCAAGTGAAATAGATAAACGACAAAAACCAAACAACAAATTGCGGCAAGAACTTTTCACAAGCGCAGCAGCGGCAACAGCAATCCAATCGATGACAATGGCTATTGGAAAACGAACGCGCGGCGCATTGAACCAGCAGCAATGTAACAGCATTGAGAATTGAGAATTGAACGTTTTGCCGGTACTACGCGACATGTATACACAGGAGAATTTATGTTGCCACAAATGTACGATTGCATGAGAACATGTGTCACCGCGCGGATGCAGACGGGCGCGGACGTGCGGACGTGCTATTGACATGACCACAAATCGCGCGCGAGCTCTCGAAACCGCAACGTGAAAACCAATGTGCGCGCTTTGAGATCCAAGCCACAAACTACTGGACACAGCCGCGGATGGACAGCAGCTGAAATCACAAGCAACAAATAACTGCTGCCGAATGCTGCTGCTGCTGCCGCTGCCAGTGCTGTCTTTATACATGAACAATAATCACTCACGACAATGCGCCACAGCAGCGGCATCAATTGCCGCGACAAGAGCAGCACCGGCAACAGCAAGAGACAATGGTGCGTGATGTGTGCGCTGTAGGAAATAAATAAATTATTGACATTAATGTCGGGTAACGCGCGAACACCTAAAGAGCTGAAGGACAAGGCTAATGCTGAGTTGGGGACAAGCCACGTTGAAATGCCATAAAAATCAGAATGTCCCGAGCTAATAATTGATTTCTGCAGTGTGTGTGAGAAGATGGACAGTTAAGCGGGCAGGGAATGCACAAGCCGGGCAACAGCTGCAGCGGCACGGCAAATGGACTTGGAATTGCCAAATGCAACCGACCAAAAAACGGCATTTAATCGGAGACAACTGGACAACGATACAAGGAGCGCACAATCCACTTGAAATAGTAAAGTACTAAAGCTGTGCGAAAAAAAAGCTGTTCGCATAAACATATGTGAAACAGCTGGATAGGGCGGCCAATAACTAATGATGGCAACCGACGCATGGAAGGGAAGGAGTGGACATGCGAACGGTAACAGGACAGATACTCATGTCGTATCACTTGTGAACATGAAAGTAAACAAAAAACTATTGTAATTGCAAACGAGCTAAGCGCGACAAGCGCACAAAAACAAACGAAAAACGAAGAATACAGAGAAGCAAAGTAAAGCTACATACATACATAAATTGGTAAAAAGAATGAAAAAGTGTATGGGCATAATAAGAGCAGGAGAGGTAAAAGCACGTAAGTAGAGTGCTGTAGCAGCAGCTGAAGTGGACAATATGTAAGAGCAATAGCAGATCAAAGGATACTATTTAGACAAGTGGAGGGAAGATAAAAGAAAAAAAAGAAAGAAAATAAATTGAGTAGCCGAGTGCAAACAAAAAATGCTAGGCGCAAAGCACGAGAGCCAATTGCAGAGCTTGCGTTGTAGGAAAAACTGAAGCGAGAAGTCGACGACAGTTGGCTTGGTAACGCTAAAGGAAAACAATAAGCTCAAATGAGCTGCAAAATATATCTAGCTATATCCATGTATATGTATATCTAAAAAGCAACGGAATGCTGTTGTAATGTTGTAACAATACTCAAGCAGGCGACGCGACGAATCTTCTTTGCGAATATACCAAGAAGAAAGAAGAACAAAAAAAAAAAAAACTCAGCACAAAAACCACTTCAAATTCCCATGTTCAATGTCAATTTTCTATCACATGCCATTGTTGATGACAGCCTTGGCAGCAGCTGTAGGAATAGCCAGGTACAAATGAAGCGCACAAGTTATAGCAGTTGTAAGCGTTGATTGTTGTACGAGTGCCATTCCTAAACTATTGTACTTGCCAGGCGGATGTGATTATGATGGCCGATAATGACGTTTTGTAAATCGATAATCATAAATTGAAGGGCTGACAGATAGGCTGGCTAAAGTGACAGTTGCACGAAAGTATATTTAACAATGAGCGGGAGGAGAATGTTGCTTGGGTATGTGAGCTGAATTCAAGAGTTAGAGGGACTGTGATAATGGTCAAACTGGAATATTAGTGACATTTTAATGTTAAGTAAAATGGAAATGGAGACTTTAAGCAACATGATACAATATATTAAGTGCTTAACTATATACTCTTATATAGATTTTTAGGCAGTCGAAAGTTGCCACCACTCTGAAGCTGTAACCAATGAAATTCGTAGTATTCTTCGTAGATTTACAAACGTCTAGCTTTAAATAAGCTAGCGGATGAAACTGTCCTCGATGCTTACTAAGTCAGCAAATACTCTTAATCGGAGATATATTTGGAAAATATTATTAGCAATCATATGCAATTCTCAAAAAAAGTAGAATGCAAAACTCTATTAGGTTTGGAAAAGCCAAGAAACAAATAGAGAGGCTTGTTGAAGCCAATTAAAGCTGTAGAATGATTATTTTGCTATGAAATCTGTTGATCAATTTGATTGAATGCATCTGATGTTAAAATATATTATCGCATGATCTGAATAGGAATTATTTCTCAAAATTTGGAATATTAGCGACTCCTTCGGTATCACAACCTCCGAATGTTTATTAAGTAAAAAGAAATGGGCTTTCAATGTTATCTAAAAAAATATACTTTTTCTCTTCATACCGGATACATTGAGCAACTCAAGCACATTCCAAGGGAATTTATTTCGGCTAAGTAGGAATGCCTTGTTGAATCCAAGCTAATAACTGCTGCGACATCCATTCAAATCATATATTATGCTTATGAACTATTAGTTCTTCGACTGAGAGTACTTCGGAAAATATGTTGAGACGAAGTTTAGTTTAAACACTTTTTATTAAGATTTCCTAAACTCCCTGAATCATTATTACCAGCGCTGTGCTTTGGACATTATTCGAGATATTGTCAGAATAAAACACAGTTTTAAGCCGTAAGCGCCTTCAAATTTCTTTCAAATTGTATATCAATAAATCGATAATGCGAATAATGCGAATAATAGCAAGCGTTTAACGCCCTAACAAGCTGCAAATTCAGGACACAGCAACTGTTTTGTAAACTACGAGAAGTAGGCGCTGCTGCATTGGCCGCTGTGATTCAAAACTCACTGCTGACAGGCATCATTTATGTGAAGAGCTGTCAGAGGAGTTGCACAAACGATCGAATGCAGTTTAAAAAATAAATAAAAATAATTGCAGAAGTTATATAGAAAAAATGGCATCCTTATTATACGCAAGCCCCAAAGGCTTTAGTGCCATCGTAAAGGCTAGAGCAAACAGAGTTTGAGTGAGTGTGTGTTTGTGCGCAAACGGATCAACGAGCAATCACTTAGGAAAATCAGCTGATAAAAATCTTTTGCTGAAAAGAAAAATAATATTTATTTTCTTGCTTTATAGTTAACAACACAACAACAAAATGACTATTATGTACAATTATTTAGACGCTGAAGGGAAGCTGCAAAAAAGGAAGCGTAGTGAACGCTATTGAATTGAGCCAAGCAAAGGAAGCACTCAAAAGTGGCGGCAAGTGCTTGCAACATATGGATTTTTTATTATTTGTGGCTATTGCTGGACTTTCCAAATAGCAAAAATGGCAAAAGTAATAGAGAAAGACTGACAACACTGCTGGCAGCTGAAGCATTGACGATTGAGGCATGCCAGGCACTAAGCAACAGACAACAAGCGGCAGGCGGCTGGCGGCAGGCAGCAGGCTCAGCCAACAGATAGCACACAAAGTATTTGTGGCATATATGGCAGCAACTTTTTGGCGCATAACTACGAGTATGCATGCATGCAATATAGGATGGATGTACTCATTCCTCATGGCCATTATCAGTTGGACATTTATGGATGTGCTGGAATAGAAGAAAATTCGATGGACAACAAGCCAAAGTACTATGTGGGCACGACGCTGTGGCTGCTGCGGATCGAAGTGTAGACAGATAGGCGAGGAGTAGTACTCGTATTAAATGCCATGGATGGGAGACTGAAAAGCGATGCGGCATCAATAAGGAAGCACAACCAGCTAAGATAGCAAACGCAAGTTTGGCTATGTTGCATGGCACAGCAAGTAGGCGCATATTGTGGCATTGTGGGCATGTAAGAACGCAAGCACAGAAAAGGCCAAGTTGCAAAAGCAAAAAAAAACAACAATAAAAAAAAAACATGTACATGCCACATGCTGCATGCCGCATGTATGGCTGCGCATGCCATAGGCCAAATGGGAGTTGTACACAGCAGAGATAGTGTGGCAAATGAGAAGGAAGAGGTTAAAGAGTGCTGCTGTAGACACATACACACACACATAAAAGCGCTGGCAAATAAACGCATTAGACATTGATCGGACAATTTTTAAGTTATTTGAACGCTTTGTACATCCATACATGCGATTGTGTTTGTATGAATACGCCCGGCGGACCTCAAGCCACTCGGCAAGCGAGCGTAGCAGATTGCAGCAATTGTGGTTGGCAATTGCTGATGGCTGACAGAGATGCGCTGTACTCGTACAGCTTAGAGTAGTGATTTTCAAAGCCTTATTGTTTACTATTTATATTGGCTTAGTTTGATGCCTTCAGCGGCTGTTTGTGCTGAGAAACTCTTCATCACTTCAACGCCATGTCCTCCTTCGTACTGGCTTTGCGCAGCGCAATACAAAGGTCATCAACGGAAACTGATTATGTCGAGTTGCGCTAAAAACTGCTGACAACAAAGTTTTGAATAACTGCAACCAAAAAATGGCAACAACAACACCAACAGCAGTGATACATAGTTAGTAGTAGCAGGATGGCGGAAAATTGATTGACCAAGAAAGTGCTTAATGGCGTAGGAAAAATTGCAAAAGATTTGCAATAACAGATGCGCGCTGTGTAGCTGTGTAGTAAGTTCATTTTATTGGTTACTTAATGGCGTGATGGCGAGGGAAAAGTGTGTGAAGCGCAGTGGCAATTGGCGCATGAGCGTTTAAAATGCAATGGGCATTTAGCGAAAATAAATTATGAAGTGCTGTAAAATGAAATTTTTGTTTTGTGGTACCAAGACATTCACTGGTAATCGAAAATCATAGATCATAAGTCAGCTTTATATTATGAACTGTGTAGTACACTATTGAAATTTTCGTTGAATATCGAATTTTCATCAATGAGAACTTTGCTTTCGTTGATGTTATTACCATAACACTCAATGAAAATTCGTTGGATAAAAAATTCTATCACATATGGAGATCGATTGGAACTAAAGGGTTGCTCTCTAACAGTGTTCACACATTTTTTTTTATTAAAGTAGGAAGTGTTGCAGATTGAAGCTAAAAATCGCTTTATCAGCTAAAACAATTCTGCACTTTTAAATAAAAAGCGAACGTGATAACTTCAAACCAAGTCGCTCTAAGCTGAAGCGCCTGTAAAATTTCTTTATATGCGTAGCCTAAAAAAGATGATAGCTTTCGAAATATGCTGGAAACTGTCAAAATTGCGAGAATAGCTCACAGCGTCACAAAAAACAACGAAAGAAATTTAGGAGGAAAAGTAGCGTAAAAATTCTCGCTCAATGCCAGCTAAACAAACTAAAAGCAAATGAGAACAACATAAATTTGCATAAAGCGAAATTGTGCAAAAATAGGATTTGAAGTGAAAGTGGCATAGCGGTGAAATAGGGCATGAACTGCCGTTGTGTGCGTGCATTTTTGTGTGCGCTTGTGTGTGTGTGGTTGCAAGTGTCACGGATAACAAATGAAAGTAGGTGCACTGCGCTACAGCAAAATCAACAAAATTAAAACGAAAAAAAAAAAAAAATACAACAACCACGCCAGTAAAAGCTGCTGCAGCAATAAACTAAGCAAACTGTTTTCGGAGGCAAGCAACAATAAAAAAAAAATTGCATATTGCAAACTTGCGCCAACAACAACACCAGCGAAAATTCAAAGCTAACAACTAAAATTGTAATAAGCAAAATGCGCGCGCGCATACTCGCCTTCACTCAATGCACTCAACTCACTCAAATGTAAAAACTGACAACACAAACAGTACAAACAAACAACAAAAACGAAAACAACTACCAAACATAGTTGTAAAGAACAAAAAAAAAAAAGGTTTTGTGCGAATGAAAAACGTGCGCAACTGCGTACGTCAACATTTTGAAATGTGGAGCAAAGCGGTAAAGTAGCATGAAAGCTGTGCATTTTGTAGACACTACAAACAGTCGTTTTTACTAAATAGATTTTGCATGTATGTGCGCATGTGTGTGTGTGTGTGTGTGAGTTCTTTGCTGCTGGCACTATTGTGTTTGTGCGTGGAAGCATGCGTGCTACGCTTTAGCTCTGCTTTTATTGGAGCTTGGCGAAATGCAAATGTGGAAAGTAATATGAACGAGAGGAGAAAAGTAATTCCAAATATAATTATATATGCACATATAAATATACTTTACAGGGAAACTTTAAAAAAAAACCAGCAAAATCATTTAAGTTGCGTTGTAAAACTTTATTTTGCTATAATTGCAGATATATTAGAAGTACGTAAAATTTGCAAAGTATACTTTCGGGCGCTGGGCCTTATAAAACTCTACAATTAGCAGCGTGCTAACATCAACTGTGCTCCAATACCAATCAAATTATTTGTATGTATGCATGTAGGAGATCAACGCTTACAAAAACTAAAAATTTCCACTAAGTAGTTAGTGTAGCATATTTTTAGGAGCTTTAGCGTTATTCATTAATTTTCGGTTTGAAATTTGCTCCCAATGTGCTCTTAAAAAATTACTTAAAATGAAACGAAAATGTGAATATTCGAAATTTTTTAATAAACATACTTATGAAATGCTTTTAAAGCTTGCGTGTTTCTAGGCGCACAAAATGGTGTCGCATATCGGTCGGTTCAAAATTTTTTTAAAAATCAAAAGCCGCTTAAGAACATATAAAGTATTTTTTTAGACATATTTTTTTAAAATCAATATATGATACATAATTTAAGGCTCATGTTTTAAGCAGGTCTTCCTGAATGCCAACATGAAAAAAAAAGAAGTGTACTATCATCAACTTTTTGCAGCATATTGTAAGGCACGAAATCTATGAAGAGAGTGAAATGTGATACGTTTCGCCAAATGCATCGAATTAAAGCTATTTGTTTCGGCTTTAAGTTAATTTAATCCAGCGAAGTCCAAGTAGAATAGTGATCTTGAAGTTTGGAAGTAAATATTACGAACCCTTAAACTAGTCTCATCGTTAAATTTGTAAGAATAATTTATATATTGTTAAATGGTCTTAAATTTTAAATTTTATATTTTAAAAATTTTTTGTTTAGTTTTGACTGCGTGGTGCTTGTGAGAGTCGGTGTAGCAAATTGCTAAAAACATTGAAAATAAATAGTTTTAATGTAATGTAATGAAGACTACATTTGTTTTAAAATTTACAAAATTTTAGAAATCCAATAACAATTATTTTATTTATTTATTTATGTACTAATTTTTCCTTTAAGTATATATGTGAGCGGCTTTGGACTTTAGCTGCGGTTAAAGCGTTTGCATAGATTTAAAAAAAAATTTTTTCATATGTAGCTTCTATTTTCCACATTTTTCTAGCCACTAGCTCGCTTGTGAACTATACTTCACTTAACATGTATATTTGCGTTCTGCATGTATGTTATTACAAGTTTTTTTTCATGTCCACAATTGCGTGCTTTATCGTCTTTGACTGGTTATTTGCGACAATGGAAATGTATTTCCCAGTTATATGTGCGTAGACACATACTTTTGTCTATATGTTGCAACATATATGTACATACTCCGTAAATAAATATATGTATATATTCCATTTTTTTTCCCATGTATAGCTGCGTGCAAATTTAACAGGCGGGGCCTTTTTCAATTGCTGCGAAAGCAAAAGAAAACTACATAAAATAAATAACCTCACCACACGCAAACATATTTATATTTATATACATACGTAAATACATATAAATATATGTGTACAACATAAACACATTGCAATAGCGCACACAAATAAATGCATTTTTTATTGCTTCAGTGCACACACATATGCACAGACGCACACAAGCGCTTGAAAATTCAGTGAAGAGATAAATTGTCTGCTCTGGGCCACAAACAAATCAGTGTGACTGTGATAGGAAATGAAAAAAAAAAAAAAATAAATATATTAAATAACTGCAAAAGTTCTGCGAATACATCTTTATCGGCATCACTGCTCTCTGCTCTCTTCTATTTTTGCACTTTAGAATTTATTGCACCTGAAAATGTTGCAACTAATAATGTTTGTTTGAGAAATCATAAATTGCTAAAGTAGCGGTTAAAATTCTTAGTGCATGGAAAAAATTAAATAGAAATATTATTAGAATACTAAAGATGGCGTAAAAAAAAAACATATATTATATTTGCTCTTTCAAGAAGTGTGTTCTGTTGCATGGTTACTATGCATAGCGTCTAAGAGCTGTTAAAAACAGCACCTAAAAGTATACAAAATTCTCACATCTAAATTTTAAGCACAAATTTTACATTAGCATATGTTCTTTTTCGGCATTTAAAACTTTGTTAAACTTTTGATATTAAGGCGCAGTTAGTATCGCAATATTTTGTGTGATAGTCGCTGGGATAGGGTTGTATGGAAATTTGATAGCTGTACACCTAAAAGTATGCAAATCAGGAACATACTCATATTAACCATCAAGCCATTTTTTAAAAGTGTATCTAAATAAACACATATTAAAATAAAGCCAACCCCCGTTTTCGGGTTTAAAGTATTTAGAATTAAGAAACAAATTGACGATTGATTCAACGAAACGCCTGAAAATATGCTACAGAGCTGTAGAAATTTCCAATTTTTTTTTAAATAAAATGTATTACATAAATTAGCATTTAAAGTAAACGAGTATGCCAAAAATTGCGCTGCTGCGCACCTACAAAGGTAAAATAATCAATTTCACCAAAAATTGGAAGCAATTGCATACTTTTCAGCGTTTTTTCGCATAAATTCAGTTTAAAATTTCATTTTTGATCAACATACATAAATTTTATTTCTTCTCGCAGTTAAACTACATTTGCGAAAACTCTACATATTGGGCAAAATGTGATAATATTCTTCGTAGAAAAAAAAAAACAAAATAGACAAACGATTTTCCAATTTTCTCTATTTATTTTCCCCTGCATACTTACTTATATGCTTCGTATGTGTGCGCGCGCAAAACGCAAAGCCATAAAAAATATAAGTGAAATAGTATTTTCTATAGCTTATTTATGGCTTTGTATGCAGCAACGGCGATTGTTTGTTGCCAATTTTATGTAACTTGTTCTACCATCTTTGCTTCTCTGCAGCGGTAATGCTTCCTCGTCTTCTTACAACGCGTAGCTAGCTACAAAGCTGATATTTATTTGGGTTTTGTTATGCGCTTTAACCTGTCTATTTTATGTTATTTATGCATTTCTCCAATCCGCCAACAACAACAGAACGCTGCCAACTTCAATGCCAAAACAAGTGAGCTATAAAGCTTCAATACGAAAGTAACTATGCACATACGTATGTATGTGTGTGTGGTTCAAGAAGGCAGTAAGTAAGTATGTATGCATATGCTCCGGCTCACCTATATTTTACGCTGGCAGATTGCGGTAATAGATTTTTCGCAAGAGCACCATTTTTCTAGCTGTCGTTGCTCCCTTCTTTCGCCATTTTTTGTTTTTTGCAATTTTTTGCAATTTTTACCAATTTTCTTTTTATTTTTTTTAAATATTTTTTTTTTTTGCAATTCTTTGATTGTGCACTTCATCGCTTCTCTTCTTTTTTGTGCACACACTTTCGCAAATTTTATTGCATTTTAAATTTTTATACAACATCAATGTAAAGGGGTCGTCGTCGTAGTTGTGACTGTGTGCGTAGACGTAGCGCTTGTGGAGGGTAGGGAAGTGGCGATGCGCAAAAATAAAAATAAATTGAACGAGCAGCAAATTTCGCAACAAATTCCGTTTGGCGAATTTTTATTGCTTTTCGGAATTTATAACCGAAAAATTTGTTTGCGCTGAAGTGGATAGCAATATTTGTTGTTGTTGTTTGATTTTTCGCTTTTCACCTGGCGTTTTTGGTGAGTTTGCCAGTAGCACCAGCAGCAGCACCAGCACCTGCGAATGGCAGATGCTCTCGAGTTTTATGGGATGCAGCGTTTCCTTTTCGGCAACAATCAGCAATTGGGAGATCATAAGTTATATTACGTGCGTGTGTGTGTGTATGTAAAAACCGTTATATGTTTACATATGTATATGTATGTGTATTTGTATATACAAATGTATGTGAAACTGTGAAAATTCAATACTCCCTTTGATATTTATATTTTGTGGCTGCAGACATCAATACTTTTTATTAAATTGTATATTGCCTAATTTTAACAATTTTATTATATTTTTTAAGAAAAAATTAAAAATTTTATTGAGCTCTAGACAAGTTTATGGAAGATTTTATTTGGTAAAAACCACATTTTTATTTGGTAAAGAAATAATATTTTTAACTTTCTTGTACTATTATCTATATTTGTATTTCATTTGCTTTGGATTTACGAGTGACTATTTCTTATTTCCAAATCTAAAGAAATTGATGAGCGGAAAGAGGTTTGACTACAACGATTTGATTCCCTCGACAAATCTTATTTTTGGAAGGGTTAAAAAAATTGGAGAAACGTTGGACAAAGTGTATAAAACTCAAAGGAGACTATGTTGAAAAATAAAATATTTGTTTATCCAAAAACTTGTGTTTCATCCAAAAAGGTCACGGACTTATTGACCGGCCCTAATAGATATGTTTGAGTTTAATTGAAAATATATCCTGAAAATTAATTTTAGATAAATAAAAAATAAAAAAAATTGTTTAGTTTGTTTATCGGCCCGTCCAACATTGCTTTAAGGGGGTCTCCTCATATGATGCTAACAAAAAGGTGATTTATGAATTTTTTTTTATGACAAGGAAATTATATAAATCTAAAGATATTTTCGAGACAACTATTGAGCAATATTCCAAAAAGAAAAAATGCGAAAAAGTTAAAAAATTGCGTACTTTTTATACTACATATTTTACTCTATATGAACTTCAATAAACCGGTGAAAACCTTATCTTATCTTTTTGAATTTGGAAATTTAATTTTAACTCAAAATTTGGCGGCAGATCAGTTCATCTTGTTTGTAGTTGGTTTGGTTCAGGAAGATGAAATAAACACAACAGCCAACTCGGCTAGCGTAGCACAATAGGTAGCGTATTGGCTCTGCAACTCCGAGCTGCCGTGTTCAACGCCTGGGAGAAGTGGTTATGAAAAATAAATTTAATTAATTTAATAAAAAGAAGTCTGATGAGGAAATGTGGTGGTTTCGAAATAGTACTATAATTTCCACCATTAAAAAACTGTTGTTGTTTTTTCACAAAAATCTTCCATAAACTGGCCTTGAGCTCAATAAAAATTGTAAAATTAAAACTAAAAATTTTTGAATATTTTTTTTTGTTTACATTATGAAAAGCAATTAAAGTTGCATGGAACTGTGGTTCATATAGAACCGTTTTTAATACTCTACTCTAGATAGGTCAAATAGTTTTCCCGTAATCGCGTACACAAGTTGCAAAAATATGATTTTGAGAAAAAGAGTTTTAAGGTTTTGGTACATTGTAACACATTACTGGCAATTTCTCCTAAAATACGTGGAATTCAGGTCTGTAATTTTAAGGGGATGTTAACAGATAGTTTTGGAACAGATTAAGCTGAAAAAACAAAAATTGATTTAATTTCGAAATAAATTTTTTTAAATATCTATACATTTTTGCAGATCGCACGAAGTAGTTGCATATGTATAAAAAAAATAAAGAAAAATCACACTGCTTAAGTACTCATCAGCTTTTAAAAAGAAGTAGTTTTATTTAAATTTTGCCTAACTTTTTTCTCGCCATACAATTCAATAATTTATGTATTTTATTTCATACTTTCTGGCTTATACGAATATACTTAAAAAGAAAAAAACTCTTCTGTATTTAGTTAAATTTTCAGAGATTTCTTTTTTGTACAAACTTTTTATAAAAATATTTTTTCATTTGATTTTACAGAAATATTAACTTTTGAACAGCTTGAATAAATTTCGGTGTGATAGCCGGAAGACTTATACTTTTTTTTTGAAATATCAGTTTTGTTATATTCGGACAATAAAAAGTCTGGGCGTATGTCTGTAGATACAACCGTTTTATAATCCACCAACACACAGGCGCCACGCACATTGGCAATTCGCATGAGTTGCTCGCTACACTGCCGCCGTGACGCCCGCCACATGCAACTTTAATGTTGCAACATCATTATGGTGGCAATTGTGGCTTATTTGACCTGCAAGGCACAAATGTGTTAAGACACAAAGGTAAAAGGAGATTGTGTAAAGCAGAAATAAGAGATTATTATTTGTGTTGATCAACAAAGGAATTGCGAAAAACTCAAGAATAAAATAAAATAAAATAGATGCTAAAAAACTGCATGAGGATTGAAATTGAGCGCAACAAATCCTTAAAAAATATGAAAATAAAATTTGAAGTTGTCGCTGGTGAATCGACACACCTTAGTGACTACATATGCACGCACATCAAGTTACAACCGTACGTTAGTATAAGACGTACTCGTACAAGTAGTACAAACAAACATTCCAGCATATTTTCGTGTTGCCATTGGCGATTGACAAGTAAGAAAAAAATTGCAGAAAATAACAAACCCAAATTGAGGCAAATGTTCGGCAGCTACAAAACAAAAAAAGGCAAAAAAAGAAGCAAAGCAACGCGACTCCTAACGCAATGCGGCTAACAACAACGCTAATAGGACGATCAAGCGACTTTTTTTCCCACCACCAATCCTCTGCAACTCCCCTCTGCGATTGCTTAGCCAACTCAAACTGCAATGACTGCTATTGCTTTGCGCGCACAAATCCAACAGCCAAATGTGGCGGCGGCAACGCACCAACTTGGGGCATTTGTTGCAAGCCAAACAAGCAAATACAAGCGCAGATAGCAGAATTCTGTTGCTGCGTTCGAGGAGTATATTGTTGCCACACCAATTTAGTATGTTCCACTAAGTATGTTGTTGTTGTCGCTGCCTATGCCCGAATGGTTGGTTGAGAGTTTGTAGCGAACGAGATTGCCATCATCATTTGATGCTGGCCACTTATTTTTTTTTCTCCAACCTCTTTTCTTACAAAGCCATTTTGCGTTTTGGTCATTTCGTTGTGCGCTAAAGCTGCGTCTCGTATTTCACATACTCGCATTGCTGCACAGCGCACACATACATATTTGGTATGAGCGAATCCGTTAACTGATAAAAATCACCTTAAAGAGCTGAAATTTATCTATGACCCAGGTGAGTAGCCATTAAATGTTGGTTAGAAAAATGAGGTGGAAATGTGGTTGGAGGAAGAAAGGTTAGACGAACAACGGCGTTGGCAGAGAAATTTGCACCCGAGGGATGTTGCTTGAGAGTATTTAATAGACAGTTGCAGCTAGCGTAGAGCTGCTTCCCAGATTGACTTGATGGGGCAATCAATTGGCTGGTATACCATACACGAGTATGTAAGTGCATATGTACTCGTATGTACAGATATACATACATACATATGTGAGAATAGTTGAAAACTATTGCGCTGAAAAATGCTTACAAATTTTCCTGAATTTGATTTGGAAGAATGCGATTTATATTTGTCTAAAATTATTGTGGGAAATAGATACCAAAGATATTTCTACGTAAACGTTGTGACTTCTATCACAAGCCAAGGCTCTCGCTGGATTAAATTAAAATTTTTTAATTAAAAATTTTATGCTAAATAAAATTTGAGCAGACAGTTATCTAAATTGATTTTAATGAACGGCTAAGATTTGGCTTACATTTTTTAATAATAAAAAAAATATCAATTTTTAATATTACAAAAATATCGCTGTAGTGTAAAGAATATATGGAAGACCTTAAATTTGCTTATTCAGAGTTCCTCACAGTTTCTGCTGCTCTTCAGCTTTACAAAATTCTTGATATGGGAAAAAATTTGAGCAGTGTAGCAAAGCACTGAGACTTCGTGTTGACAGGGATCTCAAAAATATTTTAGTGATTTTAAAATGAATTTGGATTAGCACCGCGCTAATACCATTTTAAGTGTTTGAGACAGCTCCCTTTTTTGACCTATTTTTCCATAATATGTATAATTAATTTTGTTAAAGGAATAAGTCATACTGCGCATATGCCATCGACAAAATGACGCCATTAGGAAGTGTAAAAGTTTTGCAAACATTTTGAAATTTTGTTATTTTGTAACTTCAGAAGCACAGTAAAAACGACCTGGATTTTCAGATTTTCATTCAATATTGAGCACTCAAAATTTCCAACTATTATTGATCCGAAAATATTAATTGAGAACAATACAGCATTGAAATGCTTTTTCCAACTAAATTGTATACTAGTATTACAACTTTTGCTTTTACTCAAATTATAATTGCACAGAGTTTTAATTCGTAATGGAGGTAATGGAATGTTTCAGCAATGTTTGGCACTTATAAAGCAACTACTGCAATTTGTGCTAATTAAACTTGTAGCTTACAAATAGAGTGCGATTTCTAATGAAAATGCCATGTAATTTTTTTCCATCCTTCCTCCCTCCGCTGCATCGCCACAGCAACGTTCACTTGCATGAAAGGCGTGCGTTATTTACTTATACGCTTACATATGCAGGTATGTAGGTATGCATGTACGACGAGTACGAATACGAGTACGAGCAATGCCATAAATAGAACTTATATAAGTGCTTTAACTATCGCTCAACGTCAGCAAAGTAATTTCCTCGCATTTCTGCATACATTCATATGTATGTATTTGTATGTAGCTCACCAAATGGCACTGGACGACGGACGACGGACGACGAACGAGTGCACTCACTACACGTACATTAAGCAAATAACATTTCTAATTTTTGCATAAACACACAAGCAACTCCTCATACGCGCTGATGGGTAGAAAATTTAATGTTAAATTTAGAATTAATTTATGCAGTGGCACATGACGTTATTCCATATACATATGTACGTGTACATACATAAATACAAAATTTTTACACTACTTATGTATGTATGCAAATGCAGGGTTGCATTTAAGTGCTTGACAGCGAGTTGCGAGTTGCATTTACACATTTCACAATCCCGCATACACACTTATTGATGATGGCGGCTATTTGCATTTGGGTCGGTTGCAAATTTCCGAAAACTCCACCTACAATATGTACAACAAAAACAACTACGACAACAACACCAACAAATCGCCAAGTAATCAAGCAAACCGGCCACCAGCAGGCATAAAGCAGCAACAAGCGCGTTAGTTAATTCCTTTTTCGTCTGAAATATATTTAAGCAACCAGCTTTTAGACACCGCACCATCGTGGCTTTAATTTATATGGCAGTAGCATGAATGCAGACAGAATTTGTGCATTGCTGCATGCAACTAACAAATTGACGCGCATGTAGGCGTTGGCGTCATCAGCACCAGCAGCAGCAGCAGCAGCAGCAGCAATGGCGGCAATGGCGAATGCAGCACTCCAAAATGCTATCAATTCGCAAGTTGTCAGAGCATATGAAATGACTGTAAAATAAGCGGGCGAATAGGCGAACTAACGAAGTGGCGAATGCACGAAATAGTCCGTGGTACAAGTCGTCGACACCTACACGTGCTCTGCATACGCTTTTCTTTGGCTGCACAGCAACGACAACACAGTTAAATGATATTCGAACAGGGTTGCCAGCTTTGCTTGATTTCGAGCTATGTTCTAGAATTGCTTTCAATTTGTACTCTCTTTGCGTTAGCAAAATGAAAGTCGTTTCTGAGTTTCTGTAAGTTAATACTTCTTCTGCTTAAATAATAGAGAAATAAAAACGAATACATTTAGCTTATAATTTTCCGTTTAGGCGGCAACCGATTAGTGGACAGTTTCAATGTACGATCTGGTAAAAAAAATCATGTAATTTTTTTTATGATGTTTCGTGCCAAAGGTATTGCTTATTTCCCTTCATGTAATTGGTGGTTTAAGGGTCTATGCATTACCGTCAGCGGCACAGTTGAAGTGTTTCCTATGAAATCTATATATCAATACGGAAAAGAGAATATCGAGATGATCCTCCTTTTTATTGCAATTACCGTCGCAGACATTCGAAAATATATTTTGCCATTGATGGAAGTATTTCCGCCATATGCAACTTGCAACTGCCTCTTAAATTTCCAAAGACTGTGTTTGAATAGAAAATATTTGTGAGAACTAAACGGCAAGACCTTGGTCCAGTATTTGTGAAACAGATCTGGACGGAACGGATACTCGTGCTCTAACCCACTACGTCTGTGGCCTGCTAAAAAATCTTCAGCCACCTTAATTAGGATCTTCAAATCCAAGAAACGTCGCTTGCTTGTAACAGTCATTGAAAAGTACTTTCACAACTGGCAGCTCTATTTCGCTTTCTCATCCTTGCACTCACTTAATAACTCTGTCGGCGACTGAGCGTGTGTGTGTGGGCTTTTGCTGTTGACGTCAAACAGCGTTATTGTCGGCGGCATTGTGGCAATCGGCGTAGCCTTCGATGTCGTGTTTATTGAATATTCTTGCTTTGAAGCGAATCTCGTTTTGTTTTTTATTATAAGTAAATACTACTCCCAAGTATTATTGGTGAATAACTTGGTTTTACTATTTTTACTGCTGTTTTGATTTTTGTTGCACGCAAATCAATTTGTGATTTTTATGCGATTTTAAGTTGATGCTTTTTATAGCTGTGACGACGATGACGACAACGATGGCGAACTTTTGTGGCGCTGTTTGTTTGGATTTTTTTTGTGTAAAATTTATTTTTAACATTTTTATGGCGCTGACGTTATGCTAAAGAAATGCAAGAGACGCTGCCAATGGAAATTTTATTAACAGGAAAATGCAATAATTTTCAAATAAATAATACATTTTATCTTAAGTAGTATTTATTTTAGTTTTTCTTGGTATTTGTTTGAAATGTAGTTTGTGAATGAAAAGGCGGGACATTTCATATGTTTGTATAATTCAAAGGCAGTACATTTTGAGTGCAATTTTCTTAATAAAATAAGAAAAGTTAAGTAAAAATTTAAGTTGTGAAGTAGAAAATAATTGTCAAATAAGTCTTTTTTCTGGCTATCTCTATTGTATGTTTGTATCTTCGGCTCGATATTATAGCATTGTTTTTGTGGGATAGCTCAACTCTTCTGCAGAAATTCAATATTTGTATTCTAGGAATTATAATGATATTTAGAATATTTAATTTATGTTTAATTTCTTTCTCGTTTTCAGTGTTTCCTTGGAAATCACAATGTTCATTAAATCTGGCAAACAATTTTTACTATTTTTTGTTAATTTCACTTTACAGCCTTGCTTCTTCGTTAGAAAGTGATAATCTTGGTTCGCATAGAAATTATTTTAAACTTCTGCCAATACCAATTTCTGCTCTAAAAATGTTTCTCACTAATTTCTAATTTATTTTCTTGCTCATGCCAGCATAACTAAGAAATAAAACCTACGCTGACGTTCGACTACAAAGTTGAACGAGAGATCAACGCATCGATGGCGCCGCTGGGCAGGAGAAGCAAGTGAAATAAAAACAAGGGGACGAAAAATTGCGAAAAAAAACAAATTAAAAATAAAAAGCAGCCGATTTCATAAGCAAAAACAACAGAAAAAAAAATGAAAAGTCAGCAATGAAACTCAAAAGGAAGAACAAATGCGTTGAACATAAAATGAGCACAGAAAGAAAAAAGGAAAACAAGCAGCCAACTAAAAGTAATGGAAAGAGCGATTAGTTCGAATGACATGCAGTCGCCATGCCCAGTAAAATACAACGACCATGTGGCACTTTGGTTTTGGCAATCGACCATGACTTTGCATGTGCGAAATAGGCAGACAGAAAAGTTGGCTAAAAGCTAACAGCGACTTGATGTCGATGCCGTAATGAGACCAGCCGAGTAATGACAATTTTCGCCGAAAGCATAAAATTGCTGAAGAAAACCCACACACACGCAGTGAGCAAAGTGAAATTGTCAAAACAGAGTAATAAGCAGAGAAATGCAGAGGAAGGAGCAACACTGACGAGCCAAGGAATTGGCGAAAGCGAGCAGAAAAATTGTGTTGCAAGCAGTAGTGCCTCATACTTAGTTCAAGTGATAGCTGATGCGAGTTTGACTGGCTGAGTTTGAAGGCAAATGCGAAAGGCTGTCGCTATGCCACGGTGCACGTTCCATTTTGGGGTGGCTGCCAGTGCCACTGTCAACGCTGCTCAACGCTGCTCAACGCTGCTCAAAGAGCACAAACGCCACAACATATCGACGTTGCCCTTGCGGTTAATTGAAGGAAATTAATTATTTATTTAAATTACGCAGTGTAACAACGCGATTTCGCAAATAGAGGAGCGTGCATGATGCGAGTGTTTTGCAACATGCCGGAGGATGGTAGGCACATAATTTACTTGTAAGTATAGTTTATGCAGTCTTCGAATCAGGTGAAGTGTAGCGAATAGCATCGCAAGAACATAAACGAAACTTCTGAAGAAGACACAAACGATATTTTTTTTCGTTTGCTTGCTGCTGTATACTTTGTTTTTTGGGGGATAAACATTTTGGGCAAATAACACGAGTCGAGTCGCATTGGCGTGCGAACTTAATGGCGTGGAATAGTTAGTGTAGATAGTTCCCAAAGGAGCTACGAAAACGCAAGAGATTGTGCGGCAAGCATTTCATAAGCTGCTAACGTACGGGGTACACGCACAATCATCTCTCAGTCAGCTTCCGCGCGTCACATCAGACGGCTGAGCTTTTTATGCTTGTCGTGAAAGCAAAATCACTGCATTCATTTTGTGCGGCTTGTCCGGCAGGCGACTTAATTATTTCGTTGCTCTTTTAATGTGTTACTGAGATTTCAAACGAGTATTTTTTTTTTGTCAAAGATATAGCTGCAAGAAATTAGCGTGCAATGGCGAATTGCGGGCTAAAAAAAAAAATTATAAAAATGTGTGCGTGTTGTGCGACGACGACATGCAAAATGACAAGGAAGCCGACTAAGTTGCTCAAAAGCAGACAATTAGAGCTGGTAGTTAGACGTAAATCGGTGCGGACGAATGTAGCTTGTGGGCATGTGGGCGCGGTTGAAGTCTCCGCTAAAGGGTTTCTCTTCGTCCGTTGTGCGTTTTCTTTCCATCGCTGGTCGCACGTTATTTTGCGGATTCAGACTGTTTGCACGCGGCTCGCCACTCTACAGCCGTCGCAACGAGATTGCTCAGCACGCACGCAATGTTGACGTTTATCTTGCAATTCCGCACCGTACGAGTTTCAACCTGTTTTTTTTGTATTTTTGTTGTTCGAGAATTGCTAACAACGCTTTTTTTCTACGATGTTAGTGTGATTGTTTGCTGTTGTTGCGGTGCTTGCTATTGTTTTTGCTTGTTATCTGCATTGCTTTCAGTCAGTCAGTTGCTTACCGCCACGTTTCTATCTCTGCGCAAGCGTGTCTGTCTTGCGCATATCATCCTTCGAATAACAAATTTTTTCTTTTTTTCTGTATATTTTCATTTTTAGTTTTCTTGTTTGCCGCTTGTTTACCTCCCACAGCAACATTTTGTGCTATGTACTCGTACGTCTATATATGCGAATGCAGTTGGCAACGCTGTAGCGTAGCCGTTTCATAAGTTCAGCTATGGTTTTGTGGTCGCGCATGCGTAGGCGTACATGTTGTGTGTTGCAAGTACAAATGTCGTATGTTCCGATTTAACATGACATGTAGTTAGTAGAAGAAAGGTTGAGAAAAAAGAAAAGAAACCGAAGAACAATTGATTTTCAATATGAAGAAATCTTTAAAGCGTTCGCGGGATGAGAAATCTAAAATGTGGGTTGCAAAACGTCCGTTGCGAGGAATTAAAATCAATTATGTTAAAATTGATCACAGTTCTTTGAAGGCGTATGGGTTTAGTTAGAGATTTTGTTATATTCTGTAGCTTTTGTAACCTCAAATTTCAAGTGTAAGTCTTACGAGACAGATACATAAATGAAAAGAGATCCCTACAGAGGGTAATTTTCTGACGTTAGCAATTTTGTAGGCTTCCTAAGAAATAATAATTTAAAGTTGCTGAATATGTGGGACTTGGCTTCCGCTATGTTTGTTCAGCTACTGCCTTGTGAAGTTGGAGCTTATCTAACCTGATTAAACGTAAGTTTTGTGCTTTTAGGAGGGTTTCTTTAAGGAAAAAGTAAAAAAAATTGTATGCCTTCAAAGTATTTTTACTCGGCAGCTATTTTATTCATCGATTCAATTAAAAAATTGTTTGAATCCAAATTTCGTTCGGTGCAAAAAACCGAGTAAAAAAAGGGTACTGGTTACAAATTTCCTACATATTTTCCGTGTGCTTTTTATACTTTGAAAAATTGTTCACGACTTTAACACGCAACATCAATTCACCTTCGCCTTGTACACACTTCTTATGCGATGCGTAGGTGTTTTTTGTTGAAGAAGCATGCAACCATTTTTTTCTTAAGCAATTGACGAAACAAGAAACATAAAAGCGAAAGACAACGCAAATTAACTAAACAACATGCCACATATGAATGTATCTACGAGAATGTAGCTGGCCGTATGATCTTGCGTGTAGATCCGCTGTGTAGGTATGTGTTGTTGCATGTGGCAAATAGCATGCAAGTCATGTATGCACATTTTTTATTTTTATAAATTTTTTCTTGGCTGCAATGAGCAAACACGAGGTGTGGCAAGCGCGCAGCAACGCTACAATAGTCATTAAGTGAATTAAGGCTGGTTGTTGAAGGCGGTAATTAATGTGACTTTAGATGAAAAAATACTGAGGTGATTGAATTTTATTCTAGCAGAGTAATCGAAAACTGTAATAAACTGAAATAAGAAAAAGGGTGGAAAAGCCAATTTGCAAGATTTGGTTGACGGTGCTGGTGACTTGTAGGTCTGAATGCTACTATTATTATTAACTTTCATTTTCGGCGAGAAGTTCTTGGCGCATTGCACGTACAAAACATTTTTTTTGAAAAAAAAAAAAATATTTTTATTATAAACTCAAGCACTCCTACACTCAAATTCTTTAATTAAACTTACATGTGAACGAGTGCTTCATGTGTAAATCGCTTGTGGAAGCTGCAACTTTATTGGCGCCATCGTTGGCACAAGCATCGGCATCCCACAATTATTTGTACTTGGCGCATGATACAATAAAAAGCATTACCATTCATCCATTAATGCAACAATTTCTCAACACAGCAGTAACAAATGTCGACAATTTGTTAGAGCGCGCTCAACCAGCCAAAAAGAGGCGCAACGGGCCAAGAAGCACAAACTTGTTGTCGACGCACCCACCCGCAGCAAGAAGAGAAGAGACTACACAGATAGCAACATACCCGCAAGTATATGTAAGACTTGAAAATATTTTTTTTTTGCTTCATCATACATTGGTGGTGCACAGAGTTATACCTGCGTGCCCTATGTGGCCCTACGCCATGGAAACAAGTTGCAAAGAGCAAAGCGAAAATAGGCGCAGCACACTTGTGTGTGTGTGTGTGTCAGTATACGCTGTCAACTCGCCTACGAAAAAATGCAACTATGCTGTCGCTTGAGCAAGGAAAGCCGGCCGCCAACCGTCAACACACAAACACAGTCGCCACTGTCGTTGCGTGCGTTGCATTTCAAATTAGCCGCTCGTCGGCAATTGGCAACGCGCGCAGTTCACGAGGCGTCGGCAAAAAGTCACAGCCGCTCAGCGCTTACTCATACACGCATACACGTATGTTATGCGCTACTATCGATGGCCGCATTCGTAGTTTGTGGCGAATGCGCGTCTTTAGCAGTCAACGCGCTGCAGACATTTGGCGCGTACGCTGCATGTTAATGACAACGGTAATGATGATGAGTGGTAGTGCCAGGCCAAAGTTGCAACAAATGAAGGCGCAGCGAGAAGTTAAAAGTGTACACGCATAAGTGGTTATAAAAATGTTGTTGGCATAATAGCGAATGCAGGCAAGAAGAAAAAGAATGAAACAAAATTAAATGGAAAGAAAGAAGAAAAAGATAAAAAAACGCATATGAATTGAGTGAAAAAGTTCAGTGAAATAAAAAAGAAAACATTTCGAAAATGCGGATTTTAGCAAATCTAGACGCCGCCAGCAGTGATACTCTTCCACGGATTCATGCAACGTCGGCGGACATGTTTTGCATGCCTAAATAAGCGTAAGCGATTTGTTTGCGGTTGCTGCCTTGCATTTATCTTGTTTTAAATTTTTTAATTTAAACGCCAGTCGTGTGATTGCGGCAGCAATTAATGTGCATGTCAATTGGTTAACTGACAGTTATTGACAATTGCAGTCGCCACAAAGTGTTTGCTGCGCAGTTAAGAAGTTGCGGGCGCGCTACTTTCATGAGTGCCAGCGAGACGACTAATATTTGAGTTAATGAATAGTTTTGCATTGCCGAGTCAAACTTAAGTGTTTTAAATGTGGGAGTTAAGTGCGTTTTTGACAAATTACTGTAGTTTACATTTACCTTAATTAAAAAAAAAATAATATTGAAGTATAACTTGATATGACAAAGCATTATTTGATATCTGACCTACCTAGAGGCTAACCAAACTGCCCAATCTGCATTGTTCCTCATTAAATTTGAATATATTTTTTCAAGATTTTTCATCTGAAATATTCTGAGAACCGTTTCTCCTTGAAAATAACAATGAATCGAAGCACATTCAATAGGTAGCAGCAGTAGAAATATTTAAAAAAAATGTTAGCTCTGTATATTTTGTTTTTGCTTTTAAAAGCTAAAATATTTTATCAACTACCTTGAATTTAAATGAAAGCATTCTTATCACAACGAAATTTAAAATTTGACAATTCAAATTAAAATAAAATATAAAAAAATTAAAAAAAAAAATTTTGCGCGGCTACCTATTTGATGTGCCTTGCAATGAATATAAAAAACTGTGAAGAAGAGCATCTTCTAAAGCCAAACATGTTTAGGCCACTTTCAACTGCTTTTTTGTTGTTTTTTTACTCCGACAAGGTTGAAAGTTGATGTATTTTGGAACGATTTTCCGTCGATCCTTGTCAAATTTGGTTTTGAAACAAACCGGTTTCGGCGTTGTGCCATCTTCAGTGTTATTTTTCGTTCTCTCAACTGCATTGTCTCCAATCGTGACTTTATCAAAGGCCATTCTGAAGAGAACACGAAAAACATAAACCACATGAAGAGATGCGGTCAAAAAGAGTCCAGATACTTACAAAAATTATCTGTCACTGTTTTTTGTTCAGAAATGCCCGCGACCAAACTATTTTAACTTAAACAGGAAGGTATATACATTTTTTTTTATAAGGCTATTGAGAATTACAGACGATTAGTAAGCTGAATCGAAAACGTAGCTCTTTTCTCGATAATAATTCATGATTTTTACGTCTTCTTCAGGATCATCTCTAGTTGTTACATTTCGAAACTGAAACGTTTAAAATTGCATAGACCCAGCAAAAGTTCTGAAACGGAACACCCTGTGCCAGTTCGGAGTTATTACTTTGAATTTTACGGTTAAATGAGTGAGTCAAATAATTATATAACATATCTCTAGCGCTCAAATGACTATAAGCTAGTCATAACGATAATTACTTTTGACAGCTGCCATTTCTGAGGTAATTAAAAAATCAAAGTTCACAAAAAAAATGTACAGAAACATTGGCTTTAAAGTAAAAGAGTTGCGTCAGCATATATTCTGCGCAAGAAAAGCGATTTTTGGAGTTAGAAATAATGGAATTAGTGTATAAAAAATTTGCTGAGCCATGGCTACCCAAAAATGGTATTTGCTTATACTTAACGGCTTTACCGCGCTCCCACACTAAAGTCGCAAACACACGCAGACTCCAACAAATTGCCTGCTTGCAACGCTTAATTCCAAACGAGTTAGCTGCTATCATAAACGAGCATTGTATGCTGACAGCGACAGCCGCTCGACTAATCCGAGTCGAGTTATTAATAATCATTTAAAATTCATAGCTTATTTTTTTCTGTGCTATTTAATCTTTTCAGCAATCCTCTTTTTATATTGCTTAAAATTTCCTTTGCTACTGGGCACTTCTTTTCGATTCTTTTGTGCTTATCCCCAAAGTCTTTTACGACAGAGCAATTGTAGACGTGGAAAAACAGCGAAGCAGCAAGCTAGACTGCAGCGCTACAACTTGCAACCGCACAAAGAAAAAAATAATGAAGAAGGAATAATAAAGCGGTGAATAAATATTGCTCCCAAGTTGAAAATTTCAGCCACTAAAAAGAAGGCAACACGAAAATAGCTCAAGCAATGCCAGTGGCGGTAGCAGCAGAGTAGGAGAATAGCAAAGGATTAAAATTAGAGGTCGTACGCTAGCACTGAACCGCATAGCGTTGAATTAAACTTCACATTTAGGTGGCCGCAAGCGCAAATGCAGAAGAAATGTGCTTAAAATAAAAACAAATATAAAAAAATACAAAAAAAGTGTGCGCGCAGAGAAAACGAAGAGCAGGGAAATTCAACACAGTAGTTGCATAAAAAATATCACTTCCAACGGCAAGTAGGAAGATGATGATGATGGCAGCGCTGCCAGTTACCAGCAGGCGGGCGCCCATTGGATGCTGTCGAAGCGTCAACAACGAAGCGAGGCGCCCAGCGCGCAGTTAAGGAGGCGCAATTTGCCTCTAACAAAGCAGCAACAGAAAGTTGGCTGCAGTTTTCTATACTCGCCTATGAAAATGCAATACTCAATTTTTTTCTTTTAACTGCTTGGAGTAATTGAAGCAGCCGTTTTTTTGCAGCGCATTAAATTTTCGCTTAGCATTCCACTTCGCATTGCATATTACTTTGCCATTTGAATATACTGCATTTTTTCTTTATATTTTCAATGTCAGGCGAGCGTCTGCTGCAAGCTGCGGTGACGGCTGCCCGCCTCTTAAGCAGCTAACAATTTTGCGCGCTCTCTTTGGTTGCATATTTTCTCATAGCATCTATTTACTTGCACACACCACGCACATCCTTTTTCTGCAGGGAATTGTGGCGCGCCAGACTACAGAAAAATCAAGCGCTGCATAAGCAACTAAAACCAAAAGAACAGAAAATGTTGCAAGGAGTGCAGCGCATTAAAGTTGCCGCATGAACTGCTGTGAACCTGCTGTTGCTGAGCGCTTTGGCGCAACTAACTTTATTGGCATTTTTATGCTGCTGAAATTATTTTCCTTTATTTCTGTATGTATATCAATTTACTTTCCACCAGCCGAAATTGCATTTTTTGTCCTGCGTTTTCGACGACCGGCCGACACTGCTGCGCTTGGCATAAATTTATTTTAAGCAATTTTTCGCTACACCAACGTCGTGCGGGAGTGCAACGCTCTCTTTTCCTTTGAAAATTGCGTAAAATGTGAAAGGAAAGCAAATAAAAATCGTGGGGAGCGAAAAACGTAGCATTTGAGTAATGGAAATTACTAATGAGTGTTGTTCTTGCAAGCGCCAAGTGGCATTACAACGCTCATAAAAAAAGTTACCGGCAAATGTAGAAAAAATGTGCGCTTATTTAAGATTTCGTTGCGTTCTTCTGGGTTTTTTTTAATGTTATTGGCGGTGGGGCAATGTAAATAAATTCCCCCACCTAATTTCGCGCGCTTGCTTGCTAAGTAAGTAAGTTAGTAAGCACCATAAGTAAGTATATACATAAGTATGCAAGTAAGTAAGCAAGCGCTTTAGTGTGTGTGCATAGAGGGGATTTACGACTTGAGTGCGCGTAGCGTAGCGCGCGTTAATATTGTGAGACTTTCGGCGAGCGCGGCGTGTTGCTGCGGTGGAAGTGCATAAAATAATTTTTAAAGTGTTTAAGTGCGTGCCATAAAAATGTACAAAAGAAATTTAAAAGTGGCTACATGAGCACGCAGTTGTGTACATATGTACGTGTGTAAATATTTGTATATATTTCTCTTATGACTACTAAAAGCAAAGACTTTAGGCGGCGTACGCAGAGCGCATCAAAGGGCTTCAGATTAAGCAAAAGCTAAGAAAATATCTCCTAAATAATATTAAAAGTATACTTAAAAACAAATTAGAAGCAGCTACTTGTTTAATCATTTATATTTTTGCATAAGAAAAGCAATTTTTAGGGTGACTATAGACTGCGCGTAAAATTCTTTTAATTGATTGTTTGAAGAGTAGTTATTGCCTCCAATCACTGTCACAATGAGATAGAAAACTTATAAAATACTGCTCTTTTCCTCATTGCAATTCGGTTGCGCAATTTTCTTATAGCTTATAGTTTTACGTGTTACTCTAGCGCGCGTAGTCTGCTATCAGCCTAAGACCATAAAATATTAACGAATCGATTTTCTTTGTTTTTATTATAAATTTTTCATTGAATAATTAGTTGTTTGCTATTTGTGGTATTTTTTATAAAGTCAGCCAAGTTTATTGCGGGTTCACTCAGCTATAATGATTGGCACTTTAATGCGCGTCGTTAGAAACTCAAAAAATGCGAATACTAAGAGGCCATCTTATGTCAGCTACACTTTATTGCTATTTGCTTTCACGTAGAAGTATTAAACAAACTCATTAAATCCATTTAATTTTTTAATTAACGTAGAGTATGAATTTAAGAATTTTTAATGTCGCAGTGCTTTCCTGTGCGCTATTCCGCCCTTTAGCCCCTTTGGTTTATTTTAAAACTGCGCACCCGAGTTGCGGTCGTTGCCCGCTGGCTTTAAAGCCACAGTTGTTGTTAATCGTTCGAGCTGTCACATTTCACACAAATAAATCTTACTGCCGTCTAGTGGCTTTATGAGACTATGCGGCATTTGGCGAAATTTTCAATTTGTCAACGCTTAATCTGTGCTACAGTTTTCATTGTCCTTGCCCATCCCTCATTTTGATATAATTTGCTATTTTGCCTGCAAATTTTTTTGTGGCTTTAAGCCGCTCATATTGTCATAATAATAAAAAGTATAATAGCAATAATGCTTCTAATGTTTATAATAATGCACATCAGCCACAACTCCCTTTCAAGCAGTTCCTCCTCATTCCTCGGCTTCCTCTTCCTCTTCCACCTCCCCCTCCTCCTGTTTTTATTGTCTCTTGTCAACTGTCAACTGTCAGTGCATTATTTTTCTGACCACATGTCTTTATAATTAGTGCCCGAATGTAATTCAATAAAAATTTTAACAAATATACATATTATTGCAACCCCTCTGCGAGCCATTTTTCCCCTCGGCGCAAGCTCAATGACATTTCACCCTACATTTACGTGCAGCATCCTAGCTGTCATTTGGTATTATACGAATATGCGCCTTTATGTCTCAGTAGTGTCACCCCCTTAACTGCTAGTCGCTGGCACTCAGCATTAACTACAGTTTTCCCTCGTTGCGCGCACTTACACTACTGGCTGCACATCCCTCGATGAGCTTCTTTTTTCTCTGCAGCATTTCATTCTTCTAGCGACTCCCTCGTGCAAGTCATTTTAAATTTTCTCGCACAACAGCAACGATTATTAATTGTTTTGCGACATTTTTGCAGTTAACTTTCTACTTTAATATGTATGTATGTATGTATGTGTGTAGGTGCTTTTGTAAGCGCGTGCGAGGTCAACGCCGCCACGCATATGTTGCAATCTGTGCGCTCGTTGTTGGTAATCGCTTGGTATGCGTTTGCATTGCAAAATGTGTCAAATGCAATTGTCACTCGACTTTTGTGTCAGCTACTGCTGTTATAGTGGTTGTTGTTGCTATTTTTACTTTCATACCCTAGCGCAAAAATTTTTATTGCATTTAAACACTTTCACCCCTCCCCGTTTCGCGCAGTTGTCATTCATACATATGGACATTAACAACCGCGATAATGCACTTTCGTTTTCCTTCAACTCACCACGCTTGCATTTTATTTTGCACTCTTTGCACTGACAATGCTTTGCGCTTCCGCTACATTCGCTCGCCCCAATTTCGCTGCTTGCAATTCGATACGAAAATTAACCCGAAACATAAATTTTCTTTCTGACACTTGGCGCATTTTTGACATAATTTCGCAATCGAGACTGCCAACATTACAGCTGTCAACTGAGAGAGCTGACAGTTGGCAAATGTTCACCAAGCAAGCGGCAAGGGTAAGTAATACGTGTTAAAAAACAGTGCAAGCTTCAGCGCTAGCCAAGCAGTGATTATCGGCAACTTCGGTTTGCTTTTTTTTTTTTTAGAAATTTTCCTACTCCACTTTGCTGCGCCCTGACAATACTTGGCAATCTATAGCGCGTCGTGTGTCGTTGACAAATTGTGCCATTTTTATTTTTATTAATGCAGTTTATGTGTGTGGGTGAGCAAGTGTCTGTGTGCAGATCCAATTATTATGTGACAAAAAGCGTGTTATGAACGAATGCTGGCGCTGGTGACCAGAGTGCATTATAATCAGTGTTGTTATGCTGTAATCTAGGCGACAGATTCGCTCACTTAATGCCTTCTTTTTCTTTACAGCGGCGGCGGCGGTGGCGGTGGCGGTGACGGTTAATGACCTGTAATGCAAGCGCTCAAGTTGGCTGTGCTCGCATAATTTTCTTTTGTAAACGAGCAGCTACTTCACGAGCAAGATAGTAGTTATAGCAAATGCAAGAAGTCTGAAGTTCTTAGCACAAGAAATGTCATTCGCGTTCGAAGCGCCGCAGGGTTGCTTCCTGCCTAGTAGTAATTTCTTTCACGGAGTTTTTCCATAGATTTACTTACCATTGACTAGAAGAAATTAATTTTAATAGAAAATGATAGTTGTCTATAAGTAAGTAGGTAGTAGTAGTAGTTGATAATGCACTCGTAAAGAAAAGTATTGTGAAACACGACAGTGACCTCGTGGCAACGTCAACAAATCATTAAACTACTCAAACTCGCAAACCTTTCGTGTGCTATTGATTACAGGCGCTATCGCAAAGGGTTTGGTTTGACGCATGTCATTAATAACATGTCATTATATAATATTTAGATGGTAGTTAACAGCACTGCGACTCATGCTTTAAAATAATTATTTCTTTAATAATTTTAGAAACAACTTTAGGCGCACAAAAACATCAAAAAGGCTGCCACACACCGAAATGAAAAATATTTTTTATAATAGTTTTTCGTAAGAAAGTTGGCAATGATTTTCTAAAGCTTGCAGATTTCTTCCCGGTTCAAACTGTAGCTCCAGAAAACTGAAATGGACTTACCACTTTTAAGCTTCGAATTAGTTGATGATAAAAATGCTTACCTGCAAGAAAGAGAGAAAAATATAAAGAAATATTTATAAACTGTTATTAAGAAGTAAGTAAATACGAAAGTAAAAAAAAAGTTTAATCAAAAATTCTCAATCTGTAATACAAGCCAAGTCCACTGACAGGTAGAGCCAACTTCGCAGTAGTTCGCACACTCAACGCTGAATCCACAAAGTTGCCTCTAATTAAAAATAATTCGCTTTGATTATGTCCAAAAAGAGGAAGAGGCGCAACAAATTGGCGCATGTAAAAAACAAAAAACAAACACAAGTTGTTCTACAATTTTGTTTTTGATGTATTTTTTGCGTGTGCTCTTTTCGCTTGATAAGTGGGCGCAAGAAAAACCAGAGCGGCGGCGTTGAGTTGATGAAATCACGCTTGTCTGCGCAACAAAAAGCAGTTTCACTTTTATCTGCCGACTGGCTGAGATGAATGATATGCTTGATATAACGAAGGCAGCAAGGAAGTAAAAAAAACAACAACAAAGATGAGAAAGTGGAAGTGGAAGTGGATGATGAAAGGAAAGCCGAAAGAAAAAATCAGTTTCACTAAAAAAATGCCTGTCGAATGTGTAGAAAAGGAATGGAAGATTGTGAGAGAGATAGAGAAAAGAAAGAGATAGCAACATTCTTTTTTGGTATCTAAAACGCGATAAAGTTGCGTAGAAATTAAAACTAAAAGCAATGTAGGTGCAAAATTGAGGCAAATAACGGAAGATAGAAGAAAATTAAAAGAAAAAACTAATCGAAAAATTTTAAACGCAGCTTTGTGGAAAGGGAGAAAAGCAAGTACACATAAACTTAGCACGAAAAATTGACAATTTACCAAGCAAAGAGAGTGAATATTAAAAAAATTAAAAAATATCTATGTACATGAATGAAAGGTGGAAAGACTAAATACTAGAAATTAACAAATTTATTTTTTTTATCTATCAAAGAGCTAGTTACGAAGATAGGAAAGCGAATTAATTTTAAAGCCTAGGATTAGTATTTAAAAAAAAACCTCGACCCGAATGAAAAAGTAAGCAACGGCGATTGAAGTTAGCACTAAAAATGTGTACACTTAAAATAAAATAAATTTTCACTGGAAGTATCAATTGAAAAATATTATTTTATTTAGCTCGAAAAGTCGAAGTTTTAAAAAATGCTTAGGGTACTCAGAAAAATTTATAAAGCTTCAAAAAAGAAGAAATTTTTGATAGTATTTAATATTCTAACGATGTTAAGTAGCCATTTATAATTATAATATACCCATCATAAAAACTCTTTAACTATAAGTTTAAGATGCACTGTGAGAGCCTTTGAGTTATCCCAGCAAACTTTTCGAAAAAAGAAATCACAAACGTTTAAGATAATATTATTCCTCAATTTGATTTTACGCATTGTTAAACATTTCAAACTAAACCTTTTCTCAAATTTTCCTACACATTTTTCTACTTGAGACCGGGATAAAACTTTATGCTGCTCAATATAAATATTTCAACTAAAGTAACTGAATAACATTTTGAGAATTCAATATTTCTCAATTTCAAGATAATAGAAAATTTCATATTAAAAAAGTGCGCCTAAGTTTGTGATAGCGTTCACAATCACAATCAACGGTTATTTGAGATGTATTTGAAAACTATCCTTTGAGGTTTGAGAAAACCACTGTTTTCAAATGCATCTAAAATTAATATTTGAGAAAAATACTTTTTTTTGGATAGGTGGAAGTCCAAGCAAAACACAATGTTGATTTAAACTCTAAGAAACCAGCAATATGGTGGTCGTTCTAGGTATTCAAGGAGTAATTTCCCCTTTCTTCGATGAACTGCGTTTGGGTTTACGTTTTGCAATTTGTCTCCTTTTTCAACTGTCCGCCAAATGTCAACAGCATAATCGATAGCATACAGCGCCCTGAACTCAAGCCGACTAAACACATTTTAGCCAAATAACCCTAGCTGAATCGTATGGCACTGCGATAGTTTTGTACCTTCCGTACAGCTTCAGCAATATATTTTATTTTGCATATTTTTCGTATTTCATTTCATATTTGCTAATATTACTTTTTCAGGGAAGACATTTATTGCTAATGACAATGAACATAAATCATTTCGCTTTTGTCATATTTGACAGCAAACTTCGTAAGGTCGCATTAGGGTTCATTTTATGATCAAACTTCGCTTCTTCGATGTGCTGTGCTTAGATATTCGCACGAGGGCTTAAAAATTCATTTGCTCTGCATAATCAGTCATTACCTACATGACAGACGGGCAGGCGAATGGCTTAGGTTTAGAAGCACCAGCACCTTTTTCGTGGTCTAGCGCAAGAGGTATGCTTGCAAAAAAATAATAAAATAAAGGGAGTTCCAAAAGAAACAAAGCTTTTGTAGGAAGTTTGTCAAGCGTTTAAGAGTTCGAATTAGCATTGAAATAGCTTGGCTTTATACGTTTTTTTTTTTGTACGAAACTTGGCGAGCATTAAGCTCGTAATATGTAGCATAACAATTTAAGCTTGTCTTACTAATTCATAATTGTTTCACATTCTTAATAATTTCTTAAAATTTTTAACGCCTCAATTTTTGCATCAATCGCAAATATTTGATTCAAATTCCAAATAAAGTTGAGAAAACTAAGTTGATGGCCAAGTTTTACTTTAACGCCTAATAAAATATTTAATTTTTTATAATACTAATATTATTTTTTCTCTTCATTATGTTTATATAGCAGTAGCTTAAAGTAATATTTTTTTAGTACACTTGTTTAAATTCATTTTTCTGGATTAAAAAAAATTCTCATCATTTGACTTTAAAACCACAAAAGTGACCCAATTTTCGTTCACTCTCCTTGACATGAATCACAAAAGTTAACAAACACACTCATTTGCAAATGCTCGTATGTGTGCTTTCAACTACATAATTTCTTTGCCCACAAACGCCCTTAACTCACTCTGCACCGAGCGCTTCGCAAATATGCAGATACACATACATACATACATATATCTAAGCTAATGTCTAATATTTGCCGCCTTAATTAGGTCATGAACTGGTCAAATGTTGCCATTCTTTATAATGTCAAAACACACATTAAAGAAGAAGAAAAAAAAAAGAATAAACATACAAGGGCCTGCAAACTTTTCGGACAAAATACACTTAGATAAACTTATTTACAAATGGGTTTTGACATTTTCCTTTTTAAGCTAACAAATCTCTGTGGTCGTTGTATAGTTTACATTTTACTCTTTGGCAACGTAAGTAATAGTTTGAAGGACGACTATTTCGCTCGCCATTGGTCATTGAGTGAATCAGAGCCATTGAACTTGTTTGATGAAACACACATATAAAATAAGGCAAATTTGCAAAATGTGACGGACGATACACACAGAGTACGAGTAAACTTGGTTAATAGCCACATGAACATTTAACTAAACGCTTGTGTGGGCGAATAGAAGTTGCCATTCCGCAGTGGGTGGCTGCCCAATTGTTGGATCAAAGTCACCTGCTGTGCTGATTTAATTAGGAAAGCAATTAAATTTGGCCCACTTCCATAATTTTTCTATTTTTTCCACTTTACTGCGACAAATTTTTTCTTTACGAGTACAGCGCCCTCGACAGCAATAGCTGCTTGGCCATTCATTACATTTTGTGCTTTGTTGACTGCTAGAAATTAGATTTCCATTTGGATATTATGACCAGTCAGCAGTAGTCACTAAACAGGCGACGGCAAACTTCAGGGCAGGCAGCCGACTTGTTGTATGTACATATGTAGAATAACTACATAGTTGTACATAGTTAGAAGTAGTGTAGATGGCAGTAGTAAAACAAGAAGCAGAAGTAGTAGAGAGTGTAGTTGATGAAATTAGTAGTTAGAAATTGGGAGCAGCAGGAATGGCGCGCTCCAAAATGGCAGCCGCCATTTGACAGTGGATGAATTTCTTGCCAGCGTGGAGATATGCTGGCAAGAAAAATGCGCTGACACTTTTCAATTTTTTTTGTGTCCACTGCCCGATTTATAAATGAGCGTGGCCTTTGTTGTTGCCAAATTTCGTTGTGAACTCTTCGTGCTAAAAGTGAAATGTGGTTTTCTTTTTGTTATTATTGCATGAATTTTGACATATTTTCCACAACTGCCTTGCCCTTTCCTACTGTCACTTGCCTTGCCTACCACAAAAAATGGTGTCACCTCAAATGGTCCAGTTTCTACAGTGAAGGGCACAGTGAATGAGCGACATGCCAACAACAAATGCAACAACAAAGCTAGTGAAATGAAGAAAAATAAACCGAATATATGGCAGAAATGAGAGAGTGTCATGTAAATAAAAAAAAAGGAAAATTTATGCGTAGTAAAAGAATTTTTTAATTAAAAACATTTCTGCGACACAAAGAAGTGAAAAGCGAAGCGTCGTTATTGCCACACGCCACACACACACACACACATACGCACATGCTCAGCGCAGCCTTCACATAATTGTATTAATTGTTGTAATTTTTTAATAATTTTTTTACAATGCGCTTAAAAGGTTTACATACTTTTCGAAAAAAATAAAAACCAAAAAAAAATTATTTCTGACAAGTCATGTTTTTTCTCATAGTTTCAATGACGCAAAAATTGAGGTTATGTTTCGCTGACAGTGGCGTTTGGAAATGCGAGTAGGAGTTGGTAGATTGAGGCAACACATGTGGCCGTTGTGTGGGCTGAGCCGATTTCAACGTTGGAGTTATGCGTTTTAAAATTGACTATAAAAGCCATGATTTTTTGGGCATATCCAGCAAAAAAATTCACATATTTTTATATGTGCATACATACATATGTATATTTATGTACCCTTCATCGCACAAAAATGCGCAATGTGATTCAGTGCTTGGCGGCAAAAAAAATTTATAATAATTCACAGCTCATCATTTGTTGGCTTCAAACGCATTTACATCGTTCGAAAGGGTCGCTTATTGCAATAACGATCTGTCATTTTTGACACTTACAATACACGTACACATACATCCAATTCATATGTACATATATCTGCAAGAAGGCAGCAGCAACATGTTGGAGGTCCGCACTTAAATAGCGACCGACGCTGCCGCCATGTATCTTCCGCTTAATTAGCCGACATGCCAACCACACCGACACCAACGCGCCCAGAAATTGTAAATAACCTCACTTTTTTGATACTTTCACTCAAGCGTACTGCGTTCCACAATGTTGCAACAACACTGCGCGTCTGCATTTGATTAAGAAAATGAGTTGCAGTCTTGCAGAAAAAAAACACATAAATCAGCAGCAGCTTCCTCACTTTCAATACTCACACTGCTGCATCAAATGAGTAATACCGCTGCTAATTTTGACATGTAACAAAATGTTGCTGCCTCGTAAGCATTTCAGTTGCATGTATTTGATTATGCGCTGCTTTTCACAGTTTTTTTATTTCCACATCTACGCTTACTTCACAACATTATCAACAATGCAGCGCATTCAGCGAATAGTGTCACTGCGTTAGCGTTTAGAGGGTGCAGCAGTGTAGCTAACACCGAACCCATAAGCCCAGTGCTTTCAACTATTTCAAGGCTAAGCTTAGCTTAGCTACATACATTCATGTATTTGAAGCGCGCAACTGGCCTTTGTTTTTCGTAATTCACTATGTGCGTCGCATAGAGGTGTGGAATTTTGACTGACAGCAGCGTTGATGATATATATTTGCATGTGTTTTGTGTGTGGCAAGTTTCCCTCGTAGTGGCAACAAAACAAAACTAAAGGATGGTCCTGTGTAATGTTGTGCATTGACGCATATTTGTGCGTGACAAAATGCAAGTGATTCATCATAAATGCGCACGCTTGCCACCAAATTTTGGTGTTCTTACTTTGTTCGTGTCACAAACATATTTTGCATTCTAAATACTTTTTTTTTCATCGCATTTCAATCATATGTGCATCTGTTCTGCATTTTAGTAAAAAAAAAATTATATATCTACATACACTATTTCATATGAAATGCACGCGTTTATTGTTTATTGCAACGTCATCTTTAAACGGTTTGCTGTAACTGAGCTCATCGTGTCGCTTGTAATATAAATTGGCTGAGTCATACTCATCAACATGATTCCTTTATGCGCTCTTCAGCCATAACACATTTTATATTGTGGTTTAAATTGATATAAATTTTTATTATCTTTTAGCTTAATCTTGCCTGAGTTAATCTCAAAAAAAAAAATAACTCATCCTTCATTTCTTTCCACGGTACAATCTTCCCAAACCCAAAATTCATTCCGAGTTTTAACTCTTTCAAATGCCATTGAGTATTCCCACTGCAATAATATCTAGCAACTTTCTTATTTTCTTGCAACGTATTACTAGCAGTATTATTACTATGAATGAGTACTGCAATCTTTGTATAGTTATTTTGTGTTGTTATTGATCCAGCACCCGAAAGAAATTTAGTACTGAGCAAAAAAATCTCTGTACGAATAGTTCATCGCGATGCAATGTTCTTTGACAAGCTAATTAAAACGTTTCACGTGAAACCGATTCTTTACAGGAAGTTGATTATTTAAAGATCTGAAGATTATTTCTCAACAAAGCTTGCTCTAGGAAATACTTTTAAATGGTGTCGAATCGTGTACGGTTCAAGTTTGTTAAGCGTCGAGATCTTAAAATTGTTGGAGTGAAAGCTAAGAACTCGACACAAGAAATAGAAGAAACATCTAGCGCTTCACTTCAGCTCGAGAGAAAGAACTATTTATTTTTATGTTTCTCATGCTTTACAAAATATTACTCCGAACAATAAAGTGTTTCATATTATCAATGTCATATGCCGCCAAACAGAGTACATCACTTGACGAGAAACTACGAGAACCTTTAACTCAAAGCATAAAACCTCTTGAATACAGATAGAATTAAGACAAGACAGAAGTTATTAAAAGTGCTAGAGAACACTTTGTTCTCCTGCACAGATAACCTGTAAAACTTTAGTTCAGAACTCTAAAGAGTATTTTTTTTAGGCTCTATTGCCTTAGTTCTTCGCATCAGTTATTTCCTTTAACTTCATTCGAAAGCTCAATTCCCTCTCTCTCTCTCTCTATCGCTCTACCGCCATCTACCGCTTCGTTTGCTAGGGATTAACGACCATTGCTGGGTCATCTACCACCGTTTAATTAACTACGTTTCTACCAACCGCTTACCTAATTCGTCATTCAAGTCAAGTCATCAACATACTCACATTCGCCTTACACGGTGATGCTTCACAGTTTTACAGCTTGTGGCATTATAATTTAAGTTTATATTCTTTTGTTAAACGAATTTTTAAAATTCACAGCGTCACGGTCATCGATCATTGTTTAATTTCTTCCGCGCAAAATGAAAAAAAAATTTGTTACCCCTTCATTTATATACATATATTTTTTGGTTGGTAGCAAAACGAAAAGGGTTAAGCAAATGTGCATGCATATGTTTGTAGAAAAAATATAATCGTATATATGTACATATGTGTGCATATAAAAGTATTTTTTACCGCTGCAGAATTTGTTTGGTTTTTTCTTTATATTTAACGATTTTTTTCTCGCGTTGCTTGGGCGTAGCAAGATGTGGCACAAACAAGCGCTGCTTCAGCGTGGAGCAGTCACGCTTTAATAGAACACTTGCTATATTCAGCAGTGTAAAATAGTCTGCAGCATTTGTTTTTTTTTTAACAATTTTTAATTTAATATGCTCGCGCCTTTTACGATTAGGATATTCTTCGTTTCATTACTCTTTTGTTGTTCCTTCATTTCATCATTTTTCTCACTCCCGCCAGTCGTTAACGTTTTAAGAGCGCCTGCCGCCAATTGCTTCTGTTAAACGGCGATCAATCACTGCTCCGCTGTCATTTTTGACACTCTCAACTGGGATTTTTGTTTTTAACGTTTATGTTTTCTGTTGAAAATGGATTTACAGATTTTCAATCCTTTTATTGACTGCACAAGTGCTTTCGTTCGTGTAAATTAAGGTTTGCTGTTGGCTGGAATGCGGAGTGCCTTCTCAGGGAAAAAATATATGTACACGAATTTAATTTCTTTAATCAGGAACCTCAAGCGCTTGGGATTTTTTTTTCATTAAACTGCTGTTTTTTCTTCAATATAAATGCTTTGTTAAATTGCAATTTGCACACTGTAGAGTTTAATTAATTTTGCAATTTTCATAACCTACTTTGCTGGGCATTCACAGGCTTATATGTATGACATTTTTTTTTTTTGACAAACCAAATCGCTTAACAAATTGTGGGCGCAAACTGTTAACGAAAATTAAAAAAAAAACCATTAAAAAACCATTTGCAACGCTGGCAATGCTTACGGTGAATTGTCAACTGTCGAAAATGACGTATGGCAGATGTTAACCCTCGAAACCCATAAATAAACGCTCATGTGCTTTGTTGCTATGGCGAGGAGTGTGGTGTAAGCATGTGGACACACCTTTTGGGAAAAATATACGTATGCAGAAAAAATATATTTCTTTTACATATGTGAAAAAATATTTACATAATATGTGTGTAAAAAACCTACAAACGAAAGCTAATAATCGCCAAATATTGACTGGCATATTGACGGAGGAACAATGCGGTAGGCAACCTTTGGGTAGCAGCAAAGGAGATGCGATGGGCGAGATAAACAACGAAAGGTAGAAACCGCTAGTTTAATAAATATTTTTTAATTCAAAGTGAAAAAATAATGTGCACCTTTCCGGAAAAAAAGAAAAGAAAGCCAGCAAAAACAAACACCAAGCAACTGTCAATTTAATTTTTCCCCCAATTGCGCCTCTAATTGGTGCTGCCACCTGTTCAAAGCCAGCATTACAATTTAAACTGTGTCACATAAGTTAAAAAATACACGACTACATAATTACAAACATATACGAGTATACGTACGAGTATGTGTATCGTGTTTCTGCAACTCTACTGGCTGGCTTAATATCTCACAGTTGTGCGCTGCGTTTTTGCTGCTGCCACTGCGGTTGCTTTCGTTTTTGGTGCAAGTGTAACATAGCAAGTGGCTTTTTGTCGTTGACATATGCAACTGTCATGTTTGACGTTGACAGCTGTCAGCTGGCTTGCTTTTTTCGCATACATATTCGCGTTAAAAATGGTTTGCATTTAAATTTGTATACGTTTGTTTGCTTGGCACTACTTTCATTTTTCATTTGACCATTTTTGGCAATTTTTTTTTTGTTTTTGTATTTCGAAATATGACATTTTTGCACAATTCTGTGTAACATTTTCGCATAAATTGCATAATTAAGAAAATAGTGTGCAGCCACTCGTTAGTAGTGAAGGAAAGGCAGTGAGAGTTAGAGTTGTGGGTGCGCTAAGTTTAGAGCAAGTGTGAGACTAGCTTGTTTGGAGGCAAATTAATTCAGTTTTGAAGCTGGAAAATGTTGATATTTGATATATACAATGCATTTGGGAAAAGTTACATAAACAAATGTTACATAAGAAATGAGTTTGTTGCTTGCTGAACTCAGGAATTTAGTAGGTGACTCGAAAACAAAGTAAAATTAAAAAAAAATAAAATACATTTTGAAAGTTGACATAGGTGTTCCTGTATTTTTATTTCAGGAGGTTGCATACCGACACTTAATCAAAAAGAAAAAACGGAATTCAATGTGAATTAATTCGTTATCAAAATATAAATATGAAATTCACGAAATTAGATTTGAGGTGAAAGCTCCAAAGTGCTTTTGGTGAAAGCTTAATATGTAAAGCTTTAGAATTCTTTAAGTTCGCTTTAATAAATGTATAAGTTTACAGGTTTTTTATGGATATATTCTAATGAATCAATAAGCTGGAAAAAAGTAATTGCATTATAATTTAAGTTTTTCAGGACTAAGAATGCTTTATTGTTGCATTCCATTCTATATTGGAGTATTTTTTTAGGTCTTTGAGGTATAAAAAAACAGCAAATTACTTGAAATAAAACAACGGAATCAGTTTAGTTCAATTAAACATTCGAAATCTTTTTCAAGGAATCATAAGAAATCTTAAAAAAAAAACAAGTTAAGGCTAAGGATTTGAAAAGATCAGTTTTTCGCCAGGTTTATTTTTTAAGTTGCCAAATAGTGGCCGGCGTGACCTATGTTCGAAACAGACATGCATATCATGCTGCTAGTACATAATTAATTTAATATTTTTTTTGTTTTCTTCGGAAAATGCTGGCAATTTCTCTTCTTCACCTAACTTCATGCGCCAATTACATTCAAGCTTAAGCTAAGCGTTCCATTTTTCGCAAATGAATTCTAAAAGAAATTTCACACAGAAACAAACTGAAATGCGCGGCGCTTCTAGGCTTGTCCTGCGCGGCGGCAACGACCAAACATTGTAAGCGGCATTATAAAGTTTTTTTTTATTTCAATTTTTTTTTTCTTCAAATCATGCGCGCATGTGTACGCAACATTTTCCCACATCGGTTTGGTGGTTGCCGCTTGACTGGATGTACATAGTGTGCGCCCGCCAGCCGTTAGCTCGCAGCATTTTCATTAATATGAAAAATGCGTTTTAACGCGACTCGACGCGCAAAGTGTTGTTTAATTTGTTATTTTGCTACAAGCAATAACACTGCGCATCCACATACATATGTACATGTTTACGAACATATTTACTATATGTAGGTATGTGCTGTGTATCTTTGGAGCTACATTGCGTCGCTGGTTGGCTGTCTGGCCCGTACGCTGCTGCAAGCGAGTTCAACTGTCTGCTGCTAATCGCGATGCGATGCCATGCAAAATGCAATTATGTGCTGTGGAAACTGTTATACCGACCACCACCACACGAGCGTTAGCAATGCCAACAAGAAGCTTCAAATACATGCATTCGTATGGTTGCATGAGCTGACCATAAAATTGCTAGAAAAGTTGGGGAAAATTAAAATTGTGTGGAATATGCAACGATAGTACTGCCGAAACACATCAATGCATATGTGTTTGTGTGTGTTTGTGTGTGTGCATGTGTACCGCTAACCATGCGCTCTTGCAAGTATTCAAAACCGTTTGGCGTTTTAAACGCATATTTTGACATTAAAACTTTCGGAAACATTAACTTCCATCGGGTAGAGCGACCAAACTGCTATCTACAAGTGCACAACATCTTCGAATACGGTTAGCTGGCAGCAAAAAAGAAAAAAAACGAAACATAAGAAAAAATGGTAGACGAAAAACTTGTCAGCAGCTAGAATTTCTTAGCCAGTCTCCACAAAGCTAAAAAATTAAGTTAAAAGTAATATAAAAAAAATGTCTTAAAGAAAAAAAATATGTGCCCGCCCTCTTTCCACACACTGCATCGGCACATCAGCCTGCATCTGCTTCAATGCTTCTTTGGCGTTGTTGAGAGTGTTTTGTTGCGGTGCCAAGAGGGTCAAGCTAGAGGTCAAGCATAATCATCATCATCACCATCCAAAGCTACAGCTAAAGCACAGCACCACCAAATAACATAGCACTATGACAATAACAACAACAACAACAACCACAACAGTAAGACTCGATACGCGTTTCATGTTTGTTTTGTGGGTTGCACCAACGCCAGCTTTGGCATTGAACAACAGTTGCCCGTTTGCAGCATTCGCCATTAACTCAAACATTGCACATTTACTACAAGCAATTATTCATTTTTATTAGTTATAGTACATTTTTATTATTTTTCATTTATGTATGTTTATATGAGTTTTATGAGTCAAGCAGAAGTTAGCATATGTTTTCGTCGTTCTGTTAGCAACGGTATTTATTACGGACATAAATAAGGACAAGCTTTGACGCATGGCGTAAATGAGAAAAAGCTTGTATTCGTCTTTTAAGTATTCAAAATTTATGCTACAGGAAATTCTATTAAAGTTTTGCATGAAACTGCTTAATGGAAATTTGAAATATGCAAGGATTTATAGCAACTATACACATACATACATATTTTAGAATAATTAAATTCTTAAGTCCTAAAGTAATTGAAAAATCGTGAAATAAAAGCTGCACTGAAAGCACAGAAGAATTGAGGTGAAAGCTTGAACAGAGAGTTCCATCAGCAAAGAGCTTTTCCTTTTCGGATTTGCTAAGAAATAAATCGTTCTCGGCGCTTACTATTAGAACTAATTTTAGTTGAAAACTTGCAAAAATTTCAAAGCATGTAAGAAAAACTTTACACTTTTTTAAAGTAAATGCTGTTGTAGCTTACATTATCGAAAAATTAATACATCCAACGACTGCTAACACTAGTGAATCTAAAGCGGAAGTTCTAGTAGTGTTAATTTTTAAAATATTACTAAATTATTTTAATAAAGTTTATTAGTATATTCTAAATGCTGCTAGCAATTGGATAAGCGCGATATAAAAATAAAATCAAGTTATTCAATAAAAGCTCTAAAATACAAAAATATCGCAAGCTCAAATTTTGATGGGAGCTACAATCGAAAATTGCAAAATTTCTTGCGATAAAAGCTGTTGCGGGTGACCTACATAGAACGAAGCTCTGAAATTCTTTCACTGCCTTTTTCAGAACCTACCTACCTACTATTAGTTAGGCTGGAGCAACAAGCAAACGAGTAGAAACTCACTAACCAGCCGCGACGATGCAAGCGCGCATCATCGTCGTTGGCTTCTAACTCATCTGCCAGCCGGCGGCTCATGACCGGCAGCTCTGGGCTAAGGTTGCAAGCATATTTTCTACATTTTTTTTCTTCTTAATTTCTATACACATTTCGCATGCAACAAACAGTTGATGCGGCGAAAAAATGCAACCCCTCGAAGACGGAAAAAAACTCCATATTGTTTTTTTTTCGTCAGCCACAATAATGCCTGCGCTGCTGCCGCTTCATTGCAACTCAGCTCAGTCACAGTCAATGCACGAATGCTGGATGCATTCAATGCTATTGTGGTTGCTACTACCGGTATATCTTTCAACAGTGCCACTGCCACTGCCATTGTTGCAACATGCACTGGAGTCGCTGTCACTTTTCTGGCCGCTTGGTTTCGCTATTTTTGGCTAATGATGTTGCTCGTAATGTCCATCATTCATTTTCATGTTTATTGATCGGCAATGGACACGCGTCAGCGGCGCACACAGCCACAAGCAAATCAACAAACACACAAACACAGGCACGATTGCGATTGCCACAGCTGCCTGTTAATATTCTCTTCTTTTTTTTTTCTTTCTTCTGAGTCTTCATTGCTGTTTTGCTTACCAAAACTGTCTATCTATTTGCGCTTCTGTCACAGCCGCCTCTGTGCGCCTCACTGCGTTTATGGTTGATTTGGCATTGCGGTGTTGTTGTCTCGTTTATTTGGTCAAAACATTGACAGTCGTTTATTTGTAGCGCCCATTGTGCTGCCGATTGTGCTGCCCGTGCGGCACAAAATCCTCAAAGGTGAGTGTGTCGCAGGCATTTGAATGCATTGTGTGTGTGTGTGTGTGCGTGTGTATGTATGATTCAAAGGTAGTAGTTGAGAGCGCCATCGTCGGTCTTTGCCGCTTGGCGCGTATTATTTGCTTAAGTGCATTTAGCATTTGCTAAATGACATTTACTGCTGATTAGCTGTCAATTGAGTTTGCATTTGACAGTTTGAGCAATTGTCAGTGCAGCGGCTTCTTCCCACGAACACGCGCAGCCACATACACTAACGTGTCTGTATACAAGTGTGAGTGTGTTTGTCTTCTTATTGACAGCAAATGTTGGCATTGCACTGCCTAATGAGACGCAAAACAGCTGAGATGCGCCAAAGGATTTCGAGATAATTGGAAATGTGGTAGGTGGCGCTTAGCTTAGGAGCTAAGGAGACTTATCAGAACTAGAATTTCAAGTCTCACAACTTGATCGATTCTGACAAAAATGACGAAAATCTTGCAATATGTTTTTAAAATTTCACTAAGTAGCCTAAACAATTTGAATTTATGTACATAATCACGCGCTCTGAAAGACGCTTTCAGCCGGAAATATAAATAGTTTTGTTTCAAGAATATCGAAGCTCTTCAATTATTAACACAAAATATTAGTCAAATTAAAAACATTTTTTCCTTATCTTCCGCATCACTTTAATAGGACCAGACGCACAACGGTGTGGATAATAAAATTATTTTAATAGTGTAATTCATTTCAATTAATTATGCTCAATAAAATGATGGAAAAATGTCGCAATGCAGAAAAAAAGTGCACTTGAAAATCACGCTGTGAAACAAATATTCTAATAAAAACCAGCGTTATGTAAATTTTTAGTAAACAAATAAACATAAAGCAGAGCTGCATAAATAAATATAAATATGACTGAGATTTTTTTTTTAATGAATTTACCGCCGCCGGCTGCTATGCATTTGTACACACATATTAAGTGTGCAATAAAAAACGCAGCTGGTCGTAATAAAAATTCTATTCAGCGTAAAAAATTAGAAAAAAATTATCATATCTTTTATCATGCGTTCATATAAAAAAAAAGAGTTGTAAAAAAAACCAGCACAGTTTTTAAATTAAATTAAATATTAAAATAAGCTCGATAAAAAATTGTGGTTAGTGCCTTGAAGCTCTCTTTTTCCGGTTCTTTGTGGCCCAACAAAATAGCAGCACTTTTAATTTGCTTGACACTAATAAAATGTTTTTTTACTAACTTTAAATGCATAAAAAGCTATGAACCGGTGAAAAAAATAGATTATTTAGAATATGTCAACCTTAAAGGTGGCTTAAAAAATGCAATTAAATTTGATAAGGATTTATGAATATTTATGCGCATAAAATGTATATTTTATAAAGAAAAAAAGATCAAATTATTAAGTCAATTTTAAAATGCGGCGAAGCGTTGTTAGTTTACGTTTCAGCGATTTTAAACTTAAAATGAAAATATGAATTCAATATTTTTAAAATTTACTCGTTTTTTTGTATAACTTCATTTCGAATGCAATTCGTTCATACTTCATTTCTTAATAAATAAAATAAAAAAATATTGCAAGAGGAATTTTTTACACAAAGCACCATATTAAAAAAATCCCTAAATTGCTAATTAAAGATATTAGAACTTTTTAAAATCCTTCTTAGAAAAAAGTAAATACCGCCTGAAAAAAAAATGTTATTAAAATATTGAATTGAATGTAATTTTATTTTTTTCGCGTACTTTTTCGATTATGAAACCTGACTAAGTTATGGTATAAAAGCTCTCGTTAAAAAAATGTTGCAAAACAGAATTTTTGCTGCAACATAAAATTTTGTATTGATTAACTGATTGCCCTTTTCGAAACGACGAAAGCTCTACCTGAGCTTTAAGAGTTACGAAATTATCAGAATCAGATAATTTTCGAAACGGTGGAAGCTCTATCTATGCTTTGGACATTTCGAAGGTTAATTTCGTTGAATTTATTATTGTAACAAATGTGAAAGCTTTCTGTACACTTAAAATTATGTTGGTTCAATCGAGAGACATTTTGGTTGGCAGCACTGGATGAGGGAAATTGTTTTTCGTTGTTGAGTAAAGCTTCATTAAAGCTGTTGAAATCTATTTAAGAGGGCAGTAATAACCTATTAAAGTAAAATTACTTACAAAGGCACGCATTAATAAAGCACTGTGAATCGCGCTTGTGTACGTTTAAAGCTTTTGTCGCTGAATGAAAGCCACAATTTAGAAGATGAAAGCTTCATGCGTCCAGCATTTGTTCATAAGACGCTATGAAAGCAAAAGAGATTTGTGAGAGTAAATGAGTTCGTCGTTGGTATGAAAGCTTCTCAGGTTGATGTGAAAACATTGGAGACAAAAGCGTTGGCTAACTTATTGTATATTCTTCATTGCACGTTTTTAAAGTTACAAAGATTATGAAAAATCTATAAATGTATGCATTATGAACGTCTTTTAACTATGATTTCCAGCTATGTTAGGGCCAAATTCGTATCTTATAAATAAGTTCTGTTCTCAAAGCTATACAATTTGATTCAGTAGCTCTTTACTGGAGCTCCAAATAAGCGTCTAACTAACTATTAAAAATTATGTGTGTGTACATATGATAGTAAGCTTGTTAGTAATTGCCAATAGGAGTCGCAATAAAAGCGTTACAGGCGTTAAAGCTTGTAAAAAGAAACAAAAGAAACAGAAAAAAACCGAAGAAATAAATGAAACGGCGGCTGTGCAAATAAAAGTAATAAAATACGAATACATTTGGTTAACAACAAACGGTTCAATTCGCGAATTGAAACAAATGAGACCGACAGACAGACAGACAGACAAAAAAAAACGCACAGACGATGGGGAAGTGCGCACGAAAGCTCCACTAGCATCGACTATAGTCACAGCAGCAATTCCAGCGTAGCAATTCGATTTGCTATGAATACGCTTTGAATTTGCCTTTGCGAGCGGATTGGATTAAAATGACTACGTTAGACAATTTACATTTGTTATTGTTGTTGATTTATCGTGTTTTTTTCATTTTTTTTTTCAATTTTTAATTCTATTATCGCTGCAGTTGGGCATGTAACGACATCGTTTGCTGTTGTTTTTGGTCAAAGGCTAATCAAATGCACAAATGCGTATCCGGCGCGCAATCGCCTTATATGGACGCAGCGACATAAATACATGAGAATATATTGGGCGCTCAAGAAGGCAATTACTATGCGGCAACAGCAACAACGATGACAACAACAAATGCATCGAATGCCACAAAACAATTACAACAAATCGTCAGTGCATAAACAAAGAAGGCAATATTGTTATTTGACTCAAGTTGTTGCTATTGTTGTAATGAGTCTACTTATCCATTTATGCGCTGCGATCGTTCCAATGGCCATTTATGTTTTTGCAACAGCAATGTACGGCACGCATATGCAGCTGCAAGTACAAGTACATACATACATACATAAGTAGTATTTGTTTGTCATTCAGAGAAGGCGCACAAGAAGAAAGAGATGTGCATCAAGCGCTGGAGATGCGCTGAAAAGTTGTTGCATGCTGTTATTGGTGTTGTTGCCTGTGCTAATAGCAAAAGGAAATGGGCAATAGAGAGTGTGTGCGAGTGGTCGTTGGTCGTTGGTCGGTCAGATCTGACATCAGATTGACCGCATATGGGCAAGAAGCAACAACAACAGCAACTACATATGAACATTGACAACGGTAATGGAGTACAATATGCAATTGCATTCGCCGCTTCGATAGTCTACAATTGCCGCGGTGGGGTTGTATAGGCTTGTAAAAAAAAATAGTTTCGGTGAGTAGAGCGGAGGTTGGTTGCTGACTGAGGCAAGGAGGCGGGGAGGATGCATGTGGTTATATTATAATTAATAAAAATAATTAATATTGATGCCTAGCATTAAAAAATTTAGAAATTCAGCGAAATAAAATAAAAATTATTTAAATACAAAAAAAAAAAATGTAAAAAAACGCCACACAATATTCAAAGGTGACTTTTAAATATTCTTTAAAATTTTTATATTTATGAGAGCTTTATGCTTGATAGAGAGTGAGTGAGAGAGATTTTAAAAGAGAGAAGGATAGAGATAAAAGAAGAGGGATAAAGGGAGAGAGAAAGATGCAGTGAGAGAGAAATATTAAGGAAGAGAGAGAGAGAGATGGAAAGAGAGAGGGAAGATATAATATACTCAATATTGACAAATTTATTTTATTCATCTTGAAATGCTGAAACCCAAAATTTCAATTGAAATTAAAATATGTGCTTAACAACAAAAATTTTAAGACCAATTTTACTGCATAATTTCAGCGAAAATTACGAAATTTTCGGTCATAAAAATTAAAAATTAGTTTCTGACCGAACTATATTGATGAAAAACAGACATTATGCCTTGCTTTTTATTTTGACTCACTCTATGAATACAAATATTTATTTTCTACATAAAATAGCGAGCAGCGCGAAGAAACTCCTGTCAGAATAGATGATAAAATATTTAAAATATCTATTACGAAACTGGTATTAGTAGAAATGGAAATTGGAAAAAGTAAAAAATTAAAAAATTGATTAGCACCAACCTCAAAGGTTGAGGTCCAAAGTTACACAATAAGCATTACTAAGTACGCTGGAAAGCGGTTGCAATCAGCGGTTGCATGCCACGAAGCAAGCACAACAAAGTTGAACCACTCATTTGTACGAACAAAAGGAGGAATAATACAAAAGCAACAAGTGCAAGTTGAAGAATATAAGAGAGAAACAAAGACTGCGTCAATGGTTGCCAATAATAAAAACAACAACAACAAAAAATTAACAACAATAATCGAAGATAGCTGATCAAAGCGGCCAAACGAGCAATGACTTCGCATGCAACTGGACCGAGGCCACAAAAGCAATAAGAGAAAAAAATAACACGAGAAATATATAAAGTAATACAAAATAAAACATTAAACTAAAGTAAAAGAAGAAAACCAACAAAAAAAGACAGTGCAGTACGCACCCAACAGCGAAATTCAATGAAATTCAATTTTTTTCAATCGCAGGTTTTACTTTTTTTTTTTTGTGAGCAATGCTTGCGAAATTGCTGCACGATCGATGTGTGCAATTGGCAATCGCAGCAGCAGACAGCAACAGCAACGGTAGGCCCGCAATAACGACGAAAAAAAATTTTCTTCATAGAACCTCGAACCACTGCGCAACTCAAAGCTTTCGGCTCGGTTGAGGCCTGTCCACCAGCGGCGAGCAGTCACTTTGCAATTTAATAGCAACAACGAGTAAAATAATAGCAATAATAAGTGCAGAGAATGCACCTTATTGCCCAGCAAGTTCACCGTGCAAAGGGAGACAAATCGAAATGTTGCTGGTATTGTTGCTGTGCTCTGCTGTAATGTACAACAAATAGCGACAAGCCAAGCGCTAGCGCAACAACGACCATCGATCGGTCCATCCATCCGTCCAAGCAGCCAGCCAACGATCGATCGATCGATCGATCGCACACCGGCCAACGACACCGATCGCGCTTGGATTGCGACTTGATTGTTTGTGTCAGCGATGCTGTGAGCTGTTCGTTTATTCTTTTTGAATGCGGTGTATTCTTTTTGATTTTATTTTTCCGCCGCTCGATTGGCTTGCCTCGTTGCACACAATTGCTGGGAAGCTTCAGTCGCGAGTTATCAGCATGTCAGAGATTCTTATTTAGTTTTTTTTTTTTTGATATTCACAGTGTTGTTCTTTTTTTTGTGTTGTTTGATTTCAATTATGTTTCTTTTGTGTGATGGTGGTTGTTGTTGTTCTGGTTGGTTTATTGCTGCGGTTTATATTAGCAGCCATGGCTTATTATGTTGACGCTTCGTCAATTTCGCTGCGTTTGCCTTTGTCCAATTGGGCTTGCCACAAACAGCGCGCTTCTTTCTCAACTCTCAACTACGAAGCTGCGTTGCCTAGTTCAGCTCGATCATTGATTAAAAAAAAAAAAATATTTTATTGTATTTTGTAAGCATTTCATGCAATTTATGAGAACTGCATGCCAACTTTTTGTACTTTCAGTGCCACACCTCTATTTTTAATTTAATTTTAGCTTTTAATTAATTTAATTTAATTCATTTTTTAAATTTTTTCGCACTTTTCATACATATAAAAATACCTTTCAATTAACATTTGTGGTGAGAAGCACTTTTCAGTTTTTTTTTCCTACTGCAACATTTTTTATGTGTATGTGACCTCGAGGTTTATTTCATTATCTCTTTAAGCACCGCTTGAAATAACTCGGAGAGTTTTCAACTTTGTTGCGCGCACAATTGCTGCTGCCACCATCGCAAAAAGCCATCAGTTTTTATATTTATGTACCTTGCTTTGGGCCTTAACATTGTTTCGCTTTATTTGATGATGATTGACGTTTTATTGATGTGCTAATTGAGATTCTCTTAATGTATAAATGCAATAAAAGAAATTAGCAAGAGATGGAGAAGTGGAAAAATATACGTTTTTAGATTGTTGGAAGAAGGCACTCAGAGTTCCCGGAGGACAGAGTGTAGTAAAGAAATGGAAGGCAGTCGTTAAGTTCGAATTTCAAACAATAATTTTGGTATTCATTTAAAGGAAAGATATTCTTGAAAAATTGCTTTTAAAAAATGTAAAGCAAATTTAATCTTTAACAACGCATTTTTAGGTTTGATAACTTTATTGAAATAAATCATGGGACGGTATATACCATTTATTGTTTCCAAACGATTTAAAAAAAATTGTTAGAATTTTATCGCCATTTTAACTTTTCCTCTAAGGAATAGACGAGACAGCGAGATGTTGTTTCTGCAAATACGGATTCAATCATAGTTGCAAGAACATTTCTTTTTTAGATATAGGTTAACCATTTAACGTACAATTTAATCGGTGAGGGGCAAGAATTCTTAGGCTAAGGAATTCAGTAGATTACAAAAGGGCAATTAATAATTGGGACAGACTATTAATTGAACTTGGTATATTTTTTAGTACCGAAGAAATATATTTTTTAAGTATTTGAGTAATATTATTAGCATGATTAAGAAACTAGGAAGAAAAAAATATGCATTGGGAAAAAATAAAAAAATATTTTGTTTATTTTAATTTTTTCGTATTTGTATGACTAGTATAAATAGTATGACAAAATAATTCTAAAACAAGCGGCAAAGGTAAAGAAAAATTTTAGCAAAAAAGTAATTTTTAAAAATAAATGAGCCAAAATAATTTCTTATTACGAAAGGAAGTCGACAATCCTTCTTTTAAAAAATAATGAACAAACGAATGACGAAACAGTTATCTCATAAAATTGCGCATAAATTATAATTAGCAAAAATTTTAATTTACATTTCAAACAATTCGTCAATCGCAAATGTCATGAAATTATAATATTTTAAGCACCAAAAAAAACAGAAACAAATAAGCGAAAATGTTAAAAACCACTTAGAGGCATAAAAGTGTTGAGAAATCAAAACAAAAAAAAAGTACTGGAAAAAAGCCAAAAAAAACAGACGCACACTCGAATATGATAAATGTGTGAACATACTTTAGACTAGAATTTTGAAAGAGATAATAATAATGTCTCAAGCGCTTAAAGAAACGTAAAAAAATTATGCGCGCGGCAAATATCAAAGGCCACAACAAAGCGGAGCAGAACAAGAAGCGAACAAGCTGCTGTGGAGAGACAATGCGTCTATTGGCCGTGACGAGGGTGACAAAGAAGTATTTCAGATTTTTTAAATTTTTTTTTCCTACCAAATTCTGTTTTTTTTTTGTAGCTTTGAGGGGGCCGTTTTTATAATATCATAAAGCAGCTTTAACTCACAGCTGGTTAAGTGGTGGGCAGCAGAAAAGCAAATATTAATAAATAAAAAAAGAGAATCGAGAATTTTTTTTTGTTTTGAAATTATAAACAAGCAAGTTAAGTAGCGTGGCAGCCGTTTATTGCGCGCGGGCGTCAAATAAATAAACCGACGAAGGCTTAAATTAGAAATGTGTGAAGAAACACTAAACGCAAAAGCGTGTGAAGCAACAAATGTATGTTGTTTTTTATGTTTTTCTTAATTTATATAGAAAATCATTTCTTATGGCAGACATTAAAAACCAAAAAAAAAAAAATCCAATGCAATAAATACTCAAACACTTGGATAATAGGTCATATCGATACCGATTTGATAGACAAGCGTGCGGCCTCGGGCTAATGTAATTAAATCGAGTTGCAATTAAATCAATTGAAGTCGATAAGTGGCAAGCACATTTGCAGCTCCTGTCTGCTTTAACTGTTGACAAGTTGGTAGCTTGCGCAAACACTGGCTGGTGTGCCCATACTTTTGAAAATTTTATCAATCTGAGCGACTACTAATGTTATGTATGGTTGCGTGTATGTACATACGAGTAAGTGCAAACTTTCTGTTGAACTTTGTATATTAATTTTACCTAAGCAAATGTTTGTGTTAATTCAATTTATCAGCCGCTTTTAACCGATAAACACTTGAAGATTAACTCATTTGAATTTGGTGGACTTGAAATGTGGGCACTGCAAGGAAATAATTTTTTATCGAACAACGGATTCTTCAACGCTACAAATTCGATTAAAGGGTTGTTTCTGCGTTCATTTTATTTCAATTTTTGCAAAAATGCTGATTAAAAAATTCCTTACTTCTTAAAAATTAAGCAAATATATTTAAATATCAACTCTCTTTTAAAAGCTCTATTTTCAAACATTTTAAAGCACATTAGCTTGAAAGTTTGGAATTTTAGAAAATGTCAGATATCTTATTTGATATTAGAAGACTTGTCTATTTTATTAAAATTTTTTTTTTTTTAAAACTAGTACGAAATAAAAATATTTTATTTTCCAAAATCGGATCTTTTTTTTTTAATAAATCACAAAGCTAATTTTTGTACAGCACCAATCGTTCGAATAATAAAACACTTTTTTTGTTATCTGAATATTGCTATAACGAAAAATTTCGAAAGTCTAAGAAAAAAGTGCTTTAGACGAACAGTTGACATTTATTAGTATCAAAAGAAATTTTTCAAACCGTGTTCAAAGTGACAAGCGGTCACAAAAAATTAAAAAAAAAATTGAAAATGAAAAAAGAGAAATTTTAAAAGCCTATAATATTACGTTTAGTTTCAAAATTTAAATATTTTAAATTATACATAGAACAAAGTACGACTTTATTAAAGACAAAAAGAATTGGCCAACATTTTTCCGTGCAGCCCTACATTTTTTAAAATAAATTTCTCAAAGCGCGAGTATGCAAATGAAAACAATAATATTTTTTTCAAATTTAACATCTTTACTAAATGGTAACATGACTTCTATTAGAACCCTATTATGATTAAAAATTCACATAATAATGCTTTGCCCCTTCATGCTTAATTTCCTGCAGATTCGTTGGAAGTGTTGTTGCTTTTGTTAGACACATGTTTCGCCGCCACAATACGCACAGATTTGTTTATTTACACGCCACTTTTTTCGCTGCTAATTCTTTAACATTTTCGTACAAAAAAAAATAAAAAATAAGCATACAATTTGTTGTTTATTTTGCGGTTAAAAAATTTGTTTGCGGCCTGCGGCACTTCAGCGGGCGTTTTCACACTTCAATAGGCTCCGAATGAACGTGTCTGTACATACTTAAGTACGCATACAATAGCGAGCAAATATACACATTTATTTACATACAAATATAACTACATACGTCATACATAAATATTAAAGAAAAATACAAATATGTACATAAAAAATATGCAAAGGTATTTGTGTTTGACTGTGTAAATATCAACGAGCGCCAGCAGGCAGCCGAAGCGACTGGCAAAATGCGTGATGCCAAGTGATTAATTATTGCGAGTGCTTATGTGCCAAAAGCAGGCGATTGCACACACACACACACATACAGCGCCACACCAAGCCACACGCATGCAAGCCCCTACAAACATCTTATTCAGTTAAGAAAATGTGGCGGATGAGTAACAAATACACGCACACACACGCGCGCACAATATGGCAAATTCATGCACCTACACGCACACATATATGTATATCGTTGTACATATACATACATACATATATATATATTCACAATTGTTAAGCCCTGCCAGCTCTTCTCTATTAATACTACTAAGCATTTATGCGATTTACTGCAGCCGCTGATTACTACAATTGCTGGCCGCTGGTATGTATGTAGCTGTTGTTATTGTTGTTGCAGCTGCTAGTGGTGCTGCTCATCAGCGTCAGGGCATCAGCGTCATCATCATCAGCAGTGACAGCAATCACACCAGGCAGTCAGTCGCAGCGGATATGGCGTAAAGTGATTTCTGTTGTTGTCTCTGTGTGTGTGTGTGTGTGTGTGTGTGTGTGTGTGTGTGTAAGTGCTGCGTTAAGGCATCTTCATTTATGGCATCTAACGCTTGCTGTGGGGCAGATTTTGATTGCTTCAAAGCAGATTTTCTTATGAAATCATTTACAGAATCTATGCGATGGCAAAGCAACAAAACGGCTGCAAAAACTTAATTCGAATGATATCTACTTTTGTGTATTTGTATAAGTTTGCGTACTTGCGATGTATAATTGGGGAAGATGTGTGGGTGTGACGTGCGTACATACAAATGTACATTGTATTTTGTTTGTTTTAAGTGGCAGGGAATTTGAAGGGAAAGCAGAGATGAACAGCTTAAAAAATCAGTAATTTTACACTAAGAGAAAAAAATTGCTTGAAAGCTAAAAAAAAATTAGTTGGTTGCGAGAACATGTCGCACCCTAATGCATTTTCTACATTTTTATTTCCCTTAATGCTTATACTAGTTCGTTTATCAGCTGACGGATTTTTAGTTAAGTTAATAAACTATCAATACCTTTAAATATTTGGTATTCAGAAATTTATTTCAGCTAATAAAAGACTTCGCAAGAAAATATATACGCTTTTCAAGATTTTTAATATTGTACTAAATATCATTTTTTATATTCTAAAGTTTCAAAGTTATAGGAAAAACAAAAATTTTATGTGAGGTAATTTTTAAAAAATTTTATTTTTTTCCATATTTTGCTGAACTTTACTAATGTATGTATATAGGAATACACATACGCATTGCTGTCTTCAATGCTGTAGATATCTTTGCTATATCTCTGTATCTTTAATTTTAGTATTTCAACTAATTTTCTGTGTTTAGTTTCTATTTATTTCTCAGATTTCTCAGTCAAGAATGTTTTCATGCTGGAAATCGTTTTTTTCTTTGTTTGCAATAATTTAAACACTTACCATTGATAAATTACAGAGATTGATTACTTTTTAATAGCCATAAATGCGTTATGAGTTTACATACTTGAAAATAGAAAAATCATACAAATTAAAAAATTATTTAAAAAGTCAAAGTCAAAAGGTAAGTGATTTTATTATGTCATTTTTATACTTAATATAAAAGCGCGGAGCTGCAGTCAAATCAAGTCCCTTGAATATTAAAAAAAAACTTCAAATTTCATTACGAAAACCACTCCAATTCCCAACGAATTGTATTTCAATGTTTGAAATTTTTTTTATATGGAGCAACTACATAGGCGAAAATATATAAGACGTGTTTTATTTGACCATCACAAGCTAACAGCTAAGTCTTTGATAAATAGAACGTACTTAGCTTAATTCATATTTTCGCTTAAATATAAATTGCGTTGGCAACGCAGGCAAGAACTGACAGTTATAATTCAATTTATTTCAACAAATTATTGGAAATGAAAAAAATGTAAGTTTGAATTTTTAAAATTCATAATTTCGTCATTTTTGTTTTAATTTTAACTCAAAATCCATAATTACCGCTTATTTTATTAAATTTACCATTTCATACATTTACTTAGAAGCATTTTTTTTTGTATATTTGGTTTGTTTACAAGCATTGAACCGGCAATGCCTCTAGTTCAATATAGAACCCAAGATAACTTTTCACAAACCAATATAATTATGTTGGCTAAGTCTTTCATACAAAATTAGCTAATAGCTTAAAATTCTGGTCACTTAAAACACGTCTTCCAACGCCTTTACGGCTGTCTTGCTGACCTATGCTTAAATTTATTTACGCAATAGAGCATCCTCCATTATTGCCATTAGTTCTCAATGCACCGGAGCTCCGATTTTAGTGCCACTTTCGTTGGCACACATCGTTTCAAGAGTTCTTGGCGTCGTGGCTTGACGAACATACAGTTCACCAAAGTTTTTAAATAAATATATGTACGGTATATGAAAATATTCTGTAACTGACCAACAAAATGTCGAGAGTCAGTTCTGTAAAAAGTTTTTTAAGAATCTTCAAAAAAAAATATCTCACAAAAATTTTGTTTAACGCGGGGCATTTAAGGTTATGCAATCAATTTGAATACCATTTATTTCAATAACACCAAACGTTGTCAAATAACGAGCATTTAAGATAGAGTCATTGCTAGACAATTTGCCCGCTTTGCATTCACACCCTCTTCCCCTTTCTCACAACTTTGCATAAATAAGCCTCAGATTTTTGGCCATTAATCAAATAACTCTTTGACGCGACAAACAACAATTTAACATACTTTACACGCGTCACTGAATAAATATCACTCACACACCCTGAGTGCGCTGCTCCTCTCCAATGCCCCACGAAATTGTTGCGTCGCGAAATTGTATTTTAATGCCAAACTTTAGCAACTAAATTAAAATTCACTCAGCTTGTAGTGAAAATGCATGGAAAAGAGGGTGACAGAAAAATTGTCTTCACGCAGATTTGAGGATTTTGATAAAAGCAACGAGCAACAACAGCAATCTTAGCAGCTTAGCAATAAAGATAAATACTAATAACGAAGCAGACACTTAAAAGTCAAATGAATGGCAAAAGCAGCAGCAGCAGCAGCTCATCAAAATGCCAATACTTGAAGGAGTTTCCACACCCGCCGAATGTGACAAAAGAAAGAAAAAAAATAACGCATAAAATGAAATACATAACGCACAACAACAAGCGTTGCTAAGCTTCTGAATTGAGTTGAAAATTTACATTTCTCGATATCGAGCGCCAAATGTTGCGCGGCAAGCCAACAGGATATGCTTACTTACACTTCCAGCGAAGGAGTAAGTAGATTGATGTGCATATACATATACACTACAAGGCAAACATATTAGCGACAGCAGCCATCAGGCGACATACCGGTATGCTTACATACATACATACAGACATATATACACATGTACATACATACATAGTTGTAAGTGCGTTTAAGGGTGTGAGGCAATCAGCAGCTTTCTCTGGCATTATCATCAGCGAGCATCCCCAAAAAAAAAATTTTATGTAGCACATACATACAAACATATACAAGTATATATGGTATATATATTTTGAAACGACTTTCCGCCACTGCCTCAGTCTGTCGTTTCAGCAGCGGTAACAACTTATTTGTCGATGCCATCAAGGGAATCAAGGCAAGCCAGTCACTCAGCCAGGCCATCAACCCTAATGCAAGTGAATCCTTGATTGCCACATCAGCTAAGCGCAACTCCCCGCACAGCTAAAGTGTTTCTTCGTCTACATGGCGGCAAGTGTGGTTGCTATTGTTTAGCTGGCGGGGGTTTTGAAACGCATGAATGCAAAGCAATTTATACGCAAAAATCTTTATTGAACATGTTTGACAAACCTAAAATAACCCCATCATGAGTTGAGGTGTAAGGGGAGAAGGATGGAAAGGGGGGGCGGGGGTAGCTTTGTGGTACTCAGCGGATGGATAAAGCCGCAGATGGAGGGACAACACAGGATATGCGTTGCTCTTGAGTGGTACTGGAAACGTGGTGCGATTGGGGGCGAGGGGGGTACACAGAGCGTGTTGCTTTTGCAACTCTTTCTCTTAAGTGCTTCCTCAATCGATTGCACGTTGGTATTCGATGTATCTAGAAACGGGTTAATACCACGGCAAACTCATTGTGCTGGATTTCGCTTGATTTGTTTATCTTCCACGCTGCTCAAGGTGTGAATGATTTTGTGGTGCCGAAAAAAAAAAAACAAAACGCACGTATTCTTAGCAAGTTAGCATTTAATGCAGCTCTAATATGCAAATCCGACGACAAATGCCAGCAAACCTCGTGTAAACACATTTTTGTAGCAAAAAGAAGGTAAAAATTTGCTAACTGATAAAGAAACTATGCGATACAGGATGTGCTGTACTCTTTTCAGTGTGATGAGACCAAAAATATATAATGCACACATAAACTTATGAGTACATGTACAATAAAGATAATAAAGCATTTGAAATGGTGTGGCATTTTGCTTGGAAAAACAACAAGAATTGAAGAAACTTTACCTCATTTCAATTGAATCATATTTAAATGAAAATTGTATATACATAGCAAAAAATCAATATTTGCTGGAGAAAATAATAGCACTTCAACTTGTTTTTGTTTTCTTTCAGAAGAAATAAACCAAATAAATAATTTCACTTTTTCCACGCTTTGCATAACTCAAAATGTTTGAAATTGGTTAAAAACCATTCCACAAGGAGCTCAATATGAAAAAAATTCTTATTCGAGATCATCTTTCTTTAATTTTCACAGAAATGGACAAAACTTCAAAAAAAAACAAATTTAATTACAATCATAATAAATCAATCAAAATATAGCTTTCGGCTTTTTATACTCTAATATAAAAAACAACAATAAAATAAGAAAAAATAACAATAAAATAATAAAAACTAAAATAAATAATAAATAAAATTGAAAAAATACATATAGGATGTAATAAAAGAAAAAGTGAATTAAAATAAAATAAAATGATTTTAAACTAGAAAAATAAAATAAAATTAATTAATATTAAAAAATTAAATTTAATATAATAAAATATTATTCAAAGGAATATAACAATGTTCATATATACATATATACATATATATATATAAAATATACAAAATATAAAAACTATATTAAATTTAACAAAGTAAAATTTTAATAAAAAAAAATGTAAAAAATTAATCAAAGAAATGCTTACTAAATTCAATATAAAAACACTAGAGATGTAAATTTATATTAATTAATTTGTAAAACTTTTATCGTAGTAATTTTAATTCGGAAGAAAATTAAAAACATTTTTGCAATTAATTTGTAAAAAAAAATACTTTTTCAACGAATTGCATAACTCAAAATGTTTTAAATTGGTAAAAGAAAACCATTCCGCAAGGAACTCTATATGAAAAAATACTTATTCGAGATAAACTTTCTATAAATTTCACAGAAATAGACAAAAAAAATTAAAAAAAAAAAATTTAATTACCACGCATTTCCATACTTTATTAATTAGTAAATCAATCAAAATATAACTTTCGGCTTTTTACTCTAATATAAGAAACAACAATAAAATAATAAAAATAACACAAAATAAAATAAATAATAAATATTAAATGAAATTTAAGAAAATACATATGGGATGTAATAAAAGAAAATGAAGTGAAGTAAAATAATATAAAATGATTTTAAACTAGAAAAATATAATAAAATTTATTAATATTAAAAAATTTAATAAAATATAATAAAATAGCATTTAAAGGAATAGAACAGAGTTCATTCATATATATATTTTTTTATAAAATATACAAAAAAAAATCATACAAAATATAAAAACTATATTTAATATAACAAAGTAAAATTTTATTAAATAAAATGTAAAAATTGTATTAATGAAATACTTAATAAATTCGATATAAAAACAATATAAATTTAAATTAGTAAGAAAATCGTATTCACTGAATATTCAAAAATGTAAAGTTAAAAAAAAATTTATTACAAACGAGCCAAAAAGCAGAAAATAAAAAATTGTGAATTTGAAATACGAGTAAATTGAAGAGTTCTAGGTTTAAAAATGTTTTTTTGTTCAACATGAAAAAATCGCTCGAGTAAAGAAGCTCCTAAAATAAATAATAACAACGAAAAATAAAACCGAGGGACAACAATACTCATAAGAGATATGAAAGTAAAAATAAATTATGTACAAATTTATGCGCAAGTAACAGATATGAAAGTAAAAATAAATGATGTACAAATTTACAACAAATCATTGGTGATATTATTTTTATTAGACTTATAACGACAATAATAAAAAGTTAAATAGAAACTAATACAAAAAGGTGTTGAAAAATGGCAAAGTTACAAATCAATATTCTCACATCCTTCCCCTTTCATTCTATGGTCGATCTCACACTTTACGAAGAAAATTGTTGAGTGGCAAAAGCAACCACTTGGCCTGTCGCCTCGTTTTTTTTTTTGCCCCGCTGGAGCACTTTATCACATATTTACATACATACGCACACACATGCACACATAAATATTTGCATAGCAAAGCAATTGTCAAGGGCTGGCGCGACGTCGCGTCACATGCGTGCGCGCCTGAAATTATGCTGCTGTAGCTTTTTTATTTTATTTTTTTTTCACTCAAATAAATTGCAGCAAATAAAAATTGCTCAGCAGGGAAATGAGAGGTCTACAACAATAATAACGATGTGTAGAAAGTAAAAGAACAAAATAAAAAAAATCAGAATCAAAACAAAATAAAATGAAGAGTTTTAGTTAAATAGCTGCCAGACAACGGCGTTGTCGCAATACAGCGCCAGCACTCCCATAGGGCGTTTGAGCATGCAAAATAGCAAAAGTGTCTGCGTTGTGACATTCACAAGATGGAGGTGGCTGTATTTGTATCGAATGTGTGTGTGGTTGTTGCAGTCTGTCAGCCGCCGAAAATGGAATGCCGCACATGGCAAATCAAGCCAGAAACCGTCGACGTCAGCGCAAAACTTAAAATGTTTGCTTGAGCCTCGATGAGGTTCAAGTTGTTTGCACAAGCGCATAATAATGTTTGCCAGCGCGAACAACAACAACATTTTTGCACATTTATTATTCTTATTAGTTCCTCTTCGTCTATCAGCGCTTTCGCTAGCACACCAATTCATTTTTCAATCGCTTGGTTGCCGCAAGCAGCCACCTGCCGCTCCTTTTACCTGCTCTGCGATTCGTTCGACGTCGAGCTCCTTTTTCGATTTGCCTGCTGCATGGGTAGGGTGAATATTGCAAAAGTAGAACGGATGCCGCCATATTGGCTATTGTTTGTTTTCCTTTCAACGCACTTTTCGTCAGCCTCGTTCAATATGCGCCACCACCACCACTCCTCCAGCCCGCGACGCTTACAATTTCAGCAGTTCTCAGTGTTTTATTGTTTTTCATTCACTTGCTCGTTCTTTATCGCGCCAATGCCTCCGTTTTTTGCATAATCTCGGCCGCCTAATAACACCACAATGAAAGGCGGACGCATTCACTGTCATTACTGCGTATGTAACGGTTTTAGTGTTGCGCCACAGAGTTGCCATTGCGTCTGCAGTGAAAACAGGCTACTCACTGCAAACAACGTTGTGTGTATTTGATTGCTTTTATTACCTGCTCTGCCGCTATTGTTTACATTTTTTGCTGTCATTGTTGCCTCACGCCAAATGCTGAACGCCACACCCACCGCCACTACCTTCGAAGCTTGTCACTCTTGCCTCTCTTGCTCCTCTTGCTCCTCTTGCTCCTCGGATGGTCTGTTGTCGTGAACGCGCCATTAGTCTTCGAAAATGGCTTGGAGCAAAATTTACATTATTAAACTTTGCTTTGCTTTGCGTTTATTTTTCTTGCGCTTACCCAGCCTTCGAAATGCTCTTCGTTCCCTTTTCTCATCTTTTCATTCTTTATTCACCCACCGTCTAACTGTCAGTCAACATTTAAGCCAAATCAAATGGCTTGGCAATACGTGGCTGCGTTATTACTCGCAACCAATGTAAATATTTTCTTATGAGAATTTTGAAATGCTCAGCAAAAAAGCGAAGAAATAAGACAAACTGTTAGCCAGGTAGGCATTTCCTATTTGTAAGTGTGCGAGCGAGCGAGATATATGCTAAAAATCGTTATTCGAAAAAAGTGAAGTCAGCAGCAATGGCTTTCAAATCGATGCAATCTGCAATATTTAGCTTTGCTTGCGAAATGAGGCGGGGGTCGGCTGCTGCTGTTTGCTTAGCATCTTAAAGTCGTAAGCATAAGTCACCGAGAGTTTATTTTAATGAATTTGTCCAAGTCCTCCAACATGCTTTTTTTTTTTTTTAGTGAAAAGTCAATATTATGAGAATTTAATGACTTTCAGTTTGTGCCAACACCTATTTTGAAATCATTTTACTTCCTACCTGCGGCGTCCTCTGACAACGCTCATAGGTAATCAAAAAATTTGTTTCCAAAAGCTTAGCACTTAAGCGAGCATATTTACAGGTGTAATTTCTGTTTGACTGACGTCATTTTATCAACCGGCAGGGTTGCTTCGAAAACATATTAAGGCATATTGAAGCATCTATATGGCTGTCGCGTTACATTTTTATTAATAACAGTTGATCACTCTAAATCATATTTATACGAAAGAAACCTAAGTTCCAGCATTGAAAATAATTCTGGAGTTAATATTTTTGGCATCAGAGTTCTAGCCGAAATCGATATTACCACATCTCCACTTTCTTTGCACTGGTCGGCTCATTAAGTCAATTCGATAATTCGCAGAACTATTTACACCAAATTGGCTATTGTTTTCTTTCATAATTCAAAATTATTACATAACAGAATTTCTTAGAACCTAAACTGTATTAAAATTTTAAATTTCCAAGAATACTTGCGTAACACTCCTATTGAACACAAATCGGCTCAAAGCGATTACTTTACGTTGATATGCACGACAGCGCCTTGACAGCACTAATTTAGGCCAGCCAATTGACATACATACGAGCGCAAATAATTTAAAACAACAACACATTTGAGTCTAGTTGTACCTTCATAGAAATTGCATAAACTAAGCATGCATTGATTTCAAATTTTGCAATCGACTTGGGAAGGCGGCAAGTGAAAGTGATTGCAAAAAAATAATTGAAGAATATTTGTGCATTACTCGGCTCGACTGTCAAATACATAAAAGTAGAAATTACAAAACATAAGCACACTGTCAACGACCTTAAATTTAGCACAAATATGACAAATATAGCATAAGTTGAAAGGTCGCAAGTGTGGTGGATGTACGAGTACAAATGGTGAAAAGATAAATGGGAACTGTCAAAGCTTTCAATGCCAACTCAAAGCGCAAAATACTTGGCGCTACGAGAAAAGAAGAATATTACTGGAGACATTTTTCCACTGCAAACTGTCATGCAATAATGCAAGAATAACAGCAATAATAGGTGCAAAATATTAGGAAATAAAAAGAAAAAAAGATATGCACACGAGGTAAATGGCATGAAAGAACTACCATAAATGACAGGAGTAAGAAATGTGCAAAAGTAAATTGCCAAAGCATATGTAAGTGATCAAAGACGGAAAAACGAGTGTCAAGAAGAGAAGTTAGAAGAAATAACGCAAGCAATGTAACCAGAAAAATAAAAATGCCATACCAAAAAAAAAAATGTGAGTTTTGTAAAGGAAAAGGTGAGCAGAGCACGAACAGAGATAACCAAAAAATAGGAATTTATTACACTGTACTCAGATAGGATTCAACTGAAAAACCTAATTTTGAGTACACTGAATCGAATTTTGCTACCGTGGTTCTAAGTTTTATGGGTCTTGAGAGCCATAAGGAATGGATAGTAATCGGTCAAGGTATCGATTGAATAAGAGTCTAGTATTTATGGTATAATAAATTCAAAAACATAAAAAAATTCAAAAAAATATCGATAAATTATCTATTAACATCGATATAATTATCGATAAATATCGATAAAAACATTTTAGAAACCAGCAACCCAGCAACATTACCGAAAGCGAAAACGATAATAAAATTAAAGTCGATAACAGAACCCATATCGATCATTTTCATGCAAACCAAAACGGAGAAGTCCAAAACCGACTACATTGATTTCCATCAAAAAAGCGTAAAACTTGCATACGCCCACAAAACACTGCTCAACACTAAACTATGTATGTTTGAAGCAACATTATCAAGGTAGCCTTGTGCCACAAAAATATAATTTGCCAAAACTAGATTACACAGCAAAAAGTGCAAGAAATCAAGCGAAAACATATCTGCTCGTTGCACACACTTACAAAGGCCACAAGCATGCAACCAAAGAGAAGTCAGTGCATGCCACCGTTGGCCGCCTTAATGCTGTTGCGGCATGTTGCAACAAGCTGTTGTTGTGAAAATTGTCTGTAAATCGTTGACGGCATAAAAATCAAAAAGCCTTACTAGCAGACACTTTTCAACAGGCTGACTGACATGCTATGCGCTGCTACGTTTATGTTTATGTGTGCAACTATGTAAGTGATATTGTGGGATACACAAGGTAGCAAGGCAACGAACGGGACTTAGGCTCTTCACAATAACTACTGTTGCAGCACACGAGCGTGTAGTTTACTTGTCATTGCACTCAAACACACATACTACAAATTTACAAAAATATATATGTCGAGTGCCTAAGCGCTACTTATGCAGTACGAGTAGTTGTTGTTTTTGGTGTTGTACGTGTTGTTGGTGTTCTTGCCGTTGTTGCGGCCAAGTTTGCAGTGCAGTAATCAAAAATGCAATAGGCTTGTCAAGGAAGTCAAGAAGTTGGCAAATACACTAAACGAAATGAAATCTGGGTGAAGATGAGTGCGGGCACATATACACATACATGTGAGTATGAATGTATGTGTTCATATAAAAGATAATGATGTCGGTTATGTGGGTGGTCAGCCAACAGCAGCTGCAGCTGAATTGTATTTATGTGCATGAGCAGCAGATATGACTGACACTGTACTTTGTGCTACCGAAATTGCCAGCTCCAGAAACGCTTGCCACCGCAACACAGTTGCCATTACAAGTGGCTAAGGAGCTATTAATAGGCGCTTTTCGCTAGTTTCGCCCCACATGCAATCTTACCGACTACATAACTCCCGAAGTGACTGCTTGACTGGATGACTGGTTGACTGCATGACTGTATGTAGTTGCAACATGCAACACTTGACTGGCATACCTCGAAAGTTTCACCCATGCGCCCACAAAAAAAAATAAAACAAAAAATAAAACAGATCGCCCTTAGTTTTGCAAAAAAAAAAAGAAAAAAAAACGAAATTACTCAACAAAAATGCGGCAGCTGCGGAAATGGCAACAGTTTGCTGCCAAAATGGGCGGCATATAGCAGTCATTTAATGCGCCACCGCACGACCATGGAATGTTGCCTAACAACTACTCGAATGGCGGGTAAGTGCGGAGCCAATTTCTTAGCCTGCAAAGTACTTTCTTGTACTTTCTTAGTAATACACGTAATGATGTCGTCGTTGTTTAAGTTGCTCTGCGTGCACCATTCATTGGCTGCGCTGTAGTCAATGCCTTTAGTTTGCTGCCGTGACAAAGTGAAATTTTCTTCTTCACTGCCACGAATTGCAAATTATCGCAATGACAGTGTGTTTGACTAATGGCACGTTTGTGTGTGTGTGTGTAGTGGTGGTGGTGGTGACAGAAAAAACGAACACGTAATATGCAACCAGCAAGTGGCAGTAACCAAGGCATATTTTGTTGTGCTCAATAAGCAGTGGCAAAGAAAAAGAATGTAATATGCGACATATATAGAAACGTAGTACATGCATACACACATAAATATATTCTTAGCAAGGATAGGTACGCTCTGCTCATCTAAAGTTGTTAGAATGAAAGTGTGCCAGTTAATGCTAATATGCCTTAAATATTACTTTCACTGTAACGACCTTTTTTTCTCAATGCAAAATAGAACAACTGAAGAATAGAAACTTTCCTTCAATATAACCTACAGTACTCAGTAACATGCTTTTTCTACTGCCTTAAGCCCCACCTCAATGTCTTTCCCAATTCAAAAAAATAATAGCAGACACAAGGCTTGATGTTGAACTAACAAAACAAAGCTCTTTATCATGAAAAAAGCACTAAAAATTTCAATGAAAATCAATTAGATTATTGCTTTCACAGCAGGCATAAGGTAAATGCACCTAATTCCGTGGTAGTTTATAATTCCGTGGCATTCCGACTTTTTTATTTAAACAAGCGAGTATGATGCATAAAATAAAAAAAATATTAAAATAAACTTAAAACTTTGAGGGGTAATAATATAAATTCTTATTGTATCGTACATATGGGATATATTTTTAAATTATTAAGCAGTTGAAAAGTGGTACCTCAGATAATAGGCATCGTATCGTTTGAAGATGTCTAAGCAAAATGTTAGGGACTCATGTATATTCTTAAGGCTGTGAAATTTAAGTCATAGGAGTTTTCGGAACTATGATTTCATTACTTAAAAATTTATATTTCTCATTATGTACATTTTTTGTTTACAATATACCTAATTCGATGCCTATCACGGAATAAGGGTTTATTTAACACTTTAAATTTTTGTTTATCTATGTAGGTAAATTAAAAAAATAAAAATTATCTCACAAAGCCATTTTGTCATCAAATAAAACCGTAAGGACATTTTTGAGCTAATTCCGTGCTACAGTTTTTTTTTCACCGAACTGTTAATGTTTTAATAAATTTATTCCATGACATATCCCGCATTTGCGTTTAAGCAGTGAAAAGAGAATCACCTAATTGCGTGGCATTAATTTATATGAGCCAATTTTAAAAACTGATCTTGAAAAAGTGGTTACTTTTGCAATTTTCTGCAAAATTGCGTTCCACAGAGTATAGTTTTGTTTTGCAGATGTTCTGAAAAAAATAAATTGGGGCCACCAGTGTTGAGGAGTCTATGCCTTTAATGATTTAAAATTGTCAAATTGTTTATGCAAAACAGTTTATACGAATTGCATAGCCTAAGAATTTTTAATAACAATGAGAGATTTCAATTTAATAATTATCTGAGCAATGACTTTTGTTTATGAGCAAACCCTAAGAACCTAATTTCAAAAATACGAGTAGGAATTAAAAATATTTGTTAATAAAAAGTATATTTTTTACTTGAAAATAAATTAATTTTAAGTTTAAAACATAAGTTATTCCCTTTTAATAGCGTAAAATATGTATAATTACGCATAGCCCGAAATTAGGTAGATCTTTTTAAAATAATTTTTGCCACGGAATTAGAGACGATTGAAGGTGTTATTAATTTTATTAATATAAATTATAAAACGATTTATTATCGCTTATAAGTCATTGGAAACTAATCTAAATTTATTAATTTAAGATGAATATTTAAAGTTATTAATTTATAAACGCTTGTTTCAACGTCACAAAATTTAGAAGTCAGAAAAATTCTTAGTACTATGGAATAAGGTACATTTACCTTTACATCTAACTGGCATTGAATCAAGGCTAACCGATTTATCATAACTTAAAAAGTCTTGCAGTTTATGAGAATTACTGGTCCTAGGCGGACACAGCCATTAGGCAGACCTTAGTTTATTTACTTACTTAAATTAATAAGCGCTAAATATAGTTTTTCAGTGATCCGGAAATGTATGCGAAGACTTCTCCATTTCAGTTTAGTATTCCACAAGAATAATTTGTATTTGTACACATCCTTTAACCTATAAATAGCAGATGCATTAAGACCACGGATTCTCTGCATGTTCTTTGTACTTTTAACAGAAGGACTTTTATCATTCGATAAGTTATTCTTATTAACTCTGATTTGGAGCCAGTCTAAAAAAAAGTGACTCCCGCTTTTATAATTTTTCAAGAAAAAATAGCAACTAACTGTTAAATTAAAGCCCATATCCCTGACCTTATTATATAAATTCACAAAATGCGTCAGTGTATATAATTATTTATAATTGTTCATTTTGCGGCTGTTGCGCAAGTATGAAATTTAATTGCTAACTGCTGGTTTATGTTTATTCAACAGATAAACGCCACATACCAAGAGACATATTTGTGCATATAATTTTGTAGACGACCATGAAAATGGTTAGAGCTTATCGTTGCAACGCCTGTTGCCTTTAGAAATTAGCGTTTATTAAAACAACCAAAAAAAAAAACAAATTATATCAAGTTAAGTCAAAATTGCATATCAAGAGGAATACAAAAAAACGAGTAAACTATTTTGTTGGATAATTTGTTATTGTTTAGGTGCACCAAAAGAAAGATAAGCGTAAGTATAAGGGACGTGAGCGCCAGGTATTTCTGCCTTCTCCTTAATTACATATGTACATTGGTATAAATACATTATTTTCGAAATTTTACTCAATTTCCCATTCATTTTATTCATAACGCTTATTCTTATTTAATTTATTCATTTTGATTTTCTATTTTTTTAATACATAAAACCAATGGTCATTTATGACGAAAGCGATTTCAACCACGCATCCTCTTTTGATTTTGAAGTGGGAGTATTTCTATTCGTATTTGCTTTGAAATCTACTTTTTCCTATTAAATGGCTTAGCAAATAATTGAGTAAAAGTATCTTGGTCCTTAAATAAGACTGAACTGGTCTCAACATGGTAATGCACTAGTCCTGTCAATGAAGTCCAGAGATGATCTCAAAAAAATTACGGTTTAAGCAAATTACCACATTACTACCACAGCTACAATATGTATATGTACATCAAAAAAATAATTTATCAAAAAAGTTAATTTAGTTAATCACAATAACAATTAAATACGAGCAAAGATGTAACAATATTTTGTTAAAAGCTGCGTCATTTAGCAAGCGTGCAATGTATTTCTTTTAGCCAAAGCAATAACCAATGGACATGTCGCATACAAGTACAAGCATAAATACTCGTACTACAAATGTATGCCCTTAAGCGCCTTAACACCCACGACACACTCACCTTGCGCAGCTTTATAATGCAAGCACACACACACAAGGCACTTGTTTTATACGCGACACGCTTATTTGCTCGAATTTATTGTATCACTTTTTACATACTCGTACATACATACATACATATTTAATTATTAACTGACTCTTTTTGTTTGTACATACAAACATACGAGTATGTTACATATGTTTGCTTGTTGCTTGCAATTGTCAATAATGTTAATGAATTTTATGACAGCTGTCAATTAGGCTGACAATGTTCACGCTTAACGGTGCATACTATATGTCACTAGATATTCGTACATACATAAATGCACACGTTTGTGGGCGTTGATATTTCAATTATATAAAAACCTAAATACATATGTATGTATGCACATACTCGTAAGTATTTTTTTTTTTTTTTTGTTTTTTGAAAGCATTACCAACGCTGGAATTATTGCGCATGTATGACAAATTATTGCGGCGCTTTAAATGGATTTGTTTGCATAGTCGAGTGTTTATTATTATTCGTTTACAAATGTACATATGATATATACGCATGAATATTGAGGGGGCTTGCAATGGGTTAATAGCGATTTTTTTCAATTTATTTGCCAACACTTCAAGCTAACACCTAAGCTCCGTTGCTGAATATGGATGGCTTGGCTAAACGCTTTCTATGTTCATAATTACAGTGTTAATGGGTGAGGTATTTTTTGTTGTAATTTAGATATGAGTTTATATGTTGCCTGGTAAATTAAGTGCTATATTTGGAGGGGATAATTATAATATAAATATGTATATTTATCAAGCAGGACTCATCAAAGCAAGCCGAGAAAGAAAATTTGCTGCAATTATTTCCGGTTTTATTCGATCAAGGAATTGCCTATACGAGTATAACACAAGAAAACTAACTGCTTGTCAAGAATTCTTTCGGGGGTGTACCAGAGAGCAAAATGTTATACGCCATAGGTGTTACTGGCGAAAGGTGTTGCTAATGAGCTATTACTTTGCTACCTTAGACGGTGTACAGACAGAGCCTTAATTGAGGCAATTACCAAAATGTCTTCGTGTATTTTTAGTGGACAAAATTTACTATTTCACCTTCTTTAGGCGTTATTCTCAAAATATCTCTTATTATAAGCTTTGTATGTATATGCAAGGCTTTCAACGCTATTTTTTAATATTTTTTCGTTTGTTCTTCTTAGTTTTATTTTATTTTATTTTTTTGTCAAGCGAAGTCTATCCCTTCTCTTTTAATTTATAGCGCAGTAAAAATATTAAATTTACTTTTATTATTTTGAAAATAATCGACGCTAAGTCATTGGCAATAACCTTGCCCTCAACACTAAATCCTTTTAATAGCTATAATTCAAGCTGAATATACGAGATCTTAATTCTCGTGAATTTCTAATATTTCAAAATTTAATTTTTTTCCTCCCGAAATCATAAAAATCTTGAAACACACACAATATCTTTGTCAACACATCAGTGAACATGTCTTCAAACACTGACATTTTCTTCGATGGTGAGAAACGCTTAAACTATTTTTGTATAAAAGTGTCTTTGCCAGCGGTCATATATTTTTGATAAATAGTGCAGAAAGCGCACGTGGGAGGACAGAGGATATCCCTTTGTTTTTTTTTAATTCCTAATCACGAAAAGAACAAAATCTCCAGCTAGTTAGTAATGCATTCGGCAAGCATTTGTGGCTGTCACATTTCTCGCTGCTGCTGTGCTGTTGTTGACAACTTTGTGCGCTCACTTTAATTTAATTTATGTTACCTAAAGTTCAAGTATTCCAGAGCGCACAAAAATATGTAAATACTTATTAATAGCTACATATGTGTGTGTGCGCGTTGGCGTTTTGTGTGTCTTTAGACTTGATTTTGTGGCTGACACTCGGGGAGGTCCTCAGCATAAAGTCTTTTTTTAACACTTATGCATTTAGATGTGTGCTTGTGTGTTGTAGGGAAAAAATGTGTTGTGGCCTTTTCTTCTTAACGCGCTGTTTATTTTTACTCCTTTTCTACATGCCCCTTTTTATAATTCTGTAGCTTTGTTTTGGATTCCCGACGCATTTGCTGTTAAGTTTATACGCAAGTTGACATTCAACATCCAGTTTTATTTCGGTTGCTTCGAAAACTTTTCCGACTGCGTGCACAGATATACATACATACATACATATGTATGTATATCTACATAAATTTACATTTCAATTATTTACAAATAAATATTTTTTTACTGGCTCATTTTCCTCGCAAGAGTGCTCTCATGCGCGAACAACCATTCGTAAAGCTTTGTAAATGTGTGTGTGTGTGTTTACCCTGCTCCTCCAGTCGCATTTCAACGCACGCTTGACAATGAAAATGTTTGTTTACATGCTGTCGTCGGTTAAATGAAAGGATAATGTTTGAGAAAGTAATTTTAGCGTTCGCCTTCTCTAGCAGCTTTTCCTTGTGTTTGCGTTTTTGGGCGTAGGCAGTACATCTGATAAGCGTAGTTATAGCGGATTAGATGTGTGGGTGTGTGCTTTCTCGATAAATATACATACATACATATGAGGCACATTTGCACTGGCTGTTTGTTGGATCTGTTGGCGCCTACTTGACTCATCGCCACATCGCCTCATTGCCTTCATCACTGCCAGTCACTCTGTCATCTTGTACTCCTTTCGTCTGCCAGTATTTGTTGACTTCGTTTTTGCTGTGATTCGTTTTGTTTAACATGTCAAAATCATAATATTTTCGTAAAGTACCATTTATTATTTTGTTAAGCAGTCTGACAGTTTATTTGCCATTGAAATTGGATTATTTTTTTCTTCTTTCACATTTCTTTGCCACTCTTCGCGGCGCTTGTAACCAGCTTCAAGTCATTTTCATGTAATCACATGCGCAAACAGTGACTCCATCTATAGATCTACATACATACATAAAAACATACATATGTACATACATATTTCATGTACAATTTTAATAAGAATGTATTGTAATTCGCATTGTGATTCTACTTCAGTTGACATGAATGTCAATTGTTTGTCAACCGACTGTCACGCATGTGTTTCGATGAAACAGTGAGAGACAGCGATAGAGAGAGCGAGAGCGAGAGAGAGAGAGCGAGTGAGAGAAAGAGAACACGTTTATTAGGGAACATCAAATTTTGATTAATCACCCAATTGATTGCTTTTTTCTTGGTTTATTATAATTATTTAGTGAAAATGTGATTTGTATGACGTTTGAGTTTAGAAAATTTTTGTTTTTTGGAATTTATTAAATTTCTTCTGAACAGAATGATTAAAGTTGGTAATATGATAAAATTAATTAAATTAAGTACACAGAAGAAAAAATTCTGAGCTTAGTTATTAATTAAACTCCATCACAAGTTTTCATAAGCGTTTTGTAAGTAGAAGGAATGCAATGCGGAAAAATTGCGAAAGCATCGGAACTAAAATATAACACGTTTTTAATTTAATTTTATATTTTTACAAAAAAAAATCTTATACAATCTTATACCTTTTGGAGAAGTTTTTTATGAGGCGTTCATTTTTGATCGAGTCTCTTCAAAAAATACACTCACACTATGTTATTTTGCCACGTCGGTTATTGCCCTTTCCATTTACGTATTCTTGCTATTCAATTAAAAAATATACAATCGAATCGCTCTCTGACCTGCAGCGTAAATGCCAGAATTTTCACAAATTAAATTCACTTTATGATTTGTTTGGTTTTTTTTTTTTGCTTTTCAACTACACTAAACCTAATTTAATATTTATAGAACCATTGCAGCTGCCACAACAAATAGCCAACAAACTTCATTCACAATAAGCGCGGCAATCAAGCTTTTAATACTGAACTACTACAAACATGAATATCTAAAACTTCAAAACAAAAAAAAAATACAAACCGTAAAAATGCATTGACTTTCACAACTTATTTCTCGTATTAGCTGTACAAGAAATACAATAGCGGTTGAGAAATAGCACAACAGCAATGCCAATAAAAAAGTACAACAATTTTAATTAATGCAGAATTGTTAAGTAAAATCAATAAAGTTCAAACTTGAGACAGGCGAAGAACGTTGCAGAGAAAGAAAAAAAAGTCAAAACGAAAATGTGCTTCCTGCTGCCACAGCAGTTTCCTCATTTATTAATTCAAGTAAAAATAGAAGGAAGGAAAAATAAAATGTAGTAAAACCAAAAAAAAAAGTAAAAGAAGAATAGAGAAGAGCAAGAAAAACTGTAATAACCTAAACTTAATTTTTATGCTGACAACACGCAACTTGGCTGGACAACCGCCTGGGACATGCAACCTGCTGATTGTGGGGTCACTTTGGGGTTGGCCGCAACGTGCGCGCTGAGGTGGAGCTACCCAGCTAGCGCTGGGACGCAGTGGAATTCTGTTTCCTTCCGTGTTTCACATTATGGCAAGTCAATAAAACACGAATATAGCAAGAAAGGAAAATACGGAAAAAAAACAAACAATAGTGCAGTTGTGGGTATTTGCGCCTTATGTCCGCAACCAAAAAGTTTCTTCAATAAAAATTATATCGAAGCTAAAGTAGTTGAGCGGAAAACTGGTGCGCCAGCAAGCGTAGAGGGACAATTGCGAATAATTTCGTGAAATAAAAAACTAGCCGAAACACTAGAATCAAATAATACCCGAAAATATATAGAGAGAGAGTGGCAGCTGCAAGTATGCAGTGAGCGCACATAAAAGTGCTGAAGCAAATATGGATGCACTTAAATAACTGGTGGAGTGCAAACGATTGCACAGCGTAAGCGTACGTGTTTGCGGAGTAAATAAAAGGAAGTAGTTTTAGTTGCAACCGAAAACAAAAGTTTTATATTACACTTGAAAAAGAAAGCACTTTATGCGTTGAATTAGTGGCATGCAACGCCGCTGCAGCTATGCTCATTAGAAAATTGCCGCAGAGGAAGCAAAGCGGTGTGCAGTGTTGCACACAAAGTTGACATTGCTTAAGTGTATTGATGCACTACATGTTTGCTCGAGAAATTATAAAGTTTCCGTTTTTTTTTTTTTTTTTTTTTTGATTAATGTGTCCCAAGACTGCATGCAGTGCCATAAATAAGGCGCTTTTGTGGAAGTGAATGCGCGCAAGGATTGGAAAAGTGTGGGAGAGAGAGAGTGAGAGAGGTGAGAAATGTGATGGCCACGCGTGCATTTGGTTTCTACTACGAAAACTAAAGCAAAAATAAAACTTTTATTTAAAAGAAAATCCACTGAGAACAAAGTAAACTATTTGACATTTTATTATTTAACAGAATGCCATGAAAAATATTGAGCTTCAACAAATAGCGCAAGCGCAGGCTGTCACGATTGAAGGCAAGCGCTGCGGCGCATAGAAAAACCATAAGAAAAATAACAATTGTTGACGCAAAAATAAATGGAAATGGCAGCAAAAGATGATTTGCTGACATCTGTGCAGTTTTTATGTGCGATTGTTTTCATTTCATTTGTCAGCTGGTAAATGTTAGTGTAGAACGTAATGAGAATTCCCAGCGTCAAATTTTTTTTTTTCAGCTTCTATTGCAAATTTTTCATTTGCTTTATTTGCTTCATACACTTCAATGCAGTGGGACAAGTGGACGAAAAGTTTATTTATATTTGCTTGCCCACTTGCCGATGGCAAAAGAAAATTTTCAATTTTTATTTGATTTGCACAACGTGCAATCGTGTTTGCTTAGACAAGCAAGCAGGCAGGCGCTGAGAAAATATTCGCATATAATCAATCGGAAGGGAATAGGAGCAACAAAAAAAAAAAAGAGAAAAGGATGCAAAAAAGTAGACAACAAAAAACAGGCCAGCTAACAACGTGACAATGGCTATGAAGCTTGCAACCCATTCAAACAAGCGAGGAGTGTACGAGTGAAGCGTGTCTCTTTTTTTTTTTTTAATAAATTAAATAAAAAGAAAAAAAGCAAAATAAATCACTAAGGTGATTGAACACAAGTAAGCTGGGCAAAATCGCTACTACTTTTGCGCTCGACGCTGCTGCGTGAAGCTGAGACAATGCTTCAACTGAGTGCTCATGTGCGTCTATGTATTTTTTGATATTTATTTTCTGCATGCCAAACCAATTTTTTGTTATTCTAAAATTCTATTTTGTGTTTATTTTACTGTATCAATTTATTTTTTGGCTGCTGCAATTGTTATTGCAAAGCGCTATGCCAACTTTCAGCCATCAAAACAGAGAGGGGGGGGCGAGAAAAATTCTGATGATTGCAAAAATGTAAAAATGTTGCATAGCGTTGCTATTGCAAAAATATGTCGTTTACACGTTCGCAATGTTGCCACCACACGTAGCACTGCTATGTGGAGTGTTGCCAATTGCCAATTTTCACAAATTTGTCAAACAAACAGGCGCATGATTGGAGCGTGTTGGGGAGTTATGGTGCAAGGATTGTACGATTTGACGGTACGTTTCCAGCTGAAATCTTTTATTTTGCACAATTCGATTTGCAGTTGTGAGATTTTTTTTTACAGAAAATATATGTAAGTACATATATTATATGCTTTGGAAATATTACAGTTTGAGTAAGCGGTATTAAAAATTTTTTATATTTTTTATATTTTAATATTTTGTGTATATGTACGTTTCTTGATCTTCACTTACTGTAGCACTGGGTTTCGACATACATACATACATTGGACCTGACGCATAGTTAAGGAACTGCTGCGTATTGAGCTGTTTTTCTAGAAGATTGTTGACTGTCACAAGGAATAAAGAACAATTCAAAGTCATTAAATCTGCAGTGGCTTGCGAATTGAGGAATGCAATGTCTTAGCTGCAACACTAAATCTTAAAATAATAGGACGAGAGGTAGAGATTTGGTATCAATTATTTGGCATAGACAACTTTACAGTAAATCTATTTGAACGCTCAACGTAAATCGAAAACGGATTTATAGTATTTTGTCTATAATTTAAGCAAAAAGACCATTACGGCAGTTTTATTAACAAAATTTAAGAAAGAAGGCTAATTATATAAAGATTATATTAATAACAAAATATATTGACTACAAGAGAAAAGCGCAAAGAGCTACAGATTTTATTAACTTTAATTTCCATTTCAATATAGATACTTCTTGCAGTCCCTTAACCCCGGCGTTCGCTTAAGCATTGGCAAGCAATTTCAATAATTTTTAAATATTAAATTGAATCTCAAGTCATAACCGACATTTCAATATATCTAGCACACCAGTAAATGTACCATAACGCAACTCAACACCACATTCCAGTTATGAAATCCAACAGTAGCATTCTAAGCGCACCTTCACTTCCTGATACATAAAGCCGCCAACAGGCAACGTTGGGAAAATTTCACATAAAATTCAAGACAACACTTTCAATTTCATTTCATTTTATAACCCCAACGGTAATAAAAAGTCTACCAGCGACGACCGCAGCAGTGGTTAGACGAGAGAAAATCTACAATAAATGCAGAAAAATAAGCGAAAGGCAGATAAGACAGCACATAACTGTAAATTCACACACCCATTTTTGGAGCGGCGTTGAAAGCAAGCATTCATAATAAATACATATGTACATACATACATACATACATATTAAAATAAATGTGCTAGTCAAAGCCAGTCAAAGCGCTGCCGCCCACAGCAACAACGGAAGAGAAAAGTGAGGATGTAGTGGTTAGCGCCGAGGAACATATGGTGCAAACCGTGCAAAGAGTAAGGCAATCAAGACGACAAGTCGACTGCTAAATTTAAGCAAAATGGAAGTAACTGACAAGAAACGCAGCGCAAATGTGCAGAAAAAAGGAGGAGGAAGGACTTTGGAAAAAAATACAAATAAAATCAGAAAACCAACTTGGCCTGTCAAAGCAGCTGGTTATTGAACTGCCGTTGCAACTAGGTGGCAAGGCTGTCTGATATTTAATGAACACAAACCTAACGGCTGGTAGCATGAATATATACGAGTAAGTGGTTGCAGTGTTGTAGGAAATAAAAGAAATATAAAGAAAAAAATGCACTACAATATATTGCAGAGAAATTATTAATTCTATACCAGTCAAGTTATCTGCAAAGTTATACACACAATCAAACACGCCTACATGCCAGCGACAGCAGACGTAGCGAGTAGCTGAATGCCCTATGCATAACCTCAAAGTACGCACTCAAAATGACTCGACAAGTTGCCGGCAAGTAAGACTGCTAAAGGCCCTGAGTTATGCGAGAAGTTGTTGTGAAGTCCTGTGGCTTTTCGACGCTAAGTTAAATAAATAGAAATTAAAAGAAAAAAACAACGCAAAATAACGACGTCGAGAACGAAAAAATTATGTGAGTTTACTGCACCATGAAGTAGAAAAAGTTGAAAAGTAGAAAAGTTTTAAGCAAACGTTGTTGGAGTACAGATGGCGCAGGACGTGCGTTGACACAGGTTGCTTCGCCGCGACTATAATCAAAGTGTTGCTGCAAAACAATACAAGTCAAGGAGTAAACACACTTATTCGCAAAACGACAAAAGACGACGGTGTGTAACAGCGGTGAGCAGTAAATAAAACGACGCCCAAGCGTCACCGCTTTAAGGATGATTGCGTGAAAAATGTGTTCGTCATGAAATATGTACATATCTGCAAGTATTTGCGCTGCTGGCAATACTGGAGCGCAGTCGGTGTGGCAGCAGAGGAGTATGCGGCAAGGCAAGTACAAGTCGAAATTCCATAAATGTCTGCACCTGCCGAAAATGCCACAAAATTAGTGGGTGTTGGGATGTATGCGGAAGGTTAAGCTGTCGAGAATGATGACGAGTTGCTTGGGAAATTATGAAAAAGCATGCAGACAGCAGGCAAGCAGAAAGGTGGCCAAGGGCAGCAGTACTCGTATACATGAAATGTGATAAGGTAAGACAGAATTTCACTCGAACCCAGCTAGAAGCAGCTAGCTGGTGTAACGACGCTCCAGCAGCAGACTGTCAAGCAAGCATTTAAGGAAAAATCCTCATAAGAAATGCCACTTGAACGCCTGCCCGGCCGCCAGCCACGTGAAGTGTTTTATTGGCCCGCTGTAAATGTAGTATGTATGAACAGGTGAGAGACGAGGCTAGAAAGCGCGCGACAATCGCTTACAAGAGAATGCTGACAGGATGTGGAACCTCATATGTATTTCTTTTCATAGCGCCGAGCGGCGCCTTGAAATAACAGAAACCAGTGAACAAGCAAATGAAGGTGTTAAGCAATGAAAACGATTTTGTCTGCGCCGTCTGCCGCCAGATGAAGTGACGACGACCTAGCTGGCTTCTGAATTCAGCCAGCCAACTAAACGGGAGCGTGAAAGGCAAAATCGGAAAAGTGTATGAAAATGGGACGCATACAAGATGCCGACAAACTAACAAGGGTAACTGCAGAAAGAATGTGCGCTAAAATTTGTATGAGAGCATAAAATGAGTGATCATACGACTGAGAGCAGTCGAAGGAAATTATGAAAGTTTGAGTTAGGAATGCGTTTGGTATTTATGTACATCAATAGCATTTGTGTGTGAGTGTTTTAATTTAAAAAGGTGTTGCAGGAATTTCATTAATATTTTATTACTTTCAGCTATTTTGGGTCGCTTGTGAATAATAAATGATGGGCTTTAAAGTAAATACGTGTGGAAAAGCGGAAAAAAGGCAACCTAAAGAGTATCGAAATGGACATGTTACCCGTAAAAAAGGGGTCGTAGATTGTAGTTAAGCTGATAGGCTGCCACTTTAAAAGATTTATCATATTTTTACGTCTTAATGATATTTGAAGGATTATTAAATTATGCATGATGCTGTCGGGGTCAATGGGTATGCAGAGCCAAGCATTGGTTGTGATGAACCGACATCCTCTCACATAAATGGGTTAAAGGTAAGTTAATAATGCACGAAATATGCAATCAATGTTACAAGTTTATTTCAATCTAAAACAAAGAATGATTGAGCTGTAGTGTAGCGCAGATTTTAGAGTGAAAGTGACGTGAAGATGAATGAACTGGTTGCGCTGTTAAATAATTTCTGTAACGCTTTAGGTAAGCAAACAAATGCGCTAACTCAGTTTGGTGCAATTTTCGTGCAAATTACTTTAGAAACTTACTTCAAACTTTATTTTGTGTTTTATTTTTTTCTATAGCAATTCTAATAAACCAGAACTTTGCGCAAGCAACTCATTTAAAATACCAACTCTGTACGTGGCAGCTTGCGATTTATTGTCGAGCGACAAGCAAATGGCTTAACATTGTCGAGTGTTGCAAAGAGCGAGCTGGCACACTTTGAAGCAATTTGTCAAAATGTGAAAACACTAACTTGCTTTGCCAAAAAAAAAAAAAAAACACAAAAAAAAAACGGAAAATAATGTAAGTCACGTCGCATTGTGCGCGGAAGGTATTAGAAAAATCTAAGAAGCGCGACACTTAACTGAAGAATGGCGAAGCAGAGCAGAAAAGAGATGTGCATAGAGCAAAAATAAAAAAAATAAAATGAAAAACTTAAGAAAACTTAAGACAAGAAAAAACAATGGCGAAAGTAAAAAAAATAAATAAAAGAAAAAAAAAATCTCATGTGACAAGAAAAATTACGTTTTCAAAGAGGAACACCCGAACAGCACTTTGTTGGCACGCGGAATGCGCAAAATTACCGTCAGTGCGCTATGCCAAAAAGTAGTATTAGTAGCAGTAAAAACTTAGAAGTGTAGTAAAACATTGGCAATGCAAGGCAGTACGCACGCATTTATTACCACTACACTCACGCACACACACACGCACGCACAAAGTATGCGCGAAATGGCACAACTGGGCAATTTGCACGCCGCGCAATAGACAGTTGCAGCAGGCTTACCATCTACTAACTGTATATTTTTTGGCATTTGCTATGTGGCACGAATGACAGCCGTGAATTGCGTGCGCCAAAATGTCACAGCGTTCGCACTTAAATTTAATACTTGCTTTGCTTTTGTATCTTACAAAACTCATTCGCGCACTACAAGTAGCCTGCCAGAGATTGCACAGCAGCAACTAAGTGTAAAAGAAGTTGGCGAGCGTGCAGCTATAAAAAAAAAAACAAAACACAAATCTATGAATTTTGGCAGTGACAGCGGCCGCAATAACAACTTGCCACATTATTGCCACACTACAACTGCTACTGGCATTGCCACCATTATGTGAGTCTCTACAACAACCAGCTTTTAGTAAGTGCCACCGCTACCCAAACTGCTCGGCGCTCGAAGGCACGTCCTAATGAAAGTATGACCATTTCTAACTCAATATTATGACCAACGTTTTACTACAATTTTCTTGTGACTTTTTTGTGCCATGTAAAGCAAGACAAGTAGTGGAACCTAACCAGTTGGGAATACGAAGCGGATGGAAGGCACGCAGGCGGTGCAAAGTGTGCTCGAAGCGTAAAATAGACCAAAGTTTCATCATTGCCTACAACATAAATAACAATTCTTATGAAAAATTTATAGAAAACGTATTGATTTTCCGAAAAACTTTAGTACGTGTAGCGCATACATAGTTGTAAGTATGAGAAAAACCAAAAACAAAAAAAAAAACCATAAATCGGACGCTAGCCAAGCTGGTTAGTGGGCGAGTCAAAAGTTTGGTCCTACAAATTTTCACACTTTGTTAAAGAATGTGAAAACTTTTGCTGAAGCTATTTTTTATATACATATTTTTTATTTTATTTTTTGTTTCTTCATACTGCTCCACTTTGCTTTAGTTCACTTTGTTGTGGTAGTGGCTTTTAAACCATGGTCAGTAATATCGAATATCCTTTCGCCATGGCCGGTCGCTCGCAATGGCCTGTGCTGCTGCCTGCCAAGTGCAAGCAGCGCTGCGATTACTTTTGGCAAATCGTGCGAATTGCTTTACACTTTTATATACTTTTGCAGTTACTTCGACATAATATTTAAAGTGTGAAACACGTACGCACATTTTTCTACTGTATTACTTTTGTGTCCTTTTTTGGTAAATATATTCTCATTTGCAATTTTGTTTTACTACTCTTGGTTATAGTTGCTTTGCTACTATTTTTTTTTTTTTTTGTTATCTTGAAAGCCCATATTATTATTATTATTATTTATTTCTTACAGCTCTTTAGAGCCTAATTCCTTACAATAGTGGTAGACTTAACCTAAATATTTAATAATATATATCTTAAGTCTAATAAGGTCATTTTATTGATCATTCATTAATGCAATTGGAATTTAAAAATACGGAGCGGTAGTCAACGGAAAACAAATATTATAATAGATTTTATAATATAATATAGTTAAGGGCATATGTACATTACTTTATAATGGGATGGATTTACAATATTCAAACAATTTTCTTTTAAACTCTGTAATGGTCGTACATTGCTTCACAGTATTTGGTAACTCATCATAACATTTAAGACCTTTATAGTATAGATTACATTTATCAGATTCACTTTTTAGCATAGGTAACTTGAAATCATTTTTTTTTTACGAGTATCTTTATTGTGTATATTAACGCCATACTTTAAGTTAGTGTTTAGGTAATCTGGTAAATTATTATCTATAATATTTTTGACAAATTTCATTGTGTAATAAAAGTGCTGTTGTTTAACACTTAGCCAATTAAGGGCTGACAGCATATCTCTAATTGGTGTGTCGTATCGTCTCCGAAGAATAAACCTCATTGCTTGATTTTGCTGTTTTTGCAGTTTATAAATCTGGCTGTCATTCATTATGAAAAAAATCGTGGGACAGTAATTGAGGAGCGGCTCGATGGTGGATCTATAGACCATGATTTTATATTTTCTTTTCAAGAGTTTGCAAGTACGTCGCATAAAGAACAGTTTTTTTGCAATTTTGTTCACCGTATGGTTAATATGTTCATTGAATTGCAGTTTTTCATCAATTTTTACGCCCAAATATGTTATATATTGTACTCTTTCAATTTTTTGATGGTTTATATTAATGTTACTAAACTCGCCTATATCAAGATTTCTTCTGGATATGACCATATACTTGGTTTTATTAACATTTAATTTAAGCTTGTTTTCACAAAGCCAATTATAAATATCATTTAAATCATGTTGTAGTTTTGACATAATATCGGGAATATTGTCGCCACTGATCATGATTAACGTGTCATCCGCAAAAAGATTAATGTCACTGTACTTTACACAGGTCGAGATGTCATTTATATATATATTAAACAGTATAGGTGCCAGAACTGAACCTTGAGGCAGACCAACCGTTATAATTCTTTTTTCGGATACCGACGATGCAATCATAGTCTTTTGGGTACGATTCGTAATAAGACTTTCAAACCACTTTAGCTCTACATCGTGTATTCCTATTTTATTTAACTTCTGTAAAAGTAAATCTTGGTCTATAGTCTCAAAGGCTCGTTTGAGATCTAGAAAAACGGCAATTATGTATTTGCTTTTGCTTAGTTCTTCTTTCCAACGAGCTATCACCAAATTTAAAGCAGTCTCACAGGAGTGTTTTTCCCTAAATCCAGACTGCTGTGGTATCAGTATATTGTTCGTTTCTAGGAAATTTACTAGTTGATTCTTTACCACGGTTTCTAGTATTTTTTCATCATTTGGCAGTGTATTAATTGGTCTCATTTCTTCCGCTTTAATTGTATTCATTACCTTCTGAATTGGCACTATAATTGACATTTTCCAGTGATCAGGAACTATACCATTCCTTAAACTTTCATTAATGAGTTGCTTGTAGAAATACCCTGTATATGTTATTGAGTCTTTTATTACTCCTTCTGATAGGAGCTTTTTTCCACCTATTTTATTCTTGAAACCGCTGACAATTTCGATCACTTCGTCGGTTGTGATTTCTTGGAATATAAATTTATGAGCACAATGCGATGTTAATGGAAGTCCATTATTACCAGATTCTATATTTGATCTGATTTCAACAATACTGTCTATAAAATAATTATTTAGGGATTGCGCGATTTCTTTTTCAGTCGTGTAAACAGTATCATGAACAAATACTCTATTAATTGTATTTGTTTCTTTTGACATACTTATACAATTTTTTAAATGCTTCCACATTGATTTACTATCTCCAAGATTTGATGTTATTTTATGTTGCAAATATTTAGCCTTTTTAACTTTTACAAGCTGTTTGTACCTATGTTTAATTTGATTATACTCTGTCCAATCTCTTGTTTCTAATGCTATATTATAAACATTATATTTTTGTTTATTAAGGTGCGCTAACTCGTGATCGTACCACTTGTTTATTAGCTTAACGGTTATTTCTTTAGTGCATGTTAAAGCGTTCATTGAGATTGTCAAAACTTCAGTTAAGAATTTCGCTTTATTTTCAATACTTAACCTTGAAAAATCACTGTAATCGAATTGTCTTAGGAGATAGATAAGATTCTCATTTGAATAATTTTTCCAAGAAGTAATTATTTTCTTTGTTCTCATTTTATATATTTTTTTAAAATCAATATGCAATAACTCTGGAAGCGAATATTTTAATATTAGAAGTAGAGAAAAGAGAATAGATATATTGAGGAAGTTACTCAAGGAACTGAAAGCCCATATGCAATAACTCTGGAAGCGAATATTTTAATATTAGAAGTAGAGAAAAGAGAATAGATATATTGAGGAAGTTACTCAAGGAAGTAGTTTAAGGGTTGTTTCGATTTGTTTAAGATTTCAAACTAAAAACCCTAAGATTTATTACGTCTCAGTTTCAAAGCATATTAATTTTATTAGCTTAAATGTATAACTCAACGTCATTGCCAGCACCGGAAGGAAACTTCTTAATTTTTCCATAATTAACTTTTCAACAATAAAGGCCCATTAATTTTTTATGACATTTCTTTAGCTTCGTCTTTAAAAAGCCTTTGTCATTAAAAAACTGTTTAAGAGGATGCTTAGATATAAAAAAACATTATGCAGACTTGCATTTCAGAGTTACTCTCAGCGCTCACTAAGCTCATTTAATGATTCATTTGGCCAATATCAAACCACAAGTAGCTTCTGAATCTTCAACACGATTCTTAAATTTCATTCTACTTTGTGACTCTAATAAGCTCGTTAGCGTAGCTAGTGCCATCTATTCGCCTTTTCAAATACAATATTAGCTCGGTATTTGTGATTATCTATGACCAGTATGGTTTAGGTGGAATATAGTTATTAAAGAAAGCTTGATTTTAAGCATTATCTATTTATAAATGGATGTGACAGAAACATTTTTTCTACATTCAATTGTCTATTATTATTAAAAAGCTTTTTTTTACCCTTGGCATTGGAAGCAATTTCGTGAAAATCACGTTTATTTTTTTGGGCTTAAAAAAATTTAATTTTTTCGATGTAAGTAATACATAATTCTGTTAATTTGTGAACTTTTAAATAGTATTAAAAAAATTATATAAGATTAATAATTTTAATTGGCTACCATTAAACTTTTTTTTAACGAATATATTCAGTTGCCGCGACAGCTTTTATTTTTAGTTAGTCGAAAAGAACCGAGCTTTTATGATGATCATATGAGTATATGCCACAATAATATCTGCATAGCATAAATAGTTTTTTTTTAATAAATATAGCTTACCAGCGAATAAAAAACATAACTATTGTCAATTTCAGCCAACATACCTGAAATTATAAGAAGAAAAAAATATTCACAATTAGTAAAAAATCTCTTTTGAAGTTATTATCATTAAAAATATTTATATAAATATCGCATTTGATATTTATGTATTTACAAATGTATTGGAAAATGGCAAAAAATGTTTTAATTCTAAACTTCAATTAAGCGCAGTAAATTGAATAACACGATGAGTTGCATACACATAATGAAAGAAGAATTGTATGGAATAATTGAATGACCTCATTTGCGCTACGCAATGGAAACCAAAGAATGCTATAGAGTGGCGCTTATCGCCAATAGAGATGGAGTGACGGCAACAAACTCATGCGCACTCGCATACATACGAAAATATATAGTATATAGTGGGGTGTTCGATTATTCGATTTTTTTTTGTAAAAACCGAGTTTCGAATTATTCGTAATGTAAATAAATGCCATTATTTCAATGAAAGAAATATTTTGAAAATAAAATGTAGTTTAATGTCCGAGTAAAGTAAGCAGTATCAGCTTCTAATAGACAAAAGTCACAATTGTAGACTAGTTGGCATTAATTGGTCTTAAAATAACGCCTTTAGTTCTAAAATAAAGTCTCTCAATTAGGATCATTTGATAAGCAGGCCACACAAACTAAGACAAACACAAAAAATAAAAACGAAAAAGCGAGGAAAGGCAATAATTTTCAACTCCTAGTACATACATATGTACGTAGTCTCAAATTTTAAAACTTGAGATTATACCAAATTACTGAATTTCACATTGAGCAAATTGGGCGAACTAGAAAAACTTAGTGTCAATAAGTCGTTGTAGAATTTTTCAAGGTTTTCCCATCCTCTTATTACATTTTGTCTTAATATATAGAATCTTCTAAAATACATTTGCTGCATTTTTCCTGTAAATAATTTGAATTTCAAATATATATACTTGGTCTTATCTAACTGATAAGCATTTTTTGGTTGCCGTTTAAATAAAAACATAACGGATATAAAATTAGTCGATGTGCTGTTGTAGTTCTATCGAAGGCTATATCTTCAAAACTACGAAAAACCTGTTCTAGGGGATTAAAAAAAGTCGATTTATTCTGTATTTAAAGTATCAAGATTTCAAAAAAACCTTAAAATAACTTGTGAAAAAACAGGAGGAAATCGGTTTGAAAAACCGATTCAATCACCCTAGTATATAGACATAATTGTACGAGCATATATGTATCTATCTCTATGTACTTACATATAAATATTCGAATCATATCACGTTATTACCGCCCTGCATCCAGTGCTGGCGAATGCAACATTCTAGTCCATTCTTTTTACAAAAGCTGATTTACACTTAACTACAATAACAACTACTGCTAGCGCAACGACATCAATTTCAATTCACGTAATCAGCTATAAAGTTCGTTTAATAAACATACAAATTTTACTTTTTTCCAATATTTCATCTTAAAGATAAAGTAAATGTATGTCTGTGTGTGTGTGTCAACAAAGCGATGCAACAATGCGCGCCACTGTGTTAAACCGCCGCCGCATTTGCATCCCTTTCGGTGCAACACTGCCGCTTTGCATGTGTTAGTGGTGGTGCTGCATTTGAAAATGTCGCATTAAAATTTTATCAGTTACGGAAATGCGCAAACCAATGAATGAATATAATTTACAGCTATGAATGGTTGGCGTTGTAGTTTTGTATGTATGTATGTATGTAACAGTTGAGCTAGCTGGCACACTAAACTGCCTGGTTGAGCGCTTTTTGCGGCATATGAAACTACCGCATTGTAGGCCATATTTCTTTAGCTTGTGCGCTTGTGGTTTTTTTTTTGCTGCGACTAACTGCACTAAATCTATTGCTATTTACTACGTGCCACTTGCCAAAAAAAAAAAAAAAAACTTACCATACATTCCAAACGTATAAATTTGAGTTTGTAGCAAGAGTGTGCAAAAATAGCTAAGCAGCTAGGCAGCAAGTAAGCAAGCAAGCGATTTCGTATGCGGGTGCTAAATATGCTGGAAAAACAATTTGCACTACAAAACAATGCCTCACCGCCGTATTGCTCTAATGCAACTCTGCTGTTTGTGGCACGTAAAAGCTGTAGCGTTTTTTTGTAAAAGTGTTGCTGAACGGCACAAAAACAGTTTAAAAAGCGCAAATTTATAACTTATATTAACGTTTTTTTTTTTTTAGTTTCGTTTACTTATGTAGCTTTAACTCTTCATCTGCTCTGTGTTTTTGCAGCAACAGCACTTTGGTAGATACTTTGCTTGGCAAGGTTTCTATTTATTTTTGTTATTTCTCTTGCATATACATATGTATGTATTTTTATTTATTGTTTACTCCGTAGCACCGGTTACGGTGTACATACATACATATTAACCAGAAATGCAACACATTTCCACAAGTCACTGTTGATTTTCCATTCACTCGCACGAGCTTTGTTTCACTCATTCACACATACATATGCACATACATATTTAAGAGGTCAACAAGGGTTGCCTACTTGCCAGCCCACCCGACCATTTCTCGCCCCACACACTCGCCTCCAACTTTAGTCGCCTGAATTGGGCTATGGATTTTTGCTCACTTCCGCTTGCAAAATGTAGGTCAGCAGTTCAATAGTTTGTTTTCCGCCAGCGAGTTCCTCTTTCTCTCGCTCGCTGTGTGTGTGTGCGTGTATGTTCGGTTGTGTTGTAGGCGAGTTTATTTCATGACATGAATGAATGTTTATGCATACATATGGCTATGTATATTTGTATGTATGTATTTAGTACGAAAAATAGTATTTCAGCTTTGGTTTAACTGGCACTTGCATGTTGCAGCAACATGTTGCAGCAAATGATTAATTGTCTGCAGTGTCAAAGTATAGTTAAAATTAGTCAACAACAGAAAAAAAACATTTTGAATTATTACAAGCACGTTTTCGTTACTTTCCTGTTGGCGAAAAATGTTCAACGGACTGTGGTGGCAGCAGCATAACTCAACTGTGCATGAAGTGTGTTGAAAAAGGTGGCAGATATCGGAAGAAATATTTTCATATATGTATGAAAAAAAAAAAAAAGATCTGGCACTTGTTTAGAGAATTTTTAAGCCTGTAGTAGTGAGTGTCCTAACAGGGCAAATGACTTGTGTAAATTCCATTTTTATAATGAAGGCTAATGTGTACCAAAAAGGATGTGTAAGTGTCTGTAAGAGTATATTAGTTTACTAAAATTGGAAAATCTAAAGACAGTAAATTGCAAAAATATCCGCTAACAGCTGTAAGCAGATCTAACTGAGTAAAAACTGAGCATTAAGGTGCAAAGTTTAGTAAGAAATATGGTCTAAACCGGAATCCTTTATAATCAATTTACAATTGTTTTCTGAGGCTGTGTACTTTCGAGGAATGTAAACTTTTTTTTGCGGAAAATTGGTACATAGCTGATTCATTCTTATTAACTGTATTGCCTGATAGAAACCGATTTCTACTAATAAATTTATTCATAACGAAAGCCTAAATAGGTGAAGGCTGCTTTCAAGCCATATGATGCATGCCTTAACCTCAGTGACATAGAATTGCGCAGATCTAAGGCGGCACACAACTTCTTTGATGCCAAGAGACCAATAAAAGAGCGAGTACACACTAGACATATTTCCATCATGTTGGATGACTCGAACTTTGGGGCTTACGTGAAAAAGTTCCCTGTTCTTATTAAGCGACTCTTCACTTCACTTCGGTTTAGGAGGAGATCAAGACAGCAGAATTCTCTCCTCTGCCGAATTGGCGCAGCTCTTTAGAAACTTCTTCTTTTCTGTCCCTTAAATCATTTGTCAGTTTGAGCCGAGAACGAAAATCTTTAAACTCTTTTTGATTCTTTTATGCTTTGCTCCCATTTCAAGTTTATTAAAAAAAAAGTGATTGAGACCATAAGAGAAACCCCTCTTGTAAATCGTACAGAGCACGTGTGTTGTACAATTTGGCTTTTGAAACACGAAAGAGTACTTTCATTTATAGTTGAAGCAAATTCTTTGATATTTGGTTAGATAATTAAAAAGTTTTCTTCTACTTATTTTCCACAGTGTGTTAAAAAATGTTTACTCATACTAAAACCGAAACTAATCATAAACTGTAGTTTCGTAAAAAGTGCAAAAGTTAATCCACCACATTCTCGCTTAACAAGCATTACCTCTAATTCTAGATTAAAAGCAGGCAAAAGTGAATAAAAACGGCTTATGCAACATATCCACACAAAGCGTGCAAAATAGCATTTCGGTGAGATAATAGCAAGAGCTCCTGGCAACTGGCAACGCAGCTTTTGTTACGCCAAGGTGGCTAGCAACGCCAAAAACAGCAAATGGCAGATGACAATAAGGGCCAGTTTTTCAGTGCAAGTTGAACTCTGTTTGTCGTTTAAACTAAGTTTAAACTCTGTATGCAGTTTTTCAGTCAACTTTAAACGGAGTTTAAACTAAGTTTAAACGACCGATTGTGCTCGGTTAAACTTAGTTTAACTTGTCAGCTGTGTGCTGACTACTTCATTTTGGTTGCAACAAATTTTATTGAGCGCAAAGAAACTAAGTTTAAATTTAAACTGAGTTTAACTAAACTTAGTTTAAACTGAGTTTAAACCAGCACTGAAAAACTGGCCCTAAGAAAGAGAAGTGAGGTGATTTGCTAGCATGGAAGCAGGAAGCAACAATGCAAAGCTATTATGAGGGAGATGTGAAGACGTAGAACGAAGACTTGAAGCACGGAAGGTGGATGATAAGAAGACGGCTGGTGGGTTTAGTGGATGGACGAAATGAAAAAGGAAAAATAGAAAAATAGTAGTGTAAAAAAGAAAGAGCTAGTGCGAAGAAATAGTGTCGTGTACAGCTGGTATACACTTTTGTGATGGAAAAATCTGTGTTGATGTGAATCAAATGAATGAGCAGTGATATGAATAAGATAAAGAAGATGAAGAATATGTGCAGTGTAAAAGTAACAAATAAAGTAAGTGAAATGAAAATGTTGACAATATTTCCGGAAAACTATTGAGCTTAGTCTATGAACCCCAAGACAGACTGATAGTGCGAAAAAAAAAACTGAAAAAAAGGTAAGAAAAGGCAGTTTTGTCAAATGGGGAGAGCATAGCAAAAAGTCGCTTTCAAAAGCTTCAACTATCAGCTGTTAAAAGGTCATGTTAAACAATGAGTATGTGTATCTATCTAACAGCAACACTCAACTACTATTGTGGCAATAAATGTATGCTTAAAACATAAAAATTACGTTAAATGCTGCACGCCACACGCAAAGGCAACACCAAACACCAGCAAAGCCATCTCCAATATCGTACTCGAAATGTATTCTATAACAGCTGAGCAGGATACGAGTATGTCTGCTTGCGCGTTTATGTAGGTGTCAAGGCAACTAAACAAAATATGTACATATGTATATGTATATGTTGTTGCTTAAAACAGGCGTTTGGCCAAAAAAAAAAAATAACTAAAGAAAAAAAAAATCAAATCATAAAAAATGTGCACAAATGCCACCGTTTCGGTTGTACTATTAAGTGTGAGTGCAAATGTGGCAAAATGCGTTAATGGAAGTTTTTACGATAGACAAACGCTGCGCATAAATTCCATTTCAATACAAGGGCAGCGGAGCGAAAAAGACACACTAAGTAAAGAGTGAGGGCTGGCAGCAAAGGCGTCGAAAAAAAAAGTAAAACAAAAAAAATACATTTAGCATAGCAAACGAATTGATTTGATGAGATTTCGAACATTAAAGCAAGGATATGTTGAATGTGCTTTTATATTATTTATTTATTTTTACTAGTGAGTGCTAGGCATGAAATTTGAATACATTATAGTTTGCGATAGTAAAGGTCTGGTGGTGGCGGGAGGGATCACTAGGGGCGATAAAAAAGAAAACAAAAATAGTAGCTTTAAATGTATATGAAAGTATGTGATTTCACAAGTCATAGAAATATGAGTAGGCCTTCATGCATGTTTGTACGTATGTATGTATATATTTTATTGAACAAAAAAGTCAGAAAAAGATTTCCATTCCGTTTTTGCTTTGTTTCTTTTTTTTATACACTTCTTAATATGTATGTATGTATGCACTATAGTTATTTAGCTTGCCAACTTTCGATGCTATATGACTACTTTTTATGTTTCATTTGCGTGCTAAAAACCTACGATCCTTCTTCTTTTGTTTTAACATATTTTGCGGCGCATTGAATTACCTTTATGGCCTGCAAGGCAGGCAGCTGGAACTTTTTTTTGTGTGTAAAGGTTTGTAAATTTGTAAAATCAGAAACTAAACAAAAAATACATAATTTTCGCTTTGAGTTTTTCTTCACACCCGCATATCAAATGTCGCTTTTTTTTAGATCAAAAACGAAATGTCTTTTTGTATAATAAATGGCTATGTACATACGAGTATGCAAACGTACGTATGAATGAATGTATTAAGCCCACCCACGTCGGCATCATCGTTCGCTGCTGCTGCAACCGGCTAATGAAAGGGCAATCTCCAGCAGCAGCCTTTTTTGAAAGCAACAACACCGCACTGCGGGCACAGCATTAGCTGAGCTGAGATAACTCATACATACATACAAATGTACATATGTACATATGTATGTATGTACATAGCTAAAGGCACTATTCAGCACCCTTTTACCAAAGCTGCGCATTTGTGGAATGTGGAGTGTGGAGTATGGCGCACGATGTCCTCTTTGTCCTGCTTATAGACGACGCTCGCAGTGGCTTCTGTGCGCTTCCGCATTTTTTGTTTACTTTGTATTGCCACTTCAAATCACGACAGGAAATGTTTTTTATATGTAGCTAAATATTGTATGTGTTGATTTTGTTGTTGCTACTAAAAATAAAACAATTTTTAAGCAAAGTAAAAATTTTATTTTTTTTTCCTATTTCAAAGCGCAGTATTGCAGGTGTTTTCGGAGAGAGAGACAGAGTAAGCAGAAGTTTTGAGTATGATGATGGAATATTTATTCTTTTATGTGCGTCAGTGTGTATATGTTTGTATGTATTTTCACATTTTAAATGAAAAGGCAGCGTTTGAAATTTATTTTAATGTTCCATGCGGCGCTCATCTCTACCGTGCACATCCAGCATTTGCTCTCGAAAACCAGCAGGTAGTCAGTTACGCCGTCAATGTATGTATGTGAATATGCATCTGACAGTTCAACATTTTATCTGTGTGTGTGTGTCTTTATGTTGATGCCGCTGCTAATAGGTGCACAAGGCTTGAAAAGCAAGCATTGCTTGCATTGTCGCGGCTGTCTTTGCTTGTAATTTATATTTTCCTTTCCTCAGTTACTCGATTGTGTGCATCTTTGTTGTTGTATTTGCATGACCTACCCTCGACTGACTTTAAGTGTGACCAAAAAAAAAAAACACAAGCCGCTAAGCGCTAGCTGGCGAGAAATTACCAAAATCTTATTTGATTAGCAGCACTTGGCGGCGGTGGCTGCGGCGTTTGTTACTTTGTACTCTGTCGAGTCTCTTCCAAGAAATCAAAAATAAAAACGAAATACAAAATGTGTGAGTTTCTTCTCATTTTTTCGGTTTACCACATTTTTTGTTTTGACGATTTAAAAACCAACAAAATTCCCAAGCAAAAATTTAATATACATTTTTACGTTGATCGTTTCCTGGCGAGAGGAAAGTTTGGAGAACTGCTGTTGATCGGCTGTACAAGTCTGAATTTTTTACCATTTTCCTTACAACTATATTGGTTAAAAACTCTACTGAACTTACTAGTAGTACTCCACTAGTTTCTTAAACACTAAATTGAGAGCACATTTTTCGTAACTAATTTTAAACTAGTCAAGCGCAGCCATTATGTACTACCGCTTGAAATTGAATTGTTTAAGTTATTGCAAATTTTTTTGATATACATAAGTAATTAGGTACATTAAAGCTGGCGTAGAAGCCACTTTAAGCGCACTAGCTATTCATGCAACTTCAAAACTATGTGTGTACATCCAAACAATCAATCAATCAATCAATCAATCACTTTCCTACAAAGCACTACACTCTCCATATCATCAAACAGTAACGAATTTTCCTTGTTAATTAGCGGCGCGCGTGGAAAATTTCAAACTTTTGATTGGAAATTAATTAACAAAGCCTGATTTGTAACTATTTTGTTTAACCAATTTTTAATGAATATGCGCTACGTTAAGCTTTTCCCATAAATGTATACAATATCCATTACTAATTTTTTATATTTTTTTTTTATTTAGCAATTTTCAACGGTGGCGGTCAGGTTTTTCTGATTTATTAATGAGTATTTAGTGCATTGAACTCGAATCGCTGGTATGATGGGTGTAATTGAAAAGTGCAACCAGGCTTTGTTAAACATCTGCAGAGTTCAAGTGCGAGAAAAAATTGATTTTTGATAATCGAGACAGTCAAGTACGTAGAGAGGGATCGGGAAAACGTGCAACCAAGTGACAAGCTAGAAGTTCCTAATATTATATGAAGTGAGAGTGAAATGTAGTCTTGAGACTATGCACTTAGTTGGCAACAAAACTGAACAATAAATGGTGAAATTTGTTTCCAAAATACTTTGTTCTGTACACAGTTTCAAGTAATAACCCACCAATAAAACCAACTAGCTACCTTAAAGAGTATACTAATCGGCAGACAAGACGATTTGTTCATAGCCGCCCTACGCTAGCCTTCCATTCTCAAAATCAGATCGCTTCGAGAGAAAAGCAGAGTGCAAACCTCAAAAATAGTGTAACAATTTTTACAAATCTCCAAAGGATTAAATACAAAAGCCGTTAAAACAAACTGCATCTGTGACAGCACTTTGGACTTAAAATAGATCATCAATCTCGGGTGAACCAAAATTCATATCTACATACAACACAATAAGAATGACAGCGATCCCATTTTCTAAAAGTCGTGTCCGACATTTTATACGCAGAATTATGGCACACCAAATAAATAAATACAAATTTGACAAGGAAAGACGAAAAACTGTGCAAATAACTATATTTGTATGTCGAAATGACATTGCCGCATTTAAACACAGCACCAACGCCTCTCTCCTTGCAGCACTTCCAAGCGCCACAAATAAAAGCACAAAAAAAAAACAAAACTGAACAAGAAAGGTTCACATTCATGATACACTAACCAAAGTTATCACTTGCTTGAGAGCACAAAGGTGAAAGCAAGTCAATTTAATATTAAACGACGTTATTAAAAACTAAATTGCCACATAAGGCATTTATTAAATGTTTGACATATGTTCACGAATACACATTTTAAAATGCCGCAACAGCTAATGTACAAGAATGTTGCTCTACAAACACACACACACACACACACACACACAAAATGGTTGCCTACAAAGGATCTCACATACAGTACATGCCCGAAAATAATAATAATAAAGAAATTACCATTTTATATGAAACTACAACACATACAAACATGTGTACATACATACATACATACAACCCGATGGTCATAAATCACGCACGCATTTAATATAAACACAGGCCGATTGTATGGGAGAATAAATATAAGAGTTTGTACGTGGGTTGGCGACTCCTTTTTCCCATTCCTTTTGTAATTTAAAATTTGTAGCTCTAACACTGATGCGGACAACGGCAATGAGGCGCAACGCACAAAACGTAATCTGGCCTTAATGGATAATTTTGAATACACAAAATATGCTGAATACAAAAAAAAAAAAAAAACAAGAAAGAAACAAACAAAATATAATGTTGGATGAATGCTGTTTTTGAAATTGAAATGAGGCTGTGAGCGCCCATAGCAGAGTCATAAATGAGTAAAAGGAACACTCGCACATACACACATACACACACACACGCACACAGCGCGCGTATTTATTGAGCACACAAATGGCAATAATGATGACACCATCAGCTTGCGTTGACGCATATTTAATGTCACAACAACACGAATGTCAATAAAGACTGAAGGAATGAAGGAGAGTTGTGCGAGTACTAAAAAATAAGTTGAGAATAAGATTGAATGCATTTACTGCTCTGGCAGAAGAGTTTGTGTTAATGTTGAATTACTAAACTATTTTTTCAAGAAACTCGCAAGTTCTCAAGAATTCGAGGTAACTGCGTTCCCTTCTCATGGGTATTAGCTCGAAAGCGGCATGGAATTAGACTTGTGCAACGAGTTGTGCATTGTACTCAGTTTGAAATTAGTGCAGGTCAGCTCGTTAAAGTGAAGTTTATGGCACTCTTCGTCTCAGCTTAAAAAATTCATTGTTACCACTTTGCTTTGTACTTTGTACTGTAGCGTTTGTTATGGCGCACATTTTATAGTCGATTAGCGCTTATTTCATGTTTTCATATGAATTACTAACGAAATATCCACTTCGTAGAGCTCATTATCAGGCGAAGTGTTTGTTTTTTTTTTTTGTGTGTGCAGTGTATGTCATTGACATTTGCTGGTCGAGCAGTTGGCGGTGTCAATATTTTTTTTTTTTTTTAATTTATAACCATTCAACGGCATTGGAAACACACGAAGTTTCATAGATCACAATCGCTATATTTTTAGACTGTCAAGTGTTTTTTTTTTTTGTGACATGCAACATGCCACACTTCCGTTCGGAAGTAAAAGAAGTGTGCGCACTGCCTTCTTCCGCCACACTTTCTGTCTTGCGCACCAACGCACTCATTCATCCTTTGCGGCGATAACAACCGTCAATTTTTTTCGTAACATTTTTTTATTTACGACATTTTTATAGCTGAAAATATCACAGAGATATAGCATAAATGGAGAGCATATGCAGCTTTGATTTGCGTAAGCTTTTACTGCAGTGGGCACATTCGTGTCACTGGTGTGAAGATGCGTACTGTTTGTGTGAACTTCGCCTTTGACAGCTGTCAAAGTGTAATAAGTAGAATTTGACATTTCGCATTCTTGCTGGAAATTTGCCACACGAAACTGTGATTTGTTGTGTGTTGAGTGCGTATCGTATTTTTATTACAGTTGGAGTATGTTGTAACACATTTTGGGCGCAATGTTGCCAAGTTTCGCAAACAGTGTTGCCAATTTTATTGTGTATATTTATAGAAGATTATTATCTATAATAAGATGCATTTTTATTTATTTGCCGGGATTTGATTTCGTTGTCGAACGATTTAATAATAATTCTTCGAAGTATCAATAGTAATTTTCTTCGTATTATATTCAAAAAATACGACTTTTTAAAACATTAATACTAAGTTAAAAAAAAAATTAGTGAGAAAGTTTGAACTCATTGTGATAATTCTAGAACAGGACGGAATTTTTTAAGTAACATTTTTTTAATTGCTTTTAATCAGATCCTCTGAATATTTGATTTTCTTAAGAGTTTTGTTTTTGGAAATTGTTATATTTATCGCTTTATTTCTTTCCAATACGCTTGCATGGATTTTTTTATTTTAATCGAACCAAGTCAAAAATTGATATTGTAAATATCGAACAGAAGGACTTCTGACTAACAGAAATATAAATAAATTATAAATTTAAATTATTTAATAAAAAGCTATGAATAGCTTATTAACCAGTTTTCTTACCAATTTCAATGTAAAACTTTTAACTTCATTTCTCAAAATTTTCACCAAACAAAAAATCTGTACATGTTTTGAATTTTATGCACACACAACTCAACACTGTACCTCAATAAAACTTCCATAGAGCGCTTTTATTTTTATTTCCCTCCACTACCCATAAAATTCAGTCATTGCGGCGACTATTTTTCTCTCCAGTTTGTTGCGTTCTTACTTAAAATAAAAATCAACAATAAAATCCCGAACACAAATTTGTCATCATCCACTTGCAGGCGACTTTAGTCGAAATCACTCGATGTCACCGCCATTTTTACTACATACTCTTACGCACTCTAAACAATGCTTGGGATGTTATCTCAGACAGATATTTTTTACGAGTTTTCCCTCTCAGAAAACCACTCAAATGTGTAAATTTAAGTTGGGTATTATATTTTTATTCAAGGCAACAAAACTACGATTATCCTACTTCCGCCATTCAACCGCGAGCACTTCAATTTTTTGATAAGAAATTTTATTTTTATATGACAAACATGTGAAGTGGAGTAAGCGCTATAAAGGAGGTGGATAGGTATAAGGAGCCAGTAAATGTGTAGCTGTCAAAGCAAAATGACCAATGGTCACCAAAATGCGCGCTCTCCACTTCCACACATTGTATGAACTTGCTCGCTTTTGCCCGCTCTTGCGCAAAATGTAATTTTATTACTTTGCTAAAGCAATTAAAATGACAAAATGAAAATGATTTGAAGCATGGAATAACAGCACACATAACATATGTTATGAATGCGAGGGTGGATGAGAGTTTTACATTTTTTTCTTTAAATTCGTACGCAATGTTGCTGACATACTACGAGTGCGCACATACAAGTTTGTCAGTGTAGCGAGTAACAAGCTCCAACGATAAGCTAATAAAACTTTAATGCGATGCGAAAACAAGCGAAAATAATTATAAAAGCTTTAAATAAAACTCTTAAAATTAAAATGTATTCTTAAAGCGCACATGGTAGATTGATTATTTGCTTGTCAATTTTCAGTAATTCTTCTAAATTTTCACTTTTAAGCAAAAAGCTTCTTTTTATGACTTTAAAACAAAGTTGAAAGAACATAAAAATTAGTTTGAAAACAATCTCAGTTTTTCATATGTTTGTGGACATTCGTACGAGTACATATGTAGATACATATTTGATGTGGGTTGACATGTAAACATTGTTAGTTTTTATTTTTGATAAGTTTTCTAACAAAATTTAGAAAATAGTAACTAGCACTTGTTTACGACTTCTTAGACTGCGCCTTGTGTTCAAGTCTGCTAAAAATGGCATCATTTGACAGTTGACAACGGTAGCTAAACACTCATACGCACTCACACACACACACACACTTTGGAATAAAATATCACATGCTTTTCTATATTTTACTGTGAGTAGTACTAAGTTGGATATATCAATATATCTACACAAGCATATACATAAGCATTCATACATAAATATTTAAATATTAATACGTTAGTTGTCTCAATTAAATTAAGCTTGTTTTAGTGAAATCTATTTAATTTTTTTCTAACTTTTTCAAACAAACACAAACAGGGTTGAACTGTGTGATTTTTTTTTGTCTCCAGTGACACAACCATATGAACCGCGCCTCGGTACATACAGCCTTGGCCAAAAGTATTAGGCACCCCATTAAAATACAAGTATTCTCAAATGTGGCTATCAAAGTTACCACTTCTTTTTGTAAATGTCTTACATGGGTGTTTAACTGTTGATTAAACGAATAAATTGTGTAATATTGAAAGTCATAGCACTCTGGGTAAGCTAAAACTAAAAATTTTCATTTTTAAGAAATTCATAAAGTATTTTCGCATTTAAAATTTGAAAGTGAAAGTGTAAATTGCATAAGTGCGGACGAATGTGCAAAGCTTGTACGCAGCATGCCTAAGAGAATTGCTGCCGTTATTAAATCGAAGGGTGGACCTACAAATATTAATGTTATTATCACTAATTCATTGTATTTTCACTGTTTTACTAATAAAACTTCATTATTTCACTTGTTTAAACAAAAAATTCAGTAATTAGTGGGGTGCCTAATACTTTTGGCCAAGGCTGTATAGGGATGTCAACTTTGGGTATTTTATTGATCCCGGGCTTTTTGAGATCTGTAAAGAAAATACCGGGGTAACCCCGGGATCCCGAATTTCACGAAGTTTGTATACATAATTTTGAATTTGTCAAAAAATTTAAAACGTCTGTAATCGTTGTATTATATAACTATGCAAAATAACATTAATATAACAAATAAGGCGATTTATTGCAATTCATGTATGTATTTATTGGCCATTTAAAGAACAAAAAGGAAATAAACTTAAATTTTGACAAAATAATTTATACTTCAAGTACAAATGTACATATGTACATATTAGGTACAGAAGCAAATGCATCTACATAAAGTAAAATTATTTTTAATTAGTCTTTCAGACCAATGTTAAAAACTTACATATAACCATTTAGTAAAAAAAAGACGGTAAAAATTTAAAAAAAAAATCATTTTGAGCGAGACTGAATTATTCCTTATATTGATCAAAATGCCATCTTAAAGCAATTCAAGCCTTAAGTGTGTTATCCTTCAACCTGGTGCTAAGTTTGTTGCATTTAAAATCTGCAGTGCAGGTTGGTTGGATTGTCGACAAAAAGTTAAATGCTCTCTGTAAGACAAAGCCTTTATCGCCTCATAACAAAAACTATCAATTTCTTTTACCAAGCCTTCTAATATATTTTATGCCTTTCGATTATTAGACACTGCTCGAGCTGTTCGTTAAAACTTGATGCAATTCATCTTTGAGACTTTCCGCCTTATTCATATCAAGCACCTCGTCGTTAGGGTTTTTAAAAATCGCTCTCATAGTAAGGCTTATTTTCTACTCTAATAGGATATTATTCTGTTCATTTTTACCAGTAATGACAAATTGCAAAACAAAGCCTCAAAAAAATAAAAACAGTGGCTGTTTTCTGCAATTCCGGAATTTGAATATACTGATCTCGTGATATTCGGGAGTTAAAAAAGGCCGGGATATCCCGAAATTCCGGGATTCCGGGATTTACATGCCTAGTACATACTCATTTATTAAAATTAATCAATCAAAATTATAATAATATATTATGATATGCGATCTTAACCCTTATAATCTCGCTTGTAGAAGCTTGAACTATTTTTTTTTTGGTTTTTGCTGACGACCTTCTTTTTATTATTAGTTTAAAATATATCATTCTGTAGCGTACTTCAAAAATAGAACTCAGGAGTCATGGAAGCTGTGGTGAAATCCGAATCTAAGGAAGAGTATCTGCTTTTTAGCAATCGTGCGATGAAACGATCGCGCAACATGCATTCTCTCCAAAGCGAGAATAAAAACTGTCATTGAAAATAAAATAAAACTGAAAAGCTCGGCATGCTATTTAGAAGCTGTTGCAAAAGCTGTAGAAATTGTTCCAGGCTGACATTTGGGAGATTCAAACACCTACGTTAAATTGTTGATAAAATCAGTGACTTAAAATAATTAAGGAAAAGGGTTTAAGTGAACTCGACAAATATAGTTTTTGAATTTGGCACACTTAAAACATAATAACTTTCCAATTCAGATTAGTGTCTGACTCTGATGACGTTACTGTTTTTTTATTTCGTTGGAAAGCAGCTGAGTCTGCAAAAATAGTAAAAAAAAAAACATATCAAAGGCTACTCGAAAACAGTGCTTGGCGCATGACTTATTTCATAATTTTAAACTTTACCCCGATAAAACCACTCATATTTAATATTTTAACCGCAACTCAAATGAGTTTGTTCAATCATCAATCGGCCCTGCAATGATTTCATGCACTTGAAATGCGCTTTTCTTGGAAACCATTTGCTTCCTTTCAATTAAGGTTTAATAAATAGCGCGCCGGCAGTGATCGCCAGCTAATGAATGACTCACATTTATAGATAGACACTCTCGCACCATTAAATAATCAGCAACAAAAGCAATAAACAAAGCGCACAAAACACAGAAACAAATTCGCTATTAAAAATAGCGAGGAAAATTATGGGTGATTTTTCGATTAAAGTTTTCAAAATTTGTGTAACTATTTGGAAAAGCAAACACTCGCCCACCCCAAGCGTTTTGTAACAACTTAGCAGAACAAAACTTTTGCACGCTTGCTGACTTAATGGCGGCGGCGGCGCTGGCGAAGAAGCAATCGCAATCGCAATGCCATCCATCCAAGTTTTGTACAGCAAGCAGGCTGGGGAGCAAAATTTTGCAAACACTGTTTAATTGCGGCTATGTAGTAATAACTGCAAGGAATGTAAGATTGAACTGAAATGGGTGGGGAGATAAACAAAGCGATTTCAAGCGCAACCAACAGCGAGAAGTGGCAACGATTTCTGGCATTATGCGTCATAAATTAAGAAGAAATAACAAAACAAATGCCGTTAGCATTGCAAACTAATCAGACGTAATAAGAAAACAACGGAAAGCGCGAGCAGATACTAAGGAAATGCAGAGATGAAATAGCGAAGAGGGACGGCGTAAACGTGCAGAGGAGTGCGGGGAAAATAAGGAAGGAAAACAACGAAACGTGGGTGGTACGAAATGAGATTTAGGGACCTGCAGAAGGTGACCTTGGTACTTGTGTGTATGATAGTACAAAGTAGAATGTGAATTTATTTGTTATTGAGTTATGTGCGCCTTGAAATTGTAAAATTGTTTTTTACGAGTCGCGATCTGTTAGCCACTGCCAGGCAGGCAGTACTGCACACCAAGAATGAAATTAAAAAAAAAAAAAAAAAATCGGCAATCAAGTTATAAACTAAACAAAGTTTGAAGCTACCTCAAATGACGCAAATTGCTGGCGAAATATTGCTTAGCACACAGGAAGCGCGTAGCTGGGCTAGCGCAGGTGGCAGCGTTGACTTTTATGAGGTGCGAAGTGGCGAAAGATATTAAAAATTGCGCCGCGCACAGGCAGACGCCCAACGCTAATTCGAGCGCACCGACTGCTCAAGGGCAGATGGAAACTAGGCAGCTATGGCAGCAAGGCAGCTGTGGCAAGTAACTTGTGTACGCGTGTGCACTTGTGTATGTGTGATGGCCATTTGGTGTTGCGAATATTGCCAAATCGAATGGCCCATTCAAGCGAACAGGAATGCATAAATGGCAAGTGAGGGCTGATGCTAACGCCAAGTAGCTCGCTTATATGCCACACGATATTCTTAAAAAAAAAGAAAAGAAAATATTTGAAAACATTTTCTCTCTTACTCGCATTTGTTTATGTTGCACGCATTTTGTTGTGTAATTGCCTTTTTAGTTGTTGCTAGCGCTTTTATTGATGTTTTCGCATACCTACCACACAACTTTTATAGACGTTTTACCGATATGTAAATTATGTACTTAGCTTCAAAAAAAATAAGAAAGAAATACCTTCGCCTGTGCCAAAGTACTTTCGAGCACCTTACACCTGAGTGGCGCACTGTGTTTTCATACATTATTTTTTACTGTTTTTATTTCGGCTTTTCTTTCACTGTTTTCGACAATAAAATCGCATGCTGCCACCCAATTTAGTTGGCCGCCAAAGTGCCAAACAAATGCGGTGGCTTGCGGCTTTAGTGGGCCGCGCTCTACTACGAATGAGTCAGTTTGTTAGCAAATGGCAAGGCGCTGATGTGGCGTTAAGCGTGTTGGAGGGGCGCTTTAGCGTTTTACATTTTGGCGCTTAATTCTTTTTAATGTTTTTATATTGTAGTATATATACATACATACATATTTGAGCCTTTGTATTTTTTAGGCAAAAATTTACGAGCGTTACGATATTTTGTTCTTTATAAATTTTTTTTTTTGTAAGACAACAAATTTTCATTGCTGCCCTTCACGCCCAATACGCGTATGTGTTCGTTTTTCATACAATTATTTTGGCTTTTGTACGCTTGAGCGACGGCAGTTATTGAGGAAGTTTCGCTTTGTTTTCTTTGGCCATTTTTTTTTTGCCACTTTTTGGCTTGACACACTGCGACCCCGAATGGCACTCGCTGTTGTGTGCGCTGAGCTCAAGCTCTTTGCATACTCGCTGCTAAAGTGTTACTTAGACTTGTGCTCTACCCGTTTGTTATTTTTTTTTTTAAATTTTTTTTATTCGTTTCTGAAATTTTATTTTGGCTTGCTGCTATCTGTTTACTGTTTGTTGTTGCGATTTTGCCAAATTTATTGCTTTGAGTTGTTAAATTTATTGCTCTTTTTCAGTGGTAGTTTGCTGTGTTTTATTTTTTGTAAGCCGCATTTCAAGTTCAGCTGCTCAATTGTGTTTGGCGTGATTGGAGTATTTTTCCTGGTGTTTATTTTCCAGTTGTCGTAGCTGTTTTTTTTTTGTTTTTTTTTTAGTTTACGTCTCAATTGGTTTGAGTTTATGTATTGTAAGGGTAAATAATTTCCCCTGTGATATTTTAAACTATTTTATATGGAAAACGTTTCGGATTTAACCTTTTCGTTACGAGTTCCATAAGAATAAAGGTTAACTTCAATATTTGATAAACCAGCTGGAAACTATAAGCAAGTTCACTGCACAAACAAAATATCTAGCAAATATTAAATTTATATTTTGCTGATTTGATTTAGCAAACACTAAAAAAAATGTACAAGATTCCAAACCGCAACCTACCTCTGACGAAGATTTTTGAATTGTAAATAATACCAAATTTGTTTTTAAATTTACTATTTATTTGAGTTCTAAAAGTATGTTCTTGAAGAAATTTTTGTTCTGCTTTTTAGACCTAATTTTCATGCATAATACAATATTCAATACAATTATGTATCTCCTTTTCAGTTTAAATAACCTTTTGTCTTTATCTGCTCTAATTTGTTTCATTATTTTCTATTTCGATACGTATATTTTGACAGCTCAGCTATTAACAATTTAAAGCTGTTTTAGTGCTCCAAATTTCATAACAAATCAAAAAGATAATCTCACTCACTCTTCTTGCATGTATGTAACTAACCTTACCTCGTCCTTTGACCCTCAAACCTTCGAGTGAATAGCTGACGAACGTCAAAGTGTCCAACACAATTCATGTAATCTAACCTAATTTTTTTAAGCTGTACACAAAAAATCACTCCAAGCGAAGATTACCCACAATCAATGTTGTGCATGAGCGCAAGAAAGGTGCGGAAAAGTTAGGGGAAAAGGCACACTCTCCAAGTAATCAGTTAAGCTGTAACAACGAGCATTTTTGTATTCGTAGCCAGATTGACGTGGCTAAGTTTTCGAAATGCTTTGGCTGTTGGCTTGTCATAAGTCCTTTTGTGTGTTGGCCATATATCGAAAATCCGACTTGTCAAATTTGGCTGTCAAAGAAAGCCGATTGGTTTCACTTGCACAACATTCCATTTTTACATTTTCCGTTTGTTTTTTCTTCTTTTTCTTCTATACAGTGTGATTTTAATAAGCAACTCAAAGTAGAAATGATAGAAGGTCAATGCAGAGGAAAAATGAGGAATAAATGAGTAAAGGAAAGTGGAAATGAGTTGTTGATTGTGAAGGAAAATCCCATCATTCAAGCGTTTCAACATTTCACCTTCTTCGACATTCGCATAGGTAAACGGCTCGAGGCGCACAGCAGGTTAAATTCAATTTTATGAGACGCCAATTGAACGAAATTACAAAGGAAAGACTGGCATGGGCGTAAGAAAAGTGTGTGGTTGTGTATGCTTTAATTGCAATCTTTTTTGTGCAGATTTGTAAGAACTTATTCGGTCGATTCTTCAGCGTGGAAGTTCACTCTTTCCCACAGACAGACGAACATTTTGTCCTTAAGGCTTACAGGATAACCGAAAGAGTCTTTAGCGAGAAATTCATCAAGTTAAGCAGCTTCATCAACGACATCGATTGAATGCGGCTGGCGGCTGGTTGAATGAAAAGCAATTCGTTTGTCAGAAAATGGCAATGAGATGAAATGAAAGCAGTCAGAGCTTGAGCAAGCGAGCGCAGCAGGTAATGTGAAGGAGGGGAATATATTTATGGTGGCGCGCAAATTTGTCAATGCACGAAAGAAAATGAAAGGCAGAGACCCGTTGGCGATTTACGCTGTCTTACCGGATTTACGTCTTACAAGGCAATGCCATTTTCTCACATTCAAACTGAGACGGTGTAAGAAGGAGTGCAAAGCGCACACCAAAGGATGAGCGAAGAAGTAAAAACGAAATAAAGAAAATGCGCACCCCTCAGCAGCAGTTGGAAAGTGTTGATTGCCGTGTTGGGCGCTTTTCACAGCGAATTCTTAGCACGAAGGACTAACCAAAAAATGCTGCAAGTTGTCGTCAGGCATCGTCTTCCTGCTCCCTTGCGCGGATGTCTGCGCGTTCTCTGCGACGCAGCTGCAACACTATTATTCTGTGTTATTAATAAAACAAATAATGAAATGTTTGACTTTTCTTTTGGCACTCTCTCTCCCTTTTGTGCGCTGCTGCTGGCGCATCAGACAGATTGTCTCTGTTCATTGCCGCCCTTGACTCGCTGCCATCTACGCGTCGCGCCAAGTCCGGCTGTCGTCTGTTTGTTAGGTTAGCGCATTGTTGCCACATAATGAGCCAGACAGTGATGTGATGTGTTGTCTAATGTTGCATTTGTTTGCTGGTTGCTGCTACTTTTTCAAATTATTTCTTAGTTTATTTTTTATTTTATATTTTTTTTATTCGGTCTTTTTGACTATTGCGCTTTCCGTAAAGGACGCAGCCAACTGGAAAAATCACAATTTAAAAAACGAAAACAATGACAATAACAACAAAAACAACAAAGACAACGAAATCGGCAGTAACCGAAAATTCGGCAAGCTACAGAGAAAATGGTAGACTTTAGCAGCTGAGCCGGCTAATTTTTTTCAATCGAGCAAAAATCGACAATGAAGAGCTTTAGCAGGGAATTTGTAGCAGCGAATGGCAGTGTGAGCGGCTTAATTGTTCACATTTTTCAGGGATTTATTTTTGGAGTTGCTGCTATATTTATCCGAAAACATTATTTCTTTTTTTTTTTTGGGAAGCGCTGCTGCGTAAGGCCAAGCATTTTATATTTTGTGCATTTGGTATTTACTGAATTGGAAGCAATTTTTGACTGTAAGCTCTTCATCATCATCATCGTCATCATCATCCTCATTATGCGCTGTCTCATCAACGCCTGCTTGCTTTGCTTGGACACAAGGGTAAGTTGTGGCACGCGATTTACGTTTGCTGCTATCCTTTGGTGGCATAGGGTTGCTGCATGTAACTAGACAAGCCTGAAGTTCTACTACACATAAAAACATCCATACATGCATGTACATACATACATATGTATGCTACATATATACATATGTGCGTGTGTATATGTTGAGATTTGAGTATTTTAATTTATGCAAAACGCAAAATTTGTACAAAAGTGCGATAAGCATAAATTTTCGGATTTTCAGTTAATTTTTTGTGGGTCTCCTCTTTTCGATTTCGCTGCATTTTTTTCTGACTGCTGCCTTGAGGAGAGAGAATTAGTTGTCTGATGACTTTTTAATTAAGCGCAAAGCGGTTACTGGTTGAATAAGTTAGCGGCAGTGGTGTGAATGTTAAGGATTTAAGACTGTTTTTTTGGTACATTAAGCTGGGTTGCTAGCGGCGAGCGTTGTGTTCAGCAAATTGGAAATTTGAAACTATGAATTATGGATGCATAAATTATTTGAGTTATGCTCGCACACACATTTCTGCTGAAATTTGTGTTTATGAGCTTAAAAATGTTAATGTTGTTAAGCGAAAATAGGTTAATTTTGTGTAGAATTTTATTTAGCATATTTAATTTAAGCAAAATATATTTTATTATATTTTTTTATCAAATAAATTTTATGACATATTTGAAATTTACGATTTAATTTCGTCGAAAATTCTTCTCTAATTTTTCTCAAATTTCATATAATGCCACTCAGCGTCAAGAAATATTATTTCAGCTGCTTCATGTAATGCAACATTGCACATATTCGTTGTACATATCAAATGACAAGCATGCAACATACGGTACAGCTGTTTGTGGTAAGAATGGAAACTCACTTTTTTTAGATATGTAATTGGATAGAAAAAATTAAATTAAATTTTAAATGACTGTGGAAGATTGGAGGAGGTTGTATATTTGAGAGAACTATTTTAAGGAAATTTAAGCTAGAAAATGAAGAAACAGAATATACTTTGAAACAAAAATATTAATTTTCGCCACTGGCACCAAAATGTAAATTTAAGTTGTTCAAAGGCAAAAATATGAATCGTTTGAAACATATGTAATTAGAATTTTTCAAAACGTGTGTTAAAGAAAATTGTATAAGAGTACAATAATTAAGAAAATATAATAGCAATGCTCTTAAATTGTGATAAAAATTTTTCTAGGCGTTCAAAATTGATATTTTTGAAACAACGTTATGGGGGTAAAGAATTCGTTGCGACGTTGTGCCATTCTCAACATTGTTTCTGGTTTAAATTATATGCGAACATTTTCCGTTTTTTTTTTGCTCATAAAAATTATTAAGGTTTAAAAATATTAGTGAAATGGTATTTATGTTTTCAGCAAAAAAAAAAGATTTAAGCAAAAAGATAAACCAAAAACAAGAGAAAATTTTCAAACTACATAGTAAGCTATTTTATCACCAAGTAAGGGAATTACATTCGAAGCTCACAAATTTTTGAATAATTATTTTTTGATATAAAAATCGAAACTAAAATTTGTTAAGTCAGCCTAAAAAATTTAATTAAAAATTTTTAAATTTTTTTCTAACTTAAAATTTGGATTTTTTTATACAAATTTAAGAGTCGTCATTTTTATTGAATATCATTTTGAGTTGAAGGGTTGTTTTCCAGTCATTCTGAATCCCCTTTTAAATATTAAATTTGAATGAATTATAGAAAGTTAAAAGTTCAAATGCTTCCAAAATATTAAAGCCACAATTAATTAAATTGGACAAACGTTTTTGGATCAAAGTTCTCGTTCTTATAAATACAGATTATAAATACAATTGCAAAAAATATGACGTAGATAAAACGATAACTAATGACTTTGAAAAAAAGATATCATTAAAAAGCAATACGAGTTAATAAATTTAACTTTTTTGTAAAGGTTTGCTCTGTCACACTCATGTATATGTATCTACATACATACATATGTTGTTACACATTTATGCAAGTTTAAATTGTAATCCAGATTATAATCAAAATTACGCTATAAAAATGAGACAAAATTTTACAAAATTCTTTATCTAAGAGAAATATTTATTTATTTTTTAAACTTTTATTTATGCATCAAACATATCTATTTCATTCGCCAATTTTTATTTAATCGTATCACACCAGCATTTATTGTATTTCAATCAAAAATAAGTTTTCCATTTTTGCATTTACATTAAAAGTGACCGCAAAACCAAAGCACACAATATGCACATTCTGTGTATATTGAGCATTTTTCCATTTATTTGAAGTGTTAAATTTCCCAAAGTGTCTTTAACATGTCAATTCCAAAACATTTTCAACACACTGCGAGTAGAGCAAAAATATTTTATTCATGAGCTATCGCATAAATATTTAACAAAACATTGAAAGAAGCGCTTCTATTATTTATGTGTTTTTTGTATGTGGGTTTATATAAATAGAATAAATTTGCAAAATGTGTTGAATTTTGGCAAAGTGCGTTACAATTGATATTTTTGCTTTTGTTTTGTAGCGAAAATAAAAATAAAAATAAAAAATTAAAACAATGAATGCAGCGTAAAATGAAAATAAATGACAAGAAAAATAATTGAGCATAGTTGTTTAAGTTTTAAAACCTTGACTGTGAATGTATGTAGAGGCATAAAAATAACTATACGAAATGAAATGCAGTAAATAAAAGTTAACTTTAATTCGTTCTCTTTCATATTTTTCGGTAAAAACAATATTTATTCCTCAAATAATATTACAATATTAATTCGAAAATGTTCTAAAAATTATCTGCTTTATTTTAATATGAAAGTTGGATTAAAAGCAAAACCACAAAAATGTTCAAAATTACACAATTTCCCAGCTATTGACGCTCCTTTTCATTTTATTCGTCAACTGGCGTCTGTTATAGCATAATTCACCACATAATTTCATATAATTATCATTAATTTTGATTTGTGGGTGAAATAGAGCTACATACGTACGTACATAGCCATCAAACAAAGAAAAATCCACTGTAGAATACAAAGACCACCTGAGCAAAAACATAAAATAAAACAAACGCGTCAACAAAAGGCCACTCGAAGACTTCGAGAACTGCGCAAAAAAGGACAACAAAGGCGGCTAAAGGTCCGAGCTGGTGGATAGGCACCGACAGTTTGGCAAGCGAACGCAATCAAAACAAACAACTGTCCACACACATACAATATGTCCAGACACATTTATGGATGTTTGTATATTGTATGTTTGTATATTGCAAAATTGCTTTATGCGTCCATATGTACGCGTATTCAGAGCGACCGCCACAACAGGCCAATTAAGTGAAGAGGTCAACCAATACCAGGACCATCAGCAGCGGCAACATTTGCTGGCATCGACAGAACTGGCTGTGACTGTGTGTGAATCTGCCCGAAATCAGGCGTGTGTCTACCTGTTTTTTGTGTAGGGACGTGTTTCACATTAAACCAGTGTTGTCCAACGTGACTGTGTGCACGTTATGCTTGTGTTGGTTATTAGCGTACATTCGGAAAGCTACAAGCAGACAACACGAATACGGAACAGTGCGTACAAATAAGTAAACGTGCTTTTTAAAAATTACGGTTAATAGATTTCTATATTTGCTTTGAATATGCTTTAAAGTGGAAAATGCCACTTCGTAACTACTTATGTATATGTTGATCCGAACATTGAAAATATACTTTGAATATACTTTTTTTCATCAATCATTTTCCAAAAATCAATACCGGAGTCAATAAGTAACGAAAAATCTGATCGCATTTCTCTGATTTCTTTTTGAAGTAACGGATCAAAGGTAACAACATCACACGTCAATGGATTATCATATAGGTTTATAATTGGTTGTATTTGAGCTAGATCTTTAAATCTTTTGTTGTAATTTTCTAAAATGCGGGATATAATTTGGCTATAGTATTCTAATTTATTTGTGATTGAAAATTCCTCTGCAAGTGATGATAGGTTTGGCATACTTATTAAATTCAAAATTTCCTGCATTTCTTTACCTTCATCAAAGCATTGCAAAACATTGTCGCATAAGTTTCTGAAAAACTCGCCATCAGTGAAAGGTCTGCCTTGCTTTGCTAATGCAAGTGCAACTACAAAAGATGCCTTTTCACGTGGGCATACTTTTTTGTTTGCCATAGGCTGAGAATTTAATTGTAAATAAAATTTTCTTTTGTAATTATCAAGAAGACTTTTTCGGGCGTCTCCCTCGATATTTACAAGATTTTTGTGACAACGTTCATAATGTCTTTTTATATAATGTTTGCTACAACGCTTTATTTTTTTATAACAAATTAAGCATTTTGCATGCTTTTCATTGTTCTCAATAAAAAAAAAAACATATTTCCCAAATTTGTTGGAACATTTTTAGTGCGTTCTGTTTTTAAAGCGTAAAACGTGAATGGTGTTGCTTGCTTGAAATTCTAGCGTCAACTGATCGCAAAATTCTGCTTTGCTTGCCTACGAAGTTGAATACAGTAGCACAATCGTGCTTTCACAGACACTTGTCGGTGTGAGGTGTCTGGCTTGCTGTACAACTGTCCGTGCGCTATTGTGCGCATAGGCCGTGGACAACGCTGCATTAAACTCAATAGGAGTGCCTGTTAAAGCGAGACCACGAAGAAGGCGAAACACAATGGCAAACTAGTGAAGTAGGAAACAAAACAAAAGTAAGAAAATTCAACGTTTGAGGAAAAGATAGAGTAAAATATGAAACTGAAAAATTTAAATGTTAGAGCAAAGGAAATAAGATATAGCACAGACGGAGCTGGATATAAAGCAATATTAGGATTTTGACTACTACCTTAGAGAAAAATTCTTCAAAATACGAAAAAGCGAAAATAAGTATTAAAAACTTAAGTTAAAAGAGAAAAAAAAAATAGAAGTGTGAAAGGTAAGTTTTTAAGGATTAGCAAACAGAACTACCAGATACTATAAAAATATATGTACTATATTGAATGTGGAGTGGGTAGAAAATAAAGAAAATCTTTTATATCACTTGAAATATATTTAAAGAATTTGTGAGTTATTACCAGGGGTGTGGACTTTACAAATGCGTTTGTCTTTTCTCCATTCAAAAATTTTTAAAATTCAGCTACGTTTCATCAACGATATTTTGTAAATTCTGTTCATAACCGAAACTATTTTTTTTTCATACAATACAGTATTTTTTTATTAACTATTTTTGTGAGGTTTTTTTTTTTGATAGCCATACATCTGTTTACATGCCCAATTGATATGAGGCGACATTCATTAATTGACTGTGTAGTTTTTCAAGTCGATTTTAGGCGCAGTTATAAAAAATGAAATATGAAAGAAAAACTCTGGTTATTCGGGCATCCCTTATGTCCAAAAATTTAAGAAAATTTAAAAATATATATGTTTGCAGTTTTTTCAATAGAAATATACCCTTCAAGCTTTAAAATTACTTTAAAATTTTGGTGACTATTTAAACTTTCATTTTATTTCGCACTCTTCCACACATATGTAGCCAATGTTTTCGCCTAAAAAATGTTAATAAATAAAAGAATGCGTCATAGTGCATGAGTGTGCAACATGCGCTTGTGTTGCATGCATTTAATTAAATTTGTGCTGACCAACAAAAGAGTGGCGCCTTTGCCAAAGAAATGTTTAAAACAAAAAATGAACGGCCATCAAAACAATAGAAGTGACCTGCAGCGCTCTCAATAGCAGCAATGCCACAGAGGCGAAAATGTGACAAAAAAAAATTAAAAATCTAAAGGCCAGCTGAAAATATCGCCTTTCACGCCACAAAATGCAAAGCGCTTTGCAACTTTTACACAATTTTAATTTTTTTTCTTGTATGAAAAAACAAAAACCATTTCAACTACTTGCCTGGTCTGCCGTGTGTGTTGCGCTGTGCCGTTGACATTGCGACGCTGCTGTTTGTGTTGTTCACTGCCGCTGCTGCCGCTGCCGCTGCGGCCAATTCACCAGCGCGATGCGGCAAATGTTGATATTCATAATCGTATGGTGATTGTTGTTGCTGGTGCAGATGCTGCTGTTGTTGCAATTGTAAATTTTGTTGATTCTGATGTTGCAGCGTATTTTGATGTGAATGTGTCGAGGATGGATTGTGACGCAAGCTCATCATGCCACCGCCACCGCCACCAGCGCCGCCGCCACCGCCAGCTGTCCCGCCACCACCACTGCCGCCGCGTGTGTCCACATCCCGGCAGTCCAGTGTCGTTTCGTATTCATACGGATTCATCGTGGTGGACTCCAACGGGCATTCGTCGTCGTCAGTGTCGGTGCCACCGTCGTAGATGTTCTCGGTGTGACGGTATGCGTGATGATTTTGCTTTGAGAACTTAATTTTGATGGCTTTTTATGTAAACAGCGGGACGAAGAAGAAGACGAAGAAGAAGAAGACAAAGAAGTTAAAGTTAAAGAATTGAAAGCTTCAAGTTGAAGCGCTCGAATTGTAGCTGAAAGTTGTGGTGGGAGTGATTTGCGCTTACACGTTGCAGGGGTGTGAGTTGTTGAGGAGCGATTTTCGGAATTTGTTTTATTTTTTTAAATGATTATTTTCAATAAAAATATGTTTTTTTTTTTTTTTGATGGACTTTCTAGCTTTGCTCTTTACACATTTTTAGTATTTTTGAAGCTTATTAGCTTTGTTAATAGATCATATTTTCTAAAAAATTTTCACATTGTTTTTTTATTATTTATTTATATTTTTTTTTGTTTCTAATGTAGTTTATAATTTAGCAAATACTGTTAATTTTTAACACTCTAGATTGCTTTTCTTCGTTGAATTAGTGACGTCAAAAATCACAGTACATATTTTAAAAATCACAAAGACGCTTATTGAAATTCATCAATTTTGTTTTACATTTTTTGCAATAGCGCTTTTCTTGATATTTCGACAACGAATTTTTTATTTTTCTGAAATTAAATAATCACTTTTTTATATAAAGTATTCAAAATATCGAAAAAGAATAATTTAAATATTTTGTAAATTTTGTTAGCCTCTTACGAGTTGTTTTATTTTGAAAATATTCTTATTTAAATTCTGAATATTAAAATTTTAAAATACTTATGCAAAGATAAACAAGCGTCAAAGTTTTCATTATTTTCGGAAATTTTTGATAGTATTCATTAAATTAAAATTCTTCTAACGGATTATGGAAGAAAGAAATATTTTACGAAAACCGTCTAAGAAATTTCCGGCAGTCTTGAAATAATTTTCTGTATTTTAATACTTCTCAAATTTTTTTGAATTTACATTAAATTTTTTTTGATTTCATTAAGTTAGAATTTAGATGAAAAAGTGTACGATACAAAATCAAAGAATTTTTTTTAATATTATTTTGTTTAAAAAATACATTGTACAAGTAAGTGAAATTTCACTGGAAATCAAATATTTTTTTATTATTGATCAAACATATTTTTGTTACATCTTGCCTTTTGAAAAAGCGTCCTTCAGGTTATTTCGAGGTTTTGTTAATATTTAGACTTGTTTATAATAATTCGAAAACTTTTGCTTTTATATATTTTTTTATATTTGCACGTTATTTATTCAATTTAGTTAAATAAATTACTTAAATTGAATTAAATAATAAATTTTATGATTTTTAAATTGTTTATATTGAATATTTTTTTATTAAGATATTATGTTTTTGTTTGGTTTTTTTGTTATTATATAAAAAATTCATTCCTCTTGAATTTTTGCCTTTATGCGAAATTTTTTTTTTTCGGTTTGTTATATGCATTTTTTTCTTTCTCCAGCTAAAAATTCGTATGTACGTTGGCTATCCTTTATCCAACCACTATTTCTCTGAGTTTTGTTAGCCTTCCATATTTTTTTCTGCCTCATTTTTAAATTTGCTTTTTGCTTCATTCAGACCGTCCCTTGAGTGAATACCCTGGGTTTGTAATAAAATTTATTTAAAATGCCTGCAGCCCATTTGCTTGGATACGAGTTTTAGGTAATGTTTGATTTTATTTTTTTTATTGTAGATTTTACTACTTTTTGTTGCGTTTTTATATGCGCTTTGCGGCAGTTACCGCCTTTTGGCGTCTCCTTTGCTACTTAACGCATTAAATCCATGTTTGCTTTTGACTGCTGCGCTCTTAAATAGTATTTGCAGCAGACGCAGGACTTTTTCATAAATGTCTTTTACATTTTAGAATTTTTCTTTGCCTCAAAGTTTGGCTATTTATTCTACATCAGAATTTTTTACTTTTAAGTTGTCATAGTTGATTGTTTTTTTTTTTTTGCTTCAGAATTGTTATTCTTGGCCCTTTACTTTCGGGCAGTAGGCATTTCACTTTTTGGGTTCTTCCGCTTATTGATCTCGCTCATCCTTAAATTTCGAAGCTTTGGGCTATTTGGCAATTTTATTTCATATCTTTAGGCAAATTTTTCGTAATACTGCTTGTGCATTGCATTGTCTTTAAAGCTTCTGCTTAAATTCTTTGCAATATTTATTTATTTTAATCATCCATCCATTTTACGTAAATAGTTGGGCGTTTCACGGTCGTATTAAATAGCTCTTTTTCAATATACTTATACACTTTTTGTTCGCTTAAGTTTGATGAAAACAAGATTTAAAGATTGTTAAAGGTAAACTAACCATCTAAAACTACTCAGGCCTATTTTCTGCAACACGATTATCGCCGGGCCTTGTACATTCCCATTAGATAATTTGATAAACAAGTAAACAAATCTGCAAATTCAACGCTTAGGTGGGATAAATCACAAAGTTTGGCGTTCGTTTGCATACACGTTCGGCGAGTGCTGCTGCCGGCAGTAAACGCTGCTGACTAGCCCGCCTGCCCGCCGCCTGCCTGCCGCCTGCCTTGCTTTGCCTGCTTGCTTAGCGTCTGTCACAGCTTCCACTGCTTCGATTTTTTTTTATGCTCGTACTTTAATACAGAATTTCTACACAATTTTCACACTACCACACAATTTTCCAATTTCCAATTCGCTTACAGCACTCACTGTGTTTAAGTGTTTGCACATTTTCTTCCACTTGGGCTGCACATTGATTTTCTGCGTTTGCGAAACCGTAACCAATATTTTTCAACGAATTACTAAATCTATTTTCACACGCACATTTTTCTTCCTTCTAAATTGCTATCTACCCGATTTACGATTTCCTGCCGAAATTTTCGTTGCTTGGTTGAGGCATTTTCTTGCTGGAGATTTTCAATTTTCCATTCAGCACGCGCGCGTATTGCTGGTGCAAGCTAGAAAATTTTATATTTTCTTCGTCGTGTGCAGCGCACGATTCGCCGATACGCGTTTGTGTATATTGCACACGGCGGCGGATATACACAAGCGATAATTCCGTCCGGTATCCGCACGTAATTTCCCAACGATTGCGTTAGAGCGAGCGACGTTTTGAGACTGAAATTTTGTGTATATTGCTGGCAATAATACAGCCAGCACGCAGGCTGGCAAGTAGTGGCGGCCGCGACGGTAGCGACAGCAGAGCGAACGTGCTGATATGAACGAGATATGAGCGTACTCACGGCAACACGATGAGGTGGTGTGCGCGCTCTTCTTAACCGCCCATCACAGTGTGTGTGTGTGTGTGTGTTACAAGAGCGCGCTCACGCACAACAGAAATATGCGAGTGATATATTCGCGTGTGTGCGTGCATTTAACGAAAGGTCGACGGTGTAGGCAAGCGGAAGTGGAAGTCAGTTAGCTGCAGCCACAGCGGCTAGGCTGTTGAAAGTGTGGGTGAATAATCATTGAAAGTAGTAAGCTAGCGCTTACAACGAAGGAGGTGTTGAGAGCTCGCTGCATATCAGTGGCAGAGAGCGCCTGTAGGTGCTCAATTAAATAAAATTTAAGAAAACTTGACGGCATGAGCAAAACAGTGGAGCGCTTGTTAATATTCTACTCACGCAACGGAGCTACGACGACTCACAGCCATCAGCGCTTGGCCAGAACTTGTTTCTGCTTCGTTAACGCTGCACAAAGCAGCGCCGCGTTTGCAGACATTCAACGCTATGCATTCAAACTATGGCGCTCAGCATTTTCTAGGCAAAGCTCCAGCGCTTACCTCGCAGCAGCTGCGCTTTCATGTTTTTGGGCCCGGGGCAATACAACAAGTTCGTGCTCATTGTTTTCCAATTGACTAGCACGAAGGGTTTTCGTGCGTGCAGCCGCTGCAGTGCGTATGCGCGTAGATACTCTCAAGTCGAAATTTTTTGCAGCAAAATTGCATAGCAAAGCAGCAGCAGCAGCAGCTACGAGTTTCCGGTGGCGAGTAGCCATTCTAGCAGCCAACGTCGCTGCTAGCATTGTCCGCTCTGCAGCTTGTGCGGGTGGCTAATAAATGCGCATGTGTCGTCTAACCCAGCGAGCGTTCGCTCTCTCTATCTCTCTGGCCAACTAAGGCTCTCTATAAATGCTGCATTTTTTTTTTCATAATTCAACTCATTTCTTGCTGAATGATTGAACGTTCTGTTCTCTGGCGGACGCTCAGCGCTGGCGCTCTCGCTGAACGTTGCTTCGTTAAGTTTATCTAGTTAAATTTTTTTATTAGTGAATTTATATACCTATACACTAACATACTACTTATGTTACTCGTCCTTTAACATAACTAAACGCATTTCGCATAAGCGGCTCAAAATGTTAGCTAAACTTAACGAATGTTTACCGTAAATGTCATTTAATAACTAAAGGTTAAATACTTTTACAGCTTTGATTGCATCGCTTGCGGTAATTTTTAGCAGCAGGAGAAATGTGCTGTAACAGCGATTCGTTGAGTATATTTTACAGCACTGTTAAACAATGGTTGGTTAACTCTTTTCAAATTAACATGGAGTCAAAGTGGAAGAGGAAATTTTGATGGGGGGAGTTTACATTGTGTGTTTTATCTATAGATTTTATTTTATTGAAATAATCTTTTTTCAACATCTTTGTGCCTAATTTTTTATCTTGGTTTAATAAAAATATACACTCTGTTCACAAATTATGGGACAACCACATATTAATGCTTTTGGACAATATAATATTTTTCTAACTAATTACAATTATTTTTCAATTAAAATACATTGAATTTTTAAAAAAATACCAAAAAATATCAGGATTGAACGTTAATAATAGTGTAAGATAATATAAAAAAATTTCATGAAAATTTGAAAATTAAAAAGAAAATTGTATCTTTGCGAGTATGCAGTTATGTAGCTCGTTTCATTTTGGTATAATAAAGTAGCTAGTGAAAAAAGTCTCTCAGGTTTTAAGTAAGCATGTGGCGCCTAACTGAAAAGAGAGACTTGGGAAACTCCCTCCAAATAACATCAATTTAAAATAGTTTAAGAAGTGAGAACTTTTCTTTAAGAAAGTCTTAATAACTTAGAACATAAACGACAATGTGTTATTTAAAAAAAAAAAATCTTATACACACATACATATGTATGTACATGTGAATGTATATTTTTATTGATATGCGAATTGTTTAAAGAGATTAGTACAAACATAATTAAGTACATATACTACTCTATTTGACATTACCTACATATTATTAAAAAAATCTACTTCTTAAATATTATTTAAACAATGTAAATGTCAAATGAACGCACTTGATATGACAGCCAGCATGACATACTAACTTAACGGAAAGCAAAAATGAGTGCAGAAAAATGCAGGAAGAGTGCAAATGGAATGACGCTGCTGAAAACAATCGCTGAGACATAAATTGCATTACTCACTCATTCACTTACTCGCCTAACTCCTCACTCACTCGCTTTCCCACTCATTCACACCCTTCCCAATGGACGTTTGAAGTTAATGGCTAAACTTTCGGGAGTTCGCGAGCTCACAAGTGACCGAATCACAGCGAAGTAGTCACAACTAAAGTAAAATGTATAAAAAATTGTTGCAATAAATGCAACAATGCCTGCAAGGAGGGCTAAGAAAGAAGGTTGTACTTTTAAGACGTAAAGCGTAAGTTTTGAAACACAGGTGTAAAAAAAATGGGGAAACAAACGTGATTACATTTAAACAACTTCAAAATTATTAAAAATAAATTAATCATGAGAACATAATATCACTCTTCCTTGCTTGAGAGGGCAACAACTCCGCAGCAGAGAAATAACATATATGAGAACTAAATTTCTTTAGAACACAAGAACGAAAAGTTAAAGGAACGCAGTGAAGGCCAAAAGTTCCAAGCGTCAGCAATGATGACAACTACAAGTCACAGCCAAAAAGTATGCAAAAATCTAAAGTTTTTGAATTAAAAAAATAAGACAGCGAATAGCAAATATATATATTTTGTACGATGTGACATGTACAAGATTATTACATTATTTCTATGGAAATATGAAAACTGCAACGACAAAAAACAACAACAAGCGCCTTCAAAATGAAAGTGTCAAAGAAAAGTTGAAGCTTACGCTGCTGTTGGAAGCGCCGTTGAAATTGCAACCCTGCAAAGTATTTAAATATTGCAAATGTGCGTTGACAGATTTTCAAGAAAGTTGTCAGCGAATTCTTCTGAGTTATGCGATGGTAAGCGCGGGAGAGTGATGCGTAAAAAAAAGTGGCTTGTGATTCAGGCAAAAAATATCCGTAAATATGTAGTATAAAACTCCAAATTTCATAAATGTTTTTATTATGTTATTCGATATTTTAAGACTTCTCTGTTAAATCTTAGTTACTAGCTCCCAAAAAATACTCGAAATAGATATTTACGAGGTAGAAGAACCAAAAAAAAATTCAGAAATTTTGGGTTCTACCAAAAAAGTTGACTTATTTATGAATATTATCACATGATCTGATCACACGATATCACCACATGACTTCTCATCATCTGACGTCAACGCGCTATACAAAATTGAGAATTTAGTATACATATGTTGTCCATGAAATTTAATATTTCTATGTTGGTAGGTGGTTTAAAAAAATACTAATTTCTCCATCACCATGATATGGAGTCAGTAGACTGGGGTGATTTGTATGGCATACAATTTATCAATGTTGCGCCGTCGAAATTGCGATTCCTCTTAATTTTTTTGAATACAAAATTCTTCTACGACATGGGTCTAAAATGGATTTGGAGGTTACGGAATTTGATTTTTATGACCAGGTTGGGTTTTCGAAAAACTTAAATGTACGTTAATCGACAAACAATTAATTTGGCCATTATACATATCAATTTCAATCAAAATTTTATGCTTAATACAAATATGAAATTATAATGAAACATGAGTAAATCATTTTCGAGATAAAGCCGAATTTTGGTTTTTGAAATCTGAAGAAAGGTCCACTCATTCAGGTGCATATATCTCTTCCTATATATGATTTATACAAAATTTGTCCATGGATGCATGCATTGGCCGTATTCCTTTATTTGCCGCAACATTGCTCCATGGAGGGCCAAGAAAACCGAAAGAAAACCTATATGTACTTTGCAAGAACATGCCAGCACGAATGGGCTTTAGTGGAATGAATTTGAGTGTATAGAAATATTTCTAATACCAAATGTACTTAGTAAATGCATTATAAATTGCCATTAATTCATTTTGACTTCAAAAAATCATAACTCCTAATCAACCAATTTAGGCCAATAGAGGCTGCTACATAATTTCGTTTATATATATGACTATAGAAAAAAAATATGTAGGAAAAAAATGATGCAATTCGATTTTTTTTTATAATGACGATATACAATTTTTTTGAAAATATATCATGTTTCACACTTTTTACTTTACTAGATTAACCCTTTACCTACAAACAAAAAAAATTTTGAAAATCAAAAAAATTAACATGCACCAATATAGCAAAATCGAGTTTTCAAACAAATTTTCAAAAATTCCCCACGACGAAAGAACTCAAAATCAAGCAAAAAGAAAAAATTCTTATTTGAAAAAAAAGACCTAACCCTAACTGCCTGGACGATTTGAGTTGAAATGATCCTAAAGATTCTTAATATTCAGAAAAATTAAAGTTTTCTCTGAATTTTTCCACACATTCGTACTACGTAGTCTAATTAAAATGCACACACATACTTACACGCAAATATCAAAGATTCATACATACATATGTCTGCTTTTCTACAACACTCTCGAAGAAAATTGCAACTTTAATTTGTAGCTGTCGCATTGTTGGTTGCGGTTTGCAACTTTTTACTTGCTCGCTGTACATACATACATACCTGTATGTATGTAAATTTGAGTGTACTTTAAATATACAAACGTAAGTGAAAATTTGTACTCGTGTCCGAATAATTACGAAATTAAAATTGAGTCCTTGTAAGTGTTCGGTAGGATGTGTATGTATGTGAATGTGAAGGATAAAGGATTTTGTAAAGACGAAAATGTACAACGAACCAACAAACAATGGAAGAGAGGAAAATGTAAAAAAAAAAAACTGTGAAGATATAAATTTTTGCATGCAATAAGCAAGTTGCAAAGCAAAGAAAAACAGCAAAAACAATGCAATACCGTTTGTTGCATGATGCACATCATAGCACACATTTGTCTGGCGCTCAAAGTACTTCTTGTCTGTCTGGCTAGCTGACTTTCCGCTCGACTATGACTCGCCTCAGATTCCTGGCCCAGTTATCGCTATGTAGAGTTTGTTGTTGGAGTAGTGCTATGGCGATTTATTATTGCATGCCAGCAGTCAGCAATGAACGCAACATGTTGCTGAGTAGTTGCAGCATTTTTCATATACAAAATTTCATACGTACATATGTATGTGGATGTGCCCTCCAGGTAGCTTTTACGCAATTTAATTTTCCTTTTTGGCATTTATTTTTGCAAAAGCACAACACTTGTACATAACTATGTAAGTAAATATATGCGCCATGTAGCATGCCATTTCACAGCGTGTCACATCCATTGTTGTGGTGTAACACTTCTCCTCTAATTTGCGCTGCTTTGGGTATCTGCACAAACACTTACGCACCTAAACGCACATAAAATATTGTTTGTTTGTCAGCTGTTGTTTATCCCTTCCATCGATGTTAATTTTCACGTGCTGAGCCATGGTCATTTTGTTTTTGCCTCTCTCATACACCTAACTAACTAATCTCCATGTTCACTCGGTGATGTCCCACGCCAATGTTTCAATTCTACTCGAATGTGTGAATTTTGTTAAGAATTTGTAATTAATTTTTCATCCCACCCACTTCAATTTTGGCTCGTGCGAATTTCGATGTTCACCTATTTTGGTTTTTGCTTTCGCTTGTTGCATGCACTTTGTGTCAGTTTCCTTCCATACAATGTCATTGTGTTCTTTATGAAGCTGTAATGAAAACTAAGAGTCTAATCATACACTGCATGAAGGAATCCTACTGGATAATTTGTGAAATATTTCCGATGTGCCGATATATAGAGGCACCACGGACAAAATTAATTGTTTACACAAGAATTCTCTCAAAACTACTGATCGAATAAGCTGATCCTTTGATAAATCGCCATGGTTTCTCGGCCAACTAAGCATTACGATAACGATTGAAGGACAAACCATCCCAACAAGATGGGACTTCTGCAACAACAAAAATCGCAGAGGCCGTTGAAATTCACGTTAGAATATAAACTAGACAATTTTCTTCAATTAGCTACCTCAGAGGATTTGAAAAATATATAATTTTGGCTGTTGTTATATTATCTGACGCCTCTTCAGAAAAATATAGTTTTTGGCACAAATATTGAAGAGTAATTTAAAGACACGTAGATAGCCCAGCTGATGTACTCCATTAAAAATTCGCTTTCATAGCGCTGAGAGCCCGATTTGGTGGACTTTAAATTTCGGCAATCATTATTACGTAAACTTTCATCACACATGCATGTGTTCATATATTTTTATATGTAGATACATATGTATGTATGTTTTATAGCAGTGAAGTAAAGAGTTTATAAAAGATTATTATTGATTCGTTTCTTTCGTCGACAAGCCTACTGAATTGTAAAGCAAACGCATAAAATTAAAATAATCTTATTTGTGCGCTATCATTTACATAGAAGATTGATTGATTGGAATGAAAAACCAAATAGTTCACACGTAAAAAAAATTGTTATGTAATCGTTACTTACATCTGAGTTTATAAAGCATTTCATCAAAATATAAAAGTACATTTGAAACTCACTTTTCTTACGAAAAACAGCAGTAGAAAGTTATAATTCCAAGGGAAACTAAACTGAGCCGCAGAGAAAGACATTTCTTTAAAGCATCATGTGTGAAAATAAAAGCTCAAAAGACCTTACGAAACCCAGATTAAACACTTTCACTTAAACAGCTGCTGTACATACTCGTACAGTTCAAACACCCGCCGCAGCCTCAACTACTGTTGAGAGAGTGGATATGTGAACATAATTTATATTTGCTCTGAGCATATGCACGATTTTATCAACAACTCATCGAACAATGCGACAAAATTTCGGCGAAGAAAACTTGCTGAATAATAAAAGCAACAAGCGGTGAGTAGGGCAACGGCTATGCAACACAAAACAGCTGTGGCAGACACAGCGACAATTTTGTGCAACCAGCAACACTAAAATGCAGAAAACAATTGACTAAAGAAAAAAATGTTCAATAAATACAACTAGAAGTCAGCTTTTAGTGGCGAGCGGCCAGTGACGCCGACGAGAAATGTTCAAGAAATTTATGCGTGCAAACATATGAAACTAGTAATTCCAGCGATGGTTGAGGGCAGTGGCGGGCAAGTAGAAAAGCAGCAGCCGCCTGCTGCAGTACAACAAATTCCAAGCAATTGCAATGGCAGTTGCGCTAAAAAATCAATTGAGTCGACACAAAAATAAATAAACAACAAACAAACAAAAAAACCAAAGCAGCGCGCGTCACTGGTCAAACTCCAGAAAACATTGGAAAACAAATAAATTTGAAATCATTTGTCATTTCTTGTACACTGTTTGTGCGTCCAAGTGTATGGCAGCGCTTGCCCCACGCCTTACCTCCCCCTCCTTCACCTCCTGGCCTATATTGTGTGCTTGTGTTTTTTTTTTTGTTTTTTTTTGTGCAGCTTTAGTGTATGCGCGCTATAAAATTTGTTTCGGTTCACAGCGGTCAGCGTTACAATTTTGTTCATTTTCTACTACACTTTTGAATGCCTTTTTTTTATTATTTTCCTGTTATTTTTCCATTTCTTATTCTATTTTTAACTCCAAAAACAATAGCCCGTTGTAGATAAATTGTCAAATCTCGAATAGATATTTGTTGTTGGTCTTCAAAAGCAAAAAAAAAAACTAATACGAAAAAAAATTAGTAGAGGAAATGCTTGTGACGCCAAAATGTTGCGCGATAAAAATGTCATAGCATTTATTGTCGCCTTTTTGGTAGATATTCAAGGGAGTGACCAGAAGCACAGCGAGCGATCGGCAGTTAAAGTGACAACTAAATAAAACGTAAACGTTGTTGCAGGTTTTTAAAATTTTTGAAATTTAAGCTTTATTTGGCTTCTACTTGCTGCTAAAAGTGCTTCCCAAAAATTCTTAAAACTAAAATTAAATTTACTTATTTATTTCATGCGCATAAGCCTTGACTATCAAAAACGAGTAGCATCTGTTAAATAAAATCAATATGCCAGGTAGGCGTTGCCTTCAACCGCGAGTTACTAGAAACTTAGGTTGATCCCCAATACCTAAATGAGTCATTCGATTTTTTATTAATAACTAAAAATTTGGTTTTACATTTTTTTTTTGCATTGCCCACATAAAATGTTGCACCTTTGCTCTTTAGATGCAAAAAACAAACAAAGAATATGTCAGACAAGTAAAGATAAATGGCGATGTATGTACACACTTGGATTAGATATCGCTTGTATAATCACCAAAAAAAAAAACGCTTATAACGTTGCTAATAGTTTTTCAATTAGTGCTACAGTTTGAAAAATGTCACTTTGCACAATGAAACACCGCTTTGTATGTATAAAGTAAAGCTAAGCGAGCTGAAAAAGCTACAAAGCGTTGCTATTCACATACTTGGAGCAGCCATAGGACACAAATGAGAACAAAAAATTATCTTCGATATAACGAGTACATACGAATATAAACAGCGCTTTTTGTACTGGTAAGCTCTAAGTTAACAACAGACAGTTTTAACAAAAAAAAATAGTATTAATTACTTTAATCGTGAAAGGAGCAAGTTTTCGTGGATAGCGAATACGTTTTTCAGTAGTAATTTTGTGAATAATGTGCTTATATTTTTCTTTACATTCACGAATTTTTCTATTTTTAATTTGACAATTGTTGTTTTGATTTTTTTTCTCCCAATAAAACAATAAACATTTCGTTGTTCATCAAATTCGTATAAAAATAATATAAATGCTAATAAACGAACTAGTAATATGATGCCAAGTAGCAATACAAAATATATTTCAAGCTATCAAAACTGCCGATAAAAATCACAAAATGCAGAAAACACACGATAAAAAAAAAACAAAAGCAATAGCAGACAAACAAAAATTAAATAGAAACATTTACCAAAAATCAAACGAAGAAATACAGACAAATATTTGATTGCATATATGTAGACACAATGGCAGTTTTGGGCATTTCGCCGCACATTAGTTGCATTTAAATATTGTTAGCATTATTTATTGTTGTTCTTTGTTTTTCGCTTTTTTTTTTTCTTTATTATTATTGAGCTATGCGACGCGCATAATAATCGAACGATCGACTTGATTGGAGCTGAATCACGGCGCAGGCGCAGTTGAATTTGTGACGCAAGGGCTAAGCTTACATACACTTACATATGCGTGTGTGTGTGTGTATGTACATATGTATGTATGTTTGCGTATGGGCTAGTCTATTTTTATAAGCATGTGTGTGCTCACTAACCAAGCGATACTTTGTCATGTCATTTTAAAGATAATTTATTCACAGCATAATGTAACGGTGCATTGTTTGTTGTTATCAGTATGTCCATTGGCCAGTTGGTTGCTATTTATCTGCGTTTATTATTGTTTGCGCAAACATAGACACAACTAAAAGCATATGCGCCAATAGTTTTGCGTCATATGTATGTAAGTGCTGCCGCGACACATACTACATACTAACTAAATACATATGTACATATGTAAATACACATTTCAATCAATATCCCTGTAGTAAAATGTACTAGTTGTAAACTGCAACACACAACTAATATGCATCGCAGGCCCAACTAGTCAGCCAACTGTCTTTTTTCCATACAAGCAACTGGTATTTTTACCAAAGAGATGTCCTTCGAGATGGCAATAGGCCGAATTTAATCAAAAATGCACTAGATACTAGTAAAAAATGGACAAAATAATACTTGTCCAATTATGGAGCAAACATACCAGTATCCAACTAGTTCAAAACAGACAAAGAAATACAAGTTCAATTGTGTCCCAAAAAACACTCCCCATTTTCAATAGTACTTCAGAAAGCATCACTTGAACTTTAGAATCCGTAAAATGTACTTCAGAATAGTAAATTGTACTTCAGAAACCATAAAATATATTTTAGAATAGTCAATTGTACTTCGGAAAATGTAACATGAACTTCAGAATAGTCAATTGTAATTCAGAAAACGTAAGATGAACTTCAGAATAGTAAATTGTACTTCGGAAAACATAAATTGAACTTCCGAATAGTTAATAGTACTTCGGGAAACGTTAAAAGTATTTCAAAATAGACAATTGTACTTCAATAACCGTAAAATGTATTTCAGAAGCTGTAAAATGTACTTCAGAAAATGTAATTAGTACTTCGGACTATGTAAATTGTACTTCAGAAAATGTAAATCGTATTCAACATCGGTGAATATGGCCCAAGACGAAGGAGCGATGCTCTGTCTGTCGCGATTAAATTTGTGTTCGCACTTTTTAAACCGGAGTGCCACGGAGAGTAATGGCAGACAACGACCAAGTCCACCAAGTTGTTTACCAATTCTATCCACTTCTGAAGCACAGTATGAATATATTGACATGCGTCCCAAGTTTGATTTGGGGAACAATCTGGGTAACTTATTTGTTCCTTAAGATAATTAAATTCTGGAGCGATGCAGGAAATCAGTGAGCTTCATTCGAAGCTTTAAAGCATTCGCGTCCAAAATTAAAACTTATGTAAAGATACATATCAGTATTCCAGCCACATTTGTTCCGGGCGTCGTAGAACGAAGGCTTTCGTATTTGGAGCGACTTATTGACGAGGCAAAAACGACAGTTGTCGGTGGTGATTGTGGCCGATCCATTGAACATTCTTCCATTTTTCATTCTGATATTCCTTACTTATTGGATGTGCAATTTACATTTTCTGAAGTACATTTTACAGTTTATGAAGTACAATTGACTATTCTGAAATACTTTTTACGTTTTCCAAAGTACAATTAACTATTCTGAAAATCAATTTATGTTGTACGAAGTACAATTTACTATTCTGAAGTTCAATTCATAACTTCCGAAGTACAATTGCATTTTCTCATGTACATTTTACCGTTTATGAAGTACAATTCACTATTCTGAAATACATTTTATGATTTCTAAAGTACAATTGACAATTCCGAAGTTCATTTTACCGTTTCTGAAGTACTATTCGAAAAGGTGTAGTTTGGGATTAAAATGGGGAGTTACATAAAATAAATTCATTAATTAATTATACTTTAAAATATTACACAATTCTATTTAGCTGCTTTAGATTTGCTAATAATTAGTATTACATTTTATTGTTAAGTATTGTTAGAAAGAAAAAAATAACACATAAATACTTCAAAGTTGGTATCATTCGAAAGAATAAATTAAAGCATTTTCCATTAAAGTTTATGAAAAGTAAAATAACTTTAGTTAATTATCGCATAAACTTTAACAAAAATACAATATTTCTTTATTGTTATTGGTTTTGGTAAAAATCTGGGCTTTTTCGGACTAGTTAGATTTCAATCAGGAAACTCTAATTGCTAACAAGTATTTTTTCTGACTAGTTTGATGTTTCATTGCAGGGATGTTTGTTTGTATATGTATGTGTATGTACGAGTATGTATGGACAGCAACAAATGTTGGCAATTATTTGCCAAATGAAAACAGTGCAACACTAGCATAATATTTGCAAGAACAAACACAAACGCATATAAAAACAAGCGGCTTCACAGTGACTCTGAGCGTAAATAACAACAGTTTGTTAGTTGGCGGCACAAATCCTTACATACGATGTAGTTTATATGCACTATAGATTCAAGAAAAACAACACATCCCTTAATGTTTTAATTTAATTTCTATTAAAAATAATAAAACAATTACAGACTTTATTCAGTACGCAGCTCTGTAGCCTATTGAATTTTACTTATGTGTTTTAGGACAGAATGGATAACCTTCCAGATAAAGGATGCTATGAGAGATGAAGACCATTAATATATCTCTTTGAAAAACGTTTTAAAAAATTAAAAAAAAAATCTAGAGTACTTTTTGAGATGTTAAAAGCAGTCGTGGCCAGTGTTGCCACTACCTCAAAAAATGTATTCATCTCTGAAAAAAATAGTATCTCGGAACTTATAATTTTTTGAACAAGTTCTTACAGTATAAATATGATATATAAGAAGTTTTCATTTTAGTCAATTATAATTTAAAAATAATTTTTTTCCAAAGTCTTAATGATTTTATTAAAAAAGAAGATAAGTAATTCAGTACTAATTTCTTAGTACAAATACCTTAGTTAGAACAAGAATACTTGTCTGTGCTGTCGATTTTTTTTTGCTACACAAAAGTTGCAACAATCGTATCGAATTCTGTGTTAGAAATTTATCAAATATACATTACAATTTTTCAACAATGGCGCCAAGTCGAAATGTTGCTTGTTTAATATGAAACAATGTTGCCAAGCGAAATTTTTTGGGTCACAGGAGGTCATTACGTATAATTTTTAAAACAAATTAATAACAATTGTAAATCATAACTAATTAAAAATTTCGATACATTTTAGCTGACTCGAAGGCTGATAAAATGTTGATGTTTTCATTACTGCGTAGTTTGTTGATTATAGTTGTAAATTTTTGTATGGTTTTCAAACTGCAATGCCTGCTTTCGGAATGCTCCCGAATTACCTTAAAAATGTTGCCATTTAATTAATTCCTAAATATAATCTACTAATTCAACAATCACATTTCGCTCCGTAAGCGATAACAATTTATATGCAAGAAAACTTAATTTTCTCAGCTACCGAGTAAATTTACACGGCCTTCGCATTGTGATAGATATATAAAAGTCAATTAGTAGACAACTTTAATGCGGACATTTTATTAAACGAATTACCAGGATAATTTTAGTAATGTCCTTTCTCATGCCATCTCATTAACGCACCAACGTCAAGGCCTGCGCTTGACCAACAGTAGCTGCCACACTATTAGATATGTATTTATGTAATAGTGTAATGAAGGAACAAAAGCGAACGAGAGCAGACAAAGTGATGGGAAAAAGCGAATGAATAGAGAAGATAAAATAGTACTTGAAAAACTGAAGCAGACAAGTGAAATGAAGAGCGCTGCGACGCGTCGTTTAAAAAATGCAAATTTTAATTTAATTTCACTGCCGCTGCTGTTGAAGTCACAAAGCAAAGACAGTAAAGTAGACAGCGACAGGACGAAACCGAACGAGCTGCTAAGGATAACGTTGATTAGTCGTTCGTGTATACAAACAAGAAAAAAAAAAAAAACAATTGGCGCAACAAATGAAGCGACGCTGCTGCATGCAACAAGCAGCAAGCCTAGATATGTACTCGTAATGTAAAAAGGCAAGTGAGAGAGGGGAAGCGAGCATTACAAATGCCTGGCTCGTAATGAAGCAGCGCCTGGTATGAAAAATTAATCGAATCGCCGAGATTTTTGCGCTGAGTAACGCCTGAGCAGCGCAAAAAATGACAAGAACCTAAATTAAAAAAAAAAAAAAGAAGATGATTCAAATAAGATAAGGAAACACAAACACAGCACAGCAGCGGTGCAGGCGCGTTTGCCAAGCACAGATGCGAGTGAGTGAAAAATTCCATTCTAAGTGGCAACAGCGAAATACGCGCTAATAAATATTCAATTATGTTGTATATATTTTATTTGCTTGCGCTATTGCTTAACGTATCCGCTAGCTTTCAGCTGCCAGCTGCCAGCCGCATGCCAATTGCATTATCAAGCTTATTTCTTTGCGCTCGCTCTCTGTGCCGAAAACAAAACAAAAAAAATAAGCTGCCTGCTTGTCTGCCACTCAGAGCCCTCTCACTCCCCTCCACACTGCCCACTCATCCACCCACACTGCTGCTGGGGCAACTTCCGCATTGCCGCCCTCTTTTTATTTTGCACATCCACTTGAGCCGGAAATCGCAGTGGCGCCAGGAAGTGGCAAGTGACAGCAAAAATGGCGAAATCTCATTTACGCGCTTCAAATGTAATGAAGCGTGCTGTTCATGCCACTTGCATGGGCCGAACAGCGACGGCAAATCCTTCGGCGGGAGGAATGTGATAATATAGACTTTTTTTCATTCTTACTCCGCATACTTGAGTAGGTGTGTATCAAAGATTATGGGCGCTAAGGTCCTTGGCTTGTGTAAAGAATAGAGCGATTTTTTGTTTTTACTTTCTTTGCTTAAAATTGTAATGCTCACAAAACATTTTTACAACGACACTTACTAAGCGTCTTCAATTAATTTGTCTACATGCTATTAATTAGACAGAAGTAGTTTCGATGCAAGTGAAAGTAGTAAACTTAGATTGAGTGCAGTTAAAGGCAAACCTATTTTGAATTTATTTTGATCATCTGAAAATTACTCGAAAACAAATTTGTTTTAAATTTACATTTACACGAGGGCAAGGTGGAAAAGAAAAGTGATTTATGTGGCAGATGTTTCAGAAACTTAGAGTGAAAAAATGAAAGTTGTCTAAAATTCAAGGATTGTTTGATCAATCAGCTTGAAAGCTGTGACGAGTCGTTTTTAAAGAAACTTACATTTTTTTAAAGCTCAAATTTTTGGTTAAAGGCACCTAAACTCGCTTACGGTTTGGATGAATATAAAAGTTCATTAAAAAAATGATTTGAGGTGGTCACATTAAGCCGCTGCCACTTTAGAGTAAAATTTTTTCGAGTCAAATGTTCGATTGTCGAACGACGTACGAAAAGTCTCGATAATTCGACTTTGCAATTGAAATAGATGGCATTGTCATTACTCCGAGTTGAAGAAGCGGATGGAAATTGTTTTGAAAAAAATTTATTTCTGGAAAGAGTTGACTTGGAATATTCGAAAGATTTTAATGCAGATTACCTGAATAGAATCGGAAGAAGCCAGAAGCTTATCAGAATTTTCGGTCAAATAATTAATGTCAGCTGATATTGTTCGTTCATTTTTATATTGACACTCACAAAATATTGACTTACTATTCGTGCATGATGCCATTAGCTACTAGAGCGCTTGACAGAATTCAAACTGTAAACTCTCCCTGTATCGATATCAGTACACACACACACGCGCACACAAATTCACACAATTCGTGTCGCTACATTTCATTTATCAACGTACCGCCCCGTCAATCCACCTGTTATCTTTAATCTCTAATCTCACTGACCCAATAATGTCCATTTCGTCGAGCATGACATTCGTTTCTCATTTCGAGTATTTGCCAAGAAATGAGCTTTGATTTTGCCTTCTACTATTTCTTTTTTGCACTCTTTTCTCTCAGCATCGTTTGTCTTGTGCAATTTATCCATTTTACATTTCGATACAGTATGAAAACTGAATTTGTACGTGCTCGAGTTGCAAAAGCAGAGACTGAGTGTTGAAAAGTGAGGAGCACAGATTGAAAAGGATTGCCATGAAGAGCTGCATAGCTCCTGCCAGTCACAGCGACAGCGACAACGACAACGACGACAGTGGCGAGTAAAATGCAAGAAATGCTGCGTTCGTGAGCTGTTGGCAGGAACGAGATGTTGATGCCAGGTGTAAAAGTTTGAATTTAATGCGAGCAGCAGCTATAAAAACAACAAAAAAAACACAAATGCGACAGAAGCGATTCGGTGTGAAAAGAGTTGAGCGGGCGGCTGATGAGCAGCAGCAGCAGTGAAGTGTAGAAGTCATTGCAACATTTTGTGGGAGGCAAGAGGCAAAATTGAGATGCAAACTAAAGGAGGAAAATATGCAAAGAAGTGGGGGTGGGGGAGTTTGGAAATGCAGAAATGTGCCAGCTGTGCAACGGAAACGCGGCAGTGCAGAAAAATATGCAAAACGTAGAATAGCCGAAAGGAGCAGGAACAGGAAAAAGAAAGGGAAATCAACTTATAGCAACACAGCAAATGGTAATGACGCTCGGGAGTGATGAGTAGAAAGAAAAAAAAAAAAAAAAAAAAACAAAGCTGAGCAGGCGAAAGCACACAAGTGCACAAGAAGGATGAGCGGTTGCACGCCAAATGCAGAGGCAATAATCGAAATGAGGTGGAAGACGTGGCAAGCAGATTTAGAAGGCGATGCGAAAGGCTATAAGACATATCCGCATGCTGATGACGATGACGAGGACAAATGCACTCACTGGCTGGCTATGGATATACTGTATTTATATGATTGCTTGCAGCAACAGCTCCAACTTGCGCAATTGTCTATCAGCTACGAAGTATCTTTGTTTGTCCGCTTGCAAATGATAATGAAGCCGACAAAGTGTATCAGGAAGTCTGTCGTCGGCAATGCGCGTGTTGATTAAATGGGTTTGAATGAATGAATGAATGACTGAATGATACCAGTTTAGGTAGATACTACAAATAACTAGCTACAAAAATCCTCTATGCAAGCACACATACATGCAAACATACGAGTGCACAAATCGAAATGGATGACAAGACAAATTCGTATCTATTTAACAGCTTGTATAGCTACTATGTACGAGTATGTATGTCAAAGCACGAGCGGGCAGGACAATGCGATTTGTGTTGGTGGAAGTGCTGTGCTGTCAGTGGCATGACAACCTAAGATTGACCGTTTTTCTTGCATTATTATTCTTTCAACTGACACGTAACAAATATTTGCATATGCTGAGTAGCTGTGTGGGTGTTTTTTTTTTTTTTTGTTGTATCTCGAGAGGAGTTTGAACTCGATATGGAATTGAGTTATTTTGTTGAATGGCAGCGATTTAAAAATAAGATTTGCAAAGAGCTACAAAGATGTCGATATGACTTCATCTAAATATTTGCATGTAAACATAAAGGAAATGTGATACACGTATTTTCATTCCTTGTATGCCATACTAAGTACTAATATACGAGTACATAAATGTATTCATATATTTGTAAAGATATTGTACGATTTATTTTGATTCGTTTTTTAAAGAGTATTCAATCATAATTTTTTTTAATAAAAGTAATTGTGGAGTGCCACAAATGCAGTTTTTCGTTTTAAGGCCTTCTATTGTATATCCAAAAAAATATAAAGAAAATTTAATATAGAATGAAACGACTTTGAAACTATTTGTATTACAGGAACAAACTGCCAATCCCGATTTTCAGACATGCTCTCAGCCTCCCCTCTGATCACTAAACGACACATTGTAAGCGAGTTCGTAAAAGTGGTGGTTTTCTGGATTAAAATTTAATTTACGAATAAAAATAAATAAATAAAACTATGAGAAGCGCAATGAGAAAAGTGGGCAAAATCATATTTTTCTTGGATGTAAGCTTTGGCAACATAAAATTCACTACTCATAGATTTCGCTCCGTCCACAAATATAAAACAAGTCGATGTCGGTAGATTCAAGAAAATCGAGTGCTGTTTTAGACAATACATTTCCGGTAAAGTCATCATCAGTCCTCTTCATGTAAATATCTTACACAAACGCACACTTCCACTCCTGCGATGTTTGAAGTCTCATCTCCTAATACCGTAAAAGCCTGGGACTTATTTTTGATTGTTTACAGTCTTGCGACTTTAAAATGTACAATTTTACAAAGTTATAATATATTTTCCATTATAGCGTAAATACATGTTAGACATATTTTTACAAATCATATATAAAATTGCTTAAAAATAATTGCGTAGTTGGTTAGCTGGAAAGGCTTAGTTTCCAGTCTACCATTATGTGCCACGGGCGGAAAGGCCTAGTTTCCGCTCCGCATTTCTGTTACTCGGTTTCTAATGGCCCGAAAGCACGAGTTTTCGATCCATATTCCACTTCTAACTTTGCATCCGAACAGTTTGTCATGGCCGAAAAGGCCATGTTTCCGATCCATGGTCATACCGCCTTTATTTGGTGCTAGGACGGATGGAAAGACCAAGTTCCCATTCCGCGCCCTTACCGGATAGCCAATGTTTTGCAATGGTCATAAAATAATTTCTTGAAACTACTAAAGTTAGTGCAGTTTTTTAGGTGCGACGGTAATTCATTAAAACACTTTAGCCCTTTATAGAAAATGTTTCTTTTATCCACTTCGGTTCTATAGAAGGGTAGCCTAAAGCTGTTGTTCTCTCTAAGTATGTATGTATCAGTGGGTGTCGTTAATGTATTTACTCTATGTATGATTTTTTGTTGGATCCGTGAGTGACATATAGCGATTAATTCACATTGGTTGCCATTACTAATATACATTGCATTCTCTGCTGTATTTTCCAGCAGTTTTTGAAAATCCACATCTCCTTTAGCTCGGTATCTTAATAGTGCGCGGAAATTTCCATCGTTAAGTAAAGGTTCCACCAGTAAAATCCTGCCAGTATCTTGAGATCCATGAAGCGCTACACCCAGCCGATCACAAAATATGATGGTTTCTATAATTGGGATGATAAGTCTTCTGCTTTGTTTCATAAAATTATTTTTCTTTTGTGATATTTGTAAATCAACTGACAGCGTTTTTCCTTTCGACATCAGCTCTGGCAGTGGATTTATGTAACGCTGTTTTGTAATAATCAAATTTTTGGTGATTGTCGAAGGTTTCAAAAGCTTTTTACCAATTTTTGAATGGCTTTATTATTAACTAACTTAATGCTTTACTTAGCACTCCCCCTTCCTTAAGCATCATTTGCAGAAAGCCCCATCATCCTTTGCCGAATACGTTCACCATGCGTATTTTTGCAACCAAATGGTTTGAAATTTTAAATTGCGTTTACCTGATGAGTGAAACTTGTAGTTGAGGGGAGGAATCCAAATCTTGTCTTGAAGACCGACAATCGAATCAGTGCCATCAGTGGTTGGTTTTTTACTTGAAAGATTCTATATCGTAGATATCGATAAGATTTGTTGATACTGGCACAGAAGTAACTGTTGCTTCTGGGAGTTCACAATGGTCGTTTGACTGTAAAGTTAATTATATGGATAACATCAATCGTAAATATGTATTTTTGCATGCTGTAAGGTAGAATCAATTTTATATAAGTACGTCATCGTTGTTGAGTCGTGTTTTCTTCGAAAAGAAATGACGAATGTCCATTTTTGTCTTGCCACTCAAACTCATACATTATGTGATATAAAAGAAATTGGAATTAATTATGCTGAAAAGCAGAGTTGGATTACATACACAGACTTAATATCTATATTTACTGCAGTTTATTAAGACTTACAGTCAACCGAGCAGTCAACTTGAAACCACAAATTATTTTAGAGTATGACATCAATGGCAAACATTAAATCAGAGAAACTTGTCAGCACAACCTTCCTCGCTGCACTCACACCAATAAGATTCGCTACGCATCAGAGAACCATACGGGTGCGTGTTCGCTCAGTGATTTAATCATCGATCCCATCAAATCACTCAAGTCGGGCATTTATTCGTTCACCTTAAATGGTTTGATTTTATTCAAATTGAACTTTCGTTCAAACAAGTTCGATCATTGGACTCATAGTTATCCGTAAGACGTGTTCGCCAGCATGATGCTGATTTTATTTTACTCATATTCAAATTATGCTAAAACACAGTATTTTGTAACAAATAATTAGAACAAATTTAATTTGAAAAAATTTCAATGCAAAACAAAACTGACTATGTAATTCGCAATTTTTAGGTCCTTTAATAAAGAAAAAATAGTAGTTTTTACTGAAGAACAGTAAACTTGAAATGTTCAGGAACTCATTTAAATTTTTTTTTAAATTTTGTGGTAAACAATTTTCAAAAATCCGGGAAGGATGCATTTACTAATGATCTTTCTTACCTAACATTTTTTTTTTATTTAAAAAAAGCGTTAACCGTTTCTTGTTGAAAACGTATATTGTAAAAAAGGACTCCTTCAGAAGCGCCGTCCGCAAGGCCCTACTTTGCTTTGTTATTCACCATATTTTGAAATATTTTATACACAAATAAAAAAAGTGGACGTATTCTATACAGAGAGCGTCACACTTTCGATTTATTTCCATTGATTTGCCAATGGAATTGCACATACATTTGATTATCCACTACACGCCGCTTTAAATGCGTCATCACTATGCAATTAGAGATTTCTACACAAACAAACATTGACAATAATGGAATCGATTAAAATTTCCCAAAGGTAAACGATGCATTCAGAGATTTTTAAGTGTGCCGCCAATGTAAACGGAGGTGCACGTCATTAAAGTGACGCAATAAAAATTACCACCTACAAACATACATATATGTACGCCATGCAGCACGTGGCATGTGGCACGACAGTCAAATGCAACAATGCATAGGCAATCAATGACAGAGTTAAATTTTAAATGCGCGTACGCTGATGAAAGGTGTTTTAGCTGCAACAAAATGCAGCTGCTGTGCCACAACTGAACGACTAATTGAAAGATATATGGAAACAGTGGAGTGAGGGTGGTGCGTGGAATGGAAGGAATAGGTAGAGAAGAGATTCATTGAGAGGGAGTGTGCAAGAGTAACGTCTGGTTTCAAGTGTTGAGCGCAGCACACAAATTTCAATGTCGACAATGTAAACGATGCAACATCAATCAGTGGCGTTATTTTGATTTTCAATGACAAATATAGGAAGCGCATGCTGTTATTTCTATAAGTCTATGCATTTGAATGTTTAAAATTGGTGGGTGGCAGTTTGTGGCACGTTACATGCATTGTTACAAGCGTCGCACATTTACAGATAAACGAGTATGTGTGTGTGTGTTCATGCAACTGTCTAATGTTATTTCCCCCAACCTAGGCGCTTACTCGAGGCGCACTCAGCGCCTCTTCCTCATCCCAACTCTATTTCCACACTCTTATTACTTCCCCACTTGCTTGCTAACTTAAATGACTGACTGTCAGTTAGCGTAGATCACACAGCATTGCTGCCACAACGATAACCAATTAAATGGTATTGAAGTTGCAACAGCATTTTGGGGCGACCCGTCAAGGTGTTAATCGAATTACGACCCGACATGAGTGCAGCAGACACTCACACACTGAGGAAACAAAAAACTTGCATACTCGTATGTGGCAGGGACATGCATAATTTTCACACTTGCACGAGCGGACACTGTAAGTGGCAGGAGCGCAGATGCTGGAGGCAATCGTTGCGGCAAAAAAAAAAAAATATGTATACCCAACGCGCCGGCTAGTGATGTGGCTGACGCGCGAACAGTAGCAGCGACAACAAGGAGCAGTCAGTTGTTGGTAATTGCTGCTGCTGCTGCTGCTGCTGCGGCGGCGGCGGCGGTGAAAGCTACGTTATGGCTGCTTGAAAATTGTCGAAAGCGACGAAAATTTCCATATTTTCCACACAAACACACACAAGTCGGTGTGTCATTTTGGATTTTTTTTTTTGGGTTTTGCCACTGTGGAAACAAGGAGTGAAGAAAAATAAAATAAAAATGAACAGCCGCAGGCGACTGAAGCTGGCGAGCGCTACATTGCCACATACACGTTTATGTCTAAATGTATGTATGTGTGCGTGTGTGGTTGTGCAGGAGCATTCATATGCATATTCTGCACATAGACAATCATTTATGCATATCCTTTCGCCTCTTCACTTCCACTGGTTGCATCGCAAATGTTGCGTAGCAAATTTTCCACACTTACATATGGTTTGGCGCAATCATACGCACACACATGCACATGCACATGCACACGCACACATGCGTGCAATTGCATTCGTTGTTGTTTGTGCTTGCATTTGAGGCTTTAGCACTCAATGCTCGCCACACAAATATCGTCAAATGCGCGACGCTTGTGATGAGGCGCGTAAATTGAAACTCGTTAGTGTCAGCGTTTTGCCAATTTTGTGGGCGTTGCGGTTGTGCGAGGACATTGCAAAGTGACTAGGCGAGCAAGTCTGTGCGTTGCATAAAATGCTCGCATTATTTGTAATAGGTACTCGCACACGCGCACATACATTCATACTTATATGGGCACCGATATGAGTATGCCTGTGTGTGTGGAAAGATGCCGCGGGCACCTAAGGATGTCACCTAAGGATGTGGATATGTTGCGTTGGGTTGTTGGTATCATTCGCAGTTGGAGTACGTTATGCCCGAGGCAATTTGTTCAGAAGTCGGTGTGCTGGGAGTTGTAAATTATTGCAACCTAAAGTTTAACTGAATTTCAAATTTTGCGAAATTGTTCGTGTGTTAAATATTCGGTTTTCAGTGGGGAGAAATTTTGTCCGTTTTTTTTAGTATTTTGAGTGACAATAAGCTTTGGTTTAAACGACTCGCAAGCTAATCATAAAATTACAATGGTGTTATAAATCGATAACGATGACAATATCGATAACTATACCGAAACCAATTAAGTGACTTAAAACCTGACATATCCACTTATTAAGGCATCTGAAAATCGATCATTATTTAAACCGATAAAGTCGCAGTTTCTTCTGAATAATGACATTACGCATTTAATATTTAATATATGTTTATAGAGTTCCTCATCCCACTTACATTCAACTATTTATTTACATATATCCGAAATTGCTTTATGACAAGCGTGTCGCACTTTTTATATCTAGTTTATCTAAGAATTGTGCAACTAACTACTAAATTATCTCAAAACCTTTTAAAAAAGTACTAGTACTTTTGCTTTATCTCTCTGCTAAATGCGCTCATCAACAACCAACCAACTCGGCGAAAGTTTTTCGCAATAAATTACATTAGTTAATTAGGCCAAGCCGAAACCAAAACTCAGTGCGAGTGCTCACTATTCTCACAGCAAAATGTGCCACAATAAAGTCCTTGAATGTTGCATGCTTCAGTAACTTTGTCGCTACTGACTTATCTGATGCAACGCTTCGATTACACTACTACTACACACACACACACACACACACACAACAAAAATATGTAGCCTAGTCGGAGTTTGCGTGTGGGCGTTTGTCATTTGGTACATTTTCGAAAGCCTTGCTTGCATGTTTGTTTGATTGTTGGTTGGTTAGTTGGTTAGTTGTGGCGGTGATTTGCTGGTTGCACCGGAAATGCTAATAAATCGCCGCAAGCCACGATGTCAGTTCCACTGAACACAACTAACTGTCATTCAACAATTGGAGCATTCAGTTCAGGAGTGAGTAAAGTTAGAGAGAGGATGTTCTATTCGTTGTGCCAAGCGTTAATGATTTAATGAACTTTAATGCGAATTTTTTGGTGTAAATATATTCTCAAAAGTTGAGTGCTTGAGGCAGTGAAAAAAATGTGTGGAGATTAAAGCGTAATACACCGGTTAAAAGAGGGAATGGTTATGTGAAAAATAGGAATGTCATTGTGAGAAAGAAAAGGGAAGGAAACGACATGGAATTATATAATGCTACTGTATACGAAAATGTCATGCTCCAAGGGAAATCAAGAAGGAAAATAAATAAAAACTTCAGAAAAATATGAATATAAATATGTTTGTGTTAAAAATAAAAATAAAAAAATTCATAAAATAATAAAAAAAAATCAATGCAAAAAACAAAAAAAAATTTAATAAAACATTATTAAATAAAATAAAATAATTTTATATTGAAATTTTTACATAACTTTTTTTATTTTTCTATTGGCCTAATAAATAATATTGTAATTTTTACATCAATTTTGTTATTTTTCTATTGGCCTAATAAATTATTTTGTCAAATATTTAAAATTTTTACAATAAAAATAACTTAAATGAAGCATATTTAAATAATGGACTTTTACTGAGAAATAATTTAAAATAAAACAAAATAATTGTAATGAAATATAATAAGGTAAAGAAATATAAAAAAAATGTAATAAAATAAATAAAAAATTTTAAAAACTTTTAATTAATAAAATAAAATTTGAAAAAAATTAAATAATCTTAAATAAAATGAAAAAAAAAAAAAAATAAAATTGAATAAAATAAATAAAAATATAATCAAAATGAAATATAAGATGAAATGAAATATATTAAAATTTAGAAAGTAAAATGCATTACAATAAAAAATTAATACGTAAATCATTAAATTAAATGAAGCTAAATGAATAAAATTCGCATAATGTGAATTAAAAATTTAGCAAAAATCAAATAAAGTTGTGTAAAAGAAACGAAGAAATTGAATCTACACGTTTTTTAATCGTAACAGACCAAATTTGTTTGCTATTCGATGAAATATGTTGTATACATATATATTTCTATTGAGTCTGAATAAAAGTGCAACATTGAATATTTACTGCAAAGAACAAAACAATTGTGAATAGCCAAACAGTAGAGTATATACGGCATCGGAGCGGCCAAAATAGTTTTTTATAATTTGCAAGGCTTTAGTTTAAACTTATTTATTTATATTTTTACTTTGATTATTGTATAAAATTATTAAATTTTGTTTAGTATTTAACTTTCCAAAATATCAGTTTTTCGATAATGTTTGTCAAATTTTGCCGCTGCATCACATCGAACTTTGCTATTCGAGCCATTATTGTAGCAATTTCAGAGCAAAAATATGTAAATCACAGTAAAAAAAAATATTTGATAGATGAAAAAAAAGATTGACAGAAAATCAAATATTGCTTCGCTTTGAACACTTAGAAGTACGCTAACACCCGAAAAGTTAATCACTTTCGACTTCCAACATCGAAGAAAATGAAGCGCACTGTTTCTTTCGTGTTTGACAATTAGACTTCTAACCGCTTGGCCTGATTGCTACGGTGATTCACTAAGACCATCTGCCCCTCGACTTAAAAAGCGAGTTACTTGATGGAAAAGTAGCTCATGTGTGTCAGTTAATACCCAAAAAAGGCTTACGGAAGCGAGAGCTCTAGACATAGAACTTAAATGTGCACATTCGAAATTTCTTGCAGTCATTACGCCTTACAAGGAATGCAATAAGTTGCTTTGAAAGGCCAAATCAACGCAATTAGTGTTCAGAAGATCGACCTTACGTCGTTTGCAAAGCCTGTGTCAACAGCGCAATTATAATGCAATTCTCAATTGCAGGACAAAAGCAGTCTACGGAAGCCATGAAATGATTTTATTACCCATTGAAAGGAATGAGGGAATATATATATGTACGTACGTACAAATATATGTGTGTACAAATGCCTCTTCTGAAATTGAATTTTGAAGGAAAACGAATGCACATATGTTTGACTTGAATGTGAATTGCGTCCATCTAAAGTTTGCGGCAAGAAAACGCGCCAGAGTGTCAACACACTCGTATTGAAAGCGCCATTTGCACATTTGTGACGTTGCTGTGTGGCAAGAAGGCAAAATGCAGATGTGACGCGTAACACACACACACATATTTACAACACAACTTACTAGTCAGTCAGTGAATAAAAGTGTTGCTGATGTTTTGTAGTTGGTATTGCTGCTGCAATTCGGTTTTACTTGTTTTTTTTTTTGTTTTTACTCTTGTCACCATTGTCACTCGCCGTCAATTTTGCCACCCAAATAGGAATAAAATTATGCAGATGCAACGACAGCAATGCACACACACACACACACTCGCACATACCAGTGGCCTTTAGGCGCCTTCTTGTGTGTGTTCTCGTGTATCGATGCGGTGTGTTGCACACTGACAGTTGGTCTCGTTTGCCACATTTGGTTGCCATTTTCAACACCTTCAACGAATACTTACGCTTCATTTGCATGTCAACGCATTCAACCATCATCAATTGCCAAACAGCGTCGGCAGCGGCAGTGGTAGAAGCAGCGACGACAACGCCGATTCCAGTGCCAATTGAAGTGAGTTGGCAAAGCAGCGCGACACAAGCGAAATGTGGCAAAGTGACAAAAGAGGTACTGCGACCACCAGGCAAGCGGATGGACGCACAGCACACACACACACGCTTCAGTTACGACAGCGCATACATTTACACCCAATGCTGCTGCCAACAAGTTACATATTGTTGGGGCAAGTAAAATTTCCAGTCGACCAAAGGTGCATATGCAAAGCGCGACGAGCAATGGATGAATGTTTTCAAACACTCACACACATACACACACACACACAAATACATGTACACAGCGCTTGTGAGCATATGCGACGCTGTTGGTGGGTGGGCAATTTCAACTTGGTGATACAATAGTTGACATGAGCTCGCTCCAGCAGCAGCAGCAACAGCAGCAGCAACAGCGACAACAAACACAACTAATATTTCCAACTTCTGCAATAACTGTTGCAAATACAGCAACAAACAAAAATTCATGAGAATTGTCAATCAGGCAGTGGTAGCACCTTGATGTGCCAGTTGATAAAAGTTAGCATTTCAGATGCCTGTTTTTGTTGTTCTCACCAATGTTGAGGTCGCTCTGATTGCTGCTTGCACCATTTTGCCGCTAATGAAATTATGACAATTGCTCTAACGATAAAAAATGATAATGCTCATCGAGAGAGAGAGAGAGAGAGAGAGTTGGTGAGCATTTGCAGCAACAGCGACAATGAAAATGAGGATGCGTTAAAGAGTGGTCGATTGATATTGGAAGAGTTAATGAGGAAGCAGTTGGTTGTCTAAAATGGCAATAAGTCGGCATTTGTCTGACAACTGTCTCTAGTATGGCCTTGGAATCATTCAAAATATTTTGTTATAGATGTAGCAAAGTGCAGTGAAAATGATTGATTAATACGAACAAACTTGAGCGGATGGAAATAAAATCTGCGTCCGATATAATTTGATATCACATCATATCAGCGTAGTCAATGGATTTCCTTCTAAATATTTCGTTTGTATGAGACCTCTGTTTGACATATTTCGGCGAATTCTATTATCATATGACAATTCTTATTTCTATCATCATATGATACGAAATCATGTGATATCACATCACATCTTCATCACGACCGAAGTTTTATTCGACCTTATTGTGAGTTTCGTTTTCGCCCAAAATAGTTAACTTTTCACTGTACGCTTATAATAAATTTCGGGCGGAAATTTTCCGCTTTCGAACATTGTTTCCCCTTATCGGCAACACTTATTTCGGGCGGAAATGGTTGGCGGATTAATTGAGTTTGTTCCGCGGATTCAAAATGTAAGTAATTTAATTTAAATTTGTTGCATAAAATCAACCATTCCTGGAACAAAACGGTAAACAAAGTTCAAAGAGGATACAATTAGGTAGAATGCAGGAAAAAGCGGACATTGCAAGAGGATTTGTCAAAGAAAAAAGGAAAATGTAGCTGAGCCAATTTCAAAACCGTTTTCTACACCTTTATATTATCCACGTTTAGCGAAAAATCGCAGGCCCGCACTAAGCTTTCCAATTGGCGTAATATCAAATTGTAGTTATGCTGCGGGTATTGAAGAGGTTCGCAGATCTAATAAATTCTAGAATAATTCCTTATTGACAGTAATATTTTATAGATCTGGAAAATTTATAAATATTTTCAAATTACAATTGAATTGGAATTATTTGATAATTTTACACTTCAAGTATATACATTTCAGAGTTGTTATTTCCATGTTCGAATTTTCGAAGCGAAATTTATATCGGGTGAAACTCACAATAGGCGGATTTAATCCGGGCGAATTTTTTGGGTGAATTTTTTTTCGGACGAAACTCACGATAAGGGTGATTATATTCTCATAATTCTTATTTCTATTAACATATGATAAAAAATCACGTGATACCACATCACATCATAATCATGACTGAATTAGTTTCAAAAATTTGCGAATATGACAACTATAATTGAAAAAGAGAAAATGCTTTAGCTATACTCTTTGAGCGATATTAATAAAAAAAGTAAACTATGCTTGTGACTCATAAAAGTTTACCATCGCTTAGAGCGGCTTTCAGTGTCACTGCTTTAGTATAAAAACACATTTGCATTCATGGTAGCGCCACTCAGTGTCACTTATCCTAATCAATCCATATTATCCATAAAAACGTACCCCTTTTTTGTGTTCAATACTGATTTTTGATGGCACTTTTTCATTTTCATCGATTCTATTTCCATACTGTTAATTTTAGTGTGGTGAGTCTGCTTGCCTTGCCCGTTGACGCTGAAGTTGGCGACAGTGGCAATTTGCTCCAATATGAATTTTGTGGTTATTTTTTATGAGCTGCATTATTGTTGAACGCACACTAAATGACTTAAATGACAATATAAACATACATACACACATACATATTGTACTTGCGCGTACATAAACATCTCTTGGGCGATGAGAAGATTATCAGCGCGTCGCTGGCGTTAGTGACGCTCTGTGACTTATAAAATTTTGTTTAAAAAGCTTTAATTTTGTATCTTTTATTGATCGCTTTTATTTTAACTTTATCGGCTCTTCGTTTATTATTCTTAAATGTATGTATTTGCATATATAAACTTTAGTTGCAACATACTTGAATTGCTTGGTGTCGATATTTCGTTGCTGTTGTTGTTTTTAGTATTTTTCTTTAAATTTTTGTACTTATAAAATTCGTTCTTTTCGTAATATTTTATTACGCCTCTTTCGTTTGTTATGCTCACTCTTATCGCTCTCAATAAATGCGCATTAATTGGCTAGCTGCTTGCGCAAACCGCCACCAATTGCCTAGCTGCTGACTAAAAGCAAGGTTATCAGTTTTATAGCTTTTGAGTTCAATGCGTTTAGCGGTTGAGCTGCGCTTTGCGCGGGCAACCGAGTTTTATTTCCAAACTCGAGTATAGTGGAAGGTAGCAGCGCAATGTGAAAAATTACAATAAATAAAAAAAAAATAAAGTAAGCTTACTCAATAAACACAAGAACAAAGTTCAATATTCAATGAAGGTAAATATTTTTTTACTACTGCCCCAAAAAACCAGTTAACTTGCGTTGCTCTCTGACTTTTCGCCGCATGTGTATGACTAACCGCGCGCTGTTATCGTACTGAAGGTGCTCAAGCGACACAGAAGACAAACATTTTATTCAAAAATGCTTAGCCACTCACTCACATACAAACATACTCCACACCTCCACTTACTACATTTTTATGACCTTCTTTAGTTGCCATCAATTGGGTGGCATGCAACAATTTTTAATTCATTAAGTATTCCTAAGGAAACATAAAAAAATTGTGTACAACATTGCAATATTAAAAAAACGAAACAACTAAAAAATGCAGATAATAGTTTTAGGTGCACTGTCGCCAACAACCGGCAAATCACAAACAAAAACATTCGAGTATATATCGATGAATGTATGAACAATAAAAGCCGGCCACAGAAACACATAAAACGCGTAATAATAGTAAAAAAAATTGTATGTGTGTATAGTGAAACAAGTCAGTGACTCAGCTGTTCAATTGCTGCACCATTTTATTGCTGCATTGGTTTAGCTTTACGTCTCTTCTGAGTAAAATGAATCAAATTGAAAGTTGATTTGGCGACTAAGAGCGCGAGGTGAATGAGTGAATAATATACGAGTATATTCGAAGAAGTCGAATATTGAAATTTCGCATCAATTACCTTGTCAACTAAGGAATATAACTTAGTCAACTTCCAAAATTTGTAGAATATATTTCAAGATTTCCCTTTTATATCTTGAATCATTTTATATCACTTATCATATTTGATTTCGGAGCTGGAACATCGTCAATGCAATTGCTCATACTACTCTTTAACATCTTCGTGTAGATCTTTTTTTATAGGAAAACCATTCAGATGGCAGCAAAAATAATTTTCTTATTTTAAAGATCTCGGAAAACCAAGATATTTAAGTTCGCTCTATAAATTTCAGATTTACTTTCTTCGTTGTGGACATTCCCCGAAGTGCAATGCAAATTTTAGGTATTCTAACAACATTCCCTTGTTGGAGCGCATTTATAGAGGACAAATAACTAAATCGATATAGAAACTAGGAAAAACCAAAATTTCCCTTTTATATCTTGAATCATTTTATATCACTTATCATATTTGATTTCGGAGCTGGAACATCGTCAATGCAATTGCTCATTCCACTCTTTAACATCTTCATGTAGATTTTTTTTTATAATAAAACCATTCAGATGGCAGCAAAAATAATTTTCTAGATTTTAAAGATCTCGGAAAACCAAGATATTTTAGCTCGCTCTATAAATTTCAGATTTATTTTCTTCGTTGTGGACATTCCCCGAAGTTCAATGCAAATTTTAAGTTTTCTAACAATAGCCCCTTTTTGGAGCGCATTTCTAGAGGGCAAAAAACTAAATCGATATAGAAACTAGGCACAACTAAAATTTGCTTGAGAACGTATCGAAAAAATATATGTAGAGGAACTTCTTTGGAGTAATATTTCTTCAAGCGTAAAGTGGTCGAACTCTTAATCAGGTCTTTACTTCCTTAATGCGCTCACAAAATAAACTATTTAAAAGGGATACCGTCTTTTTAATCTAAGAAGAGCTAACAAAAGGTGGCTTAAGTACATATTAATATAGGAACTGCAAGAAAATAAATACTTCTGGGAAAAAAGAATACCTTTCAACGAGCTTTCTACAATCCTACCAAGAGAATCATGCGAATTTAAAGTAACCCTCTTCCAAAAAAGTAAAAAAAAGCTGAAAAGTGCACAAAAGTAATTAGATCGAATAGCCTAAAATAATAATAACAACAAATACATTAATGGACTTGATCAAATAAGCTCAAAAATAAAAACTTTGCATTTAGCCATCGACACACTGTGTAATACGAAAATTAAATTTCAACAATCAATGTTCATCGAAAAAAAAAATTGACTTCCCACACATTCCTCGACATCATTTCGTAAAAATCCTTATACCGCGACCACCATGCCAAAGCATTTAATAGCTGCACACGCTGCGCTAATATGGCTAAAATGACCCGAAATGGCCAATAATAACAGCAATCGGTAAGTTGAGCTTAACTGAAAGATAATTGCAACATCAATTGCTCATTATAAGCCACAGCTATCAGTTAACTAAAATCTACGAGTAGTTGTTGGTGCAGAAGATTTTAAGCAAGGCAACAATAGAAGAACCAACATAAAAAGGTGGTAAACTCAAGAAAGCAGAGAAAACTGCTAACTGCGATGCGTGTGTTTGTTAATTGCTTTTATTGTTGGTTAGGCGTTGTAACCAGTGCCTAGTGTAATATTTTGCGGAAATTATTGGAGAAAAGGAGTCCGCTGGCGTTTTAGGCTGCCTAAGTGCTCGCTCAACCATTGGTTGCTCCAACATACATATCTATCTGCGTATGTACGTGTATGTAAATATATATATAAAATTGTATCTGCAACTTTCCTCAAGTCTATGTTTGCCACAGACTACTCGCATCTAATAAGATTCAACGTTTTGCAACGCATTTGTGCTTCATTGCCTCAGCGTCTCTCGCTTAGATCCTTCTTTTTTTTTTTATCAATACACGCCAGTGTGTTCTATCGTTTTTTTTGCCTCATTTTGTAAACTGAAACTAGCAAGGCGCGCATTTATATGTATGTATGTGGTGTATGTGTTGCTCGAATGCGTGATCAAGCGATCTTTAATTTTTTTGCGCGCTACGCTTTGACTTGTTTTATATTTCTGCGTTTCCTTTTGCTGGTATACTATTTCATTGCAGTTTGACTTGACCCTTGGCGCACATGCGCAGAGACAACACCCATATGGATGACAGCGGAGCGAATCTACGTTGGCGCACAGTGTCGCAAGAGCTGATAATAATAGTTGAAATACAGAAATTCAATAAAATAAAATTTATATTTACTTAAGAGTTTCGCCAGTCAGAAAGTTTTACAATATTCAAACAGCAATTCATCGAAGACGATTTTCTAAAAAATAACGAAATTAAATTTAATTTTGAAATTAGTTGCTGTTTGCCCCACCGTCTGTACTGCCATCGCAAGAGCATTTCGCTTTAGCCAGCAACCAAAGCGCTTAAACAGCCGGTTAGACTGATCAGGCCCAAACGCCTACATGCTGACTCGTACTCGCACGAAGTGAATACTTATGCGCACCTCCATAAGTACAGCAGCGCGGGAAAGCAATGCTGGTTTCTTTGCTAGCCCTGCACGAGCGCTGTGGCTTGCAACAGAGTCTGCGAACACACAAATATGGTCAATAGAGTAACGAAAGAGATTAGCCATCGATGATCGTTTGATCACAACCATTTACGTCGTTTTTGTTTTGTTTTTTTGTTTTTTGTACTTTTTCCGCACTGGTATTTGCAGTAGTTGTGGTTCTTGTTCTTGTTGTTGACATAAAGCTTCATTTAGGCATCCATTTAAGTTTGGTTGGCGCGCATTCTGCGAAATTCGAGCCGCCCACCACGACTTGATTGTTCGGTGTGGCAGTCAACCAGCCGGCTGGTCAGGCTAGTTCGCGCAGCCGCGCCACATTGGTAATTGGTTTATCGCAATGCTTACGGGCACATACATACATAACATACATATAAATGAATGTGTGTACGTAATATATCAGTTACACTTAGCTAAGTATATAACCGAATTGACCAACAACATTTCCTCGCTGAATATTTTGTCATTTATGCCCAGCTTGTCCACCAAATTGTTGATTTTCAGTAGCGCATTTATTTTCGAGCAGCTTCGCACAGCTGCAGACACACAAATTTTGCATGGCTGCTAGGCTTTTAGCTTTGTTTAGCGATTTGCATTGCAAATTGTTGTTGTGCCCGACTATTCTATTAAGTATGGCAGGTATTTATTATGTTGACTGCGGCATTGATTTCAACAGTTCTTGAGCGGAGTGACTCAAAGACGGTGCGATGTCAGCTTAGGCCAAATTGTGTATATGCAAATATAAAAATTTATTTTAGAGTTATGGACTGAATGCTATTTTGCATTTGTTTTTGGATAACTCAATTTAAAAAGAGCAATTTATTTCATTTTGGTTTTTTCGTCTGGCAAAGGTACTAGTGAAGTCATAACAAAATAAGATTAGCAAATTTTGTGCAGAATAATAAATGACATTGTAAAAAATTACTCGAAAGGAAATTAGATCAGTCGCATAATTAAATATAAACAAATTAAAATGAATAGAGATTTATTGTATAAAATACTTTTGTCTATGAAACAAATTTTTATACCAGACTTAAGCTGTGACGAAAATGCCAAAGAACATTTTACAGTCTCAGTTGCGTCGAATCAGAATTAAAATGATTTGACCGAAATTATTAACGACGTTTCGTGGAATAAATAAATGCTATCAATATCGTTATTATCAAAACTAACGATCACATTAGTTTCATCGATATTCCTACACTCTTTTATCGGCAACAAGCCCGTCACTCACTTTAAGATCATGCAAATCACAGGTCATGTGGCCGCTGTGGTCGAGTTGGTAGCGGTGCGTGCTATAACTTGATATGCCGGTGAGTTCGAGGTTCGAATCTCAGTCAGGGCAAGCAAAATCTTTATAATAGAAAAAGTTTTTTCTAATAGCGGTCACCCCTCGGCAGGCAATGGCAAACCTCCAAGGGTATTTTTGCCATAAAAAAAAATTCTCATAAAATACATCTGCCGTTCGGAGTCGGCACAAAAGTGTAGGTCCCTCCATTTGTGGTATAATATAAAGACGCACACCACAAATGGTAGGAGAAGCTCGGCCAAACACTGAGCTATATAGTGTACGCGCCAAAATTATATATAGTATATAAATCACAGGTCATTTTATATAAATTCTATATTAACAATTTCATAATGCATAGTCTTTACACAAGGACTGTCGCTTATTGTGAAGCATTGCTCAAAATGAAATCTGTCAAAATGTATCCCAATTTAATGGCTTTACTCGGAATAAATTTTAAAATTATTTCAAGCTTCTATAAAAGCTCTTATATAAAAATTAATCACTATCGTATATTTAATATGCTTCGCTTGAGTTGTATTTATGCTAAAATTCAAAGTCAATTTGTTTACCGAAAACTGTTGTTTGAATTTGCAGTGTGTGTGCTGCAGCAGACAGCCTATGAAAATACAAATTTACTAAGTTGCACAAATATACACACGAACATAAATGCATAAACACATACATATGCTTACTACTAATACACACACAAATACATATATTTATTTGTATGTGCATGTGTTTGTTTTGTAGCAGGGAGCGTGCTTAAGTGCGTGAGCTATTTGTTGCACAGTGGACGCTGATAGCTGAGAATTTACGTAAATTAAAAGCAAATGCAATTAATTCGAAGTAAACAATTTGCTTAAATTAATTAATTGCATTTGGTTACCCAACTCAAAATCGACGCAGAAAATGTGCAAAGGGTTGAGAGCAATAGTCCAACTTATATGATAATGTGGAAGTTCGAAGTGGAGGTGGTCTCAGCAGTGACAAAGTGTGAGAAAATCGTTGGAGATACTGACATTGGAGTATTCAACTCACTCAACAGCAAGTGGGTGTGGACAATCCAAAATGCTATCCAAATGAATGGACAATTTGAAGTGGTGCTCCGGCTGTTAATGCTGCCACTGCAGATTTGGCGCAGAGCGATGAGTATCCTACCGCACGCCACATCACTTCAATACTAACATAAATAAGTGCTTAAACAGGAAGATTGTACGATGACTTTGAATAGCACTCAAGTTACTGGTGCACTTTACAAGGTGGCGGTGTTGGTCACTCAAAGTAGTTGCAATTGAATTTAGGCGGCGCCAAAGCATGGCAGTGGCGCACGTGTGTGATCCACTAGAAAATGATTTGAAGTGCTTTGTTGCCATTGTATTTGTTTAAAATGCGCTTAAATAGCAAATCTGTAGAGAGTAGTTTGTATTTGTTTGCTTGCTTGCTTGCTTCAAACTGAGGCCTGCTGTGTTTTCGGTTTTAACTTAATTTCAAACGAATCAGCCGGTGCGTATGAGTGATTTGCATTATGCAAATGTGCTACTTAAGTAAATCGAAGCAGCTATGTAGAGCATACAATGGCTAGAAAATCAACTCGAAAATAAACACATAGAAATGCTAGAAAAGCTGCATAATGCTGAAGAGATGGCTCTTGGCATGCGTATGAAAACAAATAAATGCGAACGCAATACAAACAAACAAGTATCTATGTTTAAGTAAAGGTTTAAACAAATGACCCTAGCCAGACAGGAGTTTCTATTGAGGAAGTGTTTATATTTGTATTATCAGCATTTGCTCATGCAACATTTTCATGTTGTATTCAACAATCGAGTTGCTCAACTTGCAGCTTATGGTTGACCAATATGGTTCACGTCAAGCATACTTAAGGTATAAGTGTGGCTTTGTTCATGTGAAATTAAATTGAAATATTTTAAATTTGATCACAGACAAAGGCACTTGTATTTTTAAGAGGTTGAGTGTGTAACGCAGCATAAATGGGCTAAGCAGCAAGGATATTTTAAGAGTGTAAATTATAGAAAATGGCTATGAAATGTAATGTTAGTAAGGCACCCATCTCGAGTTTGATTCAAAAGCACCTTTCCTTTAATCTTTAGACACTTGGAAAACTGTGTTTTACTTTACCAGAACTGAATGGGCTGTAAGGAAATTGAAATTCATTTTGAAATGTTGATGAAACTTCGTTGAAATATTTCAACACAATAATTTTCTAACCTTGCTTTATATGTGTTTTTTGAAATTAAATTAAGCATAAATTTAAGCAAGTAAACTTAACATGGCGCGGGTGTTAACTTATGATTTTCTCGTTTTTTTTTAATATTAAAAATGACTTAGCTTGCCATTTATATTCATTTATTTATTTTTAAAAAAATTTTCGATTAAAATGCAGTTCATTCTCTAACTTAAACCATAAGAATCAAAATTTAAATGTTAGTAGTAAATAAAAAAAAAAAAAAATTTTTTATAGAATTTGAACTTTTTTTTTCAGAAGTGTAAGAAATTTTTTGAGTATGCAGTTTTTTAGCCCATTCAATTTTAGTACAAAAATGAGCCAGTTTTAAGTGTCTAAGAACTGCTGTTGATTTTTTAGAATTATGTTTGTCAAGGGTGTTGCGACTTTCTTCAATATAGAAAATACATTTTTCTTCTGAGAAAAAAAAAACAAATATATATACAAATTTGTTAATTTTTTTTTTTAAGTTTTAAACTTGGATTGACATGTTTTTATAATTCGGAGGTTTTCTGAAACACACTCCAAAACTCGTATTAATCAAATTTTGATAAGCCTCATAGTTCCCTTGCTTCCTTTTTTGAAATAATATTCATTATATTTAAAGAAATTCTAATTGAATAAGGAAAATAAGTAGCAAAAGAAACACATAACTTTCATCCAAGAAGAAAGAAAATTGCTGCTTAAAAATCATCAATATAATTTTTTTTTTACTACGCAAACTCATTGTAATGTAAGAGACCATAGCGAAGGGCAAAGGTGGCAATGAATGAACATCTGAAAGTAGGCGCACACTCACAAGGATTATATGTGTTAGTAACAAGTGTGGTGCTAGGCATCTGTTAGATATGTATTCACATGTCCAAATGCTTTACTACGCGTATGAATAACCTTAACTCAAGATAACTTTATTACATTCACTACTTTGATGCGCCCCAAGCCACGCGGTATTGTGCAAATGCAGACCAAAACTACCTTTCATTTCTTTCCAAAGCTTTTGCTGTGGTGAGTTATGTCTTTTTTATTTTTATTTTTTTTTTTATTTTACGCCACCATCTCGCCTCTGATGCTACCTTGCATTGCATGCATCACAAAAGGAATTTGAAAATTTCAATTACGCGTGCAATGGAAATTACGAAAAGCCACAAAACTCATATTTCTTGATCGATTTTTATTTGTAGATGTACTTGCACGCAGGATATGCCAAGATATCCAATCATATATGTATATGAGTAAACTCTTTCACTTACGAACACAAAGGCGAGCCCTTAGGTGGCAAAAGGTGCTGCAAGGCAAGTTGAAGGCCAGCAAATCGGCTTGCATCGGATATAAGAAAGAAAACCAGAAGAAGTGATGTGGATGTGTAACCCGCAGAGGACATGTATTGAAGAAGAGAAAGAAAGTATGTAGCATGCATAAAAATATAAAACGCTTTATGAGTAAATATCCCTGAGAGAGAGCGAGAGAGAGAGAGAAAAAGCGAGTGTGGTAAGTAGTGATGTGTAACGCAACGCAGCGCTGCGTTATTGCGTTGATACTTGAGGTGAGTTACGTGCGCTGATACACCGACTTGTGCACTCAGTAACGCAATTTAGCGTCGACAGCACAGCAATGTATTAAGAACGAAACATTGCGTTCGAGAGCGATACATTGTGTTGATAGCGCAAAACCAAGAATGATAGGAAAGTCGGATAATTCAACAACAACAAAAAATAAAATGAAAGGATACGTTATTTCGCTGCAAATTGGCACATCACTGCGTTGAGAGCTCAACAATCACTTTTATAGCCGAATTCAGTAAGCAGTCTCAGTCTCTAATAGAGACAAAAGTCACATTTTTAGACCAGCTGGCATTCATTAGTTTCAAAATAAAGCCTCTAGTCTCAAAATAAAATCTCTAAATAGTGACCTGGTGATGAGCAGGTCACAAAAAACTGAAATAAAAAAAAACAAAAAGAAAAAACCGTGAGAGCGAGGAAAAGCAACAATCTCTAGCTCATTTTGAGACTTAAGATGATACGAAGTTACTGGATTCGGGCATTAGTGTCCCAGCGCAATAAATATTGATGATGTTCTTTCCCGTTAAAGCAATTGAACAAATAAAGTTTTAAAAATACGTATTTCCTGTAAAAAAGTGCTGAGCACGATTATGTTAAATAACCTTAGATTACGACAAACATGGCGCAATTAACTTAACTCAATGTATTAACGCATTACAGTGCGCTTGCGCCAATGTATCAACGCATGAAAAATTGCGCCGTTACCCAGCCCTAGTAGTAAGTGGGCGGAGTAGTAGTAGCTCATGGCTTAACTAGAAAAGCAATTTTGAAGTTGCAGAGAAATGGCGAAATTCCAGGCTTACAATGCACAATGAACGCAAGTGAAAATCTTTAAAATGTGCAGTGCATGTGTGCCAGTGGACTACAATGTACCTATGTATAATGCAATAACAACAATAATATCTAGCTTACAAAATAATAATCATAATAGCAATGAGAGCGGAAAAAATTTAAGCACATCAGCAATGCAATAATAATAAAGAAAACCACCTTTGCAGAATTTGAACACAACCCAGAAAACATTTAAAAAGTTCTCAAAATCGACGTATAATGTGAAGTTTGCACGCTTCCGGCGGTATACGAGCATAACTTTGCTCTGTTGGTAACATTGAAATGCAGCATTTACCTTTAACAGCTGTAAACTTACAGTTCCAAGCAAGAAAGGAACTCCTACAGAAGCAGCGGTTAGGAATATGAATACGATAAGTACAGATATCAATAGAAAACTGACTGTAACATTAGCGTTTGTGACAACGTTAACGACTATGAAAATTATAATGACAACATAAAGGAATCAATACTTGTATCGCATTGCAATAACCGAAAAGAACAAAAGTTTCAAATATCCATTTATAAACTTGAATGAAGTTGGAGTTATTAGCATGTGTTATATAGTTGACTAATTCCAGAGAATTGATTTCCAAATTTTATCTCAACTTTATTGAAGTTAAAGCGATGACGATATCGATACTGATGATTTTGAAGAAAACTTTGAGGATAACAACCCTAACCAGAGTAGAATCAAAAGCAAAATAAATATTTGTTTGACAGATACATTTTCGAGTTAAAAATAGGTTAAAAGGCCACTTTTTAAAACTGATATTTCTCAAGTACTGATAGAAACGATTGGAGGTTATCGCATTAATTTAATAAGAAGCAGGCACCAAATGTGCAAAGTGAATTTTTAATTTTATCAGATTTGGAAAGAGAAGACATTACTTCTAACAAATTTTCTAAACTGAAAAATCGCAAATCGCTGTTTACTGGGAAAACGTAAACTAGGCAGCACTAGCAACAACAAGTGTTAATAATAATAACAGAACTTTGCAGGAAAAAGCCGATTCTGCATTGCGGTGCGAAGGGTAGAAAAATTGAAGTGGGAAAATTTTTGAAGCGAAAATTGTAAAAAAAAGAACTTAAATAAGCAAATGGATTGCAATTGGCAGATGAAAACTTGCAAGCACAACAACAACAACAGTTAATACATATGAACATACATAAGTATGTATAGAAGGCTAGCAGGCGTTGAAGCATTTGCTCAAGGCGAGAATTTATATGCACACCTACATATGTGTGTATGTGTGCACGGGAAAATCGCACAAAGCATATCCACGCACACACACAGCCATACACACACAGAGTAAAATAAAAGAAAAAAAAAACGAGCTTTAGAGTAGGGGACAGTTAACAGGTGCAGCGCGGTGTGTGTGTGCCCGAGCTGAGGAGCTGCTGCCTCAAGGACAACCATTTCCCAGCGTGCAAGGAGAAATAGAAATAGAAAAAAAAAAAACGAAATGCACAGCGCGCTTAACAAAAGGCGCAGTCGGATTAACAACAATGCAGTGGCAGCAGCAGTAGCAACAGCAATGAAAATTACAAAGAAAAAAAAAAAAACCGTTGCAACACATAAGGTTGAACCTGGGGCAAGTCATAATGTTGCATGTGCAAGTTGCCTGGGAAGGGAAGTGGAGCGAAAGCGTTGCGCTCGACGCCGGATGTCAAGGTGGCAACGGAAGTCAGTCAGTGGCGCATCCAACAAACAGTAGACGCGCGTGAAGTGGTCCTGGCGCGTTCACACTGTGGAACAGAATGTCTTTTTTTTTTTGGAAAATAATAAAGGAAGATGCGCTTCGGAATCCTGTTTTTACAAGACAAATAGTATTGGCGATTTTTGTTAGTAAAGAAAATGTGGGCAAATTTATGAAACTCTTAAATGTGTAAATTTATAAATAAAATTTTGTGACAGTTTTTGTAAAATTCTCTACTCTAAATTATTGGACAACGGTGTAAATTATTGCGAATAACAACAACAATGCTTAAACGCAATTTTATAAAATTTAAATTAAATTTTCCGAATTTGAATTTAAGTCATATTTTCAAGTTTAAGTTAATTGCCTAACAAAGAATTATTAAAATAATTAAAATCAGAAGATTAATTTTTATGGAATATAAACTAGAAAATTTGCAAATTTTAAATTTTAAAAAATACATTGCAGCGAATCATGTTTGATAATATCGAAAATAAGTTTATCTTTCTTAAAGCAATTGACTAAAAATGGTTACCATAAAATCTTTAATATGTTACATAAATTTAAATTTGTTAAATTATTCAGAAAAGGTGCACAAGTTCTAGTTTTATGAGATTTATGGTAATGAATTAAACATTTTTTTTACAAAAATGGATTTAATGACAAACATTATTCACATTTCGCAAAACTTCCTTTGAAATTAAACAATATTCGTTCAACGACATCAAAACCCGAGGTATCAAACATTTTTAAATAGAAATTAAAAATTTTTTTTTTCAATTGTTTTCGTTTTTTTTAAACTATTATTTCAAAACAAACCTTTAATTATACCAAAAACTTAAATTTATTTAAAACTTTCAAAAGTTTTGGTGTCATCAAAAAATTTTTATTTGAAAAAGAATCTGAAAATTTTAAAGATTTTTATTTTTGTTTTGCTAAAAATTGGATTTGCTTAAATGAAAAAGTTTTTATGTTAAAATATAAAAAAAAATCTATAATTATTGGCACATTACCAATGAACTACGTCCATACCTACTCGCACATATAAATAAACATCTGTACGTTTCAATGCCCACTGTTCATATACACAAGCCACTTCACCTGTGGACATTATATAAATAATAATAATAATAAAAATAATAAGTGGCAGCCACACTACCATTACTTTGATCTTTTGCAGCAGAAAGGGAGGAAGAGCAAAAGCCAACGCACATGAATGAGGTGAACTGGACCGCATTGGGTTGGGAAAACGTGAATTACAATGAAAAGTCAGTAAAGCAGTGGGCAACTGTGGCTGTGGCTGTGGCTGTGGCGACAACAATGAGCGCACGCACACAACTTGCCACAAATACATAAGTATATACAAACATATATACACTCATCGAAGGACATGCAAGTGTAGTCATACGTATTACTGGTGTAAAAAAAAAAAGAATGGCGAAAGAAAAATTATCACTGAATTCACGCTAGCCACTTTGAGCTTCTGAAGCAGCTGCTGGGCGCTGCAGTCCACAACTGCATATTAAGATTACTATAGACGTTGAAATTGCTGTTGTTGTTAGTGTTGTGGCAGTATTGCATTCTTATTGCATTCTTTTTATTGACAGGCATATTTTCTTAACACGACAAAAGAAAAGCGAGTAAATGTTAAAGTGTAAAGAAAAAGTATGAATTCTGCAGTTGTGGCAATAGCAAATGGAATTGAGAGCAAACTTAAAGGAGCAAGAAAAAAAAAAGAGAATGTAAAAAAGAAAATTGCATATATTTATCATATATTCCACAAACAAATGAACATACAAAAATTGTCGAGTGCATTTGTGGCAAGCAGAAAGCTCAACAAGGTGTTGTACGCTCAATGAAGCGACAAGGCACTTGTCAGACAAACACACACGCACACACTCATACACACGAAGGTGTATGCAAAAAAAAAATTATAAAAATATATAAATTTCTTCTCTTTATTTGCTCTCTGCAAGCAGCAGATATCCTTGTAGGAGTTGCTTTGTGGTACTCCTTTTGCGCTACTACCACTACTCGTAGAATGCGAGTAAACACACTTACATACAAACGAATATATGCGAATGTGAAAGTCCACTTACATTTATTTATACATTCATATTTGCATAATTTACATGTATGTAAGATATTTTTATGACTTTGCATTTCTTTTATTTTTGCTTGAAAATCTCACTGTGGTTTCATATTTTCGACACTTAGCCAGAAATTTGTCCCTTGTTGACAATGGCACTGGCACACCTTAAGCGACAGTATTCCGATCTTGGCATCGATATGCCTTCAATTGGTATTAAAGGCGGAAATATCGCGAATAACTACTTATTTTAATAGAATGGCGTAAGTGCAAAATCAAGTAGTTTGTAGTAAAAATAATGCGAGCTTCAAAACCATTGCAAAAAGGCTGAGGTTTTTAAACCATCATCACACTACGGCTACTTGGAGCGCATATATACATATTTCATTACAATTTAAGTTATAATTCAAGATCTACTCCTTTACCGATATGTTTTCTTGACGAGACCTGTAGACAGAGTTTGTCGCGCTTGTTTCTTAACAGAGTCGCGCTTCAGTGAGATTAATTAAATATGATCTCTCCTCCATTTAATTTAATTTAATTTCAATTTATTCAGTCTATGACATAGTATATCTTACAGACTATAGGTATTTACATATACAATTTTCTTAAAACTAACGATACAGATCGTCAATGGCTGATTTAAAAAAACAGATCTCGGTGATGAAAAATCAATATTTAATCTCTTTGAAATTTTATTAAACTCTAAAAGCGCCCTAAATATTGGTGCATGAGAAAAATAATTGGCTGTGACCAATTGAAGCTTAGCTCCAGTTATAATAACACCAAATTGCGGTGACTTAAAACGATTTTGAAGGTATCAGACGAAAAACTTATCGTTTGAAAAAGTACGACAGATAACAAAAAGCTATAGTGAGAAAAGCTATTGATAACGATTTTTGATTAAAAGGTAATGAAATGTAACGCCATTTGATCTGAAATTCTGCTGATTAAAATTTTTACTGTCACAAATGAATGCCGTACAGATGAAGCTAATATTTAATACAAAATTTTACCGCATCTTCAGCAAGCATTTCCAACTAGCTTTAACACGTTTCATTACATCCCAGATGACGCAGTTATGTACCTTGAGAAATAGATTTGTTTTATTCGCGTACATACTTGCCAGTTAAATGGCAAACTTTCGTAACAAGCCACCACCTGCTCGAACCGCTACAATCTAATAATTTTGCAAAAAGTAGTTTTCCTTGAGATTTACCATTTCAACGCCCAACGCTAACATAACTAAAACCATAGGTCTTAAGCAGTCTAACCTATGTACCATATATGTATATATATTTGTATGTGTGTGTGTGTATGTATGTATGCATGTATTAGCGGCATTGGCTGCTTGTTGAGCGCATCATTTAGGATTTAATTTTACGTTGTCGTTGTGGGCTTTCCACTATGGCCACCTTGAGCTCAACAGCTCATAGCGCAATGCTCAGGTGGCAGGCCAACAAGGTCTTAAACTGACTTGGCAGGCAGCTAATACAGACAAACGCACACCTACATCGCTCGCTTAACCATATATACATGTGTGTGTGTGTATATATGTCCCACAATACAATCAAGTTGATTTTGTTTTTTTTTTTTTGTTCTCAACAACTGCAACAGCTGTAACGCCTGAATTATCCTTATGCCACACGGCATGGCCTCCAGTTATGAATAAAGTGCGGCAAGTAAAAATGGATGCGTGAGCAATGCATGTACGGGTAAGTGTGTGTATGTGTGTGTGTGTGTGTGTGTTATGGCGGTCCTGATGAGAAAATGCGAGGCTCGTGTGACATTTTCATTATCGTCGGTTATATGCCACAGATAAGGTTACAAAATTATTAGTGGGATTTTTGTTGGAGTTGGCTTAGTCGCTAGTGATATATCAAAGCTATGCAACTTACTGTGGCGTTTTCCATTTAGTTGGTAGAGCTGCAAGGAGCTATGCGCCATGTGGCGTAAGACAAACTCCGCTCGCTCGACGTATGCAGGGAGTTGGGTGTAGTAGTGTTGGCTATCCGCCGCCATGCAATTGAGTGTTTAACTACAAGTACTTGAGGATTTAAGCTCAATGAAAAGTTAAGCGTCTGCGCGTCGTTTACACGTAATAATGAAAATTATTCGAGACACTTCTCGTGAAGAAATTAAGAGTGGAAATTATGGCTTGTTATATATACACGTAGTTGAGTGGTTGATTTACTGCGAAGAAGATTTTGGACATCTATGAGAAAAATAGCTTTAAAAGTTGTTTAATTTGGGTTGACGACTTTGGATATATTAACTATAACTTTTATTATACCTATGGCTCTGAGATAGCAAAACTTTTAATAGTTGAACTATACCGACCGCTCAAAATGGTGCATCGCAGCCATGTCTGAGGCATCAGCGTAAGACAAGGTCAGATGGCAGTGCATTAAATCTTGAATCAAAGAATTACTTCTAAAAACTCTTCAGTGAAAGTTCGATATTAAACAAACTGCGGAGTCTAAAATATTCGAAAACAGAGGTTATTCCGCGTAAGAGCGGCGTAATTATATGCAGAGTAATGTATAACAATTTAGAAAAATTAAAATATTAGTTTATGTAAGTCAACTCCTCAATTTAATAATGCACCTTTCAGGGCCCCTCTTCTTCGTGCCTAAGCGCCAAGTATAATGGAAAAGTTATTATTTTATTTAAGTGTCTTTGGAATTAGATAAATTAGATTTTTTTACTTACATAAACTTATTGCCGCTGCTACAAGTTACACTAAAAATATTGAAATATGATTGTAGCATACCTAAAAAAAAGAGCAGAAAAATATATAAATTAGTAATTTCTTATCGAAATAAATGTATGAGCATATTCATTAGGACTAAAATCTTATAAAAACTTACATATATTCAATAATAATAAGAATACAGTAACGCAACCTTGAGATTTTTCTCTAAGTTGTGGTCCTAAAAATTAGTATTATTTTCGCGGTTTCTCTGAGGTAAACGTGAGTTTTGTAAAGAACGCCTTTTAAGTCCTCGATAAGCGTAATAAACATTTTTTGAACATGGCACAGTTTGTTTAGCTGAGTTGCCTTCGTTATTAAGAAAATTTAATTGTTTATTTCATAGAGAATTTAAAGCTTAGCATTCGTTTTCTTATATCTAAATAAAAAGTAAAACTATATAGATTATAATAATATTTAGTAAGCATTTGATGCCTCTGGTTTGCTCCTGCCGCTCTAGATCAATCGTTCACGTCTGCGCTTCATGTTGATTGGCTCTAACGCGATAGCATTCATTTAACTTACAACACTTTGCACTTTCGCAGAGAAATATAAAAAAACCACACATAAAATTCGAATTATGTATCTCAGAAAGAAACGCTTATGAACGAAAAGTGTTGAGAAAAAAACATTTATGTATGTAAACACGCCATATCTTAGGAAATGTTATCCATTGATGTGGTTCAGTGCGCCACGAAGTATGTGATGAATTGCAGTAACATTGCAAAAATACCAAAAAGAAAAAAGCAAACGTTTGTAGTAGTGTAAGTGGCGAACAAACAAACACGAAATGAGCAGACAATGCAGACAAAAGTGATGCCAAAATAGACAAGAATGGACAGGCAGACAAATATGGCGGCAAGCAAAGACAAAACAACAAAAAAGTAGACTACGAGTTTGTATGTGCGCGAAGCTAGAAAAAGTGGAAAATCTATTTGTAAATAAACAAAAAAAGAAAGAAGCGCTGATAAGTGTCTGAAGTTTCGCAAGCAGGCAACTTAAGCGCACAAACAAACACTTGGTGAGGCATTGCAAAAAGGAAATCAGTCAGCACGCTGCAGGAATACGAATTTCGCTTTCTTCTCCACACAACACACACACACACAAACGTTTGCATTTTAAGGCTTTGCGGAGCAAGAGAACTTTCAAGTGAAAGAAATCAAGAAATACGTAGTACTTTAGCAAAGCCGTATACAAGTTTTATGGTGGAAGGCCAAGTGTGTTGTTAACAAAAAAAAAAAGGTAGCAACTACTTTGAGAGTAGTCGGCACTTTTTCAGTTAACGATTGGTTATGCCTTGTCGTAAGCGTAGAGCGAGTGCCACAACTCCTTCACCTTGTTTCATTTATTTTGTTTCTCATTCTAACGCTCTCACTCCCCTTTGTTTGATTTCGATTCATTTCGATTTAATACAATTCGATTCATGCTGAAGTGATATGTTGCCATATACACTTTCCGATTGATTTAACTTGTTCAGATTGCAGATAAACTTCACTAAGTGACGGGTCGATGGACGGATTGTACGGCTAAATGGTCAGCAGGTGTTTTGATTTGACAGTTAGAAAGAACGAGCCAGTAGCGTTTTTTGTTACAGCTGAAGTGCAAAAAAGAGATTAAAAATATGTAGTTGGCGGAAAAAAGGAGGAATCAAGAGCAATATAATGAAAAGCTCGAAATTTTTGAAGAGAAAAAAATGTAAGTGGTTTAAGCGAGAAAAAACCAATCACTCTTTAAAGGCGGAGTTGTTTTCTTAAGTTCAATGTTGCTGTTCAAAAATATTGTTTTTTTTCTTGTCCGACGTATATAATAGTGGATCGTTCGATTCTACTTGCTACTAACATTTGAAGATATTAAAAATGGTAGAGAGATCCGCTGTATCACTAAGATCGAACGTCTTCACTAGCAAGCTACTTCTACTAGCAAGTCATTTCCGCGCCTTAAAATTAAAAACATTTCCAACAGATTCGCATTTTTATGAAGGTGCTAGTAGTCTCAGATTTCTGAGTCCAAAGTTCACATCATTTGTAAAAATTCAAACTTATTTAATAACATTTATTAACGCTAGTGTAATTGGAGAGCTCTGCTACTAAGGCTCAATCCAAAATTTATAAAATAATAATTCAGCCCCTTTTCTAATCACAATGTTCATATTTATTATGCCGCCGTAATTGAATTTAGCATTACAAATGCTACTTAAAATTTAAAAAACAAGGTTAAATCATATTAAAAAAGGGTTAATCAAATATTCGCCTAAAATTTCTACAAAACTTTCTAGTTGCTTTTATGCGCACTTTCACGTATTTTAAATTCAATAAAATATCAATTCAATTGAATTCATTACAAATTCATTGTATGCGCCTCTAATCCTTTTTCGTCTACACAACTAAAATGTATGCAAGCACACGCACACAAAAATGTAAATTAAATTGAATTGCGTAAAGTGTCATAAAAGAATATTTTCAAAAAAAAAAAAAAAAATTACGCAGTAAACGGACTGATGGACTGAGTAAAAACAAAAGTTTTGAGAAAATTAAAAATGGAATAGAATGTGGCGAATCAACTGCAGGAAACGCATAAAGGCGAAACGAATTAATTAATTCCACAGCAAATATGTATTAAAATATTCAGATCGTGCGACTGTTGGAAAGGACATATTCCATAGCTGCATGATAACACAAGAAGCAATAATAATTTTATCTACCTTCCCTTTTCCCATTTTCCCTCCTCAAGCGTGCTTTCTATCGCCGCCTTCGTTGTTGCCTTTCCACCTTCCCTCTTCAATGGGGCTTCCATCTACAAACCACACTTTTTTCAATTTTCCTAATAAGTTTAATACACTCACACACACACACACACACACACACACACACACTTCGTCCACTTTTTCTTGCATTCCTTCATATTGGGTCCTTCAGCATATCCTTCAATATTCAATCGTGTGTGCCTTAAATGGATTTGGAAAAGCGAAAATCTCAAAACATAAAAACAAGAGTACAAAGCCAAATCGAATCAAGTCGAAACAAAAAATTTAAAAACAGAAAAAAGGGGCAAATAAATAAGTAATGAGTGAAATGGAGTGAGTGAAAACGCACTGAAGAATGAACGGGTGATAAGCTATGCCTACAAAACAAGCCGGAAAGGATGCTTATCCTGCATAATGAAGAAGTTTCTGCTTAATACTAAATTCGTTTGATTCGGCGGAAATATTTATTTTTGTTTTGTTTTTTTTTCGCTTACGTTCAACCAAAAAGTGAACAATGCTCGCAAGCAATAAAAATAAAAAAAATTGAAAACAAAGACCTTTAATCGCATCGAGAACCCCTTTCGCGGGTCAATTTTGTGTAATAATAATAAAAAAGGTTGAACCGCATTTCAAAGTGAAGGTGTGTGAGGGTGGGGTGGGGGGCTAGGGGGAGGCTGCAAGAAGTTCATCAAGCGCTGATAAGCGTCTTAAATACCAGTTTTTGCTGAGAGTATGCCATTTCAGAAAGGGTCGTTCGATTGCTTGGAAAAAACTGAAGGCCAGTAAACTTCAAGCACACAACCGCACAATAGTTTTTGGGCGCGCCGTAGAAATGGTGCGTGGGGAAAAAGGTGCAGTGACCAAATCAAGTAACTACTAAAGAGCCTACACGAGCGCTAATCGAATTTTGTTGTTATTTGAGTTAAAGTAAAAGTTCATTTAGTAGTATTTGTGGGATGTTCCGTTATTGGAGCTCAAAAGATTTCTGTTGCTAAGCAAAAGGTTTTTGTTTTCATTTTGTTGAATAGCAAGAAAGGAATTACACATCTTTTCAATAAATAAATGCATGCCTTAATGCAGTCAAACTTGTTTTGAGAGCAGTTTGTGCGTTAAAAGTGCTTAATAAAACAAAAAAAACAGCAACACAGTCGAGAAAAGCCTGTCAGTCTAGCAGACTTACATGGAATATAAAACAAGAAAAGTTAAAAAAAGACTACTCACCGCAAAATGATATTGTCACATTAAACCCTATTAAGTATATATCTTGAACTGAGGCCATCGCTTGAACTTGCTCTCCAGTTACTCATTTCGAGCTCACAAAATAATTTGTACCTTTTGTTGAAAACATGCTTAGTTTTTAGATTGTTTTGAAAACTTTATTTATTTTTATGTGTATAACAAGCAAAGCACGTCTTAAAGCTAGAAAGTTGTTGCGGTTTGACTGTCTCCGTTTTTTGACATTGAGATTTTTAAATATTTCTTTATAACATTTGCCGCTAATGTATTTCTTTCACCTTTTTCTAAGCCCTTTGCAGCTATTTGCATTCTAATTTGCTGCCTACTCTCATTTCTATGACCCAGTTTCCTGCCACGATAATTGAATGCGAAAGCAATTTATTTTCAACGCGCACTTAATTTTAGTGTCAACATTTAGGCGGGTTTTGTAAAATATTGTTTAATTTGTGACTAAATACTCAAGGGTATATGCTCTTGTAGAATAATTAACAGAAGCGCCTTAAAATATGCAATCCTAAAGCTAATGTACGATATACTAGGGGGCAATTCTTTCAGTGCTGAATTAAACTAAGTTTGGTTAAACTCAGTTTAAACTTAAAGTAAGTTTCCTTACGCGCAATTAAATTTGTTGCAAGCAAAACGAAGTAGTCAGCAAAGAGCCGATAAGTTAAACTAAGTTTACCCGTGCTCGATCGGTGGTTTAAACTTAGTTTAAACTCCGTTTAAATTTGACTGAAAAACTGCATTCTGAACTTAAACTTAGTTTAAAAGACAAACAAATTTCAACTTGCTCTGAAAAACTGGCCCCTAAATATATGTTTTGAATATTATTAAGTATTTAAAGCCTAGTTTTCGGCTCAAGTCTAGTGACAATTGTCATGCGATGCGCTTTGTCATTGGAATGTGACTGCACTTCTTTTATTATCCATACACTTCCGAAAATTACCAATAACATTCCATGGTTAGTTGTAACCGCCTTTTAATACGCAGATTGCTTAAAATATAACGTGTTTCCGCCGTAAAGTATGCAGCAAACAAAATCAATTCTTCACAAATTCATTAAACATTTTGTTGCTCACTTGCAGTTTGTAGTGACTTTTTCAGGTGAAAGGTATGCGCTTCTTTCAATCAGTTTCGTAAGCTTAATTTATATTTGTACGGAAAGTGTTAAGAGTAGCGGTTTTTTTTTTCTTCCTTTCGGCGACTCAATTGAAATATATTTGAAAAGAAGTTAACTTTCCAAATAATTAAGTAGTTCGATGGAGACGAATCCCTGCATTAAGAACTGCAGACAGTTTCTTCCCTCACCCTCACTTGCAGTTTGTAGTGACTTTTTCAGGTGAAAGGTATGCGCTTCTTTCAATCAGTTTCGTAAGCTTAATTTATATTTGTACGGAAAGTGTTAAGAGTAGCGGTTTTTTTTTTCTTCCTTTCGGCGACTCAATTGAAATATATTTGAAAAGAAGTTAACTTTCCAAATCATTAAGTAGTTCGATGGAGACGAATCCCTGCATTAAGAACTGCAGACAGTTTCTTCCCTCACCCTCAAGTTCATATGCTCTATGGATACTTTATTTTATTGCCATTTTGCTGCACTCCAAACTCAATTGACCAACAAATGAAAAATGCAATTTTACTTTTTGATATTTTTTTCATACAATTCGGCACTATACTGTCTTTTCTGCAATTTCAACGGCACTTCACTGTTGCGCCATGAAACGTATTTATTTCTTATTTTTTTGTTTCAACTTGTGTCCTTCAGTCGTCGTTCAACGCATAGCTAGCCATGCGAGTCAACCAGCCGGCCATCCAGTCTTTCGCCGCAATTACACTTCACTTTTGTCTACTGTTTGCCAATTTTTAAGAAAATAAAATCGCATAGTGAATGAAATGAAAGCGAAATGGAAATTGAACAAAGTAACGAGAAGAGGATAGAGAACAGCAAAAAATAAGCGTAAAAATTGAGTTGCAGTATAAAGTGAAAAAATGCAGCAGATGAAGTAGAAGTCAGAGCAAAAGCTGCGAATTGGACGAAACGTGTGTTTGAGTGCACACCGAAAATGGTAGAAATTAAAAAAAAAAAGCAAAAACAAAGCGATGAAGTGGAAACTGTTTGCCTTGCATGTGAGTGAAGTCGAATAACAAACAAAGGAAACGAAATGAAAGGACGACATTCACTATAGGCACTCGCAAAACGAAAAGAGTAAAAGAAAACAAACAGCGAAAAAAAAAACGTTACTAGTTAGAGGCAGCTGACTGGCTGACAGGCGGACGCCCAAAGGCGCGCAGCCACAAACGGCTGTCGCGACAGAGTAGCGGCCGCATGCCAGCGGCGGCGACAGCGCAAATGACGTGCAACAGTGAAAGCATTGATGCAGCAGTTGTACAAAAAAAAAAAAAAAATAACAGAGTAATCAACAACAACAACAACTCCACAGTGAAAGAAGAAGAATAGCAAAGCAGTGAGTTGAACGCAAACTGTGCGGCTGCGAAGCTCACGAGAACGTATTGAAGGGAGTTAAAGGCACACAGCAGCAAACAGGAAGCGGCGAGGTGGCGGCAACGACATTCTCGGTGTTCTTGAAGTTGCAACGCCACGCACACACACACTCGCAGTCTCAGTGTTTTATGCTCGCGTTCGTGGTAGTGGCAGCGGTGTGTTGCCGCCGCCTGTAGCGCCTACAGCATCTGACAGTCAAGCGGCAGTGAAGCAAACGGAAGACTCACACACACACACACACGCACATATGTGCATGAAAGCCAAGCATGCTGGGTCTACAAACTTTCAAAATATACAAAAAAAAAAGTTATAGAGACGCCATTACTATTAAAAGACACTTTGGCAGACAGCTGGCGGTGCCGGAATGAAACCCAGCCCGGTCCGGTTCGCATGTCGTATATGATGACTTTATTGCTGCGCGTAGCCATTCACACATGCTGGCGAAGGTGCATTTGCTTGTATACATGTTTGTATGTGTGCGGGTGTGCGCTTTTGTATTTGTGCTTGGATTGCTGGATAAATAGTGCGACGGCAGAATGTCGCATGGACGCATATAAAATGTAAATTGCGCAAAAATTAAGAAAGCAACAACAACACGCATGGAACACCAAAATAAATGAAGCATAACTACAGGCGCAAGGAAGGATTGCAGAGTAGCAACTAGATGTTTGTAGAGTGGGCGATGTAATAACATTACCGTTGCGTATGACTGCATTTTGGCAGTAAATTTAAATGTTATTGAAGTAGCTGTGCATGCACACACACATATATGAAAAAAAATATACATACGAGTACCAGCATAGATGTAACGGATATGAATGTCCATGGCGAGGTCATTTAACTGGATTTTATGAGTGAAGATAGCTGAAAAAAAATGCAAGGGCTTTTTACAAATTTCAATAAAATTTGGAGTTCGGCTGCTGACGTGCATTAAATGCACTCATTTCATTTATCCCACCCCCATTGTTCGTTGTAGCTAAAAACCCCTTTCACCACATCCATTATTTTTGCCAGTTAGTTAAGCTGGTCATCTCTCATGAAATTTCTCTAATTTTATATTGGAGAGATTTTAAAGTTTCAAAAGAAGCCTCATCAAAGTGCTGCCCACATTCTGGGCGCTTACCAAAGCAAACAAAGCCTGCAACTTTAATGCTAATTGACTGCCTCCACTAGAATAAGTTTGGTATCAATTCGATCATATTATGAAAATCAGAAGACATGTTTAAATTACTCTAGAGGTGCTCGTGATTGGTAAACCCAACAAATTACATTTCTCTATGTAGCATTAAGTGGCGAGTTTAATTTCAGAAAAACGCAAATGTATTTCAGAAAAGCACAAATGTATTTCAGAAAACCGCAAATGTATTTCAGAAAAACACAAATGTATTTCAGAGAATCACAAATGTATTTCAGAAAAACTCAAATGTATTTCAGAAAAGCACAATTGTATTTCAGAAAAACACAAATGTATTTCAGAAAAGCGCAATTGCATTTCAGAAAAACACAAATGTGTTTCAGAAAAATACAAATGTATTTCAGAAAATCACAAATGTATTTCAGAAAACACAAATGTATTTCAGAAAATCACAAATGTATTTCAGAAAAACAAAAATGTATTTCAGAAAAACTAATATGTATTTCAGAAAAGCACAATTGTATTTCAGAAAAACTCAAATGTATTTCAGAAAAACACAAATGTATTACTTTCGTCTTTTCTGAAATACATTTGCGTTTTTCTAAAATACATTTGTGTATTTCTGAAATACTGTTGGAAAAGGTGTAGTAAAATCGAAAGTTCGCTTAGGGAAAATAATAATAATGTTTTTTTTTGCGTACATATTAATTTAAGATGATTGAAGTATGCACTTAAAAAACGAGTATAACATACATCAACATTTGACCAAAACACGCAAAAGTCCGCCGTAATACATTTAACGAACTTAATTGTAATAGGTTTAAAATGAAGCGTATAAATTAAAATTATATATTTATTTTGTTTTTTGGCATGAAAACGCTTTCATAATTTCAACATAACGAAGAGCGCATTTGGAAAATATTAATTTTTAATGGCAACCGCATATTAATAAATATTACAAGCAGAAACTCATTATTCAAAATACGAGTATGTACATATGTATGTATGTATGTATACAACCATAAAAATGCGTACAAATAATTGCCATCAACAAATTAAACAAAACACAAAAAAAAAAAAAAATTAACCAACAACTAAACAGCTTCAAGCGCATATTTAGAAAATGCGAAAATGAATTACGGCCGTTTGTGCGTGTCTGTTTGTGTGTGTGTGTGTGCGTATACGTGCATGTGGCGCCATTGTAAACACGCTTCACTTAATATCACCGTATGCGCCACACTTCATAAATAAATAAATCGACGACAGCAACAGTTCGTCGGTAGTTAGTTGCACCATAAAACGAGCAATAAATAGCGTGCAATAATAATCGAAATAATCAAAAGTGCCGCAAATTAAAGCCAAATAATTGTTTGACAACCACTAAAAGGAATCAAGCAACCAAACTACCAGCCACCAGCAATCTAACAATGTACGCACTGCCCAGCCAAAAGTTACAGCAGCAACAACAAAGGCAGTAGCAGCAGCAATGAAGTGTTGCCGGAAAATGCGATTGCAAACTCATTTCGGCATTTCGACCATTAAAAAGTGGTAAAAAGTTGCGTCATAAAACAAATACAACAAAAAAAAAAGTAAAATGTGCAAATGTATGCATATTTTCATAAGCGTTGGAGCTAGCGGGCGGGCAGACGGGGTAAGCCTAGCCGAAGGTTGAAGGGTACAAAAAGTCATGCAAAGTTTGGCAGCAAGTTCGCCAGCAAACATACACTCGTACACACATATTTACATTAATAATCACATATTTTCATCTGCGCATATGTTTGTATTGTATTGTATTGTATGTATGTAAGTATGTGTGCTGGCAGGGCATCGCTTTTCGGGGATCACGGAAAACATTTATGAGTCACACAATTCAACGTAAATGACTCAACAACTGTTGCAAAACTGTCAACTTTGGAAGCAACAAAAAATACAAAACAAATACAAACGAAATAAAAACAAAAATAAAAGCCATTTGAAAAACTGTGTAGAGTTGCCACAAATATGCGCGCTAAATTCGTGCACAAATAAACCAACCAAGTCTAAAGGCGTTCAGGTTGGCTTCGTTGGGAAAATAGGGATCCAAAAAGTTGATATTACGCGTATGGCGTAAAATGTTTTTAAGAGCCAGGGCGAGATACGACGTAGGGTAAATTATGTCCATACATTTACTGTGACCACAGATATCCTTCCGAGGATACCAATATAATTTGCCTCTACAGAGTTCAATTTTGTTACAAGATTTCTGTACAATTGAAAAGTTTTTTGGCTAAAAGTAATCTAAAATTATTAAAAAAAATTATGTTTAAATCGTCTCTCAACACGTCTTCTTAAGAAGCTGTTAGTTAGCGAATTTATTTATTTTTCTTAATTTGCAATAAAAAGGTACAAAATAAATATAACTCGTGAATACAAAAACAGAGAAAATACAAAAGTCGTCATCTTTTATAAGCGACTAGCAAAAGAACGTCTAACTCGCTTATAATCAACTCTCTTATATTTTGAATACAATTTACAACACTAGTCTGTCAAAATTAATGGCCATTTGTAAAATTTCCTAGCAAAACAAAACAAAATGAGTAATTCTTATAAGAGGCGATTTTACTTACATACGTCGGCTCTGTCTTGATTTTTTACTTATATTTTGATGTTTAGCGCAAATTTTCCAATTTACTTTGGTACTTTCCAATGATTATTCACAATAGCACCACTTTCTCACTTTCCAACATTTTCAATGAGGTCGGCTATTTTTTAAGCGAGTTTATTTCAACCCGCTTATTTCAACTCCACTCGCTTATTTTTGCGATAAGCTACCTAGTGTTCTTTTGCAAGTCGCTTACAAAAGATGTGGTCTAAAGTAGTTTAAAAACTCCAACAAAAATTTCTGTAAAACCATTTTTCCCAAGTATCAAATTCAACCAAAAAAAATTTTTTTTTTTAGTTATGATTTTAAATCAAAAAAAAAAATTTTTGATAACAATTTTCGTATAAATTAATAACTTTATTCAAAAGCATCGGTGGTTACCAAAGAAATTACTTGTATGCACCACTCAGAGCTCGTTGTTGCCAAAATTCTATAACCACCCTCGTAATTTTTCTTTTTTTTTCCTACTACTAAGTTCAAACATTAATGAATGTACGTGTGTATGTACAAACTTTACTGCGAACAAATTTACACAAATTTAAATGCATTCATATACATATGAATGTGTTATGTGTATGTGTGTGCGTTTTTTCAACTGATTGAAGCAAATGAAATATGCAAACAAAGCGGTTAGTAAAATTTGTAACAAATAAAGGGTAGAGAGTGAACAGAAATAAAACAAAAAGAAAATGATGACAAGGGGGAGCACGAAAAAATCTGCGACAGTGAACATTCCAACAAAATTTTAACAAATTACATACGAGTACATTTTACATTCATATGCATATACATATGTATGTATGTACATGTGTATATAACTAGTTCTAGTGACAATTGTTCGCATAAATTATGCCCTGTTGAGTTGAATGTCGCGTGAGGTGAACAATATGGTTGCCAGATTTTTAAGACATGTTTGGGAAATACTTATGTACATTATAATTAAAGCAATAAAATAATAATTAACAATTAAAAATTAATAAATAAATTTAAATGACACAAATAATATAATTTGAAGTATAAAAATAAGTTTATTAAATATTATTTTATAAATAAAAAATACAATAAAATAAATAGATAACATTGAAATAAAAAAAAAAATTTTAATCAAAAAAAATTAATAAAAAATTAAATAAAATAAAAAAATTAATGCGACTAGATAAAAAATTTGAATTAAAGACAATAAATAAAAAAAACTTCGAATAACTTTTTTCATTTAACAGAGCTTTCTCACTGTCTTTTTTTTGGGTTAAAGCTCTCATGAAAATCGAAAAATCAGGCGTAGATTTAGGCAGGGTTGGGATTTTGGATGTTCGTCCCACTCCTCTAAATATCTGAACCTTACACGCCGAAAAATTCAAAAGTATGTAACAGTTCATCTATCTTGATTTGTTTACAGAAATATTTTTTTTCGTGCCCCCCAAAATTATTTTCTGTATCCGCCCCTGCGAAAAAAATATGAAATGACAATCAAGAAATAAGAAAGACATTTTCTTCAATACAAATTTCTTAAATCAGTCTAAAGCTCTAAAGAAAAAAATGCTCATATATTTTTATCTTTAAAAAAATCTAGAAAAACGACAAAGTACTTTTTCAAGCAACACAAATAATGAAAAATATTTCCAGTTATTTTTATTAAAGGCTATATCCAAGACTCTAAGGTTTAAAGCATTTTTTAATATTTCCTCCGAAGTTAAGCGCCACATAAAACTGTTGAAATCTTGTTTCACAAACTAGAGCGTGTAACTCTAATTACATAAAAGGAATGAATTCCCCACTCGTTTACCCGCACATTTACCTACATACATACAAACATACAAATAAATATTATTATGCACATATTAAACATGCTTAATTATTGCATTATGTAATACAAAAATTTTAAGCTGACAAGCAACAACAAGGACAAAGTTTATTGCTGTCGCATTCAACAGTCAAAAAGCGTATAATTCATGAAACTTTTCATTCATTCGTTGAGTTCTTCATTAATTTGATGGAAAAACATAAAATGAGTTGGTGAAAATACGGAAGCAAAACAACAAAGCTCATAATTATCGCCGAAAGTTAGCTAAAAAACAAAAAATTGTATGCAAATGTTCGCATATTGATTGTATGAATGAGTGTATGTCTACTTATATGTATATTCATTGTATGTTCCCTTTAAATTAAAATACCAAAAATATGCAACACTCGACAACCTTTCGTGGTGAAAAAGTACGAAAGCTGCGACCCTTTGCACAAATTTAAAAATTTTTTTTATTTCAGTTTTTTATTTGTTTTTTCTTGCTTGAAAGTTTACATTTCCATTTTTCATTTAAAATCACTTCGAATTAAAATGAATTGTAAGCAGGCTAGTACCAAACTGGTGTCTGTGACTGTAGAAAGGAAAATTTCTACAATTTTAAATCAGTCTTATATTCAACCTAGGTTGAATGTAACTAGTTCCCAAAAGGTTCTGAAAAATTTTGCGAATAAGTACACAAAGTTCCTGGAATAGCCGCGAACAAGTCGCGTAACGACACCGAACAAGTCCCAAAATATTCCGAAAGTGTTGCTTTAATGACTCTGAACTAATATCCAAATGGCTCGAAACTTGTCGTGAACTAAATAGTTTCAATAAAGTTCTGAAATAGCGATGAACTATTCCATGAATATTCGCATCTAAGCGAAATAAACACTCTGCTGAGTTACTGCAAATTTTAACTACGATTAAAATTTCACCAGAGGAGTATAATAATTCGATGATGCACCATTAATCCGAATTTATTTAAAAAAAAAAATCTTGTGTACAAACAATGCGAGAGAATCGCTCTTGATTGCCTTCGATTCCTTTGCCACTTGCATTCATTTTTATGCCGTCGCAGACATTGCGACAATTGGTGTAAAATTACACCGAAATGCGGGCACTACAACAACAAGACCACTTTACAATAACAACTCTACACTCTTGTCTGTCGGCTTCGCAACGCAACGGATCCTTTAGTCTTGCGCAAGGTTACATACTCGTCTATGTTTTATGTGTTTTTGTTTTTTGCATCTCAAATAGCGGCGCGTCGTCGGTGCCTTGGCCTTGGCAGACAGTCGGCACTCTAAGTGGCAGCAAGCAGCAAAACGAACGACGACAGCCGCAAGCGCTCAAGTTCAAGTGGATTTTTTCGGCTGATTTTTTGCATAGTTCGCAGGATTTTCGGATTCTCAGCTTTCATTATTAACATCAACCGTCAGCATTTTGTATATGCTGCTGTTTTATTATTTGCCAAAGGACTTGAAGTTGTTGTGGTTGTGGGATTATTTAAATTTATGGCAATTGACAAATGTGTTTACGAGACATTGATGTGATGCAATTCATCATTGGTTTAGGAAAATGACGAGTGGACCAAAAAAGGAATTTTTTGATTGCAAGTAACTGCTGATTTTACGTTGTTTTGGTAAGACTTGTATACAATTTTCACCAACTACATATGTATATTTTCATAGCAAAAATACAGTAAAACATTTTTTTCTGAAATGTGTGTGCCTTATTATTCATGTTCAGTCTTGCGCTTTTAATTAACAATAAAAATAATTCTCAGCATTTTAAATTATCTACAATTGCGCTTCATTAAATCTTGCATATGTACATAAAATTTAACGCGAAAATGTTTGCCACAGCATTTCCAATACAAATATCATAACGACACTGTGAATAGTTGCAGTCGAAAAATCAATTTTCCAATTTATCGCCCAATAAAAACATAACAATTGCAATAAACAATAAGATTCTGCAAGCAGAAAAATATTCATAGCTAAAAGTATGCATTTGCGCCGCCAAAATATTGCAAAGCGAATAGCAGCAGATAATCCAATAGCGCGCCAACTAAACGAAGCGAATCAAATTGACTATTCGCTATATTTTGGCATTTAGCAGTCATAAATCACTTTCGCTAAAACTTTTCGACGCATAAATTTCTCAATGGTTTTACTACTGTCAGACTTCGATGTCTGTTGCGATGGGAAGTTAGCTGAATGAATGCGCGAATATGCGACTAAATGAGCGAATGTGAGTGTGTGCATGACAGCTGCTGGAAGCAAGAATTTCGGATGACGCACATCCTAATGCTCCAGTGTATCCAAAGAAGTTATTGCTCGTGTTGCACTGGCGCTATAGATACGCATTTCCTTAGCGTCGCAGGGCGTGGAAAAACATCTTAGCCAAAACTTAAGGCAACCTTACCGCAGCTACTTGAATATTTCGAGTGGCTGTTTTTCCGCTGGCACTCAAAAAAGGACCACCTACGTCGTGATGGTAGCAGCAAGGACATCATAAAAATACGAGTATGTGAACCACTCGTCGCTCTAATGCGATGAGTGCACACATATGCATCGGCGAAGCATCCGCTTAAGCGTCTTGCATTTCGTTTGACGGTCGCTCTGGTTGCAGTGCAACTCGCTGCTAACGACCCTCCTGCTGTAGCTGCGTCTTCGATTTGGGAGCAATCATTGCTAATGCATTTGAATAACGACAGTTGACTTAGAAGCGGTAGATTTTGTTGAAGATAAAAATGAACGGCGTATTGTGGATTTTAATGACTTAAATAAATGGCGCTAGCTTAGCAGAGAATGGATATGCACTGTTTTTAAGATATGTTTGAACCAATGAACACACAAATTGAAATTATATTACTGCACTCAATAGCTGATTGCTTTACTTTAAATCTATTATAGTATCACTTGACTAAGACACTACATTTATTTCCGTGAACACAACAATCACTCAATGAGTGGTTAGACGATTTTAAATCGTGTGTGGATGCTATGCAGTAGTTGAGGGCAAATGATTTTCTTAAGATTTAATCGCCCTGTTATCTACTCGAACAATTGAAAAACGAACAGTCTTGGTCATCGGATCAATCTAAGTGCGATTTAGCCTCCGTCTTACAGTCGAGGTGATTCTCAATATTTATCCTCCGAATTTTTAATTAAAAAATATCATTTAATATATTGGTGCAGGCACAAATATATCGGTTACTTTGTAGCATAAAGTAACCTACTACGAAGTATTTTTTTTTACAACACTCGAGTAATGGGTCTTGAACAGTTCGAAGAACATGCACTAGTTTCTAATTAAAATAAGCAGAATTTTTGTGATACTAATTTTTATTCGAGCTTAGAAAGGACGTGCACACAAGCCTCGAAAATGAGCTCTTACAAAATTTCTTCTGATATTTTTATACAATGGTTCTTTGACATATTGGGTTATATATCAATAGAAAGTTTCGCTTGGCAGATTTTTGTGTTCACGATCATTAACTTCTTTAAAAACTTTTTCCATAAGGAATTTGAGAACTGCGTAATTGTAGAAAAAAATAATTAATAATAACACCTGTGAGTTAAGAATATGAAAGAAAGAACTTCATCAAGACGCCGTGGCTAGAAATTGAATATTTTGTGTAGAAAAATCTATAGTTTATAAATTTACTCCGCGACAAAAATACGCTTATTAAGTGGAAATAAAAGCATTTTTCATATATTTTTCATGGCCCTTCGCAACAATCCTAATAAATTCACTGATAAAAATGCGTCATTAAATCAAATTAATAGTGGAATAAAATCAAAATCAATTAATTTTTCTTTATAAAACATTTCGTAATTGACTGTTGAAACGCTTAATTCATGAAACGAAATACGAGCTACCAAGTAAGTATGTACATACATTTGTTTTGAACCTACACGTATGTATGTATGCACTTATTTATTATGATGCAGCCTTTACGCTGCCTGAACACAACGAGCAGCTAAATAAATTAAATTTATTTATAAGAAGCCAATAGCAATTGAGTTTTATCGCAATTTGCTTATCAGCAAAACTATTACTAGAAGCTTACGAATACTTGAACTGCTGAATATTAATACAGACCTATTGAACTTTTGTGGGGCTGAAATGATTTTTCATTAGAAACATTGCGAGACAACCGAAAAAAAAAATCGAATTAGAAAGCGAATATAGAGATAATGCTTTGGTTAATTAATGTACAGAAGACGCCCCCAAAAATGGTTTTGAATTGCGTTTGAGCTAACGGAAACATCAGATAAGAGGAAAAGTGGTAGACAAACCCGAAAAGAGTACAAGAAGATAAAGCAGAACAGCGCATAAAATAAAAAAGGGAAATAAGCAGTTGCTTAGACAGGGATATGGGTCGACCGGCGAGATGAGGTGGAAGAGAGGAAGTAGCGAGAGCATATACATATTCTTTATACTGATGTATGTATGTACATATGTATGCACTAGTATTGTTTTGAAACGGTCATCAAGTCGAATTACGCTGTCCACACAGCAACTGCCAAATAAAATTGATGACACATTGACGTTGGCTAAAAGGGAGAAGTAATTGCGATAAGAAGATAACAATGAAATGAAAATAAAAAATAAACCAATATAGGAATTAATTTGTGGCAAGCATGAAGCCATTGCATAACACATCAAATCATTTAGCCGCTCACGCCGCACATGCGCGAATGAATTGGGAATAAATTTGTAGGCGAACTTTAAAAAAGCAAATCAGTGGTTTCGGTTTGCATAAAAACTCCGATCGTGGAATCAAAGTTTACCTTTTAAATGTTAAATAATAAATATCCATATGTTAATTTATTGTACATAGGAAAATTTGAAAAAAGTTTAACGGAAAGTTTCTTGAATTTTTTTTTTTGACTGGTTTTGAGAATGAAAAATTTCACTGTCCAGTTAGTGCCTAGACAAATTTGACAAGAGATGAAGGAAAATCGTTCCACTGTACTCGTATTCAAGCCTTAATAAAGCTCTCAAGAAATAATATTTATAATTTCTGTTGGTTGAAAAGTAACTTGTCATTGTTGAAAATTTGTTTGAAGAAATAAATACACGATTATCTTTTTTTTGAGAGATTTAAAAGACATTTTTATAGAAGATAATTCCTTTTTAATTTCTTGAGTGTCATTTTATATGAATTTTTTGATTTTCTTAAGAGCTGTGTACTAAGCTTAAAATAATTAAAGTGTTTGAAAAGAAAAAGTTTTTAACTAAAAAATAAAAAATTTGTAATAAAAAGTGATTAACAAAGTTAATTCAATAAAGAATAAAAGGTTGATACGAACAATTCTAAATATTTTTATTTTGATTTTTGAAAATAAAAAAAAAAGCGAAACTTTGCTTAGAGAGCTGCCGTAAATATAAAAAACGTTATAGAAAATAAAAAATGAGCAGTTATAAAAAAAATAAAATATTTAAAATTTGATCAAAGTGAAAAATATTTTAAAATAAATTAATAAAAAAATAATATATATTTTTAAAATAAAATGTGAAAAAATATTTTAAAACAAAAAAACTGGCACATTTCGATGATATCATGTACGATTCACGCTGATATTAAACAGCTACACAAATCACAAAGCGACTCTTTGTACAACATGCATCTGCACACATGCCTACACACATACATTATTACATACAAACATAGAATAAAACATATTTTCGCCGTATAGTAATAACGTCATTGCCGCATGGCTCTTTGCTAATGAAGCACAAAGTTCAAATTTTTTCGAGCTGTCATTCCCTTCTGCATGCAAGAAAATACTTTTCACAACCCAATCACTGATAAAATGCCGCTGTGAGATATGAAAATATTTACTGCTGGAACTTACTTGTACAAGATGCGAGAAATTTTGAAATTCTTGTAGTGATTTCTTTTTCCTTGCGCTGACAGCTAATCGCTTAGTTAGACGGCAAAATGTTCGGCAACTCGGCGAGTGGCATTGGACAGCAAGCGATAAGGAGGCCGCCATAGGCAATATGGCGCAATTATCATAAGAATACATACACTCAAAGAATAGTAAATGCTTTGAAAATAGACAAATGTCGAAAAAGCATTTTGAAGTGCATTGCTTTCAATACTCGTGTATGCTTGAAATGACATTACAGCCAATGTTGTCGCCGAAGCGCTTGAGTTAGCTTCTCGCTCGCCAGCTATTGCCTAGCCGCAACTACATATGTACATATGTATGTATGTATATATGTAAATTTGTACATACATTTGTACGCCTCGACTATTGATGTTATTGTCAAACTGCATATGCGTCATGTCGCCTGTCAAACGCATGTCATTGCACGTCTGTAGAATTTTATGATTTTGTATTTTTAAAGTACATTCGCCTATAATTCTCGCTTATGCTTTTACGTACTTATTACATTCGTGCGCATTTATATTTCCGTTATTCATTTTGAATGTTTTTCCCAAAATTTTGTAAACACGAAATCGTGAATGATTTTAACATTTTAGTTGTAAATGTCAAAGTTGGTTTGTGACGATTTACCAAAGCGTTCGGTTGGCGGATGGCGAATGGTGAAACATTTGAGCTTTCACACACTCACCATACACATGCAACTGCTATTATCATATGAATATACTATCGCTGACGTGTACGATGATTTTTTTTTTCAGTTTGGTTCAGAATTTTCTTCAACTAATCACCACCGGGCATAACTAACCAAGAGTTACTGTTGAGCTCGTCATATCATAGATAACTGAAAATAATATTTATTTGAGTAGCTAAACACATTTTAGTTAATTCAGAGCATCAAATAATGCCTCATGGAATAAGCAAACCTTGAAAGTTTGTCTTAATTCTCAGTCAATGGTTCTATTGAAAGGTTCACTCCACATTTTTGTGAAGACATCAGCGGTCTTAAAAGGTCTGCAACTTATTGTCTCGGATGGAGCTTTTTGAAAGCATTAGGCTCTAAAACGAAAACTGGATGGTATACCTAATCGGCCTCAATGCATTGATAATTCTCCAATCATGTCCAAATTCTTCAGTTCTTAACAATCTTTGCACATTGATAAGCAAATAATCCATTATATTATGTATGAATTAAAGTGTTCTGAAAGGTATACAAGCCGCTTTCATAGATCTTTCTGAGATCACAGCCCTCTCCAAGCAAATTATAACGTTGAAGCTGCTTAGATCGAAACATTAATGATGAGAACGATAGGATAGGTCCATTCCCAAGTTGCTAGGCACTCTTCTACTAAGAACTTTCTAAGGGAAATAGCGAACACGAAAGATATATTTGGAAATCAAAGCTGAAGAAGTGCTTTAAGGTTACCAAAAGCCTTTCAGATCGTGTTGTCTCTTCTTTTCTGTTTTACGCCACCACATTTCTTTAAATTATGAAGACAGCTAGACCGTCAGATATTATTTATTCCAAAAAGAGTGTATAAATTATGAAGACAGCTAGACCGTTAGATATTATTTACTCCAAACCGAATTTAAAGCATATCATCATTGCTTATTTGGTTGATCAGTGGAACACACCGTCGATCGTGTTTCAAGTGTCGCAAATGGAAAGTGTATTTCGAACAGATTTAGATTTTTCTTAAAGCCAGACTTAGTTCTAATTTATATAAATATTGGATGTATGACAATAGACTAGTTTAATATTTTTATTAAATTTTATTTGTATGTAAAGAAGATTTTCTTTCAAATTCAACGCGTTCTATTGAAATTTTACGCTTGAAGCTTTGCTGCTCGCAAACAATTTCAGTGGCCATATGATTTATGGCTCAACCAAATATTAATTACTAAATTTTATTGCCAAATTCCAGTTCAGCTTCCAAGCTTTTCATATCACACGTCCGTATTTAGCCGTTTATTTAGCGAAGTGCCTTCACACATTACGTTACGTCACTTTACGACTGTTGGTTCGCATGAAAACTCATAAATCCATTTAAGTCTTCAAATGACATTTACAGCTACTAATGTATGCAGACACTCATACATATTTCTCACGTCTCAAGCATAAATATGCGAGATGTGTAGTTTTTGTATGTCAGCTGGGGTTTATTTCCAAGTGACGCTTGCCGCTTTGAAGCCCTTATAAGGCAAATGCAGGCGGTTGAAGTAAATTCAACTTGGCATTTATGCGCATAAACACACACACACACACACAAATATGCAAACAAACGTGGTTGAAGGCCAAAAAGTGTTGGCTGACAGTCACTTAAAAATACATTGCATTTTAAATAGTTGTAAAAAATAGTTAAACAGGGATACAAAACGAAAAATCTTCGTGATAATCTACTGCTGAAGTTGGAAGACTCTCGTCTCAAATCGCCGCGGCGCATGCGTGCATTTGTAAGCAACAAACGTTTTTCCATTTTGCAGACCACGCAGAAAACAAATTAATCCAATAAAAATGTGATTATTAAATGTTCTTCGTGCGCCAGATTTCATTTCATATATTTTCTTTACTCTCGCCCACAAATTGTGGGTACAGGATTTAACATCGCATAAACTCATTCACAATTGTCATCTAGTACCGAAAGTTAGAAGCATAAATCTGACGAACTTTTTGTCAGCAAATGCAAATTAATAACACATTGCAAAGGCGTAGTAGGGGGATTAGAAGAGCGTAGAATTATTGCAAGCAAACAAAAAGTATCAACATATTCTTTTATTAAACTATAAAAATGTCTTTTGATTTCGCAAATAATAAATACACAAAAATAAAATACGTGATTTAAGTTTTGGATTTTTTTTTAACGATTTTCGACTTTTTACAATTTTTGTGCAGCAAAGAATATTTGTTGATATACCGTTTTTTTTTTGCTTTAGCCTTGTACGACTAAGGAAGTATTTACTTTTCCCGTAGCAATAAGCATTTCGAAAACGAGCCAAGTTGGGCTATGCGCAATATTTTTAATAATTAATTTTTAGTGCGGGTGGTTTATAACAAGCGGATTAAGTTGTGAATACAAACAATTTACTGATAATAATACAACCACTGAATTATTCATTTCTGCTTTTCGTACTTCATATGCGAACTTTTACTTGAATGTTTATGAACTAACTAACTAACAGTAGTTTTAAAGCAATTGGCTTTTACTTGGCTTTACCGATCGCTAACTATGGAACGCCTCTGTTCCATTTGAAGCGTTGTTTAGTATTAACCCAACTGGAAAATATTGTGGCTTGCTGCATGCAGATGAGCCTGTCACATGGATTGCTTAGTACGACGAACTGCTACAGAGTATCAACAACAAGAAAAAGCAATTACAGCAAAAAGAACGCAATAACAAATGCAACAAAACCTCTGTGAGCAAAACAATTTCATAGCCTTAACTAAAACAAAAAACCATTTAAGTTTCTTTTCTTTTTTACATCTTCACTAAGGCTAAGAATTTATATGCGCCTACCAACTCACTCGCCAGTTGCACACAAGTTTCATTTTTTTTCCATTACAAGCTTCACATCAGTTCTTAGCTTGCTTTCGGTTGTGTTGTGTTGTCGGCGTATTTGTAAGTTTCTATTAAACATTTTATTTTTTCTTTTATTTTTCTAACTCTTGTGTCGTTGTCATCATTGACTTTGACTTTGACATTCATTGGAGGTACTTTGCTTGGGTAGGTATTGTTGTCAATTTTTCTTTTGCTCCTGCTCAAAGGTCGCCGATGTGGAAAAGCCCACTGACAATTTCCAAATCAAAAAAAAAACAAAAAATTTGCCTACGCCGTTGTTGCTACATAACGTAAATCAAGTGAAGTTGCATGTTCTACACGCAAACCGCATTGTTTAAATGTGCATCTAACGAGCCACGATACACACAGACATTTGTATGTTTTAGTTGATCTTAGCCACAAAATAGTTAGTGTTGTGTTGTTGTTGTTGTTGTTGTTGTTGGCGGTTTAGCTACGCATTGTCATGCGTCGGTTTTATGTCTGTTGTTGTCACTGTTGTACGAGCTATCAACGTTATGTGTTGTGCCACATAGTATTTGGTTCTTTTTTTTTTTTTTTTTGTTAATGTGCCGCTTTTGCTGTTACGAGTATGTGAACCCACATAAACTTCACAAGCAACTTGAACTTGTCCAGCTTGAAGCCATTTGGCTTGTTTCTAGTCGTATCCAAAGTTCCATTGAGTGACATGCAACATGGCTTTTCACATTTTCCATCAATTTTATTGGCCAACGAAGTGAAATTTTCGATAATGCTGTTTTCTATTAACAGGGGAATGTGCGCGGGCGTGTTGCCAAAGTGTTTTATTATGCATTCTATTGTTTGGTTTCGTAAGCCTTGAGAAACCCATTGCGAAATATTAAAGAACATTTTATGTTAAGTGTGTGCTACCCATATTAAGCTTGCGAATAATAACGATTTTTCTTTATATTAAAAAATTTAGGAATCCACTAAAATAACAGCAAACAATTGGCTGAGTTTTGATTATAATTTTACTATCCAACAAAATAATCGAGCCTTCTTATTTCAAACTTTGCAACGATTTAAAAATTAAAAAAAATGTATTAATTATTTGCGGAATATCTCAGGCTAAACTGATGGCTCTTTGATGGGCTTGCTCTGAATTATCTGGGGAAAAGATAGGTTTGGTGGTGCAGGCGGTTATTCGTTGCTCATTTGAAGAGTCAAAATCAAAAAGATATTCAAAATCGAAAGCTACACCGAAATATATATTTTTACATTTCTATAACTACGCTAAATAATTCGTTGTTTACTTTCAGTTGCTTAAAAAAATAGTAAACGATTTTCTACTACTAAGAAAATGCTCTCCGCATTCGAGATCTTTCATGAATCTTTAAACCAATCAGGGCATAAATTTGTAACTTCTAATTGATTATCAGTTATGTTAATGAGCCTTAACTTGAGCCTCTACTAAATTTGTATACAGTTCTCACATTTGTGTTACGCTATTTCCAGTAAATCGCACATAATTTAACAACCCATTTAAAATAAAAACAAACAAATGAAAATAAACAAAAACACAGTTGATTTAAATGAAATGAGGCTGCTGATGAAGAGACTACCTGAGATAAATAAGGTGAAAAAACACAAACAAACAAGCGAACGGAAACATGCAAATTAGTAAACACTTAAGATGTCAAAAGCGTGATAAAAAGAGGAAGATATGAACGAAATAGTGAAGATAGAAGAATATTACAATATTTGGGACTAAACATATGACCCTGAAGAGTAAGACTACTAACATTGAGTACGAGCAGTATGACCATTTAGAAACGCTTGCATATGGATTGCAAAGTTGCTAGCAGACGTTAAATTACTCGATTATATACGAGTATGTACGCATGAATAATAATATTGTAAGCGTCACACAGCTGCGCAACTGAATTGGCCCAGCTGCGTGGGGCGATTGTCAGAAAAGATCTTTAAGAAGCTGTGATCGATGGCGAGGTAGCTGCTGTGTGTCAAATATTTACATATATGAATATAAATGTATGTGTGCAAATGAATACACTACGAATATTGAATGATGGAATACAAATTTTTGAGCATTATATTTCTATAAAACTAAATATTTTTCTTTCAACTTTTTTTTCTATTCTCATGCTAACTGCACTTGGAGATATCAATCTTCTTGACTACCGTTCTAACTCATTTGCAGGCAGTTAAGGTTTTCGAACGCTCTATTTTTTTTTCCAATTCAATTCATGGAATTCGACAGCGCAAGCCAATTGGTTAACTCTCTTGGGAGACGACACAAGCACACAAGCACACAAGCACACATGTAAAATAAATAGATAAAAAAGACAAGAAAATATTGCCGCAAGAAACGCTATAAGTAGCTTCGCGCTGCAATTGGAAAATATCCAACGACCGTTGCATTGACGATACGTGAGTATATGATATATGTATGTATGTATATATACTAATTTCCATTTTCATATGCACGAATTTACACACATACATATATACAAAAATGTATATCACTGAAGTTGCGCCTGCGCAGTACATTTCTTAGGTGTACGTACGTGTATGTAGTTAGCAGAATCGTGACCAAATGTGAAATATGCATCAGAAAAAAAAATAACAAAAAAAATTATTCTAGCAACCAAAACCAAAAAGAACAAAGCACCAACACACAATAACAGCAAGCAGTCAACAACAATGTAACGCATATAGTTTTCTCCATATTTTTTATGCTATTCAGTCTATGGCGTGGTATGCAATCCATATTTTTTTTAAACAAAAATAATGTGAAAAAAAACATATTTCTTGGTGTGTGGCAGTCAAAAAAAAAATGGTTTACTCGTTGCTGTCGCATTTCAATTAGAATATTTAGATTTTGTTTGATTGCCCAAAGTGACGAATGTGCAAGGAATGGCTTGTTAAGGCGAACACAAAGAAGCGTGTACTAAGAAAAATTTTTGCTTGGCCAATAAAAAAATCGGAGGCATTTATGAATACATTCGAGTACGAGGTTTTGAGAAACCACATCTATTATTTGCTTAACTTAAGTTCGGAAAATGTAGAGGAAAAGACGGAAAGCAGTGAAATATTTCGATAAAAAAGGTTTTCACCTTTTCACAACACTTCCGATTCGGGTTCGGTAATAAAATGAAAAGAAACGTCAAACTGTTTTCATATGAAAAAAAATGTGGAACGAAACGAAACTTTTCACATTTTCAACAAACTGTCAAAATCTTTTCATATGATAAAAAAGTATACACACAAAATTTATTCGTGAAAACAAGATTTAATTTCTTTCCACCGTTTAATAACATATCTTGATGTATTTTGGAACGATTTTCCATCATCCCTTGTTAAGTTTGGTTTGGAAACAAACCGATGGAAGATCTTTCCAAAATACATCATATTCCAACCAAATACATAACTTAATACATTTATTTGCAAAACTAACATGTAATATAAAACTGTCCCTTTACAGGTAGCTTTACATATAATTTGGAAATATTACTTTATATATGTACATAATAATAATAAAATACTTGACATTAGATATAAAAATATGTCTATTATTTTAAAGATAAAAGTAGATATTTTTATTATGCTGTAAAAGATAAGCTAATACATCATTCCAAAGGAGCTCGGGTTGATTTATGAGCTATGTTATAACGCTCTTCGACTGTAGAGGATGCTGCACTAATTGGAGTCATGAGCCAAGGCTATTAAAATATTTTTTATTTTTTATTAGCTTTTTTCTTTAGTTAACAATAAGCAGTGCCTCCAATCCAATATTCTAGGAAATTGATATTTTTCCATAAAATTAATTTTGAGCGCATCTCCGCTGCGAATTAAGCATAAAAGGCATTAATTCATCAATTAGCTCTAAACATAATGCCTTAGGGAACCGATACAAATCTATAAAATGTGTGTCGGTGGTCATCTCTAAGGGGTTTTGACCATCGCGAAGTCTGAGCCTTAGTACTCTCAAATTACTTCTGTTTCAATACACTAATTTAAAATATTGTATACGATATAGTTATAACACCTTTTTTACCTTTGTTCATCTCGAGTTCCTTCCAACAAATGCAAAACTATAAATATTCCCCGACATTACTTGTTTACGTTTTACTCGTTTTTGACATTTAGCCCAAAAATTTCAATAACAAAGTTGCCAAGGTTTCAAGAGTTCAGTGGAAATGAAAATTAGTTGTGAAAACGGAAATGAATGAAATGAATCACTTACGAATGATGCTCTCGAACTTCTCAAAACTAACCAGCTGGCACTTTCAGTGTTTTCCGTCACTGCATCCAAGTTACAGTAGTGCACAGTTGTTCATCTTCCCCAGCTAAAGGTATCTTTTCAGTCAACCCTTAGAAATCAAACACCTACGCCTAGTTGTGGAAGGTTCTAATACAGGATGTAGAGATTGCGGTCGATTGCAATTCTCATCCCTTCGGCAAGATATCGGCGCACCTGCATATTCTGTATATCCTTTCGCAATGGTTCAAAAAGTGAAGACAGTTTTGTCCCCAAAATAATTTTCGAATGCGCTGATTAATATTTAGTTTAAAAAAATGGTCAATGCTCTCAAATTCACTAACCGTATTTTTTTTTTTTGGAACCGTCTAGTTTTGCCTACGCACAATACAATGGCACATCCGCCTAAGCGGTCATAGTTTTAATCGCCGTCGCCGTCGCCGCCTTTGTCACCGTTGCCATCGTTGAGATCGCTGTTGCACTACATAATTTACATTTTGACAGTTTTGACTGATTTATCGATGCGACGAGACGTGCGTCAGTCAGACGTGTGGTACAACAGCGCGCCCAGCAAGCCAGCCAGTTAGTTATTCAAATCATTCATGCAGCAATGGACGCGCCAATGTGACGCCAACGCCAACGCCAACGCAAATGCGAACAAGAACGCGGACGTGGACGCGGACGCAGATGAACGCCAGCACCCAGAAACGCCCACGTCGTGTGGCGCTGGAGCTGGGGTGGCTGGCAGGGGACGTAGGCGTGGTATATGCGCTTCACAGGACAATTGCAGCTGCAAAACGATGCATAATATCACCTTTTTGTTGTTGTTGCTACAATTCTTCTATTTTCGCCGCTAATGTTTTGTTTTGTTTTGTCAACCAAACACGTCTGCGCAATTGTTTTGTCACCACCAATCGGCCACTGCTATGCTCTGTGGCTATGCGATGCGTGTGCTGTGTGGCGTTTTCACCATTTTCAGTGCCATTACCTTGGCTGCGCACCCATTTGCGCCTTTGTTATTGTTATTGTTGCATTGCTTTTTGGCGCACACGACCAGCTGCCGCTGTGTCACCAGCCTTGTTGCCTTGTTTAGTGTTGACGGAATTGTTTTGCTATTCATTTGGTGTGAAGTTTTTTTTTTTTTTCTTTGCATTTCTTCTATTTTGGAGCATTCACTCTTGTCGATCGCCCGCGTTGCATGCAAATGTTGTGTTGTTGTTGATTTTGCATTTTTGCAAAACGCATTCGCCGCATGCATTTGCACATTCATTTGCACAACAACAACAAGAGCAAAAACAATTGCAATTGCAACAAGTTATGGGCTGCCACTGACATTTGACGTGACAATTGACAATCGCCGCGTAGCAACGTACGAAAGTTACGGAGATGTCAATGGGGAGGAGTGTGAGTTTATTATGCTCTGCTCGCTTTTGCGGCGTGTGAGTCATGCGAACAATATATATCCTGGTTGTCAAATAGAATAATAGATCAATGATTACAAGCGAGTAAACGATTTGAAAAAAAGCAAACCAAAAATATTTCAAAATAAATCTTCAAATACAAAAAAAAATCACGCCAAACAGGCAATGAAAAAAAGTAGTGAGTGTGAGATTTTCGTCTTATTCATATTAGCTTTATGTGTCGATATTAACACACCTATTTAAAATATTATTATATTTGTTATCGTTATGCGCCTTGTTAAGTTGTCGATAACGTTTATGGACTTTTTATTATTATAATAGTCTTGTTCGATATTTTTGATGGCAATGCTATCTACATACATATATTCATCGAGAGAAGATGGAAGAAAGCTAAATAATTAATTTATAAAGCATATGGATGTTTAGTAATCATAATAATAATAATAATCCCAACGGTTTCTAAGCTCCATTTCCGCCTAACCGACGCGAGGGGCGCATCCGCATGACGGACGGATTTAAAATTTTTTTTTTTTTTGCATGCCAAGTCATGAAAGGCAGGAGTTTGTTGGGTGTCGAGACTCTAAAATTGTTCAGCTACAGAATAAAAGTTCATCAGCTGATTTTAAATTTAAATTAGTTTGGATAGTTAAAGTGGTTTTAAAGCAAAATTGTGTATGCAATCCATCATATATTGAGAGTACAAAGTATTGTATTCTTTATGAAAAAAAGTGAGTTGGAAATATCAAAGGAACCGGAGTGAAAGTTAAAGGGCAACTAACTCGCTACTAGACTAGAGATGAAGAAAAAATAAAATAACTACGAAAGTATATACCTGTATTTGATCAAAGAGCTTAGCAGAATATGCCCCAAAACTCTGCTGGACAATTTCGCCGAGAAGAAATATAATATAGTTATGAATTTTGTGGGAGCGCTGACCACAGTCGTATAAAGATATTTTAAATTAATATAGAAATATGATATTAAAATATCTTCAGGCGACTCTAGTTCTATGACTTCTCAGTGGGGTTTTAAATCCAAAGTAGGTTTTTTTTCCCCCGATTTCGTAATTAAAAACTATTTCTATGGCTTCACGGTCGGTTTCACTAGGAAATTTAACCTTTAATTTATTTACTGCCCTATTTATATTCAATATCTAGGATGAAAATATATTCGTGTGAGATTTTTTGTTTTTTTCAGACTGATAATTACACAATATAGTAATAAATTAAAGTATGAAATTCAATATTTAGCTGCTGCTTATTTCGTCTCCCTCTATTACACGCTCATGCTGAGAATATATTTTTTCGCGCTACCAATAAATCTTATACTATTTTCACTTTCGTACTAAGTCTTTACCATCAAATAGTCGCTGTCAATTTTTATTAGGCTAGTTTGACGTTGTAACTGAATACCGTATGATTGCTACGCCAAGGCAAGAGGCATGCGCAACGAAGCACTTAAATGCATAAATCGAAAGGAACCACATGTTATAGGTACATACTATGTATGTATGTAGTCATGTGTGTTAGTGTTTGTGCACGGAAAATATGCGTGTAAATGATGAATGCATGTTTTTCTCATTTTTCCAAAATATTTCAATTGCTTGGTTGATTAGAAAAGAAAGCGATTGCGGCGAATGAGTGTGGGTAAGAGTAGTCGTAGTTGAAGTAGACAAAAAAAATACACGCACACACACAGAGAGAGAATATGCGTAGGTGTGTATGTACATATGTACGTATGAGTGCAATTCATTGGGGTTGCAAATGATGCGTATCAATGCATCGAATTTCCAAATGAAATCAATGAAAATGCATGCACGAAAATAAAAAAACAAATATAAAAAAAAATTAAAACAATAAAAAAATTAAAAATTCAGAAATTTTGTCCTGGGAAATGAAAATCATAATTGCTGAAGCAATAATCTAGCATAAGCTAAATGCGTTTTGAGGAAGGGGTAAAGTGATTTTTGGTCTTGACTCTTGTGTGCACACATCTGCGCTTATGGAATGCTTTTAAAAACATACTCGTAAATGTTTTATGACGCTGATGAAATGAGTCGACGACGTGGCACTTAAAATCATGAATCGCACTGCGCAGAGGGTGCCAAAGTATAAAAAGCAATTTTATATTTGTATGTATATATGAGGAAGATAGTTATGCCAAGTAAAATTAATTGCAGCCATTTTAGGGAAGGTATGTAGTTTTGTATATCATCAAAAAAAAAATAAATTCCAATATAAAAATGACTGAAAATTTTATTACAATAAATTTTAATTGTATGTATTTTTTGCATAGAATTTTTATAAACAATAACCCGTAATTTATAGAATCACTATCAATCGATGTTAATGGCAACCATATACGGAAATAAATCTGAATGAGTGTGTTTTTGTTTATAACGCGTTTTGAAATATTTTGTAAATTCTGTATGCCGTATTTTTTTCTGTTTTATACCAAACTAAAATATTTTGTTTAAAATTGATATTGTTTAATGCCACTTCACAATTAATTGACTCTTTCCTCATATATTTCCTTTCAAGAATTTTAAAAGTTTTGATGTCGTAAATTCCGCTTTAAAGAATTTTTTAAATATAAAACTTAATTATATTATTTAAATTAGCCCCAGATACATATATAAAACATAAAAATTTAAGCATTAAAATCGAAATAGCTGGCAGTTTCTCTGCCTCGCATTTAAAATGATGCATCGTCCCATCAGCCGCGAGAGCATTGCCATTGCTTAATGTAAAGCATTCATTTAGAACCAAATAGCTGATTTTAAATTAAGTATACCACGTTTTTATGACTGCTGACTGCTGACTGCAATTCGCATATTTAACCCGTTTAGTGCAATTTTGAGCTCTCTTTAGACATGAAAAGTGAGCAAAAAGGATAACGAGCACAAAAAACAAATGCCAACATGAATCGTAAAATTATTTAGTATATTTGTAGGTTTGTGTGTGTGAGTATTTGATGCAAAATTATTCGTAAATATGCAGTGTCCTCTCGACTGCAAAGGATATTCGCATGTATCTATGTACGAGTATGTACATTCGTAGGCAACCAAAATGCAGACCGAGTAATTCCACCTTCACCATTCATTACCCCATCCACACCTGTTGTGGCACGTACACGCGTTTATCAAAATTTTGTTGCCGCTTTTACTGTTGTTGTACTTAATTTTATTGCAGCTAGCATGTGTAATTTCACTAACACATACGTGTAAAAACACACACACACACACACACACAGCCGTAAAAAGCTCCTCGCACTTGGCCAAAGAAATTTACTTGCCTGCACTAAGAGGACTCAATGAAAGCGAAAAGACACATAAATTAAGGCGCAACAGCCAACAAAGCCAACCAAGCAAATGTACAAATGAGCAAATGAACCGTTATGTACGTGTGCAACACACACACTCAACCCAGCGAATGAGGTGCCTTTTACGAGTAATGTGGCTGACATGCAGAAGCACACCGAATAGCAGCGGCAACAGACGTCCGCCTCTTCTTCGTTGTCGCACAAATTTCGTGCAATTATCGTGATTACGGGTATTTAATAGGGTGTTGCAGCCACATTTGTGCCACACAACAGGTACGCTTGTTGCCAATTCACACGGCGCTGCGCCATTGAAATTGTCCTTCTACGGTTTGCTTTATTTATTTTGATTTCGAAATTGTCACATTTAGACTGGAATTTATGGCGTGCACGAAGGATGCGTGAGCATATTTTTTTTTGTTGGATTGCTTGGAAGGGAATTTAAGAATTGGCGGAAATTGTAAAAACAATACTCAAATAACTGATCATTTGCCAGTTTCGAAATATACTTAAATAAACTGGATTGTGCTTTTGATCCTCTTTAATTGAGTTCGATAAATCACAAAGGCTTTCTTTCACCTCGATTGGATCACTTTGGGTGTCACTTTATTGTTTGATATGAGCTGTGTCACAATTAGTCTAGACGACGACGACAACGATATCAATAGATAGCGATAAAAGTTGTGTGTGAAATAGAATTACAATAAGTATAGCAATATCGACTTTGAAAATTAGAATGATAACAATTTCGACTGAAATTACCATAAAAATAACTATAGAGGATCGCTAACGATATCGATAATAGTGAAAATCACGATAGGATTAAAGTTCTAGCAGTGACAACGATATCTGTGGCAATATTCATTATTATACAAATAATATGAGACTAGAAATTCACAAATTGCCAATCGAGGCTGACCATTACACTCTTGTAATATTTTTTTTTTCAATTTTTTTAATCAAGTTTTGAGTATGTAAAAAAATGCAAATTTATTGTGTGGAAAAAACATCGTGAACAGTTGACCAATTTTTCATGGAAACCCACTCGCCATGAAGAACCAAATTGTCAATAAAGTTTCTAAAAACCATACACACTTCATTATTTATGAAGCCAATTTTATAACTAGTCTACTCAGAAAGCGACACATCACCCAACTGAGCTATAAATAACGATAGCCAATTGAACTGTGAGAATTGAGCATGTGTAAATCATTAACTGTCCCCGAATGAAGCGCACTAATCAAACAATGAGGGAGAATCGGGAAACTTTGGAAGAGAAGAACGCAAATGAAATGTGAGACGAGGCTTCAAAAGCAAAACGGAAAAAAAAATTTTAAATGACAACAGCAGAAATTGTGTTAATGGAAACTATTTCCTGAGCCAACTGAAAAAGTACGAAATGGATGCAAAAAAAGACAGAGAGTAATAGCCAAAAATTTAACCAGCGAACGAATAACAACCACTGAAAAAAAACCAAATAAAAGGGGTACAAGGATAAAACTGTCTACCCCCACCAAGATGGATATAGGCAGTGAGTATAAAATATAACAATAACAACACAAAGTGGCTAAGAAAACAGTGTCACCAAAGTGCATCAATCAACACTGCAAACAAATGCAACGCTGTCCTCCGGGGGCAAAAGCGCGTCAGACGATGCGAGGGTAGATGATGACGCAGCAATGTGGCAATCTGCCAATCAGTCAACACAAATCGTTAATGCATTTGTTGAACAACAAACAGCTGGTCGAACAAAAACACAAAAAAAAAACAAAGCAGAAATGTAATGCACTCGAAATTTTAGAAAAAACGAAAACTCATTAAAAATATGTTTATAATAAACCAATAAAAGCGAATAATGCGTGTCTGCTGTGAAAATGAGGGGATGTTCTGCTTGTTTTTGATGTTGCTGGTGTCATGTAATAATTTTTTAGAAGAAAAAAAAAATCAGAGTAATTCAAAGTGGAAGCAGCACTAAATTTGCTTATTTTTAATTGGTTTTCCAACTAACATTAATGCACGTACAAGTACATTACACCAGCATCGCTTTGTATAGTGTATTTATGTGAAATCAAAAAAAAAAGAATAAGAATAAACATTAATCATTTTGTGAAGTGGTTGCACTCGCGTGTCTAGGCAATTCGAGTTTGAACGATAAATGAGAGGTGGATAACGCATTACAATGCGTGGAATGAGTTACGGAGTGCAGTATAAAAAAAAAATTATCGCAAAATGTAACAAAACAAAAAATCAATAGAAGAGAATAGAAATACTTTTCTAATGACTGCATTCTTTTTCGTGGAATCAAAATCGCCTATAATCGCTTTCTCACAATTATAATTGTAGATTTTTTAAAATTTGATACACTCTGTTCACAAATTATAGCAGAACACACATTGAAACATTTGGACAATTTAATTATCCTTCAATTCTTAAAAATTATTTCTCAATTAAAACAACGTTAATTCTCTGCGAAAAAATTTAAGAATAAATTATTATAATTTTATAAAATATGTAAAAACTTTTTAGAATTTTTTGGGTATGCAGTTATTATACTCATTCAATTTTATCATAAAAAAATTTACAGTAGCTACGAATTACCACTAATTTTTTACAAATTTTTATTTGCCACTCTTTCGCATTTGTTTCCAATAAAAAATTGTCAAAAATCAGTGATAACTTGTAGACACTTAAAATTTGCACTTTCTCAGACTAAAATTGAATTAGCCTAAAAACTGCATACACAAAAAAATTAAAAATTTTTTTTTTTTTAATTCTGAATTTTGATAAAATTTTGTAAAGTCGTTGTACATTTTTTAAACATAATATATGTAGTAGGGAATATAATATATAATGAGCCATATTTTACTAGAAAAATAGTTTCAATTAATTAGAAGAAACATTTAATGCCCAGATCTGATGTGCTTGTGTTATAATTTGTGAACAGAAAATACATCTGGTATTCGCCCACATTCGCAAATTAAAAAAAAAAGAAACCATTTATGTACATACAATGAAATCAATTAAAAGGGATATTTTGTCAATGTCAAAATAATTTTATTTATCCACTGAGTGCATAAGGCAAAAGTAAGTCAGAACTTCAAACCTTTCTGAAAACACTCATTGAGAAAAAAGGCTTTTCATATATTTTATTTATACACAATTTTCAAAACGGACAAGTTTCTGAAAACCAAATAACATTAAGAAAATATAAGTACCGAATTAAGAAAGGAAATCAAATGCTCTCTAAAAATTCACAAAGCACACATCCGCCGCATGATAATAAAAACTTGTGCTTTCTTTGAGAAAGAAATGAGCATTTAATTAGTTGCACACTCAGATGTGAAGGAAACATTTGTGGTTAAAGTAGAATATCAAAAGTGAATGAAAGGAAACTCATAAAAATCACATTTATGAGTGATCCAAACGAAAAGTGTATGTCTTTAGCGCATCGGCCACTTCAAAAGAGTGCAAGAGGAAAGCACTTTTCCATGCATATGGAGATAATTCTTACAAAATATTGATTATGTAGCTGAAAACTTTCTATTAAAAATACTTAAGTGGTGTTTTGAAAGTTAAAACTCATTTGATATTCAGAAAAAAGTGATTTTTGCAAAAACCTAAAATCGACGCAATAAACTTCCTCTAATGTGGCCGCTGTGGTCGAGTTGGTAGCGGTGCGTGCTATAACTTAATATGCCGGTGAGTTCGATGTTCGAATCTCAGTCAGGGCAAACAAAATCTTAATCATAGAAAAAGTTTTTTCTAATAGCGGTCACCCCTCGGCAGGCAATGGCAAACCTCCGAGGGTATTTCTGCCATGAAAAAGCTTCTCATTGAAATACATCTGCCGTTCGGAATCGGCACAAAACTGTAGGTCCCTCCATTTGTGGTATAATATAAAGACGCACACCACAAATAGTAGGAGAAGCTCGGCCAAACACTAAGCTATATAGTGTACGCGCCAAAATTATATTATTATATAATGACTGATTTTGTTTCAGTCGATTAAGTTGGTACTGTCCAAAGGAATTACATACTCGTACATCGAAATAATGCAAATTAAACCGGCTTAATGAGCTGCAGACATTATTTACGACCAGAAAAATATTCCTAATTTATATAAAGATGCTCATATCTTCTCCGTACAGCTTAAATTTCATTAATTTACTTTGATAATTGGTTCTGCTTGAAATTTGTATTTCGCCAGCCTACAAGTTTTCAAACTGCGCGATCTGTTTAAAGGTTTATAATTTTTCAGTATCTCTCTGAACGACCTTAACTCTTCGTTACCAGTTATCACTAACGAAAATAATAATATTTAGATGCTTCGAAGCACTTGTACACGCATACATACTCGTATGTACAGAAAAGCATCTTTGCCACAAATGCACAGCTGCTTCGTCTTTCACATTTTCAGCACCTTGTTGTTTTCTTTGCTACTGATCATATTCGTTGTATTGCAATTAATATCTAATAATTTCCGATAGCAACTACTAAATTGTTTATTTAATTATAAATAGCTTCAAAGAAGCATACAAATTCTTAAAAGGATGCAATCTTAAATAAAAAAAAAAACTAGAATTTGATAATTTCCGCAAGTTGCAAGTTGCTAGCAATCTTACAAAAATTGCTCGTGGTTGATGAAAAATTTTATTTTTACTACAATTATTAGTTGTTAGTGGTAAAGAGTAGTAAATGAAGCCATTAGACTTATCAGCTAGCTGCGTGTGTAAATAATATTCTCTGTGGTGCAAAGTGTGGAGTTGAGTCTGCCGAAAATTATCAACATCAGCTTGCATTAAGAGGAAATATTGGCCAGAAGGCAAAAATTAGTTTAACGCCATGAAAGGGAAACTTTGAAGTAAATAAATGTATTAAAAAATAATTACAAAATTGCTATTAGCAAAAATCCTATCAAAAAAAAAATGTATCTCTATATTTTTTTAGATTTAGAGTAAGAACGTTCGTCAGATGAGCTCCAATCGATACCACGCAAGCAATTCATGAACCAACTACTTCATAAATAAATATTTGTTACAACTTAATTTAACTTGCTGAAAAATAAAGAGCGAAAGAAATTGTGATTTTTAAGTTGCCCGATTATTTCTGGCATCCGGTGTACTGCCAATGCAACCAAAACACCTGTGCATACTTGCAGCAAAACGAATGTGGTTGAAGCGTGCCATTGAGGTTTCTCATTGGAAATGGTTGGAAATATTTGTCTGTATATATAGACATTTTGAATGCTTTGTTTATTATTTGATTCTAGCTGCTAAAGTGTACTCATCCGTTAGCGAGTGATTTGTCTAAACACAATTAAATGCTGAAGCAAATCACACCATATGTATGTTGACGTTGATATATACCCATATCTATACAGATGCCTTTATACTGACTTAGGTATGTGGCTTTCAGAGTCTCTACGTGCCAACAAATTGCCAGTGCAAGCGCACTTGCTGCACTTCTATTTCTTATGTTTCTTCTGTGGCTGTGGTTTTGTGGCACGTAGCTGTAGTGTGTGTTCATAAAACATTATATTTATATACGAGTATATATAGTATACTCATACAAATAGTTTTTAACTTACTTGAACTTATTGTGCAAAAATTTTTAGCCACAGAACTTACCTGAAATGAGAAAAATATGTTGAAAATATTAATTTTAAATAAACATAAATAAATTAGTATTTAGATATTGCGAAAAATAAAATAACATTACATAGCTCGTAGTTAAGTTTTTTTTTTTACTTATAGTCTAAAGCCTTTCTAAACTAAGTTTATTATTAGCAAAAATAATTCACTAACTCATTGGTTTGCTTTTAGTGTTGGTTTGCTTTTGCCTAACCATATTCCAATAAGATTTTCCATTAAACTTTTTTCATTCAACGCTAATATCCGTTCGCAGTCACCACGAACCTGACATTGATGACCTGATTTTTAGCGAAAAATTCACATTGACTGGCGGAAAAGTGAGTAAAAAGCGTGAAGTCAACCAACAACTCAAACGAGTTGTTAAACAACCTGAATTGATTTTTGGCGACGATGCTGTGGACGATGGGCGATTATCAGCGCCAATCATTATTAAAATTTTCGCAAAAATATTTTCATATTCACGCAGTGAGTATGCCACCAAAACACGACTTGGCAATTTGACCTCATTTTTTTTTTTCGCTGTCGCTTGCCTGCTCCTTTGAAACTGGCTGCTGGTGTGGGTGCGGACGATAGCAGCTGTGGTAGGGGATGTGTAAAGAGGAATGGTGGTTATAGGCCAATATTTTGATGCCACCAACAGTTGGGTTAAGTAAATTAGATGCGCGACAGATGAGCGCAACGAAAGCGTTTTAAGAGGCAGCAGAATTAGCAACAGCAGCTGCAGCTGTGGGGTTAAGCAAATGGCATTGGAAGAAGGCGGCAGAAAAAGCGTCAGCGCAAAAGAAGAAGCTACTCAGTTTTTATTTTATTTATTAATAAACTAACTAACTAAGGTAGAGAGCTAACGAAGGCGCAACGAAGCTCAATGCAAAGGTCGGTCATGACTAGCGAAATCGCTGTAAAAGTTAGCTTGACTTTGTGTGTAATGATAGAACAAGTGACATAAATACATACATTAATAGCGTGACATCTTTTTGTTGAATCGTGTGGCAAATGATCATTCGATATGCTGCCCGCACTTCAATATTTCTAATATTTATATTTTGTCGCATTCGTCGTGGCATATTAACGTATATAATATGTTTGCCTTGTAGCATCACGGGTAAAAACTAGCAACAGCCAGCCAAGTCAGCTTTTGCACACCTCCAATGAGGAGCCATTATACAAGCTGTTAACTTTGGTAAAAACAACAATGAAGCGTGTAATCAGCAAGAAAAATCATACGTACATTTATATCGCACACACACACCCACACACACATACAGGCATTTACACGTACGAGTATATTTAAATAAGCAAACACTCAGCAGGCAAATGTGCAAATGACACCATGGATGATGAGAATGACAGCGGTATTGATTGGTTGCTATGGGTTTGGTAAAACACAATCATTGTGTGATTGGAAGAAAGCGTCAAGCGAATTGACTTGTCTTTGGCTTTGAGTTTGTGCTCGTAAAAAAAAGTGTTGGCGCATGCGCCGCACGATCGTTTGGAGTGACAGAAAGTTGTAGACTTAAGTGAAAGAAAACAAAGAAAAGTTGACCCTACTTGGTGATAGCTGCTACAAAGTGGCACGTAACGAATAAATAATCAGTGAAACTGATTTCAGACGATAAACGATGCTATGACGATTGCAGAGAAATATGGGAAATTTCATTCATTCAATAAAGCATGAAAAGTTTTGCTAAATTAAAGAGACTAAATTTTGTTATGAAATTGTTTAATCGAAGAAAATTTAAGAACTAAAACATTAACAAAGCCACGAAGCAACAGTTATTGGGATGGCGTTTTTCAGAGGAGTCGATTCAAAGCGAGGAAAAATCGTTCCACAGTCATAAAATAATTTTGCGTATTTGATTAATTTTTTATTGCCGGGTCGAAATCCCTTCACCGGGAATAATAAGTAAAATAGAACTAAATAGACAGGCGAGCTTATATGACACATTTTGATATTTGACTGACTATAAAACTTTTACTATTTATTTACATACTTACAAACAATTTTTAAAATATTTTTGAGTATGCAGTTTTTAATTTATTCAATTTTTGTAAATAAAAAAGCAACTATTGCCACCAAATATACTATATCAAATATTTATCAAAAACAAAAAAACTTCATTATATGCATATATGTAGGTATATGTATGTATATGAATATGTATTATAATGCATTATAAACTTAATAAAACTAATTAAATACAAAGAATTGCTAAAAATACAAACAACAACCACACAAGAAAGTTTAAATAGCGACATATTAGCAGCTCTAGTTTGTAGTTGGTTTTGTTTAAGAAAGATGGAATAAACACAACAGTCCACTCGGCAAGCGGAACATAGAATGTAACATGTTGGCTCAGCAACTCTGAGGTCATGGGTTCAAAGCCTGGGAAAAGTGGTTATGAAAAATAAATATGTAAATAGATAACAATAATCTGGCGTTTACAGTATATAGATCAGTGTTTGGCCAAGCTTCTGCTACCATTTGTGGTGTGCGTCTTTATATTATTTATACCACAAATGGAAAGACCTACAGTTTTGTGCCGACTCTGAACAGCAGATGTTTCTTATGAGAAGCTTTTGCATGGCAGAAATACCCTCGGAGGTTTGCTGGAACTCAGAGGATCTGAGGATCTTACCTGGAACTCAGAGGCATATCGAGTTATAGCACGCACTGCGACCAACTCAACATACAGCGGACATGAATATAATTAATAAAAAACTATTGTTGTTTTGCCAAACAAAAATCTTCCACAAACTGGCCTCAAGCTAAATAAAATTATGAATTATTAGACATTTTTAATAATAAAGGAGATGCCATCATATTATTTGTGAAAAAAAACTGTTGCGAAACCTTGTTAGATATTTCAATATTCAAATATTACATTAATAGGTGACTGATGAATTTAAAAATTAGGTTTAATATTTTAAGAAACAGAACAAGCTTTTTTAAATAAATTTCATTGGAAGGCAGTATTTAAAATTATTTTTTTAAAGATATTTCCACAACAACAAATTAATTCCCGCGCCACTATACGTACTAGTAATGGAATTCCTGTTTATGCTTGAAAGTTTTTTAATCTTTTATTAATTAAACTACTTCTTCCAAAATGTATTTAACTCCTCTTAAAACTTAACTAAAAACAAAATGGTTTAATTCAAGTTTTCCACCTTGCCGCAATATTGCTTTTGGGGGGTGTTGTGGGCATATAAACACATGCATAAATGTTCACCATGTGGCATAATAACCTTTGCCACCAATTCATATGCACCCACACCGTTAAGCAGCCGTGCGGCTTCCTTCCTTCTTTCGTATTATGCTTGCAACATATGGTTTCACCTACATAGCACATGTACGCTCATGCAACGAAAGTTTTATTTTGAAGCATTCTCATCAGGTGCATGCAGCAGAAGGCAACCAAAAGCGCTATTTACCTACTTACCAGCAAGTAAGTGAGCAACAATATTACAGCAACAATGCCACAACAATCAATAATATAAACAAGCCCCCCTTTAGCGGTGGAGGTCACAACAAACAACATAGCTTGTTGCAAGCTAGCAAGCAGGTTATACAAGACGGTGCAACTGAGGCGCTCAAGCATCGTTGTTGTTGTTTTTTCTATAGCAGCTGATGCTGCTGCCTAGAGTAGGTATGTGGGTTGCACACACTGGCAAGCCGCCACGACTTCGAAGAAGATGCTGCGGATGCTCACGTTTTTTGTGGAAATTAAATTCAATAAAATTTCTTAACTGCCACAGCCTGCTGCACGTTGCACATGCACCCACTCACATTTTCGAGTAAGTATAGGCTGTGTATGCAGCGTTGTACTTGTGGCATATTGCGGTTGTTTTTCGTTTTTTTTTTGTTTTTCTTTTTTGTGCTTTTAAATAAAAAACTTGAAACTTTCTAAAGTTTGCTTTTAAATGGTTTTCTCGCGATCCCCCTCGTTGTTGTTGTTGTTGTTGCTAATGCTTTATTGAACTAATGAAAGAGTGTAGCCAGCCAGGTGCAATGCATTTGCCACATTTGACACTGACTTTGACACCCGAATGTGGCAACAACAGCTAAAGCAGTCATAATCGCTGCTACATAGTGGCACAATCAATTCAAGCAATTACAACAATAATAAATGCCTTTATGGTAGCAAAACGATTTTTCTTTTGCCTCAAACTTGTCGAGTAAGCCCAAGCGCATATTTTTGTTGTTTTGCTCAGAAGCAAAAATTTTGCCATTCTACGCCTGCACAATGTCATGAACGCTGCGCTTGCGTGTCACTAAAGCCAATGCGTCACCCGCCGGCTGGGCTGCACAATCACTCTCCATGCCACGTCGCTGCTGTTGATTGCGATAATCATGGCCATCATCATTATCATCGCTAAGCCCTCGCTCAGTAATGACTTGCTGAGTTGCCGTCTTGCTGGCTTGCTGGCTTGCTGCCTTCTTGCAGAACGTCTTATGGAGGTCAGCAAGCTTGTTTGTTTGTGTGTGTGTACGATTCGTTGCCATTGTTGTGCTGAATGGAAAAGTTGTAAAACGTTCAATAAAAATAAATAAATAAATAAAAAAAGAGCTGTAAGTGGCTGATGACTGATGAGAATGCTGAGTCAAAGGTGTCGTGGCGATGGAGTTGAGCTCTTCGCTGTGGCGAGTTTAAGAAAAAGTAATAACTCGTTCCAAATTTTCTTCATTTTCGTGCGCTACAAACTTCGATGTTTGCCTTGGGCTTGTTGTTCTTGTAATAGCAATTATTGTGGCTGTGTTAAGGCTTTCGCGCACAGCTCCACGACTGCGCACATTTAATTGCTGGTTAGCGAAATGCTTTAAATGTTGTTTTAGCGTAGGAGGCATAGTTGCTGTTCTTTCCCGGTGATTCCCTGTGCTGCGATAGTTCAGTTTTACTTAGTTGCTGGCGTTGCTATTTGAATTTATTGGTGTTTTTTTGCATATTTTCAACGCGCGAAAGCACTTCTCAATACTTCAAGGAACATATATTTCTATTATGCTGCCCACTTCATTTGACTTTGTAATTGTTGCTTCTTTTGCTATTTCGTTTTCAGTTCGCATTGTTTTTTTTTTTTTTTTAACAAATAAACTGTATCTACTTTGCATTTACTGGTATTGTTCTCAAAGCTATTTGCTTAATGGTTGTCGAACTTGACTAAGGAAAATTTGTAGCGACAATTATAGCAATAATGTTACAAAAGTAAAACAAAAAAAAAACACTTTTTTAAGATCAAAACGACAGGCGCCATACAAGAAGTGGTCAAAATAAAATAAAGCTCACTAAAAATCGCAACTTTGTTATTTTTAGGTTACTGACTTCTTAAAAGTAAATACATTTTTTAAAGCTTTGAAGTCGTCCTTTGTGTGTTCTAATAGTATTCGCGGAAACATGGATTTTTATAAAAAAAAAAATTTAAAGGCCTTAAGCTCAAAAGTATTTAAAATAAATACTTATACGGCCAAACAATAACAAATAAAATGTATAAAAGGATAAGCTAAGCTTATACAAACAAATTTCAAAAAAAATAGAAATTGTACCAACAACAACTACACAGTTAATTAGAAATAGCGACAGTACAGCCGCACTTGATTGGAGTAAGTTGTGAAGGGGAAAGCAGGGAAAATAACAACAGCACACACAGCGTTAGCTTAGCTCAATGCGTTTAGTTGCCGGCTTAAGTATTGCGCATGTTGTTGCGGGTTCGACTCCCGCAGAAGCCAAGAAGAAAATAAGTTTGATGAGGAAATGTGGTGATTTCCGAAATTGTACTATAACTTCTACCGGCTTGAGTATTTTTGTCCCAATAAATCGATCGGCCTTAAGCTCAAAAATATTAAAATAAAACCCATAACAATAACGGGTGTTTTTTTTGGGGTATAGAACTTCGAATTGAAATAAAACACAAGAAAATCGTTTTAAGGTCCATCAATTTGGCTTTATTGGAAGGATAATTTTATGCCATTAATGTTTAAATATGATTTCGGGCATGTGGCCGCCGCGGCTGGCTCGAATAAAGCCAATTCTACAGGTCCAATTTTCAACCACTTTTTCGAGCATATGGGCCGTATGTCGGCAATAACGCCACGAATGTTGGCTTCCAATTCCCCTAACGTTTCTGGTTTGTTGGTGTAGACGAGCGACTTCACATATCCCCAAAGAAAATAATCCAATGGTGTCAAATCACACGATCTTGGTGGCCAATTGACAGGTCCATTCCGCGAAATTATGCGCTCAGCGAATGTTTCCTTCAATAAATCGATTGTGACGTGCGCTGTGTGGCATGTAGCGCCGTCTTGTTGGAACCACAACTCATCCACATTCATGCCATCCAATTCGGGAACAAAATAGTCGGTTATCATGGCTCTATACCGGTCTCCATTAACGGTAACTGCCTCTCCAGCATTATTGCGGAAGAAGTATGGCCCAATGACTCCACCAGCCCATAGAGCACACCAAACAGTCAGTTTTTGTGGATGTAATGGCGTTTCAAGGGTCTCATGTGGATTCTCTTCACTCCAAATGCGGCAATTTTGCTTGTTGACGTAGCCATTCAACCAAAAATGAGCCTCATCACTGAACAAAATTTTGCGATGAAAATCAGCATCGAGATCAATCTCATTTTCGGCCCATACACCAAAATCACGACGCATTGCATGGTCTCGCGGCTTTAATTCTTGCACAAGCTGGATCTTGTAAGGTCGCAAGCCAAGATCTTTGCGCAAAATCTTCCATAAAGTTGATGGACAAAGCTCCAATTGCTGTGCACGGTGGCGAATCGATTCATTCGAGTCCTCTTCAACACTTTGCTCTACAGCGGCAATTGTTTCTTCGGTGCGCACTGTTCGACGTCTCTGCGGATGCGTATTATCACATAGAGTAAACGTAGTGCGAAAACGATCCATGGTTAACCGAATTAATTGCTCTGATGGACGATTATGTCGACCATAAAATGGACGGAGCTCACGGTAAACTTCGCGAACTGAACCATTATTTTCGAAATAAATTTGCACGATTTGCAAGCGTTGTTCTTTTGTCAACCTGTTCATGATGAAATGGCAAACCAAACTGAACATAAATGACATTAGAGTTGCCAGATTTGACCACAAAATGCCAAATGTTTTATCTCTATTCGAAAAACAAACCTGTAAAAAAAACACCCTTTAGTTTCATTTAAATTAAATTATTTGCCAATTATACGAACATTTTCAGTGTAAATTTCTAGATAATTAAATCCAGAATTCTTAATAATAATATTATTCACATAGCCATTTTCTACATAGCTTGGGATTTATTCATTGAAGAATTTGGAAAATATGATTTTATGTCTTTGAAAAAAATTAATAAGTTTTCAAAGCGCGAAGAACTGGAGGATTTTTTTCATATACTTTTTAAATAAAATTATTGCATTTTGAAATAAAAGAAATAAAAGAATGTTATCTGACTTATGTGCCTGGATAGAAATTTAAGTAATTGGATTTAAATTTACCAATGTAACTTTATTTTAATGGAGTAAAATCACGTTATAAATGTTTTTAGTTAAAAATTGATTAAAAAAATGCGAAGATCAAAAAGCGCACCGTAAACGTTATATTTCAAATTATATTTTTTCTGTGAAGCGCTGTTTTCATGACTTCGCGCTGATTGACGTCATCGACTCGAGTGCGTTACGCTTCGTGGCTTTCTAGCCGCATATAACTCCCTCTTTAAAGTAAATTGCATTTACTTAAATTGTAGCTGCAAATGGTCTGAGCAAGAAAAAAGTGAGGCTGCCCTTGCACAACTCTCCATCAACTCTAAGTGTTAAAATAAACATGAAAAATTTGGAAATTCCAAAGAAATCTCTTCGTCTTTTTAATGCACAAAAAATACAAAAAAATAAAATAAAAATTAAATTGTAATCCGCTTAAAATGTCATTTAGTTTGACCACAACAAATTGTTGCTGCCGCAGTTACTAAATTTACTATTGTTGTTATTGCCGCTGTTTATTGTCATTTGTATACTTGTGGAGTGTAGTGTTGTATTTTGCTGAGCAACCAGCAAATGATGGTACGTACGAGTATTGTTGTTGCGCCTCATGTTGCATCTGCTTTTACTGCTGTTGCTGTTGTGTTTATTGTGCCTTACAACTTTTATTGTTCGATTGCAGCATTTTATGTCGTTCCTTTTTTTGCTTTAGCTGCTCACTAAAATGCCTCAACTGCGTTCTTTTGCCGCAGTTGAAGACGATGCTTCTTCTTTATAGCCAACTTCATCGCCTTCTCGGCCAGCCACTTTTTTCGGTTTTGAACTTTTTCAGCCACTGCTGTTACCCGCATAGCGCCAGCAATAAAAAATGGAACAACAATTGCTGGCTTGTTTTTTTTTTTTAACAATATCGAATATTGCTGGCTTTACTGTTGTTGCTTGTTATTTTATTGCTTTCATTGTGTTTGCGGTCAGCCGAAATGGTCGGCAAGAGCGGTGCTAAGAAAATGCTGAAAATGCAGAATCAAATAAGCGGAAAATTTCGATTGGTTGCTATTATTATTGTTGTTGCTTCGATGTTCTTACTTTGCCTTTTTCGTGAATTTGCTGCGTTTTCATATTTTTTTTACTAGTAACTCTGGTTACTTCGGCGTTAGTGTGTGTTAAAAAAATGTTAAAAAAAATTTCGAGTTTTTTTTGTAGAAGCCGCTTTCCTCAAAACATTTCCTTCGTAACCATTTTCTTACAACTTATTCTTACTTAAATGCCATTTTCGTAATATCTTCTTCTTCTTCTTCGTGCTGACTGGAAACTCAATTTAAATCAAATCTGTGAGAAAGTAGAAAAGCAACTGCTGAAATGGCAAAATAAAACCGAAAATAAAACTTGCAGTCAAATTTTACAGTTTTCAAGCCGAGCAAGTGACAGCCGTTTTTTTTAGTTGTTTTTGCGAATGTGCCAATTTCATTTTATAACAGCAACAACATATCTTTAACATCAGCAACAGCATCAAACTTATAGATTGTCAATTTGTGTCTGTCGTGCAATTTGAAAATTTCAACGTCAACTTAAATTTGCTGACTGAAAAGAGGGAGAAAATCAAACAAGGAAATGCAAAGAAAAAACCAAGCGAAGAAAAAACCGAAAACGTAAAAACTAGTAAGGAAGATAAGGAAAGTGCTCATGTGAAGTACTGCAATTTATGCAACACTGAAACACAAAAAAATCAATATTGTATGCGTTATGTGTTGCCGACTTCCAGGCGCAGATTAAAACAATGAGTAACATTTTGCCATTAACACAAACCTGCTGAGAATTGCAATCGACATTTTTTTTTTATATCTTTAACGTACACGACAAGGACAAATTGTGTTATACTACGAAATTTGCAGGCTTGGAAGGCAACGAAATAATTTTGAACTTTCTTGTGGACTTTCATTATTTGCAGAACTACAAAACGGTTAAGAGTAACCTTATTTCCCACCCAACTCAAGTCATAATAATTAAATAATGAAAGAGCTTTCGAAAAAGCTCAATGAGCGGTTATTCCTAAGAAGACACCAAAAAATAGGACCTTGTGATTGTCTGGAAATCAATCTATGTATATTAAGTTCAAGTTTCAAGAAAAGGAGCAGACATAACATGGCCTGGGATTTAAGTTATTATATTCAATCTTAGTAGTAGTGAAAACTGAGATGGCTTTACTATGATCATGCGCTTTTTACTATTTTTACGTCTTATTGCTGTTACAAGTACAAAGGGGTTTTTGAAGAATCTGTCTGGGATATCAGTTTCAAAGATGGTGGTGGAAGAAGAAAACTTAAAATAAGCTCATCTCTGTTTCTATCTTCTCTGTACATTTATAAGTAGAATAATTAAGACTATCATTTCCAACCAGAATGAGAAAAATTACACTCTTCAAACTATTTAATTTTATTATTATATCTATTTTGGAGCGACAATTAATGGTTTACCACGATAAATCAAACTAGGTGGCAGCGCTATTATGGCATAATTAGGAATGTTTCTGATATCACACCAGTTGTTATTTGATAACTAAAAATAGAAAATTGCTTTATGGTTCCAGGAAAACCTCGTATAAAGTTTGCAGATTTATATATTTGTAGTAAAAGTATTTACATTTTAGTGTATACTACATCGAATTGTGCAAAATCAAGTAGTCTACTACCGCTAATTTTGAATCATCTAAAGCTTAAAATACAAACCTAACACTCACATTTGAGTAAGACTTAAGTAAATTGAAGCACTGCCACCAAAACAACTAAATATCATAAATTTGTACGTCTACATCGCTCTGCAGTTGCTAGTTAAGTTAAAAAAGGACAAAGCATTGAAAGTAAAACTTGCACTTCACAAATCCAATATTTTTTAAAATTTATTATACCCACACATAACGCAACTAGCAATAAATCATGCTAACAAACTTTACGCTCACGCAACTGAAGTTACTTTGTATAGTTGGTGAATATTTCCTGCAACTTAATGGGCACTGCAGCATTCATTACCTTCACACATTACCAGAATCCATCCACACTGCCTGCCTGCTGCTGCTGATCTGCGCGGATCTTGGCGATCTTGCCGATATTAGTTTGCGCTGTTTGTAGTACTTTGCTACCACGAGTTCCTACATTTTTCGCAGCTATGTATGTAGAAATGTAGGAATGAAGAAAAACAAAGCAATTTAAAGATGAAGAGTTGGTGTTAGTGCTCCGAGCATCGCATATGATTCATTGTGCTGCTGGCGCGGCGGGCGTTGCTTTGACTTCCTCCGGCGCATAATTTTTGTTCTGCGGTATTTCAATTACCGCAAATTTGCGTGTTGCCAGTGCGTTGAAGATGACTTTGGGAGATTTTAAAGTAAAAAAAAACAACGAAAGTAGCGTAACGTAGTGCTATATTTATAAATTAATTTTATGGAAAATGCTTAGTACTTTCTGAGTATAGAAAGTCACACCAACTTCAAACTGGTCTCTACCCAGTAATATGAAATAACGACTAGGAATTATTTTGACGTGCACAAAGAGGCCCAAAAATGTTGAAATCTTAATTGAAAACATTAAATGAGAAAACCGCTGGACGGAGGAAACCAAAGAAAAGAGCGAAATTCACGAGTAAAAGTCGGTATTATTTGATTCACTGGACGGTGAATATTTCAGAGGTGATACAAAAGCTAGTTTCAAGAAATGAGTTAAAAGAGTTGAACTTAAAAAACAAATTAACCGAAATTCGCACTTCGCTTTGAAAAAAAAATCTGTTTTAACTATCATTCAGTTAATGAAAGCGGATGTTGAAATTAAGAGGAGCTCAATCTCATTGTTAATTATTTAATATTTGTTAATATTTTTGGCCTTCTTCCTGAAAAACAAAATAAATTCTAAGGTGTCGGATTGCAAAACAATTTTGTGGTGTTAATTATATTTTTCTTAAAACTTTTCTTATTATTAAACATTAATTATTAATTAATTCAACCGTGAGTTTTGTTTCAAAAATTAATAATTTTAAGTTGCATTTTATGAGGCTTCCATCACAAATGGAACAACAAAAATGAAATCTGCTAAAACAAATGCAGCTTAATATACCAAGTTTTCTGTTCATACGTTTTACATTTTTTTTTCGTTCTAACTTTCCATCGCTACCCTTTTGCGACTTAAAAAAGCTTAAGTTTATTGTTTTTCTTACTTCTGATTTTTTCCAACATCCATCTATTGTTTTTTTAAACTTAATACTTTAGCACCTTAAAAGCGAACGCATCAAAGGCGTTAAAATCAACAATAAGCTTGAACAAAAATTTCCAAAAGTGAAGTAAAAGAGAAAAGATACAAAATGCACAACGAAGTCTTAAATGTCGTCTTCAACTGGCCATAAAAGTGAGCTTAAACGTTTGTCTTCGCTCGGTATATACCTCTCACTTCCTCTACCCACTCATTCTCTACTCATTCTCTGCTCATTCTCTACACTGCTGTCGATTAACACTTTTCTCAGACATTTGCCACACAGTGAAGGGCAGTCAAAGGCTTATGATGAAGTTTAATGTTCATTGTTAAAGATTTTCAGCACTTTATTTGCCCTTATGACGTTCCTCCTGTTTGTTGCTCTTCATCTTCATCATGTTGTTTTTGTTGCTCTATATTGGCTGGCCTCATGATTATTGTTATTAAGTACATATTATTTTTGTTGCGTTTGCCGATGGCGTTTAAATCCAAATTTAATCCAAACATAATGTTTGTCACCTCGGCTATCGTCGCAGCTGTATCACAAAGTACCGCGGCAATGGTTTTGCTGCGTGGCTTGCTGCCTTTCTTGCCACACTCCATTGTTGGTTTTTGATTGCGGCGAATGTATATACATACATATTTGTTTCTTAAGCGCCTTTGCCACACATTAAATACTCTTTTGTAGAGTTAATAAAATTTTAACCGCAAAGCAATTTAACGAGCATTTTCGTTGCTAGGCGCTACGTTTGTTTGCTCTACGTAACTCCTACAACGGTCGTGAACGGGTCGCGCTTTCATAGCGTCTTATTTACGCTTCATTAGTCAGCGCTGTTGCTCTTTTTCTCTTTATGGTTTATTTCATTCCGCTTTTATTGTGATTTTCAGAGCTCTCCAAGGCGACAAACATATTAATTGCGTATCTTCGTAGTTAAATATACGAGTATTCAGTACTACCAGAATCTATTTAAAATCCACCATAAAATGTTTACACCTTTACAAATTCCATTTCCCTTTACTACTCACCTTAAGCGGTGTCCCCTCGTAGCAAGGTTGCAAACGGAAATGCTTTCGTACTTCAACGCCGTGCGCGTAATCAAAAGTCGATTTTTGCTGTTGACGCGCTTTCTTGCGACAGCCTTTTGTCAATGTCGCCACCTTCGCTCGCTCTAAAGTTTACAGCTTTTTGTGGTTTTTTAGCTTCCGCCTTGCGCTCCCCGCTGCACATTGTTCGCTGTTTAAGCAATGTGTCATTTAGACTTAGTCAGTTTTTTTTTGTTTTTTCTTACAAATAGTTTTGTTAGCTTGCTTTACGTATTTATGAAATTCTTTTTATCCGATACTTTTTTCCTTTACCCCTTTTTTATCATCATTAATATGCCGCTCGCGTTTTTTGCTGCTTGTGCCGTAAACGGTTTGTTCTTGCGTATAAATAAATCTGATCGTCAACAAAATTTCCACATATTTTTTAATGGGCAAACGATTACCAACAATCAGCGGTTGCGTTCTTGTTATCACTGCCATCTTTGCTGTTGGCTTTTGTTAATGAAGCTATAGCCAACGCACACTTTTTGTTGTAATCGTTCTATTGCTTCTACGCTGCTCATATTTTATTAAGCGCTTAGTATTCAATAATATTATTCAATTTTTTTTGTATGTTTTTAATGCTCAATATTTTGAAATTTTTTCTTGCTTCATGCACCAAAATGGTTGGTTTGTTTAATATCAAAGTTCATAAATGCCAATTGTAAATATTTTACAGCAAGACAAGCTTTCATATTTTTATGTAATTTTCTTCGAAAACAAATTATTATTTGTTGCTTACATTGATTCAGCGTTTAATGAGTTGATTTTATTCTTCACTCATTATGCGTTACTTTTAATTTATTACTCCAGCTAAAATGGTTGAGTGTTGTGGTAAATTTAAATATCTGATGACTGATTCAATGGTAGTTAAATATTCTGCACCATCGCCGTTCGATGACTCAGCACTTAGCTAAGTTTTGATTATAACGTGAGTAAATTTAGGTCCTAAGAATAAAAGAACTTGACTAGTTGGTATATTTCATATTAAAATTTCATTCAATCAAGCGTTTGAGACACTCGCGCTGTACAGCAGGCAGCATTTTTCTTAGTTTTTATTTCCTGAAATTTCATGAAGCAATATTGCGGCAATTACAGGAATACGGCCAATGCATGCATGGAGGGCCAAGAAAACTAAAAAAAACCTATATGTACTTTGCAAGAACATGCCAGCACGAATGGACTTTAGTGGAATGAATTTGAGTGTATAAAAGTATTTCTAATACCAAATGTATTTAGTAAATTGCCATTATTTCACTTTGACTTCAAAAAATCATATCCTAAACAACGAATTTAGTCTAGTAGATGCTGCTACATAATTTCGTTTATTTATATGACTATAAAAAATATATGAAGGCAAAAAAAAATGATGCAATTCGAAATTTTTTAGATAAAAAATTTTTTAAATTTTTTTTTTATAATGACGACATAAAATTTTCGTTTGAAAATATATCATCTTGCACACTTTTTACTTTTAGAGGAACCCTTTGCCAACAAACAGAAAAAAATTTTGAATATCGGTAATTTTCCGGCAAAGTTATCGAATTTTCAAAAAAAATTAACATGCACCAATAGAGCAAAGTTGAGTTAATCATAGTTCCTAAACAACGAATTTAGGCTAATACAGGCTGCTACATAATTTAGTTTGTATATATGACTATAAAAAAAAAATATGAAGGCCAAAAAAATGATGCAATTCGAAATTTTTTAGGTCAAACATTTTGTGATTTTTTTTCGAAAATATATCATGTTTCACACATTTTAAACATTACTCTTTACCTACAAGCCGAAAAACAAATTTCGAAGATCGGTAACTTTTCGCAGAATAATCGAATTTTCAAAAAAAATAAACATGCACCAATAGAGCAAATTCGAGTTTTCAGACAAATTTTCAGAAAAATACGTGTTTCATGGATTTCGATCTAGAAACTATAAAAAAAATGTATTGAAAAAAAAAGACCTAACCCTAACTGCCCATAGTCACTTTAAAATATTTGTGAGATGGATTATTTTTCTTTCTTGCCTCATTAACCTCGCTCCATTCACCTTCTTAAGATTTCGAAGAAGGTGAATTTGTTTGATCCTTCAAGATGCTATGAAAAGCTCTCCTTAATATACAGACTGATTCAGTGCTCGTAATAGGGGGGTCTGTGAAAGTATCTTTTCAAAGAATAGAATACGTCTGGGTGCAAGCCGAACTCCTCAGAACCACTCACGAAGTATTCGCGATTTTTTGAGTACCAGCTTACACAGATGGAGAAAACTTATGGACAGTGATAAAAAATTTAAAACCAAGCCTTTGAGATATTTCACCTTCATCTGAAGCAATTAATTAAAAAGTACACATAGAAGGAGGTGTACACCCCTCGCAGACACAAGTAAAAAAAATTTTACTTTGAATACCAAAAGACAAATCGATTACAAGAACTGCTTCGCTAAACTCCCTCATCAAAGTTACGCTGCGACAATGCTGCACTCCTCAGCTTCTAGGCAGGCTGGCAGGAAGCAAAACGATTTCGCAATTGCGCTGAGGCAGAACTTACACGCGTAATCACATGAAAAATAAATAAATAGGAGAAGTGTGTGAGTAGGAATAAAGAAAAAAGAAGCTTGGAAGGCAAAAAAGAGCACAAGAAAAAACAGCAAAAATCCGCAAGAAAGATGAATTAATTTTTCATATAGCTATGTACTAGGAAATGTCTCGACGCGTCCGCCGCAAAAACCACGCCACGCATACATGCGCACGTACAAAGCGACACGTACTCGTATGTATGTATGTATGCATGTATGAGCATATGTGCGGCGGATTTTAGGGAGGCACAAAAGATCGAGCCAGCAAAAGACTTCAATGTTAAGCACAAATGAGAATGCAATGAAAAATGACATAGAGACTTGGCTGAGCGCGCTTGGTTGGTTGCGCCTAAAAAATATTTAGCAGCCCATCGAAGGGGGCGGCAAGAACGCAGTCAAGCAACGCATGAATGCCGCTGGTTGCACGCATGCAAAGGGTGTGAGAAGTTGAAACGAAGTGGCAAGACGGTGAGTTGAAGATGCAAAGCGTACCATAGCAGCTAGGCGCTTACACTTCAGAGATGGTGACTGTGACCTCCTGCACGAGGCCGCAACCTCCGACCTGCGAATGCCAATACAAAGAAATGTAAAAAATAAACATTAAAAAAGGTGAGCATGAAAAAGAAGAATAATGTCAACGAAATGCTGCTCTGCATATGAACATGAGCTGAGCTGAACTGATGGCGACAGGAGGATGTCTCGGCTGACGCAGATCTCAGTGTGGCGTAGCGCGTAGGCCCTTAGGAGTATTTGCGCAAATATTGAGCTACGCGCGAATCGTTGCTAAAAATATGAAATGCCAGCGATGGGATTCTCTGACGGGGCACACACACACGCACGTCTGTATGTATACATGTGTGGCACACGGGAATGATGGGGATTTGTCGACGCGCCCTTCGAATGATTTACGTGAATTCCGTTGTCTCACTGAAATTATTCATATTAAAAATTCTTGATTTCAATGGCAAAGCGGTGTAATAAAATACACATGTGCATACATACATACAAACATACTTGCTTATGCCTTTTTGTGCGTGTGTGTGCGAGACTGAATTGCGCCACAGCTCATGCCGCCACAAGTGTTCGGAGAAACAAAACGTTTGGAGTGCTCGCATAATTGTAGAAATGTGCGTACGTCTGTGTTGGTATAAACTCACTGTGGCACTGTCTCCATCCAAAGGGACATACAACTGCACGTAGCCGCCTCTTCCACATACAGTTTAACCTGTACGCGGCGCATTGTTTTTGGCATTGCATTGCAGCATTGACTTTCCAGCTTTTTTCTTCCTCTACCCGATTTGTAAATTGATGACTGCAGTCACATACATACATACATAAATACTCTTCTGCTATACGCGCTGATGAAAATTCAATGGAAAATTCTGTGTAAATTTTCTATGGAAAATGCAATCATTAAATGAAGATGCGCACAAAGGAACGAAAGTATTTTTGACTAGCAGCGTAGAGGGATGCACAGACAGCGTTTGCAAAAGAGGATATCATTGACACGAAATATTGATAGACAAAGCGGATTTAATTGGACTGAGCTTAATACAAATTATTAAGGGTAAATGGATTGGAGGTTTTAAAGGTCACTACGATTAAATTGTGAGTGCGGAGAGTGGGAACATTGTGAAATATCGAAATATTCACTGATAAATTGATTACACTGTCAAACCAAAAAAAAAACTGTCAAGAATCAGCGCTAAATGTTAGATAGTTGTAACTGACAGCTTAAAATTTAATGTACTACAAAAGTGAGTACTTACAAAAATCCTAAAAGCGCTTTAAAATTAAAATTTTAATGAAAGTTTATTGAACATGTTTTATAGAGAATCAATGCTTACAACTAAAGTGTCAATATGTTGTGTGTATACATATTTAAGACGACGTGTATTCAGTGGCGGATACAGAAAATAATTTGGGGGGCGGGGGTTCTAAAAAATATTTTTGTAGACAAATGATGTTAGATGAACACTTACATTATTTTAAATTTTTCTGCGTTTAAGGTTCAGAAATTTCGGGGGGTTCGGACACCCAAAACCCTCACGCCCTCTGTATCCGCGTCTGCATATAATTGTATTAGTTGTATTTCATATTTTAAGCGTAATAAATAAATAGAAAAAAACTCGACAAAATGTCTGCAGTGCTACACTAAAACTGCTTGAATATTTAGCGCTTTTCAACAGAAATTTAATACCTCAACACAAAGTGGAGTTTTCGGAAAAGAGATGGTGTTTACGCTAGCTGTTTACCTCAGCATTTACAAGTGGATCTGACATTGTGAATTACTATAATTCCACTTGCAGATGTCGCTGTGATAGTACGGGAACAGGGACTCGTTACTTTCTCTCCCTTCCCTCTCGATGGGTTTCGTCTTATGCGAAAATCCAGCGCTCTTCCACTTTGTGAGGAGACGCCCCCGTAATCACACGTAAGGTTTTGCATTTGTTCTGTATATATATTAACCCACTTTGTTTTCAGCAGTGTTTTTTATAATAGAAAATAAATTGCTTGCCATCTGCAAGCCTCAAATTGCATTTAAACTTGTGTGGTTTTATTCGGCGAAAGCAAAACGGCATACAGCTGTTTAATTTAAGGATCAAAAGATCGGCTTCCTATTTTTCGAACGCCGTTGCCGTGGAATTAATGAGGAATTCCCGGCCTCTAATTCCTCCCCGCTCGAAAAGGTGGAAAGTGATTATATCAAAAAAGGCCATCAAAAAAAGGTTGGATAAATGCTGCAAAAATGATAAAGATTTTCTTTGTTTTAAGTTTTCAGACCTACATAGATATTTTTTAAGTTGACAGAATTTTTACAGATTCTTATCCGAATTTTCGAAGTGGTATTTTGAAAATTTCGAAAACAAGCTCTTTAACTAAGAAACATAATTTATCAGGAAATTAGGTTGTATTAATTAATATATGCAGCTACAATAAATTATTATGTTAACAACCCGTTTCAGCCAAATATAGAAGTTTTATTCGATTGCAAATCAATTTTAATAACAAAACTTTTGCACCAACGAAATCTAATAATACAGAATTCAATATTATTAAGTATAAAAATAAAAAGAAAATAAAAACTAAAAGTAAAAATAGAAATAGATAGGAAAGGCGAAACAAATAAGAAGTACAAGCGAATTACATTGTCGCCGGTGTCGGCCAACAACATTTTTACAAACTTGCACAGATTTATAACGAAACATGTCTTACGATAAGTAATATGACAGAAAAACTTCTGAACATAATAATTTCTAAGAGAAATGCAAAAAAATTGCCACACCAAAAAGGATAAAAGAAAAAAAAAACAAACAATCATAAAAACACGAAAAAGTAGTTGTAGACATAAAATAAATGAAATGAAAATATGTATAGTAGATAATAAGAGAAAACCAAACAAAAAAACATTAATATATGAATTGTGGGATGCAAAACTTCAAAACAATACAAGAACAACTGGACAAAAAAAAAGATAAACTTGCTTGCTGCGGCTGAAGGTAAACACCTTCCCAGACAGCAGCCCAACAAATGCACGAAAGCACACAACATAAATAAATATAATGAAATGAAGCTGCAAAAGACGCAAAAGTTCGAAAGAACTTCAAAAAAGTGCGCAACTACAAAAGGAACAACAAATACAAATATCTACCACCGAAGCTAAAAAAAAAATGTTCGGAAAAAGTTTGGCAGCCAGGTTCACGGAAAAAAAAGCTGAGCGAAGCAGCAGAAATCTGACAACTTGTGTCAATAAATTATGAGAAACAAATCGCAGAACATATTTACTAGCACACGCCGGCGCGCCCGGTTAGCTGGCTGCTGCTTGGCTGGTGAGCATGTGGAGTATTTTTCGCTCTACGCATGTTAACATTTCGTATTTGTTTTTGTTGTAATGCGCTGTGTGTTGTCGGTGGACTTCATGCGAACTTCCCACATCGAACACCTTCAAAAAATCTCGCTTGTAAGCTGTCTGTTAACCTGCAGACCTCTGCATTGTCGCTTTAAATAATAGCGTCGTATTTGAAGAAAGAAATTTTCGATAACATTTTTATGTCAGAGATTCTTAAATGATATCACTTAAATATCGCTTTTGGTGTGCGCAAATCCAATGATGGCGACTGATAACAGAGAAAAAAATTAGTTAAATGAAGAATGAGGTACGAAGACTGAAACACTCAAGTCTGGATATCTAATATTATTTCTTCTTCACAGATATTCTATGTTCTAAAAAACACGGTACCTGCCTAGGACTTCAAAGACGAGCATAGTCCTCGTAAAGGTGGATTATTAAACATAGATTTATTTGTAATATTAGCTTTACGAATTTCGGATGATCTGTCAACATATGGCAAATCACTTCAGGCGAAACACATGAATATACAAAGCACCAATGACCCCTTACAGACCAGCTCGAGTATTGTTTTTAAAAAGAAATAGAACGCATTTAATTCAATGCTATGACCAAGAATTAAGCTTTATTATAAAGACAAATGTTTGCCATTAAGTTTTGAAATAGATTTCGGGAAAGTGACCGCCGCGGCTGGCTAAAATAAATTCCAGCCAAGAGGCCCAATTTTCAACCACTTTTTGCAGCAATCGGGGCCGTATGTCAGCAATAACGCGCCGAATATTCTCTTCCAAGGCGTCTTGAAATGACAAACCTAACTGAGTATAAATCAAGTAACAGCTGCCAAAAAGACCAACTGCGAAAAAAGTATTGCCTCATTGAAAACCACACGTCTAAAAAACACCCTTTATATATGAATTTAAAATTCTAAATATTACTATTCCAAATATATATATATATATATATTCCATATATCACAGCAACTGAGTACATACATATGCACTTAATGTGTTTTTGAGTTGATAATTACGATGATGAAGCCGCAGCTCCTTGTAGGATACATTCTTAATATGATTGTTGTTTTCGTTGATTCTTTTTGCATACATACACATAAATATATGTATGTACATATGTATGTATTTTTATTTTATGCGAAAATTATTAAAATCGGGAAACGCGTTGTTCTTGCCGTTGTCTCACATTATTAATGAACCTTTTTACGACTCTTAGCGTGGCAAGTGATCATAACTCATTTTGCACATAAAACAGACGCAATATCGAACGGATAAAAATTGCAAGAAAGAAAATAAATTAAGAACCAAGAGTAAGTATGTTTAAATGTTTGTATGTGTGCAAATACTCAAGTGGATATACATATGTAGTTAATAAAAGTGAGCTTAGCTTAGTTGTAAAAGAACTTAACAGATAGCGAAGAGGCAAATGTGTGTTGCGCCTGCGCACAGAAACTCAATGACGGCCAATGCAGTTTTGCTTTCATTTTTAATTTTTTTTTTTTTTTTTTTTTTTAGTAGGCTGATACATTTTCAATTTATGCACTTTTTTTGCTTATTAAAGGTGCTGACTTTGCTTTGTTTTTAGACTTATGGCTTAGGCTTTTTTTAATTTGCTTTTAATAAAAAAAAAAAACAATTTTTAATTTCCTGCCTGCCTACGCATGAACTAAGAACGCTGAACTTGGTTAGAACTGGCTTGACAAAATATAAAATAAATTAAAATACAAAAGGTTTTCGATCAACAACAACAACAACACACAAAGTGAAGTGTCTGTACCCACATCAAGTTGTCTTCTATGTATACGAAAAAAAAATTTGGGAATTTTTTTTCAATGTTTTCGAAAACAATTTTATACTTGCGGCGCAGCGAATAAATTTCCAAAGTCAAGTTTAACAATTTTGACACTAAATTTTTACGTGTCTTGTGGAAGTCAGGCCAGAACACAACATTTTACTCGCGCACTGCCAGACTGCAGACTTGTGAGCGGAGCTTGGTTGGCTGACAATTGGCTGAGCGGGGCTGAGCGACTGGACGGTCAGCGTCGGTGAGCTCAAAAAGCAATTAATTCGCTTATTGTTGCGGCTGCGTTTTTTTTTTCGTTTTTTTTTTTGCTTCTGACCATTTGTGTAGCCATTCGATTTTGTTCAACTCACAGGCACTCGCCCGTAAGCTCTCCGCTTTGCTCTTCTCCACTGACTGTGAACTCTTTGACAGTTGCTTCTTCATACCGTTCATCCTCATATTGCGAATACGGCATTCCATCTGTTGAGTTTTTAATTTTTCTTAGAAATCTCGCTGCATAGATGCCTATTTTGCACTGTTTGCGAGTTTGTGAATAAATTTTATGTTTGTTTTTATTTTCAATTTATATCTTTTCCCTGTATTTTTAGTATTTTTATTTCGCTTATTTCCATATGCCAGTGAATTAAAATGCTTCACGTATGTCCGATTGGCATTGTTGCCTACTTTATGACCGTTTTGCGTCTTGTTTTATGCCCGACAAAGTCGATTTATGTGAAATTGGCAATTAATATTGGTCTTCTTTGTTGTTGTCCTTACGGTTTTTTCTTTCATAAAGTTTTTTTGATTTTTTTGTATATGGCGGGTATAAATTTGGAGATGGGCTTGTGTGAGTCATTTTTATGAGAAATCACTTCTACGTGAGTTTCTGTTAAAATCAGATTGCCGCTGTTTTAGTTGATTTGTTTGCGGAAACTTTGAAATTAATGTTAAAAAGTATACTCGTATATGGAAATGTAATTTTTATTAAATTAATTAGTATCTATGCATGTATTATTAAAATTAGTAACGTAAAAAATTATTATTTTTCAAAGTTTACATTAAATAATGAATAAATTGGCACATGCTTTTATGAAATTAAGTTTGTTAAGTGAAAAAATAATACAAATTATGTATTGTACAATCATTGTATATGAATGTGTGCATGTAAACTTTAAGTATAAATAAAATTATTTTTTTTAGTTGTAAAGTTTTATTTGGCAAAATTTTTCTTCTTTATTTTAAGACTTCCAGAAAAATGCCAAGTAAAAATTTTAGTAATAAAATAAGGGCCAACAATAAATTTCAGTGACTTATTTTTCGAGTAAATCAAAGATTGGAACACAGTAAAATTTTGGTATCCTTAAAAATTAAGTTTTTGTCGCTACTGACAATTTTTCAAGAATATACATTTTTTTCAAAGGGAACTAAAGAATTTTTAATATATTGCTAAATAAAACCTTTATTTGCAAAAATCTAAACAAATTTAATATTTTTATGAAGATGACATCCTAAACGATAAAATTACTAGTTGTTAAAAATGGATAACCAACTATACCATTTATAGCTTGAAATGAAAAATTCTAAGTCGAGAAAAGTTGTTTCGTCAGATATATGAATATTGAAATTTTTGTTTAAAATGCAAATTATAAAAACATTGCATTGTAATAAAAAAATTAAATTTTTTTTCTCTATAAAATTGCTTTAAATTTTTATAATTTTTTAAAATATTTTTTTTTCTCTATAAAATTGCTTTAAATTTTTATAACAGAAATTAATTTGTGGATAAAGAAAAAATAATCCGATGCTATTTTTCTATGAAAATTAGTTTGAATAAAACTATTTGAAGGTTGGCATCGTACTAAGCGAGTTATTTTTAGAGCAATTTCCTTGAACCAGACAACATTCGGAATTCTTTTTTAGTTGAGAAAACTTCTCCGCTCCGAGAATGAAAAATCACAAATAAATAAATATTTTTTTTTATTAATTTTCAACATTTCAGTCTCTCATAAACAAGTTTCTCGGTACGTATTTCAATAGCTTTAAACTGTAAGTTGATTGTATAAATCCACACCACAAACCACTACTACATTTATTATTTTACAATCCTATTCAATTTTGCCATACACTTAACCCACAGTTTTCACTTTGATTGACTGCAAAGGACAAACGTGCAATATACTCCCACTTTATTTTTTTTTTATTCATGTAGTGTAACCATTAATTTTGCAATCATTAACAAGAGTGATATAAAATTCAATATTCGATGAAAGAAAAGTAAAAAATTAATCAGCAAAAACAAATAAAAGGAAAAGAAAATTGTATCGACACAGCCGCTGTTCAAAAGAATATAAATTAAAAAAGGCAAAGTAGAGAAATTATGTAGGCATGTTAGGGTACGAAAACAAATGTAGATAATATTTTGATGCGATTAAATATTGTATTTAACTATGCGAACTAGTCGGTAAGAAAGCCTTATGTAGACTGAAAAATAAATAAATACATAAATAAAAGAAAAATTATAAAGCTTGGATTAAAAGACATATTTAAAGCGAAATATTAGATTATACCCTTTTCTGCTGTGGGAAACAAAATCAAGGAACTTTGAACTACTCGATTCTTTTTCTTTTCTATTTTCTAAATCTCGCAAAAATGACCTTTGTTTGGAATGTTGAATTTTTTTCAAATATTTTTTTTTAGTTGTAAGTTTTATTTGGCAAACTTTTTCTTCTTTATTTTAAGACTTCCAGAAAAATGCCAAGTAAAAATTTTAGTAACAAAATAAGGGTCAACAATAAATTTCAGTGACTTATTTTTGGAGTAAATTAAAGATTGGAACTCAGTCAAATTTTATAATTTTTTAATATTAAGTTTTTTCGCTACATAAAATTTTTCCAGAATATAAAAAATATTGTTTTTAGAATTAACAAAGTTCTAAATACGAGCCACCCTAATGCACAAGCACTTTCAATGCACAAGTGAGACAATTTTGAAAATGTTAATATATTCGTGTATGTTTGACTGGACAATCCTCGTTACCTCTGAAAATGTCAATTGCTGCCTGTTGTTGTTATTATTGTTTGCTGATGCTATTTGTGCTGCCTCATACAGAAACACTGCCACACACATGCAAACGCGCTATGTGACAACTTCAAAAGTCACCTGCGGTGCGGCCAAATGGCTGGAGCTGAAGAGACGCCCTTGTTGCGGGCATTCCCATTGCCACTTCCGGACACCAGCTATGGATACACACACACACACACACCCATACACACGCAACAGCACAGGTGATGAGCGCTCGAATGCCAGGCGGAGGAGTGCAAGGAATAAACTGGCTGGAAACCAAACAGTTGGTGCGCTGCGCATACGTTTAAGAGTCAGATAGAAGCAAAACGGCTGTAGGACGATAAAAGCGATTTACTCGCAAATGGAAAATGGCAAAAGCCAAATTACTACGTTCGAAAAACATCAAAGGCGAAAAGGACGAGTGCCAAAAGAGGGTCCAACAGCTGACCATTTTAGTTGACCGAATGAGTGTGTGTCTGACTAAGTGAGTGAGTGACGGAGTGTAGCTGAGGAGGGGGTGGCAGATGGAGGGGGTTCTGTTTCCGCTCGACAGAAGACTGACCGACTAAGTGAGCGAATAGCCTTGCTGTTGTTTGCTTTTCGAATGGAAAGAGTACGGGTGCTGCTGTTGAGTAGAAATTCATACATACAAAAATATATACACCCCATGTCAATTGCATAACCGCTCAACATACTAACAATTTTTGCAATTAAATTTTTATAATTTTTAAATTTTCATAATTTTTTTGAAATTTAAAACACAGTTTATTCTCTGTAAAATACCGTAAAAATCACATTTTGAAACCTTTTACAAAATAAGAAAATTTCATATTACTTTTTGGCTATTTTTTTTATTTTTCTTTTTTTTTTGATTCCATATATTTTGCATTTTATGCATTTTAATAAAAGTTTCTTGTATTATTATTTTTAATTAATTATAAAATTTTAAGCCCTTACGGGGCACTGCCTCATAGGCAACCACGCGTGGCGTCTCGGTGTACCCTTTCCCAGATGCTGTAAAAGCTGCAAAAATTATGAAGAGGAGGAAACTGTTCTTCATCTTCTATGAAATTGTCCAGCGCTAGCGAGAAGCAGGCTACGCTTTCTAGGGGTTCCACTTTTTGGAGACCTGGGAGGTTCTATAGACCCAAGATGCTTGGCGAGATTCGTCAAGAGCTCAAAATGGTTTAGCAAAGGGGAATGAACGCTTAGCTGGTGGTATCACAACGGGCCTCCAATCATGGCCTAAGTGGGTCGCTGAAGCAACGGTGACAGCCACATATTCTTACCTACCTTTAAGCTGCGGTTCTTATGACTTTAATTGAAGACCGCTCTTTTTTCAACTAAATAAATCTAAATAATTTAACGTTATACAAATTTTATAAAAAAATATGTTTAATAGAGATTTAATAAAATTAAATAAAAATATGATATCTTGTTGCGGTTATAACTTTGAAAAGTGCTATATATTCATGTATAATTTATTTGCTTGCACTCCCGTAGCTTATAGTACATTAAGCTCAAAATTTAATAAAGTATTTTGGTCATATATTCTCGATTACTTTTTTGGGGCGTATGCGTATGTAATATACACGACGTGCATACGTTTGCTGGGCAGAAAGTCCACTCCACTCCACTCCACTTCACTCCACTCTACACTTTATAATTTCCGTTTGCAATGCATTGACTAAATTCAATAGCCGCGCATACGCTCACTCAGCGCTTGCTAAAATTCTATTGCGCTTGCAATTAATCAGTGGTTATGTGTTTGTAAAAAAGGGGTGTGCTACCACTCACTCTCCAGCGCCTGATTGTATGCAATGCGATATGCAAAGTGACTGCAGCCGTGCGTGGCAATTTGCATGGCTTGAGCGATGAAAAAGTATTGGATTGTGCTGCAGCGGTGGTTGTCCATTTCTAAGCGGTGTGTAAATATAAATAAATTATCGCTACCAGTTAATAGCCAACACAGTAAAGTGGCGCATACACGCCGTACACGTTCACGAGCAGCGCATTTGCGCTTAACGTTTGCATTTTCGTATGTGTTCTAAGTGCATTTTAGCACACCATTTTTGCATTTCCCCTCATCAAATCCTTCGCCCGACCTTTTCTGACCAACCAGCTGACCATGAGCAATGCATTTCGCCACCAGCTCTACACGCAGCCAAAAGGTTTTGCAACAATGTCTATTGCAACAAATGCGTTAATTTATTTTGCATTTACAGGTTATAAATTTTATTTGATGTGCTTTGACTGCTAAGCAGCTCCTGCTTTATCAGCTTGCCCGCCTTCACTTCACTCTACTTGTAATTGTTGCATACATACATACACACACAAATTTGTGTATGTAAACGAATATAAATTTGCGTAAGGGTTCTGTACTCGCAGGGATTTTAAAAGGGTAGCAAACATTTTGCACCCAATAAACGCCCAAGCACTTCATATTTGCTGCCTAGTATATATTTGATAGCTGAAAATTAACTTCGAACTTTTATTGCGAGTGGAACGGAAAATTAGCTTTTGCCAAGAGGGCAGGCAAATTAAATTTCCATGTTGTTTATTAACCCCTTTTTTCGCAAAGCTTGCAGGGTAATGTATTTTCGTTTTAATGAGCGCTAATAAAAGTGCATAAGCCGTGCAGGGCAATGAGTCCCTAGTGGAACGCGATGGAATTACATTTGTGTTGACTTTGCTTTAATACAAAAAAAAAAATAATTTTAGGAAACAAATAAATTTTAATTTTTTCAATTACTGAGATTACAATTTCAGCGGCATTCACAATCCGGAGGTTCTGCTGCGAAAGAAAAATTTTTAAAACAAAATAATTACCGTGAAACCCTCCTTGGTTGACAGTTTTTGATCGAACACAATAGTTGTGAATGTGAAAGCAAAACAAAATGGACGGAGTATTTTGTATTAAAGTTAACACCGTCAAAAAAAACTAAAACTTACTTTTGCACTGATGAAAAACACTAAGCATTTTCGGAATTTAGACGAAAACAAAATTTGCAACATTTCTAGTTTATTGGTTTCAGATTTCTATGAAAAAAATCAAGCCTTTATCAGCGCTAAGCTTAATCGGTCAATAAAAATATCTCATAAATTTCTTAAAATTTTTTCTTCCTTTTAATTTTTTAAAATTGGCCATTGACCGTCTATAAAAATGTCGATAGCGATATACATACATATATGTTGGAAACGATAACTCTACTTGCAACGATATTTACATAGTGACAGAAGAAATTATTAGGAAGTCGGTTAGCCAAATATAAAAATGAATTAAATCATACAAGAGCAAATTTGATTTATTAAAAATCTGTGTCGCATGATTTAAGAAGTTTCACATAAAATCTAAGCACATTTGAAATTATTTATTTTTCTTCTCGAGAACTCGTCAAAGCTCTATCGAGCAGCTTAAAATTTACAACATTCAACCTCAGCTAGTCTCTAAAAACAAGGCGAGCTATCGGCTTACCAAGCGATATGCAAATGAAAAACTTGATTCTAAAAGGATTATTTCTTTCACTTCGAGATTTATAAGTCAATGCTGATCAGATGAAAAAGGTAAAAATCAGTTTCTTCATAATCAAACCATATTATGGGGGGTCCTTGTTAATAATGTCGATTCAACCGACCCTTCCGGGACATGATTTTATTTTTCAATGAAACTCATATATGTGTGTCCCAAAAAAATTTTTTCTGGCATTCTATGACAAATTTTGTTTTTTCAGGTAAAAATTGATTTTTTGAGTTATTCGCGCGAAGCTTTTTTTCAATTGTCTATAACTTTTTCAAATCTTGACCGATTTAAATAATTTATAAGCTCAAATGTTTGTAATTTGTTGCACTATTTATGAATAATTTAATTGTGATCGTTAATACATTTTTTTAGCAATAAAAAAAGTTCAAAATTTTTGTTTGTCAAAAAATAAATTTTTATTTTTCTTCTAAACTTTTTTTACATCAACTAGATACATTAATATTCCATTTCACTTAAGGGCTTTTAGCTAATTTATTTGTTTTTGGTGTTATGATTTTTTGAAAAAAAGTAGTTTTATTTGCAAGAAACGCGGACTTTCGGCTTTAAAGAAGTATAGTGTATGGAATATCATTGCATATACCTATGCCTCTTAATTATGTTTGTGTCGTGGGATGATTTATTGTTAGATCAAATTAAATGCTAGACTCACATTTGGAATTTTTTATTTTCAAATAGGTGTGGCATGAAAGAGTGAAAAACATGAATTTATACGTAGAACTTATTTTCTTATAGTAAAATATAGTAGTGTTTTTAACGTTTCTAAAACCTCAACTTAACCTAATCGTGCATGTTTTTTATTTAATAACTCTCCACTTATGCTCACAAGTTCTTGCCGTGTATACTTTGTATTATTTTCCTTTTTAAATTTTTCCACGCATGAATACGAATACCTTTGTGCGTCGGTGCTTTTGTCCAGATCGATTTCTTATTAGTTCGAAACCCTTCTAATAAAAAAACACATTTCATGGCGCAGTCAATGTATTTATAAATGCTATGTAGATCATATACACGTAAAATTTTTAAGAACCATAGATTATCACTCCTCCAATTAAGTGGATGGTTGTTATTGTACGAGTTTTACGTTAATTATTTAAAGTCGAATTTCATTGTGCAGTCCGCATTTTTTGCAAATAAAACTACATTTTTTCAAAAATACATAACACAAAACCAAAAAATTTTAGTTAATAGCCATTAAGTGAAATTGAAGGTTAATGTCTCTAGATTATGTAAAAAAAGTTTCGAAGAAAAACAAAAACACTTTTCGAGAAATTAAATTTCAAAAAAAATTTGCACTTTTTTATTGCTAAAAAAAATTATTAACGATGACAATTAAATTGTTCAGAAAAAATTTTTTGGGGGCAAACAAAAATACACGTGTCTCATCATTTCGACCAAGGAGCAACATATAAGAGTTGCATTGAAAAATACAATCACGTCCCGGAAGAGTCGGTTGAATCGATATGGAATGCATCTAATATATTTAATGAAATCTTTAAGTATCTACTTATGAAGCCTTACTTATGGATCGATGATGAACAGACTCCACGTTTTTCTTTATTCAGAAAAATAAAAAAGGCAAATTCTTGTTATAAAATGAAACACAAATTAACAGCAAAACTTTTCGATAAAAGAAAGAAAACCCTGGAATACATCGCTTCATAGCGAACATAGTTTAAAATTACTTCTAAATAATGTCTTATATTTGGTTATAAGTAAAAATTTCCATTCAAAGTTTTGACTTTAAAATTATGCAGATAATATCACCAAAGTATTGACTTTAAATAACCACCAGAATATATAGAATATGGCAGCGCGCACAATTTAATTGTAGTATGACCTGAACACTCATTGCATCAACCAAAAATCTACCCGGGGCAGCATAATTCAATTAAACTAATAAATTTTCCATTATCCTTATCGAAGCTGAAGCATCATTCGCCGCTAAGAGTAAATGCTATTACACCATTGAGCTGTACTGATGTTGAGCTGAGTGGTGCGCCACCCTGCTTTAGGACAACAACAACGAGCAAAGCAGCAAGGAACTTCGCAAGCAGCAATCAAACGCAACGAAAGAAAAAACAGCACAGAAGTGTACGGAGGGGCAAATCGAAATGCTGGGAAAAGTGAAGGGGAGTGGAAAAATTTGTAAATGCGGACTTAAATAAATATTAGCACATGCAAGCAAATAACAACAAAATTAAACTTACAAAAAACAACAATTCTAGACGTGGTGGATGACAGTAAAGCTACAACGCAGCAACTGCAACAACAACAACTACATGTTCATCTGTATATATGTATGTATGTATATTGCCATAGTCGCTTAACAAGCAACATTTACAATTGCTTACTCTCATACACTAGTAACAACAAAAAACTTGCATACATTTAAAGTTTAATGCGACGTGTGGACGCAACGTTGATGAGTTGAAAAGCGCCCGGAAATGTGGACGAAGAGTGAAGGAAGAAGAACAAACGAGGAGGTGATGTGTAAGCTTGCGATGGGCGCATAGTGCGCTGCGATAGAGCGCGCCGAATGGACAAAGCAAATGTTGAATTACGGCCACTGTTGGTCATGTTCGAATGGAGAGCGATTGGATGGTGTACTCAAATGGTGGTTTTTTGGGGGCAGATGGAAAATGAAAAAGTCCTTAACACACGCATATACTCGTACGCAAATGTGCTTGCTTGCAAATATATATATAGTGGACGAACGCATGTCAAGCAAATTGATAAAATAAACAAAGCAACGCTTGAAGAAAAATTAAAAAAAAAAAATACTAGAGCGTGGAGTACAAAGATACTATAGGGATATAAAAAGGCTTAAATACCGTAAATGAGCGTCAAAATGAAAGTACAACCGCAAGCGGAGGAGCGCAAGGAGTGCACTGATGAATGTAAACACATATATATGTAGTTGTATCAAGTTGTGAGTGCATAGAGATGAAGTGACCGAAAGTGCGTTTTTTTTTTATTTTTTACCATTTTTTTTTTGGCTGTTGTGGCAATGCACTTAACTACGTTGATTGCATTACCGATACTTAAGGTTGCATTTCGCATTACTTATATATATTTTTTATAAAATTGGGCGAGTGTTTTTGAAATGTAAAATTTTTTAATAAATTTTATCATTCAAAATGTTATATTACTGTCTGATTATTTCGATTTAGATCCACCTTGATTTTCTGTGGTCAACAATAAATTTTGATCCAACAATTTCTACCAAAAATCATACATCATAAATCGTGGTTCATAATTAAAAGCATACGAATTATGAAAGTATTTTCACGTAGTTTCTAGCTGGACGATGGGAGTAACTTATAACAAAATCTAGATTATAGGACATAGACCATACTTATTAGATCATGTATCATAGATCATAGATGATGAAAGCTCAGGCATAGGTCATGGATCATCGATCATAGACTATCGATTAAAGATCATGGACCACATGGCATATTCGTGCATAATAGACTATTAATCATTTATCAATAACCCTAACCTGGAAATCGAGAAATGAAACCATATTTCATTGATCTCAGATCAGATAATAAAAACAAAATTTTACAACCTCATTAAAAGCCGCCTTTTTCTTAAAAGATGTGTTGGGTTTAAATGTACAAAAATATGAACAAACGCACGCGCATAAAATTTCGCCAGGAAAATCAAAACTTTTACAAGCTATACTGCATTTCCTTTTACAGGCTGCCACTGTTGCTTGGCTTCCTCTTTGCATGCGCAAAGACACTAAACAAAAAAAAAATATAAAGAAAAAAACGAAACAACAACCGCACCGAAGAGGAAGACAAACAAGCCGCACTAAAAGTAAATAAACACGAGCGCTGCACTTTACTATGCAAGTGTAAGTACTCGTATGTTGGAGCTGGCAGATTGCATTCCTCAACGCTCTTATCAAGGCAACGCAAATCAGCTACACTCCTTCGTTGAACTATGGCAAAAATACACTGAGCTCAGTGAGCACCTCAACTCGTGCGCTACTGAATCCTTTCGCCTTTGGGTCATGGATGACACACGACACTCACACACACACACACACACACACATATACGCCAGTACCTGCTGCTTGATTTCTTTGTTAAGCTCACCAACGTCCCGAACGCAGTTGCTGTTTGTTTGCTGCTGTTGTTGTTTATTTTGCTTTTACCAAGCCCCCATCGTTGTTGCGGCCGCCTCAACAAACACGTAAATTAATCTGACAAGTGATACTTTTGGCCTGAAGCTCGAAGCTTGCCTGTCTGCCTGGTTGCTTTCCATGCCGTTACTTTTCGGACAGCATACGAGTACACGCCAAAAAGCGCGCAACAGTGATGGCTGGCTGGTTGGTTGGATGGCCAACAAAAACCTCAACTTCCAACTGATCGCCACGGTAGCCACCATGAGTGTGTCTGTGTGTGTGTGTGCTCGTGTGTTGCTGACAAAAAAGGTTACACCAACAGTGCCCAGCAGCAATAAAATAGAAGCGTCACAGGCAACAGCTAAAGAGTCACTGGGTGACATTGCTCGCGCTCCTTTGATGGTTCTCACATCCTTTGCCTACTCGAGTTGACAGCCACATGAGTTGCATGGAAAGCAGACACAATTTCTAAATGTATGTGTGAGTGTGCGTGTATGCTGATTTACAAACAGGAGCACTTATTCTCCAAGTTACTTGTAAATGAACAGCTCAGAAAGTCCAGCTACCTTAAAGCCAGACTATGTAGAGTTGCAGTCACATTCGATGAAGAAGAGCAGACGATAGGTAAATGCTGCTGGGTGGACAATGTCATTTGCTTAAAGGCAGCTGGGTGCATAAGTGACGATTTTCACAGAAAAAATATCACTTTAAAGCGGAAAGACTTGCATATTTAACTAAATTACGGACTTTCGGTTACAGGAGCCTGGGATTAACGGAAGAAAGCAGTGTGGGTTATTAAAAAAAAAATCACCCTTTTAAAATTGAAAAATATTAAATAATAAAAATTATACTTTCGCAATGATTGCCAAGCCCATTTTTACTAATATTTAGCTTCAGATCAGTACGTGCCTTTAAATAAATATGACTTTTCTTGCATATCGTAAAACCGTGAAGATTTGGTAGCTTTAAAAAGCTTCAAAGGGTTTTGCCAAAGGTTTAGTCAAATCGGCTACATAAATTTTGGTTACTCAATAAATACATTAATATTTCAGCCGCAATAAATCGAAATGAGCTTTTTCCGTAGGTATGAAGGCAAGAGTATGTATGCGCTGAAATAGTTCATTAAAATATTTATTATAAAAAGCTATTTAACATTATGACCGCGATTTGAGAACTTATTTTCTCATGGTGGTTTTTTTAATATTTTTTCTAGTTAAAGTTTAGTACACAGCTCTCAAGAAAATTAAAAAAATTCATATAAAATGACACTCAAGAATTGAAGAAGAAATTTTGTTCTAGAAAATAAATGCTCGTATATTTATTCCTTAAGAAAATTTTCAGCAACGGCAAAGTACTTTTTGAAAAAACAGAAGTAATGAAAATTATTTCTTGTGAAATTTCTTGAGAGCTGTGTTCAGGCCTTAAAAGTGTAATTTTTCAGAAATCAGAATATTATTTAGATGTATAAAATACTATTTTTTGCAGTACATTTATTTTGCACGCACCTAATTTTGAAAAAGTTGATAAAATAGTTGCAAATTAAGGTTGGTCTTTTTTATGTAAAAAAAGAAATTGAAGAAATTATGGAACAATCGAAATTAATACACCACGTCGCCTTTTTCCGATCCCCAACATTCGCCAGCAGTTGATATGCAATCGCAATATTTATCTACACATTTCTACTTAGCTATTTTCTCCATCGACAATATTGAACCCCCCAATGACTTCACGCACGCAATTATACGACCATTTCGAAAAACATACACTTGCATATACATACGTACACCTAAACAGACACATACACTTTAGTGCCAACAACCTCCAGCTAACCATCACCCCTGTGATAACGGCAATTTTCTTTTGCCACTGCCTGTGGCAGCCTAAAACTGTCCACGAATTCCATGCAGCCGTTGGTTGCAAAGCTGCAGAGTCATGAACTATGTCCAACCGCATTCGCATGGTGTTCACTTCGTATCCTTATTGCGTGCATAGTCTAAAGGCGCCAAAGGCGCTGTTGCAACACCCTTGCTGCATGCTGCATGTGCGTCACACCGATATCCGATTAGGCTTACAACAACAGCGCAGAGAATGAAGAAGATAAGCAGGAGTAGAGTAAAGGACATGAACGACAGAGTAAAAGCAGCAGCTGGTGTTGGAACGACTGCGGCCAAAAATTGCGGTCAACGCCAAAAATAACAAGACAACTATGGCAAAGAGCCGAAGCAGTCACACAATGGCAGTTGACCGTTGATGCTGTGTGACGGACGAACGGACGGGCAGCTGTGATACTTGCCACTTGCTGTTTGTGGCGGTGGACACGTAGAGGGAATGCAAAGTTTAACCATTTTTAGGTGCCATTCAACGAGTGGAAAATCTTTTTGCTCATATCAACTGCCAGCCATAGTGTTGGTGCACAGTTGCGTATGAGTAATTTTTGGTCTTTGGGCCTTTTTTGTGGCAAATGGTGGACATTTGGAAAGGTTGTGTGCAATTACGACATGCCTTTAGATAAACGTACGTTTGTATATGTGTATGTGTTGGTAGTTTTTGTGTGCGCTGCAAATCTTCTTTTAAGGTTGGCTTGTTAGTTAGGAAAATGTATATCACTGCCAGTCAGCCTGTCTCGGTCTCGGTCTCGGTCTCTGCCTTAGCGGCATATTCAGTCGTGCGTTGCAGTTTAGTTTATTGGTTTCCATGTTTTATGGTCCTCGAAAAATGTCTCTAGCCACTTTCTATTTATACTATCTACTCATTCATGCGCCTCGATACATACAAAGTGGGCAGTTGTGTGCTGGATTGGCGGCGGCGGCGGCTTTGCTTCATTTGATATTTTACACGATTGCCCTCCGCATCCTTAGCAAAATCGCTTGACAACAGTTGAGTGAGGCTTATGCAATTGCAAACTAACTGACCCTCGTGACATTTTGGTTTGGGCATTTACGAAAATTAATTGCTTTAAAATAAGTAGTTCCGGCCGGTTGGAGAATTCGTTTCAAATACTTCGTACTTGCACACTTACACACATACCAACAAACGCATTTACATTAAATGGTTGAGTGACGGTAGTATTTGAAAATATAACTTTTGTCAAAAATGATTTTTAATTGCAGTCATTCTTAAAGGATTTCAGATGGTTAGTCCGAAAGAGCAAATTTACTTTAAAAATTTTGTTAAACTTTTGATATTAATTTTTGGCAACATAAAATTTGGAGTTTTTAGACAAAACGATTGTAGAGTTTGTCTGTGAAGAGAAAAACAAAAAAGAAACATTAGATCCCTGCTCATTGACGAAGCAGTGGAAATGCAGAAAAAAATCTATTAATACTAGAAATGATTTATCGTTGCTTGCACTCAATTAAAAGCGGATTTCATTTCGTTCTTATTTCGAACAGCGGTTTCAGTGAAAATTAAAAAAGAAGCAGAAATATAGTAGCAGAGCACTCTTCGCTTCAAAACATTATTCTTCGTGGGCCATTCACCGTCGTTCGCTTTATCACTTCCCTCTCTAAGGCATACGATGCCGGTGAAGGTTAAGGTAGCGCGCTTAAAATCCTCACTCACATCTCACTTCACACTCTCAACTCAATCTCTAAAACCACCTGCCAACTCGCGCGCCCACTCTCCCTCAGCACTTCGTAAGTAAACCTTGAAATTAAATTCGACCTGTCCGAGCTCGCCAGCATAGTAACATAATTTTTTTTTAATATATGCAATTGCTTCGAAATTGCCTCTTCACCTTCATTGCCCTTTATATAATTCCTCGAATTAATTTGACATTTACAAAGCCCGAAAGCGCTGCATATTAAATACACCCGAAATTCGTCTAATTTGTCTGGCTTCCACAACGCATGCACACTAAGTAATTGATGCAAAGGACATTTTTGATGTACACACACACAAATCTCAATTGACTAGCTGTTTCGCATACATATATACTAGGGTTGTAAATTTTTGGCATTTTATTGATCACGGGATTTTCGAGATCTGAAAACAAAATCCCGAGACAATTCCGGGATCCCGAATTTTACGAAGTTTTGTTGAGTAAATTTTTATTTGTGGAAAAATTGTAACACGTCTGTAATCGTTGTATTATAGAATTTTGCAAAACAACATTAATAGAACAAAGAGCGATTTGTTGTAATTCATGTATGTAGTATTTATTGGTCTTTTTTTTTAATAAAAAAGAAATAAACGTAAAATTTGACAAACACAATATAATTTATACAGAAGCAAATGCAACTACATAAAGTAAAATTATTTTGAATAACTGTTTGAAACCAATATTAAATATTAAAATATAACCATTCAGTAAAAAAAAAATATGTCAAGTAAAAATTAAATACATCACCCATTCCATTTTGGGCGAGAATTATTCCTTATTGTGATCAAAATGCAATCTTATAGAAATAAAAGCTTAAGTGTGTTATCATCCAACCTAGACCTAAATTTGTTGCATTTAAAATCTGTAGAGGAAAAGCATCGACTCAACACTTGTTGGTTGGATTGTCCACAAAAAGTTACTTGCTCTCAGCAGAAATTAGCCTTTATCGCCTTTATTACAAAAAATTGCTTTTTACAAACCTTCTGAAAAATTGTATGCCTTTCGATTATTGAACAATTGCGAGCTGCTCGTTAAAACTTGATGCGATTTATCTTTGAGACTTTCTGCCTTGTCGAGCGCAAATACCTCGTCGATAGTTCTATTAACATCGCTTTCATTTTCTACTCGAGTGGAATATTGTCCAGCTCATTTATAATGGCAAGGACAAAACAAAGCCTTAAGAGAGTTAACAAGCTGTCGATTGTGTTATCGTAATACAAGAGTTGTAAACTTGTTTTTGTTTCTCATGTTAAATATTCTTATTTCAATACAAATCTGAAAGATATGTTTAGTGTGTAATTTGTTTTAATCGATCGGCTCTTTTTGTTTTAAAGCATTTGAGGTTAATTTTTGTTTGAAAAAATGTGAATTAAAAATTTAAAAAATAAATGGTTATTAAATTCACTGTTTTCTGCAATTTCGTATTTTAAATAGACTGATCCCGGATTATTCGCAAGTGTTGAAAAATATCGGGATCCCGTGATTTCGGGATTCCGGGATTGACATTCCTAATACATACACACCTAACCCTAAGCTCCATAGCACTCATCGTTGTTTCGCTTTTGGCAAATTAACGCTAATAAAATTCACATTTGCCCGTCGCACAGACCAATGATATGTCACAACAAATTGGTTGCCGGCTATGCAAATTGTATTGGACTTGGTTAATGGGTCAACTAAGTTGATTCGCTAGCCGTCGCTTAACTCGTTTGTTGTTGCTGCCACATCTGCTTTTATTGGTGATTTTTGTGTTTGCTATTTTTTTTTTACATCGCAATTGAGTAATTGATATGAAAAATATTTTTTCTATGAAATTTGTTGTGATTTCACTTGGTGCAGTATACATTTTTAATGTTGAAAAATTGCGCTTTGGAAGGCGAAGAGTTTGAAAAATAATTTGAAAAATTGCAAATTTATTTTAGGTAGCGCTTAGATTATTCCCTTTTTAATTTTGAAATTAGTGTACTGAAGCGATTTAATACACTCGTAAATAAGTTGGTATGCAATTTAGAACGTGTTCACATTTACCTCACTTTATAATAGTGCAATGAAATTTTATATGTTAATTCGTGCTTGCACATATTTACATAGAATAAATTTCATAATCCAGTAGAGAATTTTGACAGCATTTTTTACAGCGAACGTAATTTCTAAAAGAGACAATATATTAGTTTTATATGGATTTTTGTAATTAATCTGTCGGTTCATTTAACTGAAAAAGTTTTGTATAATTGAACGCGAATCGAAAAGTGATTGAATGCCAATCAACGCCGAAGTGCCGCCATCATTTATTGTTATTGTTTCTTGCAAAAAATACAATATATTGTTCATTTATGGAATACAGCAAGTGGGAAACAAAATAATGAAAGCCTTTCATGTTTTCGTTTATTGCTTATCGCTTTTAAATCAAATTCTTCTCTACTTCGCTCTCATCTCATCATTGGTACGCTCACTCCGCATTAATTTTACGAAAACACGAATTGCATTTGTTTTTTTTTTGTTAAATTTAATTATTCACTTCGCATCAAAAATTATTGTCATTGTATTTTGTTGTGCTTGTTGTTCTTGTTTTTGCTGCGTTTGACTCTCAGGCAATTTGGCGTCACAAGTGTTGTCTGTGGCAACAAATATGTTGTATCGACTCTTGACTGAAGTTGTGGTTATTGTTTATTATTATTGCCGCTGCTACCAACCCATTGTTAACTGCTGTTTGTTGTACTGTCATTGTATGTCAATTTGTAAAATTTGCAAGCGACGCAAATTGATTAAAACATCACGTAGTCGTTTGCCCATTGTAATGGTTTTGCTGTCAATCGCAGTCAGCGTTGCTAGTCTTTTCATTCGCACTGTTTTCACGTGTAAGCAACTGAATAATTGGTAGAAAGAAGATGCAGTATAAATGGAGAGCTAACCACGTTCGTGCTTATACGCACAACTAAATGGGTAAAACAAGTAGAGTAGGTAAATTGCGCTGACAATTTAGTTCGATCAACAGACACTTGAAATATGAATCGTTACTTTAGAGCTTATGGTAAAAGGAAGGGTTATTATAATTTTTGAAGGAACATACGACACGATTCTTAAGTAGCTGCTTGGCAAGATGCATAGGCCAAATGGGAAACTGATATACGTCTTGGAAAACAAAAACGGTGTTAAGCCGTCAGAAAAAAATATTTGAGCAGCCTTAAATGTTAAGAATACAACTAAATGAGATATAAGACTGCAAACCAACATTTTTTATTCTAAATTAAATGTTTAAAATTCTCATACAAATTTTACAAGTTTTTATAAATTTTTGTACAAAATAAGAAACATTTTTTCCAGCGATTTTTTCTCAATTATGAACTACATTTTAGGAAAAATTTGCAAATAAGATTTTATAAGAAAAATATTGCCACCATCGAGAAACTTAAGTCGATGTAATAGATCTTAATCAACTCTTTTTTTTATTTTAAAATTTTACCGTTGCGTCGTCATGCTGTACGTGTAGATACTCAAGCTCAAGTTCTTAACAAGACTTAAACCGGCCAACGATACACGCTTTCCTTAATTGGTTTGCATACGCGCATATTCACAAATCTTTACGTGCATTTTCGAAAATTTATAGCCTTCTTGATAACTGTTGTTGATCTTACGCATGATTTATTGTTATGCAATCAAAAGTTGTAGCACTTTTTTGGTGTGTAAAAATGATGAATCATGCATTGAATGGCTTGTTTTTAAATTTCACATACAAATGTATGTAACCTGTATAAGAAAATGAAGTGTTAATGTGTGATGGCTATAACTACAGTTATTCGTAAACATTTACTGATGATGCCAGCATTTGACCAAGTTGTAATATTTATCAAAACTTATTTGCAGTTAGTTTAGTCAACCAGCTTTATTGGTGTTCAAAAATATTATTATTATTTCCATATATGATTTATAAAATATGCTTCCCTCACTCTCAAACTAAGATGTGTTACATATTTCTTTCAAAAAATGCCAACATGTCGCGCTTCTTTTTTATACGCATTTCAACCATTTATGGTAGCCGAGTATGGCATCAGGTGCATAGCAAGTCGGTTGATTTCCAGCGTTGTTTGTAAATATGCCACGGTATAAAATTTTGCCATTTTAGTAGTAGCAGCGGCGACCACCAACGAATTTCCTGCGCTTTAGTTTAATTTATAAATGTAGGCTACGTGCGTGTTTTACAAATAAAATAGCAAAAATGTATAGTGCAAAAAGTGAAAAGCTATTTGTAGAGTTGGTAAATTAAGGCAGGAAAATGTTAAAGAATAAATGAATGCAAAATAATTTTTGTGTTACCTTATTTAATGTATTTAAAATTGATATCATGTGATATGTTGCGAAGTGATAAGATATAAAGTCACACGATAATTGATATCATATGATATACTGTTATGTGATATGATGTGATATAATTTCTTAATTGATATCTTAATTGAAAACTTGATATAACATTCTTAAATTTTCATATCACATACATTATTTCGTATCACATCGCATAAAATTTAATCGTATAATTCTATGTATTATTTAGGGTGTTCGATTATTCGACTTTTTTGTAAAACCGGTTTTCGTATTATTCGAAAAATGGAATTTTGAAAAAAAATCGGTTTCTAAATTTATAAATCAAGAAAAAAAACGTGTAAACCTGTTCTTGTTCCATATATGGAAAAACTAAGAACAATTATTTCTATGAAAGAAATATTTTGAAAATAAAATGTAGTTAATGTCCAAATTCAGTAAGCAGTCTCAGTCTTTAATAAAGACAAAAGTCCCACTTTTAGACCAGTTGGTATTAATTGGTCTCAAGTCTTATACTCTCAAAACAAAGTCTCCGAAAATCAAGTGAAAATCAAAAATAAAGACAAACACAAGGATAAAAACGTAAAAGCGAGGAAAGGCAATAGTCTTCAACTCATTGATAGTCTCAAATTTAAAACTTGATACCAAATTATACCAAATTACTGGATTGCACATTGACCTCATTGAGCGAGCTGGAAAGACTTACTGTCAGTAAGACGTTACACAATTTTTCAAGGTATTGCCGTCCTCCTATGACATTTGACTAAATATATGAAATTATCTGGATTTCAAATGTAAAAAATTAGATGTAAAATTAGGCCATTATTTTATTATTTATCAAAGGCTTTAAATTTACAACTAGATAGAAACCCGGGTTTGGAGATTAAAAAACCGATTTATTTGACATTCGAAATACCAAGATTTAAAAAAAAACCGTACAATAATTTATGAAAAAACCGAATCAATCACCCTAGTATTATTGCAGTATGAAAGTATTGAACGTTTAAGGTATTTAATTTTAAAAATAGAAAAGTTAACATATTACACATATTGGATATATATCTATGTATGTTAAATCTTATTTTATTTATTTTACGAATTTTAATTTACTTGTATTGCTCAAAAATACTCTCAAAAGTTATAAAACAAATTGAAAAAAGCATCAATGAAGTATTAAAAACATAAAAAGCGTCAAACTTTAAGTGTTAAATTATAAATCTTTAATACAAAATTTTAAAATGCATTCGATCTCAAATTTCCGCACAGAATGATAAAATTCTGTATTTTATATATATTTTTAAACCAGAAATGCAAATCACATTACTTTTACATTACTATTACTACTTTTACTACTATTATTTTAATATTTTACTCCTTTTTTTTATTCGTCTATAATGATTTCATGAGCTTCGTGTGATATTGCGTGTTGATGTGATTAAATGTGATGCGATTGCACAGATTAAGTTTCAAATCTAAATTTTTTTTAACACACACACACTCGAACATTTCAATCGTTGAAACAGTAAATACACGAAGAAGTAATCGATTAACAGTTCAGTACAAACATCAAAATCGATGCTTTACTGCCAATAACAGAAACTGTTAATAACATACACGATAACATAAAAGAATCATTAGCGCTCTTTCAATTCATGTAGCTCTCACAGAAAGCGCAAATAGCAACGTAATCGCATCAGCAGTTCATTGATCGTTTACTACCATTTTTAAGCCGCTTAAAAGAGATTGCTTCATAGCATACTTTTAGGCTTAAACTTAGTAAGAAAGCACAAGTGAGTTTGTAAAGCATGAGGATGCATGACTCTTGGAGGAATTTTAATTATTGATGAGCACTGTACATATCTTTATTGGTTTATCTTCTTTCGGTGGTGAATAATTTGTTGATAACTTTGCATTGCTTCTAATCCATCATGCAATGACATTTGATGACTGGTGAATGTATTTTATTTGGCGTTTTACGGGTGCATGTGCATTTTTTCTTTACATATTATTTATTTTGTATTTATTTTTGCAGCGCAAATTATCATTGTCTAATGAGCAATAAACGCATTGCCATAAAAAAATATTTTCTGAAAAAAATGCAAGATGTATGTTTAGGTCTTATTTGCTTTTATTCCCATAAAGAAGCAAGAATACTTAACAAACTTTATACAATGAATTAAAAAAAAAGAAAGAAAAGCGTATGGAACAATTTGTTTATCAAAAAGGTTGAGAAATGCATCATCAAAATACCGCTGTTTCTTCTATTATTTCTTGAAATCGGTCTTCACTTGCAACTAAAATAAAAATGCAATTGAACTTTTTTTCTCACACAAGCGCATATTTATTCCATCCATACAAATATATGTAATGTAATCCCTAACCGTACACTCGGACACTGATGCGCCAACTTAAGCGATTTTCCAAAATGCAGTCAAGTGCAAAATTCAAAAGTCATTCCCAAATGGCTAAGTAACGGAAATGAATTGGCAATTGTGTGTACATAGCGAAACGTACAAGTAACCAACCGATCGGGTGTCCATGACAGCTGTCATGCAGCAGCGTCACACAGACACGCAGGAAGACGGAAAGACCGAAAGCGGCAAATGCACTGAGCTGCTATGCCGAGACTACTACAAATACTCGTAGCCGGCGCAATTGCATTCGATTGAAGTGGCAGGAAATAGCGCGGCAATGAGATTACATATATACATGAATATAAGTATAGACAGACACGACGCGACGGCTGCCTTATACCAATAACAGTCAGAAGCTAGCAGTTGGTACATATAAATGTAGTAGTCTTTACAACGACATACACTTTCATAAGTAAATGCCTCTCAACATATAACAACGTGACAATCTGCCATTTATTCTCAATGTGCAACTACTTACGATTCGTATGATTTTGTAGCGCAGCGTGCTTCTACTCGTACTTCCATGCAGCAGCGAAGGAGCTCGCTGTAAATGTCTGCACAGCCACAAAATGTTGACAAGCTAAGCGCGTCTGACAGGATTTCCTTGGCAGCATTGCCAACGAAAGCGTCGAAAGGATTGTGAGATGATAAAACCAATAGCGAGTAGTCTGCGATGGCAATGCGTGAATGTGGCTGCAAATACTTATTTTTGGCTATTTGCATGGAAATTATGTAGTTATAGTTATGTATGTATGTAAGTATGTATTATTGTACACACTTGCCAATCAATGCAAATATATTTTCATAATTTTCATTTTTTGTCTGTGCGCATATCTTCGACAAACTCATTGACACTCACTGGGCTTACACGACGTATGAGTTACTCGATTGGCTTTAGCTGCGTCGCTATATCCTGTCGACTGCTCGCCTTGCAATTGCTTTCTTTTATCCCCTAAATATATTTATGTATGTACACAATGACATTTCGTAAATGATATTTGTAAAAAATTATTGACATTTTGATTATTACTAAATTTTTGTACTTTTTTTTTTAGTTTACTTGCGGTTGAAGTAAGCTTTAGTTATGTGATGAGTTAGATATCTTATCGCTTTAAGACTAGTCTTGAACTATTCAAGTGAGTGTATGAGAGAAAAGCTCAAGCGAAAATCACATGTATTTTACGAAATCTTGATATTATTGTGATATGCAACTTAAAGAAACCCGATTTGGTTCAATTCAAAAAGTAAGAGCATTAAAAGCTTTAAAATTCAATTTGAATCCGTAGGTGGGACTGATGTGTCTATCGGAACACCAAACATTTATAAATCGAATTCAAATAAACATATCATTATTATATAAGAAATATGTATGTCGTTTGCAGTATTTTTCAAATAAAATAAAATTAATTTTCTAACAAAACCAAATATGCAGGTGCATTGGTAATTGAAAAATTTCCAAAAATTCTGCAACTTATGAAAATATTAAGATTATTTTTTATGATTGGTTTTGGAACGAATTTTCGTCATCCCTTGTCCGGTCTGTCTTAAAACCAAACTTGACAAGGGATGACGAAAATTCGTTCCAAACCCAATCATTTCACACCCTGTCGGAAGCAACAACAACAAAATGTCAGAATATTATTTTTTATGTTTGCAGCTCGGTAGTTCTATACGCTATTTTGCTCCACTTATTTTAAGAAACTTATTAAACTGCTCTTTACGACAGTGCCATCTTATTTAAACATACATCAGTATTTTCATATATATTTTTTTTATCTTCAACTTTCATTAAAATGTTTAAAAGCTAGTCTAGCTTCCTTCAGTGTTTGAAGTATACTTTTGTTAATGACACAGACATTTTTTGTTTTGCAATTCCCCCCAATACGTCAATGAGGATTGAGGCGTGGGTATAAATGTATTGTAAAAAAAATAATAAAATTCTTACAAGTTTTATGTGTAAATTAAGTAGATGATTTTTATCGATTTATTTCTTTTGTTATGACCCTTTGTTTTCTGCATATTTATGCAAATGCAGCCCTCGAATGCTCGGGAATGTATGCCAGAAATTATGGTCCCAGTTGATTTATGCTAACATTTAAAAAGCAAACGTTGCCTCAATAATTTAGTCATACCTCGTTTCTCAAGCATTCTGACCGTCGTTTGAGCCTTTTTTGTTTCTTCAATTTTTTTTTTTTATTTTATTCATTTATTCTTGCGGTCAATCGAGTTATTTATGTTTATTGCAAATTAAATTTATCTGCCAGTGAATTATGCTGTTTTCCAATTGGTTGTAAGCGCACACTCGTGCATAATATTAAAATATATGTTTGTGTTGTGTGAGTATGTTTAAACAAAATATTCAAGCCTATTTTCCAATAACTTTTAAGTTTCCCTTTATGGTTATCTCTTTTCCATTTTGCTTCATTTGCTTCATTGACTTTCCTTGCCACTTCTTCTACACATTGCTTTCCATATTATGCCAACAAATATGCGCAGAAAAACATATGCTGCCTTTCTTAAGCTTTGACCACATAAATCCTTTTATGCTCGTTGTTGTGTTTCTTTGCATTTAAATCATTATGCTTTGCCTACACGTTGCGGCCTATTTTGTGTGTTTTCGACGCCTGATTAATCATAAAAAGGCTGAGTTTTATGTGCAATTTAAATTTACGGTTGACCATTAGTTTTTTAAATGAATTATTGAGAGAAGCAAAATGACTTCAAAAGAAATATTAAGTAAGCGTGAATTTTATGCCGTGTTTGTAAGTGTACGTTTGTACACAACTATTTGAGTACGCACTTTTGTGCTATATAATACTTTTAAATATCCCTTTAATGCGCAAATCGTATAAGCGAACTTCAAACTAGTACCAAAACCCTTTCATCTGGGAAAAGGAACAGGTGCGATTACTACTGATCCGCAAAAATTCTGAGAAAGAATCCAGAAATATATGCTTGCACGTTGAGCTAAAAAATAAAATGATTTTCTACAGAATTCATTTCAAAGTACAAAAATACGTGTTGGAAATCAATTTTTTATTTTAGAAATTTATCACTTTTTTATATCGCTTTATTTAAGCTTAAATGATGAAAATTTTGAAACACATTAATTAAATTTTGTTACAGCGCCGATCGCTGAGTGACATGTAAAGCGTTCAATCGGAGTAAGAGTCTGATTTTTATTGTAGTACTTTTATCCCCAAATTACTTGAATTTTAAACAATTTTTCATTTTGAATTATTAGATTCTAAACTCGTCACTTTTTTTTGTATTTTAATTTAGACAAAACACAACCCAATAAACATTTAGGCTTGAGCTCAACTTGAGGTTAAGTTGAGAACTAAGGTACTTCTCAAACCTCCAACGTTGTTTCTCAAGTGCATCTCAAGTTGAGCATCATAGCGTTCTCAACAAAAAGGGCATTTTTTTGTATAGCAATAATTATGATTCTCAAGTTTAGAAAAAGTTAGTTATCAACTTGATCTCAAATGAGATTCTCCAATTATTCTCAAACGTTTAGTAGCAGTACTGAAATAAAAATCAAAAATATATTTTCTTCCTTTTGAATTTAAAACACCGTGAATAAATTTATGTAAATTCATTATACTCGTACTTTATTTGCTTTTGATAGTCATATGAAAATACCAAAAAAAATGAGAAGAGTTGGAGAAATACGTCGGATATCAACTTGAGAACTATGAATTTCTCCAAGGTTTGAGAAATTTGGTGAAATACGGTGGATATCAACTTGAGAACTATGAATATATCCAAGGTTTGAGAAATATTTTTTTATGTTTGTTGGGAAACAACAACCACACAAACAAGTTTAAATAGCGGCAGATCAGTTGCTCTTGTTTTTAGTTGGTTTGTTTAAGGAAGATGAAATAAACACAACAGCCAACTCGGCTAGCGTAGCACAATATGTGGCGTGTTGGCTCTGCAACTCCGAGCCCCAGGGTTCAAAGCCTGGCAAAAGTGGTTATGAAGAATACATTTAATTAATTTAATAAAAAGAAGTCTGATGAGGAAATGTGGTGATTTCCGAAATAGTACTATCACTTCTACCATTGAAAAGCTGGTGTTGTTTTTGCACAAAAAATCTTTTATAAACTGGCCTTGAGCTCAATAAAATTGTCAATTTCTAACTAGACATAGGAAATTTTGGCTTTAAAATCCTGGTGGTTATAAATGTGTATTTTCATAAAAGTGAGCGAATATATTTGGCTTTAAATATACATTTAAATATATAATAATGCAGCAAACCATATTTCGCAAAAGCAGCACAATATACATACATACACACAGGTTATACTTATTCCAAGTCGCACTCATACCATCACACCCACACTCCCACTCGCATTCGCATTCACACCCACACTCACACTCATTCATGGCAGTCGCCTACAATTATGCACGCTTCCGCACTGCTTGGCACATTTGCCAAAATGTGGTCACTTCATTATTAGCAGTCAAAGAGAAGGGAGGAAAGTGAGGAGGCGGCAGCAGCGCGTGGCAGCATAGCGTATGAGTATCAAGCAGTGTAGACTGTTGGAGACACGCATACACGTATACACGCATACACGTATGCCAGGCTGATTTGTTGAAGTGTTTTCTATGTGTGTGTGTGAAAGCTGAAATGAAGATACCCCCAGCGGTGGAAACTACTTATTCAACAATATTTCAATGCTCTTAGTGCATTTTTTATGTCGGAAACTCATTGTTTAATATTGAAATTGTGACGTAAGCCACGCTATACAAATATTCAGTATATGAATGAGCAACAAACTAGTTGATAAATTAGGAAACATTATACCAGAAAATAAACCAGTTCGAAATAAAAACTATTTATCGAATAGTAGCCATATTCTTTGCATCTCTTTTTTGCTTAAAGGGCATGGCCACTGCAGCGGGTATAAAATCAAGTGCAGTTTTATTAATTTTTTTTTTTTCATGATAAAATAATTTATTCATAGAACTAATTAAACACTTATCAAGTTTGAACATAAAAGCTGATGAAAAATTATTTTTTTCGGTTAATTTTCTTCACTATAATAAACATCGTGCGAGGTTTTTTTAATTGTTTTTTTTAAAGCGCGCCACTTCGCGACATTTCTCATCCACATTTGTCATCGTGGAACAATATAAATAAACCTAGTTAATCAACAAGAGAATACGCAGTACGTAGGGAAGTTTGAAAAATATTGATTCCTTTCACAATTATAAGCATTTGAACAGAAAAATTTAATTTTTGTCAACAATTTCGTAATAAACTGGCCATAAAAAAAGTTTAGAAGCAATCAAAATTTTCCTGCATACTTCTATGCAAAATCCAATTCAAAAAATAATCTCAAAATTTGAAGACGAACGGATAAAAAATGGTCAAGGCTATTTGTGTCACCAATTGGAAAAAGGTAGTTTTGAGAAAAACGCGTTGAAAGTTCCACATATAACTCGAATATTCTATAGCTGAGCCAGAGGTGGGCTTACTATATGCGCTTAAAGTCGTTTGAAAAAATCTTCCTCGCTACAAATCAACTTGTAACTTATTTTTATGACTATAAATTTTAGTTTAAGCAAATTCTGCAGTGACCATACCCCTTAAATAATGTATCAACTTTCTCAAACCACAATTTCAGCTGGAATAAGAGCTTAGTTTAAATTATTTGTAGAAAATAAAAATATCTTGTTTTAAAATTACTTTACATGAACACTGAATTTAAAGTTTACTGAAAGAGTACGAAAACTGGCTTAGTCTAAAAGCTTCTCTACGTGGCTCCGTACACACACAATTTAGCCAATAGCTTCATTAGTTCACACCCACTCGTGAGTATACATTTATACACGTACATACATACATATGTATATCTACGCATTTTAACATATTTTCGTATATGTGTATGTGTGTATGTACATGTCGTTTACTGCCACAGCCACTGATTATTTTCTCGGAAAAAGTCAACTACATCACTTGTGCTCATTCGTACACGTGTTGACAAAATGGTTTCCTTAATTTGCGTCCCCAAGTCGTTTGAGTGTATGCCACAAGCTGGACTATGGAAAACCACAGAAAACACCTCAAAATTCATAGCTAGGAATTTATGATGTCAATGTGCGAGTATGGAGTATGTGGACAGCAACTAAAATATAAATTCAAACACATGAATGCATACATACATATATTCAAATATACATATATTTGTTTATAAGTATGCATGAGAATTTTTGTGCTCATTTTAATGTAGCACTACATATTCGTATGCGTTCATATGTATATTTGCATTACGAAATGCTCTCGAGCATGTTGATTTTTGCCCCAACTTCGCCCTAAGTTCATTCATCCATCAAAAGATTGAAAAGCTAGTGAGTTTTATCTACTTTTTTTGTGTGAGTTTGGTTTTAAATACATATGTATGTATGTAGTTATGCAAGTTAAATTTATGAATTAAATTTCTGGTGAAATTTTGCAGATTTGCATAACGTAACATACTTTTGGGTGCGTTTTCATAAATCTGCCTTGCGCAAATAAACGTATAAAGGAAGTGTGAGCGTACAACAAAATTTAATGTGTCAGATTAAATTAAATTTAATTTAATAAAATTTAATCTTAATAAATAATGATACATGTCGTAATGGTAAAAAAAATAGCACTAGATTTCAAATTAATATTATTTGCACTTACTTTTTTGCGCACATTTAATTTTAGTAATATTTGTTAAAAAATAGTTTGAGCAACATATTAAACAAAAAAACAATAAAAATTACAGATACCGTTTTAGTCTAAGTTTCAAAACTTCTTAAAATTTCACATAAATGAAATGAATTTCAAACGATTTCAGTAAAATTTTAATTTTTTTTCAGTGATCAATTTTCTAAGCTATTAAACTTTCAGTAAAATACGACCGAAAGTTTTCAGTTGCTTGAGAATATTTTTATTTTTTTTTCTTTTGCTAAGCTTTTCGGGAATTTTCTGTTGTTTTGCAAGTAATACAAAGCAATTTTTAAATAAAAGAACAATTTCAATTTCCATTTTTATGTTCTTATTGTGACCACCATGCTTTATGACTATAAGAGGCAGGCAACGTAATCGGCAATAGTTTTGAAATTGATTAAGAATTTTTTACAAAGTCTTGCAGAAAATGTACCTAACGCACTTAAAAACAGGGTAAGTACCGCTATAAAAAAATTTAGTGTACAAATGTTTTCTTGTATACACCATCATTAATTTGATAAACTAAAATTATAATTACACTTCAATACCTTCGCAGTTATCGGCTTTTATAAATTTGTAATCAAAAAAAAAGAAAAAAAAAATCAGATTAAAGATAACAATTAAAAGCAAAAAAAAAATATACAAAAATTGGAAAACAACTACGTAGTAAGCATGGGGGCTTTTGTTATTTATTTCATTAAATATTTGCTTTATCTAATGAAATTCCATTTCTTATCAAAACGACGCGAATTTCATTGTCTAGGCAGTATTTGCGTGGAAAGTTTCACAATTTGTGATAACAGCAAGGTTCAAATGAACACATATACGAGTATACATATTAAGAGATTTGTTAACTCATTTCAAAGCAAAATGATAAATACTTCTTTTGGGTGTGAAATGTTAACTCTTGCCAAGGTGAATGTGCGGTATTTTTTTTTTTTTTTTTCATTAAAACATTTGCAACTGTCGCATATAAGTAGAGCATTAATAATTTGCGAAATTGACATGGAATAGTAATAAATGGATTTAAGTTCAGTTTTGAAATTTTTCATTAGCAAAACGTGACAGCACATTTCTTTCCTAGAAGCGGTGGTTACTTGCTATTTCCGTTCTATATATAATTAAACTTATTGAACTTCGGGTTAAGAAAAAAACAAATTATAGCACAAATACAAATTGACACATTTGGACAATTTATATATCCTCCAATTATTTAAAATAATTTTTCAATTAAAACATCGTTGATTCTCTTAAAAACATTTTCAAAACCAATTTATTAAATGTTGTACAAAATATGTAAAACATATATCAAAACTTGGGACTTTTTAAAATGAATTTTTAGAATTTTTTCGGATATGCAGATATGTAGCGCATTCAATTTAAATGTACGAAAATGCAAGTTTCTAGTATCTACAGTTATAAACTGGTTTTTGACCAATTTTTTGCTAAAGCTCTGTCGCAATTCTCTCAATATAAAAACTAATCGTGGGCATGCGTTTAGAAGTGGGTAACTCAACTCAGAGTTGAGTTATTGAGTTGATTCCCGTCAGTGAATCGGTAACTTAGACTCCCATCTACAAAAAAATATAACTCCATAACTCAGTTATGTTCCACCGCACTCATGATTCAATTGAATCACGGTGACTCACTTTTCTCTATATAACTCTCTCACACTAGCTGCTTCAATGCAACATCGTAACTCATTGTAACTCAATTTGCAAAGAAACAGGAGGAGATAAATGTAAAAATAAGGTAGACATTTTATGTCGTGTACCCCTCGATAGTTTTAAATACGATAGTGTAAATCATTGATAGTGTCGATGGCAATATCATAATAAATGAAATATGTATGTTTTTTAAAGTTTCTGTGGTCTGATTAAATTTAGAAAAATAATTATTAGATAAAATTTTATTCAATGAACAAAAATCCAAGATGTCTTATCTATTAAATTTAAATTCATTTATTGACCATTCGTTTTTTTTCTGCAAGTTAGTAATTATTTTCTCCTCCAAAAATATAATAATATTAAACAAATTTCCTTAATTTCCGATACAAATTGCAACACTGTCATCAAGTTTCAAAATATGAGTCGCATTCAAATGAGTGTAGCATACAAAGAGTCAAATGAGTTAGTTGAATGAGCTGACTCCTTTAATTGAGTTGGAGTCATTGAGTTAACTCCTGTAAATTTGTTGAGTTACCCATCCCTACTTGCGTTGCTTGTTGGAAACTGACAGTAAAAAAGTTATCAAAAATCAGTAATAATTTGTAGAGATTTAAAACTTGCACTTTCTCATATTAAGACTGAAAGAGCAAAAAATTGTGTACTCAAACCAATTATAAAATTTTGTTTTTAAAAGTTCCAAATTTTGTTAAATCATTGTATATTTTGTAAATAGTCTATAAAAAATATGTGTTTATGGTTTTTCTTAGAGGATTAAATATATTTTATATGAAAAATAATTTTAATTAATTAGAATAAAAAGAAATCTGTCAATTTGTGGTTGTGCTATAGTTTGTGGACCGAGTATTAATGAGCTGTAGATGTTCATACTAGTGCTCCCTTTTCTGTTAAAGAAGTTAAAGCTCGCTTATTTTACTTTAATAATAAATAAAATATATATTCTGTTTTAATTATTTATGTTGTTGGCAAACGTGGATAATTTTATTCAGATTTTATTATTATTAACTATAGTTTTTATTATATTTTTATAAACACAAAATATTAAAATTTGCTTAAATTACAAATATTGCTTGGAATTAAAAAAACTAAATCACGCTTTCGTCGTCTTCTGCATAATCACGAAATATTAAATTTTTTTTCTTTAAAACTTAAAATCAAATCATACATATGTATATCTGCTTAAAGCAAAAAGCAATTTATCCCTGTTCGTAACTGCCAAACACCAAATAATATTTGCTCCTTTTAATTTATGCAATCTCATCTCGTAACAAACTTAAGCATAAAAGTGAATTTGAAAGTCACTTGCAAACTAGTTTCGGAAACTTTTCGAACTCGCTCAATACAGACCAACGGATGTTCTTTTTTTTTTTTGTTGCCACACTGCCACACACACACAAATTGCCAACCGTTGTGACCAATGCACATCGGCAAGCGATGCCAAAAAAAAAAATTCTATTTCATTTCATATTTACCACTTTCTTTTAATTCAATAGTTTGGCGTCACCTAAGAAGCTTGGCCTTTGCATCCGCTTGCCGCCTTGCGCTTTCTCTCTGCAACTTTTAACAAAAACTTTTCGAAGTAAGCGTGAAAACACACAAATTCTGCAAGTCAAAATCTTTGTAACGATTTCTAAGTTCACCTTTTACATGTACACTTGCTCGAGTTTGCATGTGTGTGAGTATGTGTGTATGTTAGCATCCTAAGTCATCGGTTAGTTCTATTTGTGTACCCCACTCCTTCCACTGAAGTTTGAAACTTTCCAAACTACGCCTGTACGTATGTATGTACGTGTGTATGTGTGTATGAGTATGTACTACCTTAAATTTACTATCGAGTTATGTCTTGCCACATTTGGCTATTGTTATTGTTGTTGCCCGAGTGATTTTATTATTCCATTCAACAATAGTACACTGCATGCTTCAATTATCGTATTTCATGATTCGTTAAATTCACATTCTTCAAAAATAGCGCGTACTCCGCAGCTAAAATACATATGTACATACATATATACATACGATTCGCATGTCTGAGAAACAGGAGCCGCAGCAGCAGCACACACACACACACACATGTAAATGTAAGCAAACAAACACAATGGCAGACGATTTCACGTGCTACGTGTCTATGCGAAGTATGGCGATTTTATTCACCTAAAACACATACCACCAACATACTCGTATGTAAGCATCTGCCAAGTATGTATGTGTGTGTGAAATGTGCGGTATACATACCTACATATGTACATACATATTTACTAAACATATTTTTGTATTCACATTTATTGTTGGCATAGAGACAATGCGAGACATGAGCGCACAAATACAAACTTAAGCAGCAAAATCTAAAAGAGTGAAGCAATAGCAGAAGCCAAATCGAATGCTGATTCGAATTTGTATACATACATAGTTCAAACTTTATTTGAATAAGTCCTTGAGGAAAGTGCGTTCATTCGAAATTAGGCGAGAGTTTGTGCTATACAAAAAACTATGGTTGGACTTGGTTTAGGCGTTCTTAAATCATTGGTGATGAAAAGGTGTATGCGCGGTAATAAAAGTGTAAAAGTGCTCCCAGTTTCACATTCACAAATTTCCCTGTAGATTCGGTTGGAAATCACATGTTTGGTGCTCCCAATTTCACATTCACATACATTTTTGTGAATTGAAACCGAATGCTTGGTTGTAGGTGAAATGCAAAGTAAATGACAAAAACGATTGGAATCATTTTTAAAATATTCTTTGATGTTTGTAGAAGTCATTTATCACATTTCTGTATTAGTTATTCATTGAAATATGCGTATTTTTAAGTGTTTTGTTGGTCACTCAGCTGTTGTCTCGATTAGTTTTGTAAAAATATTGAGTAAGACTTTTTAGTAACAAAACTCATATCTTAACACTTGCTGCACAAAATAGAAACTTTTTCAAAAGTGTGTTTTAAGCTAAAGACTTAGCAGAGAAACAACTCTTCTCTACGGCAAACAAATCCAAAGCAAGTTGCGACAAACGATTCAAAAAAAAAAATTAAATTAATATCAGAATCTCAATGTAGTCATCCAGCCTAAATTGCACCCAGAAATCGGCAGACGGTATATTAAAATTCGAAAGTTTTTTTTGGTCATTAATTAGCTAAATACATATATCTTCAGAGTGCAAATTCAAACTATTCGTTTTTTATTATAATTTGTTTTTTCACAATTTTATTTAATCTTACTTATAATAACCGAATAAAAACACCAAAAATTTTCGCACTGCCTTCAACATATACTTTCGCATATTTTTTGCTGCAGCTCGCAAACATTTTAAGGGCACTTACACATTTCACTTACATACTTACTTATGCACATATGCACAAATGTGATTGTCTTCAATATGCTTAGACACGTTTCACCCTGTGAATTGATTGGAAAATTTAGCAAAATTGACGAAAAATCATTGACTGTATTTAAATCAAATATTGGCGCACCGTAAACGATTATGTGTGATTTTACAACTAAACTCAGCTAAAAGTCAACTAAATAAAACGAAATCACAAATTTAGTAACAAATTGTGATGCTTAGCTTAGCTGGATGCCTGCATTCCATATTTGAGCGTCGCATTTTGTTTTGTTGTAATGACATATGAAAGAACGATATTTGTTGGTTAGGTTAGGTTAGGTTAAAGTGGCTGCTAGCGATGCCGCCAGCACACGTAGAGGTTATTAGGCTCATTGTGATACCACCCGGATTGAAAAATACCCCTACTCGAACCAACATGTGGTGCCGCTACTCTGGCCAGATCGCTTAGGTCGTTGAAGAACTCTGATCCTAAGAATTTTCTTCTTCTTTCCCATAGTGCGGGACATTTGCATAGGAGGTGCCTCACGGTTTCAGGCTCTTCTTCATTTCTGCAGGCTCTGCAGAAGTGAACCCCTGGTCTCTCTGCGTGTCTACATATCAGTACATGAAAGACACTACAGTGATCAGGAAGGCGGAAAGACTTTTCTAATCCTAGTTGGGATGAGAAAACACCTTCTCGAACTCTGTTCTCAAGCTTTGAGCCATCTGTGTAAAAGTGAAGTGATTCTGCCGATCCAGGAGATACATTGAACCACCAGTCTCTATAAGGGATTAGTATGTTAAACTTCCTTGTGAAGCTTTGAATATATATAATATAATTTTAGCGCTCACACTATATAGCTCAGTGTTTGGCCGAGCTTCTCCGACTCCGAACGGCAGATGTATTTAATGAGAAGCTTTTACATGACAGAAATACTCTCGGAGGTTTTCCATTGCCTGCCGATGGGTGGCCGCTATGAGAAAGGACTTTTTCTATGATTAAGATTTTACTTGCCCTGACTGAGATTCGAACCTCGAACTCAACGGCATATCGAGTTATAGCACGCACCGCTACTTACTCGACCACAGCGGCCACTTTGAAGCTTTGAATAGGGGCGCAGTAATCCGTATCGTGCGAGCCTAGTTCGTTGACGATTATGGCGTGCCCCACTTGACTAGACTTCCAACCGGGCAGCTCCCGAAGTCTAAGAGCAGCACACGCCACGAATTCTTTTCCGGTGATATCAATCGGAGGGATAATTAGTATGGTGTCTAATGCTTCCGAGGGAGTTGTACGTAAAGCCCCACCTATGCATATCAGCGCCGATCTTTGCACCCTTTGAAGTACTAATTGTATGGCTTTCTTTTTGAGGCTAAGCCACCACAACAATGCCCCGTACAGCAAGATTGGTCTTATCACGGCTGTGTATATCCAGTGCATGATTTTTGGAGACAAGTCCCATTTTTTTCCGATAGCTGTAGAGGCCACCGTTGCTTTTTACTGCGCTCCGGGAGTTCTGTGTTCACGATAGCTTCTTGTCTAGCATCACACCTAGATATTTGACGAAGTCCCTTAGCTTTAGTGTTCTATTCTACATATTGGTTAGTTACATTATTTTTCGGTGACCATTGACTAGACCTACCAGTGAAAGCTTTTCATCAAGATAAACGGAAATGTTTCTTACAAAAACACTCAGCTTAGTTTCGTGTTCCATCTACACCTTAATTCGGCACCAAAGTCGAAGAAGATTCAACAACAATAACAACATGAAAATCGCTAAGAACCTGACAGTCCAAAATCAAAAAAAAATTGTAAATGACGGTGACAAATTTAAACATTAAAAATTAGTAAAACGAGATTTTCAAAGTATTGATAAGTACATTTATGTTTTTATTCAATTATTATAGCGAACGTATTTTCGTTTTTTTTTTCTTCTTAATTTATTCATCTACTTAAATATGTGCGTATGTCTAAACGTATACATAATACAGTTAGGTATGAGAGGAAACCAGGGTACTTAAGTTTGTAGTTTAGCGCATAAGTTATGAGGATATTATCCATTTAAATTTATTTGTCTGTTCGCGTTGACGGACCGCCTGATTGATTGGTCGGATTGCCTGTAGTTGCATGTACATATATGAAAATAAACGAAAAGTGCTAGCGGCATACATACATATGTACATATGTACATAATTATGTACAAGTACGCGCTCATATACTTGGGATTGCATACAAAACGTACAAATAAACGCTATGAAGCTGCTCTTTGGCAGCTGCCTCATTTTTACAATATTTCCTATAACATTCTACTACTACGAGTATCTACTTATGTATGTATGCATGCATGATTGTATGTATGTATGTGTGTGTGTGTGTGTATGCATGCCTAGGAAAACATATATTAACTAATATAAAGCTAGACTTTTCTTTTATTTCATTTTCGCTGCCGTTGAACGGTGACGTATTTTTTTTTTCTGCTACTTTAACTGATATCGTTGTTGTTATTGCTGCTTATAAATGTGTTTTTTTGTTTGTTTGTTTTGCTGCTGCTTTTACTTTTGTTCCTTATTGCTTTTGTTGTAGTCATTTTCTTAATATTTTATTTTTTGTGTTGTCTAAGCTATTGTTTTTGCTTTTTGTTGCACCATAGCCAAAGGGGAACAAACTCCAACAGCGCTAACACACATACGCGCTCACACATATGCAGTTAGTTATGTGTATTAACTTTATATAAATACATACATACATATATACAAGTATGTATCTGCTTTTGTGTATATTTGTATGTTTTAGCTTTTAAGCTGTTGTTGGTGACTCATTCACGTCAAGTGGCCTGTGGTTGCGTTGTTCGTTTGCGGCATGCAACCAAAAAGTAAAGACACGCGTCCACCGCTACCGATCCGGCGCTGTCACGCTTGCTGATGTTGCCATATTGAGCCGACCCGGCGTACATATGTGAAAATGCGCTGGCAAGAAGAGCGACGCAACGGCAGTTAAGAAAATTGCAATGCCTTTTGGTGCTTTCAGTTTTGGTCGCTCTTTGTTGCACAATAGTGAATTTTTGTCTATTGCTTAAATCACTTTTTTGTTTGGTCGTTAGTTGATTGTACCGATAATTATATGTATGTACATATGTTATACAGGTACTGATGAAGTCTATCATTGGTGCTGATTAGTGGTTGTTGTTGGCGCTTCGTGCTTCTGCTGCAAATTGCGTATGTGTGTTTGTGTTTCAGACGTGCCGACGAAGTTTTCGTGCAAATGCCATAGGCGTAGTGTATGAGGGGTGAGGGGGCACAATACCCCAACTTGAAATTTTTTTACGTCAAATCGCTTATAAGTAGTTCTAGTGTCTCTTGTAGCCTCAATTTTGAAAAAGAGACAGTAACTACCCCCGCTTGCTCTGCCCTCACATTCTAATATAAATTTTTAATAACTAGCTATTTTGCTCAAAGTTAAAGAAAACTATCTAACTCCATGCCGGCTCCTTCGTCTTAAAATCTATTCGCCAAGCTACTTTCCACTTCCACCACCCCTCCTTCACTTTAGATCGTGCCGCGTGCGCTTTCGGGGGCGTTTCTCTTCTCTTATCACAAAGCTTGCTGACAAGTGATGTGTTTACAGATTTGTTCCGCCATCAATTTCACTCTTCAGCTCCTTCCTCGCTCTCTCGCAATTGGCGCTTTGTTTCGCAATTACGTCGGCAACACAACCGCCTGCAGCTTCCATTCACAGTCACCGCCGCCGCCACCACCGTCAGTGCTGCAGCGCTCCATAAAATGCTCCTTTACCACTTGTTCGTGCAACTGTTGCTTTTCGTGCTCTTCGTGCGCTGCCGGCAGCAATTGTTGCTGCGGCAAATTGGTAACACTTCCACTGGCAGCCACCAGCAACATGCGACTGCGCGCTTCATGCGGCGTCAAGTGATGTTGAGACGCCGAGAGCGGATGACGATGACGCTGATGTTGTTGCTGGTGATGTTTTGTCACCTTATACTGCTGCTTTTTCTGCTTCTGTGACATCGCCTCCGCAAAACTTGAGCTTAGCATGCGCCCCACATAGACCGCTGTCAAAACAGCATAAACGAATCCTAGCAAAGCGCCTGCCAGCACATCAGACCAGTGATGCCAGTAGTCGCGCACACGACTTAGCGCAATGTAGCAAGCCAACAACAGCAGCAAGAACTGTAGAATGTGACGCAGTACGCGCGTTGTACCGCGTCCATGCCAGACGGCATGCAAATAGAAGCAAAGCAACAACATAGCGTAGAATGCGAGCGATGAATGTGCGCTTGGAAAGGATACATGCAATTCGCGCAGCTGACGCGCGCTCAGATTACGATTTGAGCAGTAGTAATGCTCCACGTAGATGCCACCGCTCACAAGCTGCTGGTAAGCGCTCTCGCATGAGCTGCCATCCGCCAAGCGTGGTTGACAAGCAGTGTAGAAATGCGGTCGCAGGCGTCCAACTACATTTTTCGCCAACTCTGTCGTCAGGTAGGTGGCGATGAAACCAAAACTGAAAACGGCTAAGCTGCGCGCCCAATTTGTGATGTAGTTGCGCAATCGAAAGCACTTACAGATACGCATTATCTCGACGATGCTGATGAATAGCATCGGCAGAAGTAGTGTATAGATCAGCAGCATCGGTATGGTGATGGTGCATTCGCGGTAGGGATAACGAAGGGAAAGATCAGCGCAGAAGAAGCCGCGTTGGAAGGCGCGCATGTTGGGTAGGGTGAGGCGAAACGCGGCTGGTTGATGGGGGTGGGTGAGGGCGAACGACGCGTTGCGCGTCTTGAACGTTGAGGTGAATAGCCTGCAGCACAGATGAGTCAAAAGTGAGTCTCTGTTGAGCTGCTTAGAAGTACGTTTTTGATAATAGTTTTTTCTGGTGCGTTTTCTCAGCGTCAACGCGTCTCAGCTGTTTTTATGTGGGACGATTTTGTTAAGCGAAAATTGTTGATTACTTTTGCCTTACTTCCGCTTATGAAAATCTATCTTCGCAGCAGCTGATGCGCTCAGTTTTTTGTTTATTTTCAAATGGCGATTATATGAAATTTTGCTATTGTGCAATTGCTTTGACAGATTGCCACAGGCGATTAGAGATTTGTATTTTCTTCGATTTGCTTTGAGTTTGCGATTCAGCAATAAACAATCAGCAACGCTTGAAATTGTATTATATTATTGTATTTTTTTCGTTTTTAAACAGTTCACTTTCTCTCTGTCTTATCAATTAGTACATTTTTATTTTCTTGTAAAGCTTAAGCGATTGATAGGTTTGTTGTTATTGTTGCAGCAATTTTAGAGAGCGATTTTTTTCTATAAGCGTTATAAATCTTATTTTTTAAATATAAATTCAAAATTTTAACTAAATTATTTTTATAATAATTTTTATTATTTTCCTAGGCAATACATGTTAAATTTCAAACGCGTAATCTTCTTATGTTTCTGTTTCTTCAGTAATATTTATTAATTGATAAAAAGTTTTTTTTTCACTTTTTTTCGAACTCCAGTTCTAGTTGCAGTCTTCGCAATATAGCTTGCACGTTTTTATTTTTTTATGCACCTTAACGACTTTTCTCTTCTTTATATAATTTACTTCAAATATATTTTAATTTTTTTATTTACTTTTCTAAATTTTAATTCGCTTTGTAATCCATTTATTTACTTAATTGCATTAAATTGTTATATCCTTGCTGGCTTCCTATTTCCATTTACTCCTCATTGTCATTATACTCTTCCGCATTCACTTCCTCATATAACACTCTTAGACTTTTGACCGCTTTGCTATTAGTTTCACAATAGTTTATTTATTTATTCGCTCCTTATTTTAGTAGGTGTCGATTTTTTTCGCACACCAACTGTTGTTCATCACACGCGCGCGTTCACGCTCAGCAAGTGACTGCTGATTGTCAAAGCGTTTTACTGGCGATCTAGCCATGGACTAGAGCAGCAATGCTTAGCAAGCGCGCAACTCTACTGCACATCAGCTGCAGCGCCACTGTCGTCACTATGGCAGCAGCGACTTTTAACGCGACGATGGCGGGCGACGCGCTACTGCGCGGCCGCTAACCACATTTAAGACGCCGCCGTGACGCTGCTGCACACACCTAAAACAAAAAGCAGCTACAATGTTGCCACTGTCTGGCGCGAAAATGATATGAATAAATAAACGAAAAAAAGAAGAAAAAAAAGCAACTTAGTATTAATGTCAAAACAAACCAAATGCTTTGAACACTTATTACCACCACTGTTGTTGTTTTTTTGTTTTTTATTTACTTTTTCACATAATTACTTTACTTTTTTCTTTTAATATCATTTTTTTTTTTCGTAACGCTCAGCAAGAACTTTTGCACTGATGTTATTAAATTTCAAATCGTTGGCTTGCAAGTCGATATTCTTATCAGGAAGTGCGCGCGCGCTCTTATTGCTGTCGCCGCTAACTGCGCTGGTGGCGGCGTTGGCTTTGACGAAGGCGCTGTCGGAAATCTTAGCGTCAACGCTCGATTCGCTGAAGATGTTGTTGACGTTGGCTGGCGCTCGTGCACGACTCTCAAGCAAATGTACGTATTGGCGTTTGTTTGTATGTACATATGCAATTGTATACATTTATTGGTATCTATGAATGCTTGTTTGTACATTTGTTTAGTTGTCGCACAGTGTTTGCGCGTAGATAACGTACATACTCGTACTTAATCATTTGAACTCGCACTCGTAAATATTGGCGCACACCTCACAGAACTAAGTCACAAAGTCGTGAGAAATTATGCCGCGTTGCGCAGTCGAGTGGGTGGGCCATTCGCGCACCTTTTTCCTGTGTCATATGATGAAATGAAAAATAAAAATATTCTTCAGTATAACTTTAGTTATCGTAAGTAATGAGATGAGCGCAATTCAGTAGATAACAGTAGTGATGAAAAGTCGGTGTATACATCATCTTGCAGGGGCTTAAAATAATAAAGAATTAAATTAAGAAAATTATATTAAATATATTCTCCCAATAAATACAGCTTAACACCGAAAGCAGTTTAAAAAGAGATTACTGGATATTTTCTACAAATGATATAATGTTCTACCCTCTTGGATGGATTGAAAAGCCAGAAAAAGCACGAATAACTTTATTCCACGTTGTAGTTCAGAGATCGTTCAGCATGCTTCTTAGTTAATGCAACTCAACTATTTTTATATTATAAACTTAATCAGACAATTTAAAAAAAAATACATTTTCTTTTTCGTAGTCAGGCACTTAAGCTTAACTGAGCCTGGCTATCTCCCAAATATAGAAACAATTTATTTAAATTTCATCAAAATTTCGAACAATTAAAACATTTTTTTTTTGTTTTTTTCTGGGTATGCAGATAAGTAGCACATTCAATTTTAGTACAAAAAAGTGCAAACTTGTAGTGGCTACGTATTACTACTGATTTTTGACAATTTTTTTGCTAACGCTCTTTCGAAATTTCTTCCATATAAGAAATAATCGCAGTTTTGCGTTGTATGAAGAAAACTGCCAGAAAAAAATTTTCAAAAATCAATGAAACTAGTACTTTCCCACACTAAAATAGGATGAGTCAATAAACTGCATACTCAAAAAATTTCTAAAAACCTTTTTTTAGTTTAAACTTTTGCTGAAATTTTGCTCAGTCATTGTGCACTTTGTAAATAGTAAAAAAAGTTGGTGTTTACGATTTTTTTAGAGAATCCACCATATTTTACTTGAAAAATAATTTTAATTAATTAAAAGAAATATAAAGTGCCTTTGGTATAACTTTCTTGCAGGGTAATCTCCTAAAATATTTTGCCATATATTTAAATTCTTGCAACGCAATATTTACTGTTACACATTTGACACATTTTTTGACACTTAAATCCACTTTTCATTTATTATTTAGGTATATATCTTCCGTTTTTTTTTTATATTAAACTCGCCTCTATCAATTTGTAAAATTTTTGATGGTTCTTTTATGTTTCACTTTAATGGCTATTGCATTCGACCGTAAAATTCGTAAATGTACAGCATAAATATTTTAAACAGGTGCGGAAACAATGTAAACTTTTATAAATCCATAAATTTTATAGCGTTACAAATAAGCTTCGACGGATTCGTAAATAGTTTTGTTCATGCGTGTGTGTGTCAGAGAGAATTTGACTTCCATCAATCTGACACTTTTGACTTTATATGGCTTGTTATGGCTTACCACACTGTACGATTACATTAATTTTAATTTGAAAATAATAAAACGTTAATTCAAACTATTGTTTTGTTGACTGGTATTGAATACCCAATGAAAGCAGTTAGCTCGCGAAAAGGTTTTGTTAGTTAAATGACTGATTTGGGAGCAAGAATTCAGTGTTTTTAATAAACACGTTCGTTGATATAAATAAATGTGACATTTCCTTTCAATGAATGCTTCTTAGATATTTACATATTTTTATTACATTAATTAAGGCGCATGACTGCATAAAGTGATAAAGTAAATTTTAAAACTGTAATCGCGTTGAACGACTTAATTGTTATTGATGATTACAAAAGTAGAGCCATAAACATTAGTTAGACTTATCGTTAAAACATTCATAGCTTAATGATTAACAACTTGTTGCTTATAAAGGGAACCTTTAATCGTATTAAAATAAAAGAAATTAAGTAACTGGATAATTTAAGAATTATTAACTGAGACATTTAATTTAAGCCCTAAAGATTATATAGGAATATTGCCAGAAACATCTATACTTAAAGCATACAATATTCACACATACATATCTCAAAGTTAGACTTCAAAATATGGGCCAAATTGTACTCATACCGATGATTAACTCCAATATTTCATGTTTTAGGTAAAAAAAATAATCCCTTTGTGGGAGAGGATCAATTTAACTCTCCACTTTTTTGTGCGCTGCGTATGTAGTTCTTTCAAAATTGTCTCCGAGAAAGCAACACTGGATATCTCATACTCCTTTCGTATAAGCATTCTAGCAAAGCAGGTAAAGAAAACCAGTATTCAAGTTTACGGAACCCAGTGTGTGTCTCACCTACCGCCAGCATAAAAGCTGATTTCGAAAATTTATAATAACTGAACTATTCTCCAGAATTTTTCTAAGTAAAACTTAGTACACAGCTGTCAAGGAAATCGAAAAATTCATACAAAATGACACTCAAGAAATCAAAAAGAAGTTTGCTTCTATGAAAATTTATAATATCTGTCTAAAGCTGTCAAAAAAAAATGCTCGTACATATATTTATTTCTTGAACTCAATTCTCAGCAACGGCAAAGTAGCTTTTCAGGCAACAGTAATAATGAAAATTCTTTCTTGTGATTCAAGCCATAAGTGAGGAAGAATATAACACTTATTGAATTGTTTGAGGGGCATAGTTTTGTAAAGAGTTTCTTGAGAAACACAATCATTTGCATTTATTTTGTTTTACTCAAATTCCGTTAGTGTCCGGTTTATTTTATCAATCCGATCCGAGTAATGCTGTCGAAAGGTTTATTGAAGTCAAAGTATGCGACGTTCCTTTGAAACGTCATTTTAACTTAGGCCTTTGGATGTGTTGAAAGTGACTTTTAAAGGGTTTGAAACTTTAGAATTCTCCTTACAAAAACCAAGCTTAAATCAGTTAATAGCCAAAGAGATTGGACGAGCCCTTTTTGCTCCTGTTTTCGTGGCCTCTAGCTCTTTCGGTATAATATTGCAGCTATAATTTTTTTTAATAATTTTTTTTTACTTACTCGAATTGTTTTCTTTTTATTCGAATTGCTTTATTTCGTTTAAGAAATAAGCACGATTCATGCATATTTAAGTATTGTGTACGCTTATTTATGTCGCACAGTGTCTTGTGCATTAACTTTATTGTATTTTCATTAATTCCAGCTTGTTTCACGTAAATTAAATATTATTGCTTTTCTAAGCATATCACCATATCGACAACGATGCAGCCAACTGTAAAAAAATACACGTGTTTTTAGCGAAATAATAAGTACGTGACGATAGCGCGGACTAACGAACATATGAAAAGGTGTGACGTTAAATATTTGTTCGTAAGTATATATGTAAGTATGTACACATACAAACTGCGCATAAGTGAGCGAATAACGTCAGCAAATGCAATTGCACAGAAGCAATGAACTAATTCAAGGTCAAATATTTAGTGTTTTAATTTTAATATAATTAAAAAATGTAAAATATTTAATAAAAAAAAAAGTGAAACAAAAAGTAACAAAGCTAAAAACTATTGCATTTTTTATTTTTTATTTCATTGTGTATAAGTACATATGCGCATACAATTGTACAAAGCAATAAAAAAAAATGCTCGCTGCATTAAAATTGACCGCAGCACGCGCCATTGCAGTAACACATGTATGTACATATGTATGTATTTACTTACTTACAAACATTTGTGACATATGTATGCACTTCATTTGGAAGGAAGCACTTCTAGGGTTTCTGGTTTTTCGATACAAAATACGTTTTGCTTTTTAGTAATGCGATACATGCATTCACACACACGCACACACGCACATTGAGGCATACCAAAACACACATTGAAAGTTTATACTCCAATCTAATGCCAATACCGCCGCGAGCTCTTGCGGGGCAAGTTCTGATCGCTCGAGATCACTTAATTTTAAATAGAATAAAATTTCATAAAGTCTACAGTTATTGTTGTTGCTGTAATATCTTTTTACAAAAGTGCTCTGTAGTGCTTTGAAGTTAATTTGAAGCGCTTTTATCGCTCAACATATTACTCCACATATGTATGTATGTATGTAAAACTATTATTTGCGTCTATAAAAATGAATTATGTATTTGGTAAGGCGTTTAATGGCATTTTTTTAATAGATTTAGTTTTTTATATTTTTTTAGTGCTTTATGTTGCTTTTGTTGTTATAGATGCTACTCGCGCGCTCATTGTCATTTAGATGTTGCTTACAAGTGGCGGTGACATTGCGGTCACAAACACCCTATATATATTTGTATGTTTGTATATATGTGCGTAGATATCCTGAAGCCTCAGCGACACGAGTAATGAGTGTCAATGAGCAAGTCAAGTAGTAAGTAAGTAAGTATGCGGGTTTGTGCCAAACCTAACCGCAATAGCGCGAGCGATAGAAATGTCAACTCATATTAACAAGTATTGGGGGGATTTCAGGCTGAAAGGGTTCCAACAATTAACAAAAAATATTTGTATAACGAATTTGAATTTTTTTTTATAAAATGTAGTATTTTTTATATAATGATAATAATAATTTGGCGCTTACACTATAAAGCTCAGAGTTTGGCGGAGCTTCTCCTACCATTTGTGATGTGCGTCTTTTATATTATACGGCAGATGTATTTTTATGCGAAGCTTTTTCATGGCAGAAATAGAAGGAGAAGGCGATATATTTCAAACCAACAATTTCAATGCAAATAACTTTTTAAAAATGCTAAAAAAATCATTGGTTTTTAACTTACACCACCAGTTAAGCACCTTCACTAGTTATTCATAAAAATATGAAACAAAAAAAAATATTTCTCAAAATATTATTAAATGACAAGACATGAGTCGCGATACACCAAAAAATCGTAGTTTAATTTGTGAGCAAGACTTACAACCTAGAATACCGCTCATAAAGTAATCACAAAAGCAGCAGCTAGAGAAAGTTTAGTGACAGCTTTTGCAAGAACTGCAATTTAACTCTTTCTTTTTGTACCCCAAATGTATGATTTTCGAACAAATAAAGCGTTGTTAGGAATATCTGTACGGCAAATAAAAAGTACAAAATTTTCTACCACACATTTTCACTCTAAAATTACCCCTTTTTATTACAATTGTAATTTTATTCTGTATCAAATCCGCCATTGCAAGTCTTAATTCAATTTAAGTGTTGTTCTCGCGTACATCAATTATTGAATGTCACTGTATTATCTTTCTACATAACCAAAAACCACAAAAAAGGAAAAAAAAACATGAAAAAAAAAAAAATGGAAAAATACATCAATCGCAAATGGTACTTCTGCTTATCCACATGACGCTCAAGTAGTTGTGGCTGTTGAAATCACTTTTTGGCTCATTATTTATAGTTGCTGCATGATGAACTATGGCGTTTGGGGGTTTGCGCGCGCTGCAATTGCGCACAAGGCGCATTCATCACAGTGGAAAATGAAACATTTCCATAAATGTATTCAAATACATAATGTATACATATGCAGATACACGCTCATACATACATACATACATATGTACACTTATGTTATGTCCATTTTCCACCGCTCAATGCCTACATCTCAAAGTGTGAGTAGGTCTGTCAATATTGACCTTTTCACTTCAAAACCACTCAACGGCGTCGCGTCGAACTCTACAACGTGCTCACGCTTTGCACATTAAGTTGGCAGCGCAGCTAGCGCAGGCGCACGAATGAACAGCGCTGCAAATGATCGGCCAGTCGAAGCGCTGGCGTCAGCAGCGGCGTTAGCGACACATTTAAGCATGCAAGTATGGCAGTTAAGTTAAGTGTGTGTGTGTGTGTGTATGTATGAATGCAGTTACTTAGATAATTCTCTTTTTTTTTTGCTGTCCGCTTCCCATATCCGTTAGTGCAGTGACACTTTGACTTTGCCAGCTCTTTTCAGATGCGCGCGAAATTTGCTAATGCATTGACACTTTGCTTTAGGTTGTTGTTGTTGTTGTGCATGTAGTATAATCGTTAGTTGTTGTAGAAGTGTGTGTGTGCTTAACTACTTAGCATTATTTATTTTCTTGCGTATACACATATTTATGGTAGAAACATACATATCTTCTTTCTAAATGCACACCTTGGCTACAAATTCATTCCGTTGGGTGTGCTTACATTTGTGTTTCTGTGTGTGTGTGTGCGTGTGCGTGTGCGGGCATCAATTGACAATCAATCAATTGAGTAAATGAGCAGAAGAAATGCCTAAACACATATCGCTGCACATTAGCAAATAAATATGTAAAAAGATTACTTAGGCATTGCAGCTTTATTGACATTTATAATTTTCAGGGTCTAGGGTTTTGGCTTTAGAAAATATTTGGTTGGGGTCGGTCATCTAACGGTTTATGGCTGCTTGAATGTGTGTTAAGGAGCGCTTGATTGATTTGATGGGACGGCAAACAATTTGAAATATTTTATGACATCTTCAGGTGTTTGAACATTTGCATTTTTAATCTCCAAAATGAAGTACTGAATAAAAAAAAAATATTAAGGAAATAACGAGAATTATTTAGGCATTTTGACAATTCTCTTTTAAAATCAGAACATCATATCAAGATGGCTATCAATAAGGATAATATACTTAAGGGTTTTTCAATAGGGACAGCAAACGCCGCCATATTTTTTCCCGCTCTCTTTACATTTCTCTTCAGCAAGGTTTGCCATTTCAACATGGAAAGATATATGATCCATCAACGAGTCGAAATTATTAAAATTTACTACCGAAATTCGGAGTCAGTGGCCTCAACTTTAAGAGACCTTCGTGCAATTTATGATGAGGCTCATTTCTGGCTGAAAATAAGCGAAATATGCGTTATTCGTCACACATCAAGCCAACAAGAGAGCGACAATTGATGCACTTCGTACGAATATCATTACAGCAGTATCGGCCGATTTATGCTTGAAAACTGTCGAAAATTTGGTTCAGCGTCTGGACTTCTGCAAGCGTGCCCGAAGTGGCCTTGCAAAAGAAATCGGATTCCATACATAATGGCATCGAATATACTTTCGCAGGAATAAAGAATTTCATTGGTATCCAAAACCGTTTTTGTTTTATTTAAAAAAACTTTTGTAGTGTCCCTATTTGAAAACCCTTTATATTATCGGCCATCTTTATACCTGACCTGGTGCAACGCCTTTATAAAGCAAAGGATTGAATCGTTTGGAATGCGTTAATGCAGAAAATCGTTACAGTTCGAAAGTTTCAGAATAAATTTATTTTTACTAACAATCCTTTAACGCGATCCAGAACCCAAAATCTTATAAAAATTAATTTCAGATAAAAGATTGCGGACGGTTTCAAAGATAGAGAGGAAGCTACGGGCCATCAAGAGGAGGTCAAAATATAGCCAAATGGAGTCAAAGGGGGACAATTTGTACCCGTCCAACAAGGTAGACCTAGTATTATGAAGGGTGATTGATTGAATCTCAATCAAGCAAAGACGATCTCGAATGTCCTGTAGAGGAGGTGAGGTTCATCCAAGAAAAATTGTAAAATAAAATTTAATAAATTTTAATGCCGAAAGTTCAAAGAAAACCCATTTTTTTAACAATACATAATAAAAATCTATTTAATGTAAAGTCGCCTTTCTATTCTTAATTGCGATAATCTCTTCTTGGAAGCCACTTCAATGATCTGGAATCATAAATTTAAGGCTCATACCTCTTGCCAATTCATTCATATATTTGTGTCACAAAATATTTTACTAAAGAATCTTGCGTTCTTTGAATGGTGCATTCTTTCACTACAGCCTTTGAGAAAATAAATTGCAGTTATTACGTTTAAAGTCATCTGCTATTTGTGGAATTTTAAAATTTTGCAATGCAAATAAAATTTACTGAAAATTAGAATTCCAAAACCCTCAAATCTTAATTGACTTCAAAATATTTTAAAATTAAAAAAAAAAAAAAAATTCAAATTAATACACACAAAACCACATTTCAATTTGCTTGCTGCTCCTAGCTATTCCAACGCTGCCACATTTACACACACAACTGCTTGTAATTTCACACTTCGGCTACGGCCAATGTGCTGAGGCACAAATTTCTTGCATATTTGCGATATGATTTATGCTCAAAATCATTTCCAATTTCGCACAATTGAGTTGTCTTTGTCAGCGTCATCAGCAGCAGAGCTGCATTGTTCTTGTTGTAGTTATAAATGTGGCACGTTGATTATGTTATTGCTGTTGTTGTTGTTGTTGTTGTTGTTGCAATGACAGTCATACTATTTAACTGTGGAATGTCTGCCGCTTCCAATTGTGCATAATAAATAATCGTACACACACACACACACATACAACACACGACTACATCAATTGAACAAAGGCTCGCTCGGTGTGGTGAGTGATTAAGTTCACTCTGTTAAAATTCTATTCAATTATCAAATGTAATTAAATAATTTTCACAACTCAGATGTTGACTACTGCAGTACGTCGCTGCTGGCTGTGTGCTGTTGACGCGGCAGCGCGCCCGTTTACTCGGCTGATGGATACTCGGACTATGCTTTGCTGCTTCGTCGTGCTTGCTCTTTTGTTGATAAGACATTTATGAGTAAGGTGTAGATATGTATGTATGCAAGTACGTATGCATGAAAGTATTAAAGTTAGTTCTCTTCTGGTATTTGGCGCATATTTTTATCGCCGTCAACGTCATTAACATGACAATTAATTGATTAGAATACCAACCTGAGCAAGTTGTAGGTAATTGGGGTTTTATTTTTTTCCATGCTGATGCAGAGAGCTTGAGTGGGTGGAGGGGTTAGCTTGACTTTGTTTTTTTTTTTGTATACCAACCATCGAATGTTTGGTCTTTAGAGTCTTTATCATAACTATTACTTAGTACCTCAGTTATATGCATTTTTGGCTATCTAACTCTAGTTCCACACAAATGTAGGTCGACGTGTTTAATTTTGTTTATTTTTTGTCGAAATTCTCAAGGTAAATGCCCAGTTTGAACGTTACTAATTTCTACTCGTAATATTTATCAACAAAGATAATTCCCGCGCGCAATTCATTATAAACGCTCACTGCCATTGGCAATTGCTGACATTTGATATGAGTAAATAAAGAAGAAAAAAAGTGTAAAAACAACAAAAAGACAAATGCAAGACAACGAAAAACAAAAAAAAAAAAAAGAAAATCGCTAGCCATAGCATTCAAGTGCTAGTAGATGCGATAATAAGTGCGCAGTCAAGTGCATGTTTTGTAAAAACGCCGTCAATAATTCACAGCCGGCGGCGACTAATGAGCGCACATACATAGCTGCAGTCAATCTATGAAATAAAAGTGGAGCAAAAAGTAGGCCACTCAAATTGCGGCAAATTACTTTAAGTTCTATGTAGATAGATATGCTTGCAGATACCCGCAAAATAAAATTTCCTTTGCGTTGCTCACACACCAGCTTTGGCCATTGACCACTTTGTGTGTGGCATGAAAGCGAGTTCGCCGCGCCGCAGCCGCCCTCGTCAGATAAGTACTTATAAGTATAAACAAAAGTGCCAATAAACAAGCGCTCGAATACTTTTGCTCCTCGCCCACCCTCCAACATGTCTTCACTCACATTGTCTACATTGCTCAATTCAACTTTTCTTTTCTTTATTTTTTCAGTTTATTCATGACGCTTGACTGACTGTTGCAGCAGTGAATCGTCAATCGGTTTGCAAAACTTCTGATACCATATAATGAAGAGCGTTTGTCACATAAGCGGCAAGATCGAGTGTTGTAATGCTTTGTTTGTGTGACCCAGTAGGCAAAAGGAATAGAAAAGTTAAGAATTTAAGAAAATAGCAAAAAAAATTAAAAAAAAGTGTGGAAAAATATTAAATTCAATGGAATTTAAATTTTCGAATAACTGCAATTAAGTTTTTTATATTTTAAAAATTTCAACTTAAAAAGTGTACACCTATATTTTTAAATTAACAAAAGAATTTACATAAATATTTTGAGAAACAAAATGATTAAAAATTAGGAAAAAAATATGTATACAGTATGAACGTTCATAAAATAAAATATAAAACTAAAAACAAAAAAAAAATAATAAAATTTAATTTTAAGGTTGATTTCATGTTTTTCGCAGAGATATCGCTTGCGGCGCTAAAAAAAAATAATATATCTTGCTTGATAGATGGAAAATTTTACTTTTTTATTATTAATAAGATATTGTTTCAAAAACATATATTTCTTAAGAGTAAAATTAAACACTTTTCTTGATTCTAAAGTTATATCCCAATTATTTCTAACAACTCTTTTAACTTTATGTTTAGTAAGTTCAACGCAATATTTAATTTTCTTTTCACATTTTATTAAAAATCCATTCACAATTTTATAAAAAAATTTCTTAAAAGTTTTCTAAGTATTTCTTAAGTTTCTTAAGAATTTTAAGTGCAATGAGTCTCGAATTTCAAAATTAACACCTTCGCCAAGTTTTCTATATTTTAATTTTAAAACATTAAATACTAACTTATAATTATTATTTTATTAATATCATCACTTTTTTACGAATCTCTTAATAAGATATTTTAGTAATTTCGTTTTTAAATTACAGTCGATAATATTTTTTTTTATTTTAAAGTAACTGAAATTTATAAAAAACTGAGCCCCTTTAGTAGTTTATTTTATAAAGTGTTTTAAATTTTTTTCTACGTTAAATTATTGAACATATAAATAGCTTTCTCGATTGTTTTTTATTTACGACAGATAATAATTTTTATATTTTAATTAACGTTAATAATGCGTTCAAGGTTTTTTTTAATTTTTCCTTTATGTTAAATTGATGTTGTTTTTCGGGAATATTTGAAATATTGATTTTAGTGGACGATTAAAATTTTTTTTTTACACTTTTTTTTCTAACTATGGTAATTTTCATTTTTTTTTTCACCACAATTCTTTGTTTCAATGCCAAACGCAGATCTGTCGAAAATATGAATTAGGAGAATCAACACACTTAATTATATAACTGTAGATTATTCCAACAGGGTACTCGAACTTAATTTTGCTATTTTTTTTTTTTTTGATGTCAATGTTATGAGTTACTTTTTTCTTGATGAAGAGCTTGTGTGGAAATGCACACGATTATATGTACACTTGCATAAGCCATTTTCAAAATCACATGCATGTAAATCACATAACTGTGTAAGTAGATATTGAAATGAAATCTGTTTATTTTGTATCATTTTATTTGATTGATGCAGAACTTATGGGCATAAATATTTCTATATATGTATATATGTATATGTAAGAACATATGTATACGAGTATATGTAAATGCATGTCTATGTATTAAGAAATCGATATTGCACAATATATGAATTGTATGTTTACTTATACGCATTTAAAACTGTTTATAATTCATATCTGCTAGATGCTAATGATGGGCATTGACCTCATTTTTTTTTAATAAATGATATTGCAACTTGTGGAATTGGTTTGCCTGTAGCAGGAAATCACAATTGATTGTTCCGATAAAATTGAGTTGAGAATTTGAGTGGCCTGCAAATATACTTGTGTCTTTTATCTAAAATAAGTGGTTTAATTTCAAAAAAAAAAAACTGTTTAGCAAAGCAAATTTTTACCGCTTGAAAATTTGCACAGCTCGCTCAAAAAAAAAAAAAGAAAAGAAAAGGTAAGGGCTTTTCACATTAATTTCTTTCAAAACAAAACTGACAATTCGTTTAGTGCTACTTTTCTTATGGCTGGCCAAACTGCCAAGCTCTGCACATCTTTCGTTAGATGCAAACTACACAAAACTTTGTCAAGTAACGAAGTACTTACTCTACGCTCACTTCTCAATTAACTTAAAAAATTTATTTTTATAAATAAATATAAATGAAAATCATAATTATTTTTCATACTATTTTCAACTGATAAATACTATTTTTAGATACTCTAGTTGCTTTCAATAATAAAATGAGATGGTGCAACTTTAACAATTAGTCATTATTTGTTTACATTTAATATAAGCTTCCATTGAGAAAACAAAAAGGATTTAAATATCTCGTACAAATTATGATTGACTCAACATTTGTGGTTTCCAGAGTAAGTTTAAAATTTTGGTATTTAGTTATTACTCATATTTATGGTTTTATTTTGTACATTCTAGCTGCTTAATTAGTGTGTGATGAGAGTGATGGCTTTACACATATTTGAGGCTATCCGCAGGCAGTTTAATGAATTTTTGCAGTAATAAAGTTTCTAGTAAAAAAGATATGCATCTTTTGGAAGTTAAATAAAAAATGGAATATACATATAGAAAAAGGAGTATATACAACACAAGTAGACAACATAAGATAGGATGGCAAAAAATATGATTTTGTTGAAATATTTTTCTGGTCAAAATGTTAACTTTTCTTCGAATATGCTGCAGCCTAGCAAATGTTTCCGTTGATAATATATTATACACCGCCGTAGCACAATTCCTTCGCAGTTCGAAATTACTTATACTATTATGTACTATTAAATATAATTAAATACAAGGTTTTTTTAGCATTATTAGATTGTTCTCTGATCAATTTCCATCGGTTATGAGCTACCCAGAACTTGCAAGCAAATTTAACAATAAACATTGAATATACTATTAAAAATACCAGCCTTTAATTCTTTGGAAATATATTAAAATGACCCGCAGTCTCGTAATATCGTTTTGCTTAGCGTTCATTAGAAAGCTCGGAATTTGAACCCGCAAATAAAACTATTAAATACAAAAGCTTAATTCAAAAAAATATATGAAAGCTTTATTTCATACGACCTAAGCTTATTTATGTAAATACAGTTAATGGGCCTACACAAACAATAATATTAAAACTTAAATTTACACTTAATGCTAAACAACATGTTTCTTTTAAATAAAATTTTATAAAACCACACACAGTTACTAAAAATAGAATGAGCTGAGTAAAAACATATAATTATAACATAGTAAGGTCCAATGAGGAGAATTTCTAACCACATAAAAATGAGTGTGCTTATTAATTGTCAACAGCGGACGTTAAGTTTTTTAGCAAGCAATAAATATATATTCACAATTAAAACTGGCATTATTTTGACTACTGTGCGGCGCAATGTTTACTGAACTGCATACTTTAGTTAAATCTTTTTTTTTTCATTTATTTATTGAGCATTTTGGTTTTTGCCATTTCTGCAAACAAATGCTTGCAAATCTTAGTCGTGAACTGCATTGCTCTGTCGCATTCGCCTGCGCTGCTGCCATTGAAAGCTTTTCGATATTGCACGTCTGCTGTCTGCCTTGGCTACATTTACCCAGCAGATAATGACGCCAATTTTGTTCTAGAGCATTCCCAGGGCATTTCGCATAGTGACTAGTTTCTGATTTGTCTAAATTTATTTTCGAGGTTTAATATTCAGCGCTCCAACAAATCGCATTCGATGCATTTTTAATTAAAAACTGAAAAGTGTTGTAAATGTTGTATGCGAAAATCCGAAAATCATCAGTGTGTCCGAGTTCAAGAGAGAATTTTAATTTTGATACGACTAGATCGCTAGAATTATATTTAGTAAGACAAAAATTTCAATTTCATTTGACTTTCTAGCATTTTAATTATAATCCCAACGGTTTTATCCCACCATACCCGCCCGACCGACGGGAGGGGCGCATCCGTATGACGCACGGATATATAAAAAAAAAAAATTGTTAAGTGTCGAGATCTAAAACTGTTCAGCTACAGAACAAATGCTCATCAGCTGATCGACTAGTAATATATATGTGAGTCGGAAATGTCAAAAGAACCGGAGTGAGTGCTTAAATCCTGACACAAACTACGGAGTGGCTCATTAAACTCAAAATTACTTTTACATGGCTTCAGAAAAAGAGGCCGGAAATGTCTTAAAATTCGGGAGGGATCGTTTAGTTGTATTTCGCCAAAAAGAGATGGGCTATAGATCAAGCCTTTCAGTAACTTGACCAAAAATACTGGCAGTTCTTTTATTCCACATTAGCTTCAGCATTTTCTAACAAATTTAACCTTAAATGGAAATGTATAGTGAATTTTTCATATCGTACAACTCTTACTAAGAATGGAAAGAGAAATTTATAAAATCTAAGGTCATTACTAGACTTCTTTCTGAAGTTTGCAAAACCGAGAGCACAAAAGTTTCATAAATTCCAATAACAAATTCAACTATATTCCAAAAACCCAATGAATATCTATGATAATCTCAAGACATCACAACAGACTGTTCCGCGCATGCAGAATAATTACTTGTTTGGAAACCAGTTCGCATTTCATCTGCTAGATGAAAGTTATATTAACTACCTGAAATGAGAATGTGTAGGTAAGTACATTTAAATCGTTAACAATACAAATTATCGTTTTGTGAGTAAATTTTGCCGATCCACGGGACATTCCCCAGCTGGGGAAGCTCTTCAATTGGTGAATTGTGAGAATAAACAATATATACTGACATATGTATGTATGTATGCATGGCCGCGTAAATGCACACAAAGTGATATGCGAAAATTCGCTGAAGTGTGCGACTTGAATTGCTTGCTCGAAAGGCAAACAAAGCGTTTGATTAAATTTAATACGAACGCGAGAGATACTTGGAAAGTTTTTAATTGAAAATAACTACTGCGGAAAAGTAAAAATGTATTAAAAATATAATGAATATGATAAACTAGTTTGGGAATAATGAATTTTCCACTTTCCTTAATAAATTCTCTGAAAATATAACCAAATAGGTTTGCAGAAATATTTAAATTTAAAACTTTTAAGAACTGAGAACTCTATAAATATTTGGAATATGACTTCTGTTTATATATTTTAAAGCTAAATCTTAGAAGCTTTGCTGAGAGTAACATCCAACTTCGATAAATATATGCGGACGCTCATCATTGAAGGCCGAGTAGATTTGATATTTGAAGAAAGCCTTTGCTTACGCCTTCAGCCATAAGTTTTAATGTGAAACAAGAGTTAGCAAAATATTGATATTCTGACCATGGAGATACCAAAGAATTATTATTATGTCTTATCAATAGATCTTAGACAAATAACTTACTATCTTAGCCGTCATCGTTTCTATCTTTGTCGTCTCGATTGAAAATTCGATAACATTATAGATATCGTTATTTATTGAGCATTACCAAACTTTTTCTTCAGCGTTTTGATTTAAATCCTTACATCATATTAGAAATTTATATCTATAGATAGGTATTATTCATAAACGATTACCATTACCCTTATCGATCTACTTTTACTGATACTGTTATCGATATTTAAGGATTTAGCTATCTTAAACTAAGTTTGGAATTTTTCAATCTCATTCATCGTTTTCTCGTCCATATTCGCATACATAGTAACGTGCCTCTGGTTGCCTCTTTTACCAGCTCGAGCTTGGAGGTCAATTAAAATGTTTTACTGGCTTACTCTTCACATTTAAGGGTGTCTTTAAAAATATACTCGTTTATGAAATATCTTACATTTTCGCACAGTGTAAATATTTACTTAACTACCTGTTAAAGTAACATATGTATGTGCGTGTGCCCATTTTGAAAATCTTGTAAGCAGAAATTTCAAAATTACTACATTTGTTTGCGAAGACTGGTTGTCTGTGGAATGTCAGTGAGTTGAAGGAGCAACATTTTCATACAAACATACTAACATAGTACAAACGAGAGGTATTACATTTACATAAATACATACAAACATACATAGTACATGAATATAAGCTGGTCAACGTGAACGATCGGAGAAAACACACTCAGCAGTTGGCAACAGGTAAACATTGAAGGTTTGCATTGAAAAAAGAAGAGGTTTGCGCAAACAGCTTCTTAACTTGTAAATGAGGTATTCATTGAGCTACAAAAATACGATCAGTGGTAATTGTTTAGCAAGCGTGTGTAAGCATGTGGGCGTGTTATTTGGATTTTAAATAATAGGTTGAACGCGAAAAGAGCCAGCGGCAATTGGAGAAATGTTGGGAGCGGCAGCAAACGAAGAAGCTGTGTGGAAGAACTGAGGAGACTCGAGCTGTTCAAAAACAGCTGAGCTGAGTCGATGGTTTTGCGTTGAAGGTTTATTTCTTCTTAATGATGTATCTACATAAATGAATACAACAAAAGCAAAACAAAATAGTATTTTTGTTTTTGCTGTTGTTGGTTTGATTGTTTCAGATTTTTTTTGTATTCTTCTTTTTGAACATTGTTGTTATAAATACGAGTATGTTGTTGGCATGCCAACAGCACAGCAGCAGCAAAAGCAAAACTAACATTACCTATAACAACAAATACAAGAACACCAACGGCCTCACCGTCAATAGCCATAACCATAATGAAGCATAACAATGAGGCATTGAGACCCGCTGCTACGCGCACCAACCGGTGTTTGAGCAGCAGCGCCGCCGATTTAAATTTGTATTCATATTCATTCGGAAAGGTTAGTCAGTTTTCAAGCGCGGCCTGAGCGTGTTGTGCAGTGCGGCAAAATCAACGAACGAGCGTTAAATAAATATCAGCAAACGGAACGTTTGAGGTGCCAATAAGCGGGTTGTTGGCGCAGTTGTTAGGCAACGGTAGTCGAATGCAGCTGTTGGCATTGGATATCATTTTCGCGAATATCGAAAAGCGCTGAAGTGTTAAAGTGGGAAAAATTAAAAAAAAAAACCACTTACTAATGAAACATGTTTTTGTGTAAATAGAAAAATTATCAGAATTTTAACAAATTTTGTGGCATCAATGAACGAATCTTGCTGTGAAAAACGAAAATAAAAGCAAACGTACGGAGCTTAGTATAAAAATAACACGAAGTAATTAAAAAAACGCCGTGGAAGCTGTAAAGAAATTCCAAAAATTTCGAAAAAAAACTAAAGCATACAAAAACTCTACATAGCTTTAAAGAAGTCAAAGATTACCAAAAGTACAGAAAAACTCTGAATTTATTTATGGAAACAGCGTTAAGGCAAAACACAAGAAAAACATAAAAGTCTCCAAAGTCTCCACAAGGCAAACAATTACGAAAATCAACTTAAAATCCTCCAGTAGCTGCATCTAATAACGAATATCTATAAAAACAACTCTACGCAAAAGTCTACATACGTCTGAAATAAAGTGGAGGAGCTTATCGCTAAAGACAGCGAAAGAATTTAAAAATCATATACGCTATAATCTTCCAAGCCTTCAAAATGTCCGCAATGACGTTGTTGCGTCTTTTCATCGATCTCCTCCTCTTTGTCCTACTCATTGGCGTCGAGATCGCCATACGCCAGTGGATGCCGCCACAAAAGCGCGGTTTATTCTGTGGAGATGATTCGCTGCAATACCCCTTCAATGCCACGCAAACCTTCAGCTTTGGCGCACTGTGCATTATAGCCTTCGGTATACCATTCTTTGTAATACTCGTGGTCGAACTATTTCGACAACTATCTCATGGACGCGGCAAAAACCACGCAGCACACGATGCCTCCGAGGAATCCTGTCACTGTGGACGTCGTTGGAAAAATATATACGCCCAAATCGGTTACTACTTGTTGGGCTTATTAATGACGCTGATCGCAACTGAGATACCAAAACGTGCAATCGGCCGACTGCGCCCATATTTCTTCAGCGTTTGCAAGCCACGTTTAGCCGATGGCAGTAACTGCGACTTTGAACGCAACGAAGGTCACTACTTCACCGAATACACCTGCGAAAGTGACATAAGCCAGAAAATGTTAGCCGAAATGGCTATGTCCTTCCCCAGCGGACACTCCTCCATTGCCTTCTATGCCATGGTATACATAGCACTCTACCTACAGGTGGCGCCCAGCTCACGCGGCTCCAAGCTACTCAAGCACTTGTTGCAATTCGGCTTTGTAATGTTGGCCTGGTATGTGGCGCTGACACGCGTCAACGATCACTGGCACCACTGGTCCGATGTGCTTGTGGGTATACTCTTGGGCACTCTGTTTGCGTGGCTGGTGGTGCGTTACGTGGCCAAGTTGTTCGAGGGCCGTTGCTCGCCATCATCATCGGCGGCGAAATTGTTGGCACATGCAAGTGTAACGTCTGCGTCGGCGCAATCGGCGACGCCTGTACTGCCCGCTTACACATTTGGCAGTGTGCCGTATCTACAGCACCACGGACCAAATCACGCCGCCTACGGCCAGACATACCATAATTACGGCTACGTGCCGTAAAGCGGACGTAGAGGAGGGAGAGAAACACTAAATAGCACAAATAGAAGTAAATGTGCAAACACACAAAACGAAAAAGAAACACAAAGCACGCAATGCATCTGATGAGTTGCAGTGAAAGCCGTTGCAGTTTTGTTTTTTTTTATTATTTTTTTTGCTTGAACTAAAGTTTACAACGCACGAATGTGGCATTGGAATTTGCAAAAAGAGAAACGTTTAGATAAATCATGGTATCTTGTTTTTGTTTAGTTAAGCGGGCGTGCTGATACCATTTATTAAGACTTAGTTAAATTATTCATATTTTATTTTAAAATATTCCACGTTGGGTTATTTTGAAATTTTCAAAAGTTATTTTAATACAGTGTATCGTAATTGAATGATTTTCTGTATGCAATTATTAGCTCACACACATTTATGGTCAACGAAAGATGTTCTTAAAGCCTTATTGAAAGAAAAGTCGCTGATTGCATTATTAGTTTTAATTCAAAGTCTTCAGAAAACTCTCCAAATTTAAAACACTTCGGAAAATAATTTTTGTACATTCACACCACAGCAGCTTTAGTTGTTGATGTAAACAAAAATGCAAACATGTATGTATATTATTAAAAAGTCTCCAAAACTTTTTATTTTTTTTTTAATCTCCAAGATGCTGCAAAGTAAACTATCAGGTTGAGCGCGTTCCGCAACTTCAGATATCACATTCTATTTCTCAAAAACTTAAGTTTTACTGTAGTTCAAAGTCTCCAAAAAGTCTCCAATTTTTTCTAAAAAATTCACAAGTACTATATGCTAGCAATTTTGAGAAACAAATGTAATAACACTTCCAATATTAGTCAATACGTTATTAAATTTACTTGTAAAAGGTGTGTTTTCAACTATTTTTTCACTTGCTTATAAGTTTTGAAAACATTATGTTTATTATTATGCTTATAATAAGCAATTAACTATGATAAATACTAGAATATTTATGTAAAAATCCATTAATTTTGTATGAATGGATTGATATGTGTGTATATCTACAGATACTTATAAGTACTATTTATATTATATGTCAGAGAAGTCTTCATACACGTTCTCATGTGTAAAAATGTATGTAATTCTGTATAAATAAATTTGAGTTTAAACACGTCACGCACAGTTTGTAAGCGAAATTGGCCTTTCCAAACAGAAGAGCTTTAAGGATTTTATTTAATAAAAGGTACAATTATTGTTATTTGAAACGAATGAAGTGTGTTAACTTAATTTTCATATTATAATTAAGAGAAACTATCTACTACACGCGTTGCTAATTGTTAAATACGTCTTTACTTTTTTCGAAGCTGCTAAAATTAAGTTAAAAATTGCAATTATTTGCGCTTGTTTTGACTAGGAAATTATTGTTAATTTTTTACAATGACAACAACGATTTCAAATAACTGCGCCACTTACTTCTCACAGAATTGAGGAAACCCATAATTATTTTAGGGCGAAAACATTTGTTTTAGGCGAAACAAATTTTCTTATTAAAAAAGAACAAGTCATTTCCAAGCAACTCGTTACTCAATTACATATTGAGATTCCACATGGTGCTCGCGCTGGTAGTTAAATTTGTTTTGTTAAAATTATCAGTAAAAATTTGTATAATTAAATATGTTTAAAAATGCGATGAATCAGTGGATGCGTTAATTTCACAGCGGTATAGTTGAAACAAAACGTTCTCTTTTTACGTTTAAAACTTAAGGGCTGCAAAAATTTTTAAATATTCAAATATATCAGTAGAACCGCCGCTTTTGCGAATGAAACCCCTCGAAAAGGGGTTTTGCTTCTGAAACATCTAAGCAAAAAATTAGTTAAAATTGCTTGGTCTCCATATTTCATTTTCTTTTCTCTTAATCACAAAAGAAATTTCTAAAATTTTACACTATTTTTGGTATTTATTTTTATCTTTGCGCATCAACACTCGTAGCACAAGTGTTTTCTAAGCATTTTACTCAAGAAAAAAACACAACAAATAATTGAATTTTTCCGCGCAAACCAATTGAATAAATACGAAATGTATAACTTGTGTTCTACTTTATAGTAGCGTTTGATTTTTGACTATTTTTGTTTTGTTAGGGGTGTTGCGTTTTTTTTTTTTTCAAATACAAATAAATTTAGTTCAAGCGTTATGTGGCAACACTTGAAGCAAAACAAAGTCTGAAAAAAATAAGCAGTAATTTTCAACACCTTAAAACTTGCACATTTTTGCATGAAAACTGCATACTTGAATTTTTTTTAGAATTTCTGAGAAAAATTAGAATTTTATAAAAGTTTGTTAAACTATTAAAAAAAAATTTCTAACTCTAACAGTTTTAAATATCGGTTTTGTTAGAGAATAAACCACATCTCAACAGAAGAAAATGTAAGCTATAAAAAACGAAATTGAATTATTAAACTCCATCGAAATAGACCGCTGTAATAAAATTTATTACCAGTGGGGACATATTTGTACGTTTATATGCGTATGCATTTTCCATTTAAAATTTTTTTATTTTAAATTCGTATTTGCATTCGCAGTAGGCATCTGCGAAGTAATTGTTGATTAAGCGTGACTGTCGTAGTTGTTTTTCCGGTAGAAGAAACACTTGAATTAATGTTGATATACGAGTATTATATCACGTTTGGTTTTTTATCGCTAGTTTTGTATTTAAAATTAAATATGAGTAGCTTAGTAGAAATCTGTAATTTAAATTAGAAAATGTCAATAAAAAATGGGGAAACCGGATGAAATGATACACAATTTGAGAAGGTAAGTATTATTAAAAAAAAATTGGTTATTAACACAAATTTCGAAAATTTGTTTGCTTTCCGGAGGGTCACTTCATAAGAAACTACTTACATTCAAACGTATTTTTGTTTTTTAAAAATCGTTCAGAAATCTTTATTGAGAGAAGATTAATTTTCGTAGTAGAAAAATTAATTGCGCAGTTTTGCAAATACGAGTATTTAATATAATTTTATATTTTACTAAATATTTTGTATAAATTCCTGTTCAAATGTTGCAAATTAAAGTTTTGCTTTCATAATTTGTGACGACTTTAAAAAATAAACAAATATGCTCAAACTTTTTATTCAATTACTTTTATTGTATTTGCCTTTTGGTTATGCATCAAAACAATCTTTCAGATTTGAACAACTTTCAGATTTTGCAGCAACTAATTTCTGCCGCTTACAAACATACAAAGTAAATTAATCAAGTAATTGTTGAATGCGCTTGAAAAGTTAGCATTTGCAAAAAATATTTTAATATAAGCTTTTTAATTATTATTAATTGAAATTTATACTTGCGACGCGACTAAAGACAGATTGTAGAATTTCGTAGACAGTGAGTGGGTTGATTCCGAGAATATTAATAAGGCAAACACGTGCAAGGGATGAGCTGAAGTCTAAGGCACAAGAGGGAAAGTTGATATTTAAGCGTAGAAAAAGAAAATAAGTTGAAAAATTAAGCAATTTAAAAGTTAGGAAGCCTAAGAGAAAATTTCTTATGGCGGATTTTGTGATTCATACTCAGAATTCAAGTAACGATATTTTAATATTTAAGAAGCTCGTGGGCTTTTTTAGCTGACTTGCAAATGCATTCAGTTATCGCATATTTTTTTTAAATTATTATATGCACACAATTAAAAAAATGTAAAGTAATTCAATGCGTGCGAGCCTCCAAGCACTTTTCAGCATACAAACATACAAATTTGATAAACTACTATTAACTCCGAGGTGTATTTATATTCTCGTATTATATTTGGATAGGGCAGTTACGGCTATACTCATACTCTTAAGTAGCTGACCGCAAAAAATACTGACGCCTTGATAATTCAACTGGAGAAACCCATTTGTTGCTGCGTCAGAGTTTTTGAAAGCATAAATATCTGACAGCGAATTCATTCACACTTTCGAATTGCATTTTTTTTTTAAGTATTTTTGCTGAAGAATGATGGCAAGTTGTGCGACAGATTTAATTTGTTTATTATTAAAATTTTTTAAGTACGGTTTACTTTTGAAAAATTAATTACTTATCTTACTTACTTTACCATCCAATTATTACGTGAGAAGAAGATTATATTGAGACCGACATTTTTACAGAATTGCAGTTTGGCTATCTAATTATACATATGTATACTCGTATATTGAAGAGATTGGTATTAATCGTTGCAGAAATTAATGTCTATGTGAGCATCTTATTTGAAAAACGTATACGCAAGTGAGATGATATTGGGTAATTCTTAATTTGATATAATAGATATTGTCACAGCATAAAATACATAAAAACATCGCAGATACAATTTAGTTAGCTGAAACCGCCAATTTAAATACCGTAGATAATGTCTTAATGGATAAACATAGATCCTCACACTTGGCGCCCTAATGCAGATGACGGCACATAAGTTGAAAATGATTCATTTTATTGGAAATCGAAAAAATCACAAGCTTTGACTTTCGCTCAGTTATATTTTGTTGAATTTGCATAAAACAAACTTTAAGATGAATCGACGACGGTGATGCTGCAATGGTGGTTTGGGAAATTTAAAATTACAAAATTTGATATTCGTGCTGATGATGAAGAAAACTTATATAAAAAAAATTAAACAGCGAGTTTGTTTTTTCTGTTTTGTAATTAGAAATCAGGAGGTTCGGCAAACAAAAATAAACGTTAATTGGCAGTTAATTTAGGGTCGAAAGCGCCTTTTGTCTTATACGCGCATGCTCATAAGTCTTGCGCAAAAGATTTGCATAATTCATTAAAAAAAAAATAAAAAGTTTATTAAAAAAGTAAACATTTTTCCGTTAATATCATATTTATTATTTAATTAATAAGCAGTCAAAAACACAATGAAGTTGCCATTGTGCGCTGTAAAAGAAACTTCACTAGAATTGTTGAGACGTTAAGTTATCAAAAGTCACAGTTATTAGCTCGCAACAAAGATGAGTATGATGAGAAGTTGATTAAAAAAAAAATGACAAATTCTATTGTATAAATAAATAGGGGAAAAAACCCCAAAGTGGTTTTTTTCGAAATTCTAAAAAAAAAATCTTTTAATCTGCGAGATTGTGAATTTTGCACCTCAACTTACCAGTTTAATGCGCATGCGTTGCTCACACACAGCTCAGTTGTTACACTGTTGTTGGCGCTAAATTTGGCGCACCATTGTAGCCTTCAATTCGCTTGTTTTGCTTGCTTTGCGTCTTGTTTATCCAGCACGTGCAGCTCTTCGCTCTTTTGGTCACACAAACTTTCCAAACGGCATTCTTCAGTTAACTTATTTAATGGGCGTGTATGTTTGTTTGTCACTAACATATTCACTTAATTTGAATTTCTTGAGTTTTATTTTTTTTCTTTCTTAAAGTGTTAAAGTCTTCAGTCGTCGCCACTTACCGCTGAAGAATTAAATGTGAATTTTAAATAAGTTATTAATTAACATAAATGTTTAAGTGCCTTGATCTGCATATGAACGAGTATGTCGCATAAGAAGGATGTGGTAATATTGTTGAAAAATGTACCACCCGTTAGGTACAGACAGTAGTCTAAGAGTTATTTTTTTTCTTACTAACATAAATTTAATGTCATTAAAATTACCGATAAATATATGTTAAAGCAATTTTTAATGAGTTCCATCTTGTGAACTCTAGTGGCAATGCCAGGCTTCACGCTACTACAATATTTATCGAAAAGTAATCAGATGAAACAGAAATTATTTTTAGTTTTAAATGCAAAAATCTGGATTGTACAACGTTACTCTTTTGAATGGTGAGCTTTTTTGTATTGCAACTTCTTTCCTGGAATGTGAGTAACGAGACTTTTAACAATAAACATTTTTTTCATTTAATTTGTTATTATATCTCCAGTAATATTTACTTTCGTTGGATTGACTCGCTTTTCCTAGTGGCCCTTTCATAGCAGGTGAACTGCTTTGGTTCGATATCTTGTGTATCATTTGCTCGGATTAACTAGCAGAACAAGTTTATGGCTGGGAATATTATTTTTCATGGGAGTGTTTTATATAATTTTGTTGTTGTGGTCGTAGTTATTGTTACTGCCTTAGTGACATTTAGTCGTAATATCGAAGGTAGTTCACTTGTTGTAAAGTGGTGTTGTGTCACTAAATTTGGGTTTTCAATACGGTTTGGCTGGCATAGCTTTTGAAACCCGAATTGATTTTTGTAGTGAATGCTGTTGTTGTTGTAAATTTGCTTGTTTTTGTTTTATTGTAAATAGTTTTGCTGTTGTGTTATTATATGCATTGTTGGTGATTGCTTTTATTTTGAACCTAATTTTTGTTGTTGTTGCTGATGCTGCGCACTATTGTCATTGCCGCTTTGCTACTTTGTATTTGTAATGGCAAATAAATTGTTGTTTTTATTGCTACAAAAGCAGACTTTTTCTATGTACATATATTAGCATTTTTGTGATTTTATGGCTCTTATTGATTTTGTTGTAGTGTTGCTGCAGTGTTTTAATTTTGTTGTTGGCGTTTGCGGCTTATATTCCTTTATTTAAATTTGCTGTAAACTAAACTTTTTTTTTCGTAAATGGATGTTAGAAATCTATTCAAAATCATTATTCATATGTAAATTTGTTTATGTTTACGAAAAGGTTTCATCAACCGCTGAACTCATCGCGGCGTTCTCAGAGATTTCGACAAGTTCGTTGCTTCAGTCTTCAATGTCGCTTCGACGCGTCTGGCAGGCGTTAAAAAACGCTTATTTAGTAAAATTTGTAAAACGCGCGAAACACATTGCTGAAAGCAAATAAAATAGGAGCAAGTAATGAACTCAACGTAAACAGCTACTGTGGAAAATTGCTAAAAAAAATAAAATACAATTGCATGGAATTAAGTTGAATAATAGCAGCAGAGGGCATTGTAACGACTACCTAACAAATATTAAGCAAGCGAAAAATCAAAAACTAAATTAAGTGAACAGTCAAATCAGTTGCGCAGACATTTCACATTAAATAAATCAAGAACGTGCGCGCGCTGCATCGCTTCAACCCTTTATTCCGCGCCACGCTTCCCCCACACCCTACCGCGCTGGTTCCCTTTGCGCACACCACACAAGCGCGCCGCCAACATGTGCCAAACATCGAGTTCGCGGCTACTGCTGCGTCTCATAATCGATGTCGCAATTTTAATTGCGCTCTGCTGCGTCGCTCTAATTGCGCTCCCTAAACTATTGTCTACTACACGGCGCGGCTTCTTTTGCAGCGATACCTCACTGCGCTTACCCTACACCGCTTCGCTGCTGAATCGCGTACACATCACAATTGCCGTGATCGCCTTACCCGCCGCCACCATGTTGGTGGTGGAGATGTTGTGGGCAGCAATGCGCGCCGCGCGCAAATCTAGAAGCACAACTACAGCTGTCGGCAACATTAGCGCGAATGCGGGGAAACGGGCTGGCGCGCAGCAGTTCATTTTCGTTGGCGTCAGCATACCGACCTTTGTCAGCGAATGTTACAAAATTGTGGGCGTCTACTTCTTCGGCTTGGCGCTCGTTTTGATAGCGGTGAGCGCCACCAAACACTTTGTCGGCCGTTTGCGTCCCTACTTCTTCGACGTGTGTCAACCGCAGCTGCTGGAAACGCTTGGCGGTGGCATGGCCTGTGAGCATTATGCGGGCGGGTCACCCAACATCACCAGTTACATTGAGGACTATGAATGCTATGAATTGGCCGCCTCGACAGAGTTGCTGACCATGGTGCGACAATCATTCCCCAGTGGCTATACTGCCGTCGTCTGCTATGCCATGTGTTTTGTCATCTTCTATCTGCAGGCGCGTCTCTATGCTAGTGCATTGCTGGTGTTGAAGACATTGCTACAATTCGGCGCTTTAATCATAGCTGCGCTGGTGGCTATTGAACGTTTCCATACACATCACAATCACGCCGCTGATGTCATGGCGGGTGCTGCTATGGGAGTTTTGTTAGCTGCTTTCACAACAATTGCAGTGATGGATCTGTTTAAGAGGTTACCGCTAAAAAGACGCAATATTCGTGACGGTTCTACGCGAATTTATGGCTATTATGGTGTTAACAGAGTAGCCAAATATTATTAGGAAATAAATTGTATGCAATAAAGTGAAAACATTTTCGATTTTACGACGTTTATTTTATTTCCAGTCTCGCAGAAACATAGGCAAGGTCGAGTAACCTATGCGAAGAAGAGATGAACACGGTTGAAGTGCCATAAAGTAGTAGAAGAAGATTTAAGAAATATAATGAAAAAAAAAATTTTGTTATGATTGGGTTACAGAAAAGTTTGATGCCCGCTTTTGATATTAATGATAATAAATGCGTATAATTGATTTTATTTCAAGGTTCAATAGGAGGTGGAATTTTTACAAGCCTAGAGAGAAGCACAGAGTCATATGCATCATAAACTATAGACGCAATAATATATGTAGTTCGGGCCAGAGAAAAATCGACCAGGTCTAGTCAGCTCTTTAAGCTCATAAGGCCGTACTACGGTTTATTTGTAAGAGGTTTCGATAAGGTACCACCTGCAGTTCTGCGTGCTTGAAGATCAAATACCTTCAGCAGAGGGCGTTCAATTAGTTCCACTACTTCTTAGAATATGCGTAACCCTCACCAAGAAGAACAATCTTAAACGAAGGGATTATATACATACATATATATGATTAATTAATCTATCTTAAGACTTCAGATGCTCACAGAATGCTCACGCTTCTATATTTCGAGAAAATAATTCTCTGAAAAAATAACTCGAGTAGTTAAGATAAAACCAACAGCAACTATGAAGCTTACCTTAATGTTTTTGCCAACGGAAAAGCTTTTTATTTACTTCAGAACACTATGGAAGTATGTACATAACTTGGTAAGAATGTTAAGTGATCGAGCAATTATAACAAAAAGCTTACGATCCACAAGCTTCTGGTGCATCAGTATATACATAAGAGTATGTTAAAGTAGAACAAAAAACCAAAAGAAAAAAATAAAATAAATGTTAAGAAAATGAATGAATATATTTTATTTGTACACACACACACACACATACATATTTAATTGCTTAAAAAAATCAGTTACAGAAAGAGATCAACGCTTGCTGATGAAAAGAAGTCACTCACAGCGTCGTGGCACCGTCGAAAGAAAACCCTCATTGCAATAACAATAAAAGCGGTAAATGACACCAAAAGAATCAAGTCATTTATGGACCCCCATTGACTTGGTGTTGACAAGTGTTTTCACGCCTTTCGGGGTCGACGACGGCTTGTGTACGAGTAAATAGCACAAGTAAGCTTATAAAAAAATATTCTTTTATACATATTTTAAAACATAATTTATTTTGAATGACTCTCCTCCCACCAAATGTGGGCATCGTCATTCATTGACGCCGGCCGAAGTTCGGAGTCAAAGGAAGTGATAAGTCATGTCAATTGCAATGAGGAGTTATGAGGGTGAGGCTTAAGTAACGGCGGCCTTAATTTAATTTTTTTTTTTAATTTAAGCAGCGCGACGGAAGTGGGTAAACAGTTGTAAATACATACAGACACAAGAGCACAAATGCACTTGGGTGTTTATGAAGAAGAAAAAAGCTTGCTAGCGCGTTGGCGCCGTTGCAAATTCATTTTTTTTAATGTTCGTAACTACAGACACAATTGTACTGTTATTTTTGAATAAGTTGTAAACATTTATTTGAAATTTAATGCTTCGTCGGCAACTTCATTTGCACTGCATTGGGTTGCAGCTCAGTTTGTCTGTATGTTTGTATGTGCGGTTCTCACTGAAGCGTATTAAGTGCGGTTGCAGTCAAGTTTAGTTACTTAATGCGTTTAATATTCGTTTGCTCAACTTACCATTTAAAAGTTAATGCGACTGCCTTTTTTTGACTTGAATGCATTGTTGCATGAGAAAAAAATTGATTTTGGAATCAATCGAAATCACCATAGCTAAAACGAAATATTTCTACCTCATAACCTCTAAAGGATTAAAATAAGCTCTAACTTCTCAGTGTGAAATTGGGGACAATGTTTTTGTTTACGGGTATGGCTCCACAAGTTGAGTAGCAAACCCATTCGCTATTTTCAAGAGAATAAGCATCGATCCAGCAGTGAAGTTATTAACTTTCAACAAACCGACAAATGTAACATTAGGTGAAAATATTTATCGATTGCAGTAGCGAGAACTCACTGAGGCTTTCGCAGAGTTGGTTGAAATGGCAATTGCAAATTCGCTTTAAACAATCACCGGCCGAAAAGCTCCTGAGTTATACCAAAAATCCTACTTATTTAAGCTATTATTTGTTGAAGTGTCACAACATAAAATTTTGAAGCCAATTGCGCTCTACAAAATGTGAAATTTCGTTAGCCATAAATTGCTACCAAAACTCGTATTCAACTTAATTAACTTTGCACAAATTCACATTTAACTGTGAGTGTGCAAATACTTGTAAATTGAACTTGTACGAAAATAAGCCCTTTAGCATTTCATTTTTCAACCAAGCAGTAAAATTATGCAAAATTTAATTATCAATTTAGCAGCTGATCTTTTGGCTGACTTCCACTGTAAACCGCTAGCGGCTATTGTGCTCCGCTGCTCCTCGCCAAATTAAAAAAAAAAATAAATACTACATAAACATACGAAGTTAAACAATTCCGCGTTGGTTAAATAAATTTAAATTCCAAGCTCGCCAAATTCGCCAAACCGAACGCTTATTAAATTAATTGCATACAAATAGACACAAAATTAATCAAAAGCCGCTAAGCGCCAATTAGGTAAATGCCAAGAAAGAGAAGAATAAATACCATAAAAGCGAAGGGTACTTACGACTCGCAGTAAACAATAAAATTTTGCGAATTACCAACAAATTGTTAGCCAATAAAATGTCGGAATAGTGAGCTACTGTCGGAATAGTGAGCTACTGCAACCGCTTTGCGCACTTAAGCGTGACTACGAAATAAAAAAATAAAAAAAACTATATGATATACGAAAGCTCCAGCACATCAATAACAGCAGACGACGATAGTAAAACCAGACAAAATAAAAGCACTTTGGCAATGGGAAAGTAGTATGTAGTAAATGTAAGCGAGGCAGCTGAGCGTGGAAAGCAAAATCAGTAAAAGCACCGCCGCACCGAAGCCCATGGCGAGCAACCAACCAGGAAACAGGTGTTTGCTTATATCTATGCAAGTACGAAGGCGGTTTATCTTCACCTTTAACTACACAAGTAAATCTATATTCAATCTTCTCATATTAAAAAAAAAAAAAAACTATATAAGCGATTTTTCGAAACAGAAAGTTAAACGCCTTATTTGTAAATTATTTCAGATAAACGCCCATGTGTGTAAGCATGTTTGTGATATTTTGTTTTTGCTTTTAAGTATGTTATATAAATGTATTTATATGTATGTATATGTGTGTATCGTACAGATTTATGTTCGAGTATGTATTTCGCATTCAATGTGTTTACTTTTTCCAGTGTAATTTAGTCGAAAAGTAAAAAAGTGAAAATCGTATACAATTAGCAAGCTTTGCAGGGTGTAGTAGCAAATTGCTAACGCTAAAATTGTTGGTAAAAATGTTTAAGAAAACACAAAAGTTTATAATATTTGTGCATAAAATTACATTAAGTAAAAATTAAAAGTGTAGTAAAAGTATAATTAAAAAAAAATAAAATTGAGAAATAGTAAAAAAAACATATAAATAAACAAAATAAAAAAAAAATAAGAAATAGTACAAACAATATAAATTTTTAATAAAACACACAAATTGAAAAAAAAAAACACGATAAGAAGCAAAATAGAATTGTTATTTAAGAATTTTACAAGACATAAGGTATTAACAGAATAAAATTAATCAAAATTCATAGAATTAAATATAATATAAAACAAAAAATAAAGTTTGGAAAATAAATTTGCAATGATAATAACAAAAGAGCAATTAAATACTTTAAAATAAAGGAATATTGTTGGTTAAAAATTTCCTAAGAAAACAAAAAAAAAATAATAATATTTGTGCATAAAATTACATTAAATTAAAATTAAAAGTGTAGTAAAAATATAATAAAAATAAAATAAAGTTAAGAAATAGTAAAAACAATATATAAATAAACAAAATAAAAATACAATTAAGAAATGGTACAAACAATATACATTTTTAAAAAACCACACAAATTGAAAAAAACACGATTAGAAGCAAAATAAAATTGTTACTTAAGAATTTTACAAGACATAAGGTATAGCAGAATAAAATAAATCAAAATTCATTGAATTAAAAATAATATAAAATAATAATGTAGTCAAACGAAACAAAAAAATAAAGTTTGTTAAATGAATTTGCAATCATAATAACAAAAGTGCAATGAAATACTTTAAAATAAAACAATTCTTTAGTTAGAAACTAAAAATAAAATTGTACAACAACATAAACTTGTCTTTAACTCAGTAACATATGTCATTAAAACGTCATTAAGAACAAAATAAAATAAAAACATTTAAGAAAAATAAAATTAAACAAAATTATAAATAATATTGCTGCATAATAACCAAGAACTCAAAAAATTATTTGAACACGTTTAAATTAAAATATAATCAAAATATAATAATTTATCAATAATTGAGTTAAGTACATGCTTTAAAAATATTTTTTTTTTCTGAAGCAAATTGCAATCAATAAAATATTCATGAACCAGGTTGTCATCACAGCAGTGGTACATATATTCATGTACACCCAAAGACCGGTTTCGAGAGAATTAATTCAATTTATTAAAATAAAAATATTAAAATAAAAATTACATTATACAAAAATTAAAAAAGAAAAATTTAATTAAATAAAACAATCTAAATTTTCGCAACTAAAGTTCATATGAAATAAAATGGGCGAAAATTATTGAAAAATAAATTGTGTATCTTATTTTCATAATATAAATATTAACATACTTTTTAAGCACAAGCACGTTCGCAAAGATAATGAAGATGGTGTTAACGACGGTAAGCACGTTAAGCCCAAACTCTATCAAGGTCATTTTTGGCTTTCCAGCCTTTCCAGGCTATCAGCGCTTATACATACATCGTTCATCCACCGTTTTTTTTTTACTTTGTGTGATCATTTTGCTTGTTCACATGTACTCTTGTGTTTGTTAATTTAAATAACACTAAAAAACGATATTGGTCAATGGCTTCTTCACTTCATGCCAGCATTCGACACCATTCAACTCGCTTTCCCCTTTCTCTTAATTTAATTTTCATAGCGCCATACTTCCTATTTTTAATTTTCCCATACACATTTTTTTTAAATATTTTTCATCATCATTTGCATCAGCGGCAAACATCAGCATCGTCATAGTCTAAACATTAACTCAATAAAACTACACTTACTCATTCAATTTGAGGTCGAGTTCAGTTTTTTAATCTAATTAACCAAACAACTCACGCTCCCCATTCGCCATATTTCTGGTATTCGAGCCCATATGACTTTTGGGAGACACCACAGCTTGATGTGCTCTGTCGACGGAGAACGAGTAAAGACAGTAGCGCAGTAGTTAATGCCGAACTGCGTATTATGAATGTACATATGTACATACTAGATATGTAAGCAAGTATGTATGTATGCATGTGTATACATTTTTCTTATTAGTTTAACGCTCTAGCCCAGTCACCCATTGACATTGGCGCATACACTTTTACTCCCATTACAGTTAACTGTCCGTACCAATTGCATCGATGTGTCGCTGAGAGCATAAAATGTTGAATGTGCACTTGTACTTTCAGTTCGAAAGCTGAGTTGAAAAGTTAGTTAGAGCGTGATGAGAGTAAAAATGTAATGTAATTGTGAGCTTTTGAATTTAGCTGTGGATTGTTGTCAACGATCAAACTACGTTTAGTAATCAAAAAATTTTGTTCTACAAAGGTTTTAAAAACGGCGAAGATTGTTAAAAACAAATGTTATATTTGTTGTTAACGGGGATCGCGGTACGTTGGTCATAATTCAAAGTACCAAATTCATCGAAATACTTGTTTCTTCGCAATCGAAATCGTTATATTATCGTTGGATGCCGCTATCGTTATCATTATAGGGCAATATCTTACAACGAGTACTCGTATAATAACTCACCACCGCCACTGGTTTGTAGATGTAAAAGACTTCAAAGCTTAAAAAAAAAGAGGATTACCAAATCTTTAGGAGTATGTACTTGGCTCTCAGAGAAGCACTTTTTGAACTTAAAAAGCCTGAACCGACCTACAAGATAGCCTTTATTTCTGTAACGCTCAGTTGGTGGTTCACTTCAGGTGTTACTATTTTTCTTACAATGGCTGTTGCGCAACAAAAAAATTTGTCTTCCATTCACGTACTCTTTGCTCATTTGAGTCGATAAAAATGCTGTAAAGATCAGTACTATTATTCATACTAGCCCCCTAACAGCTCATATTTAACAAGATTATGAAGCAATGATAATAAATGATAACAAAGAGGGAAAATATTACAATAAAAGTTACCTTGAATATCAATGTGAATACTTGTCGCAATTTTTAACAACAAATTATATACAAACTATGTAAACAAGCAGAGCACACGTGGGTGATGAGGAAGTGATGCAAGGCAATTGTGTGCGAGAGAGAGAGAGAAAGAGTGAGAAAGAGAGAGAGAGATTGCTAGGAAGAGCAGGCAAGGGGGCGAGCGGGGATGTGTGATTCTATTTTATTCACTAAACAACAGCCCGCTGTGCGGATGGTAAAGTGAGGCAGACCTGTCAAGTGCCAGTTGTGGCTGACTGTCAGAAGCGCCATGCGGCTGGAAAAAAAAATTGAATTTTGTTGGACCGTGACATTGTTTACTGTCGTTGGTCTAATTTGCTTCAAATTCTAAGCCATTTTTATTTTTTTTTGACTATTTATTTATATTTTGTTATTATTTTTTTTTTTCAACTGAAGATTGTACTTTAATATTTTTATTAATCTCACCTTGCTCGCTTCATAACTCTTCACGTTGACGAGTACTCGCGAATACTGGTATAAACGTATGTTTGTACGTCTGTCGGCGTTTGTTTTTTTTTTCACACATATTATTTTCATATGCATATTTTGATCGTTTGTTGTGTTTATGAAGAGTGCACAGAGTTTCGACTTTTTGTTTTCATTATCAATTTGCACTTTTTAGCGGAGACAAAAAAAATAAATTTTATTGTATATACTTATGTACGTATATTTGTACGTCAGTAGCTCTGAGTAAATAAAGTACTCGTATTTACATTACGTTAATTTTTTTACTGCGGCAGTCTCATTTATCTTATCAAGCGATCTTCACTTGTTAAACGAAACACTTGGAAAAATCACAAGCTATAATTGTGCTTGTGCTTAGAGGTGCTTGAAAAAAACTTTTACTCGTTAAGTTAAGATTGCTCTACAAACGAAGTGTTCGACATATACATACATATTTATATGAGAAGCTAAATGGTAAAATTAAAATATTGCAAGGGTGGGAACAGTTTGAAATATGACAGCTTAAGGAAAAATTAAAGAGTAGAAACAAGAAAATTTGCAAAAGGTGAAATTTGTATGCTGGGAACAGTTTATATGTGGGAACAGTTTAAGATACGTAAAGAATTTTTCACAGATTTTTTTTTAAATACTAGTCTAAACATTTAGAAATTCTCTTGTAAGAAAGAACTCATAAAAGCCAAGACAGGAGAGATATTTTAAATATTACGAGCGTTTTTAGCAACTAATATGCCTTTTTTTTAAATATAAGAAGAAGTTAATTGTTTATACCATAGCCTCTCTTGACATTTTTACAGTGTGATCCTGCACGCTTGATCGACATAACCATAAAATAAAAGAAAAAAACAAAAGTCCCAATTATGTATGCGACCGCCGATTAGATAGCCGCTGAGGTCGACAGACAACCAAATAAAAGCTCACACCATCGCGCTCATTATCTCGCGCCAGCAAAGTAACCAATCAGGAATAATTGAGACAGTAATTCACGCAGAGAAGATGCAAGCGAATAAGGGTTAACCTACATCAAAACTTCACGATCAGCGGCTGTGAATGGAAAAAAAAGTTCAGCAAGTAGCTGAGAACAAACAAGCAGAGAGTAATAAGAACACAACCGGGTAGGCATGATGGCGCAACAGTAAACGCCGTAATTTTGGCTCATTTATTTGACGTTGTCCGACAGCGACAGCGGCAGAGAGATTAGTAATCGTAGTGATTCTGAAATAAATTACTTGAAAACGGCGCAAACGCGTTCAGTCATCAACGACCCTGTGACGCGCACCGCTGAACACGCAAAACTTACGCGAAGCGAATGAACGACAAATTTAATAATTTTGTTTCACCTAAAATTAAACACAATCTGTTAAAAGCAAACAGTAATATATAATTTTTGCTTATTTTGAAGTGCGTGATTCACCAGCGTTGTGATCAACAAGTGCGCCAGATAAATAACTAATCAACGACCTTACAACCCGGTTGATACGCCAAGCGTATTTTAAACCAACATTTGTGCCGCCTTTCACAGTGACTTGCCAGGAAATATATATTTAACAACTTGCTGTACTTCTGTTTATTTCGCCCACTTTGTATGCAAACCACAGCTATGAAAGGGAATGCATTAACCGCCGACGATCGCCGTTTGCTGCGCTGCATTCTGTTCGATTTGATCTTATTCGTGACATTCGTCCTACCGATTATCATTTGCGAATATGTCATAGAACCTATTCGACGTGGCTTCTTTTGCAGCGATGAGACGATACGTTATCCATTTCATCCAAACACCGTCACGACGTTAATGGTCGCTTTGTTTCTCACCATCCTGCCGGCTGCTTTGTTAATCGCTGTAGAATTTACACGCTTCTATCGACGTGGTCGTGTGAGCGAATCGAGATTACTCTTTGGTTGGAATGTACCTATTTGGATTGTGGAATGTGTAAAGTATGCGATCCACTACCTTTTCGGTGTCCTACTCACATTCGATGCAACAGAGGTGGGCAAATACACAATCGGTCGCTTGCGTCCACATTTCATTAGCGTATGTCAGCCCCAGCTGTTTGATGGTAGTACTTGTGATGCACCACACAATTTGCATCGCTATGTTGAGAACTATGTTTGTGTGGGCAACGGGTTTACAGTGGATGATGTGCGCGAATCAAGACTCTCGTTTCCCAGCGGTCATTCGAGTATGTTCTTCTTCGCTATGACTTATCTCAGCATTTACCTGCAGCACAAACTCACATGGAATGGATCCAAGTTGTGGCGTATATCTTTACAATTTTCACTGCTCATGTTGGCTTGGTTCACTGCGTTGTCGCGCGTCATGGACAATTGGCATCATTGGTCGGATGTGATGTTGGGTTCCTTGCTGGGCATAGCTGGTGCGGTGATTACTGCGCTGTACATTACCAAAGACTTTAGTACGCCGCTGGAGCGTTTGCATGTGAACTTGCCACGTCAGGATACGAGCACAACGCTCGATGAGATCACTACGACGCCTCCATCGTACACAGTGCGGAATGGAGTGAGTGACGCTCCACAGCTGAGTAGAAATAGTGTGGAGAGCTTAGGCAATGGACAGTTTTGTTCGAAAGTCTGAATGTTTGACGCTTCTAGGAGAGTGTATTAATGTATGAGTGAAAGTTTATGTGAAGGAAAACTGCAAAAAGTTGAAGTATTTTCCCATTTAATAATTGTATGAGTGCATAGCTCTTGGTTAGCTGAAAGTGACAAAACTTATAATAAATGAAAACAATAGAATTTGTTTGAAAAGCGGGAACAGCTTGTAAATGGTTGAAATATAAAAAGTAGTTCAATACTTGAGAACAGTTTGAAAAGCTACTCTGTTGTTTATTTAAGTAACAAACTTAAAAAACGCTTCAAAAGTATAAGTAATTTGAAATATTTAAAATTGTTTGCGATGTGAAAACAGTTTAAAAAGTAAGAACAGTTGAAAAAAAGAACATTATAAAAAAAAACTTTAATACACATATGAAGTATTTATGAAAAATTAAACCAAATATTTGACAAATAAGACAGTTGGCTACGCTCAAATTATTAATAATAAATATTGTGAAATTTCCTACGGAAATGTATATTTACAACAAAAAGCTTTAATGCAGTTAAAGATCTATCTAGGTTTTACACTGAAAGGCAGCTAATTAAAACGCAGAATAATTAAACACATACCAAAGACACGCGAAACGCAAGGGATAGTAATTAAGTATAAAGTGGGAACAGTTTATATGCTTTCATTCATAGATCAACAATATATTGTTTATTGCGTTTTTTGCAATACATACTTAAATATGTTTTTTTGATAATCATTTGTAAAATTCACTATTCGAAAGTATTCAATAGATACTAAGCAATATTCATTAAGCTCTGCTTCATTGCAAATCAGTTAAAAATTTATATACTCTTAACAAACCAAAAAAATAAATATTTATATAAATAAGAATACCTATAAGTACATACCTACATATAAATAGTATTAAGTTTGTGAAAATTGTATAGATTTTATATAAGTTCCTTATAAAATTATTTAAAGCAAAAAAAAAAAATCAATAAAAAATTGAGATACATATGTATGTATATTGAAGCACACACTTTACTCTAGCAGTACATTTTACTTATATCTGTAAAAATATATGAATGAATGTATGAAAATTCTTTAGATCAATGTCTACTCTCATTATCATTTATCGTCAGCAAATTGAACACTTCTGCAAAGCGTGTTTCTCTTTTTAATCGCTCAATGCAGCAGTTGAATAATATTTATTAACAATAGCAAATATTTGTGCACTTGCTATATTCACAAATGACACTTATGTATCTAAAAATAGTCTTATCTACAAATAATACAATTATTGCAATCGTGGTTAAAAAAAACTAACATTCCATACATTGTTTGCAATCGCTGAACAACCGTCTTACGTCACTTTATTTATCAAATGATGCTCAGGTGAATCATTGCCTTTGTATTTACATTTGTACATTCCAATGCGCGTCATGCTATGTGGTATTATTATATTTTTAATATACATATGTACGTATTTATACGTACATACATTCGTATGTATCTGGATTCACTAGCCAGCTACGCAGCTAAGTAATGTACGTAAACCTTTTTTCTGTTACCTGACAGTTTTTAAAAGCTTTTCTTAGTTGAACAGCTTGGGTAAATGTATTTTTGTATTCCTTTTTGTATTGACTGGTATGTATACACATATATATGTACATATATGTATTTTATGAAGGCTTCATCCAAATAAAATAAATAAGTTATTTTATAGTTTATGTAAATGTCCAAAATAATGTTTTTTTTCCAATACTTTAAATAAATAGATTTGATAAAAATAGCAGACCAACATATTTTTTTGTGTATTTTTAATCCAAAAATGTTGTGTTTTGGGCGTGTTTTATAGAACATTTTTAAAAATATTTCATGGATTACCCATCAGCAAAACTCTGCCTCATGAGCTTATTGCTGTAGATATAATTAAATTCTTGTGGACGTTATAGATGTATTCTATAATTTCATACATAAGATCTCATGCCAAAAATTTAACACTACTCAACTCGTCTTTTTTTCTATTTAAGCTGTATTTCTATATTTTTCAGTTTTATTTTTTTGTGACCTAATAATAAATTAACATACCATTTTGGGATAAGCGAAATTAACTTCAAAATATTGAATGAAAAAAGTCTTTGAAGGCCCCGTCACATAGACATTTTGCATTAACGCATTTAATTGCGTCGCTGCATCAGACAAAAAAAGGCATCACACAAGCACCTTAACGTTAATAACAAACACAGCTGTTTGTCGTGTTATTATTAAATTTTTGGGAAAGTAATATTTATTAAATATAATAATAACTCACCTCATATTCGTGGCAACCGCCAAGGCGAATTTATCAAGGTGGTGGTAAGCGTAGGTATATAAGTAAGTAAAAGGCCTCCAAGTATTTTGTTTTTGCTTTGCTGGACTGAATATCAAATTTCTGTAGGTGATTTACAACGCCAGCCATTCGCCAGACAATCAGAACGAAGCCCTTTGACGTTGAGTCCAGCAAAGCGAAAAAACCAGCTGGCTCCTTAACACCACCTTGTTAAATTCGCCTTGGCAACCGCTATGATTGTTAAACAAGCCAGGATGAATTTGAACTGACTCTATAATAATATATTCCATTCTAAATTTTTAATTAATTTGTAAAAAAGCCTGGAGTAGAAAGCAGGAATTCAAGAAAAGAAGCGCGTCGTCAAGTCAATTGTAATCAATTGTCATATTTGACAGCTGACAGTATTGCCGGACTTACTTGCGGCAAAAGTTGAGCGGTTTTTTCAATTCCGGTAACGCATGCGTTGCCAATCTGGCGTCTTCTATTAAAAATCACAGAGTTACCTTTGATGTCAGTAAAAGCATATCTGTGACGGAGAAAACAATTTCTATGTATGTGACGGGGCCTTAAATGAGGCTTTTCACTCTACCACAAACTGAGAGATAGCTTACTAAATCCGGCATTCGTCTTTATGTTAAAATTGTGATTATAAAAACATTTCTCAATAATAATTTTTGAACTTTTATACAAACTTTGTATTACAAATGCATTCATAAAGGATGGGCCAAACTCCCAGCTGTACTGCAATGCTGGGCCAACCCGTGACAGAGGTGGAGCAAGCTCTTAAAACACTCCGTCTATTTCCAAAAACCAGTTTAACATTTATTGTCCTCCGATGGAGGATCTATCAGATGTTAAGCTGATAAGAACAGATACTACACTTTGATCTTAGCCATAAGGCCGAGAAGCGATAACTAAATTCAGCAAAAGTGTAAATAATTGTATTAATTAAAATATAAAGTAGCTGAGAATTGCTAGCAAAATTTAAGCATCCTTAAGGATATGAAACACAAAAAAAAACAAAGATAAGAAACAACAATAAAAATAAAGGATTCACTAAAGTATGGACGTGTCTTGTACACATTTTCCAACAACCCCCTTCATAACATATATGTATGTACACATTTTGGCTTTCATCTTCAAGGATATTTGTGACAAAAAGGATTGTTCGTAAGTGAAGTACCTACTGATTGCATATACTACACTGCGTTTTGAATTTTACCTGTTTATTTGCTCTTGTGTTGCTAGTTTCCTCTACTAAATCCTTCAGATTTTCATTTGGGCGGACTTACATTTTTGCAGTTTGAAATTCTCATCGCTTTTATGTTAGTCGGTTTTTGAAGACCATTTTTTTGCCATTGCAAATTTACCTTGACTTCTCTTCAGTTGTCGAATAAATCTTTCGCCTTTTACTAAAGATTTCCGTGGAGAGGAGTAATTAATGGGTCTATAAGAATTTTTGATAAAGGCTTGACTTTTCTTTAACGGATTTGTTGAGCCTATAATAAATTTATTGAAAATGTTACAAACATCGGTAAGCACTAGATTTTTTTTCACTTAAGATTTTAATATATGTATGTATGTATGTATCTATGCACAAACATATCGAGCGATAACCGCCAAAAGGACGTAAGCAACAAATAAACTTTTTTTATCAGAAGGTGATTTTTAGCTAATTTTCTCCGCAGTTGGGCTTCATATTTGAATGCAGCTTTGTATACAAGATTAACGTTGTTTTTTTTTTAAACGCGACTATATTTATTAAAATGCGCTTTGCTTCTGCCGAGAAATTTAAAAGAATCAGCCTTCTTCTCTAAAATTTTTCATTTGTCGGTTACGTCATTTTGGCGGTTATGGCTCGATATGTGTGGATATTGTACTCGTATATGTGTATATGTGTATAAATGTATTTAATAGATTTTAATAACATTTTATTCAAAACTCCAATGGTCAAATATGCATTTCTCATGTCACTGTGGCTTTTCAAGTACCAAATATTTGACAGCTCTAAATGATATTATTCATCTTCAATTGTCTTCTCTCATTATCACTGTGATGCCAAAAATGAGGAGTGGAATCGTTATAATGACCCCTGTGGTTTCTAATATTATACATATACATACATTCATATTTCATAGGAACACTCTGCATAAACATATGTTTGTTTGTTTGTATGTTAACAAGTCCACTCTCATCATTTCAATTTTCTTTGTATGCCAAGCGTCAGATCCTATTCAATTTCGTATGCAATTCAATTACAAATTGATTTATTATTGCGGACAACCACCAGCAGTGTTGGTGGCTTGTGAACAACAACATAAACCAACAAAGCCAAGTAGCCCCGCCGTAAAACATTTGTAAATAAGAGTATATTCACGGGTCTGCATAGTTTTGAGTTTGACATTTGAGAATAGTAGCAGCAGGTAAGCGGCGGCAATGAAGCGCCAGCTGAATGGTACCTACATATTTGATGTGCCTTCGGTTTGCCACTTTGCGCATGCACTCTTGCTAAATATCACACAGTCTGCACCAGCTGGTGTACACAGTGCGGTTGATTGTAATTATAAAGTGCAGCGGGTGGTCAACAATAGCATTAGTTTGACAAGAAGTTTCGTTGAATTAGATTTGCTCCAGATAATTTATCGCTGCTTTTTTTTTGCTCTAGTTTTAGAGAGTAGTAGAAAACAATGGCTAATTATTTGATAGCAGCAAATAAAGAGCGATTAAATATGAAGATACTACATTTGTATGTATGTGCTTATATAGTTTAATTTATCTGTTGCTATAATCTTTGTTGTATTTAATGAAGAAGGTTTTCCTGTGTAGACTTTTGAAATTTTGTTTCTGTCCGAAATTTTGAAATCTATCTACATACATACATACATATATGTATGTAGATATATATAAAAATCAATTGCTGTTCGTTTGTCTCGCTAAAACTCGAGAAAGGCTGAACCGATTTAGCTGATTTTAGTTTTACATATATTCATACCCGGCCCGACACTTCCCCGAAAGGAAAGCCGAGCCTTTATCAAAAATTCTTATAGACCCATTAATTACTCCTCTCCACGGAAATCTTTAGTAAAAGGCGAAAGATTTATTCGACAACTGAAGAGAAGTCAAGGTAAATTTGCAATCGCGAAAAAATGGTCTTCAAAGACCGCCTAACATAAAAGCGATGAGAATTTCAAACTACAAAAATGTAAGATTGTCCGCCCAAATGAAAATCTGAAGGATACAGTGAAAGGAAACTAGCAACACAAGAGCAAATAAGCAGGTAAAATTCACAGAAAGGATAGTGATCTGTAAAAACTTATACATACCTAAAATGCAGTGTAGTATATGCAATCAGTAGGTACTTCACTTACGAACAATCCTTTTTGTCACAAATATCCTTGAAGATGAAAGCCAAAATGTGTACATACATATATGTTATGAAGGGGGTTGTTGGAAAATGTGTACAAGACACGACCATACTTTAGTGAATCCTTTATTTTTATTGTTGTTTCTTATCTTTGTTTTTTTTGTGTTTCATATCCTTAAGGATGCTTAAATTTTGCTAGCAATTCTCAGCTACTTTATATTTTAATTAATACAATTATTTACACTTTTGCTGAATTTAGTTATCGCTTCTCGGCCTTATGGCTAAGATCAAAGTGTAGTATCTGTTCTTATCAGCTTAACATCTGATAGATCCTCCATCGGAGGACAATAAATGTTAAACTGGTTTTTGGAAATAGACGGAGTGTTTTAGGAGCTTGCTCCACCTCTGTCACGGGTTGGCCCAGCATTGCAGTACAGCTGGGAGTTTGGCCCATCTCTTATGAATACCTACAGTGAAATTGGAACAAGTAAAATTGATAAAAGTATTTGCTATATTGTGTATGTTCGTTGATACTAATAAGTGTTGTAAGCGAATTTCTAGTTACAAGTGATTACTTTATTAGAAATTAATTGAGCTCTGATATATTTATGTTGAGCTTTGGTCAAAGATGATATGATACGAAACTGTTTGCTTCGTGAGAGCGCTGTCAAAATCCGCATTTTTTATAACAATTTTCTATAGTGCTCTATGTAAGAAATGTGGTTTGGGAGTATTCATTTTTGTTTTTTGGGATTTTGCAGTTTCCGCACTACCGTTGAAGTATGTAAATAGAATAAAACAATGAAAACAATATCAAATCACAGAAATTCATATATATGTACATACATATATATACTATATGTACAATCAGGTATCCCATAGACAAAAATATGAACTTAAAACAAGATGCGAATTTTATATAAATATTTATGTAAATTGCGGTAATTTAATATGCAACAAATGTCCAGTTCTCTTTGAAAAAATATTCTCATGATATTTTTTTTTTAATATAAAACCATATTTTCAAGTAAAGCTAAAACCTAAGTACTTTTTATTACTAAGCTATGAAATTTATCTCTTTACTTAGAGATTTAAGCACATTATTTCGTAAAATAATAACATAATATAATAAAAATATGATAAATTTTTAACGCATTTCCTTCTAGTAGCCCGTTTTTTTTTGCGTATCAGCTATTCGTGGTCCCCTGATTCGATATTATTGCCAGCTCAAACCGTGAGTTTAGCGGACCAATTCAGTAGCAGCGAAAGAATATTTTGTAACATATTATCTATGCTTTGGTGTAAAGCGTTTTCTTTTAAGCTCGCGTCTGTCTCTTCTACTGTCATCTTTTTAATATTTGGAGTAGTAATTTTATGTTAGTAAGCGAGAAAAGCCTGTATCTTATGGAATTCTTAACTACTGTGGAATTTTTTTAAATTTCTGCCTTAGAAGTGTTTACCATATTTTTAACGCAAATGCGTCATCCAGCAGCAAGCATGAGTCATATTGATCCCAACTTTTAGGGTAAATCCTTTTTGACATTAATGAGCTAATAAACGCACACATATCACAGCTGAGGTATTACTATAACACATAAATACATACTTACATATGTATGTAAATACAAACGTAATTCTCAAAAAGCTGCTGGTTAACAAAGATAATCAAGAAGATTTGCAAAATAAATAAATACAAAGATAAAATGTGAAACGTTTACGAGAAAGCTTTACAACGTCACAACCCAAAAAAAATATAGTAATAACAGAAGAGAATATATGTACTATGGCAACAAAGTTAGAAAAAACATAATAAACAATACACAAAAACATTTGTATTATTACCGGATTCATCATAAACGCATTCATTAATATATACATACATATATGTACATACATATAGCGCGATCCCAATTTCAGAGCATTTCGAATGAGTTCACTACAAATATTGGAGCAATTAAAAAAAAAATACATACAATCAGTGATAGAAGCACACTTGGGCTTGATTTTTGTGCCTACTTAGTAATTATGAAGCATACAAACATTTCAAATGCGTATCTATACTAAATGAATATAATGTTGCCAAAAAATTATTTTGCAATTAGATAGTTATTGTGATATCGGCGAATATGGGATAACAAAATATTTGAAATAATTAATATTGCTTACCAAATTTTAATTTAATCAATTTTTACGTACCTGAAAGAAGAAGAAAAAAAATTAAATTCAATTTTTATAAAAAACTTATTAAATACAATAGTAGATATTAAAATTAAATATTAAAAATTTTTAATTTAAACATGTCTCGGGAAGTAGCAAGTTAATTTGTTTTAAAAACACTCAAAGAAAAAAAAAAGTTGTATTATTAAAAAGAAATTACATAAATAACGAACTAAGATTCTTTTTACTATCGCCTTAAGGCAATTTTATGACGTCGAAAATGAGTTTTAAACGCAGTTTCTGTGATATTTCTGAATTTAAGTAATTAATTTGTTTCCTCATTTATGCGTATGAATCTTAGTTTCAGTCTCACTTCACTTAACTTCAATTATAGAAAGACACATTTAAAGGAAATTTTGGTTCTGCGTAATATATTTATAAGATTAAAAATATATGTGTTCTTGATTAGGCATGAAATTTTCCCAAGGACTTTATGTATAAATAGGAACAGATTAAAGAGGAAAATTACTAAAGTAGAAAAACAAAATTTTACACACTTTATTGATTACATCTTTAGCAAAATTACGGAACAATTTAAAATGTGCGTAAAACCAAAAATTAATTAGCAGTTCGCTAAGAATAAAATAATTTTGTTAGAAAGGCAGAAAATATATATTTTAAATTAATTGGGGTTAAAAAATTTTATAAAAACTACCATAGTAACGTTTTGAAAGATTAAAATAATGACTTAATAAGAAAATTCATGAGTTTAATTTACTGAACTGCAATTAATGTCAACGACATTTCGAATGTCGTTAACTGATTTTTATTATATAAATATTGACTTTTATAAAAAACTCTTTACGACAGCTGTCGCAGACCACTTAAAATTCAAATCGAAATTAGCTGATGTGTCACTAAAAAATTAATTCATTTTTAAAGAATACAATTTTTGTTCATGTTGCAACAACAAGACTATTCGCTGTCGATGTACAAATTGATTGATTTAAAAAATTGTTGTTGATTGCAGCATTTTCAAATAGCAAAATATAAATATTAAAGAGGGCGAAACCGACTGAAGCATCACGAGCAAAAGTGTCCTATCTTGATATAGAATAAAGGATATTTCAATACTACTCGCCTACTCCAATCTTTCCTCAGCTCACAAAAGAATGCAATATTAACACTGTTTGCAATTTCTTTTCCAATTTATCTTGATTCATCTAACTAAATAGACTAATTTAAATTCACCTCGCGCCGAGATAAGATATACTAAGTATTTTGTTATTATTTTTCCAAACAAATTTTGCACATCATCAATTCAATTAGCTGCCGACGACTGACTTAATAAGTGTTGTTGTCGTCAGCCTGCGTACAAAAGCAACAAAAAAAAAAGCAGCATACACGCAACCTCATTTGCATTTGTTAGAGTATTAAGTAGAATGTGATGTTTTGAATGCAACGCGCAAAAGGAAGAAGTTGCAACAGCATAGTAGCAAATACATTTCATGGAGAAAATAAAATAATCTTCAAAAAAAAAAAATAAACAAAAAATGAATTGCAAAAAATTGGCACTCCAAGATTGAAATAAATGAAAGATGAAAAGCGCAAAAATGAGGAATAACAACAATATCAACGAGACACCGTTGCGTCGATGAAAGGTTGCAAGTTGCTAGTTGCGCGCTGCAACTGCCAATTTCCAAAGACAAATTGATTTATGTACAGGACAATAGTGCGACGAGGAAGCTGAGTGCCGAATGCCTGCCTGCTCGATGATGGCAGCAGTAGAAACGTTCAAGATTCATTGCTGTTGAATTGACAGCGGATTGAAGTGGATGAAGAATGTGAGAGAATAATGCAAAATGGGAAATAAAAGAATCACGCCAACGAAAGACACGAAGCAGATATTAGTGAAGGTGCATGAAATACATATGTTGAGCACGAAAAAAAAAAACAAAAGTACTCTTGGGTGAGTAGAGCCTGTTGGCCTGCGGGCAAGGGCGTGCAGAAGCGCAGAAGCCAATGAGACGACAAAATGTGCGCAGCAAATGCAATTTTAACGCAATGAGCCATTCTTATTTCATTCCTTTCACAACAGCAATGAGATTAAGAACTAGTTTTTTTTTTTGCAAACGATAAAACATAATGTGCGTCAGGCAACGCGCTCTATCAAAGCTTGCGCAATGTAATGAGGAAATTCGTGAAGAAGCTGAAGAAAAATTGTGTCGAAATTTGTTTAGGTTAAATAAACGCGAAAGAATAATAAGCGTAGAAATTGCTGATAAAATGTTAGAGGTGTCTCGCTGGCGAGTGAGCTAAAATCTGAAGTGAGTTGTAGATTGAAAATTTAGAGGATCAAAAAATAAAATGTATGAATAAAGTGTGACAGGAAAACAAAGTACCTACATATAAATTAGAAGAATTTTTCTACATTTCCATCACATCTACAGCTCTTGTAGAATTTTAAATTCTTCGCTTTACACATAAATATTGACCAAAGACATTGCAATGTTCTTCAACGATCCAGAGTCTTCGCAGCGAAGAGCACGCTCAAATTACGTCTACAGAAACTTCTATTTCTTATTCTCTTGGGCACTGGTTGCAGTTTTCGCTCATTCACCAAATATTTAAGGAAACTTTGAGCGAAGGCGTCACTTTCTAAGCAAGCTTTATTTCCGTGATCTGAGAGCGAAAGCCTCTATACTTAAATTTGGTTGTTGCTGTGGGAGTTCTTATCAAGTTAAAAAAAAAACACTCAGAAATCAGAGACAGTTTTGTAAAATTTTCTTTATGAAATAGCTTTTTGAACTACGACGAATTACTTAAAATCTTTCAACGAAAAGTCTTGAGAAAAGCTCTATAAAATGCTTAGATCTCTGAAACTCTAATAGACTTTATAAGTTGTGAAAATCATCAAATTCCGGGAGGATCTTTCGTCCTATTCCTCTTCACCCAACGCGCCTTCGGTGTTGATGCTTTGTCTCACCATAAATTGTTGACGTCTGACAAATGATGCTACTAAATGAGAGTTGATTGCATTTTTATAGCGTCAGTCAAGCAGCTGCATGAGCAAATGTCAGCACGAAACCATAAAGTGCAAAGTTGCACGCAACAGCAACGACACCAACGCCAAAAAAAAAAACAAAACCAAAACAAAAGCAGCAGCATGATTGTAAGTTAAAAAGTTGTCAAAGTCAAGGAACGATAAAGAAGAAGCTGGTGATGCTTTGCAACGAAAAGTCACATGGCGCCGGACCGTGTCAAGATAATTGTGTAGAACAAGTTGCAGTTGGAGAATTTAAGCATTTTGTTTGTTACATGCCAGAACGTTTACGAAAACATTCGATAACGACTACAACGTTCGTTCATTTAACGCTTGCCGCGTGAAAAGCGGAAGTCATGTCTTCGAACTTCGTGTTGCATGCCAATGTTGCTCTTGAGTCTCAGGAGCAAAGGTAAAGAAGTAGCATAGGTTGTAAAAAATTGCCAGTAAAAGAAATAAAAGAACATTTATAAAATTGGAAAGAAAGCGATGATTAGGGAATTCATTAACAACGCGTATAAACATTGTGATTTGTCGGTAATATTTTTCAATGTACTCCTTTTCGCTGTGCTTTTAAACTTCGGATTTTAAACCCGAAATGGCGGTTAATTGCCATGAGATTTTGATAGCAATTAAGTTCATATTCGCTTAAATTGGTATAATAAAAATTCTTTAGGAAGAAGATACGTTATCAACAATAAAGTCAAAGGAAAATATATGAGGGAGTTGGAAGAGTGCCTGAATGGCTTAGCAAAACCGTTTGAGCAGAACTTCGATAATCAATTTAAATAATAAATTTTGAAAACGAAATTTAAATTATTCAGGCCTGTTGTGCATTTTAATTTCAACATCTTTGGTCGTAAACGGAATAAACAACATTGCCATACAATATTAATGTATTGTCTATGTTTCCCCGAAAAGAAAAGAAACTAACGACAGATCAAATAGATAGCATTTATGAATTCCAATTCCTTCCAAATTTTTCGAAATCGAAATGAAGAACTGGCTTGATTGTCAGGAATTGTTATCGACAGCTTTACTCTAACTCCAAATATAGTCGGAAATATGAAACCTTGTGATAATTTCGACGTTGATCAACACTACCAACTCTGTCTTTTGAGAAAAGTAAAGCATTTTCTATACTAAGCCATTAATATTAAAACAAATGTCTGCCCTGAAATCCAGCGGATAATCTGTTTTGCGGACAAAGTAGGCAATTGTTCAGAAAAATCCAGCCATGTTCGAGATAAACAATTTTTTGCAATATTTAGAGATCCATTCGTCTTTGCGATAGCAAATACCGAAGACGATGAAACGAAGAGCTGTGTGCGTTTTTCATATCTTTATAAAATATACTCGTTTTGCTAGACGCAGAGAAATGCTAGGCATTGTATTTTTGGTCAAGTTACTGAGAGGCTTGATCTCCAGCTCATCTCTTCTTGGCGAAATAAAACTAAACGTTCCCTCCAGAATTTCAGGACAATTCTGGCCTCTTTTTTTGAAGCCATGTAAAAGTAATTTTGAGTTAAATGAGCCACTTCGTAGTTTGTGTCAGGATTTAAGCACTCACTCCGGTTCTTTTGATATTTCAGACTCACTTTTTTACGTAAAGAAAACTATACTCAATGCTCTCAATAATTGATACATACATACGTACATATATATTACTATTCGTGTTGATGAGCATTTGTTCTGTAGCTGAACAGTTTTAGATCTCGACACCTAACAAACCTCTGCCTTGCATAACTCGGCGCATATGTGTCCCAGAACTCAACGTCAAGCCGAAACGGGAGACAGGATTGAGTGTAACCATCATGAAAAAAATCAGAAAAAAAATCTATCGCATGCAATTTTAAAATTATGGGCATTTAAAAAAATCCAAGAAACTCGGTCAAACTGTAACCATTTTTCGGTTATTGTGGTTAATTTTTTATTATTTTTGTTCATTTAAACTTTGGAACCTTAACCCTAAATAACATTTCTAGAATCTCAGTCAAAAATAATTACACAATTGCCCCAAGTTTTCTAGAATTAAGACTATTTGTTAAACTGTCAATTTAAAATTTTATTAATTTGTCGACTTTGAAAGGCCCTCGTTTAAAAAAAATTTTCCAAAGTGCCTTGGCAAGTGCCCTTAAAAGTTCGCGTATTTCATCAGGATTATAAAATGGGACAATACTTGTTAGTTTCATATTAAACAAAACGATTAAAAACCTCAAGTAACCCGATTTTTGCTAACCCATTTACTCAGTTCAAATGTTTTTTATTCGCACAAGCTCTTGGTATGTTCTTAATTTTCCGGCAAAATGATGAGATAGATGGATAGTGGACATGTTTGCCAAGAGCGAGTAAGACTACTTTTACCAAAGTCAACAAAAGTAAGTAAAATTAAAAATATAATGAAAAATCTTGACCTAGTTTAGCTTAGGTTTATTGGATTAAAAGTCAGATAGGGAAATAACATTTTTTATTACAATAAATGTTCAAATTGTTTACCATCAGCCGCAATACACGCCCTACATCTTCTTAAAAAATACCTACTTATTAGCCGGGCATATCCTCGAGAGCTGATGTCCTACGCAGCTTGAGAAATTCGTTCACGCAGCTCGGCAACGCTCTCAATAGGCTTTGAATCAACTTTTTCTTTGAGAACGTCCCAATAAAAAAAATCCGAATTACCTACATTTTTTACGAGAAAATTTACCAACTTTGTTAGAGGACATACCACTAACAGATCTTCGTCACATGTGGTATCAACAAGATGGCTGCCCAGCGCATTACACAGTGCAAGTAAGGGATTTCCTTGACCAGGAATATCCGGGAAGGTGGATTGGACGTTCGGCCGCTATCTCGTGGCCAGCCCGTTGCGCAGATTTAAATCCCCTGGATGAACATTTTTTTTATATATCTGTGTCGGTCGGGTGGGCATGGAAGGATAAAACCATGGGGATTATTATTATTATTAATAAGATTTGATAACTAGTTGATAATTATTTGGCTAGAAGTAAAAATATCCTCTTTTGGTAAACTTGAAAAAATAAAACTAATTTGGAAGCAATAAAAGGAAAAGCACAGGGCAAGTACCTAGTCCTCACTTTAATTTGTAAACGTTTTGAATTCTGCGAATTTTTCTTCTCAAAATATTTTCGACTTTCAATAACTACTTTAATAACGCAATAAATCCGTAAACAGCTAGCTATCAGTAGATCCGCGCAATATTTCCGTTAACAGTTAGCTTGAATTTTGTATTTGCACACCACTGGCTGCCACTCAGCGCGTTCGGGTGAAAGCGCGCTGCAATTAGACCAAATGGTTATTTGCTTTACTCAGCTCAGCATGTCCTGTACCAACACATACAACGTTGCAGCCGTAATTTGTTCTGTCTTTTAGTTTGTGTTATTTATTTTTGTGTTGTTTTTTATGTTTGTACTCTGGCATACTTGTTACCGTTGTTACCAATTAATTAACGCGTCTTAGACTCAGCTGACATTTACTACCATCATTTAGTAAATTGTGCACTAATTTATCACACATCTGACCCAAAGAGCAGCAGCAGCAGCAGTAGCAGCGCAAGCACAGCATTCTCACTCTTACGATAAAAGAAAGGTAAGAGACCGCAGTCAACCGCAATTTGACAGCCACAGCAGAAGGTGTAAAGGCAAATTAATCATAATAACTGGAAAACCGAAAAAAGGAAGTACCCACGGCTAACCAAAGTCAAAGTGAAAGTGCTCGAGTGCGCAACGAAGCGGGAGTGGGCGAAGTAAACAGACAAGAAAGTGCAAAAGTGAGCACGGACAGGCGCTGACGATGAATTTATTTATGTGCGAGCGAGCGATAGTGTGTTTGTGTGTACGGGGTTGCGGTGGCGAGTGAGACCTTATACAGAAGAAAATGATCCAATTAAGGCTAGGCAAACAAATGCAAACAAACACAGGTGAAACTGAACGTAGCACGCTGAGGATGCAGCAGACGCTGTCGCCGACGACGTCAAGTGGAGCTACTTGAAGACAGCAAAAGCGAGATGTTGATAAGGGTGTCACCAGCCAAGGCGCCCGAACAACTGGCGTGGACAACTCAAGCGAGGCGCTGGCAAGCAAGCTTCTTAATGAAATAAAGAAAATAAAAGTGAAAAAAAAAAGAAAAAAATTGCAAGTGTGTGTGGGCGCAGAAACTGACAGCATCAGGTGTGGCAAGTTAACGAACATTAAATTGTTGCCAGACATCGGTAGGTGCAGCGACGGGTAGCGGGCGTCGTGTGCATGTTAGAAAATTAGGCCAAAATTAAATGCAAAAGTGTGATAATAAATTAATGTTGATCTCACGTGAGCGCAAAAATGAATGCTGAAAGAGGCAAATTGGAGTCGGTTAGAGGAGGTTAAGGCAGGCATACGCATGTGGCAGCCAAAAATCTACGGTGAAATGCTGTGGTAGAAAAAGTGCGTTGCGTGAAGAAAGACGAAGTTGTATGCAATAGAAACCGAAAATTGCTTAATTTGCTAAGCTTAATTCATTGTGTTTTTTAGGCACAAGACGGCCTAAACCATTTCTAATGAATCTAATTGCCTACACTAATTACCTTAACAGATGTCGCTTATGATTGAAGAAAGCGGAAGCGGAAGTGTGTTTACTTGAATTCTATGGTACTCGTATTTAGTTTGTCATTAAATGCAATATATCAGTTTGTATGTGTTTGTTTAATAGGAAGTAGTTTCAAAGAATTTTAAAGGAACTTATGTATAATAAAAAGACAACATTGTCATGAAGTTAAAATATTTATATACTAGAACTAGCTGCCCTGGCAAACGTTATTTTGCCATATACGTTATTTCTAACAAATATTATTTTTAGAAAATATTTTTTAAAATAACTAAAACTATAAGTGCGTGTGGATGTAATTATTATTGCAAGAGGAATGAAGCTTTGTAGACAATTAAATTATAATTTACTTTAGCTAATAATTTATTCTTTATTAAAGTAACAAATATACATATATTAAATTACAATTATTGATAGCTATCTATACATCGAAAATCATTCATATTTCTTCTACTAATTATGGCAATTAACAAATAAACAAAGTTTAATCTCTCAACGCAATGTAATGTACAATATTTTTGGTCAGTCTGTTTTTATTAAATACAAACAAACTGCACAAAAAGCTTGGTGTACCCAAATCTAAGCCACAAACATACAACGTTTGGCCTTGTGACTTATTGATCGTTATTGCAAATGCCAATATAATTGGAAATTGATTGCGTTTGATTTCAAATGGCACAACTGCAGGAATCATAGGGATTCGTGGTAGCAATACATTTTCGCCTCGGAACTTGCCATTTAAAATGGTGGCTTCCATAACGATTTTCATAAATTTTTTAATGACCAATCGTGTGTCATTGCAAAGCCGTGGTGGGTTTAAATTACGAAGCAAAATAATCGGAAAACCAAGCTTCAATTGTACATAAATAGTGCGGTAGCATGCCCGGCATATCCAATGAATTCAAAAACTCAATTGAATAATTCACAGCTTCGATGGCATCGCAAACAGCATCGATAGATTTGTGTGTCACCAAGTTTCCTGGCAACAGCTGGTGTATCTTGGAATTTAATTCACTGACGTCCATATTTTTTGCTGCCAAAATCGCTCTTTCTGCCAGCCACTCCAGATTTTTTTTATTTTGTGTGTAAATCGGGTAATATATTGTCGATGAGACTAGATACATATTTTGTGAGTTGATGATTGTGCAGAAATCCGTCGGTAATTTAATGCATTCAGTATTTGCATGTTTTGATAAAGTTTCGGCAGATGGATCTTGAAGCATATGAATGCATGTTCACAGTCAGTTGTTCTTTTTCAATAATACGCTACAGTCGCGATGATTTTAAGCAAGCGTTGATTTTTTTATGAGCATATCGCACCCTAAACCAAAAACCGTCACAACTCAAAATTTTTTAAAATCGCTTTTATCTCATAAACCTATTCCCATAATACTTCCCAACATGCTCCGAAAATTTCTTCATCGTAACTATATTATTTATTGGAAAAGTACGTTTAAAATATTAGAACCATTTTTACATAACATTTTTTACTTCTCTTGGATATTAAAAAAGAAAAAAATTTAAATCCTTTTTTCACATAAACTAATTTACGGAATACTTCCCCAACTGCTCCAGACGTTTTTTCGTAGTTACTATCTTCTTTTACTGGAAAAGTATGATTATAAAATTATCATCATGATTGTAGAGACTGTTTGTTTTGCCTCTGCTGAACATTTGAGATTTTTTGAGTTGTGACTGTTTTTGGTTTAGGGTGCGATATGTTGAACGTGGAATAAAGCGAAGTGTCTGTCTGAAATCAACTGAAAGGAGCAACAGAGTGCAGCCAAATAGTTTGTCGTTTTTTTTTATATCTTTCAATATCCTAGCCAATTCCTAAAGCGAATGTTTGTGTGCCATAGTGCATTCATCCCAAAATTTTAAGTATGTTATACATATGTATGTATACCGTAAACTAAAGATCGTTGTTGTCGGCTGTTCACAACACGTGTTGATTTATATCAGATTGCTTAATCAATTAGATATGAAAACTGTCTTAGTTAATTATTAATAAAATGTAAATAAATTGCACTGAGAAATAATGATAAATTAAAACAAACTTGAGAGTTGCACTAAAAAAATAATATGATATGTCACTGTCACAGTGACTGCTATGAGCGAGACACAAATAAAACAAAAAAAAAAAATGGACGAAAACTGTATAGAGAGTGAGAAAAAGTAAGCCGGCTACATTCTCATCCCTACTCTGTGATGTTGAAAAGTGACAACGGGAGACGCCTGGCGGGTGTGTGATGAAGATCATAGAGTGCTACTCGACTGCCATCTTGTGGATTTGTGGATGGCACAGAATAATATAAACATCGCGATTAAAAATCAGGGGTTGATCGTATAAATAAAGGAGTTATGAAGCAAAATATAATATCTGAACAATCGGCTCAAATATACGTTCTAGTCGTCCGATCTGGCCAGTTCCGACTGAAATGTCTAATAAATTATAAAAAGGTACCTGACTGCCAATTTTCATTCAAATAACTCAAAAACTGAGGGATTAGTTTGCGTTAAAACTGACGGACAGATGGACGGGCGGAAATCGACTCAACTCGTCACCCTGCTCATATCGGCATACTTTTTATGGGTCTAACTCTTATCGTTCTGGCACTTACACACATCGGACCAAAATTATTATGTCATTTCCATGAAAGCTTTAATTAAGCCACTTGAAATTATTCACACAAATTTCTTCAAAATGGTTTGTTTAAAACACAAAACTTCTAATTTTATTTAATTACTTTGAAAAATTCTGCTAAATTTAGTAAATTTTTTCCTTCAAATTGAACATTCGCTCACAACTTCATCGCCTAACTTAAGAAAAGACGGCTCAGCGCCAACACTTGCCGCTTCCTGTTGGAATCACAAAACCACAACAGACCCGCGACGTGCGGTTGTCGATGATATCGAGTAATACACTTTCAGTTCGTAGCTAAACACTTCATTGTAACCTCAACGTTGCCAAAAAAAAAATAACGAAAGAGCGCACGTTCTAGTTAACCAATGCAAAGACTTCAGTTGCAACTTCAAATGCCACTTCAATATGAGCTCCAATTTTAGAGCCGAAATACTGCCGCTAGTTGGAAGCGCTTCTATGCCGTGCATAGCAAATGCAGCAACAACAACCGCGTCAAACTAAACACCAGCACAAAATGCCTAAAGTGCAGCGAAATCAACTATTTTCACAGTTTACAAAAAAAAAAAAAAAAAAATATATATGAAAAAAATCAACTCGGCGCAGTAGTGACTTTGAGGCATTGCTGCAGCAGCGAATGGTCAAAAAATATGACTAACTTCCAGCAGTGAATTGCTCGCAATCATAGATTCCGCTACTCTCGAAGCGCTGCATAGGACAGCAGGCAATGGTTGAGCGCGCGCGAAACGGAAGTGCAACTTCACACACAAACACACATGCACACAAATATTGCGCGCATCATACAAAAATGCCTCGCGAATTGCATACAAATGTGCTGGTTTGGCAACTTTTGTTGTGCTATTGCTGTTGCTGTTGCTGTTGCTTTGCAGTTTTGCTACAGGAACTAGCCGCTTCCACACTTCAGCTAACTTCGCCAATTGATTGCCTAGTTTTAGGCGCTATCGCGTTAGCTGTAAAATTTTCGGCAAAACACTTTAAATATGACCATGACCAATAAATGCCAGTAGGCGCTCTTCCTACGATGGCTGCCCACTCACTCGCTCGCTGGCATAAATGTGTAGTTTCTACGATTTTTGTTTTTTTTTGTTGTGGCTCGTTTTGTCTATGGTTTTTTAGCATCGAAAATATCAGAGACACGCGAAAATTTTGTATCGCTAAACAGTGGTTAGAGTTAGAGTAAGGCAGCGAAGGATGAGCGAGTTGATGTTGTGGATATTCTTTCTTGTTATAACTAACTCTTAATGAGGCTTTTCCAATTTAGTTTTTATATCATCGCATCAAAAACCGAAGCGAAAGTACCGTGGAATGAGATATTTTTCGGAACACTGTTCGAGCAATGGAGATTTCAAACCAGAGTGCTCGCAAATATAAATTTTGGCTGTTAGCAACTTTGAAGCACCTCAAGCGCTTGAAGCAAATTTTAAATTTAGGCAGTTAAGGCTTTCTTTCAATTTTTTTTTAGCATTCTATGGTTAAATAAGTATAGCAAAAACCGCATGCAATCGAAACTTAAATACTTAAAGCCACTGAGTTGCTTACTCAACCAAATATTTATTTGAAAGCATCGATTTTGTAATATATTTTTGTTTTGATAACGCAAATTACTAAACCTTAAACACTGTGCCAAACTATGGCCACTCTTGCTAGCTGCCATCAAAGTGGGTGGCTTCACAAATTTGTTAGCTGCCAGTGCAGCAATACGGATGTAAGCATACGAGGAAGAGTCATAGCGAATGTGTGGGGCGTTGTGGCGTTGCAAGAGATAGAAGAGCAGTGGTGCTACAAGCGCCGGAAGCAGCCGCTATTACCGCACATAAATTCAGCAATTGCCGCATTGTGCGCCCGCGCTACACTCCACCACTACGAAAATATGTAAAGTTGCAGTTGTTGGCCGTTAAGGCGAGTGCCATGGTCAGAGCGCGCTCTATTTCAGATTCTAATTCTGTTTCAGATTGTCAGTCCGATGGCGTTTGCTGTGCTGCTGCTGCTGATTGTTGTTTTTCTTCTGCTACTTTTGTTGCCAACTGCTGGTCATTAATATTGAAAAGGCGGCGTTTTTGCTACTACCATCCTGTGTTTGGTTGCCACTTCTTGCGCTATTCGTTAGTCGCTGCCGGACTAGCGAGCTAGCAAATGTGCGCCACACATTACAAGCAACGTGTTACTGCGGTTCCGGTGCGGCAAGTTTTGGCGCATTTTGTTGCAATATGTACGCTTGTTGCTATTGCTATTGCAAATTCAGTGTGCAATCAGTTGAAGTGCAGGCGCGTATGAAGGCCAGCAGCAATGCGAGGCAACTGAGAGGCGTATAAACAAACGACTCGCTGTTGGCAATGATTTTTGGTCAGTTTGCTGGCTGTTATTATTATTGCAACATGCAACACGGATACGCACACACACGTACTCGTATATAGGCGGCGAGCAACAAATGCGGCAATGTGGCAAATTTGTAACATTCGCGGCCGCAAGGGTGTCGATCGCCATGTTTGGTTAGAACGACTTGGTGTCGAGTAGTGGCAGGAAATGGGAAGGCGGACGAGGGGATGTGTGAGGGCGAGTGATTAGATAGCTGCAGCGTAGGGGTGTTGAGTGGTGAGGCGCTGCATCCCAAGCGAGAAATTAGGAAATTGCATTTGGCGTTCACAAAACGAGCCTTTTACCTTTTTCTCTTTTCAGGCTATAGCGGAATCGCGCTAGTTTCTCTTATATGTACGTCTGCATGAATGTATGAAATTCCACACATATGCTCTGCAGCAGCTAGACGAAGTACGCGGGCGCGCGCTCGTTTGTGTGTGTGTGTGAGTTATTAGCCACTATTATGGCAGACGGAAGTCCCAACAGCCGCTACACAGACCAGCCGTTGGCCAGACCAACCCACTCAGACAGCTGGAAATTGGCAAAATGTAAATTTTGCATTCACTTAAAATTTATGGCGTTTCACTTTTTTCACACACTTTGTGTTGTAGACGTTCGCCGACAATAGTCTGTGAGTAGCGGGCACACCCATTTTGATACTTAAAAATTCATAAGTGGCGAGTGAAATTAACATTGGCATTGGAGTTGGTGGGCGAGTTAGCTATTTTCTTTTGCATTTGCATGCAAATACGCTAATGGCATTTATATGTAGGATTTTGAGTATTACGATTTTAAATTTATGTGCTGCCAAGTCTATGAAAAACTTGCGCTAATGAAGCTATTTGAGGGGGAAGCTTCGAAAAGGTCCCATTTCAATTGGCAGATTCGATCAGCCTCGGACGCTTTGAACGAATATTTCACATCTCTATGTTTACAACTTTTGATAAGCTTGTGGAGAATTACACGCATTTTTAAAGGGTTGGACGTGATCGATTAAAAATTGTTATCTAAAAAAAATCGTACTAACATAAATTAATATTAAGAAAGTGTAGTATTTTAGTAAAAATTTTATTGGAAAAGCATTTAAAATGCTCACACATCTCAACTATCTTTATTGGTAATGTAGCCTTCAACCTTTTCGAGCAACGAACAGATAGATACATTTTTAACTGGCCCAGTTGCGCTTCAAACTAGTGTCTGCTACTTTATACTTTTTCAAGCGACATATAAAATATTTGTAATCTTTTCTTTAAAATTTGCTATGCGGTATTCAAAGAATTTCAAGGCTATAAATACCAGTCGCAAGCATTGAATGATCCGCTCCAAGCTAGCCGGTCTCATCCTTAGCCTACCACGTTCTAGTTGCTACCACGCTCCAAACTAACACATATCAATTCTTACTAACTTCAATTATAAAACAATTCAGCTTTGCTACTTTCTGCTGTTTACTACCGAAAACCACATTTCACACTTGCAATCCATTTCGGTTGTATTATATGTGGCATGTGGCATTTGGCATGTGGCATCATGGTCAGTTACTCCATTGTTTTGCTTTATTGCTAGCTGTTAACATTGTTGCTGTTGTTGCTGCTTGTTGCTGTGGCATTCGTGCATTCATTTACGGCGTTTAATTCAGTCTTGCCTTGACTAGTTGATTCCTCACAAAACCATTAAGTCAAATGAAAGTTGGCTGATAGCCGTTGCTGTACTACTTGCACTCAGTTTGTTGAATCAATTTGTAGAGAAAAGTATTTTTTTTCCAGGTTACCTCTACGGCATGCAGCTAAGTCAATCAGTTGAATAGATGGCTGATGTGTGAATTGTGAATTGTTCTGAGTAGTTATTTGGCTTGTGAGTGGTGCACTCTATGGATTGGCACACTGAGGGCAAGTGAGAACTGAATCAATTTGAATATGGGCGAGCACTTAATGCACTCACGTGAATGTATAGCTATTTATGCACCAGTAGTATACTGAATGTTTTTCTCTTGAAAGTGTGCATGTACATAGCTAAAAGCAGTCTTACTTCAAATTGATTGTGCTGATATGCCAAAATTGACTACTTCTTTTAATCTAAAAAAATCTAAAAAATTACGAAATTTGTTGATTAGTCTTTAAATTAATATTATTTTTAGGAATCCAAAGTACAATTAACCTGTAAAAAGAATTGTGAGATCTTACATATTATTAAGGGTATAAGTAGTATTCACTCCGTTCGCCCATTTGGCAACTCTTTCCACTTTCGTCAAAAAGCTCTGCTCACAACTTCGAATTTTCTGAAGTTCGTGAGAGAGCCGATGATTGTCTATTATTAGCGATCCTCACAGGCGCAAGTTGAGTTTCTGCAAATATTTTAATAAACATTTTACTTACACAATTTGTATGTTTATAATTTTCACGCCCTTTGGAAAATCAGCCCTAAAATCTCCCCGAGCTTATCAAGTAGTTTAAAAAAAAATTCCACACAAACTGATGTCGATGATTTCTGTACTGACTTACTGAAGAAGTGCACGCCTTAAGTGGAACATTTTATGCATCTTTTTAACAAATCATTAAATACAGGGATTTTCGTTGATGAATGGAAGATAACGACAGTCACCCAAATTAATAAGATTTACAATGGTAAAAAGAATGATGTAGCTAATTATAGGCCAATATCTAAACTCTCGTCTACCTCAAAACTTCTTGAGGTGATCGTTAAAGATAAGATTTATTTCATCGTAAAAAACTTAATTTCCCCATATCAGCATGGCTTTGTTGTCAATCGGTCTACAATTACGAAGTTAGCCGTCTTTAGTGAGTTTTGCATGGAAATGTTTTCATCCAACCAGCAAATAGACTGCATTTATACTGATTTTTTTCAAAGCTTTAGATAAGGTATCACTCAATATATGATTACATAAACTAGCCTCCTTTGGTTTTCGCTCCAGTTTTCTTAAATGGTTGCGTTCATACTTAAGCAATAGACACTGTGTGGACTCTATCGAAGGGGTAACCTCTGATCACTTCATTGCCACCTCAGGTGTACCGCAAGGTAGTACTCGTATCTTAGGTCCTCTTCTATTTGTTCTTTTTATCAACGATACTGGAAACTGTTTTACTTCCTCACATTTTTTGCTATATGCAGATGATCTATTTTCCGCTATAAAAAGGTCTGAAGATGCACGTTGCCTTCCGGAAGACTTATATATATTATATATATCTTTGTTGTAGTAGATCGCTCCTGTGTCTTAATATAAATAAGTGTGCTCATAAAACAGAGCGGATCGAGCGTATTCAAAAAATTTTCCTCAAGTTTGCCCTCAGATCTCTAAATTTTTCTGATCCAATTCCTTCTTACCATTCCCGTTTCCTACTCATTAATCTGAAATCTCTTGGAATCAGAAGAACTACTCTTGGCCTCTCCCTTATCTCTGGTGTGATAAAGGGTGTTATTGATTGTCCCTCCTTACTTCACGCTATTCAATTCAATTTCTCATACCAGTTAGAACTATCCATTTTACTGTCCTTTTTCTATTAAAACCTCACTACCAATTACGCAAGGAATGCTCCTTTAGTGCGTTCCCTTCGTGAATTAAACGAAATCTCGGATTCTGTTGCGCTGAACTTTTCGTTGTCGAAAACTGTGTTTTCCAAATTTTTAAACTCAATTCTATAACATATGAGTAAGTCGTCGTTTTTAGTCAGTAAGAACCTTTGTAGTTTCTTGACTTTTTTTTAAATAAATAAACAAATAAAATAAATAAATATTCGGTTAAGTGCTAGTTTGATTCCAGCGCCACCTAGCGGGTAAATTTATTTGGAAAGGATTTTTTCTTTATATTACCAAAAAATATGTATGTACTTCATTAATTGTTTTAATAATAAATGTTTTATATTTTCTTAAACATTTTGAAGAATCATTCAATGTTATGTTGCCTTAATTTTATGGATTGCAAAACTTATTGATATAATTCAAAGCGTTCAAGTCTGGAAAAAGTGAATATTATTCTCAACACAGAAAGAACTATTTTTTTTACTTGTTAAAGTTTCAACAGTATTAGAGTTAGAACAAGTTCTTTTGTAGACAAATCGGTCCCTGTGTTGTGTAGTTTTCACGAAAAAACAGCACTGACGATGGCTTGACGGAAAATCCTTTCAAAAAACAACTGTGAATATAAGATCAGCAGGTTTTACAAGGAGATTGGCAAACCTAGAAAGCCGTCAGCCTGCACAAAGTCGCCTACTGCCTGAGTAGTAATTCCTATCGGTACAACCATCAAGTAATTCGTAAGGAGATTCAGTCTATAAGAAGCCATTTTCTCTTAGACAAAAAGTCATATTGTTAATTAAATATTATATAAAAATCGGGATGAGTTGAGTAGTTCATTTTAATTTGGTATATTCTGGGGTTGAGCGTGAGTTTAAAGCTTTTATACCTTCCAATTAAGTTTACAAACCAATCACATTGGGCTACGGGCAGACCATCATACACGAGTCTGCACAAAAATCGAAATAAAAGCGTCCGGCACACATAACATTTAACCCATTTAATTTTAAAATAAACGTCACACGCGCCACGACTTACACACATACATACAAACGCATCTGTGATACGAAATCAACAAATACCAAAATCATGTTGTTTATTTGTGTGTGTGCATTGGGGACACGTAGTCGCGTTGAAATTCAAAATGACATTTCAAAGGCAAACCAAAAATATTTCGCTCATGTATTTTAATGAGCGCAGTCAGCCGACCATATTGCAGCAGCGGCTTCGGTGGCGGCGACAGCGGACAGCAAGCAGCGGTGGCAGCGGCGGCAGCAAACAAATAGCGGCGACAACAAACACATGAAAAACATGTTAATGCGCCAAAAAGGCGAAAAACATTAAAGTGCGAAGGGGAGGATGGCTGAGGTTGTTCAGTTGGTAGGTCGCGTAACCGCAAAATAGCGTAGCCAAGAGCATTTGCATGTGTGAACGCTGCATACTTTCAGGCGCAGCAATGCGCGCGACATCTCATTAACAATTAGCGCGGCGAAACGCGGCATAGTGGAGAGTGAGTGCAATATGCCACAAGGCGGTGGCCATATTAAAAAAGAGAAAAAAAAAACACACGCAAAATGCTGACCAACAAATGCGCCAGAAATACACACACACACACACACACCTGCTAGCCTTATAAAAAAAACTCTGTTGTGGATGTGATGTCAAAGGACATGAAGTCAAATCGGTCGGTCATTTTGAATCAAGTTGATGATGACCGGCTGCACGATATTACCACACGTTTCGCACACACACACCAATACTTACATACACACATACACACATAAAAGGTATATATATGTATGTATGTATGCGTTGCAGCATAGTCAGCGAAGCGATAACAGCGCAATAATGATGAAGTGTGGCCATTTTAATAGGCAGCCAACGAAGCGTCGCATGCTGCACGGCTGCACACAAATGCACACGCAGACATACACACATTTTGCATATTGCAACCTGTAAATTAATACATACATACATACATATGTATATATTCAATCCATTCAGGCACATTTAAAATTAATATTTTCCTCCATTTTGAGGCACGCCACACATTGTGCGCTAGCTTATTTAAAAAAATTCTAAAATTTTGGTAATCGCCACAGGATTGTAAACTGCAGACAGCTATACTACATATACATTCTTAACGGAGCTTTAATTTACTCTTTAGTTTCGTAACATATTGAGAGTTTGGCCAATGAAGCCCGCATAACAATGTTGTATAATAAAAGCAAAAGCAACGAATTTGGTGTATTATTTTCTTCTACGAGTGTCACTACTTATTCTTTAAACTAGTCAAAACATTTTAAAATTAACTTAAAAAAATCTCATGAAGTTTATGCGCCTAAAATTATACTCCGATGAGCGAAGAGCAAAACAGTGTAAACTCACTTGAGGATAACTCAATCGGGATGGCTCAGTCATATGAAAGTATTCATTTTTTGTCCAGCTTTCTCTTGCTTCGTTTAATCCACTACGTAATCTTTTTTTTTATATTTCTTACGATCTCTATTTTTGCACATCTTTGAAATGCAGCACATACTTGGTGGTAGAGTTTTCAACCGTCAAGTGGAAAAACTAGACGCAAGGTAATAGTGCTAATATCATTATTGTAACATCAGCGTTTGCATCAGTGTCCGCATCAGTTTTTATGGCTGACCGGTTCAATAACGCTGCTGCACTGTAAGAAGATAAAGAAAGGAAACACAGGGAGAAGAAAGCAAATGCGTTGAGTTAAACGAAGATATCTGCTGGCCAAAAGCTACCAGGCCACACTGTGGTCTTATAAAAGCGCGCTCACAGATATTGCCACTCTGAGACGTATAACAAAAATATTGCGTGGCATTGGGTTGTATGGAAATGTGTAGATTTTTGTGATTTAAGCTTAGTACAAAACTCTCAAGAAAATTAAAAAATGCATATGAAATGACATTCAAAAATGAAAAAAAATGTTGTTCTATAAAAATTTCTTTAATAAGTCAAAAAGCTATCTAGAAAAAATGCTGGTATACATATTTCTAAAAGAAAATTTTCAGCAACGACAAAATAATTTTTCAAGCCACAGAAATAATGAAAATTATTTCTTGTGATTTTTCTGGAGAGCTGTTTTCAAGTCCTTAAGCATAAACGGAGAGTAAATATTTTTAATAATCCCGGACAAGAAAATAAATTCTTACCTAAATTGGTGATTATTTTGACTTAGCTCAAGCTGTTCAACACCTTTGGAATAGGAAACTAGGTGGGCTACCAGGTAACTCGGCTTGAAAAGAAAATTGTTCCGAATTAAAATCTTTGTTTTTGCTACCATTGAAAAAAAAATTGAATTGTATTAATTTTTTCTTCGAAACGAGTCACAAGGTCTTCGCACAAGATGGGCATCAATACTTTTATATTTTTAATGTTCATTGTTTTTCAATCGCTCTGAATTGACTTGACGGAGTAGAAATCTGGAACTATGTTCGTTTCGACAGTTCTGTTCTATGATCAATTTTGATGGTCGTTGAATGAAACACGAGAGAATGTTGAAACGGGAAAACTAAAACAGAAGGACAAAATTTTTGCTGGCAGCAAACATTGACTATATTTTTAAATTTTATTTGAAAAAAAAGTAACAACTTTTTATAACTCCGCGCTTCAAACTACACAATTTCACTGTAATTCTACCACACACACAAAATATTTTGTGTGTATATGTTAAAATATTTTCATTCCTTAAATTGAACTGCTGGACTGCCATTCAATCATTCTTAGTCGAGTTCAGTTGTACACTTGGGAGCCGGTCCCGAATTCTTTGCTACCCTAACCCGCAAGCCGGCCCGCTGCTCATCTCTTTAGCACTTTAGCTTTTCTTTATAACCTTCGCTTTTGCCTGTTACCGGCGCCGTTGCATATCAAAATCACATAAAATTGAAGCATACATTTGGGGATTTGCGTTAAATGTTTGCCTGTTTGCGTTCGATTGTTAATTGCGGTTAGACGACTGCAGTGAACTTTCCAATTCATTTTTGCTGTTTCAAACACAGCCACCAACCAATAAAATATTTATTTTTTTGTTACTTTTTTTTCGTAGCTTTTAATATGAATTTGTATTTTCTTTTTTTGGTTACTTCCCTGAGTATACAAACAAAACACACACACACTGACTTATGTTTGCGTACTTTTTCTCTTCTCAATCATTTTAACTTTATTTTTTTTTTTTTTTTTTGCATTTTCACTCGCTTTATCAACCAACACACAGCTTTATTGCTTGGCGCCGAATTTTTAGATTTTCATAGCATTTTTAGCTGCAGAATTATTACTTCGTTGGGAGAATCTCATTGGGAATTGGTAGCAGATACAAATGCACTCGTTTGTATGTAGTATGTATTACGGCTGTTGCTGCGCCGAATCGTTTTCGATATGTGGCTGTGATAGCATTTTGATTGATATGGAGTGGCTATCAAGTGTGCAGATAGCCAAATAAAATTCAGATGGAAAAGTACAATAAAAAAGGGCGTAATTCTATGTGAGAGTGGTGAGGTTGGCGAGAAAGAAAAGATTGGCGGAAGGCAGAGTAATAAGTATGGTAAAAAGACCTAGTCGCATGTGTGTGTATCAGCTTACGTAAGGTTAAAAAAAAGTTATTATTATAATTGTAACAGAAAACAGCTAATGTTGAACAAATAAAGAGAGACTAAATAAATTTCCTCCAACTTGTCGGAAATTCTTTAGCGATAAGGAATTGTTAGCGAAATTTTTTCTGCTGAATATTGTCTATTATTTTACTTAAGTGAGCTAAATAAATGCCGCTCAAATAAATCCAACCAACAGTTTGATGCAGAACCTAGAAAACATAATATACCAGTGGATATTTGGCACAGAATTTTTTCGGAAATGGCTAAAGAAGCCGTCAGATTCTCTTAACCGACTTAACTGGCCGTTTCTTCCACCTTTTTGTCACTCAGAATCCTTCGAAGCTTTTATGCCTATGAAATGCGCCTATGAAACTACAAAGCTGCCAGCTTTCACTGCAATCGACGCATTTGCCAAATTCCACGCTACATCAGCACAATCCATAGAGGCAACGTCAATTGCTCGTTTAGATACGCAGACGCCCAATGCTTTAGTGTTTAAGTGCCGATTGCTGGCAGTTTTCTAAATCATATTTTTCAACCCATTTTAGCTGATCGCCGCCGCACTAGGGACAGAGACGTCGGCGGGTCGGCGGGTAATGTGTGCGTTGCGGCTGCGGTTTTGACACTAACGCCATTCTCTGCGTTTCTTTCTCTCTCTCACTCTTCCCGTATCGTTGGCAGTTAGTTTTATAGGTTGCTTTGTGTGTGCGCGCTTCCCTTTTTGGGCATTCAAAAATTCGCTTACACATCTGCGTTTAATCTCCGGCAGCCACACAAATAGAGACCGTTGGACAGTCGATGCAGGCTACGTACTCGTATGTAGCGCCAAGCGAGCGAGCAAATGAAAAATGACAACCTCGCAGTGTACGCCAAGCGGTCAGTCGTCGATGGCAGTCAGTCAGTCAGTCGGTCAGTCCGTCCGTTAGTCCGAAAAGTGCCATTGTTTGTAGGCTTTACAGGCGCGCCAGTGTGTTTTACAGTGCGTAATAGTGTGCGATTGTATGCGTGTGTCTGTGTATGTGTGGTGTGTGCGTGTGTGTGTTAGTGTATTGGCGCTCATCGTTGTAAACTTCTGTGCGTTAATGTCAATGCTATGAGACTTTGCCCCGTTAGCTGCTTGTCCTTAGCACCCGCCCGCCCTTTGTCGGCTACTCGGCTACTCGGCTTCCGCTCAATCTATTCTTGTTTTCTGCTGTTGTTGTTATTATTGCTGCTGCTGATGTTGCTACTGCTGCTGGTTGCAACGTTTTCAGCTCCGTTGACTACGATAATTGCTGTCATTCAGTCGCCCATTCATTCAGTCATTCATTCGCACAAATGACAATGACGATAAAGCCAAAGCCAACAACAACAACAAAAACAACACTGCGCAAAACATTACCAACAGCCTCGCCATACACATTTGCCACACTTGGCTGGCGATTGTTGCTCCATAGCAGCAGATGAGCCACCTTTTTGTTGTCTCTTTTGCCCCTTTCCAGGCAGTCAACAATAACAATAACAACAGCAGACGAAAACAATAAAGCCTTCTTGATTATATGTATGTACATCGCAGTTGTTGTACGAGTATTTGTAGGCTTTTTTATTAGTCATTGTTGTTGTGTTTTTATCGTTTTTTGGCATTGTTCATTAAAGTGCGTTTCACGGCTCGTTCGCCTGTACGAAACGTGTAGGTCCTGAAGGACAACATCGTTAAAACTGATGATTATGCGCTATTCCTTTCACTAACTTGTCGGCGATTTTGACTTTCACTGGCATTTCTCTAGCTGCCCTGTGTATTCGGGTCTTTATTTTCTGTTTTTGTGAAAATTTGTGTGCTTTTTTTTTTGCGTTGAAAATAGTTATGGATATCTGGAGAGGGCAGCGCATGAATTTCTACAACAAACTTTTTTGGTGTATGGGGTTTATTTATGTGTGCGAGTGGACATTTTGTGAAAAAAGATTTTGTTTCATAGTTTTAATATTATCTAGTTAACTTAAATTATGGGTAGTTGCGGGGACGGAACCAGAACAACAACAATAATTAAATATGCATTATTTGCAGCCTTTTGTAAAATTACTTTTTTCTGTTCATAAAACTAACTAATCACGACCACTTGTATAATAAAAAAAAATTTAATTAATGTGCTGAGTTTATTTTGCTATAAAACTTGTTGTGCGCTAAATGATATTGTGAAAATTAATTTGGCAAACAACGATCAAAGATATAAGAAGCGTCTTGTAAATTTTTTCTCTTCTAAATCGCGTGAGCAATTCAGAGTCTCTTCGAACTGTGCTTAAAAGGCAGGTCGAGGAAATAAAAAACGTATCTTAAAATAGCAAAAAAGAAGCAAGAAACGAAAATAAGGTTTTTTTTTATGATGACTTTGGCTTGAGTGGTTTTTTTTATAGCAAGGACCTTAAGTGTTTTATCTACAGACCTTTTCACTTAGATGTTCAAAAAATGTTGCTAATTTTCCAACATCAAATATAAATAAGATCTATGCGCTGGTGAAAGCTGCTTCTTGAAATTATACAAAATAGTGAATACTTTAGAATATTGACTATAATGTTTTAACATTAAAATATTATGAATTGTGTGAGATCAAAGAAAGCATAGTGAATAACAAATGCACTTCATTTTTCGAGGGAGCAGTTTTTCTCAATAATTTGTCATTCATAGCAAAGCCTCTTTTTTTAAATATATCTTAAGGTATCTCAATAGGTTTAAAAATAGTAAATAAAACTTGCATAAAGGTCTCTTTTCCCAAGTCTTACTTATTTTTTTCTATTAGAATTGTCTCTCTATTTCTATACTTATTGCGCGCTCCCTCTTTTTCCACTCTTTTTTTTTAATTTAAATAAAATCCGCTCTTTAAATTTCCACTTTTACAAAGCATATTCTGTCATGCAAACAACTAAATTCAAATTATTTTATTTTATGAACTTTAGCCAACAAAAACTTTTAAAGAGACCACTTCTGCAGCCATAGAAGTACCGCACTGAAAAAAAAATATCAAAAGTCAGAGTAATTTTTTTTTAGATTTGTGCATAAATGTAGAATATAAGTTAAATTTGCGTTAAAACTTGCAACATGCAGCATATTGGTCCATTAGGTTAATTAATTAAGTGCGCGCATAGAAAGAATAACCAAAAGGGTGAAATGAAAAGAAAACTAAAAATAAAATTAGCATTGAATGAAAATGCCAAAGGCTGCGCTAGAAACCAAAATCAAATAGGCGTGCTAAAAAGCTAAATAAAAGTGAAATAAAGCACGAGTTATTTTGAAAAAAAAAAAAAAGAAATCCAAGTCTCATTAAAGGGCAAATAGGCTGAATTTTCATCAAATAAAAGTGGGAGGAAGTGTGAGCGAGTGAGAAGAACTTTAAACAAAATAATGCTTCGTCTGGCACAAAGCGTTGCTGTGCACACGTCAGCAGCTCATTAGGAGGCCAAAAGTTAAAAGCACAAAAGCCAGACGGGTCAAAGCGACAGCAAATCAGGCAAATAAAGACTTACATACATATATATAAAGCGTAAAATCACCCATCGCACCAGCTGGGCAATCAAAAATTTACAAGAAAAAGTTACTTTTTTTGAAAAAAGTATGTGCAGTAGCTACAGCTGGGAGCCTAGCAAGAAAAATTCATTTGTTTTTAGATATTCCTTTCAAAAGTTGAATTTTAAGTAGAGCCATACACACAAAGAAATTGTTCGGTATATTTTTGGGCGTAGTGATAAAGACAAAAGTACGTAAAGCGAATTGTTTTATTTTTTATTTGGAAAAAGAGCTGCAAGGAAATCTCCTGATTATTGCTGATTTACCGCTATAAAAAAAAAATGTCTCTATAACTAGAGCACTGCCGTTGCGTCTCCATTTAGGAAAGAACTTCTACTAAAACTATGCAATGTGCCGCATGAAATAGGAGGTGTTGCATATTTTTAGGTACTTTTGTCTTTAACTTATCTCGAAGCGTAGGCTTGTATTTAGTTAACCAAAGTACTACATTACAAGCTGAAAATATATGAATTTACTTAGAAAAATAACTGGAATTAAACTGCCCTTGTCAGCTTATAAGAATTATCAATAACAGTTCCTAAAAAGGTGAGTGGGAAGATGAACATTAACGGACTGCCAAATCTTAATGCAAAAATGTTTTAAAAATCTCTCCACTGAAACCATTCCAGAGATAACTTCCTCGAATCTCCAAAATGTGATTAAGATTTGAACTGAGCTGTTATACCAACTCTTCACTCATAAGGCAATTTAAAAATTGCTCTATTTTTACAACTATTATTAAGAGAATGTATCTGCTTAATTTCTGTCACTCCTGTACATCGGTAATACCATTCGATAAATCTGTTTCTCAATTATTTAAATATATTCGTTAAGATAAATTGAAAAAGTTTGCGCTGCTTTAAACCTTTCAACCTAAATTGTTAATTGAATTATTCAATGAATTAAACTTATTTAAGTGCAACTCACCTATTTCTTTTGATGTATGCGTTGCCTTATTGGGTTAAAGCTTGGCCAGTGGTGGCAAGAAAATTTTAATAAAATTATTTTATCACAATCAACTGAGCATCCAACTACACCAATAACAGAGCATTATATAGATAGTACGAATATACACCCAGAAACACATTCTCTATATATATTTGCAGAAGCGCAACAAAAAGCGGGCAGATACTCAACGCGAGCGTTCGTAGCACAGCTTAACGGCAAAGAAAATAAAATGTTAAAAAATTATTATAAAATCCGGCAAAGCCTGACGCATTGATGGCCAATTAAAGTAGTATACGATATGCATTTTGTGAAAGCGCACATTTATTATTGCATTACTCTTAGCGGGACAGAAACGTTGTGTTGCTGTACCGAAGCGAGTTGAGGCGAGTTTAAAAAGTCCCTGTTAGCTGAGTACATGGAATTCGATAAAATGGCGCTACCGTGTGGCCAGCGCTTTGTGCGTATGCGCCAGCCACTCCGTCGAGAATCAAATTATTGCACACAAATACAAACAAGCATAGCCGCTAGTACGCTTTTAGGCGCAACCCGTTGATGATGTGAATTTTGCGGTGAATGTGTGGCATAAAAATGGCGGCCAGCATAAAAGCTGAGCGTGGATGAATGGCCGCACGGCACTTGACTTCCCCTTTGGCGAATGTACGATGAGTGCTTGAGCACTTTGTGTGCGTTTATTGTTGTTTTTGCTTTTTGATTATTTTTTTTCTGTGTTTCTGTGTTTGTGTGTTTTATTATTTGATATGCCACTCGTAAAGTTTAAAGTAAATTAAATAAATGTACGCGTGCTCAGGAACTTTTCAATGCAATTTGTGCGCAAAATAAAAAAAAAATCGCGCTACCGCAAAGTTAATGCAAAAGTTGTTAAGGGGCAGCAAAAAACAAAATTCACGTATAAATGAAAAATAGGAAATGTGTACAGATAATGAAAACTAAAAAAAAATATATGTATATATTACTCTCGGCAAATTTAAATTGAGGAAAGCAGTTGCACAATTAAAGTCAGCGAGTGAGCGCAAAGCGAGCGGAAATAAAGTTTCAATTTAAAATGAAAAAGTCTGATGAGTTGCCAAATAATATAAGAGTGAAATTTGAAAAATAGGGGATGCTTATTTTCGCACAAATCAGAAATAAAAAATAAGGAAGCAAAAAATTATGAACTTAAATAAAATAAAAAAAGCATATCGAAAAATGGATTTGAGACAGAAATTAATTAAAGTATTATTATAAATATGAAAGGAAACTTAATATTTAGAAATATAAATGTGATGAAATGTTAAAAAGCAGAACTAAAATAAAAGAGAGCTTAGAGTAGAAATGTTAAAAAGCAGAACTAAAACAAAAGAGAGCTTAGAGTAGACCGAAGAGTTAGCAAATGAATTGAAGTGTATTACGCAAGATAATTAATTAAAATTAAACAAAATACAAGAAAAAAGGAAAAAGCAAAAAGTTAAAAAAAAGAATGGAAATAATACAAAAAAAAATATTTAGTTAACATTTTTTTAATGAAATTGAATAAAACGAGATTGAATAATATAAAATATAATTAAGTAAAATAAATAAATATACAAATAAAAAAAAAATAAAATTAAAATAAAATAATACAAAATAAAATTAAAAAGAAAAAGAAAAACAATAAAAAATAATGGGACGAATTAGTAGATAGTTTTTTATAGAAATTATTAGCTGAATATTAGAGGCTTGCACTTTCATTAAGTATAAAGAAAACTTTCGATTATCAAGCAATAAGCGCCAAACTGCAACTTAGTCTCAATGAGTGGTTTTTAAAAGGGCAACTCCAAAGCAAAAACAGCTAAACATGTGAAAGTCTACATGAAATAATCAGTGACAAGCTTTAAAATTCAATTCAATCTGCTTTTAGTCAGTACTACGGAAGAGTCAAAGGGATAACATACATAACTGCATCGGTGCCTTTTCCAACAAACTAATAACTTTGATTTAATTAACTTTTAATCCTTCAAAATTCTATGTAGAAAATTCGATCATAAATATGTACATGCAAAGCTTCTAACAAGAATTACAAAAAAAAAAAATGCCAGCAATGATATTTTACTAAAAGGCGATTAAGAACCTTTTTTAATATATTTTATTTCCAAGGGTTTTGCGTCTGAGGACAAGCGCAAAGTACAAGCGGCTGAATTGCGTAGACAAAAAGCGCCTTAATTTAAGCGAAATTGGCTTATAACATATAGTATGTAATTTTAATATTTGTGCGAATATTCGCATGTACGAGTACAAAAGAAGAGGCGTTCACGCACAACCACAAATCGATTGAAGTTTGGCAGGTGGCAGGGGTTGAATCGCATTTTCCAGCAAAACTAATGGGACTTCTGTACCATTTCAGACGCTTATTTCGGTAGTACACACATACATACAAGTACAATAGCAACAAAAACAGTCAGTCAGTTTGCCATTGGCGATGCAATCATTTTCAGTCAGTCCCATGGCTGAGAAGCCGCTTGAATTCTTTTTATTAAATATTCAAAATAAATCCGACAGCAATGATGGCACTGCGCCCACAAACACACACCCCAACACATTCCTACTCGCTTTGCAAAATGTATGCATATTGATATATTTTGCAAGAACATATTTGTCTGTATGTGTGTATATGCATGCATGTATTTATTTATGTTTGAACATGCAAAAAGGCAAGCAAGCAAAGTCAAGTCCCTAGATACCCATACGCGTGCGGGCGGAAAGAAAATTGTAGTCATCGCTTTGGCGACCTTCCTCGCCATCCTCGCGAAATCCTACAATGTCACTGCTTTTTCCGACTGCCTTCGTTACACTACCGGCCCTTTCACTCCTTTCGTGTTTTGTTGTTGCGCATAAGCGCTGTTAAGCTGTGCAAAAATGATTATTAAATTTTCATATTATGAATCCGTACCATTTCACTCGCACACAAACTAACCCGACTCAGTGTCTTCAGGCAGCTGCGAAAATTTGAGTACGCGTGTCATTTGCGTTTGCCTTTGGCATCCTTTTGCGAATGAAAGCATTGTATGGCGAGCCAAATAAAGAAGAAGAAAAAAGACAGAGAACAGAAAGCAGACAAGTAAAATGTCAAAGGCATAGAAATATTAGTGAAGTGCATTATTGTTGGGGGACGTCGGCGACCGCACGGAATTCCCATTGGCATGCCACGGCGGCCAACGACAACAAAAGCGCCCACTCACAATCAAGCGCCGTTCATAGTCAACCGACTGCACAGCCTGTCCGACTCCCAGCCTACTTTGGACTATCTATTTAGGCAGAAGAGTGAAATCAATAAACCTAAAATGAAGGCTTAGCGTCTAAATTGGATTTGTGCGATATCAGCGACAGTGCGCGCGCGGCTCGGCTCGCCCTTGGATTAGTGTTTGTCGAAAGGGTTTCGGCACTTCAACTCATCAAAACGATTTGCAGCAGCGGCCTTTTTTCTTCATCTTGCACTACTTTGTGCTTTGCTGGTGTTTTTTTCTTTTTAATAACGTGAAACTGAAATGCGTCGCATTTTATGTTGGCTTCTGTTGGTATCATAAATATTGATGATTAGCTGTTGGAATCGGCCTTTCGATCAGCTGCATATTCAAGCTTTTACTTTTATATTTTTTTTCCACTCAACGTTTTTGTTGTTGTGTCCATAAGTATTTGTCAAGCAGGAGTATGTTTTCATTTTGATGGCGGCGTTGATGTACACTTAAGCCTAACGATAAAGTCTGCAAATTGTCCTGTGGGATTAGGATTTACAACATTGCAAAAGAGCGTAGGAAAACAAAAGCAAATACTGATGGCATAGCTCATAATGAAGAACGAAAAAAATGGCATTAAAAGATAGTGTAAACATCTTTACACAAATTTTACTGATTTATTGTTAAAGTAAGTTAAGTAAAGCAAGAAAGTGTGTGAAACTTTTCAACTTCAAATTTTGTAACTTAAGTTAATGAGAACTAAAAAAAGTTGGTTCATGCTGGGTGTAAAATTTTGTGATCAAAAACTAATTTTTGTGGTATTCCGAGTTTGGTTTTTCAAACGTATTTAAATATGTAGTTTGAGTATTTCGAATAAGTGATTTTACGAACAAAAGGAGAAGATGCTGCCAACTGTCTTTTAAATTGCGCGCCTAAAGAAAGTGCTCAAAAAATTTCACTTAAACATCTGCCAAGTAACCTGATTACCAAATGAACAGCGAATCGCCAACAACTAATATCTCCGAGAGTTTTGGCTTCTCGGGCTGAACTTTTTAAGTCGAAAGCTTACAAATGTATGCTTAGAACAGCGAACACTCTGCTGGTACTCTTGAAGTAATAATTTTATGTGTATTCAAAGTTCTTATCTAGCTCCTCTATTAATTTGTATGCAGATATAGAAATTGCTAAGACTATTTATTAATGGCTTTAGATGTTTATGTCACACACACACGATAATAAGCGAAAAAACACAAATGAAATCTCCAAAGAAACATATTTTGTGAACGCACATTAGAGAGTACACAAAAAAATAAAAATAAAACCAAATATTAGGTGCATGCAACTTACATGCTAGTGTTTGCGATTGGCAGCTTATATGACAGATTTGCATATTATATGTTTATATAAGTACATGTAACACATACACTGACATATACAAATTGCGTGTGTGCTTTGTGTCACGTACACGCCTTGGCACTTTATCAAAGATTAACAAATGAATTATTTATGATCAGCTTCACCACATCCACGAACAACAGGCAAAGCGCTATGACAAGCCGGCAACAAAAAAAAGACATCCAAAATAATAGTACAAAAAAAAGAAAACACTTGTAAAAGTGACTAAGCTTTCGCATAGAGCTATGTATGTAGATGGAAGGGAATTGCGACACAAATGCAATAATACCGAATACTTATGTGCCATCACCATTGGGACTGCTGTGCATTCGCTAAGGTGAGCTGAACCACAGCGGCAAGATAAATGTAGAGCAAAGATGCCACTAAATGCCGTTACAAATTTGTCTGCTGTGTCAAATCTTTTGCGTATTTTTTTGTTTTGTTGGCATTTGCTTTTGGATTTTTATTTTTTATTTTTGTGTTGTTGCTCTTTGTTTCGAAAAAATATATGTCATTTGTATGAATGTAAATATTTTATTTCTGCATTAAGTAAAACAAAAGTTATTGTTCACACATGTACTTAGAACCATTTGTGTTCGTATGCTTTAAAAAAAAAATACAATAAATAAAAAAAAAAAAAAATTTGTGCATGTGTAGCTGTACATGTCATGCCAGTAGATTTTATTTCACATTTAATATTTCATGCCATCACTCACGCTGTTCTCCATTTGTTTTCATTTACTTTTCATATTCACTTCAATGCTTTTGCTGTGCCATTTGACATGGTCACCTAATTAATTGTATAAAATTAAGTAGAAATGCAGTAATTGTGAAATAAATACATAAAATGAATTGTTAAAGGAATACTTAAAATGAAGTCCAATGTTTTTTTATATTTTTTTTTTTAAATATACCCACATAAAATTTGGCGAATGAATAAAAGCTGCACTTATGTGTTACAAATGAATGCGGATTATTAATAAAAATATAAGCAAAATTTCTTTAAGTAGAAAATAAGCGTAGATGACTAATATTCACGCCAAACCAAAGTATTTTCTTACATTTCCACACGCTTATTCCATTATGTTGAATTCGTTTCGGAAATTTTCACTCAAACAGCTTTAAGCGTAATAAAGCGCGTTTCTGGAGTAATGAGTCTGCAGCATGTAAGTAAAAGAAAAAAGGAGGAGTAAATCCATGAAGAAAAAACAATACTTAGTTTTATACGAAATTCAGCTATTTTTAGGGTTCTTCGGAAAAGGTGTGCAACGTAAGTATTTTAGAAGCTGGGAGTAGACAAACCTTTGTTGGGCCGATCGCTGCTACGATGTTTTTTTTTTTTTCCTTTCTGACCGAAGAGTTGACAAGCAGATGTCACTGCCGACAGACTGGCGATCGACTTAACAAGAAATCAAAAATATCTGCAAAGTAAGCAAAACAGCAAAGGAGGCATTGAATGCTATTGCAGCAGCAGCAGCAACAACGAATACAAAAATAAATCTTAAACAAATGCTGCAAAAAAAAAAAACAAAGCTACAATTTCGGGGCTTGCCACAAGCGTATGTGCCACATCAAGCGAAATGCAGGTTGTCAACTGTGTAACAGTTGAAGACGAAGCATAGAAAAAATATGTTACGTATACGCCCCCCAGTACAATACATGCAAAGGATGGGTGAGTAAAAGTAGAAAAGAGCAGAAAAGAAAAAACAATAACATAAAGTTATCACTTTTTAGGGAAAGAATGGGGGACACAAGTAAAGTAATACAAAGCAAGCGGGCTACAAAGTTGCCACAACAAAACCAACTAGCAAACGCATATGTGTACAAGTATGTAAAAATAAATATCAGTGTAAGTGCTGAGAGATATTAAAGTATGATGTGTGTGTTATTAAATATTTATTTCGATTGGTTTTTTTTTTTTTTTTTATATTCAAACTGACAAATATTCAAATCCCCAGCACTCACACTTGCCATGCGACAGCGGTTGGGCGGTAGAGAGATGCAAATGATAGTAAGCTGAGTAGATGTAAGAAAGTAAGAGTGAGTACAGGTTAAAAGGTTATCCGCTTAGTAATCGCAATATAGCGTCATCTGCAAATGATTTATATTTCTATGAGATATTTGACAGCGCTTGTGCATATCTTGTGCCAGCAAGAACTCACGGCCGCTTGCGCATATTTATTACAACTAAGGGCAGCGGCCGTCGTGCGGAACATCCTGGAATGCCAGGCAAAAAAAAATAAAACAAATAAAAAAAACTAAGTTTTATTTGGCCGAGCAATTGGGAATTGGCACTTCTTAGTGCGCGTGAGTGCGTTGCGTTCTATTTTACTTTTTCTCCACGATTTTCGCACACTTTGCCTGTCAGCCTACTTAGCATTTATATTCTCTTCTTTCGCTAGTTTGTCACCCATTGTCGCTTGAACCGCACTTCGTTTTGGTACTGATTTTAATTTCATTTGCAAAACGTGCATGAATTCTAATAAAATTCGTTCAGTTGCCTTAATTTATTGCGCATTGAAGTGTGAGTAGCGCGCAGCAGGGTGAAATGGTAGCAGAGAGTGTGTGACTATTGTTCGCCGCGGACATGTCGAAATCAAAAGGATTGTTCGCAATAATTCGTGCGAAAATACAGATTCAATGGAGAAGTTAGGAAAAACTAATGCAAATACTTATTTTGAAACCAGAGTGAAATGAATTTAGAAATGACAACGCATTGTCAGAAGAAAGGTAACAGTTTTTATTAAATAAGTTATCGGTAAATTTTTAAAAAATTTAGTTTTTGAAATAAATACCAAAATGTTTAAAAATTTTCTGTTTAATTTATATTATAATCTCACATTTTTAAATTAATTTCTATTAATTTCCAATACTTTTCAATTTAAATATAGTTAATTCGCTAATAAAACCCTTGACAAATTAAATTTCATTTGATTTTAAATTGAAAAAAAATTTTGTGCAGTTTTATATAAGCATTGCAGCTTTTACTTTGTTTTCATAGAACAAAGTAAAACGTCAATTAAACGATAGTGTTTTCCGTCTCATAATCTTTGTACGCGTGAGCAGAAATGCAAAATATTTAAAAACAAATCTAATAAGACCCAATCAGCACTGAATTCGTCAACGGCAACTGCCTGCAGAAGCGCCGAACCAGTGAATCGCTTTTCACCATTTTCTTTGCACATCCTTTTTTAACATTCATTTAAGTTGACCATGCAATTCTGCTTGTCATTGTTTGCGAAGTTCATGATTTCCTCTTACCAATTTTGTATTTTTCACTTTCCTTTATTTCACGCTAATTCATTGGCTAAGAAAAAACCCAAGCAAACTACATATACGTGTATGGCAAGAATAAAAACTCAACGCTGGCAAGCAAACAAGATGTGCCATTCATTGGAAGAGGCAAAGTGTCGCTGACGACGACGACAAACAAACATTTCATTAAATTTCGCTAATGAGAAAATTCTCACGTAGTAATTGAAAGGAAAGTAAAGCAAAGTTTCCGTCACGGCCTTTCTTTTGCATAACCGAACAACGGTGCGCGGCACTCGCTTCCAACCAATGCCATTAAACCTGACTGAGCATCCTTTAAGATGTGCATAGCCTGAGGCTGAAGATTCCAAAAAAAAAAGGCTGAAAAAATACTGAATTTACAATGGTATGCAATAATATTGTAAGGCGGCATGGAAACGTGACAAAACGATGTGAAAGTATAGAAATTCCGCGACACCTTCTTTCTACATTTTGGAAAAAATCCTTTAATTCCATTTGTTTTTTCATTAGCATATTTTTTCTGCACTCCAACATTAACGCTGCGCCATTTGTATACGCGTACTTCGTGCAAATAATCAAAGCGTAATAGTTTTATTGTGAAAAAATGGCGAACGAGTCAATGGCATACAATGGTTTGGTAAATGGTTGGGCGGAGTTGTTCGGCGAGGACCTGCATAGCTAAGTACCTACACACTCACAGCGAGTACAAATTCCGACAGCAGAAATTTTCAATTTCATTACACGTTGCTAAGCCGAAACGGATGTAAAGTTGGAAATTAATTAAACTCGCTGGAACTGGACACTTGAGCGCAAGAAGTGGAATAAAAAGTGTTGGAATGTGAAAGAAAGGAAGTTGAAGGAAGCGCCGTTAGAATAGCAATGCTTTGAGAAAAATTATAGTGAAAGGGTATGAAAAGTTGCATTTGAATAAGAAAAAAATATACAGCACAATTACAGAATTGGAGATAAAAAAATCGTAAGGAATACGTAACTATTACTTTGTTCAAGATCAATTCGGCTGTATCGTTTTGGATGGCTCCACGCTACTGGAGGAGATTTCTTTTGAAAATACACAAATGTACCTGGGAAGTTTTCTCACAACACTAACAAAATGTTTATTCGTTCAAAAAATGTAATCTTGAATATTGATTTGAATTTTTGGCATCTTGCGGTGTAGTAAGGACACATGTCTTCCCACAACGTGGTCATTTGAATCACTTAAAGCGAGTAGTGTAAAACTTTTGTATATTTGTGTAACAATTTGAGGCACAGTACTACTGACCATGGTAAATTTAACAGAGCATGAGATAGATCTTTATTCCTTTAACACTTATGATTGCAACCATTTAAAAATTGAACAAAACACAATTTAAGACTTTTTTTTAACAGCTATTTTCACTTCGTTGTTTTGTTGTAAAGTAAGGAATGATGAGGCGAGCTAAAGTGAGAGAATGTGTCGGGAGTTTTGGTATGGAGTATTAGGGTAAGGTGAGTTCAAGTGCGGTGGTTTCAAGTGTGGTGGGTTCAAGCACGAAGAGTTCAGATGTAGTTAGTCTACCTCTGCATGAGTTCTGATGTGGTGAAGTCTGTATAGCAGCTACAAATCCAAGCGCACCAACTATTCTGTCTTCCAAATAAAATCTAACAATATTAATTTTCTCAAACTCCAAGGCGCACAGCTGCTAGTAACTGACAATAATTTTGTATGCCTTATCCCGCACGTCCGACAAAAAAAATCTCTAAAGCAACAATCGTAGCAAAATCGGGCTAAATAAGCACAGCAAAAGCATCATTGCGATTAGAGCAAATAACAGAGCGACATTTGTGAAGGGAAGCTGTAGAGGGCAGAGTGTTTTGAAAAAAAACGTTGATAAAGCAAAATTGCGATATGAAAATTTGTGTTTTTTGCACACTTAAGAGATAGCTGCAACCTTTAGCACTGGTGCAGTTGAGTGCATTTTTATGAGGTGTTGGCAATAAAAGGCAAGCGCCGGCAACTGGCAACACTTGGCGCAAAGAAAAAAAAAAACAAAAAAGTGACAGCATCTGTAAATGTATGTGTAAATAGATAGCCACAATAAAAAGATGAGTTACCATCAGATGGTGGCTGTATTGGCCTCTTTGTATATCAGCGCGCACGTTTAGTGTTGCACGTTATAGTGGCAGGTGTTGTACGCTCACACACACTTTTGTATTGTGTTTGTGTGGCATGTTGCACAAGCAGAAAAAAAGCAACAACAATAATAGATACAAAGCTATCTTTTCGCCGTGCTACACGTGCCACATACCCAGTATCCATATATTGCGCTACGAACACAATCAAGGCGGCCAACGTGCAGCGCAAACCAACATTATTGCAACAAAGTAAAATACAAAAATATTAATTCAGGACATTCAAATGTTGCAAGCGGCTGTTGCCGTACGACCCTTTGGCATGTTGCCGCCAGTATGCAAGCATTTTGCTATACTCGTACTTTGCCTTAGCCTCTGCGCAGCTATTGTGCCACATATAATTTTTTCCTGCCTCATTTTTCGTGGCTACCTGCTGTTGCCACACTGCCTTGTGTTGCATAAACTATGCATGAAGCTGTTGCTGTATATGTTGCAGTTGCCGCTTCGTTCGCCAGCAGACAGGTACGAAATATGTGCTGCCACCACCGCACAACAACCCGTATTCGTGCAACAAAATTAAATTTTCTATTCATTATGAGTTTTGAAGTGGCATTCGCAGCCATTTAGCCATTTGTTGCAGACAAGTACAGTGAAGATATTGTTTGTTGTCTGCTTGCCACAACTATAACACACACATAGAAGTAATTTATGTTTGTGGGTTGAACGCTTGCTTTGTGGCGTGGTAGAGATATTTACTGGGCCTTTGCTCAGTAGTGAATTTTTTATTTTTTATTTTAATTTAAATTCTGAGTTTCACTTCCATATCACAACTAATGTCTACTTCGTTTGAAATTAGAGCAGCAAGTATGCAAAACGTAGGCAAATGAGACTGGTTTCGGTTTTGAAATTCATGTTTAAACTATTTTCAAGAATATAAATTTCACTCTAAAACCATTAATTGGCTCTGTAGTAGAAAGCAAACTACAATTATTTTATATTTTGACAGATCTTAGAAATTATTGTAGAACAAGTTGATATAGACTAATGAGAAAGTTGTAATGAAATGTAATTTCTTTAAAAATTACGTTGAAGTATTTATTGAAATTTAAACTATCAGGCTTATCATGAATTCCGTCGTGAGCTCCTGACCTTGTCACGAGCTATATTCAATTCTAACGTGACCACGAAATTCTTACAAACTTTCGAAATTCGGAAGATTGCCATCACAGATTCCGAGTAAAACGCAATTTTGACAATTATTCGTGAAAATAATCTACGAGTGCTTTCCTTTATCGGGAGAAGTGAGAATAATAATTAAAATGAACAAAAAAATAAAAGTGAACTAGATATGTGGATATTTTTCACCAAAGTAAATAAAGGTCAAGACCATCCACTAACCGAAATTAGTATGATACTAGTAAATATGATGAACGGGCAGACATGGCGCAAGGTTTTCCAAAAACTCCGTGCAGCTGAAAAGTCTTGGGCCTCCAGTTAATGATACGACTTTCGTAGTCATCTTAGTGAATCGATACATACATATATGCACAAGGAAGTGCTGTTTATTTGAATTTAGTGTTTTGTATTTAACACAAGAATCAAGTCCCAATGGACATTCAACTATAATAAAACAAAAATTTTAATAGCGACCACCTAGAAAAAAAGTAAATAAGCAAAAAAGTTTGCTTATTTGTTGAATTATTATAAAAAGTACAACGATATTTTGTTTCTGTTATTTTCTCTATTTTAGAGGTTTGATTAGACCATAAAATCAATGTACAACGGAAGCCATATCTAAATAAAATGGAACCCAGAGCCACCACAATGGAACTCATATAATTATTTTTGTATTTAAATAACTATTGTAAACTTTGCCTGTGAAAATATATGCATTTTCTTTCAACTGCTGTCAAAAACCGCTGAATTTCGTGTAAAGAGTTGGTAACACTCATTTGATTTTAGCGTAACATTTGGCATCGCAAACTACAAAAACGTCGGAATTGCTGATAGCATTTTTCCCCAATTCGTAACGGGAGATTTTTTCACGACGGTAGTTCATTCGAAATCAGTGATTGAGCTATATATGCACCATTTCACTGATTTTATTCTATTCATGGATCACGAATTAAGAACAAACAGCTTGAACTTGTAATAATTTATTTTACAAACTGTTTGTGAATTACGTGCATGTGCCGAGTTAACGAAATAATTCGCGAGAAACGTTGCATACTTTTAGTGGAAATTATACACAGCTAGTTTACTATTCAATTGAATGAGCGAACTTGATTTTATTTTTAATCAGAATATTGTTTGTATTATTAATTATCATAAACTGCGATTTTAAAATTAAAAAAGGCTCCATTTTTGATGGTAAGTCACATATTTTCAGAAACTATTCTATATTGTTTTTACATTTTCTTAAATTATCCGCATCGCCTTTCAAGGTATTTCTCGTTACGTAATCGTTTTCATAGCTGTCTGTCGAGCAGGAAATCACAAAAAATAAAGCTATGTTAAAGAAGTACGCAATTTAAACGATTTATTATTAAAATACCTATGACGTGGATCAACATATCGTTTGATGGGAAGAGTGGAAGTTTAAAGTACGATTCACACTCTCTGGTTACTTCATAGAAACAACTTTTAATAAGTGTTATGGCAAAGTTTTCGCCACTCGATGAAATGCACTTTGCAATATTTTTTATTTAAATGATATCGCAAAGCTGTTGAAAAGAATTGTCATGCAATTAGTGCACCTCACACTGCCAGATGTTGCAACATGTCTGAACGGGCAAAAACTAAACTCAAGTGAGAAACTCTTAAATATGACAAGAGCACGAATACTTTGCCGAAGAAATGCGCGCAGCTGACGCCGCAAAGGTTTGAATTAAAAAATCTAAAGCGACATGTTGCAAGTAAATTCGTACAAAAAAAAGAATAAGGGTTTCATGTTGATAGCTGCAGGCGGCGTTTAAATTTTTTTTTTTTATAAATTAAAAATATCTGAGAACAAGTAGTTGCGCCCTTTTTTATTAATGCAATATACATTTAGGTATGATGTATTGTTTGAAACTAGTAAGTGCTGATGTAAGCTTATGAGAATGGAAGGCACGTAAGAGGAAGCGCAAATATTTTCTGCAAACATATAATAAAAATCCAATTTCGCATTTAATCACGCGCTGCGCAAACAAACTGACGGACTACCTACCTAAATCGTAACGCTGAGTAAGCAGACAGTCGCTGGCGCTGGCGCGGGGAATGCAAGTATGCAGACCGGTTGGGGAGGTGAGTGAGCCAGACGCGACAATAGCCAACAGCCAACAGCTGTTGCAAGCGTCATTGTCAAAAGCGATTGCTGTTGTTGTTGCCGTCGCTCTTACGCGCACCCCTTGCGGCTGTAAGACGCTTTTGTTAGACACTTGCGCTTAAAATTGTCGCTTGTCGCTTGAAAAATTTTGCGCCACTTGCGCAAAGTTTGCAGGCAAATTCGCAAAGAAAAAAAGGATTTCAGCTAAATAATACATTTTAGAGAACAATAACAATGAAGTGTGTACTCATAGTGGATTGTATAAAAATGCGGCAACGCTCAAAAGGTGTGTTGCACACTTGGGTGCTAAATATATTGTTAGGCGAGGATTTTTATTTGAACCCTCTGGGGAGTATCATGTTTATGTTGTTGGTTTTAAATTTGTATATTTTGCATCCCTATTCCATACTTAATAGCAAATAAGTGTATAAATAGTTTGCATTTAGGGCAGTATAATTTATGCGGGCAAAAAGATATGACAAAGGTAAAAATTATAAAGTAAAATGGGTTGGAAACTCTAAGAGCAATTATTATAGTAAATTATGAATATTAGATTTATAGTAAATTACGAATATTAGATATACATACTTAAATTACATAAGGCACATTCCAATAGACTCTTTGAAGTTTCCAATACTACAAGCGGAAAACTGAAAGCTTTACTTGGGAAAAATTTTATTTTTGACCTAACAGAGGTCGCAATTTCTGCACAAACTCAAAAAGACTTCAACGTCAGTTCCAAAATGGCCGACCTTGGGTTGCGCTAGACATATTGGCGTCGCCATCTTTCTTTTAAGTTTTAACTTAGTCTTTAGATATTTTATGATGGCACAGAATGTTGAACTAATTTTTGCGGGTATTTTTTTTTTAAACAAAAGACGAAATTTACAGTACTTTTAGCCACACATTCGCCTGTGTTTTGTTGACTTGTTGATATATCCGAGATATTTCGATCTTGTGAGCCAAATGGCCTTCTTCTCCAAGGTGATTTTTTTCCTGGCTAGACTTGAGCCTTTCTTGCATGGCAAAATAATATACCCGCCACCAGGGACGGATACAGGGTAGGTGTCCTGGTTGTCTGGACCCACCCCAAAATACCGTTGGCCTCAGAAAATATCAACCGTGTTTTCAAATTCATAGCATACACAAAAACTCATTCTAGACAAAAACATTAAAAAATATTACCTCGTTACTCGAATACAAATTGATTGCCTTATTCAAATTGAATTTAATTGATTTTGTTTGTAAATTATCAGTTTAAGACAATTAACTTTAATTAAGTGGTGCATATAAATGAATTAAATAAAATATAAATATCGCTATTCTAATGCCTTTAACTGGCGTCTATTATAGTCGTTATACAAAAAGTCGTCGATAAAGTCCATAGAATGATATTTGATGACCGGAGATTGAAAGTGATTGCGTGAGGTGACTGAGGTCACCTTCTCAACTAAGAAGCCACATCACATTTAACGCGAATATGTGGATGGGAAAAAGCTAGCTGTGCGAAGGGTGATTGCTTACACTCGAAAAAGCACGAATGTACACATGTGTTGTCACCATGACGAAAATCCATGCGACTATTTTCTATTTCCAAACATGAAGAAATGTGTGGTAAGAGGTTTAGGTCAAAATAAAATGAGATTATGTTGATAAAGAAAATGTTTTTTGCGAAAAAGTATATATTATTCAAAAAGTTAGTTATCGAACCGCATTCGTAATTTGCAATTTTACGAACGTATTTACCGATTTTTTCAAATCAGTGCCACGTTGCCAGTCACGGTGGCTTCGAGGGAGCGATCCCTTTCTACTTTACGGAGATTGAGGACGTATCTGCGCGGCTAAATATTCATCGAGATATTGAGGTTACTACATAGTGACCAAATACTAGATATTTTCGCATAGAAAAAGAGGAGAATCGATGAAGCACTTTAAATCCCTGACGTTTTATGATTCTACTGATTCAAATGATATAATCATAGCCTAACAATGGCTTTATAAAAAAGCATTAAATATTTTCCCAATTGTATTATATCCATGCCTATAATGCATTATAATCAAATATCTCAAAATATGTGCAATATCGAAAAAAGTTGAAAATATATGAACCCTCCCAAAAATATTTTCTGGATCCGTCCCTGCGCGCCACGCAGTAAACCTTACTCGGGGTCCGTAAGTGTGATGGACCTTTATTTTGATATGTAAGCGATAAATTCAGACATTTGAAAACTAGGTTGTGTGACGATGGATAGATGAGAGTAGATGATGCAAAACTAGGGCAAAAAGATTTATAATTTATGACAAGAATGTTGTGAGTTTAGTTACGCGGTTATGGGCAGAAATGCCAGTAAAAAGTTTTGGAAGCCGTTGTTGAATTTCTTCAGAGGATATAACTCTCAATTTTACGGTAGTCGAAATATTTTCATTGGGAATCTTTACACATTCGTCAGTTTATATAAAATTCTTCTCATAGCTCGCTAGCTTTAATAAAACTAATTTTAAATGTATTAAATTTCGAATTTTGCCACGTTTAATTGTGCATTAAATTGCCGTAATAAAAGTCAATAAATTTCATGGTTTAATTTCAAGTTTTAAATGTTTCAGAACAAGGACATTACAACGAAATTGTCAACAGAACAAAAATGAGTACAATTTGAATGAGGTAATATTGCAGCATTTAATAAACTCTTTTGCTTTTATACTAATTTGCAATAAAACCATAACTGTGGCTAAGAGAGAGAGGTGCAACATAAAATGTGTGTGTGTGTGTGTAGTATGAGAAATGAAATAGCAAACAGCAAAGCAACATCATGTAAGTGTATTAAAATTATGTCCTGCAGACATTTTCAAGCATATCCGCAAAAGTGTGTGCAGAGTAGGAGAGTGTGCAAAATTTAACTGTGTTGCGCCAATGCAGCTGGATGTGTAAGGAAATATATAGTACACACATACACGCTCATACACACAAATAAACATATAGAGAAATAACACCGCTTCAGACACACTCGTACATGTTTGAATAAAAGCTACTGCTTTCACCGCGCGTTGCCTCCCTTCAATCACACAATAAAATCTCATACTAAATTGTCCAACCAACTGCCACTTTTTGTTGTTGCTACAGTTTAGTTTCTGGATGTGTGTGTGTGTGTGCGCATTTTTGAATACGCCAAGCTGGCAGCATGGTGGCGCGCCCACAAGACACAAGCCACACAAATGCTTTCTAGGCGGCGCTCTTGAACTAAAATCACTAAAGGTGAACGACGCTTGGCTTGTTATAGACTTTTTTGCATACATTTACAATTTTGCATGTGTGTGTGTGTGAACATTAACTTGACAAAATATGTAAGTGCATGAATGTATTCATGAAGTAAATGACAAAAGTCCCTAGCGACATTGTCGACGATGACAACGATTCGACGTTGAATGACGTAGGCCGGGGGTTGAGGTGAGCTAAGCTGCAGTAAGTAAAGTGTGAGACGCCTGAGGGAACGTACTGGAATAAGGTGAATAGATATAAGGTATATTTGGTACACTTGCACTGAGAAAATAAACTAGGTGCTGGAACATCAAATAAGGCACAGATCATCGCCTATCAGAACCGATTATCAGTAACCAGAACTTGAGCAAACGAGATGCCTTTCTGTGTGAGTAAGGATCAGCATAGCCTAGCGAATTACTGGGATCTCACAACGTCGCAGTTATTGTTCTTCGTGGAGATATTGGCAGTACTCAATACCGTAAGTAGGAGGATGATGTTTCCCTTACCTTTCTCCATGGCTGTCCAACTTTTGCAAGGCTATCCTTGTCTCCAACTACTGAGGTTGTTTTCAAGGGAACTCACGTTAGTGGTACCACAAAAGCCACCGCTTTTGTCCAAGTGCAATTCAGAGTTGGGAATAATAATAATAATCCCAATGGTTCTATCCCTCCATACCCGCCCGACCGACGTGAGGGGCACATCCGCATGACGCACGGAAGGGGATTTAAATCTGGGAAACGGGCTGGCCACGAGATAGCGGCCGAACGTCCAATCCACCTTCCCGGATATTCCTGGTCAAGGAAATCTCTTACTTGCACTGTGTAATGCGCTGGGCAGCCATCTTGTTGATACCCCTTTGGCGACGATCTGCTAGTGGTATGTCCTCTACCAAAGTTGGTAAATTTTCTCGTAAAAAATGTAGGTTATTCGAATTTTTTTTATTGGGGCGTTCTGAAAGAAAAAGTTGATTCAAAGCCTATTGAGAGCGTAGCCGAGCTACGTGAACGAATTCCTCAAGCTGTTGAAGACATCAGCTCTCGAGCATATGTCCGGCTAATAAGTAGGTATTTTTCAAGAAGATGTAGGGCATGTATTGCGGCTGATGGTAAACAATTTGAACATTTATTTTAATAAGAGATATTATTTCCCTATCTGACTTTTATTTCAATAAACCTAAACTAAACTAGGTCATGATATTTCAATATCTTTTTAATTTTACTTACCTTTGTTGACTTTGGTAAAAGTGGCGTCACTATCTGTCTCACTCGCTCATGCTAACATATCCACTATCCATCTCTCTTATGATTTTGCCGTAAAATTAGGAACCTACCAAGAGCTTATGCGAATAAAAAACATTTGAACTGAGTAAAATGGGTTAGCAAAAATCGGGTTACCTGAGGTTTTTATTTTTTTAATCGTTTTGTTTAATATGAAACTAACAAGTATTGTACCATTTTAAAATCCTGATTAAATACGCGAACTTTTAATGGCACTTGCCAAGGCACTTTAGTACATTTTTTTAAAACGAGATCCTTTCAAAGTCGACAAATTATAAAAACTTTAAATTGATAGTTTAACAAATAGTCTTAATTCTAGAAAAGTTGGGGCAACTGTGTCATTATTTTTTACTTAAATTCTAGAAATGTTATTTAGCGTTAACGTTCTAAGGTTTAAATAAACAAAAATAATAAAAATTAACCACAATAACCGAAAAACTGTTACAGTTTGACCAAATTTCTAGGTTTTTTTTAAATGCCTATAATTTTCAAATTTCATAGAATACATTTTTTTTCTGATTTTTTTCATGATGGTTACACTCAATCCTGTCTCCCCGTTTCGGCTTGACGTTGACTTCGGGGACACCCTGTAAATGCTGCGCCGAGTCATGAAAGGCAGAAGTTTGTTAAGTGTCGAGATCTAAAACTGCTCAGCTACAGAACAAATGCTCATCAACTCTTTGAATAGTAATATATATGTACGTATGTATGTATCAATTATTGAGAGCATTGAGTATAGTTTTCTTTATGTAAAGAAGTGAGTCTGAAATATCAAAAGAACCGGAGTGAGTGTTAAAATCCTGACACAAACTACTAAGTGGCTCATTTAACTCAAAATGACTTCTACATGGCTTCAGAAAAAGAGGCCGAAAATGTCTTGAAATTCTGGAGGGAACGTTTAGTTTTATTTCGCTAAGAAGAGATGGGCTAGAGATCAAGCCTGTCAGTAACTTGACCAAAAATACAATGCCTAGCATTTCTCTGCGACTAGCAAGTGTAGGAAGATTAATGAGTTGTAAACGACTTATATATGGCGGCAGGTTGTACTGAGAATCCCAACGAAAATTTCTTAAAGCAAAAAGCAGAAATTGTTTTTGAATTGACTCTATTCTGTCGGAATGAATTTGATAGCGCGGGTTCCAAACAACAGATCCATATTCCAGTATTGGCCTCACTAACGTTGTGAACAGAGCCCTTGTAATGTAAGGTTCATTGAATTATTTTGACCACCATATTACAAATGCAAAAACACCCTTGGCTTTGTTAACTGTAACATTTATGTGAAGATTAAAATTAAATTTCGGGTCCATTGTAATTTCAAAATCAACAAAGTGAAACACTTGTTCGAGGTAATGGTTACATATGTTATAAGAAGCCGATTGAACTGCCCTGCGAGAAAGGGACATTACTTTACATTTTTTACGGGTTTAGTGGCATGTAATTTACTTCACACCAGTTAGTCATGCTATTTAAATCCGCTTGTAGCAAAGACTTTTCCTAAACAGAATGATACGATCTAAAAAGTTTTACATCATCAGCATGCAATAAAATTTTTGAATAATTTATTACAGAAGGTATGTCATTTATAAAAAGGAAAAACATAATCGGACCCCTGCAGATACATGAATAATGTTTGAGGAACTGTTTCTAAAAGAACTCGTTTTGTTCTGTTAGGTAGGAAAGCATCTTAATTTAGCTCTTATTTCCAATATAAGCTAGTAATTTTTTTTTAAGTTTAAAAACATGCCAAATAAGATTTTAAGTGTCATAAAAAGAAAATATGGAGTTGCTTAACAACTAAAAAGCGAAAAGCATCCTCTGAACTTTGCAACATTTCGTTTGGACGAAGTTCAAGGTGCAAGGCATTTCGTTCAGTCTAAAAATCGCTTTTTTCCAGTGCATTTAAATCCTTCAACTGTCACACACACACACACACACGCACACGAACACGCCCATTTCACCGCTGACTTAATTTACCCTTCACCTTAACGCAAATTCTACTGTCACTGCAAAGTTGTCAAGTCGCAAGGCTGTTGCTGCTCCTCTGCACCACTGCTTGCTATGCACGCGCATACTAAGCGCCAATGGTTGTTGTTGTTTTGTTGTCATTTTTGCATAGCTGTTGCTCTGTTTTGCTTCTTGCATAACTGCAATTGCATTGACATTCAATTCCCAATGCGTCTAGCAAAATGGGCGTCTGCAGTTGCAGCAACTGGGCAGCGATGCAACACATAAGTTGCTGCCACCAAATTGCCTCTTGTTCGTCCTTGTGTGGCCATTTGGGTGCATTATAACGTGCGTTCGTGCGCGCGTGTGTGTGTGTGTATGTGGGCGTTTTTGACAATGTTTATTTAGATTTTGTTGCCAATTGCTGACATTGCAGCAATCACAAGTAGCAGCAGTAAAGGCAGCAATTGCAGCGCAAATGCATTGGCAAATTTTGTGTGTCTCTGCTTGTGTCCAATGCACACTGCAAGGATAAAATGCAGACGTACACACACACGAACAACTATTTGCTGCCGATGTGAATGCATATATTAACAAGCATAAACGTGCATGTAGTTGTTATATGTATGTGTGTGTGTGTATATGTTTGTTGACAGCTACATGCTGAACAAGCTTTCCCAGAGCACACGCTCGTTGTATCGTGCAATTGCTGTCCACCTCTGGTCGTCCTTTCATGTGCTGTTTGGAATGCGTTCGTTTTATTTTTTGTTTTTTAATTATTATTTTTTTTTTTTGAATTGCTGGCTCTAAGCCATGTCACTTGTTTTTGGCAATTTTTGGTAAATTTTTGGTCATTTTAATTTAAAATTGTCAGTTGGATTTTCATAGGGATATTGTGCTTCATGAAATTTTTGGCAGCTCTACATGGCCTGTTTGGCATGACCAGCGTGTGTGGCTTGGCTTGACTTTAGTTGGCTGAATAAGCTGCCGCTGGTGCTTGAATGGATGCACTCCTACTTTGGTAGACGCACTTCCAGTATTTTTTGAATGATAAGCATCTTGGGTGAAATTGTCAATTATTTGAAGTTTTTAATTTAACGAAAGTCAGTATGAAATTATTGTGCATGGCTTAAAGAAATATTCAATAAAATTGGCTTAAATAAGAGTGTAGGTTTATTGGCTTAATTTAAAATATTCCAAAATAAGTTTAGGAATAAATTTTCTGTTTCAAAAGATAGAAATTTCCCAAATTCATACTAATATCTACATAGTGGTGGGTATTTTATCAGAGTATATAGAAATTAATAAGCCTGCCAACGAATTTTTGGGCGAGATTATGAAGCACAAAAACACTTACCACAAAACTAGGGTGTTCGATTGTTTGACATTTTGTAAACCCGTTCTTAGAATTATTTGAAAAATGGCAATTTGAAAAAACCGGTTGCTAATTTTTAAATGAAGAAAAAACTGGTTCTTGTTCTAAGTAAAAAAAGCTACGTAAATGTTTATACATTTAACTAAATGCAATTTTTTCTATAAAATAAATCTTTTGAAACTAAAATGCAGTTTAATACACAAATTCAGTGGGCAGTCTCAGTCTCTAATAGAGACAGAAGTCACAATCTTAGACCAGTTGGCAATATAATTGGTCTCAAAGTAAAGCTGCTAGTCTAAAAATAAAGTATCCTTATTGTGACCAGGTGATGAGAAGATCACAAAAAAATAAGACAAAGACAAAAAATAAAAACGTAGAAACGAGGAATGGCAATAATCTCCAACTCATCCATAGTCTGAAATTAAAAAAAAAAATAAAGAATAGACCAAGTTACTAACTTTCGACATAAAGGTTTTGCAATCAATCTATTTTTTTCCTTTAGATTTTATAAAACTTCATATTGAAAATGCTCACGAAAGAACGGAAAACCTTGAAAATTTGTACAACGCATTATTGAAAATTATTTCTACTAGCTCGCTAAATGTTCGTTATACAATTTTTTGAGGCTTTCCGGTCCTCTTAGGACATTTGCTCTAATAATCGTAGATAAAATATTCTAAAAAAATTATGATTTGAAAAGAACCCGTGCAAAAATAGATTAAAAAAACCGTGTCAATCACCCTATAAAAAATATTGGTATTTTAAAATTTTTGCAATTTAGCGAAAATTCTTCTTGTAGGAAATAATCTAAAATTTGCTTATATTGTTAAAGGTGACTATATTTTATTGATTTTAATTATTTTTTTTATTAAATTATACAACCAAGATTGTTTAAATAAAGGTTTAAAAATTTTTGTGTTTTAAAAAAATGCAAAAATTAAAATTTATTTTTACAAACTTGGCAGAAAAAAATTTTTAAAATCAACTGCCATTTGTAGTCACTAAAAGTATGCATTTTAGTCAAGTAAAATTGTATGAGATACAAAACGAAGCACTTGAAAATTTGTTTTTTCAATAAAATACAACAATCTTCTAACTAAATCACAAGAAAATTTTAATTCTCAGGAGTTCAAGTGCTTTCCTTGTCTCAGCGGTGTCTATCTAAACAACAAACCGTTTTTCTGCTCTCAAATAAAAAGCAAATAACTGCACGAATTTATAGACAATTAGGGAAAGAAAAGCGTGAAGTATCTTACACAACAAAGAAGTTCTGACGAGTGGGGAAAAACTAATTTTCCTCTACAACTGGTTTTTCCTAACAGCGCTGGTTATTGTTCATTTGTCGTCATTGCAAGCCTGCTAACCGTAACAAATCGCATTTAAATTTACCCACCTGGAGTACTGCTGATTGCCGACTGTCGAAAAGCTTTGCCACCGCGCCGCGCCGCACCGCGCATCTTTTCACGCATACACGACCAAAATTGAACGCATTGCGGCGCACACATACACATGGATAATTTATTTCATTTCATTTTGCACCCAACGTCACCTGAATGAAGCGCCAAGAATTGCTGTATGGGAGGGGTGGGCGTGCAAAGGGGCGGTAAAGAAGGCAATAAGACAGAATGGTTGCTTGTGAGGCTTTTGTGGTGTGCGGTGTAGTTAATGGCTGCGGCTGTGGCAGAGCAAAGCAAAGCAAAGCGTGTTGCTGGGAGCGATGTGAGGTGGTGAGAGAACTGAGGAGTGCTATGTAAGTAGCAACAGTGTGGCAAGGTGTTGTCGACGGCCAAGTTCACGCGTAAGCGTAAATTTTAATTTAAATTTTATTCGTGGCAATAATAAAATAAATTCATTCTTGCACGCATCATAAAAGGGGCGCTGATATGGAACTTGCAGGCGTTTTCATATAAAACTGCATACATACATATGTACATAAGTATATCTGTACTTAAGTGTGAGTGTGTGTAATATATTTCAGCTCGTACGAAAATAAATAAATGTTGAAAAAGTGCTAAAAGCGAGCTATCGATGGAGGGTGCATGCAACGCAGCAGCGCGCTTGACTTTTTGTTTGCTGCGAGTGCGTATTTATGTTTGATAAATGCAATCATATACATACATACATACATACATACTTATATATATACATTGGTGCGCTTTGTATTTGATTGTATTTGTGCGCGTTCAACACGACTGTCCACCTATGCTCTGTTCTCGCCATTGCTACTCTCTTGCCTTGCTTGTTTTGATTTGTTTTTTTTTTTCTGCCCTAAAAAAAATTTAAATACAAATTTACGTTATTTATGTTTTCTAATTTGTTAAGCGTGACGCTGTTTCTATTGTTATTATTATCGTTGTGTTTTATTCGTGTACATTTGTGTTGTCGCTGGGCATGCAAATGTCACAATATGAACAATGAAATTGCTAACAAGGGTGTCTAAATACGAGTCTGTTTGTAAGAAGGGATGGAAAAGTGTATCTAAATGCGATTGCATTGTTTAGTTTGTAGATAGTTCAGAAACGCTTCGCGTGCAATGATGGTTTAAAATCAGTTAGGTAAAATATTACAGAACTATGATAGATGTTCTTCATGTTCCACTGGAGAGAGGCGATAGTTGGGTGTGTCACTTTTTTTGAATTTTTATTTATATTCGCTGATGTGAACGTTTATCGCAAAGGTGGAACAATTTCTTGTCGTAAAAGGGCGCTCACCGCTTTAAATAATTTTTTTTTTTTCATTTTAGACACCTTTTTTGCAAAAATAGACTTTCACTACTTTTCCACAGTTAACTATAGATTACAGGCTTTTCCTTTCACTAAATAACTAGACAATCATATAATTGTGCAAATAATTGCAATAAAAATTTCTTAAGTGGTTTTTGGTGTTTTCTCTGCCACAACCATTTTCTACACCCAAATCGCGCGTTGCAAACAATCAAAATAGCGATGCGTACAGGTTCTCGCCTAAAGCGACTGACAATAAAGCAAGTAAACCAACTCGAGAGGTAATCGCTGAACAAATCTTGGAGAAAGTAAAAAAAAAACTACAATTGTCTATCATTCACCTACCTCACCACTCCAAAGACAGAACACTTACACAAAGTGTAGTAATTTCGAAAATATTTGCTACGTGCAACACTGCAGCCAACCATTGACTCTATCAAGTTCACGCAAAATTTTTCCAACGCCCGCACATTTTAACTTAGTATCTCTGTACGTGTGTGTGTGTGTATATATATTAACTTGAGCAGGTGCACCTACTAAGCTGCACGTTTCGAGGTGCGTTTTTTTTTTTTTGTTGTAGTATTGCGAGTTTCAGTTTAATTTCTGCTGTCGTTGGTACTTTTAAAGGGTGCAACGCACTTTTATGTTATCGGCGTACTTGTGTACTTTTAGGCGCATTCGCCGAAACAATGCGCCAATGTGTTGTTGTTGTAGATTTGTGTGCTATTGGTTGGATGGCTCGCTTGAATGCGTGCGAATTTCGCAAATGGCGCGAAAATTTACTAGCGCGTGAAAAACAGACACACCAAGGCGTTCTACACACACACACACCTACGCACGTACTGGCACTTAAGTCCTTACTAGAGACAGCTGGCAGCGGGTGGCCGCAGTGTCTGCCTCAGTCCAATGACTTTGGCTATAAATTTTGTTAGGCAGCCAGTTTGCTTGAAATGCTATCTACGTCAAATGTGGACAGTTTTTGTGTGAAGGGATTGGTGGGTGCAGTGTTGGCGTGAAGGTGTTTTCTTAATTTATTTTCACCTGTTTTGTTTTACTTTGTGCACAATTTTGCTAAACAATTATTTTGAAATAAAATGTATTTACGTGGAATTTATGAATTTACACGCTCGAATGGTTGAATATGCGAAAGCAATTAAATTAGATTTATTTATTTTTGAAACAAGAAACGCGTTATTCCTATTTCGATAGAGCAATGTGGTGGTGATAGTCGTTTTATATCCAAACAGTTGAACCAAACAGATTAGCAAAGCAATGCTCTCTAAACAAGATTTCAAAAATGACTACTAAAGCTTGAGTTTTCTTTGTTATTGTTTGGCTATATAACTATTTTTTTAAAAATTATTTTTAAGCTTGAAAGCCGATGGGTTTATTTGGAAAATTATTAGGAAAAAACAACAATACTCAAAGCGGTAGAAGTTACAGTACTATTTCGCAAATCAGCACATTTCCTCGTACGAATTTTTTCTTCTTGGCTTCTGCGGGAGTCGAACCCGCAACAACATGCGCAATTGTTAAGCCGGCAGCTAAACGCATTCAGCTAAGCTTACGCTGTGTGAGCTGTTGCTATTTTTCCTGCTTTCCCTTCACAACTTACTCCAATCAAGTGCGGCTGTTGTTTTCTTGTAATATGATTTTTATTCGAAAATATGTGCTTCAAATATGCTTGCAGAGAAATTCTCTTCTCAGAAAGCCATAGTTAATTTTTGGTTCCGCAATTTTTAATTAAAAAAAAATTAAGAAATTTGTTTGTAGTGGCTCCTTAAATTATATTACCTTTTATGTTTATGGAATTGCAATAATTCGGAGGCCATTCCAACACCTTGTTTAAAAAAAAATGTTCACACAGATATCTTATTCGCCGAAATCTGAAAACTTCGCACAACACCTTCTCAATTATGCCATCTATTGTTTACCTCTAGTTTTAATCATACTTTTTAACTTCGAAAATTAAATTTATTCCTTGAGGTGTTCGTAAACAGTCGTGTTCCTTCATCGTAAAATAGTATATCAATATATCCAAGCCTCTGCTCTTTTCTGAATTTGTTATTAAAATAAACAAAGAAGCGCTTTTTTTGTTATGAATATGAATATGTAAAAATCTGTATTAAGTAGTTTCCACGCGAACTTATTTGGTTTCTCGAACCGCCACTGAGTATAAGTTTTGAAAGCAAGTGTCGCAAGAGTTTATCTTGTAATCACTGCCTTATTGTGTAGATCTTGTTGGATTCCTCGTTGTGTTTGTCAACTCAAAGCGCATTTTTCTTCAACTTATTCAACTTGCAAGTCGACTTAAAATATATTTAACTTTAGTTGCAATCATTTTATTTTATAAAAAAACCACTAAACTCATTTATTTCAAGCGAATATATTCATGAGCCGCAAAGAGTTTCTAAACTTCATCGTCGCATTACTTTGTTCGCGCGTTAATTTTTTAAACACATACAACAAATTTCGCCTTACAACAAGCAAAATATGCAATTGGCATAAAAAAAAGTGCGTACATAGATCAATAAACAATAGCAAAAAAAAAACATGAGCAGCGGGATATGAGCAGACGCGTGAGAAATGCTACCCCAAGGACCAAAGCGGCTAAGCATTACAACAACAATGAAGATAAAGCAAACAGAACAGCAACTGCAGCGTAACGTTAGAAGAAAAACAAAAGCAATATAAACAGCAAGGCAGGCACAAAAAACAAAAGCAGATGCATTAAATGACATGATACAAAAAATTAAGCAACAACACAAGTAACAACAATAACAATTACAAATCAGTGACAAGGTTTACAAATGCGAAAACAAAATGAGGACACTGCGGAGGACACACGTCCACCAAAGGGAGAGATACATACTACATAGCTTCTGAGCGAGGTATAGAGGAAAATGAGTATAAACAATTGAGTTGAGGTGTCGTTTGTAGTAAAATATTCACCTTTGTTGAGGTGCAGCAGCGGAAGAAATTAATTGGACGCAAAAGTACAATTTAAAATAAAAACATAAAAACATGCTGAGCAACAATAAAACAACATTGTAATGACACAACAACAGCAATAACTGGATAAATGGAATGAACAAACAGCCGACCGGTCGGCTGGTAAAGGCACGAAAAGGAAAAAGCTAAGCCAGGACAACTAACAAATGAGCAAAGCAGCGACGGCAAATGCGAATGACAAATGTCTTTGAAAAGTTGCTGGTGAGGGTGAGGGGTAGAGGACGACTAATTTAGCGAATGTTTACGTTTGTTAGTGAATTAAAAATAAAATATATATTTACTTGTAACAACAATTGCAAATGGTGGATTTAGGAAAATAAATGTGCATTTTAATCAGTGCAGTCGCAAAGTATAATCGTATGGGTGTGTGTGTGTGATGAAAAATGTCGTGGTATATAGAGAGTATATCATTTTTTTAACATAACATGTATATAAAATACTGAAAAGTGAAAAAAAAAACAATTATTTGCCTTAAGGATCGGCTAGGCGTGTGTATAGGTAATGGAATTTTGTAATTGAAAAATTTTCATTTGAATAATTAAAATATAAAACCCACCTCCGACGCTGCATTTCTACAAAAAACTTTATCTAAAAACTATAAATCACTTTGATATTAATTTTTATAAAATATGTAGGGTATCAATTATGACTGGGTATCAAAATCTGAAAATTTTTCCTTAATGTTAAACAAACATGACTGACAGATATGTGTACGAGTACACGTAATTCCCAAGCATACAAAAAAACGAAAAAAAAATATGCAGATGTGTGCATTATTTTTTTAGTTACAGATAATCTTAAATTTATGGTTAACATTATTTATAATGTTATTATTATCGCTACCGCAATGTTTTCGAATATTATATACAAATCGATATGTTATTAATAACATCTATTAATATAATTACACAATTTTTGTATGTTGAATACTTCATTGTTATGAGCATTATTGTCGATATCGATATTATTGAAGTTAAGCTTTAAAGTTCAAATGAATTAGCTTTAGTTATCGAAATGCTTGTTTTTATTTTTATCGACACTTCTATAATTTTTGCAATCGTTATCGATATATATTTTTGGTGACTATGTAGAAATCGATATTTTATTAATAATATCTATCAATAAATTTAAATCATTTTTTATATTATTCAACACTTCATTGTTGTGAGCATTGTTATCGATATCGATATTATATATGTTAACTTTTAATTCAGATGATGATCGAAATCCTTGTTTATATTTTTATCGATTTTTTTATAATTATGATATCTTTTCCGTGTTTATCACCGATATCGTTATAGCAGCCAAAGTGGATATTTTTATCGATATCAACTTTAGTTTAGTTACATTTCCAATAATCTGCATAATTATATAGATCGTCATCGGTACTGTTGTCGAGTTATTTAATAATGTTTCAGCTCGTATCGATATATTTGAATAAAATCATAACTGCGATACATTTTTTATCGTATCTATATAAATTTTAAACTTTACATGCATGTATTCTTGTTTAAAAATGTGAATTATACATATATAGTCCGCACATGAATTATGACCACGCTAAAACAATTATTTTTTACATATGTATATTATTATATTTTTATTATTAGTTTAAACGTGTTTACAAAAACCAAAGACATACTCAGCTTACGCTCTTGAAATAAGACGCTATGCGTTACAGAAATATGTATTTATATGTCTTACCGCAGTTGGTGCGGCACGGATTGTATTTAATTTTTATAAGCGTTTTTGCCTAAAAGTAGGCCATGTGACTTACCTAAAAAAGAAAGAACAAAATATATATTAAATCAATTTAATTTATTATTCAATTTTTATGCAAATTTAATGTTTTAGTCACATATTTTTAATATATAAATTATCTTCTTACAAAAAAAAAATAAATATTTAATATTATGAAAATTATACTTTACTGACGATTATTTGTGGCAGCAACATTCCCAATATAAAACAATAAATTAATAAATCACAACAAAAAAATTTTTATTTAATCAGTGCTTTTTAGCCAGATTCGTGTACAGTTGTTTAATTTCCCCAAGATATTATTAGAAAAGGTCATCGAATAGATTAGCATACATTAAAACAGCAAAAAATTTGCTAATGAAGTCTAACAAACCCAATTTGTTGGAAAGAAACTTTAAAATTTAACTATTCAAATAGTTTTTGTTGCGTTAACTGCCGCTTGCTTCCAATCCAGGCGTTTGCTGCTGCAGAGACGTGCCAAAAGTAACTTAGTATGTACATACATAGATATATTATATGAGGAAACACACGAAAGCGTACATTTCAACTAAACATACATACAACCACTAAAGTAGCTATGTGAGTATGGGTTTTTTATTAGTACTCGTATAATGAACACTGTGTTGTTGCATTGTTGCAAATGTAAAATTTTAAATTTTCCCATAAGTCCCGGCACTTTGTTAACGACGAACATAAAAGGACCAAAAAATAGAATACTACAGAATATACGTACGTAGAGTATTAAACGAAAAGCTCTAAATTGTTGGAAATGTAGATGAAGTGTGTTAAGGGGCAAAAGAGGAAGTAAAGAAAGTTATACACAATTTAATTTTCCAGCCCAGTTAATTTCTAGGGTTCACTGCGCACGCTGTCGAGCTGCCGTACTTTTCCTCTCCGCCGCCGCACTTTACTATATTAGTTGGTTTTTTTTTTTTACATACCCTCCTGCATTGACAATGACAGCTGGCACTCGGCGGTCCAGCTACCCAACAGCTCAAAAGCCTACTCACTCACTGCAGCTCCACATTAATCGCCTACACTCGAACCCCGAGCACGCAGCTGTTTGGGACCCACACCCTTTTGCCTGCATTAGCTCGGCGTTAGAAAGCAGTGATTTCTTCGTGCGTAGAAATTAATTAAATCACTGCACCTAAGCGAAACGGGCCAGCGAGCGAGCGGACGAGCGTTGCCAAAAATTATGCCAACTACTTCGCTAACTAGTTAAAACCCGAAATGGCAGCAATTTACAGTACCAGCAATTTGGTAGCACAGTTAGCGAGCGTTCCATAAACCAGTTCACATCGTATTGGCCGCCTTTAATTAGTTGCTTTGCCGTTGTTGTTGGAGTTGGTAAAAATTTGTTGAAATAGTTGATATTTGTTTTTTTTGTGTTTTTTGCGAATTTTAAAAGCGTGTAGTTTACTTGTTTTTTTTTTGGCTTTTCAGTGCTTTGAGGCTTTAATTATGGTTGGACTTTTATTAATTCGCTGGTGAAAAGCCATTTTAGCAAATTATTGCTGCTGGTTTTTGTGGCGTGTATTTTAGTGATGCATTTTTTTTTGCTCGCTTGCAAAATATTCTTAATGGCTATTAATATGCGACCGCAGCCATGCAGTTGACCTAGTTTTAAAAATATATTTTGCAAAATCGTAAAATAAGTTTTGAACTTAACAGATATCATAAATGTTAGGTAATTTCAAATAATTAAATATAATCAATCTGGCACGCTCAGTAAGTTGGATAAATTCGTAAATTAAATATTTGTATTTTATAGCCGAGAAGCATTATTAAAACGATAGTAAGAAAATTAAGTAAACTGAATGAAATTCATATGCGTCCATTTGTATGACTTAGCCTATGAGTGCTTCACAGTTTCACTACTGTAAAATAGCATAGAAAAAAAATTAAAATGATTAAAAACTATTAAATAAAAGGAAAACAATTTTATGGTGGCAGAAATTTCCAACTACATTACAGTAGCAATTTAATGCTTTATATATTGGCTATTGCACCGACAGCAGCGCCGTTTGCTTCGCACGGATAAGAGCAACAAACTTCGTACTGGTTCTGGTGACACTAGAATGAGACTAAATATAATATTTCTTTACGAAATTTCACAATAGGCCTCTTGAAGGACACCGATTTAAAAAAAAAAAACTTGGCTGACTATTTTGGCAAGCCTTTCTTAAAAACTGTGGTATAATTTACAACTAATAAATCTCAATCGAAAATATAGAGAGTACCGAGAATGCTTTTATTCGGCATTATAAAATAAAATCGCTGTTAAATATATGTCCTTAAGCCACTTCAGCTGCTGTGATTCGCCAAACGCAAAGCAATATTTTCCACTTTTGTTATCGATTTTTTTAAAATTCATTTTCTCCAAGAATTCCTTTCAAGTTTGTTTAAATTCAACACTGAGGCTATATCACCAATCCTTTACCGTACAGCTAAAAAAAACTTGTTCATCTGCGGTGATGCTTCTTTATTCAAGGGTGACACTAAATTTTTGCAGATAATTGTTTGCCATGATTAAGTAACTAAAACATACAAAAAGCAACATATCACATTTTATAGTATTGGCGTCCAATTTAAATATTTTCTTCTAGGCCTCTATTGCTGGCGCTTGTCTCAGAGATACAATTTTCTTTCAGCCACTTACTATTTTTATGGCATTTAGATGCGAAATTTGCGAATTTGCATAACAAACTTAACTTAAACGAAAGCCATGTAAAAAAATTGGAAAGGTTAAGTGACTGAAGGGAATAGGTTAGGGAAAATTATGTATAGAGAGAAACAGTACCTGTTGTGACAAAATTTGAATTCAGATACTCGATTAGAAGTAGTATTAGAGGCCATTTTGAAGGTAAAAATAGAAAAAGAGTTTTAGTTAATACAATAAATTAAGGATGATCCGCAAACGATATTGGTTAAACAAAGGTATGCATTTCGGTTTTAATTTATTAGTTAATAAAAAAAAATATTTATATTTTAATTTCTGTGAATTTCATGTTTTCGACATGACAGAACAAACCTGATAGAAAACAATTTTTCAAAACTTGCAGAAAACCATGACCTAGGAAATGTTAGGGAGAAAATATAATGCGCCCAATTTCCTAATTTTTTTTTGGTCGATAACAAAATAAAGAAAAGCTTCAAATGCGGAAAACAGCGATCATAAAATTCTTTCGAACACTAAGTGTAATTTTTTCGTATATTTTTTTTTAAATACTTATTTGTCAACATTTTTATATAATATTATCTAGTTATCTGAACCAGAAAAACATATTTTTCGATTTTTAGGGAATCAAAAAAAATATTTTCACTAAAAAGTTGTGTTGACATACATAAGTATGTATGTATATAGGAGAAAGTATTATCATAGATATACTTATTTAAGAAGAAAGATATTGGTGTCATTAAAAATGGACTAGGCTTTGGCGAGACTCTGACTACTCTTTTTCATTTTAGATTCACGAAAACTTTTGAAATACCACTTATGTACTTGTTTATACATATCCAAACATGTATGTATGAGTTTGCGCTTCTAAATTAAAACATTCGAAATGGCTTCTGCAGGCAACACAATTACACAGCCACATATGTTTTATATATAGCTTAAATATACCTGAATCTGAACACATATCCATACATATAATATTTAAGTGTACTCACTTTTATGGCAATGTTCTGATGCCGGCAGACAAAAAGCAAACACATGAAATGCATACACACACACACAAATGTATATAAACATTTCCATACAGGTAAAGATACGAATTCATGCAAATGAGCATGTGAGTGTGACTTGATTTGTGCTGCCGTTTGGGTCACTCATTAGTGTCAGGGCAATCCAACACAAAGTAAAGAACAGAAATAAAAAGTACGAAAGCAGAAAGGCAAACGAAGGCTTTTAGGCAAAAGTAACAAGTAAAATTTTGGCGAATGCAGACTGAGTGAAGAAGCGCAAGGAGTAGTAGTGAAGGCTGGAAAGAGCCGAAAATGCTTTTCAGGTCGTGAATTAAAATAAAAAAGCACAGTTGGAGAACCATAAAAAATTAAAATTTAAATGAATGTAGATAAAAATATGTTAAATAGAAGAAGAGAAAAAAAAAAAACGGACTAGAGGCCTTTGAAACACTTTGACATCTGCGAAAGCACTCAGCGTTCATTTATTTTTTGTGAGCACAAAAACAAGCATTACAATTTTTTTTAAAAACATATTTTTTTTAATGCTCATGAGTCATGAATATGGAATTATTTTTCTCACTCTAGTTATTATACACATATTCACGAGTGCTGCCTTTGTGTGCCAATCACTGCGGAGTGTTGAAAGGCAGCACGCTTTAAGGCATTCTATGTCCGTTTTACTTTTCAGTAGCTAAAAGTGTTGTTAAACACTTTGGATTTATTTGAATATGCAAAATAAATATAAGCTTCTCTAAGAAATTAAATATTACTTAGTGCGATTATTTAGCCTCTGTAAAATTGTATTTGCTTTGTTTTTAATCACTTGCTCTTGCAAATGGCTTGACTAACACGAAATTGATTTGTCGCTCACTTTCTTCCACTTGTTTAACTTCAAAAGAAGCTTTCTTTCAACGCAGCAATCAGGCTGAAATCGCTTATTGTTTTAACACGCTTGCAAGACTAGTTGTCCAACTTTTTTTTTGCCGCATTCATTTCTTTTAACAGTTTTGATGCTTTGTCTCACCTCTACTAGCTTTACACTTCACTCACTGTTTTGCATTTTTACCTTTCACTGCTTTGTTTACATTCTTCAAGTCATTCTCAACTACCTTTTTCCCCGCGCGCATCGCTTAAGCGCACACATTTCCTGCACAAAAAATAGCTAAAATAAACAAAAGAGTAGAGAAATAAGAATAATGTCAACACCATCATCCCATCGATGCTTTGTAGATCCAACTAAGTCTCAGCTCATTCATTGTGTTAACCCTCTGGTAGATTTTAGAGCACTTTGCTTGCTTCCCGCTTCGGTTTTTTTTTTGACACAAACACATACAAATTTACTCGTTTAGATATGTGTGTGTGTGTGGGAAGGTCTTTCACATTGTGAAGTGGCACTCATTCGCACTTTTTTAAGTCCTTCCGAATTCCTTTTATCCCTAAAATAAATAGCTTGCCATCGTTCGTTTACATTTCTCTTCCAAGCTGAATTTTGTGTACATGTGTGTGTGTGTGCGTATATATAGGATACATATATAGTTTGCATGTGAATTGGTGTGCGTCTCGTTAAATATTTTTGTTTGAGTGTATGGTGTGATTTTTTAATAGAGTTCTTCAAGTGGCACTTTCGTTTGTCTTTGCATAAAAACTTGGCGCATTAAAAGCGGTGAGGAAATTAAACTTTAAGTGCAGAGATTTTTTTTGTATTATAAATTTAAAGCATTTCCAAATTAAATGAATATAAAATTTGTATTTTTCGGTAGTTCGGAAGGTTTTATCTAAACGTAAATAAATATTTTGAACAAGTTACATATGTGAGAGCGAAGTGAGCGCCTTTATGGAATAAATAAATAAAAAAAAAAAAATTATAAAATAGGCCTAGCTTTGTACTCAGATATCGATAAAGTTAACAATTATAGTAATGCTATCGTTTATGTCTACGTTCATAGTAGTTGATCGTTGAAGATTATGTTAAAATTTACTTCCGACTGCTTCTAATAAAATTGCAAAATGTAAAAAGTTTTGAAAAGCTTACGTGTTAAATTAGCACTTTGAGTAATCGTTGACGGGGATTAGGTAGATATTGAAAAATCCAATATTTTACTTAAGTGACGCCTTGGATTTTTTGAAACATTTTACCAAATATTTGACTCATGACTCCTTGGCAACTTACAAAACAAATACTTAACACCCCGTCTTCGTTTGTCACTAGTGAACCAGTCTTTTCTATTTTTCATACAATTTTAGAATAAATAAAAGCAAAATTTCTAGCACTATTGCTTTTAAAAAGAATATTAACAAGTAAGACCTGAAAAAATATAAATTTTTTCTTGTTTTTTTTTTTAGTTTTCAGTATTGTCATAAAATTATCAGAGTTTATTAAATATAATATATAATTTAGTTTGAAATTCATTTCAGTTTTAGGTAATTATAGACAGTAGCGGTTCTAAAGGCTGGGATTTAGGGGCTATAGACCCCCACTGAACTTTTTTTTTACTTCATTCGAATTATATATGAAAGTCTAGCAGTAAACAGCTGTCCCTATAAGCAAATGAATATTTTTAACGCTCATAAGAAGCTGAAAATTTTGATAAGAAATACAGAAGAACACATCGCCGAAGAAAAAGAACTTACAGCTGTTGGATCACGCACTGAGAAAACGAAACACGACTGCCACTGCGCCGAACACGAACCACTCGTGTTTCACGCAAGAACGCAAAAAACATCAGTCAGTGCTTCGTACGCACGACTGAGCGTTGTTTACGCACGACACATTCAATGTCGATGTTCCAATTGTAAATCTCCGTAAGATCTTGCAACAACCTGACTTGAATCTTTCATCAGACTGCAGTCATATTGCTGAGATGGTTGACTTTTTTCTTCACTCGAGGAGTGATGAGGTTTCTTTTTGTGAAATATTCGAAGAAACCAAGAAAGTAGCCAGTGAGATAGATGTTGAAATCAAAATTCCTCGATTATGTGGCAGGCAGACGAATCTAGCTAACGTACAAACTGAGGGTACTGCGCCATTCGCATATTTTCGGCACGAATGATTATCAGGCCTATCAAGAATTCGAAGGAAAATGCTATCATTGATCACGAAATTCTTAAGAAATTTCGAAATTCGGGAGATTGCCATTACGGATTCCGAGTGAAAATCAATTTTGACATTTATCGGGAGAAGTGAAAATAAAAATTAAAATTAACAAAAACTACGGTGAAATTGTGACTGCTAGTCAAATTTACGACAATGATTTAACATGTCGTAGTGAACTCTGAACTCTGAAATTCCTCTATGACATCAGTATTGCAAAAAAGACGGTTTTAAAACAGCTGAAACGGCAATTGACGTCAAATCAAAAAAATATCGTTCCTTTTGTTCCAAACATTTCTATACTGTTGCAGTTATTTACTACTATTCCTGTGACTTCAGCCACAGCGGAGCGAACTTTTTCATTACTGAAACGTCTTAAAAGCAATTTAAGAGTTACTACGACAGAGAATCGTCTCAGTGGTTTGACATTAGGCAAAGTTCATAAGGATACTGAAATTTCAGTGCAAGAGATGATAGACACATTTGGCCAGCTCAGAAGTAAACATCTTGAAACTTTAGATTGGGCGGTGGACGATGAGTCTGAGGAATAACATTAAGATTATTTTTAGCATAGTTCACGAGAGATTGTCGTCTATTTTCATTTGTATAAAATCTAATTTTAATATTCACTTAAATTTATTGTACGAATTTTATAGACTACGATAAAATGAATAGCCGATTTAAAATTTTCTCACTCCAGCCCCTCCCGCTTCCAAATCCTAGATCTGCCACTGGTTATAGATATCGGGAGCCACTGAGCGCGTGGGATAAATTCAAAGCCCTGCAGATTCGTAGTTTAAAAACTTGTTGAATGGGCGGTATTGGTAATGAATATTTAATCTCGCTCATATGGAAATCGGATTGATTTACGTTGCGTGATTGAAAATAAAACTAATACGTAAATGGTTTAAGCAAAATTTTATCACACTAATTACATACAGCCACTACCAAAAAAAAAAAAAAATCTGAAGTAAATTGTTAAATGAAACATTAGCGTTAAAATTTCGTTATTTCGGTTGATTTTGTGCACGCGATATGCCAGCGACCACGTGACAACAGCAGCCGCGACAAACGTAAAAAAAAAACGAAACACTGACGACTTGGGCAGGGCTAATGCAAGCAAACATAACGTGCAACAAGCGAGCGTGCACCGAGAAAACAAGGCAGTTATCGAACGTGGGTGGCAAACGGCAGGCCACATATTAGCTGTTAAAAAAACGATATGATACACAGCATAAAAAAGAGAGCAGACGAAAAAGAGGTAAACAGCAGACAATGTCCCTGAATAACAAGGCGATGTAGACAAGACAAAGTATGAAGAGGAAAAAAATAAAAAAAAAACCAAAATAATGGCTGCGAAGCAACAAAGCAACACTGGTAATCAAGACAAAATTGAGCTGCAATAAAGCAGAAGCGGTAAAGCAATTTCGCCAATGAATGTCTTTATTTTTACGATCAGCACATGTGTGCGTGTTTGTGTGTATGTGTGTGCATGTCCTTATGTCCTTCTTATCCTCGTGCGCTTACTTCGTCTCCACAGCGCAGACAATCGTCCCGTTTTTTCTCTTTTTTTTTTGCTTCACATCTCCAGGGACATTTTAGTTTCATTGCCAAACCGACACATGTGACTCATTTCGAAGTTGAGTGCTGGAAATCTTGTTTTAATTTTTCGATCATTAACCCTCTGCCGTTCGCCACTCATCTCCATTGCTGGGTAGCGTGCTCGTTGTAAGCGACTTAACGCTATCATCATCATCAACACGTTTTGGCAGGCAACAGTCGGGTTATACACTGTCACAATCGCACACACTTGGGGAAATTGTGCTTGTTAGTGGTGTGCATGCCACAAGTCAATTCGACATCCCTTACGGGCGTGCACGTTTATGTTGCATGCTGTATGCATTTGCAACGCCCGTTTGTATGGCTGTGTGTGTGTGTGTGTGTGTTTGTGGGTGATTGTGTTGCATGCCAAAATCACTGTGGCAATGAACCACCCAAGTATAAAAAACGAATGCAGTTAATGCGAGTAAAAGGCAACAAGCAACACAAACAGCATTGTAAGTTGCCATTTTGCCACTGTTGCTCGCCAATCGGCAATCCCTGCCAGCGTTTGAGCTGGTTAATTTAGCTACAGCGTCGAAACTGGCCCTCACGCCTGTCTGGTTGCGCAGATACGTTAACGCCAACGCCGCACCGTTCCTCGAACTGCAGCAGCTCCTGCTGCTACTGCTACTGTTGATCCTGCTACTACTCGCTATAATTGCATTGTAATGTGAATATAGTTGCACGCACTCACATACACACACACACACATACACATGCCACACTCGCCGTACTTCATTCGCCCTTTTCCGCTTGCCTGAGCTCACGATTTAATTTCCAATCTCACTTTACCGCCATTTATTTTAGTTATATGCACAAACTTGTATTTGTTGTTGCCACTCATGTTCGCTCACCCCTTTTGTAGCGCTGCTGTGTTGTTGTTGTTCTTGTTGGAATTATTGCAAATAACCCTCCATCTGCATGATTCTTTTTCAGCTGGTGGTTCATGCATTTCACATATTTCTTGTTTTTTGTTTTTTGTTTTTTATTTTTCAGGTAGTGTTTATTTATGTGTCTGGTTCAATTATAAAGCCAGAAGTTGTTAAGCGACAGTGGGATATATGTTGATAAATATGGGGAAAAAATGTTAAAATAAAGAGTTTATTTATTCAGGTGAAGTGAAAAAGAAATAGCATAGCTTACGAATATTAAATTTTTTTTTTTTTAAATAGTATCAGCTCAGGTATTGACAGCAATAAAAAGTATTATAAAATATCGATAGAGTTGTTAATAGCGACTACGAGCAGAATAATATCGATGGCGAAAGTGTGATAAAAACTGCGATAAGATTATCGATAAGATAAAAGAAAATTAAGAAGAGAAATTGAAAAGTAAAATAATTACAAGTGTTTCAAATTTAAATACATCGCATGACTACTCATACCTTATAGTCAAATGTACTAGAAGTAAACTACTTCATAATTATTATGCATCGAAAGCTCAATTAGTCAGCAAACTGTCTTGTTTCCATAGAACCAACTGGTATTTTAAACATGGGGATGTCCTACGAGATGGCAGTTATCAGATTTTGATTAGAAACGTACCAGTCTCATACTAGTTTTAAATAGACTAAAACATAATAGTCAAATTATGGACCAAACCAACCAGTCTCTTACTAGTTTATATATACAATTCAATATTGTCAAAAACAAAAAAAACGCTGTGAATAAATCGTTTTGTATTTGATAAAAGTCTGGTCTTTTCCAGACTAGTTCGAATACAATCAGGAAATTATAGTTGTATATAGTACTTTTTCTGGCTTGTTTGGTGTTTCAATGCAGAGTAGATATGGAAATGGGTAATAACTATGAACCTAAATATTAGCAAAAAAAAATTCTGAAAAAATCGGCTTTTAAAATATTTTTCGGCATTTAGTTTTATAGGTGAGATCTTTCATATAAAAATAAATTTCCAAAATTTAAATGACAATTTTATTCTAACTTCTAATAAAAAGTTTGGAAGTATTTAAATAAAGAAGCACTTATACGTCTTTAAAAGTATGTTGATTTTTCAGCCTGCCTAGCATCGAGACATTAACTTTGTCCCATAAAATGTACCAAATCAGCAAGAGAAATTCACAAGTTTTTCGGAAAGAGAACATTTTTATTGAAATTCGAGGGGTATCACTTTTTCTGCTACCTGTGGTCAAGTAGATGCTTTTTGACTTTTTAGTCAAATTTGTCTTCGCTTCTAACAAGTTTATTTGGGCAGTTGTAGCAGCTTCATTAAAGTTCGACAAAAAATTTTCGCGAAAGAGTATCGGACTTAAAGAAGACAGAATATTATATTTCTATATAGGAATGAACCCAGCCAAATTTTTTTAAATTCATACTGATTCAATTTGAATATCCATTTTATATTTTTTTCCTACTCCTGTATTCCCTGCTTTTGAATATCCATTTTAGATTTTTTTCCTACTCCTGTATTCCCTGCTTTTCATATATCTTGCATTTAACTTTTTCAATTACTTTTATCACAATAATTACTTATTTCGCACCACTGTACTTACTGCCATCAAGGGTCAACTGACTCTTAATTAGTTTTGAATCGATTCTCCGACTATGCAGCAGTAGTCAACTCTATGAATATATGGAGTATGCCTGTCGCTATAAGTTAAGCTTGTTCACGGCAACTAAGCGAGAAAAATTGCACCAACTAAATATGCCAGCGGCAGCAACAGCAGCGACACCCTTAAAAAGGATTAGCAAATACTAATCTATGCAGTGGCAACAAGGACTTCGGCAGGGCAACGAAAGTTTCGACTAACTGTTGCTGGTGGTATGATAGTTAGTAGCAAGCATACATTTCCTATAGTTGGCACACAAAAACAACTACAAACACACTCTTACATACATCATATTACTTAGAGCGCCTTTTGCTGTCGTCTCAATGCTCGGGAGTGTTTTGGCAGGATATTCACACGCTTTGCATGCGCTGGCAACACTTGAGCACACCGCGTTCGTTATGTGCTACACAGAAGCGTGAGTGTTGGTGAGTTGCCAGCTGATTGTGAGACTTTGCGTTTGTCGCGACGCTCCATCCCTCCGTCCCTGTTGGCACATGTGCAGCATACACACTTCATCTCGCGCGGTGAATTAGTGTAAAATACAAGTTTTTTTTTATTTTATTCGCAAAAATGTTTGTGGATGAGATTTTCGAGCAAGGGATGGCGCTAAGCTGAGTGGGAAAGACAACATGGGCGTTTGGTGGAAAAAAAAAAAAAATTGCTTATAAATTTTGTCTGCTGAGCTCAACAACGCGTACGCGCAGGTGCTGCGGCTTTAAGGGTGGCGATCAAATAACTGGATCTGGTTGTTTTTTATTTTGTGCAACGCGAGTATTTTGTTTGGCTGGTGTTTTCCAGTTTTTAAGTAACGATTTATTGGCAGTTGCTATTGTTTTTCTTCTATTTTTTTTTATTATCTTTTCACACGTTGCAGGATACCTTTTTCCAGGAGTAGCTGAATGCATGATTGACGATTTAGTAAATGAAACAAATAAGTACGCGTAGTGAGAGTGGACTCAGATGTTGTACAGATTTATATATTTCTGTTCAGTAAAATACTATAAACTTAATTTTATTTGTTAATTTTTTTTTTTTTTAATATCGACGATGCCACAGAGTGGTCCACAGTTGGCTAAGAGTTAAACTACTCGTATACTGCCGGGTTCGCAATTGTTAAATAATGATTATAATGGTTATGTGTTGCCAGATCCAGTTGATGTTTGAATGTTTTTAGCGAACTTCATTCTTTTATTGGCGATAGGGTAGGTTTCGGCTCCAAATTTACTTACTCAACTAAGTGTATTATTACAAAATAATGTGATTTAATATGCATATTTTAATACGTGGAAGAACTTAAACTAAGAGCAACCTACACAAAGTGATTTAATTTTTTTTTCCTTCTTTTCATGAGAATTCATTTACAAAAATATGTTATCTTGTACTGCTATTTCTTGTTCTTTAGATAATGCTTAATATATATCTACATTTTATTTATGTTTTTAAATAAATAGGAGAATATAAAATTCTGTTACTTTGGGGTATACATTTGAAATTATAATTGAAGTAGCATTTTTTTTAAGAATAATATTGCTCATTAACATAAAAACGTAAGGTGATATTCTTAAAATAAGGACTCTAGAATTAAATGTGCCCCTTCGTATTCATATTTGTTTTAATTGAATTTTTTTTCAATTTTGTTTTATTTTTTTATGTTTTTTAAATAATTTTTTGTAATACCGTTTTTTTTTATGTAAAGAATATTTATTTAACGTGATAAGAACGAAATGAATTAAAATATCGGTACCATGGCAAATATCAGTGATAAAAAACGAGAAAGTAAAACGAACGCAAAAAAAAGTTTTTAAAATTTAAATCTGTATATTTGGGTTTTTTTTAACTTTTTAAAAGTCTTTAAGGTTAGTTATTAGTACTATCATGCAAAATTATCGATTATGTGAAATAACTTCTTTACTAACGATAGCATGCGATTAAGAATGATATTCCAATTGGGAAAGAATAGAATTTGTAAGGATGATGCTCATCTGAAAAAGTATTCAATATTATCATTAAAACATTTGATTTCTTTAGAAGTTTTATTGTAAAATTGTTCTTTTTTTTCAACTATTTATTAGCACAATAAGAAGTAAAAGCTTTTTAAGCAAAAAAAATATATCGATTATTTTTATCGAGACTTTTTAACAGTATGCAATTCAGATCTAACAGGTAACCACAGTAGAGAAATTGCAGCCCTGCGAGAACTATCAAATCAATCTAGTGAATAGGAAAGTAAACAATTCACTAATCCAAATTATCCAAAATAATTATATACCAAATGTGCATTTTTGTTTCAGAACTTAAGCGTCAAGCGTAAGTCAAGACTTAACTTAACTTTACTTAACTTAAGCCAACCTGTTACATGAAAAGCAGTGCAAGCGATTAGTCAACACTTAAGAAACTTAAGAATCTGTTGATTTTAGATTCTTAAGTTTCGGCCTTACGTAAATTAAGAGCCGTGAGAGCGGCTTACCAGATCTTGATATTTACAATTTTTGAAAATAAATGTATGCAAAAATTACATTTAAAACAAATTTATTTGATGTGGTAACATAGGCGGCGAACCGTGAAATAGCTGAAAATACAATTATAGACAAAAAGAAAATGTAAACATAAATATAAATGACGAAAGTTGATCATATCCTCCAATAAAGAATTGTACGCAAAATTCTGCCGGGATGTAAATTGGCACAACAAAAAGTCTCTATTTATCGGGTGGATGATGGTGGATGAAAACAAAGTTTGACAATTAAGATAAATGAAAAAAATTAAATTATTAATTCCACTGAGATTACCTGTTAAATATGCCTTGACAGTATGGTTAAATACTGTTTGTTGCACTTATTATTGCTTTTAATTTTTGAAAATGTTACAGATTTTGCGTTCTTAATATTTCAACTATTTTTTAAAATTAATTTTTCCTAACTGGAAGTGACCTCTTCTGGCCAAATTTCAGTGCTTTTAAAGAAGTTGTAAGTGGTTGAAGCTATTGTTAAATTTGGGCAAAGTCTTGTTTGCAGAAACACTGAATATTGTGTTTTCTGCTACGAAATCGATTTGAAAACACAAACTAACATACATACATACATACACAAGTATTCCCTTATAAGTGAGCATCTATACGGAGTTCGTAGGGGAGCTTTTTTTTATAGATTGCCTGCTTTTGTTGCAAGGGGAGTAAAATGTAATAAAATAAAGTGTTAGATATTTCACTGCTCCCTTTTTGATAGCTTCTTTTGGTGTGTTTCTTCTTTAATATTCCAAAAAACACTTTTCTCGCTATGACACATGGCTTATATGTATTTTCTTGCGTTGTTGAATGGAACAAAGTTATTAAATAAAAATCGCTAAAACATATCGCAAGTCAAAAAGTGTAAATGTGCACAAATTCAAAAATCAATAGTATGCGAAGACGTTTATTGAACGCACACTGTAAATTCTGCTCACTCGTCCCCACACGCTCACACACACGCACACTCGCATTCAAGCGCACACTCACTCACGCACACCGCATTGGCGAATCCCTATCGGTAACAGCTAGTCTCGTCAGCAAATAAAGCAATTCGTTACACAATCTTTCGCGCTGCCGCACCTTTAGCCATCACCTCACCGTTAGCGCGCGACACACCACCCTCGCTCAGTCGCCATTTCCCCCATGCCCTATTCACTTTATTTGCTGCGCCTCTGCGATTACATTTATTTCGTATTTCGCCGATTTTACTATTTTTTATAGATTTTTATTGTTGCGGTATTTATGGTGGTATTTCATTTTCCCTTTATTTATTTTTATTTATATTTTTTTGAATTTATCTCTGGCCGCCCGCCAGCACGCTTCACCCTCTGCACCACTGCACGCGCAACACTTGTTCGTGCTTTTAGTGAAAGAATTTCACTGAGTGCTTTGCTTTCCGCTTTGTGTGTTGGGATTTCGGCTGAGTAACACAAATTTCATTTCATTGGATTCGTTTTTGTTTCGATTTGGTCGCATTTGTTTGTATGTTTCCCATTCGGGGTGTTTGCATTTGTATGCCTTGCTGTTGGTTTATGCTTTTCGGTTTTTCTTCTTTTTTTTTTTTGATAGTGTCAATGATGGCAAATCGCTGTTGCATGTCGTGGCCGTAAAAAATCGCAAAAATGAAATAAAATCCTCGCCCATAAAACTGTTAATTAAGTTGATAGGCTGGGTGCGGTGTTTTGTGTCCAGTGGCTACTCCTGCGATGGAATTTGATTTCATTCGATTGAGTGTATAGTTTTTGTATATCTAAAGGCTCTGGCGTTGAGGGAATCGAAAAACTATTTGTGTTCGAAGCGACTTAAGGCACTTTGAAATATACATACTTGGAAATTTATGAAATTTGTTATTTATTATTTAGGGAAATTTAAAAAAAAAAAGTATTGCAGGATGACCAAATCGCTAAACTGTGACGCATGTGCAATTTGATTTTCGTAAAAAGTGTAGAAAATCTGAGTATTGTACTGCAAAAGATTTCCATAAAGCTCACCAGAAGAAATTGTTCTTCATTTGAAATTTTCAAAGCAGAGTTTAGAGATTTTAATAGCTTTGGTTTTTTAAAATAAAAAATGAACTAAAAAGGTAGAATGTCCAAATTAAATCTAAAAGCCAAACATCTAACCAAAGAGGTTTGTTTAAATCTTCTTAGTACTTTACCATTCAGATCTTACAGTGGCGTTTCGATAGCCGAAGAAAAGGGTCCACAAATTCTACCTGGTATTTTGAGAACTTAGAAGAATTTAGACAATTAGTTATTCTCGTAATATACTGAAAATAAACCTCGAAAACTAGAAAAATATTTTCTGTCACTTAAAATTAATTTAAAATATTTTTCGTATCAAGTAATTAGAAAAAAATTTACATTTAAAAATAATGTACAAATATTACTCTTCCACTATTCTAGCTAATCATTCTTATTACAGTTCCTTATAAAACTTTTATTCTTACACCCATTTCAATTCCCATGATCATTCTCATTTCAACTCTCTTTCTAAATTCTGCTTTTATTAACATTTTAATAATCATGCGCATTCTCATTTTTTTTGCAAACATCATTCAAATTTTCTGGCCCAATTAAAATTACCATTTTCATAATTATTCTGACTGGACTTTTTTTTTCTTTTTCAAATAAGCTAAGTAATACTGATTTCCCGTTTCCGACAACAAATAAATTCTGCTACATTTGATGATTTTTTTAATTCTCGCTTATTCTTCCCGAGTCGGCCGAAGTCATAACGCATTTTTGGCTTTTTATTTTTTTAATTTTTAGGAAGTTAAATTTCGTGAAAAATAATTGTTTAAACCCACAGCATATCTCAATCTTATTATAACTCAAAATAATATATGCTATTTTGTTTTCCAGCTTAGTGGGAAAATTGTAGGAGTATTGAATGTTCTCGTGCTGTTTGTTATTTTTTCTGCTATTGATTGCTTTGCTATATAAATTTATTTTGAGTTCTTTCAATTTCTTTCAGCGCTTGGCGACCAATCTCATTCACTACTCAATGTTCGACGCTAAGTAAAATTGATTTATTTGTGGCAAGAAAACCATTATTTTCCTTTTACAGTTTAAACATTTCGCACAGAAGCGCATACAAACTAACAAATTTGGCAAGTTATAACCCTGCAGTGAATGTGTGCAGTTCAAAAGAAGCTTTCTATAATTCTCAGATTAATATAAACTGGTTTGGATTTTGTATTATTTCATAATCACAAGCGTTCATAATATCGATTTTCATACCAGTTAATGAACTAGTCAACCTCAGCGCGAACATAGAGGATATAATTTTATATTAAATCGAATCAAATTAAAAATCCTTTTTTTTTTGGTTAGTGTGAATTTAACAATTTAAATTATTTTATGTTGAACAAAGTGTTGAGAACAGGATTAGCTGCATTCTTTTCCACTTGGTAACACTCATATTTCGAATGAAAATATCGCTGAGGCGCAGTCTATGTCAAAGTGGTCCGACTAACTCCACAGTAAGAACCAGTTTATGAACTAAAATATTTGTCCACTAATTTTACTTTTTCACTACATGGCGATGGCCGTAACTGAAATACGTCAATGTGTATATGCGAGTGATAACTTTGCGTGCATTTAACAACATCAAAGGGTGCTGCAATTCGAGTGCAATTCATTTCGGAAAGTGATTCCAATTTGTCGAAATGTGATGTGAGTGCTTCGGTATGTATGTGTGTGTGTGTGTGTGTGTGGGAAAAAAGGCAGCAGTGCGTGGCACAGCAATGAAAGAAAACCTAACATACGAGTACACCACTACATACGAGTCAGTTTAAGGTACAAACACACACACACACAGAGAGACACATTGGCAATAAAAAGAACATAAATATTTGCGGAAGCAAGGAAACTAACAAAATACATGGCGAGAAAAATGATCGGAATTGACCTGAATTCCACACCGAGTTGGCGGCTGGAAGATATCTAAGTGTGTTGGTAGTGGCGTGCATGACAGTGGCAACAACAGTGCATACGCGCCGCCGCTGCAATCAAGGTGCACCTGCATGCTGCAATTGGGGCTACAGGCATTTTTCAAGTGCGCGCCCATAAAATCGCTAATTTGAAAAGCCATAAATTAGGTCGTTGCATTGTGTGGCGCGTATGTGCACTATTTTCTTGCCAGCTTTCGCTTTTCAACAGTATTTATGACCGCGCTGCTGGCAACAACATCTCTTTACATAAAAATCCATTTTTTTTTCCACACGGCTGGATTCAATGCTAAAGGAAATTTATACATAATACGCGAAGCGAATGTTGCAAAAAAAAAAACAAAAAAAAAAATAGAAAAATAAACGAAAAAAAATAATTTGCTCAAACGACAACCAAGCGCACACATACACACATAATAACATACTACAGAATCCGCTGTTTCCGCTCCTGATTTCGTTTGGTATTTTGTTATCCTCTTTTTTTTTTTTTGTATTATTTTGCGCTGCAATATATGAAATAGTCCAATTTCTCTGCTTTTACCAAGCGAATCAGGGCAATAAAATTGAGTGCCACTAGGTGAAAATGTACCTATCATAAAAATTAAAAAAAAAAAGAAACAAGAAAATATGTACTTGAAAGCGTGCAACTGCACAACAGCAATTACAACAAAAGCGACAAATCTGCCAATGCCATAAAGAGCGCAAACTGCAAAGAATGGGAAGATTGTAAAACCTGTTAACCAGAAATCACAAACATAAATCACACAAAGCGAGAGCGTAGCCGGAACATAGTTTGGGGTGGCACGTTACAGTGGCATAAATCGGGAAAAATGTTAGAAGTCGAGTTTAGTTATTTGATTTTGTAACAGTGCTTCTTTTCATTTAATTTAGTTTCAACTTATTTTAATGTTGATATAAAGATATCATCTATCGTTGTTGTTGCTTCCGACAATGATAAATTTACGAACGAATTATCAAGTCAAGCGATGACGAAAATTCGTCCCAAAATCCATCATATGATGTGATATTGTGCATAGTGATGTGATGTCACAGCTTGCCTGGCAGGTTGATCGCACGTGATCAGCAGTTGCTCGCTGATATGCGCTGGCAAATGGATTTTTAGGGTTTGAAAAAAAAAAACTTTGACATGATGATAACATTTAAGAGACTCAGTTGAGCAATGTGTGTATATGTACTTGAAACTATATTGAGATCGAGGCAACTTCGTATGATGTGTTCTTTCAATAATTATGTACGATCTATTTGCTATTGACAGCGCAGAAATTCTTGGCGGACTCACTTTAGGCTTTTAAGACCGAACGAAATTAGACTGCAAGCAGCTTCCTCTCAATGCAAGTAAGTGCATTTACTATATCTGCCTGGATTAGTCGAATATTGCAGCTGTTTTAAGTATCCAATTGGAGAAGTTGAAAACATTAGAAACGACTTCCGATTGCAATTTATGTTATCTTCACTTAGATCTCAGATGGTCAGAAATTATTCAACATTCCTCGATTCCTGACTAATAAGTATTCATTATGAATCACTCTCGCAGAAGCTTGCAAGAGTTGATGTACAAAATTAAATGGAGTTTTGTATAAAAACTGCAACACAGTTTATAGGTATTTCTGCTGAAGTTTATGGAATGAAAGACTAACTTGCAGCAGACTTTTACTGCAGTTGTTTGAATTTAAACTCAGTCACTCACTTTTATGTACATTCATGTGCATTTCGGTTAAAGTTACACTTGGCTGGCTGCATTCATTCTATGTAGCATGCATTCCCATAAGCGAAGATTTAGCGGAACTTCAGCACTGTGTTATTTGCTGAAATAAAAAATTAAACAAAAATTAAATGCAAGCGAGAAGTAAACAAAAATGAACACAGTCTTATAAACACACAAAAAAACAAAAAAAAGAAAATTGCTAAGGCGTAGGAGACCAATGGAAAAATGGAGGAAAAGCAAACTGTAGGCAGCGCAAAAATCAAGCAGGTGTGAAGTGCAGCACATTAGTTGCTCGCTGAAGCCATTGAAATATATGTTTTGATTTCAACACTGGCAACAGCATTAGTTGCTGCAGCAGGAGCACAACGTATTTGCAAATGATTTACGATTGCTGGCAGGAAAGTGGAAATAATTGCACAAAAAGCATTGGCACCTATGGAACGGATGGGCTTACGCATAAATGTACGTGAATAAATACATACAAACGAATATAGATAGGAATGCAGGTGGTGGCTGCACTTTCAATTTAAATATTTTTTCTATTCCATATACTCGATTCCCCAACAAATGGTTGAGGATTTTAATATTTGGATTTAAGGTCAGTACTGCCCAAGTGAAAATTAGATACAATCCCAGTTTCCCACGTCACTCAGTGTTGTAAATTCATTTACTAATAATACATTTTAGTTATATTTTTGTGTCATCCATACAAATTTAATTTCATCAAATCAATTAGTTCTCCTCTCTCATTGTATATATCGGTCTCTTTATCGGTCTACCCATAATATCCTCATACATCGTTGGTTTCAATATCTTCTCCTTGGTGACTTTATCAACTGCTTGCAATAATTTCAACTTCAGTTGGTGCAGCTCGTTCGTTTCCGTGAATGCCGATTCTTTTTTGATTGAATTACAACGCGCTTCTTGTAAACGTAAACGCCAACAGCGATGCCAATAGAAGAGGCCAACGCCTAAAGTGATCAGCAAAAGTTGAAGATTACGCGGAAAATCCACTTGTATGTCGTACTCTTTGAAAGTTGGTAAAATAATTTTTTTAAATAAAAGCGACATGGTTTTCTTGCAATCGCCCAACCATAGAAGCGGTAAAATACAAATCACCAAAATATACAAATAATTCACGGCGGATTGTGTTTGCGTGTAAAAAACTTCGAAAGCTTGCATTGTGCATGCGTAGTTTTATTTTGAAAATTTGTATGCTCGTATTTCAATAGCTGTTGATGTGAAAATGACAAAGCTAAAAATGACAGTTTTTATTTGAATCGGGAAAATTTGAGTAATTTGAGTGCTTTTATTTCAAACCATGATTTTAAATGAGAGGGGCAAAATTTCAGTTTAAGTTACGTCATTTTTAGAGAATGTGGTTTTGTTATCGATAAAATAAAAAATTAAATATATAAAAAATTTAGTTATTTTTTTATTTTAAAATTTTAGTGATTCATCAATTTTTAAGTGTTTTTCATTTTTTGCTTTCATAAATTTCATTTTTAAGGCTTGAATACTGCTCTCAAGAAAAATCAGAAGAAATAATTCTAATTTCTGTAACTTGAAAAAGTATTATTGAAGAAAAACATATACGAGCATTTTATTATTGAAGAAAATTTATTTTTCATTTCTTGAGTTTCATTTTACATGAATTTTTCAATTTTCTTGAGAGCTGTGTACTTAGCTTTACATAGAACTTTTAGTAAAAATCTGAGGATGCAGTTTTATCGCCAAATCAATTGAAGTACAAAAAAGAACATTTTTCAAGTACCTCAAAATTTTTTCTAATATATCACAATAATCTAAAAAAAGGGTTTTCGCACACACCTTTCCGCAGAAGGCATGCATGTAGGTAAGGTTTTTATTATAATAATAATTCATAATGATTTTTGGTGCTGATGATTTTGCATAATATTTACTCGACCAAATATTTCCGAGATACATAAAAAATGTTTCAAAGACGCGTAAACAAATATTTGTCATTCGAGCAAGCGAAACTTGAATTTTTTTTACATGGATTGCCATATGAAATATTAAGATATTTCTCATTTCAATTTAGTAACTTATGCACATGAAATCGAAAAAAATACTTCCAATCCACAAAGTTCTCTTTAGTGAGCTTTAGCGCACAGTGGGGTAAATGGTGCTAAAAATGGAGATTAATTCCCACAAGCCTTCTAGTTATAGAAAAGTTATTTTTTTAGTTAGTTAATCAAAAAGAATTAAAAAATAATACAATTCGAGTTTTTTGATTGTTTATTTTTTATATCATAAAAAACAAAAATATGGTGAACATCGGTTTTCTAAATTTTTTATTTATTGAAGCTTCAAATTTTATTTAAAATATATAAAATGTTTCTTCACCACTATAATTCATAATCATTATCATCTTCGCTTGAATTTTCATCATCGCCTTCATCATCATCAACTTCATTATTATTGCACCTTTGTTTTTGGTAATTTTCTTGTGGTTGATATAACAGGGTCAGAACTGATTATAAGTCAGAAAATTTGTCTTCATTTGCTTTTTTTCTGCAGCATTTGCGAGAAAAATGTTCTCTAAAACTCTTAAAATCTTTGTTTCGAGCTTCCTGAGCTTCTTCTGATAATTGTCCGATTGGCAACAGAGCGTGGGATATTATCTCTGGTTAATGGATAAAATATTTGTGAAGTGTTGGAGACATGTTTTACCAAGGATAACATTCAACGAAATATTTTCCTGTATTTAAGGCGTAGTCACGAAACTTCTGTACCTCAATATCGTGCCCACTAGAAACAACTACGAGTATTCTATGCATCTTTTTAATCTAATGTATGTCAACTTTAGTAATTGCTGCTGACATCTCGGGATTTATCGTAACGTAGGGTGTAAACAAAGCAAACAGGCATCCATTGAACAACAAAAACAATATCTAACAAAACTTTTTTTTTTTTTTTTGAGAAATTCGTATATATTTGACCAGGCAGTTCGCATAAAGAAATATATACACTGAGAAAGTGCGCAGTATTGGCGCAAATTTTTTTTTACAAAAAAAAACTACAATATCCATAGATTATACAAATGAAACAATATTAGCTTTGCCCCGCTTAACTCACAACTATATGTCTGCACATAAGGTCGAAATCTCCATATTTAAAGGCTTTCGCGCAAAAAAAATTAAAATACTTAGAGACACGTAAAAACACAAATAGAATCACTTCGTATTTACTAAATTACCTGAACAAGAAGGCTCCATTACAATTTTTCCTAGATTTTGCAAGTTAAAAAAAAATAAACAACTTCGAAAAATGAAAAAAAAAACACAAGTATATCACTGTGCGCACACGAAAAGAAATAAACTTGCAATTTTCAGAGAATATTACATGAAATTTTTTCCAAATATTTGTTCGGTTAGTGATGGAGAATTTTATCTTTCGTTTGATATCAAAATTTTACTTGTACCTTGAAATTTGATTTTCGACACATTTTACCCCAATGTGCGCAGCCTCGCATTTGTTGCATGCTCATACATACATATTTGTTTTTGCTATTATTGATATGTTGCACCACAGCGGTTTGCTGTTGCTGCTCCTGTCACAGTTATTGCATTTGTTTTTCTACTAATTGCTTTTGTTATCTCAGCAACTGCGAGTCATACATATAAATGTATGTGGAAGGGTGTAGGAACAAAAATAACAATCAGCAAGCAGCAATCATTGGTGGAGTAACGGCAACAAAAGCGGCGCAGCTAAACAACATTGTGCAACATTGAAGTTGGCAAGCAACAAGCGCCATGTGTTGCTGCTGCTGCCGCCAGCTGTGCCTCATGTTTATGCATTTATTTACATACATATTTACATAAACACATGTAGACGTACATGCCAATAGCTGGCAGCAACACTAAAGACCTGGTTGCCGCCTTCTCGATGCCAACCAAAGATGTTACTGTAAGCGCTCGTGTGGCAGCAATTCAAATTTTTGTTTGGCTTGTTTGCTTCTTGTTGGTTCGTTGGCTTGTGTTAGAGTTTGTGTTTCCAATTAAAAATGTTGCATCAACACACGAATGCATACATAGTCGTAGGTTGGAAGTAGGACATGCAACACTTACATTTACACATTTGCTGCATAAATAAATGCGCACAAAACGAATGTCATTCCCATACAAATGTGCAGCAGCAGCTACACCATTTGCTTAACATTTTCATATTTGTGTTTTTCCACTAGAAGAAAAACGAAATGCAAAGAAACATATGCAACTTGCAGTAAAAACATTGCTGTAGCTGTCGCTGGGCTAAGGTTGTGTGCGTGGAGTAAGCTAGAATTGTGAGTAGAAAAAGAAAGAAAATATTTCCAAGCCAAAGTGCAACATCACACACAGCTGCACTGAAATATTAACAACAACAGTCAAGTAAAAAAAAACTGTGGAAGCAGCAACTGCTGCTGCTTAGGAATCAACTTGAATGTGTGTGCTTGTGCGAGTCACCTTGCTCCTTATAGCGCAGGATCATTTAAAAAAGTAGCACCAAATCCGGAGAATGTACTTTTTAGATAAATAATACTTTCTTACTTACGTAGTATAACTGCTATAAGCCCATGAAAGTTCACGGCTGGGATAAAATAAAGGGCCGATCCCTCTAAAGATATACAGATTTAAAGCCTCAGTTAAGTCAGTCCTCGTGAGTTGATTGGATTTCAAACTGAATTTGTTAACTGCTAAAGCAAAGATTACTTCCCTCACTTTCTACACCATTTCCAATAGTACTTCAGAAAGCATCAAATGCAATTCAGAACTGTCAATTGTACTTCACAAAGTGTCAAATGTATTACATAATAGTCAATTGTACTTACGAAAACATACAATCATTTTCAGAATAGTCAATTGCACTTCGGAAAACTTAAATTGAAATTCAGAATAGTCAATTGTACTTCAGAAATCGTAAAATGAAATTTAGAATAATGAACTGAACATCGAATAAGGTAAAATGAGCTTCAACATATGTAGTCAATTGCACTTCAGAAAATGTTAAAAGTATTAGAGAAGCTGTGAATTATACTTCCGAAAATGTAAAATATATTTTAGAAATTGTAAATTATACTTCAGAAACTTCAAATTGTACTTCAGAAACTGTAAAATGTACTTCAGAAACTTTAAATTTTATTTCGGCATACAACACCGCAAGTTCCCCAGGTTGTTCCACAAATCAATACACCTCTGAAGCGCTGTGTGAATGAATGAAGTCTCTCTCTTGCCACAAACCGCTTGCCGAATATGATCACCATTAAATAGCAAATAACGCAAGGAAAATGCTTTTTAATTTTCGCTCCATCCGTCGCACTTCTTGGATGTTGTCAGCCTTAACTCTAAAAGAATATGAAACAGCTGGGCAGAAGCGAAATCACTTCGATTGCGTTTGAAATTTCATACAAATTTTGGTTTCAAGTTATCTTTTGTGTGATTTTCGTGACAAGAAGGTTTTTTTTTTGTAATTTTTTAACTAACTAAAATCATTATCAATAAAATATTCACATACTCCATCTTCGGTATTTCACACATTTTTTATGAACAAATATGTATGTATTTGATTCCTCTCGCTTAAGTTTATTCACATTTAATATTTAAGTATTCCCACCAACTCTAACTGCTTTATTATTTGCTGCGCTATTTCGAAATACTTGCAATTGTACTTTGTTCAACTTTAAGCGCAACACAATTGGTTCGCACGGTTTATTTTCATTTAAAAATTCTTCACATTTACAACTTTTTCCCTTTAGTGTACACAAATACCTCATTACTGTTATTGTTGTTGTGGTGGTTTTTGTTACCACAGTAGCTCATGCCATGAAGACATTAACGTTACTGCTCTTCGCTTTTTGTTAGCGCCACAAACTTTCTTGCGTAAGCGCTAGCTGCATTATATAAATAAATTGTTGCCTACTTTGCGGCGCTATGACGTTGCTTATGTACAACATATATGTATATGCAGTTAACGGCTTGCGTACAATTGCCAAGCGCGTTCTTTGTGTGTGTTTTGTCTGCAACTTTAAATCTTATTTGAATTATTGTCGCTGAATGCATGACATTTGCAATGCCAACGACAACAACAAGCTTTAAAAGAGTTAGAATAAATAATAGCAAAAAGCAAAAACCAAAGCGAAGAAAGACAGCACAGTAAAGAAAAGTATTTTGTGTTGCTTGGCAGCGTTGCTTTTGCTTTGCTGTTAGGCTCTTAGTGTGATTGTTATTTCTTTTGGTTTTTGCTACTTTTTTCTATAAAGTGTTGCACTGCAAATGTTGCTTTGCCTTTGTTGCATTTTAATTCGCAACTCTTGGCATTTAGTGTGACACGTTCAGCTAACAATTTGTTCCAGCAGGTAACTTACTCGCTGACTCTATTCGCCTAACGCAACAGAAGTGATTTTTGCTTTTATTTTTTACATCCACATTTAATTTTTTTTTTTTTTTTTGGCATATGAGCGCACATGAGCCTTTGTTGCATATTTTATGGCGCTTGCACTTGCTTTTGTTCTCTACTACTTATGTACAACGCACGGCCATTGCGCATTTTACTGCCGCACTGTGAGTTTCACTCGTAATTTACTATTTATCGTTTGCTTTCCGGTCAACATGCGCGTGTATGTCAACACACACGCACAGCCGTTTAAGCTTGTCTGTATTAGTTAGTCAGCGTTCATTCATTGCTGCTACTGCTGCTACTGCGTTAACCAGCCTCATATACGAGTATAGCAGTTACAGCTCCCAACTCAGTCCTTTGCAAGAGCGTCGCTTTTAATGCGCGTCGGGTAATAAAAGTAATTTACAGCAACAAAACGAAGTAGAAGTAGAACTAAAATCTCTTTTTTCTTTTGTAGTTGTTATAAAAGTGAGCTTTAGTGAAATGCCACTATCTTCTATTTATGTGCGAAGTTATGGTTGTGCGCGTGCGAGCGCATGTGTGTGTGCCTTAACTGCGCATGTGTGCGTGATTTAATGTTGCAAGTAAATATGCGATAAAATATGATTATGTTGGGCAGTTAGCAGTAGACAATGGGCATTTAATCTGTGCTGCAGCGTAGTAAGGCAAGCAAAGTTGTAGATTAATTGAGGAGGCCGCTTTTTAGTGCTTGACTGGGCTTTATTTACAGCGAAAAATAATGAAAAAAAATCGGGTGATCCTTACAGGGGTAGGCCTACGCATCGGATTTACTTTTTATTTAAAGTTAAAGAATACACAAATCGTGCACTTAGTTAAGCTCAATTTAAGCGGTGACTATAAAGATAGACGTATCTTTTTCTCTTAGTTTCTTATGAAGTATCTTTCAAAACAACTATTTTTGCCCTTGAGTCGACTTTATCTCGACTCGTAACTAGTTTTTCTTAACATCATTAATTAAAATACTACAACGAGTTTAATAATCCTTTTTTTCGCTGGTCACTGTTAAAAAATTGAAAACGAGTCGCACTTTGCGCTAAAGTCTTTGGTGTCGCATTAAACCTTTTTTTTTTTGTTGGCGCTCTTGTAGTCTAAATAATTCGGTTTTCAAAGATATAAAAAGCAGATTTTACTTTTAAAAGTTATAAGAGCACCTTGGATATACTTGGGACTTGAGTTAACTTCTGCAAAATTCCATATCTATATATATAAAAATCAATTGCTGTTCGTTTGTCTCGCTAAAACTCGAGAAAAGCTGGACCAATTTAGCTGATTTTGGTTTTAAAATGTTTGTCGTAGTCCAGGGAAGGTTTAAACGGTTATCAAAATTGCGAGGAAGATAGTAAACACCACAATTTCATTTTCCCATATAAACCCACTTTCCTGTCAAACATTTTAAGCTCCCGGAGGTACTGGAAAAACTGCTATTGGCAAAGATCAGATCACAGTATGAAGTAGCACTAGCGTTCGTACACGAACTGCAAACTATGCCTTGAAATTACCACTTAACATGCAAATCAACGAAGCACCAGTTTGGGGCATCACCAAAGACAGCGCCATGGTGAAGATTCTACAAATATGCAAATTTCTAGTTTGGGATGACTGCGCGATGGCCGACAAGAGATCGCTGGGTGCACTGGATAGAACGTTAAAAGATCTTCGTAACAACCAAAACATTTTTGTTAAAGCCATTATTATGTTATGAGGTAATAACCATAAATAAATCGCAAGGTCAATCGTTGCAAGGTAGGCCCCGGTGATTCCGATTTAGTCTGGGTGTACCATAACACCGGTAATGTTATGCTTCTGGCTTCTTTAGATCATTTCTAATTGTTAAAACTCTTCACGAGTGATATTTAAATCTGGAAAACTTTTTCCATCCGAGATTTATGCTATTATTGAAGTGAGAAATTTTGGTTTGATGTTAATTTGTGCTTGAATTGATTTTTCGGTAGTTGACCAAATTTTACACAAAAATTTAATCAATCTGCGGTTATTGTTTCATATTCCGCACAACGTAACAGATAGTGACAACAAGTAGGACATTAAAATGTTCCACTTTTTGCAAAACGGGCAATGCATAGCTATTTAATAATCTAAAAACTATTTTGATTTTTTTTTTCAAAATAACTATTAGAATCACTTTATATATTTAAAGACATTTGATGACATTTGTGTTGCCTATTTTTTAGATCTGAAAATTTGTAATGTTGCGTAACCGGTACAAACCCAAAATAAAAATGTAGGAAACATATCGAGCCCTAACCGCGAAAATAACGTAAGCGACATTTTTTCCAAAGTTAACTTTTTGATGCAGAACTGTTCTAAAACTGATAATACGTCATCTGGCTAAATATTGTTTCGCTAATCGTTATAGTTATGGAGATGTACGACTTTACATTTTATCGTAAGCGACATTCACTCTTAAAAAAAAAAAAAAATATTTAAAAAAAACCTTCTCCTGTAAAATTTGGTTTTTGTCGCTTGCGCTAAAATGGCGGTAAGGGCTCCATATTTGTTGACAAAAGAGTCTGTAATAGTATAACTGAATGAACCGTGACGTGCAAAAAAGAGACACTATTATACCGTTATTAGAATAAAGAGTTGAAAGCGGAATAAATCGAAAACAAAATACTACAATGTTAACATAACAAACAAACAAATGTGCTTGGTGTAGCTCAACTTTTCAATATTTATTACCAAAGGGACTGACGGTAGTTGAAATGCTTTATAAATCACTTTTAAAATACTGTAATTAATATTAAGAATTTCTAATAGTTAAAGATGAAGTATAATAAGTGCTGCTCGCTAAAAATCTATGGTTTTCCCAATTATTTTCCACTTTTTATTGCCAGACTTAAGAGTATGAAAACTGCAATTCCTGACATTATCGAAAAAAAATTTCAGCCAGTTTAGCTAAGGGTAGGTGATATGAAGTTCACCGTGTCATCTAGTAATTTATATATTTTCTCTTTTTAAATTCTCATGAAATATTCTTAACTTAAAAACTGCAAAACACATTTGTTTTTCAATCTCTTTTAAAAGGTTAGTTTCCTATTTGCTGTGGTTCTTTTTAAAAGCATCGTAGAGAGGTAAGCAAGCAATTTAATTGAAAATTTTAACATGCTTTGTTCGTAAGCAGTCGCACCCTGATTTTGCAAACTTAAAGGGTTACTATTTAGAGCTTAAAACCCTAATCCAAATATAGCGCTAGATGGAAGAGCTTATAAAGTTAAAATACGCAGGAAGTTTTAGTGATGCTAAATTTATAAGAGGCACTTTTGAGAACTCTAGCTGTCTAAAGTCATGTTAAAGAGTTGTAGCTTTAAAAATTAAGAGTGTGTAATAGAGCAAAATTGCCTACATTCGAAAAAATATGTATACGAGTACGATAAACACTTCGCCGCAACACTTATGTTCATCATTTCCACTACGTTGCACGATTGCAAATTGTATGCAAACGAATGTCGGCACTTTGCTCCGCAATGCAGCTTAAGCACTTGGTTAGCGCGAAAATATGAAACTACTGCGGATCTTTTTTTTATTTATTTTTATTTATTTTTTTAGTGCAAACTACTGAAAGTACGATTCTAATGGGTAGAAGCTCACAAAGCCATGCAAATACGAGTATATCTACTCGCACAATCCGAGGTGCCTCTCTAAGTTGGTTGCTCTGTTTGTGTGCATACCACATCTTAATCCTTTATCGCTGCTGCTGCTGTTGCTGCAAGTACTGCCAAAAGCATCGCTCGCTGTATGTACATACATTTTTATTGTGATCACATGCACCTGCCACACACAACGCACAGGAAAGGAGCAAGTGAGATATATGGATGGGATCATAGGTAACTATGCTAGAACAAAAAAAAAACATGTAAAATAGCGCTCGCCGAGTGTAGCCCGCTAGCGTTATCTCACTCGCGCTTCTATTTCCGCTCTCGCTCGCTCTTTGCTATGCTGGCATTTAAGTAGCAATACTTTGTCGGTTGTTGTTTATCTTCTTTTCTGCTACTTAAATGCATTTTGTTGTCAGGAATTTGCATTGCATTGTACTGCTATTTTTACTGTATTCTTTTTTTTTTGTTTGTGTTGCTTTACGCCCTTTACTGCTTTGCTATGACTGCAACTAACACAGGAGCAGGTTTGCACAGATAACTCCTTAGCGTTAACACTCGCTTGCTTTTGCCATGCATCAACACCTTTTTTCTTTCTTTTGTTACAAACTCATACGCATACATACGAAATGCATGTGTGTGTGTATTAGTGTGACTACACAGGATTTACATAACTATGCCCGCCTCTTTCTTCTTCTGGCTTGTTATTTTTACTAGCATTTACATACAGTTTACTATCTTTTGCTGCGCATTTTTCCTTTTTGTCTGTTTTGAGGCGATCGTATTTTTTTGCGTTTGCAACGCATTGCAAATGGTTGTTTGCAACATTTACATATTTAGCTAAAGCGTTTGCACATTTTGCAGCTTTGCTATATTTTTTGTTTTTTTTTGTTGCGCTCGGCAAATGGTGGCATTCGACGGCGGCGGCGGCGGCGGCATGCAACAGTGGCACTTGGTATGCAGACATATACATGCCTGGAAAAGTGTGAATGTATGCGAATGTGTGTGTGTGCCTGCATACACGTAAGTCAGAAAAGATAGCCTTGGTAACGACTTGGTTAAGTTTTGCATTCAATTCGCCACTCATATACACTCAATTGTATTTACATTCCGATGAATGCATGTAAATGTTAGTGCAGATTATCTACTTTTTTTTTTAAATGTTGAGTTCAAAGTGTGGGACTTGCAATTAAAGCTTGTTGCATTTACCAAAGAATTCTGGTTTATAGGTTTGAAGTTAACAATGAAATATATTATCAAAAATGTTGCCTGTGTTAATAGAAAAGAATAAATATGATGCACTGGAAATTTATAGAAGATGTTCTCGTTGCAACTCTTGGTAGTAAACGTGAAACTTTAGAGTAGTTATCGAAAAGTAAAACTAAAAGAAATCGCGAAAAGTTGACGCTTTGAGTAGAGGCGAGTAGAACGCTTTGAACTTTTTATTTTAGAGTAGCTCGCGGGAAAGCGATACCTGCGAAGAATTAATTTTTGTGAAAACAATGTTATGAGCTGAAACAATGAAATCAAGTGCTCTGAAACAATTAAAAAAAAATGTGTATATGTTATACAAACTCTTCGAAGATGACCGAGCAGATGCCGACGACGAACATCGGTCTGCAATTTTTTTGATGTTCTGTTTGTTCCGAAACTTCGGAAATTTGATCAGAAGAACCGTCGCATCAGCATCGCTCAGGAGCTCTTGAATTATGTCAGTGATGTTACTGATTTGCTAAAAAGGGTCTTCACTGGTGACGAATCATGGGTATATCGTTATGACGTCGAAACCAAAGCCTAATCGTCCCATTAGAAGAACCCAGGGCAGTTCAGACCGAGAAAAAGCACTGCATCGCTGAAGGAGTTCAAAACTATACCAAGAAGTGTTTTGAGGATTTAAAAAAGTTTTGGCACATGTAAATTGCATCTGAGTGCGATTACTTTGAAGTGGACAATAAACATGTCATATTAATGAATAAATACATAAAGATTTTTTCATCAAAATTTAACGTCACTTACTTTTTGAATACACCTCCGTACATCATTTGCCTTAAACTGATGCAAGAAAGCGATTGGTTTACCACCTTTACTTTCGAACAAGTAATATGCAACCATGGACAATTCTTCAAGTGAAATTTGTTAGAGAAAGCGACGCCAGCTAAGAAGCAAACATTTTTGCAGTAAGCTTTCCTTTTCCGGCAGAAATGGAGCCAATAATTCAGGCACGATTGCCTTAGAACAATCGGATGCAAATTTTAAAGAAACAGGTAAGAAACAGCTGGATATTCAAACATTATGGAGTGCCTCGAACTCATTGGTGATCGTACGAAAGAGCTCCACTCACATGCCTTCAAGTGAATATCGGTTTGGAGGTTGTAATTTGAGGAAAGGAGAGGCAAACTAATCTGTAGAAAATAATAAACTAGTGATTCATTGCTGCAAAATTAAAACTACCGGACTGTTGTGGTATTTGGGGTTTTTTCGCCTTAGATAATCACACTTTCCCCACACTGCATCCTTTAAAGCTAAATTTTACAACTTGTAAGTGAATATTTAAAAACCATATTCGTGCTTTAAATCGAACATTTTCAATTAAGCATTTAACCACTTTCAAGTTCAATAAACTCCACGCGCAAAAGATCGTTCACACCGCAACCAACACTAACATATATTCTCATTCGCAACAAGAAGAACATTGGAGGAATGCGAGTAAGTGAAGCACATGTCTCAATTTCAACATAATAATTTACGTAAACTGCGCTGGGCCGGTCAGATTTGCATTTTGACACCAACACTAGAGCAGTGGCAGGCAGCAAGACGCAAGCAAACCAAAAACGTAAATAAAAAATCTGAACAAGGATAGTAAAAGGATAACAACGTCATTGACACTGGCACTGAGTGCGCCTGGCTGCGGCTACTCAAGGCTGAAAGTCGTGTCTGCTTGCTAAGCGCAAATAGTCGTTGGAGTGCAAATCTACCTCGCATGTGTTTGTGTGTATGTGCGTTTTGCGCTGACATCCAATATATAAAATATTCATCATGATTATATGCATTATCCCTGTTTTGTGATATTCCTGATAAACAAAATATTCTCCTTTTACAATAACTACACAACAAAAGCAAACCGCAACGAGAAAAAAAAAGAATTGTTGCACTACCAGCGCTGTAGTAGCAAAAGATGGTGGCGAATAAAGAGCGTGTGCAGATTTGCAATATGCCGCGTGTAAGTAACTTAAGTAGCTTCGCCGTCTAGAGTATTTGAGCTGCTGAGTGGTTGATTGCATGCACAAGCATACATATACTCTGTTCACAAATTATAAGAATAGCGCATTCTGACACATTTGAACAATTTAATTTTCCTCTAATTATTTAAAATTTTGTTTCAAATAAAACATCATTCTATCTAACGAACACAATAAACAACTTTTTTTTCTTCTTTAATTTTATAAAAAAATTGTGAAAACATTTATCAAAATTTGGACAAAATTTCAAACTTAAAAAATTTTTTTTTTTTAATTTTTTTGGGTATACACAAATGTAGCTCATTCAATTTTAGTATAACAAAGTGCATGTTTTTATAAGGTACGAATTACCACCGATTTTTGACAATTTTTTTTACTGACGCTCTTTCGAAATTTCTTTCATATTAAAATAATGCGATCTTGCGTTGTATAGAGGAAACTGCCAGTAAAAAAATTATCTAAAATCAGTGATAACTTTCAGACATTTAAAACTTGCATTTTGTCAGAATAAAATTAAAAAAGCTTAAAAACTGCATACACAAAAAAATTTAAGTTTTATTTTTAAATTTTCAAAATTTGTAAATAATTTTAAAATGAGCGCTTATGGTTTTATTCTAAAATATTAAGCATATTTTACTCAATATAATAAAAATTAAGTGCGCAAATCTGTAAATATGTGGTTGTGCTATAAGTTGTGAGCAGAGTATAAATATGTAGTAAATGTGTAGTGGGTCCATTCATCTAGCAAGGCACAAGGATTGCATAGTAATATCCTCTGCATCCTCCTACACACAACAAACTCTTCCGCTAACATAAATACAGTATGTGTGTGTGTGTGTGTGTGTGTGGAGGTATGTATGTGTTGGTATTAATTGACAGGCTAGGGTGCGGCAACACTTAAATTTCAGCTCAAATCCGCTGCATTTGCGGTTGACTGGATGCGCGTAAGGAGTAAATCGAAGCGTCGGATAGACTGTGTCCCGCAGCAATAGGAGAGGCGAGAGTTGATGGTAAGCAGCAGCGTTGCTTTGGATACCGAACAAGCCCACTGTTGAATCTCTACACATACATAGTAGGAGTAGGAGCACAGCAAATACTCGAACACACATTGCAATGTCTTGATTTTCACTGCTTCAATGCTAGTAACTTTACTGGCGGTCGTATTCGCTTACCCCAGCAGCGCCTCGCGCGCTTTTGCTTGTCACACACTCATACATATATGGCCATAATTTATTCAGCGAATGGTCGGCTGACAACTCGGTGTCTGTCGGCTTATTCAATGTACATATCTGCCGCATAACGGCAAGCCCTGTAACATGTGTATGTCGATATGTATGTAACCACCTGGTGAATGGTGGCAACAACGGAAATGTTTTTCATAACAAATACATGAGTTAAAATTTGTTTGAAAAATTTATACTTTTTAATATTATTAACTTTAAAAGTTTTGTTCATATGTAATTTTTTTAATTATCAACTTACAACAGCAAAAGTTAAAGCTCAAAAATTGTATAGAACAGTGTTTGGCTGAGTTTTTCCTACCATTTTTAGTTTTTCGATTCCAAAAAAACCGTTTCGGGGCAGAAGTTCGCTAAGTTACCAGCGTAGCATTGAGCGCTGATAAACAAAAGCTTTGAAACGTTGAAACTTCGTATACATTTTTTGGTTAGACACATAGTCAATCGAAATAATATCACTACTCACTTATTTAATACCAGTAAAAGAACTAGTATATTTTGGCGGTCAGTTTAAGCTTTCACTGCTTACAATTGCCGAATTCTGCATAAAATTCTTCACGATGGATAGGATTTAAATGCTTCATTTAACTTGTGGATACTTTAATTATATTTTTTGTTTTTTTTTAATTGCATGTTAAAAGGCATAGACAACTACTCCCTTGTCGCCAGTGCTATAAAAGTGAATGCGAAAATTTTAAAAGAGATTCTAAGACATAGTTTTGATAGGTTAAACATTAGTTTGAAACACATTTACTGTTAAGAAGAATGCAGTGATACGAGTTTATCAGACCAGGCTCAATTAATTTTGCGCCTTTTACTTAGGAAATGACTTGCATAGTTCATACACCAAATATTCTTATTTAAGTGGGTCGTATCATTTAGAGGCTAGAAGAAAGACGCTTTTTTGAATTTATATTTTTAGAATAAGGAACATTGTAGACAATTCGTTTAAGAGTAAATTTTAGAGCATAGCTGCAAGGTTTTTTTAACGATCGAACCACTCAAAAATGTTGAAAAATGGAGTAGGAATCCATGTTGCATAGGAACGTGTCGCAGCAGATAACGTCCATTATTAACATGGTTTTCAGAAAACGAGCTTCAAAGTTATAATAACGTGCAACGAAAAAATAATTTTCGCCGACGCATTTGTCTATTACCTGAAATATCGTTTGAACCACTTAGAAATCAAAACTAATATTTTACACATATATTTTTAGATAGTTTTGGAAGAGATTAAGCAAACAACAAAAATCAATTTTCGATTTAAATGATCCGACCACCTTAAGGCTTCGTTTTCATTTTTTTCTATTACTTTAACGAACGCACTCAGCTCATTCAGCTCAATTTTGCTTACTCTGTGTGAGTTATGAAAAGTCAACAGAAAAAAATTGTAGAATTACTGTCATCAAGCGTAAGCAGGCAAAATTAAAAAGACGTGCATTTTTATACAAAAAATAATTCTTTGAACAAAGAAGAAATACAAATGTTTTACATTTATTTGCTATTTCTATCATTTTTCATGCCAATATTGTTCACACGACAGTACGATGCGAACTCTGCGAGCGAGGAGGAGAAAGATACAATTTTAGCAAAATGGCTTGGCGTCGAAATAGAGGGCGCTTATTTTTTTGATTGGTCTACAAAGAAGAACTCACCAACAGCGGAGGCTTTAGCTGAAGAAGAAGGAGAGATACTTGAAAAGAATGCAGTTTATGGACCTCGCCTTGAAGATCATACGAAACGTTTCGTGAGTGACCCGCCAGACGATGGTTTTCCCATACGCATGCAGAGTCAACGCAGCACAGCAGAATTTTTGTCTTTGCTGCAGCGCAAATGTTCGGACGACTTGCGGCCAGTGTTGCGGGAATGTAGCGCTCATTCACGCGCCGAGCGAACGAACACGCCTTCGACTTGCTATTTGTTTTTAGCGCATGTTTCGGCTTTTTTGATTGTGGCGCAACTTTTGTATATGTAATAAGCAATGAAAATGGGCTTCTGTAGCAATTTGTGTGAACACTTGTGTTGATTTTGAGAATTTATGGTGCTATAAGTGTCCGATTCACAGCTGTATAAGCATATTGCAAAATAAAATATTATAAACGGGAAAATTTTAGTTCGAAGATCATCGTCGAAGATTTTAATTGTTGCGCAGATTGTACGCTTTCCTGAATGTAAAAAAGAAATCATAACATTGAGTTTGTTTCCTGAAATTTCAAACCATTTACCATTGCTAATCGGCTATGCTCTTGCTTTTCCTATTTCCCTATCGTACATTTTTCGAGTGTACGTTCCATTTTTTGCCTCACATTCATTTGTTTGGCTCTTAATGCATTCAGTCGATTGGAAATTTATTCAAGCTTAAAAAGTGCCCATGCGCACACGTGTACAAGCGCATACAAAGCGCTGTATTGTATCAACTAACTTATTTCAAATCGATTGCAGTGAACAAACAAAACTTGGCATTCAATATTTATTTACTTGTACTTTCTCCACTTCTGCCTCTGCAGCAAATCACAAAGGCAACAAAGCAATAATATGATAAGCTAGTGCATTTTAGAAAGCTTTTATTTGCACACAATGGCTATAAAGTAAATGGTTTGTATGTACATATGTATTATCTTCTCTTCATTTCCCTGATTGCCCTGAGATGGGATTTATCGCTTGGGAGGTTTTCCTTTTATTTGTAATCAACAGTAAAACCGAGAGTTTTTTGCGATTCCTCATGCACTTTTAAGCGCTTAGACAACCTTGAACAGGTTATATATCATCTAAAGTCGTTCAGAAAAAAAAATATTTGTTTGCTTTATACAGATATGGAAGTTCGAGGCGCCATCTGTGAATGATAAAAAATTAAGAATAATCAATAATTTGATACATGAAAGGCAACATCATAGTATGCTCAAAAAAAATTATTTATACACTCAAGAATAGTGTTTTTATTTTACAAAATCTGTGGCTTCCTGGCATAACAGAAAAAGTAACTTTTTTTGCAAAATCGAGTTAATGCAAAATTTGACATCTTGTGGGTGTTAATCTTTAGTAAAAATGTAAAAAGTACTATTCGATTCAATATTGTGGCTAAATTCTCGACATTTCCAAACTGAATAACTACATTTTTCATAAAGCTTCAAAACATTAGTGCGCGTTTTCTCGAAAACAGCTGTGAGTCACTTTTTCGGTTATGCCGGGAAGCCACGGAAATGTATTTAAAACCCCTGCCAGTGCTGAGCTCGTTCAAACTGAATCATTCTGGCATGGAATAGACAACTAATTGATTGGTTTGGTAAGGTCTGAAGTGAGATAATCTTCAAATTTAAAATCTTTAAAATTCCATACAATCAATAAAAGTACGAACATTGTCCTTTTGAAATCTTTGCGCTTTTAAATCAAAGTCTACGAAGTTTTTCAATAACGTTGAGATTTTTTACGTGATAATACAAGCTTTGAGAAACCCTCTTTATGATAGTTATTTTATTTTTATTTTAAATTCATAAACATCACTTTTTAAGGTTTTGCCTAGATTTTATTGATTAGAATTCGTATCATACTGGCGCAACGATGGATCATTTTTGACTGGCCCCAGTTCTTCTTCCTTGACACTGTCCCTTTGGTCGCTAATGTTCGATTAAACCAAACAAAATATATTTATAAAGTGAGTGTAGAGCTTAAGTACATAATGATTTCAACTTTTGCAATCACAACGATTCTTTTTTGTTTGGAACACATGTTTCGTCTGCAACTACCCGTCGAACAAATGCAACAAACCCTTCTCGTCTGCGTACGCCATCTGTTTAAGGTCACATGTCACGTCTCGTCGCCTTACTTTGTATAATGCTTACTTATGCGCTACAGCCTAAAAGTAGGCAAAATGCATCATCAAATTTTAACAAGCGCCCAGTCTCGCAAAAAGAAAACTAAGTTTCTATTACAAAAACACGTACCAAATCGGATAGTTAGAGTGAGTTCATGTGAGACAACGCTTTGTGTAAGTTTTGCAACATAAGGAGGACGATTGAAAGTGAAATTTGAAAGAAATGTCTAGATTTTGTATGACGTGAGCAATAAGTGATTGAGCGCAAGTAAGTAAGAGTTTTAAGTGAATCACTCAAGTGTTTTACTCATTCTCCATTGTTTGCATCGCTTCGGTATTTGGTGATTTTTCTTTGGTGGGTGGCGAAAATGCGTTTGAGATTTGCGACAAATTTAAGCCGATTTGCATTGATCATTTGCGCATTTTAGGCGTGACGAGCGCATGAGTGCGCAAATGTGAGAAGAAAGTGTGTGAAGTTGTGCATATGTTTTGTTGTTTTTTTTTTTATTTACCTACTTAAGTGGTATGATTGTATAATGTTTCAATTTGCGAAAAGAAAATGCTGGGCGAGTGTGAAATGTCTGAACTTAGAATGAGATAAAATGCGAATTTGCATTAAATTGGAAAATAGAGAAAATGCGCCTGAAAATATTGATAAAAAAAAAACAAATTTGCAGTATATAAATTTATACAATTTTTGTTGCGTACTACTAGGAGTGAGTGGGAAAAGTATCTTGTTTAGAGCAAAACTGACAAATTTAAGTAGCAATCCTTTAAAAACTTATTGGTTAAAATACTTGCAAAGTTTTTCGTAAAAGGCCTTAAACTTTCTTCGCATAAATTATTTTACATTAACTGTTTAAGTATTATCGTTGTAGACTTAGTATATCAATACTTCAGGATTTTAACCACAAAAAAAACACAATCCGAATGCCAATCCAATACAGCTACGCAAAAGCGCGAATTGATTACGCATGCAAGTCGCATCAAAGCGATAAGCTGCACACGCACGAACACAGTGAAAGCAAAGGCAGACTTTTAGGCGAACAAATATGCCACATTTATACATTAACAAGCACGCTAATATATGTACGTGATGTAGGAGTAGACTTTGACAAAGTACGCATTTTTCAATGCGGCAATCGGTGTACTAATTTAGCAGGAATTGCGTTAAATCCAAAAGAGAAATCATTCAATAAAATCAAAAGCAAAGAAAAACAACGCAGAGTGATGCGAACGGGGTGTTTTAATAGTAAAAAAAAATTGTGGCCACGAATGTTGTTATATGCCAAGTACATTTTTCTAAATATTAATTTGTAAAATAATAGAAACGTATCAAATTTGATATTGAAAAATCGTTTTTTTTAAGTAAGTTCCTTACGGCCAATCCAGCTGAAACAAACATTTTTTTCAAGACTGTTCATTGAGCAGACCTAGTGGTGTTCATAAACGCGCTGAATAATCTATAAACTATAAGCAAAGCGAATGAATACAACAAATATTTATGTCGACAATAAACGATAACAAAAAAGAAAATGGATCTACGTATCGAACTGAGATTCGATGTTCAAAATAAGTGCAATTATGGCAATGATTACCACAACAAAGCCGATATTTATCTTTGAAAGCTGATGCTGACAATAACGACACCATAGATGATTTAAATAAATATTAGCATATAGATAATAAAAGTTATTAGCTAATTTTACAAAATATTTAGATACATACATTCAAACTAAACAAAAATTAAAATATTTGATTTAAACTATGACGTAGGATATGCTCCGCTCAGTATTAACTTAATCAATAAATGCTTTTGCAAAATAATTTTTCAGTTATTGTTTGAAATATTCGTTGGATTCTGAAATTGTAGCAACAAAACGAGCATTTCCCAAAATTGAATACCTCACAAGTTATTCATTTGTAAGAAGTCACAAAGCACAAGTTTATCAATTAACTTATTGGCTGCCACTCATGTGCAAACATTTCGTCGAAGGCCAGAGGATTGAAATAATACCTCAAATAAATTCTTTCAACCCAAAACGGGTAGCTAGTAATTTCCTCCACAAAAAAAAAAATGCTTTAACATTTGCGACTAGCCGTAAGCTCAAAATAACGTTCGTTGAAAAGCGAAATTTGACAGAAAACTTGCAAAAATAGTGAAAGTTACAACAGAAGACTCTATTGATTGTAATTCTGTACGCACAACACCAAAGAAAATGCAAGAAAGCTAGCGGCCAAACGATGTAACGAATCGTACAAACTATTAAAAGCAAACGGATACCCATACACCATAAAATACAATATGAATGTGTGTGTTCAGAAAGTTTCAGTGCAAAAACTTGCGTCAAAGTTTCACATTTCAGCTGTGAACCAGCTGAGCGATTGGCGCACGATGGCGTATGAGTAATCTTACGAAAACGAGCGAACTCGCAATGCTTGCAGAAAGGGATTAAATGTTTGCACTTAGTATTGGCCATGTTCTCTGTTGTCTTGCCTGAAAAAGTGAGAGAAACATACAAACAAATGTTCGTGCAATGTTTCGTTGAAGTCCTCTTTGTGAGTTTACAATTCGAATCGCAATGAAATGAAATTAAATTCATTGGAAAACCTTGAAAGAATTTTTAATTACTTTGATTAATTTGACGTGTGGTAGAAGAGAGAGAGAGGGAAAGTGGGGAAAGTTAAAAGTTTGAACTTGGCAAACTTTATTGAGCACTCGTACTCATATTTTCTAAAGAAAGTGCACACAATTGTATTTCTAAAAATAACCTCGAACGGATATGAAAGGAAAGAGAAACTAGCAGTAAATAGTGTTAAGCTAAGAAATTAAGTGAAAGCGACCAGCAGCAAAAAAAATTTTACTTGAGGGCCAAGTTGAAAGTGTTGAAGGTACATATGTCTGTATGTAAAGGCATTCGAAAATTCATTGAAAATTCATTGATGAACAAAAATCAAGCTTTATTAAATGATAAGCCGAGAAGTCAATGCAAAGTTTACTAATGTTGAACATCGTACTCAGCCCTTAAAAAATTGTATATCTTTACAGAAGAGGTGAGAAGCAAAATAGTTTTGTTTATATATAAAATTAAAAAAGGGGAATCAAATTGTTAAAATTAAAATTAGTAATTAAAAAAATATGGAATCGTTAGACGTAACAGTTCGTTTACTATCTTCTATATTCTGTTAGTTTGAGAAAAGTTTGTGTTAATAAAAAGAGGAAAATTAGAATATTTTATGAAATCAAAAATGTATTCACAAAATGTCGTAAAGCTGTGACGTCCTAAAAATTTTCGGTAGCGAACATTTTTCTTTTGTTTTTATCGAATTGTACAGAAAAAGTACTACAAGAGAAGCAGTAAAAAAATACTTGGAATTTTTCAAGTTTTATAATTTTACGACAATACGACATTATAAGACACCTTATGAATACTCTAAATATTTACGGATTCTATATTTGCTATTGGTGTACCATTTTTCATGCAATTAAGAAAAAAAAATTTTACGAAAAACAATATGAAGCAAGTTTTAGGAAATCATTTTGCTTAATTGCCACACAGTCAATCGATGAGCGGACAATTTTCATTTCGGTGTAATTTCAAAAAGTTATACTTCAGTTAAAAGCTCAATGTTTACTGTTCTCGAGTTGAAATGAAAAAAAATAAAAAGATTGATCAGCATTGATTACCAATTGCGATACTATTCGTTTGAAATGTTACGCCACTATATAAATGAATATATCTATATATTTCGAACACCATGCATTCCTGTTTTTTAGAATTTCCGTGCTTGTCGCCGGTACTTACAACGCATAGTAGAAAAGCCTTCATTTATTTTGTGTTTTTAAAATTTTGTTTGTCTTGTCAACTAAACAATCCCCGCGCACGTTCCTAAGCTGGTCAAGCGTTTCGCTACTCTCCAATCGTTGCTCGAATCGCTGCACATTAACATGACTTCTCGTTTTTTCTTCACAACGTTTTTTTATTTCTGCGCCAAAGCTGCAGTTGTTTGGCTATATTTGCAAACGTAGAAATATTGGTTGAATTTACTGAAATTTAGTGAGTGCCATTAAATCGACGACGGAAGTAAAAATGCAGTATTGTAAAAACCAGGCCAGTGGAGAATAGTGAGAGCGCAGCAAAAAGCAAAATGTATGTGAGTGGCACAACAATTTGCGAACTAAGTAAGCCAACAGGTAAAAACAATGCCATGCAACAAGCCTGTCCGCCGCCCACAATTCAAAGCCATTACGTGGTGAAACTGCATAAACTGCCTACAAGCGCAGCAAAGTCGCCAGCGGCAGCATAAAGCGCAGGAAGTCGCACTAAGCCCCAAAGCGTTGCATTGCTGCAGATTTTAGCGCTATACCATTTTTATGTATTCCCTTGTTGGGGCAGCTCTTTATCGCGTTTTTAAGTAATTTTTTTTATCGCTTTTTTGCGACGAATACAAATTGTTTTTCTAACTTTTAGCGGTTTATCAATGTCGTTTGGCAAATGTCTGACTGTGCCTGCCAGTCTATAAATTTTGCACCTTTTTGTGTTGGCGTTGTGAGTTTTTTCTCTTCACTTATTTATAAGTGTATATCTTTATGTACAATTTATGTAAATACTTGCATATTTGCAAGCCATCGCCATCGGTAAATCGGTTTTTGTGCCGCGCACGCAAATGTTGACCCAGTTTTTGATGGTTGTAAATGGAGTAAAATCCTAAGTATCTTACAGCAATGCGACAAGTACAGGCTTTTAATAGTGCCACCCTCCATAATAAATTTAAATTTTTTTTAATTTTACAGACGAACTTTTAGGATTGAGTGGGTTTTAATCACAACGCTTTTGAGCCTTGAAATTGCCCTCCGCTGGTTTTTTGAAATTTTTGAAAAAAAATAAAAGAAGAAGAAGAATGAGCCCAAAATGTTTAAGTTTGAAAAGGTTTTCATCAGCAGAAACTTAGCTCATGAAACTTTGATTTAGCTCGATATGGTGTTATTAATTATTACGAAAGAATTAAATATTTACCAAAAGTACAGGAGATTCCGAAAATATTTTTTCTTATTTTTTTATTAATTTAAAAATAAATTTTATTAGTGCAAAAAAATAATGCGCGTAAAAGTAGTTAAGTTATTTTTTATTTATATCAATATGAATTCATTAAAAAGAGAGAAAAGCCTCCATGATGTGAAGCCTTACAGCTTTAAAAAGAATATTTAATACCATTACTGTTTCCAAATTTTGTACACCGTTTTAAACATATTTAAAAATAAATATATAAGTTTTTTCTAATAAATGTACACTCTCTTTAAACTAGTGTCGAATATACACTTATAATTAAGAGACCTTCCCAAAAAATTGCTTTCCAAGCAATTGCAACTGACTTGACTGAATGTCAGAATGTTTATTAAAAATTAACGTTTTTGTAGACTTAAAACATAAATCGAATACTTTTGACACAGCACAGTTGTTTCACTGTTCTCACTTAACTGCCATTTCAATCAATCATATGGCAAGTAAGCGAATGTTTCTAGTTTGAAAATAGCAATCACAATTTTTTGTAGCCTTAGCGAACACAGCTGCCTGCATTGCCAAATAATTTCGCAAACAAAATACATAATTGAAATCAAAACGCAATAATGTTATATTGTTGTCAAGCAGTACAGATGAGTTGAACGACAGAAAAAAATATAATAAATAAGTGAAGAAAACGCAGCACAAAACGATTTATGTACAAAATTATTTTTGTATAAGCTTTCACTCAATTTTCCAAAAAAAAAAGAGAAGTAAGTAATTCAATTTATGACACATGAATATGCAGCTGCCTATACAAATAACAGCAAATAAATATGTAAATTTGTATGCTTGTCAGTCAGTCAAGCCGACATTGTGTCAATCAATGCGGAGAACAGACGAAAACTGAAAGCGGAGTCAATGTGTTTTTTTAAGTGGAGTGAGTTTACACTGAAGTTATTGCTGCTTTTTTTTGCATTTTGTTGAAAGCACGCACACACACACATACTCATATTTCCTGCATTTTTACATGTACCATACATATCTGCATTCACTAACACACGTGCTGGCATAAAAAGCGCGCTTTCATCGCCTCGCACATACCCGCATTTCTTTTTTTCTCTCGCTTATATGTATGTATGTATGTATGTATTTAATACAATTTATTATAATGCAATAAACTCGTTTGGCGTGCAGGGAATACATGTTTTTGTGTGCTTTGCGTTGTGCGTATATTCGCTTATATGTACACAAAAGGCGCTCGAGTGTAACGTTATAATAAAAAGGAAAATCTCCAAACATATAAAGCGAATGGGAAATAAGAATTAACAATGAGAAAAAAAAAAATGAAAGCAAAATCTCATTGCATTGAAATTGAAAGTAAATTTCGTTTATGCCATTCAACGGGGCGTATACGTAATTTGTTGAGCTTTCAGCATTCTACCACCAGCCCCGCCAGCTATGAGAGTGTACTCATATTCGCGTGTGTGTGTGAGCGCCAGTTCATAACTTAATTTGGCGTTATTTGTTGGCATGCATATGTGCTGTATAACTCTTTGCAAGTCTTTCAATTGTACATACATACGTAAGTATGCATGTACATACTCGCATGTATCTCTACATTGCCATATGTGTTCTCTATTAAATTTGAATACAGGTTATTTACAAAAGTCAATAAAAAAAAGCTCAACTTAACCCTACGATTCGTCTCCATTTACTGCCTTTTTATTTGCTTATAAGAGCATTGATAAGCATTTGCTATGAACAAACGAGTATGTAAGCAGACGAGGAAACGTATGTGCTTAAAAATAATTCTTTTATGTTCTATTTTCTTATGAAAACCTTAAATAAGTCGATTTCGTAAGCTTTTAGTAAAAAAGACATTGAAACTTAAAAATAGATTTAAGCGTGCACTAAATGATTTGACAAAATGAGGAGACTTACAAACATATTTCCGTTGGCAAAAAAAAAACCAACTGGAATTGTGTCTCCCCATAAATGTATTCTTCACCATACTTTGAACCAGCACACTACTGATGCTAAACGCAAAAATCAAAAAGGTTTTTTATACTTTAAGAAAATATTTAATTTAGGTTTTGATTTAATTTTGTTTTGGTTTTGACTTGGCCTGGCTTCGCTTTTATTAAACTTTGATTCTACTGAAAACTTTAAATTTTGTTTGGCTTTTCTTGGTTTAAGTTTGGCCTTGTTTTCATTTGTTTTCGATGAAGATTTTTTCACTTTACTGTTCCCTTTAAATTTATTTAAAATTAAAGATTTTTTCCACTTCATTTATTGGTTTCAGTTAAGCTTGTTCGGATTTAGTTTGGTTTAGTTTTGCTTTTCATATTATTTTTAATAGAATATTGGCAAGATATTGTTTTTAATATAATTTTTCACCTATTTCTGGTTTTACTTTTGCGTAGAACAAGGCTTCAATAAAGCGCCTTGTAGGGGCAATTCATCAAAATCTTTGATATATACACTGTTTGTTTTTCAAACACCAAAACAGGGCAGTTTTTCATTGCATTTGGCTTCGTTTTACTTTATGAGAAAGGTATATTTTTTGTATATCTAAATATAACTTTATGTGTTAAAAATAAGTAAAACAAAGCAAAACCAAAAATGCTTGTGTTTTGAAACACGTTTTTTCAATGGCGCACTGCACATGCCAGAATAAATATTGTAACATTATAAAAAAATGTATGGTAAACCATAAAATTAAATAATACAAATTTTCGAAATTTAACCTTTTGTTGAACAACTTAGTTTCATAGCGCACAGAACTGAAATACTTTTACGTCTTCTTTACAACATACAATGAATTTTGAAAAATAAATTACTTTTAATTTTTCCACAAATTCTTCCATTACTTTTTCTTAAGTGCAATACCAGTGCTGCCTAATTAAATCAGCCTTTGGCAATTAATGTTTCGTTTTTACTTTATAATTTATTTGAGCCTTTGCTATTTGCAACTTTCGCTGCAGGATATTTGTACATTTTGCAAATGTGTGCACGGCCAGTATGCTGATGCACCTATTTGGATTGATGTGGGCAAACGAAATGAAATTTCGGTAACTGGCCACTCATGCGGCCGGCCGGTGGAGTACACTTGGAAGGCTGTCACAGGAACTGGTGGTATGTTGTTGAGGAAATACAAATTATACGATTTGATTTTTGTTTGCTTTTCTTTGTTTATTTTTTCTTTAAAGAGGTCTTAGCGGATTTCGGAACAACCGCAGTGCCTCGCGTCATTTGGTCGCCATTTATGGTTTCGGTGCAGCCAAATAAAAAGGGCACGAATAACCGGATTATAGTCACGAAAAGTGATAGTCGCACAACAGGAAAATGTGAGGTTGGTTAGTTAGTGTTGATACACAGAGAAGCAGAAAATAAATACATTTTTCCTTTAATCTAGTGCCATATTGATTTCGTTAATTTGGAGATGTATAGTCACATTGATGGTGCTGAACTCATGTCGATAGGTTCGGAACAAATTTTAGAATTGGATGGTTCGAATAGCTATGATTACAGTCAGCCCAAAGGAAAACAACACTACATATTTCAGTGGACTTGTAAACCTATAGAATATGATATGGACAACCAATATTGCAAAGAAGGAAATGTTTTGTCCACTGGTGAGTATGCGTGCGTTCTCCAAACGGCGTATAAGAATTTTCGTGATCAGCTTTTACTTTAAATACTCCATTTTATCTCCTTCAGGTCCTAAACTCGCACTAAATGGACGCTATCTCACCGTCTCGGGTCTCTATCAAATAACACTACGAACCAAATCACCCATTACGGGTCTAGAAGCCGGTGATTCTCTCTACGTAAGAGTCGAATATGGCACACAAATACCGCTGATAATTTTGTGTCATCGCAACTGCTTCAATTACTATTACAACGAGGGTGTTAGTATATTTTTACACGTCGATTGTATTGGCTATTGCGGCGAATCGCTTACATTTTATTTCGCAGTCGATAGCCAATTCATAACATCCAATCACAATGGCAAGGTGAAGTTTATGCCACCCAATGCCGCAATGTTTAAACTGAATGTCACATTAGTGGCGGATGGTGTGGTTAGTACAGCAATTGCACGCTTCTATCGCAACGATCCACCGACAGGTGGCACGTGTACAGTTGCGCCCACAAGCGGCATACCCGGTGATACGCTGTTCAAGGTGACTTGCAGGGACTGGAAGGATACAAGACTGCCCCTCTACTATGTGCTGAAGGCTGGCAATTTATTATATGATCGCACCACTGATCCCAACTGGGAGATCTACGTGCCGCAAGTAGCAACGCTGGTGGTAAGAATTTGTGATAATTATGACGCGTGCGAGAAGAGTGAAGTGCCAATAGAACTTACGCCCGCGGTTATACCGAAAGGTTTGCAGAACATTAAGAACTATATGGGGAGGGATGAGAATAACTTGGGGAAATTGTTGCATGGTGGCCATTTTGCGCGCGCCGTAGTCAAAGCAACGCTAATGATGCAAGAACAGCCACTGGATGTAATTAAGCATATACTTTCTGCTTTTAACACCTTCTCGGCGGACTCTCTAACCGACCTGCGTCAATTGGGTACCATGACGAGTCAGCTAGTTGAACCCTTGGGTAATCTTACCAGCGATAAAGTTGAAGTATTTCGTGAGTTGCTGGATAAAATGTGCAACGGCTTTGCGAAAACGATAGAGAGCGGCGAGATAAGGGATTTGAATAAAGACGATCTGCGTGATATGTCGGATGAAATGGTTGATTTGGTGTCCAGATTTGCAGCGAAAGCTGAAGAGTTCGTGGATGTGCAATCATTGTTGTGGGAATTCGAGGGCGGCATGATAAAAGTTGCCGCAGAGCGTGCCACAGTAGCGCCCAGTATTGGCTATTTAATCGAATACTACGGTAAACATGAGGAATTAAATGACACTGTGTTAACGCCAATCAATCGCTGGATGCACGTTGTTGGCAAGTCGTTTGAGCTTTTGCGTAATATTGGCATTGCAAGCAGCTTCAGTGTGCACAAGGGCGATGATGAGTTCATCGTTAATACGCCGACAGTGCAAATGACTACATTTGGTTGGGACGATGATGAACCGTTGACCATCGTATCATTGGACTCTCTCACCACAGCTGTGCTGACCATACCCATGTTGCAGGAAATGCAAACTCGATTGGGTGGCGATGAAATGACTGCACAAGTGGTCTCATTCAAAGAAAACCCTTTTTGGTGGTATCCCACTGAGCACCCCATCACCACTTCGGTGTTTTACTTCAGCGCGTTCAACCAAGACGAACCATCGCAAGAAGTGACGCATCTTAAGGTACCTTTACTATTTGAGATGTTGCAAGAGCGCTCACGCAAAGAGCCACCATTGATACGAGGTTCGGTGAGTGCGAGCAACGAAATGCCTATCTATCAAGTGCGCACACCAGAGGGCGCGGCTGTGATCATCAACTTCACGAGAATCGATGTGGATATGGACGTGGTTGTGAAGTGTAATCGCTTGCCTAATGAGAAGGAGGTGCGTGCGGGTAAACGCGTCAAATCGCTAACAGCAACTGCCAATGGCACCAAGTGCTCGGCTTCGAATGACGCAGATGAGCCTGGTTGGTGTTACGTGGCGCTTATTGCTGGCAAAGATGTGCTGCTGCAAGCACGTGCCCACTACGCCTTCACTGTGGAGCTGTATGAATGCCTGGCTTGGGTTACGAACTTAGAGAGCCCCACCTGGCACACTGAAGGCTGCGTTGCAGCACTCGATTTGGATGGTGGCGATAATATTACCTGTCTTTGTCACCACATGTCCATATTTGCGGGTCGTTCCTACTACAGCACCGCCGATGAAGTGGTGCGTGAACGCAAACTGAAAGAAAAGCTCGATATAAACTGGTATCTTGTGGCATTCTACATATTGCTCATGTTAATTTTCGCCTGGTTGCTGTTACGCGCTTGTGAAGATCTTTCAAGTGGTAAGCAAAAGCTGGTAATTGAACTGAATGAGAGCGAACGCGAGAAGTCACGTAATGTGGCGCTGCATATAAGGACGGGCGGTCAGTGGACGGCTGCAACCTCGGCAAATGTCTTGGTAAGCCTGTCGGGTGTTGGAACTTATACTATCACACAAAACCCAGAGCAGCCACACTTGAAACCATATAAAACTTGCGTACTCGAGTTGCCCGTGAAAGCGAGTGAACTAAAGTATCCTTTTACAATAGCGTTAAGTCAAGAGAAAAGTGGACGCTACCCATCGTGGTATTGCGACTCTATAACTGTTGTAAATTTAGAAAATGGTGAGAAGCAGCACTGCACGGTGGGCAAATGGATCGGTACGAAACCGGTTGTTGTGCAAACGGATGAAGCAGGCGCCGGCAATGATGACGACGATAACGACATATCGGACTTGAGCGAAGAAAGTCAGGGTGCAAAGCACAAAACACAAAAATGGAAGAAAATTAAGGCCGCATATCATGATGTATTCATGACATGGTTTCTTTTCCAACCACTCTTCGGGCCTTGGGAGTGTGGCGTGGTTGAGGTCAACCGATTCGTGCGCATATGCATTTGGATAACAAAATTTGCAGTCATACTTTTGCTGGTTTTCCTGTACTTTGGCGACACAAATTTGGACAATTACGAAGCCGAACGAAGCGAATATGAGTTCTTGATGCGCCTACTGAATGCTCAGTTTCTGCTCTTCCTAATAGGTTCCTACTTTATCACACTGACAATAGAATTGGTGTTACTCTTAATTGCATACCCGGAATTTGTAACAAAAAGCTCCTGCAAGAAGTCAGAGAAGCCAGTGGAAAAGAGACAGTCTGGTTTTAAGAAAGCAGAGAAATCAGAAACACGTAACACTCTAGGGGCAAGAGTAGCTGAGCCAAAATCGAACCCTTCGATTCTCCAACTACAAGAAGATGAAGAGAGAAAGAGGCGAGAAACTGAAGCGTCGCGTAGAAGTACTAGACGAGATACAAGCAAAGGGTTTATGATGTAGGAAAACTGAGTACTCAATGAGGAAACGAAAGACGATACACAACTAAGGACTGAATTGCAGCGAGAGCTGAAAGAAGTTTTTATACATAAGAAATTAATATTTTACACACATTTCAGAGTTTCTGGTTTTTGTAGTTTTCACATTCTTGACTCTAACTGCTGCTTGATTGAATGCCTGCATTTTGGTATTTCATGAAACATTTTTTATATTTTGTTCACTTTAATTATTTTTTTTCATATTTACTTGTTTTGCTTTTTGTGAGAATAAAAATTATTATTTTAATATTAATGATGTAAAATTATAATCTCTTCTAAAACTGGAAACAAATTGGTAGTATCTGGCTTTCTAAATATTTCAAAATTTTCAAAATTTTTAAAGAATGCAAATCGTTGTCAATATTGAAAATAGTGATGCTGATTTTGATTGGCTAAAGCTTTTTATTATTTCATTGCGATATTTTATCCATTTCTTCCCTAGCAAAGATTGAAATGGCAGACTAAAAGGAAACCTATTTACTATGGCTCCCTAGTTAGATTTCTATCGTTTTCTTGGATTTTGCAAAAACACCAATCATTTTCGCTTTCAATGAAATGTATCTGTTTTTGAAATAACTCACAACAAAAGCCATAGAAATTACTAAAACCATTAGCCAAGATTGCATTTCTTGGCTATTATTATTTTATTTAATAAAAGATTTTCACATCACAACAAAAAAGAAAAAAATCGTGTAACTTGAATTTGTGTCACACAAATACCAATTAAACGAAAATCAATTAGCAGTATTACAAAGTGCAACAAAAGGACGACACGTACGAATGCCACAAGCAATTTATGACAAGAACATCAAAAAAACTTAGAAGAAAAAGCCGGAAAAAGCAAACAAAAAATATAAAATAAAAAAAGTCATACAAAACAAAAACGATAGCTGTTAAGCAAAAATCAGTATACTGTGTATATGGACGTTAAGCAACAACAACAAAATTAGCAATGAAATAGCAATACTGACGCGCACGTGCATGAACGTGATTGTCGATGGTGAACACAAAGAAAACACTTTAGATAATAAATATTATTCATTGAATGTACATATGGGGAATTGATTTAGGTTAGCACAGGTAAATAGTAAAAGCAACAATGAATATTATGAAAAAATAGTTACATTAGTTAAATAAATATAGAAAATGCAGGTTAATGCAAGAGGGTAGCGATTAATTGTGGAAGCAGGGGAAATAATGCTTGGAAAATATCTGCTGAAGAGGGAGAGAAGAGAAGGGTATGCAAAGATTAAGCCAATAATTTAATCGTATTTTAAAGTCTTGCATAAACTGTAAAACGTATAGGACGTAGCGTTGAACTGAACTCGTAGATGACAAATACAGAATTTTATGCAAATGTATTCCACTCTGCGAAATTTAAAGATGTCTGGGTATTATACTCCACTAAGAACTAGACGTCGGCTAGCTTTACAAGTCATTATGCCTCAAATTACATACGCTGAGGTAGTTTATAGTAGGCTTGATGGTGACTCGATGCGTAAAGTTGAGGTATTATTTAATAATGTAACTCGCTACGTCTACGGGCTATCAAGATTTGAGCACATCTCGCCGTGGAAAAGAAATCTCCTGGGATGCGAAATATCGGCATATCTAAAAGCCCGTAACTGCATATTTTTATATAGGATTATCACCCAAAAATCTCCTAACTACCTGTACGAAAAGCTATTTATTTATCAGTTCGAGTAACAGATCTTATAGTCCCTTACTTTAGCACTTTAGCATCGGTGAGACTGTTTTTTGTCAGCGCTATCCGTTTTTGGAATTCTATTCCTGCTAATGTAAGAAACAAACTAAGCAAGAGCAACTTTAAGAAATCCATCTTTAATTATTTTAGTGACCTACAATAGGACAGACTGACCATCTATCTATCTTTACTATTATTTGTTTCAAATCCCTATGTAATTATTTTTTTGATTATTTCTGTAGTTACTAGTTTAATTCGTTAAGTTTACTTAATGCTAATCTTAAGGTGAAAATTCTATAATACTAAGTTCTAAAAATGTACAGGTTATTTTATCTTGTTGTACTAGAAAATATCTTATTATCTTAGTGTACTAATGTTTTCAATAATAAATGAAATGAAATGAAATGAAATTGATCAAAAATTCTCGATATCGATATTATTGGCTGCATTATCAAAACCGATATCAATAAAAAAAAAGGGACCAACAATTTTATTGATAGATAAATCCATAAATACAATAGTGCATGAACAAATGCTAAAAACTCTTAAATTAGGAAAGAGGTAAGTACAGGAAGGACCAACACCGCCATGTTCACTAAAACTTTTTACATTCGCTTAAAAACCGTTCCATAATGGGTTTCGAGATCGCAAATGAAACCAGTTTACACCACGAAAATGAGAAGATTTTAAGGTATAAAATAATAATCATCGCCACGATGCAAACAAGCCTTAGTCCAACGAACACTAAACAGGTAGCAGCAGAAAATGCAACCCTGTGGTATATTTTTTGATTTGTTGTGGTCCATCACCCTTCAAAATAGATTATATCAAATTTGACGAGTTTGATAATTTGAAATGTAAACAAAATGTACGTGTTTCTACGTTTCGCATGAAAATTTTATTTGTGTTCAAGGCAAACAGTGCAGGACGCGTCATACTATAACGGATCCCCAGGAAGCATTGCTCCTGGTCTCAAAATTATGGAAAAACTCACTTGTATGACTTCAAAAATGCTGTTTACAAAAAGCGGCAAGCCGATTTTCCATGTGAAAGAGAAACAAGAAGAAATACAATTTTCTTAATAAACATTTCTGGTTTCAAACGCAAAAGTATTAATAAAATTTTTGAAAACTTCACAAAAAATCCACTTGATTATTTTTTTCAAAGTAATTTTTTTGGTTATAAGGGTAACCTCCTTAGGCAGATTTCTGCAAAACGAAAAAATTAAAAAAATAATTTCTAAATTTCCCTTTAATAAAAAGTTTTAAAAAAGAAATTAGGAGATCATACATAAATCCACACCTCGCTGATACAAGCTCAACCCGAAGCCCCACTTTGCTTCGGTCGTCATTTAAATATCTTAACTAAATATTGATTAGTTCTTATTATTATCAAGAAACTTTTAAATTGGCATACAATAAGATTTCACACAATTGCATTTCGGCTTAATGTCCTTAATTGCATGCAAACGAATTAATATTGATTTCGAAGCATCAGCATACGTAGAGACAAACGAGCGTAAATAACGCAACGAAGCTGAGTCAGAGTAATCAAACAATTAAATCACCTGAACGCCGCCAAATAATCCGCTGTTATATTTTGTTGAGTTAATTCACCGCATAATATACAAATGTGGCTGACAACCTAAAATTGGTTTATTCTCCCCTCTTCAAATCCCCTCCTTTACTTCCAGCTCTACTCCTTTAGACTTTCGCAAGTATTAGCACTCATAAATGCGCACACATGTATAGCTCATTTGTGTATTGTATTGCATCAAAATTGCTAAATGTTATTGATTATATTTCATATTGGGCGTATGCTTTGTCCGGCTTCTCTCCACATACCTCGCACCATCGCTAACGCCTCCAACTCGTCTTCGCTTTGCATGTTGAGTCTGTTTTATTAATACGTGCCTTTAATCTGCCAGCAATCTATCGATTCTCAACACATAACCTATTGTCTTTGCCACAATTTACAATAATCCTAAAGATTTAAGGTCGTTAATCAGACTACGTTGTAAGTGTTTGCGGTTGAAGCTAGTTACGAGCTTTACCTATTTAATGACATAATAAGCGTGCTAAGCGCTAATTCAGGCAGTCAAATACTGTAGGTGCGTAACTATTTAAATATGTATATTGATTGTGCCAAAACAGTGACTCTATGGCTAATTTTAGGCTTGACCTCAAGGATATACGGATAAAATATGAAATATGTCTATAACATTAAATATTTTTTAAATGATCAAACGTTTTTCAAAATCAATTTATTTTTCTTCTAATTAATTTAAATTTATTTATTTATTAATTTAAATTTATTTTCACTTTATCACTTTATTTTTCTTCTAATCAAAGAGAGTTAATTTTCAAGTAAAATATGGTTAATTCTTAAAGAAAATTATAAATACCCTTTTTTAAACTATTTACAAAATGTACAATGATTAAACAAATTTTATCAAAATTTCGAACTAAAAAAAAGCTTTTAGAATACTTTTGTGTATGCAGTTTACTGACTCATTAAATTTTAGTGTGAGAAAGTGCAAATATCAAATGTCTGCAAGCTATCACTGATTTTTGACTATTTTTTTAATCCATTCAAAGCAAACCCGCGTTTATACTATCATATTTTATATGGGAGCAATTGCGTAAAAGCGTCATTAAAAAATTTGTTTAAAATCAGTGGTAATTCGTTGCTACTAGAAATTGGCTCTTTGTTGTACTAAAATTGAATGAGCTACATATCAGCATTCTCAAAAAATTATAAAAAACATTTTGATGACGATTTGTTAATGTTTTCTACAATTTTTAAAATTTTAAAAATTGTTTTTAGTTGTGTTTTGTAAAGAATTAACGATGAATTAATTCAAAAATAATTTTAAATAATTGGAGGATAAATAACTTTAACTTGTGAACAGAGTGTTTATTTGAATGCAAAATATTTATAAAACAATTAATTTAACCCAATTTAAATTAAATTGTTGTATTAACATTAATCTAGAATTAAATAAACTTAACTAAAATATTATTGATAAATTAAATATAAATAAATTCAGTCAAGTCAATTCAATTGTAGTTTGATTAAAAAAGAAATAAATAAATTTAAAATAAACCGAATTAAATATTAAAATTAAATAGTTATAATAAGTTAAATTTTAAAAAAATATTGATTAGCTTGACTTAATTAAAAAAATGCCATCAAAATAGATTGGCTTTGGTTTGAGCCACTTAAATAAAAAAGTTTACTTAAATCGTTCTAATTTTAAATATTTGTATTTAATTTAATTTAGATATACTCAAAATATATATTCATTCCGTATATCTCCACTTTCTCTTAACGGCTTGCCATTATAAAACCGCGAAAGGTAGATCAAATTTAATAAGCATTTACACATGCAGGGGCGGATCCAGTGTATGTATATAAATTATATTCAGGTGTCAAGGATAATAAGAATTTTCTACCCAATCCGACAATTCAAAGATTGCGGTGAAATAACACGCTTACATTTTGTTCTTCACTAAATGGGACAGCAGTATAATAAATGCTAACCTGCGATGGAGTATGGGAAAATAACTTTTTTTCTGTAATATCGTGTAAAATACTCTGTTATTAAAACCCATTAGCAATAAAATTGTGAAACTACTTATCACTTATTATAATTTTGTAAAAGCCAAAAATTATTTATTTACATAGCAGAATTCGCTTACAATTTTAAACGGTGTGCTTTTTAAAACTTAAAATTTTTGACACAACTGATACCTATTTACTATTGACGACCCCCTTTTCATATTCTTTAAAAAAAAAAATTATTATCACAGAGTCGAAAATTGAAGATACTTCGTATTACTTGCCCATTAACCAATCGCTGCACCTCGTGCTCATGCTCACATTTTTTTCTTTCAAAATTTATTTCATCGCATTAAGTTTCTTTTGACAAACCACACACTCCCTTTGATAGATACATTTTTATTATACGCATTTTAATCTGTCTTGTCTTTTGTTTTGCTTATCGCTCGCTTGAATGGAAATTTTTTACAATTTTCCTCTGATATTCATAATTCATTACCCTGCAGCCTGCGCGTGTCGTCCGCCCGCCCGCTTTATAGTATGTTGCCGATTTGAAACACGCAAAGTTTTTTATGCGTCCACAAGGACGCCTTGGCCGATATTTTGTTTTGTTTTTTTTTTTACGTTAAAATATTTTATGGGCAACGTGCGACACGTCAAGTGTCACCTTGTCGTCATCAACGGTCGCGATTTAACAGGCATACAATCGAAATTATGATTGCATTTATATGTTTTTTTTTGGCATTGTGTTGTTTCGGGAGAGGTGGAGGTAGTAGAGCAGTTGAGAGAGTTGCGTGGTAAGGAGCTGTAATGCGTGAGTGACAAATATCATGGCTGAATTCTTTCAACTTTGTTTTGCATTTTATTAATATCCTTAGTTGGCTGTTTTTATGCGCAGATAATGCTAATGATGTAATTTTTTGTGAGCGTTAATAAAACTTGGACTGTTCGAAAATCGCATACCTTCACAGTGTTTCAAAGTTGTAGTGTTTTTATGTTTTTTTTAATTTTTTCCGATGCGATTCATACGAATATTTAATTTTTTCATATCGGGAAAAATAATTCAGCGGAATTAAATTATAAAAATATTCATGCACTCATAAAACGTTCAATTACAAAATGCATTGCAGAAATCTATTTATACGAAATTATTCACTTGTTCGTTGAACAACAAAATATTTAAGTGTATTTTTCGTCGTCTGCATTTTAAATGCCTTGGCAGCACAATAAGAGTTATCAAACGACTAGCAGGAGCAATGGACTGCGCGGTTGAATGAGAAAAATGGCAATTGCAATGTCTTGAGTGTCTTTCTGTTTAAATTTGTTGTTTCATTTCTTGTAATAGATGCAATAGGAATTCAATTATAAATAAATTGCACACTCGATATCTGTGCGCAACTATCATATTTATTTTTTTAATGATCTGCGTGGTAAGTAATCGAACAGAACTTCGATAGCAAAGTTATGTAAATAAAGATGTGAAAGGACTGCATTCAATATTAAACATCGTAATGAGTGCTGGCGTCAACGATCTATGACATTAATTTAAATAATCTATTTACTTCTCTTTTTTGTTCATATCAGAAAAATAAAATTTGACTTTGAGTGGTTTTCAGTCTACCTGAAGTATAATTTAAAACATGTCTGAATCGGCCAGTTTTAATTTTTGTTTAATTATTTTATATTAATTATTTTTAAATATTTTTTAATATATTAACTTTTAGACCAAAAAGGATTTTAAAACTCTCATCGCAGAATTACTGCAACGAATACGTTGTGATAATGGTGAAAATATGTACTTTTAACGGTCGCCTAAAAATAACCAAAACGAATTCAAAACTTCTCGAGATCACGAAGCAGCTGCAGAAAAAATATTTATGCAGATGTTGCGTACTTTTAGGGCCATAATGCATTTAATAATCAGGCCTGAAAGTATATATCACTTCAAGTTCGTTTCGGTAAATATCGATTAATAATGAATGCGGATTCTAAGGGTAAGGGTAAACACAACAGCCAACTCGGCTAGCGTAGCACAATAGGTAGCGTATTGGCTCTGCAACTCCGAGCTCCCGGGTTCAAAGCCTGAGAGAAGTGGTTATGAAAATTAAAATTAAAAATAATTTAATTTTATAATCAAAAAGAAGTCTGATGAGGAAATGTGGTGATTTCCGAAATAGTACTATAACCTCAACCATTAAAAACTGTTGTTGTTTTTTCACAAACAAATATTCCATAAACTGGCCTTGAGCTGAATAGAATTATAAAAATGGTAACTTTTTATGAAATTTGTATTCTTCAGCGGTTAGCAGTTATGAAGAGTGTTAGAAGAATGTTTAGAAATAACGGTATTTTTGGGAGAAAATATACCGAGCGTATTTTGGAGAATTCCACACTTGTAATGTTGAAAAGGAAACCGACGAGTTTGAGCGCCATTATCGGTAAAGCTCGGATGAGTTTTTTTTTTTTATATTGTTTGAAGTCTCAAGAGTTTTCACATTTTTTATCCTCAGTAGCACAATTCACCACCTGGAATGCAACACTTTTTATTCTGAGCTTTCTACTCTGCTTATTGATGCTAAGCAATTCAAAAAATTCGAAATGAAGGACTAGGTAAACAAGAAAGGAAGGCCATCTCATATGCAATCCAAGCCTGAAGTAAAATCTATTTTTAATTATAAATAATCTCTTACTTTCGCTCAAGCCTATCGTTGTAAAGGTCACCTAACCTTTGGTCTCTTATTGAATTAATTGAAGGCTAGTTACTTTGCCAGCTTGCAAGCAACAATAAGCGATGTGGCTACCTAACTAAAAGTGGAAAGAGTTTGCATAAGTAGCAGCAGCAAAACTTTTATTAAAAACTTGGCATTACAACAAGGACACAAGTGTAAGCAGCAGTTTGAGTCGAATGGAAAGCATCAACAGAAGAACGAGCAGCAAGGGATAGGCAAACGAAAGATTATGTTTTCATCTACAACAAATCTTGTAAGAAGTAAGAAGTTATCGGGCTATCTGCATAAAATGAAAAGATTTTCCAGACGTTGACGCAGCTAAAAAAAAAAAACCACGACAAGGACATGAAAACGCTAGGCGCTGCTTAGTGGCTCAACTGAAAAGCCGCACAGGTGCACACAACTCAAATACGTACAGGCAGTGCAGCAGTTATTCACCTCTCTCGACATCCCGCCCGCCCCTCTCAATCGCGCTGACAGTCTGGCTTTTGTGTCGTGGCCGCCTAACAGGTGCGGATGCTAAACGAATAATGGCGCATACAAATGAATTGCGCGCCATTCATATTAAATGTGACTCGCCCCTTCAGCACTTTCGTTTTGCCTAAAGAGAATGTCCATTTACATTAACTCTTCTGAGCATATTCGTATTAACAACGACAACAAAAGCAATAAAGTGAAAAGCACAAGAATGATGCTACCAAATGCTTACCTTACTGCTAATGCCACAAAGCCGTTGCCTTGAAGCCTCTTTGCTTGCGCGCTCGCTTTTGTTGTTGGTCATTCATAAGTTAAGTCGCGTAATCGATTGAATTTGTCGACAGTGGCAGCGGCATCGGCATCGGCCTATGCACACTGCATAGTTGTTGTTGCGTTGCGCTGCCTGTTCCGCTGCTTTCGTTCATGCCACTCCGTCGCATTTCTGTGCTGCGCCATTCTGTCAATATTGCCGTCGATTGTTGTGTTGAAATTGAGATTTATTGCAAAAATTTAAATAATAATGTGCATTTTTCACGTGCCTTTCGCGTCGCTGCCGCTACTTTGAATGGCATCTTCTTAATCTGCTCAATCTGAACCTTTGCCAAGCAAGTTGCTTTGTCTGTTGAGGATTATTGTGCCGGATCCTTTTCCGTTCGTTGCTTTCTTGGTTTTTGTAAGGTAAATGCTTGCAATTGTTGATTGGTTGGCGGCCGAGCTTATTGGGTTTGGCTAGCAGAGATTGCTCTACCTTTGCATTTGCTAGCTCTTCTAAATTACTAACTTCGTATTTGCTCTTCCTTCTTGGCGATATTTTCTCTTCTTTAGCAAATAAGCTGTTTATGTTGAATGTAAATTCCTCGTTGGTTGTCGGAAGACATTTTTTTTTTTTGCTTCGAGAGTTTTCATAGATAATTGTTTTGCATAGCTGCTGAATAATTTTTTTAATTCTCCTGTTAACTTTGTAGGGTTCTTATCATTGTAATGAAATCAGTTATGCAAATTTAGTCTTTTTGTTTTGAGTCGAGGATAATCTTCGTGAAGCACCATAAATTATATGAAGTGTTACGGTATGTGTGCTTTAACTTATAACAATTATTTTAATTAAATATGTAGGTATATTATTTTATATCAATTTTGATCTTTTTTAATTTCGGTCATAATACAATAATTTTTAAAGGTACTTTCACTCTCTTATTTCATACGCCATATTAACCATTTGACAGAAACATTGTTCCGGATTTTCGTGCTACCAATTACTTATTGATAAAAATCCTCTATATATTCACGTTAGGAAATACAAAGACAACAAAAACAAACTTTGAAAATTGGACCAAATTTAGTTAATAATGCAGTTATTCTTGACTAATTAAGATCTTTTAAATAGCGCTGTCCGTTTTTGGATTTCTCTTTTTAAAATTTTATCGCAAGTGACAGGTCGAAGCGATTTCGTCCAATCTTTTGTCAAATTTCCTTGGACAAAATTTTAATATCTCGTAAAAGTTTGTCGTAAAATATTTTTAATTTAAATTGTCGCACGTATAATTAAATGTTGTATGTGAAAATATTGCAAATAAAGTTAATAATGCAGTTATTATTCATCTATCAAGCCATTTGTAATTCGTTTTTTATCTTATTTGGTTTTTGATATATTGAGTATAATTTGTATCACATTTTGTCGTGTGTCATACACATTCCTGCAAATGTGAGCATACGATATTTTATCGTATAACATAATAAACAGTAAAAATAAAATAATTTAAGATTTTAGCGAACTGGTAATATTCTCCAAGACTTTTTAAGAAATTAAATTCCAAGGCTCAATTGCGATTTCCTAAAAATATTCAAATGTAACATACGACATCAATTTATCCCGGCGACTGCAAGTTAACTTTTCCAGGCAATTATAGTCTGTCAAAAAATTTCCTCATGTAAGGCGTATAAAAAATTACAGGCCTTGATTTTTCATATCGTTTGCTCGGTTTAAGGCATAGGTCACAAATTGGAAAAAGGCAATATTAGGCGTCTGCCATCGAAAACTGTTTCTGTCAAAAAAATTAAAAGTGAATCATGATTTCGATTGAAACTAAACTAAGAAATTAAAATTGTCGTAATTTTTTTTTGAACTTTAAGAAAACTTGGAAATTTTTATCACAAACTACTCGTATCTTCAACTCCCCCAACAAGTTCAAAAATCATACAACTTTTCAACAGTTTCCATTTTGGTTTTATTTTCACATTTGTTGGATTGCACAAGGTTGTTAATTCCCATTTATGTATGTATGTATGTATTTATACAATTGAGATAAGTAAAATACATAAACATTAAAAAATTTTAATAAATATTTTAAGAGCAAAAAGATTTTGGACAATGCAGTTGAATTCAAATTTATTTTTTATAAAAAATGGTTTAAAGAAATAAAATATTTTTAAAAATATTATAATGCAGTTTAATAATTTTTTTATAATATTCACCCAAGGCACATTCAATAGGTAGCAGCAGTAGAAAATTTAAAAAAAAATATTTGAGCTCTGTATATTTTGTTTTTGCTTTTAAAAGCTAAAATTTCAAAAATATTTTATCAACTACCTTGAATTGTACTGAAAGCATTCTTATCACAACGAAATTCAAAATTTGACAATGCAAATTAATTTAAAATATGAAATAAGTTCAAAGAAAAAAGTTTGCTACCTATTTGATGTGCCTTGTATTCACCTAAAAATAATTTTTTAATAATTGTTTTTCGATAAAAAAATATTTTAGCTTTCAAAACAAATGTTTGTATATATGTATATATAAAGGAAACGTTGACTTTAACATGTTATAATTCAGTCACATAAATTTTAATCTTTTTTATAAGAAATTAAAAATTTTCAAACCGTCCATATTTGGTTGGCATTTTAATGAAATATTTTCATAAACAATTCTTTGAAAATCCTATCAGAATCACTTTATTTCAAGTTATATAAGAAAAAGTACTAAGTTGAGTTAGAGTTGTTTCTTGTATTTCACGCAGATATTTGCCAGTAGAATTTAATCGAGCCGTGAGCAGAAGTACTGCATATGGAAACGTGTATACCCACATACTAACAGAACATAAACATTTCCAATAAATTAAAATCCGACTTAATTCTAAGCATTGATTTCCCCTCCCTAACTAATCGAAAATTTAAACATGGTTGGTATAAATTCCAAAACATATACATATGCACGTGCATATCAACGTAAATACATTTTGCCTGCTTTTAGGCGTTTCTCAACGATTTGCAAATCAACTACAACCAATAATGTATCCTATTGAGAATATATAAGTATAAAGTGATAAATATTTATGCATGGAACTTGGCAATATTGATGCAACAAATGCAACAAACAAGCAGTTGTTTACATGTATTAGCACACACACACCTACACACACACACACACTCCAGGCGAGTGTAACTGGCTGCCTGCTGAATATTTGGTGCAGCAACGACAACAACTTGCAACAGCAGTAAACATTAATTTCCTGTTGTTAATTGCAATTTTCTTCTAAACATTTTCGAAAAAGCGCTTCACAGTATAAGCAAATTGCAGGTAACTACTGGGAATATCGAAGTTAGTGCAACCAAATACACGAAAGTGGATTTATAAACAAACGCTAGAGTGTTTGTATAAGTTAAGTGTTTGCTTGTAACTGATTGAAAAATGACTGTTAGCTGATTGAGTCTAAAGAGTAGCTGGACTGCATACTCATGCAACATGTGCCACTTGCCACCTGACTTTCTGTGTGTATTTAAAAGATAGTTACTCGTAGTTTAAGCAAAGCTTCTACTAACTATTTTGCATGTCTGTTTTCCGATTTCGCTCCAAAGAGCTGATTATGCAATTGTTTTCACTCCTTAACATTTGCTTATCTGGTACAAACTATGTTTGTTTCCCCGGTATATATATACATATATATATCTTTGTTTGTATATATGTGATGTCTTTGTGTGTGTGTGTTGTCTCAAGTTGTATAAGTTGTAAATTCTGCAGCCGGTCACTAGTCTATCAAGAAGTTCTTATTCTCTGTCTGTGTTATAGCTCCACATGAGACCGATTTATTCTTAATATACATGAACATGTGTACATACATATATGTAAATAGATGCCTATCAACTTATAAACAAATACATAGAGGCTTCTACATATATATTTTTAAACATGTCTACCGCTATTTGTGCACTTTACAATTGCAAGGCAGGCAATATTTCAATCAAAACAAGAAATAAATTACAAGCTTTTGCAACGTACACAACAGCGCCAGCGACAACAATGTCACACACTTCCATACTAACAAACATACGAGTACATAGTGCATACGCGTAGATACATATGAAGTTGTATATATGTATATGTAAATATGTTTTTGCTTTGTTTTTTAAATAGTAGTTATAGCAAGTGCGGCTCTAAACTCTTGGCAACACAATGGCATTATTTAAAAGAAATTCCCCAACTATTTTGGTTGTTACTTGAGAAGTTTTATTTTTTTCGCTTCGCAAATGAATTGCCGCCGTGGAGGCACGAAAACTTTGAAAGCACTTTCTAACAGTTCGTTGTATGGCTGTATTGCATATAAATATACGTGTGTGTGTGTGTGTGTGTGTGTGTATTTGAGTTGAGGTTACATTGTTACCCTGAGCTTTGTAGTGGTTTCGTTTCGTATTTTTTGCATCGTCTGTCTGGCTTGCAGTAAAATCTTAAAGTGAGCAGTGAAAGGATATGCGCACTTAAAGCTTGAAGTATTTCAAATTTAAAATTTAATTTTTTTGGTATTTCAGAGCGACTCAGTGCAAATTTCAAAAAGAAAAACTACTTAAAAATAATTATGCAGTATTTCTTGAACGATAACGATGGCAGTTTTGTTTCAATTAACAATAGTTCTGATATAACGATGGAATATCGATAACGATATCGATAGTTATGAAAACGGATAGCGAAAATATCGACAGAGATAACTATAGTTGAACAAACGTACGCCCATAATCGAAGTCTGAACCGATAGCGATATCGATAACAATAGCAATAGCAATTTTTTTAAAAGCAATGATATCGATAACGATATCGAGGATTATGAAAGTACGGATAGCAAAAATATCGATAAAGATAACGATAGCTGAACAAACATACGCCAGTAACCATAGTCGGCATCGATAGTGATATAGAAAATAATACCAACAGCAGTTTTTTGAAAACAATATTATCGACAACGATACATATAATAGTAGTACTGAAACCGATAACGAGAAAATAGAAAAAGTTTTTTGTGTCGGAATATTGCTTGCGTAGACAGACCCCTTTAAGTGCACATCAGTGGTGATATTCGCTTGAAAACTATTATTTGTATGCATATGGGAAAATATTTAGAAAAAATATGAAGCATAGCTAATTTCTTAAGATGTATATCGAATGGAATTGATACTTTAAACTTTGATCGACCTAATTTGTCCCACATATTACTTACGAAATATTTCAAGGGTCCCATTTATTATTTACTTTTGGGACTGTTCTTCAAAATAATATACCTAAGTATATAAATACAAGTAAGGAATAAGATTGTTTTGATTTCGTTTGCTAAGATTTAAACTTTGTGCTTTGTTACTTAATGCAAGATTTATATTTATTTCGAAACACGTCCTTCATTATATCCCTTAAATCTAAAACTATGCAGTCTTTATCAGTGTTTGTAGGTATTTGTTTTTGTTGTGTATAACTGTTATGCCATTTGAATGCACAGAGTACACTTAACCAGCTATGCGGCCACTATTAATACACTGATAGGCTGACGGCAGGCAGTCACTCAAGCTGTGTACCAGACATACGCTCAGCATAGCAAATTTAGCGTCGAGCCTAAAAGTATGCAATAAAAACTATATGCACACAAAAAATTTGCTGCCAACATTGCTGGCAATGAAACGTTTTTGATGTCTTCAGCAAAGTCTACGAAAATTTATAGTCTAATAGACGGCCGACGAGCTGTCACACAAGAGTCAAGCAAGCAGAAGAGCTAGAACCAAGTCGTAGTTTAACTACTGTATACCGCAATGTAGACGTTATGCGCCTATGAGTATACATAAGAAGTGATTAGAAAGGTTGCACTCAAAATATGCAGGGGAAAAAGGGAGTGCAGTGCTGCTTGTTGCCAACATGTTTAGCAAAATTGCAAAATTTTAACATTTTATTAACGTACGGAAGCACTGAGGAAATCTGCACTTTGCTGCCGTACGTACATAAATACATAGTTGTGGCAAGTTCAAGCAACTTACAACTCCATATCAAACACGTTGTATGCATTTGACATTTGATGCGTGCAACTAAACGTTGCAATGCGTGTGCTGGCAGTGTAGATTGTGCCAGAGCATAGGCTTGAAGGTGAAGGACATTAGTCGATTAGGATAAGCAGTATAGCAGCGCCTAAATGTAGGCAGCTATGGTGCCGACACTGCTGGCAACTTAGAAATTTTAAATGCCTATAAGCGTATTATTTGTTGTTCAAATGCCACTTTAGTGCGAGTGGCAGTGCAATTTATAGCGAATGGGTTTGTACAAAATAACAATGAGCTGTGGAAAACAGGAAAAAGGGTAAATTAACTAAAAAGCGGCGATATCCTGCGGTGTAAGGGCACACACGAGTGGGGTTGGTTGACTTTCAGCAGGCAAGCAAATAAGTTGTATGCTTTTGTGTAGTTTTTTTTTACGCTACTTGCATCTTGTGTTTATTATTGTTTTGCATTGCGGAAGAAAGCAAGCGGAAATTTAGCTGGCGGTTATAATAAAGTAAGAAAAATAACTTTGCATACTTTCCGGGTAAATATGTTTGTACATAACAAAGGTCAACTGCGTGCAAATACATATTTCGCATAACAAAACTCGGTAGACTAGGTAAAGTCAATAAAAAGGTTATGCTCTCTTGTTTAAAGCGCATATGAGTGAAGTAGTCATGTAGACATAGGTAAGTGTGTAGTTTTTCTAAGATATACACACATTTGTTTGCTCTGCTGCATACATCCTTAGACCCCTTTTTTATTTGTTTATTTTTTCTCATACATTTGATAACATTTAAGTTTATTCGAAGTCGTAATGTTATTATCTTAACTTTTTGTGGCATACTTTGAGGCGTTTAAAGGGTAAACTTTTAATAATATTCTTACTTCTACCGTTTGTTTGTGCTTGAGAGTGCTTTTAGGCGTGCTGATTAAAATAATCTGCACTGAATGTTTTAAAGTCGTATACTCTTCCATGTCGCATCTTTAAATGTCGAAAAAAGTATACATTATTTGGCATCGACCTTTTGAAGCGGATGCTATTCCATTAGGTAATTTCTATTACTTTTCCACTATTTTAAATTTTGTAGGTTAGAGCTATAAATTTTGCTATTAAAATGTGTTTTAATCGTTTACAAAATTTAATAAAATGTGTCAAGTGCCAAAGTTCAGTGAGTTAAAGAAATCGATGACACATAGTGTCAATTTTATTGTTCGCAAACTTTTCTTACAGTTTGACGAAGAATTTTGCTTTTCATAGCGGCATTTATATTTTCTTTGCTCAGTAGCTTCCTCCACTACTTTATGACCTACAATTTTTCCATGACTTCACTTTACTTCCACTCTATCTTTCCATTAATAAATATTTTCGTCTCTATAGCCTTCAGTTGCTGATCATTCCTTAGGGAGCACACCTTTTTTTCACCTTTCACTTGCGTCTATTAATTTTTCATATTTTTTTTCCTATTTTTCTTCTTACATATTTTCGTGCAACACCTGCTAATTCGTGTTTGCGTACATTTTCAGCTCTTTGACCTACTAAACAATTTCTCAATCAATTTTCGGCAATTTCTGTATTTTACCCACACTTTCTATGGCTAGTATTGCTTTTGCAGTGGGGCACACATTCAGCCAACTGATAATGAAATATTGCACAAATATACAAGAGATGGAGAATATGCGTTGAGGAGAGCTCGTAATCGAAAGGCAACCAATGTTATTGCCTTAGCAAGTGTTAAGGGAAAGTCGAAAACGTAATAAGTTGTTAGAGCTTATTGTTAAGGGAAATATCCTTGGCACAACAGTACATATATATGTACAAGAAAAAATCAAGATTTATGTATTCATATGCGGTGCTAAGTATGCAGCAATCTATGTGTTTATAATCAAAAAAAAAAGGGGACCATATTCGTAATGAAATATTCTTGTATACATTTAGGCGGATAACAATAAAAATTTTGATAGCATTTTCCTTCCTTCTTTGGTTAAGGTGAATATTTTTATTGCTGCGGATTTCAGTTTATGACTTAGTGGCACGGGAAACAAAAATCCATATTTTGTCGCCTTAAACTAGGCTTAATTTTTTTTTGTAAATTTAAGTCTTATAAAGGGTAATCTAATTTTTTGAACTAGCTTAAGTTTTAAATCATTATTTTCTTTTGTCCGAACTCAATGCGAAAACTTGGGTGCAGTTTGTTTAACAAACATGACAAAGCAAGGAAATAAGGACATTAAAAGTCAGTTGCCTGGAACTTTATGATGATTGACAATCAATGCCGAAATGGACGTTGCATTAATGCAGCTGCACTTAGAAAATACGAAAAAAATAAAAATACAAATTCTTCAAAAATACATGAGAAGGGAAAATGAAAACGGATATTATGCAAGATATAAACGAAGTTTAATAAGAAGTTTTGTCAGCATTCTTGGTAATCAGAAACATTGCAATTTTTTTTTGGACTCACAGCAATCGGAAGTCAAAGCATGCGAGTGTGTATCAAAAATTAAATTCCATTTCTTTCAGCAAAGGATGCGGCAATGAAAAGTAGTGCAAAAGAAAAACATTAAAGTCTTAAATATGTACACAGTGTGTATTTGTATGTGTATGTGAAATGAAAGCTCACATTCGTAAAACCGCAGTAACCGCTTATATTTGCGTTTGAAAAGAAACCAACACACATACACAAACACAGAAGTAAAATAAATTCAATTTAATCGCATAAAGAAAAAAATGTTTAAAAAAATAAGCACAACAGAAAAAGGAAATGATGTGTTAGTGAAATAAAGCGCGAATGAAGAAAAAAAGAAGGTTAGCTAAAAAGAAGCCTCAAGGGAAATTCTTTTGATAGTCACTTGTACGTAACAAAGTGAATTTAATATTAATAATTGTGTTTTACAACAATTGAAAGTTTACATTAATTTGAATAAATATTTCTTTTTTAAAACTAGAAAAAATAAATTTTTAATAGTTGCTTATTGAGGAAGAATACATCTTTTTTCGTTTAATGATAACTCTCTATGAGCTCGTTACTTGCGCAAACCACAAATGTAAGAAAATTGCAAATACATTTAAAAGGGTTACTCTCACAAAAAATAGTAAAACACAACGTTCTGTAGTCGAGGCCACAGCTAGCTTGCAACAATAATTGCTTATGGCTTCAAACGTAGTGTGAATTTTGTAATTTTCATTAGGTTTATAAAATAATTTATTAAAGTAGTTTGCTCTTGCAATTTTATAAATTGAATTGTTGTAACCAAAGAGTGTTTACCTATTTTTGAACTCTGATTAAATCGCTTCCACATATGTTCCTTTCTCCTCACTCTCACAAGTAACTTAATGCGAAAATCCCATTTAACCGAGGCGTGGAGGTAATATGTAACCGATGAAAAGTAAAAAAAAAATAATTTCAAACATTACAATTTTTAATGCATTCTACAATAATTTACGACTGAAATAAATTATCGTAATAATAAAAATGTTTCAACAAAAAGTAAGAGTGTGGATGGAGTACAGGAAAGCGAATTATGAGAGGAGTGAATGATAGAAAAAAAGTGCGGCTAAGCAGCAAGCAAGTAAACTGAGCTATTTTAAACACAAGGTAGAGAATTGAGTTGGGGTTTTGTTCAGTTTATGGGGAAATATTCCACAGGTATACACAGAAATATTATAAATTGTTAATGTCAAGAGTAGCCAGGAAGAGCTAACGAGTACGAGAGGAAAGACCCGTATTCCAAATCGAAATGTTCCCGAAAACAAAATTTAGCAGATACTAGTCTATAATTGCCACACTTGTTTCAAGGACTCTGTGCTCTAAATTTAGCCACTTGAAACTGGGAGATCGAAATATTATACTTACACCAGGTTTTGACTCAAGTTTCATTGCTTAACTCTTTAAGCCGAAATTATATACATACACAAACTAAAATCAGACTCGGCAGCCATTCGTCGATTATAGATTGCTTTCCAATTCAATTTCTACACAAAGCTTTAAAGTGACACCGACAATTCACGCGCCGGGTATAAAGGAGTGCTTTATTAACATATGTAGCTCGGAGAACAATTTAGTGTGGGTGCTGTGGGGTAAAGCGCTGTACAAACGTACATCTATGGTTGCGTGTATGGCTGCACTGTTCGTAACGAAAAAAAACGTTGCATGCTACGCAGTTAAGTGGAATTTATGAAGCGCACAGGAGTCAGCCTATAGACACATTTACTGCCATATGTTTTGTATGAATAAGTGCTGATAGTATATGCAGATGTGTGTATGAAATTTTGAAAATACATACATACATGTATGGGTGTATGCAGTAATTCACTTGCTTGCCGCAGGCCGCCAGTTGAGCACGTACGCCGCTGAAAGGGTTCAAGCCGTGCTGTCGATAATTTATGTGTACGTGAAAGTAAAAATATTCATATGCATACTCGTATGTACTTACTATGTATGTATGATGTATGGTATGCTTGTACGATGTGTAATATTACTTTATTTTTAGAATGAAAATTTGCCATGGTTGGGTGTAAAATTATTGATAAATCTACTGCAAATGGCTAAATTATGGTAATAATAGGGCGCACACGAGCATACGTTCTTCATACAAAAATGTACTTTTGTGCATTGATAGAGGTTCTTCTATTTTTATGTTGGAAGCACTTTTGCGTTGGCGAAACATTTTTAAAAAGGTGAAAATAGTAAACTTTTAAATGTGAAAGTGCATTTCTTGAGCTCGGAGAAACTTACGAGTTGGCAATAAAAAATTTGGTAAAATTCCAGGGAAAATATAAATTTATGCAACTATGAGCTTCCATATATGTTTTTGATTTAGTAATTGCATTATAAATATCATCGTCCGAACCCCCTAAGATTGCTGAAGAAAATATTTTTAGAATTCCACCTCTTACAGAATCCTTGCATAAAAGTGGGAAGGCGAACGCTTAGATTTTTTTTTAAGGAGTCTCTATTTTTTTGATATTTAGAAAAGAAAAATTAGAAACTATATTTTGGAAATTAAATAAGCTGCAACTACTAATTTTCCCAAAAATTCAGCGCAGAATTTCATTTAGTTAATCGTCATACAAAGTTTTCAAATTTTTTTTACATAACAAAAACTTTCTGAAAATTGTAGAAAATATATATTTTTAAAGTTTTTAGTGGGCTTTTTTTAAGAACAATTATTATTTTTTTATGGAGCTCGAAGCCAGTTTAATGAATGATTTTTTTTCAACTAAAATCTTTCATTAAACTGACCTCAAGCTAAATAAAAAATATCAATTATTCATTTTAAATTGCAGAATTTTTTTTTTCAATAAATAAAATAACATTCAATTTTTATTTTCAAATAAATATTTTTTTTTATATAAAAATTCTTTAATTCTATTGCTATTGTTTAAGTATGTTTTTATCAAATACGTATAGCATTATTATTTAATAAGAATAGTATGAATTTTTTTTAGAGCGTTCATAAAAAAGTAATAGTTAAAAGCTGAAACAGGCTACATTAGAACAAGTAAACAAATAATAATCACTAGACAATTCTAAAATTTAGTAAAATTTGTAGTCATAGATAGAGTAGCTATGAAAAAAAAACACATGTGATTAACGATGGTGATTTTAATTATTTTCAGATTATTTTAAAAATTTTTGAAGTAATTATCGGAACAATTTTCAAATTACTTATAAAAAATTAATGAATCTCAAACTAAGTAAATTGGAGAATGTCTCATTAATATTGGAATTGTGGTACTCTGCTGACTTTATAGAAATTTCAAGGGATGTTATAAGTTTTTAAAAGTTCAAACGTATAATAAATATTATCGAATCAGTTTAGAATCATGGAGGAAAACGAAATAGCGGACGATATGGCAAAATGATCTTGCCGAAATTCAAGCTCGCTTTGGCCGAGGTTCAACAAGAAAAATACTGAAAACATTTTCCGAGCAGACAACCAGCATTGAGGTGATATCGTAGTCACATTGAAAAACTTTTATTAGTAAATCTGCCCAATGAACCACTTAAACTACGCTCTCGAACAGAGTATCGTTAATTCGAAATAAGGGACAGAAGTATACATATACCGTGATTTTTTTTATTTTGGTATAATTTGAAGTCTCAAATCACGCTTTCATGTTTTTCTCTTTAATAATTCTTAATTTGTGTCCCCTGTTTATGACTAAAAGTTGAACTTTGGGACAAATGAATGACAACTGGTCCAAAAATAAGACAGTTCTTTCTATTTAAGACTACTCTCTTCGCATTGAATCTAGTCAATGAATTCAGGTCATGAAATCAAAGCCCAGAAATTTAGCAAGCTTCAATGCTTCTCACAACAAGGTTACTCATAAGAAGTGCTACCACGATTAGTGTAACTGCGAGATATAACTTTTTTTGTGCTGATGGATTTTTCATCTATAAGTAGTTGTTACATTTCATGGACCAAAGAAGAGGAAGAAATAAAATACTCAATTTCTTTCAGATATTTGTGACAAATAAATTGCTTGAATTTATAAATGTATGTAATCGCATAGAAGTAAGTTCCAAACACTTTTTTTCTATTTAATTGACTTTTTTTATTTATTTAAAGTGCACACACTGCAAACTGGTAAACATGCATTCAATGTATGTATTTAATATTAATAGATATAAGGGAAAGAACAAATAAGAAAAGGAAAAATGGAGTTTACAAATAGAGTGAAAGTAAACAATAAGCGAGAATCCTTACAAATTTAGCGAGCGAAAAGATTAATATTCGGTGGGTTGGTTAATTAAGTTTTAAATTTTGATTTACGTTAGATAATCTTTAAGCAATAATAACACCTCCGCTAATTAAACAAAAAAAGTATTTGAAAAGTAAATTAATACCAACACTAAAAAGGTTAAACACAAATACAACAAAAAACGGTATTTGTCCGTTAAAAAATCAGGTCAGCTTTCACTTTCGCGCACAGTTTTTTTTTTGCTGTTTACTCTACGAAAATAATTCCGTTTAACTCATCTAATTTATTTATATAAATTTGTTATTACGCACTTGCTCATTTTTATAAATTTTTTATTTATTTTAAAGCACTTTAAGCACTTTATTTGTTTTTTTTTTCTGCTCTTTTTTCACTAAACACTTTTTAGTTGGGAGAGTTCTTGTGGCACAATTATGTTTTTATTAAAAATCCAACAGTTGTGTATTACAAAAAAAATATTATTATTATAATTTTAATTAAAACAAGTTAAGAAAACATAAACTACAAATTAAATGTGTGGCAAAAGGCGTGGCTTTATAGAGGGCGGGCGTGGGTGTTAAATTAAAATGTGGGATAAAAAATTTTACAAAGTCTTGTTTGCAGTGTTGTTTCCTGTGATGCATAAATTAAATAAAAGCAGCAACTATAAAAATAAAAAGTTTTTTTTTTTGGAACCGGTATGTATGCAAATTTAATGGAATTTAAAATGATTTAATAGCCTTGCAACAATGTTGGTTTGGCGAAAAATTAACAGCTATTACAAATAATGCACAAAGATTGCTTATAATTAATGAAATTTTTATATTTTTTTTTTAATGTATTAATTTGGTATTTTGTTATAGTTTTTTTGGTTATAGCTGTTAGTGATCTTTATTTGTTTACTTGTTGTATAAATGGTTGTTTTGTTGGTTTTGAGCCCGTTTCGACACGGGCATTGCTTCATAATATTTGACATTTTTCTAAGTTTAGCGCTAAAATAAGCTTTTTTTCTAAATGTATGTTTATTTCATGTAAAAAAAAAAAATAACAACGAAATAAAAACATTCGATTGTTTAATATTTTCGAAAACCACGGGCGAAATTAATAAAAAATATATTGCAGCATAAAGTGTCAGAAAAATAGAAAATAAATAAATTAAAAATAAAGCTAAAATCAATGGAATAATTAAAAAAAAAATGTAACCTTAAAAAATGTATTGCTGTCTCACAATTGGTGGAGTTTTATTGATTTTTATTAACGTTTATACCGAAACTTTTTTAAGACATTCTCAAGAGGTCATCTTCTTTTAGTAACTCTTGTTTTTCGCCTTTTTATAAATTAAAATATCAGTAATTATTTTTTTTTTTTTTTTGTATATTTGGTTTTTCTACTAAAATTTTATTACCGCTGAAACTGCCACAGCGAGTGGCCTCAGTTTTGGACGGTTTCAATCGGCAATTGAATCCGTGGCACACCAAAACCCGTCCAAGACTAAGGCCCCACATGTGCTAGAGCTCAATTATTTAAAAACATTCTTAATTATTATATTTATTATTTCAATTAATGAAATGAGTTTTTGTTATTTCTAACAATACAACAGAGGCAAACGTGTCGCCTGTCCGAGAAAAAATTTAAAATAAATATGAATATTTAATAAACTTAAAATGTCTAAGTAAGATTAAGAACTTAGCTAGAAAAATTAATAAGTGATTTTGAGGATAGGGAATTTTTAGTAATGAAAAGTTCATGCTAAATTTATAAATTAGTGAACCTCTTTCTTTGCTAGTATCATAAACATCAACCAATTTCATGCACTTTTTACCTTTTTTTGTGTTATTGATGATCATGAAACTTTCTCCTTTTAACTTACCTGAAATGAAGAAACAATTACTTAGATTTAATTTTAATATTTGTATTAAATACAGTACTTATGTATAAATAAGATATTATCTTAAAAATAAACCTTTTTACAATGCAGTTATATAAAAAATCTCAGTAATTTTTATATTTATTTATAAACCTTTAAGAAATTTTTACAGGTTGCCTCTCCTTCTGATATAAACTTCGGATTCTCTCTAGTTATAGTTCAATTCGAATAGCAAATAATTAATTCTATACGTTTCTGTACTCGCCAGTACAAATTTGTTTATAAAAAAATATTTGTAACCAAAAATAATGCTAAACAAAATCCATGCTATGAAAATATCAATGCTGATTCTTGGCAGAATCTCCTGGCCAACAGGAAGGTATAAAAAGTCTAACTGCGCGAAGAAGTAGATCTGCCGTGACAAATAATGCCCCAAAAAGTCATCAGTGGGTAAAGTAAAAATAATTGCAGTGATAATCTTGGATGCCCAAAACCGAGCAATAAACATACAAAAATATTTGTAATTTTTTCAGAAGATAAGCTTTGAACAAGATAAAAGCTTATCAAGCACACACACATTTATTTTTTATGCGTTGCCAGAGCTCCATTGCAGACGGCGTCATTTCAGTACACGTGATCAATATGTCAACAACAATCAAGTTTCTTGAACAATTTTCCCTACCTGCTCGTTACCTACTGGTTTTCCAACTTGTTGGCTATTTTAATTATAAACTTGTAGCCGGAAATTGTACACAAATAACTCAAAATAAACCGCGTCTAGGGGTTATTTATGACTTGTGCTGCCTTCTCAACGTGCAGCGCAGCAATGCTGGTAACGTTGGCAAACAAGACAAAAGTGGTCAAGAAAACGCAGACGTAAATCGAGCTTGACGCAGTTGGTGAAATAAAGAGAGAGCGAGAGTGTAAGGGTGAAGAATAGTGGAAAATTTCAATTTCTAGTATTTTATAGAGTTGTCGACAAAAAAGAACGCGATACCAAAAATAAACTTGTCGCAATAGCGACAACAATAAAAAAGAAAACATAGCAACGGCAACTTTGTTGCTGAGTGATGAAAGCCAACCGGGTGACTTTGACCGGGAGTTTACCTACAGACGTACGCCACTGTGGTATCGTGTTGATAGGGAAGCAGAGCCTGAGGTTGCATGGACACCGGCAACTATGTAGCTAATTTTTCATTGCGACTATTTTATTTTTTTTGTCGGTCTTCCTCCGCCACTCCAACGCCATCAACGCTGTAACTACATAGTTGACAACATAAAGCGGCGATTGACAGGCAAAGTCGTCACAAGCTGATTGCCAGTGGCTTGTTGGTGGTTGGCTTCTTGTGTATGAAAAGTTTCACATTTATACAGTAGTAGGACACAAGGTGCGTCGGCGTGCATGTGTGCGTGCCCATTTTAGTATCCTGTGGGCAATCAACTCCTACGCCATTTTCAAGTGCAAGTTGGTAGCCTCCCAATACTCCCTCGCCAACCCCTCCTACCTTGGCACGACATTCTGTCATTGTCTGTCTCTTACTCAACTTTTTTAGACGCAAAAGTTTTTCCAGTGCTCAACATATATTCGTATGTATGCGATGGTACATAGTGGTCGAGTGCAGCGGGCAGCAAGCGTCGTAAAATTGTTGCGCTTGATGTTGTTAATAAGTTTGAAGTCATCAAGGAAATTAAAAATTATTAATAAGGGATACTATTACTGACTCCCTCCAAAAAAGCAAAAGAAAAAAGATTGCGTTGGTAATGAAGTTGCTGGTAGTTAAGTAACGTTGACTGAAGCGGACAGCCTTAAAAGCAACAAATACCAGCGTAATAACCGACTTTCTATGTAAGCACTTGACGCAAAATGTTAGTAAAGTTTCAGCCACCTTCCGCACCCGCCCTTCAGTTCCTGGAGCATTAAGTATTACTGCTTTTCTGCCTCGTTGGCAGTTTTTAGTTTTTGAACAGTGAAACTATTTGCAAAGTTCTGACGGAATGCGCGGAAATGAAGAAAAATCAAAGTCATAAAGTGCTAAACGAAGCGGTAGTTAAATAAAGAGCATAAGTTGGAGAGAGAATGAGAGGACAAGGAGGCGCTCAAGTGCTGGAAAATAGGCAAAACAGACCACTAACTACTAAGCTCGCTCCTATAATGACAGGAAGTGAAAAAGTTATAGAGGTAAAATAGCGTGGAAAAGTGCGACTAGGCGTTTAACCCAGTGCGCGTAAGGGCTGAAGAAAAACAATGATTTTTTGTTAGTGGAAAAAGATGATCTGAAAATGAAAAAACTGCTTTGGTTTGCATTCGAAAATTTGTTGCTTCAGCCTTATTCTCGCAAATTTTACGTGAAATTTTTGAAAGCGAAGAAGCATTTTCCACAATGGAAATTCGCATGAGTCACCAAATACAAAGTAGAAAATATGTCTATTTTTCAGTACTTTTTTGCGCACTTCCTGGACACTTATTTGTTTTATTGAATTACAATATTTTTTTTAAATATACCTACTTCATTTTAATAAAAATAACAGTTTAAATAAAATTTAATTAAAAAAACTAAACATATTTTCTCTAAAATTTGAAATTTTTAAAACGCTTTTATTAGAAATTTTCCCGGTATGATTTTGAGATATTTTTCACTTATCGCCATGTGAAATTTGTATTAAAATTAAATATGCCACAGAGCTGCATGCTCGAAATTTGTTAAGAGCCTAGTTCAACTTTTGAAATTTTGGAAAAAAATTGTATAAATTTAAAAAATTGTGTACAATGTGTGTAACTTAAAGTGGTTTTTATTAAAATGATATGTACTCGTATATTTGAAAAAAAAATATTAAAATTTTGTATGAAAAATGTTTACTTCCATTTTTTTTTAGGGAAAGTTTTAAACATAATAAATAGCCATCTTAGCAATTTTTTTTTAATTTTATTGGACGAATTCCTACATACATACATACATCTATGGCATATTAGTTAGTTTTTTATGTTAAACTCTGAGTGGTAGAGACCTATCCAACAAAAATTCTTGATAATAAAAAAAGAAAACAATTGAAACCTGGAGCGTTTTTTTTTTGTTTCAGTGCAATTGCTTAAACTTTTCTTCATAGAAATGCTTACGTTTTCTTTTCATACTTTTTTACCTTCACTGGGTAATCAAACAATTTCCCACACTACAACACTCACGTCCACTTTACGTACTTAAGCATATACAATTGCTACCATTAAATTTTCAATTTTGTGTTTTTTTTTTCTTTAACAACTTTTCTCTTGTTGACGTCGTCAATTTTAAATAACGGAAATATCAAAGGAAAATGCCAACAGTTGATACTGATTGCCAATGCCACTGCCGATATGTCGGTGTCAATGTTCGTTCCTTGGCTTGGTTGCTGTCTGCAAAGTGATTACGAAACGGCAGCAAATCATTAAAAAAGGTAGTTAAAAAGCAGCGGAAAATATAAGCGAGGGGAAGAGAAATTATATCAATACACATATGTATGTATGTGCGTAATATGTACAGGCTACTAAGCTCGACGTAGTTAAACTCCTTTTTTTATTGTTCAAAGTATTTCTGCGCATAGAACTAAGTTGTGTAGTTGATGTTTGATAGGCAATTGTCACATCAAAGTAATTGTTTTAAAAATTGATTATTATTTAAGTTAAAACTATAACAAAAATATAACACAAATTAATTATGTTTGTTTAAATTGTCTTGCCTTGACGCTATAAGTATTAGAATTTTTCGTAAATAATTGTCCCCTTAGATTTCCACTATTCGTATATCGACATTCTGCAAAGTTATGTTTATATAACAGTTATTTTAGAATTTTTTTTTAATATTTTGGATATATAAACTCCTTTTTAAATTTATTATTAGAGCCGAAGGTGTTTATTGTAACGCCTCTCTCTCTCTGGTAAAAAAAAAGCCGTAGCCCAATTCTTTTCCTTTAATAATATTATATATTTATTCTTCTGTAACTCAAGAATTATTATTTTTGCAACTGGTATTTACTAAAAAAATCGAAGTTTAAAATTGTATCATCAGATATATGCAGTTAAGTAGCTCATTCTAGTATAATTAATTTGAAGTTTTAAGTGACAGCGACTTAAAATGGAATATGCGTTTAATTAAATGAATTGCGGTAGAGCGTCATAAAAAAAACTTTAAAAATCAATGGCGATTTATCACCAATTTCATTTCGCGCTTTTTTGTACTAAAACTGCATATACTTTTTTTTTATAAAAGTGTAAAATATTGACAAAAAATTTTCGAATTATTTAAAATTTTTATATATGCGATTTGATAGGTTTTTTGTTAAAGTTGGAACTCTATCTTAATTGACAATTTTTTATAAATACTGATTGCCTTATTTGGCGCATTCATAATTATTAAATTGGTTGTATTTTATCTTTTTTTAAATCTAAAAGTTTTAAAAGCAGTAAGTTTCTTTCGTTAATTTTTAATTTTAACTTTTCTTTTCAATATTGTAGCTAATGTGTATTTTCATAAAATATCTCTTAATTTAAACTTTAAATCTACTTTCAACCATCGCTGCGCAACTTTCTAACTTTACACTAATGGCTTTCGCTTTTGCTGCATCATTTCTATATTTATCTACTCAGCGTCATGCGCATCGCAGTACGAGTATCTGTTCATTGTTGTATTTTGCCTGTAATTACTTTCCTTTAATCGGTGAAATTCGCATTATTAAACATTTATGGTAATAATTTTGGAGTTGAATGCAAGCGAAAAATGGAAAAAAATCCAAATTACAAAACAAAAACCAAAAACAAAAAAAAATAAAAAACATAAAAAGCTTTCCCAAAAGGTAGACACAAAAATGAAAATAAAATGCCTGCACCAAAAACTATTACAAACTTTTGCGCATTAGTTGCCGCGTTTTGTTGCAAATACAGCAGTTAGCTTTGCTATTGCTATTGTTGTTGTTGTTGTGCGCCAAATGCCGTAACGCGTAAAAGTTTCATTGCACTAGTTGCAGGTTGCAGGCAGCGCCGTGACGCGAGTGTGCCGGCGCAACGAACGTTCAATGCAACGGAAGCATGCAACTTTTGGTAGCAAACGTTCGCTGTTATGCTATTCTATTTCTATTTGGCGTTTATGTTGTTCTTGCTGTTGTCGTACGCCTAAAAGCATTATTGCCGCTTAACTGATTCAGTGTAGCAACGCCTGCCGCTGCTCCAGCGATTTGTCTGCATTTGCGTTGATTTCCAATGAATGCCCAGCGCCGCTGCTTGGCGCGGCTAATGTTGCGATGGTAAACGAGCGAGAATTTTAAAGAGTTTATAATTGCATTTAAATGGATTAGTATTTTAACTGTTATATGGATTTTTAAGCGGCCCTCAAAAGAAAAGACGAACGAGAACAAAGTCATTTACAGATGTGACGGAATTAATCTTCGAGTTGTGCAATCTCTTAATTGCACACTGTGACAATTTCATATTACATGGGCTCGTTCTAGTCTAGTTGTTGATCTTGGTACACGTTTTTTCTGGGTCTTTTATGGTCTTAATGCTTTTATTCGTTTTGGTTTCTTGGATCTCGGTTTTGGTCTTGGTCTTGTTGTCTTTGTCTGGATTTTTGATTTTATTTTGTTCTTGGTATTAGCCTATATCTTTGTTTTGGACTTCATTTTTATACTTTGTTTGGACTTCATTATTGTATGTAATCCAAAATTTAAAGAACAAACGCTCAGTTTCATAACTAAACCAAAAAACTTCTATGCATGTTTTCGGCTTTGAAACACTTGAGTTCGATTCATTTATTCAAAATATACTACTCTTAAGTCTTCTCCCACCAGGTTTTTTTTTGCTCTTTAGCAGCCACTTAGGGTTGGTTCATTAAAAAAAAAACTCTTGACCATACTTAGTGGTTATATAAAAAATGACCAACAGATTGCTATACTCCTCTGGTAACCAAAAGTGTAAGTGCAGTTAAGGGGTTAACAACAGCGGCAGCGACATTCAACATTTATTTAATGGTCGTATGCACTCCCCTATGCGTACATGCCTAGATATGTACATACATACTTACATACATTCATTTATATACATATTTGCAGCTTAAGAAAATATTTCCATAAAGCTTGAAATAATTATTTCCGACAAGCACTAATTAAACAAACAATTCAAAACAACAAAAGCCAGTGCAATCAAACAACAAAAATTTTCATTATGCCATTGCCATCATCATCATCAACAACAAAGTAAACGTTGCCACGCGGCTGGCTCAACGCCAATGCCAAAGCCAACGCCAACACCAACAACAACAATATAATCAACAAACTGTGCTCTGCAGCGTTCGCGCTTTTGCTTAGCGCAAAGAAAGAAGTGTGCACTGTGCAATTTTCAGCACAGCTTCCAACTTGATCCCCAGTTTAGAGTAAGTAGCGAGTGAACGATTGGTTGCGTAGTCAAGCGGATGTTCCGCGCGCTCGCCCGACCGCCTGCCAGCACGCACGCACACTTGCAAACAAACAGGGAATGCCATTCGAAAATGCACACATTCACAAATACTTACATACGAGTATGTATGTGCATACATACAATGGTATGAGTATTTGTGTTTGCGTTCTGCAGCAAGTAGATGAGCGCACGTAATGTCGAGTTGAGTACCGAAAATCCACTCGAAAGCTAAAGCAATCTAATGCCGTTGCGGTAGGAAATTTGTGCAAATGTTTGGCATCAAGTGAAAACATATCTAAATAGATATACATATGTATGTATGTATGTACATATGTACGAGTATGTATGTCGAGTTATCCATCTAAGTATCTTAGTTAATGTACACGCTGTTCCCAAATTATACCAATTGACATATTAAAACAATTTATTTATTCTACAATTATTTAAAATTATTTTTCAATTAAAACGTCATTAATTCTCTAAAAAAAAACAGAATTAAAAACAATTTTTGTAAATTAAAAAATAAATTTTGAAAACACTTACCAAATTTCATCAAAATTTCGAACTTCTTAAAACAAAATTTTAAAATTTTTTGGGGTATGCAGATATGTAGGTATCTCATTCAATTTTAATATGACAAAGTGCAAGTTTAAAGTATCTGCGTGTTAACACTGATTTTTGAAGAAACTTTCATTAAAAAAATTGTCAGTGTTAACTTGCGGATACTTGATACTTGCACTATCTTACATTGAAATTGAACGAGCTAAAGAACTGTAACTCAAAAAATTCTCAAATTTTTTTTTTAGAAAGTTCGAAATTTTAATGTATTCGAACGAGCCAAAGAACTGTACGAGTATACTCAAAAATTTCTCAAATTTTTTTTTTTAGAAAGTTCGAAATTTTAATTAAATTTTTAAAATCATATATATATATATTTAGTAAATAGTTTAAAAAATTTGTTTTTATGGTTGTTCTTAGAGAATAAACTATATTATTAGAGTTAGAAAAAAAAAAGTCCCCATATCTATCAATATGTGGTTGTGCTATTATTTGAGAACAGTTTTTTTTGAAATACTGAAAGTTAAACTGCTCGGCACATTCGGCAATGTAATGACGTTGGATTGATTGAGAATTAATTTAAAAGAGGTTTGCTTTCGAAAAAGATCTATCCATAGCAGTTCATGCAACACTTGTTTACTAGGAAGTATTTTAAAATAATTTACAAAAAGTGGACCGAAAGTGCATTCGAAAAATCAAAGAAAAAAATTATACAAAAAAAATATTTAAATCAGTTCGTGATTCAAAAAGGAATGGATAGGGCCAAATCGTGGCTGTTTAGACTTAGTCACAAGCCTGACATTTTCCTAAATATTTTTGATCTCAGTATTACTTTTGACGGTTTTATGCAAAGGACTTAGCAAAATGGGGAATATATGGGATAGAAATTAAAAAAATATATAAATAATATTTTTCTTTAATTAGTTTGGGTGAGTGTAAACATTTTTGTATCCCAAAGTAGTAAACTCACTTCACCCGAAAGTCTACTGATTTATTCGAGTAGCAGACTTATACACTCCCAAAGAGATTAAGGTATATGGATTAATCTTCCAACTGATTTTCAATTGACCTATTACAAAAAATTGCAAATCCACCGAAATATATAGGCGTGTTAAAGTAGTCTGATACAATGACAATTTCGCTTTACTGCAATTAGTGATCAAGGGCTTGAATACAACTCTTAACACACAACAAATATTTTACTTATTTCTGTTGCTTTGCTTTAGAGAAGAAATATTCTTTTTCCATTTCTAGACTGTCACTTTCTATGCATTTTTTATGGTTATTGAGAGCTGTGTACTAAGCTTTAGAAAGAAATAAAATAAATTTTCTTGAAATTTGGGATACCTTTGGAACGATTTTCCGTTATCCCTTGTCAAATTTGGTTTTGCGACATACCGGTTTCGGCGTTGTGTCATCTTCAGCGTCGTTTTCGTTCTGAGTAATTAGTGTTGGTTGTGTTGTATTTATAAGTGAAAATATATTTTTTTAATTTCTTTGAGCTTTGTTGGTTTATCTATACATAAATATATGCTCATCCTTTGGCAATTTTGTATAATTTCTTGAAATTATTTTATTTTTTATTTTTTTCAAAAGAAATACTCGCAATGCTCTTCGGCTTTAAAAGTATGAAAAATTTTAAGAGTAAGAAATAACAAATCAATTTTAAGTTCTTTTGAATATTTTTCAGCTTAAACAATGTTTTCAAATTAATCATCTGCCAGCAGCAACAACAGCTGAAGTGCTTTTGATCTCAGTGCCACAGTTCTTCTTCCCTCTCATTTGCCATTTTACGAATGTCATTTTAAAAGCCGGTTCGTTTCCTCCATACAATATGCAAACTTCACACGAAGCGGTACTCCGCAAATTTTAATTTATTACAGGCAATTAAAGGCTGGAAATTTATAAATGATCACGCCAACAGCAATAAAAAAGAAAACAAACAGTGCTTATTGATGTATTTGTGGTTGCTGTTGTTTTTTTTTGTTGTTGTAGCCTCGTCGCCATTATTATGATTAGCACTTGTGCTTGTTGTATTTGCTGTTGTTTTTGTTTTTGTTGCTGTGTAGCTATTGCTGTCAACATTGTGGCATTTGCTGTTGCTAATTAACAGCGATACCAAAACAATTCCAAGCGAAGTCAAAGTTGAGAAGCAATGCGACGCGATGTGCCATGCACGTCATGCCCCGCAAGCAATCAAAGCATGCTTTCGGCGATGCGGAAGACTTATGGTGCGGATGGTGAAGAGGCAGAGGAGGCATAGGAGGCAGAGGAGGGTGCAAAAACGACAGGATCGCCAAACCGTGTACACAAGCATGGGAACAAAGAGTCGCGGCAAGCCGTAAAATATTCAGTCACTTAAGGGGAGTCTTTGGTATTGTTTAGAGCTCGTTTTTTAGAGCGCTCAGCTCTTGCAGGCGAGCGTTTCTTGCAGTCGCATTACAGCATTTCGCATGCCACATCGCTCGCACTCACTCAAATCGTTCGCTGCCGTACACAAATGTGTAATGTGTCAGGCCAAAAACGAATTAATTATGCATTTGCGTCATTGCAATATGTTGCACACAACTTGTTACAACAACAAAGACCAGCAACAAATACTCATATAAAGCACAAATACAAAATTCGTATGTGGCATACAACATCAAATGTCAAATTCAACATGAACAATATACCACACGCACCGCAACAATGGCAGCGAATAGTTGGAAGCTGGCAGCATTGCTGCCAACTATTGTTCAATGTTCTTGTTGTATTTGTTGTATTGCCGCTGACGATGAGGGACGACGACGCTTGCCACTCAACTGAATAACTGACAACAAACATACATGCGTGTGTGTGCGTGCGCGTATGTGTGTGTGTGATGGAGGTGAGCGGTTGTTAGGGAATAGGCGCATATTAATTTTGCAATTTCGCCCCTTGTTGCAATACAAGCGCACACACAAACTTGCTAGTTGAATGCATTTTGTATAACAAATGAGGAAGCCGTTGTTACGGTAGCGTTAAGACGTTTGCATAGATTTAGCTTGAAAATGAAAGCCAAGAATCGTTCAATTTCGTTTGCCGATAAGCAATATTGAACCATTGGCCGCATGATAGCTCACCCCATGGACATAAACGATCTCTGCAAAGGGTCTTAGCCATTTACTACATAAATGTCTGTAAGTATGCGTTCGAGATGAAGTTTCTAGTACAGGACAGTGGAACATTTTATGTAATGTTGGTTCAAATATCATCCATAATCACCCTTATCGTGAGTTTCGGCCGAAAAAAATTTAACCGAATTTTTTTCATTCGCCCGGATTGAATCCGCCTATTGTGAGTTTTACCCGGAATAAATTGCGTTTCGAAAATTTGAACATGGAAATTACAACTCTGAAATGTCTATACTTGAAGTGTAAAATTATTTAAAAAATCAAATTGAATAGTAATTTGACAAAATTTATACATTTTCGCGATCTTTGAAATATAACAGTCAATAAAGATGTATTTATTAGATCTGTGCTAACATCTTCAATACCACCAGCACGACTACAATTTGCTCTTCCGCCAGTTGGGAGGCGTGCCTGCGATTTTTCGCTGAAAATGCAGGTAACAGTTTTGAAGTCTATTTTGCATAAACACATTTTATTTATGCGCACATTTAAATATAAATTGTTTACTCCTTTTCATTTGGACAAATTTTTCATTGCACACCCCAAACTATAGAGCTTCATTCTTAGCTGTTTATCCCTCTTTGAACTTTGTTTACTGTTTTGTTCCTGGAATAGTCGATCTTATGTGAAAAAAATTTAAATTAAACTACTTACATTTTAAATCCAAAAAATTGTTCGCTTATCAAAAAATAGTGAACAAATTCAACTAATCTGGCAACTATTTCCGCCAAAAATAAGTGTTGCCGACAAGGGGAAACTATGTTCGAAAGCGGAAATTCTAACACCGAAATTTATAATAAGCAAACAGTGAAAAGTGAACTATTTCAGGCGAAAACGAAACTCACAATAAGGGTGAATAACTTTTCTATTAGGAAACCTCTTACGCTTTTCGAAAATTCGAGCATGCTTCTGCAGCACAAAATCAAGATTGTAATACCTCAATAAATCTCGGTAGAAAACATTAACAGCTTTTTCCTTTTAAAAATATTCAATTTTACAAATTTTTCTGAAGAAATTGCCAATTATTTCATTTACGACCACCACTTTTATGAATTTTCCACCGTTTCTACGAAACTGTTCTAAACTGCTTTCAAAGGATGCACTCATTCAAACGTGCTGCAAAAAGCTGTACAAATATGATACAATTTGCTTGATTTTAATGATTTTAAAAAATTTCAAACACTCGAACACTGTTTCATTAACATTTCGTGCCGCCAACATCAGCTACCGTTAATATGTACATATGTATGTATGTACAGAACTACAATTCATGCGACATCTCAGACAAATGAATGAGGTTGTCTTGAGTGATGCATTTGCGTTGCCTGCCACATGGCTTGGCTTGGCTGTGCGTTGAATCAATGGCTAATTTAATGTGCCACAAGGGGAATATTTCGCACGAATTTCCATGTGTATGCTCCAATTGCAAATGTTTCAAAATTTACGTTAATATATAAGTATGTATGTACATAAAATTGTGTGTCTGTTTGAGTTGGCGAACATTGTTGCAAAGACGTCGTAGTGGGAGTGGGAAGGGTTGCAAACTACTGAAGCGTTGATGGATATTTGCAACTTGCAAGACAGCCACATGCAAGCACTATCTGGACAAATAACATCAACGACATTAAAAGCGAAGTCGTAGTAATCACTCTAGGAAATTGTAATAAATTTTATTTTGTATTTTGCAAATTAATTAAAAGTAAATTCATCAACGCTTTGATTTCTAAAATCGTTTGTCGTTAAAAACAACGAAAATGATTTGAGCTCTTTTCGTTGCTTGTTTTGGTTTGTTATTAGACTTCGAAGATTTTAATTCTACACCTCACTGCAGTCGGATTCCTGATTTTGCTGTCGCTGAATCTCTAAAAATCTCTAAAATACCAAAATGCAAAAAACTAGTTGAACTTTTGGCGATTTTTTTTAATGCGACTCTGGCTTTTTTATCACCAAAAATGCGCAGGCGTCGCTGGTGTACGAGAATTTAGCCAAATTTGCCATAATCTCAGCATGCAAAAAAAAATTTAGAAAAAATGTTGTGAAAATAAATAATATCAAGATGAGTGCGTTGCAAAGGTGTTTGCATATTAACTCAATGAATTCGAAAATAACTTTAAGGCAAACGAAAATTGTTGCGGATGCTTCCTTTTTTCACTTAAAATTTATTTAAATTTTTCGACTTCTTAAAGATATATGAATACTTCTTTTTAATGAAATCCGACATTTTATGATGCAAAGTAAATCAAGTTGTGGATTGTCGAAAATTTTGTAGCATTGCGAACCATAATATTATTTTTTGTCTGGTCTTTTTAGCATCAACTTATTTTCGTCGCTAATTTTACATTTCTTTTAGCAAAAAATTTTGATTTTTAGCGATGAAAAATACGCTTAAATCGATATTTTCGCTGTATGAACTGCCAAAACCAGTTCACTCATTTTATCCGGTTCATCTTATGCATCGCTAAAACCTGCCAAAAAATTAACCTAACTTGAACAATTTTACATATTTTCAGAAAAACTTTCTTATACTCGCATCAGAATCGGAAAAATAGCTAAACAATTTTTGAGGAAAACACTCTTTCTGCCAAAGGTTGTTTCTTTCATATTTGATCCCTTTACAAAACCTTAAAAATATATCATTCGCAAACAACTTGTACAGTGTTTTTTCCTACCGAGTTGCCACCAAGTAACTTTGCATTCCTTAAGTGACTGTTAATATGTAAGTCAGTGTTGCAATCCTTTATAATTTCGAGTGTTTGTGTGTGTGTGTGTGTGTGTGTGTGTGTATGTGCCACTGCTTGGACCACCAAATTTGTTTAAATTGGTTACTGCGGCTGTGTTGGCTGTACGTGTTGACTAATGTTGTTGGTTGCTTACTTGTGTTTGCTTGTTGTTGTTGTTGTTCAGTTGTTGCTGATGTTTGTCTTTGTTAAAAGATGATTAATAGCCAAGGAGTTGCAATGCAATGTTGCGTTGAGCAGCCGAACAACATATACATACGAGTACCATAAATGTATAAGTACATCCCCTCACCTGCACTTGACTTTGCTATAACTGCAACAATTCTCTCTCTTTACTTTACATGCAACCCAAATCAACGGCAAGTAAGGCCATTAGACCAGGCAATACTTGGAACAACAATTCATTTCAAAATTTCTTCTTGTATTTGTGTTTCTACTTTACAAGTGTACTCATTTGTTGCATCTTCCTCTACATTATCTATCGCACATTAGCATCATCATCATCATCATCATCATCATCATCATCATCATCAACATCATCAACATCAAACTGATTATTGTTGCTGTGACTACCATCGGTTGTAGCAGCAATATCAACATCAACAGCAACACGAACAGTTAAATTAAAATCAAGCATCAACAACAATTAGTTTATAGAGCGACTGGGCCAGTTAGTCAGTGTATAAAACAATAAAATGATTGCTGCAACGTTTTACGTGCTTAAAGCAGCAACGCGCTCCAACAACTAAAGGAACTGCAGTTCAAAGTTCAAGCAATTTACTTTGTATTAAAGACGCCCACGAACTATCGAAGAACTCACTTTTTACGCAAAAAAAAAATTAGACCGTAAAGTCTCAACATAAAAGCGTTGTTCTAATTGAAAACTTAAAGAAAATTCAAAACTTAAACGCAAGTTGCTTCCTTTAAAAAGTTTTCTCGACGTCTTTGTACTTCCGATTTTGTTTTATGTGTGTAGTTTGCTTTTCTTATTACTTCTTGTAAATCTAGTTAAGTCCTGTTAATTCTAATTAAATATAGTTCCAAGTAGTTGTAGAAGATATTAAGTTAAAAAATAACCAAAAATGTACGAAAAAAAAATTAAATAAAAAATAAATAAACGACCAACGTTTTTAACACAAAATAATACATAGTTAAGATTTCATATTCATTTTTGTATTTTTATAATTTTTTTTTGTATTTTTAATGAATTTCGTACATTTTTGGTTATTTTTTAACTTCACATGAAAGTTTAAGCGCTATCTACGGAAAAAAAAACCGGGTCAAGCATTAAAATCGGTTCAACCATTCTGTTTGTATAGAACTTTTTATAATAGTATTACATTAGAAATGAACCTCCACGGTCTTTTGAAGCTTAAAAATCGATTTTCTCCAAATTCAAAATTCTGACGTGCTACCACTACGCCGAGACACGTATTTCTTTATTTGAAGCCTATTTTCATATTCTGTTAACATTTTTCATGTGTACCAACCACTGTCGTACTGTGTACTTTTCAATTAAAACTTCCCGGTTTTTTTCGATTCGGGTAAATGTTTTAATTGTTGTAAAAAGTTGGTTGTACTGTTATTGACATCTGTTTAAAATGTTAAGTCAATTGGATAATTCGTTTAGTAGTTACGCTTGTGTTTGCGAACAAAGAAAAGTTATTTCTTCGATTTTTATAATGTCTGAAACTATCCAACAAAGAAGAAGCACTAAATTGTGTGCGCGAAATGAAATATCGGCCGACGAAACATTCAGAATGTTGCAGAAGGCCTTTTGTGAGAAGTCAATGTTAAGAGCGAGTGTTTTTGATTGGCACAAATTGTTCAAAGAAGGTCGAGAATGCGTTGATGACGAACCACACTAAAGACGACTAAGAACATCTACTGATGAGCTACATATCAACAAAATCAAAGAATTAGTGCTGCAAAATCGTTGATTGACCTCAAGAGAGCTTGCCGATATTCGGGTAGTGTTGGAGTATTATTTTTAGGGGGATGAATTAGATGTAGAAGAATTAATAAAGATTTCAAAAGATATTGATACATTTTTACTCCTATTTGTATGCAGTAGTAGTCGAACTAGCCGGTTCTGACAAATGTCTAATAAATTATAAAAAGGCACCTGACTGCCGTTATTCAAATAGCTCAAAATTGAGGTATGCTTTTTGGTGGGTCAAACACCGAAGCAAACTTTATACCAATTCCATTAAAGGTGTAAAAAGCAGTGTTCAGCGACCTCTTCGACCAAAAATGTGCCTTGTGAGTTGAATGTAAATATTTGTGTTTTTTTTTCGCAGACACACAACATACCAATTTGGTCATTGCACTTTGGTAAATATTGGAAATGTTCCACGTAAATCTGCAATAAAATTCGCTTGATTGCCAAATTCCGCCAATGTCATTTGCAAACTCTGCTCTGCTGCATTTGAGGAATTTTGTTTGGTTGTTCTCGTGCACCTGTATCATTCATACGCAGAACATTTCTTTGATTTTGTCTCTAATTTAATGGCACGTACGTGTAAGATTACACAGAAAAAAAATATATATATGTATGTAATACAATTTAACGATAAAGTAAAGTCACTAAATGCCAACATAAAGACGCTGCAGCTCATTACACTAACGCCAAACGAGGCGCACGAAATGCGGGTGACGCACCAAGAAACTGAGAGCTTCCTAGGGTGAACCGAAAAGTAAACGGGCAAAAAGGAGAAATTCTGGGATGATAATACTCGTAATTTAATTTTATAGCTTTGCGTTATTTGATGGATTATTCTTTGAAATTCGGACTTAAGAAATCAATTATCGAACATTCAGCTGTTGAGAACTAGTTTTAAATTCTTACAAAAATCATGACACTTAGTGAAATATTTTACTGAAAGAATTTATAAGATATTTTTACTTTTCTGGTCTTCAATACAGTTATCGATTTTATGGTTGTTATCGATATTTTTATTGGCATTGAATTATTATCGATTCGGACAGAATTGTCATATTGTATTCGCCTTGCAACTTAATCATTATCACTTGCAATATCATATTTTTATATTTATGTAAGATAAAGTTATCGTTCATACCTTTTTCGTTATTGCGACTTTTATTTTTATTATTTCTGGTGACAAAACGGCAAACAGCTCCACCTACCCTCGTATACCTAACGCATCGCTTAATGTTTTTGCGTAATATAGAATTAGAAGCAAGCATTTTATTGCAACTGCAGCCTGCCAACTAGCAATGCAACATGACGCGCACGATTTGTGTGCGTGCAATGAGACAAAGAAGTAAAGTTTAAGAAACCATGTCACCACCGCCCTTTCTTGTGGCATTTAGTCGCTTGGCAATTTTTACGCCGACAATGCGTTGAGTTATTTGCGAGGCGTGTCGATCGTTAAACAGCAAAAATCCGCTGAAAAAGAAAATCATTTGTGACACAAAAAAAAAAAACAAATAAAAACGGAATTACAAAACTAAATAAATAAATGCGCGCTGTGGCAAGAAATCTACAAAGGACGACGACGTGTCGCCTAACAGCCTACTTTGGAGTCGTTTTCCAATGATTTACTTGCACGCTGGCGCAACATAAATCATGCAACCATGCAGAAGCACAGCAGCAGCAGCAGCGCCGCCACTACGAATGCAATGCGCACACAGAACTGGCGCAGAGTTGTAATATTTAAAATCGTATTTACTCGTACTCTGCTACGTTTTAAGAACTTCTATGTGGTGTGCGTTTTCTTTGGGAGGCTGCGCCAATTTGGACACGTTTGTCACACGCAAGTTGCATGCAACTAATGAGTAATGTGTTGCAATTCCTGTGTTGTGTGTTGTTGCTAGTATGTTTGTATTTTTATTTGAGTTGTTGTAACATCGTTAGCGACTGCTGGAATTGGTTGTTTGTATTGCTGTTGCTACTGCCACTGCCAAGCGCAAGGAAAATAAATAATGCGCATTTAAATGTCACATTTTGAGGCTGACTGCAGCGACATATTTTCAACATGACAGCTATGAATTTTGAATTGTGGTTTGACGCCTTATTGCGGGGGCATTACGACATAAGCACACACATTTGTATACACAGTAATATGCATGTGTGCATGATTTTTTTTTTCGCCTTTTGCGTTTAAGGTATGTGTGAATTTATAACCCACGCATTTAAATTGAGAATCCAAAAATCAGTTTACATTTTATGTGATGAAAATTAAAACGTTAATTTTCATTTTTTTTTTTTAATTGTCGACTACGAAGACACGATTTAATATAAAAACAAAATTACCTACTTAAACTTCGCAGTAAAGCCTTCAAATTATCTTTATAAAAGGTCATATGTAGACCAATCTGCGGGGTTCTGGAGAAGACGTAAGCATTTTATTCTTGGCCAAAATAGTCCAACCAAAAAACTCTCGTAGAAATATTGATCCAGTGAGACAAAAAACAAAAAATTTGATTGTTAAGAGATGACTATTTTTCATTTATTGTACATCTTTCACATTTTTTGTCAATTCTCTTCCAACTCTCTCTCAATCCTCTACCTTTCATCATTATCGCCAATTACAACTTTAAATTTGTTGGCACATATTCCAGCAACACTTCACCATCGGTCCAACAATGTTTTTTCAACACGCTCAAGGTAGTACAAAAAGAAAACAAATATATACTCTCACATCTTCCGACTAAAGTAGCTCTGTTGTATTTTACTGAAGCCAATTCTTTGCTTCACCTTCACCTTCAGCACAGCTTAGAGTCAGCTTGTACGACGCATACTCTGCACTTGTATAGTAAATACTTTTGTTTATGTGTACGTACGACGACATCCAAAGAGTGAAATGCGCCGCTTGCACTTACACCATGCTCGGAACAATAAATTAATAAAATGTGAAATTTCTCATTTTAATATTTATGAGTTCAAGATGAAGGCAAAAGTAATACCAGCGAAGAGCAGCAGCAGAGGAGGAGCAACCTTCAATAAACCAGAAGCCAATGGAAAATGGAGAATCAACCGCGAGTCGCCAACTCGCCAGTAGTAGTGTAGAAAATAACAACACCAACTGCAGCAGCTGGGGTGAACCGAGCAATCCAATCAGTTGTGGCGCCCGTTAGTCAGCTTTAAACGGCCAACTAAAGTCAACGCGAATCAGCAGCAACGAACAAATGTTCCAAACAATATAGCATTGGAAGGCAGACTAGTAACGGCAGCGGTGGTCTACACTGCTCCAAACTGGGCTGTGTAGTAAATGGACGGAAAACGAAAGCAATGGAAAGAAACATTCGGTCTGAGGAATCGGAGAGACACATCTTAATTACGAAATTAAGAATATACTTCTACACTTTAAATGTCTTAAAATATTTTTAAAGATTACTTTGTTTGCAGTTATTTTATTCACAGTGTAGATTGTTGCGTGAAAATGGTTGATTTTTGCTGTCGCCACTGTCGCGTAGTAGATATTTTATTTAAATTTAGTTGGAAAATTGTTTTTCAACAGCTGCAGTGGTAGCTGAAACAACAGATACCAAACGGAGTGGCAACAGTGGAAGCAACAATTACAAAACCTACTACAACATTGTGCTGCTCTAGCGCGAGTCATGATAAGCCAAAAAATAAAAAAGAGCTCTGTTACACTTGAAATGAAAATAGGAAAAATTTTAGTGACAATCAAATTTAGTTTGAAATAATAGCACATCGCTAAAATGAAATTGGAATAGAAGACCGCATTGTTCGAGAAACAAGGATATAGGAGAGACAGAGCCCTTGAAGCATCGATAATAAAAAGTAAGTAAATTGCTTTAAGAAAAAAACGAGAGATATTCAAATCTCTCTATGTTATTGGCAGCTTCTTTGGGATTGTGAAATGAAACGTATGTTCAAAATGCAATGAATAATTTGATGTGCGCTTCTAAGATTGCATTTTTAAGCTTTTGTCTCTAATATATTCCAACGTTTTTTCATGTTTGTAGGCAGTTTAGAATATGACAATGTACCCACTGTAAGGATCTAAAGTATACAAGTAATCATTTAGAAACTCAAACTAAATACGCTTTTAATTCCCATTTTCATAATAATAACATCCTTATAATCTTTCCTCAGTGTATGCCCCTTGTTTTGTTTGTCTGTCGATGTAGCTGTCAGCTGTGCAGGATACTCGTACTCACTTGTCTGTATCCTTTCCATCACTGCAGTGTCTGTTGTCCTCTTGGTTCTGCCATGGCTGGCAACTAGTATTAGCAGATATTTGCATAAATTTCTTTAAATGATTTAATTTTTGTCTACATTTATTGGAAGCTGCAAAGCTCAAAATTGAAAAGTCAAAGACATTGAAAAGCTACTAGCACAGATCGAGAGCGTAAATGTATGTAAGCAAATGTATAAGCAAAGTATCGTTAGAACTGATGTGTACCGAGACAGTGGCAAAACTCACTCAGCTTTCCACCTGTACCAGAAAAGCAGCTGACACTTGACGCTGGACTACAGCGCCGAGCTTGCCAATGGCGCAAATGGAGTTGATGATGAGTTTGCAAGAATTTGAAGACGAAAACGTGTTGAGAAGGTGTGCAAGTGTACGTAGAGAAGTGTGAAAGTCATTTTCACAGTTTTAACATGATTTTCGAAGCGAAATTAAGCTCTGAACTTAGCAACGATTTTAATTTTATTCCAATGCATTTATAGGTGTGAATTTTTGGTTACTGAAAAGTTTTTGCATATTTTAGTGAATTGCTAAATGAATTGTGACGAAGATTTTTTTCATTTACTGACTTTGGGATTTTATAAGTCGAAAAGGTTAAAACAGTATTATCAGCAATTAGACAACTTGGTTTTAATGGCGCTTAAAGTAAAAGCCAGTGGCCGCTGTAGTCGAGTTGGTAGCGGTGCGAGCTATAACTCGATATGCCGCTGGGTTTCAGGTTCGAATCTCAGCCAGGGCAAGTAAAATCTTAATCATAGAAAAGTTTTTTTTCCAATAGCGGTCATGGCAAACCACCGAGGGAATTTCGGCCATGAAAAAGCTTCTCATAAAATACATCTGCCGTTCAGAGTCGGCACAAAATTGTAGTTCCTCAAATGGTAGGAGAAGCTCGGCCAAACACTGAGCTATATAGTGTTAGCTCCAAATTATTATTATTATTTTTAAAGGGAAATCCTATGCATATTTACATATATCAATTTGTTCCTGTTTCCAGAAATTACAATTCAGTTTTATGTACAACTATTTGGTGATAAGTGTATAAATAGGATCCAAAGACAATTTTTAAATCATATCCCGTATTTTATATCCACTTAAGCAATAAAATCATATATTTACTTTTAGTTTACATTGTGAAATCACAAAATTGTCATGTCATACAAACACTCTGTTCACTAATTAAAGCACAAACACATTTAGGAAATTTATTTATACTCCAATTATTTGAAATTATTTTCCTTGAAAATGTCGTCGATTCTCTGACAAACACCATTAAAAACAACTTTTTAAATTTTATAAAAAATAAAGACTGTTCATTTTTCTGTTGGCCTAGTAAATGTTAATATTTTACAATTTTATTGAGCTCAAGGCCAGTTTATGGAGGATTTGTTTGTGAAAAAACAACAACAGTTTTTAATGGTTGAAGTTATAGTACTATTTCGGAAATCACCACATTTCCTCATCAGACTTCTTGTTTGTAGTTGGTTTGTTTAAGGATGATGAAATAAACACAGCAGCCAACTCGGCTAGCGTAGCACAATAGGTAGCGTATTGGCTCTGCAACTCCGAGCTCCCGGGTTCAAAGCTTGAGAGAAGTGGTTATAAAAAATTAAATTAAAAAATTAATTTAATTTAATAATCAAAAAGAAGTCTGATGAGGAAATGTAGTGATTTCCGAAATAGTACTGTAACTTCAACCATTAAAAACTGTTGTCGTTTTTACAAACATATCTTCCATAAACTGGCCTTGAGCTCAATAAAATTGTAAAATATTAACATTTACTAGGCCAACAGAAAAATGAACAGTCTTAATTTTTTATAAAATTTAAAACGTTGTTTTTAATGGTGTTTGTCAGAGAATCGACGACATTTTCAAGGATAATAATTTCAAATAATTTCATCAAAATGTTTCGAACTTTTGGAGGCATGAAGATAGAGAGAGCTTTAAATTTTACCACAACAAAGTGAAAGTTTCTTTCGCAATTCCTTGCATATAAAAAATATTCGCAGTTTTGCGTTGTATGGAGAAAACTGCTAGTAAAAAAATTATCAAAAATCAGTGATAACTTGCAGACACTTGAAACTTGCACTATCTCAGACTTACATTTAATGAGCCATAAAACTACATACTCAAAAAAATTATAAAAACTTTTTTTGTAAGTTCGACATTTTGATGCAATTGTGTTAAATCATTGTACATTTTGTAAATAGTTAAAAAAATTGGTATTTATTATTTTTCTTAGAAAACAAACCATATTTTACTTGAAAAATAATTTTAATTCGTTCGAAAGTGTGGTGGTTTTTTTCATATTACCTTTTGGTCCCCACTAATTCAGCTTAAGGCATTAACCTATGGGCGTTATTAATAGTCAACCTTAAATGCCACACAAGTCAGCGCAATTCCAAGCGCTATGCCAAGCGTGTGTATCCTAATCGCATCAAAATATATTAACGTATGTGCAATTATTTGTCTATGTGTGCATGTGTCGGTCTGTGTGTGCGTGTGTATGCTTAACTAATCCGCAAGGAAAACTTCGTCGCTTGGCTAAAACGGTTGCATGCCTGGACAATTTAACGCATAACAAGCGATACTAATAACCTGAGAGACCAGCGTTGACCGGCGATAGCCGAGACCAACAAACATCTATACTCCATACATACGTGTATGAGAAGAGTAAAAAAGAGAAAGGGCATAGTAGAGTAGTGATGATGATTGGTGCTGATGTCCTTTCAAACCTTTGACCAGGCGCTTGGTCGAGCTGGAAATTAGTTTCGCACGTCGTGCATAAGCACGCCAACTTCCCCTGCACGGAAACGCAGACGAATTGTATGCACGTGTAAGTGTATGATGGTGTGTGTATGTATACAATTAGGTATGTACATACATACTTTTGAAGCGAACCTCCCTCGCACGCGTATCTTACTCATGATTGGCATTTTGGACAATATAAGGTAAGATATTGACTCACCTACGCATTAACATTATCCTTCGAATGACGTTGGCATTTGGGCGTTCTTAATGCAATGGCGTTGTTGTAGCGGTAACAATAATGCCAGTGTCTGTTGCATGCAACAGTGAATGTGAGTAGCTGTGCTACGTAGGTGATAAGCGCGTGGACAAAAGTGTATGTGTGTGTATGTCAGCTTAATAAACAGATCGAATCAAGGAAATTTTGTTGAAGCTTAAGGTGTAGTCAAGCGCACAATTAATTATCTGGACAATTTCACACCAAATGCAAGTAGTTTTTTTTTTTTGAGAAACTCTTTATTATCATTCAGTTAATAGCTCTATTTGTTAAATTTTTACAAAGCTCGATATTCGTGGGGAAAGGTGGTGGCATTATTTCTTGATAGTTAATAGTATCCAATGAAAGGGCATTTTCTCCTTCTCTGCACTTCATTTCTAACTAAGGCTGCCATACTTTCGATACTTCTTACTTTCTGTTTTCAATGTATAATTATCATAGTTAGCGGCACTGTAACCGTAATCGAAAATGTTTTCTAAATAGTTAAATAAATCGTTATCGAATTAATACCGCCGTCGGCTCTTATTATCACTTTTATATTCGTAGCCTTAATGTTCGTAATATTTGATAAAATAATAACAAAATTCTCACCAACTATATACTCCTTTTTTAGCCAAGGCTCCATATTATTTTTTATAAACAATTTTGAAAAGTTCGAACATACCTTTTGCCTTGCTGAAGTCAAAGTGTGATCTACAACCATTTGGTAAAACGCAAAAATTTCGGAGAATTTGCTTTCAAATGCATGCCATATCTGATAGTTAAAAAACGAATTGACCTATCACTGAAGATTTAGTGATAGTGAAAAAGAAATTTTACAATCACTAAACATTTAGTGATAGTGAAACAAAAAATGCATTATCATTAAATTTTCAGTAATAGTGAAAACCTTTAGTGATAATTAACATTTTGCAATAATATAACACTGTTTCTCGAGGAGTAAGAGTAAGACTATGTACAATCATATGTATTAGTGAATTTATTCAAAATAAGCCATGTTTTTGAGTAGAGACATACATATATGTTAATAGCAAAGGAAAAATGTATTTTCACTGACGCAGAGGAAGAAAGAGCTGTGTTGTATTTTAAAAACATTTTTTTTTATAATAATAAAGCGGTGCAAAGCATCAATGCTCCTAGCATCGCCATTCAAGTACAAAATTACTTCAGTTGCTATATTTCCACCATGGAAGTCTCCTTTTGAGATATTTCATATCATTTATTAAGCAAACAATTAAGGGAATTATAATAACGGATGATTAAGGTAGAGTACAAGAATAAAAGTAAAAAATAAAGACAAAATATAATAAGTATAAGGATACAAATTTAAGAAATATTAAACTAAGATTAAATGTATGCTTAAAATTGACTTAGAATAGTTCTAGTTTTATAAGTAGTGAGGTGGCCAGTTTAAGAATTAGAGGAAGAGAAATAGTTATAAAGAAGATGCTTGTAGTTGCTTTGGTTTAAGTTGCTTCTTGTAGAAGCAGGGATTGAGTTCCAAATACGCACGGCATTGACGAAGAATAGTCTTGTTGAAGTAACATAATTAAAACTAGGAACAATAAGATTACACGAGCGAGTGGATTTACAAAATATGAGCTTGTCATAGAGATATGAAGGTGTTTTTGTTGAGATAAGTCGAAAAAGAAAGATACAACTTCGAGCTTTCTGATACTCAAAAACATCACAACCAAGCAGTTGAGATCTCCAAGTAGATATGTGGTCAAACTTTCTCAGGTTGTAAACATAGCGCGTAATGTAATTAAAGGCAAGGTCTAGTTTGTGGGCCGAGCACGAATCAAATTTATTGTAAACCAACTCAGAGTAAGTGATTATTGGCAGAATCAGTTGTACCGCAAGCTTCTTTCGTATATGAAAAGGAGTAAAGTGCGCAGATCTACTCAAAGCAAGGTTTTTTATGAATGTTTGCCTTTTTGAGATATTAGCAATATTTTTCGTGTCAAAGTTTTTTCGATAGGATTATATAAAAAAATTTCATTCTTTAAAAAAATGTCATATCAATATAAAAAATGTCATATCGTTATAAAAAAAAAAATAGATAATAATAAATAAATAAAACTCCAAAACTTTCAAACATTTTCAAAAATTAACGATTAGTGTGAGCCACTCGAAGGCTTCTTTCAACAAATTAGTTGATAACTAATATCGGGCATAAACTATAAATTTACATGTTTTTATTATTTAATTTTTAAATGAGCTAAAGGCCGATTTTTGTTGGAAATATTAGAGAAAAAAACAACAAGACCAAAGCGGTAGAAGTTATAGTACTATTTCGGAAATCACCACATTTCCTCATCAGACTTCTTTCTTCAAAGCTTCCGCTCTAGTCGAACCCGTGCCACCACGCAACACTTAAGCCAGCATCTCAACAGGCTGAGCTGTTGTTATTTTCTCCTCTTTCCTTTACGACTCACTACAATCAAGTGTGACTGTTCCGCCGCTATTTCAACTACACTGTGTAGTTGTTGTTTGTACAAATTTTGTTAGTTAGGCAGGCTCAACCTTATTGTTATTTTTTTTGTTGTTTTTGTATTCCCTAATTTCATTTTTTTATTTTTAAATGAGCTAAAATAAAATAATGAAATTAAACAGGTCAAAAACAACAAAAAATTACATGTTTTTAATTAAAGATCATTTTTCACTAAAAGTTCAGTGATAGTGCAATTTTTTTTAAACTAACACTAAAAGTTTAGTGGTAGGGAAATTTTTGTTTGACTATCACTAAAATCAATTTCAGTGTCATTAAACATTTAAGAATAGTGTTTTCGTTTTTCAATATCACTAAATGTTTAGTGATAGTGAATTTTTCTTTTAACTACCACTAAATAGACAGTGGTAGTGCAAAAATGCTCAACCCTCATCTCGAACACCTCCCACCATTGATTAAAATCATTGGCGAGACGAAACGAAAAAGAATTTCGCTTATAGCGGCTTTACTGAAATGCAAAGTAGAACTGAATCAGTATTAACCCTCCGCTAATGTTTTGATCGATATTAGCAATGTTCGAATACTAAATCAAGAAGTGGATCACCTTCACATATACATACATACATACATACATACATACAATTCCTAGCATTTATACGTCTAAGCGTACACTCACACTTCCTGCCACATGGTAATGCCTCAATTTCCGTTTACCCTCGAAAATGCGATTTGTGCACTCACACTGACTACATACAATAGGTACAACAACACAGCATATACGAGTATGTCAAAGTTCTAGCTGTTAGCGAAGCAAACTTCAACTATTTACCCGTCCAGTTACCCACCGACGGCCCATCCACCCACCATAAAACGCTTCATCCGCTTTACTCAAATGTAAAGCTCAATAGCAGTATGGAGCGCATTGTACGAGTACAACAACAAACCAAAAGAAAAGTGAAATGAAATGGACGTGAAAGTCAACTTGAATTTGGCTTACTCAAACTGCGCGACAGCAACACATTTAACAGCGCAGCAGCAACAGCAACAACAATAGACAACACATTGAAATACAAACATGAACTACCCAAAAGTTGGCGAAAACTAACAATACGTATGCATGTATGTATGTATGTGAGTGGCGTGTGTGTGTGTGTGTTTCCCTCCATTTCTCCATCTCGCCACACTTGAATGTGCATTGTCACAAATAAATTGAAGATGCGATCGATGTGGTCTTTCTCGGCTCAATTGTGGGATGGCCAGCCGTTGGGTTGGTGTCTGATGTTGCTGCGGCACGTAATGAAATTGCATTCAATTAAGCATTACACATGCCAATGCAAGTTGGACAAGACTACTAATACACACATGCAAGTTAACACATAGATACACGAGTTTATTGAAACAACTTGAGCATAGCCCGTGGTGGAGGAGCAGCAAGTGGGCGAGGTGAAGGGCTTTTTGTGAGTTCAACTGCTTTTGGTAACGATTAAATGAGACTTTGAAAGGAACTTCGCGGCTGTGGTGGATGAATCAGAGCATGTAGTATGGGATGGAGAGATTTGAGAAGAGAATTTGGAGTTATGTTTGGAATAGGCAGCGCGCTACAGTTGCCTTTCGAACTATTCGAAAAATAAGCTTCCAGTCATCGAAGGTACACTAAAAACAGTCAAATATATTAATTCAGATCGGCTGGAAGGAATGCCACTTTTGGTTTCCTAGCATGTCGCCGTCAATTTAAGCCGGCTGCGGATGTCGAGTTGATTAAATTGAGCGTTTCAATTCGGAGCTAATCGATTTTGACAATTCCTGAAACAAATATCGTAACATATTTAAAATCTAATTTTTTTTTTCAATTCCTTTATATCTCTGTATATATAAAAGTATATTGCGTACGTATAGACGCCCATAACTCGAGAAAGGATTGTGTAAATTGTGTTTATATTTGCTGAAGGAAATATGTTACGTAGAGAAACCTTCGATAGGTGGCGCTGGTGTCGAGTTATAACTAAAAACCGGATTTATAGTCCGATTTCAGTAATATTCTATATATATATTGGTAAGGGCAATAAAAACATATTTGCGAAAAATTTCTCAAGTAGGTGGCGCTGGAGTCGAGTTATATCTACAAGTCGTATTTATGAACCGATTTTGGTGAAAGTCATGTTGTATTATACTTGCATGATGAGAAATTGTAATAAATTTTGGACGGAACAAAGTTTGCAGGGTCTTCTAGTTTAATATAAATACTATATAAAAAATAAAATTTTGAAATGTTTTAGAATTTTTTGCGCATACTTTTTAATATCTCATACAATTTAAGTATAATAAAATGCAAGCTGCAAGTCGCCACGATTTGCGTTTTGGTTTTGTACATTTTTTATGTAGGCTTTTTTTCAATTTTTCCTTATAACTGATGATTGTGATTTACTTCAATGGAAAAAATCGTGCTGTCGGTAAAAAAAATTTCAAAAATCAACAACAATTTGTAAAAACTCGACAAATCTGCATATTCGAATGAGTTAAACATATTTTAAAGTGCACATTTAAATATTATGTGTTATAAATTATGTATAAAATTTAGAGCTTGAGTTATTTTTTGTTTCAGTAAGAAATTTTTTACATTTGAAAAATCTTAAAAAATGAATATACTAAAATTTGATAGATTTGATTGCATGTATGTAAATATATGTAAATGAAACAAAAATTCCCTTAAAGTGCCTGAGATCTCACCATGAATTTAATTTTACCATTACGACTTTCAATTCTCATATATATTTATGTAACTATATGAAATATACATTTGAACATACAAACACGTTGAAATTTGCGACTTTCCTCCCACTTTTATCATATTTACTGTATTTCGTGTATGTAGTTTTTTTTTTTTGAAATCGGAAGCGACCCTTTTTCGTTTATTCTTCTGTCACTTTCACTTTACTTTCGTTCTGTGTTTTCCTTTTTTTCCTCTTATTCTTTATTCACAACACTCACTTTGCCAGCGAGCGTGTTCTATATGAATGCAGAGCATGTAATTGAGAAGCCATTGTTGTCAACATTAATGAAGACATCAGAAGAGTCCGAAACAACAATGCTTGGGTGACAACGAGAGATAGTGAAAGTGGAGCTTGTTAAACCTAAGAGGGTAATAATAAAATAAAAGCATATGATGCATACATGTGTAGTGGTGAAATAGTATAAAATATTAAAAGAGCGCAGAAAATCGATGCAAATATTTACATACAAAGTGGTGGTGAAATTAAAGTTTTGTGAAAGAGTATGAATCATATTAAAGTGAGACTAAAAACATACGTAAGCAAAAGAACAAACATTTTTGAGGACATCAAGAAAAAATAGTTCAAGGAATTAAAACAAGATATGGCAAATATTTGTTATCTCCAAAAAAGTTGATCAGCTTGTTTGTTAAACATCTTACAGCATTACCTCCTTCACCAAAGTATAAATCTAAGTAAGTTACTTCGCCAGCTAAGCTTTTCATGCAAACGTTAAATTTGAAGTTGCAACTTAGTATGTGACATCATTAAATTCGAAATCATTGCACGGTCACGTGTCGATCTTTAATGTTACGACTGCACTGACATATGATTGTATGTTGTACACACACACAAACATACATACATGTTGTTGCTGGCGATGGCGTTGATCATCGCCAGCAACACGACGTACGTACTACAACACGTCTGTGATACGTGGACAAGCCGGAAAAACCGCAAGTGACGCTTTTTAGAAAAATGTCAAAGCGCATTTAGTTGCAAAAGAAAACATAAACTTGTATGTTTGTATAATAAAAATTGTATTTGTTTGTATATACGGGTATGTACACGTTGTATTTATTTTGATGTTCAACTACTATTTTATGTGATGTAATTGGTTTTAACGTTCTTTCTTTGCAAAATTGCTTTGTATTTTTTATTTATTTTTATTTTTATTTAATAAATGTGTATTTTAATGTTGACTATTTAGTTAATGGAAAAGGACGCTGAAACCGAAGGAAATGTGTTTTTTTTTTGAGGTTTTTGGAATATGATTGTTATAGATATTGATAATAGACAATAGATGTGGTTAATTAAAGTTGGCAAACGAGCGACCAAATGGATATAAATAGCAAGACAATTTTTAAAAATTAAAAAAAAAACTTAAAAATTACAATCAGACTTCAATGTAAATAATTTAATCGAAAAAATAGTAACCGATTTCCTTTGTACAATATCAAAAACCGTGCAAGGAATCTATATTGCAAACAAGAGAATTATTGATAATGTTCACAGAAATATGTGGTATGCTCATTGTCTTCCTGACGCGCTAAGAAAAATTAAAAAAAAATGAGTGAAATATCTCTTAGATGAATAAATTTGAGATTAAAGGAATTTATTCGCGATATTTAAAAAAAAAATATTTAAAAAAAAATCGAATTCCAATCCAAGTAGTTATGCGTTCCATCAAGGGAGTTTCGAACGAAATGCACAAGAAGGAGCAAATGTTAAAGTGTGTAGCTTGAGAGAGCATGCAAAAAGATATTTGGCATCGTGCTTGTTAACTAATCAGAAATTACTAATTTTTGTGATATTTGAGTGGATTATAAGCGAAAATAATGCTCGGATCTTATCTAGCTGAAGCTCTTCCTCTGCTATGTGTGGAGGTTTGTCTTTAACTGTTTAGAGAGTTATTCAAATTCTATTCGTACACTGTCCAATCCTCGTCGTTATAGATGATGTGTGACGTGGCTGAGAGGTCGCTGCAACCCAAACTGATATCTGCTTGCCCGAAATTCTTTTTAATTGTACTGAAAGAAGATGTCATTTCACATTAATTTTGAACGTCTTCTGTAACAATGTAATGTGTGCAATTTGAAAAAAAATAATGTTATTTAATGATTTTCTCCTTTCCAGAAAAAGCGAAACTGCTCTGATTAAACTCATAACTTCAAGATGGTATTATTGAGGAAAATATTTAATATTTTTTTTTTTTTAAAGCAAATTCAAATCATTTTTTGTTTTAATCGGGAGCCCACACATACATATTTGTGAGTATTTATGTACATAGCTTCAGTCATTTCAGTCACACGACTGTCAGTGTCATCGTCACGCTCATTGTCACGTAGCGCGAAAAACTGCTACCGAGCCAGCGTGCCATCGAGTCAACATTGGCAATAACGTTTCCATTCATTAACAACACTGCACTCGCACACACACACATATACTCAGCCTAATGCAATCATACTCGCTCTGCTAACACACACACACACACACACACATCCATTCAAGCAAGTTGTTACAATTTAAATTGCATACGCGCATCAAAATCACTCAACCCTTAAATTGCCAGCGTAATGTCAACGCTGAAGTGTGTCCCCAAATGAGCCTCGAAAATTCCGCCAACTGCACATTTCACCTCCTTTACCCTTTCACCTTGGCTCCACAAGCATTGCGGAAAAGCAGCAATAAACTCCATATTTTCATGTTCACGTACGCGCGTATGTGTGTGTGCGTGTGTGCGTTAGCCTTTTTGCCATTTGGCCATTTTTGCGCCATAATTGGAGTATGACTAACGGTTGTTGCGTGCGCGCAATTCACTCTTCGCCATCAGTCAGCTGTGATAGTTAGCATGTAGCTGTTTTTGTTGTTTTTGTTGTTGTTGTTGTTGTTGGTGATGGTTTCTGGTCCTAATAACCTGCTCGTCCGTAATGTTGTCATGACGCATACGTGCAATATATTTTGTAGCCCTTTTTTTGTTACCTCGATTCCCCACTAACACATGCATACATGCGAATATACACACACACACACGTAGACACATATGTACATAGCTTCAAATTTATTCTCTAACTCAATTGATAGCAATAGAAAAGTTTATTTTGTTGCTGTTGTTGTTTTTATTACAAGTAAATGTCGCGTTGGCGAAAATTTCGTTTCAGTGATTTGCTGTTTGATGCACAAATTAACGTTTAAAAAGTTCTTTGAACTCAATAAAAAAATATTACTTTCTATATCGCTCTTGGAATTTTAAATAAATGCACATATCTTTAGTTGAATAAAATTACTTTCGTAACGCTTTTAGGGACCTTTAAATTTAATATTAATTGTTTTTTATTGGGCCGGCCTCGATCTCAATAAAAAAACAATGATTCAAAATATATGTATGTGGCACTATTTATTTAAATTTTATTAAGAAAGCATAAGTGTTGGTTTGTATGTTATCTATACATAAAAAAAATTATAAACTTTGAAATCGGGTTGTGCTGCAGGACATCAAGAAAAAAGGCACACGAAATAATTTCCATTATTTCTGTTGCTTGAAATAGTACTTTGCCAAAGCTGAATATTTTCTTGAACAAATAAATATACGTGCATTTTTTTCTTGGGAGCTTTTTACTGATTTAAGAACTTTGTAATTATTTTTGATTGCTTGAGTGTCCTTTTATAGGAATTTTCTCGATTTTCCTGCGAGCTTGTACTAAGCTTTAAGTGTGACAGTGAACATGAAATCTAAGGGCTAATCAAATTATTGTAATTTCTTCCAAATAGAGAAATGAAAACAAGACAGGAAGTGTCCTTTCAATAATTAAATAATATAAGGTAAAATTTACATTTTTATTAAAGCTTCCTTGTACAACCAGCTGTCGAACTACCACGATGTCTCCCTTCCAATGCACGTGAAAATATATTTTTGTTTATCAATTCACCGAAGAAGAAATACAGCTGACTAAGTTTTCCTCAAAAACTGAAGACGACTATGTATATCGAACCACTAGCCCATTTATTTCAGTGCTTAGCAAGAAAACCAATGAGATAACACTTACTGATGCCAAACAAAACACATGTATATGCGTGTTAAAGTGTGTTAAGATAAAGCTTGGTGCAGAGAACTTTAAAGGAGTTAACGTCTTCGAATATAAAAATTATAACACTTAGAATAAAGTTATGATATCCTCACAAACTAAGAAACCAATCGAGCTTCTGTTTCAAAGTAAATTAAAGAGCAGTAATTGAAAAATTTCAAAATACTGTGCGTCGCCTTGGTGTACTCATACATCCTTTGTCAAATTTGGTGTTGTGGCATACCAGTTTGGTGTCGTGCCATCTTCAGTGTCGTTTTCGAAAATCGTTCCGACATACATCAAATTTCCACCCGGTCGGGAAATCAAAAGAAAATCAAAATATACTCATACTTGTTAAGACTAGATTTTTTGACATTTTTTCTTTGGCTCAAATGTTTCAAATCATTGTAAGGGAATTTGAAAGACGTCAAGGATTTGTTAGTAAGCTTTACATCCCTTTTTTACTTCAGCTATCGTAGGATTGTGATAAGTGTACACCCAATACTTAACTTTCAGCTCATACGCAGCCAACTTAACTTATCCTCTCGCTTTCTTTCTTTGTCTTAAAAGATTGAACTTGCATGCAATTCAGCGTTTCTTTTCCTCTTATGACAAACGAATATACTAGCAATAAGCTCATAAAATGACTGATGTCATGACTCTTAAATATTTATGTTGGTTTCGCTACAAGGCGGAATGGCAAAAAGTGAAGTGATATACCACCAAATATTTGCAAGAAGTTAAATAAATAGACGAACACCTAAGTGAGCTTAAAAATGGTTTCCTACTTAAAAAAAAAAAAACATGAAATTACAACTAAGTACATACATCCCCAACACAACTAACTAAGCATGGTCCGTGGCAAATTGCTGCATAGACAAGGTTCTAAAGCAGACTAGACTGTGGCAGTAAGCAATAGAGTAAAGTAAATAATATGAGACTTCAAAAAAAGATTTATACGTTTGCATTATATTCATTTCAGTTATTACAAATTTCGCTTTTATTTATTTTTCACAATTCGTTTTTGTTTTTACTCCGCCGCCGTTCATTGCAATTCCAAAAGTAAACTAATAATAATGCATTCGGCAGCAAAACTAACGCTGATGTTGGTGAATACATGAAGACATTCCGCACATCCGTACATCCTCTTCAGCGTTTGGGGCCAATGTAGCTGTATTTAAGCGGTTGGTAGCTTAATAACGCTTGCTCGACCGAGCACCACTGAGCAGCTTAACGTTGTTGCCTAGTTGCCATAAACGACGAAGCAACGTTGCAACGAAACGCTTAAGCTGAAACAAACTAAATGCCTGAGCAGTGGATGATGGCAAGAAACCAAAATAAAAAAGCAGAAAGCACACAGAAAATAAACAGCAGCAAAATCTACCATTAGCAGCGGCGGGTGCTGCAGGGGTTATGTTTGCTTACAGAATACTCAGCGAAAATATCAACAAACATGCGGGCTATTACATAAAAAGTTATTAAACGCAGTTAAATGGCAACGCTGTGCAGGGAAAAGAGAAAGAGGAAGAGGCAAGTAGCTTGCGAGAAGTGCATTAGGCGGCTCTGCGTGCAAACACTTAAAACAAGACGTGGCTTCGCAGCTTTCTCTGCGCAATCGCTCTACACAGTGTCTGTTGAGTGTGCATTATTACAAATCAACAAAAAAAAAACACTTTCTATGCAACAATGCTGAGTTTGTTTTTTCGTACATCGATGAAGAAATTATATTACATTTTAGAAATATTTATGAACAATGTTTATGTGTGTGTTTGGAGATACTATCGATATTTTCGATGTTAGCCTAACAAAGAAAGCATAGTTTTTCTTAAAATAAGAAAATTAAATTTTTTATTAGTTCATTTATCGAAAAGCCGTCTCTGCTAGCACACTGCCGGTCACATCACCAATCAGCTGCCCGACAGTGCTGTTTAAGTATTCGGTCACGAAAAAGTGTCGAGTTGCTGTCAGATTTTTAGAGACGAAATTCATATTCTAACTGAAACTTGTATGTACATACGTCTATCTCTTTTCAGCACATTTAATATCGTAGTTAACGATTGTTCTAGCTATTTCGCTTGCTTCTATTTATCAGCGATGATCATATATTAATGCACAGCTGACAAAACAGCTGATTATGGAACTAGCAGTTTTTCTTGTAATATGTTTCAGAGCTGACTTGGCAGTCTTCAGTAAGTGCTGTTGTAAATTTTTGTAGGAATAAAGTAAGAACCCATAAAAGATGACATAAATAAAAAATTTAATTAAAAATGCTATACTTATTTTAAAGAAATTGAAATAACAACTATTTATAAAATATTTAGTGAACATTAAATCAATTTAAACTAGAATATAACATCCGGTTATGTATCAAACGTTCCACAATTGATTCAAATGTCCATTTTTTTCCTTATCATGCAAATCTGAAAATGGCTTCTGTTTATATTAATTTTTATAAACTTCACTCAAATGTTTTACCCAGATTACTTTTCTGTACTAGATTATTTTTCTTGTTTTCCTTAGATTATTTTTTTTTTGTTATGGCTAAATTTAAAGTATTGCTTTGCTGCTGCCGTTGTTAGCTCGCAAAAAAATGTTATTGAAAAAGTTTTTTGAAAACTGTCTATTGATGGAAGTATATGCTCAATTAAAGTATTCGGTACACGAATTTTCGGTTTTCTTAAATTAAAATTTGTGCCAATTTTTATTTTATAAAACTCAGGAATAAGTTTTATTATATTAGGAGATTAAAATTCTTGTAATTTTATTTCACAAAATTTGTTATTTATATTCGGTAATATTACAACTGCATTGGTATTCGGTTAGAATTTTCGTTTTCTAGGTAGCAACTACTTTTAAGTTAAAAGTTTTAACAAACAAGAATATCATCCCTGCCAAATCAGTTGACAAGTGTCATCTGATAATCTACACCTTTTCCAATAATATTTCCGAATAACACATTTGTGATTTTTTGAAATACATTTGGCCTATTCTGAATTACATTTGCGTTTTTTTGAACTACATTTGTGTTTTTTCTGAAGGTGTAGTTGTATCGTTTCCTCATTTACTGAACGGTTTCTTTCGCTTTTAAGCGTTTTCAAAACAAAAATTTTATAAAAAAATATATGTTATATTTTTTTTTATTTGAAAAGTTTGTGTGTATGAGTTTAAGTCAGCCGTGTTCCGCAGGGTAAAGCCTTTTCACCGATAACTTTTATAAAAAGCATTTACATCTCCAAAATATTTTTTTTTTAATTTTAGTTTTTGTCGGTAAAAATATTGGGTTCAAAAGTATACAGGGTTCAGAATCTACATACATGACAATTAGATGCCGGCAGCGAAGGAGTTGGCACAAAAAACGCTATCGAGTTGTGTTCGTTCATTTACATTTTTCAGTAGATAGCAAGAAAATCAAATATTGCTCGCCGAAATTAGAAAAAAAAAAACTCAAACCTAAACAACAGACGCTTAACTGTACTTTGCAACATAATAAACACGGCTTAGTTGGCAATGAAAAACTGTAAATACAGCAAATGCGCGGAAGATGGCAGGCAGCCGGTGGAATTAAAAAAGAGCAAAAACTCGATAGCCTCTTTTTTTTTAGAAAGCTAATCACTGCAGCAGTTTTCGCATTGCGGTGCGCTTTCATTAGCAACTCTTCTGCTAATACTTATGTACATCGTCACACAAACCCACATGCACACACATACGCTTTTAGGTAGCGTCATACGAATGCGTATGCATTTATTAATTTTTACTACATTTTTGCATAAGCTCTTAGATAAGCAGCTTGCAATACTACACATATGTATGTATGTGTCTACAGGAGTAAGTATGTATGTAAGTACTGTATATCCAGCTTTGCTTTTCATTTTTCGCCTTGACGCGCTGCAGTGCAACTTTTGTGGATTATCTCTGCGCTTTGCTGTACATTTTCATATTTGCAGCGCATAATTAAAACAATATTAGCAGCATTGGCGTTTATCGTGCACCTCACGCGCACTGCTTTTGCGCTCAAAATATACTCGGATATATAGTTTATGTATGTATGTATATCAGTGGCCGGAACGCTTACTGTTTTAACTACTAAGCGCTACACGCGGGACCAATTGCCGTTGATAAGCGCACCGACCTACACTCAAAGGACTAATTTGTATTGTTACTACGTTTTTAAACGCTATTGCGGATGTTCTTTGCTTGCTATTTGGTTTTCCACATTTGAGCAGATAACTCGTTTTTTTTAATAAAGTTATGGCTTAAATTGCATTGAAATAAAATTGAGAAACAACTAAGTTCATTCTCAATTTTGTACAGTACAAATTTCGACATAAAAATCTGCAACGACAAAAATTCAATTTTCCAAAGCTGTATTTAAAAATCAACATCAAATACCTTGCAACATTACACACACATCTACATAAGTGTGTATATACATCCAAATGCACACGTATGCTTGTGTATGTTTGTTCGGAATACAAATTACATTCCATTGACGAATAATAGCGCCGGAAGTCCTGCGCATTTCCGTTGTCGGCGTACAACGTATCGAGACTTGAATCATCGTTGAATGGTTGGCTGACTCGATCGATGTAATGGAGTGAATATTGCAAGGCTTTGATTGCCATTGAACAGTTAATATTTTTGTTGACATGAAATATGTCAATGGCAGCGGAATAAAAATTACTTTTTGTAAGCAGCAAATAAATCGCTAGATTGGCAATGCGTTGAGGGGAGGGGGAATGGGAGAAATTGCGTAGTAAAAGTGCTTTTAATCTTCGGTTTTTTTATTCTGATTAGTAGTGTTTAAGATGAATGTGTAAAGAAAATGGTTTGCATTTGAAGAATTTTGAAGGCCGCTATCTCAATGACGAAGTATTGGGTCTTTCTTACACACACACACACACACATACATAAACAAGTAAATAGGTTAAAATGGAAATAGAGCATTAATTTCATTTCATTTTGTTGCAAATAGTTCAGGACTCTATCACGAACTATTTCGCGACTACTATCGAATTACCTCCCGCATTTGATCCCGAAGAAGGCTTTGAAATAGTTCTTAACAGATACCCAATTTTTGTAAGCAAGACTTGAAACGAGTCTGAAATATTTTCTACATCAACTGCGAGATCTTTTATTTGTATGCGTAGAAGTTTTCATCTAGAAACACAAAATAATACTGACATAGTTTTAAGTAGTTCAAACTAGTGCCGAAATTATCATTAAATAAATCAGAAATGATCCCGAACAAGAAGTGAACATAGTGCAATACGATCCTAACATGATCTCAAACTTGTTCCATATTTTTCCTAAAATAGTTTCAAAGCCGTTCAGAACTTGTTACGGACAACAGCCGAACTGATTGCTTTCTGAAACTTTTTCATCTGCATTTTTAAAATTGTTTGTTATTTATTATATAATTATAATTTCGTACTTATTCTTATTAAACTTACCGTGCCAATGATTTTGTTGTTTTTGCATTTAATTAAAAACTTCAAGCGTTTGTAGAAAAAACTTTTGCAATAAATTATGCGAAACGATTGTGCGACAATTGCATACAGACCTATGCAAAAAAGAAAAAAAAAAAAAAACCAGCAATACTAAACAAAATTAAACGAACGTGTAGAGGAAGAATACGGGAAACATTTAACAACTAACAACAGTAATAATAAAAAGTGAATAGTATGAAAATAAATTAAAACTGCAAAAACAAGCAATTAAATGCGACCTGTAGAAGACCAACAGCACAAAGCTGTGCCACAGGAAGGAAAGGAAATGTACAGAGCAACACGCAACCAAGTACAAATACTTGCATGCGTGTGTGTGTGTGTGTGTGTGTGGGAGCAAAAGACAACGCTCTGCGCTGTGCCGCTAAAACGCCTTAAGGTATGCTAACAACCTATCAGCCAGCCAGCCCAGGTGGCAAATAGTAATTACAAACAACATAAAATGCGAAATGGCGAAAGAAGAAAAGTTATATTTACTATAATCGCAAGTGAAATAGATGCAAACATTTGCAATAACAATAAAGAAGGCGAGTATTAAATTAGAAAATGTGCGAAGTGGGCAAAGGAGCAAAGTGGGAAAAGTAGAAAGAGCAGCGAAAAGCGACTCACCACAAACACTGCGAGTGTGTATGAATGTTCCCTTTAGATAAAGTTAGAAACTCTTACGCCATTTGCCCGGCTAAGTGCAGTTCGTTGTAGAATTTGCATCAATTAAACAAACGGCATAACATAGCGGCTGCAACAACAACAACTAAAAAGCCAATAATATTCGCAACACTCAATTTGTCAACTGTTGCTGACTGCTGACTGACGACTGCTGCTGCTTATGGCCCCGCCACCCAACATAACTGCAACAACAATACTTTAATAGCAAACGCTTAAAAGAACAAATATTGACGACAAGTCAGACGACCATAACAACAACAACAATAACAGCAAAAGGATAACAATTAATTGAATGGCTTTTTAAACTATTTGCAATATTTATGCAGTCACTTGGTCAACGTGCCGCAATTGAAAACGACAAACGAACGACAAATTTCATTTATTTACATAACAATAACGAGGAATAGTGAACGTGATGGTAGATTCTCGTTTGCAGATGGATTTGTGTATTTGTTTTTATATGCAACGACGAGTTTCGCAATCGTTCCAATGTAGATCAAGAATGAAGAGAAATATAAATAATTTGCAAAACAATTATGAAACCAATTTTTCAATTATTTGCCTTCTATTATTGAATCTTTATTATACTTGTTGTATTAATTATGTATTATTAACGCAATAAATGTTGTTTGGTTGAAAAGACAGTTAGGCGAAGCAAAAGACTGAGGAAGAAGGAAAAATCACATACTGCACATACAGCAAAGTTTCCATTAAAACCATTTGAAAAACTCATAATTAATCACTTTATACCCTTTAATTGGCTGCCTAAATCATGTCACAGCACACATTCTAAACTTTGGATTTACGCCAAGTACACAGTTCGCTTAGTAAAGCCGGCTAAGATTGCGGCATTCGCAGCAAATATTACTCGAGTTATTTGCCAAATACCTCCTAATGTGTTTGAACGCGTCGACGAAAATTATAGCTCAACCGCAGCTTCGATCAACATTTGTAAAAAAAATTGTTTTTTTTTAATAAATACAAAAAAGTGATTCTTTTATATAAAAAAAATAAATTATTTCAAGTGATTTTTATTTTGAAAATAATATCGCTAAACAAATCACGCAATGATTTAATTATTTTTTATTTTATATTTAATTTATTTTATCTTATATTCTTTTTTTATTTGATTTTACAAGTAATTTACTACATTTTGCTGATATTTTTATGTAATTATGTTTATTTTGTTGTATTTTTTTATTTTATTTTTTTTTATTTATTCATTTAAGTCAATGAAAAAAATGTTCTTACAAGCTATTTAAAATTTTAAATTTTAAAATTGTATTTGAAATATTTATAAAAGCTTGCTTCGACAATGCAAAGTCTGAGTTATAATATTTAATTCCCGCATAGATCTGGCTAATGGAGCATTTATAGCAAACTCAGTTTTAACGTTTGCCCAATAGAAAGGTATAAAACACGAAGAGTGCGCTTAGGAACATTAAAAATAATCCTCTCCAAAAGATAGGGACAATAAATTAAACTAAATGTAAAGGTCAATGATAACACAGGCCTGCGACTTTCCGAAGGCTTTAAATTAATCAGCATCAGCATCATTTACCTAAGCCTATATTTTTTTACCTTACTTTATATTCGTTTAAATTAATTTTTTTATGCATTTTTTTTTAATTAAATTTTATTATATATTTTATTATTTTCTTATTATTTTGATACAGAATAGTAGCTAATTTAATTATTTAAAAAAAAATGTTTTCTTTTAGCACTTTTATTTCAATATGCTGCACGAAATTGAGAGTTTGAATTAAAATGCTATGCAAAACTTATATTTTGCATAGTTATCGAAGCTTTTGAAGCTTTTCTCTACCTTAAAATAATTATTCGAATTTTTTGTAATTTTCTCTTACCTATAATTTAATGGAAGTTTGTTTTTAATTTTCACGCTCATTCAGTCATTATTAAAACTTATCAATTAATGATGTTTTTTTTTTAATTTTTTCAAAAGAACTTTTCGTCAAATTTCAGCAAAATCAACTTTCAACTCATTCACTCATATACAAATAATGAACAGTAATAATGTTATCTTCCCTTCTCCTCCACTTTCTTTTACCATTACTCGCTAATCCTTGCCAACTAAGTAAACATTAATGCCAGAACCTAATTTTCTGCAAATACTCAGTTTGGTAGATATTTGCTTTGTTTGGAAAATTTTGAAGAAAATGAAAGATGTACGCCACCCATTCACTGTCCGTCCCACTTTAACGCACGGCAGCCTAGAAGAAGGCGAGTGAAGTAATGAAAATTTTGTAACAAATCTTGTCAATAGTATAAGCGTTAAATGCAGAAAAACAAATAAGAACAACAACAGTAATAGATAGCAAAAAATGTATGTATTATTGCATTTACTGAAGTTCGTAGAGCGATAGAGAGTTGATGAAGCCGGTGGAAGGAATGCCGAAAGTAACAAAAGTTTAATGAAACCAAAAAGAAAGGAATGCGTTTGTAAGCAAAATATGAGTGTATGAGTGTATACACACACCGACAGACAACACACTTACAAACAGTAACAACACACAGAGTTGAGTAAATACTCGTACGCCTCCACAGGCGGTATGTCGATGCTTCACTGAGTTGCTATCTTTGAGCTACTTTCGTATTTTCCCCTAACAAAATTTGTTTTCATTTCGAGCTTTACGATGCTGCAGCAAGAAAATTTTCATTTCATTGCTACTTTTCAAAGAAGACAAAACCAACCAGCTGGCAGAGATGAGGAGACGTAGCAAAATCATTTGGGCGCATAGTGAGTACTTAACGGTAAACTTTCTCATCAGCTGTGAAGCGAGCAACAAAATCAGCTCAAGTGTAAAATTAAAACTGTGCAATGAAAAATCATCATCGAAAACAACATCATCAGCATCAGCGTCAATGTCGGCAGCTAGACAAGGACACTCTTTGTAATTGTTATTGTTGAAAAGGACCAAAAACGAGCTGGTGAATCGATAATAAAATATAATATAACCAATAAGCGTGCAGGAATGGTGATCAAAAAAATTAACGTTTGTAGAATCCGTCGAACGCACCGATGACAAAGAGCGAGACGTTTTCAAAGCTCACATCATTGCAAAAGACTGCGAAGCGACGCGGCCATTAATGGTTCTGTCGGAGACCACGCTGCTGCTGCAATTTGTGACTGTGGTTCAGATAATTCCCTCTAGTTGGCAACCTACTAACAGTGCTACAAATCCTTCTTATTAATAAATTTCTTATATACCCAATATCTAAATGATTTGCCCTTTGTATGATCGCTCACTCTCGTCATTGTAAGTAGTTATATGAAATGTGATCTCAACAATTATATTGAAACCCACCGAAATGAAAAGATAGTTGAGATCATTAGTACCTCAACCAGTAGTTCGGTGGTTGAACTGCCTCTTGAGTGGATTCCTTGACGGCAGATCGAATCTCCTATATAGCTTGGACGCTTTTTCCCCGACAAAGCCAATTTTTTTCAGTCTAACAAAATTATTTACTTCTGCTCGTTCATCTTCTGTGTCTCCCTAAAAACTTACGAAAGCAAAAAAAAAAAATGTATTTAAATAAAGTTCTCAAGCGACATTTCAACCAGCAGACAAACCAATCGAAATAAATGCAAAAAGTTCACAAGTGCGTGCGTTGGTGGGCGTATAAGCCATACCAATACACCCCAGGCTACAAAATTAAGCGTACAAAATAAAATATGTTATTTGTTTTTTTTCATTGCATATTTTATTGTTTGCTGCCCTTTTGCCCTCAGCACGCAGGGCGCACCAGTCGGAAAGTGCAAGCAAGCGTCACACCCACCAAACGCCCAGCCCCAACCATTCGTTTCGCTTTTGCGCCCTTGCAAACTTCTCCACTTCACTTCACTTCTGCTCCGTTCCATAACATTTCGTCATCGGTGTACGCCTGCCATGCTGCGTGTCCAGTCTGTATGTCGATCAAAGACTCATCACGAAAAATGACAGTGAAACCGGAAAATTTCTGCGGGTATTTTTATTTTCCTTCCTTGATTTATTTATAAACGTACACACAAGATTACAAGCATACGAGTATATGTTTGTGGAAGCAAGGAGAATTTCTTCCCTTGACTCTTCAGCTGACTTGGTATGATTTATTGATGAATTTACTAAGGAATCCCTGCCTAATTGATGACAAAGAAGAAATAAATAGTTGGAGTGTGAGGCACCAATACAGTAAATAAATAAGGGACAACATTGCAGAAAGAGGGTTGGAAAATTGCCATATTCTGGAGAAATCATTGATTCACTTCGACCATAATGCAGTTATTTTTGGTAATTTTTGGAGACACCGTCCCTCGGTGGGATGCTTTGATGTAAGTACAAAGACACATTTCCAAACACACTTCAACTTGATGAGATGAGATGAGATGAGGGTAGCAATTAAATGCCATAGTTGAGTCATCAAAGTTTTGAACTTTAATCATGGAAATATTTATTATTTGCTTGCCTATTTGTATTTGTTTTGTAGATTATAAAAGAAAATACTAAGAATTGAATTAGGTATACTAGCGAATACGATTGTTGGTCAAGTAAATATCTACCAGCTTTATTGAAGCAATTTTCATATTCGTATAAGAGAGTACTTTTTATTGGAATATCGCCATTTGTGGCTAAGAATCTGCTTTTATTTGTATCGATAACAATAAGGATCACGAGGACGAAAATTGCAATATCTAGTAAAAATAAAATAATTATTTAAAATGGGAAGATAGCCGATAATGGCCGAAGTTAATTAAAGACGTTATGTATTGAAATTTTTGAGATACATTACGAATTTTACAATTTTCATTGATGATTAAACGCATACAGATATTACTGAAGGTGCCAGTCTCAATGACATGTAACTTGTAACGGTGCAGCACCGATAGGTGTCACAAATATTCTCTAATTTAAACTTGGATTCAGACGAATCTCTTGCATGGGATGTTCGTCAGGAAGAAGCTCGCTGCCAACGATACTTCTATGAAGGTGTTGGTTTTCTCTCTGTAACCCGGAAGAGTGAGAAACGCAAGAGGAATAGCAATATTATTCTAATAAGAGATCCTGATCTATGTAGTGTACTGCAGACGGAAGTGCATCACTGGTGTGAATGGTGAATGAGCGAATGTTGGGCGCGAGAGAAAGCTGCGGCGATGACTTCAGAAGTTTTCCTCAATGCCTCTTAGAGTTTAGGTATGTTGGGAACTCAATGGCGGAGCGATATTTAAATTTAATTTTGCATCGAATACTCGATAACAACGGGGGAATAAAGTGGACAAAGCAGCCAAAAGTAGAAATTATGTAAGAGACGTTCGACGTTGGAGGACGGAGGTGGGTTTATGAAGTGTGAACATCAAATAGTATGTGGTAAACTTACACAACTTTGCCTCTGTGTACTTTCCATGCGACCCTTTGTGGTTGAACATTTTTTTAATAATTAATTTCGATCAATTTTCTTAGAACAAAATAATAAATGTAAAATGCCTTAAAACTTTTTTTTGTATTACTCGTATTGCTTCAACAATCACCAAATCTGAATCAAATAAATTGCACACCAAATCAAAATCTATTGAACGCCACAAAAACTAACAAAGGAATAACTCGAATTGGTAAATACGAAAATTCAAGCAAGTGCGGTGCGAAGGGGAGCAATAAGAGAAATGCGTTTGCATTGTCTATTCATAGCAAATAAATTCGAAATTCTCCAATGCATTTGATTGCAGTCGGTTGTTGGTCGACTCAGCGCCATAGCCATTGCAAGTCAGCAATAGAAGCAGGTCAGCTGTTTAATATTAAGGGCAACAATAAACATTATCTGCAGACAGCCAACAACCACACACACACACACACCCACACACTCATACACACACACTCATTTAGAAAGGGTAGAACTTATGACCAAAAGCGGACAAATAAGTCAACTGCAAAGAAAACAATAAACAGATGAATGGCGCAAATAGAAAAAAACAAAAAAAAAAAATGCGAAAAATTCAAGAAAAGGATATTGGAGGAGCATGAACGCTAAGGATGACTTTGCTGCTGTAGTCATTCATTGCAAGGCGGTGTGGAGATGTGCTTTTTTGGTTGAAGCGAAAAATTGAAAACCATTGTCGCAGCAATAAATTTATTGTTGTCTTAACAAAAGTTCATTATTTCAGTGTAGTTCGGGATAATAAATACAACAACAAGCACAATAGCTGCAAGCAACAACGCGAAACGTGTTGGCCAAATGCACACGCTGGCAGGCTTGCCACGGCTTGGTATATTAAAACAATAGCTTGGCTCGTGAGTGCAGAGGTTTTACGAAAGGAAGAAGAAGAGTGCGCGCAGACGGCAAGGGTTCAGCTGGCGCTTTTGGTGCTTTCGGTGCTGATGTTGTCGCCGCGGCTGCACTCAAGGACAATTGAAAATCTTTTTAAGTAATTTCAGCACGTAATCTGCGCCATTATTGCTTAAGCGCAATTTTAGTAAATGTTCACAGGACAATGCAACGAAATTGGAAGGCAAGGTAAGGGCGCTTCATTGAAGCTGAAAGCGCAGCAGAAGCGCGACTGTGAAGAAATTTAAAGCTCAAGAAGAATTGATGCTTTGCTTGAAGTGTGAAAAGAAAATTTGAAGAATTTGTATGGTTTAAAAATATTAAAGAAAAAAAATTGTTCCTAAAGGTGAGGAAAGTCCGAAAACACTTTGACTATTTAATGACATTTTGTGGCTTAAAAATTTAAAAATGAGTCGCGAAATTTGTCTTGCGAGTGCTCAAACGAAATCACTGTTGAACACAAATTCCTACTGGCCACGCACATTCGGGCACTCGCAATAAATTGCAGCTGGCCAAAGTCAGCTAGCCAACCGTTTACAATACATAGTAGCGTGTAATAATGTCAACTGAAAATTGCATTGTTCTTACAATTTCTTTGCATTGTTGTTATTGCTATTGTTTTTGTACAAATTGCATTTATGTAGTAGTAGAATGTGTAAGTAAACGGCGTATATTTTTAATTCATTTCGAAGCAGTTGATAAATATTTGCTTTGGCACTTCAGCTTTATACTTTGAGAATGCAAGTGTGCTTGTGTTGTTTTTGTAATTCACGCGTGCGTGCGTGCCGCAATTGACTAGCTGCGCTTGAAGCTTTTTCTCTAATTTTACCCCGCCCTACTACACTACAGTTCGTGGTAAGACTATGCAGAGGCAATATTTGGCAACTTGGTTTCATTTCCTTTTTTTGCAACGCAGCTCTAAATGCAGTTGAGTTGATACAAAGCTAGTTCAAAGAATAGTAAACTAGTAAGTAGCACTTCATAAAATGAAGAGAAGAGACAGAAAAGGCAGTGGAAATAGGAGATTTACTCATTTAAATGAGATAATAAATATTACAGAAGTGATAAAAGAAATTCTTTAATTTGATGAAACCGATTAAATACTGCCTCACATATTTTCTAATCCTCTGTCATGTTGATAAATTTCAGCTAATTTCATACCAGTACCAGATATTTGCAATCCCTAATGCATACAAGTTTAAATATGCAAACTTATATTAATTTCTTATATACAAAATGAGCATTAATTTTACACAAAAAATTTTTAAATTTCGAAATATTAAAAAAAGTTAAAACTTTTTGGATCTGCTGCTTTTTAGCTCTTTATTTTAAATAAAATAAAATGCAAATTTGAATTGATTTCTGATCTTCCTAAATTTTATTTCATATTACGGAAGCTCAATTATTTTTTTTCACAAGGAAGAAATTGTATAAGCGCGACAGTAAAAAAGAATTGTCAAAAATCAATTTCAACCATTCGAAAGACGTGACCTCTGCCAGCGGGGCCGCTGATTCTTCGATTCTTAATCCGCTGCACTATTTCCACGTCCTTCTACAGCTCGTACAGCTCATCGTGCCATCGTACGCGATATGCGCTGTTGCAAAGTTGCATAGATCCATAAATCTTTCGAAGAATTTTTCTCTCGAACACTCCAAGAGCCCTCTCATCTGATGTTGTTATCCTCCATGCCAATTTTTTAAAGTCAACAGTGATGTTTAATCCCAGTCGTGCATGTGCTGACTGTCTGTTTGATGAGAGGAGATACTTCGTCTTGCCCTCTTTCACCTTCACACCCATTCGCTTCGCTTCTCTATTCAGTTTAGAGAAGGCAAAACTATCTGCGCGGTTGTTAAGACCGATGATGTCAATGTCGTCGGCGTACGCCAGCAATTGCACACTCTTTTAAAATATGGTGACTGACCGAATTATCTTCTCGAGCATCAGATTAAAGAAATCGCACGAATTAATTTGGTAAAATATAAACTGCCCGAATGTCTCAGAGTAGATCTTAACGAAGGGATAAACAATGAACACTAATAAGAGAATTTCAAGTGTATCAGCATCTGCACCCGTGCCTGTATCTATACCCGTACCTACATATATCTATATCTGTATCTTTATCTGTATAAGTAATTTTAACTGTACCTCACTTTGGCATCAGCATCTTCCTCTTAAAATCGCTTCATGCATTTTTTGGCAACCAACTCGCTCTTGCGTCAGTTCATTTATTTGCTAATGTGTTGGCTGCCTGTTAGCTGGTTCATTTGTGGGTTTATTACAACCCAGTTGGACAGTTTGTCGCGTCTGTAAGCTCAATCTTCATAATTTTTGTCGGTTTTTGTTTCTTCAATTTTTTTATGGTTTTTTCTTAAAACTGACTTGCCGCATGCATTTGAAATATGCCAAATGTAATTCGCCTTGGCATCATCTTGTGGTCTCATCTCCATGCTCCTTCGTTTCTCTTGGTCCATCTTTTTGCATTCATTTGTTTTTACACTACATTTTTCCTTTGCTTTCCAATCTGCAGCAACCTTATAATTTTGTTTTCTTAAGTTCTTGCGGAATTAAGAAAAACTTTTGCTTCATCTCGTCCAAAGAGCTCACCACCACACCGGCCCCCTTAGTACGCCTCTCACACTGCTTGCGTTAGCTAAAACACATCAACCAAATGGCACACCAAAAATGGTGGATTGTTGTTGCTTAGATACTAAATTTTTATTCGTGTATTTGTTCTATGCATTTGCACTGCAACGTGCGCCAACTAGCTTTGCAGTGTTGTTGGGTTAGAGCCAAACCGGAAGCGACCGTAGCAAATGAACGGATGAGCTTGTAAAGCGCGCTGCCTGTACGTCGACTGCTGTGGCTGCTGCTACGACTCCTTTGTATGTTTTCTTAGAAAATTTGCTGCCAACAGCAGCGACACAGCATTTAGCATTCCGTGCGCTGTCGCGCTGACACGCCTGGCGACGTTTGTTGAAAGTTGATTTCAGTTCGTTTGGTTTCGTTTAGTGACTGGCGTACAACAATCCGAATGTGCACAACCACACACACACGCACACACACACCTGCTACTCGTATGTAGCCGAAATGGAAATGGTCGCGGGCATTATGCCACACTGCTGCACTTTATGGTCATCACGTTTCGGCATTAATATTCCTAGCTGGTGCTATTCGAGAGTTAAGTTCTTTGAATGAAGTTTTTCCATCTTCTTTTGCCGCAACTACACACACATACATACATAATCGTATGTATGAACTTTCGAAAATTTTCAACATCAACGTGAGCTAAGGAGAATAAGCGAGCGCGCCAAGCTGGCGTGCGAATGGCCAAAGCATAGTTTTAGGCGTCGCAACGCGCACGCGACACACGGCAACAGTGCAGCGCAAGTTTGACATTTACGCTTTGCTTTCCTTCTTTTCTTCTTTGTATGGCGAGCACAGAAAAACGGCTACATTGACATGAAAAATCTTGCGAAAAAATCTAAAACTTTCAGCTCTGAACTAAATAAATCGTTTTTTGTTTGTGCTTTTCTGCTGCTTGAGCTACAACTTTATGTTTGTTGTTGTTGTTGTTCGGTTGGTGCGCGCGTTGAGTTCATTTGGTCTTCAGTTGTCGGCGGCAACTATAATTTTTTCTTTACGACTTCATTTTTTCACTAACTTGTACATACATATTTTGTTGTTGTTTTTTTAGTTTCTTTGTCAGCCTTCGGTGCGTCATAAAAAAGTTTTGGCATGGCGTGTCCTGCCAGTTTGTCTACTATTTCCGGAGCTTTGCAGCTTGTTGCCACTCCTGTCCACTCTGCATCTTTGCGAGTAGTAGCATCTTATAAGACTGCATATTTTTATATTTTCCTCTTATCCCTGAGTACGTCTTTAGCATCCACGGTCCTTATTCAAGCTTTTCTCCCTCTTCTCCTTCCCCTCTCGCCTACATCAATTACTTCTTCCGTATTATTTCTTTACTTACTTCCTTTTCTTTTAGTTTCATGCAGCTCATCGACATAAAGTTTTTAACATATCCTTAGGCGCTTTGTGTTTTCATAATGTAAACTTTACTTCCTTCAGCCTATTCTATTCGATCTGGCCGCTTGTTTATTTTTGAAATTAAATTTTCAACACACACATACACAAATACAATTGCATTCAGTCAGTTGTGCTGAGAAAACGGCTGGCATACAAATATGATTGCTTTGACCGCATAAACTCCTTCCACTTGCAGCATTTTGTATGGCTATTGCATAGTAATAGGCGCATTATATAGCTGCCGGTTAAATGTGCAAAAATTATTGAAGTGGAAAAGATTTTTTTGTTTAAGCAAACAAACACATGCACGCTTTAAGTTACAAAATATTTGTTTATAGCATGGTTGGGTGTACAAGAAAGGCTTATAGTTTTAAAGTTCTTAAAATAAACTTCTGCAATTGAATGCTTTTACTAAATATTCAAAGCAGGTAGCTAAATTTATACATTCCTAAATTTGAAAAAAACACTCTTTGTATGTGTGTTAGAAAACTATAAAATAAACTTTTGCTTTTAAATTATGAAGTCACTTGAACTGCATGGAAACTTTAGAGCAAGGCAACTGAAATTGATGCCTGCAGCAGTGGAATTGTTAGCAAATGTAGTAGGTGTTGCAACAGCAGTCATCTGGCTGGCTTTTTGGCTCGCTTGTTGGTTAGCTGTATAGAGCAGGCAGTCTGACTGATTCGTATCTTCGTAAGTGTGCGTGTGTATTTGTATGCGTGCTTGTCTTTTCACTTGCAACTGTTGCCTTCTACCTGGCATTCCCCAAGGGCATTTAATTTTTCAAATGTACATTCGCAAATACATACACACACACACACACACACACCTCTCGGCAGCAGTTCAGCCTAGTTCAAGCGTATATGTAGCTAGCGTGAGTGCGCCAACAGCTGATGCAGTGGCAACAGTAGAAGATTTTCACCTACAGTAGCTGCTGCTGTTGTCACTTCCGTAGCAGCAACATCTTGCTGTCGTTTTAATATCCATGAAACTTGTGTGTGTGTTTATGTGCCGCTTGTAATTTGTCTCCCAAGTAATTAGTAAGATTTAAATTGGATTTTTCTCTTGACAACAGCCAAGCACTCGCTTCTCACTGCTGCTCACATGCTCTACATTCTTCGTTCGGTCTTAACTTTTTCCGTCTGCGCCAGCTTAATTGCATGCGAGCGCGTATATATCACACCAACTATATGTACATATATGTAACCGCATACAATTATACAAGTGAGTTTCTTCTTCGTGTAGTTTAATTTTTACGTAGCTCAGTTTCAGGCGCCGCCCGCCCACTTTCTTTGTTGCTTGCTTTTGCTGGCTGGGTGAATACTCTTAAATGTACACTAAGTGCTTGTCTAACTTTTGTCTAAGCGTTTCAATTAATTTTCATATACTCAAATAACACGCACTGTCATACATACATTCATACATACATGCACACTCGTACATATGTATAGGTAAGTGCGCAGCACAGTCATTGTCATTGCCGCCATTTATTTCCTATTTAGTACACATTTTTATGCCGCTCTCTCGCGCAAGCTATCCTAGCGTGTCTGTGTTTTTTTTTTTTTTTGTTTTTTTGCTTTGCTTTTTTTTTATTTCTCTTTCAATTCAGCCTTAATTACTACACGTTAGTACTTACTAACTGTTGCCGCTATTAAATTGGCATCATTATCATCATTATTGCATTGGCGTTGCTGTTCTCGTTCGTTGTGCTGGTATTAGTTCCTTTTAAGCACCGCTCAGTATGTTCTTTGATAAGTAAACGCTGTCGGCAAAGTTGTAATTTGGATTTGCTTGCGACTCATGAATTTTGATGCTGAATTAAAATCATTCAAAGTTGATATAAACATATGTAGATTTATGAAATAAAATTTTAAAAATTTAACAATTTATGCAGCGTGTATAAACACATATTAAAACTAAAAAATAATTTATATTCTTATTAAAAATATGTGCTGAAGTAGTTTTCAAATAATATTTATTTATGCAAACTCCAAAAATTAAACTTTAAAATGCAAGTATTAACATTTTTGCCATTTGTCTTTTGATATTTAAAATAAAAAAATTTAAAAGATATTTTAAGCTGAATGTATGGAACAACTTTTATTTTATTTGTATTTGCTGAAGATGTTTTTTAGAATAATTACCCTTGTGTAAGACGTTTCCTTGTGAACAAAAAAGGCACTGTTGAGGGATTATTCTGCTTTTTTTCCCATAGAAGGACTTCTAAAATAACTTTTGTAGGACCACCTTCAGGGTATCTAGCCGTGGAGAGATAGAAGATCCAGGCATGCGAATGTCTTTAAAACTCTGCCGGATAACCTAGGCAAACTAGATTACACCAATCCTCTTCTATCTTTTGAAAATAAGTTTTTCACAAGAATCCCAGAGAGGAACGAGTGGATAGAAGCCATGAACCTGGACTCAGAGTCGACGGCTGTATACACAGATGTAACCAAGCTGAACGAGCAAGTAGGAAGTGGAATTCACTCAGGTAAGCTTTCGGTTACCGGAACACTGTAGTGTTTTTCAGGAGGAGTTAAATGCAATAAAAGAGGCAGCGCTTAGCATTATAACTCACGCTCCTTTAGAACGAGACGTAACAATAAACTCAGACAGCCAGGCTGCTTCTAAATCTTTATATTCTTGCGGTACAACCTCCAAGGTAGCTAGTGAATGCCGAATTTGACTCTAAACCGGCTAGAAGAAATGTGCTTCGTACATGTTGTATGAGTCCCTGGCCATGAAGACATTCCTGACAACTGTCTGGCTGACGAACTGGTTAGGAAAGGGACGGAAATATCCATAATTTACTCCGCCTTAGATTCGGGCATATTTCTAACATCCTACAAACACAGGCTTAGATCTGAGCTTATGGAGAAGGTAAACTACAGGTTGGGCTCGGACACCTCCTATCATATCACTAGAAAAATCTGGCCAGTCGATGAGAAGCGCCTTAAGGCCCTCACTGTGCTTGGCCGCGCCTCTCTTAGGCTATTGGTTGGAGTGATAACCGGGCACTGCCTTATGGGCACCATGGAAAGAGACTGGGCTAAACAATAAATGTTTTCTGCCGTAGTTCCCGAAACGAGGAAGAGGTGGAACATTACCTCTGTCACAGCCAAGGCCTGGCCAAGACGCGCAAACTATTTCTTGGACTGTTTGGCCGACTTTAGTTCGGCAAGCATTCTTGACTTTCTATCCTACATTAAACGGACGGGTTGGCTCAATTTCTAAGTTAGGGAATGCAAATGGCTAAGTCCAGTGGTGTCACAACGGGCAATATCAGCCTAAGTGTGCTCCTGCATGGTGGCAGCCACTCTAACCTAACCTAACCTTCAGGAGGTTTTCAGGAGCAGCTCTACGAAAATATATACTCATACATTTTCCTCCTATTTTCGCTTGAAAATCTAAAAGCTTTTACCTGAGTTGCATATTCAGTTTATGAGAACACTTTTTTCCGATTTTCCATGGCAAGCTTTCAATAATGACTTATATAAAAAGTAACTCCATAAATTATCTTGTTGTAGAAAAATATCAAGTTAAAGGCGACTAACCTCCGGTGAACTTTCTAAGGAACATACAATTTTACTTTTTTAATTTGCTGCATTTCTTTAAGGCAAGCGAAATGGGGGCAAAGAGCAAAAATATTTATTTAAATAAAATAAAATTACAAATTCTCTGGCAACTTACATCAAAACTTAAAGAGTACAAAATAAATTTGTTATAATGAAACAAAAGCGAAAATATTGCAAAAAGAAAAGAGTCGCACGAAATAGAGCACACACCCAAAAAAGGATAACATATTACTGTACATCAAGAGCAGTGAGTGCTTGAAAAACGTGTACGCAACCCTTTCGCTGAGGGGAGCCACTTTAAAACGCTGCCAATTTTGAAGTGACAAAACAAATCAAAAAACAAAAAACTACAATAAAAGTATTAGGAAACATATGTCTCGCATTTTTCTTTTGCATACTATACTGAGGGAAAAATAATCAGCAGGTCGGTCTCTAGGGACATGCAAAATGTTGTTGTAACGAATGTGAGTGTCAGCTCGAGTGTGACGGGGAAAGGGGACGAGAGATCCCCAAAAAACACATTGGCCTTGTCTTGCTTTTAAACAATCACTGATGGTATTTTGCTTGCTGCAAAACCATTATGCGCACCAACAAATTGTCAACACGTACGCATGCATTCACTCAAACGTAAACGGGTAATAACCATTTTTCGTAATAATTTTATGTCAAAACAAATCTAGGTTATGCAATCGAAAAGAGGGGTTCACTGTCAACATTTGCCAGCGCAGTGACATTGCTACTCTTTCACGCGAGTGGTGGTTAAAAAGCTCTAAAGCACTGAATGATGTGGAAACACTTGTATGTAAATATGTACTACAAACGCTGCTTGAAAATGACAGTTGAAAAATAGGTGAATATGCAAGGTGTGCAAAGAATTCGGTCTACATACAAATACATACACAATATTCCCAAAAGAAAGCTAACTAAAGCCTTAGAAGAAGTATCGCATGACGCGTTGGTGAAATTTCAGCAAATATAAAAATGCTACAAAGAAAGCAATCGAAAAAAGAAAACCCAAAAAATATAAGCAGCAAGGCATTTGAGAGCGTGCGCGGTGCGCTTGGTATGCGAAAAATATTAGCTGCCATTTACGCTACATAGCAGCAGGCGAGTACATACATATTTTGATGGTGTAACTTTCGACATAAACTAAAGTCGTCACGTAAGCGCAGTTTATGGGGTCCAACAGCACGTGGACACACGTGACCATACATATGCGAACTCAGAGACACACAGAGAAGTTATAAAACAAACAAAAGTAATAGCAACTGAAAAGAAAAAGAAGTCGAATAAAAACGCTTAGCGAAATTCGTGAAATAAATGTGGAAAAACTTTGTAACCAAAAAATATTACTCCGCTAGTAATTTTAACAAAAAACAAAAAAAAAGCAATGGACCTTAATTTTTTATATGCCCGTTTGCATTTGGGATAGCCATTTGTTCCCAATGATTGTAATTAAACTACCACATAAATTTAGACGGGACAATCTTTGATTTACCAACTTTCCGCTAAAGCAAGAATAAGTTTAATTAATTAACGTCATCCAACGATATTTCACCTACACTTTAAACTCGTGTGTAGCTCAGTGCTAGGCTGAGCTTTTCATTCCACTAGCAGTGTGCGAGGCACCTAAAACTTTGTAATCATTCCGAAGGGCGGAAGAATTTTAAGAAAAGCCTTTTCACGACGGAAGATCGAAGAGATGTGAGTGCCTTTCGATCAAAGCATTTAATAGATTAGAGCAATCTCTTCGGGTAAATAACATGCAAGTGGTTTTTTCCGTCTCTAGTCCTCTTATTTTCAATGCATACTTCATCACAGTTTCTCTACTGCGTTTCGTTCACCTGAACACAGCTCGCAACACAAAACTAGCACAGCAACGCGTTCTGCTTAAGAACAAAAAGTATTGGAGATGTTCGCGTAAGCGAACATATTAAAATTTTAAAAAATGATTTGGCAAATAATTTCGAAAGAATAAAAATATATATATCTACATATATATTATTCACTTGCATAGCAGTATATATATTTTAACAAGCAAAATTTAAAAAAAAAGAAGAAGTTACTGTAAGAGTAGATTCAAGATGACACTTGGCAAGCACAAAAACTAGTAACTGCCAATTCGTGTGAAGCGGAAACGGAGTTTCGCTATGTCCCTCGAACTCGCTATCTCGCCGCCTCGAGTCGTGTGCTTCTGCGTCCATTTGTGACTTTTGCAGGCGGCATCATAAAATTGACAAGAAACACTTTATTGCAGTTATGTTCATTTTCTCAATTTTTTTTTCTCCTGCATTACAAACATTTGCTTTACGTTCAGTAGCTATGTACGTTTTATTTTCTCTAAGATTGCGATTTCGATTGGTTGCTGCCAAAACTGTCAATAAAACGGTTTTTGCTGTTGTTCACATTCATTCCAATACAAAGATATGTGCAACTCTGCAATCTGTGGCATCTGTTGGCGAGTAACTGACCGACATCGGAAGCATTTATTCGAGGAGTGACGCATTACTTTCGTGTGCCAATTGCACTAAACAAAAAATAGCCGATAAAGTGTATTGCTAAATCCATTGCCATTATTTCTAAATAATTGCTGCTGTAACGCTTACCACAGCAATTCATCAGTTATTTTTATGGCAATAAAAGTAGGTTATTTACATAGGTGCAAATAAATAATTTGTTGTTCATATGAAGATATAAAATTGCAATTTTTTATTGCTCCAAAAACAGAAAAATTGGTAAACCGCTGCTGGTACTTTTAGTTAAATAAATATTTAAACATTTTTCCACTCACGTGATACTCTCTGCTTCGAGTTTTCGACGAGTCTTTCCATTGTGTTACGCAGGGATCAGCTAATATCCTGTTTGCAAACACAAAAGAAGCGCCAACCATGCAAGGCAATGTTAGTTCTTAATAGTTAAGTGATTGCATCAACGATCTTCGCTCTTTTAATATTGCGTTTCCAAACATTTTTACACTTAAATAAGCAACAAAAGTATATTCACGAATATGAAAACAAGCAGTGGAGCATAGAGCGGACAAGAGTAAATACCATATTCGGCATCATTAACTAAAATATATATTTTTTATATGTGGTTGTGTGTTTTAAGTAGCTGAAAGTCAGTAAGTCAGCATTTGCAGGGAAAGTTTTTATTTTTAGAAAATGTTCACAATTTTTTTAAGTTAACTTTAAAGGGATAAGATTTTAAGTTTCAACATGTTTTTTGCATAAAAGTTTGGCCTGAATGGTTACTTGGTCCTTTACAATTGGCAAAGCTTGCTTAGCTTCCGTTTATAATAATCCTTTTCAAAACATCATTTCATAAACCGTTTAAGAATTAAAATAATATCCGCAATTTGTAAGGCGTTAAATTCGCAAGTTCAATCGCATAAATTCTTCTGTTTGTTGCGTGGGCTTTTACATTTGATTCCGAGTCGAGTTAATAGTCGAATAAAGTGAGTAAACATTTACTCCATTGAAACGATAATTTTGCAAAGTTCAAACGTTGTTCACAATAATGCTTACCAAGTACGAGTAATTTATGTACAAAAATAATTTTTACTTCCAACATTTTCATTCATGAAATTTCAATTGTTTGCAATAATCACAGCACTGACTTTTAACACATTTCGCAGTAGGTACTCCGCAAGTAGGATCATTATTATGATTAAAATTTCATGCAAAAATTCGCACAAATGCAAAAAGTCTTTCCTAGGGATGTCCTTTTGGGTTTAAAATTGTTTTTCTTTTAATGTACTGACAATTGAGAGGCAACGAAAAGGCAACGCTTATGTCAAGGAATGGAGGGTATAAATTTTGGTGCAGTAGTGAAAAATGATCGCGAATGTTCCTGATTTCTACATCCTCTGAATAAGTTGCCTTCAGGTGTCCGTTGAGTCCAAAAAATTTAATAAATTTAGCTAAAATCGTTCTGTAGGACCCATTTTCGTCCGTGCAATTGACTATTGAGCGACCCTTACGTTTAGACGCAAACATCTACATTCATAACTGCAAGCGCATAGCCATTTGCCACGACCGGATGCAATTGTTTGAAAAATTAAGAACATGCAAACCAAAATTCTAAAATTACTGCGACACCAGCAGTCACAGCAATAACGATTAGAATAACAATAAAGCGAACGCGGGCACCTAAAACAAAATACACAAACACGAGGTGAAAACAATAGAATGGCAGCAGTTTAAATGGTGCAAACGGTGCTGCAGCAGCGGCTTAACATAAAATTCAATGCCAAATGACAATGACACAGCTAACAGAGCACACTGTGTGTGTATCTGTAAATAAAGGGTGATGGTATACCTTTCTATTTCCCCGCCATCATCGCTATGCCAGCAAAATATTCAGAAAGCATACGCTTATTGTTTGATGCTAAGCGCAGTAGAGGATCGCGATACTAAGCATACGTATGCTACATAAATACGCGTATGTAGTAGAATTTTAGGCGCTAAAGAGCTTGTAAATATATGTAAGCGTTATTTTTTTTTTATTGTAAATCAGCTTAAAAGTTGCAAATATACATTCATACATATTTTGCCTTTACTTTATGAAAATGTGTTTAGGTAGTGTTGGCTTACACACACACACACACAGACACACACGAGTATACGAACGTGTGTTTCAGCCTATAGATATGCAATAGACAATAGTCAGCCAGCCAGCATTGTTGCGCTTATTTGCCTCAGCTACATGCCGGCAGTTAACATTAAATGCAGTAGCAACAAACACGTTGGCCGTTAGAATAATTATAATAACAACAACAAGACATTTACCAGTGCTGCAATGCTCTCGTATGTGCGAGTTTACTAAACAATGCTGTAGTATGCGGGCGGATTCCATAAATGCGAGTAATCAGCCTGTTTTATAAATGGCTGTGAAAGTCGTGATTGATCTTTAACTGGTGCACAATGTCTAGAATATATAACATAACATCTTCACTCGCTACACTTATGTATGTAGATTCACCGCACTTCAACGCATCACACCTGAAGACAACAGCCCTAAACTCAAAATATCTGGTATCAAAATGCTTCAACACAGCTGATCGAACTATGTCCGAATTCGCCGCATCCATACTCACCATACCTAAACTCACCACACCAAAACTCACCTCATCAAAACTCACCACACCAATACTCACCACACCAAAAATCTCAAAACCGTAGCCCACCATACCTGAATTCCCCACACCCCAAATAATCTCATCTCATTTCACCTTAACTTGCTTCATTGCAACTAAGCCCACCTAATTACAGCGAAGCTAAGTAAAAAAAAATCATCACTTTGACTTGGATTAATATGCTTGCAGCGAAAATGATTAATTAAAATTGGAAATAGTTCTTAACTTTCTTTAATAACCAGCAGAGGTCAGTTTTATTTTAAAAATTTGCGAAAATGACACTCAAACTGGTTGAAGTTATAGCAGTTTTTCGCAGAGCACCACGGCTTCCTACCAAACCTCTCGTTCCAAACTGGACACGAAATTCGTGTTTCTTCCTAGATTTTTGCTTAGTTTTGTTAAAAAACTAGCAGCCTTAGAACTCATCTCTGCGTAACAAAACTTGCCTCTAGACATTTTAGAAAATTTTCTAAGTTATAAATAATCGCTTCCTAAGTAGTCCTTGCAAGACTAGTATACAATTACTCAATTTAACTGGCACTCTAGTTAACTGTGCACAAGCAATTGCAACACATTGCAGCTTCTCCTCATTATATTACTATGCAGAGGTAAATTTACACAAACACACACATACGCGTATGTAGTAACGTTTGTTAACGCAATACTGCAGTTAATAATTTAGTCACAAATGGTCGAGGGATATTATCAAATGACGGTGATGCGTATTTCAATGCGGGTACTATGTAGCCTAACTGTTTAACGTCGTTGCAAGTGTACAGCAGCAGGAAATTTATAGTGGAGCATAGTTCAGTCATTTAATTAGCTAATTTCAGTTTTGAATTATCTGCACACAAAGGCACACATACATATTCAGATATATTATAGCTGGCGTTTCCAGTTACATACAGTGAATATGATATTGATTTCTGATTGCCGAGAAAGAGGAGAAAATTAAGCAGTAATCTTACATACATACATACATACTAAATACAATATCTTCAAAGAATTTCTGATGTAAAGCATCTTGGAGAAGCTACACAGCGCTTCACTGCTTTTGACAAAATATATTTTTTTTTATCGAAGTAATGTTACCCCGTTGGTTTTTTTCTCGGCTCTTTCAAGGTGTTGCGCGTTCATTTCCCAAATTATTGAACTTTGACCAATCAACGTTAAAATATTTTCTACTAATGTAGCCATTTTTTCAGGAAGCCAGACAGCCTAGTGCATAATTACAATGTGATAAGGCAAAATTATTTTTAGGAAAAAACGCTATTACTTCGATCGGCATATTTCATCACACCAAAAAACATATGGACGTAGCTAGATTCTTATAACAACAAACAAGAGTTGAATTCATTATCTTCAAATCATTTAAATACCTCATAAGGCACAAATTCGTGCAAACCCGATTTTATATACCCTCGCGATATAGTTTTGTATGGGCGGTGCCACACCCATTTTTCAAAATTTCACAAAAACGCAGTTTCATTGTTAAAAATCGCTCCAAATATGAAGTTTTACTTAATATTTTCCAATAGATAGGGTAAAGTGGTCCCATACCGACCGGTCGTTCCTTACCGATCTCAGGCGTTGCTAGCCAAATTGTTGGTGACGTCGGTGAAAAGCTGTTGAAACACTTCTTATTTTTCACTGTGAATTTTACGTTTTTTTGTTTCAACACCACTATTGGAATAACATCGCTCATTACGTCAATGGCGAGCAGTTAATTAAAAATGGTCGTGATGGTCCGAAACCGACGTGTTTTAAGGAGAAAATATGTGATTTAAAGTGATAACAAATTATTTCTTACAATTGTTGCACAGGTTTATTTAGAAACGGGAAGGACATTTAAGCGGAAAACCTCGCAAAGGGATCCGGAGATTCTGTGTCGAACATTTGCAGCAATGAAATTTGGAATTCCTCGATCAGCGTTACTGCTGCATCGCAAAAATAATAAAAATACAACACCAGAATGAATTAACGCAGCAAAACGTCTGAAAGCAGTAAATGTCAACAATATAAAAATTGTCACAAAGGACTTTAAAACGGCAAGATTAAAATTATGTGTTAATCGCCAAACTTAAAAAATTTGGCATACCCCATTAATTACTTTAATCCGAACTACTCATTATAAAATTTATTTTAAAATATTTTTTTCACTATTTTTTATATTCCCCGCCTCTTCTTGCACACATTCCGCTCAACTCACTGCCTTTATATTCCAATTTAATTGTCATTTACATTTGCTTCTAAACGGTCATTAATTAAGCATAACTCAATGCCCGACAAACAGCTTTGCGAATTTCAACAGTGTTTATGTCGCCTTTATTACATTGTAAATGTTGGCGCACGAATTATCTAGTAAATGCTTAAGTATTCGCGGTTATATGAACATACAAACATGCAAATATATTTAAGTAATCATTTGCACTTAAACTATACTTTACAGCTCTCAAAGCACATATGTATTAGGGATGTGAATCCCGGGATCCCGGAATTTCGGTATCCTGACCTTTTTAACTCCCGAATATCCCGGGATACGTCTATTCAAATCCCGGAATTGCTGAAAACAGTGAATTTAAAAGCCTTTTATTTTTTTTATTTGGTATCATGAAAAATTTCCCTTTCAAAGCTCATAGAAAGTATTATTTGTCGTGCTATTAATATAACAGTGAAACGTATGGACGCACTGTGCAATTTCGTAATGTTTAAAAATTATCAGAAAGTTTGGTAAAATAAATTGATTGCTTTTTTTATTCCTTTAATAAACCTTAAGGATTGAATTTCTTTAAGATTGCATTTTGATCAATACAAGGAATAATACTGCCTCGCTCAAAATGGATTCGGTGTTTTATTTAATTTTTACTTGATATATTTCTTTTTTTTTTTACTAAATGGTAATATGTAAAATTTTAATATTGGTCTCAAACAGTGATTAAAAATATTTTAACTGTATTTATATGCATTTGCAGCTGTGCTAAATATGTACTCGTATATTTGTACTTGAAGAATAAATTACTTTGTATGTTAGAAAATACATGAATTACAATAATGTCTTCATCACTGTTATACTCGTTTTAATGTTATTTTGAATAATACTATCTTGTAATAGGACGTGTTACAATTTTTTTTTTGCAAATTAAAAATTACGAATCAAAACTTTCTGAAATTCGGGATCCCGTGATTGTCCTGGGACTTTGTTTACAGATCTCGAAAATACCGGTGTTAATAAAATGCCAAAAATTGACATCCCCTATATGTATATACGAGTATATATGTGTGCGCTCAATGTGAACAAATATGGCATTTATTATCAACTGATTAACATTTACCGTTATTGTGTTGGCTTGCTAGCTAACTGCTTGGTTGGCAGCTGGAGCATATGTGGCCCTCGACTGTCAATCATGTCACACGATCTAAATGACTAAACGTTGCAGGGAGTTGCAACATTCACAATCATTCACCCATTCACCCACACAACCAATACATACAACTAATGCAGTCACACATACATACTTAGATAGTACTTAGTCAGCAAGCAAATGCGCTGCTCAATATTTCAATATTGTGCAGAGATACTTAGTTGTTTTTGTTATTGGCAACATTGCTTTAGCTCTTGCATATTGCATTATAACATATCAGCGATTGCATTTTGCTTGTCATAATGCAAAATTTGCATGAAGCAAGCTTTTTCCTCAACCTGTTATACGCGCCACCCTAACTTTCCCACTTCCTCGCCGTTGTCCCTGTGGGCGGGCGCGTCTGATTTGTATATATCATTCGCAATCCTTTCAGGATTTACCCATTACCTTTTCTCATAATTTATCACCTACACTTCAGTTGTCATTACATTCAGTGTTGTGTTGTTGTTGTTGTTGTTGTTGTTACTGTTGGTATAGTAATGTCTTTTGCATCGTATTGAATGGTGGCTGGCTGACTGGTTGTTGTTGTTGTTATTTGTTCGTGTCAGCATTTATGACATATTGTCATGTATATTCTAAACGTACGAAATTGTATTGACACGCACACAAACATCTGGCTGTGTGTGTGTGAATATATATATATATTTACACGTATTTTATGTACAACAACACTTACTTACTACAACTTTGCTACGACGCGAATTTTGACAATAAAGTTGTTGTGCATTTATTACAACAAAATATTGTACATGCACACATTGTTTGTTGTTGTTATTTTAATTGTTGTTGCTGTAGATATTATAAATTAGTTTGTTGCACGCGTCGATGAGTTTACAATTGGGTTTCGAGTTTTGTCACCTGCAGCAGGTGTCGTTCGCTTAATTTTGTCACGAATGAAAGCTCAATTTGAAAGACCAAAATAATAATATTAAATTAATATTTATGAATAGTAAGTTTAAAAAATATTTAATTTAAGTATACTGAATAATTTAAAATTTTAACCAGCAATGATAGCAGATTTCATAGAAAGTTGAATCACCGTAAAGTTGTTATTAACAAATTTTTTGCATAAATCAATGAAAGCTTTCAGTACAAAACTTACAGTTAGATTAACTGGAAGCTGCACAACTAGCCTTCTCCTGTATGTGAAATAGCTACAGCATCTTTCACATAACTCAGCTAAATAGCATAGCAACACAAGCGATAAAATATCGCAAACCTAATTAACAAAGGCCTACGTAATCTCTCTTAAGTGAAAGCTTTGCTTAAATGCATTTTTTCTTATATGTATATATCAGAAGATATAGCTTGATGCAATTTTATTGAATGATGTGCCAAGGATGTTTCATAAATTGAATTATTAGAACCAACTACGATTTATTTTGGTTAGGAGCTCTTTCTGAAAGTTAGTATGTGAAGGCTGCTCTAACAATCGTTTACTTAAAGCTTTAAATGAGCTTTGATCAGTAGGAGTAGTTTGAGCTTCCGTTCAAATGTAAATTCAACGCTTTTTTGTTTATCTGCCGGTTAGCTTTCATCCAAAGCACTGCGAGTTCAAAAAAAAATTTTACAGAATCAATATGGCAGTATTTCTTTCATGTTTTGTATATTCAAAATCTATCTAAATAATCCCTTTCTAAATACCGCCTTGACCTTGTTTGGTGAACGCATTACTGCTGGCGCCCTTCAAATACGTTTAGCATAGGTACATTTTAATTGAAAACATATTATTTCAATATTCTCCGTGGGTATATTCTCGTATGACCATGCATTGCTTAACTCGCTACCGCTATATTTGTTTATCGAATAATTTCAACCACCTTTCGTTATTGAACCCACAAAATGTATTCCTTTTACATCACTTTGCTCGTTTGTTTACTTGTTTTTCAAAAGTTGCATGCCACAAATGTTAAATAGTCGCATGTTGTTTGCTTAATGCTTTGCGGCTATTTTGCTACTGGCTTATTTACCTATCCAATCAGTGGAAATGCGATTTGCGACCGAGTTTCAATTTATTTAGGTAATTTTTAAGGGTTAAATGGTGGTAAATAAATTATGTTGTTTGGTTTAGGTGAATGTCAATATACGGACGTGAGTATGAACGCTGCCATATGTTTGTTAATCTACTGATTGGCATTTTTTTTTTAAAAAACCTTAAGGGCATTTAATAAAGTGTATGTAATTACATTCAAATGAAGGCAACAAAAAAAAAATTGATGCTAGTTCAAGGTAAGGCAAAGCATTAAAAATTTCAACATCTGTTTTACGATTGCAGTATTTTCTCTTCTTCACCGTATGTTAGGTGCATTAGTAAAGAGTTTCACAGAATTTGCAGCTAAATATAAATGTAAAGTTCAAAAATTAGTGCATTCAATTAACAAAAATGTATAATTTTATTGGAATATTAAATTTTCCGTTGAAAAATCCTTCACCGCTCATTGCTTGCTCATCGTGTACACGAGATTATTTATAAGCTGTGTTCGAGACATAAATGATTTGTCGTTTTCTTGAAAAACAATTTTAAAAATTTTCATGTACTGAAAATATTTACAAAGGAATATTTTTAAGGTTTCTAGCAATACATGACTTCGTCTGATAGCTTCATAAGGTCGAATGATGTGACATGCAAAAATATTGGAACTCTTTCTTGGTTGTAGATAATAAAATATTGATTAGCACTTTGTAAAATGAATGTTGTAAAATGAATGACTCAAATATTAATTATTTAAATCAGTCGCCATCACTTTCATCATAATAAAGATTATATTAACACGTTATTGGTTACCATCATTATTTTCAATAATCATGCTAAAAAATATATTTATATATACGATATCACTATCCTTTCAGTCATGACACATATGTATACTCATACATTACACATGTACACATACATATTTAATATATTTAAGCTTCAAGTTAACTTCTCAAGAATATTTCAATAATAACAAGTAAAAAAAGCTAAATTCGGGCGAAACCGATTTTTATATACTCTCGCGATATATTTTTGTATGGTCGATGCCCATAATTTCATAATATTCCTGTTTCTTATTCTTCAAATCGTAGCTAGTATTAAACTTTACTAAATTTCTTTCAATAAATACTGAAAAACGACCTTTTTTGAATTTTTCAAAATTTCCGTTGTGTGGAAGTTGGGCGTTGGTTATGGTCCGATTTCAAAAGTTTTTAACGATGATAACAGTGATATTAAGGAAAATTTGTTCACCAAATTTTGTGACGATGCCTTACACCGTTATTGAGATACAGCCATTTTTTCATAAGTATGCGTGGCAACGCCCATTTTTTTAAATTTTAAAAATACCTAATTTCTTAGTTCAAAATCGCTCCAAATACCAAACTTCACTCAATTTGCTGTAATAGATACCGAAAAATGGAGTTTTTGCATTTTTCAAAACTTCCGTTATATGTGAGGTGGGCGTGGTTATGATCCGATTTAAAAAATTTTCTACGATAATAATAGCGATGTCAAGAAAAATATGTCCACCAAATTTTGTGACGATTATTAACACTGTTATTGAGATACAGAAAATTTTTTATAAGTGGGCGTGGCAACGCCCATTTTTCAAAATTTTATAAATACCTCATTTCTTAGTTCAAATCGCTTCAAATACCAAATTTCACTTAATTTGCTGTAATAGATACGGAAAAAAAGGAGTTTTTGCCTTTTTCAAAAATTTCCGTTTTATGGGAGGTGGGCGTGGTTATTGACCGATCTTGATCATTTTCAATACCAACCTACCCTGTACCAAATTTCATTGAGATATCTAAATTTTTACTCATGTGATTGTAACCACGGTCAGACGGACGGACGGACGGACAGACAGACAGTCAGGGCTAAATCGATTTCTCTTTTCATTCTGATCATTTTAGTATATACATATATGTCTAGATCTATCTCGATTATTTTTTGCTCTTACAAACCACCGTTAGGCGAACAAAGTTATAATACCCTTGTGTGCAACTACGCTCGGGTACAAAAATTTGCTGTCTGATTTTAAAGTTTGTATTTCGCAAGAGTAACCTTTCAATATTCGTTGGTTTAGTCTCAATTTACGCTAATAATATTACACAGATCTGTGGGACATGAAAAGCGCGTGCTCAATATTAACATAAGTCGATTTTGCTGTCCCTATGAACTTGTTAATAAACTGCATATAGTGTGTTGCAAATATGAGTACAATGCATGTTGACACATGTTAATCAAGTGCGGCAGGCAGGTAAATCTGTATTTAGTAATAATTATGCACATTTACAAATACACGCAGTGCTGTTGTTTGCTGTCAGCAAAGTTAAAATGTAGCAACATAAAATCTATCTGGACAGGTGAGAAATACAATGGCAATGTGTAAGTAAAATGATGATATCGTAAATTATGTTATATTTAATAATTTGAGTTGAAACTTCCATGCATTCGATGGAAATATATGTAACATACAATACGAGCTTGTATTTAAAATTTCCTGATAATATTTGTTGTGGGGATTGCCAACACTATTACAAATATGTGAATTTTATCAGAAATAAGTACAGACTATTAACTATGACTGCCTTATTTTATATATTGCTTATATAAACCAATGAATTTCTACTTTTACTTACATTTGCGAAGGAATTTGTAAAAGGCACTTAAGGGGAAATAGGCCTAATAGCCCCCCTACCGAATCGCAGAGGGTCCTGAGCTTTTGTCCTAACACGAGCGTCTAATTATCTTTATCGAAATGGTCGCTAAGCTAGAATTTACAGAGCTGAAAACGGACAGCATATCGCACACAAAAACTGCATAACAAAAATGTAAATACTTCTCGATTAAATAAAATAAATTAATTATTGCAAAAAAAAAGAAATTAATCTATCCAATTTTCGTTTAACGATTCTTTTGAATTGAGTGTGGAATCAGATTATTTATGCTTTACCTATAGACCGGAATTAACTAATTATTGAATGGGATATTTTATGTATCAAGTCAATGTGAAAGCATCGATGCTCCCACATTAATTTCTTTGCTTGTGAACTTTTCTTAAACTTTCTTTCCTTTTTCCTCCCAACTTTTTTTTTTACATATCCAACAGCATTATGAGAAATCTCTAGTTTGTTCCGCAATAAAGATCATATAATCCTTAGCGTATAGAAACTCAAATTTCCACAGTTTCCACTTTCCAGATTTGCCAATCGAGATACGAGTACCCCGACTTTGATAAACTGCCTCCGCTACTTCGGATTATGATGCCACTTTGGCGGCTATTGCTGCCGCTGCTGCTACATATTCTTCTGTTGCTGCTACATCCGTTCAGCTACTGTTGTTGCACAAATGCCCGCTAGGGATGATATTAATGTCAAATTATCTGACACGCGTGTAAATTTTCATCGCAACATCAGCAGCGCGAACAAATTGCCTCAGATGCCACCATGCAATCCCACAACGCAGTTTGGCGCGCGCTCATTTAGAATTGAGAACAAAAATTGTATAAATATAAAAAGTACAAAAAAAAAAAATGCTTCAGATTTTTTTATTCACTTAAAAAAAAGTGAAATATTCATGGAGAGAAAAAAAATTATGCGAGGGCGCTTACGTCCCACAAGTATTGGAGCGTGTAATGCGTATTATGGCCGTTGTGCTGCCTTTTAACGTACTCGTATGTGTATGCGTATCTTTCACGCAGAGCGGCGGTGTTGATGAGATGAGTTGCATTTCGCGCGCCAGGCTAGCCGTGGGCATTATTTCTTTGTTCTACATACGTTTTGGGTTACAAGCATATGCGAGTATAGCATATGTATGTACATATGTATGTGAGAATAGATATTTGGTTGGAATACACATATCCTCAGTCACAAAATATACACACAAACGTACGTACGTTCTAGTATTTTCCAGTGTCATTAAGCATGAAATCTTTTAAATTAATGTATTTTTTTTTTTGTTAGACGAAAGAAAGATGTTTCTTGCTTCATTGCGCGAGCGTGAAATTTGAATTTTATAAAATATTTTTACGCAGTTTGAAAATGGCTCAAGCTTTTGGTCGCCGCTTTGGCACACTGCGCTTTAAGGAATTAAAAAGCTTACTAGCAATATAAATATAGATTAGTATTTGAAAGATACTTGAGAAATTTTTCTCTTGAGTATTGCTCTCTGGTAGCTTGCTTGCTTTGCAACGAACGACTGATATAGCAAAGGTATAATTTCAGTTGAGCTCCTTAAATTAAGATTGTTGCTTAAATTGCGAGAATTCATTTTTAGATAACGCATTAAAACTATATTACAAACACCATTTCCGAGCTATGCCACCCTGTTTTTATACCAAGCAATAATCAGCTGTTCAAATTGTAAACAAAAAATCAACCAGTCTACGTCTAATTCTAAAAACTTCATATTCACGTCCCATTCAAATATTATATACTCAAAAATTTGTATATTATTCATGAAGCAATGTTATTGCAATGGGAAAACAACTGTATATGAAATAAAAGCAACTAAAAATGATGGCAACAAATCAATGAGCTTATGCCAGAAATACACTGTCTCTAATACCTTTTTACTTGTCAAAGTAAATTAAATCCAAAAAAAAAGTAATAAATAAAGAATAAAGCGAATTGTCTTCTAATTTCAGACTTCAAGCCATATAAATCGAGAGTTGGTTAACGTTAAGCACTGCACGACATGAACATCTAAGTAATTTAAGTAGCATTTAAAATTTAGCACATCAGGATGGTTAAGCCCAAACCGCTTTTACTTCTACTAGCTCCAAACGAAGAATACATCCTTGTCAGGATAGACGTAAAGTGAATTAAAGCCACAAGCAACTGACTATGTCTCTCATTTATTTTCTAAAGCAGCAGTAAGTAAAGAATACTAACAAGCTCAAGAAAGCCAAAATAGTCACCTAACAATGACATCATTCTCACAGCAATCGAATGTTTGCCATCATCCATACCTTCGCTTTGCTCTTACTTTGGCAAAGCTGGCGCGCGACAATTTCAAAAGCTGAAGGCTTCAGCTGCCAGCAAAAACGTCAATCTAATTGAAATTCTAGACAAAATCTTCCGCAAATTACCTTCATTGACAAAAATCTCTAATCCCAAGCCAAGCATGAGCAAAAGCAAGAAAATAACTTGACTTAAGTTTGAGTCCAATAAGGAAGTAAGTAAAAGAGAGAGCGAGGGAGATAGAGAGAGAAAGGTGCCACTCGCACGTGTGCGCCGCTGTTTAGCTGCTCAGCTCAGAAAGCAAAGCTGCAGCACCTGTCGATGTTAGGTGCAGCCTTTTGTTTTTGCTGTTACTTATGGTTTTGTTTTTTTTTTGTTTTTGTTTTATATTCGTTAGAGGAAGTGTGTCATTCACTTTGCGCGCGTACTCGTATGTCTGTGTGTTGTGCTTATGGTACATGAAACCGGATGCGGAAGCCAGTAGCATCAGCAATAGTAAAATCTCTCGCCAATTGACAGCAAAAGGTATAGAGTAAAAGACAACACGACAAGAAATGCGGGCGTAATAAAACTAGAAGGTGGCAAAGCAGCTCTGGCAGCAACAAAGCTGCGGCTGCGGTGAATAACAGCAACAATAAAGTTATGCGCTTTTGTATTGCACAAAGATGTGTGTGTATGTGTGTGTGAATGTCTGTCTGTCTGCGAAAAGTGTTGCTAAAATCAAGCGCAAAATAATAATTTCACTCGCCTTTGAAGCAGGTTTTATTGTTTTTCCGATATCAGACACAACAAGAATGCAAGTAGTACGCTATTCATAAGTATGTATATTCACAACAGTGGTTTTGGTGCTTCGAAAATACCATTTTGTTTTTGTAATATAATGATGGGTTTATTATTGACACTGACTTTTAGCTGGAGCTCGACTTAAGACAAAGGCGTAGAGCGTACGCCAGGTGGCAGCAACTGCAAATGGCAGCAAATCCATGTGCAAACAGGAATGAAAGTAAACATGAAAAAAAATGAAAATTTAGACAAAAATGCGATCTATGCGGTCGACTGTGAGGACTGCAGAGCTTTTAAGTATCTCTTATTAATTTATAAATCTCAGTCCAATACTGGTTAATAAAAATTAATTAAATTGAATAAGTAAATATATTAAATAAAAGCATATTTAGATATATAATATCTTTAGTACTAAAAAATGTGTACTAAATTTAAAAAAAATCTTTTAGTACATACAATTATTGACAATTTTTATAACCAGTACTAAAATAAAAAAAATAAAAATTATATCGCAATTTTATCCGAAATAACTAAAGTACTAAAAACCCGCAATGTCATTTTATTATTCAAAATTATCGCTAAATTTTATAATCAGTAGCAAATATTGCTAGGCTGTTAACTAAAAATTTAATTATAATATAATTTTTTTTGCAACGTTAGCTAATTTTTTTAGAACATACTTCTATCAACAAATTTTTTTATTAATTTTTTTTTTTTAATTTTTCGTAACCAAAAATACATTTCGCGCAATCTTGTAATTTCTCTTGCTTGAACCATTCTGTAAAAATTGTGACATTTATAATATATATAAGTTTTAAAAACATCTAGTAACTTACGGACTTAAAATTTTTAGAACTTATTTGAGTGAAAACTAAAAAGTTGAGACTTTCTCAGGGCTTTTCAAGTATTTACTGTAACTATTCATTTCTATCTTTGGACGAGATTTTAAAATATTACTTTATACCTTCAAGATATAAATTTTTACGAAATTATTTTTGCCTTTCTTCGCTTTTGAGTACTAAACGGCAATACTTGCACTTGACAGCACCGGCAGCAACCGGTTTGCTATGACCACAGTTTTAATTTTTGTATACGTATTTAGTAGTTTCTTTCAGTGCCCACTCCCCACTCCTTCGCCTTTCCTGCTTTTCCACTCCTTTGCTGCTTTCTTACTCTCCAAAAATTCTTACTTGTGCCTTATTAAGCTGAGTGCATGCGGAAGTTGCCACTGTCATTGCCAACGCGACAACAACAACAACAACTACTACTACTACTACAACAACAACATCCCACAAATATTTCTATTATCATTGCCGCATTTGCGGTTGACGCTGCACTCGCTGCTGTTGTACAAGAAAACATGAAACACACGACGTATACCACGTGACAGATTTACCGTTAGCATTGGTAAGTTGTCATTGCAACTGTTGTGTGTTTCCTGTTTTTATTTTTTTTTGTTTTTTTTTGTTGTTATTACTTTTTACATCTTCTTGATGCCACAGTGCTGGGGCTTGTTTTTGCCACTTCTTCGATTTCACTGCTTAGTGCACCTCAAGGATTTCAATTTTCTTTTCAATTTCGTCTCTCTCTCTCTCCTTTTCACTCACTCTACAACATTTCACTTGCTGTCTTCAGTTGTGCAGTAAGCGTACGGTGTTGCTCGTGCTGCAGCGGCCGTTTCTAGCTGCATTTGAGACATTTACTTTGGCTGCTTTGCCACACGTCCCACCCTCATCATTTTTTGCCTTAATTTAATCAACTGAAAGCGCATTTTCAGCTTTTCCTAACTGCAATTTCTTCTGCTTGCACGATTTTTTTTCTCTTCCTTCGCGATTATCAAAAGGTTCTTGGCCTTTTCTTTGCTTTTATTTTTCTATCGCTTGCACACTTTTTCACTTCCAGCGCTTCTCGCCACACAGTAGCGCATCTCATTCGCCGCTTTCTTGCTGCTGCAATTCAATTTTGTTCAACTCACTTTCCCACAACCGCCGCCCGCTGACTTCGACTTCGTTGGCTGTATGTATTTTCAGTGATCCACTGAATTGATTTTTAGCCGGTGTCAGAGTCTTTTGTGTCCTCCGCTTTGTGTCGTTGTTCTCCTGCACCCTCTCTGGTGCTCTGATACTCTACATTGCTGTGAAGTCTTCAAGTGCAACACTTTTAGGTTGCGGTTGCATTGCTTTTTATAAATAATAATTGCATTTCGTTTCGATTTACTGCTCTTCTTATGTATGTCTTCTTCAGTGCATTTTTTCTGTGCTTAAAATGCAACACGAAAGTAAGAATTTAAAATCATGTGAAATATGGCATTGTTTAATAGGATGCCTTCGCAAACATCTCGGTTTAAATTTATTGAATTTTAAATAAAAATTTTGCCAATACTACAGTTCTTGTCAAAACTGATATGAGCAGGTAAGCCAATTAAAAAAAATTAATAATAGTGGTAGTCATCTTTGAATCTTAACTGATGATTAAATAAAAATATATTTTTTAAATAACTTTGGCAGTCCAACCCAGTATATACAAATTTATTCCACACTAAAGCAAGTTTAACAGGTCCAAGTCAATATAAGATTTTAACTAATAAAAATTGTCAGTATAAATTGTCGAAATTTATGTTAAATAAATTTTGTAGTGAAAGATGATTGATTATATAAATGTTAATATTCTGTTTTGTTGTTAAATTTGGTAGATTTTGTAGAACATGGTATGACGAAAAATTCTACGGATTTTTAGTACTTAATTTGCCAATAATTGTGTATAGAACATGTAATGTTTTAATAGCTAAAAACTTTTAAACGAATTTTAGTACACTTTTTAGTACAAATTTTAGTAGAAAGTGTATGGCAAATTTTAGTACAAATTTAAAAACAAATTTTAGCATGAATGTTAGTACATATTTTAGTGGAAATTTTTCGAACAAATTCTATAAAAAAAAATAGTAAACATTTAAGTAGAAATTTTATGACAAATTTTAGTACAAATTTAAAAACAAATTTTAGCACGAAAACAAGTACAAATTTTACTAAAATTTTGAGTGCAAATTTAAGTATTAATTTTTGTACTTATTTCTGCGGCTATGTATTGCAATAAATTAGTGGTTTAGACATTTAAAAATAATTTTTTTCAAATAGGTTGAATGCCTAGCGAATTTCTGTATATTAAGGAATTATTTACACATTAAGAACTCATGACTAGCTAACTCATAACTGTTATTTGTTATTGTAGTGTTATAGATAGTAAGAATTCACTTACCAGGGAATTGGCTTACCTGAAACAAAGGAATACAAAAATTTACAGATTTGAGAAAAAGTAGAGATTTGCTTACTAATTTATACATATGATAAAGGAAACAACAGTTTAGCACAAGGCATGTGTAAAGGTCAGAAATCATTAAACATTTAACAAAATATATAAAATATGTATACCAAAAGAATCAATTGTAATTGCTGGCAAGGGTCATAAATCAGAGAGCTGGCAATCGAGTGCTATATATCTTAGTTTTTCACACGAAACTTTATAAAAGAGAACAATAGCGCAAATAAGACATCAAAACACACAAAAGGGTCTTTGAAAGTGTATCAGATATGGGACGCCAACTATGTTTGTAACGCTCAGACACAGATAAATACCAGACATTCAAGCAGCACCAATTTTGTTAAACCGATACTAAAGTACGGGTATGTATGTACATATGTATTATTTTTATTCGTTTCAAGTTATTTTCCGCTTGCTCTTTTCATTGTCACCATTGCTTATTTCTACGTTTTTGCTGTTAAAACTTAGCATGCAACACGACAAGACCGTGACGTTAATGTCGACACAATTCATCACTTAATTGAGCTCGCAAACTGTAACTGCACAGACAATTCTACTCATCGCAACTTTTATTCCCCTTTCGCTTCAAATGCATATGTTTTCTCGTTAAAAATCGCAAGTATTCCCACAATGAACGCCAGTTATGACGCATGCATGGCATTTTAAATGCTCCACTGCCAATGCTGACAACGCATATGTACCATATTCGTATACAAGACATGTACCGCATACCGCCTCCCGCAAGTATTTATGCTACACTTTACTCTGCGGGATCTCAGGAAGTAGTCGAAGAGAACCGCTGAATGAAAATAAAGAATAAAAGAGTAACAAAAAAAGAAACTCGTTCGCCGGTCACACTCAACTGCCAATTGTATGTATGCTACAAGTCACTTTCAATACGATGAATTATGACAACACGTCTGCCTTCGCTGAAATCGCCAATCATTCGTAATTCCTTCTTTACTAGCTGCGATTTTATGAACACATGTATTTATGCGTACGAGTATATTTGCATTTGTTTTCTACTCTTTCATCTGATTCCAAAGCAAAAGAAATTAACAAAAAAATATATTTATCGTAGAACTGTAGCTCAATGGCATATTCCATGTACAGTAGATGACTTAAATATGTGAAAAATGTATGATTATTTCAGGAAAAAAATGTAAATTGGTAAATTTTTGATAGTTATGTGTTTTTGTCAGTAAACTAAGTTCATCAATTTTCGACTGATTTTCATCGATATCCTACAATAAATTTAAAACATTTGGCACATAATTTAATCGGCTCATGTGCTTTTGGACAATGTAATGATAAGATAACAAAATGTGATAATACAATGTAAAAATATTTCTTATTCGCGCAAACCTACAATAACAAATACCATATAGCGTACGAACCAATCTTGAAAAATGTATATGACTTTACTTTTCTGAAATATATTGCATATGATTTAAAAAAAACATATTTTTTAAAAATATGAATGTATATACCTAAATTCAACACACTTAAACTCACCACGCGAAAAATTCACCACACCTATACTCACCACATACATACTCACCTCACCCATACTCACCTCACCCATACTCACCACACCTTAACACATCTTTCCAAATTCGTTTTAGAAATTTATATTTTTTTATGTATGAACATCTGCTTGGCACTTCAGTAATTTAATACGCCCATCCCATGAAAATGTAAGCTAACAACAACAATTAAGCTGTCGGTGCAGTATCTCCTAGCTTGGTCGCAACCTGTTTTATCTCCATTGCTTTATGTGCATTCTTACTAAATATAGGTTCTCCGCAGTTGTGGCCTGTTGCACTATTGCCTAACGACTAAGTCCGATTGTTGCCGACTACAAAAGTAGATTCGCTGCAAGTAGCATGAGTCTGCAATCTACAGTACTCGCCCCATTTGTATTGCGTCCTATCGCGAATGCGCCAGCTGACATTTTTTCTGCGCACTGCTCATATATTTTACAAGTAATTAGCATTAATTTTGCTAAGTGATAATCCAGAGCTTACGCAGAATGCTCATTCCGTCACATTTCCTCACTTCGGGCAGCACAAAAGACTATTTTGTATGAGTTTACGAAGTGGTGAGGGGAGCGCCAGCAAGCGGAGAGTGGTGAAGCTTTAATTGCTTCTTGCATTGCGCCATTCGTAATGTGGTGTGTGCTGGCCGCTGGCTGCTAACGGCTGCATACATAAACTTTAAAGCGTGCTGTTGTTGTTTTTTCATTTTAATTTTTTTTTGCTCTGCTGGTGCTTTTCAGCGCGGTTGGAGGTATTAAAGTCAAGTTAATAATAAAGATATTTGCATTTCATATTGCACGCGCAGTATACGCACTAGAGGTAAAAAAAAAAGTTGTGCTGGCGCTTGCTGTGAGCATCGACTGGCTTTGATAAGGTCAACCATGCAACAACGGGACTGCGCATTTATTTTTTGTTGCCCTCTGACTGCGCGAATTGGCGAGCGAGTGCAAATTACTTTTAATTCATTTATAATTCCTTAATAACCGGTCGATATGCTTTATTCGCTTTCGAAAAGCGACAAAATGAAATAATATTAAATATACGTTAATACATACATATGTTATGTATGTACACATTTACGTATGTATGCTTACGGGATTAATGTAAAAAAGTTATTTCTTAAATTGGTTGTTTGTGTTATTGCACGAAAATTATGCGCAATTAATCTGAAAGTTATAATTGAAAAGCAGCAATTTAAAAAGCTTCGTTTCATATTAAAAACAAAAAAATAATAATTTTGCAAATTTGTTACCGAAGTGCTGTTCTATCTATGTATGTATGAAATTCAATATCTTAATGAAATGAAGTTTTATTAATTTATATAAATATACGTTTGTGCTTAAAGCTGCTGAGGTAGCGAGATTGAGCGTACATGCATTTTTCATAGTTTAATGAAGAGGCGTTCAATGATGCAAATGCAAATACTTTCCGACAAAAAAGCTTTTTGTTTATAAATTTTCATAATTTAATTTTTGTTAACGTCATATTTTAACCACATCAGATATTACATCATTGAGAACAAAAATCATACGACTTCGCATCGCATGACTTGCATGTTCTAGTTTCTGATTTGAAAAATAAGGTACGTGGACAAATATTTTTTTTTTTTATATCTGAAATCAAATGATTTCATGTCAGGGATATTAAATCGTAAATAACTTCAAATTTTGCCAACCTCACATAATATAATCTGCTTATATTATAAAATTGCTGACGTGACTTCGCATCGCATCACTTGAACTCACATCACTTGTTAAAATCGCACTTGGCAACTTTTCATCTTTACGAATAGAAAATGCCTCGTTAAAAAAAAAATTCAAAAGATTTCATTCTTAATTTTTAATTATTTTATAGTTTATAATAACTGATAGATATTTGTTAATTTTTTTTAATTGAAACTTTTTTAGCGACGAGAAGATATTTAAAAATCTATATAGGGAATACGACGGAAAACGCGACGGCGGGAGCACCCGCTCACCGAAATTTTTGGAGACGGCGACAATGAATGATTCTGCTCACCGCACATGTATTCACTACAATCAAACTCACAACAACTGAGGTGCTGAGAGCCGAAGGCCACCTTATTTAAAGTCACCACACCTACTATTCACACACTTGCACTCACCACACCTTAATTCACTACGTTTAAACTCAACACACTAAAATTGGTCACACCTAAACTCACCACACCTAAACTCACCACTCCTAAACTCACCACTCCTAAATTGTCACAACGAAACTCACTTCAACCTACCACTCGCTCAGGTTTCTGCAAAGCCTCTTTAATTGTCGGCTATAACGTTAGACAGGAGAGTAAAGTCAGTGATCCATAGTTCTTGTCGCCAATACAAAACACTCAACAAAAAAATTCTGCAATAAAGCTACTAATTTCAACTCAAATAATGCAATAGCATACCAATATTCAAATATGTGACTAAATACATTAATAACCACACATTTACTTACTTTCAGCTTAAGCACTTAAACATTCATGCACCCAAAAAAAATATGTTGCAGCGTTTGACAACAGCTGTGGCCACAATTCATTATGGGTGTAACTATCAAACAAACTGGTCACACCTAAATATATCGTGTGTTCACCCTAAATACGAATTCCCATTTGGGATCAAATCGAAAATGGCAAATGGTACAGCAAATGGCATGCCAATTAAAATTGTAATTAAATCTAAATGCGCTTTGACAAATCCTTGGAGAGAATTGCGTAATTATTTTAATTGTTTGATGTCAAAAGGTGAATTCTATGGGACAAACGTGTAGTTGGCAAGTATGTGGAGGGGTTAGGGAAATTAATATGTTTACGTGTGATTATAAACATATTTGCTGATATGGGTCTTTGGTGCATTTCGAGAGTTGAGAAGATAGGTATCTTCTAATTGGTAATACGCTGCGTATGAGCGATGGACGTTGTAGCTAAATATCTACTGGTACATATAAGTGTAAAAACACACGTTATATTTTCATATACACATCAGCAAGTGTGTTTGCAATTGTATATATAATCAGTTACATTTGTAAGCTTTCAAGTAGAACTTCTTGGATTGTCGCTTTAGTAGACTTTTGTGTTTTGGCTTCTTTGCGTATGCGCTCAACAGATACCTCTTAATGAGTGTCCACATATACATGCAACAATACAAATAATGTATACATTATGTGTATATCTTTATATATTATAAATACGCATATGTATATCTTGCGCATTTGAATAGATAAATGCTGCCTCACAAAGGTAAACAAATTGGAAAAGAACAGAAAAAATTGTTACGCTAATCATTCACGAATTAGTTCCACTAAAGAATAAATCATTTTTGTTGCGCTAGAAATTTTTCATAACAGTAAAGAGTCAGAGAAAATGAGCAAAAGTTAAGCAGGATCATGAATTATATAAATATATATATTTCGTAAAAAATATTAGGATAAATCAAAAATTTATTTCACAATCGACTTAATGACTTAAGTCATTAACTCACGCGAAAAATCAACGTTCTTTTGTTGACATAAATCGATTACTCACCACTCATTTAGCAGTGTTTCAAAACTCAATAACTATCGTTAAATGTGTCATATTAATTTTTCTATTTCTATTGCTGGTAAGAGACTACTTATAATTTTTGAGGATATCATATTTATTTCACTTCATGCGTTGTTTATCCACATTTATTCACATTTTCTGATATTTAATGTGCATGCATACACATGTACACACAGAAATAAAACCTCAAATTATGCAACCGCATTATGATATTAATGAATTTAATTAATTATACACCTGCACTTCTGCCTTTTATCTGCTCCTATCTTTGTTACATTCCTACATTTCAAATCACTTATTATCAGCCATTCGCAACCTTTGCGTTTAATCTTTTGCTACAACTTCTAACTCAAGCTTTCGTTGTCTATATTACCACCATCTCCACCATCATTTAGTTATTTTCAACCAGAACTTCAGCTATTTGGCGTATCTAAAACCGCAATCAAAAGTTGAAGCATCTTTGCATCTTATAAGTTTTATCGCCGCTGTCTACTTAACCATTCTTGTTTGCTCTGTCACGTCTTATCTTACACAAACTTACCCAAATTTCGGTTATTGCGGCACTAATTTATCATGTTTCTTATGCTTGGCATATGTTAGCTATTTATTTGCTTTAATTGGGTTAACTTGGGTTAAATGATTGGCATATCCTTTAATTTTTGCTTTCGAAGGGAAACGTAAAAAAAAACGTATTTAATTTATTTTCTTTCATGTTTCCATAGTACTGATTATTTTTACCTTACAGCTTTAATTGCTTGCGGACACTATTTGCCTATTTGATATACATACGAGTATATTTATAAAAAGATGAGCTAGAAACGGAGCTAAGCATTGATGTGCCTTTAGTTTTGAGATAAATGACATACTAGAACAGCAGCTATGTATATGACAAAGTAAGGCGTTTAATTTAATAAATGGAATTCCTACATCTGCGCAATGCACAATGAAAATAATTTTTAACTTCGCTGCTTGTTCTTAAAATTTCGAAAAGCTCTTCAAATATCAGCCAATACTCAAAGCGTTATATGTAGGCATTTCTCCGCTCATTATCAATTTAATTACATTCCATTAATTTATAACTTGCAGCAGTCTCAATTCAGCATGTAATTGAAATATTGGTATACCTATTTCTGTGTGTGTTTACACACATTAGATATATCTAGTTAAAACACAAACACACACAAATGAATGGTAATAGGATATTCAAGGAATTTCGCGGTGCATTTCATTAAAGCACGAATAAGTACTCGAGGCTTGTAATTAATATACGAGAATGCGCGTAAGGCGAGCTTATTTAAGTCAAGCCAATTTAAGAGAAAATGTGTGTTTGTGTGGGTGTGCGTAGAAAGGAGCGAGAGTGCATATTTTAGACATTTTCAAAACAGTTGGATATTTTTCCAAGAAAACATAAAAGCGAATAGTCACCGAACATGGCAACTATTCGAACTGATTACTTATTTCACTAAAAATCTGTTAAAAAATTAAACTGCCTCCTTACTTTTATGTATTTTAATTTCGCAGAAAACAGAACTTTTCTTTGTTTTTCCTCAAGTATTAAATAAAAAAATGTTATTAAAATAACACCAACTAAAGCTGACCTAATGGCAACAAATTCAGCTACGTGCAAACAATTACTGCTGCTGCTCTTCATTAAATAATCACAGAGATATTTGTCCATAGAAATAAACTCCTTGTGGGAGTTTTTGCAATTTTACGAGGGTGAAGATAAGTGAATTAATCAGTGCTCAAATTAGGCGAGCAATAACAAAGCGTCAAATGACTAGCAGCACAATTAAATGACACTAAAATGCCAAACAACCATTAGAAACAATAACAAAAATTAACCAAAACCAAAAGAGGTATAGATGTCAATGAAAGTGTGAAGTGTTTGTCAATAATTTTAGCTTTTTATGACACTTTCGTAATAGCCAACATCAAACTCACACTCACGCTCACTCACGCTCTTGTGCTCTTGCTTTTCCAAATAGACGGTAGTTAATTCGAGTGATTGTCACTGTAATTAATTGGCTTGTCATAAATTGACGGCAGTGCAAATAATTGTAATGCAGTTTAGTACATTTTGATGTGACAAAATTTTACTTAATATTCCACTAATTAGACAATGTAGGCGTTCATGTGCAGCGCTTCAGTAGCAGTAAAAATTAAATGGAGTATAATGTGCGCCAAAAAGTGAAATTGAAATCTCTATAAAAGAAAAATGAAACACACAATTTGATACTGAATAGATTTGCAAGATACCGCTGACGAGAACGTAAAGCGCAGCTTCATTTGATTGGGTCAATCGAAGCGATTCAACTGATTTACAGTCTGTTGCGTTCATTGTATGTAGTGCCAAGGAAAGTCGTAGACAGCTTGTAGCTTACCAAATAAAGGATATATATGTAGTTGGATATTATAACAGAGGGATAAAGGGCAGGCAACTACAAAGAGGCTAGACAGACGCCTATCATAAGAATTGCTACTTGATGCTTACAAAAATATCTGGTGATATGAATTAAAAAAAAAAAAAAATGGTCACGGTCAGCTCAAGTATACAGGTAAGCAGCTAAACAAAAGAACGAAGATAGAATGTTACTAAATACATACTTACTCGTATGTATATGCACAATAACAAGAAAAATTGGATTAAAATGTAAAGGAAACTTCATTCAATTTCACCCTTTTTTCTAGCACTCGTATTCATACAAACTAGGTATGTCAATTTTTGGCATTTTATTGATCCCAAGATTTTCGAGATTTGAAAACCAAATCCCGGGATCCCGAACTTCAGGAAGTTTTCTTATGTAATTTTTAATTTGTCAAAAAAAATTTAACACGTCTGTAATCGCCATATTATAGTAGTATTCAAAATAATATTATAACAAAAATCAAAATACTCTGTTGATATTCATGTATGGTATATATTTATTGGTCTTTTCAATCCCAAAATAAAAGTAAACGTAAAATTTGAGAGACATACAAAGTACTTTATTCTCCAAGTATGGACTCGTATACCATATTTGGTAGAACAGCAAATGCATATAAAATAAAATTTTTTTAATCACTTTTTGTGATCAATATTGACAGCCCGATTCTCGTTCTTGATACAAACATCATTGTATATTTACACATATTAAAAATTAAAAATTGACAAAGTGTTAAGTATTCTAATTAAAAATTATTATTTTTATAAAAAATGTTATTGACAAATTAAAAACTTTGAATATTTGTATATACATATATGAAAATCGAATAAGAACACAGAATCGGACAGTAAATATAATATAAAATTCAAGTAAAAATATAATGCTTCACCCATTCCATTTTGAGCCAGGCAGATTTAATTACTTTTTTTTTATCAAAATGCGATAATCAAGAAATTAAAGTATTATGTGTGTTATCCTCTAACCTGATATTAAATTTGTTGCATATAAAACCTGTTGACCCCCTTATAATAATTTATTGTAATAAACTTTCTGATAAATTGTATGCCATTCTATTGTTGGACACTCGGTCGTTAAAACTTGATGAAGTTTGTTTTCGAGACTTACTGCCTTATCCACCTCAACCACCTCCTTTTATTAAATTATATATTTTTTTAACAATACCGGGATTTGAATAGACTAATCCCGGGATTGACATTCCTAATACATACTGGTACATATGAACGTATGTGTCAGCCTCATTATCTGGAGATTTTTGAAATGCTGCTGCTCATTTGAGGGTTTTCATATTTTATTATACTCGTATAGGCAATAAATTAAAAAAATTAGTTGGAATGTGAAAAAGGCAATCAAACAAAAAAAAAATACTAAAATGAATATAAGCTGCTTATTCAGTTTTTTTTTTTTTGTAAAATTTATTTGTTTTCAAGATGGCTATTTATTCTGTTCTCGCATATTTTTTGCTGCTACGACAGCTTGTGTGGAACATTCAAGCCACATAGCTTTTCAATTGTAATCTGGCAACCTTGCGCTAGAGATTTACTCTCACTTTCCACTCAGCTTTTGCTTAGTTGTAATTTTTTTTTTTTTTAATTTTCTTTAACACCTTTGATACGCGTTTTTGTTACTTTTTACTTTCCAGCTTCTTTTCAACACAACTTTTGCTTGTCCAACATTTTTTAGTCCATCATAATTTTTCATTGCCTGTTGGCTAATTTAAAACTTTCACTGCAATTAATTCATTTTACCCATTATCCTAATTATGGCAAACGTCCGTCAAAGAAAAATTCAAAATCAACAAATATGAGATGCTAACTAAATTAAATATACTCGTATATATTTTTGAAAAATCTTATCCGGTTGCTTAGCGTTCCAGAGAGTTGCCTGTTGTCGACGCTCAACTTTTGTTTTCTTTTCATCTCTGGTTCGCGTACTTAAAACTTCTTCCTTTACCTTTTGCTCAGTTTGTTGGTGCTTTTAGAAATTTGTCTCAGTTTCTTTGCATACTTTTGCATTCGTTCTTCCGGCGTTGTTTTTACCCAGCACTGGCAACTCCTCCCTTAGCGGCGTGCTGATTCGTTAGCGCCCATCGACAGCAGCAAATGGTGGATTCAACCTAATTAGGCGTGAATTTAATTAACACCAAAAACTTGGAAAATTGTTTTATCTTTGCGCTCTATGGAAAATTGTGCATAAAATATTTGCATTGCAGTATTTTTTGTATATTTTTCATCTAGTGATTTAAACATTTTTTTCTTAGCATTTTTTTTTGCCTAATCAAATTTTCTTTTGAGTGGGGTAACCCTTTCGTTAATATTGATTGATTGATTTCGACACACTGTAATTTAATAATTTTATGTTACTGATAATCTTTGATAAACGGGTTTTGACCTTTCGCGTTTTTTTTTTCGAAATACTTTGGTGTTTTTTTAGATACAAATTCTTGACGGTATGAAAATTTTCAAAATCAGAAGTTAGCTGCGCTGATTTTTGTTTCAATTTATCTAAGATATGCATATTGTCTTTTTTTATTTTTTTTGTTAGCTATTAACAAATTCACTTAGTATTAATGGATTACACTATTCAAACTTCTTTGTCACTAAAATCCTTCGTGGTAAGACTTGCTATTATTTTCCGCATAAAAATATTTATTTAACTGCTTAATATTTAATTTATTTTGTGACCTAAATAATTTATTTTTAAGTTTAAAATCCACACAATTGCCAACATCAAGCAAAATTATCGGGAAATCTTCTTTGCTAAACACAAAAGCCAATGACAATGGGCAAACACAAACGACTAAAATGACAGCTACTTTCGTGTATACGAGTTTGTATGTATATAAGCCAACAATATGAACCTTAGTAATATTTAATAAATTGCATTTTGCACAAAACAATTGTATCGCTCGAAATACAAATAACTACATCTAAGCGTATATTAAATTATAAATTACATAAATTATGGTGCAGTGTATTTTAACCGAAAAATCGTATCGTGCTATATTATCATTTTGAATCAGCCACAGCACGGAGTCACTTTGAATATTAGTTGAAATTTTACAATATTTACATTGAACTAAGTAAGCCACAGCTCAGGACCTGCAGAACGCTACGGCAATAGAGACACACACACACACGAACGCATTTAAGGGCAACAAAAGCCATTTGTTTAATTAACCTAAACAGTGTAAATGCATACAAAATTTTGTTTATCTGTCGAGAAACTATCAATAAATTTATTTACAAATATGAAAATGTGTCTGTATGTATTAAACCACCATTTATGTGTGTGCGTGTATGTGCACTCCATTTGTGTGCTTTTAGATTTGAATGCATTTATGTATGGGCAGGCAAGCAAATATAGTACTAAGCAAACAAACAAATGAACTAGAAAATAAATAAATGTCGAATATGTGGATATGTGGAGATGTAAAGATGTGCAGACACTCACACACGCGCACACATGCATGCAAACGCATTTAAGGAAAGGATGCGGAAGTACTCACTGCTGGTGGTGGTGTGGTTAAGTATTTTCAATGATTTTGATTTGAGTTATACATTGAAAATGTGTATTTGTTGGCTACAACCGAAATTCATTTATACTTATACACACACACTTATGCTACATCGATAAAACCATGCGCACATACTCGCACAACAGTGTATTTATTCTTGTCCCACACAACGATTTAATTTATCTACCATTATTCAATGCTAAAATTCAACAAGTTTCCTTTTGCGTGCAGCAAGTCGCTGGACCAGAGTAAATATTTAATTTGCTATTTGATAATTGGTGAGTTTGGTGTGGAGCTTAATAGAAATGTGGTGTTAAGTTACATCAGTGATGATTATATACGTATTTAGGGGTGGAGGACTGAAGTAAGTGATACTTAGTTTGCTTTGCGTTGTTTTGTAAAAAAATTTTGATAAAAATATTTCACTCTGTTACTATTTACTATCTAAAGTTTACTTCGAGACAATATATTTTTGTATAAAGAAAGAAACTCTATTAATTACCCTACGTACAAAATTGAGCTGCTATTGAATTGAGATAGTTTGAATTAATGTAATACTTTTGGTTGCTGCAGCGCAAATAATAAGCGAGCTAGGTTTTTTTGTCAAAACTAGTTTTTTTTACTCTTGCTTAACTGTGCTGTGTTTCGAAAGCTCAGCTTTTGAAATTTTTGTGATATAGCTTTTTATTCTACTCCTGTTTATTTTTTAACTTCACTTTACGGTTTATAGCACAGCTCTCAAGAAAATCGAGTTATTCATATAAATTGACACACACGAAATAAAAAAGACTTTTTCTTCTATGAAAATTTAGAATATCAGTCTAAAGTGCTGGTATATTTATTTCTTCCAGGAAAATTTCAACAACGCCCAAAAACTATACAAGTAGCAGAAATAATGAAAATAATTTCTTGTGATTTTTCTTGTAAAGCTCTGAATGATTTCACTAAAATTAAAATATTTAAAATTCTACTTTTTTGACATGTTACGTCAAGGAACGAGTGGTAGTTTCAAGTATTTAAAGAGGATCCAAATACGTAATAAATATAATTTTTTTGACTAGTACAAGTCTAGTTCGTTTTAGTTCAAAAAAAGCCTAAAATCTAAAATAACAAAATCTGATTTATGAGTTTTCATTCTCCGAAATCAATAGTTTAATTGATAAAATTTCTTTCAGAAAATTTATAAATTACCTCTATTTGATCACCGATTACTTATATCAATGATATAAATATGAAGGCAGTTTGAGTTAACCTAACCTTATGTGCATATAAAATTGATTCAGTTCCGTTGAAAAAATTACCCTAAAATCATTAGAAATATGAGCTAACTAAAAAAAAAATAGCGTGTTGCAAGTTCAAATCTTATGAAGATTTAATAGAATTAAAAAAAAAAGTCGAATGAAGAGATGTTGTGATCTCCAAAATAGCGGTTATAAATAAAAACTTCCTTAAACTGGCCTCGAACTCAATAAAAATTGTGAATTATTATTTATTTAAGGTCAATAGAAAATTAACGAAAACAAAATTCGTGCACACATTTTCATATCTCTTTTTACGCAAAAACTTTATGTATAGACATAAATATTTTGATATACTTATATGTACATATGTTTTCATCAATTGACTTTATTACATATACACCACAAACTTATTTACCCGTGAAATTGTGTATTCTTAATATTGTTGTATTTGTTTATTTTCCCTTTTTGTACTGCCTGAAATTTAATACTTTGACTTTGAGAAACAAATATTTGATGTGGTTATGTCGATGTATATTTTTATAAATTTTCTTTTTTGTAAAATCTATTTTAATTGATAGCTTTGTTAAAACATAAAATTTTCATTAAAATAATTTACGCTTTGAAAGAGATTTTTTCAATTCCTTTTCACTAGTTGTAAAACTAATTTTTCAGCATTCGTTTAATTATTTTCATAAAGTAAAAGTGATTTTTTTTTTGAGTAACTCAGGCATTGGTAATTTAGTACAATACAAATTTATTAAAATGGGAAAAGCTTTTACCAAATTTTTTAGATGAAATGAGAAATGAAAAAGGAACATTGAATTAAATTAAATGATGATAATGATTTGAATCGCAATGGCGATGACAAAAAGAATGTCGAATCTCATTTTCAACAATATATACCTACATACGTACATAAAGAAGTGTCGGTAATATATGGACATAACGATAAAACTAACAAAAAAAAGAAAAAACGGTGAGATATTGACACTTAATCGCACTTAAACGAACAAACTACATTTACCTGAAATTTAATAGAAATATAAATTAAGGTAAATGTGTTTCGTGTGATATTTTAATGAGAAACTAGTTGCACATCAAAGACTCCTGTCAGCTAACTCACATTATTTCACAATAAATATCAGTCGAAAGTCATTATAGAAATTAAACAATTTTACGCAAACTATTCTCAGATAAAACGGATGTAATATAGTCACGTGCCAAACTATGAGATTCAAGTTGGAAAAAAGCAGAATACGCTGTGCTCAAATATATGTATATATTTGTACGTATCTGGAGAGTAAAAATTATTGAATGTGAAATTTTGAGCACTATTACGTGCCATCAATGAATTAAAGGACGAACAAAGACAAAATCTAGAGTAAATCCAAAAAGCGAAGAGTTGGCTGGGACTACGATAGAGCAAAGTTGAAACCAAGTCGAAGAGGCGAAAGAACGCAGAGAGCAGCAGCAATTCTGATAAAAACTTTTGACTTTTATTTACTAATAACAATAATTGAAATTGTGTGGCAGTTTGAGGTCGAATGTGAAGGCACGTAGGATGCTATAAAGAAACCGCATTGAACAAAATGCAACAGACAATGCTGATGGCTAGAGAGCTGAGAGGGTTGAGAGTTGGGAAAATCAAAATGAAACAACTGAATAAGCGAGCAAATTTGGAAAAAACAGTTGCGCTATTTCAGCTCAAGCGTGCTGTAACCGAGATTTGCAGGTGAGTGAAAAGTGAAAAAGTTTAGAAGTTGTAACTAAAAATGAAATACTATTTCAAAACCGTCGCAGAACTAAAAGGATAAACACAATCATGTGCAGCGCTGGACACGGCAAGAGTTTCGTTTGCAAAATCAGACGACTGCAGTTAGACACACAAACAAAAACAATGCCGCAAGTTTTGTGCTGTACGCAAGAAACCCCTGAAAAAAAAATCAAAAAACTGAAACCAATTCAATCGAACAGCAAGTTTGCAGGACAAAGGCGTACAGCAAAAAGAGATTAAAAAGAAAAAATACGCTTTTGTGACAGCATGGCAAGCCTTCAAGCAGCAGCAACAGCGACAATAATTGAAAATTCTTGTGGAAACTTCGCGAACCTTAGAGGAAAATACCACACAACAATTGCCAACAAATCGCCAATAAAGAAAGACATTTTCTACATTCTTCTCGAGCAATGAGCTGCTTAATTTTTTACTGGCGCGCGAAAAACTTTTTTACCTTTCCCCCTGCCACCGCTTCACATAAATATTAGTCATAAAATGCGGCTAAGCAAGCAATGAATGATGACGGCAATGTACTGAGAGATGTTAGGCTGCAAAGTTTGCGATTACACAACATAATTCTAATGGTTATTGATGAAAGTTTTGCATCTTAAAAAATGTTTTTTTTTTTATTGCCAACACAGCAACGACACAATAGCAGCGATGGCAGTAAAGTTGACGGCATGCCCGGCAGATACAGGTAATAATAATATGCAACAAATAAAAAGTAATAAAAAAAAGGAAAAAAAAATTGTAGAAGATAACAAATCAGCAGCAGCTACTTAATAACAATGCTCGAGGAAAGCCTACATTGAACGTCAAGTGACGTTGCGACCGCAGTAGCGCTGCTGGTTGGCCTCAACGCTTCATTAGAGAAGAAAGCTTGAAAGCTCGGACTTGCGCTAATTCACAGTTATGTGTGTAAGAGTATGTAAGTATGTATGTGTGTGTGTGCATGGCTGGACGCAATTTTCCCAACGACAGTTATTGCTTTAAACTCATTTAGCGTTTTGTTACCTGAAACTTTCGCCAACAAAACTTTTCGCATTTACTTAAAATTCCCTTTTTCGCCCAGCGTGTACTCGTACGTTTTATTTTCAGCTTTTCTTTGAATACCTTGCTCGTTTTAACTTTTATTGCTGTTTTTATTGTAATCAAAGCAGGAGGGAAATTAAAAAAAAAAAACAAAAAAACGTAGCAGCATCAAACTTTAGCTCCAACTCGCATCAATTTCAGTTTGTTTGGTCGCTAACAAAATGTAAAAAAAAAAAAAAATATGTTAAAAATTAATTCAAGCTTGTACCTTTAAAGTTTGCACATTAAATGTTAAAAGCACTTCACTGGCATATTTTGAGTTTTCCATTTTACATTTTTTTTTCTTCATCTACCCTCACTCATTTTGCTCAAAAACTAGAGGAGTGCAGGACATTGCCACTTTTGTACTTTTGCCTGTGTGACAGCACAATTTTATTGCCAGTTTTTCGCATTGAAATTCGGTTGCGAATTCAAATTCAAATGTGTTTTGAAGTCCCTAACACAACATTCGAGTTGCCTCTTTTACTCATACTACACCAACCACTCGCCAGCCTTTGCAATAATCAAATGTGTTAGTGTTTGTAGTACTTGCGAAAGTTTGCCACAAAAAAGTTTTTCAATTAATTTACATTCGAATAATGTGACATGAATGTGCATAAGTAAGTGCGTAGTTTTGGAAATTTTGGAGATAGAAAGGCACAGCTTTTGGCGTACCTGTAAGGAGAAAGCTACAGTTTTTTTTATTTGTGGGTTGGTAATGCCAGCGCACGGTTGAGTTTGGTGCGGAGATGTCACTTTTAAGTTAATTTGTTGCATTCGCCACAAATAAAGTATAGGGAAAAAAGTTTTTTGATAGATTTTTCGATTAGTATTAACAGGTTTTATATCATCTAATTTTTTGCAACAGTAACTTTTACTTTTGTGGTAATAAATGCAAGCTTTGGAAAAGATTTTTGTATGAGTAGCTTTTCAAAGCCAACTCACTACTTAAAAAAGCTGATGCGCTAAAAGATTTGTCTAGAAAATATTTTATACTTAATTAATAAAATATATGAAGAGCTGCTGGCTTGCAGTAAATTGCATTTCTTTGAGGCAGGTTTAATGTACTTAAATAATAAAATCTGCGAGACTACGGAGCTTTCGCCAGAAACTTATTTTGCAGATGCCTTTTGTGTGGTCAAGCTTTTGGTGAGCTTTTTACAAAAAAATTTTTATATTGATAGTACAGCTATTGTTAAACGGTCAAACAAATGTCGGAATTCAGTAACTTGTTATAATCTCAGGTGACTATGACATATAAATATTTGCCTTTTCTTGCTTTCAAGTTTTTCTCTTTCTCTTTTTGAGACCTGCTCATCAACAGATTACAATTTAAAGACTTTATTTCAGACTATAGGCTTTATTTTGAGTCCAATTAATGTCAACTGATCTAAAATTGAGACTTTTGACTGAGACTTGTTTACTGCATTTCGAAAAATTTCAATAAAATATGCTAAAAAACCTCGAAGAAATATGAAATTTTTTTAAACGAGTTCAAAGTTCAATGAAGCGTTTTTTGTAAAGCTTTCTTTAGAGTCTACTTATGATACCGAGTAAGGGGCTTTATGGTCGTGTGTTCGCAAATAAATTTATTCAGAGATGATTTCTAGTTCTCTAAGCTTCTAGTTTAGCTTTTTTTTTTTTTAATTTTTAATTTATGAGTGAAGAATAAACTAGTAAAAATAACTTTTGCAATTTGTTATTAAACACAAAGCGTTTTAATGTGATATTTTAATATTAATATACTGATTTATGTATTCCGCCAGCTTTTTTTAGATTTATCAAAACTATTCATTGGACGAGCTGAAGACCTTCTAAATATAAGCGCATCTTTGATTACAAAACAAAGTGTCAGCAAAAGATGAAGAAAATATTTAAGCACAGAGTGTAAATCGATTCGACCACAATCGACACAAAGTCGCTAGCACGAAAAGGCGGTCATGGTGGCCTCTGTTCATTTTCGGCTCCCAAAGATGTACTGTGAGCTGCAACACTTAATGTGCTGGCTCAGTTTTTATTCGCAAATTTTAGAGACGAAAAAATGCAAATGGTCCACAAGCGGAACATAAATCATTGAAACTGACATCTCACCGAATTTGCTATTTGTATGTTTGTATGTAAGCTCCCTTTAGCAATCGTATATATGTACTATATATATTGCAAGAACAATTTGCGTTAGCATCAAATGGGTAAGAGCAAAAACAACAAGTAACCCACCGAAACGAAACAGAACACTAGAAAGGCTGTATGCAAAAATTGGTTAACTGAATCAAGTTGAAGACGAAGACTGCAGAGGGTGGAGTGTGGACTCAAAGCCAAAGCTAGAGGCAGCTAAGCAAACTAAAGAAATTTCTGGTCAGATGAGTTAGTCTAAGCCAAAGTTGAATGCTGGCAGGTATAGGCAAACCAATGTAAAACGAGAGCTGAGTGTGAAAGCTTAAATTGCCTGTGATATTTTGAGGAGAAAGTGAGAACATAGCAACTCAAGGGTGGCGGAAAAAGGTAAAATCCAGATGCTGGGCGCAAATACATTTACACATATACATACACATACATACACACATAGCAATAGCTGTGCGCAGGCAAAAACACTCCCAACTGACCCACATAAATCATTTTGCAATTGAATGTGGCTCCCCGTAGCAGCTTCTGTTGTTAAAGAGTGGTACGAGCGGCATGAATGTCTGTCGCTGGAACGCTTTTGGCATAACATCAATTACCTAGAAAATAAACGCTCGGTTAGCGTGAAGAAGTTACAAAGCAATGAAAAACAAAAAAAAAAAAGCATTGAGATTTGTTCTACATAGACTCAGAGCACTTTCCCCACTCGGTCGGCGTTACGTATACGCACTGTTGGGCGGATATTTGTTTTCGCACTGATAAATGTCTAGTTTAGTAGGAATGAAATACACTATGAATACATGCACACTTTTAAATTTACATTAGGGTGATTCTTAATTTTGATATTTTGTGGAGTAGGCGAGTTATTCGGGCATTCGCTGCTCACACCTTAAATTGGAGCGGATCATTTTTTTTTTATATAAGATTTTATTTCCAAAGTTTCTTTTGCGAGATACATAATTTTAAAATTCTGAATACGCAGATTTTTAGCTATATTTTTAAATTGTGCATTTTTTTTCCATAAAACTCACTTTTTACATTTTTTTATAGAAAACATTTGCGGAAGACTTTCAGTTAAAAAATATATCAAAAATCAATGGTAATTCGAAATGACTTCACACTTGAACTTTTATGTACCAAATCTACTTACTCGTAGATACTACAAAAAAATGTTTAGTAGAAAAATATTCTGGAGCTAATGCCTTTTTATAAATTTTGTAACCAAATTATTGCTATAAAAATACGGAAAAATATGTAAAAACTTTTCATATATTAAAATAGTAAAAAATATGTTCAATTAAAAAAAACGCACCCCTATGTACAAAAATAGTTTCTATGAGCTTATAACACTTTCGCACACAAATTATGCTTAAATTTGTGAAGCGAGCCGTGAAGAGCTACCAATATATGTATGTATGTATGTACGAGTATTTATGTCGAAGCAATGCAATGGTAATGGCCAACATAATGGCTCGGATATGGTTTGTGGTGAGCAAATGAAATAACCACATGTAATAGAAAACTATACAAAAGTAAAAAAAAACGAAAAGCATACTGCTGAGTTTTTTGGGTGACTGGTAGTAGGTAGTAGATGTGCATTGCAAATTGTACTGAGAGATTGGTATTCCAGTGGAGGCACAATTTGGAAAAAATTTTAAATTGCTATTTAAACCAGCGTGGTTTTTTTTAGTTTCTAAGTTCCCTCGAAGTATTTTGTGATGAATATAAGTAATTTAATTAATTTTATTCTGACAATTTTCAAAGTGCTTTGATTCATTTGCAAATCTAGTCACATTAATGAATCAATAAAATTTTTAAATAATCGTTACTGTAAGTGAATAAAATTCGCGCAGCAATATTAAACGGGTTCGAGTAGTGTAACCATATTTATCGCTTTATACTAGGCATGTCTATGCCGTGATCCCGGCCTTTTTTAACTTAAATATGTCTATTCAAATCCCGAGATTGTAGAAAACAGTGAACTTAATAGACATTTACTTTTTAAATTTTGCCTTAAAGCCTTTAGAGAATTCGAAATCGACAAACAAAACAGCATGTTAACTCCCTTCAGGCTTTGTTGAGTCTTTGCCATTATAAATGAGCTGGAGAGTATTCCACTCGAGTAGAAAATGAGCCTTGCTATGAAAGCGAAGCTAAAGAACTAACGACGAGGTGCCTGAAGTGGATAAGGTAGAAAGTCTCAAAGATTATTTGCCTTAAGTTTTAACGAGCAGCTCGCAATTGTTCAATAATCGAAAGGCATACAATTTATCAGAAGGCTTGGTAAAAGAAATTGATAGTTTTTTTTTTAATGTGGCGATAAAAGCTATGTCCTACAGAGAGCATTTCACTTATTGTCGACAATCCAACCAACAAGTGTTGAGGCGCAGCAGTGCTGCTTCTATACCAAATATGTATATTTGTACTTGAAGTATAATTTATTTTGTTAGTTTGTCAAATTTTACGTTTATTTCCTTTTTTTTCTTGAAAATATCAATAAATACATACATAATTTACAATAAATCGTTCTTCTTTGTTATTTTAATGTTATTTTGCATACTTCTACAATACAACGATAAAAGACGTGTTACATCTTTTGGCAAATTAAAAATTACGAATTAAAACTTCGTGAAATTCGGGATCCCGTTATTGTACTGAGAGTACAGATCTCGAAAATCCGTGGATCAACAAATTGCCCAAAATTTACATCGCTACTGTATACGTACCGTCGCTAAGGAATTTATAGGGTTCTGTGTTATATTTTATAATTTAATTCAAAAAATTATACTCCGCAAGTTTCGCACTTTGTTCACTAATTGCTTATAGATTACCAAAATGTGTGATTAAAATTGAAATAGAAATTATTAAATAAAAATGTTTACTCTTGAACTCATTCCTCATTCAAGTATTATATCCTGCGACTGGCTTATTGAACACTTTGGAATGGTGCGGTTTGAGAATTAAAAAAAGCCAAATTCAAAAATATAATAGAATTTCAATGAAATACAAAAGAATTTGCATAATCGCGGATAAATTTAAAGGAATGCAAAATAGCGCAAAATTTTTTTAAATTCTTTTATTTTTCAAATATAAAATATATAAAAGAAAGTTTAAAGCTTTAAAATAAACCTTTATTAAAACGCAAGTTTTAAATTGATTTAAAGCATAAACAAAACAGATACCTTAAAATTGAGCAAACTAATTCTTTGAGAATGATAATTTTCTCCAGTTTAATTGATAAATTGGCTTTATTCAAAGTTCAACGGTTAAAGAACACTTTAATTAACAAGAGATAAAAACTTAAAAAAAAATTATTTGTGTAAATTAAGCAATATTTAATGTGAAAGAAAAATCTGCAACATTATTCCGGAATTAAGGCCAAAATATGGTAAACAAACAATTTATAAAATCAGCACAATTTTTTGCTCAGCAAAATGCAAACTAAAAAAAAACAATAATACGTCAATATATAAAAAAGGAAGTAACGACAAAATGTAGAAGTGTAAGCTCAAAAAAGTTGAAAGAAAAAAAAAACAAAACGCCAGTCGACAGAGCATCTTCACTGACCCGCAGTGTTGCCAACTACCTACACGTACATACATGCGCTTGTTTGTACACAGAAATATTTTGTTTATTTTTTGTATCCGCTTTTGCATTTCCTTTTCCCCCACCATGATTTTTTTTGGGTTTGATGCGCGTGCGCTGCTAAAGCAAGATTTATGCAAATCGGAAGCAAACATTAATCAAACTTTTTTACACGCTTACTGAATCGCTTTTCCATTGCTCCTCCTTGCCACTATTTCTGCTTATTTACTCCTCGTACAAAACCGGCACGACTACTTCTTCATATATCAAAATGTAGCTCTAAAGGCAGACACTTAAGCGCCAGTAGGTTCGCTTGTGGCGACTGCAGTTGTGATAGAATATTTTTTGTGTTGTGACTGTTGGTTAGCGAGCGGCGGTAAATTCGCAATGATTTCGAGCAGGCTTGCTCCAATTTCGATTTTTTTTTTCTAGATCTCTACCTCAGCCGACAATAGATAGTTTACGCCAAGGTCTGCAGTAGCAAATATTAAATGAAAGTGAGTATGTTACTTTGGAGGATGTTTTTTAGTTAGTGAGGTGTGTGTGTGTGTGTGTTGCGATGAAATGACGCGTCTCTCTTCGTACAACTTCATAAATTAGCGCATCACATACGTCAAATGGTGGAATTTTCCAAGCTGTCTGACAGCGTAGAAGAGAGAGCTAGAGAAATATTTGACTCGAACGCTAAATGGGTGTGCTTAGTGTTATGTGAGTGTGTTGACATCTCTTTTTTTGCGTTTTTTGCTTTTTGTGAAGAGACAGCAGCCAATTTCATCGCTTGCATGTCATTTGTTTTGAGCTGTCTGAAATGACAGACAGCTGGAAGAGGTTTGCTAAGGGATACTCACTTTGGAAGTTAAATATCCCTTAAAAGTTTACGCTTTAAGAATTTTGCATTTATATCGCACTTCCTAATGTCTGCAATGCCGCGTCTCATATTTTATACCCAATACAAGATGTAAATCAAATATATAGGAGTTAAAATTAAAAAGCAAGTTGATCGTATTTCAAACAGATGATCGTCTCAGTCAAACTAAAAATGGCCTTCCACGTTGAGTTTAATTTTTTTTAAGCATTCCTTTTAGTACTTTATTTCAGTGGAATCTTAATAATTTTTTTTTTGTTGACAATCTACAAAATCCGTATATAAAAATTTTCAAGAAAATTATGGTTTACGTTCATCTACAGCCAAAAAAAACTGTTGTGCATATTTGCCTTAAATAACTACAAGTTTCTGCACTAGTAATTTTTTCTTTACATTTTTCTATTATGTTTGGTTATAATTTTGGCACCTGCTACTTTTCTACAACCCCTCTTCCAAGATACCCCACTCTATCAGCTTTTTTATGCCCAATTTCATTCAACGACAACATTCATTTCATTTACAACTTTTCCACGACACTCCATTTAATTTCGTGCCACTTTCAACTAAATACACTTTGGAACTTTTTGAAAATGTACTAACTATGTAGGTACTAAAATATATTTCTTAGTTTTAAACAACCAAATTCGCTTGTGCAACATCAGGTCGTCTCAGCTCGTTTGCCACCTTTTGCCAAGCGTACTTCTGCTCACCTCAGTACTTTATCCGTTCGCGGGTGAGTATTCCGTTGCTGCATTGCAATTGCGTGGAAAATGCGTATAAAGTACTTGACACTGCTGCTGTTGACATTTTACTAATTTATTTACAGCAATAAGTAAATTTAAAGTTGTGCTGGGAAGGTGTAAATTAATGTTTTGTTATAAAAGTCAAAGTGGTGGAAAAACAATTTATTTCGAGTGCGAAGTCTTTCGATTGCAATTTAAGTTAACTGTAAAAAAAATTTACAATAAAATTATAAATTTAATTAAAAAGTTTTTTATTATAAAAAAAATAATATTTTAAATATTTAATAATTTTATTACCAGTGCAAAATATATTTGCGTTTTCGATTCACGCAGAAGCCAAGAAGAAAGTAGTCTGTTGAGGAAATGTGGTGATATCCGAAATGGTACTATAACTACTACCGCTTTGAGTATTGTTGTTTTTTCCTAATAATTTTCCAAATAAACCGATGGCCTTACAGCTAAAAAATATTTAAGATTCCTTATAGTTGACAAGATATTAAAAACTTATCTTATACCCTGCTAAATTTTGTTGATAGTTCTATTTAGTGATTCTCCAATTGGCATTTCCCCCACAATAAAGGTATTAAATAATCCAAAATGCTTGCTTGAAAACTGATTAGAAAATGTTCGTCAATGCAATTAATATCAATAAAATTACAATTTATTACTCAATAAACACTTTTCACATAATCCTTTGTTTACTTTGTAAAGGACGATTGCAAAAGCAAAAGCAAATAAACCAACTCAGTGCAGTTAGATAAGCCAAGAGCAGTAAACCTCAATCGAAAAGTTTAAATCAACATAACTACAGAACGTTATAGCAATAAATACAAAATCGAATGAAACAACAACAACAATCAGCTAATGTAAATACTAAGAAATATGAAAATGTTGTAGGAAGGCAGATGGGAGCGAGGATGTGCTGGGCTGAGTGGAATAATAAATGGATAGATGGAGTGATGGAGTAACAGAAAGTATACAGCAACGGAGATACATAGGAAGAGAGTGGTCATTAATGACTTTGGAAGATTTTTATGGGAACGGAAAACTGGTGAGTTGGAATGAGATAAGAACGAGTAAAGGACGACACAAAGCGTATTTGGGATGGCGGCCAAATAGATTTTAATATTTACATACACATGTGCGAGGCGTAGTATGTTTTCTTAGTAAAATTGCTTAGAAATTCATAAGTTTAATTTTATTATAAATAAAATTGGAAAATGAATTGTAGTTGTAGTCATATTTGGCGGAGCAAGAAGGTAAGAGGTAATTGAAGTTCAAGTGGAGTCATGAACCCCAAAGAGTTACAATATATGTACCAAAAAAATAAGTATTTTCAAAAGCTTTAAAAAGGGCAAGAAAATAAATAACAAAATCAAGTGATAAGGTGATGCAAAGAATATTTAATAAATCGAAAAAGTAAGCAAATAAACCATTGGACTGACTTTTTGAAAGAGTTTCCTTACGTTAATTTCATAAAATAACGATTAACTAACTATTGGGGAAGGATGTGATACTACATATTTAAGATTATACAATGTACCCGTACAAAGAAATATACTTTCAATTGGAATAGTTAAAGTGCTCTAAAGTTTTTCATTGGGGTAGATTAACCTTTATCTGCTCCTAAAAATAACTTACATTGTCAAACCGCATGCGTCGTTTTCGACGCATATGATACTTCTCATTGTTTTTAGAGAAAAATATATAATGGATTAAAGTGGAATAAAGTGGATCATTCATTGCACAGACAAACAGGTGTGGAAAATCTTCTTCTGTCCGAAAACCGATCTGACTGTTAAAAGGTGAGGCGATAACAGCTGTGATTAATCATCATTAGAGTAGGTTCTTAAATAATAGTGTTCATTTCTATGCTTTAGCATTAATTTCTTGAGCAAGTCCATCGAAAAGGAGGTAAGTGGAAAGATTCACTGCAACAAAAGCGAACGTTTGACAGCAATTTAGCTTAATTTACAAATAGTGTCATAAGGGAGCTAAGAAGTTCACAGATGTGCCTAACTATTGACTAAAATAACATTAGTTAGTGCCTACTTTTAGGCACAATCTGTTCACAATTCGAGTTGATAAATGTGATATGAAGAAACTAAAGAAAAAACATGTTTAATTCATAAAACTTTCTTTAATATTCTGCCTTTATTTACTACAAAATGTATTCAAACATTTTATATTATACAATTGCATTTTATCAACACTGACTGCGAGAAGTGCAACAGACAAAAACTTCGTTGTGCAAGTAGCGGAAGAAAGGCCGTCGTTAGAGAATGAAAGCAAGCAGCTATTAAAGACAACTTTAAGTGCCAGTTATTTTCAAAAGCCACTGCATTTTATTTATATATTAATTTTTTTTTTGTTTTGTTTTATGAATTTCTTATTTTTCTTACTTAGTGAAATGCCAAACAAATAGCAACGTCCATTAGCGTTGTCATATCTGCGCTGCACAGACTCGCGTTCAACCACAACTCGGCATTCGTTGGTGCACACAAAAACGTTGCATTGTATAAAAGAATGTTGCCAACTACTTTGGTTTGACATTTTTCCTTTTCAATCTTTTTACAATTCATGTTGACTTCGAAAGTTTATATGAATGCGAGTATGTAATATTTGTATATTTCGGGGAATGGGTTGACAAGGTCTCAGTTGGAAATTTTTCGAGCATATGAGTATCAACACAAAAAATAATTTTTTTTATAAAGAATTTGTAGAGATACAGGGTCTTTTTTTGAAAACAAATATCATTTATGCTCTGCTCCGTAATGAAAGAAAACTAGCTTCGTCGATAGAGAGTAAAGTCAACCAGGTCTTGTGTATAAAGACACGAAAAAAAACGAACTTTTTAGACAAGAAATATCGCAGTTCATAAATGTATTTATTATATATTTCAAAACTGTGTTTCAAAATTCTATTTTATATTTTTCTTACACTTCTTAAAATTCTTTTTTCTACTGTATTTTTACATTTTATATTTTATTTTATTTTTTACCTTACAACGCACCACAGTTACTTTAGTGTCTGCAAAAAATACTTACGTAGGCATACACAAATACACATACGAGTGTATGTAAGTATATTTTGTGAAATTGAGTGGCTTTTGTGCATGTATGAGGACCTTAAGTGTTTGTTTATTCGCTTATACAAAAGCTCGCTCGCTCTTTTTTTTTTACTACTTTTATATGAATTCTACACAGATTGCTCTGGTATGCGTGCGCTACTTCAACATTCAGTGGTGCATATGTATTTAGTTGCTAGCACTGTAAGCTGTTTTAAGCATTTCTTAAATTTAATTAAAATTTTATTTGAAGCATTTTTATTCAGTGGATGAACTCAGAAATTCGCAAAAGTGTTTGCAAGATTCAGTGTGCACAACAAGTGCGTATGTATGAGTATGTAAAGCATCTATTATAAATGTGAAATAAGTAGATGTACACATATACAAATGAATTTCAAGAACGGCTCTTTCATACAAAATTTGTACTTTTTCAAGCGAATCACAAAATTTGTTATATACGCATACATATCAGAAAGATATCTTATAAACCTTCTATGCAATAGCTAGTATAAACAATAATTTGTTTCTACCTATGAAATTCATTCCTAATGAGGTAAATAGAGCAATAAAAAATGTAGCTAATTGTTGTGAAGCAAATTTTGATAAAATTCGTAAAACTTATCTTCGTGTATCCTTTCTTCTATATTGTTCAGACACATTTTTTGGAAAAAAAACGTTTTTCTCAGTATGCTTTTACAGGATTGGCTGCTAGGCTGATACCACTCTTTAGAATTCCATTTTATTGGCACTGCTCTCTTCGAAGAACACAATTTTTCGGCAATTGAGCAAGATTGCTTGATTAGTCAAATAATAATTTAGGCACGCCTTGTCCAACTTTTCCTTCTTTATAAATGCTCCACTGACTAAGCTTGTCAACTAATTTAAAATAAAAAAAGTCTGCTAAGGATATGTGGCAATCTCCGCTACTTAGGCTATAACTTTCACCACTAAAATCGTTGTTATTTTTTTCCAAGTAAAATCTTTCATAAACTCGATCTCAATAAAATGATCAATTATTAATTATTTAAAATCCATTAAAATCATAGCACAAATTTTTGCATTTTATAAAATTAATTTTTATAAGATCATTGATTTTTAAGTGTATTTTAGACATACATAAATTTTATTCTTTGCAGTTAGTGCATGCCTATCCTGTTACATATTTCATATCATAGCCTAGGTAGTCTAAAATTTTTTTTTAAAAATCAGAACATTTTCAAAATTTTTCTATATTATTTAATATATTTAAATAATTTTTTTTTTTTGAATTTTTACAGCTCACATACTTCAATGGCTTCTGCAAGAAACGGAATCTAACCATTTCCCGACTACTTCCTTTCACACGACTCTGTACATTTTTTTTCGAATACCAGTCACTACGACCCTAGCAGGTTTCTCTACTTTATTGCTTATCGCATGCGAAACATTTCTCTTTGTGAACGCTAATGTCAATGCAAAGCAAACTACCTAAAAACAAACAAAAACCAAAAAAAAAAAACGAAAGTAAAAAACAATGTCTGGTTTAAATTGCAACACTAATAAGGATATTCAATTATTCTACATTATGAGCGCAAAACATCCGGCAACAGATATGTCAGACATGCAATGAAATGAGGGACATGGTTATGAGCATGTCAGGAAATTATAAAAAATATATGAATGAAACCAGACACAATGGACGCAAAAATACACGCCTTCGAATAAAACAAAAAGTGAAAAATGGAATGGATTTAATGCGACGCTTAACAACTTGCCATTTATGCATAATTAACTATGTGTGGTTACGCTGCAGCATCAACCGCGATGCGTTGCAGTGTTGCGAAAAATAAGATAACTGGCGTTGCGCAGCGTTGAGTTGGATAATTAAAGGATGCCAAGGGCAATACGTTTATGCGGAATACCAAAAGCGGGTAATAAATGAAAGTGAAATAATGTGAAAGCGGGAGTAGGATATTTTGCCACAGGATATGTTGGCAGTACTGGAGATGGGTAGGAGTGTGGCCGACTGACAGCTGAAGTTTAGCTTACAATTATAGCGCAATACTGCGTCGTTGCATGGACGTGTGTGTTTGGCAAATTAGCAATACGCTGTTGTACAATGAAGTTAGATAATTTCAATATACAAGCTGCCATACTGCAAACTACAAGCCCTTGCCGAGCTCTTGTCAGGCCACTCACACTTATCACTTGCCCACAGGCTAGACCGACATGCAACATAGTCTTGACTTCATTGCACATTTTTTTTTTTTTGTATTTTATATTCAAACAAACTCCAGTCTTTGTTATCCTTTGGTAGCCTTTAATAATTTACGCACAGCCACCACAAACAACATAAATAACCTAACATAGTAAAACAAAGAGCAAAAATATTAAATGTGTGTGTGATGTACTGAAATGCTATGCAATGCACGCCAGCAACTCCTTTGTCATTTACACAGGGCATCAACAATCAGCAATGTCTCTGCCTATTATGGTGTTGCACCGCCGCAAACGCTTTGCCACCATAGCCAATGTGAGACTGTCTCGCCGTACAGCAGCTAAAACAAGGCAGGAATTGTGGCCGCTGGCGTTGTAGCGCTGCAAATATGCCACAGAATATAGTGTGGTGTGTGGCATGCTACATGCAACAGACATGCAGCGTAGGTGGATCTGAGCACGTCGATGCACAAACGAATGGCACGCAGAGGAGATCGGTCGAGCAGTCGTAGCAGTTACATAGCTGGACGGAGCAAATTTTTTCAGCAACTTTTGTTAAACTTTGTCTCGTTTTAAAGATATTTCTCAAAAATACTTTCTAAAGAAATTCTAAGTTGCGCACAATATTTAAAATTTGTTATCTTCTCTGTTATTATGCCACTTCGATTTAAATTTCACACTAACTTAATTTGCTTCCCTTAAACTAAATTTCTTTTTCACTTTTTTTTTGGTTTTTTTTTTGCTTAACTTTGTCGCCAAAATACTTGGCATCTGGTTACTGGAAACAACTGTGTTGTCAACAACAATATTTCTTTTGCTCTTTTGTTACCCACTCTACAAATAGAGTAGCGACAGACGACGGCAGCTGGACGGCCAGACAACAGAAAAATAACAGCTCTCAACCGCTGCGCAGGCGACAACCAGCAACACAAAACGGAAATGCATAAAAAACAAAAACATTTCATCATATGTAGCCGCCCGCATAGAGTAGCCGCCTTAGCTTTGTGTCCCTTTTTGTTTTTTTTTAGTAGCTACCGTCTGCAGTGGCTTCTGCTGGCGTGCCGCATGTGACAGCGTAGCGGGAGTAAAGCAACAGTGGCAGCCACAATGACAGTGCGAGTGAGAATCGCAGTCGCCGCCTGATGGCATGACATAATGTTGTTACCATCAAAAAGTAATATGACACTCGGTATTTAGCCAAGTATGCGAGAGCAAAAACAAACCAGAAATAAACAACAACAACAACAACAACCACATTACATTGGTACACAAAGTTTTGCAGACCTTCATTATTTTCTTCTTCTTTTTTAGACACAGCGACGTACCAACAGTAGCAGCGCGGCTTGCGAACAGCTGTTGCTGTGAACACTACCACACACACACATATAATTACTGACACACACACATAAATAAAAATGTTAAATTTAGATGTGACAAGTGCCCTTTCGGAATGTGGTAGCAATTGAAGGAAATGAAAATATTCAAAGGTGTTCAAGCTTATGAAGAATTTGCATAATAACCGAAAAAAAATTTCCAAATCAACGTATGCTTGCATTGATTACAATAAAATTGGGAGGGCTGAAAAAAGTGTTTACTCGAAAGTTAAAAAAAAATGTGATAAAAAAGAAAATTTTTAAATTTTGATATCACTTTTGTGAGGTAAAATCATTATTTTTTGTGACTTTAATGTGAGTAGTTTAAGGCGCAATAGTCTAGAAAAGGGCTACAAACACTAGTTTTCAAAATTATTTCGGTTCCCCGCACTTTCTAAATAGTTAAAAAAAAAAAGATTTGTCAAACTTTTTTATTTAATTTATTTTTACTTTTTAAAGTAATATATGTTCCGAGAAAAAATTAAAGTATTTTTTACGGAAGACAGAAGGAAATCCATCAAAATTTATATATTTGCAGTGCAATAAATACAACTCTGTATATTTTAATAAATTTCTGAAAATATGAAAAAATTTAAAAAATATTCTGTCCTATAAAAATTTAGCGAAAAAGCGCAAAAGATATGTTAAACTAAAATATACAGATATTTATTTATCAACGTTTGCAGAGCGTAAGCTTCATTTCCTATATGGTAGGATTCTCTATATTTAAGGATTCGTTCACACTCACGGCAGTTCAATGTTCCTTCAATTCTTTGTTTTTCAAGGCATTCTTTTTTTGATATGAACCTTTTTTTTCCGGTTCAGTGCAATACATAATTTTTTTTTTTTCAACGGCATTTACGATTACTGCCAATTACTAATTGTTTCCTTTAAATTATTGTGTAAATCGAGTTTTCCGTTTTAAATTTTTTTTCTATACAGCTATATGTGTATATTTAATTGCCCACTTGTTGAAGCCTTCTAAATGTTTAAGGAAATGCGCGTTAAGGAGTTCGCTATTGAATAAAAAAAATGAATTTTTCGTTTTTTTGCACATAGTGCTAAAATACCTGCGAAGAAAAAAAAATGTTAAAACACGATGAGAAAATGGAAAAAATTTACGTTGGTATGCAAGCCAACATGATTTTATAAGTAATTTGATGTCTGTATATTCGCCTTTAAATAATAGAAAAAGTTAAATTTTGCACTGTTAACTAAAGAACATTTATAAATATATCTACATAACTAAAACTTTTGACTACGAGTATTTATAATTTTTAGCTTCGTTTCCAATATTTTTTTAATGTCATTCCAAAAATAAATTTTACAATATGCAACTTCAACAAACTCCCATACAAATTTTTAACTTTTACAATTTGATTGTATACAAAATTTGTATAGCCATTCCATTTTATTATCAAAAATCATCGGTTGTTGTTAGTGCCATTAAATCTGCATATTCTAAAACTAAATGGGCTACAGACTGCCTAAATAAATTTAAAAAATTTTAAAATTGTTTTAAGCTTGGAGATTTCGTAACTTATTACAAACCTTATATAAAGTATTATTTTCTTCTTTCTCTTGTCCGATAGGGAGGAATGTTGATATTTATTGGAACGATTTTCCACCATCCCTTGTACGGTTTCTCTACAAACCAAACTATATATAAAGCATTTATGAAAGTGGGTAAATATCGTTCTTATTAGAGAATGAAGCTTACTTATATTTTTAAAATATACATATAAAATTTAAAAATAACAGTTATATGTATGACCAACTATTTTTTAGCAAAAGTTGCGTTCGATAATTTGGCATTGGCCTGCCGAGGAACGACTTTTCAAAACTCTCTTCCATGACTCTTTAATCAAGGATACTTCGGCAAGGAAATGTTACACAGTAGACTAGAGGTATAAAAACAAATGCTTCGCAGCTTTATATTATCACGAATAAGTAATTTCTTGACCGAGATAAAATACTCCAAAATCCCGTTCGACTCTATCGCTGATAAGTTAAAAAATAAACAGTTTCAATGATTCTTTGGTTTGTACGCGCTAAAACATTGTTGAATGTGCGCAACAAATGGTAGCAAAAATACAAATGTTGCATATATCAAAATGTATTCAAGCATTTATATACATATAAAAATGTATGTACGAATGTGTGTGTCTGCTCAACTACAGTTAAGTATTCATGTTACACAGCAGTTTTTAATATGCTACTTAAACCAATCGTAAAACAACTACAGCAATTAAAAGTAAACCATAACGAAAGCAGCAAAACACGAAAAGAGACGAAAGAGTGCAACATAAAGCCGGTGATAGCAACAGGCAGCAAGAGGGCAAATGGCAGTCGAATTGGATTGGCATAAATGAATTGAGTGAATACATGAAAGGGGTCAAATGAGTGAACGACGGGTGAGTTGGGTTTGCGATAAAAAGCAATCGATTTATTTGCAATCACATTAAATGCAATCCTGGCAATCCGTACAACTACTGCAGTGGCAGCAAAGCAATGCACGATAGGACATAACCGACAGCAGATCAGGCAGCGAGGTAACCGAGCAACAGCGCAACGCAAGGAAGTGAAAGGAAAACAGCAAAGTGCGGCAAGTGGCAAGTGGCAAGTGGCAAGTGATGTTCAAGAGTCGTGTGCATGCGGCGTTGCGATATTGGGTCATTTGCAAAAGCGCAAAAGCGCAAAGGCAGCACAGCGACAGAGGCGTGCAATGGAAACCCACAAAAAAATGGCTTCAACGCTGCAACAGCGACAGCACAAACAACAACGTGCCAAGTTGAAGCGATGGCATGGCATAAACAGCTGCACGCCAATTGAATGCAGTGCCTGTGTGACTGTGTGACTGTGCAACGGAAATGAAAAGCGTCGAGAAAAGCTGTCTCAACAAATTATTGAAGCGTTTTTCATTAATTTTCCCATTGTGTGGCGCGCAGTCGTTTTTGCGCCGCCAACTGCCCGCGCAGCGCAACCAGAGTGTGCACATTCAAGGCGCTGTGGGACGCCGCTGAATTGTAGGTCTATACAAAACAGCAAGCATTACTGGCTCGTATTGATGTAATGATGATAATTATTCTGGTGCTTGTTATTGTTGTTGTTAATTATGAATCGTTGATCACTCAAGGCCGCTGTCAAAGCAGCAACCGCAAATGAAAAACAATAATGCAAACAAATAAATACATAAATGAAATGAAGAGCTGAAAAGATGAAAAGGCAAAAAAAATGGAAAAAAGAAAAAGAAAATTATGCAAAAATGAAAATTAAAAAATATTATAAATGCACACATGCAAACGCCGCGAATGAATACGAAATTCAATGTAACATTAACGATTGCGGTAGGCAGGCATTCGAACACACATACATGCGCACATATTGGGGCATGCCACATGCAGCTGGGTAATTATGTTGTGCGTTGATTCGTGGCAAACGCCGCCAGTGATGCGCTGAATATAATACGCCTTTTAATCAGCGAACAGTCGCGTGCGGGGAACGGTGCGTTAGTCAAGGCTTTTTGGTGGCCAAAAACAATGTTAAACATAAAAAGGATGATGTACCCGATTGAAAGGATATGGCAAATTTTATGACGAGAAAGCGCTATGTAGGCCATATGCAGGGAACGGTGGCAGGTGGTGCATAGGTGTGTATAAGGAATGAGAGCAAATGAAAAGGCGAGAATTGTATTAAAATTGGCTATTATTTTAACAAAAAAGTTTTAAGGCAAGCTTGAATGCAAATTTATTTTCAGTAGTCTCACAAACGAAAAAAACCTATAATTAAAAAAATTAAAAAGAAAAATTTGTTTGCTGTTCGATTTATTGCGAAGAGCAAATTTGATTTGAATTCAACATAATTCCAGTTTTCGTTCTATAAAAATTATTGTAACAATTTAAAATTTAATTCAACAATCAACCGTGCGAATACATTTACATTTTGAGATACTCTTTGTTCACAAATTAAAGCACAAATACATATTGACACATTTGGCCAATTTATTTATCCTCCAATTATTTTTCAATGAAAACAGTGTTACTTCTCTAACAAACACCATTAAACGCAATTTTTAAAATTTATAAAATCTGTAGTCAACATTTATCAATTTTCGAAATTTAAAAAAACAATTTGTTTACTTCTTTTGGATATACAGTATTTTGGTTTATTTAATTTTAGTCTAAAAAAGTAAAAGTTTCTAGTGTCTACAAGTTATCACTGATTTTTGGTAATTTTTTTACTGACGCTCTTTCGCAATTTCTTCCATATAAAATAAATTCGCGCTTTTGCGTTGTATGGAGAAAATTGTCAGTAAAAAAAGTGTCAAAAATCAGTGATAATTTGTAGACACTCGAAACTTACACTTTCTCGGACTGAAATTGAATAAACCAAAAAACTGCATACACAAAATAAAATTTAAAAAAAGAGTGTTTAAAAAGATCGAAAATTTCAAAGAAATTTTGTTAAATAATTGTACATTTTGTGACATATGGGTGTTTATGGTTTTATTTCGAGAATGAAGCTTATTTCATTTGAAAACTAATTTTAATTTATTAGAAAAAAAACAAAGTGCACAAAACTGTCAATATGTGATTGTACTATAACTTCTGAATAGAGTATACTTTGATGTAAAAAAATATTCGAAAATGAACATTACATCATTTTTTCTAGACTTTTTTTAAGGTCTAAGTTTAAATTCTATACACATGTTATTTTTTTTTTATATAGGGGAACTAGTTCTACGAATTCCAAGTACTTTTTGTTTTATAAAATGTATTCAATGAATATGAATACATTTATAAAATTTATGTAGAGTTATTTTCTATTTGAATTTGCTTTTTGCTATTGAAAATAGTTTACACAGAATTTTAGTGATTTATATATATTACGCCACATTTTCTCATCATAACTTGTTGCCACCCTCTTTAACAGGAATCAACCAAGTAACTCGGAAACGCAAAACCAACACACTTCATGCTGATATAGATTCTGTCCGTCTTTGTATCCGACATCGTTATAGTTAAGTGTCGTGCTTTTGAAAAATTAGCACATCGATCAACATGAAGATATATATAATATAATTTTGGCGCGTACACCATATAGCTCAGTGTTTGGACGAGCTTCTCCTACCATTTGTGGTGTGCGTCTTTATATTATACCACAAATGGAGGGACCTACAGTTCTGTGCGACTCCGAACGGCAGATGTATTTAATGAGAAGCTTTTTCATGGCAGAAATACCTTCGGAGGTTTGCCATTGCCTGCCGAGGGGTGACCGCTATTAGAAAAAACTTTTTCTATTATTAAGATTTTGCTTGCCCTGAAGATACAATAAGAAATAATGGACAACTTGAAATAGATTGGGTTTCTACACAAGCTGTGACTCCTACGGAACAATTAACTCCAGCAACTTTTCCAATTTAGAAACCTTAAATGGGAAAATATTACCTTAACTACAAACTTAAGTTTGCACCAAACTATGATCTAAAATTAATCATCTGTGAGAAATCTGGCATAACATTATTTGTCATATTTTTCGTAAAAGAATCTCACATCACTTTCAATACAGAAAACAGATATTTTACGATATTCAAGACGAGTATTTAAAGACGCTGTGTTTCAATTTAATATGTATCTGCCTTTACAATCTGTACTTAAATGTTCAATGGACACAGGGCTTGTTATGCATACAAACACTCGAACATGAAGAAAATAAGTAAATTGCAGCATCTTGCTAACTGATATGGTCAATTTTGCATTTTACGAGAAACGAGAATACTTTGATGGTACTTTTTATTGCCGCTGATATGAATTTTGAGTGAAGATGGTGCGAGCAGCCAAAACGCGCTTGCCTTGCTCTCATTCGAAGAGGGTGAAAATATAGGTATATAACTTCGTAATTGGACTGAAGGGCTAAGCAAGAAAATTGAAAGGGAGAGGAATGCAAACGATTGGTCAGACAAATAGTTTGCGAAAGTTATGAAAATAGGTTGTTAATATGCATGACCATATGTGCCAGCCGACGCAACGGACCACAGACGATATCGGGCAATAAATGAACGAATGAATGTGAATGAATCGACAATGGATACCACCAGATACTCCTACATATGTGGCACGTCGCGATTGTCGAGAGCGGGTGTGGCAAGCCACAAGCGAATACTTCCATATGCTACATACGCAAGGACATTTAAGAAGATATGCTGAACAATTTTGACTAATGCAAGTTAAACAGTTAGCAACAGAGTATAAGCATCGCTGCTGAAAAGTGCTTGTGGCAGACAAGCGTTGGCAATGGAGTAAGACAATGAGTATACAAATATTTTCGACAGTCTACTGCTACATATTCGTATGTATGTATGTAGTGCAAAGAATGCGGCCGCTAGCTATTTGGTTGGTATTAAATTTCGCACGATTTAGTGTATGTACTACGAGTATATGTGTATGTCTGGTAAGTGTATGCCACCAAAAATATAGAATTTTGTATGTACTCGTACATGTATGTAAGTCTTTTGGGCATAGCTTCAATTTAGCTTCTACGGTTGAATTTTTGCGTGTGTAATTTGTAATTCAATAAGTATAGATTTCACTTTAGCAATTTTATTATACATACAAATAGATAATTTCCGTCAAAAAGTAAGCAATGCGTGAAGGCAAATCTCAATTGAAATTGATATAAAAGCATTGCATACTTAAATGGATAACACATTTAAGCGATTAGGAGTGCAAAAAGCTTAAATTTTTAGTTAACATTCTAAAAAGGTTTGCGAAGAACACTGAAATTCTTGCATCTCAAAATTAAACCGAGTGCCAATCAGTTCATACATTTTGAATTTCTATGAGCTTGCCATCATAAGACGTTGAGGATTATAGAGACTATATTTTCCAGAGTAACTGATGGTAAATGGGATGTGCATTAATGAAAAAGTTAAAGTGGCAGAAAAGAAATTAATTTTTATCTTTCCATGCAAAAAGGATTTTAGCAAATAAAATTCAGTTCCAAAAACATTTTAATTTGAATGGTCTGCTAAAACCAATACTGGAAGTTTAACCTTTTTTTTTTTGATAACTGTGCAGCTCAGATTCCAAAAGCACACTGCATTTCTAAAAAAAAACATTTCCATAAATTTCTAACTACAGGTTCTTAAAATAAATTTGATATGACAAACCAATTACTATTTCAAATTTTATCGCAAAAAAAAATTGAATTTGCAGTTGATTTGCTGAAACTAGTATTAAAACAAAATTGTTAAGTAAGTGTGAGTGTAAGCTCTGCATAGAAACTTTTTAATTTCATTACGAAAAAGTATTAATTCTTTAAATGTTTCACATGTGCGAGAGACTATGCACTTTCTATGCAAACTGTTCATTTAAGCCAACGCAATCAATTTTCATTTAGCTTAAATAAATTCTAAAAGCTTAAAAGCAATGTTGCATTTATTACATTCATATGCAACACTCACACAAACAAGTGCAAAGCGCATTTTAAATACTACACAAAGCTTTGAATTTTTTTGTAGAAATGTGAATTAAATTACATTTCTTATATTTTATGCAAAAACTTTATGCCACAACGATGATCGCCGCCAATAAGTAGACAACATTTTTCGCACACCCCACACACCTGACTCATCGCTGGCGTCTATGTATTTGTCTTTATGGACCATTGAATTCGAGAGTTGGAAAGTTGTTGAGTATATTGCGTTTAAAAAAAATGGATTTCAACTTCATATTGAGAAACTCACAAACTTTCCTTAGGTGCAAAGGCATAACATCTATATTTGGGAATGCATGCAAATCGTACAAATTTATATTCTCCTGTCTTCGGCACTTCTGTGTGCTGCACAACTTGCCACATGCCGCACATTTCGCAGCTAAAAACATTCACCAATCATTTGCATAAAAGCAAGTAGCATTGATATGTGTGTATGTATACTGGTATAGAAACATACCCAAATACATGCATGCATTGTTCCACTCAACATTGCGCGTTTCAACTTTTGCAACAATAAAATGTGCAGTAAAAAAAGAAGCGTAGTTCTCCTGGGTGCTATAGGCAAAGTGCTGAATTGTTTTTATGCCTCACTTTATTCACTCGCAAATCCTTTTGCCATAAGGAAACTTACAAAGCTTCTTTCAATTGCTGGCGTTGGTTCTGAAGCGCGTAAAAATGATTATCATACGAGTTAACAAGAAGAAGCAAGCCTTTTTGTGGCTGTAAGTTGCGGATGTTTGGTAAAAATTTCGTGCAAAAATAAACACAAAGACGATAAAGAAATTTATGAAAATAATTTTCAGAAGAAATAAACACACAAAAAACACCAGATATACCAAAACCTAATCTAAATCATGAAAATAATTTTGAAGAATATTGGATTTAAAAAAAAAATGTTTATGTATGATTACTAAGATTGTTTATTAGTAAAGCTTTAATTCAACTGTAATTTATTTTTAATTTAAATAAAAATAAAAATAAGATATAAAATATTTCCATACCTAATGTACAAATAACAACTTATATTAAGCTTTGCTAAATTGTTGTATGCTAAGAAAACAATGAAGCTTAATAGTTATATCACAAAAAAAAAAAAAACACGTTACCAGAATTATGCCCGAATTCAGTAACTTCGTATCATATCAAGTCTTAAAATGAGCTACAGATTATTGCTTTTCCTCGCTTTACAATTCTTTTCTTTTGGCGTAGAATACGTCTTACCTTACGGTATGGGCACCCATGTCAGGTTTTTATTGTTGTAATCTCTATTTCTTTAATTATAATATAATTTTTTTGTAGTCAAATGAAGATGTTAGCTTTCGTTTGACATACATTTCATATTGGTTGATATCTTCCTAATATTTAAATTTCTCAAATGAAAATTGTATAAACACATCCAAACAAATATGTGTGTGGTGTTTGGTTGAGTGTTTGCTGTTGGGCGATTTAAATGTACTCGTGCAGCCCTTTCTTTGTATTGCATAATTTTAGGCGGGCAAGTTAAAGTAGAGTAAAGGCAGAGAAAGCGCTGCCAACTATTGCTTATTGGTGGTGATTTTAACACAGAAATCACTTCAAATACTAGATTGGCGAAATTTATGAGCGATACGTTTAATTTGGATTATATTCGAAATGATGCTCCCACAACTATTGATAACACAACCATTGACTTAGTTTTTGCGAGAAATTTAAATGTTAATTTAAAAACATATTTATCCTATTTTTCCCATCATAAGCCTATATTCTCAAAAGTAACTTTCAAATAATCAAATAGATTTGGGTCTGTTATTTATCATTTATCTTTACTATTGATAACTACCATTGACTTCGTTTTTGCGAGAAATTTAATTGATAATTTAAAAACATTTTTATCCTATTTTCCTATCATAAGCTTCTGTATATCATCAAAAGTAACTATCAAATAAAGAAATTCATTTGCTTGCATTACTTATCATTATAAATTATCATTATACATATGTTTTCTGTCTTATCGGATGGCGTATTCTACGTTAAACTTAATGGCCGTGTCTCTGACACAGCCTCCTTCTTTTTTTTTTTGTATTTTAATTTTTTGTGACCTGCTCATCACCAGGCCACTTTTTAAGGACCTTATTTTAAGACAAGAGGCCTTATTTTGAAACCAATGAATGCCAACTTGTCTAGAATTGTTCCTTTCATCTCTCAGAAATGTATTTTTAATATATGACTCAAATTTATTTTATATATTCATATCATTTATAACTGTAAAAAACATAACTTTTTGGTAATATTATTTTCTGCCTATTTTAATGTTCATACATGTATATCTATATATATATATTTGTCGGATTAATATATATATTTGCAACAGGCATTAGCTTGAACTTTAAAATAATTTCCTAGCCCTTTTTGTTTTTATTGCATCTCATGCATTTCCTATCCTTGCTGTACATTTATTTTCACTAACATATTTATATCCGCATATGTCCATACTCAATACCAAGCTAAATACATGCGTACATACATTTTACGTATAATTGTTGGATTGTTGCATGCAATGTCTTCATACAAACTAACCACAGCATGTGCGCATTGATTGCATATGTGGCGTGAATACAAACATACATCTACATACGTCTATTTGAAAATTTTGTATGCAAAATAAATGAAATAAAATTGAAAAATGCCTTTTATAATCTTAAAGCATTTGCGCTACCCGCCACCTTCTTACCTTGCCTTCCCAAACAACAGCAGCTGAGACTTTTTTGAAAAGTAAGACATTCAGTGCAAAACTTTCGCAAAGCTGAAGATAAAAGTATGCATGTTGATGATGACGATGACGATGACAAGCTTAGCTCGTTATTATTTGCATTCGTATTGTTTCTTATTGATGTGCGTAGCCAGAAAATGCACAAGCCACCAGAAGCTGGTAGTAAGTAAGTGGTGTAGCTCTTTTGTTGAGGGTCTGCATTTTAAGACAATCAACGACTTTAAAATTGCATTGTCACAGATATGCAAACAAGCAAACATATAATCGTATGTGAGCGAGATTTTTCTCCACTTGTACGTCTTTTCATTAGTAACTATATACATATCTGCACTCCTTTCAACTCAATACGCATAGAATTATGTACGTGTAAGCATTTTGTCTCGTCTCATCTGCAGGATAATAAATAAAAATCTATATCTCGCTTTCATTTATTTATGATATGTAGCTTTGCAACATATCCTTATTTTGTTGTTAGTATTATTATTGTTGTACTTTGTCGTGTGATTGCAATTGCAAGTGAAATTTTCTAGTGGAACTTGTCAAGGCATAAAGTTGATTAAATCAGTTGTATTGAAAAAAATTTCCATTTGAGATTGAAAACGATTGAATTTCTGCATGACTGTGTGTATGTCTGAGTATATATGTGTGGGCGTTTATGTGTACGTATAAGTGAGTAGCAAGTTTTATCAAAGTCAATGCTGTATGTATGTTTTTATGAGTGCCAGTTGTGTATGTTTTACAAAGACAAGCTTAGCAAAAAAATTAAAATTCTTATTTGCAAAAACTTAATTACTTGAAAAAATATACTCGTATACGAGTATAATCCTTTAAAATAAATCAAGGTAGAAGAACACATATAAGATATTACTTAAATATCAACACATCTATGTATATAACTAAACCTCAATTTATTTTTCAATAGAAGACTTAAGTACAGAAAATCTTAAGCTAAAAATATTTTCGAATGCTCTAATCTTTACGAAGCTACATATTGAGTACAACCCACGCTGCTATTTCACAGAACTTCAATTTAAATTAAATGTGGCGGTAAACGCGGTAGTTTATATTTTATTTATTTTTATTTATTTATTTATTTCAGTCAATTGAACAATAAATTCTTACTGACTATAAGACAAAATGACTTAAGACTAATTGAAGTAAGTATACAATAAACTATGTACTACTCCACAAGATAAGGACGGTTCGTAGTTTTGAACATCATTTAGTTCCGAAAGAGTCCTCATTAAGGGAGCATACTTTGCATAGTTACATTTTGTAAACCCGAGGTAAAAGACTGGAACACTGCGTAGACTACGCATAGGAACATTAAAAGTTATTCTTTCTAAGAGGTTAGGGCAGTCAACTAAACCACACAAGAGCTTGGTAACAAAAGAACAAGCAAGATAAGCATATCTGTTATTAAGAGTTTTTAAGTTTTAAAAGTTGGCAGCGTGATTCATATGAGGGACTGGGTTCACTAAAATTTAAAGAACGAAGAGCGAATTTGATAATTTTTTTCTGTATTCGCTCTAGGTGAATTAGGTAAGAGTTGTGATATGGTCTCCAAATAAAAGAGGCATATTCTAATCTAGATCTTACTAGGGAAATGTAAAGCATCTTTATGGTGTACGGGTCAGAAAACAAATTAAGCTACTTACAGAGAATAATAATTTCTCGTTAACAACACATTCGAAGATTTTTGCAACTGTAGTTAGTTTTGATATCGGTCTATAATTAGAAACATCATTCTTGTTACCACTTTTAAAAATTGGTGTTATATAACTCTTCTTCCAATCATCAATGAATTTCCCAGACGCTAAGGACATGTTGGAGTAGTCTTCCCTTATATCTTACTTAAACGCAAGTAGCGTCTTTGTCAGCCTTGATTTACTTTTTGTTGGATGTGAGATAATGTTTTGTATATCTCAGCAGTACCAATTTGATGCTCTGATGCACATAATATGTACACTCAGAAAAAAAACCAATATTAAAATAAAATATTCTCTCATTAATTGGCTATTTTCATAACTATTCATATTTAATTATTTTTGTGCTTAAAGCCGATCGGTTATTGGGAAAAATAACCGATCCGCTTCAAGCTCAAAAATAATTAAATTAAAATATGCTCTCGTTTGAGGAAATTCTCCATGTAATAAAAAAAGAGTTAATAATTTTTTTTTTCGAAATTTTTCAATCAAGTCTTGTGGTCGAAAAACTCTGACCTCCTTATTTGAGTTTTCCTAAAACTAAAAAAAATGTATTAAAAAAATTCGTATGCCTAATTGAGGGAAACCTTTATACGATAAAAAACCTTTCCAGTTTTTTGCTCAATTCGATTGTTTAAGAAATATTTCTTAAAATTTGTATTATTGCTTGTTTTTTTGGGATGTCTATTTTCGTACACAAATAATTTTGTTCGTATAAAAGAAAATAACGTACAAAATATTCTCGTAAATTAACGAAAATTTTTACGATTCTAAAATTTGTAGATACTTAATTTTATTAAAAACATAATTTTTTTAATTTCGAAATTTTCATGAAATTATTTTGTATTCTTATAAGATTTGTAGAGAGCTTCAAGCGATCATATGTAGGGTCTTCATGAGAGAATGAATTGTAAATATTTCTATTATGGCAAAATATTTGTAAATAAATAAACTAAAAATGTTGCCAAAATTCGTGAGGTGTACATTCGCACTTACCTTTTGGACAATCAATTTCATGGTACATTTATCCCGCATGAAGGCATTTAATTGCCGTACACAGACACACACACACGTAGTCACGCAAAGGTGCAATTTGGCGCAGCAGTTCAAAACGTCGAAGCGTATTTCCTGTTTTCGTCGTCGTCGTCGTCTGTGTTGTTGTTGGTGTAGTTACGTTCCGCTTTTACTACCCTACTTGCAAATGTTGACGTTGATGATATATGCAATTGTCGTTGTTTTTGTTGTTGCCACTAACAATTGACAGTTAAAGTTGTGCTGGTTGTAAATTTAGTTTGCAAATAAACTAGCAACACAACGCAACGCAGACCGTTAAGGAGGGTCGGGGAGTAGCCACTGGCGACAATGTGCACGTCGACAAGTTGCAACTGCAACAAAACTACAAATGCAATATACACAACAATACTAACAAGCATTTACACCGGTGACGGCTGTGCGTGTGAGCGCCTGGTTTTGGTTTTTTTTTTGGCAAGTGTGTGGCGTCGGTGTACAATTTCGTTGTATGCCGTTACCAGAGTAGCAACAGCGCCAGCAGCAACAATCAAACAAATCGTACAGCTTAAAACTTTATCGACACTCTTGTTTGGCACACACGCACGCACACACAACCTCTTAATAACAACAAACGGCAAACGAGCAGCTGAGCAGCTGGCAAGTAGGCGACGAACTCGTCCACCTGTAGTTGGCTGCAACAAATTTTGTTATATAGTGTCGTTGTTCTTGCTTTTATCGATGTTGCAATTATTGTTGCTATTTTCTCGATTTTGTTGCTGTTGTTGTTGTTGCTTATTGTTAGGTGTTGCTCTGCAAACGAAAATTTGTTGGCTAAATGCCGGCGCAAGTTAAAATGCCACGGCGCTTGTCGTTGCAATTTTATACTTGTTGTTGTGTTTTTTTGTTGTTGTTGCTATGGCTGCTAGTGTGCTTGAATTGTTTTCATTGCCATGTTGCTGACATGCGATTGCTGCAGGCGAGATTGCGCTACAGTCGTGGTGGCCGCTTCGTGGGTGGGCGTGGCAACTGATGTAGTGACTTTTTGGGGCGCTTAAGCTGTTGTTGCTTTTATTATTGCTAATGATGTTTTTCTTTTTATTTTCGCCTTTTTTGCTGCTGGTGTTTAATTTTATTTGCTTGTGTGTTGTTTCAATTTTGCTGACTAGTTTAAATTTTATCGCTGTGGTTTAACTCCGTTGTTTTTTTTTATGCAGAATCTTGTGGCTTTTATAACTTTTTTGTTGTTTTTTTTGCTTGTTTTGTTTTGCTAATTTAGTTGCCTGTGTTTTGATTGTTTTTTTTTTTGTTATTTTCGTTATTTATGCGCTTGTCAGCTTAATACCAATTTTCTACTTTGCTGATTTCTATGAAACTATCAGACTGTGGGCATCGAAATATTTTGTGTATTTCTATAAAGTGGATTTTTTTAAATTTAATAGTTTCTAACTCACATTCTGCTGTGTATTAACACAAATTTACGCTCTGCCTTAGTCAAATGCAACATAGCACCTGCTTGCTATGCGGTGCAACATGGCGTATGCGTAATATTAAGTGAATAAAATATTTCCAGTTGTATGACAACTTATTTTAAATAAATTAATGTTTAACAATTATTTTTTATGTTATTAATACTTTAAGTATATCTCTACATATTTGTTTCAGTTCTCATATTATCAACATAAAAAATATAGTTAAATATTTTTTCTAAAAGGAATCAATAAAGAGAGAAAATATTATTTAAAAGAAATATATAAAGAAAAATATTTATTTTGTAAAGTTTTCTATTTTTAACAAACTAAAGTTGAATTTTAATTTATTTTTTTTTTATTTCTGCTGCTAATGAAATGATTTGGTTACGGAAAATTTTACGTTTTGTTTACAATTTTCGAGTTAAGTTGTGGTAGAATAATATGTTATCTTTTTTGCTATTTTTATCAACTTCAACTTTCAGGTACAAAACCAAACGGATGATAATTTGATCATATTGCGAATAAAAATGAAGTTGGATGGTGAGATCTAAGTAATTTACGCCTCTTAGCTAAAATTTTATAATTGCAATATTCTAATAATTTCAGGCCAGACGGAAAATACTCACTAACTGATGGTTTAATATCTTCAGCATTTTGTTTTTTTTTTTTAATACAACAGCAAACTTTTGTCAGTTCACAGAGCTGTAACTTATTTGAGATTACATTCTCTTAGTCACCGGACGTCAATTGTATATGGAATTTAAAAAAAAAGGGTTTTTTGTTTTTTTGTTGGTGATAATTGCAAAAAAATTGCGTGAAAATATGTTTAAGTAAATCAAAACACATTTATTCTACCCAAACTGCATTGCGAAAGGTGTAAAATTGTTTTTTTGCTAATAAATTTTATGTTTGTTATTTTTCTTGTGGTTTTTTCCACACATAAATTTTTCATAAACTGACCTTGAGCTCAATAAAATTCTCAGTTATTAAAAAATTGTATTATTATTATTATAACAGCCGTGAAAATCTTCACATTTTTAATGCTAACCTGAAACAAGTTGAACTGAAAATGCAATAAGCCATGCTTTGATACCACTAAGATAAGAAACCTGACAATTTTTCACAGTGTAGGCATCATAATCGGGAACTCTTAGGGCTGGAATACAATGCGCAAGAAATATCACAAGAAATTATTTTCTTTATTTATGTTGCTTCTTAAAGTACTTTGCCGTTGCTGAAATTTTTTCTTGAAGAAATAAATGTATGATAAATTTCTTTCTAGAGAGAGTTAGACTGACTTAAAAAATTTTTATAAATAAGATTTCTTTTTCACCTCTTGAGTGGCATTTTATATAAATTTTTCGATTTTAGTAAGAGCTTCGACTAAACTTTAAGCATAATAAAAAATTTTAAAACTTTTAGTATACCGAAAAATGTATTAACAGCAAAGCCAAAAATTATTTTAAAAATCTAAATGTTCTACAATCATATTTAATGTAATTTATATTGTTTTGTACTAAAATTCACAACTTGTCCACACACCACGTCGCATAAATAGTATTTGACTATCTTGAAAGTATTAAAATATCTTTGGTTTTTTCTATTTTAATACATTTTACTTTTATAATTTAATTTGCTTATAATGTCTTTATTAATATTTATTCACATATCACATGCCATAAATTTGTTAACATAAGGTCAGTTATCGCCTGCGGCGAAGCGTATGACTGACACAGCTGTTCGGCAACCACATGCTGCATGCCACATACACGCGCCCACTAAACACTTGCAGAAAGCTAAAAACACTATTAGTTTTGCTAAGCCACGAAAAAAGTTTAAATATTTATCACTTTCTAATATCAGTATTTACAAGTTTATTTTGTTTAAATAATTTTTTTTTTTTTTAATTTTTGTCCTTGCTAATTCCTCTTGGCCAAACGCTCACTCACGTCACTTCACAGCTTAATGCACAGCGCGACGTTACGCTCAACACGCTTGCTCACGCATACACACACGGCATTGTACTGCATTTGCGCCTAAAAGTATGCAAGCGACCGACTCGGCTCACTTGCCAGCTGGCTTGTTGTTTGGCTTGTAACTTGATTGCTTTTGGTAGGGCAGAGCGTAGAAGCGCAAAAATTGCCAGATGAAGAAGAAGAAGAAGAACAAGCCAAGCCAGCTGAGGCAGCGAAAGCAAACGCCGAAGTAGTATGCACAGTAGCAGCCGCTAACGCCGGAGAAGCAACAACAACCGGTGGCACAGCGCAACAGCATGAACAGCAGACAAGTGTAAGTAAGCAACAAACAAAATGTTGAATAAACTTTTCCGTAAACACACACACGCACACACAACAACAACAACACGACGACAAACACAGGTGTAAGAATGGATATATCTGTCTGTTAGCAAACACGATTGCCATTACCTTTTGGCTGGGTTTAACGGTGTAAAGGATGCGCACACGATGCGACGTTGGCGGCGAACATTTCAAATAAAATGCGAACAGAGTGAAAAACCTACGACAGCACAAAACGTTTGCTACGACAACAACAACAAAAACCGCGCGCTGCATGAGGCGAAAAAGAACGAATGAGAAAATTTTTGCAGGCAAAAAGCAAACTCAGCAGCAGCAAACAGCAACAGCTGTGGGTCGGGGTGGCGACAAGGTCGGTGTGGAAATGGCATGGCAGCGGCAACGACAGCAATTCAGCTTAACAATCTGCGCTTCGTGCATCGTTTTTGCAAACATAAAACCTGTCGCAAATGGGCAATGCAAGCGTCGGCAGCAAGCAAGCCGTCAAGGCAGCCTTAATGGCAGCACCATTGAAATTGCGAGCGGTGCGCAGCAGACAGCAGGCGACGGCGTCGACTGCACTTAAGCAGCCGATTATTGCAGCTGTTGCTGCTGTTGCCATTTACCGTTCGAGCATTTCGTTGCTCGTTAGCCGGGTCGTCTTCGTTAGGGTCGGCCGCCGTGTCGCCGTCGTCACCGATATTCACTTCGTATTGTGGCGCTCACATTTAATTTTTTTTTGCTTACTTTTGTATGCTCCGGACAACAGCGTCGTATGGGCTCTGCTGAGTCGGCTATTTTATTGCTGTCCGTTTGCTGCAGAAGTAGTGCGAACACTCATCGCTCTGTAAATTCGTTTGCTCCGATTGCAGTTCAATCAAGTGCTAAGAAAGCTTGCAGGAAGATATTAAGAGTATAACAGCAGCAAAAGCATTCTGCTCGCATTTTTTCAAATCTATTTTATTTTCATACTTGAGTAGAATTAAAAACATAAAAGCAGATTTTTTTGTAACTAAAGTCTTGAAAAAGGGGAGAAAAACGTTTAGAAAAGATATGAAAAGATTGTAAAACTAATACTTTCCTATTGCAATTTCATTGAGTAAGATTAACCATAATTGAAAGATAATTTTTAAAATTTCAGTCATTTTTAAAATTTCATAAAATTTTTTAATTAAAAAATCCTCAAAATTTTTTTGATTTTATCTAACAAAAATACCAAAAAACTTAAGAAGAAAACATCCATAACTTGTGGCTGATTCTTAGATTTTATTAAAAAGCTTTACCGAAATTCTAAAAATTAAACTGAATTCAAATTCTCGAATTTCCGAACAGATCTTTTAGTTATTAGCTTACCAGAAACGACGGCTGTATTGAAGAAGTAAAAACCACCAAATTAACAGTATAACACACTGTAAGCTACGAAAGCAGCATTACTCTGCGTTGTATTTATTTGATAACTGAAATAAGCTTATACTAAGATTTATACGAAATTATTACTTTGAAAGCTTCTGTTAATTAGACGGTGTCACAAAAGTTGACATCCGATCACTTTAGGCTTCATATTATTTTAGAATCAAGAAAATGATTTACCACCAAAATTGATCACGAAAGACTTCCGGTTTAAAATACTTGTTATTTACTTTTTTTACTAAGGTTCTCACACTTTTAAGGGACATTCTATTTGAAGGCATCACGAAACTTCTGCTTGATCAAATAGGCCCAATAACTCTAACACAAGAAGTCCAAAGCTATTTACCACGGAGAGTTTGTGGCCAGTCATGCTTTAATCAAATGTTTTTTATAATATTTTAACTTAACAAATGTCTTAAAAGAACGGTAGTTTAAGAGAGTCACGAATTTTTTGTATGTCTTCAAATTCAACGATAATGCAGTAGCATAAACTGAATTATCTTCAATTTCAGATTGAATTTCCATTCACATTTGAGCTTTAGGCAATTACAATGGAGCTTAACATTTTAGGGCAAATTAGGAGCACCTTCAGGCGCAAAGGTTGTGAAAATCCCACGAAAAATGTAACTTTAGTAAATGCTTTTACATGGTATTTTATCCCTATGCAGTCCCCTAGCGGAGCTTCTGAACATAAACAGACCATAAAAAGCTCTGCATAAGCTTTTAAATCTCGTGAAGAACATTTGATACTGATAACGTGCATCATATCGTCACTTAGTGGTCTTTATGCCATATTTTATTTGATGACAGAAAAATTTTATTACAAGAATTTAATAGTTAGAAATACTTGAAAAATGTTTACAATATATTTCTCAGATAACTAAATATTTTAACAACAAGTCTAGTTAAATCCCACTCAAATTTATTGTCTTTATACACAAAATAAAATTTACACAAAATTGAATCAACAATACCAAGTGTTAAGCACAAAATATTATTAAAAAAATTGTGTCAACATATTTTATCTAACTGTCATTTAATTCATTGAAGCTCCTAAATATCCTTATTACCCCTGTTAAAAACACAGATAAAAGCTTTTGAAATTGAACGAATCATTTGCCTCCCCTAACTTAACATTCGTTCAGACGGCGCATAACCGCTATTAAAAATATTACTGTTAACGTTAACAGAGACACAGCGCTGTAGCTGCTAAAATACACCACTGAAACAGCTGAATTCATCTATTAAGCAAAAGATAAACTTAACGAAAGATTCAGATTTTTTTTTCTGGAGCAACCGTACACTCTCTCACAGCCAGTTGCTCGCGCTGCCTATATCCACTCAAAAACACTCGCTTGTAAGCGCTCTCAAAGTATCACTTTTTGCAGCTCTACCACCAATTCCTTTCTTATGAGCGTGTCATACGCAAAGAGGGTTGCAGTGAACTCATTGCAGGACCTATACTTCCCTTGTCTCACATTCGTTTTTGAATTGTGTTGGAATTTTGCAGCAGTGTAGGAAGCACAGACTGATGGCAGCTCATTTTAGGTCGTTTACAGTAATGCAATGAAATTTTTTTTGCTGCAGACTTCATTGCTGTAGGGAATTTATCCCCGCAGGATGTTTGGAGGTGCGTGTTTGTTGTTCATGTATCGGCATCTGCTGTTGTAAATTTATGCAAAAGCAAATGACTGCAATTTTACAGTGGATGGAACAGATTAGGAGCTTTTAAAATGAAGTTTTAGGGATTGAAAAGCTTTAGATATTACAAAAATAAAACACACACTCACACACCGTTTACCAACTTTTAGGGATATTATTAGAAATCTGTGGATTATTGAAGCTAGTCGCCAATTTCAAAATTAGTATTTTGAATTTATATTTTAAACTTATTAAGCAGATAAATTAGACAAAGAAAAAGGCTGTTAAACGAAAATTTTCAAGTGCAGGAAATTCCCCAAAGTTATGAGTTTAGTTAGACATAGCTTCCATAAATCAATATTACGCAAAAAGCAAGAGCTTCGAACGGTACGGAAATTGTAGAAAGATAGGGGAAACTATTTCAGGATAATTTTGAGGAATTTTTCGAGACTATTTCGGTATTTTTTGGAATAATTTCGTTACTGATTCGGACAAAGATACCGAACATATAAACCACAATATATTACGAGTTTATACTCTTATTTTCTTCTCCCTAATATTTATTATAAAAAGGCTAAAAGTATCGAAGACTTAAAAAATACATATAACTCGCTAATAATTATTATGAAAAGATATTTAAAATAAATAGTCAGTCTCAAAATAACGAGTTAAAAAAATTATCTGACTCACAAATATTTTCAAAAGACTCTTATAACCCAAACGAATATTTCGATTTTTTTTCAAAGATACACCTTCAACTAAATATTATTCTTAGACTCTTCTATCAAGCGTTAATTAATGCCATTAAAAATATGATCATAATAAGGTTTTAAAAACAGCGTAAATAAAATTTCATAATAAAAGTAGTATGTTAACAACGTTGATGTATAAACTGCACCCAATAAAAATATTTAAAAAAATATTAGCAAAAAAGAAATCGTATTTTCTTGCTTAATACGGCAACATCAGCTTTGAGACGCTTTTAAACAATTTTTATGTACTTTTTTTCATACTTATTGGAGCCATACATTTAGTTGGTTACCTATCAAACTTTATTTTCTATGCTTCGGCTTACTTTTATGCTTAATGGGCAATACTCCTCAAAAACTGTGTAAGCAGTTTTTGGCACTTTCACAAGTCCAAATATACCCGCCAGGAAAAAGTTGATTCGAAACATATTTGACGTTTTTTTAGCTCCAACATGGAAACCTGTAGTTACATCGAAAAAGTCGGACTAAATATACTCTAAGCTCATAACTGCTTTATAAATATTTCAAAAGAACTTTTCTTTCAAACGAACTCCTTAGAGTGCAGACAAAACATTGTCTCAAAGCAGGGAAAGTCATCCAGCAGCTGTCGTACCGCTCATTCTGCTCATCCAAACATTGTACTTTACCTCTGCTAACCCCACACACAACACACACGCAGCACCACACACAGTCACATGTTAGTTCACAACATCACGTATAAATATTTTACGACGTCCTTCAGTCATTTATTTTTATTGCAATATTTGCTCACTCAACGTTTATGATGATCATTTTAAGCCATTTTTATGGCCAACGCCACTTATTGCTCGAATCTCGCAAACGCATTTGCAAGTGTGTGTAAATAAGTTAAAGACTACAAACACAACCACAGTGCACCTATATTTGCACATACTCATAAGCCAAAGCGTGCCCTGAGTAATGCTTACTTTTTCTAACTTGTTTGCACACATGCATACGAATGTACCTTCATATATTTGGACACATATTTAGTAGCTTTCATTCATACGTTTTGCATTGGCACTTTGACTTTGACTTTCTTTAGCACTTTTACACATCTGTTACAACAACAGCAAAGAAAATTGGTTATAAAATCAACATACATTCACCCAAACCCTTCACAATTCTTCTTAGACTCTGCTCGCTTGCCAGCATCACCTCATTAAATATGTGCACTTTTGTCTTCGTCGTTGGTTCTTTTAGCTTTTGTGACCCACTCTTTCAATTTCAGGTGTATTTTCCCCTTCCTATCACCCCCTGAGTAATTGACAAATTAGTGCGATGTGTTTGTGGCAATTTATACATAAGTCGACAAGTAGAAGAATAAGATAAATTTGATCATTCGGGAAGGTTAAAGAACATCCCACAGCAACATTTTCAAAGCCCACTCTGAAGATGAATTAAGAAGGTATTTGAGCAATTCAGAATTACTTTGTGGGGTTTTTTTTTTTTTTTTGAAAGAACTATTATCTTTGAACACTCAGTCTATCAGAGGTTAATAGAAGAGCCCACACTGAGTCTCGTGATTCATATGAGTGAGTTTTCATGAACGGCTAAATCACTCATTTAAGAGGATCTTGGGACTAACAATTTTCGCATATATTAAGAAGACCATTTTCAAAGGCAGTTATGATCATTAAGCATCGTTTTTGGAGCCTACCTATGAAGATCATTTCACTTCATAGAGTGTCAATATTATGTACCTTACAAACCGTGCTGGGAAATGATATTACTATTTATGTATGTATATATTAGTTCATCTAAAGTTTGCAGAGAGGCGGGCGTATACTATCAACTTAAGCGAAATAGTATACCTGGGAATTTGCTCAAAGAGTAATTGGAAAAATTGCCCGCCTCAACTGAAGAGGACTTAAATAATTTATTTAAATTTATCAACTATTTTAATGGAAGTGATTTCCATTTTTTGACATACAATTTTTTTTAAGTGCTACTATCTTGCTGATTTCAGCTTTCATATTACGTTGCAATTGCATGGCAGGCTCTTAGGAGGTTAGGAGGAAATGATTTTAAACAAAATAAAAAGGCTATGAAAACATGCTCCTCAGCCACATATGGCGACAAACCAAATGTTTGTTTTCCTTAACTTTTTGATTGCCTTCCAGTCTGCGTATCTATGAAGCCAAGCAGCTTACTGGATGACGCCGCCAAGTCTATTGGATACGTTTTAAACAGGCGAAAAAGTTGCGCCAACAAAGGCTTTGGGAAAAATTGTAAATTGCCAATAAATGGCGGCTCAATAAAAAGGCAATAAATTTTAGTTCGGTGAGAATGACAAAAAAACTCAAACTAAGGAACATATAAATAAGTAATAGATAGTATCGGTTTTTCTTTTTTAAGCGATAGGAAGTGAATGCACATTAAATTGAGTTCAAACGGCTACGAGTTGTTTTGAAGAAGTTGCATATGAACATATTTTTAGCGCAAAGATGAGAAGACTTTTTATGTTAGAAGTTAATTGGCAAGTATCAAAACACAAGTTTAACCGGCTACATCATTCATTCTTAGAATTTGTTTATAAAAAAAATTGAAGAGATCTAGGGAGCTACGAGTATGTAACAAGATTGGAAAACAAAATTTTTCGATTTCGAATTTTCGTATTAGCTACTATATACAAAACCGAGTTTGAGTTATTTAGCTTCTTTTCGAAACGAATTACATAGTAGCCGCCTAGATTTCTTAAACTTCTTTGTTTATAAATTTTAACCAGAAAAAGAAGAGCTGTAGTCTGGCTATATTTAGATTTTTTATATATACATTTTTTTTTAATTTTTGTATTGAATCTTAATTTTTTGGTCAAAATTTACAGTTACAATTTAACTTTTATTTTTTCATAACTATTTAAAATTTTTATTTAATTCTTTTGAAAATATGAAAGTTTAACTGTATCTTATTTTTGAATTAGAAAAATAAAAAAAAAATTTAAATTCAAATTTTGTTCAAAAAAATTAAAGAATAGTTTTAAGTGTTATGTAAGACAAAAAAAAAAAAAAAATGTATATATGATCGAAAAATTAAAAATCCAATTTCCACATTTATTTTAGAATCAAAAAAACAACAATCAAATTTTGAATGAAATTTTTGTACGAAAAAATATACATAAGTATAATTTTAAATGTTATATGTATTTGAAAAAGAAAATTAAATTCATTTATGATCGAAAAATTATAAAAAATATAGGTCAAATTTTCAAAGAAATTTTTGTTTTGAGTTTGAGTTCTTTAGCTTCTTTTCGAAACGAATTACATAGTAGCCGCCCAGATTTCTTAAACTTCTTTGTTTATAAATTTTAACCAGAAAAAGAAGAGTCTGGTTATATTTAGATTTTTTATATATAAATTTTTTTTAAATTTTTGTATTGAATTTTAGTTTTTTGGTCAAAATTTACAGTTACAATTGAACTTTTATTTTATCAATACTATTTTAAATTTTTAGTTAATTCTTTTTCAAATTTAAAAGTTAAAATATAATTAAAATTTACAAGACACAAGTTTTGTTTTGAAAGGATAACTGATTTTTTTATTAAAAATAAATATAAGTCAAATTTTAACTCTATTTTATTTTTGAATGAGAAATATAAATATAAAATTTTCAATTCAAATTTTGTTCGAAAGTATAGGTTTAATTGTTATGTAAGACAAAAAAAAACCAAAATTTATTTATGATCGAAAAATTAAAAATCCAATTTCCACATTTACTTTAGAGTCAAAAAAACAACAATAAAATTTTTAATGAAATTTTTGTTCGACAAAATAAGTATAAGTATATAGTATAATTTTAAATATTATATTTGAAAAAGAAAATTAAATTGAAAATTAGATAACATAAAGGTCAAACTATCAAAGAAATTTTTGTTTGAAAATCTAAAAATATTATATCAACTGCTACATTTGATAAAAAAAATAAAATCTCTATTTTTATTTGTGATCAAATAATTAAAATTCAAATTTCAATATTTTTTTTGAATTCAAAATTTAAAACAAATAAATTAAACTTTTATTTTAATTTTTGATCGAAAAATTAAAAATCTAATTTCAACTTTTTTTTTTATTTAAAATAATAAAAGTCAAATTTTCTGTGAAATTTTTGTGCGAAAAAAGTCAATTTTTAACTGTAATAATTGATAAAAAAAATTTTATATTTATTTCTGATCGAAAAATTTAAAATCAAATTTCAACATTAATTTTTGAATAAAAATATAAAAGTAAAATTTCCAATCAAATTTTTGTTCGAAAAAATAAAAGCATAATTTCAACTGTTATACTTGTTAAAAATAATAAAAACTTTGTTTTTATTCCTGATCATATTCATAACCATGGTGACTGAAAAGCATTAAAATTGTGAGGTGGCAAAATACACATCTTTGTAAGAAAAGTTTTCTTCAACTCAAGGATGATGTTATTAATACCCCAAGTACTTAAAATGTTGCTAATAGCTAGCAGTAAAGCGCTTATGCGATCGCTAGCCAACAACAACTCGTAAGCAGCATACAAATAAATACCGAAGGGCAACAAAACTAACAAACGGCTGACCATTTGCATGCAACAATGCGATAAACTGGGCAACACTCGCTCTCGCTTAAGTCGGTCATTGAAAGTGGTAGGAGTATGTGTGCTGTCATACTCGCCTGTGTGTGCTCTGTGTACGCTTGTTTTTTGCCATAAATTATGAATTATTGCAGAAATATTGCAATGCAGTGATAAAACCGAAAGCAAAACAACAATACAAAAGTCATGCGACCTACCAGCAAACACGCAGCGGAAGCCAGAGGAGCTGCAAAAAGATTTGCTTGTATGTACTCGTAAAGTGTTGCATATCTCAAGGCGCATACTTGCAGCATAAGCATGGTGAATGCTTGCATGCTGTCGTTTTATTATTTATACATAGTGTTAAATTTAATTTGGCATTGTCTGCAACATTTCCTAGCCACTTGCCAGCTCGCATGCCCCTCTCGGCAGTGTCCTTTCACACTCGTTTACTCCTCTGTTTAGGTTTTGTTTTTCGACAAGCAAGTCACTCCCATGGCGCTCATTTTGGATCGCTCGGCTGTCAGTGCAGCTGTTGGTTGGTCACTTGGTTAATCTGCAGCAGCGCAGCAGTTATAGTTTTGTCACACATTTCTTTTCTAGTTTTTCTGTTGCTACTTCTGATAACTGGGTCAAGTTTCAAAACATTTTTGGCAACAACACTAAATGAAAAAGTTTACTAATCATTAATTTTCCACTGTTCAATGTTTATCATTGCATTCAAAAAGTTGCCTTAACTGTTACTGCTTTTTGTGTTCATAGGAAATAACGCGATATGGCTTTATTTTCAGGGGAAAAATAAAATAAAGTCATACATTTTATAATGAAAAATAAAGCCTTTTTCTTTACAAAAATTAAACTTTATCTCTTTAGCGGTGGCCTTCATCGCGTGTCGAGACAATATCTTACGTTTATCTCAAATAATTCATGATGTTCCATAAATAAAGAAGAATGACCAAAAAAGAAAAATTTACACTGGTGCGATCGAAAAGAAAAAAAAAATTCGCTTAGTTCGCGACAGCTTTATTTCACTTTCACTTATTTCTCATTCTGAATTTAACTTCAAAAAGTGTTACTTCCTATGGTCTTACAACACTGCAACGAGTTACTTAACAATCGATCTTTCCATATCAAAAATCACAGACAATTTAATATTCAAGAAAATGCCCTAAAATGTCTTTGAGAAAGTTATGAAATTATCAAATTTAGCAATACATTTTCCAAATTAAACTTATAGAGCTCTACTAACAAATTTGGCTTCATTTAATCAAGTTAAATTTAAACAAGAATTCAAGACAGTCATAAAAGCCATTTAAGCAGGAAGTGTAATTTTCGAAAAGAAACGTTCCCTTTCACAATGCATACACGAGCATTACTATGGCGCAAATCATTTTGCATTATTTGTCCATAAAAGATTGATTGAATATCCTTGAATGGACAGCAAATAAAAACAAAAGCTTAAACAAAACTGGCAAGGGGATAATAAAGGGCAAACAAAAGACAAGAGTGTGAGTAAGGCAAATAATAAAAAAAAAACGGCCGAACTGTACGCGTCAGGAAAACAACAAAGAAATGAAAATAAATAAAAATAAACAGCCAAACACGGCATACATACATACCATACAAGTGGCCCACTTAACGGCCGGGCTGTCAATTGTTTTTACTGAAGCTTGGTCAACGACGGAAGAAGGTATTTAAAGCGGACAATGAAAGTAAGGTTAAAGGGTAAGTACAGAGCAAAAATGCTTGCGAAAAGGACAACCCCTAAAATTATGCGATTGTGCCGTTTGCTTTTGTGCCGATTGTGTGTATATTAAAAGTAACAATAATCTAAGGCCTTCAATCAGACAGGTTGTATAAACAAGTTGGCTAAAATTACAAAAAGTACAATGGCAACTAACTCAGTCATACCAACAACAAAAACTAATATAAAAAATAAATAAAAAGGGCAAATAAATAGTTTAAGTGGACTTGACTCAGCATTGCACTTTATGCAGATAAATTTAACAAATGCATTGACTTATCACAGCTGACCCATCGGCGGTCTTTTCGACTTTTCATTGAGCGCTAAAAGCCTTTGAGGGGGAGGGGGGTTACCTGCTCCTCTGAACACTGAACGAAATTTATAATGTTTTGAATCAAAAAGTTGGAAAATTTTCCAAATTACTCGCAAAAATCTTTAAGGTACACACTTTCATGCATTTCCCTACAATTAAGTAACCCACCCCATTCCATCCTTCTTCAATGAACGTATTATTTGTTTCCAGTAAGTTGATTGTCCACTACATGCACTTGTATTTGTTTTAGTGGATTGAGTGTGTCAACCACCTGTCCTCCTTGCACGCTTTCCAAAACACAGCAATTCCCTTCTACATACTGATTTATTTTCCGTTCTCAACCTATGTAACTTATGTCAAAATATGTGAGATAAGTAATCCTCTTTTGCCGTATTGGCATTTCACTTGTGAACATGTACTGACCCTTTTGCTAAACAAATTTGGTTAGAACTTTTCAACTACGAAGAGATTATAGACTTCTTAGCGATTGAGCAGCTGACGAGCTGTGATAATTTTTCTGCAGATTTTACATTATTTTGCAGGAAATGAATTGCTGCTTTTTGTAAGGAACATATGTTCGATTTTTTCAGTAAAAGAAGTAACTTTTCTGAAATTTTGAAAAATTTTTTACGGTTCCTGATGCACCTATTTTATGATCTTTCATTATTTAAACACTGTAAAAGTTCACAAAAATATAATAGAAATTTTTTCCTCAAAAAAAGTGGAATTTTTGCTTATATTTCCCACTTATGCATGAACTCTTCCCTTACGACGATGGGTTTTTTTAATTGCGTGGTCAGTTTAAGTTCACAATTAGGCCCGGCAGGTGGCGCTGGAATCGGAGAGATCGTATTTTCAATCCGAGTTGCCCCATTTCATATATCAAAAGTGTACTATTGTGAAAAAACTCGAAGGGATTTTTCTCTTTTTATTCGCATTTAAAAAATATAAATCGAAATTTTAATGACATTTTACACAAAACTTTTTTTAATTGCTTTTTAAAAGATTGTAATTTTACTGCAAATATGTGAAGTTGAAAAATAAACTTTAACATATTTTTAAGATATTTGAAATTTTCTTATTAAATCTTCCGCTTAAACTTTCCTAAGACTGTTAGTTTTCTTTAAACCGCACGCTTAATTGAACCCAACTGTAGATAATTTTTTCCAAAGAACCTGCCTTACTAGGCCTTTGCTGATTCCTCCTTTTAGTACATAGCCACCGCCTTGTTTCAAAGCGACTGAGCAGTGACCACCGACAAGCTCAGTAAATCTAACCTGCCCATACAATCAAAATGCACTCAACCCAACCCAATTCTTGATAAACATCCTGCGCCCTAACTATTTTCGTACCCTCGGACATTTACTTTTTCGGTTGAGTGTATCGAATGTGAGTGAATCGAATGGTCGGCTCTCTAATCAATTGATTGCGTTTTCATGCGTATTGTTTAAATTGCGCACAGCCACAACATGTACATACTCGTATGTAAATAAATACACTCACAGACACACACATTTGCAATTGGACCGTCACAACACATTCAGTCAAATGGACACTTACCGTAAATTGTAAATCCCTCGTGTCCTCGCATCCTTAGAATTAACTATAAATAGGCAGGCATTTCCTTTGTGCATACGCCATGTCCTGCCGATTTTGCAAATTTATTTATTTACTTGCGCGTTTGTGTGCATTTTACAGAGTAGGTTTCCGCCGAGATTCTCAATTAGGATAATCTTAAATGGCAATGTAAATATTGGCAATAGCAAAATTCGTTGCGGCCATTGGCAGAAGGCGACATGTGAAAATTAACGAAGGGAGCCCATAGAAAATATGTGTCTGTGTGTATTCATGGTCAAACATACATGCATATGTTTATGGAGGCAATTGATAATGCGGCACCACCCAAGACACCCAAGAGGACGCTTGTCGAACGGTTCAGTTCATTTGCTCCTCAACGGTGGAGTTTATTTGCCCAGCAATGTATTTCTCTTGAAATATGTCCGATTGTCTGGCTTTTGACCCACAACCTAAACATTATTTATAATTTGCAACGTATTTGTATGCGTTCATGGTGACATTGTCAGCTCGCCTTATCTGCTTATTTGCATTGCATTTGAAATTTAGAAAATTCGCAAAATTTTCCTGCATTGCGTATTTTATACTTTTGCGCTGAGATCGGTGGGCTGAGAATGCTGTGTGTGCGGTCAGTCGTATTTTTGTCGCCTGTTTATAAATCCTCACATTCTGCCGTAAACATTTATTGTTCGACTTGAATTCAATGGAGGCGGGCCGGTTTTGTTAGGCATCGAGTGTTGCGTTAGTTGAAGTAGAATTTCATTTACTAGGGAAATAAACTAATGAAGATGGCACAACACCGAAACCGGGTTTGTCTCCAAACCAAACTTGACCAGGGATGACGGAAAATCGTTGCAACAAATATCGAAATAAACTAAGCTCAGAAGAAGTTCAGCGGCAAAGGTTTTACGTTTCTGGTAAGTTATTCAAATTAAATTTATTGTGGAGAAAGTTAATAAATTATGCGATGTTTTCATAAAAAAAAATAATTTCCTCAATTACAAATTTTTCCAAAATTTGGTGTTTACAAAAGCAACGAATTCAATTGAAGCCAACCTTGCCGTGTTGATCTTCTTCTTTTTCTTTCATTGGCTCGATAACCGCCTATGCGATTATGGCCGTGTTGATCACATTCATTTATATTTGAAAACGTAAGAGGCTTCGCTTTACTTTTGAATTTGACACAAATACTCGCGGGCTATCTCTAAATAAGAGTTTGTGGGGTTGTTCCGACCCAAAACAACTTCAGTTCACCGAAATTTCAGACCTCGGCGGGGCTAAAACGCATGTGATTTTATCAATAAGGAAGTCCGGGTGGGTATAAAGAGCCAAATGGCTAACTACCCTAAGGATTCTGTTAGTCATATTTGACTATCTACTCAGCTTCTCAGCTTCTCAGCACACATAACAAAGCCATCGACAATCGCGTCAGTATGGCGCACTCCTGCCACTGACAGAATGTCTTCTGATATCGCCTGAGCAAAGACATGAAAGTTGAGCTGCAGTGAAAGTTATGCGCTCAATAATTCGTGCGCGCCTCAATGAGTCTAAGGGGATTGCAACATAAGTAGTGTGTGAACAACTTTCTTCATACAAATTAGATCAACGGCCACGATAAGCGCCAAAAAATTATCACCAACACAAACAAACTCTGCAAACGGCAACAACATAAGTTATCCGATTTTATGATGTGTCATTGAAACTGTTGCGCGTCGCGAGCACAGAAAACATGCACTGATTCTGCCAGCAATTGTTGCTGCACTGTAGTCGGGCTTAGACCCAAGTATAGTGCGCCTTGTTGTCTTGCTTTAAAGCAAAGTCACGTATATTTGTTGCATGTGCAGTGTTATCTTTAAAAATAAAATCAGCACGACTTTCGCTTGCAACAACGCATAGGCGGCATAATCCAGTTACCAACACACTTGACGCTGTGCTTCAATATTAAAATGTACATGCGAGTATGTTTGTTAGTTTGCCGCTTTGCTTCGGTTTGGCAGCAAGCTGTCGTTGTCTGTGGCAACAAGCGATTTGTTGCACGCCGCAAGGATAATCACACTTTTAATCGTGATTTAAGTTTATGGCGTGCAAGCAAGCCTTGCCACCAGCTATCATCTTCTAGCGAGTCAACCAGCCAGGCAGATGCGCTCTACAATTGCGTTAGCGTGTGTGTTTGTTCAAATTTTTTTGCTCTTCATTCTCTTTGTATCATCTTAACCTCTTTCGGCCTGCTGCCCCAAGCTTGCCATTGCTGCCGCTTTCTGTTGCATTGCCTTTGCCTATGCTGCACAAACTCTTCTTTGCTCCTTGCTGTTGCTGCCTAAGTGTTGCTCGCTGCCGCGCTGCTTGTTCAATTGTGTGCCGCGCTGGCTTTTATACACAGTTTATCCTTTCTTGCTACATCCTTCGTCGCCGCTTCTTAAGTATTTATGTTGAAATTTTTATTTCACTGTTGCTCCACAGCGTCTTCGAAGTCGCTCGCTAGCACACCATCAGCGTCATCATCACAGCTGCTACAATACAGCTGGCTGCCACAACGGCGCAATTGCACTTGGTTGGCCACATTTTATAGTCAGTCGCTTTCGTTGCTCGCCTTTGCAGTTGTCTGCAGCTCAGCGCGGTTGCCCCCAGTGGTGTGATTTGTTGTTAATGCCGCTGTCGGCTAGCTACTTGGCTGCCTCGCTGAATGGCTTGGTTGGTACATTTTTTATTTTATTTTTTTTATATCCAACCTTGATTGCCGTTGTTAGGCATCCTTCTCGAACATTATCTCACCTACGCTTCTCACCTCGTGCCTTCCGTTATTGTTCCGCTGTTGACCATTTACATTATAGTTTTACTGCGCTTTTTTTTTCGTTGTTGTCTTTTCTAATTTGACCGACGCTAAACTATGTCAAGAATGGCAAATTATGGCTTTGTACAATTTGCTAAAAGGAGAATTCATTTCTTAATCTTCCCACTCTTGTCCCCATTCAAGTCTAATTACATTATGATATAGAGCTTAATTTAATTTGTTATCACAGCTGCACATATTTCAGTCTACTTTCAAAACAGTGGTTGAAGGAGTAGATACATATCTCGCACTTGTAAGACATAAAAAAATAGTTTCCGAAAGATCATTGACCGCTAAATCAGACCAAGAAGCGTAATTAAATATATTTAAATTTTAAATTCAAAACTTAAAACATAAAATGAGGTATATCAAAAAAATCAATAATGGGCACCTCCAAAATAAAAAAATGGGATTAAAGACATACATACTATGTATTAATATTATATATTGGCAGTATAAACAAGTGCAGTCAACAAACATTACAGTACAGATATATAAAATTAGAAAAGGAAAACCGAGTAAACGTTAATGATAAATAACAGTTGAATTCAAAAGAAATTTCAGTGGCGGTACGCTTAGAAAGTTTTTTCCTGTATTTTGTGAAATTTTTGAATACCAAAGATTGCAGAAATTTCGCACAGATGCTTTTTATGTGAAAAAACAAGAGATAAAGCAAAAAAATATAGCTATGTGTAAGTGTTTCGTTACAAGTGCATTACAAAAGTTTCATTGCACTGTCTATCTATGTTGACAATTTTTTCGATATATCGCTGGATTTGTGGCATCAAGAATTCAAAAAAAAATAATATGCCCAATTTTGTCAAGACCAATTGCTAGGCAATGAAATGCCATCGCTCGTAGCACACAAACTTATGGGACCATTTCTAACACCATCTAGAGACGTCTGCAATATTTGTATAGCATCAGAAATTTTTTTTAGAAAATTACTGAACAAATGCCCTGTCAAAACTGCAAAATTAGTTTTAGCGAAAAAATTTTCCAAAATTTATTTACAGCCAGATGAAAGAAAATTTATTTTGGTAAGTTGAATTCTGTGTACATATTTACATTTATTGATTAGAACTTAAAGATTCTTTGCAGTACGTGCATTCCTGTAGATCCTAGAAGCAATTTTTTAATACACATGGATTTCAAAACACATACTTAGGATAACTTATGTCCAACTCTTGATGTTGTTCCAGGCGAGGCTGCAAATCAACTTTTTCTTTAGTATGCGAATTAGAGGGACCTATTTCCGTGCTATATTAAAAATATACATACCTATAAACTTTTAAAAAGATAATAATTTTGTAAATTACCCAAACTGCCTAAATCTGATGTCATTTGTGGATTTGTAATCAGAAGCCGGCAAGCAGGTGCTAGCTGCACACGGCAAAAGGCGCCGCTTTGCCAACAATTTGAACTTTCTTCCTCCACATACCATGTCCATGCGTGAGAAGTGGTCGGAACAGACAAAATCTTTTGCTCCAAGCTGCGTTCGGCAGGATCTCGACCACATCAGCCGCTCAGAATCGCTTATTAGAACCTTCAAAAAAGGTCCTTTCCCGCTTTATATTTTTTTAGGCACACCGCGCACTTTCCCATTTTTTAATATTTTGAAATGTCTTTATTTTTGACAAAATTTCTCAAGTTTCGAAATCACGAGCTTCAAAATATCAAAATATGTAAACAAAATTCTTCGTCATTACCTTTTACTGACATCCTTAATTTTATAAAACAAGAAGAACAAGCAAACAGCTGATTGATTACCACCACTTTATTTGAATTCGCCTTGAGTATTATATATATGCAGAAAGAAAAAAAAATATACATATATAAAATATTTTCTCAATCACTTTGAGAATTCTTGGTGTGGCAAAAATAGTTTGTCTCATTTTGTATATGTATATGTAGGTAAAAATTTTAAATAATGTCAAAAAATTAAAATATTTCATAAATTTTAATTCAGTAGTATATGTTTCTGCTTTATGGAGCACAGTGTGAATTTTACGCGGTTCTACTGAAGTGTGATCTATGAGGGTTAAAAGTATTAAGCAAATATTCAAAAATCTTTGGATCAGATAGCCGGCAAGGCATTTCTGATCACAAAACTATTTATAAAAAGGCAAAAAAAGGTATCTCAGAATCATCACTGTTGTTTTACTATTCATCCAACTGCTTGAATTATCACCGCTAATGCACCAAAACCCATAAAATTTTGAATAATTTACAGCAATAAGAAGTCGAGATTTAATCTAAAGATAACAAAAAAAATATAAAAATGTGCCGACCTACCTTTATTGTGACTCGTGAAAGTGCTGTTGTCTGCTTCCAAGACGTTGTTAAACTGTTGCTGCTGTTGCTGTAGTGAAAGTTGCTGATGCTGCTGCTGCTGCTGTAGCTGTTGCTGCTGATGTTGCTGAAGTTCACTCACGGCTGTGGGTGGGTAATCGTATTGATTCACACCACTGCTATTTCCAACACTACCAACAACACCACCAGCAATGGACTTATACAACAATTGTTGTTGCTGTTGTATGCGATGTGTTTGCTGTTGTTGTTGGCTTTGTGCAGTTGTCGTTGCTGGCGGTGGTATATAAGGATTATTGTAAATGTTACGCACGTCACTCTGGCTTTGCTGTTGCGATTGTTGTTGCTGTTGCTGTTGTGCCAGCGTATTAAAACCATTCACCGTGAAATGACGCGATTTACCTGCAACCAAATAAATTTTAATATGTATGAAATGAATGGAAAAACCTTTGGTAAAAATCGGATGTTACAAATTTTAAGTTTCTGGGTCAGCAAAAAGAAAAATTAGACAAAAAACTCACAAAATTCTTTATTTTTCCTAAATTAACAAAATGCGAACTGGCTGAGTATAAAACCGCTTTTTGTGACTATTTCATTTGATTATTGTCTGTTTTATATCTTGACTTCTGGGCAGATTTTTTAATTTCCTCTCTCTGACTGGTTTTTGACAAAAAGCTAAATAAGAAGACTAAAACACTTTTGTTGCCAAAAAAATAAAAACTTTTGAAGTTATTACTTAAAATCTTAATTATAATTCCATTTCACTCAAGTCAAAAAAAAAAAAAAATGTTAATAGTTAAAAAAATATCTATGCAATCAATTTATTCGCAAGGTGGTGGATGTATCGGTTTTGTACCAGATATCAGATTAAAGAAGCGATTTGTCCCATAATCGAAAAATGTTTTGAAAAAGGGACTGAAAGTATTTTTTTAGTTTAAAATTTTTATAAATAATTTTTCATTATCACCTAATAAAAAGTTCTTGAGCTGCCATAATGAAAGCAGTTTTGTGAGCTGTCCAATAGCTTATCATTAAGCTTAGCAAGCTCATTTAAAATGTGGCTTTAGTTCCATTGAAAGATATTAAAACTACTGCGTTTGAAGAGTCACTAAAGATAATTCTCTCATAGTCTTTATGGTCTCAAAGTCTTACATAACTAGCAGTAACCAGTACAGAAATATATTTAAAAAATTTAAATATGTACCTACATACATATGTACAAACTATTTTCGAAAGGAAGCTGAAATATGGTAGACGATTTTTTATATAAAATTTTAGTATACCTTACATGCATTCGTACATACTACATATATAGATACTTGTATATAAGTATATATGTATATTTGTCTAAGTGAATACAATCGCCAAGTTTATTCTTTGTCCTACTCATTACATCTATTAATAACCCAAAGTATACATCTAAATATGTGTCTCTGAAAGTACCAACACAACAAAGATCAGCTGCGAATGAAGAAACGAACGAATGCATGAATTATACAAAATTTAATATGCATATTCATAATGAAATAAAATGAAAAGGGTTTTAGGGAAATGATGACGCGGAAGTTGAGATAATGAAGCAACAAATGTTACCTTTTTTTGGTCAAACAAACTGAGCAACAAAGAGCATCAAATTCGTGTAATTTTGCTTTGAAAAGTCTCCACAAATACGAACATACCGACGCGGCCAGACGACCCAGCCAAGAGCTCAACAAAAGAAAACACATCAACTTTGGGCCAACCCACACACAGCCGCTTGTCTGTGTGTTTGTCAGTTTATTGCAGCAGCTTGTTAGCAACATTTGCGCTTTTGTTATTTTTGCATATTAATTATGCTTATGTGATAGACAAGAGTTAGCGCGAGATTGTGGGATAATGCGATGCTATGCATATGTATGAGCATATATCTATGTACTCGTATGTATGGATGTATATGTGTTGAGGTAAGTATATTTAAATTGGCGGTCATAATGGGTGTGAAGCATCAGCACATTATTTGAATTTTTAATTTGCTGCTAAGCAACAATTTTTGGCGTCCTCTCGCGCACGTGCAACAAATGCTATTTTTTCAGTCAACGAAAGAGGCAAACGAAGCGATGTTAAGGTGAAGGACAGGTGGTTGGAAAATCTGTTGAATGCTCCATTGATGATTTGCGGTATATAAGCTGTTCTAAATGAAAAGGTGGAGTGCCGCAATTTGAATTCATGAAATTTAATTTGGGGAATGCATATTACAAAGTTTGGGGAGAAGAGTGAAGCGATTGAAAGGGATGTTTTTCATGTCATTCATCTCCATATTCTTCATCTCCATCTTCTTTATCTACTCAGAGCACGCTCTCCACTTTATCTTTCAACTAACCACTAGTTCATTGTAGCGTAGTTTAGGCTGAACTGGCAGCAATGCAATTGGTCTCACTTTGACTCTAAATGGGTCGGTCGGAGAGTTCTCTAAAAGCATAAGTCCCAATACATTGTTACTGACTTGGAACTGTTTCACAGATAAGCTATGACGAGGTGGAACTATTTTGCTAACAGTAAAATGAGCTAGCAATACGGAATTTCTAATGTCTTTTTGTAGGTATAAACTGAAATAAATTTTCACTGAATTGGCTTATGGCAATTGTGGTGTGGAACCCGGTTTTTGGGGTTCAAGACGGTTTTGACTGAAAGTAAGTACAAATATTTACAATAAATACATATCAGAGAATCGTCCTTTATCTTTTATTTACCAGTGCAAGAGTTGGAGTTCCTCATGCTTAGGGAATGTGACGTTTTTAAAATGACTTTTGTAGTAGCTTTCTGAACATAGATGAATTGAAGAGTGTGGAACACTACTTCAGTGACTGATTTGATCTAACCACAATGTATTATTTTTGGTTAACTATCCGATTATTATACCGGAAAGGGTCTCAAAGGATTCTTCAAAAAAGCACAATTGTTTTGTTACATGGAAAACAAGTGACATGGAACTTGAGCACTCTTACCTTTGAGTTATGTTTTGAAATTTAGTAATATGTAGTATATATTTATGTTTTAGGTAATTTCATTCTCGTATTCATACAAATTTTAAATCTCTACTAATTTCTGTTTTTGCCACTAAGGAGCCAAGAAAAGCTACTGAAAATCCACTCAAAAATATTTTGCAAAGTTTAGCAAAAAATCCGCGCATACAAGCGTGACTTGCACACAGTTTACTACATTGTTTTTGGCCCATACAAAACTTTTACTAACAACCAAACACATACTCGTACACATATACATACAGGCATATGACTTGCGATATAAGTCCACACGTCTATGAGCTTACAACTTTATTTAAAGAAAAGTATGTTTGTATGAAAATTTGTTAATATACGTAAATGGTACACATGTGTAAAAAGCAGCTGATCGAAATGGGGAGCAATAGGATAAGAAGTTCAATCACAGTGATTGCTTATTGAGGCGAGAGGTCGTTTACCGTAGATAATCGCCCGAAATTGTGACTCACAATAGCGCATAAATACAAACAAATCTAATACAAATACACACACAAACATTTACAAGCAAACGTACAAACGAAAAATGTAGAAAAAATTTACTTAAAATAGACAAAAGCGGCAAATAAATGGCCCGAAGGCGCACAAAAGGGTGAAAGGCGAATTGTTTTGCAGCAAAGGAAGCTATTAAATAAGATGTAGCGTAGACACATCAGCCACCAAAGCAAGTCTGAAAAAAGACACAAGCAGCTAACAGCATACATATGTACATATGTACAAAGCTCAAAAATGGTGTGAAGTAGCAGCTAAAATTTGCACAAAATTCCCTTCGAACAGACAAAAAAAATGATTTTCAAAAATTGGCTGATTTAGTGCGGAAATTGAAAATCCCACAGTAAAAATAAAAGCAAAAAAAGGTAAAATATTTATGTATACCTACATTCAAACACATTCACACCACACACACACATACACACAGAACGACAGCTAGATTAGCATACATTTAGGGCAAATACAGAAGCATATCCCCAGGCGCAGTTAACGCCATGTGTGACCGTTCATTCGCTTTTGTTTAGCCTTTCGTCGACTATTTTCGCACATTTATTTTGGAATTTTTTTTTACACAAAAATAAATGCTCTAAAGCATTTTGTATATGGCAAAAAGGGTTAAGATGTCTTGGCTTTGCGTGCTGCGTGCTAAAGTCACATAAATAAGAATATAAATAGAATAAAGCAAAAAAGGGTGGCAAAAAATGATGGCAATAAAATTTGCGTAAATACCGTAATTTGCATTGAATACTGCGCTATGGACAGATAAACATTATTGGCAACATACATAACAAATGTGACATTTTCATTTATGTAAAAATTATAATTTTTATAAGGGAATTTGATGAAGCCCAAAACAATTTAATGGATATCTTATTTCGATAGGATTATGTTTAGAAAAAGGCTAGAGTTGTTCCTATATACATATATCTAAGGCAGAAATCACAATATGATATATAAAGCAACAGCAATATCGGTAACAACATCGGCGTGGGCAATAAAATTGAAATCGATACTAATATTTATTGCCAGTACGAGCGCTAACCAGAACAAAACTGCAGTGTAGCTTGTTATAGAGCCAAAGTATTCATCTTCGCTGCCTTAATAGTCCAAAAAGAATATCATCGACTGACTACTCTTCAAAAATATCACGATACTAATACAATTTTCAGGCTCAAATGAATGTGACAAATATATACAAAAAAAAAAAATTGTCAAATGGACGACTAAACTGATGCTTAAATAAATTTTTAATGTGACTGACCAGATTAACACCAGGCAGGCTGAATATTTCAAAAGGATTACTTCCAATTCGATCAGCAACTTTACCAAATAAGCTAGAGAGAACAGATCTCTAAATCAGTGTTTGGCCGAGCTCTCAGACCATTTGCGGTGTTGGTCTCTATATATTTTTCAAATGGAGGAACCACAAGTTTTGTGCCGACTCCTATCTGCAGTTGTATTTTATGAGAAGCTTTTTCATGAAAGAAATACCCTTGGAGGTTTTGCATTGCCTGCCAAGGGGTTTTTGCTATTAGAAAAAAATTTGTTTGATGTTCTTCAGATTTTAATTGCCCTGGCTAAGATTCGATCCTCGACCTCACCGGCATATCGAGTTATTACAAGCTTCACTACACACTCGACCACCGCATCCTCTGCTTATAAACTTCAAAGTTATCAGGATATTCATAAAACTAGTATGTAACCCCCGATAATCGGGTGTGCTTGACTTACGATTTTACGTTTTTCTTAATCTTTCTTTTAAAATATATTAAAGAATATCAAAATGTGTATGTATATCTTCACCCCCAAATATTTCAAGAATTACCAGAGAGATATCTAGTTTGATAATTTTGTGCAACTGGTGTGTAGATCAAGTTTTATTTTGATATATATTTCGCCTCTGTTCCTTTTGTAGTTAAGTCTAGCTATGCGTCGCTTTTCATCCCCAGGCGGGCTAAATATTTCAAAATGATAACTAATTGGAAATCCGGACGCACTCACTACTTAACCAGGTAAGCTAGAGAGATCACGAAGTACTCTACTTCTACGAATTAGTAACTGCTAACAGCGTTAAGGCGCAAATGCGCTGATTAGTAAATGACAACACACAATTTTTTTGCCTCTTTAAACTCTAAACGAATTGTTTTCTCGCTATCCTCACCATTTCAGAAAATATTAACTATCGCGTTGATGCTTAGTACAATGCCAACAAAGACATGCTATGCCACTCATTCTCAACTAAACAAATTTTCTTTATAAATGCGCATTTTTTAAACCAAAGCTTTCTAACGCTGTGAACATCAATTCCCTCTGGGTAATCGCCGGACAACGCTAAGCCTTTGAAGAATGGCATAGATTTCTCAACGCCTATTTGAATAAAGAGTGTCTGAAATTTGTTGACACTGTTGCAAACGCAATTTGGTGAGCCTGACAAAGCAAAAAATGGAATCTCAAATCCACACACAAAGCAGCGGCGCAACAAAGCCCACAGAGCAGTAGGCAGCGGTATCGCTTTATTACACTCGACTACGCACAATCGGTGCGTATGTGCGCGTAATTTGTACGCATTGTTTGCGAGCACACGCAATTCAATTTTTTTCTTCTTCATAAATGAATATACGCGCATTTTACACAACTGATGATTTTATTTTTTTTCTCTTTCTCGCGTTTTTTGCAACGTCTTTTGTTTGCCCAAATTAATTCTATGTGCAATGCATGTCAATGCAACATTTTTGTTGTAGAGCGGAAAAGCGGCAGCACTCAAAACAGCCGGTAATTTATCTTTCAACTTGACTTAATTTGCAGCAGCATTGAAACAACCGCAAAACAGAAGAATTTAAAGAAGGGTGGTGAGTCGCGCTAAATGCAATGCAATGTGTGTGTGTGTGTTTGTGTGTGTATGCATTTGTCCTTGCCTGTCCTGCCAATCGATCGGCTTGACTGATTGCAATTGTGATGAATTAATGCGACCAAATATTTGCGATTGGTTTGACATGTTTGACAATATGAATGAAATGATTGTGAGTGAGTATGTGTGTGAATATGCAAGCAATGCCATGTTGCATGCCACTTTGGTAGCATGTGAGAGATTTTTGCTGCGCTCGGTGTTGTTGTTGTTTCGTTTGCTATTGTCACTTTAAGCTGATGACAAATTTTCATTACAAATTTGTACATACAAGCGAATGTTTTTTAGGCGGCGCTCTAGAGCGTTTGTGTGTGTGTGTGTGTGTGTGTGTGTGTGTGTGCGTATTGCACAAACATAAGCCACAACCCACTTCAGTCAATCTGTGGCACAACCAGCAATCAGATCAACCCTTCGTGCGGCCTATATTTGTGGCGGCGCAGTTCTTTGCTTTCTTCTGTGTTTTTTTTTGTTTTGTTTTTTTTTCTTCGTGTCCATTGTATGCGCGCTTTTCAATATTGAATGAAATTTCATTAAAAAAAAAGTCACCGCAAAAATTGCAAACGTGCCCGATTGTAATCGATATGCGGCGCAGTTTGTATGTATACTAGCGTAGTGGTAGTGGTATTAGAGCGCATTGTGTGGACGAAAATTAAAAGCACCGCAAATTGAATACGCACGCGCAACCAACTTTTCGTGCGCAGCCGATTTGAATAGACAACAAAATGCGAACAGCAGATGATTGGGTACTAGTGGCATAAAGAGAAAACACACAAAAAAAAAATTAAAGGCAAAACAAGCATTAAACCGAAAGTGTTAAATCCAAAGCTGCCACTTCACCTGCTGTTACTTCTGTCGCTGCTGCTGCTTCCTCACTGCTGGCCTCGCTTTCGCCAAATCTGCATAAGTTCAAATTCTGTGCAATTTCATCTGCTACGAATCCGCTTAACAGTCTTGCAGACAATCGCACCGCCAGTCCGTCAGTCCATGAGTCAGCGATGAGTCGTCAGTTGCATTGCCACTTCTAGTGGTTGCTATGCTGATTGCCACATATATGCTTTGCAGTTGTGAATTATTCCACAGCTTCTGATTTAACTAGCGGCGGCAACCACAAACCAGCAATAGCATCTTCCCTTCCATAGCTTTTCCGCTACCACAACGCTGAGGGTGACAAAAATGCCAGCCATGCCATCTTCCAACTACCGCATCGCGCTCTCAACAAGCACACAATTCTTAGTCCGTCTTATCCGACCGTCAGTCGTCGCTTGCTATTTCTGTCATTCGGTCGAGAATTTGACTGTTGTCAACACCACTTAGGAGTATAATACACACTACCCGCTTCTAGCCACTAGACTTTTGCATACTTATGGCTGACTGCTTACTGCTCGCTGCCGACTGCTGGCGCTACATCTATTCCATCTATTTCCATTTAACGCGTTGCCTCGCCGTCAGTCATTGAATGCTTTTAGTTTTGTGAATTTCAAATGCAAGGCCATCTGTTCAAGTATCATGCTAATGCGCAATTTTCTCTCAACACTTACACAGCTAACATCTCCCTTGGCTTCACATGGCGGTTTATTTTATATTTTTTTTTTTCATTACATTTTACTTTTGTCAGCTGTTTTGTTTCTACGGGCTGGTCTTCATTAAGTACGTATATGTATATCGTACGTACACCGGCTCGAGCTGTTGAAGCACCTCAACAACGGGTGGCTGCGTAATCCGAGCTGTCATTAGTCGTTCAGCGTAAAGTTGCTTGATTCGCCGCTGGTTTCAATCGACTGGTGTTGTTTTTTTTTTTGTAAATCAGCGTCTTTTATTCCATTGGGTCTTTGGCAAGTCATCAATGGAAAAAGGTGTTCGATTGAATAAAGTTTATTGGGTTTCTATGTTCAAAGAAGCTTCCATTTCATTCATGCCATATGCAGAAGGGTTGAAAATTTAATTAAAGTTTGAGGTGAATAGACGGATTTGTGGAAAAAGTATCAGCCAGAGATAAAACAAAAACTCAAACATGTACATAATTAAGTAAGAAGCACTAGTACTAGTTTATCACTTGAAGTCTACACAGTGAAATAAAACGTAGAAATTCTTTCATTAATTGAATATATCACAAAAGCACTCGGACCTTCAAAGGATTATTGAAAAACAATGCATATATGTAGTAAACCTTAGAAGACACAGCATTAAGGCTACTTCAAGACCAACTAATAGGTGTGCAAAATAGGGCCATCCCGGCTTGACTGATGGAAAATCTGTCATAACTTAAAGCTGTAAGAAAATGTAAATGTCTTACCAATCTAGCTCTAACGCTCATAGATAATTTCTTTAAAGAGTTTGACAATCTTAGGTTTGATGAGTTTGAGTGTTTGGCGTAGTATCTTCGGAGCAAGAAGCGCTTTTAAGGAAAATAGTAACGTTTTAGCCCGCATGCGGTATTCGAAACCCTAAACACCTATTGCGAGCTGCGTCTCTAAGAACATAAAATAGTACAAAGCTCGACCTTCAACGTCAAATGAGATATTATATTTTTTGGATGTTTTCGGTTGTAGGGTTGGATATGTATTCAAAGGGAACCTTGCCTTGGAAAATATGGTTTCCCTATGTGATAAAGTGGTCGAAATCAACAGTGACAAACTTAATGGATACCGGAGTAGAGTAACAAAATTAACAAAACCTTGAGGCGTTACAGTCCGTAAAGTGGAGATGGGTCAGCTTTGAGTAACCCAGTCGAAGTCGTGTAAATTCAAGACAATTTTGTGCCACGTCAAACATTTCTCCCAAGTCTCAGTGTTATTTCGTCTTACAAAATTCTTCTTGATAAATTCGTCTTTATCTTTAACATTTCGGTGTTCACTGGTCCTATGGTGGCTTATTTTGCCGAGTTGTCTGCAAATTAGTTGCCCAGGATGTTTTTGCATGTTTTCTATGAGGATTTTTCGAATCATTGTTATCAATGTTTGAGATGAGAGTGAGTCATAGTTCGCTGTTTGTGCACGCATTATTTAGTGAAGCGTGTTTCACTAATTCTTTCTACATTTATGCAAATACTTTTCAATACTCTGGTTTTATTTTTCTACATAACCAACTAAATCTTGCAGAATGTGTTAATAATGAACAATGATTTTAAAAAAATTGTCCCCTTTGTCGGCTTTCCATTTCAAAAACTAATATTTTCCTCGCTCCTTTCACTGCCGCTTTCCACTTGAACTCTAATTGGAATTACACAAACGGATTAGCCACTTCCACTTGAATGGCAATCGTGTGCCATCATGATTATTAAGCCGCTCCAATTATTGCACACCAAAAACATTGTCCGGTAGTAGTTAGAACAACAACAGGCTTCACTCAAAACGCTTGGCCAGGGATCAATAACTCCGTCATTGTTCTTCACTCCAACTCGTACTCGTATAATCGCTTTGTCGACTTTTCACTTTATTGCAGCTCTAAAGCGACATAGAAAACCCTATTACGGTGCAACACAAATCTGATTTATTGCATTGCAAACTGGATTTTTTCGATTTACTCATTTAACCGCAAAACGACATCAAATTGTCAATAGAGAAGAGAGGGGCAGAAGGGGAATGAGAGAGAGAAGCATCGCCTATTTGCTTGCTGCTGTCAATGGAGGCAAAACAATAGCGGCGAACATATTTGTATACAAGCAAGACTAGACAGCGCTGCGTTCCACTGTCCCAATTGTCAATAAAATCCGTCTGAGTGGAGGCGACGTGGTTTATTGTCAAAAAATGGAATATTCTATGCAGCATGCCGTGAGGTTTTTACGGTTAGAATTTTTTCCAGTTCTATACGTTTTTCTTCTTATTTCGTTTATCTTTGGGAATTAGCGCCGGTCGTTTGCTGCGCTGGCTTTTGCATACAAATAGTAATTTGGTTGAGGTTCGTCAATATGCATTGCGTGAGCGATTTTTGGGTTGATTGACTTTGAGTTGATATAAGAGATACTTGCAGCTTTTGGCTGCTATGAAGTAGTAAGAGTTAGGCTTCTCTAGGGCTGCCTGGTGAAGTCCAAACTTTTGGCAGGACTCATCAGCAGGGTGACATATTCACAAAAAGACAAAAAGTAAGGACTCACGCAAGCCCGTCCAAAACCAGTGGAGTTACAATTCAGACTTCTTTCGAAGTGAAGTATCTAGGAGTAATTCGGGATGCAAATCTTACGTTGAGCACAAGACCTCTAAAGCATTGGCAGCCTTCTGGCAGTGTAAACGCGTCTTCGGCAAAACGTGGGGTCTATCACCAAAGGGTATCCTCTGGATATATACCCCTATGATCAGACCCATATTCAGCTATGCTTCAGTGGTATGAAGGTGCAGACTCTCAGTTAAAAGCGTGGTGGACCTGCTTCCTAAACTTCAGAGAACAATCGTCGTGTGCTGTACAGAGGCATTCTCTAGAACGCCTGGCGCTGCTCTTGAAGCATTGCTGCACTTACCGTCACTTTGTATATTAATACGTGCGGAGGCCTTAAAAGCCACCTGCAGACTTAAAAGAAACGGATATTGCTGGCGGCAGAGATATAGACACTTGCGTCTATTCAACGCCACAGGATAGTACGCCACCGTTTCCTTTGCTGATGAGACTCTATAACGGTGAGTTCCCTGAGGCTGAATGCTGGTTTAATGCCAACACTGAGCCCGTCACTAGGGAGTACCTGGTAATGAGACATCTGACCACTTGGAAAGAATTGGCTGGGATCAGGGGATCAGGCGTTCCTCGGCCCGCAACCAGCTATAGCACTCCCGCCTTCGGCCATCGATGCCACCATCAGAAACTGGGTTAATACTTCGCTCAGAAAAAACTGGGAGGCGTCAAGAGGTTGCAGATGGGAAAAACTAATGTCACCTTCAATCTCAGAAGGACTATCAAAACATTTGCTCTCGCTTAACAGGCAAGACTGCAGGCAATTTGTTGGACTGCTGACACATGGCATAGATACCTGACAATGATGGGCGTACTTGACAACTCCATATGCCCATCCTATTATGAAAAGGAAGAGACAGCGGAACACTTTATCTGCTTCTGACCCGCCTTTGCAAGAACTAGGTATTAAACATTTGGTCGCGACGTGTTGAGAGACGAACACCTGAGCTTTTTAACAAATTCTAGGCATGCAAATAAATATTTACTTGTCACATTAAAACTTTTCTAACTTTCGAATTTCTCGATACATAACAAATCTTCAACTGAACCTTGCGGCATTGTCAAATAAAAAAAATATATTTATACATTTAAATACGCTAATCAGCCAATGAAAAGAATTTACAAACGTAAAAGTTTTCGTGCTTAATTTGCTGCCGAAAACTTTCAAGTGGTTTCTCGGCTTGCAATAAAAAAAAACAAACGGAGCACTCAAATTACCTGAAAACATTCTGCATACGCGCTCCCCGCCAACTTCTCCACGAACAGAGCAAACTCAATTGCTTGCTGACTGCTCCCTTGGCGGATGGAACAATAGCATTAATAACGTGTATTCATAGTTGGAAGTTAGCTCGAGGGTCTCCAGGGACTCACGCGTGCGGCACACAAGATAAGCCTAACAAGCGGTGTGCTGAGTTCATCATCCGCACGCTGGCAAGTTGAGAGCGCAAATCAGCTAGCGATTATAAGAGTGAAACTTCTTTTTTAACTAAAGTGAAAGTGGAGTGGTCAATTTGCGTGGCAATTCATTGCGAATATTAACGCTCCACAAAAAAAAAATCTCATTTGCTTGCACATACACGAACGCATACATGCGGGTATATTTCTGAAGAGGCGTACTCGGAACAAACTTTTACTTTCGTTATGTTTATACGAGTAATTCTTGTTAACTTTTATGGTTCTTATTATGTTCTTGTTCGGTAAGTGAGAGTTAAAAATTTGCATTTCATGTTACTGAAATAATATTTTCAACATGCGCGTAACGTTTGCGTGATATTTGCTTACGAAGGAATATTTGTACAGCATACATTGCTGAATATTCAACACTGCGTGGGTAAATGAAAGACGGCAGCTGGAAGTAGGTCCGCTGCACTTCTGTACAAACGGATACAGATGGAAATTCAACGTAAAGCTAAAACGTCTTCTTTTGAGAGCCTCTGATAGCCAAACCCAAATTAATGGCCGAGCAATGTCGAACATTTCTTTAGTAGTGCCGGAATTCTAAATACACCTTTTTCAGTTTAAATTCAGAAAGTTGCAATTCAAATTCAGAAAGTTACCATTCAAATTCAGAAAGTTACAGTTCAAGTTCAGAATTTCAATTTGAAATTCAGAAAATTACAATTAAAATTCAGAATTTCCATTTCAAATTCAGATAGTTGCAATTCAAGTTCAGAATTTCCAATTTAAATTCAGAAAGTTGCAACTCAAATTCAGAAAGTTACAATTCATATTCAGAATTTCCATTTCAAATTCAGAAATTTTCATTTTAAATTCAGAAAGTTACAATTCATATTCAGAAATTTACAATTCGAATAAAATTGTAAATTGAATTGGAAATTTCTGAATTTAAATTGTAACTTTCTGAATTTGAAATGAAAATTTCTGAATTTAAAACGGAAATTTTGAACTTGAATTGTAAATTTCTGAACTTGAATTGCAACTTTCTGAATTTGAAATGGAAATTCTCAATTTGAATTGAAATTTTCTGAATTTCAAATGGAAATTCTGAATTTCAAATGGAAATTCTGAATTTCAAATGGAAATTCTGAACTTGAATTGTAATTTTCTGAATTTGAATTGCAACTATCGGAACTTAAACTGAAAAAGGTGTAGTCCAACTCATGTGAGTACCTGTTTACAGAGCTGTCTAAGATATTTCTCTCTCTTTCACTCTAACTCTCCCTCTCTCTCGAAATTTCCTCCCTTAGTAAATAGAAGTGGTGATTTCTTTGGTCGTCCCACAAAGCTTTTGCTGCCAATTTCAGTCGCTTACTAAACGTCGAATGGTTTTTTAGTGGTATCTTCAAGGACTACCGAATTAGTCAAAGTATGTCTCCGAAGTGGAGCAACCATTCCAGCTTAAACAAATGTTACCTTTCGGCCAATTTCGGTCACTACTTGAACTTCAAATCATAATTTTAAGGTGTCACAAAGGATTAGACCCAACTAGCCAACCACTCTCACGTAACCTAACTTTTAATTTAAGTTTCGGATTTTGAAAACGACTTTTCTAGAATGTCAATAGCCTAGACAAAACTTAACAAACGATACGAGCATCCTTTTGAAAAATTTCAGCGAAGTTAAAGGATATCTCGAATGAGTTTTGTGTAACAATACAAACTAAGATCATTAAACTTTAATGTTACAAAGCGAAAATAGTCATAAACTTAAATTAGAAGCTTGGACAGTTATAAGAAACTGCCTAATTATTAAAAGAATAGTTATTTTCGCGTGCACAATACATTTCAACATTCACAACTGCAGCACATTATTCAATAAAAATGAAACCCGCCTCCTGTGTCATCATTAATTTAGTAGAAGTGACGAAAATTGTGATATCATTGACATAGACAACTTGTCAGCCACAGCAACTCATTAAGATCTGTTAAATGTTAACAATTCAAACGTTGAAGTCAAGTTTGACAGACCTTTATGAAAAATGCACGAGCAGCAAACACAAATACTCACACAGATATGTTGAAAAAATGTGACGCCCACAGTTGTCACAGCCCTCTGCAACAGCAGCTGTCTAGCATCAAACAAATAAAATATGGCAAAAAGATTAACAACACAGGCAACTCACGCTGGGCAGGATGTGGCGTAGGATATGAGCCAGAGCTTACACATATGCTTTCATATATCACTTATGTATGTATGTACGCGTATGAATGTATACGCATGCCACAGTGATCTCATAACTCATATTGTTGCCGTAAATTATTGAAGGTGCTAAAAACCGCATCATAAAAATACCAAATAAAAATAATGACCAACTTCCGGCTGGTTTTGAGGCAGCAGCGAAGGGAGGGAGTTGGCAATGCGCAATTACAAGGGTAGCATTCGCACATCATTACAGGACATTGGCGTGAAGGATAACTGCGCCTTTAGCTCGTTTTCGTTTTCTTTGTTTGGTTACATATATTTTGTTACTTTTTATACACTTTTTTGCCGCAACACTTTCTCCGTGGCTGCGCGTATGTCAGCTTTGCCTGCGGCTGTGTAATGTCAATTCAGGCCTGTGTAGCCTGCTGTGCGAAAAAAAATATAAATCTCACAAACAATTATGATGATGACCACCACAGCATCGCCAGCATAACACGCGCTTTAACTTCAGCGCCCGAACTATGTTGGTCTCCCCTCATCCAAATGTGTAGCAACAACGTGATTAACAACACCATGCAACATGCGGCGTGTGGCACGACGGGGTGTTGACAGCAACTACGACAATTCAAACGCAATAATTACGCACCGTAACAATCGCATACGCATTTTTTTTTTCGATATTTCGTCTTTGACACAATGTCAACTTTATGGAATGAACTGCTGCGGCTACTCTTTCTAATGCCACTCACTGTAACTTTGATGTAACAGAAACGTACTCGTATGATTGTGTTGGGATGAGTATGTGGCAGCAGATAGGGGTTGCAAATTTTGCTGGTTTAGTTTTAATGAACCCTCAACAGCAGCACTCAATTCACTCTGCAAATTGCACAACAGTCTTTTCGTCGCGTCCCATGTCTAGATGCTTTCTTCCGCTTTGTGCTATAACAGCAGCAGCAGCGAGCGACCAGGCAACCATCCAATTTGGTTCTTTCATCATTTGCGCGAAAATTATTGTACCTCTCGACGGCGTGGTCTTAGACGAACAACTTTTCAATTGCCTTTCCCAGCCCTCTTGTCTACGTTCCTGTTATCCTGCCTACTTTGCCGCAGTGTACGTTTCCGCTCCTGTTGCAATTTGCTATTTTTCTATTTTTTTTTTTTAGTAACCCGCTGCCGTTCCCATTGTTGTTTCTGCGTTTTCGTATTCGCCTTAGCCAGTGTTTCACCAACTCACCCCTCTGATCTGGCCTGTGCCCAACCGCGCACTCATCATTTGCTTATAATTTTTTTTTTAAGTTCTCGTTTTTCGGCTGCTTTGTTATTTTTGTTTATTATTAGCTTGATTTCTTGCAAAAATAGCACACAAAGGCGCACACTCACACGCATCCCTTTGACATCGCAGCGCGCGCTCTACCCTGTGTCGCTTTTGCCATTGTCTGATATTTCAGGTTTTTTTTTTCTCCTTTGAATGCGTGTGTAATGAGCAGAATATGTCAAATGTCGTTTAGAATTTCGCCTTTTCTTTCGCTGACTTGCTTTTGTGTGTATTCCGTTCGTTTTTCCGTACAAATGACAGTTGCAGTGTGAATAATTAGTGGAGTGTATGGTTGTATGACACTGAAAAAATATTGGATCCTTAGCTTTTTGATGAAGAGCATTTGATCTAAGGTATATTTTTAAATATAAATTGTTTGAAGAGTTGTGGCTCGAGCAGTTTTAAATGCTCCTCTTCGAGTAGAATTAGGTTAGGTGGTAGCCCATAGGGGTTCACTTAGAGTTAAGTCCATTGTAGTACTACTATAAAAGTGTCCTTCATTGAACAGAAAACGATAACCAACGGTAGAAATATGATTTAGGAGAAGTGCCGAGTGCTCGTTATGAAGGTTCGTAACCGACCAATGTATATACTGGGAAGTCTCTTGCGTGTATCACAGAAGTCCGATCCAAGGTGTTTGAACCAGAGCCTTGCGAAAGCTGAGCACTTAGTGTTGAGATGATTCCACCTCATCATCCTCCCTACAGCACTCACACCTCAGGACAGAGCCGATGCCCAGCCTTACAGCGTGGATACCCATCGAATAGTGGCGGTCAGGACGCCAATCAAAGCTGAGGGCAGTCTGGTCTTGTATTATTTAGTAATTGCCCAGACCGCCTACGGTCTACAACCGGCCAAAAGGGCTTTGCAAACTTTGCATGTCAGGGTTTCCGCCCAGCGTTTGCTGAGCCGACTGTAAGCTCATTTTTCAAGAAACAGACCACATGTGCAAAGGGTAATCCCAATACCTTTTCTCCCAGGAGTGATTTTTATATGTTGTACCCTGCCGAGCCAGTTTATCGGCGTAGCAGTTTCCTGCAATGTTGCCAAATCAACCGGATGCGGAAATCTTCTGAGGCGGCCGATAAGGAGGCCAGCGATTCCACGACCAATTTCGACTGCTGGAGTAGATGTTTACCGCCTTCTGTGTTGTGATACAACAACGTAGATGGTCAACTGCTTACTTGATGGCAGTTACAAAATACACCGCCTCCCATTCTGCCTTCCAATTTCGATCCGTTTGAGATCGAGTTACTTGGCATTAGTTTCCAGTCACTTCTTAAACTTTTATTCAGGTTTGACGAGAACATTTTATGAGCAGTTTAGAGTTCTATACAAATTTACCACCACTCTGAAAGAAGATTACATTTCTAGAGAGCCGTTGAAATATTTTGGAACTTCGTAGGATTTTTCTCAGTGTACTCAACCACTTCAAAACTAACTGGCTTGTGCTATAAATTCAATGCGCCAATTTCCAACCGACTGACTACCCTCACATTCCTCTCTGTCTTAAACACAAAACGCTGGCTCATTGATCGCATCAAATGTCAGTTGAACCACATTTGATACAATGTAATATATGCGAAATTCGTTTGGTTTTCTTTCCCAATCATTGCGATTTATGACTGAAAATTTTTCCCAAACCTGCTAATGCTAATAAATATTTGCGTATTTTGCGCTTCGTGGATTGCAAATAATTGCGTTTTAATTTGAAATGAACGCTGTTGAACAAGCAGATGCACAAAAACAATAACAACAATAATAACAACAACAACAAGTAACATGAACGGTGGCACAATACATCAAAGAGTCAAATGGGTTTTTGGTTCGCTACAAATTTTCGTGTGTAAGGGGAGTTGGCCGGTGGGAGAAGTTTTCCCAGCTGTGCGCTGCCTTTAGGCAAAGCGGCGTGTGTTGGTGCGTCCGTCACTTAACGGTACAGTTATACGTTTGCGTGTGTAGCAAATAGTGTACTCGTGTATGTATGCGCTTGAATGCGTGCAACACATAAAAATAATAATTGACATTAGCATTAGCTGTCAACGTTTATTTTCGTGTGCGTGTGTGTGTGTGTGTGTGTGTGAGTGTGAGAGATTTCACTGATTGCAATGATGTAAAACACATTAATATTATTCACACATATTTTCACGTATGTTAAAGTTGTTTGTTGCACGTTAATTTAGAACATTTTACTTTTATGCCTTTTATGCCACTCAAGCGCTTTGACGTTAAAAGGAATGATTGAGTGGTTGTTTGTTGATTTGCAAAGATTGGCATAAAGGTCTTGAAAAAAACTTGCAAAGAGTAGAGGGAAAATTATTTAAATGCTTCAAATCACACAACTCAGTTTGGTTACAAAAAAAAAAAAAACAAAAACAACAAGTAGAATAGTTAATTCATCGTTTTGTTCCAAAGCAGCGAAACGGAAATATTTTTCTGCGCTTTCAAGCTACAAGTATTCTTAACAATGTTTGTAGCTTAAACAATGAATGACTGCACTTATTCTTTCCCTTACATTTTTCCCGTAAAACATATTTTTTTTACTCGCTGCCTCTTGCGCTTATCAATTGTGTGGTATTCTCAACTAGTTTTTCCCCTAAATATTTGCCATTTTCCCTCTCAGCTTATGATTTTTTCCTATGCTTTCTATTTTCCACCTCATATTTTTTATAGCTGCATTTTACCTTTCTCTTTTGCGGCGCTATGTACATAGTTTCATTTTCAAATTATTGCAGCAATCTAAGCGGAAATTTGATGATCCTGGTTGCACCTCGCAATAATTCGTCAAGTTTTCCCTTTCGCACTCAAACGAATGGTTGGCTTTAATTGGCTTTGCTCGACTTTTTTTTTCAAGTTTTCTGATTGTTTTGTGAGGCAGGTATACATACATACGAACAGTATTTGAACACTTATTTATAGATACATACTAGCACTTTTTATTTCCTATTTTACCAAAAAAATATACTTTGCCTTCTATGCATTTTTACTTCTTTTTATTATCCACTTTTTTCCCCGCGCAGCATTTTTCTAACAACCATTAATTAAATTTTTTTTCACATTTTTTTCTCGTTTTCATTCCACTTATGTACGTACATAACTAACACTTGGCATCCGTACCTGTTAACAGTAATTATGCTCATCATGAATCATAACTCACTAATTCTCTCATTATTTAAGCTCAGTCGTCTGTTGACTCAGCTAAATTTCCTTTTGCTCGCTGTCAGCGAGTGTCGTTAAGATTAACTTAATTGCTGGTAAATGGCTTATTTGTGGTATATTTTTATTATTTTCTTTTTTTTTGAATACGCAGAAATTAATGGTCTGCTGTGGTTTCCTAAATTTAATTAGTTTCTTAATATGAGAAAATGTTCTTATTCGTAATTTATTCGTTTGAAATACATAGATTTTTTCTAGGTAAAGATATCCTTCTAGTAGAAAAATGAGAACGATGGCAAAGTGTCCTGTAAAGCAAACTATTTTGAAGTGTTTCTAAAAGACATAAAATTTTCTTAATTGTGAAAAGCTTGCTTGCTATGAAAGCTCTACTTATCGAGCAGAACTTTGTACTCGAATAGAAATTGCAATTAGATACCACTTTTTTAAGGCCAGATAAACCCTTCTTTGACACAAAACCATTGTCGATTTTAGCAAATTTTTCCTACACACAAACTTTATTGATAACGCCGCTTACTTCAGACCATTAAAAAGCTTCTTCAATGATATGAAGTGAAAGTTGATGATACTATAGTCGGTTTCAGTATTATTTAAGGTAAATGAATATGCCCGTTATATAAACAGAAATCAGCTGATTTCATTCCAGAAAATCAATAATTGAGACAAACGGCATTCGGTTTTAGGGTCCTTGCACAATTAAAACGATTAGCGAAAATCGGAGAGTGTTTATTTGCATTAATATAAAGCTTGCGGTAAATTAAAATTGCGCTTAATTTTCCTTGATATTGTTGAATTGAAAAAAGAGAACTAAAATCCATTGAATAGTTTTGCAAACGCGATCAAATTGAATGTAGAAATGTGAAGCAATTAAAAATTTTAGCTGAGTTTTCTTTGGCTTTAAAATATTTTTATAATATCTACGTATTTTTTTCAGTACACGTTTGAGGACTACCCTGCATCGCTGGGTGAAGTTCGCTGTTCGCCGATATTGCGCATATGCTTTTAAAACTACTGACGGTGCGGTTGAGATAAATATCATTGCTCAGAAGAGTACAGACGGAAGAGAAATTTAAATATTTTTTAAAAATAATTGTTTCGTAAAAAATAAGCTTAAAGAGTAACAGAAAAAAACCATAATATAAAGCAAGCCACACAGGAATGAGTATAAAACACAGTTCAAGCATTGTTTTACATAAAAAAAAAATTATTTATAACCCCACTTTTTAGTGCGAATATTGTACAGACATTCAAGTTGGTTTTGCATCTTTTTTAAAAACGGCATACGTTCTCACATCGCAGATGTTCAATTTCCATACCAAAACTGTTTTGCCAAACGCACCTTGACTTTTGCGTTTTTTTTGTAGACTTAGCGGCATCTCACATTTTTCAAGCCTCACTCCTCTCTCTGAATAATTGTGCCAGAATCATAATCATAATAATCGCATAAGTCATACACTGACAACAACATTTTCATAATAACGATAAACATATTTCGCTTAAGTAAACATTTAATCCGGCAACTTGTCCTACGCTCCATATAGCAATCGTAGCAAAAGATAGACAGTCAAATAAATATGTGAGCACTGTAGAGGAGTTGGAGTTTAAGTAACTCGGCGAGTCAAAGCGTTGCACAAAGCCAAGGCTTCACACGCATATTGGTTGTGTTTGCGGGGCGGGTACCCCCGGGCAAGAGATATACATATACACGAATATATCTGTATAGATTACATGAAAGGTGAGCGGTGGCCAGCACTTGCAACGTTTTCATTTCCGTTTCCGTTTCCTTTTTATTTTTATTTCTTATTACGTTATCAAATAATGAATATCAAATGTAATGCTTATCATTTATTTGCAAAGCAAACCAAACTTTGTGGCAGCAAAGAAAAATAAAAAGCATTAGACGGGAGTGTGAGGAGCAGGTGGAATGCAGCAGCAGCGAATAAAAAAAAATCTTCGAACAAGTGGCAGTAACGAAATACGCAGTGAATAAAGGTAAGTACAAAGTTGTTGGTAGAAAGCGGTGATTGTTTGAGGGGAAAGGCGGGTAGACGACACTTTACATTATAATTTTTACTTAATTTTCATTTGCTTGCAGAGTTTTTTTTTCGCGCGTACGGAAGTTTTTTCTTCAATCTACGCGCTTGGTTGGCCTACGCAGATGAATTACTGAATTGCAAAACAGCAAAAAATATTTGAGAGGAGACGATGGAAGCTGGTAGCATAATATTTGCCCCCTCCAAATCCTGAGCGTAGCACGAGTATTTGCTCTGTGCTGTGTCTACAAACCTTGGCAATGGATGGTAGATATTTCAGCTTACACACACACACACACATATATACAAAGAATATATAGCGAGCTACATATATTTATTTTTTTCCAGACACAGTAAGTTCGCATAATAAATGCAATAGCTGGCAGTAATCGAGGGAGAAAGGCGAACGATACAAGGCAGCAATAGCAAAATAAAAGAAAGAAAAAGTAAAAAAAATCGAAGTGGAATATTTAAGCAGGTTTCAGCGTCAAAAAGGTGGTTACACCACGCACGTTAGAAAGCATCGAGGTAGTAGACGTCTACTGGCGACTGCCGGGGAAAACCTTAAGCTGCGGCTAAAACGATAAGCGAAGTATTTGAATTTTTAATAAAACTTTACGCGCCAAGTGGCGAATGAATCGGGCGACTGAGGAGCTTTACCAAGCGACCACAAACGAATGCGAGTACTTGCCATAGTAAAAAGTTGTGGAAGTGCGTCACAGAACTTAGCCACACTTTCACAGCTGTTGCGACATGCTATGGCAAAATCTTCAGTCCAGTGGAGGTGACAAATACTTGCGCCCCACTACAAAACATCAAACCAACAACAAAGATAGCAGAAGTTTGTCCATTCAACGCTGATGACTATTCAGTAGCACGCTCCTCATTTTCACCAGCAAGTCGTTCAACAGCCACACGCTTTGATTCATTTTGCATTAAGACACAGCGCAACCCAATGCAAATTATTCAAATTCATTTTATTTTCACTCCACCAAACTTTGTTGTGTCCTGCAAGGAGAAGCCGCAGAAAATCGCTTGTTCGACGAAAAAAGCGAAAGCCACAAGCCATATCGAATGTGTCGCCGTCACCAGCTGGAAGCTGGAAGTGGCGAGAGTTTCAAGGCTCACAGTCAGTCAGCGCGCGCAGTCGCAGCCAGTTAGCCATGCGTTTAATCTGGCCACGTCTGTTTTTCAGCTTAACCGACATGTCACTCCAAGCGCACCAAAGCATCCGTCGCGCGGTCGTCGCTGCGGTTTAATTTGCGCTTTAATAAAATGTGCAAAGCACTCGACCAATTCCGGATAGCGAAAGTTTTCGTTGCTTTGCCTTTTGTGGCGATTTTGGTGTGTTTCCCTTGTTCTATGTACCTACTTCTGCGCTTTGTCTCTGCTAGTTTTTGAGTTCCTTCACTTCCCCAGCTATTTTATATACATCTGATTTCTCTGAATCGCATAATATTAGCAAACACAATTAGAATTGGAAAAATATTCAAATTAAGTTTTATTTCTTTTTTTTTTTGTGGTCTTCATTTGCTTTGGCATCTTGTTTGCTACTTTTCTGGCTTGACTGGAACATGTGTCCCGCCGCTTGTTTAGCAGCTGCAGAAACCACAAAGTTGTCACGTTGTTGGTGGTGTTGTCAACTAAATGTGACTTATATTGGTGAATATATGCAGCTTAATGGACATAAATATTGATGAAAAGCATGAAGAAGTAGTATGAGATTTCTAGTTGATTGGCAGTTACTTTTGGCATATATTACCATAGACATATTCGCTCAATCGAGCAGCAGATAGTGCGCCTAAAACTATGCACTTCATCACATTTTTGTAAAGAAATCCTCTAGTTAACACAAGACATCGAATTTTTATGCAAAAATAAAACTTAGACTAAAGTGGGTGACAATTTAATAACACTCCCTTATTATTGTGATGGTAAATTCTTTTTTTTGCTAATTTTTTAGCTTACAAATCTGATATTTTGTCATCACCTTTACTCCAATTGAAAAAAAGCAACTAAAAATGAAATCCAGAAAAAGTACCTACTTGACAATTTTTTTATATTGCTTATTAATTTCTTCGCTTACTTACATATCTCTCAATTCTAAACCAAAGTAACATCTAATTTTTTTTGAAAAATGTGATAATAGGCGCGCGCAAATCAGAGCTTTTCGCTAAAATCATCCCCCGTTAGGAGGCGCAATTTGGAGGACTTCTTTTTTACGTCGATCTCATTTTAACAGAAATTTCTGCGCGTAAAAAAAAACAACGTAAAAATAATAACATTTCAGTTTAAATTTGTTTATTGGTCCCTATTTAGTGAAAAATTTCGCGCAAAAAAGGATTTAGCTTTAAAATAACCAAGTTTTTACCCGAAATCCATATTTGGGGAAGTACATAAATATAGTACATACATTGCATGTACGTAGATTGTTTTAGAGGATTTTGAAAAATTTTAATTTTTAGTCCAAAATTTTAAATAAATTTGAGTATGCTGTTTTATAGAATTTTTAATTTAAGTACAAAAATAATAAAACTGTAAGCGTCCAAAAATTACCGATGAATTTTGAATTTTTTTTTACTTAAATATTGGTCTTATGAAATTTCTTTTTTAATTTTTAAAAATTTTATGTTTCTGGTTTCGGCTTTAATATGAACTTCATTTTTATTAAAAAATATTACCAAACGGATTTAGTAAGAAAAACTCTGCAAATATTAAGAAAAAATCACCATAAATTCATTTTCCACACAATCTATTTATATCTACAACAGTCTCCAATTAAAAAAAAATATGCAAAACCTAGCAAACCAATGCCGACAACTACTGAATAAGTTGAACGCTAATACAAGTACAAGTATGAAACTTATTTTAAATTGGAAGCTATTACAAGCCAAAATTTGGAATATCATTAAAAAAATAATTATAATAATCTACAGGCAAATATACTGCCTATATACTCGTATTGATCTTCAATTTCGAATGAAATTTTTTATTCTATTTTTTAAGCCAATTTTTTTAATGTAATACAATATAAACAAAAATCTGTTTAGATATAAATGCGGCACTTTTTTTTCTATACTAGTCAAACGACATTATTTACCTTAATTTTCGCCAAATCCCACAATCAATATATCCATCATTCTGTTTATATTGAAATTTCATAAATTGACTACAGCCTTACTTAGTACATGAGTATGTATGTATGTATATAATTTTCTTTCCACACTTATGCACATACATACATATGTATGTGTGTATGTTTGTATGTTTTAGTAAAGGCCAAGTCAAATACGTTTAGCCAAGAGTAAAAGCGAAAGGCAAAAAGGCAATCAAATTAGGCTAGAAGTGAAATTGATTTTTTATTCAATTTTAATGTATGACACATAAAATGCCATGCAATCAACACTGACTGACTGACTGACAGACAGACGTATGTAGCTACCGAAGTAGACTAATCTAGATGAATAACAAGGATGTTGATGAGAACCGTTATTTTGGTATGCATACATATATACATGCATACACAAATATATGCAGATAAATTAACACATACTAGAAAAGGGACAATTTTCAAAAGTGTGCGCGAGTGCAGCATCCCAGCAGGAAATAGAAGAAGAAGTTGCATAAAATACTGAAGCCTGGAAAATTTAGTAATCACTGAACTCAAGAAAATAATATTTTCACACTTTTTTGTATACAGTTATATATCTGTTTTATAACATTTCAATGCAACCCAACTTGTCAGTTGACAATAAATACGCAAATGATTGTCCAAAAAATTGTATTTAAGTTTCTTTCTTGCTGGGCTTGCTTTTCTTGTGAGCCTGCGCAAAAGCTTACACAGAGTCTATAACTTGTGGCTTGATAATAATTTTCCTATATAACCTTTTCTGTGTGGACCTGTATAAGTATTCATAAAACACCTCATAAAATCTGTGCGCACGCGTTGACTTCATGACAACAGGTTTACCTACAGGCAGTTTCAAGCGGCGACACAAATTTCTCCCCGTAACAACTAATCGAAATCGAGTGCTTATGCGATTATCTCTATGATTGCTTTCTACAATCTGTAAATATGTATGCGAAAACTTTTATATACATATATATATGTATATAAGATTGTATGTATGTAAAGCCAATATGACTTATGGCAGTGTACTCGTATAACGTCAGTGTTTGACAGGACTATAAAAATATACAAATATTGCTTACGAGTGATGAGCGAATTTGTTAAGAAATATGTGTGTTCTCTTAAATATTAACAAAATATTTGTGCACATAAAGCGTCTCTATAACTTTATGCACTAAGGCTTGGTAAAATAGTTACTCAGCACATCGATGCGGAGGTAAGAAATCTCAATTCAAAATACATTTTTTTTCTTGATAATTTATAAACTTGAATTTAGAAATTTTGAGTTCAGTAAACAGAAGAGTTTAGTAAATGAGAGCAAACCAACACTCCAGATTGTTACAACAGCCTGCTTAGATCTTTTGGAGATCAACTTTTTTAGTGATTTCCTTATATGCACTTCCTTGGCACAGGTGAGAAGAATTAAAATAGCTTTGTTAGTGACGTTTGAATTTCGATACTTGCAGATGGTTCGAAAGTGTGGTCCCCTTCGTACTGAACCGAATGGAGTTTACAGGCTTTTATGCTACAGTAATTTTTTCAATTTCGAGACTCCAAAAAACAAATTTTATCATGACTGCTCAGCATAAAAGATCGCGTTTTAATATAAGATAGTAAATTTAAAATATTTTCGAACAACCTTTACAAAAAAGTTAATCATTTATTCAGTGGTAATATTTATATATACACATATGTGTGTAGGAGTTGAGCTCCACTAGTTCGTGGCTGGTGTATGCCTTTTCCAATTCCCCGTCAAAGCTCTGTGAAAGACGTGCACCTTTCTTTTCTTGCCCTTCTCACCCTTGCACTCACTGTTTTCGAATCTCCAGCATAAATTGAAAGGAAATTAAACTTCGAGTGTCGCTATTATTGGCGATTACTGAAGTTTTCTAGCTTAGTTTATTTTTCGCATTGTACATTTTGTTATTTCTTTAGCGCTCGCAGCACTAGGAGCTACTAGCGAACCTTCGTAGCGGCGACAAAACCCCCACTCGATTGACTGCAGGCAAATTATTATTATGCGATAATTATATTACTTTATAGCACTGCAATGCCACGAGGCGGCGACAACAGCAACAATAACAACAAAAAGCATGTAGCATAGACGCCTGCACCCGCAGCAATAAAAGTCCAATCAACCGAGCGACCACCAACGAAACGACGAAGGACAACAGCAAAACTTATGTTCGCTTGATATCTGCTTCAACATAATGTTAGGTGCTCACTGCCGCCCTGCCAATACACACACACACCAGCCACACACACACCAGCTCCAATCTTTGTCATCAACAGCCTCCGCGTTAACTTGATTGCGCTTTATTCCATTTTCAGTGCTTAATCATCAATACAAGCAGCGGTATATTGTGAAATTGAATTATTGATTGGAAAATTTATTTGTGCGCATCTATGAGTTTGCAAATTTTTTGTTACCTCAAAGTGGGTCAGTTTCGTTACATATTTTCATTTCATTTTGCCTATTTTGGCATTCAAAGGCAAATTGACGCAAAAAAAAAAAACAAAACGCAGAACAGTCACTGTTGCAATTTTAACTGCTACTGCAATTGAACTGTGAAGCATCCTTCAAATATTCGCCATTTTTATTGCTTTTGTTGTGCTTGTAATTGATTGCGTCCGACCGCCATAACTACAGCCGGATATAGGATTATGAAAAATCGTGTTAAAAAGCGAAAAATGTGAAAAACTTGTAATTTGGGCTTATTGCCAATTGGTACAGCAATGATTTGTACAAGCGGAACTCCATTTTTGTGTGTGATATTAGTTAATTTTTTTTGTTCGCTTTGTAATCTATGCTGGGGGCTATGCACTTTTGATGAACTGCAAGGTTATTGACATGCCCACCGACTATTGTGGTTGGTTATGGCGATAAGTTGAGCGAACTTTTAGATTTAATTCAAATGAATAGTACAAACAAAAAAATTAGTTTTTCCTGCAACGAGTTTCGCTCGGCGATTTAAAACTCAATAATTAAACTCTTAAAGAACTGGGATTTCGGAATATATTTCAAATCGAATTTATTCGTCACTCAAAGCCTTCGTTGGAAAAATTCTGTTCAAGGTTGTATTCTAGGAAATTGCTATCATTTGGCGGCTATTATCGCTTTTTTTTTAAATGGGCAGCTAATCGGCGCTGCTCGTATTTGCTCTAAAAAGATCGTGGAACAGAAATATTCAACTATTATCTATCTTAATTTTCTTTCGGTCAAACTTTAAGACCTTTACTGCTAAAATATACCAATAAGAATTAATGCTTTAGCAACTGCGCAGAGAATTTCTTAAATAATGCCACTTTGTGCACTTTCCTTTATACAAACTTTCAACACAATTGCCAACAATTCCAACTTTTCATTCAACTCGTCACTATACATGCTCGTATGTAGATAGCTTTACTTCTAATAAAATTTTTTTTTCTTCCCATTTTTGCAATCTTCTTAATATTTTCTAAGCATCTTCGCAACTTAACATTAGTCTAACATCTTAATAAAACTCGTTAGGGGCGCTGTCGCAATCACTACGCTCAACCATGCGTAAGATCTTGCGCAGACATCTCGCATAACCAAGCTAAATAAGTGAGTGAGTTCGAATAAGTGCTTGTCTGACCAATCGATTTCCAAGTACGAGTACACTTAGAGCGCCTTAATCAAATCATTCCCTTTTCTTCTTTGTTGTACAACAAATAAAATACGAGTATTACAAAATTATTCCAGTGCATTTAATAAAGTGTTTACGAATGTTCATCTCTAGATGCGCTACCCTACCACACAAACATATCACATTTGGTATGACGATTCACTTTGCGCCGAATTTGTAGACTATCGAAAAATAGAGTAAAATAGACAAAAGCAAAAAAAAAATCGAAAATGCGATAAAATATGCGGAATGGTGCTTGTGCAAGGCAGACGACACAAAGCAAACGACAATGGCAGGAAAATTGCTTTCTTCCAATGCGACGCGACGCGTACGCCAGATGCAAGCACGAATGCCTAGCCACGCGAGCCACCCAACCGACGAACGCATGGGAAGCGCAAAAAAAAAAAACGATGCATGAGTTCGAAAATGGACATGTGTGTGGTCGAAGAAAGCGCGTGCGACGGCGAGTAGCCTTACGGCGAGGTGGCGATCGAATATTACGGGTACACTGCAAGTAAATCGCAAGATATTCTATCGAAGTCCAAGTGTCTGCATTCGAGCGTGGGTATATTCAGTCTCGATAACTGCGTCGTTCCCATAATCGAAGTGCCACATGCCATGTTTAAATTCTTTGTCGACCCCCATCCCACCCGCTGCAGCCAGGAACTTCGTGCTACAATACCTCTGCCGCCTGCTTGTCTGCTCTCGCTGCAGTTGCCGAACTCATTCCATTTTACTACACCGACATTTTCATTTCGACATTACAAAAGTTTTTCGTTTTTCTATTTGTCTTTGTAACTTAAATTCGACTAAAAGATGCGCGCTGGCAACCACAACCGCCAAGGCGTTGGCAGGCCATGCAGCCACTGATATGAGAAAGAGAGGCGGGTGGCGAATGTTGAATGTTAGCATTATTTGATGATGCTTTTCGCGATTTTTTCGCACTTGAGTGGATGATTTTTATTAGTTGAATTCCTTTGGTTTTACTTTAACTTAGCAAACAAAAAGTGAAGACTTAAAAGGGAAGTGAAACGGCGGCGGTGCGAAGGAATCATAGTCGAAGTTTTCATGTGTCCTTTGTGTGGGAGCTCGCGTCGTCGGCGCAGGCTGTGCTATGCTGCGCCTTCAATGAAAACTTCAACACTAACACACACATAAACACACATATACATGCATAGGTACATCTTAAGCTTTCACTACACAAGTCGGTGCCTGCGGTTGCGGCGTCTTTTTGATTTTGCCTGCTAGTTTTGCTGCTGCAGCCGCTCTTCGCTCATTCGTTTTAGCTTTGCTTTGTATTTTGTTTGTCGTTTCGTCGTTAAACAAACAATAGATTCTCAAGTGCTCTTTTTTTTAGTTGCTTGTTGTTTTTGGCAACAAAATAGTTTTGTAGCATTTTTGCAATCGTTGCAAATTTTGAAGTTTTCTTAAAGTATCAGAAATCCGAAGGAGCTTCAGCAGCTGCCTTCATTTGTTCGTATATTGTTTGTTTGTATTTGCTTTGCGCTCTTTTTCACTAACTATTTATTGCCTAATTTAGTAGTTGCTTTCTCTTTAGACTGCATTCTTCGCTTTGATTTATTGGCAATGCATTTGGAGATAAATATTTTGAGCTGCTCGGCAATGTGAATTCGATCGAAGTTGAATAAAGAAAAGTGGGAAGTTGTGTTTTACAATCCTTACTTAGTAAATATTAATCAGATTTATATGCAATCTTAGAGTTCAACTAACGTTAGGTCAAGAAAGCGAGCTGTTTCGACATGGTTGGACCACAGGAAGAGGAGTGTTAGTTGAGTGTGTTTGGCCGGGCATGGGAATATGTGTTTGGTATCGTGCGAGGACTCTCCACATGCTGGGCAATTGTTTGGGGTTTCGGGATTGATTCTTGATAAGTATGAGTTTAACCAGCTACAATACCGAGATGGTTGAGAGTGACGCGTGACTCTCGAGGTAGCCGGTGCATTTATATTGCTACCAGTGGAGGTTGGGCTTCTAGGGCGGCGTTCACAGGTCGGGAATCCAAGAAGTTAGAAACGGATTATCTGTAAATTTCGCCTAGATATCGTCGGTACGGCATCGGGTCTAGTGGTTGTCGGATGTATGTCTAGACCTCGTCCATCAGTTTGGCGGCTACAACGTGATCAGATCTCTGTTTGGGAGCAGTGGTAGCCCAGCAGGAACTGTTTGAGAGCATAAAGTTATGCCGGCGAGCGACATGAGGACCTTGTTTCGGCTCTGTACTTTGTTGACGACGACTGCGGCTGTGTGCGCTGAGAAGGAAACAAGGCTGTCGAAGATGACTCGCAGCATCTTCGGGAAGTTAACTGTCGGAATAGGGGTACCACCGATATTTAGGTCGAGGTTCAACCCAACATTGTGGATAGGGATTTTAAAATAGGTTTAGGCCAAAAATAAGTAAATTTTTAAAGAACTTAAACAACAAAACAATTATAATTGAATGTGTAAATCATTTAAAATTTCAAGAATATATAAAGTTGGAATAAAATGAACCTTACAGAAAGGAAACGAAACTTTGAACAGGGCAACCACCTAAGCATTTGGTAACATTTTTCTATACACATAATTAACTAAATATACAGGGGCGTATTTAGAAATGCTCATAAGAAATTTCATAATTTTGAGCACATTATAAAACTGTGCTTCAAAAAAGCAAAAAAGAAAAGCCTTGGCACAACCAGAAAAGCCAAAATTATATGTTTGTTAAATCAAAAATTCAAATTTTGTTTCATTTGCTTCAAAGGAAGTGCCCATAAGCTATTTTTTTTTTCTAATCATAAATTATTAAAATAAAAGTAAAAAAGTGTGGGTTATATTTTCACCGCCCTTAAAACCTTTCTCAGCACTTCTTACAACGCCACTGCATTTTACCTTCCCCTAAAAAAATTGCACTGGCTTCTTACAATTTTCATGGTTGCTTAAAAATTAGATCTCACACCACATCTCCTCCGAAGAAAGTGCTTGACTGTCTGTCTTCAAGTATCACTTTATCAGGTTATTAAAAGGGCATGCATACGAGCATACTTGACATGAATGGAGGTGAGCTGTCAGTGGTGTTTCGTTGGTGGGCGGTGGCATGCCAATAAAATTCGCTCAACAATTTCTCTTACCCTACACCCAATCCACCCCCTCTACCACATTTGCGTGTATTCGGCCGTAAAAGGGTTAAAGTAATGCGAGTGTGCAGCAATGTAGCATATCCTTAGCAGTGGCAGTCGATTATGTTGGCAAGGATATATCGTTTATGTCGTTGATGCACGCATTTTCTTGTTTTAAATGTTTCAATTTAATTTTGCACGTTCGAATTAATTTTACCATAGAATATGTACAAGCGTTCATTGTTCCTTGTATGCTTTTACTTTTCGAATGTGGAATCTGCTACCGGACTCGCTTCTCTCTCTCTCTCTCTTTCACTCTACCACACACACAAACAGTTCGGCTGCTTAGCTTTTTCGAAGGCAAATTTAATTAATTTTTAGCTTGATTGCATTTAAAACGCTACGCAACGTGCATACATACGTACATACATACATACGAGTACGTGCATACAAATATTCATATAAAAGTGTGTGGCGAACCCCTTTCACTAGTGAGCGAACCACTCCCGCCCTTGCCTAATCGTAACAATAGCAGTGGTTACTTTGTACTATTTAGTGGCCTCGTTGGTAAGTGAGCCACTAACTTGGCGCTTTCGGAATTTATAGTTATTGTGGCTTGCTTTGTTGTCTGACAAAAGTGAAAACGGCGTACGCAGCATTGGCTGCAGCTCACATGGACAAGCGGCACATATGTATATAGCTGTTGTGTGTTGCAAATAAATATTTTTTGAAGACTCTCCTTCCTCTAGGGCAACACGCACCAATATTGTATCCATTTTATTGTAACTATGTTGTTTTCCTAATTCATTTGACTGCTCTTAAATTGTTAACTTCACTCCTCCCATGCCACTACTTTATCTTTTATCGAACTCCGTCTGTTATTGTGTGTATGTGTTCACTAAAATCGCTCGCTTCGTCGCTCTGAAGCTCTACTGAAGCGGTTTAAGTGGCTTTTTAATTAATTTTCGGTTTTTAACTTGTGATTTTATTAGTTTTAATAAATTTTTACGAGTTTGCTAAAATTTGTAAACCACCAGATCACCAAAAAAATGGAAAGAGTTACAATATTTCACCTACCTTTAGTATGCCTCTCCAAATTGGGATCCTTTATGCCTGCAAAGAGAAAAATGCGGAATTTCTTAATTGAAATTTTTGAATGCGCACTTTTTATTGACAGTAAATATATAGTTTAATTAAAAATAAAGTTAAATTTGTAAGTATTGAAATAGTTTATGTAAATAAATAGTATAAAATTTAAAATTTAAACTACTATGACTCAGCTTTGAAAAGCTAACATATTGGCTGACAATCTCTGGCGAATAAGCCGAGAGTATTTTTCTCCATTTTATCTTTATTCTACACGCCCATTCACTCTTGTTCTTACTGGCGCCCATTAATAAACAAGGGAAACTAGAAAAGGTCTCATAGATTCGATGTCTAAGGTATTTAATTTTCCAAAGAAGCAAAGTTCCAAAAATTCGTTTAAGAGTCGCCTAATAAAAACCAGATTAGAGACAAGAATAAAAAATCGCAGACCGAGATTTGGATACTTATCACAATTTTATGATGAGTATAGCCCAACATAATCAGAACATTTTATCAATAATCTCAACTAAAAGCGCCGCTTGAGGCCGTGTAAGCCATTTTAATCGATTCCAAGAAAAAGCACCAATAAATTGATAAGAACGAATGGCTGTGATAAAGCGGATATACCCGCCCACTCCCAAGGAACTAATAAGAAGGAGAATCACCGTTAAGAAATTCCAAAGAATACAAAAAAAAAAATTGTCTCAAGCCTTTGAGAAATTCATGGTTCCCAAGTTTATATATAATATTATACTCTTACTTTTCTCCAATTTTCATCTCTAAACTTGGATAAAAATAAAGATTAAACAAAAAGTAAATTATGTATTTTTAAAACACAAAAAAGCTGAGAGAATCATATGCGAGTTCAATTTGAGAACTAACTTTTTCTCAACTTCAGAAACAACCCCCACTGTTTTACAAAGCAAAATGCTCACTCTGTTATGATCTTTATACTAGATTTTTTAGAAGTAACTTAGTCTGTAACTTAACTTCAATTTGAAATCAAACCGAATTGTTTTTTGGGATAATACAGAACCCTGTCGAATTATTTGTTCTGGTAGTTAGTCACGAATGGATAAAAAGCTTCGCATTTCTGATAAATTGGCTGTCGCTACAAAAAAATTCGAAAAGCGTTTGGATAATGAAGATAAAAATGAAATAGGTGTGGTTCGTGGACTGTCGTGTCCCATGTGTTTCCAGCAACAAATAAAACAATAGACAGTTAGAAATATTCACGACATTTAAAGCAAAGTTTACAAATCAAAGATCTAATCAAAAATTGCATTTTATAATAGTAATTTAAATTTAATTTTTAACCTCACGGTATCACCAATTTCTGTGTTTTGCTTACAATTTTATGAATATTAAACTGCATAGCATAAACATTATACAACTAAATAAGTTAAAGAGTTTTCTATTTCAAATTATATGATAATCGCCTTTCTTATCCTAAACATACATATATCTAAGGAAACATTGCCTCTTTAATTCACTCACTTTAACATATTTAAAGATCCCTTTCGCATTGCGTTTTATTTGCCTTTAAAAAAAAACATACTAAAGTACTTAATTCATACAAAAACAAACCATAAAATTTCTCATAAAAGTATGATTAGCACTTCAAGCAAACTTAATCTGCCATTTTGTCGGACCATTTCAGTGAAACATTTTAAGTGGTGTTTCAACATTTTCAGTAACCACAAAAAAAAAAAAGATATTCATTGGGACAATTTATGTATTTTTGGCAGTAACTCAACATTCGCCCACACTCAAGTTGCTACTTAACTAGTACATAAATACAAATCTACATACTTTCATATGGTTACACATACACACACACATATATTCATAGATATGTATGTATGTGCTTTTAAATTCCACTACCCACAAACATAATTTGCATATTCTTATCATTTGAAATTTTCGGCAGTTCTGTGGACGATTGGGTAAACTTCAGTTGTTGTTGTTGTTGGGTAGAAAATAAACCCTGAAAATCTTGGGTAGTAAAGCGGTTAAAGAGCATAGCCCAATGCACTCATTAAATTCTGCCACATAAACTGAAATATATATAAAACTCATTTTTGGCAAAGCGCTGAAGTGTTAGTTTTTCTGTAAAGGTATTTTGGGTGATAACAAATCTTCAAGTACGGGCATATATTATAATGATTTAATGGCAAATGTCACAATTTCTGTTGTGGAAAACGTCAAAAAAAAATAAACTAAGTGTAAACAGATGAATTAAATAGGGCAGTGGTGAAATAAATATATAAACAAATACTAAATTTGTAAGTAAATAATACAGTTTTGTCAGTCAACTTTCTTAATTCAAAAAATAAAATAAACTCTGATGGAAATGAATATTCTTAAATATATTTTTTTACTTCGAAAATATATTTTTTTCAGTCTTCGGGATTTTAAGTGCAGAGAGTAATAAAGAAACTAGTTCACCACATCGGCATTTTAAGGAGTAAGAATGAAGATTTAAGATGAGGGGGCAGCAAGGAGAGACCTTTGCTGTCATGTCTTAGTCGATTTTCTATTCTTTCAATGCTAAATCTGGTCATAATTGCAATTTATTTTAAGAAAACTCATGTACAATTAAATTTTCGTTCCCTACCGCCTTTTTTTCTTTTTGCTTGCATGCTTTCTCATTTCAAGGCTTATTTGCTTTTCACAGTCACATCAAAATTAAAGAAAAATATTTTTTTTAAAACTTTTAAAAGCCATTCAAGCCCAACACAGCAGCTAACATGCCATACAAAACAGCAACAATTCGCCGCACACTCGATTTAACTGAACTGACTGCGGCAAAACAGCCAACTTTTCAGCGGAAACACAAGCCCGAACAGCTTGAACGGAAAGGCAACATACCTTCAAGTCCTTTTTGTTTCTTTCCGCGCCATCGCCGACAACGTCCTTGCTGGTGCTTGCAGCAACAGGAACAACTTCATTAGCAACATGCCAATATTTAGCAACACTGGCTAATTTGCATTTTAATTTTTGTGACAACAATTGCTGCCACCACGTTAGCCCCCCCCCCATCCGCTCTAGCGTTGTTTTGTCCTTTCTTTTTTGCTATTTCAAAACTTCAGCCTCACTGCGCGGCAACCCTGTGATGTTTTGTGCGCTGCTTGCGTTTTTCACATTTTTATACGTTTTTTGTTTTAAATTCTTTTTTTGTAAATAAAATTTGCGCGTCCATATTTTATGCAGCGACAACACAAGCGTAGAGGTGGCAACACGCAGAAGTGTGCAGCAGCAGCTGCCAACACAGTCGCAGTGTTGCCAACCAACCTTTAACGCAGTCACTGCTCGCTTGCTCTGTGGCTGAGTTGCTCAGTCTGCTGCCTCAGCGCTTTTGTGTCATCAACGTTGTTATGTTTTATGTGTGCTTTATTATTGTTTTTGTTGAGCAAAAATGCCATTGTTTTTCGTTGTAGTAGTAGTTGGTGTTGTTGTTTTTGTTGTGCTGTTGAAAACTTCGTTAACGAATTAAAATTGAATGGAATAATTTTGCGTCTCCAACTGTTAGTACAACGGCGGAAAAATTTTCGTTGCCGCTTAACTCTGACAATGCGGCTGAAGATGAATGTCGTCACAGTTGAGCTGAGCAGTAGACGCGTAAGCGATTTTAATTTGGAAAATATTTAAAGCGACAATTGGAATTGAGGAGATTAGAGGTAGCCCACTTTTAAGTTAAAGATTTAAGCAGCAGTTTACAGATTATATTGCTGAAAATAACTGTAGAGAGTAAATCGTTCAAGGATGGATAGCATTGCTGGCAGATTTTGCTCAAATTAAAAAGGAAGAAGCGAGGAAATTTTTATTAAAAAAATATAGTTTATAATTGAAAAAACAGTTAAAACCAAAATTAAACACTTTCAAGCAAAAAAAAAGCGAATCAAACTAAAAAAAAAAATTCACGGAATTTTTAGAATTTCTTACAGTTCATTTAATTTAAATATAGAGCATTTTTTTACTCTGACTCGCAATAAAATATTGCTGAATAGTGCCAGGTAAAAAAATCTGTTACTAAAATATTCAAAGAATTCTAAAAAAAATTAAAATTTTTACGTTTAAAGAAATTTTTTTTTGTTTTTGTACAAAGAAATTATAGTTTGGATTTGAATGATTTTTGGTAAAAGACGCACTGTAGTTTAATTGATTAATAAGAAATATTTGACAATTAAATGTAAGCTGTCGCATTTCCAAAATCCGTTTTTGAATCCGTTTTCATGAAAATTGCTGAAAAACGTCCGTGAACTTGAAAACAGCCGAAAGGCACCCTTGACCTAATCCTAATATGAAAATAAAATGTTTAACTAACTTAGATTCTCTCAAAAATAAAAAATATGACTTTCGTTTTTTTTTATAATAAACGTAGGAGCTTTTTTTTAAACATAGAAGTGCATGCCGAGTGATACTCTTCTTTTTCTTAAGCTGGCATTTTTTCGCAACTCACAACAATCACTAAAATATGTATTTCTAATACGTGAATGTCCCCATAATAGATTCCTTTCTCGCTTCTTCCAGATAATTACTCACGCTCATCAACAATTGGAAGCTCGGCAATGGGCATAACTCACCGTTAACCTCAACATCCACTCATACTCGCCATCATACAAACACACTTAGCGAGCATGTGCCACTGACAGAGCTGCCACCGTACAACTGCAGCAAATGCCACCGCAACTGATAGTGCTACAAACAGTCAAATTCAGGTAGATTGTTAGCATGCGCTTGGAAGGTGGAAAGCAATTTATCACTGCCATGTTTATAGCATAAACACAACTACATGCACACATGCAGGCTGAGGAGTTGAATTTAAGCGAGAAACATTCAAGTTAGTTATCCTCTCAGCACTCGCCTTTCCATTTTCTCGTAGATGCAACCTAATAGCCATTGACGGCAAAGCCGCACGCTTACTGCCATCAGTTTCGTGGTTGGCTATCAAATGTTAATCCAAATTAATTTCGTATAATTAAAATCACCTTTAAGCCGAGGTCATATATTACACGGGACATTAGCTGAGCATGTGAGACATTCAAATGCATCAATGTGAGTGTGTGTGGTGAAACCGCAATGGACGACTTTGGTGTCCAAACAAACAGGCAACCAAAACACAAATACGAGCTTAAGTAAGGTTAAGGTGCAAGTAAATGTTAACGAAGTTGAAGCAAAACAAAAGCTTTATTGGCACAACTGGCAATAACAAAAACAATTGGCGTTATTTTAGAGATAGGAAGCCGGTTGCGGTTGAGATGAAATTGAACGGGAAACATATGAAGACGCGATTAGTGAAGGTATTTTTATATACTCGTAAATATATGGCATGAGGTGCAATTGTGGGATTGAAACGCGATGAAGTAAATTGTAATGGAGTTTAATGTGAATCAGTGGCGGATCCAGGTTTTGGAGAAGAGGGAGGGTGGACCAAATATTTTGACTATTTATGATTTAAGAATTGTTCCGGCAAATATGCAGGACTTGTTGAAATTAGTCTATAGCGATTTATGTAAGAGTATATACGAACTGGAAATCGATTTATAAACAAAAATATATAGAGAAAGTAGTAAAATAATTTATATTTGCAAATAAATGAGGTCCCAAAGGGAATGTAAGGCATTGCAATAATATGAAATGAAAAGCATAAATAAAGTGCAATGAAATGAAATAAACGCCAATGCACATCTATGGATATTTATAAAAACACATACCGAAAAAAAAAATTTTCATGTTTAGAAAATCGAAAAATTTAAAATCGTGCGATCTTCTAGACACAAGTAAGTTGTGTACGTATAAACGCCCATAACTGGAGAATGGATTGTGCGATTTAAGTAGACTTTTTTTCAGACTTTTTTTAGTTGTGGGATTTTCTTAGCCGAAGAAAAAATGTTAGGAAGAGAATAATTCGATAGGTGGCGCTGGTGTCAAGTTATAACTTATTGTATTTATAGTCCGATTTCAGTCATATAAGTTATGTATGTATTCGGAAAGGGAAGAAAAACATATCTGCAAAGTCGCTGAAGTCGAGTTATTTATAAAAGTCGTGTTTCTAAATCGATTATGATTAAATTCATGTTGTATTCTACATTTTGCACTACTCCTTAATGAAGACTGAAGTGACTAAATTTTTTCAAAAGCCAGATAGATTGTGTCTTTACTAACAACCCGAATTTTAGTTACTCATGCAAGTTTAAACTTCTGGTTAACAAGATCTTCTTTGGTATCTCAAATAGAATCGAAAAATAAAAATTACCCAGTTCTACAAGCATGTTCAGTCTACTCTCATAACAATTGCACGAATTTATATCCAAGAAAAATAGCAATTACTAAATGCTTACATTCTAAGCCAACCCGAACACAACAACAGGTGTACGTAAGACATCTTCCTGACAATGCAACACCTTCAACTTCATTTACGTCAACAGCAGCTGCTAAACGCAAAAGGCGACAAACCTTCACAACACTTCCAAGGAAGAAATAATCACAGAAATTATTCCAAAAAAAAAAATAATAATCTTCATTGTAGTGTGTGTTGATGGCTGACTGCAACACCTGCATTACGCGCCGCAACAACCAAACTGCAATCCCATAATTTCTGTGGCAATAAATTGATTCGGTACGCGCGAGTAGCCACAAATGGATTTTTCTGCAGAGATGCGCCACCAACAACGTCAAGGCACACAACAGTCGTTGTTACAACGCTAGTGGAGTGAAATGTGAAAGTAACGATGAAACTGGAGAATAAAATCGAAAACAAGCAGAGTGTCTGCGAGCGGAAATTGTTAAGCATGAAATTGATTTGTGCAGGCGTTGGAGGAATGGTAGTACTAAATTTTTTTTTTTCCTCTGAATACTTATTTATAAGTGCTTCCATATTTACGAGATGGCGTGGCAATTGTTGCATGAAGTTTGCTTGTGTACGCTCAATTCGCGATGCACTTTCACGCACATGGCACACGCGTGGGTGACAATGTTGGCGAAAAAATTGGCGAGTTTGTTTTCAAATTTAATTTTTTACTTAAGAGTATTGCTTTCGTTGTTCAAAAAGTTTTGAAAATATTTCCGTTTTACTAAAAAAGATATACAAGTGAAATAGAAATTAAAGATTAAAAATGCTCCTAAGTTTAAATATTTAATTTACAAATTAAGCAATTTGTAGCTCACAATTTTTAAGAAATAAACACATTTCCACTATATGTTTTTTTGAAAATTTGTATGTGCTTAAATACACATTTTAGGTTACCTATTTATTATAATATAGACAAAATTAAAACCGTTTATTTTAAACATTTTACAATTATTTTCTTCTTTTATTATAAAACTAACTGAGTCTGCTGTCACGAAATATTTCGAATAAAATTTTTTGACTTCTACTATAATTTATTATTTCATTTGTAAAAATTCCGTTTTACGAAATATTTTCTTTTCTCAACAAATTTAAATTTAAAGGTAAATTTTTTTTTTATTTCTAGTAAAAGGTCCCAATACTTATTTTACATATCCGTTATCAAAAGAATATTTTTTATTCGAAATTTCACTCATAAGTGTTGACAATTTGGGCCACTGAGTTAAATTAACCAAAAGAAATCACTCATACGCCTCCTTGTCCAACCACTTCAAAAACATAAAAAAGAACCTTGACTGTAAAGTACTTAAACGTCATATACAGTTTATTTAAACGGAATTCATATTTTAATTCATTTATCACTTAAGCTCATTTTTTTCTTCACATTCAAACAATCACCCCTTGTCAACTGTCCAATCGTAAATTACTTGCTAAATTTAGCCGCCTTTCGCTTGCGTGCATATCAATTTCAAGCCACTTCGCTTTCATTCACCAATAATTTAATAATTCCAATTGTGATAAGTTCTCTTACAATATATTTTGTTGCAACGACCGCATGCAAGAATTACGTTACAAAGCGGAAATGAGTATAAACTTTCAAGCTGTGCAAACTTTTTAAATTGTAACTAACAATTTTGCATAATCATCGAGGCCGTCATTTTCAAAAAGTAGTAGTAGTAACAGCCCTCGCCCAACTGACTTCGGCTAACCTCAAGCGAAAAGCAAATACGCGAGGCCTTGCTTTGTATTTGTCCAAAAACTCAACGACAAAGCAGAGCTTCAATGGGCAACGATTGCAGCAACACAGCTTTTGCAATTGTTGAGTCAACTTCCGCACCGGCTGTCAGTCAGGTCGCAAAAACTGCCAATTCTTTTCTATACTCCTCTTTACGCTGCTCGCCAAGCCATTGGCTCTTGGAAAAATACTCGTATAAACCAGCTGCAAAGCACTGCGAGCAAGTCAAGCGAGTGCAAAAACAATTCCAGCATTTTGAACCCATCGCTTTTAGCGCAAGTTTTCTGCACTTCCTTCCTCGTATCCTTTCCTCCGGTTGGTCCTCCTTCCGTCCTTCGGCAACTTGCTATTTTGCTAGCTAGTTTGTTATTTGCTTGATACATCCCATTAATATTTCTTTGCGCCATCCAACCAACACTTTCAATTAACAAAACACAATAATGCACTAATAAAGAGAGCGGAAAAGAGGAGAGTTAGCGAAATAAAAAGAGAGAGAGAGAGAGAAAGAGGGAAGGTGTTTGAACTAAGCGAAAAGTTTAGCCGAAAACAATAGTGGCAAAGCAGCGTAGGTAAAAATGTGTTGGAAAACGCCGCACAGGAAGTGGCAGGGCTGGTGAAATTTATCGAAGGGAATGGAGGTCAAAGACTCTTGTGTAATCTAAAAAGCTATGAAACCATGAAATTGCTCACGAGCCTAGAAATCAGTCACTAACTAACTAGTTCATGGAACGTCGAAAGAATTGACTGACACTTCAGGCAAGGTAAATGAGTGGGAGTGAATAAGAGAATTGTTAAAGTAGGCAAGCAAAAATGGATTAAACAAATATATATAAATTTGTATGAAATGGTAATACAAATGTCAATAGATTTAAATTAACTTAAATAAATTCATTAAATTAAATTAATAAAATAAAATAACAATTAAATTAAATTGAACTAAACTGAATTAAATATAATTAAACTTAACTAAAGCAAACTAAATTTCATTCAATTCAAAAAAGAAAACAAATCAAAATAATTGTATAAGTCTGAATAATTTAAGTGAATCGATAATAATCGATAATTTGATAACAATTAAAAAGGAGCATTACTTTTATTTGAGCTAAATGAGTCAAATGAAACCAAAGGAAATAAGATTTAATTTAATTTAATTAAAGTTAAATCAACAAAATTAATGAAAATTAATTTATAACTAACTCAAGTGCGAATAATTTAAATAAGTTGGATTAAATTTAATTAAAAAATAAGAAAGTAATTATTAATTTTATTTTGGCTAGACTTTATCTAATTAAACGAAACTAAATGAAATTAAGCTTATCTAAAGGACGAATGCAAAAGAATATTTTGATCTTACACACTCAAGGTGAGTACAACTCTCCAATGTGCGCCGCTGGAAGTTTACCTTTCCCCTTAAAAAGCACAAGGTCCTTAAATCTACTTCTTAATGTCGCATACAGATTGAACATAAGGTCAGTGTCAACAATTTATTGACTTTGAATCGACTGCATGCAAATAACCTTCAATAAAATGCAACAACAAAACATGTGTGTATATATGTACAAACTACAACAATTGCCAATGCAGTATCAGCAATTTATTGTATTAATTAAAAGGACAACTGCAACTTCATTGCAATTTCTGTCTGCTGTTATTGCAATGCAAAGAGGAATGGACTAAAAGTACATATGAATATGTACATACATATGTAGATATGTATAAAACACACACACACACACACATGCACACACATACATACACACGCACAATTTTATGTCTGTAGGCACTTTCACAGCTACAGAAAAGTGCTTTGATAAACAAGAGACAATGTACTGCGTTCGTTCAGCCACCCTTACTTACGAGTATACATACATACATACATATATCTGTGGACATCAATTTAAGCTGCTTAAGTGCCTTTTTGAAATATAAATTTGGATGAAAATATTATCAACTGCTACTAAAAAAAATGTATACTTGTATAAAGTTTACTGCAAACATGATTATTCAGTAAATTGTTATTTTTTTATTAACAAAGGTAAGAAAAATTGTACTAAAAAAAAAATTTTATAAATCTCTCAGTCTTTGTCTATAAAAAATTACTTAATCATTTTTTTAATAGAACTAATATTTTGCGAGTTATGAAGTAATAAACAATTGCACCTTACAACTTTTGAAAAAAAAAATGTTGGTTTTCTTTATTTTGCGTTTACAGACATTTTAGGGTCTTCTCTGCAAACATATCAAAATTCGCGTAAAAGTAATTTGCGACCAATTGAAATTGTGGGGAATGTCTTATAATTGATGAGTTTAGTTAACAACAATAATTGAACTGACGAGTAAAACTACAGAGTTCACCCTACTATCGATTGCTGGTAGGTGAATTAATAGAATTAGTGGCAGTTAGAAGTTAATGGCAGAATGTTGCAGTGGCAATAAATCAGTAATAGGTAGATATTTCTGCAGCAAGAAACGAAATGGAGATACATTTACTTTCTATAATCAGAGAAGGAAATATGTTTACGAGCAAATATTTTTAAAAGTGATTTCGCATTGTAAAGCATGCAAAAATATAATTCCAGCCCTTCATTTTTAAAATATGACTTATCTTTTATAAAAAAAAAATAAACTTTAACTCTTATCTCATTTCACTATCACTTTCAAGTGTTTCATACAATTCGTCACGATTTTCGATAGTAGGCTAGTGACTCCTAAATGCACGTATCCATCGCAAGTCTAACTAGTCAGCCAACTGGGGATGTCCTACAAAATGGCAATTGTCAGATTTGGAACAGAAATGCACCAGTCTCATACCAATACAAAATGGACAAAAAATACTAGTCCAATTGTGGACCAAAATCAATAGTTTGGGATTGAAAAAAAAATTACTGAATTAAGCATAATTTAAAATAAAATTATTTTTCATTTCCTAAGTATTGATAGAAAGGAAAGATAAATACATAATTACTTCAAAGTTGGTATCATTAAATGTCAATAAAAGTAAAACAACTTTAGTTAATTATTGCATAAACTGAAATAAAAATGCAAGTATTTATTTCTATTATTTGTTGTTTTTGATAAATGTCTGGGCTTTTTCGAAATAGTTATAACTACTTTGGTGGTTCACTGCAGGGTATTCATATGAAGTAGTTTCCTCACACATATGTATGTAAATACTTAAAACAGCTTATGTCGACATCGCGGTTTCACTTGGAAGTGATTGTCGCGCGCGTGGCATTTAATTACTTTCTACTTATCTCACGAAATGCGCATTTAACACTTATAAATAGTCGGATACACGTGTTGTACAAACTCGCACGGTGGTACAAATTCTCAACTCTAGTCTTATATAAGGTTAATACACAGTACATACATACATACGTATATACCCAGCAAATATTTTTGCTCGCCGAATGATCTTCTGTTTATTTGAATTTCAACCTTATGAGAGTGACTTTGTAATGCCAAAAGTGTTGGTACATATGTATATTTCCATCCAAAAATAGCAAAATAATTATACTACACAATGAAAAGTTTTATACAAAAGATTGACTTAACTACGTTGGAAAGAATTTCGAAACCAAAAGAGTAAAATAACTGCTCTCCTAGACTCAACACTCAAAAATTTCTTAAAAAAACCGAGGGTTCTTTTGTAAAAAAATACTGAAACAATATCCAATTAGAATCATAAAAGTTCCGAAAATAATGCGAGAATTTAAAGTATCTAAAATATACCGGAAAAGTGTTCACAGAAAATATTGTTTAGTACTTTCATTAAGAATAATTGTTTTTATTTCTACGAAATTTTGTCTACAAATTAATTTTTGGTTTCTTATACAAAGCCTGTCCTATCTTTTCATGCCAATAGTTTTTACTTCAAACAAGTCTTCATTTGCACGCAAAATATCAGCATCACTTTCATTACTTGCCCTAACTCAAAAAGTAGCAACAACTTTTTGACCTGATTTTCCACAAACTTTTTGCTACCAGTCAGCACTTGAAAATACCTTTCAAACAAAACTTAACTACATACACATATACATACATACATTCGTATAAATTACACAAAGATTTGAAAGCGAAGACAATCGTCAACAAAATCTTTTAGCAAAGCTTTGAACTTTGCATCATAAAAATGTTCTTATCATGCGCACATTCAACGAAAGTAGTGGCAGAGATTGCAGCGAGTGTGCGTGGCCATGTTTGCAACATGCAAGTCATGTTGCAACTAACTTGTACCACTTAACTATGATTTTTGTTGCTGCTGCTGCGCAAAGCAAAACCACCGCTCCAAGTGCTCAACTGTTCGTACTTTATTTATTTGTCATTTTACAAGCAAGCAAGCATATGCTTATTCTTCTTCATCTTATTGTTGTTGTTTTTTTTGTTGACTATTGTTGTTGTTGCTATTGTAGTTGTTCATGTTGTCCTATGTGTTGACTTATTTGTACGTGTTGCAGCTGGAGCAAAGTAAGCAGCGCTGTGGCATTTGCCGCATGCAACATATTTTGTGTAACATGGCACGTTTTTGTTGTTGCTCTTTATTTATTTATTTTGTTGCAAATACACGGTCTCTTATATGTTTGTACATAGACATTTACATTTATTTTCGTTCATGTTGGTTGATGCGTGCAAGTGTTTGTGTTTCCAGGCTGTTGCATTGTTTCAGGTTTTTTTTGTGAATTTATTTATTTATTTATTTATTTATTCACTTATTTACTCGCTGGGGCTGAAATCTCGTTTCGTTGGCTTTTAGTCAACAAATATTGGCAGCTAAAGAATGTAAATACCAGCAGTGATAATAAATGGTAACATAATATATATTTTGTGGCTGTTGTTTTGAAAAAAAAACAAAAATCAATTTTAACTTTAGATAATGGACATTTCTATATAGTTTATATGTATATACTTGAGAAAATCGTCGTAATTTTTATTGAGTTAAAAATATAATGCAGAAAAATTGGAATTGAAAAGATGTTGATTCATAATTTTTGAATAGAAACATGCATACTATAAAACAAAACGACTAAAGAAAGAAAAACTGGAATTTCAACGGGCCATGAACGTTTAAATACGATCGAACAAACTTAATGTCAGAAAACGCAAAACAAATGCGTTCCAAAAAGACAAATGTGTAGTTGATCAACAAAATGTTATTCCATTCTCCTTGGCGTTTTCGATCACTCAAACTATAAGTACTTTCTTGTTAGGAATGGAAAAGATTATTTTAGCTTTCAAACTTCCTTTCAACTAAGTACAATTTTCCTGGTAAGCTTTAATTTGCACTGCTTTGAAACGTTATCGATAAAAAATTATCGGCAATCTCTAGCAGATATCATCGGCTTATATGGTTGCCAGATTTTTTTCCAAAAATTCAGTACATTCAGTTTTTTCAGCGCTAAAAAAACAGTACACATCAAAACACTTTTATAAATGCAGAAATTAAACAAAAAAATTACAATAAAACACAAATCACCTCAATTGTAATCATCTGCTCTCTAAAATAATAGCACAACCACGAATTTACAGAATTAGTTACTTTATTTTCAATATTTTCTTCCTTCTCTTGTCCGACAGGTTGGGATGTTGATATTTGTTGGAACGATTTTCCATCATCCCTTGTCAAGTTTGGATTGGAGACAAACCGGTTTCGGCGTTGTGCCATCCTCAGCGTCAATTTTCGTTCTCGTACGTCAAACTTGACAAGAGATGACGGAAAATCTTTCCAACAAATATCTACTTTATTTTTCTTCATATAAATACAAATTGTATTTCAAGTAGGAAGGTCGGTTCATTCTCTAAGAAAACCCATAAACACCAATTTTTTAGCGTTTACAAAATGTACAATTATTTAACAAAATTTTATCAACATTTCGAGGCTTAGAAAAAAATTTGAGAATTTTTTTTGAGTATTCAGTTGTTTTGGTTCATTCAATTTTTGTGTAAGAATATGCAAGTTTCAAGTGTCTACAAATTATAACTGATTTTTTTTTAATTTTTACTGGCAGTTTCCTCCATACAACGCGATTACATTTTATATAAAAGGAATTGCGAAAGAGTGTCAGTAAAAATTTCCTCAAAACTCAGTGGTTATTCGTAGTCAGTTGAAAATTGTACTTTATTAAACTATAATTGAATGAGCTACCTATCTGCTTACCGCAAAAAAAATCTAAAACATATTTTTAAAAACCTCAATATTTTGATGAAATTTTTATAAATGTCTTCTACATATTTTATTTAATATAAAAAGTTATTTTTGATGGCGTTCGTTAGAGAATTAATGATGTTTTAATTGAAAAAAATTTTTAAATAATTAGAAGAAAAATAAATTGGTCAAATGTGGGCGACTCTGTGAGCATGAAAATTAACAAATTTTATTAGTTATGTGAAATAACTTCAGAACTTTTGCACTTAAAAGTGTCGAGATTAAATAATGAGTACAAATCAGCACAATTTTCCCAACAATAACTACAGAATTAGGAATTGAAAATTGTCAGTACAACGAGTGAAAATTCAGCACTGTCCTTCTCAAAACAATAAGTCTGTCAACAGTGTCGGCTTATGAAACGAGAATTCAGCATCATGTATGAAATGACTACGTAAAAGCTCGATCCACATAATGCATATAAGCGAGTCTTCTTTTGGCCAGCGAGCAATATACAACCCTTCTCAAAAAAAATTAGTAATTGGTTTTTGACAATTTTTTCGTTAGTAAAAAAAATTTCTTTTCCACGCCAATTTGTATTCGCTTCAAACTTTCACTTTAATAATAAAATTGCATGTGTCAAAAAAGCAAACTCAAAAAAATGCTTAATATTCTGAGAAAAAGTGTATAGTTTTATCTAAAAGTCGATAATTTATTTAATTTTCAGCATAATTTAATAATGGAATTTTTAAAAATTGAATATTGAAAAAAAAGGAAAATTTAAAAAAAATGTTAAATTTTGGCGCAGTTATATTTTACATTCCCTATTAAGGCTTACAACGATCTAAATGCTAATTGCATTTTGCGTAGCTTTCAAACAAAAAAATAATTACATTTAATTTTCTTTAAATATTGAAGTACCTTAAATGGGTTTGAAATTTATAATTCAATTTCACCTAATTTTTTAATTCCAAAAAAAATATTTATTTTGCAAGATATTCACCAATGTCCTTTTTTTGCAAAAATCCAAATTATAAATCATTACAGTGCATTAACGCCCGGACAGTCGAGCCAGAGCATTAGGGCTCAATATGCTAACGACCTAACTCCGAGTAGCGCACCTCCCGCCACCCACTCTCGCATGCGTTGGCGCTTTGCTCGCTTTCGTCAACAATTGTAAAAACAACAAATCGCTGTTGACAATAATTGCTGCTGCTGTTGATGTCAATTGTATGGCGTTGACTTTGTTGTTATTGTCGTCATTACAGTGGATACCTTTTTGTGTACATTTTTGTTGCTGTCGTTGTTGTTGTCGCAGCACATTTAAATTGATACAATTACAAAGCAGCAGCGCAGCGCAATGGACAATGGCCGGCGATGAATCGATTGCAAAACCGATTGCAAATGAATGTAAATATTTGCATATGTTTGTGTGTATATGTGTGTGTGTTGGTGTTGATTAGTGTGTATGTGTGTGTGTGTGTGGAGGAGACACATTGTCATTGTAAGTGTTTCGTGCTTTTGATGTTCTATTTGATTTACATTTGCAATTTGCGCACGTCTCGTTTTTGGTAAAGTGCAGCAAAGTGTAGCAAAAAACAACAACAAACATATATACAGCAGAAACAACAGCAACAACTATGCAAAAAATAACAGCCAAGTGAAGCGCAATCGAGCTGCTTTGCATCATTGCGACGTTGGAAGGCGCATTCCTAATGATTTTGCTCTACTTGTTACCCTTTTTTCCATTTAGTTGTTGTTGTTGCCTTTTTCGTGTATTGTACAAAAATTGGCGGCATTATTGTCGTTCGTCGCATTCATCAGCGCACATCATTATCGACACCAGCACTCTACACTTCTGCTAGCCGATACCTTTTTGTTTTTGTTTTCGTTTTTTTTTTTTTTTTGATTGGGCTCGTCCCAGCCCAACACGTCTCTTGTTAGTCCATTAACAAAGGCAACAACAAAAACGCATTTGTCATTGTTGCAACAGCGCATCTGTTTGATGTTGTTAATTGATTTTCAAAGTCGCCGGCGACGGACTATTCGCTTGCGTAGTTCATCGCTGGCGCGAGCAAAACAAACGCTGACCAATACACTTTAACATCGCTGTACATACAAATAAAAGTTAGCATGCGAAGTAAGGTGGTCTAGAAAAAGAGTTGAGTCAGAATTTTAACTCTCTCACCGCATAGAATAGTCCCTAAAAAAACCCCTTTTGTTAATTTAAAATTATTTAGAGATCGCTGATACTAGGGTTTCTGCCAAAAGACTTAAAGGAAATCTCTAGATGCAAAATAAACTGTAAAAGCGACTGATCCACCAATCAAAGTGGTTTGAAGATTAAGAGCCATAAGGCATACCAGAGGTTTGATGAAAATAGTGAAACAAAATGGCGTTTCATGTACTAATTGGGTGCCAGGATGGCTTTTAGACAAAACAACGCTACTACCAACCAACCAATGGGTGTCGATTCGAATATTCATATCGATATTTTCACCGGAGCATCACCATCCTTACGAACGACATGGCTGAGCCATCGCAGTAGCTGAATTTTTATGCGCTTCACTAAATCGATATCATTTTACAGCTCATAAATTTCATCATTCGAACAGTGCCATAAATCTTGCGAAAAACATTTCTCTCGAAAGCCACATCGTCAATGTTTCTGCGTCATATACAAGAATGAGGAATGATTTGTAGAGCGGGCCGAGGTATAACTCTGCTTTTGAATTGTCTACCAAGCCCAAAGTAGCAACTGTAGGAAAGTATTATTATTCGCTAGGCTGACATTATTGGTGGTGTTAATATAGGATCCGCTTGACTGATTCAAAAAAAAAGGAGTTTCCAGGATTTCTACTATTTCTATGAAAAATGGTATTTTCTTTTTCAGCTGCATTACAATTTGAGTAATTTGCGCAAAACTGGCTGAATGCTTTAAAGTTCCGACTTTATTTTTTTCATACATTTTGGTACCACCCTATTAATGTACATACATGCATATGCGTACATTTACATATATTTGTATGTAATACGCTTTACATGTTGCTATTACTTATTTATGTGTGACAAGCTATCCAAGCTGCATATTTATGCAACAACAACAACAACGAAATGCTGCAACATTCACTTTCACATTTATGTATCTACACTCCTCCTCCTACGCGCCGCATCGCCCATTTAAAGCCGCAATTACAACGACCAATGTCACTTGAAATCGGCAATCAGCCGCTGCAACAACAACAACAACAGCAACACCAACCACATCACACCGAAAACCAACGCTAAAGCAGCCCCAGCTGCTATGATTCAGTGTGTTTTTTTTTTTTTTTTTGATTTTCACTTGTAGCCGCCAAGCCAAGTGGTTGGGGTTGGAATGAATAAGTGGATGGGTGAATGAGTGAATGAATGAATGAGTGGTGGCCACTTGATAAGCACTTCATCCGTTCCATTGGTCACCAATGGAATTTCGCTGTTGCGGCTTTTCAAATCCAACACTCACGCAAATGCAAATGCGTACACATTTGTGTGCGAGTGTACGAGAGTACGTAGATATTCACAGGAAAGCATTTGCCAGTGTTTCAAAATGGGTACAGAGTACACTCCATATACTATATATGTATATTCACATTTAAATATGTACTTAACAAAAGGAATTAATTTCAGTATTTATCAATAATTTAATATTTCATCAGAAGTATTGAAGCTTTTTCTTAACCACTCACCTAAAAGCTCGGAATCTAAACGACCCAAAAGATCTAGGCTCAGTATGTTTTCCAACATAACAGCATAAGAAATCGCAGTGGTTATTCTATGACATTTAACGAACTAGTTAGTCTTTGTGTTGCTTCATACCATTCGATGCGCCAATTCCAAATTCGATTAACTATTTTGAAATTCGATTGGCGTATTAAATCCGAGGTCGTTGATTAAAATCTTCCGAAAGGCCAATTGCTTTTCATTTGTATACTCGTATGTATAATTTTGAAATGTAAATTATTTTTATATAATTCTTCTAATTTTTGTAAATTTAATATTTTTGATGATTAATGTTTCATGTTTGAAAATCTATCTACTTCGGCATTTTTTCTTTTATTGAAATTTAAACATCAAGCTATTATTAACACTCTTTTCGTTTATTGAATCCACATTGTTTACTAACCGCTTCGAACTACTTCTACAGTATTTTAAATCGCAGTATTCCTTTCACATCAAAGTTTTAATTGGAGAGGTGAGCAATTATTGCAAACTCTGATGCCCTTAACACTCACGTTCAAACTACTTCAAGAACAAGCACATTTGTTGACTAGTTTGTCAATTCTCTGCAGCAATAAAGTAAAAAATATTTTCATCCTTAGTACATTGCTAAGAAACAAATCTATTTCGAATGCCACACAATTTCCCTAAGTTAAATCAAGGCGAATTAATGGAAGGTTGTATATTCGCATTAGCTGATTGCTTGTTCTATCTATAAGGCGTAGAGGTGAAAGTGTCAAAATGGTTATTTTGTTTACATTTTAAATTTCCTTTTACGTTCGCGATGGAAAATTACATGTGTAAGACAAGCAGCACATAATATTATAAAGAAATTTATTCGAATATTTTTTCTATAAAGCCTCAGTACGTTTGCTTTTTGTGTCAAATTTGGAATTCCACCCATTCGTTTATTTTTGTTTTTTTTAAGTTTCTCTGACATTTTCATCGCAAATAACACACAATTTTTTACTTAAATGTTGAGAATATCACCTTGAATGAATTCGCCTTGAGTTGAATATTTATAATCAGAAGTCAATCTGACAATGCCGTAAATGCTTTACGTGTCGACCACTATCGATCTTTACAGTTTTTCATCTAGAATCAAATAAGCAAACTCAAAATTTGTGTGGAAATTTGTCTGTTAAATTGCAGCAATTCACTTCACTCACTAAAAACAAAATGAAAAGCAATTATTTTCAAATCTATGCAACTAAATTATTAAGTTTATTGATTGTTAATTGAACTCAATGAAGGCATCGCTTGATGGCGAGTAATTACAGCGCCAACAAATATTGAACATTTGTACTAAAAACAACGACGCGTTCATAGAAATTAAGGCTAGTTTTTTTAAATTAAACTAAATATAAAGTGATTGATATATAGCAAATAAATAGTAAAGCAAACAAGCAAACAAATTCAACGAAGTACAAGTAATGAAGCGAAATATGCAAAGGACACAAAATCAAGTGGAGTGTGGCACAAATACCTTGCATTCCCTTTTATGCTGTTGGCCAGCACTAATTCATCATTTATGTACATGTTTCCCGGAATTCACTATCCTCGCTATGCATTAACACTTTGTCCTGCTGCTGTGCCAGCCTAACAAGCAGCTATTGAACTTTTGCCACTCAAAAGTGTATTTGCATTATACGCTAAATAAGTTTCATGAGTGGCACATCGAGTGGCACATAAAACATGACAGTTGCATTAATTTTGTGCTTGTTGAGAATTTTTGAGTGTGTGGGCGTAGATGAGTGCATGTGAAGAGCAGAGAGTTCGTGTATGTTTGTGAATGCAGATTGAGCAGCGATTTGCTACAAATGCAGTGTTGCATGATTGCAATATAATGTTGCAATAAGAACTCGCAATGCACTCGATTGTAGATTTTAGGAATTTTGTAGAATGTTGAAGTGATTTTTGTGCTTTTTGGTATATGATGTAATTAAATGTTTTTAATTTTTGTTACAAAGGAGCTCTACAAATTTTAATAAGCAATAAATTGTATTGAATTAGAAATTGGAAATGAAATAATTTGTATCTTATTTGACAAAAGGTATTTTAGGTTTTAATAAACGTATTATTGCCAGATGAATGACCAGAAGCATTATTAATATTTGAGTTGTGATTTTATTTACATTTAATTAAGGAAAATGAGAAAGCATGGTTAAAGTGTATATTAGAATTATCAGAGTATGAAAAATATACACAAAAGGTTAGTAACAATTTATTGTAGTAAAGTCAAGCTTTCGAGTCATAAATTTAGGTATTAGTACTAGTTACAATAAGTCTTATTCATTCTGTAGTAAGCCCTAACTGTCTTCTAGAAAAAATTAATCAATAACATTTGACAAATTGGAATTAACAAGTATTATTTTGCAATTGCAATCAATCCAAAAATAAGCAAAATAATTTAATTTTCACTCGAATAGTTCCAGGGACTATTTTTTAAAATAAAATTGCGGTTTTAAAAAGTAGCAAATTAAGCTGTTAGCATTTCGATTTAGTAATTATTTCTTGAATAACTTCGCCGAAGCAATAATCACTCTTGAACGAATAAAATATTTATTAACTTGAATAAACGATTAAGTAAAAAATGGTGAATGATAATGCATAGAAGCTTCCTTAAAAAACAAACGTATAAAATCAAATTCCATAAATACATAAATTCACGAAACAAAATTCAGTAAATTTAAACTCTCGCAACGTCCGCTCTTAAGATATCTTCTGTGAAAAAACTGCTTAACATTGGGCAAGTCTTTCAAGAAGCGATAGATATAGGAAACTTTATATTTTTAATTTTTTTATGTTTTCATTTATAGCTTAGAGTACAGCTCTCAATCTCTGTTGCTTAAAAACACATTTTGCCGTTTTTAGATTTTCTTAAAGGAATAAATATACGAGCCTTTTTTTCTTGAGAGTTTCAGACTGTTTTAAACAGATTTTATTGCAGAAAGTTTCTTTTTCATTTCTAGAGTGTCATTTCATATAAATTTTCCCTAAAGCTGAATACTAAGTTTATACTTTAAAATTCAATAAATTTTCCTTTAGATTTGCAGCAAACAAATCAAGCGCTAGTTCTCCCAACTAAAACGCTCGCAAAAATATTTCTGCGACCATATATTTATCCTGCAACTCGTAGCAATTAGTATATTGATCAAATTGGATAGACGGGACGGGACGGCAGAACCATTTGCGTAGGATATGTTAAGTCGTATTTCACATGGCAAACATGACTTGACAACATACCTTAGCCAAATATGCGAACAAATATGCAAACAACAGGAACAACATAAGCAACAATAACAACAACAAAAATGAATAGTTTGCCAAGTGTGTCAGGTCTGGAATGTGAGTTGATGTGGTTGGTGCTGTTGGGTGAAACCGAGGAGAGTGGAGTGGTGTGGTATTGAATGCAGCACAAACACAAACGCGAACTAAATTAAATGATATCAGTATACACATGTACATATAGGTATATGTATATTACACATACACACACACACATGCAACGCAAAAAATGTGCCTGTCTGTCTGTCGGTCTGCCTGTTATCCTGTCCATCCAATGGCCTCTTAGCACCGGTGCATGGAAAATAAACGAGCTTGCAATTGAACTTTGTATGGCAACCAGAAAACAGGGCCAACAACAACAACACAAACAAATAAAACAACTACAACAAATGGAGTGTAACAAAAGCGTAGGCAACCCAAAAATAACCTCAACATTATGTATAGGCAACATGACGAACGACAACAACAAAAACAACAACAACAATTATAACATGCAGCATTGCCAGGTAGCAAGCAACTTTTACTGTTGCAACACATTTGCAAATATAAAACGTTCATTTAAATTATGTTAACCTCAAAATGCCGCATACACACACACACACACACACATCAATATATATACGCATATACATAAATACAAAAATAACAGAAAACCATAAACCCACGCTACGTTCACCCGCATCTCACCACCCCATGCGCCGCTCGGCGTTCTAATTTACAGCGTTGCGGTCGTCTGACAGGTGCTGTTGCATGTTGCGCTTGCTATTTGTATGTTGCATTGGTTGCAAATATATGTATGTACCATATGTATGTATTAGTATATGTACATAGAACTGAAAATATTCTTCTGCCAGCGCAGAATTTCTTTCACCCACCAGTCTCCGATCACCATTGAGGGCGCGCACTTCAACAAAATGGTTGTACCACCTAACAAATTGGCAGCATTTAGTTAGCTAAGCATTGCCCAACGGGTCACGCCCACCGGCTCGTTTACGGTGTCGCTTCCGTTGTCGGTTGTTATGTGCACAAGTTAGAAGTTTCAGATGGAATTTCTGACATCTTGTTGGAGTTTGGCATTACCAGTTCTCAACAAACTGCAAAAAGCCGCACAATAAATCGTTGTTTCCGGTTTTTTAAATGCAAAATTTATCGATTTTTCGAATTGACCAATCACAAAATATTTAAATAAGGGCTTTAAACAGCAACTTCAAATTATTTGTCGATGTTTTTTTCTAAACACTTTTGAACCACAATCGGTTAGCAATAAACTGAATTGGGTCTATTTGTATTGAAAGGGGTCTTCTGATGCGTTTCGGAGGAGTATCGGCCTCGAGCTAGTCTATGTTAAAGCAGCCCATATAAAACTGCATCTTGAAAGGTGCTCCATATCTTTAGCTTCATCTACTGCGTCCTTCTTCAAATTATACGCTCTCAATCTGAATTTTAGTTTAAGCCGATTTTTGAACACAAATACTTCGCTACAGAGGACCTAACAGGTGCATCAAATCTTTTACGAGCTGTTTAAGAGTTTTAGACAAATGAATTAATTAAGTCTTTCCACTGAAGTTAATGAACTTCACTAAACAGCAACAATACAAAATAACTTTAAGAAAATCCTTATAAAAGGGTGTGTAAAATTTTATGACCATCAACGCCACTGCAGTAGATATGTAAAGGATATGGAAATTATATTAGCGATATTTACACCTTTATTGCTGCACTTAATGGAAGATTGGGCGAGGCAGCGGCACCAAGACGAGCGAGGCACATGCCCGCAGACCCATATAAAAATTTATTTATGCTAATGCGACCAGTTTCACAGCTTTCTTGCAGCAACTTAAATAAAGTGAGGCATAATACGTACTTATATAAGCAGTGTAGAGGTGAAAAATGGCAGCGGCGGCAGGATTATGAGTTTGTTAGTTGAATGTTGTATTACACTGATACCACCCCGAAGCGTTATAAACGCATAAAGCTAAGTTGTATTTTTAAGCTTACGACTCGGCTGGTGGACGGCGGTGCTAGTTAGCCAGTTGCTTGCTCATACTAAACTTGGCGGCAAAGTACGCAGCACGCACTTGTTTGGTGGCAATGTGTGAATGTTATAGCTACTCACAAACATATACGCGTGTGTGTGTGTGTGTGTGCTTGTACGATTACAAGCTAATTCACGACCGCACATCTTGAAATATCTACCTAATGCGGCAAGCACCTGTCAGCCGGTTGCTGTATCTACTTCCTGAATGTTCTTAGTATTCATTCAACAGCAATCATTAACTTGCAGCACAGCGCTCGTTTGTTGTTTCGCGCATTCCAAACTCTACGTACATATATGTACATTAGGCATGCCAATCCCAAATACCGGGATCCCGTCCTTTTTTAGCTTCCGAATATCCCGCGATAAGTCTATTAAAATCCTGGAGTTGTAGAAAACAAAGAGTTTACTATTTTATTTGTTATTGTTTGGCCATATTTATATTTTAAATATTTTTGAGCTTTAAGGAAGATTGGTTTATTGGAAAATTATTAGGAAAAAATAGCAATACTCAAATTTTCCAATAAACCAATCGGCCTTTAAGCTCAAAAATATTTATTTAAAGTAAAAAGTTATATGGCCAAACAATAACAAATGAAATGTATAAAAGGATGAGCCATCCTTATACAAACAAATTCTAACAAAATAGAAATTGTACAAACAACAACTACACAGTCAAGTAGAAATAGCGGTAGCACAGCCGCCCTTGATTGAAGTAAGTTGTGAATGGAAAGCAGGAAAAATAACAACAGCTGACACAGCGTAAGCTTAGCTGAATGCGCATGTTGTTCCGGGTTCGACTCCCACAGAAGCCAAGAAGAAGCATGTATGATGAGGATATATGCTGATTTCCGAAATAGTACCATAAATTCTACCGCTTTGAGCATTGTTGTTTTTTCCTAATAATTTTCCAATAAACCAATCGGCCTTAAAGCTCAAAAATATTTAAAATAAAAATAATTTATTAGCCATTTATTTTTTAAATTTTGTATCATTCTTAAAAATTACACTTTTCAAGGATAAAACAAAGCCTTTAGAGAGTTCACAATTGACATATAACACTGCATGTTAACTCCCTTAAGGCTTTGTTTAGTCCTTACCATTGTAAATGAGCTGGAGAATATTCCATTCGAGTAGAAAATGAGCCTTGCTATGAAAGCGAAGCTAATAGAACTAACGACGAAGTGCCTGAAGTAGATAAGGCAGAAAGTCTCAAAGATAATTTGCCTTAAGTTTTAACGAGCAGCTAGCAATATGGTCCAATATCAGAAGGCTTGGTAAAATAAATTGATAGTTTTTTTTAATGTGGCGATAAAAGCTATTTCCTACAGAGAGCATTTCACTTATTGTCGACAATCCAACCAACAAGTGTTGAGACGCAGCAGTGCTGCTTCTGTACCAAATATGTATATTTGTACTTGAAGTATAAATTATTTTGTTAGTTTGTCAAATTTTACGTTTATTTCCTTTTTTTAATACCAATAAATACATACATGATTTAAAACAAATCCTTCTTCTTTGTTATATAAATGTTATTTTGTATACTTCTATAATATAACGATTAGACGTGTAACATTTATTGGCAAATTAAAAATTATGTATCAAAATTTCATGAATTTCGGGATCCCGTGATTATCCCGGGCTTTTCGAGATTTGAAAACAAAATGCCCAAATCAGACATCCCTTATATACATTCATTCATATTTATATCGTTCATGAAAAGTGCGTCTACCGCGCGGCCGGCCATTGCGCTTAGTGGCAGCTACTTAGTCGCCAAGTGTGGCCAAATATGTACCCTGCAGCAAAATTTAGAGATAGTCTGAACTGCCGATATTTCTGCACTATCAGTTTCGTGATTGTCTCCGAACTACCGCCAAACGGATGCAGAGCGAGACTTATGAAACTCGCGTTTTGCTTGTAACGCTGCCGTCGCACCTTCCCGAGGTGCTTGCCGATTGCAATAAGGCTTTACTTTACCAATTTGAAACTGATTCAAAAGTTCTGCATAGACCGACAATTTCCACTTTGTAGGACATCGCCGTGTTAAAGAAGACAAGTGAATTCATTGATTTGAGATAGAACGAGAACCAATACCGTCCCATTTTTTGCTAGTTCTGTGCGAGTTCTAAACCATTTTATTTTGCTGCAGGGTACATACAACTTCCACACATCCACGCCTTCGCACACATCATATCATACATACCAACCATCGCCCACGCACCTCTCCTCAATTGTTGTTAGTTGACGTACTTTTGCCCTGAATGCGTTTGTAATTTCCCTAGAGTGTATTTGACTTTGACGACTTAAGTTGTAAAACTTTAACATTATCATTTTAGCAAAGAAGAATAAGATGAAGCAGAGAAAAAAAAGTATACAAACAAAAGATGTCTGCACAACCGTGCGTCTGTGTTAGTGGTCTAAGGTTAGATATAATAACTAACACTGAAGTGATTGTGAAGTAGATATTGGCCATCCATCTAGCAGCGAGTTGCGCTCCTCACACTCATACAAATATATGTACATATGAATGTACATAAACATAAACGTGCGTGTCAGTCTGTCTGTCTCTGACCCGGTAACCATGAGAATTTCAATTTTACGAACTTGACATGTTGCTGGTGGTCCTGCGTGGTCTTGGTCGTCATGTACGCAAGCTATCACCAGCATTACAAAGCTTTTGTATACTCTACTTCAAGTGTTTTTCTTAGGAGTTTTGCTACCGATTCTCGACGTCGCTGCGTAATTTCTTACCTTTCATTTGCTTAAAAGGAGCTCCTCGGCGCACAGATTTCGCTGGCATACTACTTGGCGTCCGCGTGTGCTTGCATTCTCTTGTTTTATTTTTGTTTGTTCTTTTCTTTCGTTTGTTGACATATCGCATTACATAGCAAAGCAATGAAACTGAAAGTTATTCTTTGTCCACTGCAAGCATGCGTCAAAACTCAAAGAAGATTTCATACTTTTTGTGCACATTTCGTTCGTTTAAATATACCCGATTTTGTACCTGCGCCACTCTATTTTTTTTTTAAGCAGTTTCCACCAATCAAAGGACATACATACATCGAATTGAGACGATTTTTATATGAGCATTTCTGAAAATGTTCCCAAGACTTGAAGTAAACGTAAACCAACTCGCTTAGTTTTGTGCGAAGCTGGACTTTCACATCAATATAGGTCTCCATGCATGAATGGTTATTTCGATTTCAATTTCTCTTCAAGGGGTCTCCCTCAATGCGAGCTAAGAAAAAAACTCAAAATGGAGCCTCATCGACTACCCATCACCTTGCATGTAGTGTGCCTCCAAATCATCCCTGTGAAGAGTATTTCAACGACGATTGCTCCTCCTTGCCACACTTTATGCTCTGCCGTGTATATACCAAATTTTTCAGGAAAGTAAAGACTGCGATCATCTCTAAGCCAAAGTCAAATATTCCCATCAAACAATTAGTTATCGAATAGCTTATCCAACATCAATTGCCGTAAACATATCCATCCACTTTTGTAGCTTAGAGCAGCTCTGGCGAATCACGCATTTGCGCGAGCTCTAGCCGCGAACGCACCTCGTTATAGTTCGTCGGGAAGATATTTGCAAACTGATTGAGATCCAAGGCTAGATCTCATGTCCCTATGATGAACCACTAAAAGTTTCTTATATCAAATGAGTAGCCCTTTGCAAACCCCACATTTAAAGCAAAGCTTGAGAGGCAACTGCTATTCCGAAACCAATTCCAGAAAAATTATATCATTGGCGGTCTTTGCTGATTCTTCCTTAGGTATTTGTTTGAACTAATATCAAATATTTAAATTAAATTTTTCAGTTCTATTCGCTACATTAGACCTTAGGCAACTCAATAAACTTTTCAAAATTGACAAACGCATACAATAACAATTATAAACAATTCATTCTTGCTTATCGTGTCGTATAATTTGTACGGAAAAAAAAAACGGCAAACAAGTGACAATAAAGTACTTGCCAAAGAAATTATCAAACCCTGCAGCAACGTTATGTAATCAAAGTCGCATTAACTTCCATTCATTTGCTTTAGATGCTTAAAACACAGTGGAAATGTTGTGTTTATTTGCGGCTGCCTCCGCTCTAGCGACTTCATTGACAGTGTTTATGGTGCCAGAGCATTTATACAATAAATACAAAGACTGCACCACTAAAATTAAGCAAATATTGGTGTTCTTATCAACATGTAATTACAGTGTTGCAAAATGACAGCCAACGCCACCGCCGCCAGCAACTCCAACTCCATCTTCACCTACCTCCATCAATTCGCTTGCGGCGCAGACAGCTAACAGACGCACACAATTCGGCAATTCATTGCTATCGATTGGAAATGCCGATTTCATGCAAAAATTTACAAATTCATGCTTTTAAAATGTCAGCTGATAAGAACAACACCACACGACGGCATATTCGAAGGTTTTTGTGGAGGTTAAGGTGGGCGAGAGCCTGCAATTCAAACGCTTGCCTTTCTCTAGGAACGTGACAATATGAGCTCCCTTATCTCTGCCTGCTGCTAGAGACATTGAGTGCCCGGACTTGTGATAGCAATTAAAAATCGCATTAAATGTGGCAGACGAATAGGGCGCTTTCGAAAATGTAAAATCGATTCGAGCATTTGAATATCGCACATAAAAACTCCGCAACAAATGCGACTACTATTTGCCCACAGATGCTAAAACAAAAAAAAATGGGAGGTAAAAAAATTCGCTTTTGTAAGAAAACTGCGCTTTGCTTAAGGCGATTCAAGCGCATAAATAAAAAATTGGAATAAAAAGAAGCGGCATCGTCTTGATGGCCTTAGTGAACACAGTCACAAAAGTATTTGCCCGAGACGTCTCGCCCAGTTTCATTTGTCGGCAACCACTTGCGTTATTTTAATTGTGTGGGTTTGGCAGATAAGCGCGTGATTTTGGTGGATTTTCACCGCCGCAAGCGAATAAAAAAATATTTCAACGCAAATCATAGAGTACTAGCGCACGTCTGACAGGTGGAAATTTTCGAGTTTTTTTTATTTCCTTTTCTGATTTAAATGAGCGTAAATTGGGAAGCGCGAACGCGCTCACCAAGTAATGACTAGCTAGGCGGAAAAAAACAATATAAACGAAAAATATGTAAAGCAAAAATAGCATTATGTTTAGCTGAAAGTCGAAGAATGGCGTGACTTCAAGACTTTAGCTTTTGCTGTCTTCGTTAAAATGGTAAAACGTGCGTTGCGCATAATTACTTTCTTAATTGTTCTATATTTTTTTTAATATATCTTAAATTTTTGTTAACATCTGATACAGTACATCAAAGGCTGCTACTCTAAAGTGAAAAGTAAATATGCTTAATAAAATATTTTCATCCAAATTTTTATTTAATTTTGGGGAAAAATGATAATTAATTATTTTAAAATCTTAACATTTTTTTTTTGCCATAAAACATTCTAAATTAAATAAAAAATGCCTTAAATAATGTTTTAATTTTTTTTTTATGATTTAACTTGAATGAATCAAGGATGCATTTTAACGTTAAATTTAACCGTTCCGAAATGTTTTCTCTTGTTTCGGTTAAAACATTTCAAAATATTATCGTTAAAGCAATTATTATAAAAATTTCATTACGTTTTTAACCGAAACGAAATGCTGGCGTTAACGTTAAAACGTTAAGAAAAACGTTAAGAAAAACGTTAAGAAAAACGTTAAGAAAAACGTTAAGAAAAACGCTGGAGATTCACTCGTCGCAAACAGAAGCGCAAACAGAAGCGCTGCATACTTTTAGGCACATTAAAATTAACGGAAACGGAAATTTTATAACGTTGCAACATTAACGATTTGATTTCGTTTTGATAACATGGCGCCGAAACACAACAAACTCATTTCGTTAAGTTAATTTTGCTCGTTAACACAACAAAATGGTATCGTTTCGTTTGTTAAGCAGCCCTGGAATGAATGAATATATTATTCTTGTTCAGATAAGAATTAATAACTGCCAATCGTTTATTAATTCTTATCTGAACTAGAGCTAGTACCAAACCGATCACAATAGCTGTCGATCACGATGCCAATTGCGATAAGGATTGCCTTAGCGGAAACAGTGACTATTATTATTATTATTATTAGGGCATAGTAGCGCTGCAGCCTAGCAAGATCTATTGTGCTTTAAGTTTTGTCACTCCATCCTTAGGCTACTTAAAAAGTTAATCACTTTAGAGGGTGTAGTTGTCCATATTCTGGATGCAGATAATAATCGCTCCCCCAGGTGTATAAGCCTGAGTCCGCTTATTCTTGGGCAAAACAATGACTAACTATGATCACAATTATAATAACGATTACAATTTGAATTACCTCTCCTAATACGATTAAAATAAGAATTGATATTTTTGTTTTCATTACGATTGCAATTGACATTATTAAGGCGATGACTATGATATCGATCATGGCCATCATTGCCGGTGAGATTTTAAAAATTACGATAAAATCGTAATATTAAGAGTAAAAATCCTAGGAAAAATCTTGAATAAGAGTAATTCAAATGTTCCATGCAAACCTTCATTGTTCTTAGTTAAAGCGAAAGCATGCAAATTAGGTCCCGGCAGTATCAAAAAATTGCCTCGCATTCTACCCATTTTAACGGCGATATATTTATGCTGTACAAAACTTTCTTGCGAGTTATTCTTAATTCAATCATTGATGCCATAGAAAACTTTGTCTTTAATCCAAGGAATGTTTTTTATAATAAATAATAATTAGAATTTAGACATTTCAGCTCTGCGCACTCTCACGTACTCGTATATCAATAAAGTTAATTGTGAAAAACCCCAAATCCCAGATAGGCAGGAAGGCAGGAAGCGAGCAACAGTTGCTTAGAAGTGATGCTACCAATTGACTCACATTGATAAGCCAACAAATATTTCGAATCAATTTCCGTAACCTTATTGCCGTCAATGGCATTCGACCCCTCATAACTGAGGCACCTTCACTTAGCAAATGTTTGGGTGAATAACCCCACTCTCTAAAGGCAAACCGCCATCAACTCGGTAGATCATGCAACACTGTACCAACAACAGCACCGCATGCTGTCAATCACCTTTCAATTATCGCAGAAAAATCCAAACCACGAGTGGCTTATCAGCCGACTGGATCAACTGAAGTGTGCTCGCGAACCCATCGACTGTCAATTGTTGTCAATCAGCACACGCGGCGTTGTCTACGCTGATTTGAGTTAAATACAATGATTTCGGTTTCTTACTTATTGATATACAATTTTTTTTTTTGAATTGCGTTTTATTTCTGCGTGTTGTCTTAATGAAATTTTATTATGTCGAGTGCGAGCGTAGCGCATCTGACAAGGCATTAGGCGAAGAGAAATTAATAAAAACTAGCAATATCCGCTAAAAATCAACGAAGTAAATGCCGAAAAGCATATTGATCTGGTTGCGTTGTATTGGCTATGTGAAGAAAATGCTCGAACGTTTCACTTTACCACTTCTCATCAATACTTTCATCGAACCATATGCGCTCCATCTTTTCTCAGCACACTTTTTTATTTATATCTTTTTTTTTATTTACTTGCGTTTTTGTTTGCTGAGGCATCAATAACAGTCACACACTTTCCTATTCCCTTCCTTTGCCAACACACACATTGAGTTCGAGCTTATCTCGTACACATCACGCGTGTCATCACAGTCAGCCAGCCGCCATGCCATGCCCGCCATACGCAACTGACATTTCTAAGCTGTCAATTTGACAGCGCTGCGCTGTGCTGCAGGAAATTTTCACATTTCACCCAATCATTCGATTTGGCATGGCCGGAAGGAAGTCAAGTTCCGCAGTTTGAGATTTTAATCATAAACGCTGGCCATGTGGCAACTAGTGCGGCTCGCCTTCGATGCCTCTTTGCGTTTGCCCCGCTTCAGCATCACATTTCATCAGATAAACAGCTAAGCAGATTGTGCAGATTTACAAAATCGTCAATGTTTATCGCAAGACATTGAAACACAATTGTAAAAAAAAAAAAAATCTAACAAAAAGTTTCACTTCTCAAAAAAGGGTGGAAAATTGTTCACTTGCCTTTTTTGAGTAGTTGAAGCAAAAAATTTGCTGCACACGTGTGTTTACTTTCATAATTGGCATTGCATGCGAACAAGTCGTTATGCTTTGCGTGTTTTTTTTTTCATAATAAATCAGAATATTGTTTTTGAACGCAGTTACATAAATCCTGCGAAACACGAGACTAAGCGGATGATGCTGCGCAGATTGAGATTTTCATTGATTAAGACTTATTTTTAAGGGTTCGAGAAGAGGTACATAAGTCAAATATATCAGCATATGAATTGATAAATTAAACACCCTGCCAAGAACCGGAGAAATTTTAGAAGTTAATCTGATTTTGTTCTTTAAGTTACATATCTGCAAGTTCTAAGAGTTTGTGTAATATTTTATTTGAACTTTCTGAGATTAATTGGCCCTTGCGGTGGTGACTCTAAAAGAAATTTGTCATAAAAACAGCCTTACTATATGAACACGGAGGTATCAATATCTTGTCCTTCGTTCACTCTGCGCTCTTTAGTTTCTTGCTCTATATAATCTAGCCAAAATCTTGCTTAGAAACTGGAGGCAATTACAGTCAGAGTAGCGTTTGTTACTGATTTTAATAAAATCTTTATCTGGAAACGTTTACGGCAAACTACCTTTAATTTAGACCATCTGGTTTTTTCAGAGAGACCTACTTTAAAAGTGTTGCTGATTCCATCTAATTATAACCCTTATCTTTCTTCTTCCTAGGATGTTTATGTGAGCTTTTAGCTTTGATTAAGAGACAACGATTTTTTTGGATTTAAAAGGCTTTAGGAACCGTAGAAAATATAAAAAGCCTAGCAAGTAAGTGTTTCATAACGAAAACTTGGTAGGACAAAATGGCCAGTTAATTTAGTTAACTATAATGTTGCTTAAAAGCGGGTTCCACGTTCAATGCCATTTATTATTATATTTTAATATTTTAGTTACCAAGAAATCAACAAAATCAACACACTTTTAAACACCACCTCAGAGCTATGTGCATACTAGGCATGTCCATTTTGGCCGTTTTTTTTTTATCCCGGAAATTTCGAGATCTGAAAACGGGATCCCGAATTTCACAAAGTTTTGATTCGTAATTTTTAATTTGCCAAAAAATGTAACATGTCTGTAATCGTTGTATTATAGAAATATACAAAATAAAATTAATATAACAAAGAGAACGATTTGTTGTAGATCACCACATCAGAGCTATTGAAAAAAAGAATAATACGTAAAATTTTACACACATATAAAATAATATATACTTCAAGTACAACTATATATATTTGGCACAGAAACAAATGCACCCACATAAAGTAAAATAATACTTTGAGACCAATATTAAATTATAATATACACATTAAAATTCAGAAAAAAGGAAAACATGCAGTGGAGAAGCACTGTTAAATGCTCTTTGTAGGACATCGCCTGATTACAAAAATTATCAATTTCTTTTACCAAGCTTTCGGATAAATTTAATAATTTTTGATTATTAGACAATTGCGAGCTGCTCGTTAAAACTTGATGCAATTTATCTTTGAGACTTTCTGCCTTATCAACTTCAGGCCCCTCGTCGTTAGTTCTATTAACATTGCTTTCATAGTGAGGCTCATTTGCTACTGGAGTGGGTTATTCTCCAGTTCATTTATAATGGCAAGAATAAAACAAAGCCTTAAGGGAGTTAACAAGCTGTGTTATTTGTCGATTTCGAACTCTCTAAAATCTTTGTTTTACCCTTGAAAGGGTAATTTTTAAGAATTTTACAAAATTTAAAAAAATAAATGGCTATTAAAATCACTGTTTTCTACAATTCCGGGATTTAAATAGAATTATCTCGAGATATTCGGGGGTTAAAAAAGGCCGGCATCCCGTAATTGGCATGCCTAGTACAAAAATTTTCCTTCAAAAGATTGACGCAGATTTTTGACTGCAAATAATGTTTCATCAACATATACAAAGATACTAATATCTTACATCTGTATGTTTCACAACCACCCCACATAGCTACGCTTGCTTACATACTCATATACATAGTATTAGCAATATTTATTTGGTTTATTGAATATGCAAAAGCGATGCGGCAGAATTTGTACGTTGTAAGTGTGTAGTTATATCTACTGATTTACTATCATCGCTGTTACTGCTTGCTGTTGTTGGCAATTTATTGAAATTACCCTTATAGCCTGCGCATTTTACTTCAGCTTGTTACTGCCTTCCACCCAACGGCAGAAGAAGTGTCAAATTGAAAAAGGGTGTCAATTGCTTGTTGCTGCTGTCACATCGCACAACCCAATCGCGCCACATTGCCACTTCCTCTGTTATGTTAAACTGCTTGCCCGTATTTCCTATCTCTAATATACGTGCGTGTATTCATGTGCTTGTATGCGTTTGTTTTGTGACACTATCGCACTGTCAAGTCAACATGTTGCAACATTTATGCCGTCACTCATTCGAGTCAATTGCCATGCCAAGTGCTGGCGTTTGAGTTTGTGCCGCGCTCAAACGCCTAGAAGTGTGCTTCTTAAGTTCTGTTTTCCTTATCGCATTTTTTCTTCTGCTACTTTTTTCAATCAGCGCCTAACGCTTGGCGTCACATTGCCGTGTTGTTGATTATATTTATTATTATTTTTTTTTGCTGCTTATAAATAAATATGAAATTCAATACGCTGTCCGCTTGCGCCCTCCTACTTCACACTCCACAACTTTAATTCGTATTTTGTAATTCAAAAAGTGTGTCACTGCATGTTTATGTGCCCTTGTGATTTGTGCTGCGTCGTTGATGTTTTACCCCAACGCTCTTTTGCTTTCATTGAAGCCCTTCAAACTTTTTTCTTCTCTTTTTTTCGAATCGCTTGTCAAGTGTTTTGCCTTCGAGTATCACTCTGGGTGCTAGCCAGCAGCTGCTCTGGTCTGTCTCCTCTTTGCTGTTTATTGAAATGTTGCCGGCAACACTTTTATTCGCACTTTTTCTATTCACTCACTACAGTAGCGTTGTATTTATTTATTTATTTTCGTTAAGTTTTATTCCCATTCATTTGTGGTGGCTTGCCTGTTAATAATTCTAGCTTTAGTGCTGGAGAAGTATTCCCTCTTCTTATTGGTATTTATGAATACAAATTAGTTAGTCATTTGGAAAAAAGCTCTGCAAAAGTTATGAATAGTTTGTCAAATTGGCTTAATTCGTTTCTGCTGATTTATTTATTGATCCATATTGCTGCTATTAGGCTTTGTCGGCATGGTAAGTAAATGAAGGGGATCAAAAAGGCAAACTATTATTTATGAGTTCGTGTGGTTTGCTACAATTAAATCCTTTGGAATTTGTGTGATTATGAATTACTGAGGTGAGCAAGAATTACATTCATAAGTTTTATCTTTTCAGAAGAATAAAATATATCGTTGGCAAAATTGGCACTTTACTTCCTTACTAAATGCGCGCCACATTTTTTGTAGACAAGGTAACAGTAACAACTTAAATGTGCTCACGAAAGTCAACAATTGAGCATCTCACAAGAATAGTGATGGTTTAGTTGTCTATAAGCCACATTGACGCCCAATTTATAGAGTTTCAGAACGATTTATGTAGAAGTTGTAAGGATGAAGAAGATGGCGAGACCTTTAAATACGTCCTACGTAGAGTAGCAAACAACTGAGGTGATAGGTCTGCATAATTATTTTCAAGAGCTATACGAGGGAACTTGAGGCAACCAAGTGAACTCCCTAAAAGAGCAACCCTTCTAACAAAGCAAAACCTCTAGACCAAGAGCAATAGCTCGCTTTTGCAATGCGAAGCATAAAATACTTATTTGCGCATTGCTATATAATCTGCAAAGTTACAGGGAAAATAAAAATACTAAAATATTGCATACTTTTTATAGCGAATATATGAACCGGGTCTGAGTTCTTTGAGTGCCAGGTCACGCTGGAATCTTAGAAAAAGAATTCGTGGGCATCAACTCTTTTTATAGGCTCCGAACCTTTCTTATCGTTAGAGAAAGAAGCACTATCTGCCTCAACAAGGAAAGAGGAGGAAACCCTTAGTAAATAATACTGAGGCAATCTCCCAGAGCAGTAGCGCTCCAAATTCCTTTTGGGTAGCTACAACCAAACAAGATTTAAGGAATGCATGGGCTTGTTAACGAACAACTTGAGAATGATCACAGGAATTCTTACAGGGCACTGTTGGCTCAATCTTCACCAAAATAAACTAGGAATATATTCGCAAGAATGATGCAGATTCTGAATGGAAGAGTAAGAAACTTTTAAACTCGTCCTAAAGAAGTGCCCCGCATTGATGCATAAACCCAAAAAATTGCTAGGCGAATATCTGATTACGAACGGTGGGATAGATTCCAAAAACTTTGGCTCGATACTAAAGGGAGTTCTTTAATCCAAGTGTCGCAGTGCTATCTCCCCTCACAACAATAATAATATTTTTAGTAAATGAGAAACTCTTCTCACGATTAAAGAATAATCCGACCGCAATAAAGAAATTTCACTAAGTTCCAAATTAGAGCTTTTTGAGTCGAACTTTATTGCATTTCAATTCAATTTATGCCAGTTACTTTGCCTCAATAAAATAACTAAAGGCAACTGCTGGCATACAAATAAGCGAGAATATTAATTATCGCGACATTTATTTAAATTTCACCTGAGTAAAATTTAATTAAGCGACTATTGTTTATTGCACAGCTGAACGACGTGTTATGACGAGCGGCAGAGCGGCGGACAGTGACACAAAGGCAACATCAGGGACAACAAGAGCGATAATGTTAATGGCAACAATTACAACAATAATCGGCAGTGCGAGCAGCAACGGCAGTAGCATCAATAATAACAATAATAATATTTAATGCAATCAAAAAATTTCACAATTCAATCCAAAATCATTGTGAAATGCAGCGTCAAGTTGGCGATGGTGGTGGGGACGCACTAAAGGAAAATACAGTGCAGTGACTTTGTTGGTGTTGTTGTTGTTGTTGTTGCCTACATTATACTTGTTGGCGTTGGCGGCAATTGCAATTCGTTTAAATTAATGATGTTTGTCCCTCTGCTATTAAATCCAGAAATATGTCGATTTTTTTTGTGTTTTTGCGCCGTTGAATGCTTTAGCTATTGTTGTTGTTGTTATTAATACGAAGACTGACAGTCAATACACGCTTGAAGTGGATTATTGTAATTGTTAATGATTGCTTTCTATATGTCACACACACATACTACATACGTAGACGTTTGTATGCCTTTGTGCATATAAATATTTGCTTTGATTTTATTGTTTGGCCTTAATGGTTTTTCGTAAATTGTAAATTTATTTCCAAACATTGATTTAACTCATTTTAAAGCTTTATGCTGACATGCTTTTTTCATGCATATTTGTGTGGGTGTTTGTGTGTGTGTGTGCGTGCTGCTGCTGTTGTTGCTGACATTGCAGTATAGTAAATCGATTTGCCATTGCTCAATGCAACTTTATGGTTTAATGTGGTCAATTGGCATAATGGCACACCATCGCGCAATCGAAGGTGGGCGGGTAGCGGAATGCGGTGTATGCGGCAAATGTGGCGGCGGATGGAGGTTAATACGCTGGCTTTAAAGTCATTAAAGTTATACAATTTATGCTGGATTTAAAGAGTTAATTGCATGCGAATGTGTGAAAATTGATGAGAAATGGATTTGAACTTTAATTGAGAATTATGCACAAAGCGGAGCACTTAAATGCAGTGAATATTTGCTTCACAGCGACGCAGGAATTAAACTTGAAAATTTATAGTTTGTCGCAGACAAAATGAGATTACACTGCTTGTTATACAAGTGCCGGCAAGTGGTGTGGTGCAAGGCATCAAGAAAACAATGATTTTGACCTTCGTGCTGCTAATTAGTTAACGCTGCTACTTACTATTTCTACAGTACAGTCTTCATGGTATATATTGATAAAAGCCAGTATTTGATTAGTCGCTTTGAAATTTTTCCAAATTTACAATTCGTTATGAACTCATATTTTCCATATCCAAGTACAGTTTATAGCCCAATTGCAAAAAAAAACTCTTGAAATTTTATCAAACGGTCGGCTTTGGAAACAAATTTCATTATAACTTAAAAAAATGTTAACTGCGCCTGAAATTATGCGACAACAGATGCAGAAATATTGTATAAAAACAGGCAATTATTGAAGGGGATAAAACAGAAAATTTTCATCTTAAAATGTTGCATATTCTTAGGCGTATCTGGTGTAGATTTACAAATTTTTGGAGACTTGAAATAAACTTAGCCAAATCGGAACACCACTGACTATTACCGAAGCTATGATCTTATGGAATATTCGCGCAGAAAATATTTTGCTAGCCAAAAGAAGATGGGCATTGGGTGAGACAAACAAAATAAAGATATACTCGTATGCTTAAGATATAGCTTTTCTACTAACAAAGGTTATTTATAATGCTGCTGCAGTGAGAGCTCTGCATATTTTTTTCTTATAAATTTCTCTCGTTTTCTTATCTAATATTGGTATTAAAGGTTTGAGCTAATCACAGTCCTATCATTTGTTACTTTCATTAATTTTCTCTGTAGATCACAAAATGTTTCAGTGAAGAGAGGAAAAGACTTAAGTTTTAAAACAATATCGCCAAATTTCAGAACTTTGAGCTCGTGTTTTGTTTTGTTTTGTTTAGAAATCAACAAACCTAATTTTAGTTATCAAAGACGTATGATTTTGAGTAAATAAAATTATGAGATATTAACAAAATAACACATTAGTAAGTAAGAAAAGATGTACACAATATTTTTTGGTAATTTAAAAATATTAAGGGAGTATAAATTGGTTATACGGGTAAAAAAGATGTCATGGCTCAATAAAAAAAATCGATTATTTTGTAATTTTTTCAATCGCAACAGGATATGACTTCTAAAATATTCAGTTGTTGCAAAAGTACTCGTATAACAAACATTTAACTGAGTCTCAAGGCATACAAGTTTAAATGTATTATTTAAGTAGACACTTCATTAAACTTATTCTTCTTCATTAACCATTTCACTTTTTGACTTCTAACAACTTCACTCCACTTTCCATTGGAAAAGTTCAACAGTCTTAATCTACCGGACATTAAACGGACAACCCTCGGAGTAAATAATAAATAAATTCTCGACAACTAATTTCACCTTCAATTAAACTTTTGGCAAGTGAGTACTTACAACACCCAATCACAAGAGGCTCAACCATTGAAAACCGCAAAATTATAGGCACACCAAAGTACTTACTTACCAGCACCGCTAGAGCAGCTGTAGCCAGTCGATTGGTGGCAGCTTCGAAGATAAATGGCGATTCAGTGAACTGATTGTGTGGATTAAATTGCCGTATTGGTGAAATTGGCAAGAGTAGCTGCCAAAACTGCTAGTGCGTGGCAACGTGTCAAAATCTTGAACACGCAGCGCAGCAGAAGGGGAGCAAACTAATCGATGCTCCTTGAAATGAAACCATTGATAAAGAGCTACGCCGGACGCTCTGAACTGAATCAAAAACTTATTTTTGATAAGCGCTATTATAATTGGATTTGGCAAAGTGGGGCGCCAATGACTGAGTATTGAAAGTGATACAAACAAACACCATTAGCAGGTATTAAAAGTAAAGCAAAACAGGAATGAAAAAAATAGTACAACAAAAAGAAAAAAAAATACAACATTTGTAAGAGTTGCAGATGAGTAGTGGGGTGGAGCGATGATACGAAAGAAAAAATAAGCAAAATAAGTGTAATGGAGTAGTTATAATGTGGCCAAAATTGCAAACCCGTCGATGGCCCAAGCACTGAAACTGGGGAGTCGTGCGTATGCTGCTGAAAGACAAGCGAAAAGGAAAAGTGTAATTTTTGCGACTTCTTATCCGAACAACCGGCTTTTATTTTCTTGGTGTGAGCGGTGTGTGTAGACAATGATTAATATACTCTGGAGTATTTGTAGGAATTGGAAAACAACAAGTTCCACCGGACGGACAAGAAGGCTAACCACAAAAGACGCAAGTGGCTTAATGAGAAAATTAACAAATGTTCGCGAAGTGAATGGAAAATTTATAGAAATTTTAAATGGACGTATTATAAAAGGCTTCTCTTAGAAGAAGCAAAGTCAAAAGGAGGATTGGTTGTACAAACGTATTTTTGAGAAAAATTATTTAAATGCGCAAATTTTTAATTTTAATTCAAGCTGTTGCTAGATATTTGTAGTTTAAAAAAGTTAAAATTTTAATTAATATTCTTGAAAATAGCCTTTGTTTTGAAAAAAGGTATATTTACTTATCAAAATTATTTAATACCTTTTGTATTGCAAAATTAATTAATGCAGGTTTCAGGTTTCTAACTGTTTAAAATAAAAAAGGAGGAGATTATTTTTCCCCTTTTTCTCTTTTTTATATGAGTCTCAATTTGGGTTCACATGCACCGATTTCAATAATTCTTATTTCATCGAAAAGGTGAAATCTTAGGAAAAATTTCTCTTCTTAACTTATTTTTTCTATCACTACTTCAAGAATATTAATAATAATAATAATTTTGCGCTTACACTATTTAGATCATTGTTTGGCCAAGTATCTCCTACCATTTTTGGTGTGAGTCCTTCTATGATATTAAAATGAGGGAGCTAAAATGTTGCCGACTCCGAACGGCAGATGTATTTTATGAGAAGCTATTTCATGGCAAAAATACCCGCGGAGGTTTGCCATTGCCTGCCGAGAGGTGATTGCTATTAGAAAAAAAAACGTTTTCTATGATTAAGATTTGATTTGCCCTGGCTGAGATTTGAACCTTGAACTCAGCGGCATATCGATATAGTATAACACGCACTGCTACCCACTCGGTCATAGCGAACACTATTCAAAAATATTGGCATAAAATGATATTAAAATGAGGGAGCTAAAATGTTGCCGACTCCGAACGGCAGATGTATTTTATGAGAAGCTATTTCATGGCAAAAATACCCGCGGAGGTTTGCCATTGCCTGCCGAGGGGTGATTGCTATTAGAAAAAAAAACGTTTTCTATGATTAAGATTTGATTTGCCCTGGCTGAGATTTGAACCTTGAACTCAGCGGCATATCGATATAGTATAACACGCACTGCTACCCACTCGGTCATAGCGAACACTATTCAAAAATATTGGCACTCTAAAAAATGCGATGATGGATATGAGGTCTTCGACCGTACTCTTTAATTCGAGCTCTTTTATTCCAAAGGTTATCAGAACAATCTGTGAAACCATTCTGTCTCCGTCGACCAAATGAGTTTCCAAAACTCTTTTAAGCAAGCGCTGGTATTAATCATATTTTCACATTCGCGTTCCAAGAGAAATAAAGTATGAAAAACAGTTTCGATTACCTTGCTTCTCGTTTTGCACTTTGAAAAGTGTTGCAAATCATAAGAGACCACAATAATTTTTCTTGATGTAATTTTTTTTTTCATTCCTCATTGGCCAAACATATATCTACTAAATTTACTTTAAATTATACGCCTCAAATGTCCAAGAAAAATTGTTTCAATCACGTTCCTAAAAACCCTTTCGACCTCAAAGCAACCCTTTACTGAGCCATCCAGCCATCAACCCACAAAAAAGTGTCAAAGTTCATTATAGGAAAAACCAACACTGCCATAAATAACTCGCACGAAAAGCACTTACAAAACATACTACCATAATATACGAGTATGTACGAATATATTTGCATGCCACACCAAACAAATACTTTTGGTACTGACAATTATTTGCGACCATAATTAAACGAAGACAAACACTATAACCGCCGCCAACACAATAAACTTCACACTCATTTTGACAAATATTGCGTTGCGGCGGTTTTGGCTGTCAAACATAAGCGTGTAACATTTATAACAACTGCAACGGTTCAGCAGACAGCAGCTTCTTCTGCATTTGGAGCGTCAAATCCACAATCGTCGAAGGCGTGTGGGTAAATAACTTTTGAAAACAGCCTCGGGTGAATGTAATTTTTTTTTTTTTTTGCTGAATGAAATAGGCATAGCAGCAGTGTATGTAAATAGAAATTTGAATTGGAATTGCGGAAGTTGAGTTGAGAAATGCTTACAATTTATGGGTTACACACCACTAATTCACAAATGCACGCAGATCAGCACATTCAGCGCTGGCGGCAAGGATTTGCGAGACGAAGAAAATGGAAGCATGTGTGCGCTCGTTTAACAAATTGAAAAACAACAAACAAATAAATTAAAATTTCCTAAAGACACAAGAAACAAAAACACAAATACACGTACAGAATAATCACTGCACAGCAATCGCATTCGAGTTGCGGGCAAATTGTACACTCGCCGATGTGCGGAGGTGTGGATATTTCATCATTAACTTTAAAAATACTCACTCGCTCGCCACTCGTTCTCATGCAAATGCAACTAATTAAACAAGTTACTACATGTAACAAGTTCGTGCTTACTGATTTTCGCTGTGTGAAGCAACAACCCTGATTTGGAGTGAACTTTTGGTGGCGCATATCTACATGGACATGGGCCATCATGACGAATTCGGGAGTGGTGGCGCTCGACGGAAGTGGTAGTGGAAGTGGCGGTAATGGCCGCGTGACTGAGTGGTGTCACAGTGGGACATCAATTTGGATTGTCGTTGTCGCATTGTGCCGCCACATGCAAATTAATGATTGTAATGACTCTTCACTTTAAATGCACTCATTTATTTTCGTGTATAAATCGTGTAGGCGAGACAAAATGATAGAGCGCCGCAAAGGCTAAAGTGGAAAAAAGGAAAGTACAATCAAGCAATGGGCGAAGGCAATAGAAAGAACAAAAAAATGTTACAAATTTTTTAAGTAAGAAAATGTAATTGTAATCACTTTCAATTCGCATATTCATTAATCTTTGCAATAGCATGAAGGATACAAATTTTACAAAGCATTTTTTCTCATCCTTCGCCAGCAATTGTAAGTTGGCTTTTTAGTTAAACGGCGATCAAGTCTCCTCAATGCTAGTTTAACAATTGGAGTTCTTGTTGAAATTTTTTTGAAGTCTATGCCATCCATGTGTTTCTTTTAAGCTTTCAAGACTTGAGAAGTATCACCAATTGTTAGTACGCAAGAGTAAGCAAATATTCTCTTCAGTTATTTCATTGGGCTGTGCATATCGTATACTTGTACTTCTCAACTAACTTAATTCACATCTCAAGCAAGCTAAAGCATAGTTCCTTCCTAATCAGATTAAGGTAGCTTTTAAAGTTGAATACTACAACCAACTTAAGGCCCTACCTTTACTCAGTATTTAGAATGTTGATTGGCAGGACGAACAATCATCTAGGTAACACGTTCGAAAGTAGTATTGTAAAGCCTTACAGAAAACCTTATCGCCCCTATTATATTATCAATAAAAGTAGATAAATATCCTAACATGCTTCTTTCCTTTTAATTGAAAACATTACCAACAAGAAAAGCAAGTTCTGGATAAATTCACAAAAGAAGTCTCTAAAAGTTATTTAAGAATATCGAAGCTCATTTCACATTTAATATTCACTTGGATAAAGCAATCTTTTTCAGCTGTCATTTAAAGTGTCAAATGGCCACAAAAAAGAAAGAAAAACAGCATAATTAAAACTCCTTAACCAGCTTACCCTCGCCACCCTTAAATCACTAGCAACCACTCAGTGAAATCTAAAGGCAGGCAACATATTTAACTAACCAACCAATTTCCACTTACTCAGCGAAACACAATAAGAGCCAGTGCTTAGAGATGAGGTGAGAAAAGCTTGTTGATGAAATGTGGTTGGGTCTCATCTACATATCTTTTGAATACCACTCATTCTACTTTGCGAAACTTTTTGATATTTCATTTACATTGCCTTTTTCATTGTGTGACAACATTTGCCTATTCTCACATATTGGTAAATAAATCCAAACGTCTGAGTGTGTAAAAAGCTCACGATAAAAATTATATAGACTAGCAACATATTAAGTTGAAAAAAGGCTAAATTATTTATCTTACACACTCAATTCGATACAGTTAAATCCAAAGCGGAAAGCCGATGATGCTTAACGAAAAGTTAAGTGTTCTATTTTCTTAATTGTCTTTTAGGCAATTTTCTCCAAGTGCTCAATATTTGCTTAAGTCTTTGGCTTGGTATTTCTGTTAGCCTCATAGCTTTTGACTACGACTCAAAACTATATTTTATGTTATATTTACTCAGTCTAAGCTTTAGCCTGAATTTAATTAATATAAACTTTAGTTTTCTTAAATCCTTCATTTTCGCCTTACCTTTAGTTTTATTCTTGGTTTTAGTGCAAATCCATAACTAAGTCTTTAATATTTTCTCAGTATTGGACTTAGCTACTTAATTATCCTTAGACTTAGCATTGCTCTTTATCACTACCTCAGCCTAAGTGTCCGTCAACATTGAATTTTATTTACAGTTTAAGCCGAACTTTAGCCATCCTTTCTTCCTTAGAATTGTGTGTTGATAACTCCATTAACTCTTCCTTCAATCCCACATACAAATTCTTGTACCTACAAACATTCCACTTTTACCTGCAAGCATTTGTAATTATCACTCCAACCACAGAAAAAACTACTAAAGACAAATGACAAAAATTACGAATTCTCAACCTGCCTGCAGCAACTCAGCTCAAACAAACAATACCAAGCGAAAAAATTTCGCTTCAACTCATTTACCACACAAACACAAAGTACTTGCGCCCAAAAATAGGCAATCACAATTTTATTTATTTATTTGCGTTCACCCCAAAAAACTTCATAAATAATCATACGTGTGCAGGCGCACCCATTCCATAACCCAGCTAAATAGAAACAAATTTTCTTCAGTTTTTTTAGACGTGCACATTTTTTGGCGTCTATATCTTACAAAAAAACTAAACTGCTGCCTTAAATTTGGTTGCTTTGTCTTGTCTTTCTGTGCGTGTTCGTTTATCTGCGTCTCGACAATTGCAGCATCAGTTTAGCAGACGATAAGATGGATGGAGAGTTTTGGAGGGGGGTGAGAGCGCATTGAAGAGGCCGTTTGTTGCAAAACTTTTCCAATTTTCCCCTTTTTATCGTAAATTGCCTCTCAGTGTGAGTAAACTCTGCCAAGCGCCTTGCAGTATGCTATACTTTTGGCTGCCATTTTTCTACTTCACTTGATTTTGTCGCTTAGCGAATTTCATTTACGTGGCTTTGTTTTGTTTCCTTATTTATTTATTTTCTAACTATATTAGCTTATTCAATCGCAAAACAAAAAAAGGAGAGAAAGTAGAAATAATAAAAGTTCTTTTTAGCCAATATCGTAAATAAGTAATCTGAATGTGGTACGTGCATGTGCAGTCCAACATACAATTCTTTACTTATATGTGTATATGCATATGTATGAGTGTCGCTCAAGGCATTATTTTTATAATTTTTTTTTTGTTTTGGTGCGGCAAGTCTTCTGCACGCTGCGACCTTTTCTAAGTTATGGAAAAGAGTTTGCTTACAAGTGTAATGATTTTATTGGAAATTACTGTAATTTATCGTTAACGTTGAACATAAATGAATAATGTTTTGAGTAGAATGGGGTGCTTTGATGTCAAAAAAATTCATTTAACCCACCCATCTTCGAAGAAACATACACACCTGCATACTTTATTAGAGAGAAGAATTAGGAAAGTTTGCAAAGTAAATTATTTACGGAACAATTTTTTAAGTTATTAGAGAACGAAAAATGGCACTGAAGTTGGTACAACGCCGAAACCGGGTTGTCTTAAAACCAAACTTGACAAGGGATGACGAAAATTCGTTCCAAAACCAATCATTTCACACCCTGTCGGAAGCAACAACAACAAGCTAGCTGAAATAAAAACTTTTTTTTTTTAACACGGCTCTACAAGAAAATTTTCGTTCTTCGTCCTAAAGTTTATTTTATGATTTTCTGGTTAATTATGAACAAAAACGAAAAGAAAATACCTTTTGTTTGCTTCTAGAAGACAAGGAGAACATTTTCATCAGGACATTTTGAGCTTCGAACAACGTTATCGAGGCCAATACAATGAAAACATGATAAATACAAAAGCAAACTTTTTCATGCCACTCGTATATATTTTTTTTTCGTCTAATTACTAACTAAAGAATCGAAATTTAATACTTTTGAGTCTAAGTAAAATTTCGTGTTGACCCGTGTAATATTATTTGGCGTCTTTTGTACGTCTTTGTACATCTTCAACTGTAGTTCAAGCCGGAAACCAGTTTTGTTACATATAAAAGGCAATTGATTTCCAGCGAGTATGCACACAGTATAGTCAAACTCTTCTAAAAAAAAATCTCTTGAAACTAAATTTTAAATCAATAAGTGTCAACAAAATAGCGTCTCAAGTTGAAGAATTAAATAATAGATTTCAATTACACAAAAATTGAACTATGCCTCTATTGAATGAAGCTGATTTAATATTGTAGTAAAAAACGCGTTCTTTTTCTTAATGCCAAATATTTTTCTCTCAACAGGCTATTATTATAAAGTCAAAATAAAAAAGACTTGCAGCTATACAAAAGCATTGTCACGCCAGAGATTGAGCTTCAACTGTAAAGCGAACCAAAATTCCTTTCAACCTATATTTCTGAAGGTAGTTCGCAAATTTTGCAGACGAACATTTCTGTGATTATTGCATTTATAAACATTTAAATAGACGCTCATTTTGCTTTGACTTCAACCCCAGCAAGTGACAGTGACTTATTTAGGGTGCATGTGCGTAGTTATTCAAAGTAAATCAAGAGGAAAATAAAAATTACGCGGGTCATCGTGCGTCGATTTTTAATAGACATGATAATACTATGGGGAAAGAAAGATGTGCGTGCAGTTAGCAGTTTACATAAATATACACACACACGCACGCAGTTGGCATAAATTGCGGGCGGAAACGAAAATGCGATCAACCATTAAATTCTTCACGAAATAAGAAATACTTCTATGAAGAAGAATAAAACGGAAAAATGGATAGCGCAACTAACGATATAATCGACGTCCAGCAACAACAACAATAGCAAAGCAGCAGCCAGCATCTTCATAAACAACAAGGAAGTAGCGAAGTTTGGCATATTAAGCGCAATATTTGTTTGTACATACTCGTATGAAATGAAATAGAGAAGTAGTCATGGCTTAAGAAATCTGGCGATAAATATCGCAAATCTACTACAAGAAAGATGATTGAACAAATTCAACTAAAATCGAATTTGGGGCGCCACCCATTGAATTAGTGAAAGTAGTTTTTTCTGCCTTTGATTGCTGCTCGAGTCGTTTGGGTTGCATGGGGCAGTGCCACGCAAGCTCGCTGCTGCTGCGCAATCTAATGAAGTTGCATGATTCAGCTTATTATGACGCACATACATATATACACATTCATATGTAAAGTATTCATGCCATGCATGCGTCGAGTGAGTTGTCAGTGTTATATCTTTATTGTATTTTGTTTTTATATTACAGCTATTCCTCATGTGTTTGGCATACAAATCTATTCTGAAGGACTGTAGCAAATCATCACCAAACTTTCCAAACAGATAAAGCAATCAAAGTAACGAAAATACATTAAGTTGTTACTGTGCTTGTTTAGATTTGAAAAAGTAAGGGTGCCGATTGGTGGCTTTTGCGCAGTAATTCTCGAAATTAATTGTGGATTAAAGGAGTGTGCTGATTGGGTTTTCATTAGGTTCAAAAGCTGAAGGGTGGAAGTGGATTATGGGACGACGATGTCATTATTAAGGAAGCTTAAAAGCCTCATAAACAATAAGTAAAAGTTATCCGGGTGCTTTATACTAAATAAAAAAAACTTTTCCTACAGAAATCTACTAAAAATCGCGCTAATACAAACTACAAAGGAAGATTTTTACTACACAATTTTTTTATTAATAAAAAAAATCATAATTATTTTAATTCATAAACCCATAAATTTCAAAGGAATTATTTTAAGCATTTTAATGGACAATTTTTTTATCAGATAATTATTTATTTAAAAAAACGGTGATTTTCTCTACAAAATCAAGCAATTTATATCTGAGACATAATATTAGATTTTTCCACACATAAATTATGTACATGAGTGAAATGATAAGGCTTTACTTTTTCACATAATACTTTTGTGGACCATCCTATTGAGCATACTTCTCAAAAAAACTCTAAATACTAGGAATATTATTTTTTTTTTGTATTCTTTCTTTTTAACTTTAATTCTGATCAACCAGCAATCTTCCTAAATGCACTATGAAATTTTATTGAACGCGTTTTAACGACTAAAAATTATCTGAAAACTTTAACCAGCATATAAACAGCCAATATTTCAGATTGAATAACAAAAAATAGTTTTTGGAATCTTTTTACATGTCCCTGGAATTTTTTTCTCTCATGTACCTAAACTTTATTTGTTTGTATAAACTTTTATTTTATAATTGAGAATTTGTTTCAGGATTTTTTAGGCTATCTGTGTAAAAAATTAATTAATTTACTTTAATAAATCGACAATTAAAGTTCTATTTTTTTAAATATTTGCCACTTATATTGTTAATTTTAATTTTAATATATCCGGTAGGAAACAGCATTTCATCTTGAATTTTCCAATGGTTAAAAAAATTGTCCAAGAAAATGTATGAATTAATGAACTAATTTCTCTATTTTCTTTTAGCAGGTATTCCAGTTCTTTCACAATATTTTAAGTATGTGAATCTTGAAAAGAAATATTTAAAACAATGAGCAAATTTTCTTAAATCTAATCAACTTGACATTCAATTCATTTAACTTTAAAGTTTTCAGCTAATAAAAAAAACTTGAATGTAACTTCTTCTGTGATAAAAATATAGGAATAAAATGTTTTAAAACCAATTGCTTCAAAATTATTTAACAAAACAATTAGTAAACTTTTAAAAGCGTATGTCTCTACATACATACATACATATGTACATAGATACTTCATAAACAGCAAATAAATTCGACTACTGCCACAAACAATCTCAACAGCAATACCTACGACCTCGCATAGTAATGGACAGATTTTAACACCAGCGTTGCATGAAATTGTACATTCACATGAGTTTTGTTTTTTTTTTCCTTCTAAATGCTCAAGAGCAAAACTCGGAACTTGAAACTCCTCGACAAACGGTACTCAGTCTGTACAGTACGAGCATATATACAATTTAGCACTTTATATACGGAAAGAGTTTTGCCTTTTTTGTGCGAAAGTCACACTCAAAATAGCGTTTAACTAAGCGTAAAAATTATAAGCAAATTAATTTACAACAAAACGCTAACTTGTTGTAAAACAATGCAGCCAACAAAGTTTTTGTAGCAGCCACTGCAAGAGAGCAACGACAGGAGTTGAAGGTAGATATGTATGTATGTAAGTGCATATGAGTGTGTGTGTTATTCATGATGCACAGTCGGATGGCGCAACGGTCCCTTAGGTGGCTAACAAAAGTCGGTAGGTACTTTAACAAACTGCGTCGAGTAAATATGAACGCAGAGCTTTATTTTAATTGTAAATGCCTCAAATCGTACTTTTATTTGCGTATGTGCATAAGGAACAATGTAGTAGATACCTAAATTTAAGTGAAATACATACTTACATGTACTTACTAGTATGTCAACGCAATAAAACATTGTTTCATCTAATTCTGACTTGAAGCTGAAGATCTTACATAGTTAAAGTAGTGTTTCAGACAATAAAAATACAAGGAAGAAAGGTCAATATATGATTAGATATCACCAATAAAGTAAGTATATATTTTTTAATATTCTGTAGCAAGTGTGTACTATTAAAGCATGACAATGCTTGGAAAAGAGTGCGCGCCATCAGCCAAAGAGAATCTTATCACATATCAGCAAACATTTTTTACCATTTCTGACTTTCTGAATAATATTTTACAACTACATATGTATGGATAACAAGTAAGGAAAACAAAATTTCGGGCGAAAAGCAAGTTTTATATACCCTAGCGATGTAGCTTTGTACGGGCAGTGCCACGGTCATATTTCAAAATATCATAAGAATCCAGTTTATTTGTTTCAAACCGCAGGAAATATTAAATTTTACCAAACATTTTCCGACAAACCAAGTTTTTTTGCATTTTCCAAAACTTCCGCTGTATGAAAGGTGGGCGTAGTTTTGCTCGGTTTTCAAACATTCGCTCTTAACATCGAATTAAAATCAGTTTGTTCTATTCAATAACGAAAAAACGAAGATTTTGCATTTACCAAAACTTACCTTATATAGGAGGTGGGTGTGGTTATAATCCGATTTTAAGAATTTTTAACGACAATTAAAACGCTATAAAGGAAAATATGTCCACCAAATTTTGTGACGATGCCTAAACTTGAGATACGAAAACTTGTTCATATGTGGGCGTGGCAACGCCAATTTTTCAAAATTTCATAAATACCTAATTTCTTAGTTTAAAATCGCTCCAAACACCAAATTTCACTCGATTTGCTTTAATAGATACCGAAAAAACGGAGTTTTCGCATTTTCAAAAACCTCCGTTATATGGGAGGTGGGCGTGGTTGTTAACTGATCTACACCCTTTTTATATACCAACCTACCCTGTCCATAGAGTACCATATGTACCAAATTTCATTGAGATATCCCAATTTTTACTCAAGTTATTGTAGCCACAGACAGACCGACAGACGGACATACGGACAGACAGTCAGCTCTAAATCGATTCCTTTTCCATTCTGATCATTTTAGTATATACAAACAACCGTTATGCGAACAAAGTAAATATAATCTTCTGTACAAGTACGCTCGGGCATGAAAATGCATTAATATATATTATTATTTTTATTGTAAATATATATTTATTTTGTTTAGATTAAAAATTTGAAATATTGGAAATATTTTTTGTTTAAATATAAAGTAAAAATACTTATACAGAATTTGCAAAATAAAAAAACACAAACAACAACCACACAAACAAGTTAAATAGCGGCAGATCAGTTGCTCATGTTTGTAGTTGGTTTGTTTAAGGAAGATGAAATAAACACAACAGCCAACTCGGCTAGCGTATTGGCTCTGCAACTCCGAGCTCCCGGGTTCAAATCCTGAGAGAAGTGGTTATGAAAAATTAAATTAAAAATTAATTTAATTTAATAATCAAAAAGAAGTCTGATGAGGAAATGTGGTGATTTCCGAAATAGTACTATAACCTCAACCATTAAAAACTGTTGTTGTTTTTTCACAAAAAAATCGTCCATAAACTGGCCTTGAGCTCAATTAAATTGTAAAATATTAAATATACTATAAGATGTTAAAATTTATTTTTATCCGATATGAGTAATATTATTGAAAATTGCGAGAAAAAATGTTGATGAAAATAATTTGTCATTGCACAAAATTAACGATATATGGATAACTACGGTATTTCTTATTCGAGGAAATCTACAATTATGAATCACCACATTGTATATGAACCAATTTTGAAAAACTTATATCACTTTACTTTTCTAAAAACTAGTTATTCCATACTATTTAAAAAACATATTCTATAAAAATGTTTACGTATATACCTAAAGTCACTGCATCTGAACTCACCACACCTATACTCACCATGCCCAAACTCATCACGCGGAAACTCACCACACCTTTACTCACCACATCTAAACTCACCACATCTAAATTGACCACATTTTAACTCAACCCACAAAAAAGGGCTTTAGAAATTTACAAAATTTCTTATCAATAATGATACCAATTTCTATAACGATATAGTATGTATATAAAAGTATCGATCATTAATAACTTTCAGATGATTTTGCATGCTTTATTAGGTTTTCATTTAAATATGTTTAAAATTCACACTAGGAGTTCTTCCCTAACATTCTTTTATCTACTTGAAAGCAACTGAGCATGTCAAAACCCCTTTTTTAATTTAAATTATCCCCAATCGAAGCACCCACCTATCAACCACAAAACAAATTAGTGCGTCAAGTACTTTACATAATCTTTTTACTCTACACTAAATGCAGTGAAATGTTTTCATTAAAATTATTTCCACAAATTGCCACACAAATCTGACAAAATCTTAAGCCTCTATTGGCCGAAATGGGCGGTCAAACCAAAAATTGATGGCGCACATTTAGCAAACCAACACACACACGCATACTTAGTGTGCCTATTTGAGATAATAATATGTTGCTAAAATAGCAACAACAACTAAAAATCACACACCAACAAATGCACAGCATAAATGCAAGAGCAATTTCGACAATAATTTTTAGCACAACACAGGCAAATTGATGCCACTGATGCTGCTGCTGCTGCTGCCAACTCGCCTGCTCGGTGTTGAAACAATTCGTTTAGGCTGATTTTGGTTAAACTAGCAGCTGTGTTGGTGATTTTATGAGGTAACCAAATACATGCAGCTAACAGTAAATGGCAACATACATACATCCGCATCCGCACACTCATTTGCCTTACTGAGATGGGGGTCAGTCAAATTTAGCGAATGCACAAACCAATTTGACGCCAACCCCAAAATGGCAGAGGCAACCTCGTTGGTGGCATTAAAATTGCTGTACGTATATCGAGAATCATAAGCAGATAAGCAGAGCAGTGGCTGTATTGCTTTGCAGCAACACTAATGTTGCAACCAGATCGAGTTAAAACTGAACGTTTGCATGGATGGTGCGCCGGAATGGTCAATCGACCAAGTCAAATGACCAGCAATAGGCTCAGCTGCAGTGAAAAATGCTTTTACGCAGCATTCGAACCGATTGGTGTACGTTGGTCTGCTTGTACATACATACATACATATGTGTATGTATGCGTGTGTGTGTGCTGGCGTTAGTGTCTCGTGTTAATTTTAATTTATACGTTAATTGAAACTACTGCGTATGCGTAAGCGTTCCGGCAAATTTTACAATTTTGCAAAACATGCAACATGCAAATGCAAAAACAACAGCAACAAAGTATACAAACTGTTACATACATATTTATGGTTTTATGGCTTCGTTGTGGAACCTTTTTCAGCGGAACAAATTGTTGTTGAATGCGTGTAGGAAAATTTGTTCACTCGATAACTCGAGGGCTAGAAATTTTTAAATTTGTTTCACCATCAAGCCTTTACACTACTTTTTCTGTATTTACATTAAAACTTGTTTGTCTGATACCTGCACATATTCATTTAGATCCGCATTTTATTTAGCCCACATTGATGTTACTAAAATTTCCTACAGGGTACGCAGATTTTTGTTTATGCATGTGTGTTTTAAAATTACAAGCTTGACTGGTTATAATTGCACTTATCGGCAGAAGATTAGGCAACCACAAGACTTCGCAGTTATTTGAAGCAATTTTCGGTCAATAAAATTTTTGTAACAGCGAACGTGCACACATTCAACAAAGTTCAGACGAAGCTTTAAGACTTGATTCCCTAATCAAGATATTTTCACAGATCACCATTGTTTTGCTGATTCCACAGTTTTATAAAACAAAACTATGCCGCCGTCGCACTGACGAGAGTTCAGTAATGAGGTATAATCGTCATCTTTTCAATATTTCTTCAAGTCGACATTGATAATTCGTCTTGAGCACTCCGATGCGCCAGAATACATTTTGCTTTGCTAAATACTGCACGATATGTTCGAAACTCCCTTTAGTCTGAAGCACAAAATTTCCGCGACGGCGCTAAGTAAAACTTTAAACTAAAATTAAAATGTAATTTGACCTTCAACTCTTCCATTTCCAACAATCACTTTAATGGAGTTGTCTGCTCGCGCTTCACCATGGAGCAACTCATCAAATCATTACTATGAAATCCATGGACTTGTACTCGTTTTGTACGTTTGCACATTTAGCTTTTATGTGCTTTTGATGCACAGTCAAACAAAATTGGCAAATATTCAATTTCACAGTCAAATTGTAGCGAAACAGAAAAGTTAAAAAAAAAAGACGAATTGGAAGCGGAAAATGCAGACGTGAAAAGCTTTGACAACAAACAATACATCGGCAGGTCTTCTGTTTGGTTTTTAAGATTTTTATTTTGTTTGTTTGGTAAGCCACATCACGTAGGAGGCTCAGTGCAATTTTATGCATTTGTATGTTATGACGAAAAACTGTCGTAGAAAAATGCTGCAATGCAATAACTAACTATAACCACCGCTAGACAAAAGTGGAATTTATCTCAAAGGCATATCTCTCAATTTGATTAAATTAAATTAATTTTCTGGTCGTGTGTATGTGGAATAGTGTAGAATAAATGGTGGAGAAAAATAGATTTATTTTATATAAAAGCACTTTTAAGAAGGCACTTAAAACGAAAAATTTAATATAACATTGAGCATAATTAGGGACAACAAAACTAAAAGCAGCATTTTAAAAACTGAACTAAAAATATTTATGAAGTGCTTTAACTGGGTTCAAATGCATGGAAAAGTGTACTGATCTTCATGGAGAATATTTTGAAAAGCAATACAACCATTTCCATCCGAAAATATTTATTTTTATTTGTTTGTACCAGTTTAGTTCTTTAGGTTATCGAATTTTCGTAGTAGACTAACCCGTCTCCTAAACTTAAAATAGTTGCTGTAAAATTGGCGAGATACGCAATGCAAGAAAAAGTAATATTTTTATATTTAATGTACTGACTTCAATAACTTAATTTTTTTGGCAAATTTTCTGCTAGTATATTTTTTAGTTTGTCGTCAATCTAGGTGTCGACTTTGGAACTTTGAAAAAATATGAAATTTTTTTAGCGTTTCAAATTAAATCAGCACTACATTCCTGCATTGCAAAACCTACTCTCTTGCAAAGGATTTATAATTGTTGTTAAATTAATAGTCTAAAAAAATGTTTATATTTTTTCACTGAAAATAATAGATTTCGTTTTTCATTCAACTTCAGTTCTTTCCGCTTAAACGTACACAGCCCGTGCAAAAACTATGCCGCGCAGCTGCCTACAAATTGATGGAGTGCTTTAAAAAAGCGTAAAGGTTGTGTTGAAAAAGCATGCGACTATGTACTTGCAGTTGACACCCATAATTTGTCTGTTTGTTCAGCGCGCGGACCCCCTCAATTGGAAACCTTGAACCGTAAAAATATTATTATTTTACACGATAACAAAACCCTGTGCGCAACGAATCAATGCAAAATCATAAATAAACAATTGGCGGAAATTTTTAAAAAGCACAAAAATTAATGTTTCTTCATTTGTGTGAGAGTGTGTGTACTTGTGCGTATGCATGTGTGCGAGCATTCGAGTAGTGCAGCAACGGAAATGGCAGAAAAATAAATGCAGTTGTGCGACAAAACGCAATCTGTTCGACACTGACTTTTGCACAATTTTTTCGCACTCCAGCCACTTTTTGCTACATAGCACTTCTCATACACTGCACTCCCCCTTTGCCGCGCGCTCTTGCTCCCTGCGCGTGGCGTACCTGGACCAGCGCTTCATTCAGACTTGACGCTGGACCACTTATATTGACATATTAATTCGTTACGCCATATTGGCCAGCAGTCGCTTTTGGTTATGGTTTCTTTTTTTTTTCTGTGTGCCTATATTTTTTTTAGTACTTTTAATTGTTGTTGTCATGGTGTCGCGTTGCGTTTCAGTGATTCAACATGAGATTTCATATCTCATCGAATAGCGATTAAAAAACAATGGTATTGGGGTCTATGGCGCCTGAGGAGTGGTGATTTAATTTTTTTTTGCTGATAGATTTGCAGTTGCAGTCAAATGTGACAGACTGTAAAATGGCTGGTGGTTGGTTGACTGGAAATATTAAAATACAATATAAATAATAAAAACTGGCATGCATACTTTTTTTTTTGCTGAGAACTAATTGCTGTTGAAAATACTCGTACAATGCATTTTGCCCTCACTTGACTTAAGTTCATATCTACTTGAATCGATGCTGGAAAATTTATTGAACACAATGAATCATTCATATTTAAATGTTTTTAGTAAAAACAATTAACTGTGTGTTGAGCGGAAAACTCTTTCTTCTTACAGAATTTAGAAGATATCTGATTAGAACTGGCTGGCAGGCTGTCAAAATTAATAGCGCGGCACACATTTGCAATGTACTTCAAGTTATCAACCAAATTATATACGCAGCACACATTTACAAAATTTTTTTTTATATTTAATTTTTTTTTATTTTTTCAATAAAAAAAAGATAGCAGAGTAGGTTCTCTAAAACAACCCCCCGTTAACTTAAAATAAACAATTGAAAATAAAATATAAAACAAAAAACATGAACTTTTCTTCTAATTTCCGGCATTTTACTTGGGATTTATTAGAATTTTTAGTACGCAATTTAAGTAAAATAAAGCGCCTTTGCAAACTGGTGAATCGCTTTTTTTTTCAAATAAAAAAAATCAATCAGTTGCTCTTGTTTGTAGTTGGTTTGTTTAAGGAAAATAGAAAACAACACAAATGAAAAATAAATTTAATTAATTTAATAAAAATCAAACTAAATTACATTTTGAATACTTGTATTTATCTAGTAAATTTATGGCATTGATAATAATTTATGATTCTAGAAATTAACTTACCTTTTTGGTAACTCATATTTTTGTCTATTTATCGGTTAGCACATCAATTAAAAATTTGCCACAAACTATTCTTAACAGTCTGTTCAAGGCCTTACTGGGTCAGCAGTGGAAGTCACTATGCACGAAATCGCGAATATTCACTAAAGATAAATTTTTACGATGAAACACACTTCCAATTATATGGATCTGAAAAATAAGAAAATATTTCTTATTACATTTTCTTAACGCCAAAATAAAAATAAAAGTTAAATTAGCGTTTAACTGTGTAGTTTTTTTAAATTTCGCAATTTTAAGAAACTTTTAAATAAATAGTAAACTATGCACTTCTCTGCTCAGAAGCAGTTCAAAATTTAAAATTGCTTTTAAATAAGTAAGATGAAATTGAAATTCCTTCCATTCGCACTCTCTCATCACCACACCCACAATTAGCATAATTAGAAACTCTTAAATAAATATTTTTTACTATTATCCTTGCAACAAATCAAATACGCTTTAGTTGCTACTTTAGCTGTCTTCTCTGCCTGCTTATATATTTTCTAGCTACATTCTCTGCATGCCGACATTCTCTTCATCAACCTGGCTTTATTTAATTTACCATCAACACACAAACGCACAAACCGAACGTTTGCCGTTGAGTAAATTATTACACTAACTCCATGCAAAAGCGCCTAAAAGCAAACTACGAATTTGTGTACGTGTGTGTGCAATAATTCAAGCAACTTTGAATAAATGCTTACGAGCTTGGCGGAAAATGCAATTGCAACATCTTTATTAAGTCAAGACAAAAAGGCAAATAGTCGTTGAGTTGTACAAATTAAGAGGCTAAACAAGCAAAAGTTCTCAAATAAACTAAGCTAAGTGATGGGCGAGACGTAGAAATTTAGCAGGCATGCGAAGGGTTATGAATTTATTTAATGTGCTTTGTAATTTGGTCTAATGATGTTGTACATAGAGTAAAAATAAGTGCGGATGGTGGTATAAGTGTATTAAGAAGATTTTGGATCTGCGAGAAATTCTTCAAATACATTTTGAGACTAGTTACTATTTCAGCTCAACGCAATGAAAATGCAAATTTCATAATATTTGTACATATCTTCGGTTAAAAAAAATCTATTTCATATCTCTACAGACATATTTTTTGAAAAAAATTTCAAGCATGGCTACTTTTTTGGCTTATTCCTTAGTTTACGAATTTACTTTTTCTTCGACACCACTTCGCAAATCCAGTTTAATATCACAATAACTACCGCAGCATTCATTAACATTTGGTTTTGGGGTTTAGAAAACTAACACAACAACTAAAGTCTCACAAATGGCTTTCAAATAAATGTAAACAAAAACGGAAATGAGGGAAACGCATCTATTTGGGACAGGGTTGCCAAATTTTCTTCAAAAACTGGAAAATAAAGAGAAAGTAAAGCTGAAATCGGAAATTACTGAAACAGAATATTTTTTGTACAGATTGTTGCGATTTGGCCCGTCTTTAGAGGATTTTTATCTTGAATGGCTAAATATACAAAATATTGCACTTTCAAGTTCGAACTTTATAAGATTTATTTTACTCAAACATTTCTCAATTAATTCGTTTGTGAAAGAAAGAAATTTTCAGTCAATTTAAAATTTTAAAAATTGTCGTTTTTGTATGTAAAATATCGTCACAATTTATGCCAAAACGGCAGCTCTGATAATGAACTTGAATTTTTGCTGCCGAGATAAACAACATTCACTACAACACATGCTCACATGGCGACTTGCAACTGAAACCGCTACGGCAGAGACTCCTTTTTGCGACATTGACTCATCGTTCCAACAGCGTTGGTCGTAAAGAGTTTATAAAATTAGCATTGTCATGCGACAAACTATTCAAAATCTGCAGCAGCAACAGCAGCAGCTTTTTACCGTTAAAAACGCACATCCCAAAAATAAACGAACAGCTCTATACCGACTAACAGGCGACAAGTCAACCACCTGCCGTCAGCCAAATGTGACAAAGTCTGGCATTTCATTCAGCTGCTCAGCAGCGCCCTCTCTTCGCTTTCGAGTTGCTTGGCGCTCGGATGTTGTTGACAATGTTGGCATTTGTCGTTACAAACTTAATTAATGTTCTGCTTCTAAGCACTTGACTTGCCAAATAAGAACAACAAGAAATACGTAGATGAAGAGCACACGGTGTCATTCTGTGCATTTCACCTGTCACCCACTGACAGTTGGTGAGTGTAAACGAGCTATACTGCTGCTGCTTGTGTGCCGCACTCAATCTCCCGCATGTATTCTACTTTTCGTCTCGGGTTTGCTGTCAAATTCAGCTGACGTTTGGTGTTTTTCGGTGTCGCTCGTTATCAACTCGTTTGATGCTAAATTTTTTTTTAGTTTTTGTTGTTGTTATTCTTATTGTTTAGCATGCGTTTACATGTGGGCGTTGCACTCATTTCTATGTATGTGAATGTGTTTTTGTGCGTGTGCAGGCGTGGTGCGTCAGTTGGCAAAATGTCATGTTGACGCCCTGCTCTTTGCCCGCCCCTTTGACCTTCTCGACACCCTTTAGCTGCCCTTTAATTTCCGAGCTCCAGTGGCATCTTTGTCAAATTGTTAGCGGCAAAGGTTTCGTTTCTATCGCTAACAAATACATACTTATTAACCCGCACACATACATGCATCACTACATACATGTGTGCATAAACTCATTCTAAACTTGGGTGCAAATTGCAGCGACAGCAATATCCTTGAACTCCTTTCGCCCGGTGTTTTCTCTTAAAAGCCAAGTCGCTCGTACAAAGTGCAATGTGTGTGGCAGATGGAGTAGCTGTGCTAAATTTGTTGCCGCTGCTGATATAATTTGATTTGTCATCGCAAATTAGTGTCAACAATGGCGTATCAATCACAAAATGTCTGGATCGCTTTTAAATGTGGCTTAATGACTTTGTGAGATTGTGAAAAGAAGTGCTCGTAATAAATGCTGCGAAAGCGAAACCTCTGCAAAAAATTTAACTGATGGAAGAGAACGGTGTTCAGATATTTACAAAATTGTTATTATATACCGTGGAGGCAAAGTAAACAAGTTTTGTTTCCCTATTTTTGCTTTTATCTTATTTATAATATTTTTAAATTACACTACAATTCCTATTTTTGGTTCTATGTAAAATTAAAATTAATTCAAAAAAATTCATCAAAATTGTTGAAATTAAAAAAAATAACCAAATTACTAAAAATTCTTATAAATTTATGGTAAACCTTAGCGACTTAATGCTTGCACTTTATTATACCGAAATTGATAGGACGAAGCAACGCTTCCGCAAAATAATTTTAGAATTAAAAAATTTGATGAAATTTCAATGCATTATTAAAAAATAAGTTATATAAAGCCTGAGATTTGAATTTATTACGTTTGCGTAATTGAACGAACTGAGTTTGGTTTGAAAAATATTACAAATTAATTAAAATTTAAAATTGCCAATAATTAAAAGCTCAAAAGATAAGTTTGTTTAAATTAGAACTTTTATTTAAAAAAAATGCTTGTATAAAAATTTATTAAAAAATGTACAAGGCCTTAAAAAATAAAAAAAAAAACTGGTTAAAATTGCTTTTAAAAAATTTAAAAAATCACAATGTTCTATATTTGATGTAAAACTTTATTGCGATAGAAGAAAATTAAAGCAAAGTATTTTTTCAACATTCTTTATAAATATAATTTTTTTCAATAAGCTGCAAAAACTTCAGAATTTACTTCCAATTTGCATATACCGAAGTATTTGAGTTGTTTAGAAAGATTTTAATTTGAAAAAAAAAACTAAGCAAGATTTATTTATTTTACCTTAAAATGAATTGAAAATATTTGAAGCATTTAAAATTAAAGTTCACTGGAAAAATTTTAATACTTGTGCGATTTTACGCATTCACCCTTGCACAACCTTAACCAGACGTTTCACCATTCGCACTGTTGCACTCATTCAATTGTTTAGACGCCTTTTTGCGTATTTTAATATTTTTTTCCACGGTGCACTTCTTTTCCGGCATTGTATTTCAATAGGGTTTTATACTTTTCTGGGCCTTCTCTACTGTAAATAAATGCATTTACGCTCAGCTAAACAAAGAGTGCGAAATCAAATTCGCGTAGACGCGGTGAAAATGATTATGAAAAGCAGCTTGGGTGACCGACAAGGTGAGAGTGAATACAGGTGGAGTGATGGTGAAATAAAATAAATTTTAAATGCAGTTTGCATTTTTAAGTTTGACGAACTTGAAGATACGGGAGAATGCATTTTTATACAAAGAACATTTGCAGGTCTTACATTTCACCGCTCAAGGTCAAATCGAAAGGGAAAAGGGGGAACAATTTGTAATTTGCGATTTTTGGTAAATCTCGTAAAAAATTAATTTCAGTTCGGCTCACCTTACAATGTTGAGCAACTGCAAAGTGATTGCTTTAAGGTTTCCAACTTGATTTTTTGAAGAACTTCAATCCAAAATTTTAAATAAAGTCTGCTCGATACATAATTTACTCTTATTTCACTACGCAGAAATATTGTTTACATATTTTCCAAACTTTAAATTTGCGCGCAGCCTAGCTATTATCGGTCTCTCTCGCACTAAGTCTGTCTGAAAATTTATGTTTTTTTTTTTGTTTTGTGAGTTTATTTATTCTCATGTTTGTCATTTTAATATTTTGTTACATTTACACGATGAAAAAGACTTCACGGAGGCTCGCCGCGCCGCTGAGTTTTCCTCACCAAAAACTTCACAAACAAACTTTCTGAATTTTTTTTTTTTTTTTTAACACACACTCTACTCTACTTTTTGTAGTTGTACATACACGTGCTCGTACATCATTCACTAGTCGCTACGTCGGACCAACTCCAACTGCCACTACTCGGACGCACTCGCCCGCCGCCGCCACTCCGCCGTCACTTGCCGACTGCATATGTCAAAAGTTTTTAATTTGTAACAACGCGAAAGCGGTAGTTAATTGCTCAGAAAAAAATGTTGTTAAAACTTTTTAATATTTGTCAAATTGCTGTAATATTTTTTTAAACGTTTTGTGTTGATGCTATTGTTGTTTGAATTTTTTTTTCTTTCGCTTCCTTTTCATGTATATTTTTTGCACAGTCACTGCGAAAATGCCGAAAAATATGTGTGCTTGTATTTACAGCGGAGTGGCATAATAAACTGCAGCAAAGCCAAAAATGGCGTTTGTTTGTACGAAATAGACTTTGTGCAACATAAAAAAAGTGCTTACGAAAGTTTTCAGAAATTTTGGATACATAATTTAAGTTTGATTTTCTTTTTTTTTTGTCACTTAATTGCCAATTATTCACTTCAATAAATAAAAAAAAAGAATGCAAATATTTCGCGTAATTGTTTATTTTTTTTATTTATAATTTAAATATTTTTAGTATACTCATATTTTTGTTTATAAAGTACACTTAGTAAAAATGTGTTGCTGTTTGTTTAGCAAATAAATTAATGTCACAAATTTTGTTTTCACAGCTTGTTAATTTTGTTGATATTTATGGCGTACGAGTACATAAATAGTAGTTTTTTTTTCCTTTTTTTAATGTAATTGTTTATAAATTTGCAATAGTTTAACTTGCGCGTGAGATATTTTTTTACAATAAAATTGATTTGCACAAACATTTATTCATTCTACTTCTAGTTACTTAAACACGACGAGTGAGATAATTAAATTACAGTAATTAAAATACTTATGGCTTGATTGGTTTTAAAATCAAAAAATAAAAGAACTCCTGAAAGTATACTAAACGAATAGAAAAATTAAGTTCAAAGGAAACAATGGCAAAAAAGGCGATAAAATACAGTTCGCGAAAGAGTTTTATCACTTCCACATATTGGCATATTTGGAGAATATATTTTTTTTTTTTGTTCAGTTAGCGCTTCTTTTGGAGACGAGCTTTTGCTCCTGCTAATAGGAGGTAATCGATTTTTTTTTAATTTAGTAGGTGTACTGCTCTTAGAAAAACCAGCAATTTTTTCATGCGAACTACCAGCACTAAAAGCAAAAAAAAAAATCATTCAAAATCAATAAATCTAATCTTTATTCAGTCACAAAAGAAGATGTTATTTCTAAACCCCCTTTTGTTATTGATGCAAATGCATGTTTGCATGCGTGTGTGTGCGTGCAACACCCGCCCACCACGCTGTACCAGAAGCATCACTAACCGTTACAAATCGAAAAGTCATCAATCATTTTATAAGAAAAAATGCGTAAGACGCTTGTCGTACAACAAAAAAGATATCAAATGCTGAAAGTGAGAGTCACAGCAAATTTTGTGTAATGAAAACCAAACAAAGACAAATATTTATAAGTAAACAATGAAACGAACGTTTATATTGCAAGCAAAAAATAGATGAATATATACATACATTAGGGTGAAGCAATTTGCTCGAATTTCACAGTTAAGTCTGTGCAAAAATGTTGAATAAAATGCTTAAGTTCCAAAACTAAGGTTTATCGCTCCCAATTTTTAAAAGAAAAATATAAAATATGGTTTTTCTTTTACTTAGCAGTTAGGGTCAAACATCATTTTTACTTTATAGTTTTTTTTTTAGTTCAGCGTTACATTCGAATGCTTTATATACTTTCTTCGAAAATCCTGCTTCAAAATCCACCTTAATTTACATACTCGTATATGATTTCATTTCATTTATATCTGCAACCAAATTTATTTCAAACGTATTCCCAGGAGAACTGAGTGTGCTTTTAAAGTCAATATATTAGTTGCTTGAATACGGTTTATTAATTCAATTTATTGCTTTAATTTGAGGTTCATATGACTTGTACTTCATTTAGAAGTAGCTGTAAATGGCTCCACTGACATTTCTTGTGAAAATAAAAAATTAAAAATTAAAGAAACTTAAATGAAAGTGAAAGGTGTAAAACTAAAAAAATATTAAAAAGTTTAAATGAGTGCAAAAGTTACCAAGTTAGCGATAAAATGCCATACTTAAATGGCCTTTTTAGTTGGCTCAACTACCCAAAGAAGCAGCCACAGCATAATACAGACATACATTGCAATAACAATAAAAGTTAATAGCGAACAAAAGAGAAGAACGAAAGGTGTAAGGAGCAACAGGTGTCAGCAGCGCTTTATTCAGAGTACATAAATGACTACGCGCTTTCTTAACAATTGTTCGCAGTAGTCCTTTGTATTTGACTTCATTTTTATAATCCAATACCTTTTTATCCTTTTTCATTGTCTGATAGTATTATGGTGAAGAAGTTATTGTAACACTAATGCAGAAAGCAAAAATTTACTGAATATAGCTGTTAGCTAGCGTGCTTTGTTAAGTAAGCTGTATATCTGATAATGAGGGCTTAGATTAAAGAGTGCATCATGAAAGTGTATTTTTATACACATTATTTAACCAAACCAGCTATTTACGAAAAAAAAACGTACCCACCGATAAAGCCACAGAAAGGATAGGAAAGTAAAAAGGAGCAGTGGATCAACGATGACAGATCACGATCTAATCTGGATTTCTTACTTAATAAACATAAAAGCCTGCATTTAAGTGCCAAGACTATTCCATGAAAAAAACAAGTAATCAAGTGTGTATCAAAATGCGACGAAGGCACTTAACTTCTGTCACTAAATGGTATGAGTAATTTTAACCAAATAGAAGCTCTTAAACTTAAATGGATAATGCGTGAAGTTTTCGAAGAAATTAACTCAACTTTGTTAATCCGCTAGGAACTTAACTTCTGCCACTAAATTGTATTAGTAATTTAACCAAATAGAAGCTCTTAAACTTAAGTGAATAATGCGTGAAGTTTTGGAAGAAATTAACTCAAATTTGTTAATCCGCTAGGTGGCGCATTGGTGAAGACATTCAGACAATCTGTAATTATAATCAAATTTTAATGAACATAGCAGAGTACATAGAAGAGAGTGCGATAAAAAATGCATTTATTAAAAATAGTAACGCTAGATGGCGCAAGTGTCGCAATATTTACAAAGTCCATATTTATAGTTCAACATAGCGTCAAATCTATTATGAATTGAGCTGCCCGAAATTTTGAGAGTGTGACAAAACAGTCAGACAAAGTCGCGAATCTCGGATAGTTACGCTGTTAAGAGAATTGCAAGTGGAATGAAAACTAGGTTACTTTTATATCACGGCCGAGCACTGTTTAAAAATTTGTTTTCCATTTATTTTATTTGCAAATATATTTTAACTCCTTTTTAAAAATATCTGTTTGAAACCCTTTCACATCCACCGGTCGTCTCTTGGCTACTGCCTTTGGTGCCCTTCACGCAACGCCGACACATTTCAAGCCTCTGTCCGGCCTCTTACCGCGCATCTTTCCGCTCTTTTGTGACTTTCACAATTTTTCCCCACTTTTGTTATTGTTACCATTTAAGATTTTTTGTGCTTTTGTTAGTGTTTTTCGTAGTGTTGGCTCGTTGCTCGTTGCACTTAATGTAATTAATTTTAATTAAAATCCTACTACGGAATGGTTTCACAACCACGTTTATCCTAACTACACCACACACACACGCACACTTCCTTCGTAGTCAGCTTTTGTTTCACAAACAAAAATAAAAGAATTAAAATGAAATGTTAAAAAAAAACACTATTTAAAGCACAAAAAATGCTAAGTACATACAAATTTGTTGCATGAAGACGCAAGAAAAATCTGCGATAATGAGTTAGTTTTGCTGGGGTTTTAACCACACGCCTATACAGTAAGCCAGCAAGCACGCAGCAACCTTTGTCCTCATTTCCCCGCAACCCGCTAATTTTGCAACAAGAATCGTAGTAGAGCCAGCTCTTACGTTGCTGCCCCTGTTTATTTGTTTTGAAAATTTCGCGACTGTTCGCAGGTCCCCTTCTTTAGCACTTTCAACATTATCCGGCCTTTGAAAACATGTATGTATGTATATATGTATGTATTAGGGTGGTCCACAAATGTTTGGGAAAAAGTAATGTCGAAATTTTAATGAAGTTACTTCCTAAAATGTATCAAAAAATCGACTCTTATTATTTTCCATTTTGATATCAAAAAATATTTAGAAGGTGCGCAAAACACTCAAAGTCTTCCAAGTATTTTACATAGTTTTTCCTTTTTTTTCATAGAAATGATATAAAAATTTTGAAAATTAATACTTTTCAATCGTCTAACTCAGCATATCTTTACGAATTCTCAATTGTTCAATTAATTATTTGTTGCTTTCCACTTTAACTTTCAGCGCCTCCAAACATTTTTGGATTTCATAATAAAAAAATAATTGAGTTTGTTTTCGATATTTAACAATTCTGCTTTAAAATTCCGAGTTTACTTATATGAACCACCCTAGCATGTGTGTTTAAGTGCGTGCATACGCACCCTGACTGTTGGTGCTCCTAAATGTATGCAACGCATTTTTCTGAAATGTCTGTCTGCGCCAACTGCCTGTCTATATTGGACGGCTTGTTTATGAAGCTTGCCATCCGGCTGACGACCTCGCTGGAATTGTGCAAATATCCATACATACATTCGTTCATTTTTTTTTCGAGTGTGTTGCATTTTCTCCTTCTTTTCATGGTTTTCCCTCGCCCTGCCTGGCAATGTGTTCACCAGCGTAATGTTGCCGAGTATTACAACGCATACATACTCGTATGTGTATTTGTGTATGTGTGTATGTATGTACTTATGTAAATTTACAAAAAGCATCCGGCCTCTTTAGCGCCCTAACCGCTTTAACCAAAAGCCCTAGTTACTCTATTCCTGCCCTCCAACATAGCCTCGGTTAGTTTCTATTACTGCTACTTTTTGTGCTTTGCTCTTCCTCGTCATGATTATTATTCACCGCTTTGTTGCTGTTGTCCTTATTTAAATAGCTTTTTTCTCTTATTTTACTTAATATAATTCAAAAACAACTACTGTTAAGTATTTTGTAAATATTGTCTCAAACTGTTGAATGCACTAATTGCAACTTCATTTCCATCACAAAAAAAAAAGAAATAGGAAAAATAAATAAAATTAAATTAAAATGGGAAAAATCATCGCAGGCTACTCGAAGCGTTTAAATGCAAGAAGTATTATATTGCTTTACTGATATAATAAATGATACAAATAAATTTTTTTTTACATAAATACATACATATGTGTATTATTTTGGCCACAGACTCTAAAAAGTTAATGACTTTTGCATCCCAGTTCTACTGGCGGAGGTTAACGTACTTGTAAAAGTGTAAATATTAACAAAATGTAACTACATATTTACCTTGGTTAGTACAAATAAGTTCAAACTGACTTTATTTTTGATGAATCAGGACAAACTTTTTAGTTGTAACTAGTTATTTTGACAAAATTTTTCGCAAACTGCTAAATTTTCGACCATTTTTGACAATTAAACATCTATGTATTTTGAAGAAAGAATGTGCTTAAAACATTTTTGTCTTCTATAAGAAAAATGACACGCTTTTTGTAAATAAATGAAAGAGTATATCTCTAAGTAATATTTTTTTCTTATTTCAGAGCAACAAAAAACAAAATTGTTTACTTTGAAATTTTTTATACAAATTAATTTTTTTTATTCTAAAATAAACGCACAATTATTACTTTTTTAATATATGCTTTTTTTCTTATTTTTGATATTGGTTTTTTTTAAGGTTGTTTATTGTATTTTTCTTATAAGAAACTAACAATAATTTTTAAATTCTTAAAACTAAAAAAAAAAAGATTTGAGTATTTTGTTTTATATGAAATTATATTTTATTAATAACTATTTTTTTTTACCTTTTTAGTTTGTGGTACCTTATTTTATTTTAATAAACATGTTTTTTTTGCTTGTTTCTTTTCTTGATATGCGTTTGTTTTTTATGCTTCATATTTTATTTACTTACTTACTTAATTGGCGCATCAACCGCCTAAGCGATTTTGGCCGAGGTCAATAAATCACGCCAGCTGTCCCTATCTCGTGCTAATTGGCGCCAATTGGAAATCCGATGTATAGCCAAGTCTTTTTCCACTTGGTCTTTCCAACGCAGAGGAGGTCTTCCTTTTCCTCTGCTACCATTAGCGGGTACCGCATCAAAAACCTTCAGGGCTGGAGCTATTTCATCCATTCGTACGACGTGGCCTAGCCAGTGGAGCCGCTGGTTCTTAATCCGCTGCACTATATCTACGTCATTGTACAGCTCGTACAGCTCATCGTTCCATCGTACACGGTATTCGCCGTCGCAAAGACGCAAAGGTCCATAAATCTTTCGAAGAATCTTTCTCTCGAACACTCCAAGAGCTCTCTCATCTGATGTTGTCATCGTCCATGCTTCTGCGCCATACAAGAGCACGGGCATGATGAGAGACTTATAGAGTATGGTTTATTTAGTTTGTATTAATTTTTTTGTTGTAATATATTTTAATGTTATTTACTTACTTATTTCTCATTACATTTTTTTCTCTAGTCTTATTTTTTCAATTCATTTTTTAATACACAAGTACTAACTTTTTAGCTATTTTTCATTTTATCTGATTTTTTTTTGAATTTAATTATATTTTGCTATTTATTTTAATTTATTAATTTTTTTTTAAATTCAATATTACTTTTATTTCATTCAAGCTTGTTTTTCTCTCTATTAACTAATATAATTTTATTTCATTTAAGTTTCTGTTATCTAATTTATTATTTTAGTTTTATTTCTAAGTTTTTAGTTTGTCTTTGTTTCTTCATTAAACATATTTTATCTCTGACATTACTTAAGTTAGTATGTATGATGCATGTTTTATCATTACCATTTGCGAAATCGACCTTGTTATTAAAATTTACAAATCATTTTAAATAAAAAAAATAATGATGAAACCCAAAAAAGTTAATTAAATTTACAAAGCTTTAATCTTTAAGTTATGATCAAAACATTTTTATAAAATCCACTTCCTTAATTTGCATGTACATTTGTATTTATGTATGTATGTTAGTAACTGCCTATTTTGATTACACAACCAACAAAATTCCATTATATACCTTAATATGAATCATTTTATCTAAATTTTCCATTACCATAATCTGAACCTCTCAATTATGGAGTGAGCTTGTAAAGCTATACTCAATAGAATTAAATAATATATTTTTCAACGAAATATTAAAATATTAGGAAATGTTGTGCGCACACAATGTATGTAAAACGAAAAAGTTAACTCACAAAAATGGGCTTAGCACGAAGTGCATGTGGGCACTTGGACTATCAACAATATCAAACACATTTGCAACCAGTTTACATTTCGACAGTTCAAAAGGTTTACACACCATTATTATGCTCGAACTATATGAGCAGCAGCAGATCAAAAAGCCAAGTCACACCAAAACGGAAGCTACACAGCGAGTCAGATTTGTGGGATTGGACAGTGTGTGCACCTTTTCAACAAGGACTTCAACTGGCAACTGTGGCTAACAGGCAACCCAAACCAGCCAACACAGCTGAGCAAGAGGTGGTCAATCAGTCAACCACACATACATACATACATACAGTGACCATGTTAGCTACATATATAGAGTAAGCCATTTATGAGATGAATGTGTTGATATGGCGTATAAAAAAAAATATAATAAAAGTTGGTTGCTTGGTTGTGGATGCATTAATAAAATCTCATATCGACAAATCCATTACGATTATTACGGCAACATTTCAAGTAGAGAGAGGAGGCATAGACGAATTGACGCGAGCTGACTGACTACTCAACGACTGGCAGACAAAGTGTGGACGGCAGCCAGATACAGGCAGAATTTGGTTGTATGTTTAATACTTGCACCTACATACATATATATAAGTGTGTATGTGTGTGTGTACATGCAATGTCTACCTCGCCGCATAGCATATCCGACTGGGCGAGGAACGTACAGTAGCAAAGCGAGCAGTTGCGCTCTCCTTTGCAAGGATTTGCGCTGCAATTTTGAGGCGAAAGATTGCACAGTTGTTGGGTGAAAAAAAAAAAGATTTTTTTCATTTTCTATGTGCGGACTGGCGTATGCAAATATTTACGTAATAAATTTACGTTATTGAAATGTGTGGAGAAGGCAACTAATGCACACATAGACACACGCGGCAGCAAGCGCATCTCATATTGATGGCTGCTGAGTATTATTTTTGTGCTTAACTTAGCACTTTCGTAGTGGTGGCGCGCTGAACTCACATTGCATACATAGGTCACTGTGCACATATTTATAGCTACATATACCCGTGTAAATATTCTCCTCGATGTGCTTATGCAGAACGTTTTTACGAAATATTTCACACAAATACGTGCAGCACTAATTTTTATTAGTTATAACAACAAATAACCCTTTAGTCAGTCAACCACACGTAAAAGCGCAAGTGTTGCTGCTATGTTGCCAGCAGCGGTGATTTCAAAAAAAAAAAATCATAAAAAAATAGTTTTTAGTTTGCATCGGAGTGGGGTTAAGGTGACGTTAACGACCTTATAACACACACTCGCATGTGAATTTATGTAGCTATGCAACCGCAATTTTGATGGAAAGTAAAAAAAGAAAAGTTATAAAATATCTACACATATGTATACCACTTTTTGTAACATTTTCCAACGAGACAATGAGCAAACAATTAACGCTTGACTGATTGGCTAGTTGACTAACTGGATCTTTTTTTTTTTGCTGAATCTCAGTTTAGTTTGAAATATGCACTATTTTTTCTATGAGTAAAATTTTAAATTAAATTTGCGCGAAATGCGATCGATTTTGTTTAGTAAATTGTGCAAAGTAAAAACTTTAAAAGCTTAATAGGTTATCAAAAGTTTCAATACAAAAAAAATACGGGTGAAGAGAATGTGCGACATTAGTTGCTAGCTGCTTAAATAAATTCGTTTTTATTTAGATACAGTGCGAATTGTAGAATAAATCAATATTTTTGTTCAGAATAGAATTATTAGATATCTTTGCACAGACTAACAGATTGACAGTTGTGATCATTGATTCCATTTTTTAAATATTTTTTTAATGAAGATTGCTTTTTTTCGGGCTTGCAACTATTTAAAATTTAAACACTGGTACAAAAGCTTTAATTTTATATATTTTTTTATTTCTCAATTTGATCGATAAATAAAAAATAATAATTAAATTCCAGACAAAAATTCAATACTAAGATTGGCCCGTCCCCCTCTCGTGTTTATTTGAAATACGAAATAATTAAAAAAAATGTTTACCTTTTCTTCAGTTATTCAAGTTTCCCTCTAAGGTCTCTTTTCTATTTTACAAATGTAACTAGCTATTTTTGGTTTAAGTAATCTTTAGTCAAGGGCAAACCTCCGAAGGTATTTCTGCCATGAAAAAGTTACTCATTAAACAAATCTGCCGTTCAAAAAAAAAAAATTGGACGTTCTGGTACCTTGCTAATTTCAAGTAGCACATCGAAACCAGGACAAGCCTGGTCAGTGTCCCCGCGGAACTACTGGTAGGTATTACTTCGCGGGAAGGGATGTGTTGAAAATACACCGCCTTAAGCGTAGATCCCTCCATTCGTGCTACAACTTTAAAGACGCTCACCACAAATGCTAAAAGAAGCTCGGCCAAACCCTGTAAGTGCAAAATTCAAAACACCAAATCTTCAGAAAGCCTTAAAATATCTCTTAATAGCATTTCTTCTTCTTAGTGTTCGCCTTTGGTAAGAAATTAAAAAATCTTAACTTTTATAACCCAAATTTACTGACATTATTACCACTTGAGCAATTTTTTCCTCAAATAACATATTATGCTCAAAATTAAATATATTTATAAAATATATTCCATAATTCTGTCCGATTTTCTTTCATATCATTTGCTATTTTAAAATTTGTATAATAATATCAGCTCGTTCTTTCATACACCCTCCTTCATCTTCATTTTGCGTCAACATATTTATGTAAAAATTATTAAATACACATACATATATACCAAGCATACATATATACATATGTACAGATAGACAGCGACTACAAGGTATTTTTACCTCATTCTGAAAAGTTCACCCACATAAAATTTTTCACACAATTTCATCCTTATGCGCGGCAAAAACTTTGCCAGCAAACAACAACGCGAAAAGTTCGCGGCATAAATGCCTCTGGCAAATTCACGCGTAAATTTTCCAATATTCAACGCTAAAAACCTTGAATAATGAGCAATTGATGAGAGGGCAAACATTGAATATGGAAAAAATCAAAAAATAAGTTATTGAAGGGAAGCAAAAGTAGATATTTACGTATATGAATGAGTGTGAGTGAGCGAGTAGATGAGTGACAGAGCTGAAGCGCAGATGGATAAGTCGCAGCAGTGAGTGTACCATAAACTAAGCGAGCGCTGATAAGTGCGTGAGTTGGTGATGAGAAGATTTGAGTTTGAAATTAAGTGGATTTCATGGGCTTCAACAGTGAAGTGAAAAGTACTGGAATAGAACAAGTTTGCCTGATGCACTAGGCGAGAGGGAAGACAATTGCTGCCAACTGAATTGCCACGGCTCCAGCCCACAACTTTAAATCGGCACGTTAAGTGCAGTTGAGACGGCGAAAGTTGATGTGTTGAAAACTTGAAGATTACACGCTTTTCTGTGTCTGTCTGTCTGCCCACCTGCCGGCTCGAAATTTCTCGCGATAGTTGGTGCTATGCTCTTATAGCTATAAATTGGGCCGTCAGCTGTCATGTTGTTGTGGCGCCAACCCTCACCAGCAGGCGGTATTTAAGCGAATACCTGCTGCGTAAAGTAGAATTTCTTGGATAATTGTTGGCGAGAAATTTCTTTCGATATTTTTTCGTTTTGCTTATAGTATAGCGTACTTAAAATAAGTGCAAAAGAAATTTATTGTTATAGCAATGATTTATTAATGAGCTGCTGGCGTATTATTATTCAGCTGGACGAAGGGAGCAAAAAGATATTTGGATATTCATTATTTTGTGTGTGTGTGTGTGGGTGTATTTTGTGGCATCGTACTGTGCTTGCCGTGCAGCTTTATATTTAAGGTTATGGGCATTATCTACAATTCAGCGAGGACTTTTTCCAAGTTTTCGTTTTTTTTTTTTGCAAAGCAATTATGACTAAGAATTTAATTTGAATTAATTAATTTATTAAGAATTTCGGTCGGCATTTTCAAAATATTCATATTGATAAAATTGTTATGAGACTTTATTCTACTATAATAGGATTAGGATACAGAAAGAGAAAAAATATTTTGAAACAATGCTTATAATTTAACAACATCGCAAAAATGGATGAACAGTTAGAGAGAACATTGTATACTGATAGCAAACATTGTCGGTCGGCGGCAGCATTTATTTTGAAGCTTGGAATGAAATTAAATCTTTTGATTTAATTTTCCTGAAGTTCATATTTTTGTTAATTTTCTCAGTCGGCGGCATTATTCCAACGCCACATCTCACGGATTTGTCAGGCAAGGAAAGATAGTTCCATCTTCATACATAAAATCCGTTTTTTAAATATATCCGTAAAATTAGCTCTTTACATTTTAAGCTTACATCCAAAAAATTTGCAATATTTTATATAATAATTTCCAAATGGTCTCGCATCCACCATAAGCTGAGTGAGTGCAAGAAAACTCAAAACAGAAACCTTTCGAATGAAGCAATTTAACAACAACCAAAATGTTAAAGATTTTATAAAAAGTTATTTTAAACGCCTAAAAGCATGCTATACGAAAGCACTCGTCAGGCTAAAGCTTTATACGCAAACAGAATTGCAACTAAAAGCGAACGAACAACACATGACGAAGGGCAACCGAAGGCAATATGAGGCACTAAAAGTATACTTCCATAGCAGGGGCAGAGTGAAGAGCAACAAATAAATCTGCTACAAAGGAGTTGATTACACAAAGGCAAATTACGTCGAATCATTTCCGCTGCTTGCGTCGCCAGACGACGGCAACAAAAACAACAACAAAAGCAGTTTATATACTAAAAAAAAACCCAAACGAATGTGTACAAAAACAAAGATGCCTCGTACAAACCGAAAATGCTGCGTCCTATTACAAAAGCAACTATTAAAATTTTAGACAAACGCAAATTCACATGGGAAGAAAGAACAAAAACAAATCAATATCCTTGGCACACACTCACTCGCGCACTTGACAGAACAGCACAGCGTTTGTCTTGCTTAACGAGCTGAGTGCAGTGAATGTGGGTTTGTATTTTTATAGCACACTTTTAGGCGCAAAAGGTTAAAGGTAGCGTTGCTCTATCAAAAATTACGGCCTCACTTTCGTTGCGCATGCAAAACTTTTTTGAACAACGTATAAATTCGTATGTTTGTATGTATGTATGTATAAATGTGTATGTGTTCGTCAACTGGGGCAAAAGTTCTTGGGTACTAAGCAGTATCAGCAGCTTCAAAATTAAGCATTTTTCACAGCCATAAATTAAATTTAATTGAAATTCTTGCAGCAACGCTGACGACAATTTGACAATTTATACGCTTGTAGATGTCGCAAAATATTTGTTAGTGGATAATATGTGTTACATACATGCATACGAAAATGGGTTAAGAGCAAAAACGCTTGTCATTGTCGGCAAGAGCGTTGGTGTGAAGATTTACCGCTTTTAAATTAAGCGCAAAAGTTCACACTTCTGCAAGATATTTGGATATAGAAATGAGCGCATATAAAAATTCTTTGCTTTTACCTTTTTTTTTTTCTTTTGAATTAGTTCAGAAATAATGTGGAACACTTTTTTTATGGGCAGCTTGTGAATTTTTATTACTTGATTCATAATTAATAAAAAGAAAATTATTAGATTTAAGAAACTTCACTGAAATTTCCAAGCCTTAAAAAACATGTAAGTATGTACAAGTTTTAATAAACTCGAAGGTGAACATATTTTTTTACAATATACAGAAAGGCTTGCCATAGCAAGGAAAGCGGCAAGGGTGGAGTCTGATAAAATATCTCAACTTCATATGTTTTGGGTGTTAAAAGAAAAAAATAGATATAATTTGTAAATGCATGTTTAAAGAAATGGTTACGAGTATTACGTGATGATAATTACATTGAAAAATAAAAAAATTCTCATTATGAAGATATCATTTTCAAATCGTTTTAATCGTAATAATTTCATGTTCATTTTTTCAGCTACGATTTAAATAAATAGTTTTTCAAATAACATATTAAAAAAAACAAAATTTTTTATTCATTTCAAACTTTTTCATAGTTTACAAAAGTTTTTTTTAATTACATATTTTATGTTTGTTAGCATGAGTTATTTTTTCTTAAACAAGAAATCAAATATTTTTCAACCTTTTTTTATATTAATTTTTTTTGTTTTAATTTGGGATGGAATAAGGTTGATGTACAGGATCGCAACATATACCAAACAATGAAATTTGGAAGTGGATCACTGATGGCTTGGGGATGTTCTCGTAGAAATAGGCTGAGTGTACTTTGACGGATCGATGGCGTAATGCGTGCCACAGACTGACATTCTGGAGGGCTCATATCTTCCAAGTCTGAATATATTCGGAACCCAACGGGGACAAGGGATATTTTTAAGCAGGATAACGAAACAATCCGAAATAATTACCAAAACTTGGTTTGTGGATAATGGGATCAAGCTGCTTGATTGGTCCCCAAAAGTAAGCTAAAACATATATTACCTTACTACCCTAATGTTTTATTGTAATTTTTTTTGATTTAGTCTGATAATAAGTAAAAAACGCAGACATCACCGTCACATGATCAAAGTAAAAACACTTTTTTATATTTCTTTCAAGCCATCATTTAGTCAAAACTAATATCCTCAAATGTCATAAATTTCAGCGCGAACGGACATCCGCTGCACCATTGCAGTTGCAGCAGACATGTAACCATCGTTCATAACTCTTTTTTTTTTACTTTTCACGAAACCTACTCACGCTCACGTGAAACTGTGACTCACATTGAAATTTTTTTCTCTAGCTTCTATTACATTAGCTGAGTCAATGCACTGGAAATTATGTTCGTTCTTATAAAAACATAGTCGAAAATTTGTTTCTTTGCACTCCGCTTCATTTGATAGATATCATAAATTTATTTCTATCATCAAATGTGGCAACGAAAAATATTCAACGAAAATTTCATGTAAATCATGCAAAATGATGCCGCCACAATGTTTATGATTTGTTGCATCGCCAGGTGGCAGTGCAAATTTAGTGGGTGCAAAAAACATTTAAAGTTTGTTCAAAATAACTGTGTAAATTGATTTGCATATTTTTTGTGAAAATTTAGTATTTAAAAAATCGCTTTGTTGAAAATATGAAGCAGTGGATTTGAGTCGAAAGCGGTTTATACTAAGTAAATCTCAAAACTTATAATTATATTTTAAGACGCTGTGTTTTAAGCAATAATCCAGAAGGCCTGTGGAGATATAAACATAAATGAAGTAAGTAAAATCAGGGGCTTTCAGTGCCGCTTGAATGACTTATAAAATATATATGTCGTTGAAGGTACAACTATCGATCTTAAGCATCCCACAACTTACTTGATTGCTACTAATGGGGTTTATTAGTCTAGTTCCCGAATATATTTTATTATCCTAAGTTTAAAAAAAAGCCCTCCCCCTGTGATTCAATTACATGAAGCTGGCACATTTTATAATCAAGCTGATAAAAAAAATAATTTAAGAAACCTATTTGCCGCTTCATGACGTATATGTGCATGCTTACATTGGTCAACAAAAACCCAATATTTTCCACAGATTGTAGTTTTGAATCAATCATAGATCCTCCAAATATAACTTGACTTACCAAAAATTCCACAATTTTCTCACTTATTCGCTTCTACTTCATTTGACGCAACATACAAAGCAAAATTTTGCAATTTAAATGCTTTTTATATGCCACTGCAGACTGACTTCTTCACCTTGATTGCCCTGATGTCTGGTCTGAATTGGGTTTTTGACAGCGTTGCACAAAAAGGTGGCGATTTCCCACTTAAATGACTATACCAACCACCGCTTTTCGCGATGCGAATATTAAACTATGTAAAAACAACAACTTCACCAAGAAATTTAAGGAAATAGCGCTTCAATGTGTCTAAGACAGCGCGATTTGTGAGAGATGCAATACTAAGTGAAGGCAATAAACCTAAACAAGTTGAATTATACAAAGGCGCATACACAATATAGCAGCATAGAAACAAAAGAAGTTTTAAGGAGCGATAGGAAGTGAAGTAGCAAAAGGAAATGAGTGGACTGCACAGGCAGAGAAACACCGAAGATACTCCACCTTCGACTAAAGGCTTTGCTGCGGGAAATTGAGGTGGTTAAGCATAGGCAAGAAGTTGAAAGCCACAAATGCTTTCTTGAAGCAGCAAATCAGTGCAAAGAGGTGGCAAAGTGAGGAGGAGAGAAGTCGAGCTTGTAAAATAATGAATAAACACACTACCAAGCAATGTGTGTCGGTAGGAAGGCGATTCAATGTTGAGGGCAGCAAAAGCGGTGACGGCGGCAATGGGTGAGTAGAGCTGGTGCGCTTCTCTATATACTCGGCATTCTTACATAGATTTGCTGCTGGCGTTGTAAGTTTACATAACATTTAACAGCCCACCAAGCACAAACGATTTACAAGAACATTATATGAATAACGTTGCAATAAAACTACTTAACAAGACAATAACAATAAACAACTACAACAAACATTTGCAATAGCAAGCTATTGTGTGCCGTTATTGCTGCTTTTGCTGTAGTTGTTTATTGTTATTGTCTTTCGGCTGCATTGTTATGAACGCTTGAGTAGTAGAAGGTTGAGGTCCTTTTGCCATTTTAGCTTTACGAAATCAGTTGCCTAGCTCGAAACTGCAATTCTGAATGAAATCACATGTATACACTTCACAAATTTATATATACTATATAAGCGATTTAAAAAATGCATGTAAGATCAAATTTTTTATTTTATTAAAAAAATTTTTTTAGTGGTGATTCATGTACGTTCTTTACAAAAAAATTCTCGATTTAAAAAAAATTTAAGTCAAAAATGTGAAACTTTTGACAAAAAAAATTGTTTTTTTGAATTAAAAAAATTTAAAAAAAAATTTTATATAAAAAAATTTAAAAAAAAATGTTATATAAAAAAATTTTTTAGTAGGAAGTTTTAGAACCCCTTCAATTCTTATCCAATGCTTTGCACGTTTGAGGTCGTTAAATGAAACCGTTAATTTTTGACAGTTTTTTTCAAGCATAGTGTTAAGAATTTTCTTCCGCATATGTTGAGAATAGCGTAGAACATTATCAATGATAATTTGCAGCCAAAAGAAACTTGCTTTTTGTTATACTAAAATTTAAAAGTTATAAAACTGCAAACTCAAGATATTCTAAAAACCTAGAGTCAATGCATTCAGATGACTATTTTAAAAAATATTAAAAAGTATTTGCTAAGTTTGCTCTATACATAAAATGTGGGTCGCGGAGACACCACGGACTTATTGTTCCAAAGTTTAAATACTTAACATCATCAAGGCTATTTTTCATTAACGCGGTTAGAATCTGGAATTCGATACCTCAAACCGTCAGGGCTGGACTAAGCAGATTCAAATACAAGACACAAATGTATGACTATTTTAAATCTGTCTGATTGCATTGAAGCGGGACATTAATCTAAAACTTAACTTTTTAGCTAATTTATTTCTTCATTTTCTTCTCTTTCCTTTTTTGATCCACATTAATCTTTAAGGTTTATTTAAAAAAAAAAAATTGTAATATATGTATATGTTAGTTTTAAATTATTAGCATTATATCTTCCACGTACACTACATGATAGTTGAAGTACTATTAAAAAACCTAAGTCTTACTTTGTACTACTATAACATAAATAAATAAATAAATAAATATGTTTTCCGTTGGATAATATCTCTATTTTATGAAAAACTATCAACATTGAATAACGAAACATAGATTTTTTTTTTAAATTTTAAATACAAATCTGTGCTATTATTTTAAACACAGTTAAATGTAAATCGAGTAAGGTCAAAGCGAAATTCCTTCGTGAACGAAGAATAATTGGTATCAGATAATTTTTTCGGTACTATACCAAAGCTTTTGATCAAGCGATCAAGTTCTCACATTCACTCGAAATCACATTCAGATATATTGATATTTTAGCGATCCCATAAACGTATGTTACTCAAGACCTAAAAGCTGTAGTATATCGTTCGGAATCTTAGATTGCAACTGGTGCAGGGTGTTTCGAAGAGTTTCATAAGAAATTATCAAACGTTTGTCGTCGAGCTGAGACGTTGTTTATAACCACTCTGATACAAATACTTATGTTATGTATATAATTCGGTCAGTAGGTATAATATTGTTTTTAATTTTTCTAAAATTTCCTCTGCTACCCCCCTCCCAAGCAGTGCAGCGCAAAATTTCATTAAAATTTGAAATTACTTAATTTACAATTAGTTTACGAAATTACTTTAAAGCAAGTAGTGAGCAGTTTAATAATAAACACAAGCCAGAAAACGGAAGCCAACCAAAGAAAAAAAAAAAAACAATATGTACATGCAACCTTTGCAGCAGATGAACAACAAGAAGTCATCAGCACGGAAAACTGCTTTGTAACGTACTAACAATGTACGAGTATCTATTTCAAGAATAGCACACGCTAACCGTGATTCCGTCAGCTCTGTTTAAGCGAACGAACGCGTGTGTTTCTAATGAAAGCTTGGCAGTCAACCAGCCAACTAGCCATTTCCATCGAGCCAATTCAACCAGACACTTCAACAGTAAATAACAATACGCTGACTTGCAACTTAACGACTGTTTCTTGTTGGTAATGAAATAATTTCTTATAACGAGTTAACTTTCCATAGACACCACACCAAACTAGAAATACCAAAGCGATAAACAGCAGAAATTGAGGCTAATGTTTGGTGGGAGAGAAGCATACCTGCAGGCGTACACACTGGACTCTTTGGAAAACTCGTATAAAGCGGGCTAATGCGAAGGATGAAACAACTTGCGCGCAAAAAGACCACTCACCAAGTCGTAGCGGATATATTTCATTGCAATCAAAGACGAACGAAATGCTCTGTGGCACACATCCATTTGCATTTAATGGGCAGCGAGTACAAGCTTTGCTCAACAGCATACACACACACACACACGCCCATACGGACTTTCGCAACATGAAATGGACACGAAAGCTTGAGAGGCGAAAGGATGTTAATGCTTTGGTATGAACGGTAATGTGTTGTAATGTTATGAAATGAAATGCATATTAAGTAGACAAATGTTGTTTGGTTTTCTGAGTAAAAGCGAGAGTTTTTGCTCGAAATTTGCGAGTGTGCTGACTTTCATGTATATTTATGTATATCCAGTGCTATGAATGTAAATAATTTTCAGCTTTTGCACTATCTTTTGATGAAGATGATTGCAAGCGAAAAAAAAGAATGCAAGCGAAAAACAAGTAAGGCAAGCTAAATTCGGGCAAAACCGAATTTTATATACCCTAGCGATGTATTTTTGTATGGGCAGTGTCGCGGACATTTTCCAAAATATCATAAAAACCCCGTTTCTGTTTTTCAAATAACAGGAAATATTAAATTTTATCGAACTTGTTCCAATGTATAACGAAAAAACGAAGTTTTTTGCATTTTTTTAAAAGGAAAGGGTGCGTGATTACTTTTGGATTATTTACGGATATATTATTGGTATCAAGTACTATATGTTTACGAAATTTAGTGACATTATTAGCATTTTGTTTTTAAAATTTCATAAAAGTCCAATTTCTTTATTCACAATCGCTCTAAATATTAAATTTCAATTAATTTGTTCCAATTGATAATGATAAAACGAAGTTTTTGAATTTTTCTAACTTTCGTTATATGAGAGGGGGAAGTGGTTATTGATCGATCTTGACCGTTTTCAATACCAATTTACCCTGGCCAAATAGCACCAAGTTTCATTAAGAAATCTCACTTTTTCTCAATTTGCACTGAAAAATAAATAAATCAGTCGAGAGCATTGCACCATTCGTTTGAAATAGAAGGTGTAAAAAAAGAATGGCATTATTTATAATAGCACACAACTATTGGTCATACGCTTTGAGTTTTTCTCTTAATCAACAAAAGTATTGGTTTTGACAAATAATTTCAATTAATAAACTGTCATAGCTGATAAATATCTGCAGACATCTACGAAAATCTCAGCTTTGTATGCGAGACAAAGTACGTTTTATTAAACATTTTTATTTATTTACTTTTCTTTTACAAAACCACAAACACGCCAAAGGCTAAAGCCAAGGAATCAATTGGCTTAATACCGACAACGCGCAACATCAAAACTACAAAAAAAAAACGTTTTGAAAAGACAAGTAATAAAACAAAACTAAAAACATAGAAACCAATACAAAAGCGAACCAGGAAAAACTAGCCAACAAAACAAAAAAAACCCAAAGTAAGGATATCGCTGCGATATGGCTGTGCGCCAATTACGAGAGTGATTTGTTGTAAACTACACGACAGACAGACACACAAAAACTCTGTACGCAGAAAAAACAGAATTGGATATTGGCAAAAATGGGCAGAAAGCGGCGAAAGGGAACTTGAAAGTGACGGCGAATCGCATGAAGATCCTTAAAGTGTGTATGAGTTTCAATGCAGCGCCACGCATTTTCTCCCGCCACCTTCCTTCACAGCTACTGTAAACAACACTAACTACAACAACTCATAGCGCTGAGACGCTACGTGTGTGGTTTGACTTGGCTCGGCTCGCCTTGACTTGGCTCAGCGGATGTCATAAGACATATGAACTTGTCAGTTAAAAAGAAGTAAATTGAATGGCAACACTGACGCAGTAAATACTCGCACGTCGTCTGTCGCTTGTCGCGTGCAGCATATCAGCAACCTCTCTCACCTTCCCCCACACTCCATTTGGGACTGTTGACAAATTGCGTACGCTGAGCAGCAGCAGCAGTAGCAGGAAAGTTGGAGGACTCTATGGCAACGAAAAAGTTGCACTTGTGTCGATGACAGACGTTTTTGACGGGCTGCTGAAGTCGCCAACGCGTTGCGGCGACCAGCTGCAAATAGATTTGGAAGACAGGTCGTCAGCCGGTGCAAGGTGTATGTGCCGACATTTGTATGCATGTGTTGGTGAAATTGTATGGGCGTTCACTTGCTTTACTTGACAGCATAATGATTTCCGTTATGTTTGATTTTTATCAGGATGTGGAACTTACAGACGAGTAGACTGATGCGGGAAATGTTAAATGATATGTGAGTTTGAGTTTTGATATGCAATTAATTTGGGAATCTTCAATATGAATGAACGGCTGAACTTGAATTTAGATATGTTTTGAGCGTTTTTTAGCAACGTAAACTTTTTTATTTTTAAATGATGGCTTTTAATGAAGTTTTTATATGACATGTGGTGAGCTTCTTATATTTTTATGTAGATATACATTTAAAGATCCGGCATTTAAAAATAGCGGGTGAAACAATATTTGGACAGGAAGTTGGACTAACCAGCATTTGGCGCGCAATAGACTGAAGACACAATCTGAGTACCGTTCCTTGCTGCTAGACTCGGTTTGTTCAAACATTTTGAAAGGATTTTTTATTTTAATTTTAATTTTTTGAATATCAAATAAGCTGGGCTTTTACAATAATTGTGAAGATCTAACCAGAAAACGGCTCTTTCTTAAGGATCAGATGAAAAAGCTGGAAATAATCAAAGAATTTGCGAGCAAATTGCAATAAATTTTGGTTTTAAATATTTAGACAAATGTGAAAAGGTGGCCAAAAATAATGGAAGTTGTACTAGTAAATTAAGCAAAGCAGGTTTTTCAGAAGGTATCATATCTTCATCATCACTTCATTTTAGTGATTTAATAATCATTTTAATTTTCTTAGATAACTCAGCAATTACTTATTAATTTAAATTGAAAGCAATCAAAAATAAACATGATTATTGGCCATTCAAAAATAACCAAATAATTAAAAATTAAAAAATAATTTAAACTAATCAAATATTTTTTTTTAATTCATACGATTTTTTTTTTAATTATTTGGTTTTTAATTTTTTTGAATATTTTTCATCATTCAAATCAAAATTAATCAAATAATTTTTTATTCATCCATTTATTTATAATTATTTAGTTGTTTTTAATTTACTTATTTGAATATTTTTGATTTTTTAATTAATTTAAATTGAAAACAATCAAAAATAAACATGATTATTGGCCATTCAAAAATAATCAAATAATTAAAAAATAAAAAATAATATAAACTAATTTAAAATTTTTTTTCATTCTAATCAAAATTAATCAAATAATTTTTTTATCATCCGATTATTTTTAATTATTTGATTTTGGATTTATTTGAATATTTTTCATAATTCAAATCAAAACTAATCAAATAATTTTTTAATCATACAATTTTTTTTTAATTATTTGGTTGTTTTTAATTTACTTATTTGAATATTTTTCATAATTCAAATCAAAATAATCAAATAATTTTTTAATCATTGTTTTTAATTTACTTATTTGAATAGTTTTGATTATTCAAATCAAAATAATCAAATAATTTTTTAGACGATTTTTTTAAATTATTTGGTTTTTAATTTATTTGAATATTTTTCATCATTCAAATCAAAATTAATCAAATAATCTTTTATTCATCCAATTATTTTTAATTATTTGGTTGTTTTTAATTTACTTATTTAAATATTTTTCATAATTTAAATCAGAATTAATCAAATAATTTTTTAATCATCCGATAATTTTTATTTCTTTGGATGTTTTAAATTTATTTGAATATTTTGGATTATTTAAATCAAAATTATTCAAATAATATTTTAATCATTCGATAATTTTTATATATTTGGTTTATAAATCAATTGAATATTTTTGATTATTTGATTATTTTTATTTGTATGAAAAGTACTAAATCTCGTGCTCTCCAGAAAGCAGCAATTTAACCATTAAACGGCTTTATACTTTTGCATAGCGCTCATAAAAAAAATTCACATCTGATTAACAAATGTATCAATTCAAATCAAAACTAATTAAAATACCGCCATTTGAAGTTTGAAAAAAAAAAAGAAACTATATCGCAAAATATGTAGATCAAAGCAAATGAGTTAAATAAACAGCCGCACAAATTGCCACATTGAAATTTAGCTTTGTGAATCAGGCATAACTTTCCATAATTAGATGCGTAAATATTTAAATAAGTTTCACCGCAAATAATTAAAATAACAATGTGAAAAGTTGTTTGCGCCGAAAATCGCGGACCATTTGTAAAATGTCTGATATGATTGGCAGCGTTAAATGTGATCCAAAAAACCCTTTAAAATGTATGTGAATTAAATTTTGTGCGTAACTCAATGTATTTTTTTTTATTAAACGCGAATGTTTGTGTAATTGTAAGTGTATAGGTGTGCGTGTGTATGTTTAAATGCGCGCCTTTCACCTGCCAACATATCAAATTGACACTTGCCAATAAAAAAGGTGTCGGTCGCATTCAAACAGCCTCAAACATGCAGTTACATACATTCCTTTTATGCACACATTTATCTACATATGAATGTATGTATGCATGTATGTATGTATGTATGTTTAGTGCACAACCACAAAAGCAATTAAATTTCAAATTAAATTTAATTGAAATGCGTCATTAAGAATTATTTTAATTGTTAATTAGCCATTTTGCATATAGCGTGTGATTAAAGTGAGGAACAACAGTGGGTTGATGATCTCAATGGCGCGGCAAGGAGAGCAGAAAAATTTGCATGCAAATAAGTTTTAATAATAATATATTTTCAAGCTATAACTTAGATATTTGAGCCAAAATTCTTTTAAAAAAATTCTGATATTTTTACATTTAAAATAAATAAAGTGCGGCGCTCGCTTTGGGATTGAACGATGTTAACCGACAAATTTTTGCTATTAACTTATGAGGCATTCCATGTTATTTCAATAAAAAATCGAGTTTTTTTTCAGATTTTCGTATAAATTGTGTATGTTGTAGAACAACCTAGTAGGCCCTATATGGAGACACCCTTAAAAAATGGGTCAGTTTATTTTTTGATATATGTTCTATCACATACATAACTATGTATATGTAAAAAAAAAATTTAATTGTGCAAACATATAAAAAAATTTACTTTAAAAAAAACAGTTTACTTTAAAAAAAAAATTTTTTTATAAATCTCTAACCCTTTGTCTATAAAAAAGTTCTTAATCATTTTTTTAATAAAACTCATATTTTGCTAGCAATGAAGTGATAAACAATGGATTACGTCGAGACACTTTACGTTTTTAAAGTTCCGTAACTTTTGAAAAAAAAATTGTTTGCCTTTATTTTGCGTTTACTCACATTTTAGGACCTCCTCTACATCATCAAAATTCGCACAAAAGTAGTTTTTGACCAATTGAAATAGTGTGGAATGCCACATATATGAACTCGAACAGAATGCTTACCAAAAACTGATTCAACATTCACGTAAATATGTCTTTCAAGAATTTCCTGTGTTTTATACGGAAGTAATTGCGAAAGAGCGTCAGAAAAATCTGTCCAGCTAAATATTTTTTGAAACCAATCGTAAAAGAGATAGAAAACTTTAAGAATTTTTCTTTTAAAAACTCATTGGCTAGGAACTCACTACCGACTTTAGGCCTGTTATACGCTTAGGGTTATCATGAGTCGTAGAAAACATAGGATCAACCGCGAAATACGTACCTCAATCACGTTGACTACCTTTTCGGCTTAGTTTCTCTGAAGATATATGAAGTTAAAAACAAACCAAGAACACACGAAACTTGCATATTTAGTACAGCGCTTTGGACAATTTTAAAGACTTTCATCAAGCCGTCCTGTGGTTCTTAACCACTTATAGTTCCAAATTCACCAGAAGCTTACAAGTTTGAATGACAAAAATTTTCCTGCAGAGAACGTGTGCATTCACGTATGGATGTGTGCGTGCCATCCATATTCTATGCAGTCGCTTAACCCATTTACAGTCACTTTGAATACAGTCATTTTAGCATTAATAATGGTAATTATCGATGTGTAGCATTTGGCTGGTCAAACGTGTCTGCATCAATGTTATTGCAGGCGGACGACAGATATTTGTACACACATATGTATGTACATAACTAGACATACATATAAACATTAACTGGCATTTATTTGAGTGTTTTTTTGATAACTTCACAGACACATTGAAATTCGATTACCGACGCATTTCGACAGTTCAGTTTAATCGCTTTTTCGGCCTAGCTCTTGTATAGCAACCTAATTTTAGGGGCAACAGCAATTGACAATAATCAGTGAGTAAAACTAGCGACAAATAGAGAACGCACTGCAATTTTCGCGCCTTTAAAAACATTTTTTTTTGTACCAATGACCAACGGCAGCGCAAGGACAGGCAACTGTCAAAGGAGTTCATTGCAGGGCATGGCCATAAAATTCTCTTATCCCACGCAATTACCAATGCCGTTGCGCTTTTGAAGACTAACAAGTGGACGTAAACACATATACTCATATGTACATACATAAAGTGCACATGCCGACGTACATAGGTACATACATACATACATGCGAGTACATTCGAATATGAATATTCATGCGTCTGTCTTCGCCCCACTTTATATTGTTTCGGCTCGCAAATTCGCATGCAATTCACATTCAGCAAACTGTTATCACGTTCGACACGAGTGGATTTACAGACGTAGTAGCGACGCCTCCCCTCTCCCCTCAACAACCATCTCGTAGTCAGCCAGCCTTATCTGCAGCAGCCTCGAGTCCTACCACTTTATTGGCTTGCTGCCTGCCACTTTTGTCTACTTTCGAATAATGTGTTGATTTCATATTCAATGCATGTTGCAATGTTACTTGTTGGCGCAAATGTGTGCATGCGTTTGTTTGTGTGGCATTAACACAAGTGCAGCTGCTCTGCATGCAGATGTAGAATGATATTTTTTCTGTGGTCGGCTAGCAAATTGCTTCACTGCAATCGACTATTAAGTGATTAGGTGATTTAAAATTTTGTCTGCGCACGAGTTTTGAAATGCAAATTAAATAATTTTGTGGTGCGAAAGGCAAGAAAGTGAAGGAGAGAATTGAAAGAATAGTTTGGTTTGTGTCTGCACTAGCTTTTTATTGAATTAATCGGTGAGTAAGGACAATCGTGTTCAAAATAAAACGATAAATACTTTATTTTTTTTTTTAATTGTAGAGGTTGATTTTTACAAATTTCTAATTTCATTTAAAATAATTTTTTAAATTTGAAAGTTTTATCATACTTTCAGAGTTTTCTGCTTCTTCTTTCAATTTAAGCATAACAATGTGCAAGTTTCAAGTGTTTTAAAATTATCGCTGAATTTAGAGAAAAGTTGTTTGTGCTATCAATTTATTTGAATCGATGTTTATCAAAATTTTCACATTTTTCTCATGCGCTACGGAAACTTGTGCGAATTTGCTAAATTTTTATGAGTAACTGAGCGTCGTTTGAAATGTTTACCTACAAAAGTTCCCCTTCTTTCGTGAGCAAATTTTTTGTTCAAAGAAATGTATTATTGTCGCACTCAGAAAAACTTGTAGCGAAGCTTAAGATCTCTATCACAATTTTTTTGCTTAAGCAGATATAATGTAGTTGAATAAATAAATTTCAAAATCAACAGATTTTTGTAGCCACGTCAAACTTTTACTTTATGGCACTAAAATGCGATGGACTGCAAAACTACATACTCAAAATTCTTCTAAAAACTTGCGATGAAAAGTTCAAATCTTTTTTAATTTTAAAATATTTTTGTAAAGAGCTTTTACCTTTTTACAGTTTGCTAAAAATTAAGCAACGCTAAAGCTTTTTATGTATAGTAAGTTGCCGTTCAGATCATTAACCGTCTTGAGCGCCACCTATTGTCAGTAATTAAAGCTGCTTATATTGCGGGGCAACCACTGTTATTTCAGCGTTCTTTATAATTTCGGCAATGGTTGTGGTTTCAGAAGTGTTTCAGTTTTTTGTTAAATAGAATTTGGCAGCACTGTCGAGGGTTTTGAATTATTATCTAAAGTTAAAATAAATTTTACTCGAACGATATATGAAATGAAATGCGACCTGAAACATGAGCATACTTGTACTTAAATTTAACGGGCTACTACTCCCAATATTGCTTTTATATTAATTTATTTGTTTTTAAGAATTTTAAATTAAATTTCAACTCATTCTCTGACATAAATCAATTAATTTTCTTTAACTCTTTTCGAACGATGTTTTCGAAATATGTACTTCAAATGCACTGCGGAAATTATGCGTATTCGTTTAATTTCTGTCGGAAACTGAACATCTTTATGCAATTTTTATGTATACTAGTTACCTTTCGGATCCTTCCAAATTTTCTTCTACACTGAAATGTATGTTTGTACATATGTACAAATGTGTGTATGCATAAATTTTGCCTATTCATTATATGGGAAAAATTCGCAACAGGCTTGATTCCTAGTCATTTAAAACTTTCACATCGACAAAAGTTCAAGATCTGTATAAAAATTTGTTGAATTATATTTTATGTTAGAGACTGAGTTGAATTTTAATTCAAAATTCTTCACTATAAATATATTAATATAAGTGGCAAACTATGCTAGTTTGAATTTGGTTGCAAATGATACGCACAACACTTTATGTATGAACCTAGTTTTGTCCAATTATGGCAGCTTATTTTCCATCTGTCTAATTTTAATTTTTTTCAACTTAAATAAATTTAAAACCTTTTATAATGATTAACGAAATTTTCTTTGATGTCAAATATTTTTCTCTGATATTTTAAAAAAATAGGGAGTAGTAGCCCGTTCAATGTTCACGTTTCAGGTCGCAGATTTAACAAACTTGTTTGACTCATGGCTTTGGATATAACGTTCGAGTAAAATTAATTTTAACTTTAGAAAATAACGCAAAATCCTTCACAGTGCTGCCAAACTGCATTTAACAAAATATTTAACAACTTTTGTAAAACCACAACCATTGTTTGAATTATAAAGACAGCTTAAAGTACAGTGGTAGCCCCGTAAACAAAATTAGCTTTAATTACTGGCATTAGGTGGCGCTAAATGCGATGAACGATCTGAACGGCAACTTATATGTATAATTTTGTTTTTATAATTTCAGCACGTAAACTATATAGCTCAGAGTTTGGCCGAGCTTCTTCTACCTACAGTTTTGTGCCGACTCCGAGCGGCAGATGTATTTAATGAGAAGCTTTTTCATGGCAGAAATACCCTCGGAGGTTGGACATTGCCTGCCGAGGGGTGACCGCTATTAGAAAAAACTTTTTCTATGATTAAGATTTTGCTTGCCCTGACTGAGATTCGAACCTTGAACTCATCGGCATATCAAGTTATAGCACGCACCGCCACCAACTCGACCACAGCGGCCACTATCTATATACAATATTTAGGTATATTTTAGTGCTTTTTGATTCAAGTTTTTTATATTTTGTTTTTATATATTATAATTTTTCACAGAAATAACACTTTTTATGCAATAAATTTCGATGCAAACAATATCTACATGTTTTCACTGTTTTTTTTTCTCAATTATCACTTAAACTTAAGTGCAGTTCTCGGCCTAAAAATGGCTAAGCTTTAATTACTGGCAACACTGATATACCGACTGATATTAAAAAAAAAACACACACAAATGAAGCATATTTTATATAAAAATTTATATAAATTAGCATCCTACCGAAAACATCAAAGGTAAGAATTTTTTGTGCATTGAATTCTTAAAACTTCGGCCATAATTCGAAAACTTTTTAAGCGTTCTTAAAATTTTGAAAATATATTGAATAAAAAATAAGCTTATAATCAATTCCAGGACTAAACTATACGTATTTGTGGAAAACTTCAGAAAAGCCTTTCAGCATTTAACAACATACAAACTTTCACATTTATAATAATCCTATGATTTTATTTTTCGACTAGTTGCGATTTTTTATTCATCAAATTCGCACAACTGTAATTAAAATAGTTCATAAAATTCCGAAAAGCACCAAAATGAAGCCTTTAAATACCCAATTGGGAGAGGCGTAAATGTCGACGAAAATCCAATACCAAATTTTAAGCAATTTAAAAGTAAAAATTAAAACAATAAAAGAACTAAAGAATAAATAAAAATCAAATAAATGCACTTACGGCTTACACATAAATTGTAACGCTATAAAAAGGGCAACAAGTAATCCCTATACATTACGTAAAAACAAAAGTATAACAACAACAATAGCAAGTTATACTTAAGCTTCGAAAAAAAAATTTCGCATGAAAAATATATCGAAATGAAACATGGAAAAACTTTTTGTTGGCAACACTTCAAGTGGAAAATGTGCCTGAGCCGGCCGGCCGACCAACCAACCGACCATACAAACACACATCTGACCGGATGGACAAACGAACATATGTACATACATATGTATGTATGTATGTCGGTACAGATGAATGTTGAGACGGGTGAGAGCGGATGCTAAACTGTAGGGATGGGAGTGTAGCCGATAGGCAGACAGGCAAACAGACAGATAGCTTTATTGGGCAAAACAAGGGTCGGCAACAACGCGCAATTGCGAGCATGTAAAAGAATATAAATTTATATATGTACATGCGTGTGTGTATGCGTGTGTGTGTTCGTGTGTGCGTTAAGTGTACTTGTATGTTGTAGAAATATTGCGCTTTGGTTTGTGCGTTTGAGTTCGTAAGCTGAGCCGAGGCGTTTAACTCTGATGCCATATAAAGTTTAATGAGCCGCAATTAATCGTACACGACTACGAGGGTGACCGACCAATGACACTATAAAAACGTTAACGAAAGTTTCCGGGACGCCTGTGTGTGTGTGAGGGAGTGTGTTCCCCGTTACGAAGGCTGAAGGTGTAGGCTTTTTGTATTACTTTATAAATACTATATATGTACGTATACAAATTTGTGAGCTCATCCTTTAGCTATTAAAGTTTAGCCATCATATAAACGGGAATTTTTATTATACTACACATAAACATCCGCGTAGATACCTACATATTGTACATATGTAGATATGTTTGTACACAAGTGTATGACCACCGAAGCACCTCCACTACCCCATCGAAGTTTCCACTTAGGTATTCTAGGCCTATACCTAACAAATATTGGATACAGTTTTATTGGCCACAGCTCTCAGCAGTCAGATGACAATAACGCTTGATCAAACTTATTCACTCTAAGCCGCTCATTATATTTCACAAACATACGTACAGTATATATAGTAGGATATTACTCTTACCTTTATATTAAATATGCTATTATTTGTTGAGTGTACATTTTATTTTGTGAAAGAGAAGTTTTTAAAATCTTAACAATCCAACGTAATTGGTCAGACCAAATGAAAGACAAAGTACTAACTTATTCCTTAAGGCTAACTATCGAATGAATTACTTACCGAGTTGGAAGACGATTTAATGCGGTTTCTCACAGTCGATTGTAAGGTGAGAAATATGAAATATATTTAAAAAAAAAAATATCTTTCTAGCGAAACCGACAAACCTTGAGTTGAAAGATATGAAAATGAAATAAATATGCAATTTACATACAAAAGAAATTTTTTGTGCATAAAGTATTTAAACTAAAAAACAATTTTAATAAAAAAAAATTTTTTTTGAATGAAATTTTTTGAATGTAAAATTTTTTTTAATGCATTTTTTTTTTAATTTTTTCTATAAAAATATAATACAAAAATTAAACGAAATTTCAATGAACAAATTTTTTTTCGCTATTTTTTTTAATAAAAATTTCATTACAACAAACAATACATTTTTTGTTGTGTTCAGTTTTGAAACCGATACAATTTTAGTATCATATACCTTGTTTATACGAATCATTTTCCGATATTGTATCAACTTAACACACTTTATTTGTTACATGCGTTTCGAAGTGATATGTATTCGATGAAACCGTATTATGCTCCCGTATAAGCGTAGTAATAAATTTGAAGTGTCTACAATTTAAAGTAAATTTTTTTTTTAAATTTTATGGAACATAAAAAATAGAAAAGTCTTATTAAACCAAAATTTCAAAGTTTTGGTTTAAAACCTTGAGAATTCAAAAGACAAATCACACAGAAAAAAATTTATTTTACAGGCATATTTATTTTGTTTTTCAAATCTTAAAAAAAGCGAGACAGTTAAGCGAGCTAAAAGAAAGCCAAACCAAGCAAGGCATTCAACCCATCCACAGTGTAAAGATAATATTCAACCAACGAACATTAAATCGATAATTTCTATAGTTCACCTCCTACCTTTTTGATTTCAAATAAAATGCTTACCTTTCCTTAGATAGTCAGGAGCAGGCTATAGAGAAGCGAGTTTAAGAAAACTCTCAAAGTTATGTACATAGTAGAGGTGTCTGCAAGTTTTTTTCCCAGCTCTATGTTTATTTCGAGAACTTTTCCTGTTGGGTATCTCACTTATGCCTTTGGGAATACAAAGTAATCGTATTTGTAATTGTAATTTTTATGGGCTTTTAATATGACGCTTAAGTAGAGAATACATATAGATTCATTGATACATATGCATACATATGTACATATATAATTCATTCATTCGAACGCTTCGAAAATCTGCTAGCATCATTGGCTTTTATATAAATCGACAAATGTATCAGCATTTTCTTCTCGAAAACGCGCTTCATGTTTCATTTTGTTTTCTCTTCTGCTCTCCCCTTATTTTCTTCTGTGTCAGAGACTTTGCAGCGCTATGCCTCACGGTCATGACCATCGTCGTCAATATTCTCAGCAGCGATGGCAGCGGTGGTAGCGGCGCAGCGTACACATCATTCATTGTCAGTTTTACCGCCTAGCCGGAAGTTATCGATAAATGTCGCGATTTATAGCAGATTTATTGCATTTTTATACCGAAATTATATATCTTTAATATACATACAAGTAAATATGTATGTATATATGCATGTAAATACAGCAATTGGTAGGCAGTCGATATAGCTATTTGTTTTTCATTCACACCACTTTCGATCTTCGCATTTACTTACGAACTTCGTTATGAATTGTCTACCAGTATATTTATAAATTGTCCTTCAAGTAAGAGTATGTAAGAGCGTCAATATATGCAGTGCAATTTAATTTAAGCTGGATTTTGCTATTAAAGTAATCATGAGTATATTTTACATTTTTATATATATATGTTATAGTGCATATCAGAATTATACGACACCTTCTTTGTAACCATATTCATAAATAAAGTTAAGTTATATTTTTAATGGGTCGAAAACAGCTCTAAAGAAATATCACAAGAAATAATTTTTATTATTTATGTTGCTTGAAGTAGTATTTTGCCGTTGCTGAAAATTTTCTTGAAGAAATAAATAAACGAGCATTATTTTCCTGAGAGCTTCAGACTGATTTGAGAAATTTTCACATAAGAAATTTTTTTTTTATATCTTGGGTGTCATTTTACAATAAATTTTCGATTTTCTTGAAAGCGGTGTACAAATCTTAAATAAGAAAAACCTAAAGGTGCCACATTGGAAATAAGTTATAAAAAATATCTTTTTATTTTTGTTGGTTTTGACCAGTTTAATTTTATTATTTTATTTTTCAATAAGCTAAAGTCCTATTTTTGTTGGAGAAATTTCACTAAAAGTACAAATTTTATTTCAAAAAAGAATTTTTTGCAAGGTAAAAAAAAGTCTCTGCAAGTTTCCCCTACTTTTTGACAATGTTTTTTCATTTAAAAATAATCAACATAGTGAAAATTTATTTGTTAGAATTGAAGAAGATATTTTACTTTTATTGTTATTTTTAGACGAAGAGGAAAATTGCGAAAATAGAGATCGCGCGCGTTACCTAAGAAGTTTACGAGATGCCTGTGATCCATTTTCGTTGAGAGATAAGACGTTCGGTCGTGTTTTGACTTCCTATAAATTAAATTTAATAATAAGTTACATATTATTTTACAAATGTATGTACTTTGAAGTAGCTCTCATTAATTTCTGTTTCATGGAATTATCGTTGCCTATTTTTATTATTTTAAACAGCGGAAAGTTCTTATATAAATTTTGTTAATTTTTTTATTGGCCTTAAATGATTAATAATTGACAATTTTATTAAGCTCGAGGCCAGTTTGTAAAGGTTTTATTTGAAAAAAAAAATATTTTAATTTAAATTTTATTTATTCTTTATCACCGCTTTCCAGGTTTAAACCAAGGTACCTCAGGTTGCAGAGCCTACACGCTCCATACTGTGCTACGCTTGCCGAGTACCAATTACTGAATGATATCAATCAATTTCAATGAAGCCAATCTTTTGAGAAACTAACCAGGTTTCAGAATAAATTGGTAGTGTTCAGAAGGTATTGCAGTCTGATGAATTTAGTTGAAAGTTCTTCGTAATTAAATGATATTTTTTGGCACATGAATTGTACAGTATATTAAGTAACAGCTCTATTATGTGCACTTGACAAATTCAACATCTTGTTTATTTATCAAGATTGACAATTTATCAAGATTTTTCTATTCTATGCCAAATAAAAAGCTCTTTTCTTGACAAATGTCAAGATGTCAAATGCTCTTGACAAATAAAACATCTGTTTTACTCTTTGTACATAGTTGTGAAAATTTATTTATTAGAATGGAAGAAGATATTTTACTTTTATTGTTATTGTTAGACGAATAGGAAAATTGCGAAAATAGAGATCGCGCGCGTTACATAAGAAGTTTACGAGATGCCAGTGATCCATTTTCGTTGAGTGATAACACGTTTATGCAAAATTTTCGTTTGATAAAAAAAATAAAATTTAAAAATAAGTTACATTTTATTCTACAAATTAATGAATAATATGTGAAATACTTACGATGTAGAAAAATATATTTCGTGAATAATATAAAGTAAACAGAAATCAGCGGTTTCTGTTTCATTATACTATTGTTCACCACACATGTGGGGAAAAGCCCTGCAGTCTGAAGCTTTAAGTTTTATCAAATTTGTCACAGAATAACAAAAAACTTTTTGCTTGATAAAAATCATGATAAATTATCAATATTTTGTTAATTTGTCAAGTGCACAGAATAGAGCTGTTAGTATTGATGGAAATTATATAAATTTGAGGATAACATCACAATTATAGTTTTTGTTTGGAAAACGGCAAGAAAGCTAAGAAGTTCTAGTCTCTATTATGGCTAAATGTATCTGCAATTTCCAAACGCTTTTTGAATATCTTACCTAAGTAACAATTGTTTGCTCGTTACAAAGCAATTAGATGCAATTAGTTTGACCTCTATTCCCTCTAAGTTTTTGTTCAAAAAATAAAAAAATACTAAAAAGTTTCATTGCTATTGAAAAAAACTCTAAAGAAACGTTTTCATCGCCTACTTTGCCAGTTTAAATACCATTTCAAGTGCATTGATAAAAAAATTGCCCAGAAAACTTTATGAAGTACCTGCCTGGTAAATAAAGCGTCGATGACTTCATGAAATCGAGAAATTTTCAGCGTGCAATTTTTTCTCCTTTGTTCATATGTATTAAGTAAACTTTGTCCTGTGTGTGCGTATTGAGTGGGGCAAGTAAGGGTATTTGTGAGACCAGCGCCACCAGTAAGAAAAATAAACGCTCATGTGCAAATCCTTAAATCCGATTAAGCGCAATTATTTTTACCCACATAACCATGGATGAGAACAACAAAAACACCAACAACAGCAACCGAAAGGCACGACTAAACGGCAAAGTATTTATGTACGAGTAAATATATAACGCGCATCTAGTATGTTGCAACGGTATGTATGCAAGTTGGTCGCCAAAAAACGCCGCCAGCAAAATGGCCAACGAACGACACCTGGCTGGTGATTGTATCCCTTTTAATGGAATGCTAGCGCGCAGTTACACCCGCGAGCTATAAATGTACGCATGCGAGTATGTTTGAATGTACTTAAAAAACACACATACACACACACGGACTTCCTGCCGCTTACACACACAGCTAAAAAAGTCAAAAATATGAAATTGTAAACCGCTTAAAAATGCCGCGAAATATTTTGATAACTTTGCGCCATTTTTTGCTGCGTCACAAAAATAAATATTTTTAAAATTTTTAATAAATAAAAAAAGTGTATATTAATTTTTTTATATACAACTATGCACAAGTGTAAAAATATTAAAATAAATATCGTATTTAAAAAAAGACAAAAACAAGTATCACCCAATCATCGTCATCAGGAGTCGAGCCGAGCTGTGACATGAACCTTGACACAACACATGCCACCATTACAAAAACAATTGCTATAAAAAATCCAACAGCTTTAATCATAACAGCGTCAATTATAGCTGCCATTGCCACCGTTACACCGCCTGCGTGCAACATCTGCCACATTTGCCGCATTCATAGGCAACCAAATATTTCTGCATTTTTTTTTTGTTTGTCTTGTCGCTTGGCCCTTCGAGTGGAAGTGTAGCTGCAGCGTTGATTGCATGTGAATGCGACATTTATGCCACACGGTTGTGTAAATGCGGCAAGAGTCGCGCGTTGAAAAGTCAATTTGTGCAACTTGTTAAAGGCCTGTGGCACGACCACATACCCTCCCCGCGAAATGCGCAACTCAAATAACTTTTTCTAACTGTGCGACATATTTTTGTTGTTGCTATTGTTTCGGCGTTAGATGCAGATAGAGTGATTTTAAGCGCTTTTTCATAGCTGGTAAATTGAGTTTTGAGCGTTTTGTGATTAGTTGTAAATTAAGTTGAAATTGCTGCAAGCACGCATTGTCCGAATATTTAGGCAAATTTTCACAATTTTATTGCTCAATTAATTTTTTGCGAATATCGGTTTTTTCGTCATTATTAATACACATATATTAAAATTTAATGAAAATCTACTACTATTAGTGAAAAAACTGTTGTTCATAATATAAATAAAATATCAATTCAATAAATTTAACAAAGCCTTTCTGAAAAGCTGAAATATTGGAATTGAAATTTAGTAATTAATTGCTAAATTGACTAACATTCTCTATAATGAACGCATTAAGTACTAATAATTTCAATCAATTTGCTTTAGAGACTCGAATGAATTTTTGTTTATACTTTATTTAGAATAATGATTAATCAGTAAAACAATTAGAACAATATATTTGGTTTTTGTTTTATCTGTTCGAACAATATGAATTTCGAAAAAAAATATTGGGCTGATGATTATTTGTGCAATGTTTTTTTTTTAAAGAAAAAACCATATAAAAAATTACACTTACATTGCCTGTAACTAAAGTTCAACTTTTTTTTACATAAGGCCTCATCTTTTCAAAGCGACTTGCACAAGAACACTAGGTAGCTAATTGTATAGCGTTGCAAGCAACAACAAAAATAAACGAGTTGAGTTGAAATAAGCTGGTTGAAATAAATTCGCTTAAAAAATCGCCCACCTCATTGAAAGCATTGGAAAGTAAGAAAGTGGTGCTATTGTGAATAATCATTGGAAAGCAAAATTAGGGAAATTAGAAAAATTTTGCTAACCATCCAAATAAGTAAAAAACCAAGAGATAGCAGACGTAAGTAAAACCGCCTCTTATAAGAATTACTCATTTTGTTTTTGAATAAAGTTGTAAAGTGTATTAAAACATATTAGATAATTAAGTATAAGCGAGTTAGATGTTCTTTTGCTAGTCGCTTACAAAAGATGACGACTATAGGCATATTTTTTTTGTCAAATAATTAATATTCCTAAATTGACTGTTTTAAAGAAAAAAAATTAAATTTTTTAAATATCTATTTAAATATCTATTGGAATTGGAAACCCCAAAAGACTTTGTTCATGGACATATTTAAAATAATATTTTAAGTATACATTTTTCAAACCTAGGAGGTTTTTTTTGCCATACGTACTAACATAAAATTGATATATGAATTTTGTGTTATTTTTCTATCGGCCTTATAAATGTTTATTAATTGACAATTTTATTGAGCTCGAGGCCAATTTATGGAAGATTTAATTTAATTTAATTTAAAGAAGTCTGATAAGGATATGTGGTGATCTCCGAAATAGCGGCTATAATTTCTGACACTAAAACTGTTGTAAATAAAAATATTCCTTAAACTGTCCTCGCCACATCGCTGATAGTCCGCTTTTGTAGCAAATATACGTTATTAATACAAAATAAATAAAAACGCAAAAAAAACAGTGTCCTTTTGTCAAACTTTTACTGATGACTAATTTTGATCTATATGAAAGTACTTTTATCGAAATTTCTTACATTATAGTTGTCGATATCGATCTCGTAATGGGGAATATTAAATAAATTGCATTACTGTTAGCATTGTCATTATATTTATCGGTAATGGTCGTGTAAGCGATATCGATTTTTTCATAGTTACCATAGGAAAGAATATAATTTTCTCATTAAAATAAATTAATTAAATAACAAAAATACAAAAACATTAATAAAGTTGGGGTTAGATAGACTAATTTAGACAATATTTGTATTAATTTCTATTAGTTTTCAATAAATAAAACAATCTTTCTCAAACAAGTTCCATATAAAATGAAGTTTCTTGCATTAAGTTTATAATGAACCATTAACGTAAACTTTATATCCTTTTCTGCTTTTTAAGACCTTTTTGAGTATGCAGTTGTATAGTTATTTTTTATATTATAAAATACATAGCAGTAGAATGTAGTTTGTTTAATTAAAATTTGCGTTATAGAATGCGTATTTTTTTAAATTTCGAGAATAAAATTTCATCATTTTATGAAAATTTGACGACTGTTTTAGTCTTACACAATGTTGGAAACATGGTTTTGTAATGTGAATAAGAAAATAATTAAATAAATTAAATAAAGCTAAAAAAATTAAAATTAAATTTATTAAATTGTGTTATAAATTCTCCGCATGATCGTATGTATGTATGTACGAGTATGTACTTAAAGGAGTAAATTATCTTTAGAAAATGTAATTTTAACCAGGCACAAACGAGAGTTCCTGAGGATGATCACAAATTGAGTTCGAAATATACACAAATAAATATTAAAAAAAAAAAAATATTGAAGATTTGTTTAATATTGGGCCTAGAGTTGATAAAATAAATTTTAGAAATTTTTGGTAATTAATTTTAAGTAGTTTAAGCGGAAGGAATTAAATGTGAAAGCGATAGCTCCTAGTAGTTTCAATCACAAAGTTATATAACATAACTATAAAATACTTGAGATTTTCTAAATAATATTTAAAAATTTAGAAAAAAAATATTTCATTATGAACAGATTTTGTTTAGAGAAGTTGGAATGCTGCTACATAGATCATCAATCTCGTTTAAAAATAGTTAAACATTTACTTTAAACAATCAAAACTCCATTAATTAAAGTCATGCCAATTGAAACCATTGAAGTATCAGAAAAAAAACTATATCCAGCCAAGTTAAAACATAGAATTCGGAAACAAAAAATTGAATGAAAAAAATAGAGTTAAAACGAATGAAGCTGTAAAGCAATAAAGATGGGACATTTCCGCAAATAAAGCGCGAACAAAACAAGGAGACTAACAACAAGAGACAAATGAACACCAAAGCCAAAACAAAACACAGCAATGTCACGAAAAAATGCAAAATGCTCAAAAAACAGCCACGAAACGCTGGCCAAATAAAAATCAGACAAAGTACAATCAAAACATCGATATTTGATTTTAAGCAGAGTTGGCGGTAGCGGTGGCAGATTGCAATGCAATAGCAACAATAGCAATGACAAACGTATGAAAAATCGGTAACAGCAATGACAACAACAACTACAACAAGCGAACGCCAACATTCAATGCAAATGAAAAGGGAAGCGATGCTGTGGCGCTGGTTGCAATTTTGTGGCACCAATTTCGATGGCTCAATATTGAGGCTTACACGCTGCAAACGGTGATCAACATTTTTTTTTCAGTGCTAGCGAAAAAGAAGAATTTATTTTTTTTTTTTTTGTTTTAAAATACTGTTATCACTAGCATTTATTTGATTTTTCTTTAGTTTCTGTTCTATTTATGTTTTGCTTTGCTTTAGGTTGGTTATATTTTTGTTTTTGTTTTTTTTTTGTTTTTGAATAAAAAACGTTTTCAATGTTGCCGTAAAATGTTGAAATGCAAAACAGCATTGCAACAATTTGGAGCATTTTCTGCATATTTTCGATTGTTTTCGACTGACGTTGTTTACGCGCCGCATTGCATAATGTGAATTGCATTACAAATGGCCACGATGCATTTTACAGAGGGCGCATCATCGTTACGTTGGTGGCAAACAAAAAAAAACTAAACGAAAATACACGAAAATTGGAATAAACAGCCATTACGAAATGTTTAAATTGCTCTTGAAGCATTGAAAGTTGTGCAAACAGCGCCTAAACTGAATTAAATAAGTTGCGCGTAAAAGTTATTTTAAATAAAATAAAATAAAATTCGTAATGCATGCAAATTTTATTTTCACTGCAATGCAGACTCGCATTTATGTTCATATAAATTGCAAAGAATTTCTTCTTTTTTTTTGCATACCTCATGATTTTATATAATTTAAGCATTGGTTAAGGGCTAAATAAAATCTGTACACAATTTTATTTTTGACGAAACTCAAAAATGATGCTCTTCTTCGAAAAAAATTCCCTTAGAATTACCAAAAATTTAGTTTTTATTTTAAAGAAATTCACTTTTTTAAATTTTTCATTTACTAGTGTTTAAATTTTTTTTATTTTTATTGCTGTTTTTTGTATGAAAAAAAAATTTTATTTAAACTTTCACAAACAAATCTTCCATAAACTGGCCTTGAGCTCAATAAAATTATAAAATATTGGATGCCAATACGACAAAACCTGTATTGTAAAAATCGGCAGTAAATTTTAGCCCCTGAAAACTTGAACTGTATCCTTATAAAATTTGAGTGGCTATTAACCTTACATAAAAAATTATATCAAAATTTCGAAATTTTGACGTAATTTCGTACAGTCAAATCCGTATACAGTTTAAGACTTTAATTGAAAGAAAAAAATAAAATTTTCATAAATTTTTTAATATATTAAAACTTGTCTAATAATAAATTTTTTAATTCTTTTAAATCATCATTCACTTAAAAATAAAAATTTTTTAAGAAATTTTTCCATTTTTTTATTTAATTAAAAAGAGCCTTCCTCCTCGATATCATCGATTAATAGTGGAATAAACCGCTCATCGAAATAATAATAATAATTTTGGCGCTTACACTATATAGCTCAGTGTTTGGACGAGCTTCTCCTACCATTTGTGGTGTGCGTCTTTTTTATGTTTATTTATTTATTTATTTCAAAAGTCAAATAATTTACAAGTTCTTACTGACTAAAACGATAACATTTAGAGTGTACTACAGAGGTTCTTATGACTAAAACTTAAAGTGCAGAAAGCACTAAAACAAAATAGAATTCAATAATTTAGAAAACACACTCTTTGGCAAAGAACAATCAAGCAGGGTAGAATTCGAAATCTCGTTGAGTTCTCGAAGTGAACGCGCTGCGCTATTGGGGCATTTCTTGCATAATTCGTGCCAAGGGTCTTGAGGTAAAATGGAAAGTTAAAACGAAGTGTTCTCGCAGGAATAAGAAATTGAATAGAGAGCAGTAATCAGTGGCAATCGATTTCGCCACTTATCAATCCATGCACGAAAGTCAAAGAAAGAATAGTCCTTCTGCATTCTAGGGTCTTAAGATCAATCAAGAGGATTCGGGAATTGTAGGAAGGGACGAGAGTGGAAAAATTAAGGGATGATAAAGCATATTTAAGAAAATCTTTTGAATACGTTCAATTCTATTAATAACAAATCTATTATGAGGTATCCAAATAAATGCAGCATATTCAAGTTTTGGACGAACAAAAGACGTGTAGAGTAATTTCAGATTGTATGGATCAGTAAAGTTAGAACTATTTCGACGTAAAAAACCCTAATATGAAAATACTTATGTACGTATTAATTTCATGATAAAAAATACGTAACTTAAGATATCAAAATTTCTTAAAAACTATCAAATAATAAAAAAAAATTTACACTTTCAAAATAGAACTACGAACTATTATCTTAATTAACTTTTTTTTTTGTTTGTAATTCTTTTTTTTGTTATTTATTCATTTTTTGCTGAATGTGTTAGATAATTTCGAAAAAATTAAAATAGTTTCGTGCATACCTTAAATCTATAGAAAACTAATACCACTACTACTAAAACCGCGTAACAAATTATTTTCTAAAAATTGTAATTTCAACGTTTAAAATGTTTAATTTTTTTTTTTTAATTATGTTCATATCCAAAATTTTAATTTATAAGTTAACTTTGTACTCTAACTTTTGAGCGAAACTGAAATTTTACATTAAAGATATTCCAAATATATAAAAAAAAAATAATTTCTTCACATATGTGGATTGTATTTGAGATACATTGTAAAAAAAATACGTCCCAAAATAACCGTTTTAATAACTGTGACGTTTATGTTCTAAACATTTTAAATTAATTTAATTTAGAAAAAAAAAATGTACAACAAACACAACATTTGCTCTATTATTTTTTTTTACTTTTTGATAAAATTTAATTTAATACATTGATACGAGTATCCAAGTAATTTCTGTAAAGTGTATACTAAACTTTGATATCTCTTTTAAAAAATATGCAATATTTCCAATGCAATTTTTCCAAACAGAACTATCTTTCTAATTTATCTAGAAAATTACTAAAGTCAGATTATTGCCCTTCTTTCTGAAACTTCTCATTAAAGTATTTCAAAACTGAACATCTAGAATTGAGCATACATTTTTTTATTTGTTTTATTTTTTTATTATCAAGTTTATTTCAAGAACCCTCACATAAAAGGAAGTGCAGATGCTCATAATTTTCAAAAAATAACAAAATAAAAAAAGTCCCTGCGACAAATATCTATATAAATATTATAAGTAAATGTTATTTATAATTTTTGCAAATTTCTAGAACTCTCGAATCTGATCGTTTTTCTAGTAATATGTAAATATATCCAGTGAGTAATAAATACTTTATTAAAAATAAATATATGTGATTTAGTTATATATAACCTCTCGCGATTCATTGATTGTTATTTGTCCTAATTTGTTTTTGAATAAGTGGCAGTTTCAAAAAACGTTTATATCGATCATTTATTCCAAAAATAAAATAAAAAACAGCTTGACGTAGTTGAAAATTTTTAATATTTTGAAGCATTCATTTTCTTGAGCGGCAAAGACAATAAATTGCATAATCGCATATTATCCCAGCCCTTCAAAATTTAAATATACATTTTCTTTCCTTACTTTTCATAGCTGCAAAATCCACTTCTGAAGTGATCTATAAACTAGAACTGATATTATTCAAGCTGATTCTAATATAAAAAAAAGTTGTATACTTATTAGTAAATTACATAAATAAACTTAGAATAAGTTATTTAATGTAAATTTTTTTTTTTGTTCGAATGAGTATCGCCACGTCATTGTGATGAGGTAATGCCAGCAACATAAATGAACTCAGTTGATTATTTTTTTTCGATAGGAATCAAAATGATGGAAATATTTTTAACTTCAAAAAGTAAAGGAATTGGTAAACTTAAAGGTTTATAATTAATTTATTAAATACAAATTATTAATTAATTTCAAATCTTTCCAAATTTTATGAAATAAGAAAAAACTATTCAACATATAAAATGATTATTTCAGAAAAACTTATACGAAACTGAAGAGAAAGATAAAAAAGTTTGGCTTTCACAACGATTTGAAATATTAACTTAGATTCCTTTCCCAAAATAATCTGACATATCGTAGAAAAAGATATGCGATATTTCTAAAAAAAATCTTGAATTTTTTGGTTTGTCCCTTTTACTAGCTTAACAATTTTGTAAACTCAATACTTGAAAAAAATTAAAATAAGTTTCGCTGAAAGCCACTCACCTTTTAGTATTTTTTGCCACTACTTAAGCTGCACTGCTGCACTTTTACTTTGCGATTTCCATTAATTAATTTAGCTTTCTGAAAAATTACACTGCCGCTTTTTTAAGCAAACTTTTGTTTTTTGTAAAATTATTTTTTTTTTTTTTACACCTGTATACAATTCTCACTTTGAGCAAAAAGAAGCGCCTTTTTACATGCACATTTTTTGTTGGCCACACACTTCCACAGCATTTTTTTCATTTACTTTTGCCGCCGCATTGTAGATTGCTTTTTATGTGCAATTAATTAATTGATTTATTGCCTGTACTTAATACTTACAATGGCGTTGGATTTGCTTTTTACGCAATTTTTTAATAGTTACGGCTTGCGTTTTTTAGGAGACAATTCACACGTTTCTTATTTCCAGTCGATTTTAAATGAGTTTTGTTTGCATTTGTTAGATATGGTCTGTCATATTTGCATTACATGCGAGGTTTTTTAATATCAATTTCTAAAGTATTATTTAATGTTTACAAAATTCACATTGTTCTATGTATGTTGTAAAGTTTTTGCAGTTATTCGTTAAGATTTTTTCTGGGAAAATGCTTTATTTTTCAATTCTAAATTGCTTTTGTTTCTTTGTTTAAACACTCTGCCATTCACAAATATGCTGCCATTGCCTTTTCTGCTTTAACAAATGTTTTGTTACTCATACGCCGTGTACTTTGGCGCACTTTGAAATAATTTATTTTCTTAAATTTTCTATTGCTTCTTGTTGCCACATTTGTTACTGCTTTTGGCGCTTGTGTTCACGTGTCTGCTTTTGTCTGTCTCCCTGGCTGGCTGCCTATTCCAGCGTCGGTATTCTTGCACTTCGCCGCGTCAAAGTACTTTTGTAGAAAATTCTTAATTCGCTTTCTCCAAAGAGACAACGCTGAGTGCTATTGTGTGAGCGTGTTAAATATTTTTTGAAATCAGCAGCTGTGCTTGTATATATTTTGTCTTCGCCGCATCTTTTAAGTTATTTGTGTTTAGTTATTGCTTTAGTATTGCTTTGGCGCGCATTGAGAAGACTTCTGGTCAAAGCGACGGCAAAATAGTTAGCAACACTTTTTACGTATTTTTTATTTATGGAACTTTTTCGAAATTTTAGTGCTACAGCTGTCTTCGGCCTTCATCTCTATAAATATGTGACTAATTTCTACTTTTTCCTTAGCTTACGCCTAAATGTATGCAATGCTGCTTAAAAAGTTTACACGTTTATACTTAATTCGCTAATATGTCTTAAATGTTTTCAAAACTGCATTTTGTTAACTGAGCCACAACTTACACAGCATGTAGTATTTATATATGTATGTGTGTTTGTGTGCTAGCGTACTGTTCACAACCGTTCAACTTTAAGCGAGCGAGATTAACTCTCAGTGTATTTTTGTATTGTTTGTTTATTTATTTATTTTTTTTTCTTATCGAAAATGATTTTTTGTTTGTTTACTAATCAAATGATATGGTTGTATCTGATAAGTGTTTACAATTTGCGACTGGTAGTTTGCTTTTACGCGCTAGACTGCATTGTTGGCTTTTAATTTAATATTATATTGAAAATAAGTGTTATTTAGTAATAATTTTTAGCTAATTTATATCTTCTATTTAACATATACAATATTTTTTTTTTTCAAAAATCTCGTATTGTGGAGTATACTTTCAGGGGGAGTCATAAAAAATATGCAAAACCCTTTTAGAAATGGTTTGTTTAGTTGCTTGCATTTGCGCGTTTAACCTTACAGTTTGATATTGATTTTTCTCTAAAATTATTAAACTATTTTATTAAAAATAGTTTTTGCAAAAAGTACGCTTTTTTGATTTCAAGCTTACAAAAGATGCAGTCGTTTTTTTTTTTGAATGGTTGTTATTCAGTTCTGCGTAATATTTTTAAAGCTTTTTTTAGGCATTCATTATAACGAATTTGACACAGTTATTTAATGTGTCTATAAAGTATATTTTTAACATTAATTTTATGTAATTTTAATTAATTTATTTTTTTTTTTCTTCTGATTCCCAATATTATTATTGCCGGCGCTTGTTTCTTGGTAAATTTTTGCGATCAAAAGTATGAAAAGTTTGCAGAAATATTAAAGCCGTCCCTTAATATGATTAAGCTTCACTCAATTTAAAATGCCATTCCTTTTTTTTTGCAGCACAAATTTCACAAATTGTTTGAACGAAATTGTTTGCACAAAAATATTTTGTTTATAGATTATTTAATTAAATTTTTACAAATTTTTTTATTTTTAAGTTTGCAAAGAATTTTCGAATGCAAATCACTGATTTGATTTGAAATCAGTTATACGCCTTCTAAGTCTCAACGTTACCTACGACGCGTATTTTTACGTTGGCCTAGGTCCGGATCGCGCAGTTAGAAATTCAAAGCGGCATTCAGGCTATGAAAATACCGGCCTGTAGCTGGTAATAAAATAAACTTTTTCAAAACTCTTTAAAAATGTCACTCAAATTTTTCAACATAAATTTCAAATGCTGCTCAATTTAGTATCGGAATTTTCTGTGACAATTTTATTCTATCACTAACACGCTTGCATACGCCGCCGCCACTCGCTACTGCAACAGGAAAGTGTCATCCTTTCGTAACCGTAATTCGCGTTAAACTGATCCTTTCAATTCCGAAAAATCGCAATGGATTTTTCCTTTGGCTCCATCGGCTAATGTTAACCAACCAGCCAGCCAGCCAGTCGGGCAGGCCACGTCGTGTCGCACCGCACCACACCGCCACACCGCACCGCACCACCCTCATGCCGGTTCAGGTTGGTCGGGCCGCCTGTGCTTTGCTGTGTTGTGTTGCCGCTGAAGCTGGTGTGTGTGTGCATCGGTTGAACGAACCTCTCGAACGAGCTGGACCGAACTAGTTTGTCGGCCTGCACGACTATGACAGCAACAAATATGCCACAAATTGCAACAATAATAATAATATTGATAACAATGGCCAAGAGCGCTGCAACAATGGTTTCGAAGGCGCCTCGGCCACGATTTTGGCCAACTAGCTTTGTTGCCAAAAAAGCTAACGTCGAGAACGAAAAAGATATGCGATAAAGTAAACGACTATAAAAAAAAAACAAGCAAACACTCATGTGTGTAAGTAAACACAATAACAACACACAGCTAAGACGCAAACGAAGCGCCGAAGTTGCATTTAAATAGCAGGTTTGAAGGAGTTTGGCAGTGAAAAATTTCGAATGTTTGTTGGTTGCAAGCGACAATGCTGCAGTTGGTTAAGAAATTAATTGAGGAGGGCGCACAAAAATATGAGATCAAGGAAAATTTACAAAATAGCGGCTTTGAATTTCTTACATTTCTTTTTCCTTTATATTTGGCACTTGAGGTGTCAAACTTTGTTTAGTTTATTCAAAATATAGGGCAGTCTACAAAGCACCTCTGATTGAGATTTTACTCGTTAATCCAACGAAGCATAACTAGAGGCGCGTTAAATTCAGTGGTTCATAAAGGGTGTTACAACCAACCAAAAAAAAAAACAAGATAGATAAAATGTCCGCTTAAATGTATGCAATGTTTGAAGTAAGATGAGCGAGAGTGGATTATAAATGAGTTATGCAAAAATTATAACAAAAATACGATAAACAAAATTTAGTAATTTTTCGGTATTAATTTACGTCTGACTTAAGATGAGTCCAAACCAACATTGTTTTTTTCCTATTGAGAAGCAAGTTTTTACGATTTTCTGTTAAAACTGATATCCGCCTAAAACTATGCATCCTCGTTTTTACACGTGTATAGCAGCAGCTGCTTCAATTGCATTACATCGAGCATGTTGCATACAATTCGCTGTAAACTCACCCGCTTACAACACTCGATTTGTGTTTTTATAAAAATCAACAAGTTTGCTGGCGGTAAAGTCAGAGCGAAGAACACAATTCGCTCAAAATTCTTTTACACAGGTATTAGACCAATTTACAGTTTGGCGATTTATTTATCTTTGAAAAATGTAATAAAACCTCAAATATTTACATTATGGAAGTGAATAGTAATTAGATATTCACCAGTTTGTTCGTCAGATTACGCTTAGATATAATTTGAACTTGAGAAATATTTTCTAAATAATTTTATTTTATATCCAACCGAAATAAATAATCCTACCTATATAGTTGGCTTTTTTAAAATAAATTCGAAAAATAACTGTGCTTCCTACATCCTAAACTACCCCATTTTTTAGCAAGCTTTTAAGGACTTTTGCCACAACATAATATGTATTCGCCGCAAACCACCAGTCGTTCAAATGCTCTCACTGGGAGAGCACGGTAGAGAGCATTCAATATGCGTAAATATTTGTAAAAAAAACGTATGTATGTACATATGTGTGCTCCAAAACTCTACACACCGGAAAAGCTGAGAGCTTTTGAAGCGGTGAAGGAAGAAAGCTTTATTGCGTGGATAGTTAGTGAACAGAGAGGAGGCGGGTTTCGAATTACATACTCCAATGTTCAGATTAATTCCGTTTGCAATTACGGTTTAAAATTTGCAAAAAAAATTAAATCAAGTTTTTTAAAATAAATTAGTTTTTACATACATACATTTTTACTAAAACATATTTAATAACATATAAAAAGAAATCTATTATATAATTCACAAAACTTAAAATTTTCAACTAAGAATAAAATATTTACATACGTACAAACCAAATTAAAAAAAAAATTTATGATATTTTGCAGAAAAAATCTTAATTACAATTCAATATATTATTAAATTGTTACTCTAGTTTAGAGAATATGACCCATTCGACTTCTAAGAAAATATATCATTAATAAATTAATTAAAACATTTAATTTATAAAAGTTAAATATTTTATTTGGTTTTTATTATGAAAAAAGGTAACTTTGTTAATATGAAAAGAAGTTTTGAAATTTTACAATTTAACGAGATAGATTACTTTGTGAATACCTCAAATTTAGTTTATTTTAATCTGCATAATATTTTGGGAGTTAAATATTTTACAAAACTATTTAGATTTTACTATAAAAAGTTACATAGTTGAACATTTTTAATTCCAAATAACAATTCTTTTTAAACTGGTCGTTCTTGTCGACCCATTTGCAACATTCATTTTCAATTTTTCGCTAATTAAAACCTCATTTAGTCTTGCGACTTTCGCACCTGTACTGGTCTTCACTGCCCTATTGATACCAATTCGTGGCGCTGTGAAAGCAATCAATGTCACCACCAACTATTGTGAAACTCCAACTCCCTAGCTAACCACCAATATACAGCACTAAAACTTAAACTACACACAAGCACTAGCTTACTCACTCATGCACTTGTAGCGAGAAAAACTTCAGTAAACGCTCACTCTTTCGCTCTTCAATGCGCTCACTCACTCTCTTGGCAGCACAGTTGAACGAACATCTCCAATACAAACAACTCCATGCGACCAATACTCCAGCAGAAAGTTGCCCACCTGTCACAAACTAACACACGTACACTGAGCGCTGGCCTTTAGATAGCTTTTAAGCGCCCACTTAACCCACTAACAGAAGCATGTCAGAGCGACCGCAGCAGCTACAGCTCTGTGCAACTGTGACAGCCATTCTTTGCTGTATTAATCTACCTCTGTCACTTCCACTTCAGCAATTGTTGCTACTGTGGTCGCATGCTCTCAATCGTTTTCTCTCTCTCTCGACTCCTCACCGCTTGTATTAACATGCGCAGCAAAAGCTCCCTTAAATGGCTTGTTAACCAATCAGTTGCATGCTTTGAATGCTCAAGTGTGTCAGTTGTTGGCCAATAAGCCCCTTGTATATTTCCAGGCGTTTCTCCCTTGCAACGGGAGTTGTTGCAAAGCCGTTGCACTGGTGTTATCTCTACAGCAGTGTTGCATAGCCGACGGTGCTGACCACCAGTGTCCGGTAGAGAAGCAAAAACGCATCGTAAATTTGAGTGCATATGCCTACTTTTAGGAGCATGCCGTTTGGTTAGTGTGTAGGTTGCACGAATGTTGACTCACATAGGCTTCGGCTTCCAGTATGCAGCAATCGAATGCACTTTCCAGTCACTCTTTACTAATACTTGTTCTTGCTTCTATGTGTTTGTATACGTATTTATTTTTGTATGTGCGTTTGCAAAGTGGCTGCGCATACTATTTGCTTAAAGGGAGCCGCCCTAACGCCATGCATTACATTTCAGTTCAATGTGTGTATGAATTTATGTTCGCTATGTTGCATACTTTTAGGCACGTCCTTTTGGTCTACAACGAAAAGGGTTGCTGTCGGCTGCCTGACTGTTTGACGTCCTGTCTGACGTTATGTTTGTCTTGTTGCAAACGGAGAGATCTATGCTAAAGTGCACTACGGCACGAAGACGAGGTGACAAATGCCATTGCAACGCCTAAAAGTATGTTCATTTTATGTGTTTTGCATCTCCATTTTAGTGCTTACATTTATTGCAGCGCCTATTTTGAATCACTCTGCCGTACGTTCATTTGGTTTGTCGCCTTTGGGCTGTGAAATTCATTGCAACATGCAACAACGCCTCGCTGGCACATTGCCTCATTGCTGAAGCTGAAGCTGCTGCTGCTGCTTCCTTTGCAGCTAACTTTTAGCCTGAATGTATGCTAGTCATTTGCGAAATGCCTAGTTTATGCTCGAATGTACAGTTAGTATAAGCGCCTATATGTACGCATACATATTTATTACCTAGTTTGCTCAGCCTAGTTTGTATAATTCTGTTTAGGCGATACATTTACCATTGCATTTCTTCACAACGCTCTCTACTACTGCCGCTGTTGCTGTTTCTTGCTTTATGTCTCAATAGTTGTTGTAACTGTTATCTTTTGCCTGCAATAAAATCGAGGGTAATTGGGGTCGTGCAACATTTCTGATGTGTTATATACTCGTACATATTTAGTTACAACTTCGCTCCTCTCCTCTGCTACATCCTTCAATTCAATGTGTAGCTGCGCTGATTGCAGGCGCATTTCATTGCTTGAACAGATCAGCATGTTTATTTAGGGTCAACAGTAGCAACGCAGCCAACAACAGCAGCAAAGTTTGGCATCTGCATTGGCAATACAGCAATACGCCTCGGCGAGCCCCTCTGCATTTGAAAGTCCTTCCAGCATTTAAGCTTGTTTACCTTAATAGGCATTTGATAGGCGTTACCGCCACGATTCACTTAGTTTAGCACTCTTCTGTATTCTCGTTTTTACTTTTGAACAGTTTAAATTCTGGAAATGGTTGAACATACGACCGACCAGATTTTAATTTCGAACATCGCTTGATTGTCCATGTGTGTGTGTGCATTCGTAAGTGTGAGGAAATATTTATTAGACAGGAAAATCTTAATTATTTCAATGCTTTCACTTATCTATCTACAAGTACAGTAATGAACTTTGAATGCTTCATTGCATATTAGTTGGTATGTAGTATTTGAAAAGTGACAGAGGTAAGACTTTATTGGTAATATTTTATCAGTGAAGACTGCAATAAACCTGTTGGATAAACTAGTAAGGGATTAAACGATATAATTATACATATTATATGAAAGAGATTATCTAAAAGTTTTGATTTGTGTACAGATAAATTCTATGGTATAAACGCAGCATTAAACATTTAACTCTGTAATTCTGTGAGAAATATTTTGTCGAATAATCTCAATATTATCTTGCGGAGTGAGCGACTTAAATTTTTATTAAAATCCACTTTATCAAATTGACGAAATCCCCGGAAGTTTTTTTTTTATTTAAAAAGATCAGTCTGCTAAAATTTTTCGATTTACAAAAGAAATATGCACACTTGTTTTTAATGAAATCACTGCCTTTATGCTGCAAATAAAATCAAGTTGTGGCTTGTCGAAAATTTTAAGGTCTATTGTAGCATGTACGAGCATTTATTTTTGACCCTTTGTCACTGTTCTACTCTTTTAGTTTTTCATTCTGTACTATTTATGTTAATTGTTTTCTATATAAAAAATAAATTTACACAAAAAATAATATATGTAAATATTTCCTCTTACTTGATGTCTGATATTTTTAGCATCACTTTCTCATTACTAATTTTACAATTGAGATTTTTAGCAATGGAAAATATGCTAGAATCTGAATTTTAGCTGCATCAGTTGTCAAAAATTTTTCACTCATTTTAATTAGTTAAAATATTTGGAGATTTGCAGAGACGTATTTTAATGTCATTTAAAATATTTTGGCGATGGAGCTTAAGGTACAAGTACTCTCTAGAAGGTCCAAAATAGCCATATTTTGACGATTTTTTTCTAAGCCCCTTCATTAAATATGAACATGAAGATTTTTACATATTAATATTTAAGTTTTAGAGAGCACCAAAAAAATGTTTTTTTTCATTTATACATTTACAGTCATAAAAGAGAGGGCGCCAAAGTCGAGTCCACGAAAAAAAGTTGTTCCGATTGTGGACAGTTAATCTCAGGATTGGGAACTCTGAAACAATAAAAACGAACGGCACGTGACAATTTAACACCGTTAGTGGAAAATTCCCAAAAAAAGCGGAAATTTAAAAAAAATTGTGAAAAAATCGCATTTTTTTTCTGTTTTTCATGGTTAAAAAATATTTATTTTTTTAATTTTTAGTCAAATTGTAGTTAATTCTCATATATAATATAAAAAAAACAAAACGCACCAAGATTTATTAAAATCGGTCCAGCCCATCCGGAGATGAACTGTCCGCTAGTTGAAAACATGTCGTTTCGAGAAAAACGCGTTTAAAGTTTACGCATTCTCTCCGGCAGCTGCGCGATCACCTTGAGAGAGCCGAAAACGCGCACGCTCTTAAGACCGATGTTGACAATTTTGAATTTCGAATTTCACTAAAATATTTTAGGAACCTTTTTTTGAAGCTAAGGAATTGAAAAATGGAAAAAAAATTTTTTTGATTCTTTGAATATTCTAAAGTGTACTACGAGTAGTACCTTAAGCAGTAGCGAAAGCTGGAAGGCAGGTCCTCAAAATAAGAAATTGTTGTTTATTTTTTGGAGAACTTAGTTTTAGAAAGCACTTTCAAAAGCAAACTCTCGGTGATATTTTTTTAGCAGACATACCATGCCCGCTATTGGTGCGTACCAGCTTCTTATTATTCTTCTTTAGTTAGGCCTAGGTTATTACAACGATTCGATCGAATACTATTTCTTAGGCTGAATTGAAACAAATGCTGCATTAACCTTAGAACCGTCCTTACCATTTTCAATGCATTTTCGTCTTTTTGGGGAGTTGTACAACCCAGTGTATTTATATGCATGTTTGTACCGATATTGTATATTATAAATACATTTCTTTGCTAGTAATAGTTACAGTGTAAATACCATAAATTCACTTTATTCATGAAATTTAAATTACAGTAAGTTAAACACGTTCGATTCTAATAATGGGTGGGAACAATAATTTACTTTTATTAGTTACTAAAGTGCGGTTGGAGAGCCCAGCACCCAAAGACGGTTCTAAGTTTAAACTAAAATACCAAACTTTGGCAGTGACTCTAACTTTAACAAGAGACAAATCACTCTTTCGCTCGCATTAATTTTAACCCTTTAAGTTGCTTAAGCATTGACACAACTTTAAAACGCAGAAATTTAATTAAGCCAACTACAAATAGACAGACCTATAGACAGCACTGTTGACTTTGTTTTCAAGCAGAGCGTATACAATTTTTTCTCTATGCTTTCGTGCATATCTACATATATGTACCCTTTAGCATGCCACAATTAATTTTTAGGACAATTCAAATGCAACATCATAGCCTACAAAAGCAAAGATAAAATAGCAACTAAGAAATGGATGGACGGAGAACAGCAAGAGCGAAAATAAAATAAAAGCAGGAAACCAAAGATTGGAGTTTGAGTTGTGCAGAATGGAATTTAAAAAAAAAGTACATTTTAATGCCAGCTTACCTTCAATAACAGTGCAGCTATATTAAGTGTTTGTGTGTGTAATCCGTTTTTTTATTTACTTATCGCAACCAAAAGCGACACGTAACTTCAAGTGCAAATACGCGCGCACCAACGTATGAAGCAGCAAAGCAACGAACGAACGAATGAATAAATGAGTGAATGCAATATAGAAAATAGAAATGCGAAGAAGCAACATATTTGTGTATGTGATGCATTGCGAGCTTCTAAAGTATGCGCAACTAAATATAACTGCCTACATTGAGGGCAGCAAATGTCATGCGACAGTCAACAAAACCAGCCGAGCAAGAAGTACGTACGATTATATGACAAAAAACAAACAAAAAAAAACCCCCCATAAAAGACTTGCCACACTAAGGCTGTGAAGCAAGCAACGAGGCATTGCAACCAAGCAGATAGCAGCGAAAAAGTCAAAAGCCAACAGCAATAGGCGGCAAGGTAAGAGAAAGCTACCGCTGTGTTAAAACGCTGGCCGTGGCAGACGAGGTGAAGTTGAGGAAGGGGGCAACAATGCATGCGAAGGCGCATTTGTCATACGTAAAGGTAGCAGAAAGAAAGAAGACATTTTTACTTCGACAAGAGCAGTTTGCAGTGAGGAGCATGTATGTACATATCTATGTTTGTATGTATGTATGTGCATATAAGTATATGGCATGCGTCTGTGTAAGTTTTGTAAGCCTGTCGAACTGCTCGACAAGCGAATGCAATCGGAATCGCAATGCTAGACGCCATATTTGTGTACCGCCGCAAACACAAGAATATTTGCACGTAGGCGCACACACACACACAAAGAAGCAATGGATTCATACGAGTATGTGTGGGGTTCGGTATAGAAAAGCCTATAGGCTGCTTTTTTGGGACATTTGCAGGAGAGGATAGTCATCATTGTTGGTATTCCGTGTATGTGACGTGTAGTCTGTACGTGTACCATAACCGCTAGGCATCACTGCCGCACTATTTACATACACATGCATACATACACACATACAGTTAAGTACACATGTGGAGGCCTGGAAGCATAACAATAGGCGCTTATGCATTGTCGAAGTAAAAGTAGTGGGTGATCCAAGAAATAATAAAGCATTATCGTGGGCGAATGATTTTTTCAAGTTTCAACGGAAATTAAAATGATTGTAATTAAATTTTTTCAATGACTTTTTTTTGTTTATTTCAATTTACTTCATTTGAGTTTGATTTAAGTCCACTAAATTAACATTATTTTACGATTTAATTCAATATCACTTGATTTATTGTTTTTATCTACTTATTTATTTTTATTTCATTAAGTTTAATTTAATTTTTAATTATTAATTTAATTAATTTTATTACTCCTGATATAATTCGTTTCGAATTGGTTTGCTAAAAATTTATGTAATTTGTTTTAGAATTTATTTTGTTCTAATTTAAACTACTTAAATTTACTTTTTTCAATAATTTTTCATATTATTTTAACTCAGCTCAATTTATTTTTTTATTTTATAATTTTTTTATTCAACTTTATTTTAGTTTATTTATTTTTTTTTATATATTTCTGTTTACTTTTTTTCTTTATTATTTTCCTTCATTTAACTTTAATTGCATATATTTTTTATTTTTTTTCCGATCAGTTGTATACATAAAATTAAAATTGTATAAAATTTTCAGATCTATTAGGGTTTTGTAAATATGAAACATTAATTTGACCTACGGCCCAACGTTTTGCTAAGCTTTAATATACATATACATATACATATATATATTTTTTTTTTATATTTATTGATTTTGTTTAATTTGCAAATCTTGCTTGATGTGTTTTTAATTTTTGTATCAATAGAAGGTATCTGAATGAATGTTCTCAATGGTTTTCATTGATTTTTGTTTTAAATTTAATTTATTTAATTACTCTCCATTACTCTCCTAAATAGAAGCAAAAACAAAATCTCACAGTCGAGAGAGTAAATTCAGAAAGCGTTCTATTTTCTGCCGCTCCTTATTCTATGTTAGTTTCTATATTTCAGAGCACCCTGTAAAATGCACACAAACATGCACAAACGGCACATGTAATCAAACATTTCGTTTATCTACATTTACCTTGGTGCATATTTGTGTTGTATTTGTTCTTGCTGTGGCCTTCCGCCCCTCTTTTTCCATTTCACCCATTCAGCGCTTACATATCCTATTCATTTGTTGTACATTTGAACTATTTTTAGAGTATCTAACGGTTGGGTAAATCGCATTTGGTCGCCTACTTGACCAACCGAAATCAACTAATCGCTTGTCTAGGCAGCGGAAAGGCGGAAAAGCGGTACAGTAAAATGCTTTTGCAACACGAAAATAAACATACATTTTTCTATGCATGTATGTTTCTACGCTACTATTTCGATATGCAGTTTTGGATTACGTGTTTTTTTGTTTTTTTTTTTTGTTTTGTGACAATTCCGCTCTCTATCCCTTTTGGCTTTGCACATTACATTGGCAAAAGTTTCGTCGTACGTCGACGTCGAGTAAACGCTCTATCCGCAATGTAAACATAGACACGTTGTCCTGCATTCCGAATGAGCGCTTGCGGCTGTTGTGCCTACAAAAATGTTGCAGCTCTATTTGCGGTTTTTTTTTGACAGCACATACCACTTTCTTTCCATTCTCCTCCTCTATTTTGGTATTTATCATTCAACGCAGCTTAGCCCAAGTGGGCGTCCCTTTGTTTTCAGTCACCTACAATCTCTTTCTGAATTCATTCTGCCTGCCTATCTTTTGGCTTTGATTCTGACTTTGACTTAAACTTATCCTCGTCATTTGTTTTCCTTTTTTCGAAATTTTATTTAAATTGCTACGCTTTTCATTGGTTTAATTTAAGCTTCACATCCACTACTTTTCGATTTCATGAAGTTGATGAGGAATATTTAAGAATTTAAGGGCGTACAAAAATTTAAATGTTTAGCTTTATTGAATGTAAAAAATTCCAACAATTTGGACATCACACGGGCTCGTATCGAGTTGTACTACCATATGTTTAATGCTTGGTGAAGTAATAGCAAAAAAATCTCTTTCTGATTTAAATAAATTTTATAGTACATTACTTCCATGCTTAACTCGATTTTGACTGTTTTTTTTTTTAAATGCCTCAAATGAGTCGACTTAGCGACTTTAAAGAAATTAATTTTTATGTTACAATCACATTTGAAGGTACATTTCAAGTGATCATGTGACAAAACATCACAGAATAAAACATCTTTTATTTGAGTCAGTACTTCTTAAATAAACAAAAGTCTACGGAATCAGCCCTATTGCGAGTTCAATGTGAACAAATTTTGAAAAATCGCTTACGTTAAAAAACAAGGAATTAGCTTCAGAATTTATATTAAAAAAAAAATATTGATATGCCTGCTTTAATTGATGAAACCAATTCTCTGGATTGGAATTTATGCTGGCTCCTGTCTGATGTTGACGAAAAACTAGAAGATTTTACCAATCTTGTAAAGTATCTGTTTAATAAGTATATTCCAATTCGCACAATTAAAACAACGGACAATAGAAAACCCTGGATAACCACATCCATTTTAAATCTTATAAAGGACCTAAATAAGGCTTACAAGTATTGGATGCATAATCCTTCTGCTGAACGTTGGAGTACATACAAGTATCTTCGAAATAACGTAACTAAAAAACTGCGCGAGACTAAAATATTCTATCTTCAGAACAAATTTACTGACACAGCTTCTACAAAAGACGATTGGAAAAACTTAAAATCATTAGGAGTTTGCGTGAAAGATAAGAAAGCATGCACGATTGATGCCAACATAATGAACTCATACTTCTTAGGTGTAAATAAGCAGCAAATATGTGAGCCCCCTTTAAAATTAATCAAAGTCTTGTCAGCAACTCGCCAATTAAATTAACATTCAACTCAGCCACTGAAAATGAAATTACCGAATGCATTTATGCTATAAAATCGAATGCGATTGGTGTGGATGGGCTTAGCATTCGTTTTCTTAAACAAATTCTCCCATATACGAGTACACTCCCTTTAATTACGCATATCCTTAACTTCATGTTGACCTCATCAACATTCCCTAGGCAATGGAAAGTTGCAAACGTTTTTCCGATTCACCCCAAAATTATAGACCTATCAGCATAATACCCGCGTTGCCAAAAGTTTTTGAGAAGCTTATTTGTAAACAAATTGTATTGCACGTGAATAAATTTAATCTTTTATCTGAGTACCAAACTGGCTTTAGGTCTGGCCATAGCTGTTCTACTGCAATACTCAAAGTAATGGATGACATCCGCCCAGCATTTGACAATAAAATGCTCACAATACTGGTTCTCCTGGATTTCTCAAAGGCATTTGATTCTGTTGATCATAATATTTTATTACAAAAATTACAATATTATTTCGGTTTCGACACTACAGCAGTAAAATTAATAAAAAGCTATCTTTCAAATAGACTACAACAAGTGCAGTGTAGGAACAACACTTCCCACCTAAGTAAGATTTCCTCTAATGTACCACAGGGTTCAATCCTTGGTCGCATACTCTTTACGATCTTTATCAACGACATTGTAAACTGCTGCCAAAATTCCGTAATACACCTATATGCTGTGATAGTAAGTTATACCTATCGCGTCCTATTGGCCTCGGCGAGGGTCTAGTAAGCAGATTAAACGATGACCTAAATAGATTATCATTTTGGGTCAAGACGAATGGCCTTTGTTTAAATGCAACCAAAACACTGGTATTACCGATATCAAACAATTTTGTGGATCTCAGTGATATTCCGCCAATAGTCCTGGAAAAACTATACTTACCCTTTAATCTGCTGTAAATAACCTGGGATTTAAAATGGACTCTCGACTAACTTGTACAAATCACATGAGCTATACCATTTCTAAAATTTACCTTATTCTAAGAAATTTGTGGCATAACTGCTATTGTCTACCTGTTAACATTAAACTTAAATTAGTAAAAGCACTTGTTGTTCCCCAAATTTCTTTTTTTGAATTAGTGTATAGTAATCTTGACTTTGAATCTAGAAATAAATTAAACCTAGCACTAAACAACGCTGCGAGATTTATATATTGTAAGCGAAAGTTTGATCATATCTCGATGTTCTAAGCTTTAGCTTAGAAAATTACGTAAATGTGCGAAACATTGTATTTTTATTTAAACTAATTAAATATCGTTAGGCTGGTTATATTTTCTGCAAATTAAAATTTGTTGTATCTTCTCGCACTAAAAATATTGTATTACGAAAATATAAAACCTTAACGGCCTCTAGATAGTGGAATTCTTTACCACTGTCAATTAATTTATACATTCATCTAGATGCTTTAAGGTGGCAGTTACTGAACTCTTTTCTTAGTTTCACCTACTTGTGTAGGTAACGAGTTTGCCACCTATTTTTCTTATCTTTTCAGTATGCTCTGTTTCTCTTACTTTTTACTATTTTTTTTTATTTTTTATTTTTCTTTTTTTTTCTCTGTTTTCACGGTTGGCTAAACCCTACAATGTAAGTATAGGTTAAGATTAAATCTTGTTATTCGGATGTAAAAATGTATAAAAAAAGACTAAACGTCTTACCGTACTTATGAGATATACATATATGTAAATAAATAAATAAATAAATATTGAAAATGCCTTTAATTGAACATATCATGTTATGTCATCACAGGTTCCCCTACCATATATTAATCTGATGTATAGTAATGTGTTGTCAAAAATATCTATTTTGTTTTTTCAATTATTTAACTCAATAGCAAAAATATTATCGAAAAAAACATATACACGATCAAATTTAATATGTCAACACGAGCCAAAGTAACACAATCAAGTAAATGTGTGCTAAATGTGTATACTTTTTGAAACACATTTACAATATCTCACTTATTTTTTACGTAAACTCAACCTCTGACAAAGTTCTTGAATTTACAAGCGGTTCAATCCCCTTCGATGGTTTAAAATACACATTCAATAATAAAAGATAAAATCCTTCCACTTGTAGTATGGGATTGCCATCCTTCTTTCTTGGAAATATTGACCATGAATAATTATTCTGTAAAAGAAACAAATTAACTTTTAACAATATTTTGCACAATAGTTTACTTAACTTTTACTCACTTTCAAAACCGGACAGGATATTGCCACACTACCGGAATTTAATAAATTGTTTATCCATTTTTTGGCTATACCAAAACCGCCTGGGCCGGAGGAGCGTTTTAGCAAATCACAGCAATTTAGTTTGAATTTGAAAATAGATTGAAATTTATTGGCGTTTAGCGTTTTTATTAAAACAGCCATATCCACCCAAACGTCCTTGGTAATATTATATGCTGGTGTCATATTTATTTGTATGCCTTGCGATGCATGTGTGAAAGTAATGTTGAAATTTTCAATATGATTCGGATTGAAGGTGTAAGAAATGTTGCGGTAGTAGAGTATACGCGTTTTCTATATTTAATTTTCAATTGTTGTAAATTTACTAAGTCAATTGATTTTGTAGAGTCTTACCGATTTCGCAGTCACTTGACTGCACTTCAAATAAAAAAGAAATATAAGCAGTGCAACTGCGCTGATTTGCTTCCATAAATTCATTGATAACTAAATAAATTTTAATAACTCTTAAAAACAAACAATACCTTCATTCGCCTTCGCTAGAAGGTACTACTAGTTTTGTAATACAACAGTACAAAATGTTGAGGAACAACATTATTGTCCGCTTGTAATAATTTGTATAAGCTAACTGATTTTTAATTGCTCTGCTTTCAGTGGTTTACTAGGTTATTGTAAATTAGCTAATGAGAAATGAGGCAATAATTAAAAAATAATATTTTTGTTAGATATATTTAAACCAGTCTTTATTGGTTTATTTTTAAAAATAGTCTATGAATACATAATTTATTCTTACATACTAACAACAATATGTACAAAACTATTCAAAAATAAAATATAATAATCATATTAATTTTGACTCCGTGTTTGGCCGAGTTTCTCCTACCATTTGTGGTGTGCGTCTTTATATTCTTCCACAAATGGATGTGCCTACAGTGTTGCGCCGAATCCGAATCTCAGATGTATTTTATGAGAAGCTTTTTCATGGCAGAAATACCCTCGGAGGTTTGCCATTGCCTGCCGAGGGGTGACCGCTATTAGAAAACACTTTTTCTATTATTAAGATTTTGTTTGCCCTGACTGAGATTCGAACCTCGAAGTCAGCGGCATATCGAGTTAAAGCGCTCACCGCTACCAACTCGACCAGATCGCCAAAATAAAGTGAACTTAAAAAGTCGTTTTTTCAAGACTGAGAAATCTATATCTCTACTGCTTGCTATGCGATTAAGATCAATTAAAGCTCTTGTGATTTGAGAATTAAAAGCATATACAATTTTTATGGAACCAACAAAAAATGTTTCAAAGTGACGTAAATTTCTAAATGGTTTACTCGTATTAAAACGAATGCGTTCAAGAATGGAAGCATAATTAACATCCGTACTGTTGATATCGAACACGAAAGATAATGGGGAAAATGGGTCACTTAAATGTAATCTTCGCAAGGCATATCGAACAAACACTTTTTGATTTTTTTCTGTAGCCAGCATGATAGGGCCTCCGGATAAAAGAGGCGTTTTCTAATCTTGGTTTGACAACGGCTGTAAAAAGTAAATTTAGAGTGTATGGATCTGAGAATTCCCAAGTGTTTAATCGCACAAAAGCCTAATTTCTCTATCTCACGGACGGATTTAAGATAGAAGATTAAAATATTATAAGAAAGTCTAGTGCAGTCAAAAGTAGGCATCCGAAGTTCAGAGACGATTCTAAGGTGCTGGAAAAGTTCACACTGCGGTCATTACCTGAAGTAAAATTGGAGTGGAAGAAATCAGCAAAGAGATAAGCGGCCTCTCCTGAAAGCTTTGGGATTCGATTTTATGTTGGCTTCATAATTTTGAACATAATTTCTGTATAAAATTTATCAAGGCAGTTATAGTTCTTGGCATATATTTTGTATTGAAGAAAAAAATAATATTTTCACAAATTATAGCACAACCGCTTATTGACAGATTATTAATATTAATAAAATAATTTTCAAAAATGTTTCAAGTAAAAAGTGGTTCATTCTCTAGAACAACAATTTTTAAACATTTTACAAAATGTGCAATGATTTCACAAAATTTCACCAAAATTTTGAACATTTCAGAAAAGTATAAAAATTGTCAAAAGTCAGTGATAACCTGCAGACACTTGAAACTTGCACTTTAAATTTAATTTAATGAACTGCCTATCTGCATACCCCAAAAAAAGTTAAGCTTGAAAATTTTAGTAAATTTTTTCAATTGTGTGACAATGGCTTGGTTGCCTTAAAATTTGGTTTGAGATTTATGAATTGAGATAATGCATTTTTGGGTTGCTTATCTGTCGATTATACAGTGGAACCTGTTTAGTTGATCTTGTGTATTCATTTTGTGGAAACATATAAAAATAAAAAAATATCTATTATATATATAACTACTATATAAGTAGTAAAATGGTTTAAAGAGAAAAATAAAAAAATATACAAAAACATTGATTGTCCGTGAGAAGGTTTGTTGCTCTAATAAAAATGATACTATATTTATCAAAAAAAATGGTTTGAAAATTGTTAAAGTAAAATGTGACAAAAAATTAAAAAGTTGAATTTCGAATGGAAAATTGAACTTCCACTTTATTCTTGTGAACAAACTAATCCAGAAATTATTCCGACTCAAAAAATACGAAAAATGTAGTGTCCTGATTTATATATCAAAAAATACGCCGTTTCGTAAAAAAAAATTTGTATAAAAACTCATACCTTCAACTAAACAAACTTCGGCTACTTGGTAGTTGCCCAGGTTAAAACTTCAAGTGCCTATATTCTTTGGAAAATTTTTGAAAAAATAAATTTTGAAAATTGTTTGCAATTTTTTAATATAACGCTTGTATTTACAGAAATAGAGATGTAATTACAAACATTTGAAAAAAAAAAAATTACATATATCGGTTGATATTTGTTGAAGTTATGCATGTTTACAAAATATTTATTTATTTATTTATTTATTATGAGTAAAAACAATAAGATCAATTAATGTTCTACTTAAAAGCTATAGCTACCAAGGCTTTTCAACTAAATTGTTTGACATTATACATGCAAAGAAAAAATGCCAAGGCACAATTTCACTTATTTGTATGCTCACAAACTAATTTTGTTGCATTCTTTATTTTTTTTTTATATCTGTAATCAAGGTAACATTCGTATAAATCGCTTCATTTAGATCCTTGAAGTAAAATTTTGCCTCAAAACGATACAAGCCACTTGAGGCAAATTGCGGAATGCTACTCTCTTCCGGCCTTAATTGCCGCCAATAGTAATAGCCCTTAAAAGTAAAATAAAAATATTGTATAAGTATGTTTTATATGAATCAAAAATGCTAGTTTTTACTTAACTAACCGCTTTATAAGGGCATTTGTGTGGTATATTACTAAATGTCAATAAATTGCGCGCCCACGCAAACATCAAACTTTGCTGTCGAAACATGTTGCCAAGTAAGCTGCAAAAATTTGTGTCGAATGTGGTAATTGTAAAATATCTCTTTGCAGAATATGTTTTGTGTGAAATGGAGATTTTCATCCAAAAATCAGCAGGCGAGTTTTTCGTTTGGTTTATTGCCATATTCAAGGCCAAGCCATCGGCGGTGATGTTGCTGTAGAAGCTGTCAATGTATTCAGGATTGTAATATTTTACAAAGCGGCGAAAGAGCAATTTTGTGATAGGCTATGAAAAGGTGAGAGATGACAATTTTTTTGTAAAATATGAAAAATGTATTTTATAGAAATTGTTTCAATTTAAATATTTATGTATGTATATCAATTAAGGCACTTTAAAACTTATTAATTTCAGCTTTGAATTGTTGCGGTTATATTTTTGCGAATAATTTACTATACCTTTATATATATACTTTACCTTTCGGCCACTGCCCCTTTGCGTTTGTAGCAATAAAATAACATAACAAAAAATAATATTTAATTGATTTTTCCGCTTTACGCGCATTGCACTTATTACTTTTTACGATTGTTTGTAGAAGTCAAATGCAATGTTAACATATTGAAAATGATTATTTGTATTAACGTTAATTTTTGTATATGTATTGTATGTTATTTTTTGCAGCTCATTAACCCTAATTATTATACAATTTGAGTGATATTGCTTAATTGGCGTTAAATTTGGTGATCACTTATATTATTATTTTTTTATTGATAGATTACCAGTGATATAAATGGAATTGAAAGAACCACAAAATGAAAAATTAATAAAAAAAAAATTTCGAAAAATTATTATAAAATTAGGTAGTCCAAAAAATCATATTTACTTAAAGCTAGCTGGATTTTAGCTACATAAAAGTGTTTTAAAACCCAATATTCAGTAAACATAAATATACGAACGACAAAATGAGTTCATCGCTTAGAGTTGCTGTTGTTTGTAATTATTTATTGCTTTTTATCGAATTTTCATCATTTGTAAGCGGAGTGAGTAACTTAATTAAGCAGCATAATAAACCTTATTACATACTTCTATCATTCATGATTTTTCTGCATCTCCTTCATCTTTAGGTCACGCGCATGTCCTTCAAATCGATTCAGTCGCGGCATAGTTCACGCTACTTTTCTAATTTCTCAATAGAAATTATAAATGGTTCGATTTACAATGAATTCTATCTTAGACGTCGCTTAGATCCGGGATATCGCTGCCGTTTAGAATATCAATTACGCATCGCTAACGCAAAACAGTTCCAACCACTCTTTCACTTCGATATCGATGTTTGTGCAACAATTATTGCATTGAAGGATCATATGCTTAAAGATTTGTATCGCAGCTTGTTGAAGTATAGCAATTTTATGACGAATTGTCCATTCTATCCAGATCATTACTATTTGAAGGGTTGGCAAATCGAGTCGGCATTGATTCCGAAATATGTTTATCCCGGTGACTATAAGATTGTTGCAAATGCCTATTTAGGCAAGTTTAAGAAGAGGACGATGGATTTCATAGTCGAAATAGAATTACAGACGAAAATCGAGTGAGGTTGAAGTAAAATTGAGTAAAATTTGTAAAGATAAAATTTTATTAAAAATAATTGGGTTTGAGTTAGAAATTCTCTCTCTAAATTCATCTTTAAATATATATTACTATCTGTGAGTTATAAATATCCAGTTATTAAATATTTAAGTCACAAAATGTAAGTATTTAAAAAACCAGAGCGCTACATTTAATATTGTAAAATGCATCGGACAGTTTCTTAAATTCAATGGCACTTTTCACCACTTTTCAGAGAAAAGAAGTTACTCAAAACTTCCTAAGCGCGCTGCATTTGGTTTGCAGAAAGTTCATAGAAGACTTAATTTTACCCATAGTTAGGTATATTTTTATATTCTGGGGAAATAATTTACACTTTTAGTTATTCCCAAGAAAACAAATAGCAATACTAATGAGGTCTAACTCTTTTAAGTCTTACAAAGGTACGCTTCTGCAAGCAATTTGACACAGACTCCTCGCCATTGAAACAGTGATTATAAAACACTAAGTTAACTTTTCTTCTTCGCAGTGACACATTTCCTTTTAAGAAGTGATTCATTCACACTGCGTTATAAAGATAAGGAAAACGGCAAAGATAACTACGATAAGATATAGATAACCATAATGGTATCCTCGATAAAAATTAAAACATGAATAGCAATAACAAGAAACTCGTGATCTTCGAAGGATAACTAAAGTGAGCAAACTTATATTTCATATAAGGAAAAAATTTCGTTAAAATCTCAAAAAAAAAACATTTTTTATTCGTTACTCATAAATTAAACTAACTCTTAGCTTAATTAAGTGCTTAGCTTAAATAAAGTCGATCATAAATCGTACTACATTAACACGCCCTTTTCTGCCATTCTTGCTTTTGTAATAATTACGCGATTTCGTGCGATAATCGCCCGGCTGCAAATACGCTGGCAAATTGTTTCTTTCCACACTAAATTTTCTTATATAGTAATGACCCTAGAAAAAAGAAAGAAAACGTAAATCACACACCAAACTATTTCGTTCAGCATTCATATCCGCAATAAATTAATGTGTGAAAAATTATTCATGAACTGACAGTTAACCACACTTTAGGAGAAGATGCTTTGAAAACGTTTTTTTGCCGTCGATATGCTAATTTGTATATCGAAATAGCTCGTATAGTCGGCCAAAATTTCCTGCAATGGCCACCACATCAATATTCAAGAAACCCTTCGTTGTGTTTGTGGCGAGATATCGCCGAGAGGCGTGGTTATTGCCCATTTGTGCAGTGAGAGACCGAATGCCACGCTTCGGAGCTACGAAGGAGAAATGTTAATAGCATATTCAACAAATTTACATGTCTCTTCTTGTATGATATGCTTGCTTTATGTACGAGTATGAGAAAGTTGTAGCCAAAGTAAATATGCAAAGCATCTGCACTGTATGTAAATTAATTAATTGGCAAATTGATTAAAATTCATGACTGTCGTAGACACGTTAATATGCTCTTGCATACACCTTGAAAGCATGCTGCATGAGCTTCCGCACTACAAAGGGTAATAAAAAGGAGCAGATTGGCCGCAAAGCTATATCCAAGTGTGAGAATTGTGCATATAGACAGTTACAATTAATTGGCTGGCCAATAAAAATATCAGGTGTTGTTATTGTGGAGACTTAAATAAGTACCATACAGATCGTTTTACTCTTTATACGGACGTTTTGCTTGGAAATTTCTGCAATTAAAAAACATATTAACGTGTGCAATAATTATTTCCTAGAATCTTTAATATTATAATGTTTTTTGAAAGCAACCAGTCGGTGTTTTCGAAGAGAGTATTTTTTCTTCTAACGAATTTTACAAATTAGTTCATGTCAATTTTTTTTTCATTGTCAAATCAAACTAAAAGTCTTTTGTACGTTTTTGATTTAAATCTTCGTACATTTTTCGCGCTCACATTATTGATAATAACATTTTATTCGATATTCTCATAATCATTCACGTACATCGATATTGTTATCGTTATCGCACTAATTTGCCTGCTGGCACATGCATTCGCATTCATATTTGTTATCGATAACCAAAAATTTTATTTAAAAAATCGATCTGATTTCATCTATCGTTATCGTACTTGCATTCGCGATTGTTTTCGCCTTGATATTTTAATAGAATTTGTTTCCCGAACTCTTAATGTTAATTTTATATATATTTTCATTATTATACTCGAAGTTATCGATATTATTATGTTGATAGCATATATTTACATGCGTTAGCAATTGTCTGTTAAATGTGCTGCAAAGAAAGGTCGTCGTGCAATTAGCAAATGAGTTGCAATTAAAAAAATAATTGCAAAAAAACTCTTTTTTTGATTACTAGTATTTTTAATTTGTAAATAATTGTATGACTATTAAACAATAATTTTTGTCCCCAGAACGATATGTTTGCATCGAGTAGTAGCGGCAACATTTTCAAACAAACACTAAAGCATGAATATTGCATTCAAGGTTTTTCTTAGTTTCGTGCTCCTCCAATATTTGGTCAAGAGTGAGAAGGTAAGACGCATAAAAAATTAAAATTAAAATAATAAAAAAAAATGTCAAATTTACTTTAATTAAGAAATCAACTTGCCCAGAGAGCTTGTTTCACAACTCTTCCTAATTTTTTTTTTTTTTTTTCTATACTTGATCTTTCTACAGAGAGTTATCTACATCAAGTCCGAGGTGGCTTTTAATGCGACCTATCTTGAAGATCATGCTGTGATTATCTCCACAAATGGCACAACTTTAGATATTTTGCTGAACATTAGAGCCACTTTTCGACAGGATCCCTGGTTGATTGTGGCTTTGGCCAAACGTAATGCAAAGACAAAAACTTATACGCCAATATTATCATATGATTTTAATGTTTGTCAATTTTTGGGTCGTAAAAATCACAATGATAAAATGAATTTGATGCAAACATGGTTTGAAAATTATTGGAAGCAAGGGAATATGCCCAGAACTTGTCCGATTAAGAAGGTAAGTGCAAAGAATTGTATGACAACTCTTAAAGTTTTCAACAAATTCACATGTGATTTTTTTTAGGGCAATTACTACTGGAAAGGAATGCGACTCGACCGATCAAGCTTACCACCTTTTCTACAGCTTGGACTTTATCGAACCACAGTTAAATCATATTTTAAGGCAAATCCTCAATACCAGCTTTTCTACGCATCCGTGACAAATGTTTCGATATATGGATTGTATAAAAATTTTAAGTTTTGAAATAAAGTCGATGACGGATTGTTAAATATATGAGCTGAAGCCCATTATTTGAAAATTATGGATGGAAATATGTACTCAAATTTGAAGATTTTAAAGCTGCTATCAAAAAGCGGGAAAAACTTTGGAAATTTAATTATATATAGTTTTGTAGCTTAATCAAATTTTAGTGCACTAAAATGCAAGCTTCAATAAGCCACAAATAATGTATAGTTTGCAAACTTTAAAAGTAAATGATTACGATTCTAAAAATGTATCTTAACGAGCAGTGCTTCCTTAAAGATTTCCTCAAAACTTGGAAAGACATTGCAGGTATTATATTTCAAACCATTCAACAGGTGTGCTCACAACTTAAATCGCCAATTTGTTGCATTAACGACCACCGCCAACTCTGCGCCAATAGTTTTACCTGCAGGCTGAAAGACAGACAATCGGCCAGCCGCATACTGCTCCGACCACGTCAACACTACCAGTTGCCTGTAGCCATGCACACATCCTTGCTGGCATGCTCAATTCTATTGAGACATTATTTTTCACTTCCAATTGAGTGCAACATCGCACGTGCATTTCACATAAATAAATTAATGAAGAAGTTAAGCGCACGCTAGATGCAGAGGCGGCACAAGCATAAGCAGAATGTTGCAAGTAGGTAGTTCAGCACAGCACGAGTTCGTGTTGCGTATACCACCCGGTGCGTTAATTTGTAGTAGTACGGCGAGCAACTGTAGCCGGCAGCGGTGACAAAAAGGACATTGGCGAAATAATTTAAGCATTAGGAAAAGTTTCCAAGCAAAGAAAAAGTGCGCCAAATGAGGTGATGCTGCCACGCGCGACGCGTGCAACATCGAACGCCTTTATATTTAGCAAAGAGCATGTTGAGCGGGAGTTGCAGCACAAAAGTGCTTGTTTTCTCGGCAATTTCTTAGCAATTTATACCTTCCGCCAATAGTTGATGTTACTTTTTTCTTTTGCTGCTCACACTTCTTACTGCAAATCCCAACGATTGCGTTTGCTCACCGCCCACGCACATATACATATTTTTGTAGTTATCCTATGCCGGTAACCAACTTGTCTTTAACTCTTAACTGCCGCACAATGACAACGGGCTGGGTAATGCCGGATGTCATCATTTCGAGTGTTTACTCATTGCTTTTGCTGTGCTTTTTTGTGTGTCGTGGCATGCGTCATTGTTCTTGTTGCACGAAATTGCTATAAGCACAGTTACAATCCTCTTGTAGGTATTCTATGTCTTCCAATACTTGTCGTATTCGTGTTGCAATAGTTTTTGTATTTGCACACTATCATTGCATTTTCCGCTTGTGCTTTCATTGTAGCGTAATTGCTAAATTATTACAAAAAGTATTGAAGCAAATAATGATGGCGTACCAAGCAACTACACTCACACTTCCACTGTAGCATCGGCAGCTTATAACAGTACGAGTACTCCGCTTATGACAGCTGTTGTTAAAGTTTTTTCTTTTTATAACGTGGAGGTCCTCTAAAATCTGTGGCGATAATCGTTTGTTGCTTAAGCGGCAATGAGAAAATCATTTGGAAAAAATTACTCACTACAACTGCAATCGTAGCTGCAGTCCATGTAGATGTGTTGAGCTGCAATGTATGGAGTTTACATTTAATTTCTATTTTAACAAAACTTGAGATCACACGAAAATTTTTTCATTTTCTATAAATTATTTGTGTGAAACCGTTTTATATGTAATTCAATGAGATTGAATATTTTATTTTTAAAGAGAGCTTATCAAACCGGAAAAAAATGGTGTTATAATGAAAAAGACTTTTAGACAGCTCTTCCAAAGATTATATTTGATTGATTAATGTGGTTGCCACAGGTTAAGGACGACCTGGCATGAGTGCAATTCTGATATCAGCAAGTTATAAACTCCAACAGATATTATAATTAGTTGGAAGATCATTGCTTGTTCGTTAGGAAGCTTTGTACTTAAGCAGCTGATTTTAATGCCAGACTAGTAGGGAAACATTGCCAAAATGTTTTGCACAAAGCCTTACAATGGTTGCAATGATTGGTAAATAGAAAGTGCTGAGATGATTCCAACTCGTCATAATTCAAAGTGCGCCTAAAGTAATCAACAACTATGGTATTTAGTCACATGGAGCGAAAATCACTCACCTAAGACTACTGCTTGGGACCCAACAATAATAATATATAGACTGCAAAAGCGAAAACTTTTTTTCTATATACCGTTCTCAGTTAAGATTTATATCGATATCGATAACTATAAAGAAGCGATAACGATTAAAGAAGAAAATATCGATAAATTTATCGAAAACTAGTTTTGAACTCGATTAAAAGAAATAAACAAATATACGAGGGTGGGTCAATAAGTTCGTGACTTTTTGAATGAAACACAAGTTTTTGGATAAACAAATATTTTATTTTTCAACATATCCTTTGAGTTCTATACATTTTGTCCAACGATTCTCCAATTTTTTTAAACCTTAAAAAACAAAAAGATTTGTCGTGCGCATCAAAATAGGCATTTTTTTGTGAGATGATTTCATCGTTGGAGTCAAATCTCTTTCCGCCGAGCCATTTCTTCAGATTTGGAAATAAGAAATAGTCACTGGTTGCTAAATCCGAACAATAAAGCGGATGAGGGAGTAATTCATATCCCAATTCATGGATTTTATCGGCTAACACTATATCGTGAATTTTTCCCACTTTTTCGGTTGTTGAGACCTCAATCGCGTATCCAGAACGTTCGGTATTTTCCGTGCTTGTACGGCTACAATGAATTTCATTAAATCACTTTTATACCATTTAAATTGTTGGTGAAGAGTCCCCATAAAAAATTCATTTTTCTCCATTTTCTCCTCAAATCACGCGGTAGTCTGCTATGAATGGCTGTCAAAAACAAACTAAATGCCGCAGCTTGCTAAAATTTTGACAGGAGTCAACTGACAGATGCCTGTGAACGGTAGCAGTGTTCTCATTACAGTAAAGAGGTAAGAAATTTTAAAAATTCACGGACTTATTGACCCGCCCTCGTATAAATGGCTGACTAGTACTTTTTTCTGTTAAGCTTTGCGAGTGCTAAATACAATGCAATAATATTTTTAGAAGTAATCGACCAAACAAATCAACTACATACTCTTGAGAAACTCTCGTTCCTTGATATTGAAAGCCACATTAACGCTTTGATTTCTGTTGCTTTTTGTATAAATAAAACAATAAAATAAAAACTGTAATATCGCCAACGCATTTGCTTGTCTCATCATTTACACAGCGGATATTAATATCAATGATTTTTAAAAGTGCAGAAAAACATAAAAGAAACTCAACAATCATCAACGCCTGCCTTGAAAATATCAACAACTGCAATTCTTCGACTTTTACACATTTATTTTGTTTTTTTCTCCGCCAGCAATAAGCACTACCGCAGAAAATAGCGCATCCCTGCCAAATTGGTATCTGCAAAGCAGGAAAAGCATCATCAGCTTACAACATCGTCGATGATATTGACATTGCCGGCGCGCAATCAATTGTAGCGCACGACGAAGATGCTGACAATGATGATGACAACGGCGGCGCTGCATTGTAAGCAGCCATAATCGGCACTAACGCCGCAATGTGCATCCGGCTGACGAGAGACGAGCGAGAATTGAAATAAATAAATAAAGACGGAGTTGCTGCTGTGCAAGAATTTGAAGTAAATGCATAGAAAAATTGTAGGGATCATTTTAAATTTTTATTTATATTAATATGGAAATTTTAATAAAGTGAAATTTCGCAGATTTTTTTAATTTACAAGCATTACTGGAAAGCTGTTAAAGTTTGAAAATTTGACTTTCATGCTGAAAATGCCATCTAAACACAATATCCAATTTTCTGCAAATTTTCTTGCGCAAAAATGCACAACCCTATCGAAAAAACCTTCAGAAAACTATCGGAAGCCATCATAATACCAGCAGCAGCTGCAACCCGCACGAATGGGCATTACTACAGTAGCAAGCGTTGACAATGTAGCTGCGTTTCCTTTGCTCGATTGCGAGTCTGAAATTTTTGTTTGTGCCACCTTGAGGCGTCAATGCGGCATGCAGCATGTGTGGCATGTGCAATTTGACATGAAATCAAAATATGCGCCGCTAGCAGTTGAATCACTACTTCTTATACTCGGAAATAAGAGAGGAAGGTTAAATGCATGTGCGTATATAAATTGGAAATTTATACGTTTCCATTTCGTATACATATGTATATATGTATTAGACATGTCAATCCCGGGATCCCGAAATCCTTTTTTAGCTCCCGAATATCCCGGGAGAAGTTTATTAAAATCCCGGAATTGTAGAAAACAAAGAATTGAATTGCCATTTATTTTTCAAAATTCCCCTTTCATATATTACGAGTATAAATTGAATGTCAACTGAGACGCAATTACAAGCGAATTTTTTCTATGAATATAAAAATACAATAACTCAAGCAATTGGTCACGTGGTGACTTTTTGGAAATAACGAATATTTATGTACTGGGCATGTCAATCCCGGCCTTTTTTACTTCCCAAATATTGGAAAAAAAGAAGATTCAAATACCGGAATGGTAAAAAAAGAGAGTTTATTTTCTAAATTTTGTATCATTCTTTAAATAACATTTTCGAGGGCCAAAAAGCCTTTAGAGAGCGCAATCAACAAATAACACAGCTTATTAACTCCCTTAAGGTTTAGTTTTGTTCTTGCAATTATAAATGAGCTGGAGAATATCCCACACGAGTAGAAAATGAGTCAATCAAAACTTCGTGAAATTCGGGATCCCGGGATTGTCTAGGGATTTCGTTTTTAAATCTCGAAAATTCCGGGATCAATAAAATGCACAAAATTGACAACCCTAATATGTATGTACTGAAGTATAAGTATTAAGTATACTCGGGCGGACCTTGAAAAATGTCCTTTTCATGCTGTGACTTTTTATTTGGAAAATATGAAATAAATACAAAAAAATGGCCAATATTTATTTTGGATTAAGTGGTAAAAAGGTTTAAACTTTAAACTTGAGAGCAAAATATAATTGGAGCACTTATAGTAAAGTTTTACTAGAACTATTTTATAGAACTTTTTAAACCGAATGGATATTCAACATTTGGTTCTCTATAAAAACCACTTTAAGTATTTGTACATTTAAAAAGAAACAATGATAGTCCTATTGGGTATGCATTTAAGCTTTACCCGTCGCGAGAATAGTCGTTTTTTTCCACTGCCAACAGACAAAGTGGCAGCTAAGCCCGTGAGTGTCTTAAATCCGTAAATATTTAAATTTAGTGCGTTGCCTTCGGCGGCAAATCTATACAAATTTATATCAATTCGAGCATATCTTTAAGGTAATAAATTGATTTGAAAATTTTGTACATATGTTAAGCATCCATTTTAACCATTTCTAATGTTGACGCAATTTTATGGTTTTCCCGAATAATTCAGCAGTGATATAATTGAAAAACCAATTTTAAGATACCTTCTGGGACAAAGATAATCCAGAGCATTTTCTCTATGGCTCTCCGGCGTTCTAAAGACTGAGATAGCGTACATATATTTCTTGCTCTCAACAAACTGCTAAAACTCGTGAAAGAATCTAGAATCCAAACTCCTTAGTTTTCTCTTGAGGTTTTAAGAATAATAAACCAATTTGCTTGAGTACTTAGAAAGTCTTGAATTTTTGGATTTCCCAATGCAATCTAAGAATGTGGTCGCAGCAAAGATGCACAGATATAATTGGTGCTAAAAGTTGGCAAGTCATTTATTGGTTAATATGCAGCTTTTCTCTTAATTTGTATTCATACCATATAAGTAAATATATGTGGAAACATAAATGATCAATTTTTTTTTCTTCATACATTCATTTTCTCATCGCTCCGCTGCCATGTGCTTTTCTTTGCCGCCCATTAACTTTTAATTCCCACAGCGATAATTACGACACTTCACTAAGTACGCGAGTAAAAAATGTTCAACTGCGATTGAAGCCAATAAGGCTTGACTATATTCACCGTGTGTTATGACTGTGCACACTTACAATTGTCTTGCCATAATCGCCTCAGGCGCAACTTCACACGGTTACTTTCGCAAGTAAATGCCATCAATTCGTTGTGTCGATAATAATGCTCGGTAACTATTTTTCACCAAGTAATTGCTTGGGAGGAGCCTGACAATGGCGAGCAAATTGTTGCACCACGGGTGCGCCGCATCGCAAATGGAGCAGGCGGACGATCACTTAAGCTTAAGGGTATATTTTATGTGGAAAATCCTTACTGAAAATTAAGAGAATATTTGCAAAGGCAATAAAATATGTGAAAACACTCCTAAATTATGATTTAATGTGGTCCGCAAATTTTGTGATAATTATATTAAAATATTTGCCGGCATGACGGCAAAATAGTAGTGCAAATAAAAGAGGGAAAACCAAAAAAACAAAAAACTATTCGCACTAAGTCATGCAAGTGAGCATTGATAAAAATCGCAAAATGTTACACTGAAACGAATGAAAAATTTTGCTGCACTCCATAACGTAATTAAAATCGAGACATGGCGGGCTGCACAAGCACACTTCCACATGCATACAACCCCTTAGTAACCGCAATGTGTTAAATGAAAGGCTCCGTAGTAACAGCCGTGACTGCTGCAACGCGTGTGGCCGCACCGAAGTAGCCAAAGGGAAAATAGTATGAGTGACTATTTGCAAAATAATATTAAAAAAAATTTGAGCGCAAAATATGAGTAGTGCGCTTACAACATTTACAGCACCAAAGCGCAAATCTTAATTATAAATCTAAAGAAACGCTGCAACGTGCCGCACAGTCAAGGTGAATGGCGTGGTGACGCAGCGGGAACAAAATATGATTTAATAGAAAGGTCTGTCACAGCCGTTGCAAGAGGAGTTATAGTAGATGTGGCTGCGTGGAGAAATGAAACTAAAATATGTTAAAAAAAGTCAAGCAAATATTCGTTAAAAATTACCGCGCAGCCACAATGCGCCCCACAAATACACTTACAAATGCACCTACAAGCGCTAAGGCGAACTGAGACTGCCTGGCGGAAGTTGCCAGACTTTTGCAGATGCAGCAGAAAATGGACACAACTGCTGTGCAAATATGCTAGCCGCAGCAGTCTATGCAGCAACAAAAACCCACACAAAAAAAAATTAAAATCAGCTACAACAATGCATCTACCCAGGCATACATACATACATACAAACATATGTACATGCCTAGCTTGCTGTGGTGTTTGTTGCAACAGCCTGCCGCACGCCTGCCTGCCAACTTCATTGCTGCTGTCTCGCTACTGAGTTGCTGTTAAGCTATAAAAATTGTGACAGCGCATGGCCGCAGGATATTTAAATACTTCACTTCGACTTTTTCTTGCGCAAACTTTTCGTTTTTAATTTTTGCTAGCCAACCTTTTTCACAGTCATTTCACGTAGTTTTTTTTTTTTTGGTATTGTCCTACCATTGCCTCTTCCAGCACAGCTGCTCACTACATACACACATACACACACTTATACATTTGTCCTCTCTATCATTCGTCCGGCCAACAGCCTGTTGTAATAAGTTAGTCTTTTATACACTTATCCATTTCGCTCACTTCTTCACACACACACACACACAAACACTGACAATTACACCCACTCGCATGTAGCGAAATTATGACATTTTTCAACGCAAAGTTTAGCAGCAGTTGTGTCGCTGGCTGCCACAAGCCACCAGAACAGCCGGTTAACCAAGCGGTCTAGTCGTCATAGTTCGCGTACTGAGTTATAATCACACTCTTACTTACATATATGCGGTGATACATACATACATACGTATGCATACACTCAATCACGTGAAGCCAAAAATAAAAATTAAAAAAATAAACGGTGCTGTAGAGCAAATGCTAATTGCCCGTCCGATAATATCAGCTTGTGTGCAATGGAGTGGGGAGCACAACTGACAGGGAAATGCAGAGGAGCGATAATTTTTACTAAGTGAGAATGCGTACACGGTAAAAATATTTAAAAACAAGAAGTTAGGCTAATGTATTTAAATTAATAGATTTAAAAAAAAATATTATTTTGAGATGAAAAATAATAATTTAGCTCACTGTGTCATAAAATCATTACACGCAGTTCATGCAAAATTTCGGAGAATTTGCTTAATTTTTTTTCACAAAGTAAACAAAAATCCATTTTTGCTATTTTACTCAAAGATAATGACTTGATGTCTGAAAAGGGAAAAGAAATTAATTATTTTAGGTAACTCAAGTGCATTTTAAACACTTTCCACGGAATTAAAGACGACGCTGTTTAAGATTTTTAACATTATTTATGAACTTGGTTAAATAAATTTAAAAGTGAATTCTTGATTTGAAACAAGGTGAATTGCACGTTAATTCCTTGCATTACAGTTTTTGATTCTGCCTTGGAATTGAAGCGAAATATCTTTTACACAGAAAAAAAATAGTTTAATTCTATCTAAACTACTCAAAATTCTTGTGCTGTGCAGGTGAGATTGTAAAAAAAGTTTTGTTGAATATTAATAATAATAACTAGGCGCTTACACTATATAGCTCAGTGTTTGGTTGAGCTTCTCCTACCATTTGTGGTATGCGTCTTTATATTCTGCCACAAATGGAGGGACCTAAAATTTTTTGCCGACTCCGAACGGCAGATGTATTTAATGAGAAGCCTAGGGGTGGCCGCTATTAGAAAAAAACTTTTTCTATGATTAAGATTTTACTTGCCCTGGCTGAGAATCGAACCGCGAACTCAGCGGCATATCGAGTTATAGCACGCACCGCTACCCACTCGACCACGGCGAGTGCCTTTACGAAAAAAAGAGAACCGCTTTCAAAAGCTTCTTATTCATGCTGTTTCTTCAATTTAATTTTAAATCACCCATGAAAATTGTATCCAAGTTGGCTTCTGAAAATTGTTTCGAAGCACTTCAACAATTCATATATCGCGCCAAAATTTTTCTCCCAGTGAACACCGTAGCTTATGACAGTTAATAAAGAATTGTGAATTGTTAGCCAGCATTATAACCATTATGACACAACGAAAGAATAAATAGTTGGCTTGAAAATGAGAGAAGGCGCAAAAAAACTCGAAAATAAATCGCGAAGATTATGGAGAAAAACCGCAAATTACTTGCAAGTTGCGGCAATAGCATGATGATTGCTGGCGGGCAAGTGGCACGTTGTAAGCAACTTTACGCCAATTTATGGCGAAGGCATCAGCAATCGACATTTGCATTAAAGTTTTTCACATCAAATGCGTTTAATTTATTATTGAGACGTGACAGCAAAAGAAATTGCTACAAAAAAAAAAGAAATGATTCTGCACAATACGAGTGGACTAGTAGAAAATAACAAGAGAAATGCAGATTTTAAAGTAATCCAACTCAAGTTTCGCAGCAGTTGTGTGCAGCGAAAGTTGGCGCATGTCGAAAAAAGTCGCTATTTTTAATTGTGAAATGATGAAAAAAAGCTCATTTGTGGTTTTTTAGAGAATCTGAACATTATGACAATGCGAGTAATCGAATCGAAGATGAGATTACAAATTTTCTTCTTAACATTTGCTACATTTCCTCATCCTAAGTAATGAGAAGTGAAAAAAAAAACATTTAATGAGCTTTCCTTGCTATTGCAAAATGCTTAAAAACGGCTCATATTGTTTCTGCTAGACAGCGTTTTTTTTCGCTGCATTATTTATTTTGTCTTCTTTTGTAATAAAGGATTTTTTTTCCTAGCCTGTCGCCATTTTATGGCTTAGCAGAGAGTTGTGGCTATTTTGCTGTGATTGTTGCTTTTATTATTGTAGCACATTTTACGCTTATTAACAATTACAACTTTTGCAATTATTTTTTCAGGGGTGGCTGATTATGGAAAAGCACAAAAAACAAGAAATAAATGCGATTTTAAAAAGTACTAACTGCGGAAAATTACTGTAATTTGCGGCAATTGAGTGCGAAAAATTGTCACTATATTGTAAGAGAAAAAAAATATATTCAAATGAGAATTTTGGTGGGTAATTTTGTGATAATTGCATGTGGAGTTGTGTTGGAGGGTGGCGGCATGTCGGATGTTAATTTAAAAAAGCCATATTCAAAAAACAATCAATTTGTATACGTAATGCTGCTCAAATACTTACATTTTATGATAGTTTTACCTTTTGAAAAAGCTGAAATCTTAATAGACTTCCCTCAAATTCGCCATCTGACTCTATTTCTCTTCTAAATATAAAAAATAGATCCGATATGATGACGCCCTGATGGAGCCCAACTGCATGGAGACACTACCAGGGATCGGGAAATTCTCTTTGATAACTGGGTGTAAAAGTATATGAATAAAATGATGAAATTGCAGATTTTTTTAAAAATGCTTGAAAAATGGCCTTCTTTTAGGATATTAACGCTAGTTACACAAATAATACCAATTTAATGGGCAAATATGATATATCGTTGTATGTACAGAGGAAGTCATTGCCTTTAAATTAGGATATGTAAACGGTTAGTGAAATCAAGCTGTCTAGTTAATTTTGACAATATGCAAAAAATGCTTCAAAAACATGTTATTTGCCAAAATTTCGCAAACGCTTCTTAAAAAAAATAAATGGTTGGCATTTTTGGATTCAGCGACCCTAAATTAGCCTTGAAACTACTTTTTTAACGAGGTACATTTTTCTTGTAAACTAGTGTAATTTAACGCAATGGCCAAGAATTTAGTTTTATTATAATTATAAGGGTTTGCCATTATGTTTTAAATATGATTTCGGGCAAGTGACTGCCGCGGCTGGCTCGAATTAATTCTAGCCGAGACGTTTAATTTTTGACCACTTTTTACTACAATTGGGGCCGTATGTCAGCAATAATGCACCGAATATTCTCTTTCAAAGCGTCTTGAAATGGCAAATCACACTGAGTATAAATCAAGTAGCAGCTGTCAAAAAGACCAATTCCGAATAAAGTATTGCCACACTGAAAACCACACGTCTGAAAAAAACACTTTACGTTTACTAAAAGTCCTTTTTTTGTTGGTTAGAAAAACGGAAATTTGCACCTGTCGACGGATTCCTCTTCTAGTTTCAGCCAATTGACCCTAAATCTATTCCTAAATATAGTCGTATAGTAGATTCACAAAAAAAAAAAATTATTTACACCCTTGAAAGGTAGATTAGAGAATTAAAATATTGTAAAATATATTTCGGCATAGTTTTAGGCGCAAGCTGCCTTGAAATTACTTCAATTTCCCAGCTTCTAAGTATGCTTCAATTTGGAGCTGCGCATTTAATTCTTTAACGCAGTAATGATGCGACTCCGAGTTACGTGACTAGGGTTGATTTATAAAATGAAATTATTTTGAATTTGCATTCTGTAATTGGAATTTTATACGGCAACTCAACGTAAATATCGTTCTCATTTTGATGACTGTGATCAGTAATAAGAACATGTTGGCTACAGTTTTCCAACCACTCAACAAACATCTTTTAATTAATGTATTTAAACTAATCCAAACAATCTTGTTATAAGTAAAATCTTTCGTCTACGTGCTGTCCACTATCATCTACATCACGTCACTTTCCCACACCGCCAAAAACCTTGAATTACACTGTGTATTTCTCTAATTGCGTTTGAAAGCCAACGAAGCGTATGTTACAACGTATTGCAATTGTCGCTGCTGTTGTTGCTGCGTTTCACATTTAACCAATCTACCAGGCAATGAAGCGCCTGTCCGTTCTTTAGTTGTGTGAGCCAACCGAGCCCCGTGTTGCATGTACGCGCTGCGGCGTTGCGCATAATCAGCCGCTGTAATTGGCCAATCAATTCTGTCATTGTTCGCATTTATTACGCTCATGGCGGTGATTATTCTCAAAGTGCACACGCACATCAGCACGCCTAACTAAATGAATGAAAGTAAGTATGTATGTAGATGAGTAGATGCCCGTATATTTTTATATATTTTCACGCCTAGTTGCAGTAAATTTATGCCAACATTAAACAGCTGAAATTCTGATTTTATGTATCGTTTTTCTTCTTCCAACTTTATTTCTCTGACTGCAGCCGTTTTTTGGCGATTTTTAACGCCTCAACGCTGTCCACTTTGATTGCTAAATGTTTGCATGTATTGTGTTTTGTCTCGCCGCTGCAGGCAGCATGTGGCAGCGACATAAAAGTAAATCGCTCGGAATGGCATATTGCAAGCAATTTGGCGGCGTTGCTGCACATGCCTCAATGAACGCAATAGCCAAATTTGTTTTTTGTTTTTTTTTTTTTTTTTGTGTTTTTTGTGTTTTTGTAATGGGTCTTTAATGACGTTAATTGGTTTTATTTTATTTTATATAAGCGAAAATTTTTGACAATTTTAATATTCGCTGATTTTATTGTACGATGCCCAAATCCAACTGATGCTCTCTAAAATCCAACTGCAAATTGTATAACGTTCTGCAGCAACAATATGCTTACATTTTTCTATATTTTTTAAATCTCTTGATATTGTCTTGTACATGCTAATAGATCGGAAACATGTTTCGGCAACCAATGAAAACTTTTATATCCGTTTACAACCGACAACTCAACCAGCTGCTGCTTAAAAGATTTGTGCAAGAAAATCTACCAAAAATATGCAAAACAAGCTTGAAGTAACAAAATGTTTAAGTAAATAATAAAAATGACACGTCGCAGCAAAAGTTTTCGCCCGCTTCATTATTCTTAACCATGCAACAACACTGCAACTGCTGGTTGCATGCTGCATTTTTCTTCATTACTATTCGTTATTTCTTTTATTACTTTCTTGTTTTTGTGGCATGCAAGACAAATGCAGTTGCTAGTATCTCATTTTTTTTTTTTTAATTTCATTTCGCCTACACATCCTGTTCATTTGTTTGCAAGAAGTGCAAAAAGTTGGTCGACAAGCATAACTAACCACAAAGCTAGCAGGCAAGAAGACAGCGCCCGCCATCAACCAACAACTAAGAAAACTTATTTGCACTCTTCTCAATTCACAGTTTTTGTTGTAGTAACACATCACATGCTCTCGCTGATTGTCAGCGAAAATTTTCCTGCATTTTAATCACCATTCAAATCAACGAAATCGTCGTCATTACTCGTTGGTGCTGGTGCTTTGCGAGTGTGCCTAGGCGCCCTCATTTAGCCGCAGCTGCAGCTAGCGCTGCCCTACCGCCCGCCGATCCGTTTGTCTGCTCGTGTCAGTCTCAGTCAGCCAGCTGCCGCTAACAAGAAATCTCCTACAGCTTCCAATTTGAAGTTGGCGCCTATTCGCAAGAATTTCCATTACTTACTCGTACTTATTCGTTTCCGCCAGCCTATAAGTTTTTCTTGTACTTGTTCTTGGTGTTTTGGTAATTTTTTTTTGTCGTCGCTCATTGTCAAAGTGTCATTTGCCTTTGGAATTTTAAGTTGAAGTTGAAAATGATGAAAACGGAAATTTGCCTCTTTTTGTGACTCGCGAGAAGTTACAAAATTGCTGCACCAAATTTACTGTTTATGAACTCTTTGCACTGTACATAGCCTTCTGTTTTGGATTAGAGCAAGTTGAAATTAACATTCTTAAATTGTGATTGTATACATCCTCATGTTAAACTTACCTATGGAAGCTTACAGATAGTTAGAGCACTTAATTGATTTCAAGTTAGGTTCCATTGATGGGGCAACAAGGTTGATAGAATAAAAAACGTTTCCCTATCTTAATTCTTTCTTTTTTAAAAGCAGTCAGTCTACAAACGAAACTCTTCGGTAATGACTGGTACTTGACTGATTGATAACAATCGAAGTTAAAAAATGAAGTCTTTTTTAGTTTTATAGATTTGGGAGGAAGCAGAGCACCGTCAAAGGAATGATCGCTATGGAGGAGCAAATAGACCGAACGGTTCACTATGAAATCGGGTAGACTGTAGTCAGATCAACTGGTGAACTAATTGAAGACAACCTGTCAGATTTAGCTTAGCTTGATCTGATTGGACTATTCTGATTGACAGAATATGAAATATATAAAATATTTTATCTAGCTTTTGGCCACTTAAAACACTACATGGGTATATACGCAAATTAAATATTAAGTATATTGAGACACCTGAATTTCGACAAGCTCGGTAGGTCGGTTGGAAGTCACTAGAAAAATTACTGTGCAGCGAGAAGCTTACTTTGATCGCTAAATCTACGTTCATGGTCGTAAATTCCAAGTCAAATCGATTATAATTATCTTCTGACTTAGGAGGAACAAATTACTGCCTTCAAATCACTTGGTTTCCTTTCTATATCGTATATAAATTCGAACCCAACTTATTTTTAGTAAAATTCTTCTGAGCTTGAACTCCTGTACATTGCAGTGCTAATGTCTCTCGACTTTTATCTTACATTAATGAGACATACTAAATGTCTTTTCGCCTTTCAACTTCTTATTTCACTGGTACGTAGTTCACTCCTGTCATTGCCTCGGAATGGTGTTCTGGAAATATTTTTCCATCATTCGCAAATATTATAGAAAGAATGAGCAGCAGCAGAGAGAGGCAATGCCGATTAGCCACACTTTGTTTTAGACGCTTAAGATTGGCTATATAAAAATGTAGTATCAATTAAAGCACAGCATAAAAGTCAATTAATACGCTAACAGAGTTGCGTCCACGTTAGCCAGATGAGCTAAGTACTGGATTTTTATCGCCCAACGCTGCTTGCCATAACAATTTAGACGTGCCGCGTAGCCAGTAAACCTGACACAACCAATCAGCCATTCAAGCGATACATTGATGCTTGCATGTTTTTTCGAGTATGTCTCCACACATACATACATACACACATACACACATAGATAAATTAGATAAGCGACATGCAGTATCTGCCAGTCATCAACACTCAGCTCATGAACGGCCTAAGCACTAGGGCGGCAACATCGCCACACAGGTCAACCGATAAACGTAAATTTGATAGGCCATATTATGCCTACACACACACACGCACATGCATACATAGAGATAAAGTTAGTAAAGGGACATTTGGAGAAAGAAGGGTGTATGTAGTTAGTATTAGTAGCTTGTTGGCATTTGACAGCTATGCGCTCGTTCTGTTGTTGTTAATCACGCTGCTGGTATCGGCCCGGCCGTGTCATTGATTGCCAATCGTAGCAGTCAACCAGCCGCTCACTCAGCCATACACTCGACTAGTCATTGCTTATATTGAATTTGTTGCTAAAGTTGATGCGGAAACTTGGAAGCTGTCACCATCAATGTAACGCCATATTAATCGCGTTAATGATGAAACTGAATCAGCATTTTAATCGAGCGAATTGCCAATCAGGATGTGCTATTCATGAGCGTACGCGCAAGCAAACGCAAACGCACACGCACACGCACACTCACACGTACATTTTTGTTGAATAGCATTGAAGCATAGTTCGATATTTGCTGAATCGAGTAAAAGTTGTGTGGAATGGGTGGAATGTCAAAATTAGCAAATTGCAAGCACAGCTATAAAGTTTTGGACATAATTGATGAAGCCACAATGAATTGATGGCAATCGTTTTAGCAGTGAAGTGACGGAGCAGTGAGCGTGGTACGGTAGGGGAGTGGTGGAAAAATGTAGTTGAATTGCTTTGAAATTATTAGAATTAAGTTTAACGAGTAGAGCAATAATAAAACAACGCTGAAAACAAAGTTTATATCTAGAAAAGTCAATATCGTTGGAAAAATCTATAACTCTATCACTTCGATTACTATAAGGGCACTGTTAGCTTTTACATCAAGAACGATAATTTCAAGCTAAGGAAAAAATACTAAAATATCAAGAATTCTGTAGTCGCAAAAATGGCATTCCTGTTCATATTACAATTGGTATTTTTATTCTAATTCAAATTCATATTTTTACCATTTTTGATATGCATAGTTTTATATGTACATACATCATCATTCACACATTCATTATTTATTAATTTGCAATTGGGTATTCATATTTATATTCATATTCTCATTCGTATTCATATTCACATTTTTATTCACATTCTTACGCAAATTCACATTCCTATTTATATTCATATTCATATTCATATTCATATTCATATTCATATTCATATGCATATAAATATTCATACGCATATTCGCCCTCATTGCTTCCTGAAGCAGCTCTTCTCTCTCTCTACTTTTGTTCAACAAATTTATGGTAGCGAATATTGACCGAAAATTGCTTAAAAGCCAATCAGCCACAAATTTATTTATGAGATTGCAGTTTTCAACGCAGCCAAAAATAAAATTCTCTGCATAAGTTGATAAACAAAATTCTTGTCGTGAAATATTAGCCACACTTACAGACACACACACACACACACTCAAATGACACAGACTTTCGCGAACTTAAGCTGAAAGTTATGCCTCAGTCGATAGTTCTTAGTAATTTGCAGCGAAGCCTTTTCAAAATGTTTATATGCATTTACACCAGTAAAATAATGACTTAAGCAACTTATTGCGCGCAACAACATAACCATAAATAAAATTGTTGCAAAGCACAAGTTCACGCACTACGCCAGTTTCAGCAAGCGCGATCAGTAAACAAAAAAAAATCTCCTTCAGCATAATTTTTAATATGAGTTGCATGAATATATGTTAGCCAAAAAAAAATTTGATGTCAGTGGCATCATAAAACCACTTCCTCTAAATGCTAGTCAAAATGACTGCAATATAGCAACATCGTGGGCTCACCTTTGATACAAAATCGCATACAATTTTTTTAATGTCATGGACTATCATTAAAGTGATATATATAAATATGAGTCTCCTTACGCTACCTGGTTTGCCTTCGCTGCCCATCACAGCTGTCCTCAACAGTTGCCACACACTTGGCGTCTGGTTGCACTCCAGCTGTTGCCCTTAGCCATTGGCACTCAGTTGTTTTGTGAGTCGATGGCAATTCCACAGTGCGGCTGTCATGTTGTCGCTGTCGTTGCCTTTGCCGTTGTCATTAATGTCGTAAAAGGCAATTTTTCGCTTGCAATAATTCAGTGTCAAAGTCAAATGACGCGGTCATATTTATAGAAACGAAATGTCAAAGGTTGTTGAGGAGGAGGCCAGCGCATGAAGCATGAAAACATTTAAGGTTGTAGAGTGAGGAGCAATTGGCGATTGCGCATTGGAATACCAATGACAATTCATCATTCCAACTTATTTATATCAGTTCCTTATAGTCGTTGATTTAATTGTCCACAGACTGACTATAAATTGTTTAAAATTTATATGAAGATGCTTAAGAAAAATTCTCAATAATCTGTGTTTTAATATACTCATATCTTATTTCAATATTGATATTTGTTGGAACGATTTTCCGTCCTCCCATGTCAAGTTTGGTTTGGAGACAAACCGGTTTCGGCGTTGTGCCATCTTCAGTGTCAATTTTCGTTCTCTTATTTCAATATCTTATTTCAATAAAGAAATGCTCTCCAGTATTCGGGATGCCTAAATTTTAGTTCAATAAAAACTTCGCTGCTGAATAATATTCGCCAATTCTTCTAATTTAATCCCAAGTATTTTATTTTTTTAAATATTTTCTTGTTGGATATGGATGTTCCTCAGCAAGATGAACATTCTTTATTCCTTGAATTCACATGCTCTTAATAACATAGTCATTCTATAATATTCCTCAACCAAGAAGGAGTTTTAACAATCTTAGCTTTTTATCTATGGATCTTGTGTTAATCACTAACATTTTGTTCTTAAACTAAACGGGTTTTGAAAAGAAAAATGCAACAGACCAGAATTTCACTATTGGCAGCTCTCGACTGCTGCAGATTTCCTCTGTGAAAACTGTTTATATCTTCCCCTTTAAAAATGTATATATATCCCATCTGCTTGATCTACATACGTTTATTTGGAGTTTATAAATCTAAAAACCATCAATGGCGAATCCTTGACTTTGTTCCCTTAATATAAATCACTAAAAACCTATGTTCGATTAAAGTGAACGCTTATTTTCGCCTCATACTATTGGAACATTCATTTATATCTTCCTTATTTCTACATATGACTTGGCAATCTCATTGCGAATAATTTCTCAGTCAAGTTCACAACTGTGAAAAACTCCACTGCACTGAAATTAAAATCCACTCCAAGATTCTTCAATTCAATTCGAATCAGTGCACAAGTATGCAAGCGTATAAAAGTTTTCCTATTTCGTGTAAATAAAATGAAAAACTTTGTCGCCAAAACGAAAGCTTGCATTAGTGGGCTGTCAAAAGTGCCGAATTGTGATTGTGTTGCAAACTATACAAATACATGCCAGTGCATAAGTAGTTTGCAAAAAAACAAAAACAAAAAAAATATTGAGAAAAAATTTGGAGAAAATAAAGGGCGAATCGTTTTGAAAAGAAATGCTGTGACTGCATAATGTGGGAGCAACCACATCCACAGCCAGCCAGCACGCCAACAACTTTAACTTATCAACTGGTAAAACTGAACGCACGCGCTTCCTATTTATTTTCATTTATTTTTATATCTCTTTTTTATACTCTCTTCTTTTTTCTCTCCACACTTCTAGTCAAGTGTAAATACTTTTGTCAATATTATCAAAGCATATTTTAACTTCTCGACAAACCGACTTACACTTATTTCAAGCGCATTTGCATGCGGACCTCGCCGTACTGTCTCTGAGCTGCTCTTCTTCTTCTACTTCTGTCACTTTTTTGCTTCCAGGCGAATGTGTTTGTGTGCATTTAAATATACTTGATAAATAAACTTTAAGCTCATGCTGCTTACAACAAATAAAATAAATAAATAGATACAAAAGCGAGTAGTTGCAAAATGCAACGCTGTCGTGAGCCGTCGCTATCGCAATCAACCGTGAGTGCCACATAATCCGCAGCAAGAAAAATTGTCAATGTTTGTTTGGTAAAAAAAAACCTTGTTAACAAAAAAAGGAACAGAAAAAAAATTTTTTAAATCAAAACAATCTGTTGAAGAACAATTTTGCAGCAGCTAAAGGGGAACTATTGCGGCTGTTGTTGGAGAAATTTCGCTGCAATGCGTCAGTTGCACGCCATATGTTGCAACATAAAACAATAGTTTGGTTTTGTATATTTTTTCTTAATGGAAATGAAAAAAAAAAATAATTTATTTAGTGAACTTTTATTCGAATTAAAATCAAAAAATATAACAGCAAAATATTGAGACTTGTAAACTCAAATTTACTGGCTGGCCGATTTTATTTTGCAGCCGGAATCAAATCATTTAAGGAGAAAAATAACTCAGTCTGAAATTAATTCTTGTGTCGAAAGGCTTGCAGAGGCTCTTCCCATTTTTGGTTAGTGCAGCTGGCGTTGGTGAAACCTTAAAAATCTACAAAAATTACAAATGCTATTCTTAAAAGGACTTCCCGGTTTCACAATATTCTTTAAGTCAGTGTTGCATCCAATAGAATTTTCTGATTTTCTTCAGTCGATTAACACATGCTCTGATCTCTTTATTCTCCTCAAGGAAACTTTTTATTTGTATCTTACTTCACTCATTTACGCCGAATTCTACTACACTCTGTTCTAAATTATAGCACAAACAAATATTGACACAGTTAGACAGTTTATTTATCCTTCAATTATTTAAAATTACTTTTCAGTGAAAATATCGTCAATTCTCATTAAATAAAAAATGTAGAAAACATTAATAAAAAATGTATCAATATTTCGACATTTTTGGGTATGCAGAAATGTAGTCCATTCCATTGTATTATAATAAAGTGCAAGTTTCAAGTAGCTACGAATTACCACTGATTTTTGACAATATTTTCCTTCCATATAAAAAACAATCGCGGTTTTGCTTTGTATTGAGGAAACTGCCATCATAAAAAATTGTCAAAAATCAGTGATAACTTGTAGACACTTGAAACTTGCACTTTCTTACACTAAAATTGAGTGAGCCAAATAACTGCATACTCGAAAAAATTGAAAAAAAATTTTTATTAAAAGTTCGAAATTTTTATGAAATTTTGAAACTTGCACTTTCTCACACTAAAATTGAGTGAGCCAAATAACTGCATACTCGAAAAAATTCAAAAAAAAAATTTTATTAAAAAGTTCGAAATATTTATGAAATTTTGTTAAATTATTGTACATTTTGTAAAAAGTTTAAAAAATCTTGTTTACGGTTTTTCTTTTTCATATATCATATATGTATATATACATATATTTTTTTTTTTAATTGATTATAATAAAAATCAAATAATATGTGGCTTTTTGTTATAATTTGTGAACAGAGTATACACCACCAGATAATCCATTCATTATATTAAGTTCTAAGTTAAAAATTTAATCTAATAAAAATCGTTTCACCTGAGTTCAAAGTGTTCATGTCCACCACAAATGCATATTCGTATTTTTGTTTCACAAAATGTTTCTAGCACACTTCAGTAACTTGGACTTAGGTGTTTGCCTTCTACTTCGTTAAGTTCCCACAATTCCAATTGATAATAAAGGAACACATCCAAAAGACAGTCAGCTATTAAGAGAAAAAAATTGCGCAGAGCTCAAAACGCGCCAATTAAATATCACCCGCATCGTTGACGACGATAAAAGCAACAATTTCCGGATTGAAGTCGAAAAATATGTGATACAAGCAAGGATAAAATTGCACAAACAAACATACAAATGTACATGAATAAAATTGTATGCATGTATGTATATATGGTCTGTATGTATATTTGCACGGCCAGCAATGCAATCAAACCGAGATGAAAATCATTTCAACTGCAACGCTTCAGCAATTCAAGAGACCAAATGAGTAGCTTCAAAGTGTATTTGGCATAGAAGTGGAACGCAGGATCGTAACAGCGTGTGTGTGTGTGTGTGTGTCTGTGTGTGCGTGTGTGTGCGTGAGTGAACTGTAAAGCGCTCAACAAGCCGTAAAATGTGTGGCACTGATACGAGCAAATCAACACAATATACAACCTTACATAGAAGTGGAAGTAGAAGTGTTTGTGTGTGTGTACCCACCTGAGCCTCAGCCGGATGTGGCAATTGCAGTCGAGTCGAGTGAGTGAGTGAGTGGAGCGCGGTAATCGCATAAGACAAGCGTGTAAATGATATAAATTGAATTTAATAAAATTGTTAAAATCGCAAAAGTACACAGCACAATTGCGCCGCCGCTCAGGCTCATCTCATCAGCCAAGTGCAACACATTCCCGGCGTGCAGGTGAGCTGAAAATTGCTGTCAAGCACTGTTGCCAACTTCTGCTAACTATTTGCGCGCTCGCGTTCGCTTCAAGTGTTGCCTGGCGGCAGGAAATCCATTTCATTCGTTAGCCAAGCAGTGGAGACGAGTCGGAAATGCGCGTTCAAATTGCATATCCTTGCAAACGACTAATGGAGGTTGGTTGGAAATTGTACGCAATTACCACGTTTTGTATGGAATACTCGCACAACCTGAATCGTTCAGAGTCTGAAAGATACCCTGGCTTCCTGTTTGATTGTTTGTGTGTGTGTGTCTGCGTCTATCACCGAAGTTGGCACAAAAGCATTAGAAATTCTATGCCGCGTTTAATTTGCAATAATAATTTTTCTTACCAGCTTATGCTGACGTTTATGATAGAAAGAATAAGGCGGCTATTGAAGAGGCGTATAACTAATAACTTTTGTTGTGGAATTGATGGGTGGAAAAATGATTCCAAGCCAAAGTATACAATGATTGTTGTTATGAAAAAATTGTACTCTTAATACTTGAAGTAAGCACAGCGCGAAAATTCTAAACCATAGTTAAGTAATTACAAAATTATGAAAGAATGCCCAGTAGTTGGTTCAGGAAAAGATTCCCGCAACTATCGCACAATATATTAAGAATTCAGCTGTAAACTCTCTGCCTCAGACAAAATCAGGATAAAATCTTACATAGCTAACTATTTTGATACTCAAACCATATTTAATCAGACAAAAATTTAATCATAGATGCCGCGCTTCTCAATACCGCAGTACTCTTACCAATTACAGTATTTATTGCATTATAAAAAACGTTAAATTTACGTAAATTTGTCAAAACGATTTTCGCATTCAATTTAATTCCTTTATCTGCCTCTGTAAGTTTTTTAACGATTCTAAATCCATAGCGAGTTGTCATAAATCCAATGTGAAAAGCTGAAATGAAGAAACAAAAATAATTATTGCAACAAATACTTTCAAGTATATATTTACTGGTATAAAGCTAAGCCCCCAACCAGCAACTCTTTCTGGCTTTCATGCCACCAAATCACCCGCCGCTTTAGACATTTGTGCAACACATTCGCCGCCACTCAACAGTCAGCCACTAATTTTTGCGTCTCTTTAGCCTGTTGAAAAGGGTCTTCCACAAAATTCAATGCTGTCACTGCAACAACAATTTACTGTCAGTTTTCTTGTCGTTGTAGCGGTAATTTTCATAAACCCTTTTTCAACAACGCCCACCCACGCATTTAATTTGCTAGTCCCAAGAGTTTTGCTTCCGATTTAAATGCCTGCCGTGCTTATTTTCTTCATCTTTATCCTCTTTTAACGTCATACAAGCCATTCGTCCCCCTTAATCTTTGCTCGAATGAGAATGCCTAGCACCTCATCACTGCCAGTTATATCCTTAATATTGTCAAAATTATCTTGTCAAATTGTTTTCTTACACAATGGCGCACGTGACGATACTTCCGAAGCATTCCATTGTTAGCTGAAGCTTTGCTGTTGCTTTTACTTGCATATCAAAGTATATGTATGTATGTGTTTGTGTGTGTGTGTGTTTAGAGTGCGTAGACGACTATCCGCATCCTTATTCGTGGTTATTGCTTGATAGAAGTCTCTGTTTGCTGGTTATCTCATCTGTTGCTTACATTTTCCAATTCTTAACTTTTCATTAAAGGCAAACTAATTGTAATATTACTCTTTAATTAAAGATTCCATAACAGAAGGTGGGAAATTCTTGTAAGGTGGAAACACAAATCTTCGTCGAACATCTGCAATTGTTGAAAAGCCATTAACGACCTTTAATATGCAATCGCTTAACGGAATATCTCATTGTTAACTACTATCAATAACACGACGCCTGAAAATATACATGAAAGCTTTATTCATCGCATAACTGATGTTCTCGAACGTTCATTTGAAGAAAACAAAATCTGCTCTGTTGTGTTTCTGGATATTACGAAAGCTTTCGATAAAGTTTAGCACAAAAGGCTTACCCGATTCCAAAACAAAAAAACGGACAGTAGAAGCTGTTATAAAAGAATGTGCCTTATCACATGCTAATAGTCACGTTAACATCGAAGCGTCGAAACTGGCTGAAACAGCCTCTGTAGCGCGAAGACTAAAGCGCACAACACCTCGAGATTTACTACGTTGATATAAAACGAGAATGGAGATTATTTTTGTTAAAAACAAAGTGTTTGTTAGCTATTAAGTAAGTTACTCGGTACATTGTCATAACATGTGTAATTAACTATAATATTGTATAATATTATAAAAAATACTTTCATATGTTTAATAAAAAAAACAAAAAAGCTTTATTTTTAGCAGTTAAACAATCAAAAAATTGTACGTTTATGTTGTTAAAACCATTCAAATAGAGGTTGAAAAAAAATATTAATCTTCTTTAGCAAACTAAGTGTTGCCTAATTCTAGGTTTTTTCATATTAAAAACAACCATACTCTCTCGCTTATGACGAATCTCAACTAGTTAAATGCTTTTAGCGCCTCAAAGTACGTCGCACAACATTGCGTTTAAGAGACGTTACGCTAAAAAAATTTTGTGAGATTTGCTGAAAAAAAAATGAAGAAAAAGTCGTTAATTTATACAAAAATTCTATTCAAAATGAAACAAGAAAGACTCAACTTTCCAATCGCTTACCTAGAAACTAACAAAAGTCTATATCTCTCCAAATGAACTGATGATGAAAATAAATAAAATGATAATTCACGGTAGTTCCAATCAAATTGTATATTTCCTTTTAACTAGAAGTCGAAATTAATTTTTGGTTAACAACATTTTTCCTCACAACAAAGCTAAGAATTTTATTTCAATTTCAACAAATCCTGAACTTTCAAAAATTTCATAAAGTACGTACAAAGTATTTCAGAAAAATTTTTGTTTTTTCTTTTAAGTCCTACGTATTTTTAAACCACATCGTGCAACGTGTGCCACTTGGCAATCACCATTCAATGATGACACAAACAATAGCCAAAAAAAATTAAATAAAAGCACAACGCAAAACCCCAAACACTCCGCCACATGCAAGTGAGAAGGAATTTGGAAAAAATGTCTGTCTGCCGGCACAGAACACTTTGAACTGTTTAAATTTTTAATGAATCAAAAATGTTTTCACACATGCCACACGACGACACGTGGCGCCAGTGAGGAAGTTTTGCACAACATAGAACGAATAAGCGAAATAACAGAGTCAGATAGGTAGAGAATAGAAAGGTGGGATACCAGGTGATGATGGCAAATATATATCTACATACATATACATACATGTGCGTTACAGCAAAGGCTATACATATATCAGTAAAAGTACATAGAGTCATAGTGAATTTTTGCAATGTAAATGTGCATGGAACTATTGCAGACTGCCGTCAAACTGCCCCATACGAGTACGTAGCTCACAAAAGATAACTAGGATATATGTATGCGCATTATGGTGATCCAAAAAAATAATCTCAGCTTTTTTTAGGATCGTTAAAAATCAAAAAATATCGCTATTTCTATTTATATTTCTTTCGCTTATAAGCGCTTTAGCTTTCTCTTCTGTTTTCTATAATAGAAAAAATAATAATTTTTGTAGGAAACGTAATAAGTAAAAATAACAGATAAAATCTGCTACTTTTGAAAAGACTTCAAATAATAATATACAAACAATCATTTAAAAATTTTTTCATATTAACCATATTTTATGGGTCCCAAAAAATTTAATTACAAGAAAAGGCGTTCCAAAAAAAAAAATTATATTTCTTTTGTTTTGTAATAAAAAGAGTTTTCTGACTCAAATATGTGTGCGTCCACGGAAAAAGGGCCCACTTTGTCGCATCTAATTTCCGAGATATATAGATTTTTCGATACATGGATCGAATTTCGTAATTTTTTATTATGGTTTATTATGAAACTGTATACATTTACGCGTCGAATGATACCAAATTTAGCTTCCTAGGTATAATAGAAGTAATTAATTTTATTTTTTGAAAGAAAAGGGCCCACTTTGACGCACTGGAGAAATATAAAGCATTTCCGTGTTCTATGGACTTTTTTTGACAGATCGGAAAAAAAGAAAAATACCACGTTGTGGATTCTATGATGAAGAACGCCACCGAAATTCAGTACGGAATGGTATACCACTATGTCCAAAGCGCAAACACGATGAGATGTGATAAAATCTGTGGATTGATTACTGTCAATGACTGTAATGAATGAATTACTGCTAATTTGTTGTCTTTGTTTCTTCTTTAATTATAATAAAATATTCACTGTTGAGTCCATTTAAATTTTTTTATTTTACCATCTTCCTGAATCATTGGTCAAACGTTAACTCATTCATAATTTTCTGTGATCATCGGTTGAATTAGTTGAAAAAGCAAATATTTAGAAAAGGGCCCACTTTGTCGAGTTGATGTTAATTAGTTGTTTCACATATAATAATGATTGAAAAATTATCTAATAGTATTTTGTCTCATGCTGACTATGTTCCTGTTCGATTCAAACGAACACCCAATTAACGTCCGAGTAGAAATGAAAAAAATCAAACTTTCAACTTCAAATTGATTTTTCTCAATTAGTAATTTTTCGGATATTCACCTTCAACGTTCTATATTTTCCTCAATTATTCACTTAGGATGGTCTAATTTGTCTCAAAATGTTCGGAAATCAATCAGGAAGACGCCTGTATGCATAACTTCAATACCGCCGAAGTTGGCCCTTTTCACGTGGACGCACACATATATTGCTCTCCAAGAATTTTTTACCATTTATAAACAAAAACTGGTTTGCCCGTGTACTATCCAAGCGTAGGAAACTTAAAGCGCTTGAAGCGATCTAAAGACATTTTTATATTTTTTATATTTCGAGAAAAAATTGATAAATTATATTTTCGATACACTCGTAGAACAATCCTAAAAATAGCATACAAATTCCGATTTGAAGTCTTTCCCCAACATTTTTTTTCGACCACCCTAATGTACATATAGCTAAACTATCGTAAATAATTTCAACAACAACATAAACGAGTACGAGCATATTTTGTCACACACTTTCATTCACTTTATTGTAGAGATTCTACTCTTCTTGGTGTTGACTGCTTCATTGCAATTCTAATTGAACATAATTCGATTTGTTGTGAATTGAGGGGAGGTGGTGAAATTTAGCAGCTGGAAAATTTCTCAAAGGAATTTTCGAGTGACAAAAAAAACAACGAATGACTGCAAAGATGATGGCGAAAATTGAGGCGAACTCAAAAAAATATTGAAGCGAAAGTGCTGATTAGAAGTTAGAGCACGAAGAGTATGGAAATAATTCATTGTAATGCATTAAATTCAATTTCATTCAAAATGTCAAGAACTTTTTATACTTTTTGAGAAATCTTTGAGTTTCCTAAACTCAAGTGCTAACGTAATTAAAGTCAAAATTTAGTTATTGCTGCTGTTGATTAAAATTAAAAAAAACGCTTTACCAAGTAAAAGCGCCGAGAGAGGCTGCGCAATTGAATTTCAGTTAGTTTTTTCATGTTTAAACTTTGTATTTTGACGTTGAATGTCGCTGCCGTCAACAAACATCCCAAATATTTGTATGAATAGCATACTTTTTGGGAAGTGCGAATGAATTGACAATTTTTAGTTTCTAAAAATGATTTGCAGTTAATTTTCATATATTTTTCACATGATACAGCTTAAATTGTAAACCAATGCCTATCATCACTTCATTTATTTCTTTGTAATAAAATTAAGAATTTTTAATTGCGTGGTTCACCAGTACAAAACACATGCAAATGATAATGCAGACGATCTGCAGCCGCATATTTTCACAGATGCAACCGCAAAAACACAGCCACCTTAGCTGTGGCAATTGCCGAACGGAAGAGCCACCAGCGCTCCAGATGAGGAATTTGAAAATTGAAAATGAGCTAGCTACAACAACAACACCTAACTAAAATAGAAAATGTGAAAATGAAAATTGAAAAGCGACCAAAGAAATGTGTTGCATGCAAAATTAATAAACTACAATATTTACTACAACAGTTGGACAAAATTTTTGGCACCAGCAAAGACTCTTTTCAAAATTCGTACACACGCACCAACGCATATATGTACATACATACACATGCACATACAAACATAAAGAAACCAAGCAGCTAGTAATGCGCTAGAGACACTTGGCATTGTGAGATAAAACAAAACAAAACTAATGCAAAAATGCGACACTTCAAAACAATGCAACCCGCCAGAGTAATGAAGGTGATGAGCGGCAGAGGAATGAGGGGCGAGCGATGTGTGCGAAAGAAAATGTGGTTGAATTATTATGTGCGCTTTCATTTGTGTCCAAAAAACGTACACAAGCAAGCAAACATACTGAAAATGTTCAAGAGATGTGTGAGTGCGCGCTAATGCGAGAAGGAGAGTTGGGGCGGTTACTCATACGCCACGGTGGCCAAAGACATTTGCTCTTGCTTGCATACGTATGTATTTATAAGTACGAGTACATATGTCTGTATGACGTTTTCACAATAAGCGAGCGCAGCTGTTTTGCACGTTTGTATGCATTCAGAGCACATTTTGTGGCCAAAATTAGTTGCGCGCGCGTGTGTTCGTGTGTGGCAGTGTAATGTAAATAAGAAAGCGGTGAGGCTGTGGTAGCCCTTTAACAAAACAATAGCAGCCGACAACAAAAGCACATAAAATGTCGCCAAATTAGACATAAGACAACCACAAAACGACGCCTTGTACAATAGTAAGTAAATAGTTTCTACACACGCTCTGGGGAAATTCACGCAGCACTCAAGTGCCAAAACGAAAAGTATGGAAATGCAGCGCACACATCCTCGTACATTCATATTGTATACTACATACAAATAGTTGAACATATGCATGTAGTTATTTGTGAGTAACTACACTTTGTTTGGCGTCTCTGCTTTATGTGGCATGCAACAAATTTTAATGACATTAAAATTAAATTTTGTAGTTTAAAGCATTAAATATACTAAAAGCCGATGTGCAAACGCGAATTTTAATTTAGTTAAATTGTTATAGTGCGAGATGAGTTGTGAAGTGTGAAAAAAATTTTTGATTTGCTTTCTAGAGTATTACCTTCCTAAATCTGTTAAGAAGTAGTTGTCAATATTATTTCAGGAGAATGCATGAGAAGCGTTGGAGGTTAGAGCTAAGAAGATTGGCTTACAAAAGAGTAGCTTATTTCTTTGCTGCGGTGACTTTTTAGATATTTTATACCTTTTTTTTTAATGAAAAGTAAATTGTTTCCAACGACATTTTAAATTAAGCAAGCTACTGCTTTGTTAAAAATTCGCAACAGCCTTAGGAAGTAATAAAGTTATTTTAAACACCAAACCAAACAACTCTTTGAAAATTATTTCACATTTCGAATTTTGAAACAGTTCTCTTCAAATATTTACGAATTATTTTGGATATAAGTAAATATTTTAGTTATGGAAAATACTGCCTCAAAACGACAAAAATTGACAGTCTGGAATTTGAGTTTACTTATCTAAACTACGAAGTCAAATGTAAAATTTTTTTTCACTATTGAAAAAGTTGCAGTGTTTTAAATTAAATGGTAACTGGTAATCAAACGATGGATATTGCGTGCAGTCACTCAAATTGTTAAAAGGAAATTGAAATGCGACCTGAAAAATTTAGCACAGCAAAAAACACCAATGGTCCTTGATAGTCGGAAAAATTGAGAAGATGTGTTTATAGCAATAACGACATAATAATTTATTATTATTATTTTGTAATTGAAGTACAAGCTAATATTTAAAAAAAAATATTTATATGTATTAATATTAACCCTCTGACTGTATTTCATTTGAAAATGAAAAAGGTTTCAATTGAATTTTTTGCATCCCCGTATATGTCTAAGTTATTTAGGTACCTCCGAGATAACGAAATCATGATTTTATTTTGGGAACTGTCGTTAGGAATTTTTTTTTTACGGCATCCATATTGGCTGATAATATTCTGTTAGTTAAAATTCATCTGGAGGTATTTGCTTTTTTAAATTGGTTAAAAATAAATTTCGCAAAACTTGTTATCCCAGTAGTATTGAAATGATTGTAAGAACTTAAATTACCACATTACATTTTCTACAGACATTCCTATTGAACACACAAATTAAATATTGTAGATATCAGCCAGATCGATTAAGGGGTTAGATGGGTTCACTCGGGGGGAAAAAGGTCTATACTCAGCAACTTTTTTTTATATAAAAAATAAAATGTTTTATTCAAACTTTCTACTATATTAAAGATATACAATGAAAAACAAAACTTCTGTAATTTTCAAAGGAAAATATTCAAAACTCCGCCATTGTGCCGTCATTTCTGGTGACCCCTCGGAAAAAAGGTGTGTCCGCGTTGGCAATAGAACTCATGACAGGATCATCTGAAGTGAAAAAAAAATCGTGTTTAAGTTACGTATAAAGCCATAGACTAGAATTTGGAAGAAAGAATAAAAAGTGTGAATTGGATTTTTGGCAGACCTTCTTACAGAAGAAATGCTAATTTTGGTAAAATTTGCTTAACATTTTTTCATTTTTTAATAGTTGTGATTGAAAAAAGAAAAATCATTCGTCCAAGTACTCGTGAATTGTATCTCGAAGGACTGTGCAAAATTTCATCAAGATCAGCTGAGGAGTTTTCGAGAACTTTTGACAACCGATTTTGAAAACACAGTTTCGAGAAAAGCGCGTTTAAAGTTTTGAGTGAGCTACTTTGCTGACTTTGAGGACGGGCCTTCCCAAGGCTGTATTTCCAAAACTTTAATTCGGATAGACTTGAAAATTTAGGGTGATATTCTTGAGATGTCGTAGAAATTATTAATACAATAATAATGTGTTTGTAGCTGTGAAACCCATGTAACCCCTTAGTCTTAAACATCATACTCACAGCGCCACCTAGCGCGTAATCTATTTCGAAGTAATCTCATTCTATGCATATACATATATTAATTCTTAACTTAGTCCAATCAGTTCATAAGTGATGTTTTCATAAGCTACTATTATGATAAAACATGCGCTGATAATCCACTATTTAGTTTAAAATAATAATAATAATTATAACAAAATTTTAAGAACTTTACAACAAGGTATATTATTAACTATATTGTTTTCTTCTTTTTCTTGTCGATTTTCCGTCATCCCTTGTCATGTTTGGCTTGGCGACAAACCAGTTTCGGCGTTGTGCCATCTTCAGTGTCAATTTTCGATCGAAACAAATATCAACATATTATTAACTTAAAAAATCCTATTAAAAATGTTTAAGAATATCACGGTGGCAACGAAAATGAAAAAAAAATGTTTCACTTAAATAAAACTAATGATGTACTACTTGCGGAGCAGAGTCTGACTGTCTTTCCATTGGTAGGGATTTACAGTGATAACTAACATAATAGATCTAACATAATAGATTTGCTATTAATAGAATTGAACGTATTCAAAAGATTTTTCTTAAATATGCTTTATCTTCCCTTAATTTTTCCACTCCCTTCCTACAATTCCTGAATCCTCTTGATTGATCTTAAGACCCTAGAATGCAGAAGGACTATTCTTTCTTTGACTTTCGTGCATGGATTGATAAGTGGCAAAATCGATTGCCACTCATTACTGCTCTCTTTTCAATTTCTTATTTCTGCGAGAACACTTCGTTTTAACTTTCCATTTTACCTCAAGACCCTTGGCACGAATTATGCAAGAAATGCCCCATTAGCGCAATCACTTCGAGAACTCAACGAGATTTCGAATTCTACCCTGCTTGATTTTTCTTTGCCAAAGAGTGTGTTTTCTAAATTATTGAATTCTATTTTGTTTTAGTACTTTCTGCACTTTAATTCTAAGTTTTAGTCATAAGAACCTCTGTAGTATACTCTAAATGTTATCGTTTTAGTCAGTAAGAACTTGAAAGTTATTTGACTTTTGAAATAAATAAATAAATAAATAAAAGCTGAAAAAATTATCTATAAACATACGAACACGTCAAACACGTTTTTAAAATTGTCTAAGTCAAAATATTTTAATTGTAAAAAGTTCAAATCTGAAGTTACGAGAAGTTTAGTGTTAATACATAGCGTTAAAAAATCATGTGACTGATTTTTGTATCATTTATTCTCAAAATTCATGACTTTTGTTTTATCGCTTTTTCAAAGAACGCGTGCGATTTGTATATTTTGGCATACTCGTTTATATATAGATGCATTCATAGAACTGGGACCTTATTTTGTACAACTGATTTACTTATGTACGAGGGTGTATGAATTGTATCTTTCTATTAAGTAACTGACAAAGTCAATGTAGCAAATTGCTAAAAGGAATATTATAACTAGGCAGAGATGCAACTCTGATATAGTTAAATACTCAGTTACCGACCTACTTGACGCAGTTAACAGAAAAGCTACAAAAAGACAACATGGAAAAAAGTTTGCACAAAATGAAGCAACAAAAAAGAAAAAATTAACTGAAAAAGTTCGACGCACCAAAAAGCGCAATTGAAATTTATTTTCAGCTACGCTAATTTACAAGTCGAATGCTAGCAGAGAAATGTAAAATTCCAATGCAAATTTTACATTTCTTTAAATTGCTTATTTTCTGTGTTCGCATTACATTAAAAAAAATATATAAAACTTTAGAAGTAGATAGTCAAACGTAACGCATTTGCCGACATTGTGGCACAACTTTAATTAAAATATTAAAATTGTAAATTCTCGGATTCACTTATACACACACACTCACACAGACACATATACACGCGTTCAAATGTACATCGTCAAAGCCTACATATGAATTGAGTTGAAAATTGGGCATGTAATTTTTAATTAGTGCTTTAATATAGTCGGCGAAGATATGCTTGGTAAATGGGGCAAAAAAGTTTTGCTCTGAAATTGAGTGCTGTGCTTTTTTTATAACTTACTGTAGGCGTTTATGTATTGCAAATGGGGTTACTAATGTACGCAGTTGCTTGAAAACTTTTTATTTTTCGGTATTTCTTTTAATTTTGGTTATTAGTACGTACTTAGGCTGAGGTAATAAAACTAAGTTTAATCCAATGAAGCAGTAAGAGAAAACTTTTTCAATTACTACTTACAAGACCCAAACATATATTTTTTTAGCAGTGGTAGCAAAAAAAAGTTTTGAAGCAAGTAGTGCAGATATTGACATGTGCCAATATGTTAGGTTTAGGTTTGAATGGCGGCGAAGGAGCTCAACGCCCAATTAGCAACAGAGTGCCGTTTTCATACCAATGAACCTCGGGTTATTGCGTTACAACCAACTAGCGTAGTTGATGAACTTCAGAATGTTGTTGAGACTTTGACTGCCAAAATCTGTTAAAGAGAATTGTACTCGAACGCTCCCCGACTGGCCTTACGCATCCTCATTAGAGCTGGACATCTGCACAGAAGGTGTTCAACTGTCTCTTGTTCATCTTCATCGCTGCAACTCCTGCAGTAGTCATAATGGGCAATGCCAAGTCTTCTAGCGTGGACACCTATCGGCCAATACCCCTGCAATTTTACATGATGGTGCTGTGCGCCACCGTTTAGCGGATTGCTGAAGGTGGAGGAGGTAAATTGTTTTATTTATCACTCCTAGCGGGATTGGGATCGCACCTCATCCGAGGTGAATATGGCTTCACCATTTTCAACCCGCGCTATTAAGTTGGCTCAGACAAGATTCAAAACAATTCCTGATTTTTTCCCTAAGGGAGTTTCGCCGCGATTTCCAGTATTACCTTCCACCCTATATTCGTCGTTTAAAACGTATTAATTTTGATACCCTTGCCAGTCGCACAGAAATGTTAGGGATAATATTTTTGGTCAAGTTACTGACAGGCTTGACTTGTAGCCTGTCGCTCCAGGCCGCTTCGTCGCTCCAATATCAATGCCGGCAGAGAAATGATTGCTGGCAGTTTCCTTTATTTCGATTGCCTTTCCGCTTAGTTTTGCTGCCCCACTCCATGTACTTTTGGTATCATTTCTTCTTTCAAGAGTGAAGAAGCTAGGTCTACCTTCGTTTGGTAGATTTGTAAGGCAAAGCCTTTCCATTCTGCGTCCGCCTACTCTCCCTAATATTTACGTAGAAGAATTAGGTGATTACTAAATCACCGTAGCCTTCAGTCTTGACGCAAATGTTGGGCGTTGAAAATTATGGAAATTATCACTCAGATGAGTCAAAACCGGGAGCCTTCTCTACATAGAATAGTTCACGAGATGTAAGTTAGATTGCAATCTTGAAATATATTGCAGATGCTTAATTTATATTTCTTTTACAAGACCATCACAATTAAAATGTTTTTTTTTAACTACCTAAATTTGTATAGAAATACATGCAAACGCATTATTTTAAATAAAATTAAACTATTTACAAAAAACGATTACCGCCGAATTGCCAATAATTATTTTTAAAAAAATACTATCACCATCAATTTCCAAAAATAATTGCGGTCAAACTAATCAGAGTAGGTTTACATTATAATTTCTTATAATGCCACTTCAAATTGTAATTTGTGGCGTAATTTGGCTAAAATAAATTGCCACACATTTTAACACACAAACACAAAAACAGCAAAACACAGTTAATTCATTAATATTTATAAACTGCTGGAACAGCGAAAAACTATGTTGCAATTCAGCGTGAAGCGTAGCGTTAAAGGAAGCAGCTGGAGAGCAGGGTGGATGAAAAATTGCATTTGAAAGCAGTGGCAATGGCACCACAAATGTATGTGTGTGTATGTGCATGTGTGCGATCATTTGCAAACAAAAGGCGCAAATGAATTTATCACCACAATACAATTTCGCTATTACAGCAATTTGAGTGGGTTAAAATGAAAAAAAAAAAAAAAAAAAAAGTAAAATAGAAAGAAACCGTAGGAAAATAGGAATTTTAAAATGAGAATAAGAAGTAAATAATGGCTGAAACTATGTGAAAACTAAAATAAAGCATAAAAAATTAACGCTTCAAAAGCAAATGCCCGCTCCGTTTTCTCCTACTCCAACAGCAGCTCATCAGCAGCAAAAGTTTTGCAATGAGTGTAGGTGGCTGCGGTGCTATTTTTCATTTTTTGTTTTTTTTTTTTTGCAACTTTTTTGGTCACCGTTGATCACTCACTGTCCAAATGATGATGTTGATTTTAATGGTGCTGATGTTGCCGTTCTGTATGTTATTGTTGTTGTTGGTGATGCTGGCAACGGCACCGCATGCAGCAGACACACACGCCATATACTTGATTGATTTCATTCGACGTGCGATTTTCGCCTTGCACACACTTACCAATCAAATATTTTCTCCTTTATTTGTATGTGCTTTTGTCACTGTGTGTGTGCGTGTGTGTGTGTGTGTGTGTGTGTGAAAGGGCAAAAGAGCAGAAATCAGCAAAAATCATTGGGAAACTAATGAAAGCGCCACCACCAGCAGAGATAAATGGCAAGCATAACAATGAACAATGGCAAAGCCAGAAGATAGCTTGGTGGGAGAGAAGAAAAATCAACGAAAAATTGCTAGTTTGTAGAAAACGAGCGGGTGTGGGTGTAGAAGCATCGGCAGTTACTGGTGAGTTGAACTGAAAAACAAAAAAAATGTAAGGCTGTCGTGCGAAGAAAAAAAGCTTAATGGTGGAGAAAAGAAATTTCCCAAAGAATTGCGCCTAATTGCGGAAGTAATGCTCCGGAGAATTAGTTTTATACAATTCACAGTTCTTTTGTTTGCACGCTAAACTGCGGGTGTGAATAGAGGCAGAAAAAAAAATCACGCTCATATGCAGACTTGCAACCAGTACCATTTGAATTCTTTCTCGTCTTCCAACTCAATTGCTGTGGTCAGTTTTGTAGCGCTACTTCTTCTTTCCCTCTCCGTTGTACGTTATACTCACTCCCCTCACTCCTACGCAATTAGCACGCGTTCGCAACTTAGGTAGGTACTTACGCTCTGACCTTTTGTGCACAACTTTTATATTCACTTCCCTCCCCCGCTTCTCCCCTCTCTTGCTTGTATGGGCTTTTCTCTTGGTGTAAACGGCGTAAAAATGCAATTAGCAGCACGCCCCACGAACGAATGAGTGCTTCTGACTGCAAATCAGGATTAATGAATTAACATGGCCAAATGAGTAAGAACAATATGCAACTGTTCTAGCAGAACAGACCTCTCTCTCTCTCTCTGTATTCCCTCTCTATCTCTGTCGCTCTATCTCTTCCTCCAGCATTCTCAACTCTTAAGTGGTCCGCCTAACCGCTTCGATCGGCGTGAAAACGACCAAGTTTCGAACACAACCGCCAACCAACAATGCTTCGCGCGACTAGAAAAAATAATAATTTTTTTTTTTAATTTTTCTCGGCTTTGCCCTCTTTACACACAATTTTTATTTGCTTTGTTTTTTTATGTTTCTGTTACTCCATTATTAAATGGCTAGTAAAAGTTTTGAAAGCGTAATGAGTGTAGCGCGAGCGAGTTAAGTCTTTGTTAGCTTGTAAAGTTTGTGATAGCAGAAGTTTTTTTGCAAAACCAATATTTTTTTGCTTTGTTTTTTAAATTTGATTTTTTTTTTTTGCTTTGCAATTTGTTTCTTGCTCTTAATGGCCAATGTTGTTTATTAAAATTTATTCTTTTCTGGTTGTTCCATGAAATCGCCTTCAAGTTCATGTTTTGTAATTAACTTTCAAATATTTAGCGGATAAGCTCGTTAGGAGTTAAGTAAGTAGCAAAAGTTGTGCAATCAAAAGTGTAATAAAAGTGATTATATATTTGTGCAAAGGACGATGTATTATGGGAGGGAAAATCAAACATTATAATTACCTGCAAACAATTTTTTATTTGGCGGTTAGAAGCGTAGTTAATCTTAATTATTCGATGATTGGAGCTATAGAGGGAAATTATTTCTTGATGTAAAATTTCTTTGGTTCCATTTTAAAGCTGTTTTTCTTGAGATCCATTTTAAAGCTGTTTTTCTTGAGATCGAACTTGATCTTAATTGAAAAGGGATCGAAAAGTAGTCTCACATGGATTGAATACCTCAAACCTCCCTCTAAGTGTTTAATATATGTTAGGACATTTCGTAAATCAGCTTTCTTACGCTCTGAGAATATAGAATGATACTTTCTCCACACAATTATACACGATTATCTTAACTGTTCTTCACAAAAATGTACTGGTAAGCACGTTCTACTCTAAGGGAACATTGAGAGAGCAAGCGTAATCGGAGTGTGTCGCTCTACGAAAACCCTTCACAATATTTAATGAAAGAGACCGCTGTACATTTCATTATTAAATGCGTGCGACAGAGGTAGAGAGAGAAAAAAAGAGAGAGGGTGCCAAAAAAGAAATAAGAGAGAGAACCTATGGGAATATCACAGGGGCGAGTATCAATTGATGTTATCTATCTAAAATTATATCTCACACATTAAATGCCTATTTAAGTAAGTCTTGCTCATCTTCCAAAGCAAATTCAATTTGGTGACATTGAGACGGCAGCTATTATTCCCGCTATGGTGGACTGAAGTCAAATGAAAATATCTAAAGGAATTTGACAAACTGGACCCTAAAATTAAATGCTTATTTGAATAAAATTTTTAAGTTGTGCGTAGCATTTTTATTCTGGTAGAGTTATCATTTCAATTACGACAAATTTTGAAAGTTTAGAAATGCTAAAATACAAGAACTCTGCTATGCAGCTATTCAAGTAAGAAGGACTGATTAAAAACATGTATTTACATGTTCTTTTAATAATATTTAAGACGATTTTGAATACAATTTTTGTGACTAAACATATTTAATAGCATTGGTAGTCAGAGAATTGCGCAAATGTGACCAAGAAATCTAAAAAGCGATCTTAACCAATTGCTGATAAAACGAAAAGCAATGGAAGTGATTTTCAAATGAAAAAAGGGGCAAGCTGACAAAGAAATACACAGAAAATCGAAGATATAGATATATTCGAAATTGTGGTTGATGTGGAAAGCTTGCGTGATTCATAAAGCAAGTTGTGAGTAATTGAAATCTATGCAAGCGGCATGACATGTTGAGTGAAGTGCGCTGCAAAGCAGATAGAAAAAGGAAGAAGATGAATAAAACTAAATATTTATGAGTGCGTTCATATACAAACGAGTACGAGTGTGTGTATGTGACACGTCCTTGCTGCCTGAACGCTTGCTCTCCAATACAAACAGATTTTTGTCAGTCACCAAGCAGCCAACCAAAAAAGACAAGCGACTTGAACTTCAAAGTAAAAGCTATGACTGAATTGCGCGTCGATTTCATTTTCGCATATTTTGTTGCATGGATTTTGGTACAAATGCAGTCGAGCATAAATAAGCGCACCTGCGCTACGCTGTGGTTAAACCACTCCATTCAGCTGGCCAAGCACTCTTCCAGCAAATAAGACATTTGCAAATACATTTCTTTCTTCAGCTTTATTGGGCGGCACCACGACCCGTCAACTTTCGACAGCTGCCCCCTTTGTGAAAAGCGTATTTTTCCAAGCACTTGAGCAGATGTTGTGCGCTTTTATTGTAGTATTGTTATTGTTGTTGTTGTGTTACGTCTATAGCATCAAAGTGGGCGTTCAAACATGAAGCGCGTCGCAGCAAATGGCATGTGGCATGCCGCGTGTGGCATGGCATATCAAAAAGTGCATTGAAGCGCGCGACAAAACGATAAACACATTTCGTTTTGTAATCATTTTGACTTTTATGCAGATAAATGACAATTTCTTGAGAGATTGCTCACATCAGGGGTGTTTTGAACAAATCACCGAGAAGTGTTGTGAAGAAAAGATGCTTTGAAGATTGCCAAAAAGAAGTTAGGTAATACCTAACATATTTGAGTAGAGATAATAGAAAAAAAAATGTGTGGTCGTAATAAATTGATTTAAGCAAATATTGCCAACCTTTGCAAAGCATTAAATTCAATAAGAACCTTTTCTAAATTGCAGACGGCAAAAAATTGCGCAATTTTCTACTCAATGAGATGTACGCTTTTTAATGAGCGCAAACTGCTTTGCAAATTGTGTGGTCCACTGAGTAAAATCTAGAATTTGTTTTATTTCTTTGCACTGCAAAAAAAAAGCTGGTGAAAGCTATACAAGCTCCCTTTTCAATTAGGCTAGTACAAAGCGTTTGCAAAATCTTGCTTTTATGTCGTTTAAGAAAGATATTCTTCGACTTTGATGAGATATTAAAATGTCGAACAAAATAAATCCAAGAGAAAATGTTTAAATACAATTGTTAGTCATTCAGCATGAACTTGCTTCGATTTCACTCAATCTGATTTATAAATACTTAAAAAAGTCCTGCCGTACACGAATTACCATAATTTAAATCGATACGATTTTACTTCACTGAACTGAAATAAGACATTTACCAAATTTTGGCAAATAGAGACAATTTATGCAGAAACTCAGCCGAGAAGCGGCAGATGAGGGTGTATTCAGCTGCTTTTGTCTTCCCTCTTTTTTTTTTTGTTTTTTGGTTTAATGTTAACTGTGTGTTGTGGTGCGAATATGCGAATGTCCAACAGTTTCTATGATCCAACAATTCTTTATTTTGCTCAATTATGGAGATTGAAACTTATTTATTTACCAGCTCGCTTGACGCTTTGCTTTGTTGACATTTCCTGAGGCGTGAATAATCTGGCGAAATAAGCAAATCTTTTAAATTGGAATACTAAAATATAAACGGCTGCAATTGTTAACGAAATTTTTCCTTAAACGTAATATAAATGTGAAAATAATGAATTGTGCGTGAAGGTATATGAAATTGAGATGATTATATAACAAATTAAGGTAGCGAGAAGATGATTGAAAGCAAACCACTAAAGAATGGGATATAAGTCAATTTTTGGAAGTATTTTTAAAGAAGTTTTACTTAGCCGAAAAATTAACTAAATAAAATTAAATTTTAATTTAATTTAAATTCTCTGCTCTCCAGCTTATGGATAAATGGCTGCTATTCGAACTACAAATCTGGAGTAACAAAATACTCACAATATTTGGGATCGTTAAAGATTTAGCGTTATCGATTTAATACTTTACAATTTTATTGAGCTCAAGGCCAGTTTATGGAAGATTTTTGTGAAAAAACTACAACTTATTTTAATGGTAGAAATTATAGTACTATTTCAGAAATCGCCACATTTCCTCATCAGACTTCTTTTTATTAAATTAATTGAACCCGGGAGCTCGGAGTTGCAGAGCCAATACGCTACAAATTGTGCTACGCTAGCCGAGTTGGCTGTTGTGTTTATTTCATCTTCCTTAAACAAACCAACTACAAACAAGAGCAACTGATCTGCCGCTATTTAACTTGTTTGTGTGGTTATTGTTTGTGTTTTTATTTGCAAATTCTGTATTTAAGTTATTTTGCTTTATATTATAATGCATTTAAGGCGTGCTCATCCTTGCATATAAATGTTTGTTCACAAAAATCTTCCATAAACTGGCCTTGAGCTCAATAAAATTGTAAAGCATTAACATTTACTAGGCCAACACAAAAATGAACAAACAGTTATCGATTTAAAATTTTTTTGTAATGTCGATAAGTTATATCCTTTTTTTTATGTAATTAGGATTAAAACACACTTACCTTAGAAATGTTTAGCTCTTAAAATCTATAGCCTGAAATTCTACCGAAACTCTTTTATGGAAATACTAAACGATAGTAATAACAATAGTTACATCAGTATTGATAACAATAACATCAGGAAAACCATAACTCTTAGCGAAAATAAAAAGTAAATAGCTCACGTTATTAAAATCGGTTTTGAAAACTTCAACTAAAATAAAAAAGTAAATATCGATAACTTTGGAAATACATAGTTTGGATACCGATAGCAATGAGTGAATCGATGCGGATATAGAATGATAAATATTGGGGGAATATATCGATCTTGATAAAATTGACGATAACAATAAAGAATACAAAATTCCTTCCTCGGGAACCGATGTAAATATTTTTAAGTAGTTTTAAAATGGCTTTTTTTAATAATAATAATCCCAACGGTTTTTACCCTCCATTCCAACCGACGCGAGGGGCGGATCCCCATGACCCTCGTATCGGGTGCAATACCGCTGGGAGTAATAAACAAAACAATTTACCTCCTCCATCTTCAGCAATCCGCTAAACGGTGGCGCACAGCGACATCATGTAAAATTGCAAAATTGACATGGCCAGAATACAACCTAAAGAGGACATCCACTCTTCTGGCGAAGGGTAGGCCTAACGTTGCGAGACTTTTGTCAGTTCTTACAGGGTGTGCACGCTAGAAGACTTGGCATTGCCCATTATCACTACTACAGGAGCTGCAGCGATGAAGATGAACAAGAGACAGTTGAGCACCCCCTGTGCAGATGTCCAGCTCTAATGAGGAAGTGTAAGAACAGGCTTGGAGCGTTTGAGTACAATTCTCTTTAACAGATTTTGGCAGTCAAAGTCTCAACAACATTCTGAAATTCATCAACTACGCTAGTTGGTTGTAACGCAATAACCCGAGGTTCATTGGTATGAAAACGGCACTCTGTTGCTAATTGGGCGTTGAGCTCCTTCGCCGCCATTCAAACCTAAACTTCGAAAAGTACAAAGTATGGTTTTCTTTATGCAAAATAGTGAGTCGGAAATATCAAATGAACCGGAGTGAAAGTTAAAGTCCTGGCATAAACAACGCAGTGGCTCGTTTAATTAAAAATGATTTTTGCAAGGTTTCAGAAAAAGAGGCCGGTAATGCTTGGAAATTCGGGAGGGAACGTTCCACTTCACTTCGGCCAAAAGAGGTGGGCGCTAGACGTCAAGCCTGTCAGTAACTTGACTAAAAATAGGATGCCTAGCATTTCTCTGCGACTAGCAAGCGTAGGAAGATTAATAAGTTTTAAACGATTAATATAGGGTGGCAAATATTGGGAATCCCAGCGAAAATTGCTTAAAGCAAAAAGCAGAAATTGTTTTTGAATTGACTCTATCCGGTCAGAATGAACTTGATAGTGCGGGTTCCAAACGATGGAGCCGTATTCTAGGATTGGCCTCACTAACGTAGTGAAAAGAGCTTTCGTAATGTAGGGGTCACTGAATTCTTTTGACCATCGTTTTACAAACATTGATATGAAGATTAAAATTAAGTTTTGGGTCCATTGTGATACCCAGGTCAACACAGTTAAATACTTGTTCAAGTTTGTAGTTACTTATGTCATAAGAAGCTGGTTGAACTGCCCTGCAAGATGATGGCCATAAACAGTACCTCCAGTTTGAAAAAAATTTTACCACCTATTGGTTGATATATCTGAAAAAGTTGACGTGCTGAGCTGAATTTGACTTCGTCGCGCCGAAAACATTCAAAAATTATGATCTGGATTTTGGACCTGAATTTCGTCAGCCTGTGTCTTTGCATCAAATAAAATTTATTTTTCAAAAAAAAATTTCGGATTATAAAAAAATGTATACCAACCATCTCAAAAGCTAAAATGACATCAAATATTATAAGAAGTTATCGCTTATATATGTAAACTTTCTCAACTTCCACGTCTCAACTTTCCCCTCACTGACACACAACACACTTACGAAAAATGTGGTTTGTAAGGCGTGACAGGCAACAACAATCGCTGGCAAAGCCATTAAGCGTCAACAACAAGTGCAATAGCAATAACAATAATAAAAGCGTCGCGCCACAGGCAACGCCACTAAACAATGGGAAGGGTAGCACCGTAAGCACAACCAGTGAATGTAACAAAGTACTTACATAATGAAATAATTTCTATTGTTAAAATGATAACAATTTATCAAGTAGACACTTTTAGCAGCACTTTCACGTCGCTTGTAGTGTGTGTGCGGCTACTGCAATAACAAAAAGCGCACCAATCTACAGAGGCTGTTAATTTCCTTTTTTTATTTATTTTTATTTTTTTTTTTTGTATGTTTTGCCTTTCTCCTCGACAATGCGGCACGATGCTATCGCTGCGCTATGCGACTACTACCAAGCTATGTGACTTTACGACGCGTTTACTGTACTGTAATATTCACAACTGGCAAAAACCAATTTGTTATCAGTGCGACAGAAAGACAAAGGCAACAACAACATTTAACGCCAATGATTCTTACAACGAATTAGATGCCATTCGGGCGCCTAGACGCTGTTATTTTCACGCTGTTGACATTTGTTACGCTTGCTGCTGTGGTTGTAGTAGTTATAGTCGTTGTTGTTGTTGCTGTCGGTGGTGGTGTTGGTGGTGTTACTATTTTAATAATGTTTTTATAATATGTATAAGTTGTTTGCTGTGGTTGGTTGGTTGGTGTCAGGTCTGTGTGGCACAACAGTGCGTATGCGGAATTTCACGCCTGTTAGCTTTTTGTGTTGCAAGTAATGATCGTTGGTTATTGCATTGTTATTGTTATTGTAACAGTTTGTTGTCATCGTTTGTTGCTTGCTTGCTTGTTTGCTTGTTTGTCTACTCTAAATTTTATTTGGCAATCTTAGCTATTTTCTTGTAGTTTGTTGATTTATTCGCTGTTGACATTCAATATGATTTTGTGTTAATGTTTTTGCTTATTTTATTTCTTACTTTTGCCTGCAATTAGCACTATCATTGGTGGTTTGTAGAAGTTTTTAGATCACTTTACGATTCGAATCAGTCAAGACTTGACTGCCATCTACTTACAGATTTTTCATTTATGATGCGCTAAAAATGATTCTGAAATGCCATACCTACCTTAAAGATTATTCTGAATACTTTTTTTGCGAGTATGTATATATAAGAAACCATATTAGCATTTACTATAAGATTTGGGTGACACTGCTCGTAAAACATTGCAGGAATCTGCTCTAAGAACTACTTTTATTTATATAAAAGAAGGCTTTATACAATTTCGAATGATATATTCGTATTTAGAAACCAAAGGATTAATAAAAGAGAAACAAGTTTAATAAAATAAAAACATTCTGAATTTTTTAAGCTGCTTACAAACCTGAGAAAAAAAAAGAGTGCGGAACACAACCTCAAAAGACACAAATCTCTAAAGAGGAGCTAATAATATTTACAATAATATTAAGGAAAAAAATTAGAAAATCGTTTGAGTTGATAACGAACAATAAGTATCTAGATATTTGAAGAGGTAGGAATAAAACATTGAAAATAGATATCGTATGAGTATCATGAAAATTCAAAAGATCGTTTCTTTATGAACGAAAGCTCAGTAACTATAGTCTCGTGAGAGACAAACGAAACGAAGCAGTTGTTGAAACCACCTCTAAGTTATTTCAAGAAATGAATCACCTCTCTCAAAACCAAAGTTTGGAATTGTTGGTAATTTCTTTAGAATATTATGATTAATAACTTGAAGTGGTTAGGTCGCAATTAAAAAAAAAATACTGAATTAAGATGAGCATGGAAAACTGTAAAGGCTTGTGGGGTTAATTTTGATGAAATTGCAACTATAAACCAGAATACGCTCTTGCCATTGAGGTGGTGGCTTATAAGAACCTTAAATACCAAATATTCGAGAGCATGCTGCGTGGAACTTGAGAATCTTAAGCAATATTTTTTTAAGTCTCTCTTGGTGACGTAGAAAATATTTGTTTCTCAAGAATTTTTAATTAAAATGTTTTCCTTTTGTTCTTACAACTTCAAGTCCACTTACGATTTCACAACATTTTCCATTCGTTACCACCCATCATTTCCTTTGCACCGCTAATCAACTAAGCACATCATGGTATATACGCCTGAATGTATGCCATGGTCGCAACCTCCGAGACAACTAATGATGCCTTAAATTGATTCTAATCATCATTAACAATTATATATGCGCATGTGACAGCCATAAATTCACTACACCCAGTATGTAAGTGAAGTGGGCGTGTGTATGTGTCTGCCGCGAATGCCAGTTAAGCATGGTCGTGCGCCTTGGCATATGCAAATAATTAAGCGCACATTAAATGCGTTGTGAGCGAAGAAATGTGAAAGTGTGTTTGCGTCTGTATGTATGTATGTTTGAACGCTACATAAGTATATTATCTACACACGTCGTTTGCTGAATAGTCCGGTGTTGTTGTCAGCAATGAAATATTTCCCCAAAGTGCCATCACGTAGCCAGTCGTCGACTTTGCGCAGTCGACTAATGTCAGCGACCGACCGGCAGTGTGATGTGCTTTGCACGTTTTCAAGGCATACAATTTGATATGCTGAAAATGTGCATACACAGGCGGAAATGTATGCAAATATCCACGCACATGTGCATATGTGTGTGTGAGAATTTTTTTGTACAATTGCAGTTTTACAATTGTATGCAATCAGCGCGTTGCAGTCACCGGCACGTGTGCATATCAGCACCCAGCCACCTCCATGCTTAGTCCTGTCGACTTTTCATCCCCGAAGCGTTTGCATATTTTTTTTTGCTTGAGTCCTGTGAGGTTTCGCCGGCCGATAATGCATGCACTCAGGTCAATGGTGGCTAATAAATTTGAATATTAATTGTCAGTTGGCTGGTGTGTTGCAAAAGGTTGCTGCAACTTGGGAGTAACTGGTGATTATGATTTACATTTTTTTTTTGTATTTTTTGTGCATTTCGAGCTGACTTAATCAAATACTATTGTGTGCTAGTTTAAGTTCGTACAACTTCATTTAACCGGAAATTTATTGAAATGCAGCAAAATCTGCGCCTGCTTGCTTGTTAATTGTCTTTCCTTTCACCTCTTTTTGCAATCCTCTTATATTTGCAATCCTCTACGCAGCTCCTTTTGCTCTATCATTGTGGCATTAATTCGCCAGTGTCAGCGATTTATCGCCTCGTATTTTCGGTCAACTAACCGGCTGGCCATGCGCCAACCAGCCACCAAGCAATGCCTTCTCTTCCTTCACATTTCATTGCCCATAACAGTGCATCAAGCTGCCAGCGCTTTCTCCCCGCCTCTGCTTATAATAACCAGCTTCGTTGTCAGCCACATGGCAACGATGCGGCACATGATAATAGCCAAATTATTAGCCAATTAATGCCTTCGAGTGAGTTAAGCGGCGAGGTTGCGCGCATTGTGGCTGCACTCAACGTTGGTGATTGCTGTACGCAGGCTGCTCTGAAATATCCTGCTGTGCAGTGTGATTGCATCTGCAATTGAGTGAAATCGATGTTTTGCAGTACCGCTGCTACTTTATAGAATTTCGTGCCGCTTTGCGTGTGTGCGTGTGTGTTAGAGATTGGTGTTGACTTGTGATTGCAGATATTTGATCTCTGCTATTCGGGCTCGTTAAGTAATGACACTGCAGTGAATATACACTTTATTACTTTATTATATTCCTTCAATTTGCAAAACGAGCGATTTTGATGACACAGACTTGCATGAGCACTTGACTTTAAAGGCCGAAGAGCTTTTAATTAAGAAGAAATTTAATGATATTTTATTTCAATTGTTCTGCAAGTGCTTAAAGAAATTATCGATAGCTTACACTTTCTAAAGAAAAAATTTCAAAATTTTGTGTTATTTGAATAACTGGCTAAACAGTAGATCGTATCAAACAAATAAAACGTTCGCACTTATTTCTCAATTCTTCTTAGAAACTCTAAATTAGGCTACGACTAGTTATACTTTCTCTTTCGTATGCACAAAAGGACTTCCTAGAATAAGATGCTTTTCGTTCTAAGGCCCAAAGCTTTGGGCGCTGTAGTCAAGTGTGTAGCGGTGCGTGCTTTAACTCGATATGCCGCTGAGTTCGAGATTCGAATCTCAACCAGGGCAAGTAAAATCGAAAACATAGAAAAGTTTTTTTTCTAATGGCGGTCACCCCTCGGCAGGCAACGACAAACCTCCGAGGGAATTTCTGCCATGAAAAAGCTTCTCATAAAATACATCTGAGGTTCGGATTCGGCGCAACACTGTAGGCACATCCATTTGTGGAAGAATATAAAGACGCACATCACAAATGGTAGGAGAGGCTCGGCCAAACATTGAGCTACTCATTACTATCGCAGCATATTTTTATCGATTAAGAATCGCCTCATCTTCGGTTTTCATCGCTAAAAATAGCATTCAATAAATTTCTTTTCACATTTTTTCGGAAAAATGTATATATATACGAGGGCGGGTCAATAAGTCCGTGACTTTTTAAATGAAACACAAGTTTTTGGATAAACAAAAAACAAAAAGATTTGTCCTGCGTATCAAAATAGGCATTTGTTTGTGAGATGATTTCATCGTTGGAGTCAAATCTCTTTCCGCCGAGCCATTTCTTCAGATTTGGAAATAAGAAATAGTCACTGGTTGCTAAATCTGAAGAATAGAGCGGATGAGGGAGTAATTCATATTCCAATTCATGGATTTTTGCCATGGAAACTACACAAGTGTACGTTTGCGTTTGTGGTCGATTGTCAGCAAACACGTCACCCATTTGGCGGAAAGCTTTCTCATAACCAAGTTATTGTTCAAAATTGAAACCACTGAGCCATGTGAGATGCCTAAGGCTTCCACAATCTCTCGCACTTTCAATCTCCGATCGACCAACACAATATCGTGAATTTTTCCAACTGTTTCGGGTGTTGAGACCTCAATTGGTTATCCAGAACGTTCGGCATATTCCGTGCTTGTACGGCCACAACGAAATTCATTAAACCACTTTTTTACCATTTAAATTGTTGGTGAAGAGTCCCCATAGTATTTATCAAGCTTAGCTTTGGTTTGAGTGATGGTCTTTTTCCGCAAAAAAATAATGCTTAGTGAGCACACGAAATTCATTTTTTTCATTTTCTCCTTAAATCACGCGGTAGTCTGCTATGAATGGCTCTCAAACACAAACTAAATGCCGCAGCTTGTTCAAATTGACAGGAGTCAACTGACAGATGCCCGCTGATAGTAGCAGTGTTTGTCATTTCAGTGAAGAGGCAAGAAATTCAAAAAGTCACGGATTTTTTGACCCGTCCTCGTAAGGTAGATTAGGTAGATCTGGCTGAAGTCGTGCTACACATAAATCTGTAGGTCCTTAGCGATACAAAGTTGAGTGCGGTATACCATATAAATATAAGATTATCAACGCTTTGTTCATCATTAGTTTGCTTGCTTTTTGAGATGTGCCCTAACATCTTTTCTGCCTTTTAGTAAGTACTTGAAATCTAATAACAATAATTCTGCTCAATTTATCTTAAAAGTACACCGCAGTTCATCCACTCTTGAATTTTGCAACATCGTCGATGGTACTTACTCGTACATATCTCTCCTTTTTTAACATCAAATTACTCAAAAAAATTTTCCTGGAATTACTATTGTCTATTTCAATGCTTTTAACAAAAATAATCACCCTCTTTAACTGCCTTGCTCATTTGTGAAAAAAAAAAATCAACTCACCTGACCTCTCAATCGCCAAGCAGCCAAATCATTACATTCAACCAAACTCAAACCACTCAACGCAGCATCTGTGAGTACATTATTGGCTTACAATGCAATCTCTTTTCAAAATTACCAAGTGTCTCATGCAAAGATTTTTCGATTTGGCATAACGCCAAAAAGACGGCTACAAAAACAGTGCACAAGCAGTCAAATAAAAAAATAAATACTATTACAACATACGAGCATAATTCTCAATGGGTGTGCGTGTTTGTGAGTGTGGAGAAAATTAACAAAAAGGTCGGAAGGAAGTTAGTCTGCTACATGGTATGAAAAGAAAAATATGTCTTTTTTCTCGCCAATACACACGACATCAAGTCTCATAAATGCAGTTGTTGTTGCTAGTGTTGTTAAGCGTGTGCTCCGCATAGAAAATACCATTTGCAAGCAGCCTTCTTGCAGGCATAACTGCGGCACTGAGCATGTGTGTGCGTGTGTGTGTGTATGTGTTAAAATAAAAATAAAAATACGATCATTCAATCTTTCAGCAGTAAATGTGTCCATTCATGTATGAAATTAACAACGGTGGAAAATATTGAGAAGCAGGCACACAAAAAAAAAAACAAAAACGAAAACGGTATTGCAAAAGTTGAATCAACATGCACATTCGAACAAACACTCAAACTAACACACCCAAGCACAACGGCTAGAGTGCTTTGCTATATTGTTCAGCATGCTGCTGCAGTTTGAGTCGATTTTTGAGTGCTCCACTCACAGTCAAAAGCGACCGACCAAATAGTCAAGCCTCTCTGCGTTATGTTCAAATTCGTATGTGGCATTTTCGATTTTTATTTTCTTTTCATTTTTATATGAATTTCGTATATTACAACAGCTTGTGTATATGTGTTTGTGCAGCGAGCAGGGAGAAGTGGAAGTGGAGGTGACGTAGAAAACAAGCTTGCAGGATATATTTAAATAAAATTATGTGCACTTGAAGGAAGTGTATTCAAAACTTGTAGTTCACATCTGCATCAAGATCTACATACAATGTATACTTACTCTGTGAGCATGTGAGTTAGTTGATAGCGACGTCTTTATTATACTTTACATGACAGTGATGTAAAAGAAGTCGACCTTTTGAAAATCGTGTGTATTTTTTTAAATAATTAAAAGTGCAAAAACTTAAAGTTCAAGTATACTGCTTATCATACAAGTAGAAAACATATCATTTATTTTGATTTTAATATATATTCACTAAGGTTAAGTTCGGACAAAGTTATATTAAAAGTACACCTTTTTGTTATTTTAAAATTTATAAACATTTTTTTTAATAAGCAATTTTAAAGACCATTCAATTGAATATCATAAAGTGCAAGTTTTAAGAGATTAATATTAATTTAAATTTCTAAAAATCATAAGTAAAGAGACTTTCTAAATTCAATGGTATTTTAAAAGCTTTCACTTTTTTATACCCAAATTAAATTTATTATGAAACTGCGTAGTCAAAAGAAACTACTTAAGAGTATAAATTTATTTTATTAGTTAGTTTGATATATTGTCGAGTTTGTTTTTTTTTTAATATAAATTTTTTTTTTAATTTATAACTTGGTTTTGTAAAGTTTTTATATGAGAGGGAACTGTATTTATATTGAAAAATATTATAAATTAAAAAAATAAAAATTAATACTTTTTATTTATCATTATTTGGCCATATAACTATTTTATTTTCAATTGTTTATGAGCTTTTAGTTTTACAAAAAACTAATCGGCTTTAAAGCTCATACACAAATAAAAATTAAATATTTAGTTATACGGCCAAATAAAAAGTATTAAGTTTTATTTTTTTTAATTTACATATAATATTTTTCAATTTCATTCCTTGGCAAATTTTATTCATAACAAACTTGTGTCATTTATGTTTTCATAAACTTCAAAATAGTTCAAGGCTTTTGGGTATATTTATATTCTTTTTTGCACGGTTGATCGGATGAGATTCGAGTATTCTGTCATCTACTGCAATTATTTTAACTGCATTGAATTTATCCGGGTTTCGAATATTTCCTAGTGCTCTGTTCAGTCGAACAAAGCTGGTTCTTTTGGCCTGATGAATACTTTTTGGGCCACTGGTCTTATAAATAATTATTACTTAAACAAAAAATGTCTTCTGATACGAGATCATAATTACCATGTACGATAATAGCAATTTACGCTATTGGAAGTTACATGGACAAACATCGCACAAATTTTACAACTGCTACTAATGGCAGGCTTATGGCTTTTTTGGCAGCGTCGTCTGCTAGCTCATTTCCCCTTGTGTATGTAGAATCGATCATCACCAAATTCCACTCAGCCAAACTCAAGGATAAAAAACGACGAAAATGGCAGATATCAGGAACTTTTCTGAGGAAACACAATAGCAATTACGACAGACCCAACTACAACCCAAATTGGTCAAAACATGACTGTGTTAAGTTCGCCCGCATGAGGGTAGGGGTAACGAAATTTACATCCGAACACTACTTCACACAACCCAGGCGAAGAGAATGCAGATGGTGCCACACGACCCTCAGTATTGAACATATTCTCAAGAACTGCGCAGTATCTGGCAGCCCCAACAACAAATTGGAAGAAATCCTCGATTGCAGCAAAGAAAACAACCCTAAAATATTAGCAGATGCCTTAAATAAACATAATCTACTTCATGAAGTATAAACTTTTCGACCCCCTTGGGGCTATATGGTCTAGGAATCCAGCCCCAAAATATATTTTACAAATTAATTTATGAAATATAGATTTAAATAAATAAATAAATAAATAATAATTTTACAACTTATCGCCTCAGTTTCTTACTAATCCCAACACAATTTGTTACTGAAATTAAAAACTCAATCCACTGTGGCTTTGAAAGCATTAAGAATTCCACCTAAAAATATGTAGCGCAGCATAAAAGAAATAATCGAAATATTGTAAAATCAAATTTCAATATTGTACAGAATATAACTAAACTTGTTAACCCGCAATAACCGTCACTTTTGCGCTGCCAATGCTGACCTAGGCACCAATACATACACACTTACGATTACATATGCCAACGATGGCCGCATAATCCTACGATGTGTGCAGTTAGAAGCTGGCTGCAAGGGTGCGTCAACCGCGTGTTGCTAGTACAGCTAAACGAATGTGCAATCAAAATTGTGTACGTAAAGAAAAAATATATATTAAGTTGCAGTAGAAGTATAAGAGCTGAGAATGGAAACACAAAATGCTTGTAATATTGCCGCTAACGCACTGAAGCGCCACGCCAGCAATCATCGTTGGAGTTGCAATCGAGTTTTTTTTTCAGCATAACCTAAAAATGTAGTTGCATTTGCAGCAGCAGCACTTAAGCGTTCAAGTGTTTTTCAAATAAACGCATCGAATCGAACGGTGCGCGTATGCGTGTGTGTGTGTTAGTGCTACTTTAACAAGTGCATAATATCGGGTCAATACAAATCAACTCATTCCCAATTTCCGCTTACATGCTGGCGAGTACAACTGCACTTGCATTCATATAGACCATGTGTGCCACCATCAACGCTGCCGCAGTGACCACTAATTCCGTTTAAGTGGCAGCAAAAATGCTGAGCTGTTCAAGTTAACTTTGGCCACGAAAACACGACAAAAAAAATTAAATCCTCGAAAATATTTAGCAATTTGGAGCAACGAAAAATGGTGGAAAATTGCACTAAACTCTGCCATATGCCGCATGCAACAGCAGGCAGGCTTAAGCCTCTGCAATAATGCCGCATACAACAATGCAAAACGCTGAACTGACGAAAAAATTAAAAAAATTTCGCTTGTTCGCCTAGTTGCACACATTCTTCATATGTGTGTGTGCGTGTGTGAGCTTATGTTTTGTGGTTCTGTTGCTCACAATCCAATACAACTTGAAGTGATTGCAATTTGTGCCACTTTGCTGTGCTCCAATGGCCGTTGCCTTCAATTTCGAACTCAAATTCATGATTCGTGCGAATAAATATGTATACGAACATGTTTTTCATCCATTCAAAAATTGATTGTACGATATTGCAGTGATTTTTATGGCGTGATACATTTTAAGGGGCATGGCAATGCACGCCTGATAAATCTATTTCAATCGACCATTTTCTACATTTTTAATGCAAACTTCTGAGTTCGAAGTAATACAGGTGTATGATTTTGCTTTTCAAGTATAATTTCTAAGCTCGCAAAACTGGATAAAATTATAATTTAATCAAAACTTGCAAAATGTTAAATATTTCTTAAAAAAAATTCATTTTGATATATAATTGTCCAATATGTACACGTATATTGGCAGCTATAGTAATAGGACTTAGACATTTTCATAACTATTGACTACTTATTTTTCTCTTAGCTGATTTCTAATTCTTTTCCAATTAAATTTCATATGAACCAAAAATGTAAACTTCATAAAAAACGAATTTCAAACTTTTTAAATATCGAACCGAAAAAAAATAATGTAATATCGAGCACGCGGGTTAATCGCTAATACAAATTTTTTAAGTTAACATGCAAATTTTGACATTCTAAAATTTACCGCTGAATTTAAATATTATTTACCTTCTTTTTGTAAAATACAACGTTTGCATCCATTTTTTTTTTTTTGTATGAACAATAAACACAGCACGCTTGACAAACAAATTTTTTTAAATCCATGAACAATTTTAGTGACTTCTAATTTGCAAGTTACCGTGATAAAATTGTATGTGCTTCAAAATTGCATACTCAAAATATGTACATACATATATATATATTTTTTAAAATTTCAGGATTTTATCGAGAATAATTGTAAATTTATCTTGTAGTATTATTATAAATATTTTTTTAAATTTAAAGTTTGAGTTTGTGGAAGAATGAGTTGAATCATCAAAAAAAGCATTATGAATTAAACAAAAAAAATAGTCAAAGCTGATCAAAGTATCGCATTTATTTCTGTCACCACAGTTTTTGATTTGAAACGTAAATATGTGTCTTTTTATATAACTTACTTGTTTAATTCCGATTACAATGCCATACTTATTTTATTTCGCCAGTAACAAATAAATATTAAGCAAACCCCTAATTCTTTAGCGAAATCCAGGTTCGAAATAGTTTATTGGTCAACGTTTGTAGAAGGTCATATGTCCGATGACGATTTCTTTAGAAACTCTAGGTAGTATTATTAATAGAAAAAAAAAATATCTTTATACTCCCTATTTGCCTTCAAAACTCGATTTAGGCACACGAAATTATACTTTCACAGCTTTCCATCTCAACCAGAGAACTGCCTATTCTATCCAACATACAACTATGAATGTATAAACATTGCATCCCATTCTTTATGGCATCCAACTTCATGGCGCATATCGTATTTAAGTGGTGCACTACTTTGTGGTTACTGGACATTTCAGGGTCAATTTACTGTAACACCGAAACAATTCGGCTTAGTTAATTGAACGTGTCAGGTGAAAGCACAAGCGATGCACATACAAATTGGAAAGTAGCAAAGTACAATGGGAGGCGCAGCTCTGACTATACGAAATTTTAGGCAGATTGGTCAGTAAATGTGACTACATATTAGGATATTTAAGAGAGAGATATATTTAAAAATGTTCAGCAACAGCAAAATATTTTAAAGAAATTTTAAATGAAAATCAAAGAAAAAAGCATTTATGGCACTTTCCGTTTTAGTCTTTAAATTTGGACCAACAAACATTTAATTTTTTTTTTGTTTTTCACATATTTGTTTGACATTTACTCCTCAAAATGCAAAACAAATCAATCAGTGAGCAAACGACCGGAAAAATTGCATTGCCATTGATGCGCCAAACAACAACAAAAACAACAACCACAAAGCGTTGCAAATTTCAAGCTGCATTGAGCTTAATTATTATTTGGCTTTGTAATGCAATTATAAAATCAAAAGCTTGCATTCATACGAGCGAATGGCTACACATGTTATACTCACATATGTACATACACACACACTTACTCATATGTTTTTTTATTTGTATGTGTGTGTTCGTGTAGCCAAGTGAACGCGTTGTGCATGTGCTGGCACAAAATTGTGCTGCATCTGCATATTTCACAACCGCCTGGCTGGCAATCAACCAATCACCCTTCGCTTGAATGTGAGGCTACTCTGCCTGGGTGGCTCGCCATCATTTGGTGGACGCACGCTGGACACGTGGCCAAACTCATGGTCCACTGCTGGCAGTCGCCGTCGAACACTTTTCCATCGTTCTCAGTGATGCGCGCAACGAATGTGTCATGCGATGCGTGCAATTGTGAATATTCATGAGTGGTGATGCACTGTGAAAAACTATACTGGAATATTAAGTTTTTTTAATTTTTCAGTAATTTGTAAGAAATGCCATTTGTATGTAGGCAAATAAAAAAAGAAATTAAAATAACTTAGCTGCCAAAAATGTGAATTTACGATCGATCCTATTTGCAGAAAAGCAATTTTGAAATATTTAGATTTATTCATTTCAGATGATGATTATGTGATGTGATATTATGTCAGGTCATATTAAAATAACACTTGACTAAAAATCACAAAAGGAGCCCTAAATAATATTGATATGTGTACATTATAATAATAAAACGGAGATTTGTCACTCTCTTGAGCGTATTGAGTACTACATATATCATATGATATAATATCACACGACATCATCACCATATCTTATGAAGAGAGAAATTGTAGAAAATGAACAAATGAGGTAAAACTTAATAAAAACGAGATTACTTTTAAATTTTACCAGAAAATATTAAAATTAAATGTAATCATCACATCACTTCATGATCATCTCAAACTTTCAAAAAATTTATTTTTTAATTTGGAAACTTAAACTCTCTATTTTGGGGCACGTATTTGTTGCATATGGTTTTCTCTTTATTTTTGGGAAAAAAAAAAAATTCGGAGGTCACCAAAATTTCCAAGGCTAAATTCAGCGATCGCCAACACATGAGCAATTTGGTTCTGTTTTTGCAAAGTTTGACCACAAAATCTTGTATTTATTTTTAATTGGAAAGCTAAAGCATAAATATGAAAGTGTTACATAAATAAATTTTTAACATAATTCAAAGTGGCACTTATTCTCTAAATTAAGCTTAAAAAATATTTTTACATGGCAACCCTACCCTAAATGTTTTCATAAAAAAATACAAGTGCAGCACACTCATTTAAAACTCCTTTCTCGTTCTAGCCGAATGACATTTTTTTTTTTTAATTTTTAGAACATTCATTCCAAAACATACATTTTTTTATTATTTCCCGCAGTGCAACCTTGAGACCAGCAACAAATTGCCACCGCAGCAAAATTCATTGCGTACGTACGTAATTTAGCTATTAAAACTGCACTGTATGCAATCGTTACGCTCACACTTCCACTTGTTTTGTTGTGCAAGAGTTACCTTACTGCCAACACCGCTTCCCCAACGCCAGCTACTTGTATCTTCTTAACGGCACAATAACTCGTCCTGCCGCCAGATACAAGCTTGTATGTATGCGTGTGCAACACTTTAAGCAGGAAACGAGTTTTGCCACTTGCGGTGTAGCATGTTTTGCCTCTTGGAAAACTCATCGAGCTGCTCAACGGCCAAAAGCAAAGCCAGTGTTGCACCTTCATACGCTCACTCTCACCTCTGTTCGCACGCCAACCCTTTTAGTACTCAATTCAAATGAAATGCATTTTACAACGCATTGCAAGCCTCAAAACGGAAACGGATGCTGTCGTTTTGGTCAACGCATTAAATTGCCGCCCAAACCTAGGCCAACAAGTAGACGGACAAATAACTGAATAGCGCACTCAGGCATGTGCAACATTGCAACAAGCTCCATTGCCAACACACACACACGTGCTCATACGAGTATTTGCGTTTGCATGAATACATATATTGCTTTTCATGCCTCAGCGCTGTTTTGCATGTGTTTTCGGAATTGCATATGTTGTTGCATACAGCTTTGCACGCTGAAGCGTAAAATTAATCGTGACGGCTCTACGCCCGACATCGTTGGCCATTTGTGAGGAGGAGAGTTAAAATGTTATGCTTTGTCTTTTACGTGCCATCTAATGCTGACTCTGGTAAATGTTTGGCTAGCGCGAAACTGAGATGTATTATCGAATGAGAAAGCTGTGAGGTAAAAAATAAACACTTGCACTTCTAATCAACTGCTATCGTTTGAAATTGACTATCCATCAGAGGTACAACTTATGGAAAATGTTGAGTGGCATGGCTGGGAATCAATGGCTTAAATACTCTCTAGTCAGGCAAATATCTCTTTAATAGCTTTCACGTTAAACGATCAGAAAACTTATAATTTAGAATAATCGTTCAGTGGAACACATAGTTTAAGAAAAAACTTATTTTAAATAGTCTTCTTCAAAATATTTTACTTGAAATGCTGAAGCTTTCGACGAAGTTGGTCCTTTTGAAGGTGCATTGAGGCAATAGAAATTCTTGACCACATTCTATGTTAGTAAAAACGGCAATATCCTCGATTTCAAAATATATCACGAAACCTTTTATATTTCTTTTTAAATATATAAATGGCAGTCTATTTCAGTTGGTTAAATCTTTCTAAAATGTGGAAAAAGGAACGTTCATTTAGTGATCATCTGTGTTTATCAGAAATATTTTTAACAGGCATTGAAGAACTATTGGCCAAAAGAAAATTCAATGCTTCCTATCGAAAACTAAAACTGCTAATAAAACCTAAGAAAATCGAAAAAATCATACAAAAGGCACTTAAGTTTTGAAAAAGAAATGTTCTTCTATACAATTTTTATAAATCAATCTAAAGCTCTCAAGAAAAAAAAGTTCGTTTATTTATTTATTCAAAAAAATTAACAGCAAAGGCACAAAGTACTTTTTCAAGCAACAGAAATAATCAAAAATATTTCTTGAGATTTTTCTTGAGAGCTGTATTCTAAGCTTAAACAACGTTTACTCAAGTCTTTTACGGATTATTGCTCAACGACTTGTAGTCAATACTTTGTAAGAAATGTGTTAAAAATGCGAGCTTTAATTGCTTTCTCAATGAATCAACCGCCTTGAGTTTATTTTTGCTCATTCCACTTATTTTCAAGTTGTGCCAAGGCGCCATAATACAAGACAACTCATTCCACAGCCAGCCGATTTTATTTTCATTTTCTCATTTCTAATACCTTTTTCTTAAGTATTACATATTTCGCACAAATTGCGCTAATGAAAAAATCTCACAGCAAAAAAGAAAAATAAACTAATGCGAAGCCGTCGTCTCGCAATTTTTGGCTAAATATACGAACGCCTATTCAACGGCAGCGAATCTTAAGCGTTGATTACTTCCTATAAATTAATATGACAATATATTTTCACGGCTAACAAACGAATGAAAGCAAATAAGAAAGGATAAATGCGATGAGCGCCACAAAACCGACAAGCTGGCAGGCTGACAAGCCGAAGGACAAAGGAAAATGAAGATGAAGTGGTAAGAAAAGTAATAAAAGCAGAAGTGGTAATCGTAAAGGTAATGATTTTCCTAGTGTTGCTGGCATGAGGATAAGCGGAATATGAAGGAGTAATGAAAACATGCGGCAGGCAGCATGAAAGAAGTTGCGGCAAATGAAATATGCTGGAAAGTGTTGGATAAGAAGTTGGCGTTTGCCGCATGAAAAAAGTATTCCTTTAGAAAGTGGAAGTGCTGTGTCGCTGAAATTACCTTTCATTTTCTCATCAAAAACCACTTGAATGGCGCGTCGCCTAGACGGACCAATGGACACACAAGTAGTGGAAGGTGGTCGGGAGTTACACAACTAAATGTGTTGGACACACTGTGAGCAACCTCAACTGAAACATAGTGAATGCAATTGCCAGCTGGCATACACTGCTACAGTTGGGCAAGCAGCGGATGGTGGAGTGGAGAAGAAGTTGCAGGATTTAAGGTTAACTAGCGCTTCCGCATCCGTCAGCAACAGCGGTCGCAAGCAACTGTTGTTGCTTTTGGCTGAGTAAAAGTGCTGTCGCCTTTGACTTTTGATGCATACAAAGTCTGGACGAGTGTCTGAATCGCGACGCAATTGGCTACTCTCGCTGCGCGCATTTATTTTCAGATTTTCACTTTTTTTTTGCTATAATTTTATTTTATTTTTTTTTTTTGCGGACACTACTTAGTACTAATGACTTGCCATTCTCTTTGACTTTTCTTAAGAATTTAGTAGATTTTCCTATTATCTGCCAGCGCTTTTCCTGCCATTAAATGATCTCCTTGGCACATCGCACGCGCGACGATGACATGGAAAAGCTGCTGTTGCCGCTTTGCAGCATAAAATTAAAGCGTAAATGCCACTTAGTGTGGCAACATGAATTACTTAGTTGGCAAATTGCTGGCACTGGCGTCGGATACTCGCATTTAATTGCAGCAATTCATGCTAATTTAAGGTAACTGCTTAGTGGAAAAAATAAATTTCCAGCAGCACTTCTTTGAGCTATATTTAATAACATTTAATTTCTCAGCTCGTTTGCACCGTTTTAATGGCACTAACTGCGCCTAATTTATTGGTAATATCGCTGACGCTCTCAAATTGGCATTTGCCATTAAACCTTTTGAAAATGTGCGGCATAAATGCGCTGGCAAATCGACGAGCGCACTTAAGTCGCTTGAAAATTTATGCACAACGCTATAAATAAACTGCATAAGCGTCTAAAATATTTCGCTTTGCCTATTTTCCATGACTTGTAACATTTTGACATTCGCTGCCAAGAAATGCATTTTATAACATGATACTCGGTGTTTGTATGGACCGCGAGAAATGTAGATAAAATGTCAAGTGCAAAAACAGTTTAAAAATATGGCTATTATCGTGTATAATTTTTTGTTTACTTTTTATTTAACTATAACAGTGAAAATGCGCCAAAAAATCGCCAAAATGCTTGCAACATTGCATTTTCAATTTTATGTGTGTGTGTGTGTGTGTGTACGCAGAATATTGCAAAAATTTCTAAAGTGCAATAAATTCATCATGTGTGCAGTGAAACATGCTGTTACACAATCACAACACACACACTCGCATACCGACCAGCATTTTGTATCTTTACCCAGCCAGCATTTGGAAAATTGTTCGGTGATTTTTTGCATAGTCGACTCGTCTGAGAGTCACCCTGAAGAGCATTTGGTCTTAGCTGATTCATCAAAGCGGTGAAGGAATTTACTAAAAAAAAATATTTTGCATTGTACCACAACACCGGGTATATGTATAAAAAATAAAATAGGAGTCATTTTCGGATCATTGTCCCTACTCGCTTTGTATTGAAAACATTGGCTGGGTAGTTTTGCGTTGTTCCTTGTCCTTCGCTCCTTTTCTCCTCAACTGCGCAATGGCAAAACTTTGTGTGGCTTGGAAAATTGTTGTCCACCTCCTCCGTTTTGATTGGCGGCTCGGCGGCTGTTTAGCGCTTTGTAAAGTTGTTTGTGGTATCGTTGGTTATATTGTTGCTGCTGTTGTCGCTTGGTTGTGGGCGCTCTAAAGTTGGCAATAAATTTGTTACATATTCCTAGCACTCTCTACTTGCAATCGATTGTTATTGTACTCTTTTTGTTGTCATATGATGACATGCTTTGTTATTGGTTACTGGCTTCAACCCGGAAAGAAATTTTCTTTTCTTTCGAATAAGTCATGAAAAATCTTAGGTAGATCATTAGCATTCATGTTTTGAAATAGTTACTAGATCATAAAAACAATATGAAATAAATCATGTCTTCGGAAGAACTCAAGTGGGTGTCTAAGAAAATGCGTTGTCGGATGTCTAAGGATGTGATGCCACTCACTTATTAAATAGGGATTTGATTCAAAATTACCATCACGAAAGATTTCACTCACCATCCTCGAATAGTTTTAAATGAATAGTCAGAAATAACTGAGTATAACTGAGTGAAAACTCCAGCCAGCAATGGTATATCACGCTTCAAGAACGTGGACAGCTATTTTGGATGCCGTGGTCTTTAGTATTACACATATACTGTGTAACATCATCTCTATCCCTTCTCAGAGAAAAGTCTTCGAAGGTACGCTGTTAAGGCAGGCCACTGGCCATGAAACGATCAAAAGGAAATACAGTCATTCCCCGACCAAGTCCAACCTTAGTAGTCGGAAAGTTATTTTTACCGCATCTCGCCCTTAATTTCACCCCGAACTTTTCATGGAGATCAATCTATTTTTCTCGAGCTTAACCTATTTAACGGACCAAAACCACTTCCATGCTGGGTCTGACAAAAGTTATTTGCAGCACAATGTAATGTAGCATATCGCTTGGCACTTGCTTTGACATTTATGCTGTATTTATTGTTGTTTTTATTATGCTGTCACATGGTATACGTACTTACTATGTTCGTCGTATAAATAATTGACTGTCATATATTCGTTCAAAAATGATTTATTTAATGAAATATGAAATATTTTTGCAGTTTGTATTTTTGACACTAGTTAACTGGTTAAAATATGTTTTACGAAAAATATTTTTATGCAAGTATGTATGTGTTAATGGACATTAATTTCATGTTTATTCGTACACTTATCATATAATGCTTAGTTTGTATGTAAGAGAGTGTGAGGATGCCTTCATTTATGTATAAATAAAAATTATTTGGTTTACATTTTACCAGCAGTTCACACCCTGTTGCACGGATTTTTGTTTTGATATGTTATGATATGTAATGTATTGTATCGATTTTAGTGAACTCAGAATACATTTCAAATTTCAAGAGAAGCCAGAAGAAGAAGTATACACTTCAAATTTTAACTAAATCTGACCATAAATGCGGAATTTACGAAAATACCGACTCCAGCGCCACCTATCGCTTATAATTCTCATTCAAGTACCTATTGCTCTACGTAAACCAGTTACACATTTCTAATTTGAACTAAATAGAAATTTGAATACGTTTTCTTATATATATTTACTTCAGCGCCACCTAGACTCCAAGTTAAAAATAGTTTATGATTTTTTGAGTTTTGGCTTTTCATAAGTACTTTGGAAAATTATTTTATATACATTTACATACACATATGTATGTATTAGAATTGTTCAGCAAAATAAGTTTAATATTGCATCTCATCCCAGACAACTTTCAGACTTAGAACAAGTATAAAAATAAAATATTAAAATTAAATGCGATGTTTTCTTGTTTCCACAATTATCAAACAAATATAAGCAAATGATTTAAAATATTTTAGATTCATATGAAAAAACTAAATCTCTAAAAATTTGAGAATATTTGCACTAAATCGCCCCGTTAAAGTCATTTTATTAATTTCTTTGCTTTGCATTCAACACTTTTCAACGCAAAAGTGACAGAAAAATTCATTAAAGCTGCAATCATAAAGAGCGTGCCAACAAAGCATTTAAATGTGTTTGTGTGTGTGTGTGTGTGTTAGTCTGCTTGCCAGCAACCCTTTTGTGACTTCTACTCGCACATTTCGCCCACAGTCGAATCGAAGTTAAACCGAGAGTTCGCAAACAACGGCGAAATCCACCTGCAGCATATTTGCAGCTATGAAAAATCGCTTAATGACACCATTCACACTCGCCAATGTACGAGTATGCATGTCGCCCGTAGGCACAATTATACGAGCCTAGCACACAAACCATTACATACACATACATGCGAATATATATTTACATATACGTACACACATTTTTTTAATTTTTCCTGTTGCAAATGTGGCAACAACGCCGCAGTGACGAATTCGAACAGGTGTAGCATGAATGTAGGCGAAATGTGTAGTTGAAAATAATAGCAAAAAAAAAAAAAGGATTACAACAAATAATGTAATGCATGGTAGGCGTTCAGCCATTACGTTGTGCTGTTAAATTCATTGTGGGTGTACTAGTACGTCTCCATCGAACCATCAGCCAGTCAGTGAGTGCATCACCTTTGTCACACCGTCAAGTGGCAGCATCATTTGTCAGTTTTGCGAAATTGCAATTGGATTTGTTACTTTTTTTTGTAAGCGGAGAATGACATTGCATACTTTTTTTTTGTTTCCTTGTTGTTGTTATTTCGTAGCTGAAAAATTTTACTACGACAAAATGCTCTACTAACCGGAAGCACCACCAACGGCCTTTTCGGTGCTATTAAAACAAATACAGGGTGACCGATGTCATAATTTTCGGAAATTTTGGATTTTTCATTATTTCAGAACGTTTTCCAATGTGCGATGTGCAGCAGCCATAACCGAAATTTAACCGATTTCGTGTTTTATTTATGATGTCAATCGATTTGTTCGAAGAGATTTATGAAAGGCACAATGTGTTGATGTAATGCGACATGAAGAATTAAATTTTGTTTAATGTGATATATAAATTTGTTTTGATTTCAAATCTTATATAATAATATAGCGTTAGATTATATCGTCTACTTTATTGTCATGCGATATAATATGATCTAAAATTTCGTGATGTACCGATATGTATTCATCTACTATGATCTAATCTACACAAATTTAATGGCGTCATGTGTTCTGAGAGATATTTCTTTAAATAAATACATGGTTCATAATTCTGTAACATGAACGATCGCAATGGTTCTGAAATTGATCTAAGCTGGTCCTAGCAAATTGTGCAGTGACCCAAAGTTCTTTGACTGCTTGTCATTTAATGTGATGTCGATCTCGAGATAAATTTTATTTCTTCATATAAAGCTTCCCCACTACAGTAAGGAAAGAACCCTGTTTATAAATCATTGAAAAGTCATTCACATTCGTCCATTCAATACTTTAACTTAAATAATCTAAACTTATATTAAAAAAATAATTATTCATACAAGTGAATGTATGTTAGTCTGCGTAACTGAATGTCGATTTTTTTTTTTGCTATAAAGTAACGCAATTATGCTAGAGCAGCTTTGCCTTTGGCGTAAAAATGTTGCTTTGCACACAGCAAAATGAACAGATATATAAAAATGGGGAGAAAAAGGCATTCACATATTTATACAAATCGTTCAGTATCTGATTATATGCGGACTAGTTCACGCAGGTCAACATCCATGAACTGATTGGACCTTTTCAGTGTGGCTTTAGACCAGGTTAATCTACAACCGACCAGATATTCACAATACGCCAGATCTTCGAAAAGACCCGAGTAAGACCCACACCATTTTTTGTCGACTTCAAAGGCGCCTTCGACAGCACGAGAAGAAGTTTCCTATATGCCGCAATGTCTGAATTTGGTATCCCGGCAAAACTTATACGGCTATGTAAAATGACGTTGAGCAACACCACCAGCTCCGTCAGAACTGGGAAGGACCACTCCGAGCAGTTTGATACCAAACAAGGTTTCAGACAGGGTGAATCTTTGTCGTGTGATTTCTTTAACCTGATGATGGAGAAGATAATTCGAGCCGAAGAATTAAATCGGTCAGGCACCATCTTTTATAAGGGTGTGCAATTGCAGGTGTACGCCGATGACATTGACATCATCAGTCTTAACAACCGCGCAGTTAGTTCTGCCTTCTCCCAACTGGATAGAGAAGCAAAGCGAATGGATCTGGAGGTGAACGAGGGCAAGACGAAGTATCTCCTGTCATCAAATAGACAGTCGGCACATTCACGTCTGGGATCTACGATCACTGTTGACAGTTATAACTTTGAAAAAGTAGAGGACTTCGTTTACTTAGGAACCTGCATTAACACCAATAACAGCGTCAGCCTTGAAATCTAACGCAGAATCTCTGTTGCCAACAAGTGCTAATTCGGACTGAGTAGGCAATTGCACAGTAAAGTCCTCTCTCGACGGACAAAACCCATACTCTATAAGTCTCTCATCATGCACGTCCTATTGTATGGGGCAGAAGCATGGACGATGACAACATCATAGGGAGAGGGCTCTTGAAGTGTTCGAGAGAAAGATTCTTCGAAAGGTTTATGGACCTTTGCGTCTTTGCGAGGGCGTACGATGGAACGAGCTGTACAAGGACGTAGACATAGTGCAGCGTATTAAGAACCAGCGGCTCCGCTGGCCATGTCACGTCTTTCGAATGGATGAAGTAGCCCCAGCTCTGATGGTTTTTGATGCGGTACCTGCGGGTGGTAGAAGAGGAAGAGAAAGACCTCCTCTGCGTTGCAAAGACCAAGTGGAAAAAAACTTGGCTATACTTGGAATTTCCAATTAGCGCCAGTTAGCAGGAGATAGGGACAGCTGGCGTGCTTTGTTGACCTCGACCAAAATGACTTAGGCGGTTGCTACTCGTACTAAGCACGAACCACACTACACGACATAACGACTAGTCCAACAGAGAGTCATGAATCAGTGGAGTTTAAATCATCAATTATCCACATACACATTTAAATGTAAGTATTTCTGTGTGTACAGCCAGCACAGCCACCAACCGAGCAACATTTGCCGCAACAAAGCGACCTCAGCAGAGCATAAAAGTCAAGGCCCACCCGCTCACATCTTTTTCCTCTCATTTTCTCATATCACTATCTATCTAGCTATACACACTTACATATACTCGTATATCTCTTCTTTTGGCGCTAAACAAAAAAACAAAGCCAAAGGACTTTGCCACTGACGAAGGCTGCACCGTTGACTGACTGACAGCTTGGCTGCCTGTGCCATGGATTTCTGAGTAGCGGGGTGGTGGGCAGCGGTGGCGTGCGTCATGGCTGGCGCATGCAACATAATGAAAATGCAATTAATTTTTCCAACAATTTCTTTCAATGCCTTCGACGATTACTGTAGCTGCCACAACTACTGCTGCTGCTGCTGACTCAAACGATTGCTGCCGTCATTTGTTGTTGCTACTTTCTGCCATCGTTTTTTCTTTCTTTTTGCTGCTCATGTTGTTGTTAACATTACATGGCGCTTGGCACTTTTTTCCAAACCATTGCCACAGCTGTTGTTGCTCTGCAAAAGAGCTGGGTGGAATTGTTGTTACTATTACGGCTGCGCTTAATTTTCATGGGTTGCAATATTATGACTGCCTGTCGCAACATTTTTTCAACGTCATTTCTCTTAGCTGCCACAGCAGCTCTTTCATGATGTTATTGTTATTGTTATCTGCTCTCCCGCTCTACAGCCGGACGAAGTCTGTGTCAAGTGGCAGGATCAGATCAGCGTACAACTCAACATGGCAGCAGCGCTTTCCGGCGGCGGTGGTAGCATTTTCGCGGCAAGACCACTCACATTAAATGAGGAAACCAATTATTCGCGCTTATAAAGATTTGTAGTAGCAACAACAATAACAACAAAAAAAATCCAGAGATTTCTATGCAACAACACTTCGCAAATATATTTATACAGCACTGACTATGGAAAGTGTATACATATAATATTTTCGTATTAAAGTATTTATTTAGTTTAATTTTTTTGTTTTGCTTCACCAGTGATTTGTTTTGTCTTTGCTTCCTCACCGCCTCGCGTTTTTGATTTTAATGCCAGTGATTCGCGTATTGCTGGTGAATGACCAAGAGTAGCAGCACCAGCACGAACAAATAGATGGACAGACAGTACAAAACCAGCGGCTGGAAATCAAATGCACAAAGACTTCTCTCGCTCTATGTGTTTATCGCCGTGTCGTTCGCTGTAGCAACGTTTGCGCCACCAAACGGCCATTTGTCCATCGTTAGATATCAGACATCAGTCGTTCGGTCGCCACCACCACCACCTTTGCGGTTGTCTGTCAATACCCCAGCGGAAGGACTTTCATTTATGTAGCTTTGACTTTGCAGTCATACTTTTATTTTATCACTCTTAAATGCAACCATTTGTACAGGGATTAAATTGCCGGAAAATTTAAGTGTAATAAAAATCACTTTTCGAAAGTTTTTTATTGGCATTTGCACTTTTAAATTTACACGTTTAATAAAACAGAAATTAATAAGATAACTGAACGAAGTTCAGTTCATTAAAAAATTAGTTGATACACATTTTTGTTTGGTTTTTCTCATTATTATATGTTCGTTCTTACCTTTGAGATTTCATGATATCAGATTTAATTTTTCTAGATAATCATACTAAACGAGCATCAACAAATTTGTTGAGATACCATTGGCCCTGTTCATCAATTCGGAAATTTGAAATCGACGCCATTTGGTAAATTAATTTGAAAGTTTCTTTTTTATAAAAAAATTTAAAAAATTTATATAAAATATATGTCAAGTTTGGTTTTTACGTCATTATTTTGTCAAGATCGGTTTCGACGTTGCGCCATCTTCAGTGCAAGGCGAATTCATGTAAGGTGGCAGCGATTCTAAAAATACATCGCTTTGGTGGGTTATTGTCAAACTTTATCTCTTTTGTGTTTGACATTCGCGAAATAATTTTTACACTATTAGAGTCACCGCAAAAAGGAATTGTGAACCATATCTTTAAATTTCTTGTAGTTAAACGGAACAATTGATTATTTGCAACTAAACAATTGATTTTGACAATCAACCACCAATCAGCTGATTGATTATCACCACCTTTTATGAATTCGCCTTGCTTCAGTGTTAATTTTCGTTTTGAACGGAAAATCTTTCTAAAATACATCAACATTTCTCCCTGTCGGAGAGGAAAGAGAATCAAAGTATATCTTCTATTTTATCAGATGAATTCAAACAGGTTTAGTAATTTCAATAACCCCAAACTTTTGGATATACTACTCTGCATAATTCATATCTGTAGTTATTCAATGTTATACTAAAGAATAAACCTTTTCTGAACTTTAAAAAAATATTTTTGTTCCCTTAGAGAAGCTGGGATGTGCAGAGTTTTACCACGAGCAGAGAGTTTCGAAATTTAAACTAGCAAAAGTGTCGCAGTACCAAAGCCTCCTAGACTCAAAGTATCTACTGAACCAGTTTTTTTTCCTTAAATTCAAAAATTATATTTTCTGAAATGGCTGGCCTCAGAGCCACCTGTCGTGGCCAATTGAAATGTTTCAGCATAGCATGCTGGTTCCTTCAACCAATGCTCAGGCTTGTTATGCTGCAGCGGCCGCATTGAAACGCGATAACAAACTGCCCGATCATTCAATTTCATGTTTGCTAGGCTTAACTTTTTTTTTGTCGAAAATAGGTAACACAAGAGATAAAAAAAATAAAACCGATAGTCGACTATGCAACATGCCATCTGTAAATACAAAACAAATTGTTTTTGCTGTCTACAAAATATAACCGGAGATTATTATAAGTCTCAGCTGCGTCTTGTGAGTAATCGGAGCGGAAATTATTATTTCATTGTGTTTCGCATAAATGAAAAAAAAACTTAATAAATAAAGGCGAAGGAATATTATTTTCCTGGCTGCAGTTTGAGAAAAAAAAGCGAAGAAAGTAAACAAGAAAAAGGTTGGACTACTGCCACGCATGTAGAATTTACCGTTATGTGCACGGTTATGTGCGGCAAGTGTGTTAAAGTTCACACTCGAGGCAATGGCACAAATTGACAGCTAACATCCGTTTCCGTTTTCCAAGTAAACTCGTACACTACAAATGCATAGGCAAATCAGCATACCAACTTCTATTTCTCTTTCTCTCTCTCTCTCTCTCTCCACCTCTGGGTGCCAGTGTGCGTGCATTTGATGCGTTGGCATTATTGTGAACGCCACACAATGGCGCAAATTATAAATGCAGAGCAATTACAACAACAAACAGCGGCAACGGCGACAACGGCGACAACAATAAAAGTGAATGGGCATCACAATAGAAAAACCACAATGCTACGAAAATGCATCTCAAGCAAAATCAACACACACAAGTTTTGCGATTTATCAGCCATTCAAAGACGTACCACGCTGTTTGTGTAGTTTTTTTTTGGCCGAGTAGCTCTCCCTAATACTTCTGGCATTCCCTTCGCTCGTCACTTTTTCATTTCTTCACTCTTCACCCAACGAGTTTTGCCACTTTTCGTAGTGATTATAAAATCAAAACACGTCGTTTAATCAATGCTACGTGCAACATCTACGCTTAGCGTCTATTGGCTACAGCAAATCGAACCATCTAACTAATGGAATGTACATTTGAGTTTGTATTTATGTGCGAACATAGTTCGAATTTGTGGCAAGCGATTTGGGTGTGGCAAGCTATTTGGCTACGTGTCACATTTTGTTGTTGTTGGCATTGGTATATTCACTGACCTGTCCGCATTGATCATCGCACAGAGTCTCTATTGTGTAGCTCTGCATACAATCACCAAAATGTAAATACGTTTATGGCTGTCAGCATGTAATTGAATGTGTGTGTGTGTTCTGTGGCAAAATTAATTAATTCTTTGCATACGAACACGTCACTTGATGTGGCAGACCAAAGGTTGCACCTTCATTGCTTTCCTGTGAACACAAACACAAGTACATTCACAGTTAGCGCTGCACGTGTAGCTGTCTCAATTGGCCATTAGAGTTAAAATTATTAATGCCACAACATCAAATTGGCAGCTGGAAAAGATATGTATGTACGTATGGACAAATATTGACAACTGCAGCGGGCAGCGAGCGAAGTGTAGTGATTTTCCTACATGAAATCAAAAAAATAGTTTTAAGGAAATATGTCACAAAAAATTACTAAATTAATTTTTTTATTCGCGCAGCGACGATTTATAAAAATTTTCAGAGAAAATATTTTTCAAACGTTAAAAACATATTTCTTCTAGATAAGCATTTGAAAAATAGTAGCCTGAAATATTTAAACAAGAAAAAAAAACAACGATGAATTCACATCTTCGTTCTAAGAGGTTAGATAAATTATTTATGTACGTACAGACGTTGTAGTAAATTGCTCAAATAATTGAAGTCTTTGAAGTCACCAACTATCACACAAGCCGCATCGCAAACCGTCGAATCATTGATCAAAATTTCATGGAGTAACAAAAATTTTCGGAATCATGAAAAAAATCACAAGTTTGCTGAAGTTTTTTTTACAAACATCTTTTATTGTTTTTAGGTTTCGGCGGAACCCTTGTATATTATAAACTACTTTTTATAATATAATGTCATTTAACAGACACAGCAAATCGTTTTTTTTTCAATATTGCTTTTTTCTTCGCACTTAGCGCTTAAAAAAAATTAAAAGAAACAAACATAAATCTAAAATATGTCTCAACTAACCTCTTTCAAAGTTCAAAAGCTTTTGTTTAAAACAATGTATTGAAATCGCTTTTAAAATGAAGGCTCTTGGAAATTGCGCGTCGACCCCTCCCCTTGTGAAGTACCGAAAATATCTCTCCTGTATTCAAAGTTCCTTCCATTTAGCTATAAGTTTTTGTTTTCCTTAAAGTGACTCATGCCGAGGATCTGGTGGTCAACGCAGTGCTTCGAATTTTGAAGCTAACTGGCCTTACTCGAGTACGGCGTATCTTTGCGGCAGCGCACAGTGGTCTGAAATAAGAAGATTCTGGGCGAAACGAAGCAAGAACATTATTTTCCGTTAAGTGCAGATATATTTAGGGTTTTTAGGGTTTTTGGGTAAAAATTACGCAAGAATGTAAAAATTTAAAATGGCTGACAAATAACGGCGGACGGATTTTCTGAAAAAATTGTTTTAAGAGCTTAAATTGAGTGTAAATGGGTTTTTGAGGTCGCTGATTTCAAAAATAATGACAAAAACAAGATGGCTGACACAAAGTGGCAGAAATTTTTTCTGAAAAAGCACTTTTAAGAGCTGAAATTAAGTGTAAGAGGCTTTTTGAAGTTACTGAATCAAAATGGCAGGCACAGAATGGAGGACAGTTTTTCGAAAAAAAATGTAGATTAAGAGCTAAAATTGAATGTAAGGGGGTTTTTGAGGTTGCTTAATCGAAAAATAATGTCAAAAAACTGCGACGAAAAAACAATATGTAACATGAATCTGAAGGATTCCGAAACTTTTTCTTGAATAATATAAAACAATACACTTCTAACAATCCTCTTATTCAATTATTTTGGCAGGATCTACTGGGTTCACAACTTTTTCGGACTTTTTGTTATAATTTTATGTAAAAGTAATGAAACACTCAAGTAATTGTGTATTGCAACATTCGACACAAGTAATTGACAAACATGCTTAATCGAAATCTGGTTTTTCATACCTTTTAAAATTACACTTAATTTTGCAAAACACAAAAAAAAATGCAATAAATGAATAATTTAACATCATAAAACGGGTATTGAAGCAGTAGTAATACGCATGGCAACTTCAAACAGAGGTAGCAAAAAACACTTGTGGGTGAAATTGACTCACCAACGCCCCCTCAGAGGCATATCTAAGAACTATTTTGGCCCGGTATTATTAAATTTTTTATTTTTGGCCAGCTTTTTCGAATTTTCGACCAGTGTGCAGCGGACGATCTCCCACTCAGGCGTTGTTTATTATTGTTTGCGATTGGAAAAGAAGAAACTACACTCAGCAATAATGCTACGTTACGAAATTTTCAATATTTTAAATTCATTTCTAATTTAAAATGCTTTGAATACCTAAAACGGCGTAAGATTTACCGCCTCCATTGTCACATCAATACGCCATGGTGTCCGACTCGACTTAATCCGATATTACAAGTCTAAAAAGCTCTAGATTTAGTGCTTTAAATGTTAAGACAGCTTAGATAATTTGACATAGAACACGTGCAAAACGCAATCTAACAACTGTCCCTGCCTCTCTGTTCTTTAATAAATGCAACTAACTAAGGTAACTCCACTTTCTTACCTACCTTTACTACATCCTGAGTAACCACCTTACCAATATTTCTGTGCTGATTTAATCAACCGAAGCGAAAACTGAACAACGCTCAGATAATCGGGCGTCAAGTGTTGTTAGTTTATATGCACATTCACGTACATTCAGAGCGTACGAGAACGAGTATATTTGCTTAAGCAACTGTATTTACATACTCGTCTGTAGTAAGGAGTAAGAGTTTGTATGCATGTACATACATACGTACATATTTGCTTAATGACAATGATATATGTAAATCTGTTTTTCAATCGCTGTGCTTAACTTCACACTTGATTCCCCAGTGTGCTTGTGTGTGCGTGTGTGAATATAGCACGTTGCTGTAATTGATTTTATCGGCCATGTTAATTTTGATTAAATATGCAAATCGACACAAATTTTCATTACGACACACACGCATGCACATATGTATGTATGTGTATAACTATGAAGTAGCGAAATGCAAGCACGTAAATTTTGTTGCAAGCATCGTTAAGAAGTTACAGAAGCAGCAGCAGCAGCAACAGAAAGTGAAGTGAAGTGAAGTTGGTAAGTTGAGGTCAAATGTCCACTCGCTCGCTTTACTCTGCCCTTTCCACTAAGCTTACGCGCATGCTTTGCAAACTTCGTGTCCGTCAGGCAGGTTAATTCTCATTATATTCATTGCTCTTTTGCAACTCCCCGCTTTGGCTGTTTCCCCCAAAAAAGTTTGATCTCATTGACTGTTGGGCGTTTAAATGGCTTGAGGTCACGCTTTGAGTTTACATTGCTTCTTAGCTACTTGATGTTGCAGTTTGTTGTAGTTGTTGTTAGCATCAGTCACTCTATTGACAGTTCTTATGTTCATTGTATTATCTCCTTATTTATGCAGCAATTGACAAATGCAATTTATTGTTTGCTATGCGTTGCTATGGTGCTTCAATGAACATGTGGTTGTAGTTGTTGTCATTTGGCATAAATATCGGTTTATTTTTGAAGTTAACTAAGCATAAAAACTTGTACATTGCATGTGCACATATGTGTCAATATTAATATTTATTTATGTATATAAGAAAGCAATATTTTTCATGCCTAAATAAATACAAATTAAATATTTTGTACTTATGAAAATGGTTTACTAAGTAGTAGAAATGAAAAACCAGACCGTCTGAGTTCTGCCAAAGGTGAGCAGATCTCTGATTAATATAAAAATATCAATAACAATTAAAGCAAAATCAACTCTGCAGCAACTCACTGCTTTCCTTTCAGTGGCTAACTAAAACAATCCGCCGCAATTGCAGTAGCACAAATTTACCCTCAGCGCAGCCGAATAACCCTTTAGCAAATCAAAAGGCCTTATAGCAAAAATCGATGTAATATTTAAGGTTGAGGTATGAGAACATATGCTAATACCCACATATAAATTATTTGGATTAGTGTGCATCGAACGCAAGCCAGTGAGTGAGCTTTTATTGTGCACAGGCTCAAGTGCCAACGAACTGTAAACGTATAAATATCGGCAAAGGATTTGGCAGCTAAGCTTTGAATTGGCGAATAATCGAATCACTGAATGGCTGGCAATTAATAGCTGCAAAAAATTAGTTAATCTTGCACTGACCTTTTTTTTATAAAAAAAAACTTATTTGTTTTATATGAATAACATATACTCTGCTCTCGTAGATATTATAGCACAATCACATATTGACAGATTTGAACAATATTTAAAAAAGGATAAATTAACTTAAACTATTTTTCAAGTAAAATTTGGATCATTCTCTAAGAAGAAAACCATACGCACCCATTTTTTAAACAATTTACAAAATGTACAATGAATTTTTAAAACTTTTTGAGTATGCAGTTATTTGACTCATTCAATTTTAGTGTGAGAAAGTCTGAGTTTCAAGCGTCTACAAGTTATCACTGGTTTTTGACAATTTTTTTACTGGCATTTTTCTTCATACAACTCCAAACTCCGATTATTTTTTATATGGAAGAAATTGCGAAATAGCGTTAGTATGAAAATTGTAAAAAATTCGTGATAATTCATAGCTACTAAAATCTTGCACATTATTATACTAAAGTTTAATGAGCTGCATTTCAGCATACACCAAAAAATTTTTAAAAAAATTTAAAAAGTTCGAAATTCTGATTAATCTTTTTAATGTTTTCTACATTTTTTATACAGTTTAAAAAATTGTTTTTAATGGTGTTTGTTAGACGATTGGCGATATTTTAATTGAAAAAAATTTTAAAAATTGGAGGATAAATAAATTGTCTAAATGTGTCAATATGTTTGTGCAAAAATTTTTGAACAGAGTGTATTAACTAAATTGCAGATTTTTAAATTTAAGCTGTATATTATATAAATGTTCCACAACTAAGTGAAATAATCCAATTGATCTTTTTCTACACCGATAATCAAATTTGTCAAATATTTTATATTTTTTTTTATTTTATGTCATTGTAAATAATAAATAATTTTTTGTTGATTTTTTTTTAGATCCAAAGTAACTCTTTTTTATATTTTTTATTGCAATATTTATTGAGGGATTTTATTTATAAAATAAGTCAATATAAACTAGTCTTTAAAAAACTTTTATGCGCAAAAAATGATAATGACTTTTATAAGTACAACTTAAAAATAAAATAAAAATATAGATTTATTTATATTTATGATTTTTGAAAGCAAAAATTTATTAATTTTTTTTTGTTAAAAATTTTTATTTGTATTATAAAATATCTAAAATCAAAATCATGTTATTTCGATTTAAAAAATTATATTCCACAAGGTAATTCTACAAATAATATGAAGATTAAAAATAAATTTTAAGCCAGTTCTTAATGCAAACTTTTTCCTTTGTTGAACGAGTTTTAGTCTAAGCGATAGAAATTATATTCGTTGCTATTATTTGGGAGATCACAATTATATGCACTATTTCTATTTTTAACAATTTCTTTGTTATTTCAATTTAACTCGTTTCTCTTTTAATATTTTTCCATTTGAGGTAATACAAAATATACGGAGCTGTCACAATAAATTTGAAGTCATAAATATAACTAACCGCAACAACTGCCACACAATTACAGCAGCACAGATGCAATGTAAAATAGCAAACTTACGCAAATTTTGTAACAAAAAAAAGTGCAAACGAAAATTATTGAAAATGTATGTAAGTATTAAAATAAACTCGTTTATTGCGGCGTCAAAGCAAATGCAACACCATATAAATATTTTCAGCAATGCCCTAAAGGCCATGGCAATCAGTTGGTCACCCCTGCCGCCGCCGCCTTAACTTCATTGCCTATTGTTTTTTTTTTTTTTACCTTTAATTTTTCAGCCTTTTGCATCTGTACGTTTGCTATCCATCTATCGTTGAATTTGCTGAGCGTGTGAAAATTAATTAAAATATTCCACGCCATTCCACAACCAAAAGCAATCCTTTTACGCTGCCATTAGTTAGACCTGCAATCAGCCAAACGAGGCGGGCAACCGACGCAACGCAGCAATATCGGCGTCGAGGCAGTCACTCAGTCAGCCAGTCGGAACGAATATTGTAGTGAAATTTCATAAAGCTGCAGTAGTAACTAGCACAGCAGCATAAATGAATTTTAATTGAACGCAATCAATTCGATTTATTTCATTTCATTTCATTACATTTTTATTGTTGAACATAAAATGAGAAAAGTAGAGAAAATGGTGTAGTTATTCGTTTTTGTTGTACTCAAGCAAGACAATAGCGCTATCTTAGAATTACATCCACTTACTTGAAGGCGTTTGGCAGGTGAAGTAAGATTTCTCCAAATTTCTATAAAATTTTACACTTTTGTGCAACCTCTCAGCCCAATAGCTCCGCTCGTTTTTCTTGATTATTGAATTTCATAAATTTTTCAATTTGCATTATTCATGCAGACAAAGAGGTCGCTGACTGCAAATTTGGAATACTTTTGAATGTGAATCTATTAAAATTGATTAAGAGTAAAGTTATGAGGCAAATAGACGCACGCACGCAACTACATACATACATATGTATGTAGGAATGTATACGAGTCTGTGTAGAAATTTAAATGGCAGATATATATAAATTCTTAAAACGAATTTCAGATCCAGAGAGTTAAGCTGTGATTGCAATATTCTATGAAAGTATAAAAAAATTAAAAAAAAATTGTTGCAAGCATATTTAAAGTGAACAGATAATGAGAGAAAGATAGTCACTAACAAAAATGTACGGCAAAGAATTCAGCGATGAGAGCAATTTCGATATCGATAACAACAGCGTTCGTTCTTAAGAGCTTAGTATTTTATTTACTTTACAATATGCAGATATTTTTGTTAAACCACATATGCAGAGCCATTTAAAAGTTGACGAGTAATTTCTTAACACATAAGACGAGTTAGTGAAGCCATTGCTTGATTCCGTATGCCACCCAGTATTATCACAACTAAGTATAATTTTCTCATTTAAGCTATCTTCTTTAAAATCTTGCTTTTAAAGCAATTTTAGCTACGATTTTTGATCGGCTGAAGTAAACCTACATCACTACTCTTGTTTCTGATTTTTGTTGTTTAGCCTTGCTTAGGGTTTGTTCTTGTTGGGCTCGATACCATACTGCATACTATGGTCTGATGTTTGGTTTCCGGTTTGTACTGATAGAAACAAAATTCGTCACCAGTAACGACTTTACTAGACCGCTGCTAGACTGCTCATTTTCGAATTGATTAAGAAAAAATTTTAACAAAATGCATGCAAGCCTTCTTTTGGGCCTCATTTAAAATTCGTGATACCCATCGATCAGATTTCTTCGTGCATCCCAAAAGATTACTTTATATTTGCGATACAGCCATGACATGCAAGCTCAATTTATCAGAAATCATTTCTAGTATCAATCGTGAATTTTCGTCAACTTTGAACTTCACCAGAGCCACAGTGACGTCATCAGTGGCGGATTTTGGTCTACCTTCTTGAGTCTCGTTATCTACAAAAAAAAATGTTGCGTCTGGATTATTCGGAACCAGTTGAAAATAGTCTGTGGAGGCGGTACAATCGTTCCATATGCACTTTGGCATTTATAAAATATTTGTAGTGGCTTTAGTTTACGCCGAAAACCGAAGTGAATCACATAGCGAATTTCTGTCTACTTTAATGGTTGAATTTCTTCTGATCCTTCTTACGTTTTCTAGTCTATATTTTAACCGATTGTTCTGAAACTTAGAATGAAGTCTCGTAAAATAATTGTAAAAATTTAAGTATTTCTGGTTTCTAAAATAAAAAGTTTACAGTCACCAACTAAGCGAACTTTTGTTAGTCCCCTCATTTACAGTTGCCAAAGTGGCATATTAAAAGGTAGTCATTCTTTCTACTCTCCAGAGTTTCTCCAATATATTCTTTTTGGTTGTTGTGGTTTCCGACAGGGTAATTATACGCTGTATTTTGGAACGAATTTCCATCATCCCAGAACGAAAAATTACACTGAAGATGGCACAACGCCGAAACCGGTTTGTCTCCAAACCAAACTTGACAAAGGATGACGGAAATTCGTTCCAAAATACAGCGTTTCTCCAATATATCTAGCAGGCTTATCAAAAACTATGACTGAGGAACTTCGGAAAGTTTGAGTGGCAATTTTAGAGTAAACAATGGGGGGAGGATATAAATTATCTGCTGATTTTGGTAAATGCAGAGCCCTCAGTTTGTGATAAAATATCAATTAAGTATTATTACAAATTTGTATGAGAGGAAAAATTAAAAGTATATCAAAAAACGAATGTGATTATAGGAACATCGTTATCATTTATTTAATGATGCTTTGTTATTTTTGTTGTTTAAGTAATTATCTCAGCCTATTTAAAAACTTCATCATCATTTGTTTAGTTGACTCAAATATACATAAATAATGTTGCTAGTTGAAGATAATATTTAATTATATGATCTTTACATAAATGTGACGATTTAAAAAACTTGAAATTCGAAAGTCATCGAAGATATTTGGGCTTGGTAAAATCGGTGACTTACGTTTTGCTCGATTGTTTTTATGAAAATGTACATTAGAACTCATCATATATACACATCATCTGAATTCGTCATATGATCTCATCACGTGATACTCACCATTTGGAAACTGGGGGTTTCTAATGACTTTTTGATAGTAAGGCAATGGTTTGGATTTTCCATATTTTCGAAAAGACAACCCCTTTAAAGTAGATCACAAATAAGATTATATTTATATCGGTTTCTTTTAAAATGGCTTTATTCAAGGCTTAGAGAAAAGGCTATAAATCAAAAGTCTATGTTTCCTTTTATTGCCTCCAAAATGTTTTTATTTTGTACAAAGTACACAAACGTATATTTATAAGACTTTTAATTGAGTGTAGAAATGCAGTATAAATCATACACTTCCTCTAAGCACCTAGCTTTATATACTCGTATGTTAATATTTAACTTCAAATGGAATTGCGTAATTTATTTTTACTTATGCAGTAAAATGCTCACAGAATTGCCAACACTTTAAAAGCCACAAAACTGTGTGAGGCTACGAACAAGAGAAACCAATTTGTAGGCTCACAAAAAACGAAAAGCTAGTGAAAATTAAATACTAAACTGAATTGAGCAGACAAATGGAAAATCGATGTTTCACCAACCGATACGCAAACAATACAGCAACACTTTAAAGTAAGCTTTAAGCTGTACTTGAAGAGCTCACTAAAAACTTGACAGGCACAAACACAAAATACTTTGAAACACAATTCAAGGCAGGCAGAGTTCCACTGGATAAAGGAATTTGTGTATTTAGTAGAGAGCAAGCAGATAAATATCAGTTAGTAATGTAACAATTTGAATGGTAAGAGCTTGAAAGATATAGTCCGTTTTGTTATGTGTATGTGTGGGTGTGTGTGTGTGTGTGTGTGGGTGAGTATGTCTGAACTTATATTTGCTTGCTTCAACCACAATAATATTTCGTAACGCTAAAATGCTGCTGAAAATTCTCAATTTCAAGGCAAATACCGCAAAAACAACAAGCTTGCCTAGCGCTCGCATCATATAGTTAACAACAACAAAACTTTCTGCAACACTGGTTAAGTGTAAATATGTGGTGTCAGATATTGCACACGCACACATACATACACGTAAATTTGTACAAACGTAAACAAAGTATATTTGTGCAGCCTTGGCTTTGGCAAATCTCATTCAACAATTCAATTGGTAAACACTTTTGAATTTGAAGCACAGGCGTCCTTGGCAGCGAGGATGAAAAGGCGTAAAATCTTTTATGTACATATATTCGTGTATATGACTATGATTTTGTAAGGCAGTTAAAACGAAGTAGCAACAGCAACGGCGGCAACAGCATTCATCATCCGCATCCGCATCATCAGCATCATCAGCAGCATCAGCGCCTTCCGAGCAACAATTTCTAAAATATTTTACACCTTTGGTGACTGAAAATCCTTTGCTGCTTTAGCTCTTTTACTCGCGTTTATATTTGCTTGAGTAAAATCGCTAAACAACAACAACAACAACAACATATGTACGAGTAGTACAAATAGCAACAGCAACTAGCAAACACTTGCAATAAAGTGCGCTTTTTGGAAAAAAGCAAAAGTGTGTTTAAAACTGACTTTCATCAATATCACCAACTCCTTCTGGCGCCCAATGCAATTTGTATCCACCAAGCATCGCATTTAACCCCAATTGAGATCCCAATGTAAACGAACGCTTGTTTGATACGCACAACAACACAAGCTGTAACTGTACGCAAGCAAGCCAACAATTGACAGACTTTCTACAAGGCATATTGACAGTAGAGCAGACAGCGTGCGGTCCTGTGGTGTTGAGGTGGGTGTGCGGGGACTAAATGCAGTCATTTGATTGAGCTCGAAATCGTTGGGTGGTTGCGAGCAGTGAGCTTTGCCGGCTAAACGATCATTTTTGCCTTCAGACAACGTTTGCCGTCAATGTTTGTTTTTCAAATTATTTACCGACGTTTGCGAGCGATGATGATGATAATGATGACAACAAAAAGAATAGCAAAAACAAAAGCAAAAATCAAATACACATTCATATATCTAGTATGTATATAAAAAGATAAATAATACATACAAATGTCGACACTATTGCCGTCGATTTTGGTGTCGATGACGTTGATGATGTTGGCGCTCAACCTTTAATGATGCTGTTGATGGTGCTGGTGGCGGTGAGAAGCGAACAGATTTTGAAGGTGCGCAGTTAAATGTTACAAAATGCTTGATATTTTCGTTTTGTTGCTGAGTCTCAGTGGAGGTCATACGTTTTAAAAAAAAAAAAAGGTTTGTCTCAGGTTTTGTGCCTTGAATTGACTTATGGTATATTTAGTTGTTCCCTATTTTAGCGGAGCCCTAAAACAAATAGCAAAAAACTGGAAATTCAACTACCATACACAAATTTGAATTCTTGGAATTTTCACTCATGGTTATGAAATTAAACAGGTCAAAAAATAACAAAAGTTAACAATAAGATTGAGCCTGCCTAACAAACATATACATATAAATACATGATTCAATTATAAAAGGTTAGGTAAATAATGACATTCGAATTTTGACACTCCCATATACAATAGCTACGCTTACTAAATATAATTGTGTACTTATAAACATTATTTTGAAATTTTTAAGTTAATTATTCGCTTTATTCCTTTTATTTATGTACATATACATACATTCATATACCATTGACATCAGGATTATTGTTAATATTATGACGAACCTTGGACGGCGAAAGCCATAATATGTAATTCGAAATTTCGGAAAGAGAATCTTTATATATTACAAGAACAATGAATTTTTCATAACTCAAGAATTTAGTTCTTAAAAATTTATGTTTTTGGATGATTATCTAATTATGTCACATTATTTTAAATTTAATTAAAACTATTCCTTCTAGAAATTACAAAACTTCCCACTACGTCACATCGAATATACATTATTCAATTATTCAATGGAAAAACGCGTCATTTATACACATTTACATTAAATATTTACGATACGGGGTCAGTCTTGTAATTAGAAAAGAGCTGTCTTTAAAAGCCGGGTTTAAACTTACCGTTTACGCGGACAAAAGAAACAAAAAGTGTTGCCTTTTAGTTTTTGGTATTAAAAAGTTTTCAGGTTGATACTATTTTTATTTTTAAGAAGCAACACGGTTTGGATGCTAAGGGAGCCGTTTGACAAAAAGTGAGGGAGCTAGCTGCTTAGTTACCAAACCTTTAATAATTGAATCATGATATAAATATACAAAATTTGTACAAACAACAACTACACAGTCAAGTTGAAATAGCGGCGGAACAGTCGCACTTGATTGTAGGAAGTTGTAAAGGAAAAGGAGAAAAAAACACACATCGTAGGATTGGCTCAGCCTGTTGAGCCCGCGGAAGCCGTGAAGAAAGAAGTCTGATGAGGAAATGTGGTGATTTCCGAAATAGTACTGTAACTTAACCGCTTTGGTGTTGTTGTTATTTATCTAATTTTTCCAACAAAAATTTGCCTTTAGCTCATTTAAAAATAAAATAATGAATTAAACAGGTCAGAAAATAACAGAAGGGATTATACACTACTTAAAAAAAAAATGCAATAGAAATCAATTTCCCGAAAAATCATGTTTGTAAAATTTTAAAAATTAAAAAAAAAAAATTGTATGCGATAGAACGTATATCATAGATAAAACTGACCAACTTTAAAAGCTTGTCTCCTTTTAGGGCCTGAGATATTATTTTTTTCGTGAAGCAATGTCTAATAAAGTAAAATGTTTCGCTGAGCGCAAGCTTGCTCGTTGCTTGTTACAACTTATGGCAGTTGCATAACTTAAAATTTTTTTTTTTTTAATATCCGAGCATTCTATCATTTGTAATTTGTTTTTCTACAACATACTCAGTTTATACGAAAATCTAAAAAAAAATCGATTTTTCATTGAAATAGCATGGAATGTCCCTTATCTAGTCTTGCGATAGTCCGTTTAGTTCGAATTCTCGCATAAAATTACTACATACAAAGACAATTAGTAGTCCTTAAACTGCAGAGTTTGGAATATAAACAAATAACACTGGACAGAAAACTCTCTTTGTTAATTAAAATGATGAGATTTAATTGGTACAAAATGGCGACACAGCCTACCGCAAAGAATTTGTATACAGTTTGCAATGGAAAGTGGTTCTACGCAGCGAACATGTAGGCTCTAATGCCTTCCAAGAGTAAATATCGATACGAGTTTGAGACATATCAGGGTAAAGTTAATTGATTGTAATTTTTAAGCCTAGTGTTCAATAGTGAAAAATCCGAAAGCGGTGTATAATTTTTTTTCATAAAATTTTCCTCTTAAGCATAACATTGGATTTAAAATGTTACTCAAAGCCACCCCAAGTATAACCATAAAACCAAAGCCATGAAACCGACATTTAGCCACATCAAACGCAATCAGTTTAAAGCCAATTAAACTGAATAAATTTTATTCGACAGCCAAGCAGCGGTTAGGGGTGAAAGAAAATTGTAAATACATATGTACGTATGCAAAGTCTAGCACACACACACACACACCCACACACACATACATACAATGTGTGCACGTGGTGCTTCTACGAAATTCTAAACGTGTTGATGAAGCATCTCTAAACAATTTACCAAACTATTTTGAAAGTATTTATTTGCAAATTCTTTGTGAAATCGTTGAAAAGTTAGCAGTTTGGCGGTAAAATGGCAATTTGCAGCAAAGTGACGAGTAAATGTCGCAGACGACGCAACAAACAGTTAACATTTACATGTCAGAAATTGGCTGTAGGCAGTAGTTTAGTTCGAAATTTGTTTTGTTTGAGCAGCAAACTCATTAGTAGCGCTCATAAATATGCCTACATATACAATTTTAGATATGCCACAACAATTTCGAAACCTTAGGTGGGATAGCAGTTAGCGATACGAAATCAATAGAAATAAAATACTTAAACTTTGCTTGCTCGACCCTAGACTAATTTAGATTTTAAAAAGTCAAAAAAAAATGTGTAGACATATTTAGGTTCGCAAGAAATTAACTCTAATGTGTTTGCGCTTTCGCTTGAGTGGCTATTAAACTTTTTTCAATTACTTAATTGACTGCAAAAATCGCCGGAAACCTCTTAGCGTTGAACATAATTAAAAAGAAAATCAGTTAAGTAACTAAGAGATAACAGCAAAGGCCAAACATCTTAAGAAACGAATGCTCGTTTGAAAAGAAATATTATTTTGTAAAAGAAATTCTCTAATAAAAAACATGCCCAAAAATAAGACGTTCATTGAAAACCTTGCAACATGCTTGATAACAAATGCAATGCACACATTCAGTCTCAAGCTTATACATTTATATGAGTGTCAGTTTGTAGTAAAGAGAAGACTTTGCTCTCCATGTACTCGTATGTATGTATGTGTGTGTATGTGTCGCTGTGTGAGCTATATTACTTAGAAAAAGCCACAAAATGAAGTGACGCAACAACCACTTGGCGACCGCAGACATATGACGAAGCGATAAAAAATAGCATACAGCAACGGGAAAGTTGGCTGGCGTGGTAAATTTGGCAAAGCTTAGCTGTCAAGGCATCTACGCTTGGTCGAGGTAGACCTTCTCAAACTTATTCTCAACTTGAAATTTTCTAAAATACAGTTTTCAAAAAATTTAAATTATTGGCAAATAGAAATCTCCATAATAGTCCTGTATTAGTGTGGAGAATGAACTAGTTGACCGCACGTCTGCTAATTTTATCTCAGTTAATTTCACCAATACACAGCAAAATGTGGCTTCTTGGTCTCTGGCTGACAGCAAAAGCTTCAGTACTACGATTATATCCCTTTTCTAATACAAATTTGTAATGAGTACGGTCTACTCTAGGCATCATTTACTATCTGATTAATGTCTTTCGACTCGAGGATAAAGACATTATATTTTTATTCATTTTGAGAGTAGAATGCAGTCAAATTTTAAGAGGTACATGGTCCTTCTCTTGCCAAGATTCTTAGATTCAAAGCCAGAGGAGTTAAAATAAAACATATACTGTGTCGCTCTCGTCGATTCCATCCTTGGATCCAAATAAATAGGTGCTTGAGCAATCTGAGGAATCTGAGGAATCCATTTTACTTTGCAAGCACTCTTATCTCGGCTTTAGTATCAACGCAGTCTTCATTTTCTGGGCAATGGTAAACCACAAAACGCACTTCATTAATTTACCTGCAACATTTGTTGGATGGTGTTCAAGAGAAGCCTATATACTCGTATTAATAAACCTTAAAACCTCCTCATACTCATCTGCAACGACAACTGATAAGCCCCATCATTTTTAAATACCGCCGCAATAAGAATCACTTCACTGTCAGTTGCCTAATGAAACGTACAAGTTTTGGGGAAAAGCAAAAGTATGCAGTTACGAGCAAGAAGTGTGGCAGAAGACAGGAAACGCTAGTATAAAAGAGCTTACTCAAGCGACCTTTCATAAAAAACAAAACAAAAACAAAAAGTGTACAACGAAAAAGCAGCAATTGACCTCGCCTACTCGCACCAACTACGCCACTGCTAACTCAAATCAAAGGCAATTCCTTCGACACTCAAATCCTCTTCAGCATCTTTGGCCATCTTTATGCTGGAGTCTTGGCGATCGACCGGGCCGAACATTGCCGTTGCGGCTATTCAATTTGCTCAGTCTGCTGCGTTTTGCAATCAGTGTTGCAGTCGCATTAGTTCTGCACACACACACACACACACCCAACACACACACACACGCGTGACACATATCCTGATATATGGCTGGACATGCATGAAAATCCTCGCTGCTACGTGACCAGTCAGTCGCCCACACTGCCGGCTGCGGTTTCATTGCTGCTTAGCTTGCCGGGAATGTCCTTTCGAGACTTGTTGTTAGTCTTCTTCGCTTTCTTTTCATGATGAAAAAGTCGGCTTTTTGTTTAGTTACTCTAACTGATTTTTACTTTTCCGCTTGCTTGGCTTGTTAAGTTTTTGTATTTTATTTTTTTTTTTGTCCAAGCCTAGAAAATCGTAAGTCGCCAGTTGAGCGACAGTAAGTCTTGACCACTCGACCAACGCGAGAGAGTTGTGTTGGCGACAATGTCGCAGGCGGATGTGCATTTTTATCTGCAGCTACATGCATTTCCTTGATTACGAAGAGTTGAAGAATATCTTTGTTTGTGGTGACGGTTGGAGAATATGCGAATCGAAAGAGTTGCAAGAAAGTTTCAATGTTCGCAGCTATGTATGAGTATGTAAGTGCATTCGAGCGTAGTTGCATTTAATCAGAAAGTTTGGCAAGAATGAATTTTGATTCATAAAATTGAAAATTGTTGCTGCAGTTATTTCGTACAAATTACTTTTTCATATATGTATCTATCAAGTTTTACTAAGTAAATATTAATTACAACTTTCAAGGTGCTTAAAAGTGCTCTTATCACCAACTAATTTTTGGTAACCAAATTTTCGCGCACACATTTTAAGCCACAAGTTTAAAAGCTACTCAAAATTTGCAATTTTACGGCATATTTGACTTCATTTGCACTTCTTCTTCCAGTCCGTTGAATTTAATCACAAATTAAATTCAGCTACGAAAACGCTGCTTGAAATTAGCTAATTTTTTCACATCCTATTTCGTTCTTCTTCTTTTCATCACTCCTCTTTAGCACACCGCCTAGCTTTGCTTGCCTGGGAAAGCGTCATAACTCCTTAGTTGCCGCCGTTGTACTTGTAATTTAATATTCCCCAGCAGGCAGCCGGCGAAACCCAATACGCATGTTATAATTAAAATGATCCTGAAAGTATGCAACTTAATTACGGTTCATATAATCAAAGAACATAAATGTATAAGCAAAGAACATAAATGTATAAGAAGGGACAACACGTTACTTTAAGCAACGAGTGAATCTCCAGGGGCATGCTTTCTTACTCTAGCCAATCAAAAAATTCATTTGAGCAAAAGAGAAAGCACGCCCCTGGAGATTCACTCGTTGCTTAAAGTAACGTGTTGTCCCTTCTTATACATTTATGTTCTTTGGTATAAGAAGGGACAACACGTTACTTTAAGCAACGAGTGAATCTCCAGGGGCGTGCTTTCTCTTTTGCTCAAATGAATTTTTTGATTGGCTAGAGTAAGAAAGCATGCCCCTGGAGATTCACTCGTTGCTTAAAGTAACGTGTTGTCCCTTCTTATACATTTATGTTCTTTGATATAATGAAGTGCGGTTATCATGGCTATGGTGACTTCAGTATGCGGCGCTACAGTTAAGCGAGAATTGGCGAGGAGATAACTAATACCCGCTTGAAGATTTAGAGAAGATGAGAATAAAAATTCATCCAATTTCTGAGAGAATTAAACATTTTCATTAGAGATAACTGCTCTTTATAATATTAAAAAATTTAGAAAGGGAAAAGATGACTTGTCTTTATAAACGGCCCTTGGCAAAAAAAAAATCTATATTATCGATTCATTCACTTCTGTTTAAATATTTTTTACGATACATATTGGAAGGGTTTTCCCAATTAGTCTTTAAAAGCAATCACAGTAGTTTGAAGATTATGAACAATACTAATATTATATTTTTAATAATTAAATCAAACTAATTGGTTTTTCCTTAAACAGATTTTATCTCAACTAAGTTTGCAAAATATCAAGTTACAAAATCATATTTAATTCCAGTTAAAACCGGCCAAATTATTCCTTTCATAACTCTATTTATCATTCTCGCAGCCACTAGCATTAATTTAAATCCAAATGACCAAATTAATTTAACCGAAAAGATTAAAGTCAACGAAAAATTAAAACTTTTATTTTATTCCATAAAATTGGCTTGCTATTTGACATGCAAAGTGTTGATGAATTGCAAAGCTTTAAGAAGATTTATGAAATAAAAGTTTTACATACCATAAATTTACTCTCATATGCAAATAGATGCAATGTGCATGGGAATGTTAGTGAAAATGACAATACTGATTTTTTGTGAGCGCTACAAAAATTTGAATGAGCTGCCCTATTTAACAAATATGTTGGTATCAATTACCGAATTGATGTTCATTTTAAGAATGAGCTTAATAGAACTAAGTTAGTTTTTACTCATCTGAATCTTGTGATTAACCGAATGAAATAATAAGAAGTTTCTACTAGTTGCTTTAACATTTTCCGTAGCATACTTAGAGACGCATTATTTCTCAGTTGCCATCATCAAAGAACATAAATGTATAAGAAGGGACAACACGTTACTTTAAGCAACGAGTGAATCTCCAGGGGCGTGCTTTCTCTTTTGCTCAAATGAATTTTTTGATTGGCTAGAGTAAGAAAGCATGCCCCTGGAGATTCACTCGTTGCTTAAAGTAACGTGTTGTCCCTTCTTATACATTTATGTTCTTTGCCATCATGAGCAAATGTGTCAGCTGTTTTTTAGAAGACAATATCTTCCCAAATATTTCAAGTACATAATTCTTGTTTCAAGAAGTGATAAAAACAGTATTCTGACATTTTTCGAGAAGTTCTGTTTTAGTGGCATAAATTGTTCACATGGAACTGTGATAGGCCTGAATAATTGCATCTGCAAAATAATCCGCCTCTATATATGCAACGAAAAATGTTAAAGCAACTACTAGTAGAAACTTTTATTTTTATTTTAGGGCCAGTTTTTTAGTGCTGGTTTAAACTCAGTTTCAACTAAGTTTAGTTAAACTCAGTTTAAATTTAAACTTAGTTTCATTGCGCTCAATGAAATTTGTTGCAACCAAAACGAAGTAGTCAGCACACAGCTGATAGATAAGTTAAACTAAGTTTAAAGTTTACTGAAAAACTGCATACTGAGTTTAAACTTAGTTTAAACGACAAACAGAGTTCCACTTGCACTGAAAAACTGGCCCTTAGAGTCTAAATTTACATGAAATATAAAAAAAAAATTGGGGAAAACTGTTTTTGTGCTGCATTGACTTTTATGGGAATAATTTTTCACACGGTATTGGCGATAGCGCTAATTTATTTTTGTAGGTCTACATAAACGGACATATTTACAAACATTATTATTTTATTAAAAAAATGAAAACTTAATTTTTTTTAAATCGGACCAAGAGTTACGTTTACATTTTCGATTAAAAAAATTTTTTGCTAATTCTTCAAAACTTTTTAAATGATTAAAATTTTTTTTTTAAATATCTTTTAAGTGTAAGAACTTAAAAAAAAAAACTATTTGAACATCAAGAGTTTTGAATATATTGTAAGAATTCAGAAATTCGAATACTTTTGCCCGTGGCCTTACATTCTAACTTGATGAGTTATTGAAAGTTACAACTTATAATATAGACTCACGAAAGTCTTTTGAAAAAATTAAAATGTGATTTACGAATTTCACTTACTTTTCGTGCCACACAAATGAAATCTAAGTGAGTCAATACTTCAAGTGAAACGTTTTCTCAACATTTCGACACAATTGCGCCTTATCATAAAAGCTAAATTGGTGTAGCATAATAAATGTATTCGAGTTCGCTCATTCATATTATTCTCCGCACACACACCTACATACTTTTGTTAATAAATTCATATGGATTTTCCAGCTGCACTTTTTCGGCTTGAAGTTCATTCACAATTTGCACAGTACAAATGTTGGCCAACATTTTTTGCCATTTTTTTCCAGTTCCCTTTTTGTTTTGTTGGTATCAGCTCTTTTCTTTTTATTTTCGGCTTTTCACTTTATTATTATTACTGTTTTTTTTTGTTAGCTTGGTTACCAACGATTTTATGCGGTTTCATTAAATCGGCTTAGACGCCTTTGCTTATGCCAACTGTGCTGCCAGCTGCCAGCTTGTGCCGTGCACATATTCTCATTCACACTAACACACACATACACATGTACATCCATACTCGTACAAGGTAATGGTGGAATTTGCATGTCCATCCTTTCGCGCATTTCTTTTTTTTTACAGCTCATCTCTTTTTTTGCTTAGCTTGGCAAATATTCATAATTTCTGGTCGAAACGCGTCGCACTTTTCGGGCAACTTAAAGCCACACAAAATTTGCATATTTGATAAAAATGAGAAGTGTACACACACACACACACAAACATGCTACCATACAAATAAAATATCATTGCTGGCCATTTTATGGTTGGAGAAAACGACAAATTAATTATAATGCGACCGCAGATTTGCCACTCACTTCACATACGAATTGCAATTGCAGCACACAGTTAGCTCGCACTTGCCCCGCACACAGCCAATGAACGCCCACAAAAACAAAGAGACAACGAAAATGGGCAACAAAACAATGAATATGAATGAATGAGTGAACGCAGCAGCGGCGGCGGTGGCAGTCTCACGGTTTTTACGCCACACTGCATGGTGGTCAAAAAGTAATTTAATTTGTACCAAATCCAGCAAGCAGGGCGAAGTAAGACGCAAATAGACGAGATATGGCCACAATCGTACATACACAAAAACTCATTTCATGGGTCAAAAAGCACAATCTTCCAGTTTGGTATGACTGATTTTTTTTTTTTCACCACTTACTATCTGTGCAGCTGGCGGTTGGAGGGTGAGAGGGTGCTCAAAACAAAAATTCTACTCCACTCATATGTTGCTTTCCACATACAGACAAATATCTAGTTGACGTGGCATCGTGGAACGACAGCACAGGTGTGCTTTGAAAGCCACTCGCCATGCGCCGCCGTCCCCCAAGCTCAGCTCCAAATCCTATTAGTTGCAATTCTGCAGGATTTTGGGTAACTCAGTTGAAGTTTCTTCTCACTACTGGTTGGGTTTACTCTTTTTTTCAATGATGTTGGTTGGTAAGCACATTTATTTGGCAAATTAATACTCAAAAAGGTAAGTCAAAGCCGATTTAAAACAATAAGCGCAATGAGCAACAGTAGCCATAAATGTGGGCGTTTGGGTGATTGAAGATGATTTCGGTTGCAAAGGGTGAATTGGTAAAGGAATGTGTACTGTTTCAAGCGCGCTTTGCAGGAAACTCGCACAAAGAGGGTGTAATGTACTGCTCGGTTTCATCATTTTAAGATAGTGAGCTTTTATCAAGACATACTAAGCATACAGCTGAACCAGGCATAAAATTTCAAATTCTGCTTAAAAGCCTTGAACAGAAACCGATCTAAATATGCTAATCGTGGTTCATTAAAACAAAGATTTCAATCTAAACAAGCAAAGCAATAATTGTTAGGTACAAAAAGGAGTTCTCTGGGAAACTTAATAACTTTGAAATATAGTTTAGTTGACTCGGAGCACGATGATAAGACGGAAGGAGGGATTTTCTTGCCAACCTGCCGTAAAGTTCTGAGCTCTTTTATGTTTAATTAATACTTTTTTAGTTAACTGTCTTTTAATGAAACTTCTGATGGAAGAAAACAAACATTCTCAGAGAATCTCTAACTGACTACTTGACTTCAGCAGAGAGAGCCTAATAGTGGTTTTTTATAATGGAAAGTCTATGATTGGAATGCACAGATAGACGCCCAACGTTTGAATGGTCATCTACACTTTTGAAATATAAGACAGCTGAAGATTAATTGAATAGCAAAATGATGGAATGATTAAATGTTTAGAAAAAAAAAATGTTTTTTAATTAAAAGCGCTAAAAATCTTTTTATTTATTCAAAGACAATCGATGCCGCAATTGCAAAAATTCTTGTATCTTTCAACCGCACAAACAAGCATTGAATTTATGTGTGACGCTTAATTAAATATTTGTATGTGTCTTTTAATTTAGGCCACCAACGAGGTGCTAGCTTCCACACAGCAACCAAATACAAAAGTAATTTTATAAAATAAACATCTGCGAACGTTGAGCTTTTAGAAAATTCGACAAGCAGTAGTTACTACTCATTTGTATCGGCAATCAAGCGTGGAGAACTAAAAAAAAAAGACAACAGCCCAATTGAAAATTATAAATCACAAACAGCAACAGATTGTTGCAACCAAAGCTGCATTACCGCAACAACAACAACACTACTCACACATCATACAGTTGCACAGCGGCAGCAAGATCAATACTTGGCTATGGTGAGCGACAATGCCAACATTGCGCCACGAAACGCCAAAACAACTGCAACTCAACGCCATCACTTTGATTTTGTTGCAATTACGTACGACAAGCGGACAAGAAAACTTGTTGCAAGTGACGAAATTGCGCGCCAAAAGCGAACGCCGCTTGATCCAATAATTCAGAACTGAACGCAAGTTGGTTAGTTGGTCGCGCATGCGCATATTAAATCCAACTCAACTCGCTCTCAGCCGCTAGGCACACTTGCCGCACGCTCCTTACGAGCTCTCATTATTAAAGCGCACAAAAGCTTTTGAGTTTTGGCGGGCTTTTCGATCAACGCAATCGTTGCTCAAAAAGCAACTGCTGTCTTTTATTTATACCCCCCTCCCCCCCCCAGCTGCTTGTTGTTGCTGCTGGCGATCGCATTCGCTCGCTCTGTTGCTTGTTTACAGCGTTTGCGTTGCCGTCAACGTCGTTGCAACTGCGCAAATTTCGATTGCGAAATCGTTTTCGTCCACTTGCCAACTTGCCAACCATTCGCGGCAGCGGACTTTGCATCGAGATTTGTAATCGACTACAACAACAACTGCGTATATGAAGTAAACAAAGTATGTGCAAAGCTACTGCAACCACGGCGACTATGATTTCAATTAATAAAACTTTTGCGCATACAAAAAAGGCAAACAAAAAGCGATTTTATTAAACTTTTTGAACAACTGCATTTCGACTGCGCTAACAGCGAATGCAGTGCTCAAGAAATCCAACAACATAACGCTGTGATCAGTAGGCGTTAGACTGCACATCGCAGTGGTTCGAAAAGTTCTAAAAGTGTGAAAAAATAAAAAAAAAATTGGTTATATTAATATAATTATTTTGTGATAATCAAATAATAAAATTACTTGATTTCGAAAAAGCAATTTTTTCGAACGTAAAAATATAAAGAAAACAAGTAAAATAAAAAGTGCTTTAAAGTTACGTGTGTGAAAATAACTCTTTTGATACGAGTATATATAATTTATACAAAGGAAGCGCTAAAAATTGTGTGATAACATTTTTTACCAAAATTATAATGCCGCTGGCCCTAAGCTTTCTCCTTTTTGTTATTTCCTACATCTATACAGTTTGTGCTGATGCTGAGAGTTTCATTACAGATCCGCGTAAGTGTGTCAGCCGTGTTGATGAAAAATTGTATATTCGAAACAAGAGTCGCGCCTAATATATCTTGAGCAGGAAGAATAAATTACTACGTGAAGTCCACAAACATTAAAAAAAAATTAATCATCTTACAAATTCTTTTATTTACCTCTGGTTACCCTTTCATGAAACATAGAAACGCACTCTCGAATTTTTTATATGAAAAAATATTTCTATATTTTTGGATCTCTGAGAAAAATTTGGTAATTTTTTTTGTTTTTGATTGGCAAGGTTTTTAAATTGGATTTTTCGGAATTATATTAAAAAATTACCTACTTTTCAAATGTGAAATAAGTTTTTTTTTTTAAAGCATTTACTTTTCAGTTACCTATATACATTTGCAGTATAAGCCAAATCGGACCCAATATATGATCTTTAGTAAGGCATCGACTCTTGCGCCACCTGTCGGAATTTTTTATCATTGCAAAAGTATTTCGTTGCTGTCATACATACACATTTCGAATATGAGCCAAATCGGACGGGAGATATAATTTTTGTGATAAACTGATCTCAGCGTCACCTGTCGGAATATTTTGATTCTTTTTTGTTTTATTTTGTTTAATTAATTTTGTTCTCCCGATTTTTATAATAACTCGATACGCTATTTGTCGCGCTGATTCTTTCAAACAATATACATATTTATTTTTGCGCTACTAATACATTTTTTAACGATGACGCAAATCAGACGATAAACCCGGTTTATAGGAATAAATTTATTATTTTCGTTACAATTATAATTGCCCCTGAAGCCTTGCATTTTGCTATCTTAGAGGATCAGACTTTTCAAGACAACATCTCTCTCCAACTCAGATCATAAATTTTTCATTTGTATTATCTCTCTAAAATATGTTCGCCTCTTTGCCTCTAACTTGCCTTAAGCTCATTAATCTTTTATGTTGCTGGATGAATTTTTTCGGAGCGACTCATTCAAGCTCTTAGATAGGGAGAGCTGTGTTCATACTAAAACCCCAACCCAGTACCCCTACTGCCGTAAACACTTTTTCTTGTACCCCTCCTTTAAAAATCATATCTTTCCACCATCATCAACACATCACAGTTAAATCATAATTTAAACAGGATCTTCCGATCTTCCACAGCATATTACATCAAAGAATGTCAAATAGCTGACAAGCATTTTATTAACTGCTCCACGCAAAGCATACAACAATTATTTGACAAATTAAATGACGGTAAGTACACACATACATACGAGTATGTAGAGTAGAAATTGACTGATACATGCAACATAAAACTTGCAACATGCAATTGAACTATTTTATGAAATGATTGATGCGTTTGTTTGACATGAAAAATGTATTGCATTGCAGGCATACCCGGTTTGAACAGTATCAAAAGCTTCGATCCATTCTATCTAAACCGGATACGTATTACGCAAGGCAACAGCAATGCGATCAACTTGAAAGTCGAGTTGGCAAATGTGAAAATCAATGGATTTGGACATACGAATGTCTTGGAGAGTGTGTAAGTGTAAAAATAAATTTTGATAAAATATTTTGCATGCTAGTTTCTTTTTTTTTTTTGCGCTATTTATAATTTTTGACATTCGTTTCTTATTCTTATTAGCGTTTATCCCAAAGACTACAGCTGGAAGACAACTTTTATGTTGCCCCAAATGAAATTGCAGGGTGATTACAGCCTGTTTGGCCGCATTTTGTTGATACCACTCAATGGGCATGGCGAGGTTTTCTTGGAAGCGGGTGAGTTGTATTGAAATTAAAGCTACACAGCTTGCCACACATTTAATATTTACTTACAAATGTATTTTCAAAGAAAACATGACGGTCGTTATGCACTCGAAGACTCGCCTCTATGAAAAGGGTGGCTTTACCTTCTACAATGTGACGAATTGTCGTGTGGATTTCAAAATTGATGGCTTGAAATCGCATTTCTCAAATCTATTCAATGGCAACAAACAGTTAGGTGAGTGTATTAATGTAATCACTATACGTTTTTACAAATATTTTTCTTATTTTTAACACATTTATTTCTTTGCCTTGACAGAGGACAGCACAAATAAATTCTTCAACGATAATTGGCGCATGCTCGCCGATGCCCTCTACACCGTTATCACGCAAACTATTGAGGATATTTTATTGGATGTATTGAAAAAGATATTTCACTATATTCCAGCCAATTTCTTCATCAGCGATATACCAACATCGAAGCAATTATATGCCAGCAAAGTGACGGCGGAGTCAAAGCGACCTAAGTAAGAGTATAAATTTACAAACATACATACATGCACAGTTAGGGCTGTTTATAAATCTTTGTAGTTAAGTTATGCAAAAATAAGTTGTAAAATATATTTTAAAATAATAATAAAGGCAGTTGTATGATTTATTGTATATATTTTTTGGCTTAAAATTTGTTACAAAATGATTTTTTTGTAAGAAAAAAAAATTAAAAATGTAATTATTAGGCAGAACGAAAAGTTTTTTCACTTTTGACTGAAAGTAGATTAATAAAAATTAATGATAATCCAAAAGCGTAAGGTAACTAAAGGCAACCCTAACGGGACGAGCTCATTGTAACCCTTCGAATCACTCTGGATGATTCATATCACCGGCAAGATTGCTGCAGCAAAACTCAAGGGAACTGCTAATCCAACTCAGGATCAATTAACTATCTGTAAAACGGATCAAAACATGCCTATATTGGCTCCGAACTCATCTTATCCTCTGAATTTTTTTTTTAAATGTATTTTACTCAAAGTTATACAATCTGCATGACTGAAAATAAAATTTCAATGAATAAACTTTTAAGAGCGAATATAACAGAAATAAAAACACAATATCGACTATCGTAAATTTTTAGTAGATAATTTTTATTTAAAATCTTTCCTCTAAGCCACACACTTTTGATAATTTTTACGTTAGAACAATACAAATTTGCATTCAATGAACACAAGCTCATAATAAAACGATTTCCAATTTAAGCCTAAAAGTATGCTAAGTAGCCGCACATTAACTTTATCTGTTCCACTTATCTGCAACGCTACAGTGATGTGCAATAAAATTCAATTATAACAAACTATTCGCTCGAAAATCCTTACCTACAATAACAACACGACTAGCATATTATTATCTAACTAAATTTGTCGAAATCCCATTCTATGCAACATACATACAAATAATCCTCTGCGCATAACAATTTACTACGAGTATATTCCCTCCGTCGTGGCCGCACACACAATTAATTTGTATTTATCTCACAAATTTAACAATGTGATAATAATAAATTTTTACAACCAACTCGTTATAATAAAAATAAAATGCCTGTATTACATGAATGCAACAACGCGGTGCTTGGCCACAACAACAAATTGCTGCCTATAGATATGCAGATGTTGATGTTAGTAAAATTCAAAAAAAAAATATAAAAAAAACAAGAAATTATTTCGTATACACCTTTAATTTAACCCTCTGCTCACTTCTTAACATCCATGCTGCGGGTTTTGGCTGCAAAACAACAATAACAACAAAGTTGTTTAAATGCAATTCATTCCATTTTTGTTGTTGTTGTTTATTTCGCTTTTGCTACGTAAAAGGATGTCAGTAGTGGTTACCAGCAACGATAAACAAATAAAAATAATTGCATTTAACCCTTTCATGAACCGTTCACCTGCTGCTGTCGCTGTTGTATCTCTGCATTTAAATGTCTGGATTACCTGTCTATCGTTGCTATCCACAACTATTACAACAATTACACGCGCTTGCAACATGCAACCACATATACGCAACAACAAACACTCAAACAAATGTGTACAGTACGTCCACAAAAGCATTGCTTATAGCTACATACATACATACATACTCGAGTATATGATAGCATAGCGATTAAACAGACTGTCAATGATGCAAAAACCACTTACCACGAAAAATGTTCTCCACTCCGGTTTTAATGTTTACAGCGTGGTTTGCTCGCCCGCCTACATGATGCAGCATTATGTAAACATTTTGGATGAGTGCGATGAAAAGTTTCAACGGTGGCTGAATGCTGAAAGAAAGGTGTCTCCAAAGAACTTGAATAAAATAATTATTATAGAAGAAAAATAACTAAAAAAAAGTATTTATCGTAAGTACCATCAGAAAGTATCGATGTACATGCATTTTTAGATCCGAAAAGGTTGCTAATCTGAAGTACGTTTTTTCACAAAATGCTCAATAATCATCCAATTTTTCTCAACTGATTGCCTATATTATTCCCTCGTCCATGCTTCCCAGTGACAGTATCCAGAAGGGACTCAATAATCTTCACACGTTTTCATTTCGGCCACACAAGGCTAACTCAAAAATATATATTTGAAAACACCAACAAACCTACTTTCTTTTTTTGCAATATTGACACACTTACTCCATTTCACCTAATCCTCCGCCATAGCAAACATAAGACAAGAAATAGTTTAAATTTAGCCGATGTACTGAAAAACGTTAATCACGACAACATAAACATTTTCATAAAATTTATCCGTAAGATTAACCTGTATTGCGATATTTAAAGCCTCTCAATCAAACAGTTATACATACAATCCTTTCATTATATTCTGTGTATATTAGATTTAATCATATAGCTTAAGGCCCTTGTTGCTATAGCTATCAGGTATTGAATTATATAATTTATTTTTATTCTCTCAATAAAGTTAATAAAAAAATTATAAATATTCCCTCTTTTATTCTTTGGCATTTACCATTCTTGGTCATATTTAGTCAACTTTGTGGAGAGAGCTATTAAGAGGTCGACGAAATATCGAAAATGAAAAGAAATAACATGAAACTATATCTTGCCAAGTTTTTTTTAGTATTAAAAAGGTGTTCACGGATTTTGAAAATACTAAAACATATGTTTCACCGCGGTGTCGCTGAGTAGGCAGTCAAAAATCATAAAAAAAAATCCCTTCGAAATAACTCGGAATTCAGACGTGTCAAGTAATACCTTTACGTCTACTAGTTCGTTGGCGAAGGAGATGAAGAAGAAATGCAAAAAAAATTGTTGAATTGCGAGAAGGAAAAAGCTCGAGTAATATCAATTATGACGCAGGCGTCAAATCATTATTAATCGATATTTCAACTTTCTTCATTAATAATTTTCACCGTTTCTCGATAGACAGGCATATCTAGGATGCTGGCACAATAGCTAATGGAATTGTTTATTCATATTATATGTAAGTATTAATATACTCAGATTTTGGCAAACCATTATTTGTATTCGAAAAAAAACGATTGTGCGATTAATCATAAATTAGACATTATCGTGATTAATTGTGAATATTTATTAATCAGATCCCGATTAATCGTGAAACTTTATTGATCAAATGCCGATTAACCAGAATCTCAAAAATGCATAACATCAAAATAAAAAAAATTTATGTATAACTTTTCACTAACTTAGCATAAAACAAAATTAACAGAAATTATAGCGGACTATGATTATTTAGTTTTATTATTAATCAAAGTAATTTGCTTAGGCTTTAAAAAAAAATTTAATTTACAATAAATTCAATTAATCAATTGATTAATCAAACATGTTAACGCTTTGTTTATTTAAGTAATCAGGTCGATAAGGTCGCGCATCCGTAATTTGATTTTTGAGCTACTTGACTGTCAAATGTAAGTACATAATTGGCTTCAGAGCAAAACATGTTTAAAAGCAGTAAAAATATCAGTTTTCAAAACGGATAGCAAAACATGTTTAAAAGCAGTAAAATTATCAATTTTCCCAAAGGATAGCCTTGATAAGAAACAAACCGATTTTTTCAGTCATACATACATATAAGTATATGCGGAAGAAACCTTAACCATTTCACTATCGAGTTCAATTCTATTAAATCCGAATTACTATTTTCAAACATAAAATTTAACAACAATTTGAAATAAACAATAAACGCGACAACAGCACTAAGTATGCTCAAAAATGGCAGTGGCAGTGGCAACCATTCATTAATAATGGCAACACATTTTAATTTGCCAATTATCCTGTTTGCCATAGATTTCCATGTCGACTACAACAAACGAGACTAAAAGCATTAATTTATTGTTGGGTGAGAATGTTTAAGTGAGCTCGTGTGTATTTTTCCTTTTTTTTGCACATATGTATGCATCAGCTTGTTGTGGTTAAATATAATTTCAAGTATTTTACCGTTAAACAATTTTACTATTTTTTTTTGCATTTTCGCCACGTTGCATATTTTTTGGCTGCCTAACGTAATTTAACGCATTCGCCAGCATTCAGTGAGCCACTGTTGCCGCTGGTTATCCTCAAACAAAATACCAAACGATCAATTAAGGTTGATCCACCGCCGACCAAATGAAATGCTACTACAAAAACAGCAACAACAGTAGTAGTAACAATAACATTAGTTAGTATAAAAAAAGCAAAGCAACACGTCGCGCGGCTTTGAAAGCCTAAAAGCCGACTAACAACGGTCACTGCAACAATTTGAATGCATTATTCGGTAAAATCGTAGGCAGAGCGAAGCAAAAGTAGCGCGTGCGGGTGATCGGCTGGGCAGCCGTAGGGTGGATGGGTGGATCAACATGAAAAATCTTTTCTGGTGTTATTACGCGGTGTTGCGGTGGTTTGATTGCGCGCTAAATTAATTGTGCGCGTTTCGCGTTTTTCGGTTGTGGCGTTTGGGGAGTGGGGAGAGGGCGCGGGAGTTCGCGTGTACTGGCAATCGGCTGTTGGCCACCTTTAATCATTCATTTGCGCTAGTTTGGCGTACAACAACTAAATTTGCTTTTCACAGGGATAAATTAGCGGTGGAAATTAAATTTATTGGTTGCTGCAAAGGCAAATTGCTGTGTTTTACAACAGCTGACCACAGCGTATTGAGGGCGATAGAGGGAAGAGAAATGTGTTTGGTGAACAGCTTAGAAAGATTGCATGGAGCAAATGAGTTTGCTGTTATAATTTTCATATATGTTTATTAAAATTAGTGGATCATATTGCTGCAATATTGTTGTTTGGATGTGTAAGTAAATTGAAAACAAAAATTTAAATAAAAACGATTCTTTGAAAATAAAATCTAAGCTAGTACTTTATGCCTAGCCCTAAGAAAAAATGCAGCCTTAATTTTTATGTGCATAGTTAGTTTTCAAGTGAAATTTTTTCAAGACCTCTATATATACTCGTACATACATATTTTTGTTCTGTCATGGTGGAAAATGTTACTCTTAATTCCATCGAACGCTACCAAAAATATGTGCGACATCAATCCGCAACTGCGCTCCACCCTTCAAAAACATTGTCATGCAGAAAGTGAAGAAGCATTGGTAAATATTCGACGTTGGCTTGCTAAAATTCCAATGGCTGCTAGGCTTCACTCTGAATATTAGCAAGCAGCAATAGTTCAGCACATTGCAATGCAACACGATGACTTGACAATATTTGCTTAGTGGCACAACGACAGCACGAGCAATATTTTTTTTTTGAATTTTTTTTTGTTAAATGTGCATCAACAGTTTTGTTTGCAATTCGCTGCGTCTATTTTTGCGCTTGCAGAAAAACCAAAAATGCTAACCGAACGGGGATGAATTTCAAAAGAGAAACGTAATATTTAAGTATTTTAATATGCCGAACGATACTTTCCCCATTTAATAAATGCTTAATTAATATGCAGATGGTATTTCAGAAGGTATTAAAAATACACATAAATGTACTTATAATGGAGATAATAATTTTTTTTTTAATGGGTACTTGAGCCTGAGAACTCACTAAATAGAAGTCACACTGCCGACGCCGCCTTGTCAGCCGTTTTGCCTCGTTTGACTTTGTAAAATTCAAATATTTGGACATAAATAGAAATAATTATTTATTTTTTTATTTATTGTCTTACAGTATGTTTATTTATGTTATAATAGCGGTAAAAATTATAGAGTTTACAAACTTAACAAGAATTAAAATTTTCTAAAAACGTTTAATTTTGCATAGATTATTTAAAATTAGTCTATTTCGTGATATAATTTAACAATTTGTATATATGTTTATATCTTAGATAGTTATGCAATATAAAATTAATTAAAAATAAACAGCTTATTTGCTCAATATAAAGTTATACTGTATCAGTTAAGTAATTATTGCGCTTTTTTATCTATTAACTCTCTTTTCTACATAAACTAATAAAATATTAAAAATAAGAATGTTTTCAATAATTGCACTTATTCAGTTGGAGTTTATATTTTAAAAAAATCGCGTAAATAAAACCTAATTTTTTTTTGCACAAAAAACTCAACGATACTTGTCCATCAATGTACAAAAAAAAACAACACAACATAAAAATTTACGCAAAAATGTTATACATACATACATACATATATGTTTTTTTCTAAATTAAATTAAATAATTTACTGAATCTTGAAAGTATCTAGTTCAATTTTTTAACATTAAACAAAAGGAATTACGACAGTTGCATTGAATACTTATAAAAAAATAACACAACTTTTTCAATAGCCTTAAGTTTTTTTTTACTTTCTCTTTAACTTAATATATATAAACATTTAAGAGTGGGAATGTTTTCGAAATTTTGTATCGTTCATAGTAATATTTCATGAAGATTTATAATTACAAAGGATCTGTTTATAAAATATCTCTGAAATAAAAATATAAGTCTCACTAATATTATTTAAAGCGCAAAAATACATACAATGGAATGTCTTTTAAAAAATTGCCCTTTTTGATGAAACTTTTAGTTACAAGAAAGGATCCATAGAAGCACCCTCTTAAGCACAATAGAAATCCCACATCAAAGGGGCATCTACATAACAAAGATTATTGCACTCCCGGCTATATGCGGAGAATTTAATTAAAGCGCATACTTTATTATTTTCAGAAAGGGTAAAACTTAGTTAGCCCAAATCACACATGTTTTCAAGAGTATATGTATATCAACAAGAAAACTTCTGTATCAAGAATATTTTTTAAAAATTCTAAAGTTATCTGCAAATTATTAAACGAAAATACTTTTTTAAATAGGTACATTTTCTTGGCACAGATAACTTACCTAAAAGTTAACTTCTCTGTAGTGAGTAAATTTTTGCTACCCAATTTGTGCTTAAAGCCTTCAAATATATATATGTATACATAAAGATATATATCTTTGTTTTTTGTAACAGAAACCTCTACTCAGAAAACGTGTTTTTTTTTTAATCTTGTTCAATAATTAAAATAACAAATCGTCGGCTTAGATTGAAAAGCTGCTGGGTCATTTTTTTTTCTCTTTCATTATTTTTTCTCTTTCATTATTTTTTCTTTCCATTAATAAAACTGAACTTAGCAGCTTTTCATTCTAAGCCGACGAAATTTGTGTTTTAGCAAAGCCAAAAAGGCCTGCAATTGGGAGCATAATGCCACAGCTCAAGAAACGTGTAATTATTTCCATTTTCTTTAAATTTTCTGCAAATAATTTTTACAACTTGCCATTTTATGGCTTTGAGTTAAATTACTTTTTGAACATACATAAGTATAGACAAAATCGCCCAAACAATTGAAATACTCATTCCTAATTGGTTTTTTTTTTTTAATTATTTCACATTTAACCAAACCAGTTCACTTGGTTTGGTTTCTTCTACAAATTCATTAAAGGCTCTTCGTCACAAACTCGGTTGTAGCATCAACGGTTGAAATGATTAGTGAAGTATGCAACACTACGAAGTAACAACTGATTATTCAATAAAGGATTTACTTTGTATAAGAGAAAAAATATTTGCTCTAGCAAAAAAATTTCACTTTTTTTTAAACATACTAGTAATACGTGGTTTCTAAACACACGATATTGTATGATAAAGTATTGACTCAACAAAAAAAACTCTGCGTCTGATTAAGGCGCTTTGCCCAAATTAGCGTTTTTTTCGACAGTGGATCAAGAGGAAATGTGTAAAATAAATCTAATTTTTGTACAAATATTCCTCAGTTAAAAGTTATTAACAAAAGAAAGAAAGCGTTTTCATTAAACTCCACCAGAGGTAAGATGTGCAAAAAAATACGGTTATAAATGTTAAATATTCAAATTTTAGATTTGTTTGCTTTCATATCAAATGCAGTGACATATCCCTGTAATCAAATGTATTAGTTGTAAACTAATTCACAACTAGTATGCATCGGTAGCCCAACTAGTCAGCCCACTGTCTTGTTTCCATACAAGCAACTACTACTTTTTACATGGAGATGTCCTACGAAATGGCAATTGTCATATTTGGATCAGTCTAGTGCACAATGCCTACGGATGCAAGTAATTTATGTATTCAAGTCAACATTTTCAAATAAAATAAATAAAATTCTGGTTTTTTTTAACTATTTCGATTTCAATTTACATTTGTGTGCGTATAACGGCAGTCTTCCCACTTTTTGTATGCAACATTTGACTTCAAAATTATTTCTCTCGCACCGGAACAGGATGCTACAAAGTATGTAGTAACCTGAATACTCTCAGATTGTAATTTCATTGGAAGTTGAGTCGGTAGCTTAGTCAGTTTTGTATTCAATTTGATATTCAAATGCTCCTTAAGAATCGTATTCGGGACCCGTAAGTTCAGCAAAACTACAGATAGCACAGCCGCCGAACGTCGTATATGATTCGTTGAAGATTGTGCATAAAAATGTTTCTTTTTATCAATTCCGAGAATATTTAAATGCAACAAATCTAGTAAAACGTGACTTTTCGATTACTCCTCGCAATGAATACAACTGCCAGAAAGACCAAAACGAGTTATTTTAATGAAGTAAATGTTTATGCGACTTCCTGTATTGCGCTTCGGCTAGAGGTTTTCTTAAGACATCTCGTGTTATTCACTGAAAAAAAAGATTAAAAAAAGGCTGTTAGCAAAAAATTGCATGTGATTTTTAAAGTGTAAATATAATACCAATTTATAAAATAAAAACATTTTGCCTTAAACAAATTTGATCTGAAAATTTACTTTTTCAAAAACGATCACAACCACCGCAAAGCAGAAAATGAAAAAGAGACAATCGTTTATCGCATCTGCAAAAGTTCAGCGGCAATACAAGACAACTTTTCGGCCCGGTCGACTAAGTGCGAGCATCGAGAGCACAAAAAGCAGACAGAAAGATCCAATTCTCAGTCGGCATTGCAACAATTTAGCAACTACAACAATCACGACCAACAGCAATTATGGTCATAAAGTTGCAACAGAACAAAAGGCGAGGCAGCCAGCCACGGAAGTGGTCAAAATCACCCAACAAGCGCCGCAAAGAGAGGTGTTGAAGAAAATTGTAGCAAGAAAATGAATAGCAGTTTTGTGTCTTCTAACCGCAGCGCACCGTAACAACCACAGTCATTACCAAGCCCAACAAAATTATGCTGCTGGATGATGGCAATGACATCAAGAGCAGCAACAGTATGTAGACGCAAAAAAAAAACTAACTCTAATAACAATTTCTGTGCGCTATTTTAATAGTTAGTGGACGTGTGTGTGTGTTTGTGTGCATGTTTGATTCTATGTACTACAAATACACACACATACATAAATAGTATAAGTGTAGAGAGCCATTGACTGTCTTTTCAAAGGTTGAACCTACTGGGATTTTGTGTGGTCGTAAATGAGCTGTTAGTTGCTACTGACATAGGCTTTGACGTGACCTTTGTTAGTTTAGTGTTTTTGTTGTTATTATGACTATCAAAAGTTTTTGGTCATCATAAAATGTGTATAAAAAAAGTAGACTAAAGCAAACCAAAAAAAAAACAACAAATGCAAAGCAGACATACTCTAAGAATTTAACTGCTTTTTTCTTGTTTCTTTTTTTTTATTTCCTTATTTTGGTTTCAGTAGCCTCATCACAATTTAATAGTTTGCCACTCTCAAACCAAAAAAAAAAGGTAGTTCATCTTTAACGATGTGTTAACTATGTTTGATATCTCTTCAAGCGAGGAAATAATTGGTATGAATTGTGCACTCTGCGCATGAATTTGTGGCCTATTATTGTATTATTTTTTTCAATTTTTTTTTTTAAGAAAAAGCAATATTTTTCAATGAGCACACTCTTTTTCCCTTCCTCCAAGAGCCATCCACGGATATTACTCCATCGCTTTTTTTTATTAATTCTAATAATAGCTAAAACCTCCAAAAATGCCGAAATCACGAAGAAGCCCTTAAAAATGTTTCCAACTACTCACATACGTTTGTTAACTTTTTTTGTATTGCCGTGGAAGAAGATGATGTTGGTCAAAGTTTAACTTCTCGAAGACACTAAGAATTATGGCTGCGTATGTTATAATTTTTTAATTTTTACTGATATTTAAAATTCAATTCTTAAAAAAAAATAATATTTAATGTGCGTCTTTAAAATTTTTACTCACATTTTCTTCATGAAATCGGATTTTCTACATTTAATTTGTATTGATGTTTTAAAAAAAAAAAAAAATATCGGCAATAGACGGTATTTCGCTTGCAAAAATATTTTTAATAAAAAATCTGCTTTCAGTCGGAAAGAACTTAACTTCAACTCTCTAAAGATGAATTTAAAAAAAATTGTTTTTTTTTTCTAAAAACCATTCTGTATATTATTTTTCTTAGAAATCTCTTCATAACTAAGTTAATATAAAATCCTCTCAAAAAGTTTTTATTAACACACTTTCCAAGTAGAAAGCGTTTTTAATGCAGTTTCCCTGCAAGTAGCAATATAATTTTCTGTCACTGCATACTTTTTAATCAAATTGAACATTTGTCTTGAAAGCAAAGGCCAGTTAACCTGTCGATGCGTTCTAAGTAATCTCCTTACGCCAAGCTGGCGGGCTTCAAAAAAAAAGAAAATCCTTTAAAAACGCCAACAAATAAATTTATATATTCGCTTAATTGAGTGTTCCGGTCACATGCACTCACACACACAAACACACTGCAGTTGACCAAAAACAAAAAAAAACAAAAAAAAATTCCGGCAAAAAAGAGCACAGCTACAACTCAATAAGTTGAAATTAATACCATCAACATTGCCTTGCACTCGAATGGATACACGAAAGGACAATAGGGCGAGCGGCAGTGACAAAAAAAAGAATGTTATAATAACAATAAACACGCTTACAACAAGGCGCTGCTGCTGCTTCTGCTGCTGCGGCACATGTATGCGGTTTCAGTTTAATTGCAATTGTCCAACGCTTCCGTCTGTCTGTGCGTTCGTTTGTCGATGCATTTGTGCGGCCACCGACCAACAATTAACCCATGAATGTGCAAATGTAATGCAATTAAAGTAGCTAGAGGCGTTGGCGATGGCGGTGGCAGTGGCAGCAACGGGGTCACACACTAGAGATGGATGCATGGAGCGTGTGCGTGTCACGCAGGTCGCCGCTATCGCACATTTGGCGATGGCGCATTTTCACGCTCAATTATTATTAAATATTTTAAGTTTCGCATTTACATAATGAGCACGATTTCACGCGCGCCCCAGTGCAATTGTGTGTGTGTCACACGCTTAATTGGCGCACTGAAGCAGCAGCAGCAGTTGCCCAATGCTGCGTTGCGCCCTGCCCTAATGGGATTGCAATTATTTGTCGATAAAATAAAATTATATCGCATTTTTACAATATTTGCCTTTTAAACTTAATACTCGCACACTCCTTTCAGTTGCCACTTTTTTTTGTTCATTTCTTTTTTCTCTTTTTTTGAGCGCTTTATTTGGTTAAATGAACGCCGATAAAAGCGCACATTTAATTTTTTAATTATTCTGCATTAAAAATGTATTAATAATGTTTGGTTTAATGATTGTAGTTTTTTTCCATTCTTCATTTATTTGATTATGTGTTAATGACTAAATTTGTATGAGATGTGTAGTGCGAGATGAAACTACCTTGTAGGAAAAGTGATAGCAATTTTCTTCACTTGCATGTATGTACATATATAGAAAAAATTATAAAAGAAGGTAAAATAAATTGTGAAATTTTTGATCCACGATCTCTTTCACGGAACTCAAATGACTCAAATGAGAAGCCTAAACAAAATGCTTTCACCCTTATCGTGAGTTTCGTTTTCGTCCGAAATAGTTTACTTTTCACTGTTCGCTTATTATAAATTTTGGGCGGAAATTTCCACTATCGGCAACATTAATTTCGGGCGGAAATAGTTGGCGTATTAATTGAATTTGTTCCCATATTTTTTTCAAGGCGAAAAATGTATGCGGATTCAAAATGTAAGTAATTTAATTTGTTTACATAAATTTTCCCATTCTAGGAATAAAACAATATAACTTAAATGTGCGCAGAAATAAATTGTTTTTTTATCCAAAATAGGCTTGGACTGGCAGGGTAGACCGTTAATAATATGGACTCATTAATTTTGACAATTTCTGACAAGATCTGACTAAAAGACGATTGCACCAGCCTAATTTTAAAAATGTTACCTGCATCTTTATTTCATCTACCTTCAGCGAAAAATAGCAGGGACGCGCTAAGCTTCCCAACTGGCGGAATAGCAAATTGTAGTCGGGCTGGTGGTATTAAAGAGATTGGCAAATCTAATAAATACTTGAACGATTCTTTATTGACTTTTATATTTCAAAGGACTGAAAAATTAAATTTTGTCAAATTACTGTTTAATTTGAATTATTTGATAATTTTACACTTCAAGTTTACACATTTCAAAGTTGTAATTTCCATGTTAGAATTTTCGAAGCGAAATTTATTTCGGGTAAAACTCGCAATAGCTAGGGATATTTAATCCGGACGAATGAAACAAATTTTTGGACGAATTTTTTTTTGGGCGAAACTCCCGATAAGGGTAAATGTCTGAAAAATAGGTTGCGTGTAATTTTAGTCTTATTTGGGCAATTTAAACAAATAATTAATATATTATAGAAAGGCAACTGTTTACCAAATTCCAACGAGATAGCTCTAATATCGGATCAGCTTTGAGTTTGGAATGAGCTCATTATGAGCGTAAAGACTCTGATAGAGGACACCTTAATGACTCATTTGTGATTCCAAATCTTGTTTGCTAGTAGATTTATTTCAATTTTTTTTTAGTTTTTTGCATTTAAACTTATCTTTTTCATTTATTACACATTTCATTTATAGTTTAAGTCATACTAGGCTTAGTTGAGGTATGTTTTAAATTAATAGCTTTTTACTACTTTTAAATATGTTTTGTTATATTTTATTCTTTACAATGCACGAATATAGTGTAGTACATTTGTTTTTTGTTTTTTTCTTTTTTATATTCATAAATATTTGCACTACTTAAGCAGCTTATTGTAGACATTTTTATTACTACAAATTACGCGCTCATAACTACTTCAAATAATAAATTATTCTAGGAGTGCGCCCCTGCAACTTCAAAAAACCTGCGCCTTCCAACTTTGTAGATATGCTACGCTGCTTATCGCTTAGAGGATATGTCTAACCTTTCACTACTATTTGATTAAATGAGCAAAAAAGTATGAAAAAAATAAATTTCCGCATTTTTTCACTCACTAAATATGTCTGCCGATTTCACTTTTTTCACGCTTCTTCAAGGAGAAAATAAATTTAAATAAAAATAACTTAGGCAGATAATGAGATGCTCGAGCAAGCGACGAGGCAGAAAAAACACGTTAGCAGCAATTGGCAAAGAAATGCACAAAAATTTATTTGTTCCACACATAAACACACACACAAGCGCATATAAAAGCGTGCAAATTGCCAACTGCTAACTCACCTGCAGATATCCTTCAAATTGAAATGCTTGGAGAGCAGGAGCACCGACTATTTGGTTGCCGCATCGCTTAAAGGTTGGCAGTTTGCCATGCCTTTTGCCTATTTCGTACGTATGTATATACAAAGCGATTTATTTGTGCCTTTCTGTACGTAAAAAAATATTCTTTTCACATAAATTTACCGATGCGGCGCAGCGGCTCAGCTGCTCTAAGGAATCCTACCGCTGCAGGTAGCAACTGAATGGCACATTTCGAAAGCCCTCTCTACACCCTTATTCACCTCAGCTAACTGTTCGCTTCCCCCGCTTCTATGTAAATCTAAGGCTGCCTACCTGCTATTTTTCTTTTAACTTTTACTCAAACCCTCAACGCTTTCAGCTTTTTATTCGCCTCCTTTTTTTTTTCTTTTTGCACAACGCTCCGCCCCAGGCTTATTATGAGTTTTTAGCTTCCCTTTGGGAATTTTTCAATTTTTAAGCCGGAAATCTACTTTCAATTGTTTGCTTTTGCTACTTGCTGCATGCCGCTGCAGCTTGAAGGCAGTGTATACTCTCGTGCAACTTCTTCTCAATCGGTCAGGTAGGTGTTGCTCATTTTTTCTAGTCGCTGCTGCTGCTGCTGCGGTGCCGCCTACAGCCTTCTGAAGTGTAAATATTTTCACAGAAGGTGTAAATAAAATCTTGTAGATTGCGCTGCTGTGCGGTGGCACTGCTACGAAGCTTGTGTTGCAAGGCGCAGAAGCAGCGCGCACATTTGTTGGTCTAACGCGAAGGGACTTAAGCGGTGCAAATGTTTCAATTTCTCAAATGAAGTTGCTGATTTTTTGCTCTTTCATTTCTCGCTTACTACAATTCTTTTTATATTTATTTATTTTATTTATACGATCTCTTTGTACGCTGATATCTTCTACGTTTCTATTACGCGCTGCTGGCATCTTATTCTTGAGGGTGTGCAATATTTGCTTCTTTGCTTTATATTTTATTGCTACCTGCTCATGCCACCACTGCTACTTCATTTCACTTCTTCTCTTCCCCAGCCACTTGCCTTTTGTAAACAAATTAAATTTTATTAATGCGCAAGGATAAACACTTCAACGCGTAAAATGTATGGATGTGGGTTCAAATGATGCTGAGGCCGGAGATGCTTAGCACAGAAGTAGTAGAAGGAGTGCGATTGTTATCCTTCTACTTAGAACCTTATTGGCTGATTTTTAATAAGAAGCGCAACATGGCGCAATAAAAGAAGTTGAGTGGCGTGAAGCGTTGCTTTCAAATGAAATTTGAAGCATTCTCGTTCGCTTTTATTAAAGCAACTGAATGAGCGCGCCGCGAAATACTCTCACAATGAAGCGCATTGGATGTAGCGCCAATTAAAAGAAAAATATGATTTATTGTACTTTTTATTTGTAAGTATACATCTGTATATGTATGTGTGCCTTTCAATTAAAGTAGGGTAAGTGTATTTTTCAGTTTTAACTTCGATTTAAAAAAAAACTATCAGTTTCCGATAAAAAATTGTATAAGTACTTGTGTCAAGTTTCTATCAAAAGCTCACATTTAACTACTCTTACAGATTATTTATTGTTTAAATATTGTTTGGGAACCCAATGAAACATTGCTGCAAGTTGGAAATTACCAAACTCCAGTTAGACTACTTGAATAAAGAGGCACAGATGTGTACATTTCAAATATTGTAGCTGGATCAGAATACATAGAAATATTTCAAAACGCGTGTAAGTATTTTTTTAAGATTGAAAAAGTTTCTTCGCAGCACAAAAGGTAGCTAATTTATACACACTTTCGAGACAGAGTAGGAAATTTAATTTACTCACAGGATCGAGCTTTGAATATCACCTAAAAGTATATTTTAAATTAAGGTCCGCCATTGTAATCGTTTGCATATTCTATTCCGTGAGCTCCTTAGTTGAGGTCTCGATCCTCTACTATTCAACATCGAGCGAGTTAAAGCTCACTAAGCTCTGACGCCAAGCAAAATTGCTTTAAGAAAACGTTACTTATAATTTAATAAAACCCCATTAAGCGGTTCTTTCCTTCTCATTAAGTTAATAAAATATTTTTTATTTTTAATTTTACTTATACGAGAAAACGCACTAACTGCGACTAACTACTAACACATTAATAATTATTTAACTCACTTAAATGTTGTGTCTTAATGCAAAACTTGAGAGTGTAAGTAAGTAAATTGCATTAAAACGAATTACATTAAAAACTTAAAGTAAGTATTTGCGCTACACTTGACTCTGGCGAACGGAGTTCAGTTAAAACTGAATTCCGATAAAAAGGGGGAACGAGCGCTCAAGCCAAGCACGGCACGCGTCTGTGATGGAGTGAAGGTACATCCACTAACTGCGACTAAGCTTAAGAAGTAGAAAAACACTCTGGTAATACTCTTCAAGTCTTGAGAATTTGAATGGTTAGGTTGGGGTGTGTGTGTGTGGGTGTGTGTGATGCCGCAAAGCGCCTCAAGAACTAAACAAAGTTCCCACCAAAGTATTGCGCAACATTTACAAGAAGCAGAGAAATGCAAGAACTCAGCACGCTCATCCATAGTTCAGGCCTTCTTTTTTTCGGAGTAGTTGTAGTGAGCGTGGCTGCGTATTATTCATAATAATCATATCAACAATATGAATTTCTTAGCAATCTGAATATTGCTCATCACTCTGGTGTCGTGTTTGCTGTTGTTGATTTGTGAAATTGTAAATTTGCATTGTTTGTCGATTGTCTGTGATTGCTTTGCCGCTTGGCAGGCTCAAATGTCTTATTCTATGCTATTTTTTAATATAATTTCATTACGTAAATGCCTTTTTGTCTTTGCTCAGGCATTTGCCCTTTTTTTTTGCTTTCAATTTCATATCCTTGTTGTGATTGTCTATGGTCGTCTTGGCCTTTTTAGTCAAATTAACATAATTTATAAGCAGATTTTGTAGTTGAGTTATTTCTGATTATTTCACAGACTTATTGTTTATTTCTTTGTTTTAAATGAAGATGTACTTTGTTATTACTATTGTTGTTGCTGCAATATAATAAAAATTAACTTCTCTAATGCATTCAACAAATTAAATGCTTTTTGACTCAAATTTAAGTTGCGAAAACAGTTGAGGAAAAATTGAAAATAACCGAAAAGTAAAGGCATTTGTAAAATGCGAACACAAGTGAAATTAATTTCCTAACGGATAATAAAATATCGTCTTGTTTTCAGCTTCTTAATAATGAGCTCGTCGCAGCTATAAACACTCGCGGCTTGTTCCTCATTCGTTGAATGGTGCGATTTGTACAGGAAAAATTTCTAACCTGGAAGTACCACTGAATTTTAAACTGAAACACTACTCTGGTACCGCTTCTATGTACATACATACATTTCCAATGAGACTTTGAATTGTTATTTTGCTGCTCGAAGTCTGAGGAGTGGCGCGAATTTGTCCGATTTCGTTAAAATTTTAAAAGTGAACCTCGAAAAATTATGTGAAAATTGTTCTATTTATATTTACAACTCGTTCGAGTTGTTGCTATTCATCTGTACATAAATCAAAAGGTGATATAATTACTTTTAATTGCAAAGTAGCGAACTTAAAAAGACCTTTTTAAATTCATTTGCTCCAAATATTTTCAACATATTTCATTTAAAGATAATCACCCTTGTAGTGAGTTTCGCCCGAAAAGAAATTCACAATCCGCCTATTGTGAGTTTCACCCGAAATAAATTTCGCTTCGGAAATTCGAACATAGAAATTACAACTCTGAAATGTCTATACTTGAAGTATAAAATTATTTAAAAATTCAAATTGAATAGTAATTTGACAAAATTTATAAATTTTCCAGTTCCATGAAGAAGCAAAATTTTAATAATAGAAAAGTTGTATTCTTATAGCGGTCACCCCTCGGCAGGCAATGGCAAACCTCCGTATCGGGTATTTCTGCCATGAAATAGCTTCTCATTAAATACATCTGCCATTCGGAGTCGGCACCAAACTTTAGGTCCCTCGATTTGTGGTACAACATAAAAAAGATGCACACCACAAATGGTAGGAGAAGCTCGACCAAACACTGAGCTATATAGTGTAAGCGCCAAAATTATATTATATATGAAGAAGCATATATTAGATCTGCGCTAACCAATTCAATACCATCAGCCCGACTACATTTTGCTATTCCGCCAGTTGGGACGCGTGCCTGCGATTTTTCGCTGAAGGTGGATGAAATAAAGATGCAGGTAACCGTTTTGAAATTGAGGAATCGTCTTTTAGTCAGATTATGCTGGCCAGTCCAAGCCTATTTTGCATAAACTAATTTTATTTATGCGCACATTTAAATATAAATTGTTTACCCCTTTCAATTTGGACTCATTTTTCATTGCAGGCCCCAAACTATTCAGCAACCTCTTGCTGTTTTCATATCTACATTTTCCTTGTTTTCTTTGACAAATCCTCTTGCAATATCCTGCTTTTTGTGCATTCTACCTAATATTATCCCTCTTTGAACTTTGTTTACTGTTTGGTTCCTGGAATAGGCGATATTATGTACAAAAAATTTAAATCAAATTACTTATATTATGAATCCGCGAAATTTTTGAACTAATCCGCCAACTATTTCCGCCCGAAATAAGTGTTGCCGATAAGAGGAAACAATGTTCGAAAGCGGAAAGTTTCCGCCCGAATTTATAATAAGCGAACAGTAAAAAGTGAACTATTTCGGGCGGAAACGAAACTTACAATAAAGGTGATTATATTTTTTTTTTCATATAGCATAAAAATATTTCCACGATTGTGACTACTAAGTAATTCAAAAAACCAAATATTCTGAATAATTTTTGTTGTCTCTGTGGATAAAAATTAAAAAAAAAAAAACCATCTTATCAACCGCCTTTATATGACGCACCTTCAACGGCTTTTAACAAGTCCGCTTCCAAATTGCTAATTTTGTTTGTAAATTAGTTGGGAATTTCTGTTTAAGAACAATTTGTGCCCAACACGAAAACAACTCTAACCAATTCAAATAAAAAACTGTAAGCCTGCAATGCAAAGCAGAATTGAATATGTACATGTGTAGTTCTGGTAAACTATGACTGAACCAGGAAGCGAAGGGAGCGTAAAAGATAGAACCAACAGAAGTGAAAAAATCCGGATAAGGCGACAACTAATGCTTTTGAGTGACAACTACTACTACAGAATTTTAATGAGAACCGAAAATGTGTAAGGGTTTTTTTTTAAATAAATATTATAAAGGAAATCCCGAATAAATGTAATAAAATATACTCAAGTGTCACATTGTTTAAATAATTAAAAAACGGTTTTTTGTTAAATAATGTGCACACCATGGTACCAAGCATACTTATACCATATATTTGTGTATGTATTTATGTACATACATACATATGTAGGTACGCATGTTCATATGTATATCCTACTTTATACATATGTAGCATATAAGAGAAATTGAGCAAGAAGTGGTTGCATATAAAAAAAATCCAAACATGTGAGATTGTTACAATTTGATAGAAAGTTCAACGGAAGCGTGATTTGAGTTTTTAAAGTATTTCTAAGTAAATATATTTGAATTTATCTACATGTATACATATATATGTGTGTGCACGATTGCATTAATGTATGTGTGTCACGTGATTTGTGCCTAACATCAGCATTTTTTTGGAAAAATTTGATTTGTGGCTTGGAAAATTTCAAAAGCGGAGCTCAACTCTGTGATCCTACTGATAGTTTGGAAATGAAAGTCGACAGACAACAAAAGAGCGCACACATCCATATATACATATGTACATATGTAGATATATAAATACTCGTACATAGATGCATACAAACCGAATGACTGTCACTTTTTACAGTAAACTATTCAACAGCCTACCATGTTTACTCAAGTGCCACCGAATTTGGGTGTGCTTGCACATACATACACACATATGTATGTTTGTAGCTGTGCATGTAAGTAAATACGCGCTCATTAATGTACTCGTATATACTGTCCCCATGACTGTCAATGACCCCTTACATGCTATTAGATTTTTTTGTATTTCATTTCACTCTGCAACAACTCAATTTTGAATGGCATTAATCATTTCAATTCATTTCTTTTCGTCATTTGTCTACATACTTTTCATACTCACACTCTCTTTCACACTAGGCGAGGCAACAATTTGTGCTACATTGGCTTATAATTGGGTTCAATGTTTGTATGTACATACATATGTACTCGTATATATATGTATATACATATGTATACAGAGTAAATAGCTACACAATTTTCGACGCCCGCATATAGTTGAAGAATATTTAGTAATTCGTTCGTTTCAATTAAACAATTCTTTTTAACAATTTAAATGTTAAGCACAGTAAATTAGTATTCAAATGTTAAACTCATACATTTATTTGTTTTTTTTTAACGCTTCAAAAATATTTTATTCGAGTTATGTATTAAGTTGATGTCCACAAATCTAACGATTCTGTATTTATGTAAACATATACAGTGCACTCGCGAAAACTTGAACTAATGAAAACCAGACTTGTTCGAGTAAGCGAATTGTTCTAGTTTTCGAATGTTATGCAAAATTCAAAATATAAAAATTCTATGGTTTACTGAGTTCTGAACCAAGTTGCCTTTTCGTATTCTAAAATGAATTTTTTCATAATTCCACAATTTGTTGATTTAGTTGTATTGTATTTTTTGAGAGCGCTATAACACTTACCATTTTTAGCTGCGTTTATTATTTCAGCTTTTTTTTTACCGTAACTTTTAAAAGGCGTCTCCAGTATAGTTTCTTATGTTTTCACAGAGAAAATATTTGGAAAATTGTGCGGGTTTTAAAGTTGTCAATGGAGAATAAAAAATGTTCAAGTTTCCGAACGTTCGAGTTATCACATACTCGAGTTTTCGCGAGTGCACTGTACATACAAATGTCTCGTATGTAGTAGAAATTTTTGAGCCAATAAGATAAGAATTACCAGAAAACGACTCTATGCGATAACGTTTCTATTAAAAAAGTTTAATGCAATTATCTGTAAATATGATTTCAATCGAATTGTTTATTCAATTCTTCCTCAGATATCCATTAAATCAAATACTCATAAATGTTTATTTTTTGAATAAAAATTCTTGCATTTGAAACACAAAATCCTTATACAAACAAATTATTTTGCCTATTTAAAAAAAAAAACCATGTTTACTTTCAAAAAATATCCTTTTTACATTATCGTTTATATATACAACAATTTTTCGACTATTTTTCATCGTCTGCTACCACTTTTTAAATTTCGATGTAATTAAATTTGATATTTTAATTTTTTGATAAAGCATAATTGTCGTTCTTAGACATTTTAAAAAAGAAAATCCAAAAAATTACGGAAAAGTAAATTTTTTACAATGTCAAAAATGCTGAATTCATAAAAACATCTATGTATGTATGTATGTATGTAAATATGTGATTATTTATAGTTCAAACGTTTTTTTTTGCTAACTTTTAAATAAAAATATTGAAATTAATAGCACTTAAAATTTTTAAAATATTTGTGTTTTCATCACAATTTCAATTTTATATAAATTTCTGAATCACTTGCTTTTTACTTGAATATTTTTGCAAGAAAAAATCTAAAATTGCTATATTCGATAATTGGAAAGTATTAAATGTTTTGAACAGTTATGAACAAAAGAATGCAAATATTTTAATATTTTTAATAAATAAAAATCCTACAATAACGATTATTTCGATAAACACGATTAATACAATTAGTTCACTTGACCTACTACTTATTTTCATAATGACTGTCAATATTTTTTCTTTATTGTTATGCTGCGGACTTAGTTATTTTTACATTTATTTTAAATGCATCAAATACAACTTGTTAGCATTTACTCTAGCGCTCGAGGTATAAAAAAAAAAAATTTCAAACGCAATCATTTTCATTAGTACTTTTTTGTACTCTTACTATCCGACCATTTTTCATAAACCAAACACAGCACAATTTTTTAATCTATTATATTTTCTAAAAATTTCCTTAATCGCTTTTAATTTCAAAAACCACTCAGCTAGCGAAATTGCTTTCGAAATACAGACACTGATAAATAAACCCGGCAAAACATACACACACAAACACACACATTTTTCTATTTGCTAAACCAAAAATAGATTTTAAGTAAATATTCACTAATCAATCATGACACTGTGTCACGTTTCGATAGAGTGAATGATGTAAAAGTAACAGAAAACGTCAAATGTATTGTTGTGTGGTAAATAAAAGAAAAAAAAAAAAGAAATATCTTTAAAGAAAAATCACTTTTGTATTTTCAACAAAACACTTACCCGATCGGTTGCGTACGTGCTCCGTATGCTTAATCAAACAAAACGCCAAGCCTTGCCACTATTCGCTTTTGCCTTTGCTTCTGCCTCTACATAGTGTCGCCCGGCCAAGCAGCGCCGCCTTGCGCGGGCTCAACGCTGTTTGTTACCCATTTAAACTGATCGCGGCTGGTTGGCCGCCCGGCGCACATTTGTGTTTACAAATCCAACGCCTGGAATGAATGCAAAAGTGGTGTCAGTGTGGTTGTTGTTGTTGGTGCTTTTATAAACATACATACATACATACATTTGACGCGATCATTGCTCGTTGCTTGGCACTACTATGGCTATTGCTGTTGTTGTTGTACCTCGTCTCGTTAGTTTCAGTGTTCACGACTTATCAGCTCCTGACCTTTCAACACTGAACGGCAACAACAATAATGGTTTTTTTTTCATTTTTCCTGAAACATTTTTTTTTAGGATATTTTTTGCTTCAAAATGAAGCAGAATGAATAGCTGGCTTTTATAAATATTTACATTACTCAAACAAATATGTATGTATGTATGTAGCTGGTACGTTGGAGCTGGTGTGAGGAGCGCGAGTGATCCGAATGGGCTGAAGTTTCAAGAACAACTGACGTTTCGAGGCATAAAAAGTGTGCATAAAAATTGTAGATCGTAGAAATGTACGTATGTACATATGTATGTATGTATGAATGTACATATATTGTACATATGTTTATGGCCATGTACCAAAATGTGTGGTATATAAAGTTCGCTTATCGGCAAAGCGACAAGGCAAAGACAAACGTACATAGGTATGTATGACATAAGTAACTTGTATGTATGTACATATTATACCACATAAATAAATAAGTAAAAATGTGTCGGCATATACTATGTGCATATCAAAATAAATATATACATATGTATGTATGTACATTCATTGTATGTACTTGCTTTTCTCTCTAGTGCGTGAAATATTTAGTATAAATATGTATGTACATATGTATGTGTACACACGCAAATTGTTAAAATGCAATATCAGCAAAGAGATTTGAGTTTAGATGGCAGCGGATCTTGCAATGAAAAATTTTGTATTTGCACACTGATTGCTTCGAGTGTTAAAAAGAAAATGAGAATGAGTACACAGAGCTAATTGCATATGTACATATATGTATATGTAGTATGTAAGTTTGTATGTAGGAGTATGTTTGCACACTTGTCCACAAGTTGTTATTTATGAAAGACTGTGATATGTAGTTGCATGCAGCGGCTTCAATTCCAACGCTGATAGTTAATACACGAACGGCGAACGAGCGCGCCATATTTAGAAACTTGATTGTTCAGCTGTTTGTGCATAAACATGTACATATGTATGTATGTACATAAGTAAGTACAAATGAAATGGGTGATACAATGGGAGGGATTTATTGCAAAAAAAAAAAACGAATAGGCCTGTTCTGCATTTCGGAATCTGGATTTATAAATCCTTTTTCTGGTTAGTTTCTTCAGTTTTGTGAGAATGAGAACTTATTTTTTTTCTTTTCGGAGAATCAGAAACAATACTTTTAAACCAAAAATATGTAAATGCTTGCTTTCGATGTATAGGATTTTTTTTTTTTTTTTTCATTCCGATTCCGACAAATTTGGTCAGTGCAGAACAGGCCTGTTATTGATATCATTGAATAAATTTTCTTCAATTTAAAAGAGTTTCTGCTTAGACTTACATGTGTAAGTACCTACGTTTATGTTATCCGTTTGATTTCAAATATCGTGTTAGTTATTTCAATATAGATAGTACTCGTATGCATAAACCTGTCCAACTAGGAAATCCATGATTTTCAAATTATTTAATCAACGAATGCTGACTCTAAAACTATTAAATGTTCGATGTGCTGTGGTGCGAGAATTAGTAGTAGAAGTAGTTGAAGCAAAATCACCTCGAGGTCCCAGATTTACATGTTAAGCTTAATTTAATTTTCAAAATATATAATTTGCAATTTTATACATCCCAATTTGAGTTTTTCATATAGTCATTACGAAAAAATTTATAATATTTCAACTAGTATTCATTCTTAATATATAATGAAATTATTTTTTATACAGCCGTGCTCCCAGTTTCACATTCACAAATTTCCCTGTGAATTTGGGTTGAAATCACATGTTTGGTGCTCCCAATTTCACATTTACATACATTTTTGTGAATTGAATCCGAATGCTTGGTTGTATGTGAAATGAAAATTAAATGGTAAAAAGTGTGTGAATGTTTAATTATTTTTGATTGGAATAATTTTTAAAATGTTCTTTGATGTTTGTAGATGCCATTTCTGACATTTCTGTATTAGTTATTCATTGAAATATCCATACATAGCTGAATCCGAAAGGGAAATTTCAACAACAGCTGTTTGTGAATTGCCACAACGATAACCGATATGATTGAAATTGGAAGCACACTTATTCACTTTCACAGGAAATTTTTAAAATCACATTGTGGAATTCAAATGTAAAACTGGGAGCAAGGCTAATAAACTAATAATTGCAAAATAAACCTCTGAATAAACAACCCTGTATACAAGTATTAGAGTGGTTCTAAAATACGAATTTTATTATAAGTAACCACAAATATATTTTTTTTAATATGTCGAGTTAGATTTTGTTGTATCAGCTGGTAGCTATTTAAAAATACGTTTCTAAGCAAAATATTATGCCAAGTTGGGCTTCATTACTCCACAGAGTTTCTAGGCACTTCCGTCCGTTGCTATACAGAACAGACTACTTTATAAGTGTTCTCGCATGACTGTAGCGAAGGAAAAGCGGTCGGTTGAAATGCGTATTTAATCTAGCATAGATAATAAATATACTTTAAATTACAATAATTTAGCTCAAATATAATATTATTATTGACACAATCATAGTTCATGTAGCTCCATTTGCAGCAAAAAGTTTCTTGTGTGAATTAGCCCTAAGATGAATGGTTTTTTTTTATGCGAACTTGAATTTATGACGTTTTTCAAACAATTTCTTTTTTGCTTAAGCGAATTTTCTATTTTAGAGTTAACACTTTCTATAGTGTAAAAGAGACGTAGAGAGTTTCGAGTATAATGAAGAGTTTTTCTTTCTAATTTTTTATTCGTCATTTCCATTTCGTTCGTTATTATATAATTCATATATTATTATTATTATTTAGATACTAGTATAAATATTTACCAGTACTAAGAAATGTTTTGTTTGAGCACTGGCTACTGAGGCCATCATAATTCATGTATTTATATTTTTTGTTTCTGATTTAATACGGAAACAACTTTGTTCATTTAACTTATGCTTAGATCAAACTCGTTTTTTTAGTTTTAAATAGAATAAGTTATATTAAACTGAAGAAATAAATTGTATCGTTTTAATATCGTTAATATCGCTTCATTGCATTTTTTTTTATGCAGTTTTTGGGCTTTTTTACATGAAGTATCTGAACTTATGCCGTTATTTTTTATTTTTTAATATTTAATGCAATTGAATAACACGATCCACAAAATTAACGATACCCCTAATGTTAATAGAGTTTACATGCACGACAAAAAAAGCTTATTCGTGCATGAATCGCCTATGGAAACAAGTAGGCACATATGAATGTATGTATATACATATATGTACAAGTATGTACCCATTAATGCATACACACATGCAACAAATATATACACATACATGCATACGTACATATGTACATATATTTGTGATCAAATAACAGGTGGATTCTCGGAGTCTTGCGTAAATCTCGCATGATGCACATATCTATTAAATGTAGATACAGCAAGCCTGGTAATGTCACAACAACAAATCGCACGATATATTTGCAATGGCCGCAAAGTCGCTGGCCAGTGTGAAATGTACTAGTTGTTACCTACCACACAACTACTAATCAGCCAAATGGCTGATATTTTTAACACAGCAATATAAAACGATATGTCAATTGTCAGATTTCGAACAGTTATAAACCAGTCTCATACCAGTTCCAAGAATGGCATTTGCAAATTACCATGGCAACATAATAAATGTAAGAACATTTTCAACAGATTGTGATTACCCTCATTTACTTATACATACATTACATATATGCTATACCGCGATCATGCAAGACTCGAATTATTCCCCTTTTATATAATTCTGTGAATGATATTAATTGTATATAGCATGGAATAGACACATAAACATTTGTGCAAACATACATACATACATATGTATATGTACATATTTGTGCTAGTTATTTGGTAAATAGGCATGTCATGGGGTCGCATTGCAGTTGAATACATATGTCTCTAAACATTACTGGATATATGTTTGTATGAATTTATTACTGTTTAAAAGCTTACATATACAAACATATACGAACATGCATAGTATATGGCACGTTTGTACATAGCATGCAATATAATTCATTAATGCATCTAATGTTTCTGTGTCAATCGCCAATGCGTTTCAAAATATTACACACCGAGTATGAAAATCCCATTAGCGTTGAATACTTTAATTATTTTAATAAAAATTCGCATTGACTTTCTCGACAAATATAGAATAGAAAAAAATACATACTCTTTATTAACTAAATAATATGAAGCTTTATGAACCAACTTACTACATACATACATATATATAATTCAACTAGCTACTTGAGAAATATTGATAAATTTGATTTTGATATTTTTCTATTAATTACCGAATCAATTAGCACCTTATAAAACAAATTATAAAACTTAATACAACATTTAAAATAACTAAACAAAATTTATAAATTCTAAATTACTAAATGTTTTTGAAGTATACAGTTTTGTAGTCCAGTAAATTTTAATTAAAAAATGTGTGGCTTTCACGTGGCGGAAAGATATCGCTGATTTTTGACACTTTTTACTTGCTTTCTTCTGCAATCTTTGCCAAATAACACATAATCGAGATTTTTTTTGGATATGAAAGAAATTTATCAAAAGCTAATAAAATTGTTTTCAAAAATCAATTTGTAGTCACTTAAAAATGCCATTTTGATTACAAAATAGCTTACTCAAAAAATGCCACAACTTCTTTAAAAACTTCAAAATTTTAATAATATTTTTTTTAATAATTGCATGGTTTTTGTTAGAGAATAAACTTAATTTTAATTGATAAATATTATTATTGATAAGTCTCACCTTGGCGGTTCGTTTTATATATATAAAGCCACTTTGAAGAGTTACATTTTTTAAATTTTTATTACTCTAAATTATTACATACATACATATGTACATATGAATATAGATGTACATATGTAAAGACTAAACCAGATTCGCAATTTTAAGATGTTGTTTTATTTAATTATATTTATGGTTTAGCTTATAAACTTTACATCGACCACGATTGGCGCGGGTTACCAAAAAACCGCGTTAGGCGCGGGTTTTATGTGGTATGTCCTCGTAGGCTTCTGCGCTGCGAATGAACTTATAATATTGATGACAAGTAAAATATGATATACATGAATGTAGTAATAATTACATGGCGGTAAAATTGATTTATCTGGTGCTACCAGATGAACATGATATTTGACATATAGGTGGCTCTAACATCCCACCCCCCGGCGAATCCTAATGAGAATTCGCAAACTCCAAAGCGGCTAGCTTCGATACAGGACGACGTATAGTTCCGGTGCTCGTTTTTACTATGGCGCTCCTCACTTGCCTGTCTTTCGCTGCAATTACTTCTGTGATTCGGCCTGTTTGCCATTGGCCTCTTGGCATGTGCGGATCACAGACTAGTACTAATTGTCCCGGCTGGAGAGGATTAGCTTCGGTAAACCATTTCGGACGCATTAGAAGTTGTGGCAAGTATTCGTTGATCCAGCGCTTCCACAAGCGGTCTTTTAAGTTTTGCGCGATCCTCCATTGCTTCCGTAGGCAGACCTTTTCATCGGTTTGACATGGTGTTTGCGTAGAATTGAGACATCCCAAGATAAAATGATTGGGAGTCAATGGTTCCGGATTCTGTGCTGACACTGGAATATCTGTCAGCGGACGACTATTCACAATGTTTTCCGCTTCTATGACAACGCTGCGGAAGGTCTCCAATTGAGGCGCCTCTTCCTTCAAGACACGCTGAAGGATTCGTTTTACACATTGGATTAGGCGTTCCCAGCATCCACCTTCAGAGGGATTCGAAGGACAATTAAATTTCCATTCGATCCGATCCTTTGACGTTTCGCGTTGAATTGTCTCAAAATCAAATATTCGCTTCTCTTTCACTAACTCGTGTTGCGCTCCAACAAAGTTAGTTCCGTTGTCGCTTCTTATACGGACTGGTACACCACGGCGGTTGACGAAGTTTCGGAGACATATCAAGAATGCATCGGTTGAAAGACCGACTGCAACTTCTAGATGGATACCTCTAGTCGTAAGACAGGTGAAAACAGCAATCCAGCGTGTTTCGCGACGGCGACCAATGGTGACGAGGAACGGACCGCAATAATCCACTCCTGTGTAAGAGAAGGGACGGACGAATGGCGTTAGGCGATCAGATGGCAACTGACCCATCAAAGGCACGGTTGGCTTTGCTGATTGACGTATGCAGGTTGGACAACTTTTCATTACAGATTTAAGTACGGAGAGTGCATGCGGCACCCAAAACCGCTGGCGCATTTCATTTACTATTAACTTGTTGTTTTGATGATGATTCTTGCGATGGAAATGATCCATGATGAGAAACGCAAGGCGATGGTTCTGTGGCACAATGATTGGACGGCGTGTAGCCTCAGGCAGGCAATATGCGGCATCAATTCTGCCATTTATACGCAAGATCCCGTCTTGATCTAGTTTTGGTGTAAGTTGAAATAGTAGGCTCGACTTCGGAAGACTCTTTCCGACGCGTAGGATGTTGATTTCTGCTTGATAAACTTCGGATTGTGCTTGACGACAAATGTTACCTTCTGCGGCTTCTAGCTCATTTGGTGTCAACTCTCCTATTCGACGAGATTTGGAATTGAGGTTGTGTATAAAACGTAAAATCCACGCTACTACTCGCAGTATTCGGGAATATGATGAAAACTTGTAGATATTGATGACTGGTTGATGATTATACAATACCAGTATTTTATTCGAACACTCTTCTTCGACTCGGTTTGATGAAGTTTGCATGGACTCAATAGGCCAGGTTTCTTCGTTGGCGCGTAGAAACTCAGGTCCTGTCATCCACACATCGTAACGACACAATGGCGACGACTTGACTTTTGTAGCTTCATCTGCCACATTGAGCGCAGAGGGTACCCATCGCCACTGACTGGGCGTGGTACTTTCTAATATTTCTGCTATGCGGGTTGAAACGAATTGCTTGAAGTCTCTTGTGGTTGAGCGAATCCAGCACAAAACGGTTTTGGAATCGCTCCAAAAGGTTACGCTGTCTATATTCCGATCAAGACACTTTTCGACTGACAGTCTAAGGCGATTACCCAATATGGCGGCTTGTAGCTCCAAACGTGGCACGGTTGTTGCTCTTTTTGGGGCGCATCTCGCCTTGGCTGCTACGAAGGCGACTTCTATGTTGTTAACGTTCATCATCCGAAGATATATTACGGCGGCGTAGGCGGCTTCGCTGGCGTCAACAAAGACATGTAGTTGGACACTTTTGGCGGTGGCGTACAACGGCGAATAACAACGAGGCGTCGCGAAATTGTGAACTTCCTGAAACATTTTCCACCAGGTTGCCCATTGCGATGCAAGCGATTGTGGTAAAGGGTCATCCCAGTCTATGCTTTGCCTCCAGGTTTCCTGAAGTAACAACTTTATAGGAATAGTGAAATTGGCAAGAATCCCAAAGGGATCGTAGATAGCCATAGCTAGACCTAAGAGTTCTCTCTTCGTGGGAGATCTCCTGCCATCAGTGACTTCTTTTGGTATTTTCTGGAACCTAAAATTAAACTCCAAGGTGTCATTGGTGGAATTCCAATACATACCCAGGACTTTGTCTGTTGTAGGCTGATGTTCCATATTTATGATTTCGGACTGCATTGGTGTGTTATTGTTCAGCTGTTGTTGTAATTCTTTGCAATTTGAGAGAAAATTTCGGAGATGAAACCCGGCTGATGAATTTATTGTGACTGCTTCGCTGACAACTTCCATCGCTTCTTGGATTTTGTCGAAACTTACAACAAGATCGTCGACATACGTGTCTTCGGTGACGACCTTCGCTCCCCTTGGCATAATCTCACGAAACTTGGCGGCATTCATATTTTTGACGTACTCTGCACAGCATGGCGAACAAGCTGCGCCAAAAATCATTGACGTCATCACGTAAACTCGTAACGGACTATTTGGATTCCCATCCCTCCATAAAAATCTTTGGGAATCTCTATCGGCATGTCTGATCTTAACTTGCGAGAACATTTCTTCAATGTCCCCGGCGACTGCAATTTTGTACTGTCGAAACTTATGCATTATGGTCATAAGTGGCTGCGCACACTCAGGTCCTTTCATCAAGAACGTATTTAATGAAATATTCGAAACGGTTGCTGCTGCGTCGAAGACTACGCGAAGTTTATTTGGCTTATGGGGGTTGATGACACCGAAGTGTGGCAAGTACCAGGTTTTACGACTTTGCTGGCTCGCTTCGGCTTCTGACAGAAGCTGTGCATACCCTTTCCCTATGTACCTTTGAATGGCTGCGTTGTACATTTCTGCGTACCGTTCATCTTTTGACATTTTTCGTTCTACGTTGAGTAATCGTTGTTTGGCCATCTCGTAGCTGTGAGGTAAATCGACGTTATCCTCACGCCATAATAGTCCAACTTCATAATACTGACCGATTTTACGCGTCGTCATTTCAAGTATCTTTCTCGCTCTGGTGTCTTCGTCAGATTCTAACGATCTACCTGTTACCTTAACGCCCAGGTTTTCTATGCTGAAATATTCATCGACAAGTTGATGAAGCTGCTTAGTTGTTGGCGACTTTCGTACATGAAGACATTGAACTGCAGTACTGGCTGACTGTGCTGAACCATAAGCGACCCATCCTAGCTTGGTGGCGACTGCGATCGGCTTATGAGGTCCGGCATGTACTGTTCTTTCGGCTATGCTTAAGTGGCTATTGTCTAAACCGATAAGCAATGACGGTTTGACGGTGGCGTAGTTGGTAATTGGCAAACCTTTAAGATGACTGTGTTGATTGCGATCAAAGGTCTGCACTGGCAGATCTAGTTCCTTTACGGAGCGAATATTCTTCAGCTGGTAACGTGACTTCGATTGAACTCCTCTGACGTCAAGATTGAATATACGAGACTCTTCGGTAGTATGACTTTGGTTATACCACTGTAACGTTAACGGCTCTGAACGACCTGTAATGCCTAGATCATCGGCGACGGCTTTCTCTAACAGCGTAACAGACGACCCCTCGTCTAGCATTGCGTAGACTTTCTTGCTGGCACGAGGACCAATTAAAATAATCGGTAAGATTTTAAAAAGACATATTTCTTCTCTTTTATTGCGGCAATTGAGCAAATGTTAGCTTCTATTTTGTTATCCATTGGCTAGCTGAGCTGGTGTACTTACATTAGACTGATGCAAGAGCGGGTGATGCATTCGACTACCACCATCGATACCACACTCTCGTTTACGTTGGCATCTTGCTAGGCTATGACCGTGTTGCATACAACCAAAGCATAGGCCCTTCGCTTTTATACATTCCCACCTCTGATGCGAGCTAAGAGCTCTAAACTGTCGGCATACATTTAGCTGATGATCGTGACTGCACTTCGGACATGATTGCTGCTCGGGACTTTGCTGTTGGTCGGTGTTAACCAGAACTCGACGTGCTTGATAGACGGCTTGATTGTTGACTCATTGTACGCGTATTGGACGACATCTGAATATTACGTATGGTAGATACTGTTGACGGCATGACACTAACTACTCTTGCTAACTCGCTTAACCATTCAGCGAATGTCTGGACTGTAGGGAATGGTGATACATTGGCAGCGTATCGGCTCCATTCGAACTGTTTCGACACAGGTAGTTTCAAAACTAGTAGCTCCAATAGCATAGGGTTCAGTAAATGGTGGTCGCAATTTGCTGATTTGAAAAAGGCGACGATATTGCGCACCCTGTTTGCGAACTCCAACACTTGCTCGAGACGACCTTCGTAAATTACTGGATGATCTTTAATCTTCTGCATTTGCACCTTTATAAGCAGTTCAGGTCTACCAAAATTGAACTGCAACTCCTCCATCACCTGTGGCACGTTCTCCGGAAATATCAGCAGTGACGACACTGCATGCTTTGCATTACCTTGCAATGCCGTATGTAGCCTCATAAGATTCTGTCGGTTATTATATTTAAACTCCATTGTGCTGTCAATGTAGCTTGCTCGAAACAACGGCCATTCCTCTGGATTGCCATCAAAACTTGGCAGAGGATGCAATTTGACACTAAATATTTCAGTGCTGTAAGCTGTTGGCGCAGGCGACGAATTTGTTAACGGCTGCGCTGGCGGCGCTTGCAAAGGCTGCGACGCTTGCGATGACGGCGGAGGTAGCGACGACTGTGGTGGCTGACTGCTTGCCGCCGACGTTGACTGAACTAACGGCAGAGCGTATGGCGAAGTTGGCAGAATATTTCCTGACGGTGGCAGCGACCGCGCTGGATGTGGCTCTTGCGACTGCGAAGCTAATGTGCGGTAAATTGATGTTGCTGACGACGGTTGTGCGGATATATGCAACGGTGCTTGAGGCAATGCAAGCAACTGTCTCTCGATTATCGGTAACGGCAACCGACCGTTATGTATATCTGCGGATTCGACTGATATACGATTACGTAGATCTACGATGTCCTTTTGACTTTGACACGTAGCTTCACGTAGCTCTTCTATGGTTTTTTTAATACCTGTTAAGGCTGACAGCAAGGTATCCAACTGCTCTTGCGACATCTGAGCAGCGGTGCTTTCCATTATGGTCTGATTTGCAGGATCTTCCTCTTCAGGGTGTTCTTCGGTCTCACGACTTCTGCTCCTGGTCATCATTTACTATGTTTTCAGCTGTGCAAATTATTGGGTAATCCCAGTACTCGATGTGCGTGGCAGGCACTTGTAGAGAATTTATGGTGCAACTCGAAATGGCGACTTCAAGAATGCACACGATGACGACGGTAGCAGCGAACACCAAATTTGCTTTTATTGGCGGCAATCAGTGGTACGGCTTCTACAACGTACTCCTATCGTACAGCTCGATACCGTGGTTCTTCTCAACTCCAGAATTGTGATCGTACAGCTCGATCGGCGATTATATTAAATTATATTATTATTAGCAAATTTATGCTCCTTTGCGTGACTTTGAAATTCTGCTTTTGCAAATGGCCGCATTGTCAATGTCAAATGGGCGATCGACATTCCTTAAAGTACTGCGCCGTTCACTTAGTTAACGGCGGTAGACTGCAGGGTGACGAGAATCACATAAAAACTTTGTAAAGACTAAACCAGATTCGCAATTTTAAGATGTTGTTTTATTTAATTATATTTTTGGTTTAGCTTATAAACTTTACATCGACCACGATTGGCGCGGGTTACCAAAAAACCGCGTTAGGCGCGGGTTTTATATGGTATGTCCTCGTAGGCTTCTGCGCTGCGAATGAACTTATAATATTGATGACAAGTAAAATATGATATACATGAATGTAGTAATAATGACATGGCGGTAAAATTGATTTATCTGGTGCTATCAGATGAACATGATATTTGACATATAGGTGGCTCTAACAATGTACATATGTATGTATGTAGAAATAGCTATGTGAACAATCAATTGACAATTGCAGTCCAATTAATTTTCCAAAAGAATTCCTTAACTTACAACAAAAGATGAATATACATTCGTAAAGGAGTATGTATAAATGTCCATGTGAGGGTAATAGAAAAAGGACAACAATTCATTTGTTGGCAGCTACTCATGCAAAAAGGAATAACTATTGGAGAAGCACATATACAATTATTTGTAGAAAAGGAAACATTTTGCAATTTATAACCCATTCACGAAAACATTTGCCGAGTAGGAGTACTGTACAAAGCGCAGAAGGACCACAAAAGGGTTGGCAATCTCTTTGACTTTTGTCTAATTGACACAAGACAAGTGGACACAATGAGTCGACCAATGAAATTTCGGGTTTCCCCAGCAAAATGCATAAAATAGAATAGAAATGGCCTACCAACAAACAAACTCTACCAACAATGCCAATACAAAATGAATAACCGAAGGCATTTTTGTGGCAACACACAATTTAAGAGAAAAAAAATTCAATAATAAATTTAAATTTGTTAGCATGGGCGTGGGTATTTAACAAACTGCTTCATGGGTGCTATATTTATTTATTATCCTCAAGATACAATTTAAGATAAAATAGTTGAATTCAATTGTGTGCCCGAAACGACAGAATATGAAGGAGTACGAAAAGTAAGTGCAGAGAAATAAAAATGTTTTATTGATTTTAAAATCGCAAGAAAATTGTTTGCAAATCCCGCATAGCTAACATACGCACACTCCGCTCGCATTTGAGTTCAAAAAGTTCAGCAAGATATGAAGAAAAAAAATACAGCAAATTGGCACTGTTTTCCGAAACCGCCCGTGTCTCAGTCGTCGTCCACCGCCCGCAGCGCACGACCCGCATGCAACATTTTATTTTCACTTTGCTCTAACTTTTGGCCTCCACAATTGGAGGCAACCAGTTTTTGTAAGTTTTTTTTTCACATTGAAAACAAAAAATTTTGCTACTTTCATTCAGCATTTATATTCAGTTGCTTTTGCGAATATTGCCACATGCGATTACAAACACACACAGGTATTGGAGGTACATATGGTATATTATGCATTGGTGTGTCTGTGTGTGTGTGTGTTTCTGAGCGGCTTGCTCACAAAAGGCCAACGGCCATTTCAGCCCATTACATTCGCTATCTCGACAAATTCATTGTCCTGACAGCGGCGTATGCCATGCCACAACATATCCTTTCGCATTTTACTTATGGCACAGTGCATAGCTATTTGTTGTTGCTATGCATATAAACTTTACGTATTAATGTATGTGTGTATATAAACATCGCATGTGCCCTCGCTTATGTGAAATTCTTAATGTGTTCGTCGTAGCATCCGATTTTCTACTTTTTCTTTACATTCTTTCCCTTGAAATATCTTTTTTTTTTGTTCAAATAAGTTTTAACTCTGCATTCACGTTGGGTTAAGTTGTAAATCTTGAAAAATTGCTATTCAATGCAAACATTCATCAATGGGTTGCCAATGTTGCTGTTGTAGAGTGAAAGCGGAATAATGCACTGTGAATAATATTACGAGTATTTTCGGAAATCTATTGCAAGATTGAGGTATATAAAGCAAAAAACGAAGTGGTTTGATAAATGGTTCAATTTCTTCATAGTTTCCGTACAGTTTTTGTTGCCCTGCTTGTAGGTTGCTAGTGTTAGTCGAGCAAAAATATCAGGGTTCGCAAATATTCAAATATGAACATTCACGAGCAAACATTTATGAATTTACTCGCGAACGTGAACGACACAAAGTTTGTAGACGTTCTCGTTTATGAACGAGACCACGACAAAATATCGAACGTTCGAGAACGGTTCATGTATGAACGCGCAATGTTCGATTCCCTTACACATACGCGAGCGAACAATAGCAAAAATTGTTTTACCTAACATACGCGAATGCGAACGAACTGGATTTGTTTCGCGAACGACACAAAAAATGTTAAGACGTTCACGTTCGCGTTCGCGTGAATTATTTATTTCGAACCCAGTAAAATATAATAGGATCCTTCTATCTGGATCAAACTTTTTATAGAGATGTAGGAATACTTACTCTTTTGGCCGCTGTAGTCAAGTGGGTAGCGGTGCGTGCTATTACTCGATATGCCGCTGGGTTCGAGGTTCGAATCTCAGCCAGGGCAAACAAAATCTAAATCATAGAAAAGTTTTTTTTCTAATATCGGCCACCCCTCGGTAGGCAATTGCAAACCTCCGAGGGAATTTCTGCCATGAAAAAGCTTCTCATAAAATACATCTGCCGTTCGGAGTCGGCACAAAACTGTAGGTCCGTCCATTTGTGGTAGAACATAAAGACGCACACCACAAATTGTGGAAGAAGCTCAACCAAACACTGAGCTATATAGTGTTAGCGCCAAATTATAATTATTAGGAATACTTACTCTGGCCCTCTTGGAATTTATCTCAGATATTTAGAGTTGTTGAAATGTTAGAGGTTTGTTTGAATTATCAAAAATTCAAATTTTTAAGACACATAATTAGCAAAACAAAAAAGCCAACGCCAAATTAATAGCATTCGAATTGCTATGTTTGTCAATTAAATTCATATTATCAACTATTCCAATTCGAGTATTTCCTACTTAAAACACTTTAAGACAGTAGACTTCAGGAATTTCTCACAGTGCATCAATGCATTGTAAAATAGCGCCATTATTGCATTCGGCTGCGACATATTGCCAGCATTCCCAAGGATAACATACATAGTCAAATCTGTCCATTTAGCCAATAAATCCTTGAAGCAGCTTATTTTAGTCGTCTGCGCATAAATATTACACTACGACACGAGGACTACGAAGTGGGCTGATCGGCTATTGAGCTGATTTCACGACCAACTGCAACCAAGACAATTGGCTTTAGTACTCATTGACGCTGGGCAAATAAAATGAACTGGGCAACAACTGAGGAGATATACATATTTGTATGTACATATGTAGATTGTAAGGTTTGGGTGAAAAATATGTGAGCAACCTCAGTCAGTCGCCTCACTGCCGCATATCTTGCGCGTTTGGCTACTATTTACGCCAACGTTCGCTTCGCATTACTTAGAACATTCGTTTTTCGCTTTGCGCCGGTTGACTTAGTGTGTCGCTTCTTTTTTTTCTGCATTGTTTTTCTTGAAAAATATTGTACAGTTTTTTTTTTGTTTGTGATTTTGTTATTTTGTCTTTGGTCGTCTTAAGCTCACAAGCATGCAGGAAAGTTGGTATTCCAAGCTTGTTAGATCCTTTTCGATATGTCAACTAGGACAACAGCTATGTTGGAAGGCGATTGCAACTTCGCATGCAAAACAAAGTGCAAACACTTCGCCAGTTGGGTGCGTTTGTCGACGCATTCCAACAAGATTCCAACGCTTCACGCCACTACATTGCAAGTGACTTGACAATGTGCTCAACTTTATATATATCTCTATCTCTATCACAGTGTTTGTATCTTTATCCTTGTGTCAATTGCTCTACGCAAGTGTATGTCTGCTTGTCTGTGTGACCTGTTAAATACACATCGAATAACTTGGGCAAATTCTTAAGCTGACATTGGATTTGGTTTCAGCTGCCCATTCAGTCTGAAGTGTTGTTCTACGTTTGTTGGCATTGTCACCGAGAACATTGCTTGCTGCATACTCGTACTGCGACGATTGCTGCTACTGTTGGCATTTCTCTCCTGCCATCATTACACTACCAAGCACCCTTTCCACTCCACATCACACTTTTTTATATTTCTTGTTGTTAGTTTGCTCGTTCTAAGCTCCTTTACGCCGTCACTAAAAAGCGTATGCAAATTGTTTGAATATCGCCTGACCAACAAGCGCCCTTTGTCCTTCGTTCAGCTAACTGTAGTGACGGAAATGCACGACAAGTATGTTTGGTTGTTGACTTCCGCGCTCGGACTCACGAGGGATTTGTATAGCCTGCACTTTACTGATTCTATTTTTCTATTTTCGCCAACATTTTACTATCATTTATTTTATGTTGTTGTTACTTTTTAAACTTGAATTGCCACAAGGATAACATATCCTCTGGGGCGCTTCGTAAAGTGTTAGTAAACGCCGCAGATTTGCACATGTTTACTTGTTTTATCTGCTGTCTACAAAAAAAAAATAAAAAATTGTAAAAAAATAAACTCAAAAGAAAAATCAAACATTTAATAGCCATTGTTCTTGTTGTGTAAAAATAAATTTACTCTGCGCTCCATAGCCTATCAGCCTATCTGTGGCGCATAAATCACTGAGCGGGACGTAAGCATACGAAAATTTACGTTATTGCTTAGAATAATGCTTTGCTATTCGTGCATGCATATACGATATTATTGGCAAACTCAGCACTCGGTAAGGGTCGCCTATCCTTGATATCTGCTCAGTGAATTAAATTAGTTTATTAAGGCAAACGAATTGCTTTTAACTCACTGATATATCTTGATTATAATTTAAAATAAATTAAATAGCTGTACAGAGGACGTGTGAGCGCGTGTTGATTACAAAAGGAAAAAAAATAAAAAAAAATTACCCTAATCCTTTATTTTTACGAAATTTGGTGTACACAACTCAATTTACATAGAGTTCGCTTCAAATAAAATCTGCGACACAACACTCACTACAGCTGGGAGCGCTCATGCAATTGACGCTAATACGAGACGAAGGGATACCTCTGCTACTCACACTTCCATGTTACTCTCTCCCGCCCGTTTGCTACTCACTTATGGATCTTTCTCATCTACTTACCTGTGCTACACACTCACCTCCCGCTTTTATTTACCTCACTCTCATCACTAGTCTCGTTGCTCTTACTCTTTGCTTTCTTACCTCTCTAACTTCCAACTATCCTCATCCTTACATTGAAATTGTCGTGTAGTAATTTCATGTTCCTCTACTTCATTTGCCATTTAGCCGCTTCTGTCTGTCGCTTTCTACTACCCGTTCTACTTACGAGTACATGTGTATGTAGTTGTTTTCAATTTCATGTTTTCTTTGAATTTTGTCGCATGTTGTGTTTATTTTCAATTAGGGATTAAAATATTTTCTATGCTCCCCAAATCCTCGTACACGGTAACGTAGCATTTGCAGCTCACATGTTTTTGCCTAAAATGAATTTGAATCCTTTTCTGTGACAACCTGATTATGTTTTGTATGTTAGCCCTCTCCATGTTCAGAAATAAAGCAATCATGTTTAAATACAATAAATTATAAATTTTTACATTTTGTGCACATGTTGATAGACCCAGTAGAAAACTGCAGAATTAAAAATCAATTACTGAAGCCCATCTCTAGGCTGCAGAGGTTTTTCACCATCTGCATAATTTCCCCAGCGGGCCGATTTGCAAGTGTTTGCATTTTCGTTTCCGAAAGAAGAGCTCATAGAAGAATATCATGCCAGTTTATTTACTTAATATATTGCCTAACAGTTTTCGATAAGCGTAGCTGGAAACACTTAACTTCAGTTCCTTGTATGAGATTTTCCCTTGAAGGAAACTGTGCTCATTTCATAAAGATATTATTATGATAACAAGATCCTCTAAGCCCTAGAGACTAGTTTCTGTAATTGCTTTTTATTTATTCTTTTTTCTGCTGGGTGTATGTTAGACAGCACTAAAAAAAAATTGGAAAAATTAAAAGCATTTTTAAAACAATGGCATTGGAATTTAAGTGGTTGCGAATAGATTAATCTGTATTTAAATTTGACGATATCTACTGAATTTGTGGGTTTTTAGAACCCTTTCGTTAATGTCGTGTAAACATATTTATATTTACGTAGGAACATATGTATATGTACGAGTATGTTTATAAAAGCACATTTGCCACAGTGATTTTAAATAAGTCGAGTGAAAAGGCCTTCCAGCACTACTTTTCGTTTTCTCCCGATGAGCAAAATTGGCATTAAATGATCGTCAGATCTGAACAATATGATCGTAATACACATTTATGAACCCCGCTAAAGATACTCGTAGCTTAGTCATGCAGAAATTGGTGGTGAAACCTATTTTTCTAGATTGATTTCAATAATAAAAAATTTTTTTTTACGTTGCCTTGAAATGAATATCAGATCTCACATCATATCATCATATCATCTTATGCCTTTTAATGATCGCAGCACTGCATGGAATTTTATGAACACATCATGATTTACCTCACTTAAATATTGGCTTGTTTTGAAGAAAAGGTGATCGAAATATTTGTTTTTAAAATTTTCACCCAGCAGTAGTGATACAAATTTTTGAGACCAAATTCTTTAATAAGCCTAATTACCCAGTGAAGAAATCAAGAAGATGGTTCATCTACGTCCTATATATGTATAACATAACCCTGTTTGTGATCATTCTGATCCGAGTAAAGTTTAAGTTTTTCAAATACAGATACTGTCGGTACAGTCTTCATTGAATAATTCATATTTTCTATTAAAAAAAAACGTTCGTGGTTTTTTAAATTCAAGCTATAAAATTTTTATTATTTTTTTAACAGAGCAATAGAAATCAACTTTCCTTAAACAATTGGTAAATTTATACGCATTAACAGTCATAAATTTTGATATTATTCATTTGCCAACTCCAACCAATAATACTGACTTTAGTATGCAAAATTTGTGCAGAAAAAAATTAATAAATTCAACAAGCTTTTAGCAAACTTATAGAACAAAAAATTCATTGTTTCGCACGGAAATTCGGCGTTTAACTGATAAAAATGTTTGTCAGCTCGAAATGACATAAAGTTTAAATTTAATTTTGACTAACAAGAATCGCATGCAAATGAGTGGTGATGATGGTGGGTGAGTCAGTTGGAGGTTTAACAAATGATTGGAGAGCACAAGTTGATAAAAGCACTCAAGGCGGTTTCGAATTAAATTAATTCAGCAAAACATGAATTGCGTGGTATTAAATATTTGGAATATATTTTTGTATGCAGATATAATACTATTGGTAAGAAAAATTACCAATTCTGAATAAAGTTTGATTGCTAATATTTTTGTGGGTTAAAATAAAAAAATATTGATAGTAATATGTTAGAAAATTTTGCAATCGTATAATGCGCAGTTGTCATTTGAAGTGTGACTGCTGTCATTGACGCACTGCTGTCAACGAGTTCATTCACTCAGCCGTCGTTCTTGGCTGGCGCCTTTTGACAGTCGCATCCATCAAAGTCATTTAAAATTAAATTTGCAATGCTCTAGTATGGAGCACTGCAAATTTTTTTATTGAATTTTTGCTGTTTTCTTTTTTAAGAAAGAAACTTACTCGCTGAACAAGCAATCCAGCGTTAATATACACTAGGGAGCAATAAGAGCCACAATATTACTAACAGAGCAAAACTTATAAGATTATTTTTTTTTTTCAATATTATTTTTTAATTTAAAATATCATAAAAAAGATTTCATCAAAAAACAAATGCATCCGCAGACCTTAACGGACCTCGTGCTTACTTACTTAGTTGGCGCATCAACCGCCTAAGCGATTTTGGTCGAGGTCAACAAATCACGCCAGCTGTCCCTATCTCGTGCTAATTGGCGCCAATTGGAAATCCGATGTATAGCCAAGTCTTTTTCCACTTGGTCTTTCCAACGCGGAGGAGGTTTTCCTTTTCCTCTGCTACCACCCGCGGGTACAGCGTCAAAAACCTTCAGGGCTGGAGCTATTTCATCCATTCGAACGACATGACCTAGCCAACGGAGCCGCTGGTTCTTAATCCGCTGCACTATGTCTACGTCCTTGTACAGCTCGTTCCATCGTACGCCGTCGCAAAGACGCAAAGGTCCATAAACCTTTCGAAGAATCTTTCTCTCGAACACTTCAAGAGCCCTCCCCCTATGATGTTGTCATCGTCCATGCTTCTGCGCCATACAATAGGACTGGCATGATGAGAGACTTATAGAGTATGGTTTTTGTCCGTCGAGAGAGGACTTTACTGTGCAATTGCCTACTCAGTCCGAAGTAGCACTTGTTGGCAAGAGAGATTCTACGTTGGATTTCAAGGCTGACACTGTTATTGGTGTTAATGCTGGTTCCTAAATAAACGAAGTCCTCTACTTTTTCAATGTTATAACTGTCAACAGTGATGTTAGATCCCAGTCGTGAATGTGCCGACTGTCTATTTGATGACATGAGATACTTCGTCTTGCCCTCGTTCACCTTCAGAAATTGCAAAGATGGAAAAGAGGATTAATAGATCCATATCTTCTAATGTCTGGAAGTCCATATTCCTGGTTTGTAGAAATCCTTATTTGCATTGAGACTAATAATATTCAATTTCTTGAAGTGAATAATCTCACGACACCAAAACTCACCGCACCTGAATTCACCATACTTAAATTCACCACAACGTAACTCACCACTCCCAAACTCACCTCACCTCAACACTATTCACCTTATCGTAAATTACCTCAACTGACAAGAACATACCTCACCTCATCACAACTCACTTAACCACAACATTAAATTGATATAAAGAAGATGGTTACACAGAATTATAAATATATCAGGATTATGGAAAGTTAAAGAAGAATCTTCTTAATTATCAATTTCAGTCGTTTAAAATGCAATATAAGATCTTCGCTTTTTCTCGCTAGTGTAGTTATCAAACAATAGCAAATGCTTTTGACGCGCTTTATTCAAAAATACTTTTGAAAACAAAAACAATCTTGCGTACTACGATTTCGCTAGATTTTGGCATGCGCTGGATGTTGATTCACTTTTTCGGCAATAAAATTATTTATAAATACATAAGTATACTTACAAAGCTTATTTTCTCAAGTACCGCGAGTTGTCGAAATTAATATGCCATTGATTGTTTCACAATCGACAGCTTGCGAATTTTGATGTTTTTATCTGCGCGAAGAAGTCGGTGCTGCTTCTCGTATTGTCTAATTTTGTTTTGTCTCCCCTTTTATGCCATTTGTAGCAATGCTTGATTTATGGTAACGCGTAATTGAAGGATTTGTCGCGCTACTGTCAATAAGAATCGCATGCAATATTAATGAATATTTTTTCTCTATAATTAAACGTCCCACCACAAGGTGTGATCCGGGTTTGTTTTCAAATTAATGCAATTTTTATTACTATTTTTTTTTTCAACTCGTTCGTAAACACTTCATTATCCACACCTTGGGTGTTAAAATTCAGCCAACATGCAAGTGTTTAAATATTAATGTTTTTTCTCGAAAATCACGTTCCCTTGAATAGCAATGAAACCCACCCAAAGTTGTTAACAGAAATCTATTATTTGAATATAACTCCACAAAACATATTGGAAATAAAATTTTTATTTTATTTCTAATTTTTTGATGTTTAAATGCTAATAGCTAAATTACAATAGCAATTATACAAGTGCTCAATGTTTACGATTATCCATAAAAGTATACTCCTTTATAGCCTTGGAATATATAATACATATATGTACAAATTTGTGTGAACTTTGTTATTTATTTTTTATATTTCTTTTTTTTTTCTGTAATCACTCTTAACGCACTTTGGGGAGCAATGCAAATATTCCGGATTTCACATTGTTCACATCTTTTACGGCACCTTCGCCTTTGATGTGATCATCCAGAATCATTTCACGTTTATGGTTTGTTTCCAAATGGTAGGCGGAGACATGAATTTCGAAATCGAATTCGGGCAAGGTTGCAATTGAAACATCCTCTGGATACCAGAACTTATGTATATAATATTTGCCCTAAAATGCAGAAAAATAAACTTTATGCAAAAATCGACTCGATTTCGAGATACAAAAATGATAATTTGGGCGTTTCAAAAACGATCGCAAAAAGCTTTAAAACTCATACCTTGGCAACCGGGCATTTCTCTATCATATTTCCATACTGCGACAGATAGGTATGTATAAGCGAACCAAGTGCAGACAAATTACGCCAAGCAAAGAGGCGACACAAGTTCATAGTGGTATTTGTCATAAAGAAATACGTAGGATCCTTCTTTTGCACGAAGCGAAGCTCTACATGGATATCAACATCTTTTAGATCCTGTGAAAAGATAGACATTTTGAATTGAAAGAAATTGCTATACAATTATTACTTTAATAAGTAGATAGTCTAGGTTTGTGTGATAACTTGGTCGAGAGTTGGGAAAAATGTTCGAAAAATTACCTGCAGCACATGAAGCGTAATATTAATATGTGGATCTGTCGGTTCGTAAGTGATCTTATGCGAAATATGTTTTTCATCGCTCCACAGCTTTACATCATTAAAATTCGGACGCATAACTTTCTGCAAAATGCATGCAACTCATCAGCATAAATGTTTATTTTCCTTCTAAAAATAATATTTTAAGACTTACCTCAGCTGCTGCCAAGCCCAAATACACACACAAAATCGAATAAATACGGAAAAGTTTCGCTGTTGACGCCATTATGTCAAGCGCTGTAAAAGTTCACAATAAAATTGTATAAATATTTTAGAGAAAGAGCCTTTTTGACTTGCAGAAATGCTCAGCTCGCATTTTTATAGCAGTCGGCCGGCTCTGAAGGTTTCTAATGGCGTAAAATTAAAATCTCATTTTATATCGCTAAAAGCTTTTAAATGGCAAAAAAAAAGTGTTATCGCTAAACTAACATCGCAACACAAAAAGAAAATACTATTATATCTATGCATGCACACTAGGCCGGACCAGTATCGAAAAATACAAATTTTATATAACCTGCCCTGTTTAATTTGAAGTAATTTAGTTTTAACGACACTCTAAATATATAACCAAAGTTGAACCCAAAGCATACGCAGTTAAAATTAAGCATTAACAATTTTCTTTATTTCATGAAATTTTTGCATAAAGAATGCGCTCATACTTACATAGACTTACAAACATACACATAATTATACATACATACATATGTACATAACAACACTGTCGTATATTCGCGGTTATTTTCCAATCAAATTACTCTTTTGAATGATTTTTAATCATTTTTTGGATTTGCTGCTTCAGTGAAGCATAAATATTGCAATGGAATTTTTTTTTTTTTGTACATAAATTTCTAAAGCCGCCTAGCTAACATCATTGTTATTTGAAATTGTCGCACGGGAAAAAATAGAAAAATTGATAACAATTAAAAACGTTCAAGCAAATAATAATTTAAAACAAATTATAGTCAAATTTTAGGTTTTTAATAATTTTTTTATCGACATATTTATTTAACTTAAAACATATTCCATCCCCACAACAAAAACTCTGCACTTTCTCATACTGTTTTATATTTTAGTTTGCTTGTGGCCGTCAGTAAAATTATAGTTTTACGCAAAATTTCCATCAGTTAAATTTTGTATTGCCATGAAGTTGCATATTATTGGTGTTGTTATTGGAGCACTAGTTGTGTGCGCACCAATCGCCTGGGGTAGGGTAAGTTTTGAAAAATTTGTGCATACATATTTTTGGTTGATTTTATTAAGTTGCTCATTGTCTGAATGTAATTATTGTAAAACATTTTAGTTGTCGCAAAGTTTGTAATTAATTTGGTTTGAGGCAAATTAAAAAAGAAGCTGAAAAAACTCTATTCGAGAATGTGCAAATTCATTTGCAAAGTTGTACTCATTACTGGATTGAAGGTAAATGAAAAGAGGGGAGAAATTAATATTGAGTGCGTGCTTTTGTGCTGAGGAATAATAAATACTTATAAGCAATTAACCCCAAACTTGTCCTGCGATTTATGATATGAGCCCTTTGGTAAGGGATTTCTTCGGCAAAAGTTCACAGATCTGTTATCCTAAAAGCACCAATTTTGTTGTATAAAGAATGCCCGTTCGCATTGTTTGAAGTTTGGGGATCGAAGGTAAGGACAAGAAAAATTATTAAAAGCTAGTTATAGATAAATATTTACTAACAAGAAAGTTTCAATCCTACTCACTACATTTACCATAGCATCTAGTTTCTCATGACGATCAGCGACTTATAGATGATATATGTACTGTCTGTACTTTATATGGGCACATCTTCAATTCTTCTGCCGAAATTCTCTATTTAGACTGCTGATTCATACATATTTAGATAGCACGACATCAAGTCAATTATCTAGAATCGACATCTTCAGCCACAGCTATTTTCATTAGATCATCTGCTCTGGTCAAGCCATTCAGCACTTCAGGGAATAAAATATGATCGCGCTTGATGAGGTAGCTGGCATTATTCCCAAAAGCTCAAATATCAAATGTTATAAGAACTGCTTATTCGTGAATTTCATCTGCAAACTTCATGCAAACCAATTTTTTACCAACATAACTCTATTGATATTTGAATTTTTTCATAACAGTTACTTAACGTTCTTATCTTTGCTTTCAGCGCTCCTTTAAAGTCGTCTTCACATCTTTTCCCTACGAATACAACTCGAATTTGTTAGACGCTAAGGTGGAAATACAAAACCACACTGAAGAGACATACTTAGCTATTACGCTGTACGTTCGTGAAGAACTCGATGATCTTCGCCTTAAATATGCTATAACGATGGAGCAGGATGAAGGCAAATCGACAGCGCTAATTAATGGTTCTTTGAACTTTTGCAAATTTCTCAAACAACGAACTATAGATCCCTTGCTCAGGCTTACCTACGAAGATATACTAAAGCAGGGTGACTTTATGAAAGCATGTCCAATTGCGAAGGGTAACTACACGTTGCTTAAATATCGCGCCGATGAGGAGATGCTGCCCAATTATGTACCCGAAGCAGATTTCGTTGTTGACATCAATTTATCGAAGGCCAACGGGGAGCTACTCTTCGATGGCAAGTTACATGGTATGATTGATAAGTCTAAGGCTTTTGATAATTTTAAAATGTTCAGTTTAGGATGACAGCCAGTTTGCGTAGCTCTGCGATGTGAGATACAATTAATAAATGTCAATAAAGTAGCACTAAACTAAAAATTTGAATTTTTTTACATATTTTTTATGCACTTGAATTCCTTAGAAGTCAACAGCGTAGGCTCAATCGCACTTTAGTTAATCTTTGCCACATTTGCCTGCCTAGTCAGTGTACATACATACATACATACATACATACATACGTAGTTAGTTGATGCGTCATAGTGGGCTGTCCCGGCCGATGGCTGATTTGGGGTTTTCTTGGGCCGCGCTTTTCGGTTGACTACGACAGCAACATCACTCTGCCGCCTTCGCGTTTTCCAACGTCATTGCATCGCTTTACTTTAGTATGCAAAACAGCTGTCGCCGTGCTGAGTTGTGCCTCCCAGTTCTGTCCTGCCTGCGATGTGCGGCTTTGCTCGCTTGTCACGTGACGACATTGTTCATCATCTGTGAAATTGTGTGCAATGCGTGCTATGGCGGTTTGATGCGGCTTTCCGCATTCCGCATTCCGCATACATTTGACTATTTGCTTTTCTTAAAAGTTTTACCTTTTTTTTTTGCTCGTTTAGCGACAGTGGTGTCACGCTGTCTGCCATTCGCGATTAATTATGACAATTGTGCGAAGCTTATAATGATGATAACTAGGAATAAGGATATTAAGATATTTTAAAGATGATTCAACTTGGTTGATGTACGACTTGAATTTACATATATTTGTTGAAAATGAAGGGACGTGCTGGTATGCTTAAGCTAGTGAATGAGTTGACAAAGCATTCTTCGTTCTTTTTTATTATTCTATAATGCAATAAATTGATAATTCTAGAAGCAAATACTTTACTATCACTTTCAATACTATTGATATTCAAAGTAAAAATCGCAAAAAGAAGCATTTCAGAGTTTGGCTTTACTACCGTAGAGTTTTTTTTTCTTTTTGTAGATCACTACAAAACTCAGAATAATGTATACCGAATTCTCTTAAGCGAGACGCCTTTTTTAGAAGCTTTTGAAAAATGTTAGTTTGCTCTTTAACCCTGCTTTGACAACCTAGAATAGAAAGAATGAAATCGTTAAATATTTCCGCATTTAAACAATAAGGAAATATTTAAAGAATCCTTGTAAGTACAAACATATTTATGAAATTTGTTATTATCATAAAATTACCCAAAGAAAACCATGATACGTCTCCCAGCCATATGGTTATCTTCTAAGCACCAAAACGGTTAAAAAAAATTAGTTTTAGATTGAATTTTGTAAAAATAAATAGAAAAGCCACATAAACACCGTACGAAGTTGGTGAAGTAGAACATAAAGTTGTTAAATAAATAATTTCTGATAGTCCAATGTGATTCAAGCGTCTTAAATCTAAGTAAAGTGCTAATAACAATGCCCAGAATTATTGATGAGTAACTCAACAAATTTACATTAGTTAACTCAATGACTCCAACTCAATTAAAGGAGTCAGCTCATTCAACTAACTTATTTGACTCTTTGTATGCTACACTCATTCGAGAAATTTGAATGCGACTCATATTTTGAAACTTGATGACAGTGTTGCAATTTGCGTCAGAAATTAAGAGAACTTGTTTAATATGATTATATTTTTGAAGGAGAAAATAATTATAGAACTTGTAAAAAAAAAAACGAATGATCAATAAATGAATTTAAATTTAATAGATAAGACATCTTGGATTTTCAGTTCGTTGAATACAATTTTATCTAAAAATTATTTTTCTTAATTTAATTAGACCACAGAAACTTTAAAAAACATACATATTTCATTTATTGTGATATTGCCATCGACACTATCAATGATTTACACTATCGTATTTAAAACTATCGAGGGGTACACGACATAAAATTTCTACCTCATTTTTACATTTATCTCCTCCTGTTTCTTTGCAAATTGAGTTACAATGAGTTACGATGTTGCATTGAAGCAGCTAGTGTGAGAGAGTTATATAGAGAAAAATGAGTCACCGTGATTCAATTGAATCATGAGTGCGGTGGAACATAACTGAGTTATGGAGTTAAATTTTTTTTGGAGGTGGAAGTCTGAGTTACCGATTCACTGAAGGGAATCAACTCAATAACTCAACTCTGAGTTGAGTTACCCACCTCTACCCAGAATTGCTCTTTTCTTAGTTAGTAGATGAGTATAAAATTTTATTATTGGTTACCATAGATATCACTTTTAGTCGGTTATACATCGCCTGTAGGTTAAATAAATGAGTAAAGTAATGTTTGGATGGCTGTCTTTAGAAGGAGCTGAGTCAAAGCAACTTCTTTGACTGTTGTTAGACTATATCAGTGGCTGTGTGTGAGTATGTGTGTGTGTGGAGAAGAAGCAGGAAAATGTTGTAAAATACATCTTCGAAGCTTTCGAAACTGTTTAAATATTCATTAACTGCACTTAAGTTGAAATCAGTTCCTCCAAAACCTATAATCATAATTTTTTCATGAATGTAGTCACGCGCCATCATGCTCTATCTTTACCCTTGCCGGATTTCATGCGACAAGATACAAATTTAACAATGCATAGAATGTAGAAAGAAGTCATGAAATGAACGCTCTCAATCTTTTTTTTTTAATTTTTTTAATATTAACAAAGCCAGAGTGCCTTACAAATTTATCTCAAAATTTAATTCTCTTTACATTGCAAAACAAAACTACAATTTTCTATACATATGTATTTAGTATTTGCAATTTTTATAATTTGAATGTTTTTTTTTAAGTAATTAACAATCAGGCAATTTACGTGCAATTTCAATTAATGACATAATTTAAAAGTTAATTGGCGAATATATGCGAGCAAACGTTTCAACGCCTAGAGTGATCGTTCATATGCCAAATCGACACCATCAAAGGTAATTTGTATAGAAACCAGAAAAATCGCAATGACCACAGAAGCAAGGTAGTAGTACAACACAACCTTTACACCCACGCATTAGCCCTTTAGGCATTTACAAACAAAAAGTAGGCTGGTCACTTAATACCGCGAATATTTGCCGCGAGTCATTCATTCCATGTGTGGTACTTGGTGTGTGGGCGGTGGCTGGCACAACTGCCCGTTGAGTTGAGTGGTTGGACATTGCATGTCGCTTTCGTCAAATGTGGCATAATTTATGACACTTTCATTACGTTGACGACAAGCGGCCGGCGACAAATGCCATAAAAAGCGGAAGGATTGAGCAGTATGCACACACATACATACGAGCATGTGTGTAGGGAAAATCGAAAGGGACAAAGTGGGCATATCTCTGGTTGATGTTGAACGACACGTGTTACTACAAAATGCTTGCACGCCCACTCAATCACATCCTATGTATGCATGTACATAGGTATGTGCGAATGCATGTGAAAAAAAATCGCATACGCCGAATTGACACGACAAGCGCAACGGCAGTGCCGAGTAGTGTGAGGATCGTTCATTTGAATTGCTCCGTGTCGTGTTACAAAACGTTTTTCGAATGTGTATTTTTGAAATTTATTTACATACATTTTGCAGTTGCCGCGAACTGCCTTCACTGCAGGAAAATTGTGTGCTACTGTTGTTGTTGTTATAGCAGCATAAAACATGCTGAAGTTCTTGGCCGTACTTAAATCCAGGTCATTCCGGTATCGTACACCCGACTGTCGTGGAAACGCCTTGCTTACAAAGGGTGAATAAATATTCATAACAAAATTAAACTTTAAAATTTATTAAAACAAATTTTAATAAAATAGTATTTAGTCTTTTGTCACTTTCACTCTGAAGACATTTTGCAATAGATGACTGAAAATGTAACATCAACTTTTCATCATCTCAAAAGGTAATTTTTGAAAGCTCTATTTCCAACGGGGTCTTTAAATATTCGCTCATTTGCATTTCTTTTTTCTTACCTGCTGTAACGTTTGACCAACTGTCACATTGGCATTTTCACCCTTACAGTGTAAATTTTTTAATACCAGTCGCAACAGGCCATTAAGGGGTTAGAGAGCAAATGAAGTACAGCGAGTAAAACAGATTAGTCAGCAGGTGGGCGTAAGCATTGACCAAGCAAGCAAAAATCTCGACGCTTATTGCAAAAAGCTGAATTTTTATTTTCATAAAACGTGCTAAAAGAGTTAAGCAATAACATTTGTTATGAATCTTTATAATTTATTTTTCATATTTAAGAAGAAAAAAAGCGCTCTTTTTAGCTGTTAGCGAATGTCGTTCATTTGATTTTTCGACGATTACGAAATGAGTTCATATTTCATATTTTAATAAGAATTATTATTGAATTTTTAGATTTATATGTAATTGATGATTATTATCAACGCAAATAGAAACTTACGAAATTAAACTAATGAGAGGTGAATTTTGTTTTGAATACCAGCCAGTTTTTCATTGATTTTATGTACTCTAGAGAAAGCTCTTTTAAATTTATTCTTTCCAAATCATAATCTACCCATCGTTCGGTTAGCTAACCGTGTGACCTGAGCAAAACAAATTTCTGTAAACACTCCCTAAGGACTAGTTTTGTTTGCTGTGATTTTGTCTAGAATATGTTTGGGTATTATTTTTTATGGCATTCGATTACAGCGAACCTTTCACTTGTCGCTCTCATTTATTTACGAGTACGCTACATTGCAGTGGGAAGAATTTCTTTCTTTTTTGCTATTTTTTTTTTTGTTGCACATATTGCCGGCAATTTTTTGTATGCCCATTTGACATAATTAAAGACCATTAATCACGCTCCTGATTCAGTGCGTCAAATGTCCAAGTAAACTGCCGCCCAGGACGACGAACTCCAATGCGCAGTTTGTAGGTTTGAATGGTCGCTGTGCGAAGTTTTATAGGGTTAATAATCAAGGTGTAAAAGTGTATTTTTAACGGCAATGAATGTGTATAAAGTCAGATTTTCATAAACAAATTTTTGTATAAATGTATGTACATATGTGAACACAGACGCCCATATGGTTTAATATAAAAGCTCAGCGTAACTCGAAACTTAAATTTTACAACATTTTATATGACTAAAAAATTGCTCGATTTTTTATGTTTGTTTTTTTTTTTTGAGCACAAGTGAAAATGTTGACCACAGCCAGCAGCAAGCTTTCACGCAGCCACTACTCCTTTTCATTTTGCATTCGAAACCTCTATCAGACACTTCATGTCACTCTCCGGGGTATATTCCCGAATGAAATACTCGAGCGATAGTCGTATCATAGGGATCGGCGGCACTCGAACGCTATCACTCTCGTTGGCGTATATCCTGCCATGCACACACGAACATTATATAAATACACTAACACACTCAGTACATTTGCGTATTGGCGGTTTTATTTTTGTTTTTTTGGTTTTTCTTTTGCCGACGAGTCAAAGTTTTTGCAACAGTCTGCCTTGTGATAGCCGCATATTTAGTAGTACGTTTGATGGTTTGTGTGTGTTTTGTGGCGCGTCAATTAACGTTGCTTTGTTGTGGCGTTTATGTTGGACACTTGCGCCATGCCAGGCATTTGTGGCGTTGTTATAACTCACTGTCGGCTGGCCGAACCTCAACGCCTTACCCTTCGCTGGCATTTCGCTTAGCCCGATACGCTTCTCAATCCTAGACCCTACTCACCTCTGGTATGTTTTTTTTTTGTTTTAAATTTTTCGTTCGCCAGTTTTTTGCCGGCTTTTCATTCAACGCCACTCCATTTTGTTGCAATTTGTATGCGAGCGATATGACAAAATGTGTACAGCAACAACGCCAATTCATGTTATGCCATCTAGGATATGCTGATATGTGCGTTTTGTTGCGTCATGCCTGACTGAATTTTCGAACACTCGTGGACTTTCTGGTCTGCTCCGTCGTCTCGTTGGCTGGTAACTGTCGTTTGACTTTTAACCAAAATATTTTTATTTTGTTAGTAAAAATACTAAGATATAGCAACAGTTGCAAATGTAAGGAAATAAATATTTAAATCAAAATTAAACCGCTCGCCTCAGCAGCTAGTTATAAATAAGCTTTAAATTTTTTATTTACGATCAGTTTAATGGATTAACTAATAAATAATGAAATACAACTTTTTATAATTAAATACATACAAATTTCGAACTTTTAAATAATGTTACTTACATTTTTTGTTTAAATATTCAATTTTGTATGTCATTCAATTTTTAATAAAAAAAATATGCAGCATTCGTAATAGTCAAAGAATCGCAAAAGAATGTCAGTAAAAAAATGTCAAAAATCAACGAAGATTTATAATCACTTAAAAATTTCAGAGTATCCTACTAAAATCTAAGGACAAAAAAACTCTCAAAGTTTTTTTTTTTTTAAAAAGGGAAATTTTGTGAAATATTTTCCTGATTTTGCTTTAATTTTCTTAAATCGATAGATAAATAGTCACTATGTGAGTATATAATAAATAAGATTAGCAGTATCAGTACACACTTCGCTTATATATATTTTTTCTAATCAATTTTTACTCTCCACGACGTTCCAGACTAAACGAGGCTTAAGACACTTCAGACCACTTTCATCTGACTTCTTTAATCTGATGTTGGTGAGCGTAATACGAGTGGCCAGCTCATTAAGAGAAGAAGTAAAATAAGGTTGGTCTTGCGGTGAGCGCTCATAAAACAAAACACCTCTCTCTTACAACTTCTTTAGCTTCTCATAACTTGCATGAACTCAAATTTAAAAGTAAATCCTAATTGTTCCAGCAATTTTATTTTATTTTATTTTATAAACAAAAGCTTTCGTGGACTACTCTTTCAATTCGTCTTTTTGCTCAAATGACCAATTTCGGAGGTAGATTTGTGTATCCAATTTAGCTCAGTAACGCTAGAAATTAGACAAAATTAATGGCATTTGAGGCCAATAGCTTATTTCATATCATCATAACTTTATTGTCTTTCACCTTGCAAGTTATTTTTTATTTCAATAAACAAAACTCACGACCTTCACTTGGCGCTGGTGGGTCTGTTGATGCTTGGAATCCTTAATCAGCATTGTGAAAATTAACCACAATAATACAATAAGCCACAAGTTATAGCGCAAAAAGTTCTGTATGCCAAAGTTAAACAAGGCTGAAACAAAAAATTTGCATTCGCTAAAATAAAAGCACACCTAGCACCGAAATTATTTTTTCGTATAAAATAAAATTACTTTTAATAAAAGTAAATGAAATTAATTCCACTACGTCGCCGACATTGGTTTGCCATTCTGAATTGTATTGCGTTGACAACTTTATGGTCCCAAAAGTGTAACATCAATTATTGAATATTGGCCATTACCATTTCGTTGACGATTGGGGATTGCAGGCGTTCGCACACCAATTGAATTCCATGGAAATATACAATTTTTTTAATTTAATTTTTTTAACACTCATTCAATTATGGAAATAAAATCAATAAGAAGCATATACAATTCAGGTGCTTATGTATATGTATATGTGTATGTATTTTGCATAAAAGTAGATAGATAGAAATACCTGCATACGAGTATGTATACATTTTTGCAGTGGAAAAAAATAAGAGTAAGTTGATTTGAGATGCAAGGTGACACTTCGTTTTGTCGTAGATTTAATAAAGACACTAGTGCTTCGAAATTTGTAATGAATTTACATACATACATATTCGTATATACAAGGGATATAATAGCAAAATTAATTGCAAATTTAAATTTGAACTGTATTTACTCTTTATATGTGTTTTTTTTTTTTTAATTTTTAAATTTGCCTTCTCTCCTTTGCTTACTCCATATTTTATCCACCTGTCAACAATGAGTTCACACTCCACCGATCTTCTGCTTGTCTAATTACCAAGTCAATGTGCCGCATAAAAAAGTAATAAAAAATTCTCATTCGCACTTGCATTTAAATATCAAAAGTTTAAGCCGCTTTCCGCCGCACACGCAATTTATTTTCATGCCTAATATCTTATTTTTTTACCAATCAACATTTTGGTGTTTCGGTATATGCGACAATCGGTTTACTTATTTTTTATTATATTATTTATTTACGTAATTTTATTTCGTTTAAATAGATTCTTTTGTGCCCAGCCGTTCTCTGAATTTCACCGCCTTATAACCGACTAGCTGTCTCATTATTTTGCCGAGTTCCTTTGATCCGTTTTGCTGAATCATTTTGCGCCAGCCCCTCTGTCATTGTCACTGTGTCAGTCGGTTCGTATTTCAAATAGCCGGGAAGATGTGTGTTGCATTAGTAATTACAGATATGAGGAAGTATACAAATTAGACTCTAGATTCACTTTTTTAAGTAATTTTTATTTTAATGCGTATTCTGTTGGTTGGGTGAAAGGTGGCACGTGTGCTGTGATTCATTTGGTAGAGTTGTTATGTGAGGAAAAATTAAAGGGCTTTATGTTCTTTATTACGATAAAGTTGTATCTTTATTACTTCCGCTATTACCCTTAAAAGCCTTTGCAGAAACCACTATGCTTTTTTTTTGCAATCCTTTTTGCTTATTCAACTTTATTTTTTTATGTATCAAGCAAGCGCGCAACATGTTCTCCTCAAACCACTTTTTTCAAAATCCCAGCACAATTTGAATGAAACCGGCTGATCAAAAATTCCAATGCAAAAAAACGCCTGCGATACGTGAAAGAATAAATTATATTATTAAGTATATCCAAATTCTTGGCATAATACTTGTTAATACGAATAACTCATCAGATCATCGGTGATTGACAACCGCAGCAAAAAGAAGAAATGAAAAATCACATTAACTAACGCAAACCGTACTCTTAAATGCACACAACATTACTGACGAACGAACTCGACGCAGACCCTGTAAGAAAGGACAATGCAAAGCATTCAAAGGGCAACTTAATTTACATGCGAACTAGTGGCCGAAAATGGCTCTTCGATCATACGGATGCCGTGGTACCGGTTCAGATTTTTATCAGCTTTAGGCTAGCTATAGTTAGATTTTTATATATTTTAATTTCAGTTACAAACTGCCTTACCATAACATATCTCCAGCACGGTTAATAATTTAGTCAAAAATTAGTATTTGAAAATTTGAATCTTCCCGATACCATCCAACAAGTAGGCTTGTTAAAATTGTATCCTAAATTTAATATCTATGATGTCCCCACTAGCTCATTGCCATTTGATTTCCATGCTGGGTCTCATTTGCGTGCGCCTGTGTGTATGCTACCGCAGAAATAAATCAAAAATCTCTAAGGACATACGATTATCCTTACAATTTCATTGCTAAAATACTTTTCTTGTAAAATCAAATAAAATATTCATTCTGATCTTTGATCTATGCATAAATACACATTTCCGTCCAACTTTACACCGCTTGCACCTCACCAACCACAAACGCCACATCGCTCAGTCAACCAGCCAAGCCAGTTTGCCGCCAGTGGCAGTTGCAGTCGTCGAATGTATAGAGTGTGTAACAGATTTTAGCAACGCCTTCAACACGCTTCACTACACCTCATTCCAAACGCCTCTCACTCCTTTTTACTTACTACACACCCATACAAATATAATTTCCTACAATTGATTCTTTACTTTTTGAGCATAATCGCCCACGCAACGAAAGACGCGCTATTCGCCTTGCGGTATCCTTGCATTATTTCAATTCTTGATATTTTTTTTCTTTTGCCATTTATTTATTCTATTTTTTTGATATTACATTCTCCACTTCAGTTGCAGTGAACGATGGAAAAAATATTTCAGAAATTGTTTCCTTTTTGGCGTGCGAGCAATTGAAAAATTGATATGGATGGGTTTTCAATGATGCCAACAGCAAACACAGTGAATGCAGCAGAAATCTAAGAAAAGCGACAACAAAAATATTGTCAAATGGCATTGTTGTGTGTCGAGTCGTCAGTCGCCAAGAAAATCGTATAACCAAAATCGCTTGCTCTTCATTTGCTCCGTAACTGAGTAAATTTTGCGGTAAACGACGAGGGGAAAGAAAGCGAGCAATGTGCTTTCGTTGGGCGGATAAAGGGTGGTGTGGCTGAGGGATGAGTGTAAACACTGGATATCCTAGATGCTACTAGCAGCGCTTTTATTTGCACAATTGCGATAGAATTGTAAAATCTCTGAAAATATGTTCATATTGTGGTTATCCTTTTGGGAGGATATTACTAGCTACTTTGGCAACGTCTCCCGTATTGGGCAAAGTCTTACTGGATTTATTAAGTGCTAAAAATGTGCAACAACAGATAAATGGTTGCGCCAAATTCGTGCGATTTATGCAACATTGGGTGAATAATAAAAAATACTCTAAAGTGGGTAGAGTCAGCCCTCACTCACAGAAGCAAGAAGTGAGGAGATGTGTGGGAAAGAATAGTGAGAACATTAATCGTTGAACAAAGCAGCAGCAAGCTTGAAATTCTTGAACATTGCCAGTCCATTTATTGCGAAGATATTCATATTTAAGTGCACGGATACTTATACTAATACTATGAATACTAAACATAGCAATATAATTTTTATTTCAAATATTTTCAGCGCGTTTCGATAAATCTACGTTTGCCTAACTTAATGAACTAAATGCTTAAAAAAATTTTTAAATCCTAATGTCCACCTTGCAACTTTTATTTATTCCAACCGTTAAAGTTAGAAATTCTTCTAGCAGTGGACAATTTTCTATCACAGACCTTTTATCATCACTGGGAAGGCTTTAAATAAATTGATAAAGTAGGGGTAAGAACGAAAACTTTGGGGCAAAAGAAATCTTAGTTTCATTAAACTTTGCTTCAATCAATATTATTTGTATTAAATTAATTTCAGTTCATTTAATTTGATTAAGTTAAACATCTGAGTTATTTAAAGTAATTTAATATTCTGATTTATTTTAATTATTTTAATTTTATTTGATATATTTGGATTGAATTTAATTTGGCATGCCTAGAGTTAGTTTACTTCTATTTGATGTTTAATTATATTTTTACAAAATTTTTCAAGTTAGTATATTTTATATTATTTTGTTTCTAAACACTGCCATAATAGTATAATTGTACTATGTATTACATTTCTTAAATTTAAAAAAAATTTGAAGTATGCCGAATCAATAAAAAAAAATTTTTGAAATCAACGCAAATTTTTAGGTAAATATATATGTATATGTATATGAATTTACAATTAATTGAAACTGCATGTAAAATTTTTTTTTTTAGAAAAATTTGTACTTTTTAGAAAAATTTGTACTTTTAATAAAATTTTGTTTGAATTTCTTTTTTATTAAATTTAAATCCTGCTTTTTATGACTTTTGTTAATTTAATAAAATTAAAACAAATGATGGTCTTCATACATACAATTATGACAAGTATTACGCCAATCGGTCGCCTTATATTTTTTATTTCTCAGTTTTATATGAAGGTTTGCCTGAATTTGCTCTTCAGCTTTAAATTTTAAGTTTCAATGCATTACATGTGATCTGAAATATTAAATCCACACCTCCGCTTAGAGAAACTTCAACAGCACAGTTTTTTTTTTTCATTGAAGAAATGTCAGGCTGTCAAAGGATTCCTTCGCATAAAATTCAAATAATTACAAAACTTCTGCCGCACAATTCAAAAGACGCCGTCAAAAAAAAAAAATATAATAAAATGTGGTGCACTAGTTAAGGGGAGAAACAAACCGAGAGCAGAGAACTTTCAAAGCGACGAGCCGAATAGGGCAAAGAATTCATACGAAGCTGAGTCTGAGTTAGAAAAGTTTCGTGCAAACTTATAAATTCATTTAAGCATTTAACGGCAGTTAGCAGGCTATGGAAACATATGTGTAGGCGCCTAACCGAACAACCAACGACACAAACGAAAAGTTGTTTGCACTTTAACTTTCGTCTGACGTCGAAACGCATGCAAATAGAAGTGAATACAAATTGTTATTGGTTATGCGCCTAAAAGCAGAGAGCAATAGCAAAATCAAAGCTGCAACTGAAACTACTTTTAAGTCTTAAACAAACTTATCGGAATGTTATTAAAAATGCGCAAAGGCACGAATAACAACAAAGTTAACATAATGTTGAAAACAAAACTTAAGACAGTTACAATAATAGTTGGTTTGAGGCGTGATTTAAAAAAAAAATATATCAAATAAGTAAAAAGAACTGATGCACTCGTTTCGTTGCTAAAACTTATCAAGTTTCAGCTCGTTCGAGTATTGCATTTTTCTGCCATTATTGCATGATACAAGCGCTGATTTAAGCGAAAACTTTCCAAAACGCTCAACTTAAAATCTCAAATTTAGACGAATTTGTGCTGCCTCAGCGACGTAGAAGTTTTCGTCGCCGGCGTCGACACAAAAAGGCACCAAAAAACATGGGCGCGCGCGCTATAGCCAACGGCAATGTGAAAGAAAAAGGAAAAAAAAAAACAAGAAACATACAAACAACAACAGCAACCGAGCTTGAATGAAGCCTTACCGCTTGCTTATGCATCCATTCATCCATGGTTTGGCTAAAACTTTTACGCTCACACCTACGCCTGACACGCTAGCAACGCTTCGGGCTTTAGGCTTCACTGCTTAAGCTTCGTTGTTAGCGCAAGCATTTCCGCTTATCCACTTTCGAGCTGCCATCGTCGCTGCAATTGTGGGGCAGGCGGTTGCCACCAGCGTTGATGGGTGAAGTTCAGAACTCAAGCGGAGCGTATAAAATGCGCTTTTACTTTGACTCACACAAACATGCACACACACACACGCTCACTCTACTGCACAGACACAATCATGACTTTTTAGTTGCTTTGTTATGTGGCGCCTTCCATCATTTTTCCACGCACATATTCTGCCTGCTTCGTGTTCCATTTTTATTATATTTCAATGTATTTTTTTCTTTGCAATATTAAATTTGCAAAACTTCATATTTTTTATTATTTATTAAAGTTTAGAAGAGAATCTACTTTCCTTGAAAAGCGTGACGGCGAAAATATACGAACGCCACAGCTACCCAACATTTTTGCTTCAAGACTCCATTTCTCGAATCGGTTTAGAAGTGTTTAGGCTTTGACGAGCTCGAATAACCAAATGGTAGAGTGAAAAAAGCAACACCACTGAATGGAAAAATGATCCTTACGAAGATATTCTAACACAAGCTGTTCGGGTGAAATATAGGGAGTATTTTACGCGAGAAGAAGAGTGCTACTTTACTTTTACTTTAGGAAAGAGGAAAGCGATCTGACTACTAAGTTCTGGAACACCCTTGAGACATACTTTACACTGGACGACAAAAGGGTGTTTCAACAATTTACCACCATGTCTGATCTTTACTATGGATAGAACAAGCTCTCTAGAGGTCACGCTTCTTGTGACAAAAGCTGCCAAGACTTAACTACGCATTCGGGTTTGAAATTTAGAAGGGATCGAAGAAGTTCTCGATGCGGATGATTCCGGAAGTTTGGATATGTGGGTTCACCTCTTTACCCTTTTTAAGCGCTGACATGGTATATAACCATGAAGAAGAGGTATTTAGGGGATTTGTGACTGCGTGACTGCGCTGCTGTTCCAAAATCAAAGCTAAGCTCTAATTTAAAGTTTTTTAAAGCCCACAACCGCAGTTTAAAAATTATAATAATATTTTTAGGTCAATTAACCGCAATGCGTTTAATTATTTGTAAACCATTCTATAAACTTATCAACTCTGCATTTAGAAAAAACGTATTCTCAATTTTCAATTCACTTTCAATTCCATTTTAAATAGTTTGGGCGAAGTGTGTTCCTTTAAATTATCTGCACCAAAAAGCATCGTAAGCTTGAGCCACTCAATGGCCGCAATATTCGCACTCATGAAAATCCTACAAACTTTCTATTTTACTAAAAACACTACAGTTTTTACTTTATTATTTTTTTTTTATTACACATTTTATAGACTTTTCGTTTGTTGCATACAAAGTAAGCAAAAGTTCACAGGATGCAAAAACAGGCTGAACAGAAGGCAAATGAAAATTCAAAACTCTAACAACTCATGAAAAATAACTAAAACAAAACGATAACAATAAGAAAAGTTAAACAAACGCAACGAAAGAAAATCACAAATAGTAGCAGAAAAAGTCAACATTTGCAATTCCCGCGCGTGCAACCGAGCAAATAAAAAAGTAGTAAAACTATGCAACTATGCTGGACCGCTTGGGCTTATGAAACAAATCGGGGATTGAGCAGCAGCACAGGGAGACAAGCATACTACAAGTTGTGGAACGAGAACAAAAGCTATAAATTCCAAAGTGTTACGGATTAGCAAAAGTCAAACCGCAAAATGACTAGCAAGAGGCGCTCAACGAGCGCATGCCATTGGCACTCGTCGTTGACCTGAAGGGGCGCGAGTCGTGTTTGGGCTTGTGTAGCAGAAGAACTCAAACCCCAATTCCACTCCGTTGTAGCATTTGAATAGTCAAACAGAAACGAGCAGACGAACGCGAACTGACCCAACAATTTGTGGGCGCGCGCTTAACACGCTGTGGTCGAATTTTTGGTGTGAACATGCATAGACTAGAGCACCTCGCCAGGTTCAAGCCAGCACTTGAGATGGAGAGAAGTAAGAAAAGCTAAAGGGGAAAAAATAAAAATGCATGCAAGCAGGAAATGGACGAACACTTACCAGCGTAAAATGCTGGGGCAAAGCGTCAATGAAATGCGCATTTACAAGCCATAATGAATGACACAGGCACAAGCTTGTAGGAGATGGAATAAATCGAAGCGACCCGTCCGGACGTCAGCAAGAACAACAGAAATGTTGAAAATCCGTAGCATAATGAATACTACTATACAATGCAAAAGAATTCGGTGTGTGTGCCTAGCTGGCGCTGTGGCAAATGCAACTTGTTCGTCGCACTACTGACAATGGATGATGACTATTGGTACAAGAAATGGTTGGGACTATGATTTTTGGACGCTGCTCGTGTTGGTGCTGACATGGACGTTATGAGCAAATGACGATGACGATGACGATGACGATGATGTTGAAATAGCGATAAAATAAATTTGCATATGAATTGGGAATTAAGCACACTTTGTGGCGCGGTTAACGTATGGCTGGATATGTTGAAGGGAGAAAATGAAATGCAAAGAGCAAAAAGCTTTTGAAACGCTTTTGGGCGCAATCAATGGCTCTAACAAAATTCAAGCTGTAAAACAAATAGTTGGATCTTCGGGTTTTGCAGAAGAAGAAACGAAAAGGAAAAGAGGTTGTTGGTAAATGAAATGTTGATCACAAAAAAAGTAGGAATATTAAAAGCATCTAATAAATAGGGAAAGACGTGAAGGTAAAATTAGAAATTTTAACTTAAAGAGAAAATTGACACTGAAGATGACACAACGGCGAAACCGTCTTAACAAGGGATGACGGAAAAGCGTTCCCACAAACATCAGCATTGCACCCTGTCAGACAAGAGAAAGAAGAAAATAATACAGAAAAATTATCCTTAAAAGTCATAAACACAATTCACAATTATTTTTCTTCTTTAATCAACTTTTATTATTTTTCTATTAAATGAAACTAATATGCATAAGTTGCTAAAACTCACAATTTTAAAAAATTCATTACAGTTACATTTTTTAGAACATATTTTACTGTGCAGTGTTTAATCAACTTCATTTAAAAATTTAAAAATTGAGACTTGCAGTTTTAGCAAAACATTTGAAAATGTTGATAAAGATTTCTTATTTTTTTTTATTTTTTCTACAATTTTTTAAACCTAGATTTTTGGGGTTAATTGAATATAATGAAAATTTTATAAAAAGAAAAATTGATTTTCTAAAATTGTAACAATATGCGCTGCTGGCAAAATTTGAGATGGAGTATAAATGTCAAATATTCCAGATTGATGGTTAAAGCTTTATTTGAATATTCGTTTTAATAAACTTTACTAAAATGCTATATGCTCATATTTAATACTTTAATAAATTAATACTCGCTGTACTTTTCAAACTTGTGCATTTGCTTGCGGTTATTTTATATATTTTTTCTAGTTAACCCTTTAATTGCTCTATTTCACTTCCCCAAACTAAGTGTAAAAAACACCTCAAGGCATTTTTTTGTGGTTGTTGTTGTTGTTGCGCTTGACTCGTTTGAAACAACAAATTGTCGCTTAACTCATTTAAATGTTTTGCGAGTTCATTTGTCGGAACGTTATTTTTTTTTCACGAATAGACATACAAGAACTTTTTTCGCACACTTAATTTATTTGCATAATTGTGTATGTACATACGTATATTTATGTACGATAAACGTCTAAGTCCAGCAAACAATTTTGAACGAATGCGAAAGCAATTTAATATACTCCTACTTATGGTAAAAGAATAACAGTTTATTTCCATAAAGTTTTAGGGCAATTTTTGCGACCCGTTCAAGTAAGAAAAATAATTCAAAACTCTCTACAACTCTTTCAGAATTCATCACCGTGTTGGTAGATTTGAGAAAATACTCTACTGAAGGAGTCGTAGATTTGATGTTTTAGAGCTATTTTTTTTAAATAGACTTTTGAATTGTTTGCTGGGTGCTGGCAATTGTTTGCTTGTATTTGTTTTTGGTATTTATTTTTCATCTTTTTTGTTTTGTTAAAATTTACAAACATTTCGCAGGCGAATTTAAAAGCAAAACAAAAACAAGTAATTTTGAAAAACCAAACCTTCGATGTGAATAAAGCGAGCAGAGAAGGGCATTACTACAGTGGCAACAATGAAAATAATTCAATTAAAATACTTTCGCATGCTAACTCGCAATTACACGAAAACCATTTAACACTCAACGCTGCAATGTACATATACATACATGGAGCACAAAATTTCCACACACACATACATAGCTGTATAATCGTAGTGTTGCATACCCTGCGGGCTACAAAACACCCACGCACACTCTCTTTAACACTTTCACACATGCAGAGCGAGGTGTGTGTGTGCCTTGCAACACTGTTGCAAATGTGCAAAGTTTTTCCCCACAAATACACACACACACTGTTATTAAAATTTTTACTCCCTTCAAATTAACAACCAATCCTTTTCTCTACTTATTTGCCTTGTTCTCCGGCTTTGCCAGCCAGTGTCGCATTGCATATCCGTTGTTTGTGCATGTGCATTGTTGTCGTTGTTGTTGTTGTTGTTTTCCAGTCGTTGACTAAAAGCCACAAAGTCGCCTTCTGGGTACTCGACTGCTTAACTAACCCTCCTAAAAGCTCATTTTCCTGCTTCTGTTTAGCTACATTTCATTCGATAGACCCACATGAGACGAACTTCAGCTTGACTGCCAAAAATTGATGGGGTGCTGGTGCTGCGGGGGCTGGTTGGTTGAATGCAATTGCATATTTACATGCTGATTGGCTTTGTTGTCTTAAGTGATTAGCATAAAATCAGCTTCGCACACGCTTGGACACCTTTATTGTTGAACAAACATATATATCGTTGATAATGTACTTTGCAGGTGATTAAATTCCTAAGTAGTTGAATGGGTTAAGATTAGGGTGAATTAATGCATGTACCTTCGAGTATGCTTATAAATGATAAGCTAATGGAAAGGGCTTTTGTTAACTACAAAATATTTTTTTTATTTAAAACTAGAAGGCTCGGCGAACTTCGTCCCGTCCAAAATTTATTAGAAGTAAATCAAAAACTCTTTTTGAACTCTGTTGTCCTATAACTTAAAAGAAAGGCCTCCGTTAGGACCTTCTGGAATGAATGAAAACTGTGGAATTTTCAAGTCTTTCTGTGCGACGAAATAGCGTTTCATTTTTATATATAAGATGATTTTATAAACTTATTCTTTATGTTTTTGTTGGCATCATAAAGAGCGTAAATCCATACACCATTTTTCCTCTGGCGCTTGGAACATTTGCTTTTTCGACAGCCTAGAAGAGATAGCGATGGCAGTGATGACGGAGGTCCTCGGATTAATCTAAAACAGTAAATGGTTTTTCACGAAAAATATTGCTACATTCGATAGCCCTGGTTATTAGGTAATGTAGTGAAAGAAAAATGTATATTCGGTAAAAAATTAATTTTTTTTCACTTAAGTTTTTGAACTTTTTTTTTGAATTTTTATTATTGGCCGCAATCAAGGCAGATCTAACAGGTAACCGCAGTAGAGAAATTGCAACCCTGCTAGATTTTTTGATATGTCTTTATTGTCAATAAGAACTATCAAATCAGTCTAATAAAAACAAAAGTTGACAATTGACAAACTCAATTTACCGAATATAAATAAATACAAAATGTACATGTTAATTTCAGAACTTAATTATTGAGCCTTGGGACAAAGTTGGCCTTCAAGTGTGGGCGTTTTAAGCTAGCAACCAATTCACCGCTCACAAAGTGATCTATGGACACCTCATTGTTTCCGTTAACGTGATGCCACAAGTTCTTGCGGCACTTTTTACAAAGTAACTCGGCCTTTTACTATCTCCATAAAAGTTGAACACAAACTACACAACGCAAATATACAAAATATTAAAGTATTTCATGAGCAAAATGCACAATATATTTTTTTCACTACAAAGCACGAATCAGATGTAAACAAATACTTTTGTTTTTATCGAATGAAAACAAAGTTTGACAATTAAGATAAATGAAAAAAATCAAACTATTAACTATACTGAGGTTACCTGTTAAATATGCCTTGGCTGCAATCAAAATTTATGGAAACCTTGGGAAATAAACAAAAAAAAAATTCAGAAAATTTGCATCCGCGTTGAAGTAAATTCTTCGGCATTTTCTATAAAAATGGATCAGATTATTTTCATTTTTCTCACTTTTGTATGTACAAGCATGATACAAATATTTTTTTCTCAAAAAGGGATCATATTCTCTCCCCTTTCTGCGTACTTCCGAAATACAACATTAGATTAAGGAGTGTCAGAATTTAGCTGTCAGTAAGTACATAACCTTTTATAATTGAATCATGAGAGGAAGTTTCACTTTTAATTTTTTTGACATAAACAATGTTCGACGGCATATGCCCAATATTGCCACTACTTTGAAATATACATTGAAGATTTTTATTTTAATTTTATTGTATTTCAAACACAAATCGTGTAAATTTTATATATTTCGTGTAAAATATACATATTTTATTTATTGGGTGTACATTTTTTCTCCTATGCAGTGATATTTTATTGATGAATGTTAATTTGTGGTCTATTATTCAAACCTAGCTAACGATATGAAGCCGGAGTTACGTGTATTGAATGCTTTACTATACTATTTAATAGAATTGGAAAAAAAAATAGTATAGTGTGGTTAAAATCAAGGCTTTTAAGGTTTTTTTGATTTTATGAAGTTTTTTCTTCAGTAATATTTTTTCATATGTTACATTTGGCAAAAGTTTTCAAGGAATGCGTATGACATACGACCAAATGTAATACAAATTATACTCAATATATCTAAAACTAAATAAGATATCAAAAAACGAATAACCCATTTGAAATGGCTTGATAGATGAAGAATAACTGCATTATTAAATTTATTTGCAATATTTTCACATACAACATTTATTTATCCGTGCGACAATACGAAAAAATTACAAAAAATTTTACGACTAAATTTTAGAGATTTTAAGATTTTGTCCAAAGTATTTTGAGCATACGAAAATATTTCTCCGAGTGTTCAAAGCACACATTTTATATGAAGAATTGTCGTGAAATCGCTTCGACTTTGCACTTGCGAAAAAATTTACTCAATCAGCCGTGCTCCCAGTTTTACATTTACAAATTTTCCTGTGGATTCGGATTGAAATCACGTGTTTGGTGCTCCCAATTTCACATTTACATAAATTTTTGTGAATTGAATCCGAATGCCTGATATTGATATGCGAAGAAATTTGTGAAATTAGGAGCACACTAATTCACTTTCACAGGGAATTTTTAAAATCACATTGTGGAATTGAAATGTCAAACTGGGAGCACGGCTGAATATCTCAGAAACTAATAGAGGAATCCAAAAACGGATGCGCCGTTTAAATGATCTTAATTAGTTTAGTATAACTGCATTATTAACTGAATTTGGCCCAATTTTCACAAAAGACATTTATTTATCCGGGCGACGATATGTTTGTATGTAATGTTCTATGTCATGTACGTATATAAATGCAGCTTTGCTATTACAATTTTTTATATGTTGTCCTTTTTTTTCTTAATAAAAAAAAAATAGGGGATTTTTTAAATTAGAAATTGGTAGCACGAAAATCCGGAACACTGTTTCTGTCAAATGGTTAATATGGCGTCTGAAATGAGAGAGTGAAACTACCACTAAAAATGATTGTTTCATGTGTACAAATATGTCTTAACTTTTTAAGTATTTTTTTGTTGTCTTCCGACCGTTTGATACTAAATTAGGCCTGGAAAATATGTACAAAATTAAATGTAGTAAACAAAGCTAAGGTAATTAACTTCATCTGCGACAATTAACGCTAAGCTTTTACATCTGAAATTGAGTAAAATATTTTAATCTGTACCTAACTTTATATTTGATAAAGCTTCAAAATCTAATTGTGAGCTGAGACGCATTTACAATTTACCAACAATACCAATGCTCATTCGTGAGCAAGTCGTCGGCACTTGGTGAGCAATACGTTAAATAAAATTTGAACTGAAGTGAATTACGAATGCAAACAAAAACTAAACCTGTCTGCAATTATGGACTTACCTCTCTATTAGATAACAAGTTTCATTAGAACCTTGATTTTTATTTTGAACTCGTACTGAATAATTACAGTTTACTGCAACGCTTTTGAAATTCTATACGCACCAACATGTATGAAAATTCACTATATTCATATAAACTAAAGCACAATTAGGCACTTTATAAGCGAACTTATAACAAAAAAAAAATAACAAAAACAACACTCCATATAATTACTATGGACAGCAGCTAGTGGCTAATAGCAGGGTTGTCATTGCAGGCAGCAAAGTGGCAATTAGCCAGAGAAATGCCTTTACAGCAGGCGCAGATTTTTTTTTTAGTTTTTTTCTAAATTCCAAAAAAGTTTACGAGCCAACCAAGTGGCAAAAAAAAGCTTGACGCACCTTTTTCCTGAACACATCACGTAACATATATCCTTGCTTGCGCTTACAAAAAAGTTTACATTTAAAAATTCCAGCGATTTCCTGTAATTTGCAGCAACACCCAAATTGTCGAGAATGCCAACAAGCTGCGAGATAAAGACAAGCAAAGCAAAGCACACAACAAAGGGAAAAAGCAATTGAGCACTTAAATGGCAAAATATGTACGTGTGTGTGTGATTGTGTATATTTCCATTTTGTTTTTTTTTTTTTTTTTGAATGTCATACAAAGCGCACATTTCCTGTGTGTAGCACAAATGACTAGTAGTCAAGTCAAAGAAATAGACGTAAATACAACAAATTGCTAAAAAGAAATTGTCCACTTAACTGCATCATTGAGTTTAAACATCATCATTTGCAGCATTCAACAGCCAACGACTTGGCTGTGTGGAGGCGAGCGACAAGAAAACGGGCGCAAAGGAAACACTCGGGGGATAGTGTAAGTGAGTGGCGGAAGGACATTTGTTGAGGAAGCGATAGACATTTTTGTTGGTCAGACGAGCTAGCGAAATGGCCACTTCAATTAAAAGACTTTCACTCGAAAACACTTCCGTCGGATGGCGGCGTAGATGGCGCTTTGTGTGCGTGTGCGAGTGTATGTGTGACTTCGTGTGAACTTTTCTGATTTGATTTTAACCTTTTTGCTGTCATTGTTGTTTTCTATAATTTTTTTTTTTTTGTTGTTGGCGTATTAGTCGCAAAATGTTTTAAATTGCTCTGAAATGCTAAGTTTTTTGCTGCAGCAGTTAAGAAAACGAGCAGCCAAAATGAAACCCTGTAGAGAGCTAGTGATAGGCGTACTATTTTTGCTGACCTAAAATTAAAAAAAAGAAATGTATAGCAAGTGCACGGTAGTATAAAACGGAGTAGGGCGAGGCGGAAATTGCTGGCGGCAGAGATATGGACACTTGCGTCTTTTCAATGCCACAGGATAGTACGCCACCGTTTCCTTTGCTGATGAGATTCTATAACGTCGAGTTACCGCGGCTGAATGGTGGTTTAATGCCAACACTGAGCCCTGTCTTACACGTTGTCGAATCTTTACTGATGGCTACAAAACTGACTCTGGGTCAGGATCTGGAGTTTTTATAGAAGAAAATGAGGATAAGCTTCAATTTTCTTTTGGGGAATATGCGTCGGTCTTCCACGCCGAAGTATTTCCAATTCTCAAGGCCATGGACTACGTGGTGGAAAATAGGTGTCTGCAGTGACAGCCAAGCTGCACTCAAGGCATTGGCCAGCCCTCTAACTACTTCCAAACTAGTTCGGCAATGCAAGTCCGTCCCGACTGAACTATGTTTGTAAACAGAATGAACTTGCTTTACTCTGGGTGCCTGGTCACTCGGGAGTACCTGGTAATGAGACATCGGACCATTTGGCCAGAATTGGCTCGGATCAGGTGTTCCTTGGCCCGCAGCCAACTAAAGCACTCCCACCTTCGGTCATCGACGCCACCTTAAGAAATTGGGTGATTACTTTGCTCAGCAATGACTGGGAGGCGTCGAGAGGTTGCAGATCGGCAAAAATCATGTTACCTTCAATCTCAGAAGGACTATGAAAACACTTGCTCTCGCTTAACAGGCGAGACTGCAGGCAACTTGTTGAACTGCTGACCGGTCACTTCACGTGGCATACACACCTGACAATAATAGGCGTACATAACAACTCCATATGCCCATCCTATTATGAAGAGGAAGAAACGGCGGAACACTTTCTGTGCTTCTGCCCCGCCTTTGCATGAACTAGATATGAGGCATTTGGTCGGGACGTGTTGAGAAACGAGCACCTGAGCTCTTTGACACCCCAAAATCTGCTAAGATTTATTCGTAAATCCTGCAGATTTAAAACAGATTAAAAGGAACATGAAAACAGTACAATGCTGTTTTCTGCACGCGTTGTTTCGTGCCTGATTCCAACAAAAAAAAGTGCACATAATTCGCACGAAATTTTGTATTAATTTTAATTTGAAGTGAAGCTGTGATTAGATTTTTAGCAGGTTGGGGAATTATTATTAAATTTACATGCCGGTTAATTGCAAGTTCCTGCAAGAAACTCCACGATCCTCCTTCAATCTTCCTTAGTCATTTATTTTATAAATTGTGTGCTGGGTCTACAACTAAGCAGAGAGTTCCCTTTTTGCCAACGCAAAAATCAATTCACAGCCGCCTGTTTTTTTTTTCGCAATTACTTTGCTCTCACTTGCAGCGTAAAAAGGGGGAAAAAATGCAAAAAGAAATTTACAAATACTCGTATCACAAGGCATTACAACGCTTGGCGCTTTCTAAGATGTTCTCAAGTATGCAACGACGACGCAGGTGAGTGCACAAAAAAAGCAAAAGTGGAAGTGTAGAGGTGAGTATACGTACACGTCCACACTGAACACACTTTTTGTCACCTAAAATTTATTTCACTTTGTCAGCTGCTTGGACCACCAAATGTCGCCGGTTTAACGCCACAGACAAGTGGTGACTGCTGTCTAGCCAGCGAACGTCAGGCATATTTTCAAACGAATATTTTTTCAACTTAGTTTTGCTCATCTTCCATTTTACGTCGTAGGCCTATTCGTGTATGTTCATATGTCGCCGCTTTTGCTAAACTTTTTCACTTCAATGATTTTTCCATTTCCTGCATAATATTTCACAAGGTTGTTGTTTTTTTCTTCATCAAAATAGCCTTTCGCTCTTAACACATATTTTAAAGAAGGTAACTATTTGTACGTTTTGTCGGTGCTAATATTTTTATGGGCTTTCTTTGTTGGTTGTTCAATTGAAATATAATTTATTAGAAGCGGCCTATTTTATTCATTAAATTTCGTTATCGACAATCCAATATTTATCGGTATCGTTACGATCTATAGCGAAATTTATATCGATGCTGTTATTTCTCATTTGTAATCGATATCGTTATCAATGTCGCTATCATCATTGTTTTTATAATGGTTTTTTGTTGATATATTTATATTAAAATTTCTAATTTTATCAAAATTTTTTTCGTTATTATTATCTTTGCTTAGTTATCATCATCGTAATATTTCAAACGTCTTTTTACTTACTTACTTACTTAATTGGCGCATCAACCGGCTAAGCGATTTTGGCCGAGGTCAACAAAGCACGCCAGCTGTCGCTATCTTTTACTAACTGGTGCCAATTGGAAATTCCAAGTATAGCCAAGTCTTTTCCGGCTTGGTCTTTCCAACGCAGAGGAGGTCTTCCTTTTCCTCTGCTTCCACTCGCGGGTACCGCGTCAAAAACCTTCAGGGCTGGAGCTATTACATACATTCGAACGACGTGACATAGCCAGCGGAGCCGCTGGTTCTTAATCCGTTGCACTATGTCTACATCCTTGTACAGCTCGTTCCATCGTATGCCGTGGCAAAGACGCAAAGGTCCATAAACCTTTCGAAGGATCTTTCTCTCGAACACTTCAAGAGCCCTCTCCCTATGATGTTGTCATCGTCCATGCTTCTGCCCCATACAATAGGACGTGCATAATGAGAGACTTATAGAGTATGGGTTTTGTACATCGAGAGATAACTTTGTGTGCAATTGCCTATTCAGTCCGAATTAGCACTTGTTGGCAACAGAGATTCTGCGTTAGATTTCAAGGCTGACGCTGTTATTGGTGTTAATGCTGGTTCCTAAGTAAACGAAGTCCATACTTTGTCTTGCCTTCGTTCACCTCCAGATCCATTCGCTTCGCTTCTCTATACAGTTTGTAGAAGGCAGAACTAACTGCGCGGTTGTTAAGACCGATGATGTCGATGTCATCGGCGTACGCCAGCAATTGCACACTCTTATAAAAGATGGTACCTGACCGATTTAGTTCTGCGGCTGGAATTATCAGACATTGGCGGCATATAGAAAACTTCTTCTCGTACTGTCGAAGTCGGCTTTGAAAACGACAAAAATATGGTGTGTGTCGATTCTTCTCTCTCGGGTCTTTTCCAAGATCTGACGTATTGTGAATATCTGGTCGGTGGTAGATTTACCAGGTCTAAAGCCACACTAATAAGGTCCAATCAGTTCAAACGTCTTTTACGAGTACTCGTAGTAGAATTTTTTTGTGCATAAAATAAAATTTGTTTAGGCTTTTTTGATCAACCAAGTTTGTGTAAATTAAAAATGTGTTGCTTTTATTACCTTCAGATACTGTAAAACTAACTCAGCCTCAAATACAAATGATTTAGCCACGCTCTACAAATTCAAATAAGTATTTTATTGCCACAATTGCAACTAATTTAAGCAAGAAAGAAAAAAATATATCCTAAACAAAGCATCAGTTCGACAATGAAATTTCCATGCACCGCTCACCTTTTGGAATCCTTGCTGCGTTTGTTGTTTGTCATTCACCATTTGACAATGCAATTTGGTTGAACGACCTGCAACGATCTACGCCACCAGCACCGCCAAAGTCGACCTGCGTTACCATTTGCTTGGCATTTCGAAATTTCGTTGTGTGGTTGCACATTAGTGGCTTCAATGCGGTTTTCAAAACTTATTTGCTTGCAATATCATTGTTCTTGGAATTTTTATTGGTTTTCAGAATAGTTGATAGTTTAAACAAAGCTCGTTGTTTTTGTTATTGCTTTAGCAAGCGGCCTATGTCCAATTCAAATTATAACCGGAAGACTACAACAACAACAAAAAAACAAAAGCATTACGGGCGGACAAACAAAGCCAAGCAAATCACCGCAGAAAAGGACAATAACACTCGGAGAAATATGTGCTTATGCAAACAAATACATATTTACATACATACACACATACACAAATAGGAGTACAAAACAATATACTCACACGCTTGTTGAAGACATTTTTGTATGTACTTACATATGTCCTCTGTGTGCCTATTTATTTACCCAAACTGTGTGTGAGCCAACTTTGCACTGAATACTTGGCCAGAGGCCGCCCTCTTGCTGTGGCTTGTCCGTCAGCTGGTTCGTTTGTCCAAGAACCCCTTTCATTTGCGCAGGTGAGGTTTGAAATTTATTTGATTGGCTTTTCGCTTTGTTTTTTGAACTTTGAAACTTCAGTCAATTCTGTTGCAGCATAATGAGCTCTTTGAAGTTAAAGCTGCCCACGGTTGGGAGTGGTGGGCGGGGTTCTGAGTAACTTACGTCGTATTCCTGATTCCCTGATTGGTATTAGCATATTCAGAGAGTCAATTGACTATGAGACGATTTTATTTGTTTAGTGATGATTGCGGTTTTTTTTAACGTAAAATACTCAGAAAATGTTTTTATTAAAATCAAATGGTGACTCATTTGGTTACTGAATATTTATAATTAATTTTTAAAACTAACGTTAACTTGAGGCTTCAGTAGGAGAGTCGTTTAAATAAAAGTTTGATGCTTTTTACAAAACTCAGAAAAATTGTTTAAATTTCAATACAAATTTTGAACTTTTTAATCAGAATTAAAAAAAACCTTACTTTTTACCTTTTTTAATTTTAGTCTGATTAAATGCAAGTTTCAAGTCCTTAAAAATTGCTGTTGAATGGGAATTTTTTTCGTAGATGATATTTAGGTTTGTCTGCCATATAAAAATAAATTTTGGTAATTCATTACAGGAAAAAATGTTATAAATCAACCGTTAGTATATGGGAATTAAACTGTGTCCTTGAAAATTTGAAAAAAAAATATTTTTTTTTAATTTTTCAATTTTAATAAAAATTGCATAAATTTCCGGAATTTTATATAAAGCCTAAAACTGGTTTGGATATTGTTTTCGATGTGGTGTTTAGCACAGTTTTGTAAATAAAACGTGTGCCCCCGTATTTTTTTTTTTAATTTTTTTTCGCCAAACTTTTATATTTGTTTTTCAATTTGTACATGTTCTTAGCTATAAACTATAATTTATTTATTATTTATGTTTTCGTTTGGTTGTTATTTACATTTAATTTTAATTTCACTAATACATAAATGTATTAATTTTATTTGAGAACAAACGCCTAAATGAAATATGGAATTTGCACTTTCCAATCTATTCAAAGTTTCCAAAAAAAATAAAATAACGAAACGTACTTAAATACATAAAAAAGGGCCAAATTAAAAAAAAACTGTATTAAATTTTTACACACCAATTGCTAAATTTTCATTTTTAATTTTTTTAGGAAAAAGTTTTCTCATTTAAATGCAGTTATTTTGGAAAATTTCCGACAAATGCCAATATGTAACTTAAATACTCATGCAACTAGCTTAAACACGAATGACAAAAGCTTTAAAATAATGCAAAAAAATGCTTAAAAAAGCAATGATGCAACTTCTCCCTTCATTTTTCTTTTAAAGCTGCACACTTTTGCTTCATTTCCTCCTGCCGACTCTAGTAAATTAACATCATCCACTTTTAATGATATTAAATTCTCGCTGTACGCACTCAACAATTGAAGTGCAATGCAAACAATTTCTAATCAATTTCCACATCGATTTCTACTACTACTCTACTACTAATGTTGCCGATTGAAGTGCGCGTAGGAGCAAAGCAACACTTTAACCCCTTCAAAAACACCCAGGAAGTATGTAGAGTGAAGTACACATAAATGAAGAAGAATTCAATTTAAGACTGAAGTATGCGAATGAACACATTCAGCGTGCAAAGGCAGCAAAAGTCATAAAGGCCAGCAGTGCGTCGGTGAGCCAACCAATGCACTCTGTAAATGTTCAAGCAAAATGCAAATCGATGGTTAAATGGCTGAGGCGGAAGCAATTAGGGCTGGAGGAGTGAAGTGTATGTGCTTATGAGGGATAGTGTGAGAGAGAGAGAGCGGGAAACATAGAGAAAGAGAGAGAGAGAGAGGGGTGTGTTGTGTGAGGGCGACTGCAGTAATTAGCAAAATGAATGCGCATTGCCATTACGTCGTCAACAATGCAACAATGAGCGTGTGAGCGCAGTGCTGCGCTGAGCCTTTGCGTGCCTTTGGGGCCGACGGGTCGTATGCGCAACTTGCAAATCAAGCGCTAACGTATGCTACTCTCATACATACATACATACATACATAGGTACATGTGTATATGCGTTGGTGTTGCAATCATCATCATTATTATTATCGTCAGGGCACAGTCATCACCATTATTGGGCCACTTTGTGTTGCACAGCGTGGCGTCTTCCGTCACGCAGTCAGTCGGTGAGTCATTCATTGATTCACAATCAATGTCCGTTATGTTGCAGCGGAGGCTGTATGTGTGTGTGTGTGTGTATGTGAACAGCTCGAGTAGCACCACTTCACACGCTCATAATATGCAAATGCGATTGCGCCGGCGTGAAAGATGCTCAAATTGTTCCGCTGTTTCGAATTCCATTAGCGGGAAAGCGTTTTGCAAAAATGTTGCATAAAAAATATTGCTGCTTTTAAGTGAATACGAGTATTAAAGATTATTTTCCGTTACCTTAAACGCATGCAGTGCATGTGATTGAAGGATATTAAGCGAAATTTTATACGTAATAAATTATTTTCATATGTTTTATTGAAAATTGTGTGTACTTATTGCACTATTGGCAATATTTAACAAATGAAAACAAGTGAAATTAAATAATAAAATATTTGTGTTTAATTTTCATTTAATCTGATGATCCTACACTCAGCTATAGATAAATATGTACATACATATGTATGTGAGATTTTAGCTTCTTAGGTCGCTTCTCCACATTTGCGTGCTAGCCCTTTTAATGAACTCAAGTACATGTAAACTTACTTTTGTTAACTTGACTTTGGTTAGCTTGGGTTGACAAAGTTTTCGTACAAGTTGTTCACTTCTGTTCTAAGCGCAGTAGTTTAGCTCCCTTTGGAGATTTATGCGAACCAAAATTGCAGCCAAAATTACATTTTAATAGCATTGGGTAAAGTAATGAGTATAATAGGGAGCAAAATAAATGTAGTGATGTGTGTTTTTCTAAAAATTTTGTAATAACAAAAAACTTTGATAAATTTGGTGTCAGCACACAATTGTTTCCGATCTTTAGAGATGGTTTCAGATTCTCATAAGATCTCAGTTGAAAAGTTTACAAATTTTCAGGCTGAGATCTTTGCAATTGGTAGATCTTGCAGTAAGAACAATAGACCTTGCCAACTGATGCTCGTCTTTTTAAACCATCAAGCATCAATCGAGCTCCTCAATTCGGTAACGAGAATATCAAGGATAACTACAATCACTCGAGCCGCTCCTTAACAGAATTTTAAAGCGGTCCATGACTACCAAGCAATTTAGATACAAAACTGGAGTTCATTAAACACTTTCTATGTAACTGTTTTACACTTCGCATTTTAGTGCTAAATAGCCAAACTAAATACAATTTTAATTTTATATTGCACATCACTGCATTTCGCTCCGACCGCAACAGGACAACAGCCAACACACCAACTAAATTTTTGAAACACAAACACGCATAGTGTGCTGACTAAACAAAGGCCAACCAACGGAAGAGCAGCAACCGCTGGAGCACAAAGCGACAACACAATGACAAGGACAAGCAACGGCAATGGAAAGAATGAACTCACTAATTTTAAACGAAATATGAACCCATAAAAGTGCAGTCCAAGGCTTTGGCTATAAATGCTGGTATACGCCAAGGAAAAGCTAACCACTCATGAAGTGAGCGCACATATAGGGAAGCGTGGAGCAAAGCAAAAAAAATAAATGTAAGGTATGAGATGTGAAAGAAGTTCTCCTGCTTGTTGGTGAAACTGCAACGAAATAGTAATTGCATGAGTAGCTAAAATGTGTGGTGAAGCAGTGGAAATTTGTCGCGCTGTGTCTTTTCATTTGTGCAACACTAGTGTGAAAATAACTGGCGTAGCGCTGAAAGCCAAACAGCTGGTTGGCATGTTTTACAAAAACTCAACAACGAAAGTTTGAGTTTGGACGCGCACAAGAGTCCGATGTGCGTTCAGTGGAGGCAGCTGGAAAAGCGTCTAAAAAAAATTACTTACAATAAACTGCTGTCTGTTTTTTTACTTGTAGAAAACATAAAACTATTTAAACAAAAACTTGAGAAAAAATAGAAATAGTAAATAAAACAGACAATTACACGCGCTGCTTAAAAGACTAAGAAAATAACAAGTTGCTTGCAACATTTAAACAATATGCAACAAAATGGAAAGCAACCGAACAACTGTTGTCACCAAAATGTACAAAGTTGCAATGTGCAAAACTAGAAATAAATAAACGAAGAGATTTTCTTTTACTGAGCAAATATACGAAAACAAACATAAATGGAAATAAAAATTTAAACTTTATTTTTTAACTGCAACTTACGAGTTACAAAAAAGCCCCCCACCAACAGCCAATGCACAGGAAGTCGCCAGAAGCCTTCGCTTCCACCGTTTTGCCACTATATGCACCACTCACTGGCATCAAGTGTAGGTGTCACATGTCCTTGCCGGACTGGACACGAACGCACACTTAATCATTTCAGCTTGGTGCGGCCATTTGAGGCTGCCAAGTGCACTTGTGTGTTGGTTCACGCGCTGCAATTATGTATATGTAAAGTGCAAGAAATGGGGCCAGAAGAGTATGGTAGCCAATGGCTTGCTTGCTTGGCTATGTGGCATCAACAGCTGACTGCATGATTTACGCGCCCTGAAGTATGCTACACGCTTCACATTTTTGCTACTGAACATTTTTGCGTCCATCGCCTCTGAAACAATAGAAAATATTAAATTTCGTATTAATTGCCTTGCCGGAGAGAGCAAAGGAAAAACAAAGAGAATATATTAAAAATAAAAAGGGTATAAGAAAGTATTTTGAAAAAATTTGCAGGCGCAACTTTTACAGTAGAATAAAAATTTAAAAGCAACAGCTTTGCCGCATAACATTTTTCAGTGGCACAAGCAAATTTGCTGCTTACATACGAGTATCAACATTCATACACACAGGCTTTCATACATTTTTCTACATATCCTTGTGGTCATTATTCATTACAGCTGCAACAGTTGTGCCACAATTAATGCGGTTAGCTTGACTCATGCCTTCTTCATTTGTTCTTGTTTTTATTTTAAATTTTTAATTTATTATGCCATGTGCGAATTTTTGTTGTGTCAACGGTTGTGATATATGATATATGTATGTATATATGTCGTTATGTGTGTGTACTTAAAAACTGCCATATCATTCCAATTTCATTGTCGCAGCAGAGCAGACCGCAGCGCAAAAGGTTGAAGTGACATTTTAAAATTCAATCATGATCGGAAAAAATTTTTAAATCTCATTTAGTCATTCCTAAAGAGATTGAAAAAATTTAATAAATTCAAAATAATTTCAAAATTTGTATTATTACAAAGCTAATTCCTTTATGCCTATTTAGTGCTTTTTCCCGTTTTTTTTTTTGCGCTACTTATCTTGCCTTTTTAGAGGTTTTTATTTCCTAAAAATCTGTTTCCTTTTTATTACATTTAGAGCGCCTTAATTACTTACTTTTTCTTGATTCTTGAAAGGCTTTCATTCTTTTAGAATGAGTAATTTAATTTGAGACCACGATTTGCGTGCGATTTGAAGATTTTCCAAAACTTTCTGCGGTGTTTAGCTTATTAAAAAATTAAATAAGTTTAAAGACTGTAAATTGTTTAATTTTGTATTTTATTATTATTATTTTTTGTTTTTTTTTCCAACAATATAAAAATATATTTATAACCAAGCTACAATAAAGCGCAATACTACTCATCTCTTGTTAATGAAAAGGTTTAATTGGCAATTTCATTGTGGTATAAATATCTATAGTATGTGCTCATCCTCGTAACCACATTTTAAAACCTTAACTTCATGCGACCGCAACAACTCCATTAAAAAATTTAACCACAAATGTTGACTTCGAAAATTTCAGCTGCGCTCTACCTTTGCCGATACGCCAATATTCTTGAAATTCCATTGTGGTAATTTCATTGTAGTAATTTCAATGATAATTTCCATTTAATGACAAAATTAAATTAACATATTCAAAAACGCAGGAAGGCGAGGCAGCGTGCGGGTGACAGACGCAAGTGTCATATTAAACTACGCACACAATTACATACATACATATGTACATATGTACGTGTATGTTTAATATCTTTTTTTGAGAATGTATGTAATAAGAAAAATTTATTTAAAAAAGATAAGTATTTTTAAGTAGAAGCTTTTTCGAGGAGTATGGTGACGTCAGGGCAGAATGTGAATACCCAGAATCTCATTTACTACAATTCGGTTGTAAAACAAAATGTGTGCTCAGAACTATTGCCTCATCAATCAGACTCTTGTTATCATAGAAATTGTAAATTATGGCTCAAATTCCAAACGATCAATTCTGAATGCCAAATTTTGTATTTTTCACCTCTTGATTAGTTGTAAAACTATACAATCTGGAAATCCGCAATCAGCACAAAAAACAACGAAGTTATTAGCGAAAAGCTATTGAAATTCAGCACAAAAACTAAAGTCGTTCATTACTGCTGCGTAATTTGGAAATATTAAGCAATAACAGAAAAAAAACTATAATCAGATACATTTTAACATATGTTTGTATGTATGTAAATGTATACACGTAGCAGTTGAGACGTATAAATAATCCAAAAACGCCTTGGCGAAAAGTTTTAATATTCTAAGCGAATCAAATAATTTTGGTGTCAAATTTGCGACTTCAACAGAGATAATAATGATAAAGCAAAAACAATAAATATATCTTTTACTATATGAACATACAAATGATTTTTTTTTTGTACACAAAAAGCATTTATAACAACAACAGTGCATATCAAATGTAGCTAGACTTTGTAGTTCACTTAGGTTTTTTTTTACTCTGAAGTATTTATTGACGATTAGATGATTTTTTTTTTTTGTTAATTAATACCACTTATGTGTATACATTTTCTGAGTGTTTAGGAAAGTGAGCTGCAATATTCAAATAATCTTAACCTAAAGTTTGGTTTTTTTTTTTAAATGTATCCTTAAAAAATTTCTGATATCTCACTTTGGAAAGCAGTTCAGCAATCTCTTCATAAAGTTCTCTGAAGGCTTTAATAAAAAAGTTATATTTAACTATTTCAAAGTCAAGTCAATGTTTCCTTTGCAATTGATATAAAATTGACGCATGCGTACAGTTACATAGTTTTGAATATTTCAAAAATAAAAATATTCACATGCGCAGTTTAAATTTGAAAACGTGTCTGCATAAATTTCCACTTTCGTGATTTTTAATTTCACATATGTGGCATATTTACGCAAGTAATTTAATTTCAACAATAGAAATATTTTTTTTTTTATATTTATTCAAAGAATTATATTTAACTACGAAATAGCTTAAAAAGAACTTTTCAAATTTACACACATCCAGCTAGTGAATTATCAAAAAGAATAATTTCATAATCTACTGACGTATTTAGAGCAATATTGCTTTAAGAAAAACTCATAAATACACCACGAGTACGCATAAATTTAGTTTTACTACTTATTCTCTATTTTATATGCGAAATTTGTATTTGTTCGCAGAATTTTAAAGTATTTTTTTTTTTCAATTAATATTTAACAAGTGTAATGAAATATTTTTATGACTTAAACGCGCGACTGGTGTCACGCTTACATCTATACATAGTATATTGATTGACTTGGTATTTATAAACCGGTTTCCTCCTGTTTTTTTCATAAATTTTTGTATGGTTTTTTTGAAAATTGAATTTATCGAATATTGAATAAATCGGTTTTTTAAATCTCTAAAACCAATTTTTACCTAGTTGTAAAGATATAGCCTTTGAGAAAAATTAGAATAATAATAACAGAAAGCACATCGACTAATTTTAAATCCATTATATTTTTATTGAAACGGCAACCACAAAGTGCTTTTCAATTAGATAAGACCATTACACATATGTACATAACATATATGTATGCTCGAAATCCAAATAATTTGTACAAAAAATGTAACTAACGTTTTTAAGAAGATTTTATCTATTTATTCAAATGTCACAAGAGGACGGAAAAACTTTGAAAAATTTTATAACGCCTTCCTGACAATAATGCCCAAATTCAATAAGCAGCCTCAGTCTCTAATAGAGACAAAAGTCACAATTTTGGACCAGTTGGCATCCATTAGACGCAAAATAAAGCCTCTAATCTCAAAATAAAGTCTCTGATTAGTAACCTGGTGATGAGCAGGTCACAAAAAATTAAAATAAAAACAAAAGAATAAAACGTGAAAGCAGGAAAAACAATAATCTCTAGCTCATTTTGAGACTTGAGATGATACGAAGTTACTGAATTAGGGCAAAAGTCTCTAGTCTCAAAATAAAGTCTAATAAAAAAGTTATAAATTTAAACAAAAAATGTACTTGATTTATTACATCTAAATTGTATAAAAACTTTAAAATAAGAGTAAAGAGAATGAATCCAATTTTTATAGAAAAAAAATAGAAAAATTAATTAAAAGAAAATATTTGGCTAAAACTCAAAAGGGATAAGTCGTTTTATTTTGCTGCCAGTATATTGTTAAGTATATTGTATGTACATTTTGGCAAATGTTCTGATGTTTGACGTAGATTTTTTTATTTACTCGATTTATTTTATTTATTCATGTGTGTTTGGAACAATTTTTCTTCATTCCGAAGCCAATTTTGTTTAAGTATGTATATTTTTTGTTCTGTGAATTTTTTATATCTCACTTATTTAATTTATTATTTTTTTATTATATTTCATTTATTTTATTTTTTTTAATTTTTTATTTAATTGTTACTTTGTTATTGTTTGGCCATACAACTATTTAGTTTTTAATAAAATATACTTTTCCCAAAAACTAACCGGCCTTAGAGCTCAGAAACAATTGATAATTTTTTTTTATTTCATTTATTTTACTTTATTTTCTTTTATTTTATTTCATTTTCATATATTCTTTTTTTCTCTTTTACTTATTTTGGGTGATAGTCATTCTACCAGAAACCAAATTAAAATTATTTTATTGTAAAAAAGTAGTAAAGGTCCCCATTATAACGAAATACAAATGCGTTTGTAAATATGCAAACACAAAGCCAAACGTTAAAAAAAATACATCTTTAAAGGGTAGAAATTAAAAAAACGGCGAAATTTACAAATTTTTCTGTTTGTACATCTCGCCTAAGTAACTACTTTGCATATCAGAAATCATAACTGTAAAGTTTATTGCACGACATACATTTTAAACAGTTTATGCTCAAAAATCCAAATATTTATACGATTTTTTGCTTCCAAAAAAAACCTCACAAAACTTTAAAACACTGAATTCTTCAGAAGCGTTTTTTTTACTATATGTCTGTGTAGTTATACTTTTGTATATGTACGAGTGCATCACTTTTATTATTGAGATATTCGCTAAAATGGCCATAAAATTATCGATAACACATGTAATGCCAGACGAGTTTTTATACAAAAATGCTAATTTTCCTATAGTTTAAGCACCTCCGAGACACTGCATAGCTGACAATGACCGCCACGGCCACTAGCAATGGTAATTTCAAAGCGCCACCGCTGAGGAAGTACAGCACCCAGCGATCCTGATCACATTGCAAATTAAAATGCAACAAGTGCAACGAAACATGCACAAGTTGTCTGTCGCACATGCGATCGCAATTGTAAACATACATAAACGAGTTGGATAGCAACAAATATCGTGTCGCACGATTAAAGAGATGCATTGCTCCAACTGCCCGCAATAATTCAAAAAACCGCCAATTAATCACTTTCCGTTTCGTTACTGTCATTCACGACTTGTCGAACTGCCGAAGTGCTGCTCGGTGCATTAGTTTGCGCTGTGTTCGAAGAAGTGACAACACGCAAGGAAATTAAGTTTAGTGACAATAAAATAAAAAAAAAATTTGAATGCATTCTCAATTAATTTGGCATGCCACGCATGCGCGTACGCACCAGTGCATTGTTGCTATTGCGTGTGTATTAAATATTTGCAAAACAGCGGAACTGCACAAATCAAATCACACAGTCGCTTATAGTCGGCATTTATTTTTTAATTGAGTTTTAAAATGCTTCTTCATTTGACTATTAAGCAGTTAAGAGGAAGCCACCCAAATGGAGGACCCTGTTATGGCATCATGTTGGCACTTCTAGCAACTGTTGCGTATGACGCAATACGTGTTCGAAACATTTACTTGATTACTAATTTTTTGCTAAAAATAGCTCATCGTACTGTTGAAGCGGTTAAAATTCCTTTTTAGTGACGCACGCACTACTATTCATCACAAAAGCATGCTCGCTTTAGGAAAAATTAAACACAAAACGAATATCTGAAGGAGAAATGTGGCTTTATTCTTGGAAGAAAGCAAATCTGATTTACGCAAATGAATTATTCAATGGCAAATCCTTTTTTTTTAGCATAAATTTTTGAATGTGAGATCGTCAACTGAGCGAGCCTGACCGCTTAAACTTGCTGGCCAGCAAATGAATCTAATAGATTACTACTTTTGATTTTAGTTAAGTAGGTGTCGATATATTCTCAATAATGCTTCTGGTATTTTCTCTACAAATGTATAAATCCATTTGATTATGTTCCTATAATCGCTAACAATCATAAAAATAAAATAAATGCTGCTGTTCATGCCAGTGAGTGTATTTAAACAAAGCTAATATTTATTATGTTTTTGAAATGTATTATGGAAAATTTTGAAAAAAACACAACTCGCAATGGCCTTGTCGCAGTTCAGTTACTCAAATATTCAAAACAATAAAGAGTTTGAGTAATTTAGAAAACATTTACTTTTATTATCTCATTCCATTGAGCTTTTAAGTAATCATGAAAAAATCGTCAGCACCTTGTAGCTGCTTCAAACTATCGCCGCTTAATACAAATTAAAAAATTATAATTACTTTATTTTTTTTTTAAACGGGGTTCATTTGTATTTTGCGCAAACATTTGGCATTCTGTGTAGGTATCTAGCATAAAGAGCGTCAACAAATGTCCGTTAAATAGTCTATTAATCAAATCCTATCAGCTGGATCAGTGAAATATATTGTTTCGGCTACTTTGTTTACGTTTGGAAAAATTTGCTTATTCATGCCATCAAGGTTAATGCCTCTTATGCCAACCAAAAAAACAAACAATTGCTGGATTTTAAGTTTAACCTTTTTAAAAAGCTACTAAAGGACCTCATACACGGTTGTACATATTTTACACATGTAAAGTAAAATTTTCACAGTACTTGGCTGTTTTATAGCTTCTTCATCTGGTGTAAAGACACATAAGCTCGAAATATTATATTTACAAAGTAATAGTTTTGCATGTGCTAAATACCTAACGTGCAAAGGACTGAGCGAGCCTGACCGCTTAAACTTGCTGGCCAGCAAATGAATCTAATAGATTACTACTTTTGATTTTAGTTAAGTAGGTGTCGATATATTCTCAATAATGCTTCTGGTATTTTCTCTACAAATGTATAAATCCATTTGATTATGTTCCTATAATCGCTAACAATCATAAGTTTACTTCATATTTGCGTGGTTTCCTTGTCAATAGCCGAAAGTGTATCATCTCTTATTTTCTAAACGTCAGAGCTCGTTACCTGAAGCCTCATCGTCCACATTTTTTCCGAAAAGAGCTATTTATGTTCCCCGCTGAGGAGTAATTTCGGTCATGTAAACATGGAATAACTTGAACATAACTCGCCTAATTTGATCAAGTTTTCATCACAACCTTTCAATTAATTAAATTTTTTTTAAAACACATACTTAGAGCTGTCAGTCACAAGGGTAAACAACAGGAAGGTACTCGTACTTTTCCAGTAAGAATTATACAGTAAAGAAATTTCTTAGAATTTGACAACATTCGCTCTCTGCGCGAAAAATATTCCAAAAAGTACAAGAACGCAAAACCAGTAAAACCGTGCAAGTTTGACAAACAGATGATTGAATTTTTCCTACTTGCAAGTGTTTGCTGGCAAAAATTTGCCCAGTAAAAATTATCAACTTCCCCTCAAAATGAAATGTCAATTCGCTTTCTCGATTTCCCCTACTTTGCAAGTTTCTTGCAAGTTTTTGCGTACAACAATTGTTACAAACTCTTCACTTCGAGAACACTACTAACAAATAAAAATTAATGGCCCACCACTCGCATTAGCGTATAAATTGCAACAAAAGCATCATAAAGCTGAATATACTTAGGAGAAGCTGTTTGGAATATGAAATTCCCAAATTTCCATTCAATTTGATTTGTTTTTCTAATTTTCGTGCTCCATTTAAAGTGCTCTAATTGAATAATAATCCCCAAAACAAGTAATGCGAGAAGAAATTATTTTTAATAAATATGTACATATGTATGTGTGTATATAAAATATGTGATAAATATGTAGATAGATAGACGCCATATCAGCACCCTATTACGGGTACAGATTATACCCCAATTATGTATCATGAAATTTGATGAGTGCCACACTGAGTGTAAATCAGCGTATTAACCGAAAACCGTCAGCGACATGCGTAGAATTTCAAAATAAAATCGTAAAATCCCTGCCCACAAAAAATAGATTCGCCGTAAAGTAGTAAAAATGAAAACAAAAAATTCAAATACGAAATTAGTTGTACCGCTGACCAAATAAGTAGAAATCGATCACGAATCAGAATTAGAAAGAAGTAGCCGCAAATCAGCGACACCGGTGCTGGCGGCGGTAGTCAATATTTGGAGTTAGAACAACGTCAGGCAAAGGCGTGAAAAAAACACTCTTCGTTTTTGTACGAAAAAATATTGTACAGCAATTGTTTTCGTCGCTTAAAAATGCAACTGGCGTGCGGCGATGAAACGAAAAGGCTAAGCTTGCCCAAAAAAAATGGTACACTGGGAATTCCTGTAAATGAAAAGAATTAAAATAAAATAAATGCTGCTGTTCATGCCAGTGAGTGTATTTAAACAAAGCTAATATTTATTATGTTTTTGAAATGTATTATGGAAAATTTTGAAAAAAACACAACTCGCAATGGCCTTGTCGCAGTTCAGTTACTCAAATATTCAAAACAATAAAGAGTTTGAGTAATTTAGAAAACATTTACTTTTATTATCTCATTCCATTGAGCTTTTAAGTAATCATGAAAAAATCGTCAGCACCTTGTAGCTGCTTCAAACTATCGCCGCTTAATACAAATTAAAAAATTATAATTACTTTATTTTTTTTTTAAACGGGGTTCATTTGTATTTTGCGCAAACATTTGGCATTCTGTGTAGGTATCTAGCATAAAGAGCGTCAACAAATGTCCGTTAAATAGTCTATTAATCAAATCCTATCAGCTGGATCAGTGAAATATATTGTTTCGGCTACTTTGTTTACGTTTGGAAAAATTTGCTTATTCATGCCATCAAGGTTAATGCCTCTTATGCCAACCAAAAAAACAAACAATTGCTGGATTTTAAGTTTAACCTTTTTAAAAAGCTACTAAAGGACCTCATACACGGTTGTACATATTTTACACATGTAAAGTAAAATTTTCACAGTACTTGGCTGTTTTATAGCTTCTTCATCTGGTGTAAAGACACATAAGCTCGAAATATTATATTTACAAAGTAATAGTTTTGCATGTGCTAAATACCTAACGTGCAAAGGACTTTAAGTAACCAGTTTTTTATTAAATCTTCAAAAATTAGAAAGATAATGTAATTTATATATATACATACATCTATAAGTTCTGGGCTACGGAATCAGATAAGATCAAGCTGGGTTACTAGAAAAGTCCAGATAGTTTAGCGCAAACTTTGAAAATTTCCTATTCGTTGTCACTCAGGACCTTTTGACATTTTCCAAATAAGTTTTTAAAAGCAGTCCGTTAAGTAAAAATATTAAATGCTAGAGCAAATAAAAACGTTATTAAACCATTAAATTAAGTCTGCAATTGAGCTCAAAAACGATTACTTTAGATGGCAAATGTTGTCAGTCACTTCGGAATGACTTTAGTTCGCGTGACTCGCACAGATTTTCGAACATGGCAAACAATTTTAACGGTTCTTTAAACACAACCCTAACGAGAAAGCGACATGGAAAACATAAAAATATTTACTCACCTAATAAATCACATTAATCAGATAATTCGAAATTATTGCTTAAGAAGTCATCTAGCATTCAAATGACAATATGTACATATAAACCGCTTAACTACCCAGTTGGAAATGGGTATACCTAGGCGCTCTTCTAGAAATGTAACTGCCTTAGCCAATAAACATTATAGCATGCACCTTTTTTCCTACCGGCAATGTGCTATGAAAGCCACATATCGCATGATGTTTTTTTTTTTCAAATTATAATTTTAAAAATTTAATTCTAACGTGAATCGAATAAAGAATCAGGGGATTCGTTCGTTTTATACAAGAATAAAAAAAATATCGACAAAAATACGTTAAGTTTCTGAATAAAATTGTATTTTTAAGCTATAGAATTTCAACTACACATTACTCATTTGCTAAAAAGATCACGCAATAAGAAGTGAAAGAAAAAAATAATTTCCTTACAGTGACGTAGCGCTTTTAGACGCCATTTTTGTTTATTGTCAAATGAAACAAAATTGTAATAAAGAGGAGAACAAAACAAGAACACTGAAAAAGTGCTGTGATTGAGTGCAATAAATAATTGTAATTATTACAAGATTTATTTATTAAAATTGATTTCAAATTAGCCAAAAGTGTTTTTGGAATATAGTTTTTTCATTAGAAAGTGTTTTATATGCGTCCAATTGGAAACAAATCACCACAAATACATATGTAAAGAAATATTGAAATTTCAAAAGCCCTACGTCACTCATTTTATTCTCAAAATCAATTACAAATACACGGTTGCCTGATTGCGTGATCTGTATTAGTTGGTTCAATAGAAAATCAATAATTTTTTTTGGAAGAAAATAACTTATGACTCGTACGAGTATTTGCAAAGCTGCGGGTGCCTTCGTTATTTCCATATTAATGATTTTTTTTTTGTTTTTTGGAAACCATAATTAAACCCAAACTGAGTTTGAGATTATGAAATATATGTATATATCAAAAATGAAAGACTATTTGAGAGGTATTGGAAGCTGAAGAGTAACTAGTATAGAAAACAGGTACTTACAATAAGTTAAGAATTTAAGACTAAAAAACTAAAACTAATAAAACATTAACAGTACGAAAGAAAAATCACTAATACTGGTAAATGGAAATCTTCGCGAAATTTTGGAAATCAGTGTCTGTGTTGAATGTGAAACTCAGTGAACTTAATAGCGCAGACGACGCACGAGCACAACACAAACAACAGCGGCTACAAACTGCGGGTTTATATGTTTGTAAGTATGTATTGTTTGTTGTATGATCGGCAGCAACGGTTAGGTACTCATAGCGATTAGTATTGGTGGATGGCGAGCGAACAGCGAACGAACGACCGCGACGACGCACATTGCCTGCATGCTAAATAGTCCTACGAAGCGGAGGAGAAGCGTATTGTATGCTAGAAAACAAAAAAAAAATTGTTAAAAAATTATAAAACAACAAAAACATTCGACACTCGGCCCCAGACAAATCGCGTGCGAATTCGGTTATTGTTTTTTCTTTTTTTTTTTGCCCACTGTCCACCCACTCGTCCGTTCGTCCATTTTATTTTTTTTTTGCCTCTACTAGTACAGCGGCCAGGTGTGCGATTCGTAAGTACATACATACATTTCGTATACGGCCGATTTTCGTATATAAATCTAACGCGAATCGTTGGAAAGACATCACTTCTTTGGTGGAAACTTAAGTGCTAAGTTTAGCTCCAATATCTCGCGTCCTACGAGTGCAGTAAACATAAATTCGAATAAAAAAATAATCAATTTCCGCTTTTTAAGGATAAAAGTCATCGTATTTGCATTCGTGTGCGTTTCTATTTGAAAACAACAATCTAAAAAGTGTTCAACATGAAATTCAGCGCATCGTTGTCTTTAATTGTGATCTGCGGCTTGGTGGCCTGCAGTCAAGCATTGCCTGCCACAAAGAGTAGGTTGCATGGCTAAATTAAAAAGCCATAAAATACAAAAGTGATTGAAAATATCTAAAAAATTTTGACAGATATCCTGTAGAACTAAATGTGAATTTTTTTTTTAATTTTTTAACCTTGTAGAATTAATTATTAAAACAATATGATAATTTTTTATATTCAAAATAAATACATTTTTTTTATAAATTTTTGGAATCTTTAGTATTTCAAAATAACTTTTGCAAACAAATTTTTTTTTAAACAAAATTTCTGAATTTTATGTACATACATAATACACAACTCTCGCTCTCTCTCTATAAACCGTTGCAGGATTGGCCTACTACCCACAACCCGCTGCAGCACAATATTATGCCGCCCCACAGCGTATGATGTTCATGCGTTACGTCCAACCGTCGTATGGCAATGCTCGCTCTCATCAAGCCGCTGCCGCCCTTGTCGCTGGTAATTCTGTCGCCACCGGCACTTACCTGCAAGGTGAGTAAATTACTTTGGATAGCACCACACACACATAAACTTCATATCTCAATTGCATTTGAATGAATACCTTAAACGCTCAATAAAGATTGTGTTCATACAGGCGCTGACGGTGTTGCTGCCGCTGCCGGTCCCGCTGCCAGCTTCTCTGGTGAAGTGCAGGAAGATGCTGTCGTCGCTGCCGGTGCACACGTCGCCCACTCTGTTGCCGAAGCCTACCCCGCTGCCGCCCCAGCATCTGCTGAAGAGGAACAGCACAAGATAACCGTGCAAGTTGACCTGGGCGCCTCCAGCGGTGCCAGCGCTGAGGAGAGTGATAACGACGCCAAGGAAGCTCGCGAATACAGCTACGATGTTCCCGTTGCTGGCGTTGCTGATGTTGATGTCAATTTGGCTGGTGAAGCAGCTACGGTTGCTGAAGTTGAGAGCGCCGAGCCAGTTGCGGCTGTCCCTGCGCCTGCTGCTGCTCCAGTGCCAGCCGCTGATGCTGATGTTGCCATCACTTCCAAGGGTGTCGATGTGAGCGTAAACTTGCCCGCTCCCGCACCACTCGCCCCTGTTGTGCCAGTAGTGCCTGTGAAGCCTGCCAAACGTTACTTGCCCGCAAAGAAGAAGGTCATCGTTGAATTAGAACAAGCTGCCGAATCCGAAGATGATGCGGAGAATGCTGTTGCTGTTCAAGATGATGAAGACGATGTCGAAGAGGAACACGATGTGGCCTACGCACCAGTGCCAGTCGCTCCCAGAGTGCCCGCACGTCGTCCGGCAGCCAGGAAACCCGTCAAGGCCAATCCCTTGCCTGCTGGTACCTTCTTCCCTGTCGATTTTGGCGGCGCTACCGGTGGAGCCATCGCCATTGCCAACTCCTTCAGCACAGGCGAGAGCGGTGCCGCCACCAGCCACGCCATAGCCTATGGTAACCCCGAGCAAGCACGCACCCATGTGCGCCCCAGCAGACGCCACTAGAATTTATTTCCCATGAAATAGAGTTTAATAATTTTGTAAAATTCATACCCGCTAATGCAAGGCAAATGACTTGATAATGTAAAGCTAGGACGATTTTTTTGTAAAACCATTTAACAATTGTTGCTATAATTAATTATATATTTTTTTTTTGTTTTACGTTCTTAGCCCAATTGTACATAACGACCTGAAAAATAACATGAAAATTACAAATAAAAATCTTTTATCCTTAAAAATCAAAGACTTTTTAAGGTTTAGTAGTTTTCGTAGAAAAGAGAAGATCTTGCCATCAACACCACTACTATCTTGGAATTCGACTTATTTATGTCGCAACTAAAGTTTATCAGCCTAGATGGCGCAAGAGTCGCGATATTTGATATTTGCTATTTGTGTTCCGATTTGGTTCGAACTTTTTTTACTTAGATCCGTTAGGTGGCGCAAGAGTCGTGGTTTGGGAAAAAATCGTATTGAAAGTCCGATGTAGTTCATATAGAAGCAATTGACCTTGGAGCACGAAGGCTCTGTTCACAACGTTAGTGACGCCCATACTGGAATATGGATCTGTTGTTTGGAATCCGCGCTATCAAGTTCATTCCGACCGAATAGAGTCAATTCAAAAACAATTTCTGCTTTTTGCTTTAAGGAATTTTCGTTGGGATTCTTAGTACAACCTGCCACCATACATAAGTCGCTTAAAACTATATTCTTTTTGGTTGTTGTGGTTTCCGACAGGGTAATTATACGCTGTATTTTGGAACGAATTTCCGTCATCCCTTGTCAAGTTTGGTTTGGAGACAAACCGGTTTCGGCGTTGTGCCATCTTCAGTGTAATTTTTCGTTCTGATTATTTTCTGTACGTACGTTAGTCTTTATAGTATTGTCCTTGTCTGTTGCTTTTGGTTAGGTACTCCTTAGCGGACCCTTTTTTGTGTTTGTATTGTAGCCTTAAGTTGCTGTTATACGTTTAAAACTCTTTAATCTTCCTACACTTGCTAGTCGCTGTAGCTGAACAGTTTTAGATCTCGACACTTAACAAACCTCTGATTTTCATGACGCGGCGCAACATATTTGATAAAAAAAAACAAAAACAAAAATTTTTTTTTTATATATCCGTGCGTCAGCGGATGCGCCCCTCGCGTCGTCGGGCGGGTATAGAGGGATAAAACAGTTGGGATTATTATTAAAAAAAACATACGCGTGCATATTGTTACATGAACTAACTAAAAAAAAAAAAAATCTCAAATTTGGTACAATTATAATGCATCGAATTACAAGTCTACATATATTCTTCTGCGCATATTTAAAAAAAAATAGCGATATTCTAAAAATGAAGTATTTTGAATTTGAAAAAATGTTTAGCTTCTACTGTAAAAAATGTTTAGCTATATTAGCCGCATGTTTTCTTAAAAATATAACCGTAAGGGGATGGTGGAGTCGAATTATATTAGCAAAAATCGTATTTTTTATCCGATTTAGGGATTTTTCGAAACAATATTTATATTGACTACGTGAACTGAATTATTATTTTTTTAATAAAAGTAAAAGTACAGTTTCAAAAACTAAAAACGTATTTTAGTATATAAAATTATAATTTAATTGATAATCACTTTCCATAGCTTAATCAAAACCACAACTTTTGCTCTTAGTATACATTCAGAAACTTTTTATTCAAACATATTCGTATGTATGTACATATGTATGTATGTGTGTATATTAATTTAATAAAATATCATATTTGAAAAAAATTTATTTTAATCAAATTACAGCTAAACCTCTTGTAAAGCGGTGAAATGTATTTATGCCCCTTTTCATGTTTTGAGGGAAAAAATAACAAACAAAACTAAACAGTAATATCAAGTAGAAGAACGAAAATTTATAATTAGAAAATTGGGGAAAATCTGGTCTGCCGAAGGTATTGCGGAAATATTTTTTTATTAAAAATGGTTTAAATTCATAATGACATATTTTTGTTTATAATTTGAATATGCACGCATATATGTACATATTTTGTTGTTCGCTTACTCACTAATGGTGTTCTCTACATTGCAATACTAATTGTGGGCAGATTTTTTATAGCATTGAAAAAAGTTTAAAAGAAAAACAAAAATCGGTTTTTTTGATTTAGAGAATATAAGCAAAGGAAATTGGGGCAAAAGTATGTACATAAGTGCGGTTTGAGAAATTTAAGCATTATGAAAATTTCTTCAAAGTTGAAAAAAAGCAATGGCGCAATTATTTTCGTTCTGATGGCATTTAAAGTGTTTTTTTTTTCAGTTTTGTTCCGTTCCTGTTCTTGTTTTTTTTTATATTTAATTAGGCGCTTGGTTGGTTCACGTTTGTCTTTGGACAGTTTAGAAAACAATTTGCTTTTATTTATTTTTATTTTAATATACTTTGCAGTTATCGTTTTTTTTCGAATTTCGTAGGCCTATCAACTTTTTACGAATAATCTGAAGAATTACGCTTTTTTACCGTCGTCAAGCGCTAGCATTATTTTAATGTATTAATTGGAAATCGCGTTTAAACACAGCACACAAACATTTTCTATCAGTAGCCATATTTATCTTGAATCGATGACATAACATCATTTGCAAGCGAGCTTAGACGTCCAGCAACCTTGTGCACGCCCTGTCGAACACTTTCTTTAACATCATCCAAATCAGGTGCCTGAAAGTTAACGCCGGTGTTATAACCTAAAAAAATGTGTAAACAAAAAATAATGCAGAGACTTTTTAGGCCACTTTTTTCACTTGCTACGTACCCTTCGGATCACGATTTCCTGACCCACCTTGACCGTTGCTACTTCCGCCAAAATAATCCGATGACGATATGCTGTCAGAGTTTTGGAAACGTGACAAGTTAGCTTTCCTTCTTTCCGTTTGGCTCGAATCGCTGGCAAAAAACTGATCTGAACCAAATCCTTTAGCACTGCCGAACTTCTGTTGCGCAGAAGTTTCGTCAACACTTTTGGATTGCGACTTTCGTGCGCTACTAGCAACGGCGCCTGTTGACTTCACTGTTGGCTTGGCATCTCCATCAGCGCCAGAAAACATTGAAGTTATATTGGAATGTCCACCTCCGATTGATTCGATTGTCTCAAAGCCCATCATCTCCAATTCACTTTTATCAATTTTCGAACTTTTGCTACTGCTATTACCACCTCGACCTCCTAAACCCATGTTGTCAATATATAGCGCACACGAGTACTCGCCGAAAACGCTATCAATATCACCTATATCATCACTATTACCGATACTGGAACCCTTGACATGCGATGGGGCGTGCTTGGGTGCAGCCGATTGCTGAATGGTCTCCATATCGCTTAATGCGGAATGTGAAACATCCGAGCTAAATGTAAAAGAGCAGATAAATTACACAAATAATATATTTTATAAATGTTTGGTGGCCTACCCGCGCAAACTGAAACCCATTCCTAAACGCTCCATCTGTTTTGCTTTAGTTGGATCAATCGATTTTAGCTTCTCTTCTTCGCGTGTCTTCTGTATCGAAAGATCTTTGTAGGCCAGGCGCATGCTAGCCACTGACTCCATCTCCTCTTCCGCTGATTTGGGTTTATCACTTACTATGGGCCCGTCTTTGCATTGATTGGCCAAGTTCGCACGTTGTTCAATTTCTGCAAAATTCGTCTTCACCTTGGTAGCACCAAGACCTCCCTTGCGAGCGCCCAACTGCAGCGAAAAATATGAACAGTAAATTTCAAATTAACTATAACTTTCGCATTAACTTACACCCGACTTCTTGGGCTGTATTTTTCGCACACCAATAGAAGGTGTCACAGCTGATGGTGGTACCACGGAATTTAGAAAATTTACACTAGGAGCTCCTGCACTATGAGCTTCTGAGGTTGGGTTGTCGGCAGAGAGTGTCGGATTGGTGGCTTTAGATAAAATGTCGAGCTGAAAAGGAAAGTAGATTTTTATAAACATTTTATTAAGTTATTTACTCACTGTTATATAAAGAATTATTTAAAGTAAAAAAAAGCTAAGATTAAAACGCAACGCATGCTTTAGGTGTATACATGTATGTATGTGCCGCTTATATTTACCTTTCCTTCCGACACACTATTATTATTCTCGAAAAGTGTTTTTTTATTGTTGTCCTCAATGCAATCGGCAAAGAAGTCATCCTCGGCTTCTGTGGTAGGGTTCAACTCGTTTCCATCCGCCTTGTCGGCAGTATTTTCCAAATGCAGCTGCACGGGCACACAAGCCGAAAGAGACCAACGGCAAACAAAGATACATAGTTGTATGAAGAATTGGGGTGTTAAATGTAAGTAATTAGTATAACAATTTGGCAAGGAATCATACAAAATTCAACTTGAAAATGTTAGAAATTTAAAATTTAGCAATTTTTTTTAACCAAATTCATAACGAATAAACAACAAGCAAACTATAAAGCTAAACGGCAATACAATCGAAATGATGCTTTCCTACACACCTTTGTGCCATGCACCTTCATTGCTTGCGCTGCCAATGCCGCTAACTTGTCGCGATAGAGTTGAGCAGCACGAGAATTGTACTTTTGCTGGGCATCGGTGGTAACGCAATTGTGTTGCCTAAAGAACTGTGCTGCATTTGCATTACCACCAAGTTGCATTTGACGTAACTGCATCCAAGTCCAGTTCGTATCCAAATTGGTTGAGCGTACAAAAGTCAAGTGGACACCCAAGTTGCGATGTACTGCGGAGCAATCAATGCATATAAAAATGCCATAAGTTACGGAAGACCATGTAGGCGCCTTCGCCGAGCAATCGAAGCAAGCCTATAAAAGAAGATAATGTAGGGGTATTATATATTTAAACACATACATATATGCTCAAGCAAACCGAAATTTTAACAGAGAAAACATGTTTACGTGTACAACATACTATAATTTTGTACTAAAACTTGCTCATGTCTTGTTCAAACAATGTCTATTAATGACGAGACTGAGAATTTACCACTTCAAATAACATTGTTGGTGCTTTTTATAGATCACCTTTTTACTTACTTTATTTGCAGGTTGTGCGCGTAGGCGATGAAACACTGCCTCAATATCCTGTTTAGTTGGTCCTGCAGCTGAACTGGACATGGTGCCTTTTTTAATTGCACCTTTGACCACACTATTTGTTGTTGTTCACTAAAGGTATTTCCCTGCGTTCGCCAAATTTCATATGTTTAGTATTGCCAACGACTCCACTATTTGCTAATCACAATCCTAAAAAGTTGTGTTTATGTTTTATAGGATTTCTTTCACGTCGTGGCGTGTGTGTTGTAATAATTTTTAAACTTTTCTGTCTTGATTAAATTTTGACGTGTTTTTTCGATGGGAATGTGCCAAGACTTTCCAAACTTCCACGTTTTGACTTTTGCGATTTCAGCTGGAAGTAGCTGTTCGTTGTGGCGTTGCCCAATCGACTAAAATTAAGTGAAAGACTAATCGAATCGGTTGCATTTTCAAATTGTTAATGAAAAAAAATTACGAAGCAGCGGTAATTTCATTGTTTGGAAAAACTCTAAATTTACTTTTTTAGCATTTACATATATGCAATTGTAACAATTGACAGTTGTAGCACTAAAACTGTGTCTACCCAAACGGCAATAATGCAGCAGTATGCAATGATGCAGTGGTTTGTTGTTAAATCATGTTCGTTAATGCAGTATGGCTAATGGAATTGAGAACGCAGTAGCTCGTATAGTTAAAAAAAACTTTGAAGTGTATCTTACTGTTGCACAAGAAAATTTCCCTTCTTACAGTTGTTGGCCTATCTCTGCTATACCTCAATGGGATCTTTAAAATTTAATAGTTTTTATTTACATTTTTTAATTGTTAAAGCTTTAATAAATGGAAAAACTTAATAAAATAAAATTCAGCTTCCTATATCTATTTCTTTGTTGGGACTACGTGTTACAGCTGCTATACTGTTTTGGTCTTGCAGCAGCACCAGGCGCACAAACGCCAAATTAAGCAGAAGCGATTGTCCAAGAATCTCACGTTGATAACGTTCTGCACGTGAAAACATCTCCCGGAGCTTTGGCGGAAAGTGCACATTGCATCGTTGCGATAAATTTTGCTTATCCAACATATCATTTTGCTGGCCATTTTGAACTTCATTCTCGAGGAAATCTTCTGAATTATAATGTATGCGCATAAGTTTCAAAATGGCTTCCTCTGATAAAACGCGTTCCGTGCCCACCAGCTGGCTGAATAAACGCGCTGCCAGGAAGCGACGCATGTAAAAAACATTAGGTGGATTATCTAAAGACGTTTTGTCATTTCCATCGTTATTGTCATATCCATTTTTAAATCCTTCGGCATATCTATCCCGTGCAAATAATGCATATGATAGCACAGCAATCACTTGGGACTTTTGTATGCTGACATTTTGGTGATCCACGCTACCCGGGTTGCTGTTTATTTGTGCCATCTGAGGATTTTCGAATATATAACAATCTGCTTTTGGTATCAAATGATTCACATACAATAACCGTTGGACCAAATCAGACAAATGCAGTTTTTTCTCGGTTATCTCATGGTGCTGCCAATGTGTCAGGCTACTTGGTTGATTAGAGCTCTCTAATTCAGGGAGTTCTAATCGAGCCCAAGTTACACTGGATACACCAATACGCAATGCAACGCAGGATCGTATTTTTCTACGATGTTCAACATCTATTGTAGGCGAGATGAAGCTTGATGATCGCTTATTCACCGTGCGTGTACCTGGTGAGAAAGCCGTAGCATAGGAGTAAATAGCGCATCTTTTTTTATTCCTAGACTTACCTTTATTGTGCACCATACTTTTATAAAATTTATCAACGAACTTTGTCCCAAATCCATCAATCAAAAGTATATCTTCTATATTTTTCAAGGGTCCATTACGTTTTTTCCATGTAGCCAATTTGGCTGCGCGTGCTTTTGCAATATCATAACTGAAAGAGTTCAATTTCATGGGAAACTTCTTTAAATAATTAATGGTATTTTACATTAAAATCTCGTGGACGTCATCTTTATTCACGATGTTCAAAATTTTTTGCTGTTGCTCCCAGGTATAACTGGGCAAGTTACTCCTACTTCCCAAATTCTCAGATTGTACAAATTCAGATTCCGTCCCGCTTACAGTTGTTTTTGAAACTGAAGCTAGGTAGAACTGGGTTTTAGCAACGTTTCTTAAAGATTGATTAACCAATTGCAGTAAATTATATTTAAACATTTTATGCTAAAAATTACAAAATTTTGTAGGAAAATTAAACAGAAATTACAGACACATCAAGACAAAAACAGCTGGTCAGCAGCTTAAACAAACAGTGTTGCTTAAAATAATGCTTTTTGCGTTTTCGAACTTAAAGTAACAGTGCCGGGCACTAAAATAGGACTCACTGTAGTATCTTTCGTGGTACAACATCAAGACACACACCGCAAATTGTTGCAAAAGTTCAGCCAAACACTTCGCTGTATAGTGTAAACGCAAAATTATTTTGATTATTATTATTTACTTTTTAATAAAAAACATCTCAAGAAAGTACATTTTTGACAACTATGAATTTAATAAGAAATTGTAAGCGTTTCTGTACGAAATCGAGAAAGTAGTCGATTAATAGTGACGTCGTATCGATCCGATCGAAATTACTTTTTACCTCCAAATAAGCAAGTAGGAATATCTTATTTGCTTACATAAACACAATTTGTGAGAGTATCGAGCGAATGAATCGAAAGTAACGATCGAAATGAGTTACACAAACGCACTACAGAGCTAATGAAAAACTCGACAAGATATTGATTATGTTAGAACTGTTTTAATTATTATTAAGGAGTATAGTAAATGCATAACCTTCAGGTCTAGATTAAATAATGAAAATAAGGGGGAACGAAATTTCTATATAACTCTGGCATTTCAATACTTCAACTTGTTGGCTTTTATACGCATGGAAGTAATTGGGATAATTTTTCAATACTAAAACAAAAAAGTTAAAAGTTATTACACCATAATATTTTCTCACCAATTGCCCCATGAAAACGAAAAAAGTTATAAATAACCCGGATTGTGCCATCGTTCCATAACGAATTGTTCAATCCTTGATAGTTTTAAGAATCCAATAAGACGCAATTGCATTACGCTGTGGTGAAATATGCCGAGACTTACGGAGAACCCAAGAATGATAAATTAGAAGTTTGCGACACTTTCATGTAAGAAACTTAAGAATCTGTTGATTTTAGATTTTAAATTTTCGGCCTTAAGCGTCAGTTAGTCAAGACTGAACTTAACTTAACTTAGTTTAAGCCAACCTGTTATATGGACAGCAGTGCAAGCGATTAGTCAACACTTAACTTACCGTAAGAAACTTAAGAATTTGTTGATTTTAGGGCCAGTTTTTCAGTGCTGGTTTAAACTCAGTTTAAACTAAGTTTAGTTAAACTCAGTTTAAATATAAACTCAATTTCCTTGCGCTCAATAAAATATATTGAAAATAATACAAGTATGTGTTCTTTCCTCCCAAATAACTGAATGAAAATATCTTCGATGTTGACCCAACGAAATTTACAGCCAAATGAAAAATTAGATGTCAAAGTAACAAAGTGACAACATAAACCCTGACATAAATGATTCAAATTTCTTGAGCAATTGTAAAAAATTTTAAAGTTTTAATATTTTTAGTTTTGGTAAAAAATTACCAAAGTAGCAATTTTGTCCTGCTGTCGCTCTTCCATTTTTACTCTCTTTCGGTTATTCACTATGTTGACGTCACGCATTCTAGGAAGGCGCATCTTCTCTATAATTCTTGTTTGGAGTTTACTCTGTAGTTATCCTTTCAATCTGGCTACATCGACACAATATGTTTCTCGACTTACTGCAATGAACACAACCGAGTCAGCTGTTTAATTTATTGTTTATTTATAAAAGTCGAAAAAGCAGAACAACAAAAAGCGAAAGCAAATTCAGTTGATAGTAAAAATCGAATGCGTAAAGTTGGAATTAAATTTTTACAAATGAAAGGCAGAAATAAAAAATTGTGTGCAAATTGAATTGACGTATATAAAATAAATTCGTTACTTAATTTAAGCAATGTGGATTAGTGCGAAATAACAATAGAAGTGTGCATCTAAAAAACCTGTCTCAATTTGTAAGATACTTGGAGGTATTTGTAAACATTTATCAAGCGTCGGAAATATTGCTTAGTTAAGTTTTATTTTAAAGGGGCATTGTGAAGAAAATGTCCAAAAGTCCATCAAAATTAATGATAGCTCGTGACCATTTGGAAATACGATTTGGAACGAGTTTAATCTGAGTTTACGAATATATTTGTATTTATCTGTTTATGTACAAAAGTGCGTCGTCCATGCAGCTTTAAAGTAATAAAATCTCTAGCCTATAAAAAGTGTCCCACTTGAGTGCACATCACAACGAAAGTGAATTTTATTAAAAACAAAAAATAAAATCATCAAGGCCATCTCGCGTGGTACGAAGTATGTATGTATAAGTGTGACATCCTCATCTCTGTGATTTTGAACGGGTGTGTGCGTTCACCAATGGAGGCTGCGAAAGTTGTTTCATACAATCGTATGTATTTATGTATGTACACATATAAAAGTGATGTCGACAACTTGAGTGAAATATGAAAATTGCCATACTTTCTTTTAAAAATAAAAATTTAGACAAGCGTGGTATTTGTGAAATTCGCAAAATACACTTACACATACATACGGAAATATGTATTTATGAACTTATACTTATAATTTTGTTCTAATTAATGCATAATTCATTCCATGCATCGAAGTATGTAACAAATCATGTTTGCATAAGTTAAACAAAAACACTAAAAACAATTTAGAAATGAATGCGACCTTGACCTTCAACGCAATTACATCAAGTGACCGGCTGCCGTTTTATCAAAGCAACAACTGTAACAAGGTCAAACACTTCTACTCTCCGCGAATTTCCACCCACCCAGCAGATGTAACATCGTCACAGCTAAATGGCGATGTTGAAAGTAAAGAAGAAGTAGAAGAACCAACCAAAACAAAAATCGCCAAAGATTCCTACACTACTAAAAGTGCTCCTATTCGCGTGCCAGGAATTTTATTCAATGAGGCCAGTCTGCCGCTTGCCACCAGCTCCAAATCATTTCCACCAAGTATGTTACATAAAAGTAATAGTTATAGCGGTGTCATGCGTCCAAAAGCGACCATACTGAAGCATAATAGTGTGAATGGGAGCATAGCTACCAGCCTTACGGACGACGAATTAGGTATACGTGTTTATAGGAACACACTTTACGTGGCTCCATCATCCCAAACCGATCTAACAGCCAATACACTCCACAACTACGATGACGATGCGGTGGTCGATCTTCCTGATGAAAATGATCTGTTAATGCCTTTAGCAGCGACTGCGTGTGGTGGCGTGGGTGGCGGCAGCAGCAGTGCATCTATCTCACGACGAAATACGCGTGGCACGATTAAGGCGCGTAACACACTTTGTAATCGCTTAAATATCAGTCGCAAATGCTTCTTGGGCATTTTGTTGTTGTTGACAGCTATTGCGGTATTTCTGGTATTCGCTTATTTAACTCGCGATTACACAAAAAACCTACTACTATGGATCGAAAAACAAAATCCCTGGATTATAGTAGCTATATTAATATCGCTGTTTGTGCTGGTTAGCTTTCCGATTGTAGTTGGATATTTTGTACTAATGCTCACCTCTGGCTACATTTTTGGCGTGTTGAAAGGTGTGCTTATTGTGATAGTGGGTGCAAATATAGGCGTAGCCGTTGCTCATTGGACTATACGAAGTTTTCGACATCGCATACCAATTCATAAGTAAGTATGTTTGATTGTATTTGTATTAATTTTAAAAAAATCTAAGTTCTTTTATAGTACAAGACAAAGGAGATAAAATTACTTATTACTTAGAAGTTAAACTTAGAAATCATATGACTGCTTTGTTTGATTTTCGCATACTTTATAGATAAGCTTTTTACTATCAACATAAATAAGCAATTTTTTACCTGCATGTTCCGGACACGTTGTGTATAAAGACATGCCTCTCTGGCAAAGAATAAAATAAATAAAAAGAAAAAAATGTGTGCTTTTACAAGGTCAATAAAAATAACCAAAAGCCACATAATCTGCCCTAACAAAGAACCGACTAAATTTGACAAATAAAGTTCTGTCTTCTTCAGCGCTGAAGATACCCTTTAACCTATTTTATGTTCAGAAAAGCCTTTAAATTTTTGTTCCCCTCTCATGGTAACCAAGTCCTTAGCTCTTTCATAATTCTGACCCACAACAGGTTTTTATTTGTCAGGATAAGACATTGTAGTATAGTTCTTTGTCTTGAAAAACGGTGCTTCAATAAAATAGCTTTGTGGGACAGCTAGTAAGATTTTTAAAGTTTAAACGGTTATTTATTGTTAAATAAAATTGCCTCTAGATTCTTTCGCAATCCCTGCACTAGATTTGTTCATTTACTAAGTAAGTATTTACATACATTTCGCTAAGAGCTACCGATGCATAAAGTGTGTCTGGCAAATGAGCTTTATTTTTGCCGTTCAAATAAAATACCTAATCATAAATGGGCAAAAATTAGCAGAAATTGGCTAAACTTAAGGAAAATACAATACCTGTACAGGCTTGTATATATAGAGGTCAGAGTTAAAAATTCGTATAGTCATAAACTTTTCCTTATATGTATGTAGATATGTACGTATGTATGTACATACACGCATGCAATGCAATTTGTAATAAAAGTTGTACAAAGCCGGCTACTGTTTTTTTTTCTCTTACATACTTCTGATTGCATAACCACCAAGTTAAGCATTTGGCATGCCGCTTACTTAATATATCTAATTTCGAAAACATATATATGCTTTCCTCTGCTCAGTTCCAATCCATGAAAGACACGCAGTTCTTGTTTGCCATATTCATTCCACTGCTAAGCGGTTTTATTGTTCTGTCTGTCTGTCAATTGCAATCAACAAGAAATTAAATGAAATAGATTACGTTTACTGCGAACACAAGTACATATGCAGGTATGTACATTTGTATGCACATATATTTGTTGTTGGGCGATTCTTGCACAGACACACTTCACAAAAATAAAAATTAAATTGACCACCCCCCTTATGCAAATGAACGAATGATTTGAACTTTTTGTGTTGCGTATAAATATGATATCTCCATTTCTTTAAAATGTTTCAGTAAGATCATTGTTTTGATTTATTTCGTATATACAAATGTTATCTACCAACCGTTGTTCTTATTAATAAAAGCAATTATTGGTTTGATATATGCAATTTTGAAAACACTTTTTTAAACGCGAATAAAACGTTTTGTAAAAAGTGAAATACACACATATGTACATATGTAGTTTTATGGCTCTTCATTTAAAGTCATAGATATACATATGTATTTGTTATGCTGTAGTCATTTTTTCAATTTAGACTATACTAAATTACACCTTACGCTCTGCAGGTCAATTTTTGAATCAAATCGTGATCTAGTTTCAATTTGAGCAATTGTGTGCCACTCTAAGCAAGCACTTGCTTGAACTAGTTATATGTTAATATTAAAACATTGCATATGATATAAATAAATAGCTTAGAACCGAATTAAACCAGTAAGTTATATATTTTTCAACACAAGCTACCCCATTGTGCGCGACCGTTTAGTTCAGTTGATTAGTGTACGAGTATTTCGTATTTTGTCACGTCTTACCTACTACCTGTGAACAATGTGTGTACATTGTCTCAAAAATTTCTGTTTTAAGTTGATTCTTTCAAAAGTTATTTGAGGTTAAAGTCCAACCTTAAATCGTTTCGTAAGTTTTTATACCCGCGCACTTGTGCACAAGCGTATTATAACTTTGTTCACATAACGGAATCAAGATAGATATAGACATTGTATATATACCAAAATGCTCAGAATGAAAAAAGATGATTTAGCCATGTCTGTCTGTCCGTCCGTCCGTGCAGACGATTACTTGAGTAAAAATTAATATATCTCAATGAAACTCGGTAGGTAGATTGTCCTTGGTCCAGAGCAGGTATTGAAAATAAGCAAAGTCAGACAGTAACCACGCCCACCTCCCATATAACGGCTATTTTCGAAAATGCAAAAATTGCTATATTTCAATAGCTATGGAAGTGTTGTATTCGAGCAGGAAATCCGACTGTATCAAACTTTTTTACAGGGGTGTGGCACCGCCCACTTATGAGTTCATATGTATATATGTATACATATCTCTGGAACCACCCACCCGATTTCGTTATATACGTATACATATTACACTATGCCTATTTAAGCGATATTTGGAAAATTATCAAAATCTGACCATAACCACGCCCACCTGCAATATAACGGTAATTTTCGAAAACACGAAAAATCAGACGTTTCAATAAATGTTAAAGGGTGTTGAGTTTAGTATGTGGTGTTGTATTGCAGCCAGAAATCCGACTATCTGAAAATTTTAGAAAAGGGGCGTGTCACCGCCCACTTTTGAGATCATATGTATGTATATGTCTGGAACTACTTTATCGATTTCGTCTAAACTTGGCACACATGTTAGATTGTACCTAGTTAATTTAAAAATTTAGCTGAAAGCGTGCGCCGGGTATATAAAGTTCGATGGAACTTAGCCACTTCCTTACTTGTTTTTTTTTTTTAATTTATTATATTCTATCGCAAAATAATGGTGCAAAAACAGAAAATATTTTTTGTTTGTTTTGGTATTTATGTAAGTGAATAGTTTGGCATAATTTATCTTATTGGCGATAATGTACCTTTACTTGTAAAACATGTAAAAAATGATGAGAGCTTTGCACATAAATGATATAAACTGTGATCCAAAAAAGAACAATTTTGAATTTGGGCAATTGAAGTCGAAAAATCACACTGAAGATGACACAATGCCGAAACCGGTTTGTCTCCAAACCAAACTTGACAAGAGATGACAGAAAATCGTTCCAACAAAAATTAAAATTGCACCCTGTCGGAAAAGAAAAAGAAGAAACTAATATTTAAATGGGAAATCAAAAATCTCAAATCGTCACCTCTTAATATTAATAGAGCTCAAACTTTACAAGATTTTTTTTTTCGTCTTTACTAGGACGATATTCTCATGGTATTTAAGGAAAAATAAATTAAAAGTTTTTTTCGGCCTACCCTAATATGTATGTATGTTTGGCAAATTTTACTTCGTTTTAATAATAATAGTCTTCCATAATCAGTTAATCAGTAGCGACTTTTCCAATTATAATCAGTTTCATTTTTTTTCAATTATGAACTTTTTTAAATTTATTGAATCATTCATTGTTTGGAAAAAGTAAGCGATATGCTATCAGTTTTTATAGCTGCATGAACTGGCCACAGTAGCGTTGTTCCTTAAAATAAAGCTTGCGTCGCCAAATTAACTAGTACATGGTGGTATGTTAGTAATAAAATGAATTTAAAATTTCATATGAAATCAGAGATTAAAACTCAGCATTTAAGCACTGGGGACATATGTATGTATTGTTGACTCACCGTTTATGGCTAAAGGTAGTTTTATACTCGAAAAGTTATTCAATTCGGTGGCCAAATTTCTATTAATACGATTATATTATTATATGTATCAACCATTGTTAGAGGTGCTACCTTATTTAAAAACAACGTGCCATAAATATAAAATATGTACGAATGTATGTATCTGCTACATTTATTTAGTTAAAGCTTACTTACTTTTCCACTTATCTTTTTATTTTATTTGTTTAATAAAGCGCAATGACAGGTGTGTGAACATTTAACACTAGAATTAATATTATTTGTGTGAAAATGTACACCACAAAGGCACGCGATCAATCATTTGCGCGCTTAACACTTGTATCAGTAATATAATGATTATAATAAACTTATGCGTTTGTAAATAAAAAATAAAAATTTTTGTATGTAAAATGAAACAGTGTTTCACTTGCTTTTGATTGTACTAAACTCACATTTATTTAAATTACATTTGATTGTCATCCATAACTGCATACGCTTTAAGCAATTACTCTATTTATAATATTCTGCATACATGTTCAAGTCCAATTTATATTTCATTGCCCTGCAATCGAATTGGCGATTTTCTTGAACGCATACCTATATACGCATGCATGCACATTTCAATGAATTTTTAATAATTTTAAATCTGCAGCAAAGATAATCTTTTGTCTTCAAGCAAAATTTTACAAAGGACGAAGGTTAAAATTTTCAAAAAATATTGATTTTATGGGAAAATCTTTGACAAAATCAACTAAAAGACTTAAAATATAAATTCTTTCGATTTCGTCTTCGTCATGTAAGCTCCAAAGCAAAACGCTTGTAGGGAAATCCATTCGGTGGCCAGTGATGTTTTCTATGTGGAACATGTTGGTTCCCTAATTAATCCTCCTCCTTTTTCATGGCCGATGAAGTTTGCAGAAAGCGATTGTGGCTCTTGTGTATATAAAGATCTTAAAGGTGCCTGATTTGTGGTTAAAATCATTATTTATTTTTAAAATAAGACTAACGTATTCGAACTCTTTTTATTCACATTTTGTCCCACAAAAATAAAGTTTCTGTAGTACTAAGAGCTTAAGTATTTCTCAATTTATTAAAATCCTCGCTACCCAAAGATGCGATCCACATCACTTATAAAATGAATTTCTACTGCAGTGTATATATGTACATATGTATGTATGTATGCACTGCTGCTATCTTTTTCATTTATGTAGCTTTCTTTTTTGCAATCAATTACTTAGTAATCAGTGTGTATGCGGCTTTCGCTTTGTTTGAAGATACTTCAACTGAGGTCTATGACTTCCAAACACAATCGAGTGGTATTGATGTTATGAAAATCAGATAGGTTTAATATTGAATTGATATTTACAAACGTACATGAATTTGAGATAAACAAAAGCACTTATTTATTTCATTCCCATTGCGGCAAATAAATTTACTTTGCTTGCGACCTTCATTCAGTTTAACATATACGAATACCTATGTACATATACATACATACATATGTATGTATAAATATGAATGTTTGTATGTCGGTATGAATGCTTTACCCATTTCATTTCGTTTATATGTACATTACATACATACATACATACATACATATACTCGTATGAAAATTATTCAGTTGGGAAGATAAATTTACATTTCAGATTTTTTTTATGTTTACATTGGATTATTATTATTGAAAGTACATACATATATCTGGCATGAAAGCCACGAAACAAGAAAGTTGTTTTAAAATAAAAAATAAACAAATCTGAAACAGTAATTTCGTTTTCCTAACTGCAGACTTTGTTTAGCATTTTTAATTTGCTAATTTTATTTTTCTATTCAAATTTGTACAGTCTTCAACTTCAACTTAAACTTACTACATACATACATTCATAAATGTAAATATGTACTTTTATTCCATTTTTAGATTAATTAAAAACGAGACTGGTCGCGCTATACTGCGCGTAATTTCTGGACCGAAAGCATTCAAAGTTGTGTTATTTACTCGTCTAACACCTATTCCATTTGGTTTGCAAAATACAATATTTGCGGTAAGTTGTAATGAATATGGATGTACTACATATACTAAATATGTCTGTATGTATGTATGCATAACTTGTTTATTTTTTCAAGTAAAATTATATATGTACATACATATGTATGTATGTATGTGTAAAATGCAGGCAAGTTTTTTTTTTGCATAAATCCATACGGTTTATCAGCTAAATCAATTGTTAGTTATGACTTTCTTTGCCAGAGCTGCGGCGGATGGTGGATTATTGTGTTAATCCAACTTCTGTAATTTTTCCAATGCCGATATCTGACATTTTTTTTATTTACTCGCACGTTATTGGGCTACGAATGCGAATATTTGCGGCTAGCGATAACTTAACATGTGTTCGCAATAAAATTAAAATAAGTAAGCGGTACATATTTGTACATACTCGTACGTGTTACATACATACATACATATCCATACTAATCCATATATATATACAAACAAATGTATGTGCGTATAAATGTGCACTGTATGTATTTTTGTGAATACTTTCAATGCTTTGTTTAATTTATAACATTTTTATTTTATTTTTTACTTCGCAACACAATCAAATTTACATTCAAGCATGCATATGCAATAGTGCGTATCAGCATTATACGACACCTACATACTTATAAGGTTTGACTACTTATTTTTCCTTTATTTATTTGTGCACATTTCTCAATTTCGAAAAAGTGACAGTAAAAAAATTTAAAAAAAGATCTCAATGCAGTTATTTATGCACATAAAGCTTGAATGTTCATATTTAAATTAAACTAATTAAAAAAAACTGCGTAATTTTGATATGCACAATTTTGTTCAAAAAAGTTTGAAACTTGCGTTTACATGGTTTTTGTTACAAAATCAACTGATTTTAATTAAAAAATATTAGATATTATAGAAAAGAGAAACATGTATATATTTGTCAATTTGTGGATGTCGTACAAAGGTGCGAAGCAGAATATGTGTCTATAGAAGATACTAAGATTCTTATAAGATAAATAAATGAGGATCGCACTGCGACCAATTGATCTATTGTGCCCTCAGTGACCTACAACACATCCTCTAACCCGAGAGCATCTATGAATTTCAAGATGGATCCCGGTGACAGGGAGGGTATATACTCCTCCTTAGGCCACATCTGACCTAGCCAACTCTCAGTTCGTCGAGCTATAGCATCACACTCCAGGAGCAGGTGTGTGGGGGTCTCCCTTGTTATGTCGCAGAAGCGACATAGGTCGCTCGACCAAATACCTAGTTTATGCAGATGACTTCTCAATCTGCAGTGGCCTATTAGGATTCTAAGTTTTGCTTTTGGGAGGTAGCCGCCAACCTGCCATCTCATTTCCCTCGATGCCTGCGTGACCTGGAACCCACGAAAGACTTATGTATTCCTTTTTGCTATTTCATTGAGCCTATTTATGCACTCTAAGACCATTAAGGATTTTACCTCGAAGGACGTAAGGGCTTTGAGCGCTGCCTGGCTGTCGCTTAAGACGAGTATTCTCTCACCGCGATAGTTTCTTTGCAGATTTAGTTCGGCACATGCACTGATCGCATATATTTCCGCCTGGAAGATGCTGGGAAAGGCGCCGCTTTAGAGAATTGGTGCGCTTCCAGTAATTTGTCAACATTCAGTTTTCAGCGGTTTACAAACAGCAGAAATAGTCAATTAGTAACATCCTTCGCCGTCGAAATTTGCAAAACATTCTAATACTTCTGAGAAAAAGGCTTTAAAATTGTAAGAAACTGCAAAAAATGTTTCACATAGTATGAAACTTGGTATTTCAAGAGCTTTTATTAGACTAAGCCATACTTTAACAAATTGCAGTTAAACTGTGATTAAGGCCATTTTGTCCGGAAAATTTTGAAAAGTGTCGCAAATCAAAACAATTTCTTCAACGACTCTGCGTTATTATAAATTGCGCCTCCCAGCCGGCAAAAAGCGATATGTACTATATATGTATGTATGTATAACCGTCTGGTGCAACGGTCGTCAATGTTGCTCGGCCAATCGATTTCCATTCGCCCAAATAATATGGTTGGCAACAATTCAAACCTTTTATTATGAATTTTTTAAATGGCTATTAGTTTAAAGTTGTGTGTGCTAAATAAGTACAAGCAAGTTTTGCTATAATCTATAGGGCAACAAAATTCTGAATAGAAATCAATTGCATTTCTCAGCACTTAAGTATGTACTGGCAATTTAGTTAACTTTTTTCGTGATAGTCATCTAATTGCTATACTAAAGGCACATACTATTGAACTAATGATTATTACATTACTCTGTACTCGCTACTTACCACAATTAAACTGCAGTTAGATACGCAAGCATATGAACGTATACGTTTTTCTGGTTTTTATATATTTTAAACTCGTTTTGTTTGCATCATGTTTAGGCATAGCAACAAAGCAAGTTTCATTTGTTAAAAAAAATTACACTTAAATGCACAAAAAAAAAAATAAGAAAGAACTAACAAAATTAAATCTTAGTAGCTCTACTTGTTTTCTTACTTCGATATTTGCTTAATACATTTTTTCTACACGTGCTCTTTGCGAAATTTGCTTGAAAAAATATAATTTAATGCTCAAATAAACCGCTTCCAAATGAACTGATAACAATGGAAAAAATCAATATTTAATTTATTGTTTATGCACGAGCAATGAGCACTAACTTTTTGTGAGCATTAAAATTTATAACTCTTATTTATTTAAGGGGTTTATATGGGAGTATTTGCAGTTGTAGAATGTACATATGTATGTACATACAGTTACATATGAAAACCACTAGTCTTCTTCAGAAGGGTACCCACTTAGTTTTCAGTATTTTTAAAGATAAAATCAAAAACGTATAGGAAATATTTCATTATGTTATTACAACAACAACAATGATAATAATCATAATAACAACAACAACACAAAATAATTGTTTCTATGAATAGTAGTTTATTCCTTTTTTACATTTTTTTTCCTATTAATACAAATAATTCTCTAATAGAAACTATCAACGCCCAAGTTTCAAAATTTTGGACAGTCTTCACAAAAAATTTTCAAACTTTTTTGGTATGCTGTTTTAGAGTCCATTAAATTTTAGTACCATAATGTTTATGTTTTAAATGACTACAATTTGAATTTGAAGTTGAATTTTTTTAGCGACTCTACGGACATTTTTTCAACGCTGTGTACTCAAACATTTTCTAGATAGTCTGATCAAATAGTCCGAAATTTTGATGGCTTTTTTATTTACCATTTTTTTAGAAGACGATACAAAGCTTGAAAATTGCGTTAAATATTTTTTTTAGAACAATTGTCTGTATTTAAGTTAAAAATAATTAAAATTGAATAAAAAAAAACTAATAATTAAATTTGAATAAAAAAAATAAATTGCTGCTATCAAATTAAACGCCAACGTGTTCTTATAAAAAAAAACTTTCGCCTCTGATTGTTAACTGTAAATCGCTGCACAAACAAAGGGTTTATATTTAGATTTTATACTTTCTAATATTTAATTTTATCTTTTCTAATATTTTTTTAATTAATTTTTTTCTTTACCTTTGTATTTTTATTTTTTTTTTTAAATACATACGCATTATTTCAGTTTATCTTCTATATTCTTTCATTTCATGTGCCGTAATTGCTCTTAAATTTTATGTCTCAATACAGAAAAGTTCCTTTTTGCACATCATTGTGTAATAAACTTAAAAAATTGTATGACAGTCAAAAGAATTTTGAAGAAAATTGTATTGTTGCAAACAACGTTTGCATACTAATTGGCAGAGTGACGACTACATAGTCGTTGTTTGTTTGTTCATTTGTATGGCTGTTTGTATGTGTGTGATTCTTTTATATGTAACGAGTATGTATTCATCGCCGCAGCGCATAAAATTTATTTTAACACGTCGACTATTTAAATTTTGATAAAATTTTCACTTTCATTGCTTTTGTGTGGCATTTTTCATCACGACCATCGTTCCTATTAATAGATGTGTACATATTAACCTTTTAATTTTTTTTAGCTAATTTGTCCTTTACATTTTGGTTTCACTTAGGTTAGTGCCATTAATCCACGTGTTTATCATACGGCCTCGCTGATAGGACTGATGCCGGCCCAGATGATCAATGCGTATTTAGGTTCAACTCTGCGATCAATGCAGGAAGTACTGAGCAACCATGGAACGGCGGTGACCGGGTACATTAGTTTTGGCCTGGAGGTAAGTACGTTGCTGGAGAAGTCATAAATCTTTTCGGTTTTTGGTCTAAGTTTGCTGATTTATGTATGTTATACATTTTTTAAATTTTGGAAGCAAACATCAAAATTTATTCTCTCTTAAGAAATTTTTTTTCCCCGAAAATATGAAATATGTGCAAAAATTTAACTTATGTATTTTAGTGAAGACAATTTTACCTTGCCTCGCGCTTTATATCAATAAGTTTGAAGATTTCATGTGTAAGTACATTTAAATAATTTCTGATAAACGGAATTTAAAATTGAAGGGGCCGCTTTCGAATGCTTATCTCAACCGATTTATCACCAAAAATATGTACATATGAAATTGTGATTTTCTACCCAGATGGCAGATCAGCTGTCTTATACATACATCCGCTGACAGCAGGTCCCGCCAGATATCTAGACATTGACGCAATCGACTGTGATGACGTATCCGATGAGAGCAGGTGTCAGATAAAGACCTTGGCGCACTTAACAACGTTAAGACTTTGCCATTTTTCACTAGTAGTTTTTATTTTAATATATAATGTAAACATATGTACATCTGTATATACATACATACATATGTACATATATAACAATGAAGGGCCCAATCTCTTTCAATTCGCTCTTTAGGTAACTGACAGTTTTCTCGGACTTGCTTGCGCCAAAAGTTTTGAGTTCAGCGAATTGCATGCGTTGCTAATGTGACTATCAATAATTGCAGAATTAATTTACATACATAAATGCCAGTCAAAGCCTCGCTGAAATAAATTTTTATATGGCGGAGATTTTATGTTGGTTTTTTAGATGCTAAATAAATCCATTTGAAGCCGCTGGCTGAACATTGTTTATCTGAAATTTTTTTTTCGCACCAATAAAATGCAAGCTGTTAAGCATGTGTTTGTAAACAAATAAATCTATAAGTAATGAATGTTTATGCCGCTGGCCGCTTATACGTGCGTACGCATATACAAAAATATGTACATACATACGAGTATATTCTTTGTGTGGCTGATTTTTTAATCAAAGAATAGCAGTGACACCCAACTCAAAAAGTACGTATTAAAGAATTCAAATAAATAAATAAAAAAAACATTTTCCATAAATAGATTTGAATTATTGTGGTACCTACTTGTGTTGTTTTCCTGCACCCAATTAAAATTAATTAAATAAAACAGTTTGAAAGCTCTCGATGTTCCGTGTCTTTCAAACTGTTATGATGTCTTTTTCGCGGTGCCTGTATTTATGCGTTAAAGAAAATATTAAAAAATCGAGTATCTAAATTTATTTAATTTCAAATTTTTTTTATTTACATTTACGCTTCCTATTTTAGTGGAACTTTTGCAACTTTTGCTTAACACTCTCTATGCCTACCACTTTACTTGCAGGTCATCTGTGGTGTTGCGCTGATGGTGTGGGTAATACAAAAGGCGCGCAAAGAATTGGCTCAAACTCTGCTCGCCGACCTCAGCAACGAAGGGAAACTAATAGAAATCGATGTGTGATTATTGTCATGTACAAAAAGGATTGTTATTAATTTCTTTCGGAAATGTCGCGCAGTATTCACAGGCAATAGGAATAAAATTCAAGTGCTCAAGTAAAGCTCGAAATCAAGGTTGGCTTTTGCCAAGTCAAGGGCCTGCATATTGCGTATATGTACATGTGTGTGCATGCATCTGTACGTATAAACTTCCTTAAACGTTGGCTAAAAAACGCCAAATGCTCACTATTCATCTGAAAGACTACTTTATGAATATTTGCTCGCTTTGTTTGCAATAAATTTATAACGTTTATTTGTTATTTATAAAAGCATACATAAAAAAAATGTTATACAAAATTAGGTATACATATATTAAAAAATTTATATATACATACATACATACATATGTACATATGTGTATGTATATTTATGCATATAAATTAAAAGCCAAATTAGTTTAGTGTCATGTGAGGATATGTTACATAAATTGTTTAACTTAAAATCAAAACTTTCTTAAATAAGCGTGCGTATTTTGGTTTGAAGACAATTATTAAACGTTAAATTTGAAAATGTATTTATTTAACTAAATATGTTCAAATATGATTTATACAATAAAAAAGGCTTTGCGTGATAACTGATCGTTGAAGTGGACTAATGAGAAAGCAACTTTTTTAACTTACGCACTTTTTACTTTTAAATCAACCAATTCCTATCGTTCGTAAAGCTATTTAACTATATTATTATTGTTCTTTTTTTTGATATTGCGATAATTTGAAATTTGACTGGTTGATAAAAGTGCTTTCTCAAATGTACTATTTGTAAAATGAATTAAAAAAAAAAAATATTATGCATTTTTAATATAAGTCTTCTAATATTTTTTTTTTTACAAATTTCATAACTTGCAAACTCGCTTTTATTTTAGCTTATAAATTACAGTTTGAGGTTTTAGAAACATAAAAAACGAACTGTGTCTAAATCTTATGGTAGTTTTGCACTAATCGGTTTTAATGAGCACCACTTTATTGGTCTCCTTTGTAATGCGTACGTATTTTCGTACAAATACAGTGTATTTACATATATACATACACTCAAATGTATCTATATTAATCGCACTACTAGTTTGATATTATTTGTCATCTTAATATTTATAAATTCGATGCTTTTTTGTATAACACTCCAATCCAGCCGCGACTTTTGGATCTAATTCTTCAAAGTCTTTGAAAAATATACCCTTTTTATTGTAAGTCACGCCGAATATCATTCTTGTGAATGAAAATTGTGTTATAAGTGAGTTGTTTGATAGGATATATGTATGTATGTATAATTAATTCTCTTCTAAGTCGTTATTAGATTTATAGAGCATTTTTATAAGATATATTCCATATTTACAACATACGAGTATGGATTTAAAATTGACTTATTCTAAGTTGTAGAATTAAAAGAAATAAAATGTAAAAATTTGTCAGCCTAATATACATCTTTTTATACATCAAACTATTTTTGAAATACTAAAAAAAAATACTCCAGATATATCCATCAAACCACATTAAAAATTATTTCAAATGCGGATGGGTGATACCCTCAAAATGCTGGCTTGAAAATGTTAAAGCACATTGCAATAATTTCGTTTAAAAAACTGAGGACCAAGCAGCAGCTTATTTTATATGTACGAGTACAAAATAAATAGTCTATAAATCCACTTAACCTCAAAAATGTAAATATTTTAAACGATTGAATAAAAATGGGCGATTTGTAAAATTTCATTTGCATACATCCTGCCGCAACGTGGGTTAATGAATTAATCTCAAAACTTTGTGGGTGCGTGCGAAATGTATGTTCGAGACCTTTTGGAAACACCAACTTTTATTGAAAGCCGCCCAAGCCCAATGAGTAGTTGTGGTTGTTACTTTGGCAAGTCTAGTAAATATGCTCATGACGGATCTTGCATGATTATGTGTACATATGCACATGCATCTAGTTCCAGCTTGACTGATCGAATTTATATGGGAATGTTTATCGCAATCATTCTTCCTCATTTACTGCTTACACATTTCTGCGCCAATTGCGTATTCTCTTATCTAGATGCTGTTTGCAAACTGTCGCTAAAACATTCAAAGCCATATCAACATCGTCGTAGGTGATGCAAAGTGGCGGTCGCATGCAGAGTACCTATGGAATATAGAGAAAAAAAATTTTGTTTCATAATTCGTCGCAGTGACTTTGTATATAATTTATGTATTGCAAGGTGTACGAACGTGTTTTGTGAAATGAAAATTTCGAAAGAGTGTACGTGTAGCGGACCATGCAGGAACGGATTGAGGTATTTATAAAATTAGTTTTTTTTTTAATTTTGAAATCAGCAATGAATTTCAAATCCTGAAAATTTGTAAGCGTCAATTTTTTTAAGTTTTTTTAATTTCTTTAAAGATTACAATTTTATGACGTTTTGGTTCTACCTTAAATGGAATATATTGAAGAAATATACGAACAGTTTGAATTAAGGGTAAGAATGCACCATTTAAATATATTTTATTACATTTTTTATGTTGAAATTTTTTACTGTATATGTACAGATAAGCAGTTAGTAAAGCATATAAATATGTATATTCTAAGTAATTATTCGTAAGTGTAAATGTGTTTTTAGATCAACATTTTTATATTAAAATAAGCATTAAAAACTATAAATGCGCTTTGATAAAGCATTTGGAAATTAGTTTTTAAGTTTTTAAAACTTCTAAGAAAATTCAAAATGTTGCAATAAGTCTTAAAAATTATCTCTATAAAAAAAGCTTCACTTGAAAGAGTTTCAAAATAGCAAACAATATTTTCATTCTGACTAGCCTAATTATAAAATTCCTTCTTGATATTCCCAAATAAACGAAGTAGGAACAGTGAACCTTAGATCTTGATTTAAAGTTAAACCAATAATTGTATACTCTCTATATAATCAGTCGTTCTTAGAAACAATCGTTCATCTACTGATTTTTGTTTAAAACTTCGGTTATAGCATTGGCCAAGGTATCCACAGCAAATTTAACATCCTTTTTCGAAACACACATTGGTGGTTTAATACGCAACACCTGAAAGAGAGAAGTGGAAAGAAATTTGTGATGGGATAGAAAATAGGGGTGTGGTTAATATGAGCGAATGTTTGTATTGTTAAATTCTAGCTACTTGTGTTCAAAGTGCGGATTTTTATATTAGAACCATTGAAACAAAACTTTTAGATCAAAATATGTTTTAAACTTTCTAATGATTTTACTCACGTTGCCATTTAAACCGCCACGTCCGAAGAGCACACCCATATCTTTACAGGTCTCCCAAATTTCCAAAACGTGTGGCACGCTAAGTGGCGTCTTTGTCGCGCGATCGCATACCAATTCAATGCCTATCATCAGACCCTTGCCGCGCACATCACCAATGATCTCGAAGCGTTCACGCAACTCGGCCAAGCTTTGCAGGAAGTAAGTGCCCACATCCAAGGAATTCTTTTGCAGCTTTTCCTCCTCAATAACATCCAAAACAGAGATACCTACAGCGCTGGCCATTGGATTGCCGCCGTAGGTATTGAAATGTAACGCCTGCCCCAGCGAAGCGGCAATCTTGGGTGTGGTCACGACTGCGGCTAGAGGAAACCCGTTACCAATGCCTGCAATCAATAATTGTATTTTATGTTATTAAATGAATACAACTAAGCAATGCAAATATTGCTGATTTACCCTTTGCCATTGTGACGATGTCCGGTATGAAATCATGACCCTCGAATCCCCAGAAATGCTCACCGGTGCGTCCGAAGCCGGTTTGCACCTCATCAGCAATGAACAAACCGCCGTTGGCGCGCACCAATTCTGCCGCCTTCTTGATATATCCCTTGGGATATTGCACTGTACCGCCCACACCCTGTATGGACTCCGCAAACATGGCAGCCACACGTCCGCGTGGCAGTGAATACTTAAAGACCTCCTCCAGTTGTTCGTAATACCGCGCACCGGCCAAACAGCCCGTCTCGTGTGTGCAATCGCACTTACGATCAGTTTGCACTGGCGAATCGCGACATGCTGCGCCACCCCAAATACCTGTATATGGATCAGGATTCATAACGTGCTGTATGCCACCGTTGACGCCAGCAAGGGGAAAACGCCAGGTTGAGAGTGCCGTCAGACCCATGGTGTAGGGTGACATGCCATGGTAGGCATTACGGAACGTTATAATATCCTGGTTGCCTGTATGCATGCGTGCGATAAGCATCGCTAGATCATTGGCCTCCGAGCCTGAGTTGACAAAGCACACGGCCTTCAGATCGCCGGGAAACTTAGCAGTCAAACGTTCAGCATATTCGTGTATTTTTGGGTGCAAGTAAATGTTTGTAGTATGCCAAAGTGTGTTGATCTGTTGCTCCAGCGCGCGATTAACTTTGCTATTTGGATTAAGTGAGTATTAAAAAACGGACTCGTTAAGTTTAGAAAAGTATTCGTGTACGCTGCTGCTACTTACGGATGACAATGCCCTACAGAAACTGTAACAATACCACCGAACATATCCAGATAACGGCGGCCCTCATGATCGAACAGCCATTGCATGTGGCCGTTGTGTATCAAGAGTGGTTTCTTGAAATGTGGCACTATGTTTGGCGTTATATGCTTCTGACGGAGCTCCAACACTTTCTCATAACTTGGTCCGGTGTATTGTGGTGGTTGGTAGTCACAGTCAGGCATTTCGCTTTGTAACTCAGGCATCACTGCCGGCGAAGCTTTCGAGTGCAGGGTTGAGGTGGCACGTTGTTGGAGGCCTCGACGCATCAGACGTGCTGTTTGAACTGTTAAACGGAAAATGAAAGTGTTGAAAGAATTGGTCGAACTCTTCTACAACTTACAAATAATTTTAAAAGGTTCTTCCGTAATAACGAAAAGAAATCATTCAAGCTGAACTAAAACAGCTAGCTTGAAAGCGACAAGCAGAACAAATAATTTTGATTGTCGATTAATTCCAACACGGTTTTATGTACTTAAATAACTGCTTTAAATGATCTCTTTGTTTATGAATAGAAAGTTATTTCGAGTCTTGACTTAACATTTTAGATTAGCAATTTACGTACATGTAAAAATTCTATTGCCCCCCATTTGCTTACTTAGTTGCTTGAGGTCTTGAGGCAGTCACGTGTATTTTTCCTTTGTTTGTAAACATAATCTCATTTGGTAGAGCTCACATTCACTATTATTTCTTCATAATATATTTGCATTGACGCCCACAAGCATGAACTTATTAATTTACTTTGATTATGTTTACATATACATATACATTAGGGTGGGTTAAATTTTTGGTCGATGTTTGGTACCCCCTAGTTGTGTTTTATAAATCATTTTAAGCAACTTTTCCAATGGAAGTATGGTTTTATTTTGAATTCCGAGCCCCCCAATTTTTAAAAATAGGTATTGTTTTTTTTTTCCTTTTCTTAGATCTTCCTCTATCTACTCGCTAAATGAACAAAGCCTATTTTTCTCATTTCGAATTTATTATTCTTTACAATTCAAACCTTAAAAATAAAAATTTATATAAAATATAAATGAAAAAAATTAAATTTTTTTTGTGCCATTTTCGTCCATCTTAAGCATTTTTTGTTCAAATTGAGTATCAAAACATAATTTTATCGCCGAGCCAATGTCAAATTCGGTTTTTTCGTACCAAAAAACCCCTTTACACATACATAGCAAAATATTGTAATCCTTTTTTCAATGCTGTGTCCAAGTCGAATCTTGAAAAGGACGAAAAAATACCTATTTTTAAAAATTGGGGGGCTCGGAATTCAAAATAAAACCATACTTCCATTGGAAAAGTTGCTTAAAATGATTTATAAAACACAACTAGGGGGTACCAAACATCGACTTTTTTTGACCCATACAATTTGACCCACCCTAATATACATATACTGCCTACTACATATTTACATTTATATAAGAGCACCAATACAAATATACGTATATTTGCATACATACTTGCATCGGCTTTATTAAAAAAGCCGTGGCAAATTAAGCCTCCATCAATTAATAGTCGGCACAACGTCAATGCGCGATCATTATCAGGGACTTTTGAGTTAAAAAGTATATACATATGTATGTTGGTATATGTAAATATATAGGCGTACATAATCAAAGAGAATACAAGATTGAGTTGAAAATTGGTTGCATTATTTAAAATGTACCAGACACCTGATTTTAAACAATGAATATAAAACTGACTAAAAAAATTGCACACATAAGTAAAGCTTGTTACAAAAACTTACACATTCGAGGTGCAATTATACATACAGGCAGAACGCAGAAGGTCAAGTCAATAAATTCGATATCTCAGCCTAGATCTGTATATACTGGTGTACCGCAGGGATCTGTCCTTGGTCCGCTTTTATTTAGTCTTTTTGTCAATGATGTTTTTTCTGTGTGTCAGTATGTGAATGTTCATGCATATGCTGATGATATACAATTGTACTTGTCCAGTCGTATTGGTTTAATTGAGGATTTTTGTTTCAAAATAAATAGTGACTTGTCTGCTATATCTCTCTGGGCTAGTGAAAATGCTTTGTGTCTTAATGCGTCAAAGTCATACGTCTTGCCTATATGTAACAGTGTTTTATATGTAGATAATATTCCAAAGTTGTGGATAGGCGCTAGCTCCCTCAGTTTTACAGATAAGGAAAAAAATTTAGGTTTTATACTTAATTCAAAACTTTCGAGTACGGACCATATCAACAGGGTTGTGGGTAATGTATATGCTATACTTCGCAAACTTACGGTCTCAGCTGTATTTACGCCAATTGAAACCCGGCGTAAATTGGTACTACAGTTAATTATGCCACTAATCACATACTCTGAGATAGTGTACAGTAAGTTAGACTCAATATCTTCTCATAAAATCAATGTAGCATTCAATAATGCTACACGTTATGTGTATGGGATCGATGGATATGATCACATTTCTGATTGGCGTACAAAGATCCTGGGTTGTAGCTTGGATAACTACCTATCCGCAAGAAATTGCATATTTATGTACAAACTCTCTATATGGAAGACGCCATCTTATCTGTTTGAAAAGCTGATACCAGTAAGGTCGCGGAGACACCACGGTCTTATTGTTCCAAAGTTTAAATACTTAACATCATCAAGGCTATTTTTCATTAACGTGGTTAGAATCTGGAATTCGATACCTCAAACCGTCAGGGCTGGACTAAGCAGATTCAACTACAAGACACAAATGTATGACTATTTTAAATCTGTCTGATTGCATTGAAGCGGGACATTAATCTAAAACTTAACTTTTTAGCTAATTTATTTCTTCATTTTCTTCTCTTTCCTTTTTTCATTCACATTAATCTTTAAGGTTTATTTAAAAAAAAAAATTGTAATATATGTATATGTTAGATTTAAGTTATTAGCATTATATCTTCCTCGTACCCTACATGATGGTTGAAGTACTATTAAAAGACCTAAGTCTTACTTTGTACTACTATAACATAAATAAATAAATATCATATGTAACATATGTACATGCATGTGTCCATATTTGCGGGCACATGAACTTGGTTCGTATAAAGTAAACATCCATATATAAATGTACATTCATACCTAAGTACACCAAAATATTAAAGAACGAAGTGAAAGATCGATTTAGCGCTAACCCTCTATCCGACCATCCGTCCAATCGCCCGTTTTTGTGAACGATAAATTGAGTAAAACTTGAGATATCTCAGTAATCGTTACACAAATCTGCACTAAATAGAGTAATCGGGGCTATTGTTGAATCCAGCGCTGTACTTTTATATGAATATATACATATTTGTAGCAACTCGGATTCAATATTTTCGAAACGTGCAAAGTAGCCCAAAATTTAGTAATTGAGCTTTTGAAATAAGTATATTAAAAAGCGTTTACTTTTGATGAAATACTGTATCTCTTTTTCACAAACTTGGCAATCCTGAGAATGGAGATATAAGGAAATACAAAGACAAAAAAGCGAGAAATCTAAGATAGAGAATATATCGCGAGAGTATACAAAATTTGGGTTTTGCACGAATTTAACCTTGTTACTTTCTGTTATTCTACTAAGTCGATTGAAATCAAATTTTTTCCTAACTTTCAGAGGCGATATGTGCAGTTCAAAAGACATTTTTGAATCAAAATTTGTTTTCTAACATTGTGCATACATAGTTTGTGCATACATATATTCGGATATACAAACGATTATCAAAATTAATTAAAAATAATTTGAAATTTTTTTTGCTGATCATTAATTTCGCAATCACATATGTAGTAGTCGCACATAACTACAGATGCATACATAAATCACACATACAAACCAAATCAAACAAGGTGTATTGCAAACATCTCAGCTGATAAGAAAGAATATTGCAAGTCAAGTTCAAGACGCAATAACGACGTCGCTGTTTGCCAACCGTCGGACCTGAGTTTAAACTAAATACATATTTTAATATCACAATTTTGTTTGAAGAGGAAACTATTATTTTTAGATAAGCATAGCACAACTATTTCAAGAAGCACCTTAGCCGAACTGCTATTTAGGTTCGTTAATATTTATTTAAAAAATGAAAATATCAGACGACCCTCGTATGTATATGTATGTATGTAAATGTTTGTATGTATGTACATCGTTGAAATATGATGTAAAGTTCTCAGCTTATCTGGTATTGATTTAGTAGTATTTTTTTGTGTCAGTTATTTGTTTATTTATCTGGCCAGCTGTGAAGTGTTTGCGCCTAGTCTATGTATACTAAATTACATTTAGCTAACCGTTCAAGCTTCACAAATATTAACTAAATAATCAGAAGCCACCAACGAAGCGCCATAGGGAAAAATTGCGTTTGTTAAGACTGTTAGATGCGCTATAAATATAAATAAGTGTGATTTTAAAATAAATTAAATTAAAAATAATTAATTAGTTTAACTTTGAAAATCTCTTACAACCGGTTACACGGTAGCCATTTAAATGAAAAATGTTTTTAATTATTTAAATTTTGTATGTAAATTGACAGTAAATAAAAAATTACGTTTCACATAAATTGCTGGTGAAGCCGGCTGTTAATATTGTTATTTCTGGGTGAGAAATTTTAAAAACTATAAAACTAGTCACGCTCTTTATTTCCTTAAATTAAAGAAATTCGTGCATATCAATCCTTTTAAGCGAATTAGACGGGATTTAACATGAAATGAGAATTAAGATGGTAATGTTGACAATTGATGTTTCTTTTTATTTTTTATTTTAAAGAACTTTCAATTTAAATGCAGTTCTTTCTCTAACAAAAACCGTGTTAAACCGAGTTTCAAACTTTTTTTAAAACTAAGAATATACAATAAATTTATGTTTAAAATTCAAACTTTTTTCCCAGAAGCGAACGATTTTTTAAGTATGCAGTTTGGTATCTCCAAAAATTAGTATATAGTTCACCAAGCAAGGCACATTTAATAGGTAGCACCAGTAGAAAAATTGAAAAAAAAATTTGAGCTCTGTATATTTTGTTTTTGCTTTTATAAGCTAAAATTTCAAAAATATTTTATCAACTACCTTGAATTGTACTGAAAGCATTCTTATCACAACGAAATTCAAAATTTTACAATTCAAATTAAAATAAAATATGAAAAAAGTTCAAAAAAAAGTTTGCTGCGGCTACCTCTTTGATGTGCCTTGGCAACAAGTAACGAAAAACCACAATTTATTGTTACATAGTAGAAACCCGATACGGCTTCGGAAAAATTCTAACAAAACGGCGATAACTTTAAGCCACTGACAACTTGCTCTTTATAATAATAATTAGGTGAGCTACTTTTTTGAGAAAGTTTGTATTTTAGATCAAAATTTATTGAACTTTTTTTTTAGTAAACCAGAAAGATTGTAAATTGGTTTTATATTGTTTTCGCTAGAGAACAAAAGGCCAAAAATATCATTTTCAATTTGGGTGAAAATGATATGACCCCGTAAGTATGTATATTTTCACTTTCATATTGACGACAAATAGCACATGTAATTTCACACAAGTCGACAAGTGCCTGATGTAGGGTACCAATTAAGCATTTGATGGCATTCATCCCATCACACACACACTGTTTTTATTTATGTACGTCTACTATTTTTTATATTATTTTTGTGTACATATGATAAGGAATTGTACCGGTTGATGTTGTTGTTATTGTTGTTTGGAGGGTTTAATTTACTATTTATATATAGCAAACGCGTTAACGTCTAAACTACGCATTTGTTGATGCTGGATTTCATTGTTATTGTTTGCTTGCCAATGGTGTGTGAGTGAGGGTTTTAATTGCGTTTTGATAATGCACCGTAGAAATTCGCAGACTTGCAATTATCATTAATTTATTATTTAAGATAAAATAGCATTTCCACATTACTCGTTATGACATCTGATTCGGCGTTGCGCCGGTTCGATTTCATTTAAAGCGATTTCGCATGCATTCAAATTTCAAACTTTGCAAAAAGCTTATAAAAAAAATCGACGAATTTTCATAAAATTTTTAACTTTTTATTTAGAACTTAACTAAATTTTTATTTATTTTTTATTATTATGAAATCCTGTAAGCAAATGAGCGTTATTTCGAAAAATTGAAAAACACAAAATCTAAATTTTAAACATTAAAAAGTTTCTTTTCGAAATCAGAAGAGTGCATACTCGTTCATGTTGCTTTCCCAAACGACGTGTGTATGTAATTAAAAAATAAAATAGACTAATATAAATAACTGCGTGCTCGACACTACATTTATAATTTTGATTTAACTCACCCAATGTACTTTTCGATATCATTTTTTTGTTTTTATATGGTATTCCAAATACGCTATGTCAATCCTTTAAGAAATACCGTTGATCTTCCACCGTTTAAACTTTTGTATTTCGCTACGCGCAGTCAATTTATGCAAATTTTCAAAAGTCAATGAATTGCCGAGCTCCTTTTTTTTTGCCTTTCAACTACAAAAGTCGTAATAAATACATTTATTTATTTTAGTTACATATGTATGTAGCTAATTAAAATAACACATTTGCATATGAACTTTCAAGTGAATTGCACAAACAATTCAACGCCACTATAGAAAAGTAAATCAGCAAAAAAACACAAATAAAAAAATGTATCTAATAGCCCCAAATAAAGTGAACTGCTCCAAACGGTGACAACAACGCTACTAAAACGTTGATGCTATTGAAAACCACTTGGAAGCTAGGCAGGCGCGCGTACACACAAGCGTTGAGCGTCGAGCGTCGAATTAAGCGTCCAAACGCAGCAGCGGCGCCGCGCCTATTTCGGGAGATTTGATGGCAGGAGTGCGGTCAGTCGACGAAGTCTACGAACTGCAATCAGAACTAGTAATTGATAAATACATAAATGTATGTGATACATACATACATACATATCTTTATATACATACACATGTATGTACGTATGTGCACTTTTAGGCGCAAATGAGTGTTGAATGCATGCATGTACATACAAACATATGTATGTATGTATGCAGGTGTTGATTATGCTTTCGAGTCTTAAGTGGTCGCGCGTCGTACTGCATGCGGAAAATATTTATTTAAATAGGCGCACGGCTTGATCGTTTACAGATCTGTAGTGTGAGTGTAGAATTGCTTTGCGGTCGCGTGCATACAAATACATTCGCATTCGTGCGTTGAACAGGGTCTCTGTGATAATAGAAATCAGAAATTGATAGGTACAACAAAATGCAAATGTTCAAAAATAGTAAGTAGTCGATCAGTTTGGGAAATGTGCCAGAAGGTGCATACTTATCTAAAATTTGACTCTGTACTTTGAAGGGCGAAAAGTGAAAAAGAAAATGTTACCCAGCAAACATTTTCGATTGCGGAAGAGTCTTCCTCTACTCCTAATCAAGACAAAAGTGCAAATTCCAATCGCGGGATAGACACAAATGTTTTTCGTATGTATGTACATATAGACCATTGAGTCACTAATTTCCTTCCAAACTCTAGTTGAAAAAGTAAAAGTACATATGGAGAGATAAATTTATGCTCAAAACCAGCCAACTCGCACTCGTGATTCTAGCGTTGAGAAGGAAATCACCCACGGAAAGTTTTGAAAACTTTAATAAGCAACTACAAAAATCCCACTACAATCAATCTAAACATTTTCCAACAGTATTTCTGAAAAACACAAATGTATTTCAGAAAAGATCAATTGTATTTCAGAAAAACTCAAATGTATTTCAGAAAAACACAAATGTATTTCAGATTATTCCAAATGTATTTCAGAAAATCACAAATGTATTTCAGAAAAACACAAATGTATTTCAGAAAAACAAAAATGTATTTCAGAAAAACAAAAATGTATTTCAGAAAAACAAAAGTGTATTTCAGAAAAACACAAATGTATTTCAGATTATTCCAAATGTATTTCAGAAAATCACAAATGTATTTCAGAAAAACACAAATGTATTTCAGAAAAACACACATGTATTTCAGAAAAACAAAAATGTATTTCAGAAAAACGAAAATGTATTTCAGAAAAACAAAAGTGTATTTCAGAAAAACACAAATGTATTTCAGATTATTAAAAATGTATTTCAGAAAAACAAAAATATATTTCAGAAAAACAAAAATGTATTTCAGAAAAACACAAATGTATTACTTTCGTCTTTTCTAAAATACATTTACGTTTTTCTGAAATACATTTACGTTTTACTGAAATACTGTTGGAAAAGGTGTAGTTCACAATGTGAAAATCTCATATGATCGCAAAACCGCTTTTCCAACTTTTAAGAGAGAAAAAATTTAATATACGAACACCCTATAAGCACCTACGCATGAATACTCGTATGCATAAATAAATATCATTGTTTGTACATACATACACATGTATGTATGTGTGTTAGTACTTCGGTGCGTACATATCTGCATACCAACTTTCAAATGATCTACATATCTTTGGCTCATATTTACATATGGATGCGTGTATGTATGTATGTATAAACAAGAAATAAACAACTTAATCCACACGTTGATTCGTAGTAACACCGATTGCATTTGTTATTGCAGCTGCGCCTGCTGTTGCGCGCACCCACCTTTCCACACCCGCGCCCTTGCAACGTCGCACGCAATCTGATGCAAATACTAAACCAGTTATTGTGCGTAAAGTGGAAACTGCAATTTTAGATACATTTTTGTTGTACGTTGTGCGCATTTGGAAAAGTGCAAATACATACCTGTTATTTTAACAAAATCAAATGCATATTTCGACTTAAAGGTTTTTTTTCTTTTAAGCTTAAAATGCCAACATTTTCAAAAATTCTAATTTTTTTTTTCGAAAGTATCGGTAGACGTTTAGCTACAAGAATATTAAAAATGTGGTTCAGTGAAACTTTTTACGGAGACTCTTGGTGTAAAAATCATTTCGCAAAAATTAAATACAAAGTAGATGAAGTTTGAAAGCGTTGTATTTAAAGATATGCTATCCACCTTACTTCAATTCGCCTTAAAAGTATCACACGCTGGGTTATATCGTGCACTTTGACCAGCCCGCTTTTTATTATTTCTTTGAATGAATCCAAAAAGTAAAATTTGCCAAATTTTTGCAAGTTTTGAACTTTCACTTTATTATTTAATATATTTATTAAGCTTTGTATTGTTGATTTATTTGTAAAACTATAAACTTGTGACAAATATCTGCGTTAAAAATGCATTAAAAAATTGTAGAAGCAACAATATAGAAACTAGGTGTATACTTATACACAAATATCCGTGAAAAATTAGGGATTCAGATTTTTTGGCGTTGGTTGAAAAAAAAAAATTATATTTTAGGGAATTTAACTTTCTCAACTTAAATTTTGCAAAGGGAGAAATATGTATATAAATTTTAATTAAAATTAAAAACTTTAATTAAAGTAAACAGTAAAACAATAAATTAAATACATAATTAAAAAAGCGATTGAAATTATAGAGCAAACGTGCCAGAAACTTGAAATTACGAGTAGACTTCAACTAGGCAGACGCGCTACATTTTTATATTATTAATGTAGTATACCTTTAGGCGCCTAAGCGTTGTTTTACGAAATAAACTTAAATATGTCCACACATACATACATACATATGTATGTACATATAAAAGCGTCACTAAAGATTTCACAAAACTTTCGAGTTGATTTTTTGCATAGGGTTCTGCAGAATGCAGCACGCTACCCAGGCGTATGTGTATGTACATATGTATGTATGTATGTATGTATATATGTATGTATGTAAGTGCACGTGTAAGCAAATTTGTATGCACAATATTTTTCTTTGTATCTAATAAAATTTTAATTAAATCTAAATTCACGCTTTTTTATATTTCATACTGCACTAAATCTTATTATTTAATAGTAGTGTTTTTATTTCCCTTGTGTATGTGCATGTGCGCGCGATATTTTCCTATCTTCTTCGAGAGGGCAAATATGCATTTCTTGAACTGTTAAAAAAGTTGTAACACAAATAAAATTAAACAAAAAAAAAAAAAACAGAATAACGGCAAGGGTATGAAAATGAACCAGCATATTGCAACAAAATTTACATTCATAGTATGTATGTATGTAACTATGTACATACATATATTTGTGTATGTATATTTGTAGGTATGTAGTTAACATGATTGTTTATTGATGATAGTACTCTACCCATGAGAGTTTTTATCTTATTTTTCTTTATTTTATTTCAGAATACGTTAATCGCAGTTTTAGTCATGCATACATAATTATGTATTACATATTTTGTTTATAATGAATTGTAAGTTGATTCGCATTTGCGTCCAAAAGGATTTTTTTTTGTATATTTATATTTCAACCGATGAAAATGTCAAACCAAAACAAAGCTGCTTACAAAATTACAATGTAGGTCCATCGGAGTAGTCGTCGAAATCATCACAATTATCTAAAAAATCTGAAAACAAATCGGGACTGGCATCGAAGCCTAACCGTAGTTCAGAGTTTTCAATATCAGCAGCCATCTGACGTAAATTATCCACGCCAGTAAGAAGTTGCCTATTCAAAAACAAACAAATTGGCTTATAAAAGTAAATTTTCGAAATACTTTGGCATTACCTCAGATTGCTTTCCGCATTTGATGCAGCCCTAAGCAAATCCCTTGATATTTGTTGAGTTCTGGACGGTCGACCCTCACTACCACGTACACCTGCGCCTGTACCACCAGCAGCGCCACCGACACTGTCCGTCGCAAATGGACGTGAACGATCACAGGAGGGTATATTGAAACCGCCGACAGCACCTTCTTCGCGCAGTGTCTCATTCTCACGTCGCAGCACTTCCAATTCGGACTGTAAAAATTCATTAAAAAAAAAGTGTAAATATTTATTTCTCATAAATTGTGGAGGACACTCACCGTCAACTGGGTAATTTGTTGTTTTAGCTTGGTGACATATTTTTGAGACGTAGACGTTAAAGTATCTGCTGTTGTTCGCGTGCGTTTACTACTCTCGGTTAAGTCTTTCCCACGTTCATTTACTGCCGCCTCCCCAACCTGTTGGGGCGATTGCTGCTGTTGTTTGTGTCCACGCGTTTGCAACTGACGCTCCAAAACATTAGCACGCTTTGTCTGTTCGTTCAAAGCAATGCGTGCTTCATTCAATTCTCGCTGCAAGCGTTCGTTTTCGATACGCAGTCGCGATAGCTGTGATGACATCGGCGGATCGTCTGGCGATCCTATAGAATTTGATGGTAAACCGACAGCCACGTCGGCTAGCCGCTGTGAAGAGTGTATAATAGGTCCGTCAGAGAGAAAATCAGGCAACATTTTTGCATTGCTGGCGGTGGCCTCAGCAGTTGCACCACCCCCACCGACGCAAGCGCCTTCTCCACCATATACGGGTAAGGGACCGGGTACACCCAAATTACCATTGTCGCCACTTGTTCTAGCCACATCACAGCCTCCGCTACTACTACCGCCACCGATTGCACCACCCGCTACATCGACATCGCTAAAGTCACGTATGGGCGAGTTAGGTGGCGAATTTAGATGCATATCATGTGCATACCAAGACTCAAGCCAATGATCTTGCACAAAATCGGGCAGAACAGCGGCAGGGAATTCTCCTGCATTACTGGGCAGTGGACGGGTAACCGGTGGAGCGGCGGCAGCAGTAGAACCGCCACAAGCGCCGCTATTTATATCACCTAGCGGCAAATTCACTTTCGATTTGGACGAATTTGTGTTTAAGGCCAGACGAGTGGGTCGGACCTCCCTCGTGGTAGCGCTGACACCACTAAGACTTGTTACTGCTGCACGCCGTCGAGGAGAGGCAGATGAAGACGACATAGGCATTTCATAATTGGAATATGAACGCGGCACGTATTGATGTTTATCGTAATCGCCTGCACTACCCACACCCGCGACGCCATCTCCAACGCCACGACTGATTCGTGTGGACGACGAGAAAAAATCTAATAAAAGAAATAAAACCAGAAAAGTACATAAAAAAGTTTGCGAAGCAATAAATGTTTATGAGCAGTTACCACTACTCTCCGGGTACAGTCGAAATCCTGAGTTAGCATTAAAGCCTACGCCCGAACTTCTAACACCACTAGTACTGCTCGTACATTCTATTTCCTCATCCGCACCCACAGTCACGTATTCTGCAAGACTCGCCTGCGAGTCGAATGAGGAAAATCGTGGTGATCGTTTCATTTTTGTTCCAGATGTCCCAAATGAATTGCCACCATCCTGTTGCCCACCGCCGGCTGTTGCCGATAGTCCACCACTCGTGCCAGTCATTAATGATGATATTGACGTACTTGACAGCGAAGCTGACTGAGGAACTTTAGGGCGTGCGCCAGTCGAAGTTTGTTTTGAAGTTCCGCTACTAAACGACGCTGTCACGTTGTTACTTTGCGAAGTGTTTGCGCAATTTGAAGCTGTGGCGTCTAGAGTTGTGACTGTAACAGTGCTTGAAGGCGCTGTTATCGGTGGTCCACTGCTCAAGAAATGTTTAAAGGAAAATGATGATGTATTTTGCGTTGGTGCAGTATGACTCTGTGATATAGGCTGAGTAGCAGGTTCCCACGTAGATCCAACGTTTGTTTGATGCGCTGAAGCTGGTTAATGAGTTGTTAATGAGGAAATCAAATCCAAACATTTATCTACTTACTATCTACATAACCCGTTGTACCACTATTTTTTGACCGCTCGTTTGTGTAATCACCAAAACCACCATTATTGTCACTACATCCCATTGGGCCATTTATACACAGATCCGCTACGAGATCGTTAAGTTTGCTGCGCATAAATGTCGTCGGGGCAGACACATTTTGACAACTTCCAGAACTGTTACCGGCACAATCGCCACCACCTGCGCTTTTGACCTTGCCCTTGCCGTCGCTCATCGTCATCTCCGCGGCGAAATCTCTCGCTTCTGTTGCATTCGAAGTCAACGTCACACCTACAATTGCGGGGAGGGAATTCATGCCGTTGTTGGTGCTGCTACCACAGCTGTTGGTATTATGTTGCACCTCGTCATTTTCCTTTGCCATAATTCGTTTTATTTTTTGCAATTCTGATCTTATACCCTTATTTTATTTTGCTTGCCGTTGTCCCGTCTACAGTTTTTTTTTCTTACAGTTGCAATGGTATTTTCCTCTTTGTTCAACTTCTCTTACCACTGCCTGCATTAATTGAACTAAAGTTGTTCTATTCCTTACGTTGCAAGAAGCCTCACATAAATCTTAATTATTACACAATCCTGATGAACGAAAAATTACAAATCGCCTGGATTCCTTTAAAAGTTTACAGAAATTTTCTAAGAATTGTAAATTTTCCCCAATCTGAAAGACCCTTCAACCTGAGGTGCCAAACTTCTATGATGCGGAAGTTACCAGTGGATTGCAGTTTACATTGTGAACGGTCAACAAATTATAAATTTTTGGGGCGTTTTGAAAATTGTTTAAAAAAATGATGCCTAATTTCTTTCTGATCATATTCTGACTCTTGCACTAGTCGGTTAGTTTTTGTTATACTTAATATTATGGTTCAAATTAGGAGTCATTCTAGACTAAACACAAACTTTACAAACTTTTTTCCTTTCGAATCGGAAATTGTATTTAAGAAAAAAATTAACATCTTCCCGAAAAACGTTGAGCAAGAAAAGTCAGGCTAAAAATAGTTTTGAAAAAATCCCCAACTTATAAAACTTATCACCCAAAACTTACCAATTGTGACTTGTATCAACTTTTGAATGTATCCATTGTGAACTAGAAAATTCCAAAGAACAAGGGAGTAAACAAATACAGCTGTTCCCTTAAATTGAATATATACGAAAATAAACAATTCCGCTTAGAGATTTTTTCCATTAAAATGGAAATTAAACATTATACTCCCGCAGAAGAAGAGCTCTTGTCTCCTTGTAAAATTTCGTGCAAATATCCTGAATGTGATTCTGTATTTGTGAATGTTGGTAATCTGGATTTGCATGTGAGACGTCACCATCGCGAACAACCTCCGAAAAGATTTGATTTAAAAGGAAAAGAGTATATTTTTCATTGCCCACAGTTAAACTGCGTGTATAACAAGGATCACTCCAGTAAAATGTACTTCAAGTCATTGAAATATTTACGTCAGCATTATCAAAAAGTGCATGTTGCAAAAACATATGTATGTGATCAGTGCGGCAAGGCTTTCGTAAGCAGCAGCCAGCTTAAGCTGCACATAGAAAAAAAGTGCGGCGTTAAGTATATTTGCAAGGATTGTGGGTGGGATTATAATACGTTAGAAGCACTACAAACGCACGGAAAAAGAAAGGGTCATAAGGTGCGTGATGACAATATAACTGAAAAAAGACAAGCATCGCGAAAAAGACAGGTCATTGAACTTCGAACTGAATGCGAAGATCGGGGAACACAAACTGAAGGTTCGTTAGTTTATCTGTATTATAAAAATATTTTAATTAACTTATTCAACAGCACTGACACCAACAAAATATATTGCTCAGTTCAGCAATCTGGCAGGAAATAACTCGGAAACGGTACATGCTGAACATTTGTCTACAACTGGTTCACCTGAGCCACGGCATATAGAGACGCAAACTGAAAATCAAATTATAAGCACATTAAATACTGCTTTCAATACCTCCTCTTCTACATTACATTCTTCTTTATCATGTGCACAAATAATTCCTCCCTCCACACATACGTACACTCAAACATACGATGATCTTTTCGCTGATTCTCTGCTTGGTTTGACCGATATACAAACTCAAACCAATTGGTCCAGTTTCTCTGATGTTGATGCCGACACATCAACGGTTGATATTAATCAATACAATACTCCTAGTGCAGGTACATGTACACGGTGCGCCTACGATGAATTGCTGGTTTCCACAGAAACTCAAACTAGTTTCACACAATGTTTACTAGAATCTCGCACAACTGATGGCGATACTGAAGATGGCACTTTTGGTAATCTGTATCAAACGCAGCATACGCAGACCTGTGATATGTTGCTTGGTGCCCTCTTTGGTGCACAAGAAAGTGATCTAATTGGTGGTTTTCAATCGACCTATACGCAAACATGATGGTTTGATTTGGACTTGCCAACAATTGGAGAGGAGGAGAGTGGTGCAAACCATGTAAGAGAAGACTACTGAATGGATAATAGGATTTATGTTTTTCTAAAACTACGCTTAGAGGCGTTTATAATCGGCATGTAGTTTAGAGGCACCATTTTTTTTTTTATTTTTATAAAAATCCTATATTTATAAAACTCGAATAAAAATTATTATATTTATAAGTTATTTCATCAGCTTGTTTATAATATACTATAGTAGTTGAAATCGTTTAATTTTGCATAATCATTCAATATGTTAAGGCAGAAATTTAATAAACTAATTCGGTCCAACAGTCGGGTCTACGTTACCGGAACGACTGGATATATTTCCTGCAAAAGATTATAACTTAAATAGCAATCCTAAAGTATTTCGTGGTAGTAGCAAGTCTAGTCATAGATAATATTTAAGGTTTTCGTTTTTAGTGTAAGATCCTCAAATAAGGTTTGTTGGGTTAATATTTGTAGTAAGGGGAAAAAAGTAGCTCTATATTTCGCACAATAAACAGGGGGAAAAAAAGTAGCTCTATATTTCGCACAATAAACAGGGGAAAAAAAGTAGCTCTATATTTCGCACAATAAACAGGGGAAAAAAGTAGCTCTATATTTCGCACAATAAACATGGGGAAAAGAGTAGCTCTATATTTCGCACAATAAACATGGGGAAAAAGTAGCTCTATATTTCGCACAATAAACAAGAGAAAAAAGTAGCTCGAATATTTCGCACAATAAACAGGAGAAAAAAGTAGCTCTATATTTCACACAATAAACAGGGTAAAAAAGTAGCCTCTATATTTCGCACAATAAACATGGGGAAAAAGTAGCTCTATATTTCGCACAATAAACATGGGGAAAAAAGTAGCTCATTTCGAACAATAAACAGGGGAAAAAGTAGATCTACATTTCGCACAATAAACAGGGGAAAAAAGTAGCTCTATATTTCGCACAATAAACAGGGGAAAAACGTAGCTCTATATTTCGCACAATAAACATGGGGAAAAAAGTAGCTCTATATTTCGCACAATAAACATGGGGAAAAAAGTAGCTCTATATTTCGCACAATAAACATGGGGAAAAAGTAGCTCTATATTTCGCACAATAAACAAGAGAAAAAAGTAGCTCGAATATTTCGCACAATAAACATGGGGAAAAAGTAGCTTATATTTCGCACAATAAACAGGGGAAAAAAGTTGCTCTATATTTCGCACAATAAACATGGGGAAAAAAGTAGCTCTATATTTCGCACAATAAACATGGGGAAAAGTAGCTCTATATTTCGCACAATAAACAAGAGAAAAAAGTAGCTCGAATATTTCGCACAATAAACATGGGGAAAAAGTAGCTCTATATTTCGCACAATAAACAGGGGAAAAAAAAGTAGCTCTATATTGCGCACAATAAACAAGGGAAAAAAGTAGCTCTATATTTCGCACAATAAACAGGAGAAAAAAGTAGCTCTATATTTCGCACAATAAACAGGAGAAAAAGTAGCTCGAATATTTCGCACAAAAAACATGGGGAAAAAGTGGCTCTATATTTCGCACAAAAGTAGCTCTATTTTTGGCCTTATATCTCACCGCCAGATGCCGCTAAACGAGCAAATAACTTTGTCATCTCAGGATAAAAATAATTTGTATTTATCGCATGCAACCCTGTACCATCTCTATTGACACACGATAAGCAACATAACTTTTCCTCACGGTATTTTTTATAATCAATATAAATACATACATATATAAAATTTGTCCTAAAATATAAACAAAAAATTTATTAATTTGTGCATAAATAAATACAACAATATGGTTTCTCGGAACTCATGTGCGAAGTGAAAAAAATTGTATGTGCTCAAGGCAACGAAGTGAAAAAGGCAAGAAAATATAAAAGAAAATTTCGTTTAGTTATTTTCTATGCTGAAAAACCAAATAAAAATATTTTTTTCGCACTCGTTGAAAGAGTAAAGGACGTCCGTGCGCACTTGGTCATACTGCGACGGGTGAAATTGTGTTTGTTATTAAAAAGGGGGAGGGAACTGGTATGGTAAATTGGACTGCGAGGAAAATAGAAACTCTCGTCGACGTCGGCGATATATTAGAGAAATACCTACTACAAAGTTAAGGCAGACGTCCGTTGGATCGGATTTATATGGAACTATGGACATATTATGTTTTGGGAGATGAAAAAAACTCATTAACAAGTGCATAATGAAAACAAATAATAAATGAAAAAGACGTCTAAAAAGCAAAAGACAAATTGTATCTAAAGGGAAACGTGCGAACGGCAACGAAGCCTTGGTAAAGGGGCGGCGTCGCCATATGCTACCATCGAAAACGCTGAAATTACGAAAAAAGTAAAAAAAAAAAAAAAACAAACATCAAAGAAATTCAAGTGAGGTCAAGTAAGATGGATTGATTGAGGGCTTGTAAAGTCGGTTTGAACGCCGTCAGAAAGTCTGGTGCATATCCGATTACGAAGGGTGAGGCTGCATGCAGCAAGTGCTTGCATTTTTCATCCTTTCAAAAATATGTGTGTATGCAGGTATATTGTAAAATTGCAGCAAAATTTCTATACAACAACAAAGTAAAATCGAACAAAAAAGAAAGCGGGCCATTGGTCAGTGATTGTTAACTCTATATCCTGAATTATTGTGAAAGGTGAATTCTTGAAATAAAGCTATGTATGTATACATGTGGGCTTTGCCGATTTCATTGCCATATCAATATACTTCAAATCGTCTAAAAGTGTGAATGGTGTGATTTTAAGTGTACGTAGTTAATAATTTTATCCTGTATTACAAATTGGGTGTGCCGAATATTGATAAATCGTTACTAAAAATTTTTTTGCGAAGCATCGCCAGCATAAACCTGCAGTTTTACATGACACTATAAATAATCGAGTTTATAGGCGGAGAAAGGAAGAACATAAACTGGTAGACCATACTAGCCCAACCCGCACTTTTTATTACTAGGTCGACTCGAGCACATACAGACTTAGACATAAAAGGTAAAAATCAATGTCTTTGCCTTCCTTTTGTTAAATGTTCTTATTATATTTTTCAAATGCATATGTAGCTGTAGGTAGGAGCTCTTATTTGAAAGCAGACATATGGACTTTATGCTGGCTAATTCTTTGGAGAGTGAGTTGATTTTTGGAGCCTTTGCTGTATAATAGTTAGATAGTGTGTGTAGATATTATTGCCCGGTGGGTGGTTTGGGTAAGGCGTTTAATGTGTTGCATTGGACTTCATACATACATATGTATGTATTTAGCTATATTAATTGGAAATTCAAAGAAACTTAAATTAAGTGCGCTATTGTCCTCGTCGGTATTAAAAGTTGTTAGATTATAAAATCGTTTAATAATGAGTAAAATAACAGTAATAATAAATAGTTTATATGTACATATATATGTATTTCTACGGTTATGTAAAAAAAATTTTAAAAACATCTTGTGCGTATGTTTCCAGCAAGCCGAATTGCAAAGTGCATCCTCTGAATGCTTGTGATCTACATAAAGCGCTTTGCGTCTCGCTACGCAATTTTACAAGGCGCAACAAAAACAGTGGAATTTCTTTAGTCTGCCACATTGATTTGCCAATGCCGAATAACATTATAAAAATCAGCAGCGCCAGCGCAAGTAGTACCAGTAATGGGCGCAGCAGCAGCAGCAATAATAGTAGTAGCAGTAGTAGTGCCAATGCGAATACAGCAAAGTCAATTATTAGCCATAAAAATGAAACGAAAGCGTTGTCCGCATCATCAGCGTCATCGACGTTCGAAGCATCGCCCAACACACTGCCAGATAAAGGTGTTATAATAAAACAATCTAACAACAACGAACGCATTGGTTTACATCGGCGCGATGGTTCCAGTCTTACCGGAATACAGCGACAGCCGTTTCGTAAATTGCAATATATGAGCCCGCAGACGCAATTTTGTTTTGCCGCACCAGCCTCAGATATTGTTGCAGATGTGGTGCTGAATGACGCTCGCAGTGATTTATTAGTGTTCACGGAAGATGGGCACTTAGTTTCTGCTAGTTTGTCGGCACTCATTACACATATGGTTCCGTCAAGCGATTACTACCCGGAACAACATTTTATGTTCGCATTTTTACTCAGCGCTCGTCTATTCGTTCGGCCTCATGAATTACTCGCGCAAATTTCCCAAACATGGGAACGGCAGCAGCAAAAGCAGGAACAACAGCAGAATCAGCATCAAGGCGTGGATGTCGTGGACGAGGCACATTTTAGCCACTTGGCTGTAGCCGCATCCGCTTCACCACTGATGCAACGGAAAACTTCCAGCAATGCTGTTATATTGCCTCCAACAGTTGGTCATAATGAGGTAAATGTAATAGTTGATGGTCATCTAAAGCAGCGTACCGCCATACAATTAAGCGCACAAAATTGTATACGTTTACTAGCCGAGTGGATTGAGACATTTCCATATGACTTTCGAGATGAGCGTCTAATGCAGCAAGTCCGTATATTGGCGCGTAAATGTGTATTCATTGATAATGCTCTCGGAAGACGGGTGTCACGAATATTGCAGCTGCTTGTACATCGCCTCACCGTGCTCGAGCAATATGAGGCGACCTTGCAGTCCATGGCAGCTACAGATCTCACAACAGGCAACAATCACCAACATCCGCACTACAGCACATCGGCAGCGGCGGCCACCGCTATCGCCAATCAAAGCGGTACACACAACTCGTTGGTGAGTTGCGTAAAAAGTCACACGCTTCATACCAGCAGCATCGCAGATGCGCACAAATCAGCAGCTACTCCCAACAATTCAAATTCATTAGGTTCCAGCGCGGTGGCTGCTGTAGCAGCGGCCATTGATGGTAGTAACAACTCGCATGATGTGCAGGGCATTATGGATATATGTCCGAGTTGTGCGCAGTTGGCGCATCAATTGACTGCCATCGAACTGGAGCGACTCTCTCATATTGGTCCGGAGGAATTTGTACAAGCCTTTGCAAAGGAATATCAACATACCATTGATGGAAAGTCTACAACGGCAACATCAACGAACGCCGCTAAGAACTCGGCGAACATTGACTCTACAACGCTGAATGATATGAAGAAAACACGCAATCTAGAATCGTACGTTGAGTGGTTTAACCGGCTGAGCTACCTGACTGCTTCCGAGATTGTAAAGGTAGAAAATAAATGCGATATTGCTTTTGTGTGTGTGCGAGTGTGTCTTTGTGTGTGTGAGCAAATGGGAATGCAATTCCCATTAGCCAAACAACTTATTTTAAATATGTCGCTTTTACATTTTTAGTATCCGAAGAAGAAGCAGCGCGTACGTATTATCGAATACTGGATTGAGACAGCGCGAGAATGTTTTAATATAGGAAACTTTAACAGTTTGATGGCGATTATTGCTGGCTTGAATTTAGCGCCTATTTCGAGGCTTAAAAAAACGGTAAGTGTCATACAAGTCGCTAATATAGTTAAATAAATTCAATTCCAAAAGCAAATAAAATTAAAAAAAAACTATATACATATTTGTTATTTTCTCATCAAAGTGGTCGAAAGTGCAATCCGCAAAATTTTCTGTGCTGGAACATCAAATGGATCCCACATCGAATTTCAATAGTTATCGATCTACACTTAAAGCCGCGATGTGGCGTTCGGAGGGCGCTACCGAAGAACGTGAACGCATAATCATTCCATTTTTTAGTTTATTCGTCAAGGATTTATATTTTTTAAACGAGGGCTGTTCAAATCGGTGAGAATAAAAAAGTTCCTCAATTGACATCGGTACTCTTTATAATTTGTTAATAAACCGTTCTTATTGCTCATACACAGTTTGCCAAACAATCATATCAATTTTGAAAAGTGTTCACAACTCGCCAAACAGGTGATGGAGTTCAACGAATGGAAGAAGGTCACTTGCCCATTTGAGCAGCTACCAAATGTGATTGCATATCTGCAAACCAGCAGTGTTCTGAATGAGAACACACTATCGATAGCATCATTCGAATGTGAACCGCCCGAAAATACAGAGGAGAAGGGCCGTTACAAAACAGTTAAAGCTGAAACGAAACAACAATTATTAAATCAATTGCAAGAACAACAACATCAACACCAACCATAGTTTATTGCAGCATTATCTTAGCAAAAAGAAATAAGTAAATATTTTTTACATTATGTGTTTGAAGTACTAAAAGGTAGAGGGGGTTAATGTGCAGACATCATTGATCGAATATTTAGGCAAAATTTAAATCGCATATTTTCATATTTTGAAAGAAGATATTCAATTACCACAACTTTTAAAATTCATGCTGTATTATGAATACCCCGACTACGATTACTTTTGTTTCTAGCATTTGTTGCAGAACGCTTGCCATTTTTTGATACCTACTTTGATATTTTCGAAACGTTTTTGACATATTCTAAGTCTAGTAACATACATACATACATACATATTATTTTAGCACGTAAGATGACAACAAAGCAAAAACAAACAAACCACAAACAAATAGTATCGTAGTAAAATAATTTAACACGAAATATTAATTAAATATTAATTTGAGAACAGTTTTGTTGGCTTCAAAAGTCAACAAAATTTTTAGCGTACTACTTAAAAAAAAATAAGATGTAACTTTCTGGATTTGCCAGTAATTGTACTTAATGCATTTAGTAATTTATCGTATGTATACAAAATAAAAAAAAAAAAACTTTTTAAGTAAATCAAAAAAACGCTACACAGAAAAAAATCACTACACATTTTTGTAAGAACCTATTTTTATGTTTAATTTTATTTTTTTTAACATTTAACGAGAGCTTTTAAATTTAGCTTCAAATGTATTTATTGTACAATTTTGTGTGTTTTTTGTAATTTGATATTTAGTTCTTAAAAAAGTTTAAACAACTAACAAATACCTATGTAAGTTGTAATTGTACTTTATACATACATACACACTTGCATATGCGTTGCATACATACATACAGATATGTATTTGTACAATGCATTCGATATTTATGAAGATATTGCGTGTTTCTATTGCTAAGTTGGACAGTATTTATATTTACACCTACACTTTACTATTATATAGTTGAAATATGACGATGTAACAAAAAAAATTAAAACAAAATTAAATGTAAAGAGCATACAATTTTAAAGATTGCTTATCCATTGTATTACAAAAGATGCTCATAAAAGCATACAAGTTGCAGTATTTTCGTTCATAAACATTTTCATTATTGTATGTATACTCGTACCATTAAAAGTTATGCAATAACATTCTTATTTTTTAAATTCAGTAATGAAAACCAACAATCAAAAATTTTTGAAAACTGACATAACTCCAATATAACGCAAAAAACAACCTGACGAAAAAGTGAAATTAAACAAAAGTATGACTGGTGGTAGCTATTATGATGCTTTCCTTTATAAGATTATTAACCTAAGCTAAACTTTTTAAATAACAAACTGACAAAAATAAAATGAATCATATTTGTAACTTAATTCTGAATCTGAGAACAAGAAAATTAACAACAAATAAATTCTACAACAAAAAAAATAAGTTGTTTTCTGTCAAAATTTATTTTTACCTTATAGCTGCTAAAGCGGGCACATGGCTCTCTACACCATACCTAGCAGACTCCAAGAGCACAAATCCCAATCAACAGTGCAAGCTTTATTGGGAGGCTTACTCCTAAGAAAAGTATTTCCCCACCCATTCTTTACCATCTTTGCGCTCTGTGCTAGACTGGAATAAGATTACATCAATTAAATGCAACTCCAGCGAAGACTGGTGTCGCTTTCGGGTATGTTTAGGTTTCGGTTTTGAATTGCTGCGGTCCTCTTCTATTAGCCAGCGACCGAAATCAACTCGGTTTTACTGCTGACATAACGTTAAACACATACCACACTTTACACTATCGTCTTATCTAAAAAAGGATTGGTGCCAGGTATAGCAACCTAGAAGCTGAAACTCTATTTGTCCCGATAAACGTGCTCACTTAGTTTAATATTAAAAAAAAATGTTTTCTATGTTTTGACCCTCATTGCCTTTTGTTTATTTAATTCAATAACTCTTTGATTGTATAACGAAACCCATAAAATCAAAGTTTTCAACATGTTCTAAGTTTTTTTTTTTTTAATTTCGGGTATACAATTTTAAAGTTCATCCAATTTTAGTATAATGCCGTGCAAATTTCACTTGGCTCAAATATTTCGTTGATTTTTGAGAATTTTTGTTTGCCAGCGAACTTTCCTATAATTCTAAGAAAAAAGTTTTCAATTTTGATGGCCATCACTTGAATTTCCTGAGAAAAGTTGTGCCATACATTGCGCCTCGAAATATGCAAACATTTTTACTTCGAACAATTTTAAAGGGCGTTACGATATTCGCAGGATTTGTGGCTACAAGAAGTTGTAGCAATTTTGTACTTTCTAGTAACTAAAGTACAATAATATGCAAAATATGTCCATAAGAGTTTGCTATAAATGCAAAACAATCTACATGTTTACCGAAAACTCACGGACATGGCAAGTACTCTGACCGGCAGTGTTCCAACAGGGTTGCTATTGTTGCATTTGTATTTGTTTGACATTTCGAAAATAGGCATAACCCGACATCTCCACAGAAAATAGCTGATGTCCTAAAATAGATGTCAGAAAATATATTGTCAATGGAGACCGCTTATTTCTTCATGTCAGCCACAAGCTGTCACTTTGTTACTTTGACAGCTAATTTTTCATTTGGCTGTAAATTTCGTGGGGTCAACATCAAAGATATTTTTATTCAGAGGCAAAAACTGAGTTGTTTTATATTGCATTTATTAATGTTTACGTACTTGGGAGAAAATAAATCATATTTCTTGTATTATTTTTAGCATATTTGCGCTATTATTAACGAACTTACTTATTTGACGCCATCTTACAAATGTTTTTGTCAAGACATCAAACTGCCCACAACATAAAAATTGACAAAACATTTTTAATTTTTTCCTGCCAAAATGACAGATGTTAGAACATCAGCGATTTTCTGTGCAGATGTCGGGTTAGGCAAATCGCAACAATGGCGAAAATTACAACTGGCGGCTTGAAGCGCTATTGTCGAGGCTCGCTCTCTCAAAAGCGTTTTAGTCGCACCAGTTGTCAAATGTGTTTGAGACGTTGAGCCGAGTGGCTGGTCAGTGTGTGACGACTTGGGCCATTTTAATGATAATGTGAAGAAAAACAATAGAAACCAATCAAATTGGGAGAAAAATCCATTTCAAGCGATTAAATTCGAATAAGAAATATTTGAAAATATAAAATTATGTACATTTACCTGTGAGAGGCTTAATTTTGAAAATGTGCAAGACGCCGGCGATTTGCAAAAATATTTGTTTAGTGCAAAAAAAGTGTGTTAGCAAGAAAACATTGATTAGTTACAAGTGAAGGGTCATACAATCACATCGTTCCATTTAATTACATGCGCAGCAATGCATTGCTCCAATTTCGGTTGACATTTCTGTGTGCCGCTGTACCAACACAATTCGCCATTCAGCTCCCCACTTGGCAGTGAAAGTATTTCCGTATTTTCGTAAGTGCGACTTGCACTGGCATTCAGCTAGTGCCGTTCAACGTCTCTGTAGTTTCCTAATCGCTTTAGAGTAGCGCTGAGGCGTAAAATCTTGCCGCAAGTGCAGCGACGCCAACTGCGACGACATTGTCTACATGGCTGCACTCTGTAATGGCGTTTGAGATTTCGACTTCTGCTTTTACTCGAGCCAGAGGAGCGGTAGCTCTTGTGCGTCCTTGATTTGTTGGCGCCAGCGATCTTTGTTGCAGTCGCATCTATTGTTTTCACTGTAGCAGAAGCACTTTCTTCCGACGGAAACGCTGCTGTCGAATATTGACTAAATTTGTACTGTTAGTTGTTGTTGTAAGTGAACATTTAAAGAACAATTGATGGATTAAAGGCAGTGCTGCCAATTCGATTGTGAATTATGCTTGAACGGGGGAAGTGAGTGTAGGCGTAACCTGTTGGCAGGTCAAACGCAAACAAACACTTGCATACTTAGATATTTACCTAGACACATACGTACATACATACATACAAATGAATGTTGAGTGAAAGTAAATAAAAAAAAAGCGGCTTACTGTTAATATAACGCAGCAAATTAAATCCGAAGAAAAATCGATTGTGCTCATTTCTTTTTTTTTTCTTTGCACGTCAATAGCCCGAACCATTGGCATGACGTGGTGACATTATTCACTATTTCAGTGAGTAGCGCCGCACAAACATTCTTGTGTCCGAGGTTCCTTTAAGCGGAATAAAAAAAGTGCAACGAAAAAAAAATTACTAAAAATTTGTGAAAAACTAGCACATCAAATCGAGTTTTCGCAAAAAACAAATAAACTTTTAAAATTTAAATTATCCTGTTTCACGTCCTTGCCGCACGCATGACTCATTCGTTTTGTAACTAACAAACCCACTTTGGTGCCACTCTTGTTGGCTAAGGTATCGAAAAACGTAGAAAAAATCAGCACACCAACACAACGTGTCGTCGTGTTTGGAAAATGAAAAGTCACAACAAATATGCAAAATTACCCCAAGATTTAGATTTAAGTTTCCAAGAGCAATTGGATGTGGATGCAGGCGCTTCAGATGATTACAATTTAGCCGCTGGCATTGGTTTGGCAGACGAGACCGACGACGACGAACACGTCACACCTACTGGCGACCTTAAAGCGGGCAGGCAGTCTGAGGGTCGTGTCTACGACGACGACGACGACGAAGAGGACGAAATTGTAATAGCAACAGCTGCAGGCGGCAGTGGCATTGGTAGCGTTGGAACGCGTGCGGATGTTGGTAGCGGTGGAACAGCAGGTGTGCGTGTAAACACGTCAGCCAATAGTGGCGAGCGAAAAGTACGAGGTGGTGTAACTGTTGGTTTGGGCAGTGATAGTTTAATCGAGGTAAGTGGACACGACACGATCAAATTTCAAATTACCCATCAAATTAGTAATTGTCACAAGAGTCTAAGGACAACATGAAGTTAATTGATCTTTTTGTAGAAAATGGCTCATTTGCATTTGTTAATTTAAAAATTAGCTAAGCAATCGTTGTAAAACGATAACTAATCTATAAGCCCCTACTGTTTCGAAATTGTTATTATAACTAAACTGAATTGCCACAAACTAAAACGAAACCAATATTTCTATACTGTTATAAAAACTAATACTTTATTTAGAAAAAAAGGTGAATGGGTTGGGAATTGAAATAAAAATTGCTTAAACACTTCACTGTCTTACCTCGAGATTAAATATATATTTAAAGAAGCCTTTTACCGATTTTTTAAGTAACAATTTGAAAGCTACAAAAATATGGACAAGTAGTAAGAAATACCCAAATTAAAAAGTAAAAAAAAATTAGCAGAAACAAAACAAACCGCCTTTCCGAAATAATTAAATCACTTTGTAAGCAAGATAACTTATAGGAATCACCAGTAATTCCGTGTATCAAATTGATACTCTCAAAAAAATAATCTGTGCAAAAGAAAAAAAAAATATGGCGACCTTATACGTAGAGAAAAAAAAGATAGAAAAACGCCACCGTAAAGAAAAACGACCGAAAAATGATGAACAGATAATACGGAAACCAGAAAAATAACCAATAAACGGAAGCATTGCTGATGGACAAATAAGTAATTTCAATGTATGTATGTATAACGCATAGCTGGCAGCGCTGTCAGGGTCTACGACACAAAAAAAAAACCACAGTTGGCATCGATTTAAGCTCTACTTGCCACACAATTTATCTGTCCCACCTTTTACATGCAATATTCACTGCGAAATGTAATAAAATCAACCTATAAAATTAACGTACAGCTAATTCCACCTTTGGCGAAGCTTAGTGAAAAGAAAAGTCCATCTACGAAATGTGTTTCTTCAATAACTTTTGGGCTGGAGCTCATAAAGTATGTACGTAGAAGTACATACCTTATACATACATACATACATAAGTATAAAGTTACAATGATTGATGAATACAAAATTTTCAAGGAAATTATAAGCTTTGATTACTGCATTAATAAATTTATGTAGTTATGACGTAAGTGGTGTTCAGATGCGAATTAATATATGATTTTCTGAACAAACCATGTACTTTTATAAGTTTCAAATAAAATTGCTTATGTTAAATTTAAGTAATTTGAAACTTCTATGAATGAAGTCTCATAAACTCAAAACCCTTCCTAAGCTTTAGAAGTATCTTTTTTTAATGTCTTGTATTTCACTAAATTAAATCTATATATGTACATAACTTCTCTTTGTTGGAATTTGAACCCCTTTAGGAAAATTTGCAATTCTAGAATAGCAAATGCCAAGTTTTCTAGTCATTTTTTTTTTTTTTTACTTCAAAGTGTCCTGTGACCCTACATCATGTTAAACAAACTTTTCCCATACACACGTCTACACATAACTATGTACGTACTCGTATATCCGACTGTACATACATACATATATCAGATGAATATGAGCAAACTTATGTCTATGCTGGTATGCATGTGAAAAGTGAAAACTTTTTCCATATCCTTTGCCAAGTTCATTCATGTGGCACTTTCTGCTGAACTTTTAACCAAAATATTTTGCCAGAAATACTTATAGCATACCTATTTCCAACCACTCACTTATGATTCGTACTTTTATCCCGCTCACTTGCGTATTATTTAACTCACACTACGAGATTCAAGAATTTCCGCTTTTCCATAAAGAAATTCCATTGCTGGCGTAAATTCCTCTAAGCAATTTTTGTGGCAAAGACGCGTGCTAGTAGTGTTCGTATAATTGTAGACAGGCGGGTGGATGTAAGGCCAATTCATTAAATAATACAATCAGAAGCCTTGAAAAGTTTGCTATTAGTTTGTAAAAGAGTAAACTGGTAAATTACTTTTGTACTAAAATAAGTGAATTTATTTTAGGGAAACGAGAGAGTTTAAGTAAGAAGATTGACTCAAACTTTCTTGAAAATTTGAAAATTTCTAAAAATCTGTATTTATATGAACCGAACTTCTGGCACCTAACCAAATATGAGATACTCGAGAGTACATAAGCATTTGAAATTGTTATACGAGTACATACATATACATATATGTACGGTTATCGGATAATCTAGGGCTCTCCGAAAGCCCCAAAATCAGTGGAAGCTTAGAATATTATTCCCTTTACGGCAAACTTTGGTATTTGAAAATCTTTCTTACTTAGGTTTGTGTAAATTTCGGTATAGAAGCCGTTTTTTTATATGCCATTAGAAGTATTTTTTTTCTTAATTTATTAGACTCAGAACCAAAACTGAACTAGTAACTAAATTTTCATTCGGCAGAAAAAATTAAACCACGAGCTGCATGTAATCTTTATTTGAATAAATTAAAAATGTTCTCTACTATTTAGTCAAATAAATTATACTTTACTTTCGCTTCCAGCAGTGTACTCGGAGTACAATAATTTTGTTTGAGTAAAAGGTGTAGAAACATTTAAATATTAGTGCACAAATATCTATACTTTTAAAATGAAGTTTGATTTTAAAATATACAAATTTTCCAAATAATTCGATAATATTTGTTGAATAAAATTATAACCGCTAACTATCCAAGATTTCGTAATTTTTCAGGAGTTGGTTTAGTTTTGCTTTCAACATTTTGCTAACAAACTTTTATTCGATGTTTAAAATTTTATTTAAGTAGAACCAAAATATACTACAACAACTCTGAATTATTCGTTTCACAGTCCCTTCGCCTATAAGTATGCTAGAAGTACGTCGCACATCCGGTGTCCATAGCGTCACCATTGCCAACCGAACTTCGTACAACTTCCGTTGTGCTTCAGCAGCATAAATCAAAAACAGACAGGCAAAATACTTTGAATATACAAATCGACGTAGACTTACGAGTATGTACATAGATGCCTGTGTGTATTTGTAAGAAGAATCATACTGAATAGCGAAAACAAATTCATATGCGCTTAAATTAGGCGGAAGCTGTTAAATGTAATCATTTAATTTTATGGTTTCTTTAATTATGTCGACGATGATGATGTGTGATGCGTGGCGCAAGTTGTCTGTCTAGTACAATCCTTTCGCTGTGACTGCAGTTGAAGTGGAATGGCGTGTTTGTGTATGTTTGAACGCGTTTGTGTTTAAACAAAAAAACTTTGTTGAAAAGTAAACACGCCACACAAACGCACGCACACACACATAAAGTCATGTTGAAATTTGCTTATGTAATTGGCTGAGAGCCAAAGGTAAACCGCAAGCGTTGCTGCTAATGGGTATTGAAATTAATTTGCGTATGTGTGTACATTAGGGTGCGCTAAGAATGTTCTATATCTAAAAATTATCAGCTTATTTTTAATTTTTGTGCTATGTATGTACATAGAAAATTAATAAAAAAAAATGTAAGTTATATGGAATTCTTGTAATATATGTATGTATGTACATATTAAAATAAAACAAATCTGCTTTTCTTCATGAGAGCATAAAGAATAATACCAGATTATTACTTGAACCGTTTTTTTAAATAAAATTTATTTTTGCGGTCCCCCAAAAATTCCCAAATTCAAATTTTTTTGTCAATTAAACATTAAAAAACGGTTAAGTAAGGAGATAATTATTTGAGGCCTCTTGAAAAAAGGAAGTAATTTTTTTCCGTGTGAAATATATGGAAGCTTTTAGCACCTTCTAAATATTTTTTGATTTCAAAATAATAAAATAGGGTTATACTTTTTCGATTTAGAACAATCCTAGGGCGTGGCAATCTTAAAGTTTCGACTATAACTTTCCCACTTTATTTTTCATACATTTTGGGAACACCGTAATATAGATAAGGCATGAGAAGCGTATATGATGTGTTGAAGTTTTAAATTTGTATTTTGTGTTAATTTTATACTTTTTTGATTTCCAATTAATTACACGCATTCATGCACATGTCCGCATTTTGCGTTGAAAACTGGCAATTCACATTTTACAATGCTGATTCAGGTCATTAGTAGGTGTGTATTTCTGCGTGTATCACAACATACATACATATGTTTGGTTTAGTTAATTGTGATTCTTGCATGAGAAGCTTTTACTTTGAACTCATCAAAGCGATGATATGTGGCTTCTATCAAAGGTTTATCGAGCAAGTAAAATCGTTAGTTTCTGATTTATTAAAGGCATATTTCGGTGTACAATATCTATCACTAAAAATTTAACTGATTTCATTTGGACACATACGTTTTTTATATTATTATTCTATGAGTTTATGAGCTATTTTGGAGTTTAACGTCAAACACTACTCATCGGCGGTTTGATAAGATAAGACCTTTTGGAAAGGCTCAAAAACACTATGGGGACACTGCATCATCCTTTTCAATGGTTAAAAAGTGGTTCTGTAATAGTCGTATGAGCACTAGTGACGACGAACGTTCAGGTGGCCCACCAAAAACCGTCGATAAAGTCCATGGAATGATATTGGGTGACCGCTGAGATGGCTGAGCCTGAGTGGGAACATACAATTTTACACGAATATTTGGATATGAAAAAGCTATCCGCGCGGTGAGTGCCGTGATTTAACACACTAGACCATTAGCGTAACCGTGTGACCACTTCAAAACGATGGCAAAAATCCATGTACTGGACTACGAACTTGCTACCTTATCCAGCATATTCTCCAGATATACTTTTTAAAGGAGATTATGTTGAGAAATATAACACATTTTTGCCGAAAATATATTTTTTATTCGAAACTAATTTATCAAACCGCCCTTGTAAAATATTTGTAAACAAAGAGCATCCAATTGAAATGGTCGCCGTTGTCAGCAGAAATGCCGTCGAGTTCCAAATCTCGGCTTGCATAAAGCATCCAAATTGCTGTTACTGGTGCCTACATCAGCTGTTGCTTGTGCCTTTTTGAAAAAGAACTTTTTGCACCATGCTTTTTGTTTAATTATTATTTAATTTTATGCACTTACTCTTCTCCAACATTTATTAAAATACATATGTACACATCGAGCCATAACTAACAGCCAATTAATTTTTAAAAATATAGTCGCGTTTTGTATAAAAACCACATAAATCTTGTATACAAAGCTGTATTCAAATGTGAAGCTTAACTGCGGAGAAAATTAGCTAAAAAGCAGCTTCTGATTAAAAAAATGTATTTGTTGCTTACGTCCTTTTGGCGGTTATGGCTCGATATATTCAAACAATTTTCTAAATTTAAAAAGAACAATATTTTTATAGGGAAGTGAATAAACAAATGTCCATTAAACTCAGAGTTTCCTTAACACCTCAATGAGAACGCTTGACAGTTGTTCATTAACTCAAAACCTCAAACTCGAGTTTACGGTGCAGTCAGAACATAGTATTAGGCACTTTTTGGAAGCGCTGGGGCGTATAAGTCTTAAATAAATATAAAAAAGTGCAGAATAAAACGATGGTAATATTTTATTTTATTATTATTTTAATTTATCTTATGACTCGTCACAATTCTTAATTACCTCTAAAGACCCGTATATGCATTAACGCTTTGTGAGTGTAATATAACGTAAGTGGTCGCACACCATCATCATCATCATCATCATTAAGTATTGTCAGCAACTGAAACAAAATAACTGGCAAATACGCCAAGGCGCAACTAAGCACCGCTGCGCTCTCGCAATTTATGTAGTCCTCAGCGCTCCGTGCATTGCCATTATCAAGAAATTATTTTTATTTATTTTTTTTTATTGTTTTCGTATACCGCGGTATGTCCGCCACAACAGCAATGAGAGTGACAGGAGCAGTCAGACAATCAACAGACCTCACTGATACCACGAAATAACAATGAACCCACCAAAGCGAACACTGCCAACCGCCAACCAAATCAGCAAGCATTCAAGCCACATACAATCACACTCGCAGGCATTTCGTTGCATCAAGTTAACGACTACGTCACTAGCCTTGCCGCAGAAGCTCAGCATTGCAACTACATATAAATACGTTTTTTTGTGTATGTATGTATGTACGTTCTCTACGAATTGTGGCGTACGAGTATTTTTGGCAACATTTCGTTGTAACATAAAATTTTCTGCTGTCACAACCACAGTGGCGGTTGTTGTTGCAAGTAGAAAATGCTAAGTGGCTGTTATAGCATTAAATAACGATAATTTGGAAAAAAAGAACCGAAAGGAGGAAAACAGCAGCGATAAATGCTAGTAGGCTGGTCGTTCGACTGCGCCATTGAATAGAATAACAAATTATAATTGGTGTTTGCGTCGACGATTTACGCCCACATAAAAGTGTTTCATGATTATCATTTAGACTATAAACAAAAGTTGCCTTCGCATAGATCAGCCAACTCTCCACAATGTCCGGCTGTTTTTTGCTGAAGTTAAAAATATTTTATTCCATCTGCACTGTGACAATGTTTTACCCACTTTGCTCGCTTTTGTTGCTTTGTGTTGGTTGTTATTATTTTTACTGTTCAAAATAATGCGGTGAGTGTCATTTGTCATTTTTAGTAATTTTAATTTACAATAATTTATGTACTTATGTATATGCCTAATAGGCGTAATTTCATATTCTTGTTGCCATAAAATATGTCGCAATTTTCGGCACAAGCCATGGGAGCAAAACATGTAATTCAAAGTTGAAAAAAAAAAACTTAAATTATTGAATTTATTTTTTATGATAAGCTTTTACGAATTCATTTCGCATTTTCGTGCTTTGTGCAAATAATAATCAACTGCATACTTTTAAGCAGAACGTTCATAATAAAATGCTTGTTTTATGAAAAAAGTGTATTTGAAAACTGTTTTATGGGTTTTGCAGTGTCTGAGAAGATATCTCACTCCCCCTTTAAAAAGAGGCACAAAGCAAAAAATTTAACTCTGTTAAACACAAGAGTAAACGCAATTTCTATTTTTATTTAAAATGTATTTTTTCAACATAATTATTCTTGATCTTAATAATGTTGAAAAATATTATCAAAAACGAGATAAGTAAAATCCAAAAAAACTCAAAGCCGAACTTTATGTCCTTTTATTTATTTATTGACAAGCAAATCGGAGGAACCTACAGTTTTGTGCCGACTCCGAACGGCAGATGTATTTTATGAGAAGCTTTTTCATGGCAGAAATACGCGCGGAGGTTTGCTATTGCCTGCCGAAGGGTGACCGCTATTAGAAAAAATCTTTTCTATGATTAAGATTTTACTTGGCCGGGCTGATGTTCGAATCTCGAACTAAGCGGCATATCGAGTTAAAGAACACACCGCTACCCACTCGACCACGGCGGCCACTTATAGAACATATGGAGGCATACACCTTCATTTGCTGGAAAATTCTTTTACATTGATGCTAAAAAAATTCGAGCTCTTAGCGTTATCCATATGAAAAGAAGAGAAGAAACTCATAAAAACTGCTCCATATGTTTGTATGTAGACCTAAGGTAGATATGTCGCTTACCTCTTCTGCTTTGATCTTCCTTGTTATCTGTTTGTAGTAAAAAAAAAATAAAAATGTCGTAACAAATATTGCCAAACGCTTTGAATGTGTGCACACCCCAACGTCATTTGCTTTCTTCTGATTAAAATTCTTTGCATACTCTTAGGCACGTAGGCGTGTATGTTGTTTATCGGCATATAAAATCAAATATCCTCTTTGCTTCTGCAACTAACATTTGAAATGGTGATTTCATTTTTGTCCAACCACTTTCATAAAAAAAAAATACTCGTACTGTTTGCACACGTGTCAATGTAGGCAATGTTGTTTAGCGTGTCACAAATATGAACACATGCATATATTTTTGTGTTTATTTGCACTTTTACTTATTTGCATGTTTGTTTACTTTTACGTCTAAAATGTTTTACAACACTGTTTACAGCTGTTTTATGCTCCATTGTGGTTTTTCCCATCAGCAAGCATTATTTTGCATGTCCTACAATTAATAAAACTTTTTTTTTTGCATATTTTTATTTATATATTTTAATACATGCAACCGTTGGCTTTTCTTCTTTCTCTCTTCAAGTTTATGTGCGCTAGTTCATTGGCGGAGAAAGGGGGCTTTTGTGCTTAATAAAAAGGTTACAACAAAAGTGGACGGCACAGTTATCTCTTTGCCTAGATTATTAAATATTGGTTGCATGAACTGATTTTGTGTCTTCGACTTTGCGTGCGTTTTGTATGTGTTGTGCGGTTTTATTGATACAAGCTCGATAATCTTGCTCTTCCAATCTGGGTTGTTTTGTTTGAAGCAGCTCCTCATATGTGTATGTGCATGTATGTGTCAAGTGGGGTCATAGACACAAGTCAATCAGCAGTTTGTCAACGAATTGTGATGTTTAGTTAACCACAATTATTTGCATTATTACTTTATAGAGAAAGTGCACATACCTTTTATATTGGAAAAGGTGAATTTTTTTAACTGACAAGTGTAACTTAACGACGGATATATGGTAAGTATGATAAAATGAAAATTATAAGTTCCATTTCTATCCCTTTAGTCTAACTGGTCGAAATGTGACATGATTTGGGGTGTTTTTTTGTTTAGAAGAGAAAATACTCGTACGTCCTTCAAACCCTTATTTTTCAGATGTTGATATTCATTATTATTTAAAATGTCAAATTCTAGCCGACTCATAGCCTCATTCGTGAAGCGCCTCTTCGCTGATTAGAAAAATACTCTATTTTTTATTAAGTCCGTTCCTTATCTTTTCTGTCTAAAATCTGAAAAGTGTCAAAATGCAAGAGCGTAAGCAAAATGCGATCACTAAAAGAGAATAACAAGAAAAAGTAAAGGAACGCAAAAAACCAATTTTTAGTCCGAAGAATGACAACAACAAAACTAATGTCAAATAAAACTGTCATTTTGTTTTGATCGTTGTGCTGCTTTGGTATCTTTTTAAAAATAAAAATGAATAATTTACCGATTCATGTTAAATTTTCACTAAGAAGTTTCTTGCGCATTCAAATTGGCACCAGAAGCACCACAAACTCTTTCATCACTAAACTGCAAGAAATATTGAAAAATGTATGTATAAAATTCATGCACACAAGCACAACCACGATAAACATTTACGATCTCAATTTTATTCTTGCCACCTTCCATTTCAATTTATGTACGTTTTAAGGTTTTTAGATTATTTTCACTTTTTGTGTATTGATATTTTCTAACACAAGTCAGCTGTCAGTTGAGTTTGACACTTTTCAAGATTTTGTCAGCAAAAATTCTTTGGACTAAATCTTGCAACTTCTGACAAAAGAGAGTCACATTTTACTCTCTAATTTTTGTTCTCATCTACAGGATTTTCAAGTTAAGGAACGCTTTTTGGACTAAATCTGACTACTTCGGACTATTTCTGACTATTTCTGGGAGATAAGGAACGTACCTATTATGTGTCTTTCTTCTGCTTGAACAAAAAGAATTAAAAAAGAATTTCAATTTTTTGTGGGTTAAATTTCTAAATTTGTCCTACCTAGTAGGTTCCCTCATTGATTTTAAATCTGTTTTAAATGACATTGTAAGCGCGTTTATTCGACATTTCACAACTTTCACGTATTAACTTACTAGAATAAAGCATAAATAAGAAAAAAACGATTTATAAAAAAATACTGCAAAATTTAGATTGGCTAAAAATTAAAAATAAAACAAATAGATATATATATGTACATACGTTACACAATAACGAAACTTGAAAAATGAAAGAAGAAAAAAACTTAAAACTACAACTCACTAAAATCTGTTCAAGAAGGAAAAAGCAAATGAAAGTGGTTACGCTCGGTACTTTGCTTTAACTATTAAAATTTGTTTGCACACATACCAACAGTTATCGTATAAAATGTTAAATTAAAAAAAAACGAAAAAAAACTTAGTCAACAAGCAAACAGCCAACCACCACAACATGACTGTGACTAATGGCCCATTCAACTATTTGAAAAATGACTTTAACTACGCCATTTTTTCCACCATTTTGTGCTTTATATTTACTATTTCGTAATGCACGAAGCTCGCCTCTTGAACCGTTTCATGCCACTCTACGCCAGCAAATGTCAGTACAATATGTATGTAGTTAGCTTGTAATCCGATTACGCACTTTAAATTATTCCCACTTTAAGTTGAAGCAGAAAGATTGAATGTGTCAGGGCGGCAAGAGCAACGCAAAAATAAATAGCAAGCTGCTGATGCTCGGTTGCTCGGTTGTTTTCCCTAACGTTTGTACATCTAACCGCTCCGTGTTGTGGTATTTAGTTGCAATATGGCCTCATGAAGTTGTAACGTTTTTAACGCCAATGTGTTGTCCATGACGGACGACCTTAGCCCCGCCCTTGACGGACCTTAGTCGTCTACATATACTCGTGCAAGCGAATTGACGAGCGGCGAGACGATGAAACTCGCTACAGCTTAGATGTTGCTGTAGTTTCGTGCTGGCAGCGTTTGATTGCTTACTACAAATTGCGAAATGGAGCATTAAGAACACGGAATTAGGCTTTAGTATTTTTGATGTGCAGCAACGAACAATGCAGCTGTGGGTTACACATTGGTTGTCAGGATTAATTGATAGGGATCAGCAATACAATGCAGCTGACGTGTTAAGTTTTTTGAAGCTACTCAAAGTTACTGCTTTACATCGATTAATTTTGTAGCAAGCAAGTAAAGGAAGGGAGAGTATTAGTTGACTGCGCACGCGACAAATAGGTAGATTTTTCCAGGATTTGGAAAGTTTCAGCTACTTAATTCTTAGCATTAATGCGGAGGGACCGAAAAATATCAAAACTTTTAAATGCTGGGATCTTTTTTTTATTGAACTCTTCTCTGCGACTTGAAAGAGTAGGAAGATTAATAAGTTTCAAACGACTAGTGTAAGGTGGCAGATTGTATGGCGAATCCCGTCAAAAATTTCTCTAAGCAAAAAGTAAGAACTGTTTTTGTATAGACTCTAGTTGGTCTGAGTGGACCTGATAACGAGGATTCCAAACTATGGAACCATACTCCAGTATTGGTCTAACCAATGAAGTAAAAAGTGTGCTTTATTAACTGTGGAACTTATATGAAAATTAAAATTGAGTTTACAATCCATACCAACAACCAGGTCAACAAAACTGTCGTTTATGAATAGCAGGAACAGAATTGGTCCGAGGTGGCTGCCCTGAGGAACTCCCGAGGAAACATCAATGATCTCGGAATGAAAATTTTTAAAAATTACCTTTTGCGTTCTACCGCAGAGATAAGAAGATATCCAACAGAGGATACCAGGTTGAAAACCAAGAAGATCTAGTTTACGGATGAGTAAAGAGTGAAATACTTTGTCAAATGCTTTACTAAAATCGGTATATACTCGCATAACATCAGTATCAAAGTTTTCTCTAAACTCATTTGACATATGGGTGATAAATTTAAGTAAATTTGAAATGGTTGATTTGCCCTTACAGAAGCCATGTTGGCAACTTGCTATTATTGAGGAAATCGGATAAGTCAATTGATTGGTAACAATAGCTTCAAACCACTTCGTGAAAGAAGAGAGCTTAGCTTTACCACGATAGTTTTCAATAGAAGACCTGCTTCCACTTTTATGAAGGGGGATTATGAAATACTGTTTTCATATTGACGGAAAAACTCCTTGCTGGAGGGACAAATTAAACAAGTTCGATAATGGCAGGTATAGGTGGTTTGCACATATCATATCAGGGTCATACTTGAATGATTCTTTTAAAGATATTAAATAATGAAAAACATCATCTAAAGGAATGACTGGAATATTAATAGAGTTATTGCGGCTCTGCTTGTACGGATAGGAAATATAATTATAATTAAATTGAGTGGCGTAGTTAGATTTAAAGAACTGGGCAAATAGATTGGCCATAATCTCGTTATCGCATGACACAGTATTTTGGTATTTCATTGCGGACGGAAATGCATTTACTTTGCGCTTAGAACTAACGAAGCCATTTTTTAAAGTTCTCAAGTCTTTACTGAACCATCATCACGAATGCAAGAACCTTTAGGTACATGATTAAGAAATAAGTTGTATAAAGTGTTGTTGAAGTCCAAAACATTACACTCAACATTGTAGTAAGGCCGAGTTATTTTAGATAGGTCACAATTTAATTTTTTTGAATTAGCTTTTCTAAAATCGAAGCTATCATTAGAATTAAAAGCTTTCGATCCAGAAACCCGCTCTCCGAAAAGAGCACATTGATTTAAGTTTATTGATGAGTGGAAAGCTTCAAATGAATATTTTACGTAATTTTATATTCAAGGTGCAAAGAAAATATTTTATAAACATTTGAAGACATTTTTTTCCTGTTTACCTCGCATTTATTACACATAGAACACATTTTAAAACAGAGTAAACAAAGTTTTAACTTTTTTTAATTAAATTTTCTCTTCATTTTTAAATAGTTTATCTACTCCTGCATACAATAATGACAATGCAAAAACCATACAAAGCATAAATTATTTATCAAGCCAGCGCATATGAAGCGCTTTCCATGTACAATCACACAATGTGTATTGTATATGTTAAGCATGCGCGACTGCGAGTGTGTGTGCTGAAAAGGATGTTCATTTTCCCACTAAAGTTATCAGCATGCCAGCAGACCAGTCATCCTGTCGACAGCCATTCTTTAGTTAGGCATGCAAGCACCCAGCCGGGCTAGCCGGACGCTTTCGGGCGAATAGACCAACGAGCGACAGCCACTTGCAACCATAGAAACCCAAACAAAGAAACTCTTTGGCCACTCACCGAACGTCATTTTACTGGAAACGTGGCGTTGTTTGCTCTTGGTTGTTGGTCGTTCGCTTTTAGTAGGCAACACTTCCTGTTTGTTGCTTTTGACGTCGTCAGCATTCACGACCTCAACACACCGATGGTTGTTTTCAACTTAAGCATTTATTAAAATTGTCCCTCAACCAATTAATGGTATTGAATGAAATTATGTGAACAAATAATGAGAGCACTTTAGCCTCTGCACTCATCTAAACGTATGCATACACACACACAAACACACACATAGTCGCTCATAAGCTGCCTACTTAGTCATTGACAGCGACTGCAATTGTGACAGTCGTACAGGCACATTGTATTTAGGCCATTTTTTTGTGCTTGTGTATATGTGTGTGTATCGAAGGTATGGTTGGACAAAGTTTTGTATGCTGACGATCCGTGCATGTCCACATTTTCCGTGGTGAATGGCTTGCGCTTAAGTACATGGCTGTTGTGTGTACTTTTCATTTGCTTTCTGCTACTTTTTCCTGTACACATTTTGCGCCTTTGTTTGCGGTGAACTTTTGTTTAGTTCAGCTCGGTTTTGGGTTCAGTTAGTTTTGGTTAGTTGTTTTCCTTTATTTTTTCCCCCCCATTTACTTTGCGGTTTCAGGCGTATCAAGCAAGAAATGAGTGACAGCAGTCTGTAAGCTTTTGTGTTTTCAAAATATGAGCGCTTTTCATTAATGCGTGCCATTAATTTTCTATTCAAAGACAATTTTTTTTGGTTGTCACAATTGAAGTGGAGGTTATGGTTAAGTTTTCGAAGTAAAACTGAAAAAGAAAATATTTGTCTTTTCTTGCAGCATGAAGAAATTTTTGTTATTGTAGTACCTCCCCTAATTGAATGCGTCAGAGTGATAAATTGGTCCTAATCTAGAATTGAAGTGTACACTTGGCAAAGAAAAGTTTAAAGAAAGTATCGTTGCCAATACTCCGATTGCAAAAAGCTATCGATAATATTTGTTTTTAAAAAATGTAAAAGCTAAAGAAGCAACATATTGAATTCATTATACTTACCTCACATTTGATTTGTTAAGTTCATTAAAAACACGGTAAAATTTTAATATTTATTCAGTTAACTAACACACTCAGATTTTTTTTTTAATTCAATTAAAATTAAAGTTTTTTGCGTAGAAACATGAAACAAATTGAAACACAAGTTTTCTCCATCATAGACTCACCACAATTATTTGATTTGTTTTCGCACTTGATAAAATTTTTTTGTTGTAATTTTTTTTTTGCAAAATTAAAATAATTACAATTATTTTTGATTTTTATTTAACGAACCAAAATTAAAATTATTCTTTGATTTCAATTTCAAACCATCAAAATTTTAACTTATTAATCAGAGTGTTTCAAAAATTTTTTTCTAAAATAATGTGCAAGTTTTAAATAGCAAAATTTCATTTTTAATTTTTTTTCGCTTCCATACAACACCTGAACAAAATAAATGAGCATATGAAAAAAATGCGGAAAATTTTTAACAAAAAAAATTGTACTAAAATTTATTAAGTTACATAAATGTATAAATGGAATTTTTCTAAAGAATAGGCTAAAAAAGTTTTGTAATTTGGCGACGAGTTTTTTAAATTTAAAAAATGCTTGTAACTTTCAGACAAAGTTTGAAACTTTCGCGATTACGATTTTTTACGTAAAAATCAACTTATGTTTATTTAAAAATAAAAAATAAAAATTCAACATAAAACAGATTAAAGATATTTACTTAAAAAATTGTAGTTGCCTTAAGTTATATATGGAAGTATGTTAAATTTGTCTGATTGAGATTGCACAATTCTTTACAAATCACTCTGCAGCTCACCCCATTAGTTGCCGAGTTTTGTAAGCATACGATAAATGCCTTATGAGAAAATTGATTTTCCTGCTTTGAATGAATGTTTGCATAAGCTTACGTTTGCTTTTGAGAATTTGATAAACTTGATGTTGTACTATGAATGTACAGATGAAATGATATTTATTGTATAAGTAAATATGTGAATACATACGAAGCAATGAACAATGTGTTCCGAAAATAGAAAATTCAATGAGAAAATACACACAAAGCTAACTATTAACGAGCGCTCATACTCAAACATTTATGTACTTCTACATATACACATTCATCTGCGTTTATTAATTTTCCAACATACATTAGTTATCTCCTGTATATTCTTACTCCATTGCCTTTCACATAACTACATACCCACACCAATGCACATTCGAATGTATTAGATTTTCCGCAATATCCTGCAAGCTTGCTGTCAGTTGTCACACCCTTGTCTGAGAATGTGTTTGCTGCATTACCCATCAGCGTCACTACTTTCGTTGTCACTCTGGCAGCTGATGACAATCGAAGTTGAAATTTTCGAAATGAATATGCATATGAAAGTGTAGTATCTGCTACAAAACATTATTGCCCAGTCTCTGCTGCGTCCTTGTTTTCATTTGTATGTACTCCTAAACATGTGCAAACGTTGATTATTTTTCCAAACGCTTGTGCAATTTCCTTTTCATGTCCATTCGAGGCGTAGATACGTTTGTACAATTTGGTTTTTTTTTCTACTTATTTATTACTACTACTACTACTAAAGCTGCGCATGGAAGGCTTTTTTTTGAGTGTTATGTCATTGTAAATGACATGGCGACTGTCAAAATTGTCATAATTGTGTGACAGGGTATAACATAGTTAGGCTTATTAAATTGGTATTAGAGGAGGGACAAATTTTAGAATGTAGCAATAAAAATGCTTACTACACGAACCGAAGTAGTGAATGGTCCTTTCGGAAATAACTGGCATCGCATTTTATCTTAACTCTATCTACTTTGATATCTTGTAGTACGAGTAATTCTTTGATTTTTTGATCGCAATTTCGACTTAAAAGTATTAGTGAAAAAATTATAGTCTTCAAAATAATGAAATCTGACTATGAAATTTATTCAAAAAAATCTTTAGTAGCTAGAATGAGCATTACATTTTTGTATAAAGTTCCATTTTTTATGACACAAAAACTCTTCTTTTGTTCATTTTCTCATCAAGCCTTCAAAAGCCGGCATATTGCCAACTTCAGTTTGTTTCCAGCATTTTTAATATACATTCGCAGATGCACAAAAACCCATTTACTCGTATCAGCCAGTCTATTTTTTTTTCTTTCCTAACTTACAGTCATGTGGACGGAGAGCACACCCACACCCAAATCACTCACAACCGGCGCGGCGGGTCACATTTGGCTGGTGTTCTACGAAAACTATCAAAGCCCAGCAAACCGACCGGCTCAGTAGGTGCCTCAGTGTGATAAAGCGTTTTTTATCGCTACACTTTTTCCAATGAATTTGTGCCTTAATTGAAAAGCCATTCGTACCTATGTTATGCCGTTAAACCCATTTGGTATCAAAACTAGGCGCTACCATAGAGCAGCAGGGACTTCCTTTACTTTACTTACATATTTACCATTGCATGTACATACTTTACTACACATATACAAGTGCTGCTATACCTATGTATACACGTGTGCCTTCAAAAGTCGAAAAAAAATATGCCTTGGTGTATTGTAAAAAAGTAGAAAAGATACAATTCACAAAAAATTTCCATATGTTACTCATACGACTAGTGGACCGCTTTTAGTGTGAGACACTCATTCGCCACACTTTGATGGCTGCACTGTTGGCTCGAATGAGGCATAAAACGCCAAATAAGCAACAAATATCGTGTCATATCACGCGTTTGGATACATACACTCACACACTTGCTGCCTCTGTTTTGTGTTTTTTTTTTTCATTATTTAATCCGCCCTACACTACTGCACTCCTACTTTACGCTTCTGCGTATCCGACACACCTTTACAGAAGACCTTTTTCTGATTTTTTCATTCATTGCAACACACATTGAGTGTGAAAAGTCTGCATGTATGTATGTGTGTGTATATATTTACTACGTTACTGTAGTACAATAGCCTACACTATCGTTGCGTCAGAGCACACCAGCGCTTTTGTAAGGCAGTTATTGCGCTTCAATGTAATTGTTGATATAACTCGCTCGTTATGGTAGCCAGCTACTGACACGCTCAGGTTATGCAGTGGCTTCAGCTTGGATCAGAGTTCGCTTTTTGATTATTCACGCTTTGTATTTTTTTCGTGTTATGTTCTTTGGTTCGGTAGCCGTATTTTAATTCTCTTTTGTGGTAGTATTTTTTTCGTGGTCAACCAACACTCGATTCAGTCTTATCGCTTCAGCACACGCGCGTTGTCGTTTTCCTTTTAATATAACATCCCAAATGCACTGTATACGATTGAGTCTATGCCACAGTTTGCGGTTTGTCCAGGTAGATAATAGCTGTTTTAATTTCTTTTTTAATTTTTATGGAAAAATGCCTTCTCATGAATTAAAGCGAGGTAAGGAAATTGCAAGGGTTAAAAGTAGTTTTTTAAATTTAAATGTCAATGAAGCTATTTTCCTGGCAATTTTTATAGTTTTTTGTCGTTTGTTATTATATCTGGGTACACATTTATTATCCTCAGAAATGAATATTCAGATAAGTAAGACAATTTCTTATCGTCTAATCTATTTACGCTTCTAAATTTATGGAAATGATTTGTACTCCAAAGTTAATGACACAGCTGAGTAGATTTCATAGTAATCCTCGATGTTTGTCATGCACATTTTTAATTTTTAAAATTCATAAAAACTGTGATGTGACGAGTCTTGCAATAGTGGAAGGAATAGGGAATTTTAATAATTTTTTTTAACTTCATTTTGTTTACGTTTTTTATTAATTTTGAAATAAATCTAAATTTACTTTTGAACTTTCAACTGCAAAGCACATACTGCTCTACGTTGCACCATATATACATACATACATACAAAAATACATACATATATCCGAAATGCTGGCCAACGACAGCCACTTTGCTGTTGTGAAGTTGGCAGTTGTCATCTCTAGGACAAACAGAGAAATTCAATTGCACTTGAAATGAGCAACAGCAGTCGAGGCGACAGTAACAACTAGCAAAAGTGGACGATGAGTGTGTAGTTGTTGCAGTGTTTTTTGAGTGCTGAGCAATATAAAGAAAAGTTGGTTCATTGAGTATACTTGCATACATATGTACATATATTGAGAGCAGTGTACGGGTGTGTGTGTGTGGTATGAATGTATGCGTAACTGGGTAAAGGTAATTGAGAAGATGTTGCAGCAGTATCAATGCCAGCTACGCAGGAAATATAATTTCCGAAATTTTTCGCTTACTTTGAAAGGTAGGAAATATAGAATTATAGAATTGCAAATATTTTATCAGTGCGAAAGATGAAACTGATATACATAAAGCGATTTGTAGACGCTTACACAGATAAGGAAATAAGTAAATGTTGCATGTAGAAGATAACTAAGTGATAGAAACAAAGTTTAGGAAAATATATAAGGAGTCTTATTATAAAGCCTATTAGTTTATGGTATTCGTTTATTATATAAAAGTTGAAACGAAATGCTTTTATGCTCTTTTATTTTGCGACTAAAGCGACGGTTCGGGGAAAATTAATTGAACTTTTAAATACTGTGTTATAAAACTATAATTGAATTTTTTGACTTATTTTTCTTTGGTCTTAGATATTTTTTCATCGATGCTATTGCGTGAAAGAACTAGTCTAAAGTTAAGACTTCAATCTAACTTTTTTTCTGTAATATTTTATATATACATATTATATTTGAGCTTATTTTCAACTAAGTAATGACTCCGTGTAGTCTAGTAGCGCCTGTTTTTTTGGCAATTATCAATTATCGAATTCATTCCAATCTTCGCTAGCGACTCTTTATTGAAAATTTCAATAAAGTTCAAAATTTTACAAAAATAAAAGTGTATACCAATCTGAAATACCTCTGTAAAACAGCACAAGCATTCAACCTTCATGTGAGTGCTCGTATGCGCTGATATGAATAAGCACGTTTTCAACTTCAACATATGCCTGCATATTCAAAAGGGATAAAATGTGCAAAATATAAGCAAACATAGCGAATATAGCGAAAAATGCTAGTGGCTGGTAGCATATTGTCATGAATTTGCATACATTCGTGCAATATATACTTACATACACATGTATGTGTGTATGTAAGTGTATAATACCAGCTGTTCCTTTAGCTGTGGACTTTTGAAGCGCATCCCTTAGCGAAAAGCTTTCACTTAGCTCCTTTGCATATGCAACGATTTATTTGTTTGCGAACTTGCATACAAACTTACTTACATAACTCTATGTAGTCTCAAATTTTTGTTCCTATAGTGAAATACTAGTACTAGTTAAAAGGTGACTAGTAATATACTAGTATAAAAAATTACCGCTTTGCCATTCATATCGCGATAAAGATACTCCTGCGCATTTCTAGTTTGAAAGTTGCAAAGGAGAGAAGGGTGTGTATATTAGCGTCTTTTCGTGGCGGCGGTGGCGACGATGACCTACGGATTTGTAAACATAGGGGCTAACTATGTTTATACTTAATAAAAGAAAATTTATTCTCTTTTTCGAACTTATAATTTCCTCTGCGTAATTTTAGGAGTTTCGAATTGGTATGCTGACTTACTCATTAACTGGTACGAAATTGATGCAGGGACTGGCAATTGTTTCATCGAAACCCTTAGACAGAAAGTTACTGGGCTGGAATAGTGTAGAACTTTACATATATACAGGTTATCTTTTGCCTCTACTGAAAATATGTTATGAATTTTACTTGCCCACAATATGATTTTGCAATTTGCTTGTCCTTTCCTTTTTTCTCCTGACGCAATTTTACGGAAAAATTGCAACACGTATAGAAAGTCCACTGTCTTTTTCGTTGCCTGAGTGCCAAGTGACACTAAACGGCTTTGCGCTTGAATTGCCACACACACACACACGGAGAGTTTATTCGCCAAGTTTGTATGCAAAAGCTTGGAATTGTTGGTCTAAAGCATATTTTATTCATGAATGCAATAGTTCACATCAGCATTTTTAACGAATTTTTCACACATTGCCCTCAATGTTTATATAGTTTGGTTAAAAAATGTTTAATTTCAACGTGTTGCTTTGCAAAGTTGTAAAAGATTGTGTTGTGTACAGCGAAAATGGCTTGAGAAATTATACATACACTACGGGGAAAAGCGAAAAAGTATGTACATACTTGCAGTTGCCAGCGGTTTGTCAGCGACAATGAAATATGAAGTGTCGGTGGTGCTGGTCAGTTGGTTGGTCGCTTGGCTTTCGACGATTAACACGATAATGTTCGAAACAAAATAGTAACAAAAAAATACAGGCAACAAACATAAAGTAGATAACACACGGTAACAGCAGGAACACAATGGTTCAAGTAAAAGGGGCAACAATTCCCTGCTTCCCATAAGCGTAGATTCGATTGGTCTGCTACTTGTACACTCTTCCATGCATTTTTTTGTTTTGTTGGGCTGCAAAAAATTCCTACACCTTTTTGCTGCTCCACTCATACTAGCGGCGGCTATTACACAATTTAGAATGTGTTTATTGTATTGCAAAATAGCTTGCAACAATTGCAAAGCACTCGCTCTAAATCTTCTGCATAAGCTAGCAAAAAGTCGAAACACAATGTTTTAGCTCTGATTTTATTGTGCGTTGTTCGGTTTATGACTTTGTAAATCTTAATTGGAAAAGTTTTTACTGTTTGCATATCTATCTCCTTTTTATGCATTGTTTTTTTTCGGTGCTAGCTTCCACATACAAGCTTTTTGCAGACTTTTGGCATTTATGCGCTTTCTCATTTTTGTTTGCTTGCCGCGGCAGTATTTGTTCATTAATAGCTTCTAGCTATAGCAGCGTTTTTGCTTTTAAATGCAACGCTTGGCTGTACATAAATGCTACAATGTGAAATGCAAGCAATAAATTGTATGCACAACAAATTATAATAACAAAAAAGCTTAGCAAATGCGATATAATTCAATGGAATGTGGTTGAAAATATTATAGAAAAAGGTGTTTAAGCCGTTTTTGCGCTTTTTCTCCATCAAAAAGTTGCAACTGCGCAACTGCGTTCAACTGTCAAAGTGTGGGTGTGGCGGCTAGTTATTCAGAAAAAGTTTTTTATTGCAATTGTACTTGTTTTATATTGAGTGTAAATTCCGCTTATCGCCCACAAGCAACTAATATATGTTTTTTTTTGGATTTTTTCTGTTGCTTATTTTTGGCTTAAATTCGATTTTTAATATTTCCACCATCATGCAATTTAATTAAAGGCTACATGGGAAGCAATGTAATTACTGAACATAATTTTTGTATAAATTGCATTTTGGCAGCTAACGTAAATATTACAAATATTTTATAACTTTAATTGCGATTTTATTGCGTTCGCAGATTAAAAATAAAAGCCAATTGCGGCAATTACCTTTGTTCGTGTTCTAATAAATTTAATATAGAATTCCAAATACATCTCCGATACTCATAACGAATCTCTTAAAATTTCAGGAGTTTTGCCGAACAATTTATATTATTTGAAAACTCACTGAGATGAATTTGAAACTAAAGATTTGTATTAAGTACCCTCTACCAGAATAGGGCTGTAACTAGCCTAAACAATGTAGCCCCTTTCCTTGACTTTATGACATCGATTGAAGTTGAAGCTTTCTACTTTCCGTTAATTTCAAAGTAGATAATGGAAACATTTTGTATATGTGTTTTAAAGAAATCTTCACCAAATATTTAAAAATTTATAAATTGCTGAATGAATTACAAAAAGAGCCTAAGAATATGCAATATCAACTGACAAATGTTTTTTACTTTCCAAAATTTTGGAATCACCTAATTTTAAATGCCATGTTGCATATTTTTAAGCGTAGCTCTTTACTGATTTCACAAGCTTTTGCATTTTTATCATAATTTTCTTATATATTTTCATGATATTCTACAAATAAATTATATTCAGCTAACATACATAGTAAATATTTTGAGTACTTCTTTGGCCTTCAGTTAATATTTTTTTTTTTACTTTCCCTTTTTTACCACTCATTCCGTTCTTAATTTATGCTATTAAGTACACAAATCTCCACTTTAAAAGCCAAACTCAACTGCATCTACAGAGAATTAACCATTTTTAATTGCCATGGATTTTGCACATCCTCCAGCAGACTTGTTGATATCAGGCACTCGACTCATAACATCGGCTTGCCGACAGGACATACTCGTACAGCTGCAGTTGGCATAACCAATGGGCACTTGCTTTGTGTCGCTCAATGTATACACAATACTACAATCAAAATGGCCTCGGGAGAATTTACGGATTTTCCAAGCTTGCATGCGCACATACATATGTACACACACACATATGCAGTACAAAATCTGCCTGATTGCCTTACGGCTAAGCTGAGGCTACCTCGATGGTGACGTTTGGTTGTTATTTGTTTTTATTGCTACTTTTTTTTTTTTGAGAAGCAAAAAATCAAGAAAAACGGTAAAGCTATTTTGTGTTGCATCGACTGGAATGCAGGATAAGAAAGGAATTGAACATAAACCAAAAAAATATAGCAATCAAAAGAAAGGAAAGGAACGAATTTGAAAGAATGTATTTATGAGTGAGAAGAACAGAGTGCACCACAAGCCATACCTGGTAGCAAAGATTTGCAATTTCTGGCATTTGTTTAAGCTACAGCAATAACCAGCAGCATAGACAGCAGCTATTTCTCTGTATGAATTTTGTTGGATACTGTTGCTCCACCGCTTTGTGTTTCATGTCCATGTATCTGTGGAATTAAAATCTTATCTTTCATAAGTTTGAACGTAAATACATACATATATGTGTGATGCGATTATGTTTGTGTGGAATTTTCTACTTCTTTCACTACTTCTACTTTTCTGATTGCCTAGATTTCGGTTAAGCTTTGTGTACTTCCGTTGATAAAACTAAGTCGAGCATGAATGAAGAGGACTAAAGTCTAAACTGAACTTGAGTGCACCGAAAACATGATAATTTCAAATGTTAAAGGATAACCAAAACATTTGTGTGGAGATTAAATATTGAAAGATGGAGCTATGGGCGTGGTAGGTGGAATGTCGGATTGTCGGAATGAATAGTTGCAAAGAAGATGAATTTTGAAGCTGACGTTTATGTTGACAGTAATGTTGCTACTGATAATAGCCGCAACGTAGTGTTATGCGCCGGTTCGCTACTTTGCTTCGTTGCCCTTACTTGTCTTCCATCCTTAGTTTATTGATATTATTATTATTGTTACTGCTGCTTTGCTATGTATGCTTATCTGCATATTTTTGTGTGAACTTTGTCCGTCTGCTTGAGTGCTTTTGTATGCTTTGGAAAACATACAACAACCAATTGCGGGCCATTTTCATTGGCTTAATGGTTTGTCTGTATGGTTTTGATAGTTCTTAACTATGTAAATCCGTATTATTTAGATGGTGGTTTGCATAAGCCACTCGCTTATGTCCTGTATTAATGTCATCATTCATTTCAGTTAGAAATTTAACAACATTTTAAGGTCTTTGGAATGTCATTAGGGTTATGAGAGTAACACGGAGTGGTTCGGATCCGAATAATATTATAATATTTTGGTTAAGTTTCACAGTAAATGGTATAGTGAGAAATTTTTTCAGAACCAGTTTTAGACCGGTAAGAACAACTTTTTCTTAGATAGTTTCACTCTCTAATTGACAATAAAGGACCAAAAGAATATCATGAAACACTCAGTTAAAGTCTTATGTCCCCATTATTATTTTGAAATTAACCACGTTTCAAAGCAAAAATTCTTTCTATCTAACTATACTTTATTAGCACTTTTAATAAAAAGGGTTTTTAGATTTTATTTATTTTTCGGTCATCCCTGATTAAATTTGGCTCGTAGTTAAAAAAGTTTAGTTAGTATCTTTTCTTCGTTCTGCTTTTATGTTTGTAATTTGAATATAAAAGTTTTAAACTTTCTTAATCCATAACTTTTATCAATTCCAAACAATTCGCATTCAATGCTATCTAAAGCCGAAGCCTAAACATAAGTAAAGTTAAATAGAAAACAATGGTTCATTCTTTATCCTTTTGCGTTCAGCCTTTGCAGCTAAGTTGTGTTTAAGCATTTTTATTTCACAGTGCCTTTATTATTCATTCATATCAGTATACACACATATTGTGTACTCATTATTTTATTAATCGTGCATGAAAGCGCATACTCAATTCTAAAGTCTATTATTGCGGTCTCTAGTCATTTTCATCAACTTCAATCAATCCCAGGAATCCGGCTGGATGTTTGAGTAAAGGAAACCAGAAGATACGTTGCAGAAACTAAGCATTTTAGAAGTACGGAAATGCGTGTCAATCAAACAATCTATTAGCTTGACAATGGAAACCATTTATTTAATTACGAATGTGCACCACTACAAGGACATACTCGTATACTTACTAATACTAAGCAAATCATTGGTAATTGTAGAAGTCAATTATTCTTCTTTGTGTCTGCATTTGCCATTGCCAGGCAACGTTATTAACTTACATTCACAACTTGAATGCCAACACGAACACAATCCGACGAAATAACTTTTCTGCTTAAAATACTCATTATTACATTTTACAGCAATAACATTTATTTGCTTTCCTTCCCTTAATGAAGCGGAAATGTGCGTTTGCGTAAATATTTTCTTTATCTGCTTAAGTCAGTTGCTCATTTCCTCATATATTAAGATTCGCTTTTATGTTCAAAACACAAATTTTCAGAGAATTGACTTTTCACGTTTATTTGTTTTGTGGTTAAAGGCTTGTAGATTCCTCAGGTGCGTCTGGCATGCGGAATGGCAGAAGTGTTGCTGTTGATTTGTTTAATCATTTAAATTACGACTTGAATAATTTAGTGTTTAATGAGATTAGTGTTGAAGGAATAGAAAGTTGATGAAGGAGTAAGTTAATTTTAAACTTCGAAAATTCGAGTGGCAATTTTAGAGTAAACAAACAATGGGGAGAGGATATAAATTATCTGCCGATTTTGGTAAAAGTAGAGCCCTCAGTTTGTGATAAAATATCAATTATTATTACAAATTTGTATGAGAGAAAAAATTAAAAGTATATTAAAAATACTAATGTGATTATAGGAACATTGTTATCATGTATGTATTTAATGATCTTTGTTATTTTTGTTGTTTAAGTAATTATCTCAGCCTATTTAAAAACTTCATCATCATTTATTTAGTTGACTCAAATATACATAAATAATGTTTCTAGTTGAAGATAATATTTAATTATATGATCTTTACATAAATGTGACGATTTAAAAAACTTGAAATTCGAAAGTCATCGAAGATATTTGGGCTTGATAAAATCGGTGACTTACGTTTTTCTCGATTGTTTCAAATACATTTTTTTCTGCTTTTAAAGTTGTTCTGAAAATGTTTATTAGAACTCATCATATATACACATCATCTGAATTCATCACATGATCTCATCACGTGATACTCACCAATTGATAAAATTCTAATACGATCGCATCATATGATCCCATCATGGAATCTGATCTTACTGACATCACGTTATGTGATAGTTTAATGTAAATAAAAAGTCAAGGTTTTATCTACAAGATCAAACCACCACCGAGATTTTTAAATATTTGCCTATTTAAAAATAGTATTCGCCTGTTGTTCAATATTTTTCTTCAATACAAATTTGTCATAGTCATAAAGGCGCACAAACTCTAACTAAGCGGCACGACAACCATGAACGTCGTACATTTACTCACACAATTTTTTTTTTTAATTTACAGCATAAATTGCATATCAAAACAAAATATTCATCGCAATACAAAATAAGCAGCTTGGTTGTCATAGTAATTTTGAATTAGTATAAATAGCTTGAAACATAGCGAATGTATGAGTATAGAGGAATATTTACAAGCAGAAGTCATAAACCAGCGTTAAATTTAATATGGCAGAGAAGCAAAACGCGTAAACGCCAGCACAACAGTAGACGAACGAAGTATGAATTTTACAAACATCAGCAGACAAAAATGCTGATACAGACATGTTTCGTCGGCGGCGGCGGAAATTTGAGCAATTTTATGTTTTTGTATTTATAGCATTAATATGGAAATATTTGTTGTTTATACGACAATGCAGATAATGCGCTTATATTCATACGCATATACTCGTATCTCTTGTACGTACCCAGTGGGAAAATTTCAGCACGTAATTAATTTTTAAATAGTACTTTGACTAACATAAAAGTGAGAAGATGAAATTAATTAGTCAAAATATATGAATGAATATGACACAGATAGTTTCGTCGCTTTAATTTAACTGAGTGTAACTTTTATTGTTACAATTCAAGTAAGTAAATTTGTTTAATGAGAATAACAATTGAACAAAAATAAAATTTATTTGTAATATTCTTCACTTTTCTTAAAAAATTCTATAGAAAATTTAATTTCTCATAACCATTTTTCTTATAAAAAAAAATAAACATTTACTGCCAAAAAGCTATTGAGAACATTTACCACTGCGTCACAATGAAAATATTTCTACCTAGGCGATTATAAGCACACTCCCTCATTTATTCAGCAACGCGTCCCTCCACAATGACGCCTTTGCCATAAACACTCATCTGGTTCTTTCTCATCATTCTAACACAACGCCTGACAAAAGTGCTATCATAAATGCCTAAAGTTGTAATAAATAATGTAATTACGTTATATAACAACAGCAAACAACATAGAATAGCAATAATAGTAACAACGTCAGTAAAACAAGGCAAACAGAAAGCAACAAAAGCAAAAATATGTAGAGAAGGAAATTATAATTTTTTCACACACACAATCATGAGCGGTTGAAATGATGTTGATGTACTCGGGAGTGTCGCAACGCAGATAACGTATACGCCATGGTATACAGCGACATGCAAACATATTTACAAAGCCGGGGAATGTGATATGCTTTTGAAATTTAATAATGCTATGAATTATATATACAAATATATATGGATATGTTTGCATATGAAGGAGCACAAATACGAAGGAAAAGGGCGCAATTGCTAAAAGAACGTCTTATTTAAAACGTTGAAAACTCTGAGAAAACCCATTTTATTGTTTTCATTGCACATAGCAAGCACAAATACACAGGACATTCCAATGATCTCAATAGTGTCATAAAAAATAATGCATGCACTTTATTTATACCTGAAGCAGACAATTTAAAATAGCTCGACGAATCAGTTTGTTTGGTTGCAACTGGATCTCAGAGTATAACAATTTAATAAAATATTTTTAAATATTATGTTTATTCAAAATCTGCACTTCGATAAATTTCGCAACAATGACTTCTTTTTTTTTTAATATACTTTCATATCATTTTGTAAATAATAATTGCTTTGGCGAATTTCTAATTTTGTATTATCTATTTGCACCTTTCAAAAAATTTATAGTGCTAAGACCAAAATGCCTTCTTTAATTCATACATTCTAAAACTCCATTGGCTAATCCATTAGTGAAAGAGTTAAGCTTCCTCCTTGAATAGCTCTTATCTTTAAGCCCACATAATTTCTCTGAGTGCTCGAATATAAATTAAATGCTGGTGATGACAGAGTTATGCGCTGCAAGCCATCAGCATACGTGTTGACGTAATATGCGCAAAAGTTATGCCAAAAGCAGTGCATTTAATGAATGCATACATAAATGAAATTATTGAAAGCCGAATTTAATTATGAAGTTAATTAAAATTGCACACATGTTGATGAGATTAACGCGCGAAAGCAAACGACAGACATTATCTGGCATGGATAAAAATGTAATGCGCTCGAATTAATTGAAAGCTATCTGAACAAATACGAGTATGCAATTGTAAAAGTATGTATGATGAGGGGTAAACGTGATTGAGACGGATTGTATAAATGATATTTTAATATTAACTGAAGCCGATTAAGAAAAAAAACTTTCTCAAAAAATAAGTACATAACTAAAGTCTTACATATCAAAGTTCAATTTTGAAATGATCAGTCTATACAATCGTTTTAAAATTCGTAGTACTTTTGCAATATACATCTGCTAACTGGCAGAAATATTAATTCGGGAAATGTTTAGTATAGTGCCGCATGAAAAGGGTGTGGTGGGCGATGACGGAGGGGGTGTGGTACCCCTCCAAGAACACCGTTAGAAAGGGGAAAGCAAAAACTTTTTAATAAGCCCCTCGGTGAGGCCACAGACAAAAATTCAACCTTTTCTATACAAAATCGAGACAAAATTACCCATCAAACATTTTTTTGTTAAACTCCAGACAAAATCTGGGTTCATGACATATGTTATAAATGAGTGGGTTTTGGTATCCGCGAACAGCTCTTTTCCCGTTTCAATAAATGACGAAAAATGTATTTATTTAAGAAAAGCGCCGCAGGAGAAAATTTGTAATAAAAAATCGCGCGATTTTTAATTACACATTTTCAATATATTTCGAAATATTGATTTATTTGTAAAAAGCGCCGCAGACGAATATTTTCAATTAATTACGAATTATTGATTTAGTTAAGAAAATGCCACAGGCCTTAATTTTGAAACGTATTAACGCTTAAATATGCAACTTTTTATTTAAAAATTGCGAAGTATTTAAATATTTGCTGATTCTAAGAACGATGAAAATTGTTAGCCTAATGTGTTAATAATATGTGTGTGTCAAAATGAATACATTAGTGGCTCGATATTAAGAGCAGTGAATGAAAATCAAACACCATATATGTGAAAGATGCAAAAAAAAAGCATTTTTAAAGTTAAATTCTGATAAAATTTGTGGACTGATTTTAGCAAAATCAAAGTTAAACAAAAGTTTATTTGCTGTTAAAGTTGCGAAAAATGTCAATTTTAACCTCACTTTCTGCTATGTACAGCAATGAAATGAAAATACCGTGCTGCCACACATGACGAAAATATGTCGAAAAAAACGAAAATAATAAACTCTATGCGCATATTACGTGATTTTTTATTAACAATTTTCAATTTATTACGAAATATTGATTTATTTGAGAAAAGCGACGCAGGTGGAAATTTGTAATAAAAAATCGACGTATTTATTACGCAATATTGATTTATAAATGATTTTAAAATTAACATGCAATATTGATTGATATGAGTAAAGCGCCGCAGGTGAAAATTTTTAATAAAAAATCGCGCGATTTTTATTAAAAATTTTCAATTTAAATGTATTGATTTGGTTAAGAAAAAACGTCGTCTCATTTTTATCAAAAATATCTATTAACATTTTTCAGGATCTGGCATCACACATACTTCGCGGCCATCTGACAACAACTGTGTTTAGAACATTGTGCAATTAGCAAGATATACAAATATCGCATTTAGAAGTATTTATTGTTAAAATTTTAGCAAAAAAATATGTGCATTATGTTTATAATGTGTTTAAGAAAGTGTATTAACAAAAAGAAAAGTGATTTGTGCGGTTTTTGTATTAAAATATTGCTAAGTCAGTGACAAAATTTTAACAACAAATAACTTTAAAACTATAACAATTTGGACCCAAAATTTGTTAAATATCGGTGAATCAGTGCTACCCCAACACCCCCTGCTAATTTCAGTGAAATATTCCAAGTACTTTGGCTAAAAAAAGAATTGGTTCCGTAAAGGAAATCTCAGCCGTCTATTTTGTTGTATGTTTATTTGAATTTTTCAATTTGATTTACGCGTTAAGCCACAGTAAACCAAATTCTTACGGCACTATACTAAACCCGACCCATTAATTCGTTGTTAGCTTCGTTGAACCACCTCAAATAAAGAGCAAGCATCAAAAGTATTATCCAAAAATATCAATATTAATAACAAATTTACTCTTTATCAAACCTTTTTTCACTACCATAAAATTTTCATTTAAATTTTTGTTTTGCTATCAACTTCGAAGTATTTGTTTCATGTCATTACTCAAGGTTTGTCAAATTATTTTTTTATTTATTTTTTATTTACATTTGCATTTTTAAATTTCAGTGCTTTGAAAAATTTATTGTAAAAAGTAAACACAAATAGTTTGCCCAAAATAATATCCACCCAAATTTCCCTCTAGAAAAGTGACAAAAGTTTGTGCTGTTGGCGCATCTGCGCTCCTTTCTCTGCTGGCGCCCAACATATTGCTAAGTAATCGTCAATATGTCCAAGCGATCTACGCCCGCGCAGAAGTTGCTTAGCAAGCTTATAGTTGACAAGATCAATTCCGCGGAGAATGTTGAACACTCCAACTTTGCGAGTACCTCAAAAGCCGCTAGGCTATTGGAACGCAAGAAGGAAAAAGACGGAGTTGGAGTGGTGGGAAGTTTATTTTTGCATTTCAAGGAAACCAAAAGCAAAGAACAGCAAAGCAATAGTAGCAGCATATCTATAGAGCCATCAAATCGATTCCTTTTAAACCAGTATTGGGAGGATGAGGAAGAGTTCAATGCACTTTTGTTGCAACAGGTATGGCAAATGTGACCCTCGAAATATTACAGTGTGTTTGAAGTGTTAAAACAAAAAAACTTTTATAAAGGTAGTTTGGAAGTGAAACATACGAGAAAAATATATATTAATTTGCGGTTTACCGCTTCTGCCTAATAATTTAACTAACTACATCAATAAAAAATTAAAAAAGTATTTGCTGAGTAACGCTATTGAAGCAACTTAAGCCGCTTACTGTCATTTGGATGACGTCAATATTCATTCTATCCTTTCTCGAGCAACATATAAAAGCTTTTACCCACTAATTATTTTCAACGGTCATTGCCGAAGTTATTTTAATTTCTACGAAATACTTTGTCTGCTTTTATTACATTTTTTCAATTACACGAAATGCCCCCATTAAAATTATCCCATGAGTGCGAGAAATATTCTCGCGCTTTCTTCCTGTTTTTCCCCAATTTTCCGTTTTCTTGTGTGCACTAATTTCCATTCGCTATTAAGTACTCTTGTGGCCACTTAATTTCTGTTTTTTGTCTCTTACTCATTCCATTATAATGGTTGTTTGTAAAAGCTGTGCTGGCAATGTCGTATTTCAACGAAGTGTGGCATACAAATGGTTTCTCTTAGCGCAAGGCAAGTTGCGGTGTAATTTTTGAGTCGTTATTTTGCAAATTATTGGAACTGCATATAAAAATATCAAATTAGCCATGCGAAAGTTATTTTGATTTCTCAATAAATTTTTCTATTATTAAAAGTTATATTTTAATGAAACTAAACATTTAAAATTAGAAAGTTAGAGATTATTACTTTTCTTCACTTTAGCTTTTTTCTTTCTCCTTTTTTGATTTTATTTTTATTTTTTTTGTGACCTACTATTCACCTGGTTACAATTGAGATACCATAACTTGAGGCTAGAAAGTTTATTTTATTACCCAAAACATGCGTTGGGTGTAAAAGTCAAACCTTCTTACTAATATCTTAATAGGCCGACAAATGATGTAAAAAAAAACACGCATAATTATTTTCACAACTTTTCTTTGTTCTTCGCGTACTCCTTTGCACTGCTGTTTCCGTGCGGTTTTCATTTTGCCGCATACGCAGTTACAGCGTCTTTTTTTTAGGTGACTTATTATGAAAATAAAAATAAATATACATAGTTCTTTTAGTTAGATTAAAGGTTAGCTTAGTAAAAATGATGAAAAGGGTCAGTAGAGAAAAGTTGCAATTTTACATTGCTCTTTGATGTTGTACTTAAGTGACGATTAAATGTTATAAAAATATCCAAAGGGCTGTTTGGTGTTGCGATTGTTACATATTTTTCTATTAATACAAACCTCTACTAAGGCAACGCATTAAATATCTATATAACCCAAAACATTTAAAAAAAAATATCCGGTTTGGAATTTTGATTGTTACATCTTTTTTTTTTTTAATATAAACCTCTACTAAGGCAACGCATTAAATATCTATATAACCCAAAACATTTATATTTATTCAACCAATTATGAATGTTATGAAATTTAAAGCTTTCACCCTTTTACTAAAGCATTTTTATATGTTTTTTTCTTTTTTTATCTCTTAATAAGATTTAATAAAATGTGTACACAGACACAATAGTGCCTAATTGTATTTTTATGTATTTATATAAAAGTAATTCAAGGGTGTACTTGTCAACATTTGCAAACTCAATTTCATATTTAGTATTTAATTAATTTATATTTATATTTTTTGTGAGATATTTTACACATATTGTTGAAATAAAATTACGTTATCCATTTTTGCCTTTCGAGGTTCGAATCTCAGTCAGGGCAAGCAAAATCTTTATCATAGAAAAAGTTTTTTCTAAAGCGGTCACCTCTCGGCAGGCAATGGCAAACCTCAGAAGGTATTTCTGTCATGTAAAAGCTTCTCATTAAATATATTTGCCGTTCGAAGTCGGTAAAAAACTGTAGTCCCCTCCATTTGTGGTAGAATATAAAGAGGCACACCACAAATGGTAGGAGAAGCTCGGCCAAACATTGAGCTATATAGTGTATGTTGTAGGTCAAAGTTCATCGACATTTGTTTGCATTCAAAAAAGCTACACTCTGAGCGACGGACTTGATTTTTGACTTAGATATTAAACTACTTTAAACTCACTTTTAAAGACATTATTTTCTTTGTTTTTCAGGTAAGCTTATTTCTGTTATTGGATGTTAAAAGTATAAAATTTACTTGTAAGTATTTAACTAAATTTATCGCAATGATTTTAAATACTTAGTGTATGTGCGTGGAAACAATTATTTGTCAATGAATTACAATCAAAATAATGCATATTTCAAAAAAGTAGAAGTTATTTTAGATTTTCTGTATTTTTTCGTTTTAAAATACATATGCTAAGGATACTAAATACTCGTTGTTTTGGCCCTTGGGAAAGTGAGTTTCAAATTTAGTATTATTATAAATAGTGTTCCCCTGAAAATAAAACTATTCTAATCGACTGCGAATTGGCAGAGTTATGGTGTATCAAATGTAAATTTTGGTGCAAATTTGTCTATCTTTAAGCAATCACCTTTTTTGCGTTATTTTTTTTTGTCTTTTGTAGCGGATTATGAAAGAACCGCCTATTCTTACCGCATATCAATAAACTGCTTTATAATAAACGCTTTGCGTCTTTTCAAATCATAATTGGCGCAAAGTACTATTATGTAGCTATGTATGTAAATCTGTACATAAGTAAGAAAAGTCATAAACGACTAAATGATTGCAAGTATTGAAATTTGAAGAAAGATAGGTCATCAATCATCTTAAAGAAAGTCACGTGAACTTGACAACTTTGGGTCAATCGGAGCGACAAGCTCGGTGCGCAAAAATTCATTTCGATAATCAAAATGTTTTATAATAAATGATGCCGTAGTGTATTTAACATACAGAGAAGTTGAATCACATTTATTCTTACAAGAAACTTGAAACATTTGTGCACATACTCACCTCATATGGAACGGACTAGTAAACGGAACAGATGTGTTTTTCAATTCGAAGTAGTTATTTTCTATAATATATTTAAAACAAAACATATTAAAAAGCTTTTTATGGTTAAACAGTAATTAAGCGAAAGCTTAGTCATCGGAAGTGGTTTAGTACGTAACAAACAAAACAAAACAGACAACTAAACAACAAATACGCGCTCTAGTGGAAGCATTTGCTTGTTTGTTTGACTGTGACTGCTGCGGTGATATTTGTGCTGGAAGTGGGTAAGTCAAGCTGCAATTGTCGTTAATCGGCCGATCACAGGATACAATCTGTAGCGGATCTGCTTTGGACGCCTCCGCCACAGCATAGGAGTCGAAAAATCCTCCACTTACATGCCATTGCGCGACCAAGGGCGCTCCATTGTCCAGATACCCCTTTTTGTTGTTCTGCTTATTGCCATTATATTTTGCACTTGATTCGCCTTCACACATACACAAACAACCATTTGAGAACAACTTGGAAACGAAGCAGCTGATCAGCTGAAGACGGAGTGCTGCCACCACGTTTTATTTGTATAATTTAGTTTAGTGAAGCTATTGAATATTTCATAAAATTTTTTCATAGTTTACCATATTGTTACTTATTGTAGTTATTATATATTATCGCTATACGTTAAGTTTAGGTGTATTGCCACATTAATAGTGGCAAGATGCCGACAGTAGAATGTAAGGAATGTACTTCAAAACTGCTTCAATTAGATGAAATGATAGCATGCTCTGGTGGGTGTGGTTATAATTATTGTTTAAAATGCAGCAATATTAAAAGGGCTGAAATCAAATTGATAATGGAAAATATTAATTTGAGATGGTTTTGTAATCAATGTACTTTATCGGATACGAATACAAAATTCATTGAAATTAAACACTTAATCAGTAAATGTGAACAAACCAAATTGAATGCAGCTGACGTAAAACAAATAGTTGAGCAACTGATTAGCAACAAATGTACCCAAATAAAAACAAGTATTGTTTCAGAATTCAATACGTTTTTAGAACATAATATTGGAATCAAAATAAATGAAATGAAAAATGAAATTATAAATGAAATATCAAATGAGCTAAAAAAATGTAATGAATTGGTTAAGAACATTCAGCCAGTATATATAAATAAAAGTGTGCATAATTCAATTAAATACGAAACTGTCGTTAACTATGCTCGTGATAAAAACATTTGGTGTCTACTCGTAAAAATTGGAAATATTACTCCAAAATACCAAATAGGAGTAATATATCATTCACCGAATGCTAGCGATTCTGACTTTATTAGTTACCTTACTGAAATTTTAAACAATACTAATCTTGATGATAACACTATATTTATTGGAGACTTTAATATAAACCTATATAAAAACACTACCTATAGTAAACAACTGTTAGATTTATTTCAATCTTTCTCAATGATTCAGAAGATAGACTTTTATACTAGAAAAACAGAACAGACGGAAACCATGATAGATTTACTATTTACTAATAGCAATAATATCTCTTGCCAAAGGATGGAAATGCATAGGATCTCTGACCATGAAACATTGCACTTTAAAATTGATTTAAAAAAAATATATAAAATGAGAACAAAGAAAATAATTACTTCTTGGAAAAATTATTCAAATGAGAATCTTATCTATCTCCTAAGACAATTCGATTACAGTGATTTTTCAAGGTTAAGTATTGAAAATAAAGCGAAATTCTTAACTGAAGTTTTGACAATCTCAATGAACGCTTTAACATGCACTAAAGAAATAACCGTTAAGCTAATAAACAAGTGGTACGATCACGAGTTAGCGCACCTTAATAAACAAAAATATAATGTTTATAATATAGCATTAGAAACAAGAGATTGGACAGAGTATAATCAAATTAAACATAGGTACAAACAGCTTGTAAAAGTTAAAAAGGCTAAATATTTGCAACATAAAATAACATCAAATCTTGGAGATAGTAAATCAATGTGGAAGCATTTAAAAAATTGTATAAGTATGTCAAAAGAAACAAATACAATTAATAGAGTATTTGTTCATGATACTGTTTACACGACTGAAAAAGAAATCGCGCAATCCCTAAATAATTATTTTATAGACAGTATTGTTGAAATCAGATCAAATATAGAATCTGGTAATAATGGACTTCCATTAACATCGCATTGTGCTCATAAATTTATATTCCAAGAAATCACAACCGACGAAGTGATCGAAATTGTCAGCGGTTTCAAGAATAAAATAGGTGGAAAAAAGCTCCTATCAGAAGGAGTAATAAAAGACTCAATAACATATACAGGGTATTTCTACAAGCAACTCATTAATGAAAGTTTAAGGAATGGTATAGTTCCTGATCACTGGAAAATGTCAATTATAGTGCCAATTCAGAAGGTAATGAATACAATTAAAGCGGAAGAAATGAGACCAATTAATACACTGCCAAATGATGAAAAAATACTAGAAACCGTGGTAAAGAATCAACTAGTAAATTTCCTAGAAACGAACAATATACTGATACCACAACAGTCTGGATTTAGGGAAAAACACTCCTGTGAGACTGCTTTAAATTTGGTGATAGCTCGTTGGAAAGAAGAACTAAGCAAAAGCAAATACATAATTGCCGTTTTTCTAGATCTCAAACGAGCCTTTGAGACTATAGACCAAGATTTACTTTTACAGAAGTTAAATAAAATAGGAATACACGATGTAGAGCTAAAGTGGTTTGAAAGTCTTATTACGAATCGTACCCAAAAGACTATGATTGCATCGTCGGTATCCGAAAAAAGAATTATAACGGTTGGTCTGCCTCAAGGTTCAGTTCTGGCACCTATACTGTTTAATATATATATAAATGACATCTCGACCTGTGTAAAGTACAGTGACATTAATCTTTTTGCGGATGACACGTTAATCATGATCAGTGGCGACAATATTCCCGATATTATGTCAAAACTACAACATGATTTAAATGATATTTATAATTGGCTTTGTGAAAACAAGCTTAAATTAAATGTTAATAAAACCAAGTATATGGTCATATCCAGAAGAAATCTTGATATAGGCGAGTTTAGTAACATTAATATAAACCATCAAAAAATTGAAAGAGTACAATATATAACATATTTGGGCGTAAAAATTGATGAAAAACTGCAATTCAATGAACATATTAACCATACGGTGAACAAAATTGCAAAAAAAATGTTCTTTATGCGACGTACTTGCAAACTCTTGAAAAGAAAATATAAAATCATGGTCTATAGATCCACCATCGAGCCGCTCCTCAATTACTGTCCCACGATTTTTTTCATAATGAATGACAGCCAGATTTATAAACTGCAAAAACAGCAAAATCAAGCAATGAGGTTTATTCTTCGGAGACGATACGACACACCAATTAGAGATATGCTGTCAGCCCTTAATTGGCTAAGTGTTAAACAACAGCACTTTTATTACACAATGAAATTTGTCAAAAATATTATAGATAATAATTTACCAGATTACCTAAACACTAACTTAAAGTATGGCGTTAATATACACAATAAAGATACTCGTAAAAAAAATGATTTCAAGTTACCTATGCTAAAAAGTGAATCTGATAAATGTAATCTATACTATAAAGGTCTTAAATGTTATGATGAGTTACCAAATACTGTGAAGCAATGTACGACCATTACAGAGTTTAAAAGAAAATTGTTTGAATATTGTTAATCCATCCCATTATAAAGTAATGTACATATGCCCTTAATTATATTATAATATCTATTATAATATTTGTTTTCCGTTGACTACCGTTCCGTATTTTTAAATTCCAATTGCATTAATGAATGATCAATAAAATGACCTTATTAGACTTAAGATATATATTATTTAAATATTTAGGTTAAGTCTACCACTATTGTAAAGAATTAGGCTCTAAAGAGCTGTAAGAAATAAATAATAATAAAAAAAAAAAAAAAAATAAATGATTGCTTGCTGACTACTCCATAATGAACGCGAAATTAATGAAGGCAACTTGATAAGCTGACAAGTCAAGAACATTCAAAGAAGAATTTGCAATATTTTTGAAGTGAAAAAATAAAGAAAGAAAAAAGCAAAATCTGCTTAACGAAGCGCATAAAATTAATTGAGCAAATGTAACGATTTTTTATGCGCCAAAGAGAAAAATTACGCAAAGAACGCGCTTCTCCTTTTTATTGAGTTTTGCTTTTTTTTGTTTTAAAGGCTGCGCAAGCGTCAGAAAAATGCATACAAGTCATTAGCATAATAATTATGTAGATGCATTTTTATGACGCCGTAACTCGTGCATTGCCTGAGCGCCTAAATTGTTGTATCTGCTTAAATTAATTGACCCCAAAGACTCGCGAGTGCTGGCTAGCGTTGCTTGTAGTCAGCTGTGCGCGCATTTTAAATGTTGATTAGAGCTCCGCTCTGCTTTGCTCTGCTTCATTACACAGGCTGCTGCGGGCGAAATTATGCTAAACGACTATATTCGCTCTACCTTTTTGCATTTTTTTTTGAAGTTTTAATTCATTAGTTGCAAGATGGAGTCCTACAAAGTAGTTTGAGGCGCTAGAGCGTGTTGCGCTTAATTGAAGGCAACGCTAATTTTGTTAGTTTTCCATTTCAATTTACGGGCCGTTTCGCCTGGAGTTCATTGCATCACCTGCTAACTACTTTACTTTCATATTTAATTGCTTTAGTTTCGCTGTTCATTTTTTTGTCTGAGTTTTTGCAACAATTTTCTTTCGGTAGTTTCTTCTTCTTCGTTGCGCGTGTTTATGCTCATATTAATTTTTGTTTCATCTTGCCTTTTTCCAATTTTTCTAAAAGCTCCTCAATTTAATGAAGTCACTTGTTGCGTTATAATTATAATTTCACTTTTTTCATACAACACACATCTCTTCTGTTACACCGCATCACCTGCTCCACTAATTGAGAGTGGCCGCTTTAAACTAAGCTTTTTGTTCCCTCAAGTGCCTTTGCCATATTACTCGTATATTCCCCCAGTTGAAGGCAGTCAGTACAAGGCCTCCCTCAGTGTACACTTTTCATGGCAATTTGTTTGTTTTTTTCTCTGCTCTGCTCTCTGCAATTCCCCTTGAGTTTATTCAACTTTGTTTGATCGCTTTTATTATTGCCCACTCATCGGCGCGCGTGGGAGTTTGCTTGCTGGCTTCATCTTTGCTTTTGTTTTAGCGCTTGGTTTAGCAATTCTATTGTAAGTAGCTGCCTGCAGTGAATGCGTTTTCACCAGCATTGACTCTTAGCAGCAGCTGTGCATAGATACTCGAAGCTCGCTCGCATACTTAGTACGTCAATTTCAACATACGCTGCGCGCTCTTTCAAGTGCTCGCATGAGTATCTATATTAGTTTAGTATGGAGCTGCTTACGATTAATTGCTTGGAAAAATCCAATGTGGTTCGAATGAGTTGGGAATCAGTGGATTTTGTTTGCACTGGCGCATGAAGGCGGTAATTAAATTTCAACTTCACTAACTGCTTTCACAGAGTATTTTAAGTGAAAAAAAAAAATAATGAACACAAATGAAGTGAATCTGTTGGAATTGCAGCTGACCAGTGAAAATATAGTACAAAAACCTTCAATGCAAGTGTTTTCTATGAAAAAATATTTAATAAGAATAATTGCTTTGTTTGTTTTTAAATAGAGCACGCAAGTGACCGTTTTTGTTGCGGTGTTTAGCATTTTAAAAATACAGGAATTCCATCTATTCTGTGTCCAACAATATATATTTAAAAAATTTTTCAATTTATTATATTTTTTTTTATTTTAGATTCCATTATTTTTTAGTTCAAATAAACCAGAGTTTCAAAATCTTTAAACATTTAAAAAAAATCCGAAAAACATTAGTACAAAGCGTTGTAGAATTATATACAGGTGATGTCAGTAAAGCGATGAGCTATAAATTTTGACATTGTTCGCTATCTTATTTGCAGTGTCGCCTCTCTCCTTCCCTCTTTTGTAAAAGCAAACTAAATAGTATTAGAAATATGTATATCCTTTTTGATGCGTACTTTTGTTTTGCCTCAACGCAAATTTAGTAATGTAATGCTGCGTTTGTAAGCTGTAGATCTATTTTTTTTCCTTTGTAGTTGTACAGCTAATGTCAAAATGATGTTTTTTGTTTATATTTATTTATTCCCAGTCTGGTTTCTGATCATCTTACATTTATACTATGTAGTAGGATCATCACGTCTTTCCACGTGTTTCCATTGAACGTGAAACAGTTTTCATAACGGGATTTGTTGTTGCAGGACTGTGTTTTAGAAAAATTGATTAGTTTCCTTATATTTAATTAAAAAAGAGTACGTTACAAATAAATAAAATAAAATACAAAAAAAAAATTATTAGCGGCCTTTGCTATTTGTTAAAAATGGTGAATTTTAAATTTTGATTTTTGATAAAATAATTTTCTCATTCTTCACATTTTTCGTCTCGTCATCGGAAGGTCATTTGAAAAATTTTGCCGAGCACGTACTTATATTTTAATAAACGATCAAACATTATGTGTTTTCGTCTCTTCATTTGATCTTCAAAAAGACGCTCATCAAACATTATCCTTTTTAAGTCGTTATTAGTTTAATCATTGTGTTTTTTTTTTATATACCACGATTAAAAGATAAAACTTAGAATAAAAAATAAAGAATTTACGCAGGAATTCCGAAAGAAATAGTTAATGAATATTGAAAATTTAAAATTAATATAAATTAAATTTAAGAAAATAATTGTTGGAAATTAGAATACATATTCCTTTGACATTAACAAAATAGTTTTAAAATATATTTTTTTCAAAACCTGCGGCAACCAATTTTCAAATTTAAATGCCATTTGAGTCAGACATTCCATTAATACTCTGATATTAGATTTTTCTAATTTTTGATTTTCATACGTATGTACATATAGGTATATAATAGTATACGTACATAGACATGTAAATACATGTATGTATACAAACCGTTTTTCTTTTAAATTTTGATATACATACGCAAATTTCATCAAAACCATTTACATTTTTACTCCTGGGCTTCTTTTCTCCCCTTTTTACTACTTTTAAAATGCATGCCACAATTAAAACAGTCTGTCATTTGGTGAATTCGAACTGACATCACCTATATATAATTTCACCATAAATTTTGTGTGTGCAGTTTTGTTTTTCTATTAAATTTTATAAATTAAAAAAAAATGCAAGTTTAAAGCATCTTTAGCGTCAATTTTGAACATTTTTTCTCCACTCTGCCGAAATTTCTTTATATTGGAAAAACTGCGAACAACGTCAGTGAAAAAATTGTCAAAATTCAGCGATAATTTTGAAGCGCTTCCAATCAGTACTTTATTATATCAAAATTTCATAAGAATACAATTTTTTTTAATAATTCAATGAAAAATTTGCCACAATTAAACATATACTTATTTCCAAATCTTTTATTATATACCAGAGGGCTCTATGCAAAATATATATGTACATATGGATGTATAAGTTTTTTTATTTTAATTGAAATACATTTTTTCACCCCATTCAGTAACTCATATTTTCTAACTTTTACGCCGAGGGCAAATATTACAAGCAACCGAGGCAGTTAGGGTGTGTTAGTAACACAAATATTTATACTACTCGAGTGGTCAATGCAAATAGGCGCTTAAACGGTGTCGCATAGTAAAATATTGCTAGCAGGCGAAGTAGTGAACCAATGTTAACATTGCTGGCAAATGATTGGCAGCCGATTTTCACTTACCGATCAAACTGCTTGTGAGTGTGGCTGTGACACATGTTCCATCAAATGTGAAGCAGCAGCAACTAGCACTAGCACCCACTATGCAAATACACAGAAGCTCTCAAAGGTATGCAACACACGAGTATGTCGATGTAGTGCGCTTGTTTTTCATATCCTTTAGTGGCTTGTGAGTTTATATGTACTTGCCTGCGTAGTAGTTGTGACAGCGCGTTTGTGTGAGCACTGTTAGTGATTTCCATACTATATACTCGATGGTTGGCCACTTTTCAAACATGTTTGTGGCACAAAAGCCGTCAGCATTATTTTTACCATCATTTAACTACTTCAGTGACTTTCGTTTATTTAGTTTCGGTTAGCCTATTTTGGTTTTAAGAAAAGTGAAAAAAAAATAAATGATTAAAACGGGTTGTTTAAAAAATGCACTCAGACAGTTGACGGCCGCGGCGGCTGACGGTTGCGAGATTTTTACATTTCCCACATTTTGCTTTGCCCTTTCATGATTTCATCATTTGGCATTTGCGATTGGATTTCTGCATTGAATTCGCTGCTCTCGCGCTGCCTTTTCCCGTTGACTAAGCAGCTTTTATTGGAAATGCATTTTATGTTTCAGTTTTTGGGTTTTATTTTCGACACCCTTTTGCCTTTGCCGCTTATTCACTGCGTAACTGGAATTTTTTCCTGCATAGTTGGCGGCACAAGGCACAGTTTCTCATTTCCGTGGTTGTGGAGCACGTGCGGTTGGCGGAAGCGTTGTTTCTGTAAGTCGATTTCTTGTTATGGTTTATTGGATTTTGCCGAGTATGTGTGCATTTTTTTTTAACTAAGTGCTGAGTACAAAGGAAAAAAATATATTTTTTTACTTTCTCACACTTGATTGACATTGCATATTTTTATAAACATACTTATGTAATATATTTGTGAAATCTTTTACGCCTTTTTCAGATTTCTTCAGTTTTAAGCTGTAATGCTTGTTTCCCTTGCCCTACCCTTGTTGTAATAAGCTTGAACAATTTAAAGAGATATTTTTAAGCGTTTTACCATAACCTTACAAACAGGATGAACTTTTCTATTTCTCGAATTAAAAGAATGCAAGAGTTGTCATTTGCAAAAAATGTAAAAATATTATTTTAAAGTTTTGGCCTAATACATAAGTAATTTATTTCAATCTTTTTAACGACTTTTAGCAATTTTTGTTGGTGAATTTTTTAAGGAAAAAATCGTACTAAAAGCGGAAGAAGTTATAGCTGCTATTTTGGAGATCATCACATCTCCTCATAAGACTTCCTTGGGAATTAAGCGCGCTGAGCTAAATTGCGATTCCTTTTTTGTTAACTACTTGTTTAATTGAAAAGTAATATGATTTAAATAAATGAAAAATAAGTTGTCCTAATCATAATTATATGGAAGAGTTGAAGTTATTTGATGCAGTGTATGCACAAATTGCTTATACGCCATGTTGTCCCTCCATACACATTTTCTAAATTACAAATTGTCTCTGCGTGTGCTGTTGATTCCTCTAATGTAATTGCAAACAGTAAGCAACCAACAACACTAGGAAATAATTTAGGAACGTACACACAAACATATATGTACTTAGATAATATTACAAAAGTGCCAACAAACGAATGAACACGACAGCAATAACTTTCATTTTGCTAATGGAAACAACTTAATTAACTTGTAAGCATTATCTACTAATGTGCTGGTAATTAAAATTAGAAAATTAAAAACTCATATTAACTTAATGAATTTTCATTTTTTGTGCTATCTATTAATTATTTATTTTAATAATGCACAAAAAATAGCACAAATGTATAGCAGTGCCGAATTACATATTGTTAATTAAAGCGATATTTTGCGTGATAATAGTTATTTATGAAAATAAATGTGTTTTCAAATTCATTTAGTAAATAATAAATGCATTAACCTGTCAGGTGATTTTTGATTTATTTAAACTTAAACTAAGTTGCGTTATGCAATTTTACACAGAATATCATGCAATATTTTAACCTAAATCAATTTAACAACAAACAAGTGTGTAAACAAATTCACTTTCTATTATAATTTTCATAAAATAATACTTCAACAGTGAACAAATTTTTAATTTATTGCGATTATGTTTAACTTCATTCAGTGTTAGTGAAGCTTAAGTCAGTAACAGTGGCAGTGATTCCCTTTACTCTACTTTCCATTCACTTTCATAAGTGATTTCGAATATCATACTGCTTTAGGTTATAGTTTATTCTACTTTCTTGGTGAAAGTTTTAAAACACTTACATTCTTCAAAACGAATATTTGCCAAATTATGTACTTAATAAAATGCGAAAGTTGTGCTTTAAAATGAATCCCAAAAATCGGAATATCTTGAGCGACGCAACGAAAAATTTGGTTAGTTGCCGCATTTTAAATTTTTTGAGCCCATTTGCATTTTGTCCTTTAAGCTCGTCAGTCGGTAAAATGATTCTTAAATCATAAAGGCATAATAAGAAAAGAAGATAATAAGAAAGGCCTTAGAAAACAAATTGATTTATAAATCAAACTGATGGGACAAAAAAGAAAAACAAACATAAATAGCTTTAAATTAATACGAAGATACGAATAACTATGGACTACCCAAACACTGACTAAATAATTTAGGTATATACAATAAGTACGAACATATGTATGTATATTGAAGGAAATAAAAAAATATATACTTTATGACGAAGCCGTTTAAAGTCGTTTAAAGTCGAAAAGCGATTTTATATTAAAACTAAGTTTTACTGAAAGCCACAATTATCGTACTATTTTATTTACAGCACCTTTATCCCATTGTCAAAGTGTGCAATTAATTATTTTGATACGAGAAATTACTTTATCCTTCAGGCAATTGCCATCTGCGTTCTTTTGCTGCCTTATCATTACTTATATATTGTAATATATACACCTTTACCTTTATATATTTATACCTGTATACTCCACGTCACCTTCAATCTTAATGCAACTGCATATTAAATGCACTAAAACTGCACTTTATGTGTGTGCAACAACCAGCCCGTGCTACTATAACATCAACAAGCACAAATACATACTCGTTTATACACAGTTCGGATTGTTTGCCACTTACCTATGCTGCAACTAAACTAAAATTTAGCACACCAGCACACTTTTACCTCATTGCATAATGCATAATGCAACATCTTTTATGTATATTTGATTGTGTGTGTGTGTGTGTGTGTGTGAGATTTTGTCGTTGTGTGTTGTTTCGAGGTGGCAAACAACCAAAGTGTGATTTACGCCACACTAAACAGTCCTGTGGCAGGAGTGTGGTTTCAACTGTTGCCACGTAACCCGACACATTTTAGTGCTGCATTTAAAGGCGCTACGCTAGCTTGTCAGAAGTTGCATACACCTTACTGGCGGGCGCTCCTAATGACACACCCTTACAGCTCATACGCTTGCCTTAAACACAATTTATGCTCGCTTTGTGTAGCTTAGCTATCGATGGCATATTTTGTGTATGTGTGTGTGTGTGTGTGTCACACGCTTTTAACAATGTATACATTTGTAGAGTGCGACTGCTATGCTCTGCTCCTGTCGCCTGCTGTTTGTGGTTTTCTCTGCTTTCTCGTATTGTGATTGCATAGCCAAATGCATTCATTCGGTTGTGGCATAAACGCCGGTTGCCAGCGCAACAGCTTTACGGTCATTTACCTCAAAATAAATACGATATCAAAAACATGCAAACAATGTATGGAATACGAGCATTTCGATTGGGAATTATAAAAATAAATACAAGTTAAAATTGATGGTTACGCTTGCACTTCATTTGCATACATAAATTTTGATTTGTCATTTGTGACTACCATATGAATTTCTTTGTTTATTTTGATGATTTGATTTGTTATTAAATTGAAATGGTCGCCATTATTATTTTAAACTACAATTGACGTCGTCATGCTTGACAGGAAAGGTTGTACGGTGAAAAAAGTAAGCAATAAATGTGGTCTGGACTTAAAAGAAACTCAAGAAGCGTGGCTATTTCAGCTTTATTTAATTTCTAATTTTTTATTTAAAATGAAATAAATTAACTATAAGTAAACTTTGTGCAAAACTACAAAAGATTTAACGAATTTCCAATAATATTTCGCAAAATTTCATTTATTATTTGGTACGCATAAAATATTTGCAAAGTATGCGTTTTAATAAAAAAAAAAGTTTATACTTATAATATGATATAATGTTATTGAAGACTAATTCAGAATTTTGCCCGCCTTCCCGTTGCTTGAGATTTATCGTGAACAAAATGACCAGCAAGTGATGTGTAAGAACTCCACGACGTATACGCAACATCAGTTACTTGAAACTTGAAGAGTACTTATTCATTATTCCAATTACCAAAGTTGGAACAATTGTGATGAACCCGTTTTAAGATGAATGTCTACAATGCAAAGGCAAACCTAACCTGCCATTTGCTCTTAATATTCGAAATCAAATGCCTTGGAAAAGTGTAGATACTAAGTTCGAGAGGAAATATAGAAAAACTCCCTATTTTTCAAGCGATTCAGGCGTGTGTTTCGTTCGTTTTATTCCTTACTTTTGTGAATATGTTTTATTTCTGATAATTCGGGTTAAAATTTCATAAGTTTCACACAACAAATTGCCACTCCTACTCCCTGCAACTTGAAACTCTGCAAGTAACTCCGCTGCTTTGCCAGGCATAAATATAAACTAACATAACTAAACCATATGCTTCTATGTGAGTATTAACATAAATATATACCTGTGCTCATTCAATATACATATCTACAAACTTACAAAGAAAGGTGTATACAATTTTAAAAGACGATGCTGCCAAGAGACAAACTAAAAACTTTGAAGTACACCAGTGCTCTACGCGAGCTGTTTGCGTACAAAGTTGCCATTGCAGTCAGAGCCAGCATGAGTTTGAGTGTTAGAGGTTGTGCAGAAGTTTATGTATACAGTTATTATAAAGGTGTGTTGTTGGTTAATTTCGTTGCTACTCCATAATTGATGTAAGGCTCGGTGGGTCATTTTATTATACAGCTCATGGGTTTTCATAATGTATGTATATATATACTTTTATATATAATGAAATATTTTCTTTAGTAGTTTGTAGAACTCTCAACATATTTGTGCTAATTTCTGCCTTATTTTTCCACTTTCCTAAGTTTTTCTTTTGCTTCTATTATGTAGTTGCTTAAAAGTTTTCCAAAAAGGATTTGCCCGTTTTTTCCCCATTTTATTACAAGTACGTATGCGTGTCTATCATCAACTTGTATAAAGAATTTCACACAAGCAACACATACGAATATGTGCATTTGTACAGGATCATCAAACTTAGCTTACTTAAGTGAATTGAATGAGATTTTTATTTTATTTGCATTAGAGCTAGCGCTAACCGGAAAAGGTAGGTGAGTGTGAAAGGCGGACCGAAGAAGTATAAATTTTTATTATATGAAAGAGAAAGAATTTCATATTTCTTTTATCGAAAGCTCAATACTTAACGAATACATATTGCATGCATGGCAACCATTAGTTCTTAATAACAATAATGAAATATCGAGGTTTTACAAAAAATATAGAATGTTTAATTCATTAGAAAAATAATTCAAAGAATAAAGCAGGTCAGTTTATGGCAAATAGCTGACGAGTTGAATTACAAATGTTAAAGCTATAGAAAGAATAAAAAAGATTAACGCAGCTTAGAAGCTAAGCGCAACTCTTTAGTTTTGAAGTTGAGACCAATGTCAGTATCGACATCGCAGCACACTGTTCAAAACAATGTCAAAAGCTGTTGAAATTAAAAAAAAAAAATTCTTAGTGTGACTTTGTGTACAGATTAGAACTAGCTGCTAAATTTTTCCAAAAAAACTGCAGCAATGAACGACAAATATCAGAATTTTAAGGAATAGTTAGCTACAAGACTGATTTTTTAGGAAGTCACAATTTTTTTTCTTAATCTTTTTTTTATAGGTTTTGACCAATTTAAAAAAAATAGTTTGATGCCCTTACTTTCTTGCTTTATATATTTTTATATTATTCCAAAAAAATTAGTTCCTCAGCACCGGGCATCACTACATCCAATATAATGGCTCGCATCTAGTGAAGAATAATATCCACCATACACCATTCGCTGTCGCCTCCGCTATTCGCTGCTAAAAGTTCCGTTAGAACCTAAATTGAAATCACAACGCGTGCAATACATAATCAAATCCATTTGGCACTCTTACACTACTGCACTTTCCAACTTTTGCACATTTATTTTCACGAACCAACGAAGCATGCCGTAACATTGCATAACAAGTGCCCCCTAGCGGCCGGAAAGTGCAATTTGTTGTGTGCATTGTATGCCATTTGTGTGTGTGTGTGTGTGTGTTGTGTGTTAGGTATGCGAGCGTGAAAAGTTTTGCTACAATATATTGGGTTACAATTGAAAAAACAAATATACATAAGTGAGTGGCATGCAACGCGAGTGAAAATAATTGAATGCAAAAAAATATAATACGCGAAATATTATTTGCAGTAAAATTAAAAAAAAAAAAACTAAAATGTCAGTGTTTGAACGGAAATAGCGGCATGCAGCTGGCAAAATTGCTATGCAATTTAAGTGAAAGCAAAATGCTACTTCGGATATACACATGCATGTATGTATTTATGTATTAACGTAAATCGATAGCCACAGCGGCATGTTAACTCAGTGAAATTACAAACTTGCATTCGACCAGTGCGTTATTTGCTTATGTGTTTGCATGGATGAGTATGCACGTATGTGTGGGTGTGTGGATGTGCTACAAAATTGTATTTGTCTGGCAATTCACATGTAATTGTATGTGTGCGTATGCGTATGCGTATGCGCGAACACAAATAAACACACGAGCATATTTAAGATTGCACACAAGCGAGCTCAGTTAATTTATCTCTTCATTTTATTTGTTTGCATGGCTGCGTGTGCATACGTAAATGACTTTACTATCAACTGGCGAGCTATATTTGCTATTATGCTCTTAACATCGTCCCCCTCACCAAATCCCTTTTGACTTACTTCCTTTTTCCTGTCATTTAAGCTACCATACACCTCTCACGCTTCTTTTTTAATTACTCTATTCGTTCATTTATTGTTGCTCGTGTATTTTGTAGCGCGATTTTCTTGCAGTTATTTACATACACATGAGTGTAGTTGTTGCATTAGAATATTTATGCTACATCCATTTGCACCATGCAGCCAAATCATTTGTTGCTTCGTACAATTCAATGCACTTGCGCTGTTGCATAAATTAAAAGCTGAACTCGTATGCATGTACGGTAAAGTAGATGAATTTGTATACTTTCAGTGGTTAAACTTCATAGTTTCGAGTTTAGAAATTGCTGCTAAAAGTTTTTGATACCGATAACTTTATATACATATATTACAAGGGCTAAGTTTTAGTTGTGGCATACAGTAAATTGTTAATGGGAATGTGGGCAAAGCAAAAGCTATTTTAGGTTCTTTTTATATATATAAAATTCATTATTAAAGTAATATTTATTTTCTTGGGATTTTTTGATACAGCAGCGGCCTTGTCAAGATATATTTTTCTTTAAGTAAGGGCCTTGAAGGCACTAAACACTTGGCAATAGTATTGACAATATTACTAACGCGCCCAAAACTATGCTACATTAAATTAATCTAATTTAAAAATACATTAATGAACCCTTTTTTATTTTTTCAAGTATTTTTAAACGCCTAAAATTTATATTGTACCGCTGATCCAGAAAATATAATTTCGAACAGTATGCCGCAGAGCTTTCTCTGAGAAGAGTTCTTGATCTCCTTTTAAAATTAACATTTATGTAGTTTTCGTACAAATAAACTACGAGTATATTCTCGGAAAAGTTTTGTAGTATATAAATTATCCTGATTTCGCATAATTCGAACTTTTAAACAAAAAAATTCGAATTACTCAAATATATAATGAATTATTATAAGTAGTGTAGCTTAAAGGGGCTGTACTCGTATTATGCACACAGAATTTTTTTTAAATTTCGTCATTAAATTTGTAGCTTTTTTTAGTTCAATTAGTATTTTGTCAAGCAAAATATTTTATACGAGTATCTAATAACAACAAAATTAATCTATCGCATGCGCTAAATGCGCAAATTCAATTTACTTTTCATCCCTTACAAAAAATTATTTAAGCCAGCAATATTGCAGTTTGTTGTACAAAAATAAACGTTTAAAAATTACAAATAAATCCTATTACCATTCATTTGTCTTAAGCTGTCGTTTTTATAAAATAATTCAAAATGGCAGCTTCACTTTTTATTTATTTATGCAATTCTATTTATTGGTAAAAATTTATTATTTATACAAAATACACCTTCATTTGAGTGTAAAATTTTTCAATTATGGCAAATGCAGCAAGGGGCATATAAATAAAAAAATAGAAGAAAAAACAAATACATAACACAAATGCATTACGAAGTGCAAGGACAATGACTTATTTATGACAACCACTCACGCCAGATCCAATATTTCATTTATCACGAATTTTTACTGTTTTCCGAGCAAATGAATGACAAGAGAGAGAGAGAGAGACCAGAGCAAATAATTTTACAAGGAAAGGAAAATTACGTCAAATGTGAACCGACATTGCTTACGTACGTTTGTATGAATTGACGATTATGTGACATATTCTGCTTACTGACATTCACTGCAGGTGCTAGCCAACTGGGATGCAAACAATAAACTCCCACAGCGGCTGGTAGGCGTACCTCAAGTGTCTGCCTACACTACAGTCCATGCCTCAATATGACATCGTTTAAATTTTGCATATGACAAACATCAAAAATGTCACTAAAAGAAATGCTAAAATATGAAACGAGTTAATAAAAAATATAAAATAATACTGCAGATCTTCAAAAATCAATATGCAGATATCGAAGTAGTAAAATTTATCAAGTTTATACCGCAAGCAAATATTCTGTGCATACGTGAATTGTAGCAAATATTTACAAGAGTAAAAGTAGGAGGCAAAGCAAAGGAGTTTAGTTTGAGGTATGGACACATGTGAGATGAGTTATGTATGTGTAGTATATTATGCCTCGAGGGTGCATGACAAATTGATGCAAGGCAATCAGTTGATTGCTGATTGGTAGTGATAATTTTATGCCAACGTAAAGTGAGTTAGGCGGGCAAAGAAAATGCATTTGCTTGATGTGGGTTTTGAGAAGTATTTATGTGAAATTTTTACCTAAAATGAAATCATAAATAATCCGCTGACATTCGCAAATGCCAATAGACCTTTCAAAGCGCTTACCTTTAACCCACTCAGAGCCATATGCACATTTTTATATACCAGGAAGTGAAGACCAAACAAGAGTATGAATTTTATTGTTTTATTAAGTTTGTTGTTTTATTTTAAATATGAGAACTTTGTTAATAGTTTACTTCATTATTTTCGTTTATGTAGAATTTCCAAGTCCTGTGGCAGTTAAAACGCTAAAAAAAATGATTTAATCTTTTTTTTTCAGATTTAAAAGTTTTGGTCTTGTTATTTTTCCAACCATTCTTTATCTTTACGCCGAATATCGTAAACTCGTAAACTCGTTGAGCTCTACAAAGAAATTAGAATTAGAATTAGAGAAGGACTCTTTGCTTTACGTACACGTAAAGCGCACTTTTAAAGTTACAAACAAATTTTCTTTAAAATATCCAAAATTGTTAATTTAGACTTGAATTTTCTTTTCTATATAAATAGGTAGTCTGGAACTTTGTGGTTTATTTTTAGTTGAGTCACTATGGCATGCGGGATTTTCGCAGTTTCTTTGCTCATTGCTGATTTTCAAAGAGTTTCTCTTTTCTAGTTTAAATATAAATTGAATAAATATCAATGCATTTCTTAAATAACTCCTCTAAACAACTCTACAAATACAATACTCGCAAGTGAATTGAATGCATCACTGTCTTTGTACTCTTCTCCTGTGGGCTCGCTGCATTGCCTCTATTCTGTGTTTTTTAGTATTTACACTCAGCACATTGCCAGTGAAATAAAAATAATGCTTTGATATAAATCCTTGTCGACGCAAATATTTACTTTTATATCACAGTTGGTTAAAGAAAATTGAACATAAAATGCAGCACATCCATTACAATGGTTTAACCAAAGAGCCAGTCATTCACTCATACAGTCAAATAATACAAATGTATGAATACGAGATAACAGACAAGCATCACATGAATATATATATGCACGTACATATGTGGTGATACAGCACACGATCCGCACACCAGCAGAGTTACTAACGTCTACCGTGGGAGACTCGAAGAGTAGGAGCAAAAAGCAAGGCGGCTCGCTGCTTTGCTCTCAAGCTATCCTCTTTCTTATCGCAACTCTTCTTTCTTACACGCCTGCTGCGTTTGGCTGTGAAAAGTGCCTGACACGTTACTGTCATTCGTTGTATGAACACCCGCCATTGTCTGAAAATATCAATTTCCACCCCTCTATTTTTATATACGAGTATAAAAACCGGCAACTTGCATCGCCTTTGACTGCAAACAGGGATTTGCGCACTTATTTTCGTTACTTCATTCTTCCTTTACAATGGTATTTTGTAATTTAATTTAAGTAGCTGGTCACCATGGCTGTGTCTCACTGTGTATGTTCGTGTATGTGTGTGTTTGAAGGAGTTGAGCTTTCGATACACGTATACCCAAAACAAATTGCAGTAAAATGATATATGTAAATAGTGTTATTCAGCATAATTTATATACACGTACACATCAAATTTGAATTTTAGATTTCATTTTATTTTTCTCATTTATATCTTTTTTATTTTTGAAATATGAAATCTTCTGTCAAATGGACCAAATGGCGTTTCGTAAGTGTGCACAAAATTTAATAGTGTCTAACAAATGTTCCTTATTATGACTATTCTTTAGGAGTATACTTGTTGTGGTCAGCAGAAATATACTTAAAAAAATATAAAAAATGGTAATTATTGGAGCTATAAAAAAATAAAAAACATGGCGTAAATTCCGTATTTCTACTCTTCTTGGATATTTTTTTTTTTTAATTCGTTTGCAGAAAGATAGGTACGCCAGGCTGGGGCGATTTTGCAATCCATATCGCGCCGTCAAAATAACGATTCATCTTAATATTTTGAACAAAAAATTCTTCTACGACATGGGTCTAAAATGAATTTGGAGGTTCCGGAAGTTGATTTTTATGGGATCAGGATGGGTTTTATAAAAACTTTAATGTACAAAAATCGACAAAAAATAAATTATCAGACCATTATATGTATACATATATCAGGTTCAATCAAAATTTTATGCTGAATCCAAATATGAAATTAGAATAAAAATTGATAAGCCATTTTCGAGATATAGCCGAAGCTCGGTTTTTGAAATCAGCTAAAAACATGAAATTTGGTATAACATATACACTTATCATATCAAATGTTGTCCGTGAAATTCATCAATATCAGGTGACTATAACATATAGCTCCCATTCAATCGATCGTTTAGATAAATCGATTTCTGAGTATAACTGTTTTTCATTTTAAATTAGTGAAATCTAGTTTTAAGATTTTAAATATTTTTGAGCTTTAAGGCCGATCGGTTTATTGGAAAATTATTAGGAAAAAGATATTGTTACCATATTGATATTAACTTAGTTTTAGTAATTTGGAAAACAATTTCAGTTAAATCATATATAGTAAGAGATATATGCACCTGACCTTTTTTCAGATTTCAAAAACCGAAATTCGGCTAAATCTCGAAAATTATTCATGCATTTTTTATTCTAATGCCATATTTGGCATTCAGCATACAAATTTAATTGAAATTGATATGTATAATGGCCAGATTATTTTTATTTTTCTCAATTTTTGTACATTAAAGTTTATCTAAAACTCAACCTGATCCCACAAAAATCTAATTTCGGATCCTCCAAATTCATTTTAGACCCATGTCGTAGACGAATTTTTTGTTCAAAATATTAGGAGGAATCGGAATTTTGAATGCGCGGTATCGATAAATTGTATGCCATACAAATCGCCCCAGTGTAAGGTACACATATCAAAGCTCTCAAAGTAAATATAAAAATTTTTTCCGTAAATTGTTGTTGTATGCCGTTTTTAAGTTAAAGATAAAACAATGTTGTTTGTTTGTTTGGATTCGAGTTTTCGTGATGCAAGTATTTGTGCAAATTCTTTTTTACATTTCCAAAACGATATGTGTATCTGTAATTGCAATTTAATTTCTATTTAATTTGCCACCCACTTCATTGAGAACTTATTCAACTTCCGCAGTAGCCAACATACGACTACTCGTAAATTTTATTTTTGATTTCTCTTCGCCTCATTCACTTTGCGTTACTTCCTGCTTTTATCGCATTTCTGCTCACCTGCTACTTTTATCCACCTCCTCGGACTATCTACTACAATTATACTTTGTGCTCTTTCTTTGCTGCCATTACGAAATCCGGTAGTAATTTACACATTTGCTACATCATTAAATAAAAATTTAACTCGTATATGCTGGGAGGAACGTGACACTTATTGTGCGAGTTTTAGTAAAAGTACTTTGGTGTTGGTGTGTTCGAATGTAGTAAAATGCAGAAGTAAGTACTACTTCGACGTCACTCATATGTGCTTGTAATAACTATTTAAGACTGCACGTATTTTAAAGCTGTTAGTGTAAAAAATTTTCAGCGGCAATTGTGTATGTACGTTGTATGCTTTACTAAATACGCAGTGTTGCATTTACGAGTACGTTTGCATTTAAATTTGTTTTAAATGTTCGTAAGTGCTTGTAGATGGTTTGGTTGGTCCATTTCCTTGTGTATGTGTAGGTGTGTCATAAATTCCTTTTAAGTGTTGGTAATTTGCCACTATCATAAAAATAACGACGCTCATTTGTTACATTTTAGATGCAGCGCTGCAAGTGTTGCTACACATTTCATACCTTTTATGTGATTCGCTGCTGGCATAGCGCTACTAACCCCTTTCTGCATTTTACTCTTTTACGGTCGCGCTTTTTTACCTGATTTTCTCATTTTTTTACGCTTTAAAGTTTGTCCTTCTCATTTTCACTACTAAACATTGCATCTCTTTGTGTGTCATAATTCATTTTGTGCATAAAACTTTAAAATCCTATGAATTATGCAAACATTTGTTAGCACTTCATTTTTCACAGCGCCGTTTTTTGTTATATTTTTTATGTTTTTATTTTTATAAGCTAAGTGCTTTTTTGAAATGTTACCCCAACCCTTAAGCGCTCGCTTTTGTTTTGATAGTTTCATTTTTTTTGTCTGTGTAACAATAAAATATGAATTCTTCTGCTCGTGCATTTGTTGTCTGTCTTTTCAATTATGCGCTGACACTGACAGCTGTTGGAACGTTTTTATGTTTACTTGAAATGCATACTAACATATTTCGTTTTGCTACGAACATTTTATTGCCTTGTGTGTATTTTTTGTTTTATTTTTACATGGCTTTAAATAAATGCCCAAGTTTTTCAGTCTAATCAATTTGAAGCTCCATAGGAATACCAATGTTCAAAGCTTACAAATCAGTACCTCCGTAAATATTAAATATTGCGCATTCTTTCTGACCATTTAAAGTTTTGGTTCGAATAAGAAGAAGAAGCATTGGAGCATTTGTACACTGACATCAGCTCTCCATCTCAAAGTTGTAGTTGCCTTGCTTTTGACTCACGTTGTACCTTGTAGACAGGTTAACTTCAATTCGGAGCGTCAGGCTTAAGAGTTCTTTATGGTACAATACAAATTTATCGCAGGATATCTGACATTTCTTTGGATCACTTCACTCCTTATCATTTTTGTCGCAACTTTCTGGGCGATGGCGAAGTGAAAGTATTTCATAATATTTCTCCACTGCCATGTTTTGGCCTAGAAAGGTGCAAGTGCCTTGGTTCCTCTCCTAAAAAGATATTTACAATTTTTTTTTATGGTAAGCAAAAATGAAAAATGAAATTTTTTTCACTTCCTCGTTGCTCAAAAGTTTTTTTTATTTTTAATACGCTTTATCTTTAGCTTTTTCTTTGTTTCACTACGCATCTTTATTATAATTTGTCTAATTGTTTCAGTGATTTCGCATCATAAGCATGCGCTTGACAGTTCACAAAAGTTAGTTTGTTCTTTATCTTTCACCCTTGCATTCGCTGCAACTTTTTTTACTCCATTTTCCACATCCAATCCTTCTACCATCTTGAGCGGAAGTCTTTGCAGTTTGTGCAATTTTAGCGAATAAAAAACGGAAATGATTTATGACGCGCGACATTGCGCGTCACTTAAAATGGCAGCGATTTCATTTTATTATTCATTTGTTTGCTTTAATTTTGCACGCTTTACTGTTCACCGCAAAATGGCATTTTTCAATGGAATTCAAATTGAAATTCATTGTGACAGAGGGGGGAAAAAACATATGCATACATATATATGTAAATATGTATGCATTTATAGTATATATGAACTCAAGTTGAATGCTTTTGCTTCATAGTTCTTATGATTTTGTTGTTAAACTCTTTTACTTATATTGTGACTCACTTTTTTGTTCACTCAAAGAGTCTTCTCTTTACGCAAGCATTTACATACGTATGTTTTATTCACGCCACCGCTTACTAGCAGCTTTTCTCAGTTTTTCAGCTTTATTCACTTGTTTCCTACTTCATTTTTCAGTACCCAACCTACCTATACTGGGATATATGTGCCATATGTACGTGTATGTATCCATCCTTGTGCCCCTGCTCGTGCATTTAAATTCGTCGCAATCCTTCGCATTGTATTCGCATACGTATCACCGATTCTCGATTCAATTATGCGTTGACCACTCGCCGCTGTGCTTCACCTTTTCTCTTCCCCTCAGCTGCATTTTTTTAAAATTCACATCACGATTGACTGCAGGACGAACCATGCACGGACTGCTGTGGTCGTCTGCTGCTCTCCACATGAGTAGTTACAGTGGTTGTACCGCAAATGGTTTACATGTATTCTCGTTGCATTTTCCTACTTGTTGAACCACCTACAACAACACATATAACGTATAAATACACAAAAAATCCTCTAAAATTTTTCGTTTAAATTCAACTGTTCAGAATTCGTTTGGCGATTTTGCGATTTTTTTAGTATTCAACAAAAGTATTTTTCAAAATTTTCAGTTCGCCTAATTTTTTTCGGTTATCGGCAGATTTAACGAAAAACTTGTAAGGTTATAAACTTTTATAGAAATATCAAACCAGAACTTTTTAATTCCATAAATGCTGCGCTGAAAATTCTGCAAAGCAAACAATGCTGCATAGCATAATATTTTCAATATACAACTTCAACTTCTTCTTCGTTAATCAAGGCGATGTTATTCGCAGAAGAACCTTGTAAAAGAACTTACAATGACTGGGCTCTGCCACAATGATACGGCCTTCTTAACAAAAAAAAAATTATAGTTTTCTACTTTGTTCTTATAAAATTTGTTTCTTTCATGCTTCATCACCACTTAATCGAACGTTTTTATGGCTTCTACAGTAATCACCTTAGAAACGTCTTCAGCAAAACACAAACAAAACGAGCTGACAGGTAGAAAAAAATTGGGATTAATTACTTGTTTTGAGTTGCGTTGATTAACTCTATGAGTTACAAAACAACAACAACTATAATTACGAATGCCTATCACACTTTATTAGATAATTTCCATTGATGAGCGTACGAAAAGGTGTTGCATTTTTCTATAATTCAATTCTTCATATTAATTTGGATACAGAATAGGATTTGGAATTAGTTTTTTTTTATCTGATTAGTATAATTTTGAATATTAAATTGCATTAAGTTATAATGGTCATCGTCACGATCGTTTACTAAAATTTTATTTTTCAATTATGAGCGAATAACTGCATTAGTATTTAAATCATCGATATTTATAATATATATGTATGTATATATATATATTGCACCTAATTTTTCATGAGTTCAAACAAAAGCCGTCATATTTTGTAATTGACTAGCAAAAGAACGTCTTACTCGCTTATAATCAACTCTATTATATTTTAAATACACTTTACAACACTAGTCTGTCAATATTAATGGTCGTTTATTAAATTTGCCAGCAAAACAAAACAAAATGAGTAATTCTTATAACAGGCGATTTTACTTACGTCTGCTCTATCTCGGTTTTTTACTTATTTTTATGTTTAGCAAAAATTTTCGAATTTCCCTTGGTACTTTCCAATTCACAATAGCAGCACTTTCTGACTTTCCAACACTTTCAATGAGTTCGGCTATTTTTAAGCGAGTTTATTTTAACCCGCTTATTTCAACTCAACTCGCTTATTTTTGTTGTTGCTTTCCACGCTATACGATAAGCTACCTAGTCTTCTTTTGCAAGTCGCTTTCAAAAGTTGAGGGCTAATATGTGCACCAAATTTGGTACGTTTTGATAAAAAATTTCATATCACTGATTTTGCTGTGTGTTAGTAAATCTTTTTCATCGAAATTAATAAAAATAGTTTGACTATTCACTATAAGTGTTGACATTTTGGTATATAAACAAAAAAAATTACTCCTAACGTCATAGCGTCTACGTCATTATCTGCTATTCGTCGCACGGCTAGGGAGCACTCCAAACTCAGCTGGTTGGCAAATTTATACAACCTCGGCTTCTTTAGTTAATGTACTCATCCAAATCAGGCTTAGCACTCATTGATGCTTTGTTTCACTGAAAATCTTCTTCATAATCGTCTAATAAGCAGTTGCTCGTTGAATTTAAATATTATACGAACCTATCCATATCTAAAAACTATCATTGACTAGCTTTAAAACGATATCAATGTTTCACAGGCTATGTAAATTACCGTCACCTAAAAGCACATTAAAATGCACACACTTCCAAAGTTTTAAGTCGCATTGTCGTTTTAGTCTCAGCGCCGCCATTGCACAGCTTAATCGACACCAACTGTTACGGTATTGTCATAAATTTCAACGCCATTATTTGGTGGTAGCGGAAAAGCGTGCGTACGCGTGCTGCCCTGCCAAATGAATGTTCGTTCACTCGTTCGATTATTGGCTGGCTAACACATGTGTTCGACCAAAGTGTAGTGAGCCGTGTTTACGAGTATGTGCGCCATGCTCATTTGGCACGCATCCTCCTCTGAAACTACAATAACTATTACCTAACTCTTTGTAACTTTTGCCAACCGTTCAAAAGCTTTTCGAACAGCTATTAATGCGGCGGAAAAGTGTTGAAAAGTGTAGGAGCAATGCATAGCTTGCATTTTACATTGAGCTGCTGCACAGTTTTTTTCTGCGCCACTACACTTCGATACGATTCGGTTCGACTTCCGGTTCGCTTGCTACACAAGCACATGCACGTTTTATGTATTGTGAATTGTTGTGGTAGTGGTGATGGCAGATTAGCCTTCACAAATCAACAGCATGTTGCAGCGGCGCTTCTAAATTTTCATGCAAATGTGTGCATTTAGCAAAATGTGGAAAACGCTTACAAAGATTTTTACTATTCATGTGTGTAAGTATTTTTCGTTTTGCTGGCGGTTGCTGGTACAAAATATTCGCAACATATCTACATACATACGAGTATAACTCCATAGATAATCTGCTTGTGCAGCTGTGAAAATGTGTGGCTGACACTGCTGTCACAAATGAAGCTGTTAGCCATTGGCAAAAGGGTAGAGTGGACAGTTTAAAAAGTACTGGATAGTTTAGAAAGTATTGAATAGCGGCTGCAATGGTCGTTGGTTGGTGAAATTATTTTTTTTTTTTTTCCTTTTTAATTTCGCTCTTTTCTTTCCAACTTTGCCACTTCTAATGTGATTGCGAACTTTTTGCATTGAAATTGTGGCAACAGCTGCTTTGTCAAGTTGGAATGAGTTTAGTTGTTAGGATTTTTTGTGTGTGTCACAACAAGTTGTTCATTCAGCTCGTTGGTCGAATATATTTTCTTCTCTCCAACCAATTCACTTTATTTGCTTTTAGTTTGATTATATTGCTTGAATGCTCAGTTGATTGGTACGCCAGTTGGTTTTTGAATTGGCTTACCGCAGCGGTTGTCAGCGCGATCGTAATCATCATCACCATGGCGATGTTAATAAATATGAAAAAAGTGATAACTAGAACTAGGGATATTGTATATGCATATGTATTGGTAATACATTCGTTAAAATTTGCACTTTAATGGGGGTACTATTTGAAAAATGTATTCTATAGCAATGATTTTCTTGCAAGTGAAGTGTCCTAAGTTGCAATTAGAATAACCCAAAATAAAACATTGATCTATTTACGGAGCACGATGTCTTAGAAGAAACGGCATATTTTTTTATATAAATCTGCAAAACAGGTTGAATAACATCAACTGTCGACTGGGAACGCTACATTTTTAGTGTTTTTTGAGTCAGAATAATTTTTAGATTAGTTTGTCCACAAGAATAAAGTTGAAGTTCAATTTTTCATTCGAAATTCAACTTTTTTATATTTTGAATGCTTAAGGTAAGTCCTTCAGGGTATATGAAACCACAAAATCTTTTGTTCCTTTGATAACGTACATATATTTAAAACAAATTACATGATCTTTTTAGCAAGATTGATCGAGACACACACCGTATTTTTGCAAATAAAAAAAGTTTTTTGTATAAAAAATCTTAACTCTGAAAAACCAAATTTCGGCTACTTCGCAGATAGCCAGATTATTGTTTCAACAGTCTATTTTCTTTCGAAAATTTTTGACAAAAATTAAAAAACGCATTTTGAAAAATTTAAATTTTGAAATTTTTTTTTGCATTTTTTATTTATTGTTTAAAATAAAAATTATAAAAATTTTCATGTATTTTCTTATTTAAAATAATAGACAATTACAAACATTTGAAAACAAAATTTGTCGAAGTTATGCGTGTTTGAAAAAAAAATGTGTGAAACGAACGAGATAAATCGATCTGCGAATAAATCACAAAAAAATTGTTTGGGCAAAAAAAAAATACGTGTCTCTTTAAATTGACCCAAAAACAACATATTAAGGTTTCGTTAAAATCTAAAGTCATGACTCGAAACGACAGCACGTTCTGAAATGGAAAGGGCCATGAATAATTTGCTTTATTTAATTTTTGTTAATTTTTTTAACACTTTAGTCAATAATAAATGCTGTAAAAAAAACAAAGTTTATTTTTTTGTGGAAATTAAAAAAATTTAACAAATTGTTTTTTCACACAAAATCTTTCATAAACTGGGCTTGAGCTCAATAAAATTGTCAATTATAAACAAATTTCCATTAAAATGTCGCAATTATAATATTTGTAAAATATCTTTTTTAACGCTGTCAAAGCTCATTTAATATGTACAATTAGTATAATGGTTTGAAGTAGCTTCAAAATACCGCTGTTTCCTACACTTTTCTTATTTAATTTCGTCGAGAATATACACTTACAACCAACGATTCTGCGACAGCCTCCTTTGTGTAAGTACTTTCAAAGTATACTCCCTCTAATTGCTTTTTATGAGTACATATTTTACTAAATATTTCTCCTCCTCTCAAGTCACACTACTCCGCCAGCCATCCTCCCAACAAAGACCGATATTCCACAACGCATCTATCATCAAAATTTGTTCTCACTGTCCAACAAAATTAGCAAAAACTCCATAGCTGCCTTGCTGGCGAGCTAATGGGACATAAAGCGAAGCTTTGCCATTTTTAAGGATTTTCTTGGGAAGTTGAAAGTTTGAACGGCAGCAGTCAAAGACAACATTGGCGCGTTTATTGCAAATGTTGTGTGGGTGGCGCGTAGCAAATTTGTGTGCGAAACGGCTGCGGAAGGCGGGGGGGGGGGGAGGTCATTGCTTACAAGTGTACCATTGAAAAATGTCATTTTTCACACTTACACTTCACTGCACTTCACGGCACGTTGCGTCAGTCGGGGATCTAGCGCCAGCAAAGTATAAGTATGTTTCCTCTAATATGACTTAGTTGATCTATTTTTTTGTTTGTCGAGCGCAAATGACGCAGCACCGCAAAAGCAGTGTAAAAGTGTACGGAGAAAAAGAATAGAAAGAACGCTAGCGGATCCAAGAAGGTTTCATCGTGAAAAAGCGCTCTGTATATATATATATACATACATATGTATTAACACTAGGTTGAGCCGCAATTGCAAGCGAAAAAAAAGTCGGAAGTTTTACACTCACATCCCATTGGATTTCTTTTTTATAAAAAAAGTACACCTTTTTCATATCGAAATCAAAATATATTTAGAGATGATTTAAAAAAATATATATTTTTGATTTCAAAGTAAGAAATAGAGGCGTATGTGTGTTTTTGATTTATAAAAATCTTAGAGAGTGGGGGCCTTAAACTTCTGACATTTCGAACCACCCTAAGAACACTTATACGATGGGGGAAGTGCTTAACAAATTGACGCAATTTGAAAGCATCGTTGCCGCCTTGCAACAGGAAAAACAGAAAGAAGTTCACCGACTCGTCGCACTAAGCTGTTCAAAGAGTGCAAAGTGTAACGCCGAAAGACAAGCTACAATTTGACAAAAAATGAAAACTGCACACGATATTAGAGTAGGGGTAGAAGCAGAAAAATTTGCAGTTTTCTGAGCAAATATTGAAGACAAGAATGGCAGCTATACTCCAACGAGTACACAAAAATCTCCCATACTGCGTTGCTGATAGGCAGTTGGTAGTAGGAAAAGTGAGAGGCTTGATCCGCTCGTGCATCGATAACGAGCAAAAAGTTTTCCTTTTTTTGGTTACTCTTTTTTTTTCGTTTGGAAAACGAGAGATCAGACAACGCCGAAAGCACTTGAAAGGGAGCCCTATGCGAGATATACGCCGAGATGTGTCTAAAGTGGTAGTAAATCCACTTCTGAATGGGTAAATAAGCGAAATATGAGCAAATAATGCAGAAAATAAGTGCAACTAAATAAAAAATGTGGCAAAATAAAAAGTTGCGAATACTTTTTCAAAGCGGATGATAAAGACGTTGTGATTAAAAAAAGTGAAAAATCAGTGTTTGTTAAAAGAAGTTGTGAAGCAAAAAAAAAAGGGCGGCAGGGTGGCAATTCAGTTGATGGGTGGGAGTTTTCCTCTTTCTTATAGAATGGGATGTTCGCATTATTAATGTATGTAGTACTTTTTGTAGGCTTTAATTTAATGCCAAACTTTATTTTAATATTGAAAAAATTAAAAGAGTGAAATAAAGTTTGATTGTATCAGTGATCTTAGCTAGAGCTACACATCGATTTCGTGTGAAAAGCAATTTTACCAAAGTAGAATAAAAAACATATAACATTTTGTACAAAAATCTGAAAATTGTTAAAAATTATATTCAAACTAGACGAAAGTAGTATTTAGCTGTCTTTTGGGTAACAATTCGCAATGCAATTGCATGTCAAACTGCATTTCATTCAAAAAACTTACATACAAACATACGCAATCTGTTTGCTGTCTCAAAAGAAAAAAAATGCGAAAATTATATCAAACCATTTTGTAGTTGGCGAACGTCCACATCCGGTGCGAGCTAAACGTTTGAGGCACGCGCGACTATTATTTAAATGGGAAATACGAGACATTTCAGCCCTGATTGAAAGCTATTGCAAGCAAATTTTCCGATTGTACTTAGCATGCAAAATTTATTTATGAATATAAAATAAAAAAAAGCATAAATTAAATAACAATATTTTGCCGGCATTTTCCGGCACTTTCCGGCATACTAAACTAGTAGGTAATTTATACATTTTCGCTGATAGAACAATTTCATTAGCGATGTGCGTGCCTGCGATTTGCAGCAGCAAAAAAAACAATAACGACCGCAATTAAACTTGACCCAAAGCCAATGCTAATGCATTGAATCTGCTAAAACATGTTCTTTCGCGCTTTGTTACGCTTGTAGAGATGTGGTCGCTGCAGCTTGTTTCTACACGCGCACGCTCAGGCGCATATTCACACGCTCATTTAAAAGTACATACGCGCACATCGACGGGAAAGCGGTTTATGCCGGTGAATACAAAACATCATGTCCATTATGCCAGTATAGTGTAGCCAGTGGGACAGGTTTTTGGGCCACTCTGCGGCGACTGCGTTAACAATGCCATACAAGTTCTAGGTAAACATTATGACTAAGTCGTTTTTATTAAAAGAAAACAAAAAGGAGGTAAGAGCGAGCAAAAAAAAATAGAAACATAAAACACGAGATGTTTGGTAGACGTCTGACGGGGATTGTTGAAAGGTTTGCGCAAACTCTACTCATACTCGTAGGCTTGTACAAATTTATAAATAACTTGTGCAGCCTAATGAGAGCTAATAAAAAACGTTTCTCAAGAGAGAACCCTGACTCTCCCACTCTCTAAATCTGAAATCAAATAAGTTTGTGTGCGTTAAGAAAAGCCCTGCAGTAAATCGAACTTACCCTAGGATACCAGTACTAGCCCCTCATTATTGGCCTAGTAATGGTTTCAAATATAATTTTTATCATTGACATGTTAGTGGAAAAGGAACAGTCCACTCAACATCTCATCGTATGATCGTCCTTTGAGTAGCCGAAATAGGAAATCGTAAATAGGTTGGATTCAATTTTATTTTAGCACTTAGTAGAGTGGACTTTTCCAAATTTTAAATAAAACATATTAATGTGAAATTTTCAAGTAAGGTCTAAAAGAATATATTTAAAAGCCATTTTAAATTTCTTCTTTTTATTGAGCCAGTATTTTAACTAAATTAATTAATTGGTGTAGATTGTCTATGGTCCGTTATCTCAATGTCTCAATGTAGAAACTTTCAGAATGCACATATATATTTTTATTGGAGTATATGTACATGTATCGCTATTTTGATACATTTTTCGTCAGCTCACTTCTCCAAAAAAAAAAAAACTACAAAATTAATTTTCTCTACTTATAAAGAAGTTAAAAAAATGTGTGTGTTATCAACATTTCACCTTCTCATAAATCGGTTGTAGATTTAAAAATATATTTAATTTTTCGCCCTCTGTCCACTGTGGCCTGGAGCAAACAATACACACGCAACACAATCGAACTCTTGTACACACACTTATGTATTTATGTATGCATGTTATATATGCATATATAGTGGCCGACTCTCACTTCATACTCGATTTGACTCTCAGCACACTCAATTATTTTGACATTTAGCTCAGCAATCGCGCTCACTTTTGACGTTTGTACGCTTTAGCAGTTGACTAATTTAGACAGTTTTTAATATCTTGTTGTGAGCTACTTACTACTGTAGGCATACAAAGTGATAGACTTGTGATATTTATTTATTTATAAATAAATTTATCTGCATACGCGTGTGATTTCTCAATGTCGACGTGTTACTTTTTGCAAAATTTATTTTCTATGCGCTCATAACCGCTACTTGACAGTGCGTGTGAAAACAAAGAAGGAAAGATCGCGTGACGTGTGATCCAGTAATCGTTTCACCGGTGAATATTTTTTTTGTGTTGCATTGGAATTTTTCTGTACAGAAGAAGAATCAATAAAAACAATTAAGAAACGTTTTTATAGCATATGTGAGTGATAAATATACAGCTTTTGTTTTATATATTTTTGTATTTTGTTTTGTTGAGCCTAGTAGAAAATTGCTGTTGTGATTTTATGAGCGTATGCTTGCATCGTGGCGCTCTCTAAGCTAACTTTCATATGTATGTATGTGCTTATATACATACATACCTACATTCTTTTATACAAACGTCTTGTTCGATACACAAAATCGCCTCTCTGCTGTTGCTGTGTACGCGTGCAATTTTACTTTTCTACAGTTCCGACAATCTGTTTGCACAGACACATATTTGTTCAATTGGCACCACAGTTTGTTTATGGACCGACCGTGATGTATTTTAAAGCACTCGGATTTGGTTGGGTTCAGCTATGTTGCCGTGGCAAGTGAAAACGTTCGCTTACATTCAAGGGACGTATATTTTACAATCAATCTGACGATAATAAATCTAAATTCGATTAAAAATAAATAACGATCAGTTTTTATGTTTGCCGGAACACTTGAAATCGAATCAGTTAATGCTTTACTATGTATGGATGTATGTATGTACATATGTACATATGTACACGAGTACCACATATTGACAAATTGCACTTTTTTTATTTTTCTTTTATTAAATTGCCATTATTTTTAAATTAATTCAGTCCGTTCTCTATTAAAAATAAATACACACATAAACCAATTTTCAAACTTTCTACAAATTAAATAAAAATGAACAAATTTTTTATTAAAATTGCTTTGCTATAAAATTCATTCCTTCTGAGTATGCAGTTTCAAAGTTCATTAAATTTTTGTATGGTAACGTTCAAGTCTCAAGCAGATTAAAATAATTGTTATAATACAATTTTTAACTTTGAAATTTCGTAGAGAATTGGTAAAACTTTTTTTTTACTTCGTATTAAGTTTTAAACTTTGGTTTTTTATTTTTTGGAGAATTATCAATTTTTTTTTATTGAAAAATTATTGAAACTAAATGAGAAAAATTTAAATTCATTAAAAATAAAGAAAATTTTAAACGCTTTGCAAATCCAAAATTTATACGGGGATGCCACTTTATAAAGCTTTTTACATTTACTTCATTTTTTAGGTCCAAGCAAATATGTACATACATAAATATTTGCAAATCCTTGCCAGCCTCTTACGAATTTCGAAGCTTCAATTTGTGCTGCCAAATTCCATTTAGTCCATTTCTGATATGAAAACAATTCCACTGTCTATTATGAGCTGGCATTGATCCACATGCAGTTACACATACTTATTTGTTTAACAGTCTGAAAAAAAAAACAATTTTAAACCAACCAGAAATCAACTACTTTGAAACAAATGCAGCGTGTGAATCTTTTGTTCTTTACTTATTTAAAAAAAAGCATATATATGCTATTATTAGAAATTTTTTTTATTTAAAAATGAAACGTGGCTTAGGTAAGTAAGGAAGGTGTGGTGTAACATAATTTTGTTTTTGTGAGAGCTCGTTCAGGCAGCATAGATTTTCATGAGCAAATGAAAGATGTTCAACTTAAAATTTATCATTGTTCATTGTCTCGAGCGTTGATGTAAAAACGGAGTTAGACGAATCGGCAAATACGTAATGCCGACTGGATAGGGTTTCAATAAATTTAATATTTAGAAATTTTTTATGATTTCAATTGAAGTTCTTGTGGCTAAAATTTTTTGTTTTTTAATTTTAATTAAGCCAAATTATAAGTAATTTTTTTGCGGTTATGAATATATATACATACATGTATGTATGTACATATACACGAGCAATATGTAAACAATATATGTATGTACATGTTTTATTCTTGAAAATATTGACAACTCATATTTTCTTATTTCCTCCATATACATATGTACATATGTATGTATGCATTTATGTACAATTCGTTTGTAAACTGATAACATTTTTCTCTTTTTTCCTACCGTTTGTTATCAGTTGATGTTCCAATTTTAACAAAAAATCATTTTCACATTTGTTCCAATTTGTACATAAGCAGATACATTTTTATGTATTAACATAGATTTCCTATACGAAATTGATTTTGTTGGCTGGCGAAATAAAATGGATCTTTAGTCTGTCTAATTGCTTCAATTCGTTCAGTCGTTTCTCACTCCGTGCGTCTTTACTTAATTTGTACCTTTCATTCAATGAACTACGAATACTCAGTATTTGTATTAATAGAAAAAAAATTATAGCTTGCTTAAGTGCCATTTAAGAACCAAGTTCCTTTCGAGACATATTTAAGAGTATATACTTAAGTATGACTTTCATCGCTTAGCTTTTTAGTATTTGTATTTAAATACTGTCAGTGTACATTAAAAAAAATGCAATGATGTGGCACTAAATGTTGACAGTACTGTAAGACAAACAATAAAAACACAACAATTCTACACATTTTAATTGAACGCTTAACTTGTGGTTAGTTTCTGCGTCGTTTTTTTGTTTGTTTTTTTTGCTTAACTGACTTGCTGCCGTGTGTTGTTCGTCGTTGTTCGGTCTGTTAGTTGATGGTTTGCTTGATTGGTTATAAACTGTACACACGACTTGTAAATCTTTTAGTATCTAAAAATCTTTTGATGTATCGGAACGTGGCAATTCAAATGTACGGCATGAAGACGACTTCGATTTGAAGCGCGTGGATGTCGAAACTCTTATCATTAAAAACTGTTTTGGTGTCGCTGTGTTTTATTTTAATTCTTATTTTTACTAAATGATTTCGAAAGTATAATAAATAACGCGGAAGTGACTTCGAAGCAGTGAAGTGATTGGAATTTGGTTTTTTTGTGTTAAAAGCGCGAAGTGAGCGGAAAAAATTAATGAGTTTGGTGATACAATTTTTGTGCTAAATGAAATATACAAAATGTATTTAAGTGGCAATGAGGCTGCGTATTAACAAAAAAAAAAGTTTAAAAAGTAAAGAGTGAAATATTGCACAGTTAGCTACCACTAAAAAAATTTAAATATCAATGAAAATGAAACGTCTTGAAGAGGATATTGAAAATTTCGGTGTAAGTTTGTTTATATTTACTTTTCATTTCATGTTTTGTTAAGCCTGATTTTCACGTCAGAAAAATTAGGAACAAGTAATTATGCCGATATAGGCTTGCTCGATTAATTTATGTAGCATGCATTTCAACATTTACAAAAATCGATGGTTTCACATAGTAATACAAATCTTAAACACAAATTTCTATGTGGATCTCCCACTTTAAATAATGTTTATGTATTTCATATACATACATACATATTTGTTGATTTGTAAAAAAATAATTAATATTTTAAATTTCCTTCAAAAACTTAGTTATGTTTGATTTAAGTGCAAATTAATTATTTAATATTTTATAACCATTGTTTTCATATTAGCTATGAGTGAATAGCAAATGCGTGCCGCTTAAACATACTATGCATTACAAATGTTTAGTCGTATATTGTACATACATACATACATACACAGGGTCGAAAAATTTAATAGGATCACGATAATTTAACAAGTGTTTTCTTTTTTACTTTCGATTATTTAATATCAATATTTTTGTTTTTTTATAAAACAAAACCACATCTATCAATATCCTTCATATGCATATAAGTTAAAATTTTGAACTTTGTATACAATTTAGAAAGGCTTTGCGAAGTTTCATATAAATTTCAAACAAACAAATTTAAACATTTTTTTAAATGCCATTTTCAGGTCGTTAAAAATTACCGTAAAATTTTTGAGAACAGTTTTGTTCGAGTGTTTTTTTTTATATACAAAATAGTTTAATGCATGAGCTATAAGAGAAAAGACAAAAAAAAATTTAAAAAAATAATTTTTTCCTACCGCCTTGGAATTGGCAAATTAGAACGATAAAAGATACGATAAAGAGAAATCAAACTGCACACTAAAAAAAATTTAAAAGTACAAATTAAAAAATTGTAAATTTTGATGAAACTGTTGTTGCGCTCGAAATTTGGGAAATTTTGTTTTGTTAAATAATAATTTGTACTGTTATAAAATATACATGTACCTAGGTATATAATAAATAAAAAATCAAAACTTGTTTAAATGTCCATTAAATTTTTCCGGTACTGTACATACATTCATATGTATGTACATACGAGTATATGTACGTATGTATGTTCACATGTAGATATGCCGTTGAAGCATTAAGAATTGCACGTAAGTAATAAATTGTTCGCTTTTAACAATTAGTAATTAATTAGAATTTCGTCGTGCTTAAATATATTTTAATAAAAATCAAATGAATTTCGGCAAAAGAATTTTGTCGCGCTTGAATATAATTAAATAAAAATCAAATGATGTTTATTTAGAAATAACTGCAACAAATTCGTTTCACAGTTGGATAGTTTAAATTCGACAATTAACTGTCAATTTGATATACAAAATAAGAGAGTGAACGGCCAAAATTCAGTTTTAAACTGTATAAAGGAAGTTTTCAATTTATTTGAAAAAAAAAAACCGGTATTGTTAAATGATAATGTCATTTTGTTCCGATTTTTTGTTTTTTTGTAGTTAACCTTTGAAAGAAAATATGTAAATAATAAATTCTTAAGTTATTTTCTACTATTTATTTATGTGCATATAAGTATTTGCATACGAGTATATATGAGCATAATTATGTTCATTTAGGTACATATATGAGCTTCAGTGCATATGTATGTACATACATATGTTTATTGAAAGTGTTTGTGCTAGACCTAGAAAATATTTTGATACAAACCGCTCTAATGTGTTCCAAATAAAAATGAGTGAACATGTAAGTTTGTCTACATATGAAGACGTGTGTAAAAATGCTTTATATGCGACTCACTTGGCACTAAGTTTAGTTGCTGGCAACAGGTTTGAACTCATTCCGGCGCAAAACTTTAAATGAAAAATGTGTGATACGAATATTGGAATAACAAATAGTATGTACAAGAACTGTTGTACCTTCGAACATAAATACATACATATGTGTGTTATGTATATATGTATGAACATTTGTACCTACAAGCATATACCTGAACCTATATAGTTTTTCTATAACTCCACCTTCATTCTGCTTGCTTTGCTTGACACACTTATTTTTTCAACGCCTTTCATTTGCTCACCACGAATTGTTTAAAAATGTGTATACATACTTTTATAAATTCATACATACGAAGTATCTACATACTAAAGTATTATAGTGGGTATGAACCCGATAATATATATTTTTATGCAACTTTGTAGAAAAAAATTAGCGTAAAAAAGTTTAGTTTGGAAGTTTTGAGTGCAAAAAGTAGACATGTTCAAAAAAAGCTATTTAAAAACCGCTTTTTTTAGTTAGTAATCTATTTTTTGTGGCCGCTGTGGTCGAGTTGATAGCGGTGCGTGCTATAACTCGATATGCCGGTGAGTTCGAGGTTCGAATCTCAGTCAGGGCAAGCAAAATCTTAATCATAGAAAATGTTTTTTCTAATAGCGGTCACCCCTCGACAGGTAATGGCAAACCTCCGAGGGTGTAGGTCCCGCCATTTGTGGTATAATATAAAAACGCACACCACAAATGGTAGGAGAAGCTCGGCTCAGCTATATAAGTAGCGTAAGCGCCAAAATTATATATTATATTATAATCTCTTTAATTTTTTAATTTAGGTGTTGATATTTTTTCATAGATTTCAAACCGAAAACACAGTTTTAATATTCCCCAACAATGTTACATAATGTTTTTGTATACACGAGCTAAGCCGTGTTTTTTTATACGTGCAAAACTATCGATCAAACTGCCGTCACTATCAGACGTAACCGTCATTAAAATCTTCATCATTGGGTATATGATAATCGATATCGTTATTGGTATTGTTAAATTATCTTCTTTGATAAGTGAAACCACGTCCCATCGTTGTCTTGCTGGTTATCGATAACGGTATCGTTATTTTAACACAGCTATTTCTTCTTATGGATATTGTTATCGTTATTGTTGTTATTATTCATATTTGCGGCCGTTACAATTGTCATCGCCTTTAGTGCTGTTAGTTTACAGTTATTAAAGTTTAAACGGGCTTTTCAATGTTAATATAAAATTTTAGTTTGCGGCAATCATATAAAAATCTATTGTTTATATTCTCTTGAAAATATTATTCGAAACGCTCACTATTAAGTGATTTTCGATTTTTAAATGTTTTTAAATTTTTCTGGCAATTTCGGTTCTGCTATTTGTGAATAGTACTGGTTTTCCTTAAGCATATTTTTCATTAAATTCTTTCCCTAACAAAAACTCATTTATGCCGCTTTGCTTAATTTATTTATTTTTCTTTAAATACTTCTCATGTTTACAGATAACAATCGATAACCTTTTTTTTAATTAGTACGTACCTGAAGACGTAAAATTAATGGATCTTTGATGTACCTACACATACATATGTACGTACATTAAGGTGATTCACAAAAAAAATAAAAATTAAAATTTTCTGCAAATAGGCCCAAAAGTTTCAATTTGACGTAAGAAGATACCAGTTAAAATTTGAGCCCTTAATATTAATATTAAGACTGCCCGCATCGCATTTTTCTACTTCCCATATGAATAACATAAAACAATTTTTTTCTGCACCTAATACATTTTATTACATAAAAAAGATCCGTTTGCTCATTTTTGTAGAGAATTGAACGCTCTACAAAAAAGGTCTATGTGATTTTTCGAGAAACCTAATAGGTTACGAGTTATTTGCTGCCAAAGTTAAATTTATCGCAAATTTTAAGATTTTTGATACATTACAGCAAATTTGATGGTTTTATTGAAAAAAATCACCCAAAAAGATCAGGTTTATCTTAATTTTAGTTTCTTATACAATAATTGTTTATAATTTTTGGTAGTCGTCCAAAAAAAAATCGAATAGTTCGAAGATTTATTATAAATGTTTTTTATGAAAATAAAAATTACGTTAAATTTTTCGATTGTAAAATTGTAAATCGCAATATTATATGACACCTTTTTGTAGAACGGATATTTTTTATGATACACGACAGGCTAGTAATAAAATTCATAAGGTGCAGAAAAAAATGTATTCATGTTATTCATATGGGAAGTAGAAAAACACGTTGCGGGCAGTCTTAATATTGACATTAACTTTTGAGCGTGCTTGGAAGAAAAAAAATGTTTTTCTTTTGGGAATCACACTAATGTACATTGTATATGTATCGATTTTCCATCACATCATTCCTTGCAAAATTTTATTTAAGTCGTTCTTTTTTCGAGTGATTTAGTTTTAATGGCAATCAAGTGTTTACAAAAATTAAATAGATTTTTATGCCTTTATACTTGGAAATGGAATGTCTATATATATTTATTACTTATTTCCTTACATAACTGACTACGGGTATCTGTTCAAATAAAGTGCACGCGCAGTAACTGAAGTACACATATTGCACACGCTTGTGAAAGTAGTAACAAGTCAAAAAGGCTTATTCTTAAAAAAAAAAAAGCAAGAAAAGCGTAATAACTGAAGTGCATCTAGTATTATTATTTTTTTGTTTGACAAGTTACCTATTGATATGTAAAATAGTTTTTTTTTTTGAATAATTCATAATCCACATTTCTACGAAAAACAAAAGCTAAAATTTACCCATGTCGTGACCGTCTTTTAATTGGCATGACATGGAAAGGCCATCGTTAAATTAGATTTGTATTTTAGTAGTAACCTTTTCTGAATTGCACCCATACGGAACTACACATGTTTTGTGATTTCTCTGTGACAATTCGATTTATGAATCGATTTATATAAATGAGCTTTTTTTTTCAAAGATGAGTAATAAACTATTCTCACCTGGAACAAAATTTGTAAAAATTTAAATTTTTTGGTAAGTTGTCCTAACTATACAAAACTCTAAGTATGTAAATAATATAAGTTAATTCATTTGAAAATTAAACCTAATTGAATTCTTGAATAGCACGACATCCTCTGAAGTTATCATAATAAGTAAAATGAGTCAAATAAAATTCTTATAGTATTTAAAGTAAAATACCCTCGACTATTCTTTTTGACCATTCTATACTTTGAGAGTTCCCTATTCGATACAATTGCCATTCAAAGTTTCCTCCTACGATTACAACTTGCAATCGTCAGTCAAGCTTATCATACTCGTATGTATACGTGAAAAAGAGTAGTTAAAAAATATAAAATTTTTTTTCAAAGGTTATTCAATGCTACATACCTTGTAATTTTATACGCTTGTAAGCAAGTACATAAGTATTTGATTTTATTGTTTATCAATAATTTGAAATTATTAGACAATTTTATAACAACTAGAATTATATACATACGTATGTGCAACAGCATTTGCATAAGCTAAATGCATATGCACATATATGAGATATAGCAAATCACGTTCTTGAAAAACCTGTTGTTAATTTCAATTGTTTTTTTTTTTGTCAGATTTATTGCATTATCATTATGGGGAAATACTTGATGTCTGAGTACGTACGTCAAGTATTAAGTATTGAAATGTAATAGGCATACAAATTAGAAATATACTTTTAAAATGGAGGGCGGCAAAAATTGTATAGCAAATAAAATTACATTTTATACTCTTATAAGAAAATTGCTGGAAGATGATAAAAAATGTTTATAGATTTTAGGCTATAATACTTTATACGCGTTCTTACTATTTTATAAAGTTAGCACTGCGCCGTAATAAGCAATAAAGCCTTCCTATGAATGTTTTATATATCTTAAAACTATCTGCGTTTGCATTTACACATTTGTTAACTAGCAATCATTTATCGAAACTACATATCGTTTATTGTTAATTGTTGTTAAATACAAATTCATAAATTCTTCATCTCCTAGCTAGAATATTAAATTAATTGCAATTTTGTTATCAATTAAACCACTTTTTATTGTTAATACCCGTAACTACAATTACTTGTAACTCATTAAATAAGTAGGCAACACGTGGAGAAGTCATGCAGCAACAGCAGCAATTCCCATAAATTTACATAAAAAATATAAAAAAAGATTCAATTAATTTTCCAAGCAAAATAGTTGAAGGAGATATGATTCGTTTAGTGCCTGACAAAAGCATGCCAATTGCATTTTTACCACGGGCAGTTAGAGTATTAAATGCAAACTAGTTGGAAATTCTAGTGCTCTATTTCAGTGATAAGCTAGCAAAATATTAATTAAAATTAAATACTTGCATAATATTTTAAGCATTGGCTTCCTTTTACACTCGCTAACAGCTAAGCTCTATATCTGCTTACACCAAGTAATACAGCGTTTTTTTTTCTTCCTCTTTCACTTTTTACTCTTGCCGCCCAACCAACTGAAACTTAATTAGTAACGGAAACAGCTTGCTTTTCACCACAAAAGAATGTAAAGCACTGACACAAGCACCTATGCGTGCATACATACATACATATGTACGTGTTTATATATTTCTGCGTTTGTGTGTATGCACATAGATTATCTACGAGTATGTTTGTATGCTATATGAGCGCAATGTATTCATATGAATGCATTTGTGCGACTTTTTTTGATTAATTTTGTGAACTCAGCTCAGGACGTTTCTAAATGGTTGGTTTTGCTTGCTTAGAAAGCTTTACTATTTGTCATAGTGCAGAGCTGTGCTATGTTGCTTACATGCATATATGTATGTATGTTTGTATATAAATGTACTTGTGAACATGTAGATATTTGCATGCGCGCTTACAATTTAGCATGTCTTCTTAAACTAATTTGCCAACATCATTATTATCATCATCATTTGCCCACTCATTATTGTTTTCTTCATCAGAATTCGTTCACTACCTATGTAGTTATGTATGTAGGAGTGTATATAGCAGTGCAACAGCGTTGACATGTGGCTGTCATGTCCATACAGGCAGTCAGCAGCGCTCGGCCAAACCCACTTCCCCCCAATTTAGCTTTCACTCACAACAAATGGGCCACCCATGTGGCTTTTGTGTAGGTTGATATACACGTACATATCTGCTTAGTAGTAACCAATGACAGTCAGTAAAGCAATCAGCTAGCCAGCTAGTCAATGAATATTACAGATGTATTTACATAGAAACAGTCAAAAAATAGCAGCATTCATTTGTCAGTTGCACTAGACGTTCCTTTGCAACTGACGTCGACAACATATTTGCATTTGTTCGATTATTTTTTGTTTGTGTTATACATTTGCATATAGCGAAATATGTATGGATATGCCATATGTAGGCATTTATATATTTATTAATATGTATATATATATATATATATGTGTAGATGTTGTGTCTACCGCTGCGGTCTCCTCATCATCAACATCGATCGAGTATGAGCGAGTACTGATAAGATTCATTTGGGTTGTTGTCATTGCAAAAAAAAAATTAAAAAAAACGTGACTGAAAATGTTTAGAGACATATCAATATACATATGTATTTATATTTATACAATTTTACAAAGTCACATTGTATTGCTTGCAATGAATATTAAAATTCAGCACAATATTTGTATACATACGTTTGTATGTATGTAGATAGGTAGACAAGTTTTTAATATCGCAAGCTGTTCGAAAATTATTGGACATGTAGCAAGTTAGATGAGGCACTCAGCCTATTGAATTTTATCTATTCATTTGCGCGTTGTGAACAGGAGATGAATGAAATAAATAAAGCTATTAGAAGTATGGCCAAAGTTAATAAATATAGAGTAACTGAAAGAGAGTGAAGGAGTTTCTAAATGTTATTTCAGTGGGAAGCGGGTGAAATGTGAGATTTGATATTTTTGTACAGACACAGCAAGTATCGAGATCTTGAAATAATAAACTCCACGTAAAAGTCTGAATGTTTACCTTATAAACATTTTTTCTTTAGATAAAAAATTAAAAAGTGGTATTTGAAAATTATTTGCGGAAAGCCACTTATTTTTATGATACTAGCAGTTTCGATTTTAGAAAAGTATACTTTAACCTTTTATATACATAAAATGTTTTAATCGAATCAATCTTTTGCCTTTATGACTTTACGAATTTCAGATCTCCGTAACTAATAGTTTGAATATTTCATTAGAATAAATGCTTAGCATTTTCTATTTTATAATATCTTCTTTTCTGCTTATAACAACCATTTTAACTTCATCCTTCATTTCAGACGGGTTCATCCCTAACGCCCGAAATGTTGCTGACAACGTCCGAATCATCGACGTACAGCGCCTCCGAAGTGGCCGGCCGCCTACAGGTGGACATTCGTACTGGCCTGAAATGGACAGAAGCTAAGTATCGTTCTAAAATTATCGGTCACAATGAGTTGAATGTGAATGAGGAGGAACCCACATGGAAGAAATATATTGAACAGTTTAAGAATCCGCTTATCCTGCTGCTTTTGGGTAGTGCGTTGGTATCGGTGATTATGAAACAGTACGATGATGCTGTCAGCATAACGATAGCCATTATCATTGTGGTAACGGTCGCCTTCATACAAGAGTATCGTTCGGAGAAGAGTTTGGAGGAGTTAAAGAAGCTCGTGCCACCCGAGTGCCATTGTTTACGCGAAGGACGACTCGATACGTTTTTGGCGCGTGAGCTGGTACCCGGCGATGTGGTGTATTTGAATGTGGGCGATCGTGTGCCTGCTGATGTACGGATTTTCGAAGCGATCGATCTATCGATCGATGAGTCAAGTTTTACGGGCGAAACTGAACCGGCGCGCAAGAGTACGGAACTCATATTGAGCAGCGCGACCAATAAAGATCACACGAATATGAAGAATGTCGCGTTTATGGGAACGCTGGTGCGTTGCGGTAACGGCAAGGGCATTGTTGTTAGCACTGGCGAGCGCAGTGAGTTCGGCGAAGTTTTTAAGATGATGCAGGCCGAGGAAGCGCCGAAGACACCACTGCAGAAATCAATGGATATACTTGGCGCTCAACTGAGTTTCTATTCATTCCTCATCATTGGCGTAATCATGTTGTTGGGCTGGCTTCAGGGTAAACCACTCACCGAAATGTTCAATATCAGCGTTTCCTTGGCAGTGGCAGCCATACCTGAAGGTCTGCCCATTGTGGTTACGGTAACGCTGGCACTCGGTGTAATGCGTATGGCTAAACGAAATGCTATCGTTAAAAAGTTGCCAACCGTAGAGACCCTCGGTTGTGTGAATGTCATTTGCTCGGACAAAACGGGTACGTTGACGAAAAACGAGATGACAGCGACTGTCATCATCACATCAGATGGCTACATGGCGGACGTTACTGGCGCTGGCTATAACGACCAAGGCGAAATACACATACGCAATTGCAACAACGTCGAAATGGCTAAATCAAACATAACCAATTTGCTAGAAATAGGTGCGGTATGCAATAATGCTTACTTACAAAATGGCACACTACTCGGTCAGCCCACAGAGGGCGCGCTCATCGCTGTTGCTATGAAGAACGGCATGTACGCAACGGCGGAAAACTATGTGCGCATGCAAGAGTATCCTTTCTCCTCCGAGCAGAAAATGATGGCTGTCAAGTGTATACACAAATACAATAATAACAAGGAGGAAATTTTCTTCGCCAAGGGAGCTTTGGAAATGCTATTGCCACAATGCACAAAATACATGTTTGGCACACAGACGGTGCCATTGACAAAGCAAAATGAAGCAGAATTTTTGGCGGAGGCATACGAAATCGGCCGTAAGGGTTTGCGTGTGTTAGCGTTAGCCAAAGGACGCAGCCTACAGGATCTCATCTATTGTGGTCTCGTGGGCATAACTGATCCCCCGAGGCCATTGGTACGCGAATCCATTGAAATTCTGATGAAGAGCGGTGTCCGCGTCAAGATGGTCACTGGTGATGCTCAGGAGACGGCCATGGCAATTGGTAAGTTGACCATAAATTAATTTTATTTAAATATTTGCGGGTTAAATCATGAATTCAATAGTCGGTAACCAGAGCTAGTTAAATACAGTGATTCATTTTAATACACTTTTTGGTTTTTTTTTTAATTGGGTTTCTTAAACAAAAGAAGAAGAAAAGTATAAAAGACAATGAGTGTAGCTTACTAATCTGTTCCAGATATCCACTTACCCACAGAAATTTTTATTACAACGTTGAAGCTCTCAGCTGAAAAGTTTATAGCTTTTTCGCCTTCAAAAACATTGTGCGCAACACTTTCAATTCGCTTATTTTGCTATGGGCGGCTTTGCGCCAAAAAGTATTCAAACAAATTTGCGTTGTTTGGTAAACTTTGATTCATCAGCAGTATTTAAGTCAACGAGACCAACGACAACATGGTCGTTAGTAACCATAATGTCACCAAAATCATTAGAGCCACAATCAACCCGCACCCTCGTCCTCGCGCATACCTCTAAAGACACTGTGCTTCTTTTCATTGAGAGCTGTGCCGAGTTGTAGACAAAACTAACCTTCCACTCTTACTCAGTGTCTCTCATTTCTAAATGTGGCAAATGAGGAATATTGTGCACGTACTGGTGTACGCGTTGTCGCTGTTAAGTAAATCGTCCTTTCCCCCGAAGTTTCCATGCTGCGAGTGGATGGGTCGTTGTTGATGCCCTAAACTATAATCGGGACAAGAGCAGATTAAATGCATTTTTTGTGTATTCGCTGCTGACGCGCTGAGGCACTTGGGTATACCATGAAATTAATTAACCATGTCGCCGCTGCCATTCGACTAGCATGCAAATACAGAATTGGGAGATAACGTTGTCCAAGTATGTATGAAGAATACAATAGCTGCGGAATTGGGTTATTTGTAACGGTATGCAGCAGTAGAAGGTAGAGTAGCTGAAAATAACAACTTAAGGGAAAAGTGCTAAAAGTAATGGATGAAATATACTACACCGCGTGGTTGGACAGGGTTGCATAATGCGGTTCATTTCTAATATACATAAGTGGAAATTAGTATGTGATGAAAAGAGAAGCATGTAAAGTAAATAATTGAAAATCTGCTTTGTTGAAGTGACTAATGAATGCTGAAATGAAATGTCACAAAGAATAGCTAAGGAAATGGATGCTTTAGGGTAGCTAGCATAGAGCCATAATGACAATGGCGAATGAATGCGAATTAATTAAAGCGTGAACGCAAACTGGAGTATATAAACAATTAGCTAGACATCACTAAGACTTTATATGTGAAAGCTATATCGTGTTGAATTTATCTAATGAAATAAAAATAATTGGTTTTTTGCAAATTGACTATTAAATAAAAAAAAATTAAGCGAACAGCTTCTCCTACAATTTTCAAAAAATTTGTTTAAATGTCAGAAAACTCAGTAAAAAAATATTACCTAAAAATTTTAGAAATATTTCGTCCTAAATTTACATTATTTCTAATATCGAGCCATAACCGCAATTTTGGTGTAACCAACAAAATTTAATTTTTTTTAAAGGCTCGATTATTTTATCATCATGTAAACCATCTCACGAAATGACACATCCAAATAAGTTTCATATTAATAAATCTACCTTATTTTATAACAACTAAAAAAAACCCTGCCATGTAAAATCTCTCTCCTACTTTTTCAATACCAATTAGGTTGAAAAACTATATGCAAATTCAATAGTTTTTCCGACAAATCGTTAAGATTGTTTTAATTTAAAAAAAAAAAACGTTTTCGAGTTACATAAACGAACAGTAAATTGAATTTTATGTATTTTCGATATTTTTTTCGCTATACGAAGTAAACAATTTCGTTTTTATTGTTGTTATAATTGTAATTCCTTTCGAAATCGTTATATTTATATTTTTATATTTTTTCCATAATTATTTTTGCTAACTTTCTTTACATACATACATACATACATACATTTCATAAAGAAATCTGAAAATAAATGATGCACCACAGACCAATTTGAAGAGATGTTTATAACAGAAAAAAAAAAATATATAATCTACAATTGTTTGCTTGACCAGATGCGCTCCACTTTCGGCTGAGCAAGTGCCACTTGTAACAACATGCAAATTAAGTTGAAGCAGATTTTGTTAGTTGTGAAGTTTAAATTAACTGTAACAAAAGTTTTAACACTTCAAAATTCCCATGCACTCCTAGCATTTGTGGGGGTCTGAATGTAGGTATGTATGCCTGAACGCCTGAATGCATGCTACGAAAATTTAATTTCATTGTTTGCTAAAGTCACTGGTGACACAACATTCAAGCGCAATTCGTATGACATCGATTCACATTGAAGAAATAGTACCTTGCTCTGACTGTATTTAAGTATTTTTATGTTTACGCTGTAAACATTTCTGGTTCATTGATTTTATATTGACTATTGGACATTTATCTTCTTTACTTATCTATCACATTATTTCAGCCAGCGCATTTTATTCGCAGTTTTTTGCTCATCATATTTCATAGATAGCAAAGTTTCACTTTACTTCTCAAATAACACTGGCTATTAGAAATTTTGTTTAATTTTGTGTGTTCATCACTTTTATTGCAGTGAAGTGTCTACCAGTGAATGAGCTTCCACGATGAGTTTGAGCGCTTTTTCTCAAGCTGTACTGTGTTTTACACTTTTCCGTTAGTGGTTGAATTAATTAACCGAAAGGGCGTCAGCCGACAGTCATACTCCTTTGTAACCGCTTGTGGTTATCAATCGTTAGTGTCATGCACATATGTATATACATACTTGTACGTAGCATCGACCATAGCGTGCAGACAAATCGCTTTCATATGAGCAAACTAAGTAGACATTGATATGTAACATAAATATATATCTCCCTACTCGTACCTATACATTCACACATACATATATATACATACATACATTGTCCTGTGCTAGCTTACATTCACAACTTCATAGCAGGAACCGCATGTAAGCATGACTCGCCGCACAAGCGAAATGAATTATAGCAGACCATTAAACTTTGGCTTGACACTCGACTACATTTTCTCAATTTTCACAATGTCAGTTGGTACTACTGTTAACTGCAAGTATGTATGAGTATGTATCTTTGAGATGCTATGTTCCTTCGCTATCTGCCATATCTTCGCCATTCTCTGCTCCGATAGCCGCTCTTTTCTATGCAATAAATTTTCCATAGCTGAACTATCATCCTCATATCGCCAGTTGTCTGTCCTATCTCGTTACTCACTTAGATTCTCTAACCTGCCTGTGTGTCTGCAGTTTAAATTTTTGAAATTCCAATTTTACTTGCTGCTCAACACCCCGCCCCCTAACTCTGTTCAGTGCTTAAACTGTAAATAGACTTTTAATTCAATTAAATTTTAGTTGAGTTGTTTTGCAGCAAGGCGTTTGACTTGTCTCTCGTCGCTCTTTTATTAAACAATTTAAATATTTGTTGTTGCCAAAAACATAATATTTGTAGGCATGTATGAACAATCTTGAATTCGTGATGGTTGCTTAAATGTTTCACATTTCTTTCCAGATTATCAAATACCACAAATTCGGTTAGTCATTTATGTTTAACGAACACGCTGATTTAAAAGTGATAATGACAATGAAATCCAAAATGACTATATTTGCTTTAAAAAGCAGACAGGCAAGCGTAACAAGTAAACAGCTTATTAACAAAATTTACTTGACCCCGAACGCTTTGAAAATTTAAGGTATACAAAAGATTAAATGCTGAATAATTTTTGTTGATTACTAACACATATTTACATGTGTATGTATTTTTTTCTAAGTAAAACAGTATCGCTTTAATGAAGCATTCTTTGGGATTATTCATTTTCATTGTATCTGTTGAATGCTTAATCGCAACTTTTCATGTATTCACTTATTCATTTACTTAAGATATAAGTGGCGGCGCTCTCCAATCTACATATTTCAGTATAGCAAAACTCTATGTCCAATATTCCGTACATAAATGGATTAACACCAAAAGTAATATCTTTATTGGCAGACGATTTTAATAGCGCTATCATTAACTAATTGGTGGCATTGCTCATTTGAGAACATTTTAAACAAGCCTAATAATTATTGGATAAATAACTTTTATAAATTTTTATTAAAATATGTATAGTCACATATTTTGAATATGATGCTAAACAGTGAGTAAATTCGATTTTTTGAATTGTCTCGACGGCAGTGCCATCCCTAGGCATTTGTTTTATATATTTATGATGTCAATTGATTTTTTGGCGTGAATTTTTCTATATATGTACATATATCTGTCAGTTCCAGAGCAGAAACAATGTTTTACGCGATGTAAAATATATTTTGACATTCCATATAACAGGGACTATTTTTTTTTTTTGGTATACTTCAGTTTGGCTGCGACAGCTGCCTTTTGTAGAATGCCATCCTAAAATAGCATCAGCTTTGAAAATTGCTTGTCGAATACTTTATATTCCGACACGTGTCCTTCGACTTGAGCAATTGCAGTTTATTATTAATTATTCATATTTCATCAAACAATGTCACACACATACTTAGATACATATATATTATACATACATTTTAATCAATTTTAATTGACGTCATCACAAAGTTCTTCCACCATATTAGCTTCACCAAAACAAGTGTATAAAGTATGTATGTTATACCTGCACATTCATATGTATGTACGTATTTATGTAACATATTTATGTACATACATATGTGGTTTTATTTAAATTGCTCTCGGATGTAATGACCTGGAAAACATAAACCTCCCAACTAAAACCTAATCGAAAACCTAGAAAACTTACAGTGAACTTTCGCCGCCACTGAACTGAAGCGAGCAAATGCGATGAACTATAGATACCTACATAACACTGTGAGCAAGGTGGCACACAAGCATTCATATCTACATGTACATATAGTTACAGTCATAGGCATTAATACAAATAAGTCGTTAGTATTTTAGTGCTGATATAAAAAAAGGTTACAGGCAAGCGCTAAAATTTTATCACTCAAAATATTACGATGTGCAGTGATTACGTGCTGAATGTCAATGATTTTGCAATGGAATTTGCGCATACATATATGTATATGTACCATATGTATTTAATGAGTTGTAAGTAGCTGTGTACAACTTAAAAACAGTGGTTAATTTTGACAAATTTTGGCAATTTTATTTTAATTTTATTTAAATTTTTTCCAAATTTTTTCAATTAATTTTCCAACAAAAATCATATACAAGTATACATCCGAGTTTCAAATTTTCTATAAAATTTATAGTAATTTTGGAATTTAATAATAAATATTTAAAACTTTTTTCTCAGATACTTAGAAATTTTTTGGGTATACAGTTTTATTGCATACTAAATCTATGTGTTATAAAAGGCAAGTTTCAAGAGCCTAAATGTTAACATTGATTTTTGGGAATATTTTTGCCGCACAATTGCACTTTATTGTAAAATTGAACGCAAAACTGCGAACTCGAAATTTTTTAAAGCTTCTGAGGAAAAAATTAATTTTTTAATGAAAAATTTGTATAAATTGGGAATAACAGTTTGAAACTTACATTGACTTTGTTGTATAAAAGCAAAAAAAAATTGACAAATTCACAAAAAATTTTTGGCTTCTTTTAAGTTGAACCCAACTGTGTGTGTAGAACTACTTGAGAAGGAGTAAGAGCTCGCTGGGAAATGTATAAGTGTTTGTATAGAAGCTAAATAGCACAGGCTTGTTTGTACAAAAAACCGAACTCTGTAACCAGCAAGCAAAATAATCAGCTAAGCAAGCAATATGGATAGCAAATATCACAAGCAGCAAAGCAGTAGCAATGTGAGAATATGGCGTTGTAACGCATGACATTTGTGGCAACGAAAACTCTCATACAATAATTCACAAATGTATAAATAACGTCAATGCGTGATAATTCAATAGCAAAATTGTTTTTCAATAAAATCCAAAAGCTGAAAGCACTCAAACAACAAAAAGTTTAGCTCGCACCAATTGCATGTATAAACAGGCTAGAGCGCCTAAAAGCATGCTTTACAACTATATATTGCTATCGCGGCAATCCTAGCACTCTGCATTTTACGCTTCTCACCTTATTGTATGTTGAGTGCAGCTTTGATAAACAAGATGCAAATAATTTACGGAGTTTAGCGGCGCACAAAAAGTGCAAATACAAAAGTAAACCGGTTATAGTGCCTCAGCAATGTATGTTTGAAGAAGCTATTACGCGCTTCAAAACACCAGAAGATAGTATTCGTATAAGCAGGTGCAAAAAAAGCAATGGAAATTAAAAACAAAAAAAATTGGCTCGAAAAGCAATCTGTGCTATCTGACATAGCGGCAAAGCTTGCCTGTAAATGTTGTTGTTTTTTTTTTGTATTGCATTTCCATCTGTGCAGCTTAAAAACAAAGCACTAGCGTGGCAGGCAGGCGCACCGCTTACTTTTCTAGATACTCGCTTTAAGGCACTGTGCGGCCGTTCTTGAAGAAACTTGCTGCAAAAAAATTAAGAGCGAGCAACACAAAAAGCCAGCTTAAGACTAACTTTTCCAAAAGAAGGAAAGAATACTACACGAATACATATTCGTGAAACTTTTCCATTTACCAAATTGTCGCTGACAGTTGCTGTTGCATAAGACAATTTGTTTTTGTTATACTCCGCTGCTGCCGCTGACAAAGTGCAAGTTGCATGCGAGCATCTTTATTACAGTCCTTACACTCTTCCGGTAGTAGAGGTTGCCAAATTGTTGCTTTTGTTCGTAATGCTGTTTGTGCATGTTGGTCTGCTCAGTTGTTTTTTGTTTTTATAATCCTCCTTCGTATGTTCAGCACATTTGCTATTTCTTATTTTAGTTAACCAAGCTTTGGTCTCATTTGCCTGTTTGCCTGCGCTTGTGCGGTGAATTTTCGCTAAAGCCAAAAGTTAACTACGAAAGTATAAATCTTCAGATAAACATTCAAATAAACACATATCTAATTTCGCATGTTGTATTTGTTTTTATAAAATTCTTACGACTAAGATTAAATATATCCCTTTTGTAATTTCTGACTTCCTCTTGAAAGTTCCACTCTACCATATGTTAAATGAGTACCAGTAAACATTTATGCAACCTTGTGTGTATTTTTACAAACGCATAGAAAGAAAAAGTGGCTTGATGAAGTGCAGTTGCACTGAAAATTTACGAACTTAATTCACTACCTTTGTATGCTTGAATCAAGTAATAAGAGGCGCAACTAGTTGCCTGTGGCAATGGCACGCTTTGAGGAACGTTTGACTGCGCGCATTTTGGTATTATTTATATTAATCACATTTTCTATATTGCTAGTTAAATTTTTTTTGAATGAAAAATTTATGACGATAAGCTGCTTGATTCAGTCAGGTTTGTATGAAAACTGCTTGGAAAGGGTTTATATTTGTTTCTTATCACTTTTTGTATTCGTTGGCTACAAATTACTTCTGAGGCTGGACGTGCCGTTTTTGAAGAACAAATAATATCACAATCTATCACTTTTCAACAACGTCTTTATGAAGTTAGATCTAAAGATATTTTAGTTAAAGACAAAGTCGGCAAGAGAAATCCTAATCATACTTATCGTGAGTTACGCCCGAAAAATTTCGGGCGAAAACGAAACTCACGATGCTGGTGACTATGAATTTCATAGTCTTAATACTCATTATTCAAAAATTTTTCGCAATAGTCTTATTGTGACTTCATCTACTTTGAAAACTCTTCTACAGAATTAGTATTTTCCCGGAAAAAATTGGCGGATCAGAACTTTAAACGTAGTTTACTTTTATTCTATACGTAAAAAATATGGATTCATAGATTTTACCCTAAATTTAATATGGAAATATTCCGCCTTCTTGGATCTTTGGAATTTTTGATTGCAAACTTAATTTGTATTTCTCGTCTACTTTAAGGCTTTCAATTGATTTGTTAATATTAACACTTTAACAATCAAGCAGAAAACAACGAACAGTGCTTAATACTTAATAACAAATACAGTCTGTATATTGCCTATTTTCCCATTTGCTGAGTCCAATTTCTAGAATCTGTAATATTAGCTATTTTACCCCACTTTGCATTCAATTCCCATTCGCTGAACTTTTGAACTTTATCTTCTTGTTGTTCTCATTAAAACCACTCAAAAGTACACAATCTCCCCATTGGTAGACCAGTTAAGTCCATAAACCACACTGACCCTCTAAATCACCCCACACACACCCAAACACACACAGCCACATACTCTGTAGCCTGCCACAGTAGCATAATTCTATGTGAGTGGTGTTGCTTGCAATATGACCGCAATAGAAAGACCCAGTTTAGTTTGCAATGCAATCGCGCACCGGCAATTGTATGTTTGTCCTTGTTTCGATTGCATTTGCTTTTACATTTGCCCCACCTGCGGCCCTCCTCTGCTCATCGCTTACCAATCCTAGTGGAATTTGTTTATTTGCCATTGCATATTTCTCTACTCGCCTGCAATTTGCCACTCTATTTCCTTCAAATGCCACCTTTGTTTGCCGTTTGTTAGTGCAACTTTGCCGCTTCCTTTGGCATTTCTCATTTCTCCGTTGTGTTCTTCATTGTCAGTGTCTATCGTCTTGTGTATTGTTTTGTCATGTGATTAACACTTCTTCGTCTTCGTGGTCATTCGTTTTGTTCTTGTTGTCGCTCTGAGCTTTAATTGCTACCTTGTTTCGCGAATACTCGCTGTTTCTTTCCCTTTCCGCGTACGCAAGAGTATACATTTTAATTACTTTTTTTTGTTTTTTTGTTATGTTTCCATTTTTTGTTGTTATAAAAGGTACGTGTATATGCATTAGTTCTTGATTGTAGCAAGTTTTTGTGATTGCTTGCGCAAATATTTGCGGGTGGTAAATATGTGGAATTCGTAGTATAAATAAAAATAAGAATAAATACAATTGACTGATATTTTAAGTCAAAGTAAAAAATAAGATGCAGTATATGCGGTTTGCAAATATTTAAGAGAAAACCAGGTGTAAACACGCGAAACAAAAAGATAGGATTTGGAACACTTCAAGAAAGTTTTGACTAATGGATTTGGTACGAAATGATAAATATTTATATTAAGTGCTCTTAAGAGAAAAAATAATGTATACTCAGTAAGTCATAGGCTCGTCAGTCACTGAGCACTTTTTTTAATATATTTGCATTTTCACGTCTCTAAGGTGAGTGAGAGCATTTTGAAGTTGAAAGATTGCTACGTTTGAGATTTGAGCAACTTTTTAAGAATAATTTTCAGCAAATTTACTGAAAATTACTTTCTCTTTAAACTAATGTTTTATACAACAGCACAGAGATATGAAGACGTTTATATTCTATACATCAATAGACATTATATACTTGGACCCAAACGGAATATAAGTTAACTTATACGCAGATGTGTCCGCTCAAACAACGCAATCTTGCCACTTAAACCAATTGAAGCTTTTGTGAGCATTAGTTGAAAACCTACTAGAAGGCACAATTGCAAAAAATCACCTACATATAATTTTCTAACAGGTTCAGTGTTGAACTGGAATAGTCTTCTTATTTTTATGTGAAATGTATCGCATTTAGTTCAATATCTATAAAATTCGCAAAATTTGCTCACAGTGTACCACCTAGAGTGCATTGTCGCCAGTGTGTTATATAAAGAAAATTAAAAGTTTATTTGCTATTCTTCTTCTTATACGTAGCCTGAATATTTTGGTATTTTTTGAGAGTTGTTTTTCATTTTCATCAACTCCAACTGATTGCTATGAAGTCAGTTGCTGCTAGAGCGTAGTTCTGCTGCCACATTCTCTTTCAAATAATTGCAACTCATACCTTCTCGTTTCTTTTTTATGGAACGCGATGTTTGTTTATTTATTTTGCGACTTTTGTTCGCTTGTTTATTTGCCATTGTTGTTGTTGCTGCGTCAAAGTTTTGCTACATCGTATTTGAGTCCTTGCAGTAGGATGCACTTACAACCGTTTGCCAAATAAATATACAAATATACATATATGTATACACTCTACATAAATATGTATGTACATATATTTAGTACATCTGGTGTGCATCTTGGCCGAGCGTTATGCTCAGCATTTTGTGCTACTTTGTCAAAGTCAAAGCAATTTTTCTTTGAAACGAAAGTTGAAAGTACTTACTACATAATTTGTGGAAATCCAGTGAATGACGGAACCTTAAATTTTTTTATTTAAAATTATTTCTTATTTTGCTCAAAATTTTTACTACTAAAATTTTTCTAATTAAATATATTCGCGTGAATTTAATTTCTCGTCCCATTCGCTTATATGTCAGTATATAGTAACTCTCTGCCGCAAATTTCTCGCCATTACCTTTCCTCATTTCTAGTTCCCATGCGCGCTGGGTTAGCTACAGTGCTCCTTATTTCTCCCAACACCATTTGCTCGCTCATTTGCCGCCTGCTGCGTATTGTATGTTTTTTTTTTCTTTTTTACTTCTTCATTCATCCCTTCACTTTTTCAAGTGTGCGCTTTTTTCATTAATTTATTCAGTTGCATCAGGCAAAAGTTGCGCGCATTGTTTGTTACCCAGTTTTTGCTAGCGCTCTTCTCCACTAGACGCGCTCTATCTTTTCATATTCAACACTTTTTCGTTCTTCCACAAGTCAATTGTTATTTTATTTTTTTTTCTTATTTTCTTTTTAATAATTTTTGCAGCGCTGTGAAAAGTTATCCACTTCACTGGCTGTAGCTCTCTCCCACCCCATATCTTTGCATCCATCAACTTGCATCAGTCGTTGGGGGGGGGGGGGGGTAATCTCCAAACTTACTTACGCCTCTAGATTATGATTATGATAATCATCATTAGTTTATTTTCTCTCACTACTGTCTCTATTGTGTACTCTTGCATATATTTTTACTTCACGTCGCCCAGCTTGCGACCCGCGCAACTGTCATACTTCCGTCTAACGCATGCAATGCTTTCACTCTGATGCTCATTGTTTATACGCGCGAATTAATGCAAATGTCCTTGCGCCTTTCGGCACTTTCGCACAAGCACAATGACGTTTATATTTGAATAAGACATTTCGCGGGTTTTCCTAACGTTTTTGTTATTTACTTTCATTTCGCAGAAAATGCTATCGAAAATCTACTATGGAATTTATTGAGTGGAAAATATCTAGAGAAAAGTGTCGCAGTTGTAATGAGAGGATTATTAAATATTCATTCAGTGAATTTACGCTTTTATAATTGAAATTGAAGTTTGATATTGAAAAATTAATAGTCACTCATTGAGTGCTAATATAGTGTTTACTAGTTGTGTGTAGAACCCTTTCGAGGTCATAACAAATAGGAAACGCATTGAAACAATATTAAATGAGCAATTACATGCGATTTACCCATGTGCCCCAAGAATGGAGAAATTAGTTTGATTGTACCTGGTTTTGCAAGTATGTAGCGTTTCCCTGAAATTTTCACAAAATTAAAAGTTTAGTTTTTCTCAAATCCACTATCACCTATGGATCCTCGCTATTTTTATACTTTACAGTTAAACAGCGCTCAGTTTCGCTTTGTCATTATCGCATAACATAGAGTGACAATCACTACTCGGTGGCCGCAATTTTAATTATTTATGTTCATCACGTACATACGTAGTTATTTATTTTTCAAATTGTTCGACAGTTCTATGCCACCAAGGCTTTCTGTTGATTTTTCATTGTGCGATTCTTGTCGCTGGCGACAATTGAAAACAAAAACAAGAAACATGAATTTATGATTTTCATGCTCATTTCCTAGATGAAGTAATTGTCATTGAAAACTCATTACATTTCATTGCTCAGTCGTTCTGCAGTTCTTTGCACGCTCATGGCATGTTTGTCCTCCAAAAATTTCGTTGCTCACAATACGAAATACAGCTGCAACGGTTATAAATGATGTTGCATTTGTCACAAAAAAAAATGGCAAATGACAATGCAACGCAATGCCTTGCCAATTGTTGCATAATTTACTTGCTGTTGCATTTGCAATTCCAATTGCTGAATTATTATTGCTGCGCAAATAAAGTTGATGACTTTGCAACGGAAACAATTAAAATCATTAAACAACAGACGAACGAACACGCGGAGGGAGTTAATTTATGTTTTGTGACTAATTGTCGTTGAGCCTTTTGGCTGAGGACCTTTGCATGCCGTTGCAGTCGATGCGGCTGGGGTTATCGAATTTTTGCTGATTAATCACTTTTTTTTTTTTTTTGCTTGAACGCAAACACTTTGAAAAAAATAATCAAATTGCACAATTATCGAAAGTGGAGTTAATTGTGTGTGGAAAATTTGTTAAATTCTTCTTAATTCGTATGTTTGCTTTTAATGATATGTTGCAAGATCTTAAATTTTACGCTTGAGTGATTGCATGGAACACGTACAAATATTGAATGAGTGTCTGCGTATTGTCATGCTTGTCAAGATATGTAAATTTTTTTGTATGCACATACATACATATGTTTGTCTGGGGAACTCAAGCTCACATGATCCCTCTTATCACTGTTATAATATTAAGATATACATATGTATGTTAATCAAATATTTTTTCAGTTAAAAAAAAGTGTTAAACAGGAAGCACATAATATTGTATGTTTAGCAACTCATATTTGGTTAAAAAACTCAGAGTTCTTTGCGCGATATGGTAAATGAGAATGAAAATAAAAAGTGCTATGAATATTTTTTATATTATTAAATATTATGTTTTCAAATACCATCAAAGCGGATGATTTTGTGCAGAAGAAGTTGTGGCATATTAAACGTTAATTATGCCAACTTCGCACAATATATGCATAACTTTTGAGTGTCATATAAAAATCTGTTCAATGCATTTTACCTGTAGCTGATTATCCAGAAATTAGCACAACATAATAAAGTTTAGCACAACTTAATAAAATTTAGCAGTCTGTTGAATTCTGATTTGCTAGCTTTTTTCTTAAGTGAAATTTCAAATGCAGTGGTACCAATACCAATGCTTTAAAAGAGTTGTATGTAAAGGCTTTTATGGGTATTCACAACTTTCTTTATATTATCATGTGAATTCTTATATCGTTAGTTTTATTTCCTTGAACAAATAAAATAAATATAACAGAAATACATATACTAATAAAAAGGGCCCCATGTAAAAAGGGCCCACTTTTTCGCATCTAATTTACGAGATATATATATAGATTTTTCGGTACATGGATATAATTTCGTAATTTTTTATTATGGTTTATTATGAAACTATATACATTTACGCATCGAATGACATCAAATTTAGCTTCCTAGGTATAATAGAAATAATTAATTTTATTTTTTGAAAAAACAAGAATATGGCCCACTTTGCCGCATTGGAGAAATATGAAGCATTTTCGTGTTCTATGGACTTTTTTTGAAAGAAAAGGTGATAATTTTGGAAATAGTTTTTGCCGAATTTTCGAGGTCAATGACTGTAATGAATGAATTACTGCTATTTTGTTGTCTTTGTTTCATCTTTAATTATAATAAAATGTTCACTTCAATTTTTTTACTTCCCCATCTTCCTGATTCATTGGTCAAACGTTAACTCATTCATAATTTTCTGTGATCATCGGTTGAATTAGTTGAAAAAGCAAATATTTAGAAAAGGGCTCACTTTGTCGAGTTGATGTTAATTAGTTGTTTCACATATAATAATGATTGAAAAATGATCTAAAATTTTTTTTTCTAATGCTGACTATGTTCCTGTTCGATTCATACGAACACCCATTTAACGTCCGAGTAGAAATGAAAAAAATCGAACTTTCAACTTAAAATTGATTTTTCTTAATTAGTAATTTTTCGGATATTCACCTTCAAAGTTCTATATTTCCCTCAATTCTTCACTTAGGATGGTCTAATTTGTCTCAAAATGTTCGGAAATCAACCAGGAAGACGCCTATATGCATAACTATAATACCGCCGAAGTGGGCACATTTCACGTGGACGCACACATACATATAAGGTCGACCACTTGAATATTCGTAGAAAGTACGAGACATTTTTGAAAAAGGAAAGTAATGTAGAGGAGGCGTTTACCAAATTAGTAAAAAAATGGTTTTTTAAGTTATTATTAGAAATTTCTGCTGGAGTTGAACTGAAGTTTTATACATACATATTAAACTCACAATTTTTTATTTTCTTTGCCCTATAACGTTAAGGAATTCGAATTCACTACTTCCTTATTTGGATTTGAAAATACATCATTTATTAGATTTGAGAATATTATTAATTTGTTTATTTCCTTGTTAAAAATAAATATGACAGCTTACAATTTTTATATCAAAATGCAATTACATAAATGTACTTCACAAAGATCAGCTATTTTTGTGCGCTTACCGAGAATCGCCCTTCTACGTGAATAGCCATTGATTGTTGTTTGATGGTTGGCACGGCTGATAAGTTTGATTGTGCGAAGCATAATCAGCATTAAGAAAGGTTGTGTGAAGTATGCATTTAGACTTACCCATCTACGGCAAGCTACGACAGAATTGTGATCAACTTTCGAGATACAAAATAAGACTAAAAAATGGCGTTCATACGTAATAAAAGTTTAAATGTAAACCGTTTTCTGCAAACCATAAGCTAAATTATTAAAAAAAATATATTTTTGCAACTGCAAATTAAACCTTAAAAATATCATATAAATTCAGTCTAAAGTACAAATAAAAGTATAAGCACTTGAAAGCGTTTCACTAATAAAATGTGCGAACATTTAAAATTATTGTATTATCAACACCGCGTGCTGCGCCAGCCAGCGGGCTGCTTTAAAAGAAGAGTAAGAGACAATTAATGTAACTCGACAGCGATGGTAGACAATAACAGGAAATGCGATTATGTTTCCGGTGCGAAGGGCAAGGAGCAGGAAGGATCACATGAATGCAATGCAATAACAGCGGCAGCTACTTGCAAGCTCTTGGGCAATAAGTTCATATGTGTGTATGTGTGAACGTGCCTGCTTCACGCAGAGGATACGCAGACTTGTGCATTTCCCTTTTGGTTTTGTGAAAAACAGCAGGGCACACAGCATGAACGAGGGCAATAAAAAGTGTAACACTAAACGCCTGCTTGTGTAGGGCACTGAGAGAAGTACGTAAGTGCGCTTGTACTCATACATATGTATGTACAAATATGTATATGAAAGTAGTGTACTATAAAAGTGCAAGCAGTTGAGTGCCCAGCCCTAAAAAAATTCTAAAATATACATATGTAGCTGCATATTGCGTTCAAAATGCATTTTGCACAAATATTTTTCAGCGTACTACTTAAAGTGCAAGACAAGTCACAATAAGTAGTTGCAAGCTGCACACTGCGCTGCCTGCCACAAAATTTCTTCAAATCCACGCTGCTAGAATGTTGCATCACGTAAAAATTAAAATTCCAATAGCAACCATTACAGTGACTTTGATTACACGCCAGATAATAGAAAGCACGCAGACACGCTGCCAATAACATTGAAAAGTGTCGGAAATGGCAATGGAAGTGTACACAAAACAAGTAGAAAAATAATAGAAACAAACACAACACACAAAATTGTAGCGAACTCAAATCGAAAAACAACGCCCTGCAAGAAACGGTGTTGCATAGCAATCCGTGTGGCAATAAACAAGTGGCGAACCTCTTGCAGACGCTCGCACAACTGTATGCGGTGCGTATTTGTGCAGCACTTGCGGTGTGGCAAACTTAAAGGCCAACGCATGGCGCATGACAAATGCATTGCTCGGCTTTACTGCGGCGGCCATCAACACAAAAGCAATGAAACGAAAAAAGCGTGCTACATTAACTGATAAAGAATACACGGTCGCCGTGCAAAATTTCTGAAGCGCAAGACATGACGGAGCATAGAAAGTAAACAGAGATATTCAAACGATGAATGTACGAGTATAGCGGAAGAAAAGTGCAGCCAGAAGATGGGCGCAATGTCCTCATTCCGCCATCCCCTAAAAATTTGCAATGAAGTAAAATTGGTGCGGCAATGCTCAAAGAAAGATGTTAATGAAAAAGTGATAAATGGTATTGCTGTTTGTCGCAGGTGCTAATGAGTAAACGAATGCGGAGAAAAGAAACTGGCGAAAACTGAATGAGTATGTTTAAATGTATGTAAAGTGAAATATTTAAGATAGTTTGTGCTTCTGGTTGATCTTTTGTTTGATCACTTATAAGATACAACTGGCTAGAAGAATTTGTAGTATACATTCTTGAAGATTTAATAAAAATAGCATAGTATAACTAAGTAAATAGTTAGCGAATAAATGGCGAAGTAGCGTTGTGATGCGAGTGAATTTTACGTTACGATTTTGGTTAATATTCAATTACCTTTCTCGAGCCTTTGGTACACAAAGTATTATAGCAAACCAGTAAAGTATATTATTCTGAAATTATATATGGTGATATTGTTGGAATGTGAAAGTCAGAGAGCAACCTCTTCGGCCACAGCACTGATTCCAGCTATGTATGAAGATAGCAAGTTGTGAGCTCGCAGCTCCGTGGGTTTTAAAAACCTCATTTTAATTCAAAACATCTATGTATATGATGTCAGTTAAATGATATTAAAATAAAATCCGATGCATAACAGATAATCAACTAAATAAAATCCCAACGTAATTAAACCTTATCTAAAGTTACTTAATGTTTAATTTTAACTATTGGATTTTTTTTTTAATTTTTAATTTTATTTTGAGAGATAAAGTGTTTTAATGAATTACCGTCGCACATAAAAAACTGCACTAACTTTACTAGTTTCAAGAAATTACTGTATGAGTATTGCAAAACATTGGCTAAGGTAAGGGCGCGGAATGGAAACTTGGTTTTTCCATCCGTCCTAGCACCAAATAAAGGCGATATGACCATGGATCGGAAACACGGCCTTTCCGACCATGACAAACTGTTCGTATGAAAAGTAAGAAGTGGAATATGGATCGGAAACTCGTGCTTTCCGACCATTAGAAACCATGTAACAGAAATTGGGAGCGGAAACTAGGCCTTTCCGCCCGTGGCACATAATGGTAGACTGGAAACAAGGCATTTCCAGCTACCCAACTACGCAATTATTTTTAAGCAATTTTATATTTGATTTTTAAAAATATATCTATCATGTACTTACGCTTTAATGGAAAATATATTATAACTTTGTAAAATTGTACATTTTAAAGTCGCAAGACTGTAAACAATCAATAAATAAATAAAAATAAAATTTTTTTTGTAATTTTGAGTGGATCAAGTAAGAAAATTCTTGTGATAATGCGTTAAAAAATTATTTTTCAAATCTTTATATCTCCCATTCCCTTCACATTGTATGATTTTTTATTATCTTTCTATATTGTGTGTTCGAATCTTTTGAGGGTTGAAGTTGGTCATAGATGTGATATCGATACTATATCAGTTGCAAACAGGAATTGCGTACTAATATCGCGAGTCTCATATATGGTGAAGGTATTCAGATTTATCAAATTTATTAATTCGGCACATTTTCTGGTTATAACCATATATTTAACAGCAAAATAGCTAGGTTTTTTTTTTAAATTTATCATCTACGCAATTCAGCTAACTATTTGTTCAAGTCATTATCTTCAATATATGTATGAAGTAAGCAAAGTCGCATACTTATCTACAAATGCTTACCAAACAACGTTCTAATCTAAATATTTTGCTTTTCTTTTGTAGCAAATCTGATTGGCATCGATACTATTCACCAGCAAACACTTTCTGGCCAAGAGATGGATCAACTAAATGAACACCAATTGGATAAGGTCGCCAATAATGTGAGTGTTTTTTATCGTGTGACGCCTCGCCATAAGCTGGCAATCGTGAAATCACTACAACGTACAGGAAATATTGTCGGTATGACGGGCGATGGCGTTAATGATGGCGTTGCATTGAAGAAGGCTGATATTGGCATAGCAATGGGCAAGAATGGCACGGATGTGTGCAAAGAGGCCTCTGATATGATACTAGTCAATGATGATTTTCATACTATCATGTGAGTACTTGGTCTTGAATTTTAAAATAAGTTTAGATAAAAATTATATGTAAAGTGAAAAATGCAAAAATTTTAATTGTCAATTTCGCAGCTTAATTTTTGTCGGTTTTTGCACTAAAATTAGTCATTAACTTCATTTTCTGTAAATTATAGGATTTCATTGCATGCTTCATCTTATTTGTATACATTAATGTATTATCTTTGCCTTTGCCGCAATTTATTATTACTCGTATTATATATTTTTATGTGACCACTTCTCTTTATCTTCCCACAACCCAGCGCCGCCATCGAGGAGGGCAAAGCGATCTTTTACAATATTCGCAACTTTGTACGTTTCCAGTTGAGCACCTCGATTGCCGCTCTCTCACTGATCGCGCTCGCCACTCTTATGGGCATAGCCAATCCGTTGAATGCTATGCAAATACTCTGGATCAACATCATTATGGATGGACCTCCAGCGCAGTCGCTCGGCGTCGAACCGGTTGATCACGATGTACTCAAGCAAAAGCCCCGCAATGTCAAACAGCCAATGATAACGAAATCAGTGATCGTGAATGTCTTACTCAGCGCCAGCATTATTGTGCTCGGCACCCTGTGGGTATTCCAGCGCGAAATGGCCGATGGTACGATGGGTAAAACGAAACGCGACACGACCATGACATTCACATGTTTTGTCTTTTTCGATATGTTCAACGCTTTGGCTAGTCGTTCGGCTACGAAGAGCGTCTTCAAGATCGGCTTGTTCACGAATCGAATGTTTTTGCTTGCTGTTGGTTTCTCGATTATCGGCCAAATGTTGGTGATCTATTTTCCGCCGCTGCAAATGGTATTCCAAACGGAAGCGCTCTCCGCTTACGATATACTCTTTTTAGTCTCACTCACGTCGTCGGTGTTGATTGTGGCAGAGATTAAGAAGTGGTTCGAACGCACAATGGAGCGCAAGATGTACAAGAGCAACTCTGGATTGGATTTTGTATGACAAAACGCAAGCGCTGGAAGAAAATCGTCAAACGTAAAGAATGATTAAGCTTAGCAAAACACACAAACCACAAACAAACAAACAAACAACACGTAGCAAGGAGTGTGCGAGATTGGATGAAGAGAGGATGAACTGGGCGGGTATATATATGGAACGTATCGATGAGAATAATGTTTGAAAATGGGGCTGAACGAGTTAAAGTAAAACAAAAAAAAAATTCAAATGTTTTGGGTATATTGGACGTAATTTTAAGCTAAAGCAAGAGAGCAACATGAAGTAAACAAAACAAAAAAAAAAAAAACAAGAGAGAGCATAACTAAAACATACAAAATACTTTAAATGTCTATTTATCTTCGTATGGTTTACTTTACTTTGTAATTAGTTTGTTTTTAGACGCATTGAGCGAAAGTATAAAAGAGTAAACTTTGAAGTTGTGTAGCTAGCAAAAGCAGGGCGTAATCAGAAATGTGGGTGATGAAATAAGCTTAAAGTGCAAAAGTTCAAAATTGCGGGCGGCGAAACTTTAGTAATTAATTTGACTTAAAATTATATATTTTTATTTCTGTGCTAAATATTGTTTTAGAAATGATTCTTTTTCCACATTACAGAATGTAGCCACATTAAAATTTTCATATAGACTTTTACTCTTACTCATTTTTTTACTAAAAACTATTTTCATTTATTTTACGGTTTTAATTAAAATATGTTTATAGTTATCCTTTTTTCATTTAAACTTAACAGAGCACACGCTTACGTAATTTGATGTACTAAATAATTATCCAATAACCGGCGCTTCAGCCTACTTTTCTCGCTACCGCGTTGAGCTTTCAAAATCAATATAAAGTGTTGCAGGCGACGTTTAAACGTATTCTGCGACATGTTGTTTACACTAATGTTGCTAACCAAATTGTATGCAAAAATACCTATTGCCACAACTATAAGTTTGAAATTTATGGCAGAAATTCTTTACCAAACAATCGACTGCAATTTTTTTTAGCAACCAATCAATAGACGTAAGATTTTTAAATACCATATATTCACAGCAATAGAAATCAAGAACTTTAAGAACTGTCAAATGCACGCAACATGTTGCTGATGCTGGACTTTGTTGCTAATGCCGTGATAGTTTCTAAACATCAGAAACTTACAACCGAGCGAGAGAATCAAAATATTTCTTTTGTCATTTGTGTGTTTCACAGAAACTTTGTAAGATTTTATTTTCCTGGCATTACCGTAAACGGTTTTTCTTTATTTTTTTGCAATTTTTTAAGCTGATTAAGCAAAAAATTTGAATTGAAGTAAACCTCGTATTAACTATTTTCTGCAACCTTGTTTAACGAACTTACAAAGTCTTACTAAATGCCCATCACGTGTATAAATCGCTAATCAATTTGCTGTTATTGCTTTTGTTTTAATTTTAATCTTTTTAAGTGAATATACAGGGATTGATTTTAAATTATTAAATATAATTTTAAAATACATATATGTTTAATAGTAAGAAATTGTATGATTTGGTAGAACAAAGTTTTTCTAACCGTTTTGCGCTTTCTCAAATGTTATACATTATTTTAGTTTTTTCTTTTTTTTTTTTTGATTTTTCAAAAAAAATGCTCAATGCAGCAAAATTATTCATTCAAAGCAACGAAATTAGTTCCATGCACTTTTAAAACATTCGAATATTTCACTCAATATTCTACTTAGAACTTAGTATTAATATGCTTTTTAGTTGTAAATTTCTTAACATTCTGAAGCGATATGACATTACTTTCATTTACACTTGTGTTAGTTAGCGTGTGTGTATATATGTGTGACACACATTTTGTAATAAACAGCTTAATGTAATAAATATAAAATTATTGTGATATTAAATTAAGTGCTCGAGTTTTTCGTTTTGTAAATTAGTTTATTAGAAAGAAGTTTAATTTGCGTTTAACTTTATTTTATTAGCTCTTACTTTAATTTAATGTCTTTAGTATTTTTTACGTAACTTGAGCAAAAAAAAAAAATAAAATAAAATAAAACAAAAAATATAGTGTAAAATATTATTGTTTCAATTTCATTTTTAATTTTAATTTTTAAATTTAGGCGTTCTCGCCGCCCCATAAAATTTTTTGTGGTATTCGCAAAATTGTGCCAGTGACTTAGCAAAGCTCAAAAAAAGCAGAGTAGCATTTAAAACTTGCAAAAATTGTAAATGTGGCTTTGATTGCCTCATTCACTATTTTACGCTACTGCTAACATTTGTGAATACCGCTACTATATAATAGTGCTACGCGCCTGCTTTTTCAGAAATGCCGTGAAATGTTCGGCGAAGAAACAAACAAAAAACCAAACTTGCAGCCTTCACAAAAAATTCTTTTAAAATGCTAAGCAAATATGCAAACTTAAAACAACTTACCCCCAAAACTAGAAACCCTTAATACATTTTTTGACCACTCAGAAAGACAGCAGCCGGCAAATAGATGTGCTTCGATGTGTTGGTATGCGTGTGCGTGCGTGCGTGTGTACGTAGTAGTTGCAAGCGAAATTAATTTTGAAAAAAAATACAACAAGATTTGATGATTTAAAAAAATGATAACTTCTAGCGCTGAGTTATTTAAAATATGTTGAAAGAGAAAATTGGTGAAATAAATATGAAACTTAAGGGCATTTTATGCAATAAATGAATGAGCATTTATTAAAGCAGACATTTTTGAAAATAAATGATTACAATAATGATTTAATTATTTATTGTCTAAAACATACAAGACAACAGTTTTTGTGAGATTTAAAAATGACATTGATTAATGTGCACCGACACTTGAAACACACATAAAATATGAAACTACAAAAATAAAAAATTTTTTAATTCTAAGTATTAAAACAAAAAAGTATTTTGAAAGTATATATTAATATTTTTTTTTGCAGCAGGCATGCATTTCTAGTAGAGTTTTTTCCGTGACGCATTGTTTTTAAACTGATTTTTATGAAATAAATAAAGTTTAAAATTACATATTCTAAAAAATTCCCTAAATATGTACACATTTGGTGAGTCTAAATTCTACTACATGTGTTTTTATAAATTACCAACACACCCAATATTCACTTCGTTGAATCTGGATGTTTCATGAAACTTAAAAAAAAAAGTTATAATTTCATATTTTCAGCAAATTAGCAAGTATTTTTAAAATTTTAAAGCTTAAAGTTCTTACCTTTGTACGCTGTGTACCTTTAACGCTTTATACAGTTTTCATTAATAATATACGAAGGTTCGAGCTTCAAACACTAAATACTTCCGCATTACGGTGTCTTTTTTAGGGTAAATATCCCTTAGTACTCTCAAAAAAACATTTTTTTAATTGTGTGAGAGCTTTTTCTTTCATACTCGTATGTTAAACTTTCAAAAAACATTTCACAACAGCGTAAGAATTGTGATTTGTTCATTTGAAATGGTTTTCAAACGCAATAAAAATTAGTAAATAATTAAGAAAAACTCATAAAGCAAATATTTTAGCAAAAGTTACTTATACATATAAATAAAAAAAAAAGTTTAAAACAAAGCATGCAATACTATAATATAATTATTAAAATATACAAAATGTAGAGGATATTAGAGATATGTAGTTTATCAAAGATAATAAATAGTTGCTGGTAGAAATTTTGGCCTCAAAGTAAATATCACAAACTTAATTATTAACCAAAAAATATTTAACCAATACCTGGTCAATTACATACATACATATGTGTTTCAAAAGGTAATCCAATTATATACACTGGCCATAAAAATACGCACAGCCAGTTTAGCGAAATTTCTCGGTAGTAAACAAAATATATACAAATGACTCAAATAAAAATATTTCACAAATGTGTTTAGTAAAAGACTTTCAGAAAAATATCTACCAAGACGCTTTCACAACTAAATGATTAATCTGAATTCGAAAGCTTCGCTATTATAGCTCATAGCAAACATTGAACACTTTCCAGAGCGGTAAATATACATTTGCCAGCTACAACCAAGCTTTCTTGGTAAACTCATCAATTAAACAGTGTCAAAGGAGATTTCTTGGGTTTTTTTTCATATTCTTTCCTACAAATATAGTTTGAAAATAAAGCGAAATCTAGATTCGAAATTACATTAAATTTTGGTCTTTCTATATTAAAGCAATGATGTGTATGTGTGAAAAAACTACTCTTCTAATCCTCTACATTTCTGTGAAATAAAATAAATACTCAAAAAATAAACTCGCGTAATAAAACACCAATAACTTAGTTGACAAAACCAAAAATTAAAAACGAATAAATTAATTGTATTGATTGTTGTTATATACGAGTATACACACATACACAATTTTCATGAAAATTAAACAAAAAATATTTCATTCCTTGTTAAGAAATTTACTTAATTAAAGTATAAAAAAAATTCGAAACGTTTGAGCAAGAAACATTTTCAATGTGTTTCTTATGAATAGCATTTTGTGCCCAATGAAGCGTTTTATATTTTTAAGAGAAATATTTTAAAAAGCTACTAGAAATGCTTTAATTTTTTCTGCCAAAAAAGCAGTTAAAACTATAGTATATAGTGCTAGCATTTATTGCAGGCAATTTTATGCAAATATCGTTAATTATAAATGAATAATAACAGCTTAAAATTGACAAATAGAAAAGTTCGTTAAACCAATCAATCTGTATCACTCTGTATGAAAGATCAGTTGATGATTTCAAACAGTCTTTAAAATTTAATACACTTTTTAGAAAAAAACAAATCACATTTTTGGTGATTTTCGCATTTAGAAAAAAGAAGAAAAAAAAACCATCAAGCTATTCAATGCAAACAATTTTTAAGTAGAAATGAAGAGTCACAGCAGTACTTTTCTTAAGAATTATAATTATAAAAAAGTGTGTGCATACATTTGTAGATGTAATAAAATATTTCTCACATTTTCAGCATACATTCATATAAAAAAAAAAAAAACATATTAAAGTCAAATCACAATTCGAAAGAGAATATCACTTTCAGTTACAAATACCACTGCAAATCACAATCACTTAAACGATGTCATAAACATATCATCCGAAAGTGAAAGCACTTAAAAAAATATATATACTAAAACAAAGTTTATAGAAAATCATCTACTTGCAAAAATTTCACCACTCACCGTGTTAAAACATCAAGCACTGCACCATCCAACGCAAAATCAGCCACATGTACATACGCGTATATGAAGTAAACCATCATTTAGTAGTATTGAAGCACCATATTAATAATAAAAGTATGTTATGAAAATATTTTTATTCAATTAAATTGAGGTACGTTAAGTAAGTATGTTTTTTTTTAACAAATTCGTTAAAGAAAATGCTTGAAATGCTTTGAATGCGTAAAAAACCAACTTATTTGAAAAAAGCTACACATTCATTGAGAAAGCTTAATGATAAAAAGTTTAAAAATAAGCTTACCCATGCGAAAGCTCATTCTTTTTTTTTAAATATTTATTTCCCTTTGCATTGAAAAGGTTAATGTCTAGTGGAAAGAGTTATAAAAGTCATGCTTTTATATTTTCCAAGTATTCACTTATTTGAATAGCATATTTACCAATCGAATACAGCAAACCAGCGGGAGTACTAACAAAATTATGAAAATTATATTAATGACATAAGAAATTATCCACATCTTTTAAGTGAAAGCTCTTCCAGTTATTGTCGCAACATAATTTCATGCTTAAGAGCATAAATTGCGCCCTTTTTAGATTTTTATGCTTGAATTTTATATCAAGTCTTTGATAATTTGACATATACAGTTCCAGCCAAAGCATTTCACGCCTTTTCTTTTGACAACTTTTTTCATAATTTTAATTCATAAACCTTCATAATAAATAAATATTTACTTAAAAAAACATTTTACTATTTGAATTTCATGCATAATTTGTGCACTATTCAAAATTGAAAGCTCTCGTATATCATCAATTCGAAAATATCAAAAACGCCTCATACAATTTATATCACATGTACATGCCAAAGTGTATACTACATAAAAATTAGCATTCAATCATTTACATACATATGTTTACATAAAAACAAAATAACAATTGAACAGCATACACGCAAAATGACATATGAATTAATAAAAACACATGCTATGTTTTGTGTTTGAAAACTTTCGTAAAATACATTCACCTGAACTCGTGAAAATCACCACAAATACAAATACAAATCTAACCCACTTCACAAGTACACAAACATAAACACATACAAACATACATATGAAATGAAAAAAATATATGCAAATAAATATAACTAATGCAAATATATATGTATGTAACTAAACCGTTCACATTATTCACACGCATTATAATAAAAAAAAAAATTAAAAATTAAAACAAAAATAAACTCATCCACAACGGTAACAATAATTAGTCACTTAAGTGCGTAATATTTATTATGTATTTGTATTTATATTCATATATATGTATGCACATATGTATATGTGAGTGTTAAACTATTCTAATGCGTATATGAATTAACTAAATTAAACTAAACTCAATTGAACTTAGTTATATAAATTAAATAATTTATATAAATGCATATGTAAATTAGCGATTTAATTTAAAAACAAAATCACTAATTTGTATTATTTTAATTCCTCACAATTACTCGTGAACTTATAAATAATGGAATTGTTTATACATTTACACAGAAACAGGTGTACATACACATAAATGTATACTTAACTGTGTTATGCAAGTACTTTTATTGTGCTTTTAGTGTATCCTAAGTAATACATATAATCTATGTAAGTAATATATATTTATTTATATTGGAAGGTGCAAGTAAATGTAAGTTAATGTATTTGTTTGAATAGCCAAAGTGTGGGAGACATGCATTTTTATTTTTAGAAATTTTGGGCTGTCAAGCTTTCACAGATATGGACTTTTTTTTTCGCTCTTATGAGCTTCGAAGTTACAAAATGTGAGCAGAGGTTTCTGTTTATTAAAGTTCAAACTGCTGGAAAAATCACACTCTAAATGCACCATTTTCGAGATAGTAGTCTTGCAGCTTTTATGCAGACAATTTCAGATGAATGCTACCCAAACCTTTCAGGCGCGGGCAGAAATGAAAACAATAAGTGCCATCGATGGAGATCCTAATGGAACAGTTTTATATGCAATTATGAAACAACTTTCCTCTTCGTAGGGTTTGTTAAAAGACATTCAACCATCATTCCCAAAGGAATAGAGCTTCAGGTGCTGAAAAAATTGAGCACAATAAATTGCATGTGTCATTTTTACAGTCAGCTGTTGAGCGAATGCTATCTGCCTTTTAAAAGTCCAAATTTCGTAAATGCTCTGGTATCGCTCTGACAATAAGGAAATTGTCAACTGAAATATACAGAAAAAATTATCACAAACGATTTAAGAGGGAAACTTTTAAACTACAAAAATTTTAAGGGCGGAAGCTACTCTCATTTGGAAGCCGAAATTTGTATCCTTATTGAAAGATTTTTGAATACAACTGCTTGCCAAAACATTTAGGCTAAGCTTATATTTCGAGATTTCTTTAGTTGGAAGCATTCATAATTTAAAAACTTTCAAAATCAAATTAAAAATATGCTGGAGTATTAGAAAGTATTTGAGTGAAAGCTGCCAGTCATTACGAAATTAAAAATGGTGTTTCAAATTACCCAAAACATAATTTATACACAATTTTTCTCTCCTAAACTTTTACAGGATTCAGTTAGTCGTTAATATAAATTAAGTTTTAATTGAATAAAAATTGTGTTAACTCCTTAACAGCCTATTCTGACAGCGCTTAATTTCGTCAACTAATAAATGTTGTCTATTCAAAATATACGTAGAGAATTAACTAATTGTCTGAATTAAGGCTCTGTCTAAATGTGGCTTAGGATATTTTAAATTTCCCCTAAACATTATTTGCAAATGTTATCTATGAAATTATCTTGCTACATTTACATTCAACTGGATTTGACACTCAACCTGCTTCGTCAAAGACTCCATTAAAAATCAATGAATATGATTTGTAATTAAAATGAATACAGGTATTTTACAAAAAAAAAACAAAAAAATGCGGGCAATTTCTTAAATGAATGCTGCTCGATTGCGCTTTTAGAAAAAAAAAGAAGGCGCTTGCTCGTTCTCAAGCTGTGCTATTAATTGTAAGTTCGTTGCTTAAGTCTTTTGTTTGCGCGCTTCTTTTCGCCACTGTGATTTCGACTGTAAAATACTTACATACATAAATACATTAAAACTACATTTCAACTTTATTTCATTTTGCTTTAAAAAAATTAAATAAGAATATAAATATATGACGCAAAACGTAATTATAAAAAAAATTATAATGCCACAAAACACAAATCTAAAAGAGAAAAACAAATTACATTCACATACATACACTCATCGCATCTATACAACTAAATACAAAACAAAGTAACTGTACAAGTTCAAAAAACTTAAATTTAGCATTAATATGTGCATCTAAATACATACCTACATACATACATACATATGTACGTAAGCATATAAAAACATAAAAATCTTAAAATAAATTGCTATTAAACATAAACAAAGTAAAATAATATTTAATTACACAACTCCTGTGTACACTGCATATTAGTTATATATAAAGTTCTAAATTATGCGTAAAACTCAATGACTACACACTTATTTATACAAACATACCTACATTCATACATGCTTTTGCAAAATTCATTGAACAAGCAATGAACTTTAAAACACAATTCGTGAAAAATATACATACATACATATGCATAAATTAATTATAAAACACATCAACACCTAAAAAAAAACCAAAATAACTTATATGATATGTATGAACAGACTAATTTAAATATTATAAAAATATTTAATGAGAAATTTACCAATAAACCTTTATGTAGCAGTAAACGAAATGAACGTGGTTTTATTTTTAAGGAATCGAAAGGTAAAGTATGAATTTACTATCGCACAGCAGCAAAATTCAAAAGATCCTTCCTTGAGAATCGCGCCGGTTAAATCAAAACTGGCTCAAAGGTATATTTAAAATAATGCAGAAAGTAGACAATTGAGCATTCGGATAATGAAGTTCTTTTTTTTAAATAAATATGGAAAAACTAAGGTTTTAAATCACTGAACTTTTTTATAATTGAAGAAATATTCTCCTGAATATATAAAAATATCTATAAAAATTCAATTGATTTTTCGCAAAAATGTAAACATAAACGGGTATTACACAAATACATACCTCTTACTATTTAGTTGGCATATTTTGACCATTTAACTTTTAAATGCACTCTTGAAATAAACAATCCGCAAGATGACAATTTGGTATTTTATGAAATTGTTTGTAAGCATAAAACACAATCCATTTATGATGAATTTCGTTTTTCGAAATTTTTTATTTGCGGCTTAAGTTTTATTTAACTGCTTTACCGACATCAAGTATTGGAACCGTAATCAAAACTGCATTATTGCTTGGTTGTATGCAATGGTGCTGATTTCCACTAAATGCGGTTACGGTCGGTAAGGCTATTTTTTCAATGAATTGAGCACAAAACTTGATTTTGACAACCACTTTCTTTTGCGTTAAATTGCAGTAAGTTAGAACAATTAAAAAAATAATAATTTTATATTTTTGGTAATCTTAATATTAATATTAAGAGCTCATAATTTAAGGGGCATTTTTTTTAGAGTATTTCAAAGAAAATTTCGAGGTGGGAGTGAAAAAAAGTCGCAAAAAAAGCACCCTAACGTTAATTGGAATTACACTCCTATCCGATGTTTACCGAAGCATCTAAATTAAATCAGCATAAAACATTTGTCAATGGTTTTTTTGTGTTTTTTTTGTTCAAAATGAAAACGCAGCACAAAGTTTTTTTTTTTATATTACAAGATTCACTTTATTTCCATTTTCTTTCTCATTCTTGTGTATAATAATATAATTTTACCATCGCATGAAATACTTGTTTTTATTTTAATCTTTTTTTTGGATCTGCTTGCATTACGCGCACAATTTTAATTTTTCCTTACCTTTTATTTTAATATTTTTTTTTTGTATTTTTTTTTTCGATAATAATACTTTCCACAATACAATATTTTTGGGGTTTTCTAAAATTTCAGTTTTTCTGTTTTTTGTCTGTGTGCACAGTGACACCCAAAAGTGTATGGCACATCGAGCATCGAGCCCTTCCGCCGATTACACAAAGTGTGCATTTCCGTTTATGTAAGGATGTATGCATAAATGTATGTATGTATGTGTGTATGTATGCGCGTGGAATGGTGTTCCTTAGGTAAGTTGAATTTTATTGTTGGTTGTATGGGTGTGTGTGAATGTGTGTGTGTTTGTGTATCTAACGGTACTTCATTTATTTACTTGCTCATATATATAATATTTTATACGTTTATAAGTAAATATTACAAAAAAAGTAAAACTTGACGACATTAAACTAGATGCATATGTATGTGTGTAGTTTTTTTTTCATTAAAAATCGTATCATGTTTGCTTGCTTATAATTCAGTTTGATTTTTTTTTATTTTTGTTTTTATTAAATTACTTTTGGTTATTTTTGCCATTATTTGTATATATGTATGTATGATTTTTTTCCTTTTGAAAATGACTTGGTTTTGGAAATAAGTTTTTTTATTGGTAGTAAATTTTCGGTTTTACTGGAGTTGCTTGCGAAATTTGGATTTATGGGAAAGTGGTAATTTTTGTATTTCTTGCACTTTCTGTTTTCTTGCTATTTTGTTCTTATGTTTTCTGGACAAGACTTGAGTGACTGCGTTGTTAAATCAAAGGGTAGGTTGGCGATTTTTTGTTGCTAATGATGAGAACATGTTTGTGGGGAGGGCTAATTTTACTGATTGAAAATCCCGAAGAGCTAGAGCAGGATGATCGAGAATGGTTTTTATTTTTTTTTTTTAGAAACTTTTAACTATTATTTTCAAAAATTTTGAAAACATGTAGTCAACTGTAACTTACAATACCCCAAATAGGGAGCATAAGCCCATAAAAGCAATTTTATTTTAAAAAAATATTCGCTTGTGATAGCATATGCATTAAAGTTTGAAGAGTTACCTACATATATCGTTACACATCGATAACTGCACTGAATATCGATAACCCTTTATCTTTTGTGATCACCATAAAGGCTTCAAAACAGGTAAAGAAATATATATCAATTACAATTATGTATATCGATTACTATAATAATTATCGATACAAATATCGAATTTAACCGAGTTAATTATGAGTTTATTATTTAAAATCCAAGAAGAAATTAAAATATTCTTCTCTTTTTTGAATAGCAACCCATTTCGTTAGCTCACCCGCTCTAAATTTCATATTAAATGAAATGCTTCGGAATTAAATAAAAATTAAGTTTGCCTTTCTATTTCAAATTTTTTTAACTTCGCTCGAAAGCTTTCTTACCGAAAATAAGTGTTTTTCCTCCGCGATTTTTTTACTACTTTCCTATGCGTGTAACGAATGGGGCGTGATGTGTGTGTATGTGTGAACTATTTGCTGACTTGAAAAATGTTTTCTTGCTATTTTTGGCTTAATTTTTCTTAATTTTTTATTTTCATTAATTTTTATGTCTTGGCTCTACGCCTTTGTTTTACTTTTAATACCTAAAGATTTAAAAATTGTATTTTTGTATGCTTTTTTGTGTGTTTGCTTTGTATTTTTTGTCTATTCGAATATTATTTACCATTAATATAATTTTTCTTACTTGCATTTTAGAGTTTAAATTTTAATTTTCACTTTCTTTTTGGTATGTCTAAAAATGATGCTTAAGTGTTTTCTAAATATTTATTATTATAGATGTATGTATGTATGTATGTATGCATTTACTTTATGTATCGAACTAACCTTAATGCTGTTTGTTTTCGTTTTTGTGTTCTATGTTTGCTCCAAAAATTTCAATTTATTTTTTTACATTTTTTTCCATTTTCGTATGTGCCGTGACTTTCTCGAAATATTTTGATAAAAGTTCTTTTAGTTTTTTTTTTTTTGTTAAGGCCGGGACAAAGAATTTTCAATGTAGTTTTTTAGTTACAGCCGAGACAAATTTTGTTTTAGTCAATTTTGTTTTTTACTTTACAGTTTTTGCTTTTAAAGTTTTGAATTTTTTTGGACACTTTTGCATAGCATCATTTTTTCAACACGACATTTGTATGCCTCTATCCATCATTGCAAGTAATCTTTAGCGCCGAGACTTAATTTGCATTTTTTCAGAAAATATTATTTACGTTTTAGCCATTCGTTTGAAAATTTTCATAAAATTTTTATTACAAATTTTCATAATTTTTTTTTTTTAATTTGGCCTTACTGTAAAATTTTATGTATTTTTTATATTAATCTTTCTTCACAATTTTTTTTTTGTTTTATGTAGTGAGTATATGTAGTTCGCTTAACATTTAAATAAGAATTATTAAATATTTTTGTTAATTAAGTTTCGTATTAGCTTCGTTAACGAGTTTTTCAAATGTATTACCATTTTTGCCATAACTTTTTTTGCCACAATATGCAATTTATTGAATTATTTACTGCCAGAGGAAATATTTTTCCAATTTTTTTATCATTTGCAAGTTTTTGGTGAATTTTATGAAACTATTTTCTTTTTTGTAAGTGTTGTTGTGCACTTGGAGTGAAATTGCTATAACGAAAAAAAAAAATTAAAAGTGTATGTCGTTGTTTTTGCATTTATTTTGATTTATTTCCGAGAAAAACCTATACAAATTAATAAGGAAACTATGTCTAAAAAGTATAAATAAATTAGAAATTATATGTAGCAGCTGAATAACTTAAAGAAACAAATTATTTTCTTTCAAATTTCTAACTAAAAACCTGTTTTTAACGGATTACTACGCTACGAATTTTCTCTTCTTCCATTTACCAGTAAAGTGAGATTTTGCACAGCATTTGTTGTGAGCTATTGTTCTTGTAATATAAAAAAAAATATTTTTACAGATTCTTCTGTTTCCTTTAGTTTGCCAATTTCAACTATTGCATATTTATATATATATATATATAAATATATATGTTTATGTATATATATCATCTGATTACTGTAAAATGTACTGTAACTGAAGCATTTTATTAAAAATCTAACAACGTTTTATTTTTAATTCACCTATTATCGATATTGGAAAATTTGTGACTATTGCATTTGTTGTAATTATTGTGGCTGCTATTGTTTTCTTTTACATGTTGCTACTATTGTTAAAGATTGTTGCTTTTGTTTTTGCTAATTGCTATTGTTGTTTTTAGGTTGCTGCTATTGTTTTTAAGGACTATTGCATTTTTCTTTGTATAAAAAAATTATATTGTAAATATGTTTTGCAATTTGATTTTATTTTTTTTGCTTGGCTATTGTTTGTTTTTGTATTTTTATGGTTAAGTTGTTTCGTTTGCTGTACAAAAAGTGTAATATAAAGATCTTTTCATCGTTATTGTACTATATTTGTTTATCTGTTGCGATTTTTTTTTTCTTGGTAGCTGCTTTTCATTTATGGATTGATAGTTATCAATTAATGGTATTTTATATATAAAAAGTAGTTATAAAAAAATAGTAAATAAATAAATTAGAAATAGGGAAAAATCATAAAATAATTAATTAGAATTGTGTGAGCAACATTGCAAATTGTTTTTAATTATATAAAATAATGTGTTGTGTTATTAAATATTATTTTTACAACTAATTCGTTACGACGATTGTCGTCTTCGGCTGGAGTAATTTAAGGCCCGAAAATTCATATAGAAATGGAAACAACTTAGAACAATAAATTTTGTAAGTTGGTTCGGAAAAGAAAAGAAGCCCATTTGAGGAGGATTTGGTTGTCATTTAAATGTCAGTTATTTGCAGTTTCCATCTGAGATTTCATTTCAATGCAGTCATTGTATAATAACCAATGCAGTAAAAAATTAAAAAAAAAGTAAGTAAAATTTAATTCCCATTAAAGCAAATTTTGTATAAGTATATAATTGAACTAATAATTTTTAATTAAAATATCTTCTATTTAGGGTTAAAATTATGTAAAGAAGAATGGGTTATTAGTGCTAGAAAATTGCAAAACAAAATCTAATAAATTAGTTTCTAATTAATCATTTAAAAAATAAACAGCCTTTGTATGTATTTATGCAGGCAAATGCATGAGCAAGTCCACTACACTGCGTCTGTCCCTCTAATGTACTATCTATATTTCTCTCTCTTTCCCTTTCAACGCTCATTTCAATGTGCATGGATATGTATTTTTGTATGTATGTATGTTATGTATATGGATTGGATTGCATCAAAAGACTATGAGAGTGGAGTAAGAAATTGTGTGAAGTTACGAATAGTAGTATGTGGTTTGTTGTAAAATTTTTTTTTAAGTAAATCTCACGCATTTTAATGATTCAATTTGGACTAAACATAATTGAACTAAATTTAAATCAGTACCGGTTTGCATACTAATGTAGGTAAATGATGTATTATAAATAATTAAGAATTTTCACACTCGCTCTTAAAAGGAAGTTGAAATATGGAAAATTCGCAGCATCTTATTGTAATCGTATACCGATTTTCAACTCATAAATACTATATAGTTGTGTATAAATATTCCATTTTATTTAATTACATACATGTGATGTATGTATGTATCTATTGCTGCGCTTCTGCGTTTGCTATTACTTTTGTTGATTGGTTTTTGTTTTTGCTTTTGTTGATTGTAAGGCGTTAATTGGAAATTATATAATATTGTAACATATACATACATGTGTATATGGATTTATGTATGCACTCTCCCATTTTTATTTCAATCTGTATACGTATGCATTTTTAAATGTCTGTACTAATTCACAAATACATACATACATACATATTATGTATGCACGTTAGGTAAGACACAAAACAAATTGTGAAAAATACATGCAAAAAACAAAACAATCGCATTTGTTATGTTATTAATAACACAAAAAAAAAAAATCAATTACTTATATTTCACGTTGGGTACTATTGTTGCAGTTCCTGTGTGTCTACACCCATACACTGTCGCCGCACTGCGCCTGCGTATGCAGTAACTATTTAAGGTAGTAGGTAGGTGAGTTTGTATGCGTTTATTTTTTATTGTTTTTTGTATGTATGTATGTATGTATGTATATACATAATGTAAATATGTATAATTAAATCTCTGCTATTTATGTATTCTCATTTTCCAGCCGTTTTCGGCGGCTGGTTTGCACTATTTAAAAAAAAAATTGTAAATTTTCTGTTTCTATTGCATTTACATGTACACAATTATAGTTAAGTATGTATGTGTGTATTTCTCTCAATGTTTACTCATTTATACATAAGCTGCTATTTTTATTTTTTTAATATTTTTTTTACGTTTCATTACTCACTTTACTATACTGCTCACCTCCTGATTTATTGTATTCCCTGTCAATTGAATAATTGAAAAAAAAAATATATATGTATATATATGTATGTATATAACAAATTCCTTTTCTATGGCTTATCAACGGTTAATCGGTTATTGCTTGCTGCTGCTGATATTTCCACTCATCTATGTATGTATGTATTCTCATTTTCACTGCTTCGTAAAAAAAATGCGTAACTATGGCCATTTCTTTTTAACGGCTGCTGTCGCTTTGGACTTCAGCCACATGCACTTTCTCACTCGCTTTTCACTTGCAAATTTCAAATAAAATTACCTCAATTATTATATTGGAAATATAACCGATTACTCTTAATTAATTATTTATTTAATGTAATTATTTAAGTATGTGTTTATTTGTTTTGTAAAAGCGAATGCAATAAATTCTTAATTAAACTTAATTCTATTACCATTTGCATTCGGCTGCCTCGCTTTCCTTTTCACTTACTTGTCTACACTCCTATACTTTAAAGTTTAAATATTTAATTATTTTTTAATTGGTTTTTTTGTTGTTCTCCCTTTTAACTGTTATTATTTCACATGCTTTTTTAAATGGCTGTTTTGTAATTCACGGTAACTTAGAGTTAATAAAAATAATTTAATACAAAAATTCGGTTCTATGTTAGAAGTAAATACACACATATATGTATGTATGTTTGTATATTATTCACTGCTGCAGTTTTTATGATTTTCTGTTGTTTGTTTTGCTATTTTTTTGGTTGCATTTCGTTTCAGCATATGGTTTTAATTCAGTTTTCACGCTTTTGCATTTGCAATTGTTTGATTCTTTTGCTATTTTATTTATATGCATTTGTGTGGTATATATTTATTTTTCCAATTTGGTTGTCTTTCACATTTAAGTGATTTATATTTTATTATAGTTTTTTTCTTTCTATTGTTTTTGTTGTATGTAAGAAAAATCGCTCTGTAAAATATTTTCTGTACTATGCTGCTTTATTTGTTGTGTTTTGTTTGTCTCTGATATTTGTTGCTATTGTAGTTGTAGAAAAAAAAACATAAACCTTACATTCTGTTATTTCACATGGACAAACCAATAAATAATTGTAAAAATTACAGTTCTATGGCACATTGTTGCAGAGAAAGTCTCACCAAAACACTTTTAGTCGCTTGTAGTTACTCTGTGAAGGCCTTGGGGAAATAAATATTGGGAGTGAATTGAGGGCTAACAGCTTTCGTATATTTGAAAGTTTATTTTTTTTTTTAACGCTTCTAAGAAATCGATAGAAGTATTAGCGCGAACTTATTTTTCAAATGCTCAGTTAAGAGCACACATTGAGTCAGGCAACCAATGGAAGCCTCAAATTTCGTCTTTAGCTAAAATAACTGAACTACTCTCTCTAAGATAAAGGCTTACATTTCGATGCAATTTAACGTTTTCCCACAACTCGCTTCATACTTCCCAATTGTCCGCACAGAGTACCTTCGCTTCAAGGCTTAGCAAGACTTTGTCTCTATTTATTTTGTTTATTTAAATTTTATGGGTTTCATTGCTTATTGAGGCATTTGCTGTTGTGGTATTGTAGTTGTAATTGTAAAAATAAATTTTTAAATTTACATACATATTTCAGTTATTTTTTTTTTTTTTTAAATAGTATATCGATTTAATTTCGCAGTTATTTTGCTGATTTGTTGATTTTTTTTCGGCTGTGTCTATGGTCTTTTGTTTTGTTACGGTTTTCTTAGCTATAATTTAATTTAATTATAATTAATAATTAATTTCCTGCTTTACTACTTTGATTTTGCGATTTTACAATAAAACATTATGCACGACTCGTTGCATGCGAGTATTATTGCACAAATTTACTTACTTAAACATCATATTTCACTTAACATCAATTACAAGCAAAGTATGTATGTAGTATGTATGTGTATATGTAGTTTTTTTATGTTTTATTTTTATTTTTAATATATATTGATCATTTCGAATAACTAAATATCATTCACATTTTGCGCTGTTCTACCAGACTATGGATTTGAATGCTTACTTCATGAGTGAGTGAGTGAGATTAAATGATTTTTATGAAGTATTACTTATAAACTTTATCGTGTTTTCAATAAAATATTATACACCATCAATATATATGTATATACATATATATATCTATGAATATGTATGTAAGTATATATATATATACTTTTCTTTGTTTTTGCATTAAGTTTATTTAGTTAATCGCGTGCGTCTTTTTGCGCTTAGCTTTAAAATATGATTTTTTGCGACATGAAAATTTAACTAAAATTGGAAAATATATAAAATTAATATGTATATTATTTCTGTTTTAATTTACAATATTAGAAATTAACACATGTATTTTTTGTAATTTTTCTTTAATTGATTTAAAATATTTTTCTTCTGTTAACAGCAAACAATTGAATTAATATTTTTCATCTATTTTTTTTTTCTTCTCATTGTTGGATTTGTCGATTTGTGTATGTATTTCTATTCATATCTATTGTTGCTGTTGTTGTGTGGGCATTACATGCACATATGTATGTATGCAAATAGTTGCTGTTATATATAAACTTTTATAAATTCAAATAGACTTAAGAACTATTATCACTATTGCAGAATTCGGCTGTTTGTTGTTGTTGTATTTGTTTGATAGAAATTAATTTACGCTTTCATTTAGAATTGCTTGTTTATTATATTTTGGCATTTTATTGTTGGTTTTGAAAATTTGCCGCTCTATTGATTTTGTATTCGTCTTAACAGAATGAAAGTTGTTTTAATAAAAAAAAGTTTTAATTTTTTATAATTCCAGACATTATTATTTTTGGTTTTATTACACTAATTTTTGATTACTTGTGCAATTTATTTTTATTAATGCTATTTAAGAAGAAAGGATTTGAGTTGTGTGATTTTTGTTTCAGATTATTCTGTAATTTTTTTTTTTTTTTTACTTTTCAAGAGGGTTACTTTCAATTTGACGCTTTTTTGAGTTTCAAATTACTTCCATCGCGAATTGTGTATGAAAAATTTCAAAAGTTGTTTCTTGTAGTTATTAGAGGAACTTGCCGAAGTGAAAGTCCTTAGTCAGTCGTATCACTTCGTTAACGAAGACCCGACTGTTGCGAGAGACTTCAATAATTCTTTGCAATTTCGACAGTATAAATATAAATGTTATGTATTTCAGTGTTACAGAAATGTAACAAGAAACCCAACCACGGATTGGACGAAAAGCCTCTACAAAGGGCTACTTGAAATTATTTCCAACCGTTTCCTATTTAGTGCAATCGCTGCTAAGAATTTTTGTATCAAAAGTTATTGAATGAAAAAAATTCTACCGAAGCGATATCACAAATAAAGCGCCTTTTTAATATTTTAGGTATCTCAATTTTGTATGGCCAGCAAGGAGTTGAATTATCATCAGTGTTATATTTTATTTATTTTGTCGGTTTTTTTAGTTTCAGGTTTTGCCTCTGCATTTATTAATTTTGTAAGTAATTATTACACACTTACGACTTAGGTAAACTTTACATACAATATACATATATATATATATTTTGTTTTTCATATATAATATTACCTTTTTAGGATGCTCATTATATTTTTTTTTTTGATTTTCCCATTTTCTGCTGACATCTTTATAGTGACATTTCTATAAGAATGACTGTATAATTTTTATTAGTTTTCTTCATGAAGTTGTTATTATTATTTTTTAATAGTATTATATATAATTTATTATAGGCGTACATTCTGTATTATACTATTCCTATGTTGCTTCTTCTTCTTCGCTCATTTTACAGACGGTAGTTAATTATTTATTGTATGTAAGAGAGAACGAAAAATTGTTGCTATTTATTTATAAATTATTTGTACTCTTGGTTTGTAAATTGGGCTATTGTTTTTTACTGTTTCTTTGCTTGATTAATTCTTTGTTGCTTTTATTTAAGTATGTAATTGATTGATTCATTTGTTGCTGTTACTATTTATTTAATTATTTAAATTACATTAACATACTCATATTTTGTTAGGTTGTGTTTATGGCATTTTAACCAGTTTATTTGTTGCATAGCGAATTGTTTAAAATAGTTCTGGAAATTTTGTTTCTTTTTTTTCCTATTTTAAATAATTCAATAATCTATACATCAGTTTTGTTGTTGTCCTTGCTCTGTCACTTGGAGTTTGCGCCGCTTTTAAAAGCTCTGTTTGACCACCAGCGAGTGCTTTGTAACATTTACTTATTGTCAGCCAATTTTTTACGATCTTGAAGTAATCGGTCTTCTACAAGACCTGTACACTGCTCGTTTTCATTTAAAGCTTTAAATGCTTACTTTACGTCAAACAAAGCTCTCAAAGCTTTGCCTTACTTTGTTCTTTTCTGTTTGCTATTTGTCCTGGTTTATTGCGTTAGAAATGAAAATGTAAGTGGCCAAAAATTAATACTGAGCTATTGCAAACTTTTTTTTTGGAGATTTTGAATTTTGTCCTTAATGTTTTGTTTGTGTTTTTATGTTTTGCCTTTGAAGAAGTCGCCATAGTTATATCTATTCAAATGTTTGTTACATTGTGTATTATTATTATTCATTTCGTTATTTAATTTTTAAGGTTTAATTCCTAAAACCTTTACGCAATTGTTTTTAGTCTTAAGCTTTTACTTTCTTTAGTGAAAACCCCTAATTTTGGTTAAGATCGTGTCTGATTTTTGTTTGTTTGAAAAGTCAAGTTTTTGGCGCTTTAATGTTTACTGCATGCCTTTATTGTGTTTCAACTGGTTTTCGTTAATTTGGCGTAATTATTTGCACATAAACAAAAAGCTCTTAGCGTAACTCTGTGCTACATACTTGTATGTATGTATATTTGAAAAGCTCTGTAGCGCTTTCGTGTGTGAGATTTTAGTTTTTCGTTGAGTCGACACACAAACGAGCAAATAATTTGCTATCCGTTTTTCTTTTAGTCAAGTTTGTAGTCTCATTTTTTAACTTTCTGTGTGTATATAATATTGTTTCACCAGAATGTTAACATTTCTTTAATAATTTCTAGTTTTTCCGCTCGGTTTTGACATTTTTAATTTGAATTCTTTCAATCTTTGTCGTTCGTTCTTTTATCACTTCCGGGAAAAATATGTAAATTTTTGGAGCCTTCCTTTGATTGTATAACTTTAATTGAATTCGTTTTTGTTTTTGTTGTTACATATACTTGTTTTTAAATATAGTAAACACGAAAGTTGCTAATTTGCGGGTTTTTACAATTTCTACTTACAAATCGTATAATTTCGTATTTGTTTCAAGATTTAATTTTGTAAGTATATTTTTTGTAATATATATTTTTTTTTGCCTGTGTGCTTCGTCGTTTATTTTCACTGTAGTCGACAGTGGTACATTTGATAAGTTGATAAACAGTTATATGTACAGTCAAGTAAGTTTAATGAAATAAGGTTTTCAGGTCAGAAATTAACTACACATAAAAATATTAAAAACAAATTAAACAAAATTAAAATTTTATAAAGGATTTCCAAAAAATCTTGGAACAAGTTTTTCCTTTCTTCTGGAGCAATCGTGTAAAATTGAATGTTTTCTTGTCTTCTGTAAAATTTAGGATTTTTTTTTGAACACCAAAAAGTTTTTCTATTTAATTTCTTACGTCACTTTACTAATGCCTCAATTTTTGCTGTGCTACAAAAATTTTGATTAAACTTAATTTTGCTTCAGCGCCTAAATTTAATTGATAATTTCGCTTGCTACTTTCCACTTAAATTTTGTTAATTTCGATACCATAATAGTTTTTGTTAAAGTTGTTTCCTATGTTTTTTAATTTTTTTTTTTTTTTCTAAAGACATTTACAAAAGTTTTATAGATTAGTTTTACAGCTTGTGCCTCAATTTTTTTTTGTTTTGATGTTTTAATTTTGCTTCATTTGTTTACTTAAATTTCTTTTCATTATCACAGTGACATTCAGTCTAAGTTTTGCTTTCGTTAGAATTATAGCATGAAGTGCTATACAACATTGCACTACTGCCTCTGCTATCCTTGCAATTTTTCCACATAACTTTTCTTAAAACAACAATTTAAAACAACCTGTTTATAAATTTAAAGCCAAACACTTTTTTGAATTAACAATTTCATACCTTTTATGGATTATACTAGTGAAAAGGCGAAATATTTTCATTTTTTTTGTAATTTTTCAGCATATTTTCTGAACAAAATTTTACTAAAACCACCTACTTTAATTAAGGCCTAAAAAGTTTGCCGTTTTTGTTTTTTGTTTGTTTTGCCAAGTTCTCATATTTAATTTATCTTGCCGCTATCCTTATTTTCACACTATTAACACTCTGCAATTCTAATCAGCATATTTGTATGTACATATGTATAGCAATTCATGCTTTTTAATTTGTCGATAATTCTAATGAAAGCATTGTTTTTGGGTTTTAGGTTTTTAGTTGTAAGGTTTTTTGTTTTAACACTAAACGCCAAATAGTAGATTTTTAATTTATTTATTTGTCGCCAAAAAGTGTCTAAGCCAAAAGTTTTAATATTTAATTATGTTTCATAGTTCTTTTTTTTTGTATTTGTTTTAAATTTTTTAATTTTAATTTAGTGTGGGCCTAAAAATAATCAAAATTTTGTCTAGGTGTTCTTGTTGTTTTATAAAACCTTAAAATCCAAAACAATTTATACTCTATCATTCTTCACTCTAATTTCTTTCGTTTCGTTATTCGTCTTTTACATTTGTTTTAACTATAAAACTTTTGCACATAATTTTCCCATGCCGAAATTCATTCCAATACCTAAACTCAACACTTTCCGTTTCCAATTGCTAAGCCTTCTTCGTATTTATTTATTTACAATTTTGATTTTGCCAAAAATTTCATTATATCTTTCTAAGCCAAATATTTGTTGTTGTTGTTCTTTTCGCAAGCCAAATCCCACTGTCATAATCCCAATGCCATGACGCTTTGGGATTCATTCGGTACCAATCGATGTCTATCACAAACAGACGCTTTCATATTTCACCAAACAATTATTTTCAATTAGTAGAAGTTTGTAACGTTCGTATATTTATATAGCCAAAGATGTGTGCTCCGTTTTCAAAAATAAAATGAAGTGAACAATTGCTAAGAGAGCGAACGTAAAAAAACGGTTAAGCTTTCATTGACGTTTCCATTTGTGTGAAGTGGAAGGGAATTTTAAAAATACATTCATTCTTTAGTAAATAACTCCACAATAAAATATGATTGAAAAGATTATAAACACAAGTATTGGTTTTTCGAACAGCAAATAAAACCTTTGAATACAGTTCACATGAAAAACAAAAACATAACGTAAATTTTCCCGTGAAAATAATACAAAATAATAAACCGATAAGAAAAGAATTATAATTATAAAAGTTTATTATAAAATCTACTTAAAATTATAAAACCTTGTCTTTAACGTAAACTTTAACAAAGTATGATGAAAGCTTATTGAAAGCTTTCACAAAAAGCTTAAGCGATTAAAAAGCTTTTGCTATACTTATACAGCTATCTGATATCAACTCATTGCAATAAAGAACTTTCTTTATGATACGAGTATCTTTTAACTTTACTCAATGCACTTGTTGCCCGTTTAAAAGCAAAAAAAGGGAATCTAAAAAATAAATTAAAAACTTGGTTTTAAATTAAAAGCAAACACAAAATATTCCAAAAATTTATATATATTTTTATTTAAAAGTATAATATTTTTCTTTTCATCAGCGAACATGTATAATATGCAAGTTGATTTCATTTAAAACTTAACTAATTAAAAATAAAAAGAAACAGTTAAAAATTAAAAGTTTATTTCATTACAACGTAACCAGCATATAAGTATGTTTGTTTGCGTATATGTAGATGTACATAGATATATAATTCTTTTTGTTTTTAAATATATTTTTTATGCATGTAAGTTTAATAAGGTTTTTGTGTGTGTGTGTGTATGGTGTGTGCTGGTGTTTTTCTAAACTTCTTTTGCTTTCATGCTCATTGCTGCTTTAAACTATACATAATGTTGCAGTACATCATCAATAAAACGTTTTTTTTTTACTCTTCTTTAGGAAACACATGTATGTATGTATGTAAGCACTTTGATTTTCTTGTTTAAATAATTTAACAATTATAAATGCTTTTATAAAGTCATAAAAAAATTGTTTTTTGTTTATGTATGTTTGTATGTTTATAAACCAAACTCGATATTATTTCAGTTTACATTATAAACCAAATAAGACAAAAAATAAATTATCCGCACGTAACGAAATTTTTGAAAAAAATTTCATAAATTTTTATAATACAATTTTAAAGTTATACAAATGTGTAACTTGCTGCCAGGAATTGTTAGCATAGCCACACGAAAGTTTTTCAAATCACACGCTCGCTTGTTTTGCGCAAAAATATGGATCTATTTCAGCTGTTGTGTTTAAATTGTTTTATTTCGCTTGTTTTTTAATTTCACCAACTCGTGTCACATGACATTAACGGTTACAAGGTAACGCTTTACGTCATCACTTCAACGCTTAGCATTGTTTACATATGTATGTATGTATATATGCTGCTTTTATGGCACCTAACGAGTCATATTTATTGCGGAAATGTTCAAAAGAAACTTTGTAGTTTACGAATTTTTAAAATCTGCGGTGTTCGAAAAACATGCTAAGCACTTCGATTTATTAATAAAGTTATATTTATTTTTTTAGAAATATCTTCAAAGCAACATTTGTTTGTGTGGCTATACGCTGTAAATAGTATGCAAGCATGTGAACACAGCATACAATTACAAAACTTATAGATGAATGAAAAAATATAAAATAATTTACAATTGGGAAGACAATATGCGTTTGCTTATACGCATTTTTCACGCTTTCAAACGATTCTTTTTTTCAAATATGATTTGGTAATAAATTAAAATATACAAAAAAAAAAAAAAATCAAAGGTAATTGTCAAAATAAGGCATGGAAAGGTCAAATCACATTTTGCTGTGAAAATAATATTACATTAGTATTAGTAATATAGCAATAAGAAAAAAACCTAAATATTTCGCTTGCGCACAAAGTTTGCGTACTCATTTGTGACGAACTAATCATAAAAAAGGCTTTAAAATATATATATGCATATAGTATATGAACAACGTAATTTAATTTAAATTTAAAATAAATTATCAAGTTGAAGTTTTAATTTAACATAAAGTAAAAGTCAATATTTTTTCTTGACACTTTCTTCATGCTCATCACTTTGCTGCAACAATCAGCTGGTGCTTCTCACCTGTCTGTCGTATTTTTGCGTACTCAATCATTCCGTTTTTTTTCTTAATTTCTTAACGTATGTATGTATATATGTGTGTGTGTTTGCGTGTCATTAACATAGGCAAATCATAAATGTATTTATACATGTATGTCTACATACAAGTAAGTAAATAATCATAAAATTTTGTATATCACCTAAGCGAAAAACTACACAAAACTATTTGCTTTTAAAACTAAATTTATGTAGTTAATTTTTCATTTTCATTTTAAAGTAAAAGTTTTTTTTTTTAAGAAAAAGTGAGTTGAAGAAACGAATAGGCGTAAATATTTACTATTTTTTTAGTCGACTTTAATTTGTGTATTCTTAATACACACTTTTTAGAACTCGTGAGAGCCGTTTTACACGTGTCGGCCAACACTTATTGGGCAACCGGTTCTACTGCGTGAATAATGCATTTTTTTTTTGAGTCTACACACAAGCCACTAATCGACTATTAGACGTTCGGCAGGCTGATTGCCGCAGACGTACCTTGCTAGACCCGCCTGTAGGACGACAGCAATGTACATAAGTTTTCAAATTTCACGGTTGCATTGTCATTTTCTGTCGCCTCTATTGTTGAAACTGTACTGAAGCGACTAGTTTGAATTCAACTAGGGCATATAAAATATGTAACCACTGCCAGTTAGGCGCCAAACGGAACGTGAGAAACGGCACTACTTTTGTATTTTGACAATTTTTGAGTTGTGGTGTCGTGTGGATTAAGCGAAGTGGCTCGCGTAATTCTTACAAGTTTAAGTTTTGTCTGTCTGGCAAATAAAAGCCCTAACATAAAACGGATTTTTTGGATGCCTTCTTTGTTCTTGCAGCAGTGAAAATTATGAAAATTCCTTCATTCAAAATACATTAACGATCTTGATAATTTATGTATGGTGGTAGTCACAATGTGTGTACCTATGTCGATCAAGAAGGTCAATGGAGAAAGTAGGGCATATGTATGTATGGAAGGGCTGCTCGTGAAATGACAAGCTCTTTTTTATTAGTGATATGAGTCAAAGAATTATGTTGCCAAAGGCAGTGAGAGAGCTACGCCGAAGCCGCAAAAATGCTTAATTTAACCCTACACAGCACCACAGTTATAAGATCGACAAATTACATTATTGATTTTTGCTTCAATCAATTATTATTTGGTCTATTATTTGATTATGTAAATTCTATTGCATGTATTACTAACTATTCGGAAAATATGTGTGTATTTAACCCTCCCTAAATGTTGACAAAGTTTAGAGTCCTTTTCGAAAAGACTGATGCATGTGCTTAATGTCATGCCATATGTTGTTGTTATTGTTGTTGTTGTTACAGTCTAAAACTACCGATAATTGTGTAGGTATGTATGTAAGTAATGTATAAAAGTCCAACGCACAAATTTAAACGAATGTGTGACGTTTTTTTTTTATATGATTTTGAAAGAGTATACTATGTATGTATGTATGTATGTGTGTGTGGGTGAGTGTGTGTGTGTTTTATATGTGAAAAGTAATATAAGTAGTATATATATTTAAGTGCATAGTAAAGATAGAATTTTACAACAAAATTAATAGCTACATTATTTTCATGATGCCCACTGTTACTTCACACACCTTCTTGCTTTAAACTTACTTTCCGCTTACAAAATTAAAAGTTTAAGAAATTATATAAAGAATTTATAGTTATTTTTATATGTACGAGTAGTTTATAAACAGGCCTATATAGAATAATTATTTGTTTAAATTTTCATTTCATATATGTATGTACGTCCCATATCTGCTTTATGCATAATTCATTCACATTTTTTGCTGTTTTAAAAATAAAAAAATATCATTAAAAAAAGGTTTTCTTATTAGAAAAAAAAATAAAAAACAAAAAACAGTAGGTCTGTCTGTAGCTGGATACTTGTTCGTTCACACAGTACGCACGGTCGTAAATAGTGTCCTAAATTAGTAGTACGTATAAGTATAAAATGGTAGTGGTAATAGTTTTGCCTAATACACACAAGAATTGAGTGCCCCTTCACGGTACATTTGACTGCAGAGAAAAAGGTTTTGTAGCTATAACTTATTTAGTGAATTTAAAAATTTTAAACTACACTTTTTCTTTGCATTTTTTCATTCGTTAACTATTTTTTTTGTATTAAATATACATAAGCACATAACTAGAATGAAAATGTATTTGTGTTCACATTTAAAATAATTCAAAGCAATTTATAGTAGGTATGTGTTTGTGTTCACATTTAAAACGAGGAGTGGGCGTGCACGTTTGCTTCATTTAATTCAGAATATGTAAACATTCAACGCTCTGGCGATATGTATGTACGCTCCACGGCGTACTCCATTGCAAAAACGTAAATTTAGTGAGAGACTGAGTAGTTGATATTTTGAGTGCTTTCGTTTTTTACATTTTGAATAGATTTATGTAGAAGGTGAACCGTTATATTGTAATTTAATGTTATTTTCTAAAAAGCCCTCGTTTTCATGCGCTCATTTATTATAATTATTTTTTTTTTTTAATTTTTGTGTATTTTCATTGGCTTTCTCAATTGTATATGTACTCATATCCTTCATACAATTAGGCTGCTGCTTGATGACATCATAGAGATCCGAAGATTGAGTGTATATGGGGATGTATAGGAATAGCGTGTGACAGTGTGTGTGGTGGCGGTGGTGGCGGCGGTTGAACACCAAGCGCGCCACCGCCGCCTCCCCCACCGCTATGCGCCGGCGGCAGATGTGTTGGTGGTCCGCAGATGCTCGCTCCCCCGCCGCCCACATGCGACGCCTGATGCGCTTGCACTGGATGATGGGCGACGGCAGCTGCAGCTGCTGCCGCTGCTGCTGCGGCGGCACTTGGTAGCGGCGCTACTGGAGGCAAAGTTATCGACAGTGTAACTGTTTGTGGCGGTGAGAGGCCATGTTGTTGCGCATGTTGTTGATGTTGATGCTGCTGCTGCTGCTGCTGTTGCTGCTGTTGTTGGTGTTGCTGTTGCTGCTGCTGCTGCGCCGTGGCACTATTACTTGTTGCGCTTGCCGTTGTTGGCACCACCACTCCACCACCACCCTGCGCTGCCGCATTATTAGCAGCTGCTGCCGCCGCTACTGCTGCCGCAGCTGCTGCAGCTGCGGTCGTTGTGGTGGGATGTCACTGGGCCACCACCGAAGCGGGCGTGTTTTGTTGCACCACTACCCCAGGCGCCACCGAATTCGGCACCGTCACATTTACTGGCGGCTGTGTAGCCGCTCCTCCACTATGCGCCGCTGTGGGCTGGCCCTGCGTTTGAAACGCCTGCTGGAACGGCGGTCCATAGCACTGCGGGAAATACAATTCGTTCTTGACCACAGACTGCTGGACAGCCGCATTTTGTGCAGCCGCCATGGCGCGTGGCAATATATTCGCTTTATTGTCGACAGCCGCAGCCGGATTGTTGTTGTTGAGGAATTGTTGTGCCGCATTCTTTGTTTCATTCATCAGGTGATTGGCGGCAGCTGCGGCTGCGGCAGCAGATGCCGCTGCAGCGGCGGCATGACTGTTGGCATTCGGATTGTTGACATTGGCGACGTTCGGATTATTCGCGTTTGTTTGGCGACGCGCTTTTGCCGTATTCGGATTCATGTGGTTGTCGATGTGTTTGGTCACCTCATTTTCAGTGGCGAAGCGACGTCGGCAATTCGGCATCGGACAACAGAATGGTCGATCGCCCTGTGGAGGATAAGAGTAGAAAAAAATTTTAAATTAATTAAAAAAGCAGGTGGTAACGGAGGTACATGTGTACTTATGTAGTTGTATATTTTTAATTTTAATGACTGGTATATGTGAGCGTTTGGTTTTTTGGTCAGTTTAACATATCGTACGATTTCAAGTATGTATTTCGTTTTTTTAGAACAAAACAAGTCCGTCTAATAGATTGGTTTTTCTTAATTAAGAATTTAGAATACTTAATATTTGTATTTACTATTTTTTGAATTGTTATAATTTTTTGATTATTTAAAATAAAATCGTTAATTTATCATTAAAATCATTAATTTATTTTTTTTTTAATATTCCTTTTTAATTTTTTACCGTTTATAAGGAATAATATGATTGTTTAGCTTACTTTAAATTTTGAATTTTGTTGTCTTGAAATTTTATTTTTTAGTTCTTATACATACATATATGAAATAATCAACGTGCATACTAAACAGATTTAATCGTTTTGGTCACTAATCTCAAATAAACATTTAAATTTCTACTTCTTAAGTCTTCGGGTATGATTTCATCTTAAATTGGTTGGTATCTCGAAAAATTTGTACATATAAACATGGATCATAAATTCCACAAAACATCATTTCTGTTTTGCATTAATTTACGAACATTTGGCAAATCTACAAGTTTACAACTACCTGGTGCGTGCGTGTATGCTGATCCAGTATGGCCTTCTGTCGGAAATCTTTGCCGCATTGCGCACATTTATATGGCTTCTCGCCGGTGTGTATACGAATATGCTGTAAATGATAAACACATTTTCGGTTAGCTTAAAATTGGTAACTTTTACATACATATGTACATATATTTCATACACATACACATACATACATACGTATTGATATGATCAGGACAGTTTAAAACACGATGTTTTAAGAAAATGAACCGGTTAGGTTCATAATTTTCAAATGCGCTTCAAAGAGTCCAAATCACACATACTATGTATGCATGTAGGTTTTAACAATTATTTAAAAAAAAAATTCTTTCCAAAAATTATTTTTTCATTTTTGCCATCACTCACTCACCTGATTCAGTATGGTGCGCTGTCGGAAGAACCGCGGACAATACAAACAACCAAACGGTTTCTCGTTCGTATGTATTCGCAAATGTTGCGTTAGGTGCGATTGCTGACGGAAACGTTTGCCGCACTCGGGACAAGGATATGGACGTGACTCGATGTGAATGCAACCGTGCTGGAGCAGTGTTGTCTTCTGCTTGAACTCCTTGTCACAAATTGGACAACGTACGTAGAGTGGCATATTTGCTGGTCTTACACCGATATGCTGTAGCACATCTGGCAAGATCTTTTGCCCTGCACATGTGTGTGGTATGTAAAATTGGCAAAAGTGAAAAGAAACAAATTATCAACATATCCACCAAGTTGTATTGAGAAGTGAAACAAATTAAATATAAATAAACTAATTATAAAAGTAATCACAGTTACGCAAAAATAACGAAAGTAGTTTGAAACGCCTTGTAGTTGGTTCGTTGCGAAAGGATGATAGCCTTTGGTGGCGCGAAAACAATTCAACACATTCGTTCTGCCATTATTTTCACACAAAAATTACTCACTAAACATTTAACCAAGTATTCAAAACTGCAGTTTTTTGGATATGTAACTGTACCACTTTTGTCACAGAGTTAATTGTTTGCCTTCGGTTTGCTTGAAAATATTTATAAATTGTATTGCTTTTTTTTTTTTTTTTTTTTTTGACTACACGCGTCACTACCTTCTAAAGGTACAATGATTTTTTTGTTTTTTTTTTCTTAAAAAGTAGCAAAAAAGGATTTGAAATGTCGTTTTTACTTTTCGATTTGAACAAGTGTTTGCTTAAAAAATTCTTCAAACTTTACGAGCAAACTTTTTCATAACTCCTTTCCACCTTAGCATAAGAAGCTTACATTACTACCTCTGTCGTGGCCTAGATTTTTGAATATGTATTTTAAAAATCGTCGGCTCGTATGCAAGGCGGGTAGAGTGACACCGCTACAAAATATTACGCCAAAGAAGTAGCAGGCTGGTATGGAATCTCAAGTTTTCTGAAAATCAAAGTTTAACTGGCATACTGAATTTCAACTACATAAATGACGTGCTCAATGCAATTGCTCTTTTCAAAGCTCCTTTCTTTAAGAATGCACATTTTTATTTATTGTAATAAAAATCAATAGCAATAATAGCAAATGTAACTAAATTGTAAAATACATAATAGTAAAAATACTTAAATCGAAAGAAAAGTAAAAAATGGCTCGTATACGTACAGTTTTTATTACCTTTGTTGTCCTTAAAGTATGATGGATAATGTATACCGCCGTCGGGCGTACCCTGTGAATCCTCGTCATGATAACCGCTACCGCCGGCTATGTCATTCTTCGTATCAGTCTCATCGCCCGGATATGGCACATCCTGCGGCCAGAGCGTTGGATGTGGACCATTCTTGAAGATAAGATTCGGTGAGACATCTATTTACCGGTAAGCACGTGGGAGTGCAAAGGAAACAAAAAGCAAAAAACAATACATTTTTAGTACAATAAGGAATTTGGGTAGATTACCCATTTTGCAGGTTATTTAATTATTTCTTTAAATAGCTCTTAAGATATTCTAAGCTAAACAACGATAAGAAATTATAAATTAACAAAAAAGTTAATGTATATGAAATAAACTTTTAGCAGGCGAAGTGCTTCAGCACTTTAGGGCTTCTTTACATTGATAATTTTTTTCTAATATTTTTTTTTTGCTATTTAAAGTGTTTTTAAAGTGTAAATGCGTGTTAAAGTAAAAGTTTAATTAAAATATAAAAAAAACATGCCGCATATATTTGTGCCAGATTTTCGAACCTTTTCAAAATGGTGAGTTGCTTTAAAAGTCCCTGAATCCCTAAATCCCTAAGAACTGTGAACAACTGATGGTGTGATTAAAAATGGGGTTTGATTGAATATATAGTAGGTAAGCATATCCATTCAATTCTTGATCGTATGTAGATCATTTATGTTGATGCATTTTTGGAAGACAAAATTTAATTGGTTACCAGTTTACGAAAATTTATATAAATAAAACAGTACTTAAGACACTAAAATTAAGTTTAACCCATTGAAAACCGAAGTTGATTTCAAAATAAACCTTATTCTTTTTTTTAGGTGTTAAGATCTTTAAAAATATAATTTCGAAATTTTAGAGAGATGCCTTTTAAGATTTATGAATCTTTGTTCGTAGTGTTGTTCAATATAAATTGCATTGAGCCTTACAAACTTTTTTTTGTTAGTACTAAAAATATGTACTAATTTTTAACTAAAAAGTTTGCGCTAAAAAGTACGAACTTCAAAATTTAGTACTAAAATTAGTACTAAAAAGTAGTACTAAAAACTTTGTATTCACAATTTGCTCAGAAATTAATACGTACGAATGTATATACATATGTACTAACAATTCAGTACTAAAGCTTTAGAAAACAAAATAACAAAAAAATTTAAAAAAAAGGGATATTATTTTTTTGGTATTTAGAAACATACGTAGAAACATATATGCATTACAGATCTGTCTACTGCTTTATAGTTTTTCCCAAATCGATTTTAACCACCTATTCAGGTTTGCCTTATCAAACATCTTTGGTATTAACTAAAGAAAAAAACAAAAAATGCAACATCACCATTCTGAAAAGGCAGCCATTTCCTTCTATCAAAGGTGCATAGAAGACGAAAGTGTATTGTCAATTTTGAAATTTGGAATTTTGCAGGGGCATTAGCAGGATTCTTGTGTCTACGATATGCCAAAAACTGAGCTCTAAGCTAAATGGCAACTATCGTTGCGCCTAAACTGTGTGTATGTGCCTCCACTAGCATGTACATGAGTTTGACTGTATGTATGACTGTATGTATGTATGTATGTGTGTATGGATATGTTATCTCTCTGCCTCTGCCTAAATAATCAAATTCTGCAAATTTGCAATTTGTTCAATTGTTTCAATAACTGTCGCTCGCCTTGGTGGGTGCGCACATGTTGATTGAGGATGGCCTTCTGGCGAAAGTGCTTGCCGCACTCTGGGCATGCGTAGGGCTTCTCACCCGAATGGATGCGTATGTGTTGGTTGAGTATCGCCCGCTGACGGAAGCTGCGCGAACAGTAGCCACACGTGAACGGCTTCTCATTGGCGTGTATGCGTAGATGTTGCGTCAGATGCGATTGCTGGCGGAAACGTTTGCCACACTCCGAGCATGGATATGGACGCGCATCGGTATGAATGCGATCGTGCTGTAGCAGCGTGCTCTTCTGCTTGAAATCTTTGCCGCAGGTTAAGCACTTAAACAATCGTAAGTCACTGTGCGGTTTCGGCGGTTTATTGGGATTTGGATGACGTCCGCGCCCACTGCCTGTACCGGTACCTGTGCCAGTACCAGCACCACCAGTGCCAGGACCTGTGCCATTACCAGCGCCAACCGCTGGACCGCCTGTACCCTCCGCACCGTTATTGCCATTGGCGCCGTTGTTGTGTGCATTCGCGCCATTGCCGCCAGCGCCACCATTCTGCTGACCGTTGTTGCCTTGTGGGCCGCCTCCACCGCCTGCGCCCGGCAGCAGCTCGGGCATGGCGTACGCCTCGAGGCCACCATTTTGTTCCATGGCGCCTGCCATACCAGGTAGCACAGGCTTGTTGAGATAGTGTAGTGCAGGGAAGCCAGGGGGTGGCAGCATGGCGCCTTGTGGTGCTGGATGGCGTGGCGCATAGTAGCCGCCGAGTTCACCGCCCTGAGGCGATTGGAAGTTATCGTTGCCTTGGCCCGGTTGCGTCGGACCACCGTTCTGAACGTGTTGTTGCTGTGGGTTCCCCGCGCCGGCATCGCCGCCCGAGGACTGGTGTTGTTGCGGGTCATTGTTGCTTTGGTTTGGATTGGGCGCCGAGTTCTGCTGCTGGCTAGCCTGCAGGTTGGCGACCTACAATAATAAAAATATACAAATGGTTGCAATAAAAGTATGGCATGCAATTTTCGTGACAAACAAACTTGCTTTATTTCTTTGGCTACATACCTGGCTCATGGTGACATCATCATCGGGTGCGCCATTCACGCGTTGTTGTGGCGGATACGGACTGGTCGACGGTGAACCCTGTTGTCGTCCAACACCATCGCCGCCATTCTCACGCACATCACCTGTCGGACTGTGCGGCTGTTGGCCTTGTTGTTGTTGCTGCTGCTGCTGTTGTTGTTGTTGTTGCGCTACCGCCGCAGCAGCTGCTTGCGCGGCACTGGCTATCTGCGCCGCCGGATTCTGTCCATTTTGTTGCTGTTGGGCTTGCAAATGTTGCTGCGCCTGCTGCTGTATGCCCGGATACATTTCGCTGCCCCACTGCGCGGCCGAACCACCAATCGCAGCCGGATTGCGCTCGCCATCCTGTGAGTCCTTGTACAGCACATAAGGCTGCCCCGTGTCCTGCGTGATGCAGTACATTATTTGACGCGGCACCTTCAGTCCAGCGGCAATGCACGCCGCAAACGAGGCGGAGAAATTGATCGCCATGTCGCTGGAGGAAGAAGTGTGTGAGTAGTAGGTGTTTTGGGGTTGTTGTTTACTGTTGTGGTTCCTCACTTTGTATTCTTTTTTGTTTTTTTACTTCAATTGAGGAATGACGGAGAATTATTGTTGAGGAGTTGCAGAGTTGTGCGGTGTGCTCTACTCTGCACTCTGCATTAGCCGAGTAAAAGTAGTACTGATAAACTCGGTTTATTCTAACTCAACTAGAAATTGTCAATGCTTATTAAAGCTTATTTTGGCCATTTTTCGTACAATATGCTTTCGCTTTGTCACTCTCTCCTTTTCTCTCTAAAGTTTACGCTTCTTTTAAAACGTTATCCCTATTGGCTTATATTTCGCCTTGAATGTGCTCATTACTCGTTCATTGGGGGCACATTATTTCAGTTCAACTGATTTGTGTGCTTAGTTTTTGCATTTATAGTTGTTGCTGTTTTCAAAGGGGTTTCTCATGTTCTTTTATTATTGGTATCGTTTATCTTGTGCCTTATTTCCTTTCTTCTTAAACGTTGAATTTGAATTGGTTTGATATTTATTATTATTTTACTTTAATGCTGTTTATTATGTTATTATTTTGTTTTGCTAAAAATCTTTACTTTTAGTCCAAAATTGTATTTATACGTCTAAAGTTAAAATTTTCTTTGTTTTGCTTATAAAATGGTTTATCAAATTCTTTGATACTTTTGGAATTTTAAACAGTTGTCCAGTTCATAGTTGAAGTCCTTCTATCGAGACTTTTGTCTGTAAAATAAAAAAAGATAATTGTTGTTAGAACAATAACATTTCCTAAAAACTTGATATAGATTTTTTCTTTTTAAATATATTAAGGACATAGTTTTGGTTTTTTGTTCACTAAAAGCAACCAAATTTCTCAAAAAAATAATTCAACTCAAGTGTACAAGAGTCTAATTATACTTCATATCAAAAAAAAAATAGTATAATGATTGCTTTCGGTAAGCGTTAAATAGCTTTTTATTTTTATTTGTAAAATTTTTTATTTTGTCTCCTGCTATGATTTAGATTACAGCTCTTTTTGGCTGACGTAATCTATGATTACCCAGGATTTTTTCTAGCCCGTTCAATACTTACATAAGCGAAAGAAAACTGTCATTATATTAAACAAGTCTCCTTCACGCGCTTATTAAGGGGCAATTCGTTTTGTCCGAGTAATATTTTTGTGAATTCGTGATTGAGGCAATGAGCAGCAAATAAAGTATATTGCAACAAAATTAACCGCTAGAGGGCGCTAAAATCGTAACTTGTCATTCAAACTAGAAACCATATTTATCATCAGATTTGGCTCATATTCGAAACATTTGACCATGTCATTGGGAACCAAATTCATCAAAATTTCCAACTTTTTTCTCGGATATTAATATTCCTGTTACAAAGTGTAAATTTAAAGTAGCTACAAATTTGCGCAGATTTATTGGTATGGCTATAAAAAAAATATTCGAATATAAGTTCTGAAATGAAAAGCTTTCTCAGTAAAAACCATAGACTTCGTTTTACACTTACAATTTACTTGCGTAACTAAAACTGGGTAAAAAAAGCAATGGAAATAATCATTTTAATACTTTTTTTTTGCGAAAATTTCGTACAAAATTGACGCTTAAGTTACTTTCATCTTAATGTGACTGAAATTACTTTAAAAATTATAACAAAAACTAACTATAAGGTCGCCTATATTTTGACCACGAACACGGACGATAGCACTTGTCTAAGCTTATTTCAATCGACTAATCCGAATAGAATCCTTGCTTTACATACATAAATTGTGAAATCAACATGTTATTAATAATAACATATTTTACCTCCGTTTATTAACCTTGACTTAGACATAAGTATGTACTTAAGTTAAATTGTTTAATTCTCGAAAGCAGCAATTTACTAAATATTTAATCCATTGTATACATCTGATTTTAATAGTACACATATGCACATACATATATGTAAGCACGGCTATGTATGTATGTGTATACTCGTGGGCAATTCCTCTCGTCATCCATCGGCATATTCTAGTCAATTAATCATTATAAAACAACACAACTTTCCAAGCAATAAATCACGATTTCGCACAAATGCTGACATATCTATGTATGTACGTCCATGTAACCGTAGAATTTTGCATGCTACAAACATACATATTTACAATCAATTGCATGTACACATACATATACTCGTAGTATATATATATCTATGGATATGTATCTCAGTCACGATTCATGTGCATAGAAAATAAATACTGCATACAGAATTAAAGTAAGTAATGACAATTACTAAAGTCAAAAATGGTAAAACTGCATACTTGATTTAATGCAGGCAGACATGGGACACCATTGAATTTATGCGTTTTTAAAATTAGCGATTATTTATAGGATAATAGATAGATGTAGTAACTGCAGTAAAGAAAGAATGTGATTAAAACCAACTAGTCTCAAATCTACGCGTCTTGAACAACATAATTATAACACTATTTTAAAGCTACATTTCGGCATTTTTCTATTTTTCTATATCTCTTTCAATTAAGAACAAATTGTGGTTTAATTGTTACTTTAAGTTTTATACTGGTATATGTTATATAGTCAAATATTGTAAAAATATCTTATGGTTGCATATTTGTTTTAATAAATAAATAATAAAAATAAAACATATTTTTGAAAAATTTATTAATTTTGTAGTTTTAATTTAAGCATTTTTTCAAATTTGTAATTTATTTTATTTTTAAGAAAAATTAATGAAAAATACTCGTATTAAACCACATTGGTTCGATTGCAAAAAATCAGCTTGTGGTCCAAATAAAAAGTAAATTTTTCAAACTAAAGTAACTTTTTATTATTTTTTCCTTCAATCACATTTGAAACTGGTTGGTCGTAAAGTATGAGATGGAAAGAGACCGATATAAGCATAACCAAGCGAACAAAGTGCGAATTCTGAGAATCCGGCGATGTCACTAAGCGTCACAAAATATCTGATTTTAAATATATTAATGGTTCAAAGTGGGGCTTTAACATTAATTTGAATTAATTTATTTAGTTTTCTGTTGGCAAGGCATAAAATATGAGAATGACATATGCAAAGAGTAAGTTTAACCGAGTAATAATAATTTAAAGGATATGACAATTTTTTAAGAGCTTTCAAGTTAATGATCTCATCGAAGCGACGAATGTTTACATGTCACGATTGAAATCTGCGGAATACAATTGAAAATCCTAAAAACGCAGAGCGAAGAATTTTAAAACCAATATAAAGATTTTTTTTGCGGTTGTATGTACCCATCATACATTACATGAACGAGTATAGTATACCACAAATATATGCATGCGCATAACATGAAAACACAAATGAGCGCATATTGAGTACATATGCGAATTTTCGCGTTCGCTTCACAATCATGTATGACATCACGCTCAACAAACAAGCGATCGGCGGAACGACCGATCGGCGCCATGGCATGCCACCAGCACTGTGGTTGCTCGAAAACCGCAAACGCTTGAAAGTAATAATTTGAACTGAGTAGTGAATTGAGTTGGATGGGGTTGTTAGTTGAATCATGAGTTATAGAGATGCTGCAATGAAGCTCTTGTGGAGTTGGGCAGGGTGCTAAATGTTTTATTTTTTTTTTAACATCCCTGCTGCTGAATGTGCTATATATATGTACATACATTTCAATAGATCTTTGTAGGTGGTAAATTCAGAAATTATCAAATCAACTGCAGCAATCAAATACTAGAAGACACGTGTAAATACAAGTACTGCTACAATTAACAAAACCTTACAACAGCCAACACGCACACCTTTGCTAATATCGTCAATAGTTATTAAACATTTTATGCAGCACCACTTTATGTATGTACATTTGTACACACTCGTATTTATTATGTAGAAGACTGGCATGCAAGCGCACCAAGACCTTGATCCCGCATTAATAGGAAACTTATTGATAGCGAACATTGGCATTGGCCCAAAGAGGAACGTGCTGTGCTGTGCGAAATGCAGGCGAGCAGCTAGCTAGCTCGCAGTCAGGAGGCGATATGCTGATAGTCAGCGAGCCAACCAGCCCGCTAGCCAGTTAGCAGTCAGCTTGCTTAAGCGCCTATTCTACGCTCGTCCCTCCAGCCGTCTGTCTATGCACCAAATGCGCGACCACTCCCTAACTCAACAGTCACAAACATAAATACATACATACATACACATCAGAGAGTAAGTCAATCGTTGAGCTCGCTTACAATCAGTAGCTGCTGATCTTGAATACTGACAAAGCCCAAAATACCCTGTGCCGTTTCATGTTGCCACTCCACAGCTAAATATATGCTCCTTTTTGTTGTTGTCGTTCTTTATTTATGCGCCGTTTTCGGTACCCAACCCATTTCAAGTTGTTCCAAGCGCTCTGACGCTGATGGCGGTAGCCCAACCCAACCCATTTCATGCCAAACCAAGCCATTATCGCTGCAATCCGTCGAATGTTACAGCTTTTAAAGTATGAGTACAGAAAAAAGAGCTGATTTAAATTCATTTCAGGATGAGATTTTTGTGTAGTTTTCTTTTAAATTGTTCTTATTGTTTTTCATTCACTTTGATTTCCGTTTATTGGTTCCTGTGTCTCATGCAAAATACAAACATAGAATTTTAATTATGTTTGTATGTCTTGACTCGATTTGTGAGCTTGTGGGTTTGCATTTTTAGTAATTGGAAGGAAGCGGATTATTAAAGTGTGTGTGCGTCATTTTTTGGTTCTTCAAAAAATAACCATTTAAGTACGAGTATATTATTATTTTTCCGACATACTCTCAAATAAGTTGTATAATTTGTTCAAGTTGAAGATTAAATCAAAATTCGAAGATTATAAACTATCACGAAGAAAATAAGAGGAAAGGTATACTGAGACTTATGATTCATTAATTAAGCATATTTGAAACTTGGTAATACTGATTGCTCCGAATCAAAGTAACGAAAGTAAGTTAAAACAAAAACAACAGAAATTCATCGTTTCCAAGGATTAGAAAATTTAGAACGATAACAACTACTATGGGGTGCAATGGGGTACAGTGGTGCTTCTGGGTATGCGGTTACAGTTGCTGTACTCAATTCCTACTCTTACGTCCACGTCCGTGCACCCTGGGCAACGTGAGCAACCCATTTGCGAGATACGGTAACCAACCCGTGTGGAGCCATGGGTACGGCTAATAGAGAGGGAGCTTTAGTGGAGCCACTCCGACATATTCGGTTTAAGGGTCTACTAAAGTCCGCAGCGTCTGTTCACCAGGAGGTACGGCTGCAAGCGGGTGTCTGTCTTGGAGCAAGCGGTTCGCTATATAAACGAACTATAAGTTTCCAGCCCCAGCAATGGGTTGTGCGCAGGGCTTGGAACCCGCAACGTAAAAAACAACTTCCAATGAAAAGGATAACAAAGCCTCGGATGAGACCCCCCTTTTTTGATGAAACGGCCAAAATTGCTTAGGCGGTTAATGCGCCAATTAAGTAACAACTACTATTAGATCTCCTTTTGTCAATAAATCGGAACATAAATCATAGACAACCACTAAGCTTTTTTTTTGAGAAAAAAACTTTGCTGACCGCTGTGGTCGATTGGGTAGCGGTGCGTGCTATAACTCGATATGCCGCTGGGTTCGAATCTCAGCGCGGGCAAGCAAAATCTAAATCATAGAAAAGTTTTTTTTTTCAGATAGCGGTCGGCCTTCGGCAGACAATGGCAAACCTCCGAAGGGTATTTCTGCCATGAAAAAGCTTTTCATAAAATACAGCTGCCGTTCAGAGTCGGCACAAAATTGTAGGTCCCTCCATTTATGGTATAATATAGGATAAGCTCGGCCAAACACTGAACTATATAGTGTAAGCGCCAAATTATTATTATTATTAAACTTTGCTCTAGAAGCTATCATTAATTAAAAAGATAGCTGTTTAAACATCTGTTACATCAACCGAGCTTTTAGAAGTATTAATTTTACAAACATATGCACCGGATGGGGTTTCATATAAACGGTCTTGTCGACTACTTTATTACAACAATTTTTAACACATAACTGAAATTATTTTAAAACTTTTATGTTTTTTTTCAAGTGAAAATTTAAAGAGTGTTGTTTGGAATTGTATTTACTATTTATAGATAAGTTGTTTACATATGTATGTCGTTATAGTGGTATGCATGTAGAGAACAATTGACTCTATATTGTGAATTTAAACATGCACATGTCGTACATATGTACATATATACATACATATATTCTGCTATCGCTGTTGCTACTAGGTGCAATCACCCTGGGCAAGGTCAGTTATGGAGGCGCAATACTGAAAGCTGACTAACGAACGCGGCCAGCTGTATAATCAATGCAAAATTAATTGGTAGATATGCATACATGTGTATATGTGCATATGTATATAGTATATGTAAGTAATGCAAGTGAAAACCTACCGTATATATGTATGTATGTATTTACATATGTTTTAATATGCAATTATGGGATATACAGATGTTTGAATATATGCGCATTAGGGAGGCAAAAACACGATAAATTTGGCGTAAATGAGCTTACCAAATCGGTGCGAGCAAAATAAAGGACTACATCGCCCTATAGATGAGAAACACCAGTAGACAATTAAGCTGACGAACACTCGTTCCAAAAAAACATCCTCCCTCACAGAAGCAGTAACAACAAAACAGTCTGAGGTAGTTAATGCGTTGAACGCGCATTGATCCTTGGCTTGATTAGCGAAAATTCATTTTTTTGTCTAATCTAATTTTTTAACTGTGTTTTCGTTTTTCTACAGTTTTCAGTGCTTATCAAGGACACTTCTGGGATCATTGCCCAAAAGCGCACAGAAAGCGTTACTGTACTAAGAAAAAAATTTAGAAAAAATTTCTGTGGAAAATATTTCTTAAGTTTTCTCTGCAGTCACAAAAATTTGTCCAGCAATATAAGGAGCGCCCTTATGTATGTATGTAGATAACTGAATGGAAACTCAGCGTAGGGTGCCTCTAGGGGCTTTGACGAATGTGTGATTATTTTGTTTAATGATATTTCCTTACATACTCGCACAAACATACATATATACATATGTAAGTGCATCACAAAAATTACAAATATAAAAAAATGCACATAGAACGTAAGTAAACATGTGTTTGTGTGTGTATTTGTAAAACAAAGCAGAAATAATACTAAGAAAAAACTGAAAAGAAAGAAACTCGTAAAAAAATCGTAAACGGTGCAGCAACTGACTAAAACAGCAATTGAGCACAGTTTACATTGGCTGATTGTTTGACTGCCGCGCCAACTAACAAATTTAACTGACTGAACGAATGTCCGCCGCCCGCCGCCCGTTGCCCGTTGCACGCTTCCCGAAATGTGTATAAACATGTTGCTAAATTTTTACTGCACTTATTGTTATTGCAATTGCTGCGATGTTTACAGTCTGCGCCGGGCTTAATAAATTTGCCGTGCATTGTCAACGCTTGACTGCACTGACCAAATCGCCGCAAAGACAGAATGTCGCACTGGCACACTGCGTGCACGCATTCACTTAAAAATTGGTTAAAAAACTTTTCGAACTAACTGTGTTGCTAAGTATGCAGTTGCCGCCAGCATCGAAGGGGGCGACTTTAAGTGATGACAGTGGAGGTGGCTGGAAGCGCTCACATTCACATTTACGCACAAAATAATAAGTAACAAAAGCTGACTGAATGATTGAACGGAGTGCGAGCGCGTTCAGCAATCGGCAGTCGCCAGTTGGTATCGCGATTTGCCGATATTTGTTGCTGACAGTGACTGGCAAATGGTGTTGGTGGTGGTGCTGTTAGACCGCAGCCGAGTCAGCGCGTCATTAATATGCTTGTACTATGTGTGCGTGCGTGTGCATATTAGCGGCGATACGCATAAACTACCTTGAACCCAAAAAAATGAACGCATTGAACGCATGTGGCGCTGTCAGTACAACGACGCTTGGTGGCGTCGTACGCCGATTGGGGCTGCGTTAATGCGTTTCGCCGATGTCAATATGTATGAATGTAAATATGTATGTATGTATGCAGAGTTCCTGCAGAATATTAGTTGTTCTATGGTGAGCGCCATGCGTAGCGAAATTTGTATTACACGCTCATATTTGTTTTTTTTTGCAATGCCACGAGTTCTTGCTGTCGCAAATACATACAAATTAAAATTTGTTATATGAAATTTTGCTTGTTTTGCTGTGCTTTGGGTTTCTTGTTTGAACCATTGAACATTTATTTATGTTTTACGCTAGTGTAATTTGCTCGCTGCGTCACCTAAAATGCAAATTCATAAGTAGATACGTTTTCAAGTAGTTACGGTGTATGCGCGTGTGTACGTACATATGTGTCTCGGAAAAGTGCTGCAATAAGCCAAAAAAAAACAAACAAAAAAAAATGCACGTTATGCAAAATAAAATAAACACAAGCCTCAACGCTTATTGCCCAAAATACGACAAGTCGCAACATTTTGGCTAAAAAGTGAATGTAGCTACGATTACATACTAAATAGCTCGTTAACCGGCGTTGAAAATACTCGCTAATTTGGTTTGCATGCGCTTAGCCATTGCATGTTTACAATAGTACATATTCATTACGTGTAAGGAGTTTAGCAATTGCCTAACGTTGCAATATATTTTTAACAGAATTACATTTGCTATTTTAGGGATAATCACTCGATTTTGCTTATTATAAGCAATCAATTGCAAAATTTTTTAACTTTTAAACTGATTTTTTTTTTTGTATTTCGATTTGAGAAGTGATTGAAATATTTTATTTTAGATTTGTGCTGTTTAACCCATTGGGGTTGTGGTAACAAAATGTTATAAGGAGTTCTTATTGCTAGCGGTAGATTAAAGAAAGTTTATTATAACAGAACATTGTATAGCGCAATTTAAATAAAATATACTTATGTGGCAGTTTAACAAAAACAAGAAAAATAAAATTATAAACTTCTCAAAAATGAATTTAAAAATTATCGTTTTAGGAAGATTTATGTAATAATTATCCAATTAATCAAATAAAGCACAAAATGAATAAGGAAATTATTGTAGGAAAATTTTTTGTAAAACATTTTTTTTTTTTGCATTTTTTAAGTAATTTCGTTTGCTCTGTAGAGTATGAGGAAAAACTCGTCACAATTTGGATGTCCTATGCCTGTTAATTTTTTAATTCTTAATGAAATTTTGAAATTACAAAAAAAAATGCCTACACTTGTTTTAATTTTCGTGCAAAGATAAGAGCGATTTATGTAGTTTTTTGTTAGTAAAAAAGTTTGACACAAACAAACATGCACATATTGAGACAAACCCGAGTTGAATCATTGTAGAATTTTTTAAGATTTCCCAGTACATACATACGTACATATGTACGTACAGACATCAAAACAAGATATTTTTAAAATAAATATAATTTTTTTTCTATATTTTAAATGTTTTGCTCACCTTGTGGCAACTGCCAATAACTACCGTTAACCGTAATTTGCACAAAAAGTTTAAATAAATTTGACGCACTCGAACTCCACGACAACGTTGACACTAATATTTGTTTATTCTCCGCTGGTTGCCAAAAACAAAGAGAGATTTCTGCGATGGCGTTGAACTTTGACAGCTTTTTAGCATAAATTTCGCAAGCATTCAAGAGCAACACAGCAGGCAGATTTAGCGAAGTTAACAACAAAAGAAATACATTCGTAAGTGGCGCGGTGAAAGTGCGCGGCTGCCAGGGTTACCAACACAATGTTTTATTGGGTATTTATTGCTTTAATTAAACTTGCATGACGCTGTCAATGAGAGGGAGAAACTACAAGAAACAACAACATCATCATCATCATCATCATGACCAGCAGCGTCTTCATTAGCAACTCGTGCTGTGTTATTATTCACTTCGAGGTGGCGTTGCTTTTGCTGCTACTGCTGCCGCTGTTGCTGGTGCTGCTGCAACAACAATCGCCATTGTGGCCAACGCCATCACCGTCGCCATCGCCATTAGCATGCGCATTAACAACATCAGCCAAGCAGCCCGCCAGCCAACAGCGTCGTCACCAAAAAGGCACATAGCAATAACAACAAAATGAAAATGCCGCCAAACGCCTACTTCATTGAAATTTCACCGGTCGCCACTCAATGCCGCCACCATCCGCTCTCCGTTCGTTATCCAGCGCTTTTGCGCTTCAATTTTGTGCGCTTCGAGATTTCACACTGCCTGCATTTCTTGCCGCTTGGCTGTGTTTTCTTTCTTCAACTTCGTCACTTCTTTGATTGTGGTCACAAACATATCTTTTACAGCTTGCCAAGCATATGAGTTGGCCACAGGCACAATATACTCGTACATAAGCAATACAACAACTATGAACACTACAACAAATAAGGTGCTTCAACACTCTACCAGGCAGCCAACCAACTAACTAAATAAGCAGTCAACCAATCAAATCGCAACGTAGTGAAATTTAAGTTGAAGCGCTTGCATTTTATTGTTGTTGTTGTTGCTGCTGTAAGTGTTGAATGTTGTTGTGTGCTTTTCTTATTGTAGTAGCTATTCATGTAATTTAGTTAGCCATTAAAAACTTACAACATTTTCCTCTACACCAGCGGTGGCATACAACAATATTTTGTATTCATTCATTCATTCACTCATTTCTTGATGCGATTTACTAGCAACTTTTGAAGCAACTCCCAACTCCATAGCCAAAACGGCAACACAGCTTGAAGTTTATAGACGAATTGCTTTAAAGTAAACGCTAAGCCACACCATTGTGTTTGTATTAGCTGAGCGTGGAAAATTGAAATGGTGTTGGCTGCCACTTGGGAGGGAAATATGGGTGGAGCTTAAGTTATTCAATTGCACTTTTGTATTTATGTAGGTTTGTTTGTTGAATGCGATATTTTTTTAAAATAAATTTGTAAAAATTATAAATAATTATATATAAGAAATATTCTGATGTAAATTGAATTGCCGTGGAAATCGGTGACTATGTAAATAATTCAATGATAAACTTTGAATCAATAAATATTTGCACAATAATTTTATGTAAAGTAGAGGAAGATCATAGTTAAGTTTTTATGTACCAACAAATCTATTTAGAAAATAGAAACGGAGTTTGTGACGTAGGTAAGCTTTTTTAATCAACAGCAGCAAGTCTTTTCTAACTGCCGAAAAATCAGTTTATGAGACATGAAATAGGCGAGACGATTTTTTATAGATATTTTAATTCGTTATCGATTTCGCTGCATTTCCTCATTTGTATCGATAACAATAGCGATGTTATTAGGGTATCAAAATTGACATTATTACCGCATGTGTTAAGAGTATCTAATTCCCATAACAATACCGTTATCGATAAGTATATTATTATTATCGATATATAATATATTTATCGATAATTATATTGATAGTGATAGTGATGTTAACGTTATCAATCGTCAACGTTATTATAATAATGTTATCGAAAAACGATAAGTGCACATCGAACCATTTATAATAGAGACAACTGATTCAAAATTGAATTGATTTAATTTGGTGTTTTGAGGAGTACCACTTAGCCTTTCTATCTTTTGTTTTATACACCACAAATATGAATTGATTAGAACTTGATGGCGTTTTTCCCAAAACACTAAATTTTTTATTTACTTCTCTTTATTATTGTGCGATCGTTCAAAAACTCAGCCTAGTCTTCTAAGATTGGGATGGCTTTCGAGAAACCAGTTGAGGGAATTGGAGTAAGTAATTAAACCGCTTAATCCAAATTATTTGACAGAAGCTCCCGGAGAGTATTTTTTTCGTCCGAACTATCAAAGTCAAATCGGTTAGATATTTGCAAATCTATTATTAAGCCATTTAACTCACACATTTTTCAATGCTAAAACAAAATTTTGAAGCTTTGAATATTCAAGGTCAGAGCGACGTAAAAAAAAGTAATTTACCAAAAGTTATAAATTGAGCACAAAAAACCGCCACCAAGACGATTTTAAAACTTCAAAAGCGCAAACGAAAAAAGAGATTCACACAGAACAAACATCAGCGCTGTCAACGAGAAGCAGTCGAGCTTGAAGGCAGACATGGCGAAGAACGCGGCAGACTAAGCAACAGCGCAAAAAAAATGTATGTATGTACATATGTAGATGCTCATATCTAGCGAAACAGAAATTACTTCTACAAATGATGTTTGTCCGGCTGTATGGATAACCAAAAAAGACTATGCACACACATACATACATATGTTTTTTTTTTTTTTTGCATACGAGTATGTGTACTTATGTGTAATATTGGATGAGCGTATATTGGCTGAGCTTTTGCAGACGAATTTGACAAATACTACATATTCCAATACCAAATGTATTTACATCCATACATACTTATTCAAACGTACTATGTGCACATGAATTTAGTAACTTTTAATGTGTTTGTAAGTGTGTGTGTGTGTGTGTGTGTGTTTTGTTTGAATCAGTGTAAGTGCTTCTTGTTAAGGTATTTGTGCGCTAATGAATGCGCGCAAATGACTAGCTAAATACAACAACAATGAGCGCCACAAAAATGGCAAAAAAATAAATAAATGGGCAAATATCGCAAAAATGAAAAGTCACAATTATACCCAGCAGTATTTGAGGTTGTGGACTAAAGAACCACTATAAATTCCCCAAAGAAATATACATGGGAACTGAGTGCTGAACTCAGAACCATTTAAAATATTAAATCAAAAGCAGTGAAATCTTTTACTAAAAGGACCACTCAATGTATAATGAAGTGCTTTCTTTATTTCCTATACGATAGGCTTTTCCAAGATATTTTGGATGACTTTCTTTTAAAAGACAACTCCACAACAAATCTAATAAGCATGGTAAATATGCATCGATAAATTCACTACTGAAAGGCTTTAATGATCGTGTAGAAGAGCTTGAATATACATAGCTATGTGGATCAAATAAGCAACGCTTAAGAGATTTAATAGTTTCCAACTACCACCGCTGCTGAAAATTGAGTGAGGTTTTCTGTCAGAACCATACTACTGGGTATATGAAAATAATTTTCGCCATAAATTGAAATGAGTCATGAACTCTTCAAAAGGCGATATGCGAACGTGAATACGTTGCGAATTGCGCGAAAGCGTCGTCGTTGTAGTTGCTGCCGCCGGCGAACGATGGACGGCGGCTGACGGTTGGCGGTAAGCGACCGGGCGCGCATTCATACACACAAGCATACTAATGTATAGTTAATGAAGTATTGTATGTAGTGGTGTTAAACGCGTTCCAGTGCCGCTCCAGCGCTTCACGAGCATACATATTCATTCGTACATATACATACATACATAAATATCTGAACATACTCGTGTATAGAATTCAGCGCGCGGCAGGTTTAAAAAACTGCGAATTTTTTATCACTTATTTTTGCTTCTTCATTCTTTGCTTCTACTTTGTGCTTTTTTGAAGACTCAATTTATTTTGTACATTTTTTTAGACACATTTTTTTTGTTGCCACCAGCTGTTAAATATTATCACAAATTTTCGGCGTTGGATCGGAGTTTACTTTAAATATCCTTAAGCACTCTAAGGGTATATTATTATTGTCTTTGTTGGTGCTTTTGTTTGCCTTTCTTTTGGCGAATATAAAAATATTTTTAATCATTAAGGAGGCTTGATGGGCTTTCAATTTGTCGGCAACAGTCAGTTAGCGAAATTAAGTGTATTAAATAATATTTATATAGTATACTATATCTAAGCATCAGCAAAACATTTGTCAAGGTTATAGCGCAGCGAAGTATGATCTTTTTGTAGTAATTATATGTAAATAAGTATGTAAGCTACCAGCAGGTAATTACTAAAAATTTTAAATAACCGCAAGTGTTCCTTTCTATACTTTTTAATTCAAAGTTAATTGCGGTATTTGATTTTCAATTGAACTAATTTTATTGTTCTTGAATTGGTAGTCACTCGGAGAAAGAAGCGGTTAAAAATGTGTGTCATTGAGTATTATAATAAAAGGATCAAATATTCCTAAAATTTTGAGAGGTGAGTAAATTTCATGGTAATTCAAATAAACAAACAAACCGCATGATTGTGCAAAAAGAAAGAGAATAGTCTTTTACTTAAACCACACGCACAGGCTCTCCTTTCTCCACAGTCCTGCAACCTTATTAACTCTAAAAGTGCTATTTGGCAGCGTTTTAGATACGAAATTTTAAAATTGAAGATATTTGAATATTTCGGCAAATGTTATTTTTTTCATGACCAGCGTTTCAACAATCCCATCCATCGCTCACGTTTATTGAGTCTTTACATAAAGGGTTTATAAATCAACATACATACATACATATATATGTACATATATACTATAAAGATATTTATATAAATTCTTTTCCGTTAACTACATTTATTTATAGACAATATCTGCACATTAAATTAGCACGCGAACACTACTATTACATTACAAAAATACACACACACACACACACAAATAGATATGTATAGTATATCCGTTAAATTGTATATGCAAGCACATATGTACATACATTTGTACACAGCTATGCCCTATACAATCACACATCATTTAATTTATTTATCTTTTCGTTGTATCTCAGTTAGCGCATACATCAATGCACAACCACAGCCAGTTGTCCGTACTTCCCGAGTATGTATGTATGTACATACATATGTATGAACACACAATTAGTGATCAGTTTAATGTATATCTGCAAGACACAATTCGCAATCACATTCGCGTTCGTTCCTTTTTTGCTATCCCAGTGCGCCAAGTGTCGGTAATGTTTATACTACTTACATACATATGTACATACATATATACATACTGGTTGCCCGCATCATCGTCCATTCAATCGTCAGTTTGGCTGTCATTCATCGCTTACAATTTTTGCGTATAATTAACTAAATTGACAGGCACTCTTTTCGCATAAGAGTATAGAAAAAATCTTATTTTTCAGTTGTATCTAATTATTTACATACTCGCACATAAACCTCGTTAGTCAAATTTATTTTCAATTTTTCTTCTTCCTTGCAACAATGTTTCCTATGCTAATTTTACGCTATGTGCGTGTATTAATGAAATTCCTTCTAATGATGGGGAAAACAGCACCACAATTGATACGAGCAGAGAATTGAAAAAGTTTTTAAAGCCAAACGCCTAGTTAGTTAATAAATTGTAAATTATTGATTTTATAGATAAAAAAATAAGTTGTCATGGGTGCATCGGGATCGTAGGGAAGCAATTTCAACATCAAAATGCCTACGAAAATGATTCGAAACCTGGAAAACATGTCATTACTGACACAAAAATATTCGCAATATGATAACCCTGTTGAGGAATTAATTTATTTTCTACCTTCTTATCCGAATTTTATAATTTTTATTATTGATGATATTAGTTCGTGTTTTCAGTTCTCTAAATTTCTCGTATACGCGGATGACCTTAAAACTTACTCCGTTATTTCGAACGTCGAAGATTCTATTTCAATGCAATCTGACATATTCTTGGTGCGAAAAAAATCATTTATATCTAAACACCAGCAAATGTTTTTATGTAGTTTATACCAGGAAAGCTAATTCCATATACTATACTTATAACATTTCGGGGTCTTAACTTAAAATATTAGACCGTATTAAAGACTTAGGGGTATATTTTGACTCTAAATTTACTTTTAGTAACCATATTGATTACATAATTCCGAAGGCGTATGCTATGTTAGCTTTCGTATGGCATAATAGTACGCATTTTTCAGACCCTTATACTCTGAAAACGCTGTATATCGCATTTGTTAGAGCCCGGTTAGAATTAGCAGCGTTTATTTAGCGCCCGTTCCAAGCCACCCAAGTTAATAGAATAGAGCATATTCAAAAATTTTTTTATAAAATTTGCATTGTGAACTCTTAATTTTTCAGAACCTTTGCCGTCCTATGACACTCGATGTCAGCTTCTAGATCAAAATTCACTTCATGATCGAAGAACACTTCTGTCGTGCTTCTTTGTCTTAAACGTTCTAGCAACGGTTATTGATTGCACTGAGATTCTGGGAAGATTAGCTCTTACATAATATACCTGTCAGGAATTTGCGCCATTTTAACATTTTAATATGTTTCATATACATTTAAATAAAGTAAATTATGCCATAAATGCAACAGTTGCGCGTACCTTGAGAGAACTCAATAATTTCCAAGATATCGATCTTTTACTTAAAAAAGTTAAAAGTTCTAAGTTATCTACGAACTCATAGAACTAAATTATAAATCCATAGGTAGTAAGAATATTTGTATTCCATAGTTAAAGAAATATGTAAATAAATAAATTAGATGTTCCTATGGCTTACATTTTGAATACAGTTCCACAAAGCTCTCTATTTTTATGCCTGTTTCTAGACTAGTAGGAATTCTTCAGCGCTTATATGTATATACCTTTAAAAACATAAGATCTTTAAAAACACGCTCAAAATTCTTCACTATAAAATAAAATTATATGTAAGAAATGATAGAAACATATGTACTTTTTTTCAAACTCGGACTCAAGTAAATATTCATATAACTATATTTATATATTGACACCAATGCTGCGAGTCTGTAGATTTTTTTCTTTTAGTTAAATTTAGCAAATTTTTTTCCGATATGTTTTAATCACGCTTCAATTTGCTCACATGTTTTGCCACACCTATATGTACATATGTATATGTATGTATATATAAGCACTTTAACAAGGCTTATAGATACATATTTATACGTTTGTATGTCTCTTTGCATTAGCATGTCTTGTATTTTTTGCCTCATTAGTGTCACACTGATTTATGTTTTGTAATTTTCGTGCCACAACAACAGCATCTGTTATGCCCACATGAGTTACCGGCTCTTTGTCAGTTTTGTTTACACTTTTTCATGAAGCTTGAAAAAAATCTTAAATTATATCCCTTCTTCAACGAATCTTAGGTTTTTTCGTATAGTTAGACCGCTTGAGTACTTACCCAAATCCAGGAAGCCAAGGCTCTTTTATTCCGTTGCTTTCTTTTATGCTCAAGAAATTGATATTGATTTGATATTTTTGATGCCAAAGATATTGTGTCGTTTTTTGATTAGATAATTATCTGAAAAAGAGGAGTATGAAATTATTTATAGTTATTTTACGAGAAAGATTTTTAAATAATATAATAAAATATATTTAATTTCTATAATAAAGGCCATTTTCTATTCGAAAAGAGAAGGCAATAGCTTTTGGGTAAATTTTATTGGAACACCGCTTGTTTTGGGGAGAAACATGTAATTTTAAAACATTGTGTTTTTGTTTAATCCGCTAAAATTGTAACAAATTATTTTTTTATATTTTTATTTTATGCTTTGCTTAATTTTACTTAAAGCTACTCGTAAAAAAAATGTATGTCGATTTTTGGCGGCAGCTAAATCCCATTAGTAAAAAGCGAATGCTCACAGTGCCATATTAAAAGCTTATACATATAAATGAGTATATTATAATTAATTATATGTAAGTCCAAAGTGAGCTACCCAAAAGGTCAAATATATCGTTTACTCAATCACTTTTAATGGAAACTTAAGGACAGCAACCGTCAGTACAATGGACATTTTCTCATTATAAGAAACCATTAATTTCGACAATTTTTTCAACAACCCTGTAATGCAACAAATACATACATAAATATGTACTTATGAATGTATTCCCAAGAATAGTAAAAAGGACATCTTTTAAAACAGAGAGTGTCAAAATTTCATTATCACACACCTTAAGAGAATATTACTGCATCTATGTATGTACTATGTATGTATGTACGCATACTCGAAAATAAGTGCAAATTTTCAAATTACATTCTATTGTACCAAAAGGAGAGCATACGAGTACAAACATTCGCACTTATCAACGTTCATGGGATTCCTATGCAACTTTTTATCGGAGAGAAAAAGACCTTTTATGTTATGTATACTTGGCAAAAAAAAAAAAAAATGCCACTAAGCAGTCGGAATGGACGAAGGAGTGCTTAAAGCGAAAGCAAAAAAAAATACGTAATTGTAATCAATGAAATATACACATATCATCTGTATGTATGTATGTATATACGTAAAGCGCAAAGCAGAGAATAAAAAGGCGATAGGTGTGCTGAGAATTTGGCAATGGTTAACTAAAAGTACGGAGCGAATACTAGCTCTTCGCAATCGATAGCAGTGTGGAGCTATTTGCGAGCGTGGGAGTTGGCTTTGTTCGGTAAGCAATGCTTATTGTTGAATGTATTGCAGATTTTTTAACAAGATTTCATAAAGAAAGCTTACTTGCGTTTTTTTTTGTTTCTTATTTTAAAATATGCTTCCCGTAAGCAATAAAGCTGGGGCGGCAAGAGACAAAGGCTTAAAAACAAAGAAAACCACAAAATAATACGAGTATTACTATGAGTTAGTTTGAGTTCGAGTCTATCTGATTTTCTGCCCTTCAATTCGACCCGTGCCAGGTTATTGTTGTAAAAAGTAAGAATGTGGTTTATAATTTTGCGGTTAATGATTGAAAAAATTGCCTGTGCCCTTTGTAAATGGAGGCAATGAAGACATGTTTTTTAGCGAGTTTTCAAGAATAGCAGTGCATAAGCTATCAATGAAGCACGGTTTCAGCGGTCAGTGCATGAATTGAAGACGCGAGAGGTATTTGAAATGGGGAAGCTGCACTGCTCAAAAAAATATTTTTTTTATTCGAATCATCTATAAATAAAGTGATTGTGGAAAGCCTAGAATGCCAAGGGTTCTTGAAAAATCGATTTGAGGTGCACGTAGTACTTAATGCGGGTTAAGTATGTCATGAATTGAAATTGAAAAAAAAAAAATTTAAATAATTTTACAATTAAATTGTTGATTTAAACAAATCATTGCATTAATATAAATCGGCAGAATTAAATTAAAATAAATTAAAAAATTTCAAATGATTAAAATACAAGTTTTAGCGTTAACCTAGCGGAGTTTTATCAGCGTATGCAGGATTTCTAGAAAATTAGTGGCAGGTATTAGAAAGTTTTGGCGTAGTACGCTTATTTTTTTAAACACAACGCAATTTTAAATTCCCCTTATTTCATCGCTTCTTAGAAAAATTATTTAAATTTTTTTTTTCTTTAAAAAGTTATGAAATTTTCTAAAAAATGTTTAGAGGCGTATTTCACTCAAAGCATGGAAGCTCAAAATTATGTAACATTAAAAATTTAATTACCCATTTCTTATTGTAACTGCTCATGTAAAAGCATTAATGCGTCCATGCTACTTAGCTGCATCCTCTTCAACACCAACAACACACAAGTCCAATATTCGATTCCTTAAATAATGTTCTTAAAACAACAACAACACGCACCACCAATAGATAAGCAGCGCCTCACCGCACACACGCAGCAATACCGTCACCAATCACTCGAGACACGTTGTTATTGTTACTGTTTAATTTTATTTTAATTTTCGCACCGGCAAAACAATTTCAATTTTTTGATCTATTTACTTCGAAAACATTGCTGCTTGCTGCCACCGCTGTGAAGTGCTAACTATGTTTGTATGTGTATATCATGTACATATGTATGTACATGTACACATACACATACACAGATGTGTGTAAGTTAGTATGTATGCACTAAGTCGGTATGTCGTCGCATGCACATATTTTAAATTGTAGTTGTTGCTGCTACTTGAATAGCTAGGTATTTACATGCATATGTACATATGTATGTATGTATGTATGTAGCCAAATGGCTGATAGTCTCGCTGGTTGACTGACTCAAACGTAGCAATGGGTTTTTGTCTTTTTCCCGGTCGCGCTGTTGTTTTGAATTTTCACGTTTTCTGCCTTAACCCCACCGAACCACGGGTCGCAGGGTTGTTTTTTGTAGTGCCATCTCGCTACGCCTCAGCCATCGCTATGCCTTGCCAGTTTCTACAAATACATTTTACTTTTTTTGCCAAAAAATCGCACCGCACCCCTGGCCGAACCGAAGTTCTAAATATGAACGCGAATTAATGTAACGAGCGAAACGCACTCGCTTTGTTGCATAGAACAGAAAAAAAAAAATAAACGGATTTAATAAAAAAAAAAGAATACCGAAAACAAATATTGCAAAATTTATTTTCACTCGTGTTTTCGTTTTTCACTTTTCGATTTGAAAATATTTTACTTTTTGTGCTATTTCTGTAGATTTTTACTTTTCTATTTTCTGAAAATATTTTTTAGCTATATCTTATTTTTTTTTTGTTTTTTGCAAAAAATGTTCTGACTTTCGCTTGAATTGCAATTCGCAGCCGTCGGCTGAGACCACAAAGAGTAATAAATCCAAAAAAATCAACGAGCCGCCGAACGACCCACCGAAAGTTGTGTTGCTGCGAAATGCGGCGAAACGGCGCGCTGAATTGCTGTGTGCTGCTGAGCACAAAAACGACCAAACGACCACGACGACGACGAATAATTCAAGCAACAAACGAATGAATGTTCAATACAATAACAGATAGCATTATACAAACAACAACAGCTGGTCGCATACACACACACACACACAATAAAACTCATAGCAACACTAGAGCAGCAATTGAATCAAATCTCTAAAAACGAACTAGCATCGAGACACATCAACACACAATCAGTGCAGAGCTCCAACTCATACATACATACATACGTGCACACATACAATAGAAGTGGCGGCGAACAACAACAATAATAACATTTAAAGTCAAACGAACTTATACTAAACACCTAAGCGCATTCGTCTGCTCGTTTGCGAATTTTTTTCGTTTGTTACAAAAAAAAACCGATTATACAAAAAAAACAAAACTAAATTCGCCACACTTGTCATTGTGTGCGTCAATAGATAGATAAACCGCACTCACACACACACAAACATGTGCAAACATAAAAAAAAACAGGCGTTGCACACAAGTGCAGCGTCACATAGATACGCACGCATACATTGACCAGCGCGCTCCCCATTTTACACATTTTGCTATCGGTGTGTTGGTGCGCAAATGTTGCGCTCACTCACACTTAGCAAGCACCGGCAAAACAAAATACATATTTACATCTCTAATTCTACACACTAATACAAAGTCAATGGTCGCGGCGCTCTGTGCAAGGCACTGTTCGTTTGTTCGTTGTTAAGCGTTTTGTGAGGAGCGCGCTCTAAAATACTCCAACCGCGACAATTGTGCCAAAGCGCTCTAACTCATGCGCGTAATAAAAATAATAAGTTCTCTCATATTCATTCACTTTCTCAAATACATGCATAAGAAAGCGCTCATCAGTCGCAAATAGAAACTCTCTCTAAACCACTAACCAACTACTAAAATTATGCTCTCTAACTCACTCACTCTCTAAACGACGACCTTTTGCTCTGCACAAATTTTGCATTCTCACCTAGCATGTTTCTCTTTTTTATCATCGATAGCAGGGAATCATTCAATTTCTACTTGAGCATGTATGCGTGAGTCATGCATGACTCCAATCACTCACTTTATAGTGCTCCGCGAGGGAGGAGTACGTGACCCAGCGCTAATATATTTGACTGCTATCCGGGAATTCTTAAAATTGAGCGCTCTTTTATAAAATTTATACATACATACATAAATACATATATAATATGGTATTTATGTATGTACATATGTATGTTGGTCGAATTTACTTAGCTTCATCAATTCCGTCAAAGATTTTTCTACAATGCAGAAAAAACGTCAGTCAGTACAGAAAACCTTTAAAGACATATTCGATCACATCTGCCTACTATTTTATTATTTTACGAATTTCGTGCTCTTTGCTAGACGCTTTGTGTTTTTACATCATGGCTTTCATTTCGTTTCGATTGATTGCCTGTTTTTTCTCACTTCTTTGCTTTATTCGGTTGCTCACCTTTGCTGGTATATTTTGAGTTTCATTTGCTTAAGAAGTTACGAGCAGTGTTCAAGTTGATGAAGCCCCTTTTGTTGCCGAATTAAAGCGAGATTCCTTTGCATTTTTTTTGCTCCAAAAAAAGGTATGTAAAGTGAAGTAGAAAGTGGAAAGCTATTAACACATGTTTATTTTAAAATTATAATATCTTTAGTGAACATCGAGCAACTATGGTTGAGTGTCTTAATTAATCGACTTTCGATAAAATTAACACACTACGATCTTCTCCCATCAACTTTACAACTAATTTTATATTTTCGTGTGCTCACACATTGAATATTCAAAAAATTAAAGGAAAAAGTAATGTAAATAAAAACAAAGAAATTAGAAATACAAATACATGTACATACATATACACTATTTATAAAAAAAAGGAAATTTTCAATTAAAAACATATATTATAAAAATGAATAAGAACATAAATTAATTAATAATTATTTGTTATTGTTTGGCCATATAACTATTTATTTTAAATATTTTTGAGCTTTAAGACCGATTGGTTTATTGGGAAATTATTAGGAAAAAAACAACATAACTCAAAGCGGTAGAAGTTATAGTACTATTTCGGAAATCACCACATTTCCTCATCAGACTTCTTTCTTCTTGGCTTCTGCGGGAGTCGAACCCGCAACAACATGCGCAATACTTAAGCCGGCAGCTAAACGCATTGAGCTAAGCTTACGCTGTGTGAGCTGTTGTTATTTTTCCTGCTTTTCCCTTCACAACTTACTTCAGTTCAATAATTAATTAATTTAAAAAAAAATACCAAAAACATTCAATTCAAGTTCCTGTGAACATAGTTTTAAGTTTATTTAAAAAAAAACGAAGAAAAAAAAATTTATATTCTTTATATTCCTTTAATTATATTTTTAATTTTAAAATTCTGTTAATTGAAATTAATATTTTTTACGTTTACAAAAAAAAAAAAAAAAAAAAAAAAAACAAAGAAATTAGAAATACAATTACATGTAAATATGCACATGTATACTTATTATAAAAAAAAAAATGGAAAATTTTCAATTAAAAAACAAAAATTAATAAAACCATAAATATAAAAAAAATAATATAAAAAAATTACCAAAACATTCAATTCAAGTTTTCTGTAAACATAGTTTTAATCTTACTTTATCCTTTTTAAAAACAAAAAAACAACAATTTATATTCTAAACAACAGAATTCTTGATTTGAATATAATATAGTATAATATCAAAAGAACAAGGAAAAGCAGTACAAGGAAAAAACATTTTTGTAAATTAACTCATGAAAAGAAGGAAAAAACTAAATTAAATGTCTCTTAGTTTTTTGTTCTTGCACATGTATGCTTATCAAATCTCACTACTTTCTAATAATCAACTTAACTTAGTTTAATAAGAAAAAATTGTAGCTGAAACTTACTCTATCGCTGACGAAAGACTGAAGTTCGCTAAACATCAAAATATTAACTGGATCTGGCCACACACGTATGTATATAATCACATTAAACACATGAAAACCTGACAGTATAAGAGTAGTTTAAAAACTCTTGGCTAACCGATGGTTAAAAATTTCAAAAACGTCTCTCTAGCGCCTGCGAAATTATAACAAATAGAATAACAATTCAAAATAATTTAACAGAGTGGTGAAAAGGACCAGATGATTGCCTGCGATAGAAATAGAGACATTTTGGTAAGTAGAAAACTGTATTCATTTTTTGGAGAAGGATTTTAATTTGCAAACTCTAAATTCTTTAGCACTTCATTGAATGGTCAACTTGAAGAAAGGATAGACAAATGAATTAATCGTAGATGTTTTGCTGACGATAGGACGATAGAAACATGTCGAAAGCATGAAGGATTCTTCAGAATTAGCGATTATATAAAAAGAGAACTACAAATACGGTATACACGAATAGCCGAAGCAAAAATGAATTATAAACTGGCTTTGCAAAATGGTATTCGGAATTTTTAATTGGGCCTTGAGCTCTGAACCCAGAAACGCTTTTTTCTAAGCAGCCATTGTTGCCTTGAGCTGATGAATAGAATACTCGATTAGAAAAAATAAAAGTTCGGCTTAAAGCACTTACGAGGGCACATCGTCGATGATGCCGAAAAGTATAGCCAATATCATTTGAGAAGTGCTTTATCTATCACATTTTTAAGCTGGTGATCTACGAGAAGCTTACTTACTCTGTGACAACTGGATCAAAATCCAATCCAATTAAATGCCAACTGAACTTAAAAATTTGACTTTTTCGAACCAACCAATTACCAAAAAAACTTTCATTTCAGTTGCAGCATAAAATGAATATTCTATATCATTATCACTTCACCCAATTTCAAAACTCGACTGCATCGGTAGATGGAAGTACAACTCTCTACAAACGTACAATTAAAAATAGAAACCTAAAACTATCGCTTCAAAGCACGTATCGAAGTCATGCTGACAACTTAACCCAAATTTCATAGTATGCAAATACGAAAAAAGACAGCAGCATAACTCGAGGCTTCATAAGCCGTCAAATGAAAACGAATCTTGTTGCAGCAACAGATTGACAATGAGAATGCGGCAACACGACAGTATAAAAGTGAAATAGCGTAATGGAAATTTAGTAAGAACAACACGCCGGCATGCGTGCTAAAGGATGTTCAAAAATATGTATATGTATGTACATATGTACGTAAGAGTATGTAGCGAGTTCATATGCAGCGAAGGCTGAGAAGTTCATAGACATAGGTATGTATGATATAAAAACCGACACATGACGTCCCATAGAAGAGCAGAAAATGAAATCTAAAACAGACGCAAAGCTTTCAGCAATTTCCGGAAGTACACGCACAACAAATTCATAAACACACACACACACATACATGGGATTTTGTTGACGCAGCCAGCTCCTACATACATAGTTTTATTTGTTTTTGACTTTTTGGCTGTTTTGATATTTGTCGGGGAACTTCTATTTTACTATTTTTGTTACTACTGCCATCGGCACCGGCACCAACACCGGCAACATCAACTTTGTTGCGTCTATGTAGATACTTCTTCTATCCTTTTTAATCCTTCTTGTCTCGTCGTCGTCTGCCAACAACCAGCCAGCCAAGCTAGTCAACCAAACAGCCAACTTTTTGTTACCACCGCTAACTAACCAAGCGAAAACCGTAACGAAAACCTAGACGAAATTTTCAAAAATAAAACAACAACAACAACAACAACACCAATAAGAACGAAATTGCAAAATGGTAATAATAAACCGTAGCGAAACTAGTTTTGCATGGCGCGTAGCACAGATGCTGAGATTATTGGGCGGCGCAGGCCATTTGGAGGCTGACAGGTGAAGGGCGTAGAGCGGGGAGTTTTAGTGTGTGTGTGTGTGTGTGTGTGGATGAAGGACTAGCGTATGCAGGCATGTGCTACTCATACTCGATTATGTCAGGCTAAGGTATTTATGGTTGTAAGTTTGACGGTTGCGCGCAAACAAGGAGCAACGAATTGACGTGCAGAAAGATGTAGAAGAAGAAACAAAAAACAAAAGTAGTGAAACAGTGAAAAAGGAAACACAAGATATAATGAATAGCAGAACAAACTAACTACGATGACTACTAGTGACTTAGTAGCCAGCAAAGTTGGATAGTTTTTGTAATTTTTATTGCCTTGCTTTAGTTGTTTTTGTTTGCTTTTTTTACCGGCAGTTTTCACTTTCACGCTACTAGCGCAATCGCCCAACAAAAATGTGCACAAGTGCACCACAACAATAACAACAGCTACGAAATGTAGTACTACTTCAGAAGTACTTAACCAAAGCTAAATACAAAAAAATAAAATAAATGAACAAAGTTAAATACAAAAAAAAAAAAAAAGATGCAAAATTCTTTGCAACAATGTTAAATATTACCGTGAAATGCCGTAAGTTAATGAGTAATGAATGGGAGAGCCCTTTGGAAGTTGCACGACCTTGTTGTGAGGATTGAAAAGATAAGCATACATACATACATACATATACTATATATACATAAGTTTGTATACTTAAGGGACCAGTGTACCAGTGTAACATATGAAAAATTAGGCGATTACGGGAATTTGTTTTAAAGAAAGAAAGTACTCTCATAGATAGTTTTAAAGTTTTTTGGTCACAATATTTTTTTTTACAAAAATATTAAAAAATAATTGTCGTCGGAGGTAGATACCAAAAAAAAAATTCCCCAACCGCTGACATGATTCCGGCCGAATGAGTAGCTGAAACAAAAAAAATTCAAAAAGTTTATTTAAGTTGAAGGTATTTCCTATACAATGACTTAAGATTATTGAGAAATAACAAAAATTAACAAAATGGGGCAGTTCTGAAAAAAAGTGTCCTTTTTTGGAGAAAAAAAATTGTTGTTTTTTTAATGCCAAATTGACAATTTTGAACCAATAAAAAAGATCGTAGGTCATTGTATTGTAAATATTTTCAAGATACTCAGTTTCAATTTGAAGTCGATCGGTCAATTTCTCGTTGAGTTATGTTGTCAGCTATCTTGAAAAATGTCGTTTCGAGAAAAACGCGTTTAAAGTTTTCAATGGGCAAGTGGAGCGGTTTATTCCTACGAGCGGTCGCTCTTTTGAAAGCTGCCATTCAAAAACTATTCAAGATACGACCTTGCCGCTTTCACGATTTTTTTTAGGTGTCACACTGGTATTGCCCCTTAAGGCTATATATATATATACATACATACATATAAAACAAATAACAAAATGGTTGATAGGGAAGTTATTTGGTTGAAATGTGTTCATGCCGCAAGGCATACAGTAATATCTTTTTTTAAAACTAAGTTGCGTCGAAATATTTGATTAAGTCAAGCCCCAAGAGCCAGAGGAATTCAATGTTGTTCCACAATCGCTTTAATCATTATGTAACTGCAAAAATTGTTATTATAGAAATTATATGGCAGTGAAAAAACGAGCTCATATCGAATGGAAATCATACGAATTACTCAAATTTTTTGGATGAATTAAAAAAAAAATTTAACAGACTATAAATATAACATTTTCCAATATGGGACTATAAGTTGAAATTGTTTAAAATCTTTGCCAATATTTTCGAATTCCAATCGATTTCGAATTTAACGAATTTAGTTAGCCGAAATCAGTGAAATAAAAAAAGAGAATATTTGCATTTGAACGAATCAACAACAAATTATCGTTTGTATATTTACATATCTACACGATACATATTTACAAACAAGATAAACAAGGTGGCAGTATAATCAGTATTTAAAACTAAATCGCTACGAAAATAAACGATACGCTAAAATAAAGAAAACGTTGCAAAATAACAAAAGGGCAACATAAAAAATTAACTAAACACACTAAATATAGCTTCGGAAAATAAAACACACAAAAAAGCAACATAAAATTAATTGAAGGAAATTGATTTTTTTACAAGCACTTCGACTCTTTAATAGGGCAATAGTGCACTATTGGGATATATTATTTTCTAATTAATTAAAATATTTTTAATTAAAATGGCGGTTTAAACTCTAAACTTAAGGTTCGAATTTTATAGCAAAAAAAAAAAAAAGCATTCAAGCTTCAAATCTTTTAAATATTTTGTTTTTAAATGTCGTTTTGTAGTCTATTTAATTTTAGTACAATAAAGTGCAAAATTGAAGTGGCTAAAAATTAGCGTTGATTTTTTTAAATTTTTGTAAAGCTTTTTCCGTATAAAAAAGTTCGAACATTCTTTATGCGGAAAAAATTGCGCCAACGGTTTGAGCTAAAATAGAAATGCCGACAATAGTGTAAGAGCAATCCTCACTAGAGAAAAAGAACAATTTTAAATCACACAAAAAAATGTTAAATTGTAATGCACATATAAATAAGGAATGACAGCAGAAAAAAACACGGAAAGTATTTAAATTATTTGCTCGTAATTGAACTTTCTTTTCGCTTATCAGCTGGCGTGCAAAATGCAAACAACAAGCTAAAAATAGCAAGCAAAGCAAAAAAAAAAAAATTAAATAAAAACCAGAAACAGGAAAAATATATATAAAAGTTAATATTATTGTATACAAAAGCCAGTCCGCCAGCGAGTCATTCAGCCAGTTAGTCAGTTGGTGAGTCAGATTGTGGCAACGTGCAAATCGTCGCTCTATTTGTTGATGCGAGATACGCAAATACATACTACTCCTAGAGAAAATAAATGTGTATTTTTATTTTCAACAGACAAGGCATTTGTTATTGTTATTGTTATTGACGTTTATTTACTGCCATTTGATAAGAAGTTGAAAGCATTTCGCATTGCAGGCGCATAGATAAGAGGTAACAGCAGGCGCACGTACACTACATACATACATACATACTATATGCACATACATACACATTCACTAACTGACGAGCTGCCTAGTTGGCTGGGTGGCGTAGAGGCAGACAAACTGGCTAAACGAGCATTATGAAAATATTGCAAATCGGTGTGGATATGTACTATGTGTGTATGTATATATGTACACATGTATGTATGTTTATGCTCTGCGCTGTCATGCAAATGCGCTCAAACTGATGGATGAGCTGATGAAAATAAAAATGTAGAAATGTTGGATGAGATTGATGATAGAAAAAGGGTGAACGATGTGCGGGAGTGAATACCACAATCAGTAGAATGGGTGCTCTTAGCAATGCATGAAACGAAAACAGCGGCACAAAAAGTGTTCTCGCTCATACTTTGACTGCTGGTTGCCTATTACTGCAGTCCCTAAAAGCTTTTGAATCTTCAAATTTATATGTAAGTACATATCTTAATTTTTTATTTACTTCCTTTTAAGGGAGTCCGGCCATGTAGAGAACCGATAAAAGGTGCTTTCGATAAAATTATTTTTGACGAAATGAAAAAAGTACAATTAAACAAACTTTAAAGTTTATTTAAATAATGAAATAAAATATATAAAATGATTTTTTGGCTCCAAATTATTGAAAGATGTCCGAGTTATTCATGGTGTCATAAATCATTTCCTAGCAAAAGTTGTCAGTTGTCGGAAACATAGATACACGGCTTCCTCTTATTTATTATACTTTTTCTGAGTCTATGAACCTCAAAAACTTGAGATAACTGGGGATTTTTTTAATTTTTTTTACGTTGCAAAGGCAAAATATGATATGTAACGTAATTTTTTATGTCATTTATGTTATAAAAATATTATATAATAAAGTATTTACTCTGTTTTCGAATTTCACATAGATAAGATTTTCATAAGCTACAAAATGAACGTTGCATCGCGTTAATATGTTGGATAGTCCTTTTTTTAAATAACGCCCACAAGATGCAAAAACATGATTTCGAGAAAACGCGCTACAAAGATTTTACTTATCACTCCCTCTCGCCCGTTCACCTTGCCTTGTTCAAAATACTGCAACTCTGTTATGTGCGTGCCTTAGAAATGAGATTCAAGATGTGCTTGTGTTGCGGTGTTGCTGATGCGCCGTGTGCACTGGCTGATACCCGTAGCTTCAGTTTCGTAGGTTCATTAAACGCGGCAACCGACCAAGCACCATCTTGCATTTCTATTGCCCTAACAAGATAATTTAAGTTTGCACACTTAAGAACTACCAGCAATACCCACCAACTCCGAATATGGTCCCCACCCTGAATCCGCGAAAAACCTTAGCCCGCAGCACATCGCTAATCGTATGTATGCTGCTGTCCATGCCCACCCTACCTTGGCTTTCTTGTTGTTTCTATAGCCCCAAGTATACCACCACCTACACCCCTTTCCGAACTTAGACCAAACTAACTTTACAATTCCATACTCAAAGTTTATTAAATAATGAACAAAATTCAAACCATTGGCGATTTCATAATTACACTACCAACAATATTTAATATATCAAAAGCTGAATGTGCAAAAGAAATTAAATTAAAAATGGTATATAATACTAATACTAACTATGTATATTCTCTTCAGTGTAGATATCAGCTGATCTACCTCAACCTGTTACATACTATATGGTCATTATATAGGTATATATATATATATATATATATCTATATGTACATATATATTTAACACATTATGAGTATCAAATAAACAATGAGATCAAACGAGAAAAGAAATGATCAACTAGCTTTTGCCGGCATATCTGCCTATTACATACATCCATACTCCTTCACTCCCATCCCAACATGCGTGCTCAACTCCGCACTCCTGGTTTTTCGTTAGTGCGATTGTGAAGGGAAACAACAAAACATTATTTCGTACGTATGTATGTATGTAGCCAGGTATGCAAGCAACTACATGCTTATGCGCTCGGTCAAAAAAAAACGATGCTTGACAGTGGTAGAAAAACCCAATAAGTTAATAAAAATTTACAAACTTACATACATTGAGAACTGGATGTAGTGATCCCACGTCGCGTAGAGGCCTCTCCGCCGTGCAGCTGTTGTTGCCAAAATTACTAGATATAGAAAGGTTGCATTTATAGATATTTCTCACACTGTCTACACATTTATTCTCCCGTAGTTAATTTTAAATTTTATCGTAATTAAAAATATGTAAAAAAAATCTTTAGTAGTAACAAGGACCGGTTACCATTTATTGACGCTCACTGTTCCTAGAACACCCAGAGAGTGCCAAAAACAAAGTATAAGCACTTCTCTCAAAAAAGAAGTATGGTCTGCACAGCTACATATGTACATACATACCTATGTGCGTATATGCATTAAACCAAAGCAAAAGTTACTCGTTGGGCTAAATCAGCTGACTTCCATGTGGATTCACCATGGTAGTAAAGTGGGAATTTTTTTTAAGGTTAATTTAATCTTAAATTAAACTTTAATATATAACTTTAAATTTAACTTCTAATATTATCCCAAATTAAGTATGTTTCTGTCCACGCGTCCTTTTATCTTTCTCTAACTTAGGTTAGGCTTATGGTTTTGGATGGGTCTTTTATTTTATTGACCCTTAAATGTATTTATGCGAGAAATCGGAATGCAAGTAGATATTAAAAATTTGAAAAAAAAATGTTTTCTTTGATAGGGAAGTTCCCGTAAAGAGCTGCAAGATGATATCCAAACTTGGTGTAAATCGATGGGTTTGTCTTGTTGTTATTTTTGTGTCCTGTGGTGCAGGCATGTGCATATGCGGAAGGCAATGATGCTTGAGGCGGTGAGCAATATGAAGAATTGCCAGTCGTTAGCTAATCGCAGAGTTGAAAATTGGTTTAGACCTGTAAAATTTTCCCGGGATTACTTCTTTGGGAGTCACTAGCCTTTCCGGCTTTATTATATGTATTTCTTTGGAATATCTTACCTATTAAATAAACGCGATCAGCTTAGTTTTATGTCCTTGCCGGACTTTAAATTGAAATTCAGCAACTGGAACTCAACTTAATATCGTACAATAAAATTTCCAAACCCTTCTGTTCCATTCGGTGATTTGCAAAGAAAAGAACTAGAACTCGTCCCGGAAGTTAGCTTGAGGCTGATCTGACAGCTGTATTTATCGATAGCTTATCATCGGCAAGCAGATGTTTAGAATCAGGCTTAAGGGAAATTTTCTTTTCCCCTTTCAGATCTATTTGTCTGCTATTCGTAAAGAAAGTGGCGTCCCATTCGTTACAACGGAAGTTGAACATTATTACATTTTCAAACATGTAGAATATTATAAGACATTTTGCGCAAGGCAACGAAACCAACTTTTTTTTTCCATGTACCCTAGTACACACCCCCCTCCTAAAGGGTTGGTGCGGTGCTTTTTTTTTTCTTTTTAACTAAGTACCTAATTGCATATCTTTCCTATGATATACCCCTTGCTTCCCGCTACTACAATCTTCTAATTCATACATGCAATTTCCATGTACAGCTATTACTTTCGCTTTGACAAACTTTGGGGCAAATTTAGCACAAAATTTCCTTCTCGCGTCGCTTACCACAAAATTTCTTCGGTACACCGTGTTACCTACCCCAAAACTCTCATTCGTACTCCGCAAATTATAGCGTTTAGCGGAATTATCAAAAGACTTTTTGATATGCTCCATAACAGATTTTCGGGTAATCGTTAGCCTGTCTGTTCTGTCCAGTACATTGTCATCTAAAGCTCCTAATTTTCGTAAAAGTGTGTATTCGTCGGCGTGAGCTAGCATTTGCTGGCCGAATAAAGCATAATAGGGGGTACATGCTATTGACTGGTGGTACGAGCTCCTCAGCGCTTCTGCGATGTCGGGTAGATGTTTATCCCAAATAGTCTGCTCATCCTTCAAATAAGACCTAATACCAGCAATAATAGACCGATTCACTCGCTCGCTAGCGTTAGCTTGCGGGCTGTATAGCGCAGTATATACGTGTTTAACACCTCGTTCCGTTAGTACATCATTAAACATGGCAGATTTAAATTGTTTGCCATTATCACTTAAAACTATCTCCGGAGTTCCAAAAATGTTGAAGACTTCCTCTTTTAAAAATTTAGTAATGGTAAAGGTGTTAAAGTTTCGGATCGCCTTAAACAATGGGAATTTCGTAAGATGGTCGAGAACAATTAGGATTCCAATATTTCCTTGTTTGGAGCGAGGATAAGGACCAAGTAAATCTATATACAGCTTCTGGAAGGGACGTTGGACTGTGTATTGAACTGTCATCGGAGGTCGTAACGTTACATTAGGTGCTTTGTTTTGACGGCATATTTCGCATTTGCCGACATATTCTTTTACATCTACGGTCATGTTTGGCCAAAAGAAGTTAAGCCTTAAACGCTCTAGCGTTTTCGCTATGCCACCGTGGCATTTATTTGGCGGGGAATGGGCGTTCTCTATAACTTCTGGCACTAAAGTTTTTGGGATCCACAACTTCCAATTAAACTGCTCGCGAGCAGGATTGCCATCTGGATGCTCAGTTCGTTTGTAAAGGTGGTCATCTACAATATGTAAATCGGGAAGGCGATTTGCATTATTACGAACGTGGTTCACTAACGTTTTGTATTCCTCGGACGAGAATTCGGACGACATCAAATCAACTATTGGACGGGCCTTCAATTCGGTTACTTCTTCAAAATTTTGTCGCGACAAGCTATCAGGTACTATGTTTAATGAGCCCTTTCGATGTTCAATATTAAAACGAAACGCTTGCAATTTAAGAGACCACCTAGCTAAGCGGCTGGATAGATCATTTTGACGCATGAGCCATTGTAAGCTGGCGTGGTCAGTGACAATCGTGAAGTCCTGCCCTTCTACGTACGCCCTAAACTTCTTCAAACTAAGAATCGCCGCTAGACACTCTAATTCAGTAACACTATAATTACTTTGAGCCTTGTTAAGTTTTTGAGAAAAATAGGCGATCGGGACTTCAACGCCTCCTTCGTTTTTCTGGGACAACACCGCACCAACACCAAGCTTACAGGCATCGCATTGAATGATGAAGGGTTTATCGTAGTTTGGACTGGTTAGCACGGGGGCTGAGCAAAGCATCCGTTTAAGATTTTCAAAGGCATCTTGTGCTTCTTCGTTCCAAGAAAATTGTTTTCTATTTTTTAACAAGTTAGTCAATGGTGTTGTTACCGCTGCAAAGTTGTCAACAAAACGCCGATACCAACCGGCCATACCCAAGAACCTTCTTAGTTGCTTGAGGTTGGTTGGTACTGGGTAGTTTGTTACGGCAGAGATTTTATCGGGGTCTGTCGTAAGCGTTCCATTACCGACAATGTAACCGAGATATCTCACCTCTTTAATGCAAAACTTACTTTTTTCTACATTTATGGTTAGACCACCCTTTCGTAAGCAGTGAGCGATTTCGGATAAAACGGACATGTGGGTGTCGAAATCTTCCGACACAATGAGAAGATCATCCAAGTAGACGAAAACTTGATTTCTTAATTTAGGAGGGATAACACGATCCATCAAGCGACTAAGTGCTTGAGGGGCATTGCTCAGGCCGAATGGCATAACGCGGTATCTGTAAAGAGGACGATTGGGTACGGTAAAACAAGTGTAATCTCTAGACTTTTCTGCTAGAGGAATTTGCCAAAATGCACTGCGCAGATCGAGAGAACTTAAATATTTGGCCTTTGGTATTCTGCTTAAGATACCATCAATGTGAGGGAGCGGATATGCGTCCTTTATAGTTACGCTATTTACTTTTCTCGAATCGAGACACAGACGGACTTTGTTTGGCTTCCGGACTAGGACAATTGGACTTGACCAAGGACTGTTTGGCGACTCTTCGATTACACCTAATTTAATCATTTCATCGATCTCTGCATGAACTAGTTTTTCTACTGCCGGGGAGATTGGGAAATATCGCTGCTTTATCGGACGGACGTTGGGTTGGAGTTCGATCACATACTCCATTAATGAGGTTTTCCCTAGGCCTTCCTTCTCGAAGCTGGGAAACCTATTCTTAGTGAATTCTAAATGTCGCTGTTGGGCACTACTTAACGAAAGGGTATTTTCATTGGAATTTGTTTCGAGGGAGATCTCTGTTATCAGGTGAGGCGCGATTTTGAATTTCGTCCAAAAGTCAACTCCCAAAATAACTTTCTGTGAAAGACTTGGAATAACGTAGAATGTTAATAAGTTAGACTGTCCTTCAAATTTGACATTTAAATTAATTGTACCGTACACAATTTGTTTGCTTCCGTCTGCGGTACACACAGAAGTTCTATGCTTGTGCAATTTTTGCTGTTTGCAAAAGTTTTCCGCTAGCGAAGAGCCTAAACAGGAAACTTGTGCTCCACTATCTAAAAGTCCTAAGTACTCAGACCCCTGAATATCAATTTTGGCATAAGGCCTTAAGTCCGATGATTTTTTAGAAATAGTGTTAACAATAAATTTCAAATTACGACGTCTTGCTTTTACGTTGCTCCAAAAGTTTTTTATGCGGGTTGCCGACCTATCAGTACGCGTCACGTCCCTTGTCTTAAAGATACATTCCCTAAGGTTGTTGTAATTTTTCAAACGCTCATCATAAGGGATAATTTTGTGTACTACTGTAGTCGTTCTACTCGGTGTGTACGGGCGTATGAGTGATGTCATACAATTGCGGTTATGCACATTGCCTAGTCTTTGCTCCTCTGGTCGTGGCGAGGTTTCAGCTTCGAAGCCTCGCTCGACTTGCAGTTTCCCGGCTTGCATGTCAGACATTGTGGACGGTAGACGTCAGCCGCCCCGCACCCATAACAAAACACTGTTCTCTCCTCTAGGCAGTCGAAATAGCGATGCCCTTCACCTTTACAATTCCAGCAAACTAGTTTTCCCTTTGTGGGATATTTCGCGATTTCATCAATTTCTGGTTCTATTATTTCCAGGGACTCGTCTTCATTTTCCACTGCGTTGACATACCGGCGCGGATTAGACCGTTGAGTCACCGGCGTCGCTACATTGGCTGATCTGGATATCTCATTTATCAAACTTTCGCCCTTAAGACAAAGTCTTCTTAGTTCAGCCAAAGAATTGATTGGAACGTAGAGTAGTTGGTGTCGGACACGCGGTCTTAAATTATGCTGTAAAATCTCAACTAGCTCTACCTCAGATAAAGGAGTTTGCAAATGCTCTGAAATCTTCAAAACAGCATTACGAAAATCATCGAAAGTCTCGGTTGGACCTTGTTTTCGGATACGTATCTGCTCCTTCAATTCGAAGTCACTTTTGTGTTGCTGGAAGTTCATACGCATGACCTCGCAAAGGGATGGCCACGTGACGCGTTGTACTGACCGGCGGTACCTCCAATACCAATCTTTGGCTTCATTTGCAAAGAGGCATTGGACATGCTCGCAAAGAAGGTTGAAATTTCCCCCCAGGGTGTCTATCACCTGACATTCGATGCGATATATAAAGCTGTCCACCGACAATCTTGAGGAACCATCGAACTTTATGTCCCAGTGCGAAATGAGTTGGGCTATTCGGCCTGAATTTGGGATGCTGGGTACCTCACTGAGACGTACTTGCTCAATTGGTCGGTTAAAGCTTTGATTCGCACTACTTGGTAAATTAGGAATATCCCTGGGCCAAAAGGCTGTCGAATGGTTGTCCTGTACATTGGATTGTTGCCCACCTGCACCATGACTAGGGTTAGTTTCAGGCGCAGTTGGATGAGTGGCCATATTGAGCCGACCTAATAAATTCGTCAGTGTATTTTCCAGTTTCTCTTCAATCATTTGTGAAACGCGATGCTCCCAATTATCTAAAATAGTCGATTGTCGTGCGGATATCACGGCGGATACTATATTTCGCACGCGAGTGTCCTCGTCCTTCAAATCCTCTTGCACATTGGTGGTAGCCAAACAAGTGGCACCTTCGACCGGGTTGTGGATCCCGTTACTATTAGTACCAGGACTATTACCTGTCTCCGGCGCGGCTTCTTGCGTATTGGGCGGATGTTCTAGCCTACCAGACGGGTTATCAGTTTGAAAAGCAGTCCGAGCTCTTGTGCGTACACCAGTGTTTTGGCGTAAATCACGGCTATTACACTTAGCCTGGCACTGAGGACACGACGTATTCTTTTTCAGATAATTCAAAAGGCATGACTTGTGAAATCGATGCGAGCACGCAGTTGCAAGTATATCGTCAAATTCAGAAAAAGTCTCTTTGCATATAGTGCAAAACTTAACCGGAGGCGGAAAGTGCTCATTACTGTGCCTTAAGGACATTTTCAATTAATAAAAGTTTAAACAGAATAAGATGAACTTGTGACTAATTTAATTTCAAAAAAGTTTCTATACCAATAATTAGTAAAACACGCTCGTTGTCACTTCAGAGAAAAACCGTAAAAAAAAAATCTACACAAAAAAAAGGAATCTTACTAATGCTTTATATTAAACCCAGTTAACACATTTGTTCTTAATAAGAAATACGAAAAACCAATATCTCAGTATTCACGTGTAGTTTAATATTCATATTAACAAAGCATAAAAAATAAAAATAAAAAATATCAGAAGTCATCAAAATTAGCCTTAATAAAGAACAAATCTAAACTTTGATCATGGTAAAACATCGATTATCTGCAGCAGCAAAAAAATCATGTAAATTAGCAAAAATCTTCTAATCTTCAAAATAAATATGGTCTTGTTCTTCCAGTGGTTAGGTGGTTAAATATTGGGCTAAGGTTATACCAGACATCAGAAATGAAAACACCCAGACGGCCGGTGAATCTGGTACGAAAAACACTAATTCAAGATCGGTAAAAATCCGAATTCTCACTCGACATCCTAGACCTCGAGTTTTTTTTCTTTTTCAAATTTAATCTAAAGTTAATAAGGCTTTCTCGAAATCAGTTTGAGAAAAATTAATAATCAAAGAGTTAGAAAGGAAAACAGCTATTTTACTTCTCCTGGTTAGTCAGCTGGCATCCAGCCGGGCAACGACTAATATTCCAAAGAGTTGGAAAACAGAGCTGAAGCTTTCCAAACTGCTTGAAAATTGAAATAGAATTATTCGCAGTGCGTTCAATTTTAAATACACTATCCTCAGCGGTCAGTTCTGGGCGCATGTAGCACGTAGAAACAGCAATTCCAGCATCGGTATTCGTAAATAAATAAATTGGAACAAGCAAAACTGACACAATAAATAATTAAATTTAGCTACCTAATTCATTGGTCGAACCAACCGTATCAAACAATAAAGTCCGCGTTTCCAGAGAATTATACAAGGTAGAAATCATAATAAAATTAAATAAAAAATTGATGTCGTGACGGAAAGACAAAAAAAATCCATAAGAGAAATTGGAAAAGGAGTCCACCATAGGTCGCGCTATTACGAAGGCGTCGTAGTCCTACAAGTGGAGCCCCACGTTGGGCGCCATTTATCTGTTATGTGCGTGCCTTAGAAATGAGATTCAAGATGTGCTTGTGTTGCGGTGTTGCTGCTGCGCCGTGTGCACTGGCTGATACCCGTAGCTTCAGTTTCGTAGGTTCATTAAACGCGGCAACCGACCAAGCACCATCTTGCATTTCTATTGCCCTAACAAGATAATTTAAGTTTGCACACTTAAGAACTACCAGCAATACCCACCAACTCCGAATATGGTCCCCACCCTGAATCCGCGAAAAACCTTAGCCCGCAGCACATCGCTAATCGTATGTATGCTGCTGTCCATGCCCACCCTACCTTGGCTTTCTTGTTGTTTCTATAGCCCCAAGTATACCACCACCTACACCCCTTTCCGAACTTAGACCAAACTAACTTTACAATTCCATACTCAAAGTTTATTAAATAATGAACAAAATTCAAACCATTGGCGATTTCATAATTACACTACCAACAATATTTAATATATCAAAAGCTGAATGTGCAAAAGAAATTAAATTAAAAATGGTATATAATACTAATACTAACTATGTATATTCTCTTCAGTGTAGATATCAGCTGATCTACCTCAACCTGTTACATACTATATGGTCATTGACCCGCGAGCGCTATATACGCACTCAATGTATATAGGTATATATATGTATATATATATATATCTATATGTACATATATATTTAACACATTATGAGTATCAAATAAACAATGAGATCAAACGAGAAAAGAAATGATCAACTAGCTTTTGCCGGCATATCTGCCTATTACATACATCCATACTCCTTCACTCCCATCCCAACATGCGTGCTCAACTCCGCACTCCTGGTTTTTCGTTAGTGCGATTGTGAAGGGAAACAACAAAACATTATTTCGTACGTATGTATGTATGTAGCCAGGTATGCAAGCAACTACATGCTTATGCGCTCGGTCAAAAAAAAACGATGCTTGACAGTGGTAGAAAAACCCAATAAGTTAATAAAAATTTACAAACTTACATACATTGAGAACTGGATGTAGTGATCCCACGTCGCGTAGAGGCCTCTCCGCCGTGCAGCTGTTGTTGCCAAAATTACTAGATATAGAAAGGTTGCATTTATAGATATTTCTCACACTGTCTACACATTTATTCTCCCGTAGTTAATTTTAAATTTTATCGTAATTAAAAATATGTAAAAAAAATCTTTAGTAGTAACAAGGACCGGTTACCATTTATTGACGCTCACTGTTCCTAGAACACCCAGAGAGTGCCAAAAACAAAGTATAAGCACTTCTCTCAAAAAAGAAGTATGGTCTGCACAGCTACATATGTACATACATACCTATGTGCGTATATGCATTAAACCAAAGCAAAAGTTACTCGTTGGGCTAAATCAGCTGACTTCCATGTGGATTCACCATGGTAGTAAAGTGGGAATTTTTTTTAAGGTTAATTTAATCTTAAATTAAACTTTAATATATAACTTTAAATTTAACTTCTAATATTATCCCAAATTAAGTATGTTTCTGTCCACGCGTCCTTTTATCTTTCTCTAACTTAGGTTAGGCTTATGGTTTTGGATGGGTCTTTTATTTTATTGACCCTTAAATGTATTTATGCGAGAAATCGGAATGCAAGTAGATATTAAAAATTTGAAAAAAAAATGTTTTCTTTGATAGGGAAGTTCCCGTAAAGAGCTGCAAGATGATATCCAAACTTGGTGTAAATCGATGGGTTTGTCTTGTTGTTATTTTTGTGTCCTGTGGTGCAGGCATGTGCATATGCGGAAGGCAATGATGCTTGAGGCGGTGAGCAATATGAAGAATTGCCAGTCGTTAGCTAATCGCAGAGTTGAAAATTGGTTTAGACCTGTAAAATTTTCCCGGGATTACTTCTTTGGGAGTCACTAGCCTTTCCGGCTTTATTATATGTATTTCTTTGGAATATCTTACCTATTAAATAAACGCGATCAGCTTAGTTTTATGTCCTTGCCGGACTTTAAATTGAAATTCAGCAACTGGAACTCAACTTAATATCGTACAATAAAATTTCCAAACCCTTCTGTTCCATTCGGTGATTTGCAAAGAAAAGAACTAGAACTCGTCCCGGAAGTTAGCTTGAGGCTGATCTGACAGCTGTATTTATCGATAGCTTATCATCGGCAAGCAGATGTTTAGAATCAGGCTTAAGGGAAATTTTCTTTTCCCCTTTCAGATCTATTTGTCTGCTATTCGTAAAGAAAGTGGCGTCCCATTCGTTACAACGGAAGTTGAACATTATTACATTTTCAAACATGTAGAATATTATAAGACATTTTGCGCAAGGCAACGAAACCAACTTTTTTTTTCCATGTACCCTAGTACAACTCCTGAAATATTTGGAATTCAGCGCTGATATTTTTCACACATATTCTTAAAATTTAGACGAGTCGATAAAAAAAAATCCGTTTTTATGACGTCATTAAACTTTTTTTAATGCTAATACTTTTCGTAAGATAAAAAAGCATGGTGTTTTGCAAAATTTTTTTTATTTTGAATTCATACTTACAATTGTACAACACACTTACACATAAAATACAACTTTGCGAAAATGAAATTCCATATAACAATTCATATATCAATATTAAATATCTTTCAAAAACCCTTTATACGTTTTAATTAATGCCGACCGCAACTAAAGGATTACCCTTTTTTTTAATAACTTGTTTATATAGCGAAATCAGAGGCAAGAACATGTTTTGTAGTTTACAGCTAAACAAGCTTTGCTTTTACTTTGCTATGAACTTATGCACTTTACTTGTAGCTCATTACAAAAATAAAATGAAAATAAAACAAGAGCAAAACAAGAAAACATAATAATAAAAAACAGATCATTTAAGCTTACAAAATGACTACTAAATGTTTTGAGCATTTCGTTTACGTACACTGCTTTTCTAAATACTTGCAAATTACACTATCTAAGTAAGTAAACTAAGAGATCTTTGCCCTACATGCCAAATCATGTCAAACGCGACTAATGCAATTACCGCTAAATGAGTTTCAAAATGCAATTTAGCATATTATTAAACACCCGCGACATGAAAGTACAAAGTGACAGCAAAAATAAACATAAACATAAAAATTTTATTAAATGAGAAATGTTAAATACTTTAAAGGGGTTAAGCGGAAGTGTTGGGGGCTGCAAGTTGCAAGACAAAAGGGCAGCTGACCGACAAAAAAAAAGTATTAGGTGAAAATCATCGAGAAAAGACAAACGGTAGTTATATTAAAGCTTTTTTTTTGTAAAACTTAGCTAAGAATTAATGAAGCTGTTTAAAAAAAATCTGATTAATGTATTTATTTAACCCATAGCACGGTCATAATTTATATTTTACTCCGCTAGGTGGCGCATAAGTTGAGATATTCAGAAAATGTGTAATTATGATATGATTTTAATAATAATAATAATTTGGCGCTTATACTATATAGCTCAGTATTTGGCCGAGCTTCTCGTACCATTTGTGGTGTGCAGCTTTTCATATTGTACCACAAATGGAGGGACCTACAGTCGACTCAGAACGGCAGATGAATTTAATGAGAAGCTTTTTCATGACAGAAATACTCTCGGAGATTTGCCATTACCTGTCGAGGGGTGACCGCTATTAGAAATAAAACTTTTTCTATGATTAGAATTTTGCTTGCCCTGGCTGAGATTCGAACCTCGAACATTGATATATTACACTGCGTTACAAACACCACGTTACACACATTCTGTCCTATGAACCAAATTTACTTTTTCGGAAAGGGGAGAAAAAATAAAAATACACGTCAGAATTTTTTTTTATGTATAAAGTATTTTTTCTATATTTTCTTTATATACTTTTATACCTAGAAAAAAAAGTCTGACGTGTACATGAAAATCGCCGATACACGTGTATTTTTATTTTTTCTCCCCTTTCTGAAAAAGTATATTTGGTTCATAGGACAGAACTAAAGCTCGTTTTTGTAACGCAGTGTTATTTAATGGTATTAAAAACATATACTGGGATGAGACGATAAACGATAAAATTCTTACGAAAACTGGTCCGCCAGATGTCGCTTGAGTCATATTATTACGAAAATTTGTATTATTTAAAATACACTACAGAAAAATTTTAGAAAATTTATAGTTAGGTTTAGCTTGCAATCAAAGTTAACCTAGTAAACTTCGTGCTGATTAAATTATTGATATCTACAAGTATAGTTATATACATATACATATATATAGCGTATGTACAAAATCAATTTTTCTAAGAAACCGCTATTATTTTTTATACATATGGAAGGAATTGCAAAAGAGAAACAGTGAAAAAATTGTCAAAAATCAGTGGTAACTCGTAGCCCCTAGAAACTTCCACTTGGTTGTACTAAAATTGAATAGGCTACCTATCTGCATACCTTAAAAATTTCTAAAAAATAATTTTTTTTTTTTAGTTTGAAATTTTGATGATAATTTGATGTCATCTACATTTTATATAAAAGTTAAAAAGTTGTTTTTATGATGTTTTATAGAGAATTAACGATAGTTTATTTGAAAAACAGTTTAAAATAATTAGAGAATAAATAAATTGTCCAAATATGTCAATATGTGTTTGTGCTATAATTTGTGAACAGTCGGAACAGAGACAAAGTAGTAAGCAACGCAGCCAAAGTCGCGGGTATCAACTAAGTTTGCGTATAAAATTAAAAGGTTCAAGGCAGTCACAAGCCAACATAGCAAAAGGTCGGCAAAATACAAAGCAAAATTTTCGAACGAAATAAAACGTTTTCTTTTTAATCTACCCACAGCAAGTGTTAGAAAAAAAAGAGCAACGCCGCTAGCGATTAGAAGAAACACTACGAATGCACTTGCAGTAGGTGCCAAATGCAACCGTGCGTGTGAAATGCGGCTTATCGGTACGCACACGCACACCTCCATCACTACACACATACAAATGAGTGCGAGGCTTAAATTTTCTACCCCTAAAAACTAGCACATGCGACACGTGCGAGGCGCCAAAAAGGGTCAAAGTGTGAACGCATTTTCCACACTCGCACGCAATGTCTGAATTGGTAAAAGGTGGCCGCCAGGTGGGCAGGTGACAAAGTGCATACGCATGCGAAGGGCGCTTTGTAAGTCACATGCATTTTCTAACTTACATACATACATACATTTGTCTATGCTTGTTGTCAGCGTTGAGACAGGGCGCAAAGGCGGTGTATGTGTGTTGGGTAGGGTAGGGTCTTTAGGTGAATGCGTGAATAATTCAGTTAAAATGTGCAAAAATGCTACTACTAGTGTAAGCCGCTTAAGTTTGCACTGACAGCAGACGGACAGATATCACTAGAATAGCTGAAATATCTACAGAGCGACCTGCAAATGGACTGACAAACGCTAAATATGGACGGCACATAGTTGAATGTAACGTTTACAGTCAACTCATAAATCGAATTTGCGTATGTGCATGTGCATGTTGCTTAAAGATATGTTTACTTTTTGCGGCATCTCTACACTTTCATAGCTTAACTTCCCACCCATTGCCTAGCCGTTCGGGTCGCTTGCCGTGTGACCGTGGGGCAGCTCACCTTTGGCTTTCTGCTGCCGGCTAAGTATGAGTTGGCAGCTATGAAACTTTACCGTAAGTTTAGAAGGCTTCGATTGCAGCCAAATTGTACTTCATATTAAGCTGCCTCGAGCACCTCTTCAGATAAAATACACATCAAATTGTTATACTTATGAAAAAAAAAGAAACTAGAAATATACTGGCATGGAAATCAAAACTTTGAAATCGATCGATTTTATTTTATTTCTTTTAATTTTTTTGGTAAATGATTAAAATTTGGCATTATTTTTAATTATAATATATGGCTGTTGTTGGTTTCATATTTTTCATTTCAAATATTCACTCTTTTCAGTAGACAAAATCATTTGCTTAACCAATTTTCGATTTCTAAAACATCAGATAAATTAATTTATATACGGCATAGTTATACTTGTGCATACATGTGTACATATGTATTTATAATAATATTGGAAATTTCGCCCAAAGAATTTTTTTCGGCAGGTGGCGATGCAATCGAGATATGACTTAAGCCGGAATTTAGGGATTTGGTATAATCTCAAATCTAAAAATTTGCGAATTTTAGCTAAAGATTATTGCTATTACGTTTTTATAGTTTGTATTTGTCTTAATAATTTGTGACCTGCTTATCACCTGATCATAATTTTGAGACTTTGTTTTAAGACTAGTGGCGTTATTTTGATTTTTGTCTATTAGAGACTGAGATTGTATACTGAATTCGGGCATTAAAATCATATTTCCTGTCAAATTTGGTTGGTGGTCAAAAACCGAATATGTTTCTAGTACGAGTATCTATGTTGAGTTCCTTTATTGTAAATGAGAAAAGAAAGATGTATCTTGCCAAAATATTAATCACCAGGTGGCGCTGTCGTCAAGTTATTTGTAAAAAAAAGTTATTTGCGGTCCGATTTAGCTCATATTTTAAATATATGCTACACACTTGATATGAAATAATTTCCAAAAAAAGTATGCATTGCACCGCTCTGCTGTCGTCAAAACTATAAACCCGGTTCAATTCAGTGCATGTTCGCGATACGTATGGATATTGGTGTGAGAAAAATAAGCTTTGCAAAATTTAATTGTTAGACTCAGTGTCTTATGTCACTTAGTATGTACTTAATAGTAGATAAAAAGTATGTATATGAATACCTATACATAATAGATTTTATTATTTCAATTTCATGGTAAATATGTATGTATATTCATATATGGAATTAATTTATTCACCAATGATAAGCAATAATAAAAGCGCAAAAAGAAGTGAAATTACTGCTTTCTTGAGAAACTAATTTCTATAAGGTTTTGCGCAAAGGGTTTGCTGTAAAAATGTGGATACAGTTAAATCACCACTAAAATAAAAACATGCAGAACATGAAAATTGTGCATATGTGCAATAAAAAATGCAACTAATAAAAAAATACAACCTGGAAAAGAGTAAAAATTCTTAGTGCTTGACATTAAAATTTTAACAACGCACCCAAAGCGATTCCAGCGACCCGAAAAACCTAGAGCAAAGTCCAAAAGTGAGTGTTTGGAAGTACATGGGAGGGGTAAGCAATGCATCAAATACAAGCACATACAAGTATGTAAGTATAGGGCGCAACAAGAGGTGCCTTTGTTTTTCGCTTTGCATTGGTACACATATGACTCGCCTGGCTGCTTCGCCGAGGATGGAGACCCACACATTTCAGTATAAATATTTTACTTGAATGTGCATCCCTTTTGGAATGGGGCAGCTTGTGTTGTAGCTTGGCAACAACATTAGCGAACGCTGATTGCTGCTGGGAGCAATAAAAAGAACGAGTATTGCATTTAAGGCGGTACGTTGGCAGCTTTGCGCCGCACGAAAAGGAAAACTAACTCTGCTGAAGCTGTTAAGAAGTGGCGCAAAAGTGAGGGCGGCACTTTTAGTGATGGGGGGAGGGGGCTAAACTTCTGAAAGCACGCATACACATACACATACACATACAAATATGTACGTAGTGAAAATCGCCAGCGTTTTTCGCCATTTTATTTCTTTCACATTTTAATATCATTGCTTTGTTGTTTCGTTACTGGCATTTTTTCACCAAACGCGCATGTTGTTATTGTTATTGGTGTTATTTTGGTTGGCTGCCTGCTAGCTGCTGCTACAGCTGCTGTTGCTGCATTCTCCGGTTCGTTGCTGCTTGTAGTTATTCCTGTTTGTTGATGCTATTGTTGTGGAGCTGTTGTTGTTGCACGACTTAATGCACTAACAAACGTACACATATTATATGCAAGTGTGTGTGTGTGTGCGTTTGCATTTATGCATGCGCTGTATGGCTGCAGTGCTGAAACTTATTTTTATTGTCGCAGGAGCGTTGTGAAAAAAAAAATTGTTTAACGCCAGTCATCCGTTGGCAAGCCATGGCACTGCTACTCTACTGCACCGCTCCGCGTTAGTTCCTTTGTGTTGTTGTGCTTGCTCCACAATGTTTTACTCTGCTACTGGTTTAATATTTTTTTATTGTTATTTTTATGCGCTTGCTTTATACTACTTGCTGTGTTGTTTGTTATTATGGTTTGTATTTTTGTTTTGCAAACTTTTTTTTTTGTCGCTGACATCTCATTTTATTTATGTATATAGTGCTCTTTTATTTTTGTATTCTTGTTATTTTTTTGCATCAACAATGCAATACTTTTAAAACCAGCATTCATGCGAAGCGCATATGTAGATGTTTTCAGATTGATATTCAGCATCGCAAGTCACGCGGAGCTTCCATACAATGCACCCACTTAGGTCAAGTACTCAGCGTGCTGTTCGAAAGTTGTTGTTGTACATAACGATAGTTTATGATTTAACGGTTAGAAGTTAGTATCCAAAATTTTACCATATCGAATGAAAAATAAATATTTTGAAAATAGAGCTGCTGTTGCGGCGTTTTGCAACTGAACAAAAAAAAATTTCTTTTTTTTTTCAGCATCGCCAGTACGGAGTTTTTATCCCGGCAGTTACTTTCAAAATTTAATTATTATATTTATCGTTATAGATTATCGTTACTACCATAATTCTTATTATTGTTGTTATATTTGTCGATATCACTTTAATGCCGTTTTATCAATTTATTTTGCTAAATAATTGCAATTATTTTTAATCGTTTTTTGTTAGTATCGATGGGCCTAACTCAAAGACATTATTTAGTCAAGTCGTTAAGTTAATTCAAAAACGTCCTAAGCAACAAATTTTATATTTTACAGCAGATACAAAAAACAAAAACGAAAAAATAATATAAGCCAAGACGGAGACTTTTTTACAGAAATACTTTTGTAAAATCCTCCCGCCATTACAAACTGATAGAAATAAAAAAATGGATCAGAAGTATAAACTAAATTTCTCAAGGTTGTGGATATAATTTTATGTTGCCTACTGATAATTTAATGCTTTTTATTGCTTTCGATAGCACTTAAATATGTTTATATTTCGGCCTGATTCCAGTTTTGCATTCAAGAGTTGTAAGAAACAATTATTTTGCTATTGACAATTTTTTAAATGTAAATGAGGAAAGAACGATCGTTGAAAACGTATGCAAGAAAGGGCTCACAGCGGGTAATGTAGATAGATATGTGGATAGATGTGCTGAATAAAGCAAAGCTTAAATATAAAACTTAAGTAGATAGTAAACTAGGAAAATGGAAGAGAGGAATTGTTAAGCCGATAGCAGTTAGGGTTATGAGTGGATTCAGTTTTGAAGTTTTTTTTTTTTTTAAAAGCAACGTAAAGATATCAGTAAAATCAGTTGCTGGGCCAACTGAATTCGGCTAGCACGAGGGAGTTTGGTAAATATGTATTATAGATACATATATTTTTAAAAGTTACAAATGAACAGTTGAGAGGGAGATTTGCTTGCTGGCTGCATTGAAGCCTATAATAGGCGCGCACATATTTAATCGGCGTTGGCTTAAGTTTCAACTCAGTTGTGAAACGGCTGAAAATGCGGGTGTATACAGTCACTGGCATGCGCATGCACACACACACACACACATGTGACACCAGCAGCACTTTTTGTGCGATTTGTCGACACTGACATGGGGTAACTTTTCAACCGTATGTTGACATATGGGCACATTTGTACGCCCACATGCAACATATTCTCTAGTTTTTATACTACTCTAGTTTTTTGTTTACCGATTTTGTTTTTTCCATTTACGTTTTTTTTTAGGCTTTTGTTTTGAGTATGCGGCTTTTGTGGTATGCGGGTGCTGCTTTTCATTACAAACTTACATAAAGCATATTTGAGTGATGGTTGGGTTGTTTTTATTTTTTTTTTCATGCACAAATTTCAAACGAACGCTTTACCACACTGAAGTGGGTGGTAAAACTGTGTTGGTTACGGCGGCAGGAGGGGTGAGGGTAGTGGGCATTCGTTGTACGGGTGATACAGTTGTTTATGTGAGTAGGCTTTTGGCGAATTTCTGGTTTGAGCTAGGTGTAAGATTAATGTTGCCAACAAGGACTATTGACGAAAGGTGTAGTAATGATAGATATATTAGCAATGTAAATGTTATGAATAGTTATGTTGCCGCTTTATTTTACTAGGTTGGATTGTAGAGTTTGTAGGATACGAAGATATATATAGCAGTATAAAAGAGGTTGTTAAAAAGTACACTAGTATAAATTTAGAGCCGCTTCTCTATATACATATATGTTTAAGCGCTACCTTTTCGCTTATTTTAAAACCTTTTGTTGCTGCGTTTTAGTAGACAATCTAAAGCGCTAAGAATTAGTGACAGTTCAGTTGAAATATACTTAAAACTAAATAACTGTTCACTCAAAGTTGGTACGCACTTTAGTATTTCCTTCCGGGTCATTTGTGAAGGGTACCAAAAAAAATTTGGTATCAATCGTTGCTCAATGGTTTAAAATTAGTAGAACTGGCAAGTAAAATAATTGTGAACAAATTTGTAGAAAATCCAACATGGTCAGGATCAAAAATAGCTAAGTTCTAAAATTGCCAAAAACTACTGTTTGTAGAGTTATTAAACGGAAACATTTAGTTTGGAAAAAAAGAAAAAAAACCGTAAAGCAAAAACCAACATGTCTCTCAAAGCTGCAAATAAGTGTTCTGACTTCAATTCGTGAAAATACATTCCTGTCCGACATAGCCAAAAGACGCGCGCGTTTATTGTACTATACAATTTTGACCAAATTTAACGGGTGTATAATAATGGATGATGAAACCCTCATGAAACTTGATTTCAAACATCTGCCTGGGCAAACGTTTTATGTTTCAAAAAAGCAGGGAGATGTCCTCTCAAAAAAATTTAAGTATAAAAAAGTTGATAAATTTGCTAGAAAATAATTATTTGGAAAGCCATTTACAGTTGTGGCCTTAAAAGCCGAGCTTATATGACATTGGGCACAATGACGTCCGAAATTTACAGGAAAGAGTGCTTGCAGAAGCGTTTATTACTCTTCATTAATCATCATCGACCTTCATTAAAAAGTATTGTCCAGATTTCGCAAGTACACAACACTCACAAGCAACAATGAATTGATAACCGAGACCATAACCTAGATTTAGTGCCTAAAGACTACAATCCACCAAATTGCCCAAATCTACGCCCAATATAAAAATATTGGGCAATTGTTAAAAATAAATTAAGTAGATATGGTGGAGCTGTAAAAATGACTGACTCAGTCTTGCATAAGTGGAATAAGTTTGCTTCCCTGGTCACTAGAGTCGATGTTCAACGATTAATGGGTGGCATCAAACAAACTGACCGCAATTTTATTCATTCTAACGGAGCGTAATATTTTTATTATATTATTTAAATACTTGAATAAATGCTTTCTTGTTTAATATATTAATCTTTATCGCGTGCTAATTTTTTAAAAAGATATAACTTAATTTGTGCGTAACAAGTTTGAGTGGACAGTGCTTTAAGTATCAAAAGAGGTGCATTCAAAATGCATTGAAGGAAGTGGAAACGAAGCGTCCTATCGTTATCACATACCAATGCGTATATGAGAAAACAGTTAAAAAGAAACATTTTACATGAAACCATTAACAAATTCTCGCCAATTAATTTCAGCAATTAAACAATTTAAGCAACTGAATGAGCATTCGTACATACATACAAACATCACTCTACTAACACTGTCGATATACAAATAGTATACATTTAGTGTGTGTTGACTAAACTTTCTCGAGACAGAGTCAATGAGTGCATTGACAGCTGCAACACACACACACACACACACACAGTTGCAAATACAAAACTAATATATTACAACACACATCCATTTGTATGTACATATGTATATATGTATGTATGTATGTATATCCACTCATGCCTATCGCCTTTTAAATCCATTTGGCGCCTACACAGTGTGGCGCTTGTTGACAACACCAAGGCCAACGCACTCAATGAACCTAAACTCGCCGATTGGGATGAAGGCGCGTATAGAAAAGCCAAAGTAAAACCTCCACACATGCATACATAGTGCTGGAGCCCATTTGTGCGCGCTTTACTACATACATATTTGTATACATACACACATACATACATACATACATATACAACGCGATGTGCGTTTTCACTGTTGCTGATGCGGAGCGCGCCAAGCTGTGCTTAGGGTAGCCAAGTGCAGGAGGGCGGCTAGTCGCTGGTGGCTGATGACAGGCGTGCGCTTTTGTTGGTTTGCTCTTGCTCACAGCTGCTAAAATCTATATCTATCAAGTATTTATTGCATGCGAATTGTTGCCAGTTTTTTTTATTGTGAATGTTTTGTTTTTTTGTTTTTGTTTTTATTGTTGTGCGAGTGTGTAGATTTGTGTGTTGTGTGTTGTGCTATGTTGTGTCTATCGTGTTTCATCTCTGCCGCCACCTGGTCGCCAGCAACATGAGAAGTTTGTTGTAGTTGTTGTTGTTGGTGTTGTTGTTGTTACTAAGCAAACAAACACCCACTTTCATACTCTTACACAGTCTCATACTTTCGCCTAACCAAAATGACGAAGTGTAGTTTAATTTTTATTTTTGCAAAACTTTGAATTTTTGTTTTTGTTACAGCAACGCGTTTGGTGACGTAGCCATGCACAAAAGCGAGTTGCCGAAAGTTATAGCTAAAATGCTGTGCGCTGTTACTTTTACGTATATATTAATGGAGGTTTTCATACTGAATACTTACATATACAAACATACATATAGATGTACATACACATACACTTGCATTTTGCGTATTGGGCTAATTGCTTGTTAAATTCGCTTCGTTTATCTTCTCTTTCGAGAGAAAGGCTTAGGTAGAGATACATAGATCAATAATACTGGTTAAACGTTTCATTAAAAAACTATCCGCGTACTTACGACAGACTACAGTAGAGTTTTTCTAAAATTTGATTTTTTTCATTTATCTTAATTGTCAAGCTTTGTTTACCTTTGATAAAAATAAACAAATTTATCAAAATTTATTTACAACTGGTTCGTGCTGTGTAGTGAAAAAAGATATTGTTAAATAAATAAATATTTTTCCTTGCTATTATTTCGTTAGTTTTTTTTTTGTGAAGTTGTGTTTTGTGCCCAATTAGTATTTGCAAAATTTTGCAGATGTCCAAGCGCGTTCTCTGCAAAAACCAGCGTGTAAAAAAAGGAGTTCCTTTCTTCAAAGTATCACAGGAGTCACGCCGAAAGATGTTCACAGAGAACAATGTGCTGTGCATCGATTATTTCAAGAGCTTTGATTTGATTGTTGGCGAAAGAAAATTTATATTTGATTATTTAGATTTGGGAATTTAAAATTTTTATTTACACTAGCGTGATTTAAGAGTTCTTGTTTGACAATTAAGATATATCCAAGGCACATTAAATAGGTAGTATCAGTAAAGCAGTCTGTTTGTAATAATATATATTAATTTTATGAGACCACTAAACTGCCTTGCCTTTTGCTTTGTGTACACAAATATTTTTAAAACAAACTGTCGTTTCATAAGCGGAAAATTTTAAATTTTGTAGATTGACACATCAGTGGTTTCAAGCAACAACAAAATACATAGGATTTTCTAGGATGCTGCTACCTGTGCAATATGACAGTTATATATATCTAAAATTATGGCAGGGTTGCAATTTCTCTACTGCGGCTATCTGTTAAATCTGCCTTGATCGTAATACAAAATGTATGCTTATATTTAGTTTCAATCAAAAGTTCATATGCAACTTTTTCTACAGCTTCTTTATTTATTATTTAAATATGTATACGCAATATTGTTCCAAAAAAAAAAGGTTTTACTCCAATAAGGCTACTTAAATTGACGGGCATAGACATATGGACACATAATAAACCGTTCTGCGCAGCAAACAAAGTAATCAATTGTTAGCAATTAATTTGTAGTACACGAGCAATAATGTGAAATTGTCAGATGGTCAAAAAAACACATCGCAGATTTTTGAAACAAATTTTTTTTTAAATAAAAATCTATTTTTTTTATTTGTTATTGTTTGGCCATACGTTGCATGGAAAAAAAATTTTAGAAACTTTAGTTGTAACGAAAACTTCTATTCTTCTTTCTAACTAAAACTGCCATGCGAATTTTATATACACAAATATTTACCCTAATTATTATTTTCAACATAATAATCAGCTGCTGGTCCTATATCTGGCAGTGTTAGGATGTGATGTCATAATCATCTCCTATATATAGTTGTATGTATATATGTATGTAACTTAATCAATGTGCAGTTCCTTTCCTAAAATTAGAAAAACTCATTGTTCGAAAAAAGGGACTGACAATTTACATAATTTTATGCCTAGAAAGTTTTTCTTTTGTTCGTACTTGATTAGTTGATTGTAGGTCCTTACAGAGTACCACAATTTGAATGAAAATGCACTCGTTGAATCTTTGCAGAAAAAAGGGAATAAGTCAACAAAGGGTTCACTTAGAAAAACTTGTTTGCCACATGATTTTTAAATTAAAGTTTTTCTGGAAATATCATGCAAAACATCAAAGAATTTTTTATTTAAAAAAAAAACATGTACATACATGAATGGGAGAAATGATTTTTGATACCAAAAAGAGAATATCTCTCGGGCATAGCTTTGAAAAAAAAAAAACAGTAGTAAGCTGAGCAGAGTGGTTTTGGATACAACTCAGTAAAATTCAAATCATGTAGATTAAAAAATGCTAAGTATTGTAACCACAAGAAATATTTATAAAGAAGCTAAAAAAAATCTTAAAAATACATCAAGCGCCTCAGAGGTAATTGATCACTTAAGAAAAGTAAGGAAGTGAGTATAATTTTGGTATATTTTCAATACCTTTGTTATAGATATTATTTTGTGAGCCAAGTTCTTCCCTACTGAGCGTCAGCATTCAAACTCCGTAAAAGTTTTTTTTTTTCTACGTACATATAAATTACTTCCCCTTTCATCCAAGAATTTCATTTGCTAAGCTTGAAAAAAAAAGATTGTGAGATATGAATTTCATAGCAGATTTTTATTCGCACCTTTGATGTTTCTTCAAAAGTTTATCGACAGAAGTTGAGTAGGAATGCCACATTTGCATTCACTGTACATACTTTGCATAAATGACAAAAACAAAAATGTTGGGACTACTCGAGTGAGTAATCAACTGAGGGCATGAGTGAATGATTGCATGGAAAGTATGAAAGGTTGAATGCGCATTCACGGCAGCGGAAATTAAAAATGTAAATTAAAGTTGTCATTAGTAGCGTTTCAGTGAAGTGAACAAAAAGAAGGTGTTATGAGGCTAAAGACAACATAAAAACAACAAAATGGCGGCAAGGGAATGGTTTACTGTGAATATAAAAAGCGGAATTGGTTAGATGCTTGAGTGCATATGTTTTATTGAAATGGAAATTAAGGACTGAACACAGTCGAGGAAGAAGAGTAAAATAAAATTAAAAAAAAAATGGTGTCGGACGCAAGGCGAACGTTTTTTTTTTGTTTGTAATATGTAAATGAAGAATTTTTAAAATAAAAATAAATAATTTATAAAATTGTTATGACCGTATTTAATTAGAGACAAAAATAATATCATTAAATACACCTTTTAATTTGTACTTCACTGTAAAGTGTTGTGTTTATATGGCAAAAAATGTATTATATACGAGTACATATGTATATGTTGGGGAGTATTTTATATACAAATAAATAATAATCAGCAAGCATTTACAGGCACGCCCAACGCCGAAAAATCTGCATACATACGCTTATAATGCGTCTGGTCGTATATAAAAAACAATATCGCCGCTATGTACATACATATATACACATATGTAGCTATGTATTGCAAGGACACACACATATGCATATTGAATTCATTTTAAAATGTGTACTATTTGCATAGGAACATCGAATATACAAAGTATGCAGCGCATATCCGGTGCGCCTTGGCGTATGAGTGACCGAATGTCCTCGCTGGAAAGGTGGACAAGCGACAGCATTCAGTTCGCATTTAAACAATTCCAAAAACATGCCAACGTGTATGCATCGATTATTTAAGCCAGCCTACACGACATGTTCGACAACATTTGCAGCGCCGAAAATGGTGTGCGTTAATGTGTCGAGTGTTGGGGTGAGCGGTGGCAACAGTGCTGGGCATCTGCAAGTGTATGTGAGACAACAAATGCCAATTTACAATCGGTTGTCATGGCTACTACTCATATCACGCGACTTATACGAGTATGTACATGCTACTAAAGCTACTTCCTCAACCACAACCACGTCCAATGCCTTCCATTTACCATCTCCAACAGCAGCAGCAGCATCATTGCCTCTCATTTCATTTCGTGCCATTGCATTTTATTTTTTATTAGTATCATTTCATTTCATTTTATTTTATTTCATTTGCGTGTTGTTTTGTTTTTCATTTAATTTTTATTCGCGCGCTCAATAGCCAAGCATATCCTGTCGCGCACACACACACACTCGTATGCATGCATGTATACCCTCAGACCACCATATTCACTCCTTATAGTCAAAATATTTTTCGCACAGCCTGGCTACTAAAAGCATTCATGTACTCGTATGCATGTGTGTAATGTCCTTTCGTGTTTCATTCGTTAAATATACGCGTCCGCTGCTGATGAGCTGCAATCGCATTCTCCTATACATACATACATACATATATAGATAGACATATATACGCATGTAGGCCTTTTCAAGTGGTTGTTGGCGAGCAATTGGGTGGACAGGTATTGAGTAGTGAGTGGTAATGGCGGCGTGTTGGGCGCATTTGCTGTTTGATGCTGTTTTTTAATTTTATCCATTTTAATTTTTATTTATTTATTTTTTTTAAATTTATTTTGATGCGAGTGTTGTCCGTTGCTGCCAATGCCGTTGTTCCTCTTTACTGGACGTAATGGTCATGTTTGTAGCTGTCATTAAATAAATGGTGCGTCAACTGTACTTTCGGCTGAAACCTGCATGCCTCTACACACATTTATACATACATACTGTAATAGTCTAGGTATAGCGTGTAAGCATAGACTAAGTAATAGGTTAAGCATTTTGTGTCTAGACCGTAAGTTATTTCGATTGTGTTTCGTCCCTTAAGAACAGCTGTAAGAAGAAATGTCAAAAAGGAAGAGAATAAAAAGATCATTCTGGATTGAATAGCGAAACCGAGCGTTACAGTTTATTTAAGTCGCTGCTAGTAAGTTAAATTTGGCTTATAATCTTATACCAAAGACCGATAGACGGGCGGAAGCGAATAAGCATACAACGGCAAGGACGGTGAGTGCAAATAATAGTCTCGAGACGCAAGTAGATTGTGCAGCGCGTATACATTTCATCAGAAGTGGTCTTCAGAACCATTCCCTACGCGAAATGGAGTCCGAAAGGGTAAATGCGGAGCGGTACTCCCTTATGCAGTTGAAAAATTGGTGTGCCGCCGTGGGCGTAAACGCAAGCGGCGCTAAAGCATCGCTAGCCGCTAGGTTGAGCGAGCTGTCAGCGGAGGCACGCGGCATTTGTCCTGGCACAAACGACGACGAAAATGTTACAATGGACAATGGAGCGAGTGGTGGAAGAAGGAACGTTGCGGACAATGGAGCGAGCGATACGGACAATGAAAATGGTGCGCCTCAAAGAGAAGACAACGGTGGTACAAATGAGGTTAGAAACGATGGTGACGACGTAGTGTACGTTGAAAGTGGCGTGACGCGTTTAAGTAGCGGTTTGTTTGGGTACCGTTCGGACCAACGAAGCGAACAAACACACAGTGAGCCAAACCAACCCTTGTGTGAGCGAGACAACGTTGAGATGGAAAAATTAAAGTTAGAGTTGCTGCAGAAAGAAGTAGAGGTCCTACAACTAAAAAAACAGCTACTCGAAAAAGAGCAAATGGCGGCGAGTGTACGGTATGACAAAGGCGCGAACAATGCTTTTGATATGCTAAAAGAGGTCATCAGGAATTACGACGGTGGCAACGATTTCAACGCTTGGCAAAAGCAATTGTTTCACTACCGTGATATTTTCAATGCAGACAATGCGACAATGGGAGTTATTGTTCATCTGAAGTTAAGAGGCGCGGCGTTGGCCTGGTACAACGCAAAGAAGACTTTTCCGAAGGACGTGAGTGAACTGCTAGGAGAGATGAAGATGGTATTCGCGTCTTGCGAAAACAAGTTCGAAATGCGACGCAAGTTCGAAAAGCGTGTATGGTCGTCGGACGAAAGCTTCGCAAATTACTTCAACGAAAAGTGCGTTCTAGCTGGCGGGTTAGACCTCGGCGATGGTGAGATAGCTGATTATTTGGTCGAAGGGATTCCGGATAAACAACTGCGCGTCCAAGCCAAGCTGCAGAATTTTTCAACAGCGAGTGAAGTAGCTAGAGCTTTTCGCTCGATTGAACTACCGCAAAGGCCAACCACAACCACAGGGATAAGCGAAAGGGTGAGGTGTTACAACTGCAACTGCACGGGCCACTATTCCAAAGAGTGCCGGAAACCCAAAAGAGAAGTCGGATCCTGCTTCGCCTGTGGTGAACAGGGACACTACGCATCCGACTGTAAGCACTACAAAAAATCGACAACAAAAAATTCATTCGTAAGTTATTTTAATTTAAGTATCACAACAGAATCCGATATAAGTATGTTTGTAGAATGCCTAGTTGACTCCGGAAGCCCTATAAGTTTGATTAAGGAAGTTATGGTGCCAGCAAGAGCGCAGTTACATGAAGAACAAAGTGACTACTATGGTCTAAATAAATCAGTTTTAAAAGTTAATGGAAAAATCAAATGTTTTATAAAAGTTTTGAATAAACAAGTTTCAGTTGAACTTTTAGTGGTTCCAAATGAGTCAATTGGTTATTCTGTGTTGCTAGGAAGAAATTTTATAAATGAATGCGGTGCTAAATTAAAAATTGGAAATGTAGAATTTTTGGATAAGACGGAAGAGGTGATCGTCAAAGAAAATGTTAACGAAGTTGAGAAATTACATACGAACAAAGATGAAGACAAGGTTAGCAAAGTTGAGGAAATGTATACGGCCGAGGGCAAACACAATGTTAATGAAGTTGAGAAATTGTATACGATCAAGTGCGATGTTAATGATACCAAAATAGGAGTATGTACTGTAGAGGGTAAAAACTACGTTGACAATGTTGAGAAACAAGAAAATAAGATAATTGCAAATGAAAGTTGTGAGTTGAATGATGTCGTTAAACAAATTTATTCGATAGATGTTTGCGATGACAATAGAACAAGCGAGAGGGTAGCTTACAAGATAGGTGAAGAGGTGAAGTTTAGGGATGAAAAACGTTTTCGCGAAATTTTCGACGGAACGTACCTCAACGCTAAAAGACCAAGTAAGCCTATCGTAAGGAAGGAAATGCGGTTGGTGCTAGAAAGTGATAAGCCATTCAGTTGTAGCCCAAGGAGATTATCATACAGTGAGAAGCTAGAACTACAGAAAATTATTGACGAATATTTAGCAAAGGAATATATACGACCTAGCGAGTCAGAGTTTGTGTCGCCAATAGTATTGGTGAAGAAAAAGACAGGTGAATTGCGGCTGTGTGTCGACTACAGGAAACTAAACAAAGTTACGTCAAAAGATAATTACCCTATGCCCCTCATAGATGATTTACTAGATAGGCTTGTAAACAAGAAAATATTTACCAAACTAGATCTCAAAAATGGGTTTTTCCACGTCTTCGTAAGCGAAAACTCTGTTAAGTATACCTCGTTTACAACGCCGCTAGGGCAATATGAATTTTTAAGAATGCCTTTCGGGTTGAGAAATGCTCCAGCGACGTTTCAGAAGTTTATTAATAAAATTTTCGCAGATATGATTAGAAATGGAGAGGTTATTATATATCTCGATGACATTATGATTGCAACGTATAGTATTGAAGAGCACTTAGGAATTTTACAGAAAGTTTTCCAAAGACTAGTACAAAATAATTTAGAACTACGGTTAGACAAATGCGAGTTTTTACAGTCGAAGGTATCATACCTAGGTTATTTGATAACGAGTGAAGGCATACAAGCAGACGAAAGAGGATTAAAAGCCATAGAAAATTTTTCAGTCCCAACTAAAGTTCACGAAGTTCAAAGTTTTCTTGGCCTATGCTCATACTTTCGAAGATTTATAAAGGATTTTTCCACTATAGCCAAACCCCTTTATGACCTTACGAAAAAAGATAGAAAATTCCAGTTCGGTGAAACAGAACTCAAAACCTTTAGCAGTCTCAAAGATAAGTTGATAAGATCCCCTGTGTTAGCAATATACGAGCCGAATGATACAACAGAGCTGCATTGCGACGCGAGCGCTTTGGGTTTCGGAGCAATACTACTCCAAAAGAAAAAAGACGGGAAATTACATCCAGTGTTTTACTTTTCTAAACGCACAACAGATGTTGAGTCTAGGTACCACAGCTTCGAACTTGAAACGTTAGCAATAATCTACGCACTCAAACGATTTCGAGTATACTTGCAAGGTGCAAAGTTTAAAATCGTTACTGATTGCAATTCGTTGACTCTCACTCTTAATAAGAAGGATATGAACCCAAGAATCGCCAGATGGGCGTTGGAGTTACAAAATTATGATTACGAACTTGAGCATAGAGTAGGGAAAAGGATGCAGCACGTTGACGCGTTAAGCAGAGTAAACAATGTTTTAGTTATACATACGAACACGTTTGAGGAAAATTTAATAATATGTCAAAGTAGAGACGAACGCGTAACAGAATTGAAAAATGCTTTAGAAAAGTCGGAAAACAGCTTTTACGAAATGAGAAATGGTATAATTTATAGGAAAAAAGGCGACGAGTTGTTGTTTTACGTACCTGCTTCCATGGAGCAGCATATTTTCTATAAGTACCACGATGAAATGGGGCACATGGGCGCAGATAAGGTTGTTGAGACTGCAGGCAAAAGTTATTGGTTTCCCAATATGAAGAAAAAAGCGTTGATACATGTTCAGAACTGTCTAAAATGTATTGCGTTCTCCAACAAAAGCGGGAAAAAGGAAGGGTTTTTGAACATGATCCCTAAGGGGAACAAACCGTTCGAAATGATACATATCGACCACTACGGCCCAATAAACAGTAAAGATACAAAGTATAAGCACATATTAGTAGTAATAGATGCGTTCACAAAGTTTGTACGCTTGTACCCAGCAAAAACGACCGCGTCTAAAGAAGCAGTTGTGTCACTGAAAGACTATTTTAGAGCGTATAGTAGGCCAAAGTGTATAATCTCAGACAGAGGAACCTGCTTCACGTCAAAAGAGTTCGAGGAATATCTTGAGAGTAATAACGTGCAACACATAAAGATAGCGACGAGCTCGCCTCAAGCGAACGGACAGGTTGAGATTGTCAATAAAAGTTTAGGACCGATGATAGCGAAAATGGTAGACGAAGAAAAGGATTTAAGCTGGGCAAAGGTCCTAGAGTCGGTGGAGCATGCAATGAATAACACAGTTCACAAAGCCGTTAAAGAACAACCTAGCGTAGTGTTGTTCGGGGTTAGACAAAGAGGGGAAGCCATAGACAGCGTCAGAGAAAATGTGTTAGAGGTAATTCAAGAAAATACCAGAACAATAGAAGAAATTAGAAATGAAGTAGAAAATGAGCAAAGGAAAGCTCAAAACTATAATAAAGGTTATACAGATACTAAACGACGAAGTCCGCATAAGTTCAAAGTAGGGGATTACGTAGTAGTTTCCAATGCCAATTCGCAAGTAGGGGTGTCCAGCAAACTGATTCCTAAATTTAAGGGACCTTATAAAATAACTAATATTTTAGAAAATGACCGATACTCGGTTGAGGATGTGGAAGGGTTTCAACAATCCCAGATACCATACAAAGGCATTTGGTCAGTCACAAATTTAAAGCCGTGGTACCAGTGCTAAACACCCAAAGTTAGGAAATACGAGGTAAACTAAAGAAAATTTTGCATCGTAGAATCAGGAGATTCTATTGATCAGGATGGCCGAGTTGTAATAGTCTAGGTATAGCGTGTAAGCATAGACTAAGTAATAGGTTAAGCATTTTGTGTCTAGACCGTAAGTTATTTCGATTGTGTTTCGTCCCTTAAGAACAGCTGTAAGAAGAAATGTCAAAAAGGAAGAGAATAAAAAGATCATTCTGGATTGAATAGCGAAACCGAGCGTTACAGTTTATTTAAGTCGCTGCTAGTAAGTTAAATTTGGCTTATAATCTTATACCAAAGACCGATAGACGGGCGGAAGCGAATAAGCATACAACGGCAAGGACGGTGAGTGCAAATAATAGTCTCGAGACGCAAGTAGATTGTGCAGCGCGTATACATTTCAATACATATGTATGTACATAAATACATATATGATGTTTAATAAATACATGTGCGTGCACACACAAACATATGTTTTTATGCATAGCGATATGTAAGTGTAGAAAGAGCGCTGACTGACGATGCTCGCTACGCTTAAATGCAGTCATTTAAAAACGCAAGTGTGTTTGTAAATAACTTCTATGTGGGGACAAATTCGCTTCCAGATATTATGTATGAACAAAAAATTAGTAAGTTTTTACCCGTTTTAAAAGAAAAAATAATTTTTAAAATATTTATTTATATTAACGCTCAAATTAAATTCGGCGCTTAGAAAATGTTTAGCTTTAGTTCAAATTATATATTTATTTTCACTAACCAAAATTAAAAATTTTACAAATAAAGGCATCCTCGACAGAAATAATATTTACCAATATGTTGGTACAAGGAAAAACAAACTCATGTCGATTTAGTAAGAAATATATAGAAGAAGAAATGAGACTGTGAACTATGATACATATTTGTTTAGTGAAACTACTATTAAATTGTCAAAATTTAATAAAGAAATATAATCCACGTCTTGAGTTAATAATTTGATTTAATTAATTGACCTTTAAAGTGGTATTTTTAAAATACTCAAACTCAAGTTTAGTTGTTCTTCCTTCAATTATTATTATTCCTAACCGAAGAATTAAAAGTAGAAACTGATTTCATTTCTGACTTACTCAAAAAATGTAAACTCCGGTAAAATTATAAAACTTAAAAAATTAGGTTTTATTTTAAATGCAGATATATACTCGTTTATAAGTTTAAATTGCAAATATTACTTTTGTCTAAGATAAATAATTTTCAGATTTGTATTTCTGATGAATACTTAATATTTCTGATCAAAAAATATAAATTCCAAATTGAACTTTATTTTTACTCTAGACTAAAACTCATTTCTGATGGAAAAATTTTAATTTGTTGTGAATATCTCAACGTTGTCCCAGAAAAATACAAAAGCACACGTTTTAAACTGCCTACACAGAGCTGAATGTAAATATTTTATAAGTAGCTGTTTTATGGCAGATATTTTTTTTTCAAATGCTTACCATTAGTTAGCAAAAGACCATACTTTTTAAAATTTGTAATTGTTTTTAATTTAATAAAAGCAGTAATATTATGTTCAAAACCAACACACGATTTTTATGAACAACAGAATTTTCGTCTCTGGCTTTTCGAAAACACAATTTTGGGTATGCCTTTTGTCATCTTCTCAGCCCAAACTCTGAGCCACTTTTGTTTTATATTTTCTTAAAGAACATACTTGTAAACTAAAAATCCAGATATCAAATTAGCATCAATAGCCGACAGTAAATATGAAAGAATTTGAAATAAAAAATGTTACTTGTGCTAGGGTCATTTGACCAACATTTCTTATGTCAAATGTTTTTTTAATGAATCGAATTTCAAAGAAAAAGTATTCGAGGTATAGCCAGATATAAATATTTTCATTTAAAAAAAAGCGAATTCCCTAATTGCTGCGAGTATTATATCCAAATGTAGTTAGCCAATTTGTGGTATAATATAAAAGACGAACACCTCAAATTGTAGGAGAAGCTCGGCCAAACACTGAGCTATGTATATAGTGTAAGCGCCAAATTATTATTACGTATATTATTAGTTAGCCAATTTTTATTTTGTTTTCCCTAAAATAGAGACAGCCAACAATTTTCAAACCAACCGTCGGCATTTAACATTTTTCTGCGAATTTTTCAGTATGACAAAAATATTTGTTTTGAAGGTGTAGAAACGATTTTGGAGAACAAAAATTAACACTGAAGATGGCTTAACGCCGAAACCGGTTTGTCCCCAAGCCAAACTTGACGGGGAAGGATGGAAAATCGTTCACACATCAACATTTCACCCTGTCGGACAAGAAATAGAAGATAAGAGAACATTAATTAATGAAACATTTATAATTTCACGATTTTATGATTCTTTTACTCATTTTCATGAGAACATTTCACACGGAAACTGATAATCAAATGTCGTAAACCCCTTTGCCGTTAAAACTCTTTGATCGGGCGTAATTTATAATTATAATATAATAATATAATCTAAATTTCTTTCTTTCAGTATCTTAATGTAAAATACCTAAATTAAACATTTACGAATTTACGTATGTTATGTATCCTACCTGTTTGGCTGGTTTTAGAATCCCTTCGAAATTATTGAGTTCTTCCTTTCTGAAGTTGAATTTTTTGTTGTTAAAATGTGATGGCTCGCTCATAGACTTGCGGGCGTACTTCAATTTATTTTTTATTTTACGATATTTAGTTAAGTGATTTTGTTTTTTTTTACTTCATATTTTTTTTATTATTTTATTTAGATAATAGTTTACGCGTATATTGGAATATTTATTATTATTATTTTGTTTTGTTCCGAAACTATTTTTTGTTTTTATTTTGTGCCACAATACATTAATGAATTTTTTGTATATTTTTATAAATTTTTTTTTTTGTAGGTGAGTGTGGGTATTTCATGCAATTTTTATTTCATTTTCGCATAGAGAATCCATGACTTTCAGCTTACACTAAAAAATTATGTCCGAATTTGTTTTTGCAAAAAGTGTTTTTTTTTCAAGATTTATCTTTTTATTTTGCTTTAAAGCAAATTTTTTATTATTTAAACTGGAAATCGCAACTAGATTTTTTTTGTTGCTAAAACTCTTGATTTGCGCTGTTCTTCTCACTCTTTTCTTTCAGCTGTTTTTTTCTTTTTTGCGCTAACTTTTCGCTGGCACTACACTTGAATTGCTGGGTTGTGCAAACTTTTGAACTACCGTTATATAGCGATTCCGTATTTAATCGAAATATACTTTCGTCTTTTGTATTTTCAAAACGGTTTTAATTGATTTTAAAAAAACGTTTCCTTTTTTACGCGTTTTTAGCGCAAATACTTTCGAAAATTTGTTTTTGCATTTTTTCTATATTCACCACGCGCACTTTCTCGATTCGCTGCACTTGGAAGAATTTTTTGGCCAACCCTTTATTAGGCAATTAATGCATTCAAACTTTTTGACTTAAAGCCTTTTGCGCTTTTATCTTTTAAATGTTCTTCACATACATGTTTTGTTGTTGTTGTTGTTTTTTGGCTTTTTTGACACTCGTGTTCAGAACGTTTCAGAACAAAATTTAAACACGAAAAATTACCGAACTAAAAGTTTTTCTTTAAAATGTTCAAATTTTCACAATTTACGTCCAGAATAGAAATTTTGTTTAAAAATTTAACAAATTTTGGCTATTTCGATTTTCTGTTTTCCTGTTTATTTTATTTTGGTTTGATTTGCTGATCTACCGGTTTGTTTGTTGTTTTTTTTTGCTGCTGCTGTTGTTGATTTTATTTTTGCACTGTTGTTGTTGTAATTGTTGTTTTTTAATTATTTCCGTTTTTGTTTTTGTAGTATGCAAATTTTGAGGCTATTTTTTTATTGAGTTTTGGGTTCGCTTTTTTTGTATGCTATTTCACGGCTTTAACGGTATCTGTTTTGTATTATTTATTTTATTTTTGTTTTATAAATATTATTTTTAGTTATTTTTATGAGTGATTTTATTAAAATTTGTAGTTTTTATTGCATTACTTGTTTCGTTACTATTTACTATTGCGGTTTTTTCATATGTTTTGTTGTTGTTGTTACTGTTGCTATTGTTGTTGTAGTTACTATTACTGTTATTGTTGTTGCTATTTCTGTTGAGTTTTACTGCTTGAATTTAGTTTGTTGTAGTTTCCGAATCAACTCTTCGTGGGATTGTTACTTTTTTCTTGTGTTTTTTGTTGGTTTTTAAGCTTATTGTTGTTGTTTGTTGTGGTTTTTGGAAGTTGTTTGGTTTATTGCTTATTTGCTGATTTGTTGTAATTCGATTTATTTACTTCTTTTTGTATTAGACTGTTGTTTGTTTAGTATTTTTTGTTTTAATTTATTTTATTTGTTGTTGGTTGGTTTTTTTTTGCTTTTATTATTGTTACTGTTGTTGTTTTATTGTTGTTGTAGTTGTAGTTGCGATTTGTTATCCTTTGCTTATTGGTTGTTGCGGTTGTTTCTGTTGTTTGTTTTTATTTGTAGTTGCGGTAATTGTGTTTGTTGTTGTAGTTGTAGTTGTGTTGTGATTTTTATGCTGTTGTTTTATTATTTAAATCTTTTTAATTACTTTGCGGTTGATATTATTATTATTATTTTTTTGGGGGTTGTTGTTGTTGTGGTTGCAGTTGTAGTTGTTGTAGTTGTAATCCAAATTTTGTTGTAAATTTTGTTTGTTAAATTTTGAGAAACTAACAGAAAATCACTTTTTTGTTGTATTTGTAACTGAATGTAATGAAACTGAGCGTTCTTTTTATTGAGAAACTTTTAATTTTTTGATTTACCTTTTTTTTTGTTTTTTTTCATTAGTTTGAACGTATTTATAAGAAAACAAACAAACAAAAGCTAACTTAAATTATTGTTATTTACAAATTATTTTAGTTAATTAATTAAGTTATTACGAAAACAAAACGATTGCACATAAGTTCTTTTTTTGTAGTTTTCACGATTTGTTGTTTTTGCTTTCTTCTTTTATTTTTGTTGTTTGTCCGAGAGTTGCCTTTCCATATGTTGGTTTCCTTGACTTTGATTGGGATTTGTTTTTGTTTTTGTTCGTCCTCAGATTCAACAAAACAATATTTAATAAGAATCAACAACGTTTCAACGTAATTATTAAAAAGGTTCCAAACAGTCAAAAAGCACCTGGAGGGAAAAGAGAGACAAAGAGAAAGAGATAAAGAATATATACAAAATTAGTAATGCTTCAATTGTGTAAATCTTTGAGCAGATTTTGTGCAATTTACATTAAAAATTGAACAAAATTTGAACGAATTGCTGTTTTTTTTTTGGTAGATTTTCACTTAATTCTTTTTCATGGTAACCAACCAACGAAAATTCTTGTTTACATCGCTGGATTTGTATTTAATCATATCTAGTTGACATATATTTAATATCATCTAATGTGACTTTTTAATTAGGCAGCTGTCTTTCTCAAAGTGAAGATTGTAATATTAAACAGTTTGGCATAACCTTTAGAGAAAATTGTCTGATGGAGTTATTAAAGAAATAACTAGAAATTCTTTTCCGAAGATTTTGAAAAAAGAGATTGAGGTTTGTTGAGACAGTAATGTTTATGAATTGTTTCATAAAAGTCAGTAAATAGTCGTTCTTTTTTTCGCCGAAATGATTTAATTCAGAAAATAGGTGAATTTAACTTTTCAAACTTTAATTTTTTTAAGTCAAATGTTGATCGTGGTTTCACGACTGACATTTTTTCAATCAAAAAACAAAAGTTTCAATTTAACATTTAGTTTTTCGGCCAAACAGTAAAGCGGATATCTTAATTGCAGTACATATTTTAAAATTTAATTAATATTTAAGTTTTGATTTTTGACTTTACAATAAAAGTAAATTTTTGATTGATTTTTTTTTAACCAAACAAAAATTAAAATTTTAACTGTAATATTTATAATGTTTGTTCATTTATCGGAAAACGAATAGAAAATTTTAAACTTTTATTTAAGAAAAAAAAATGTTTAGTTGTAATTAACTTTTATTGGTCATCGGTCAAGCAATAAATATTATTAAAGATTATACGAGTATAAATAATTAAACAATTATTCTTTAGCTATATATTCAAATATCAAAAGGGCTAAATTATTCCTTCTAACGGAATTTCTAATGATAACTCTCGAGATGAGGTCTTCGGGTTTAGCCCATTCTGCTTTCTTTTTTTTTTCTTAACAAAGACTTTTAGTTCTTATTTCTGTTTACATAAGAAATTAATTTTTTCAACCAAGTCTGTCCTGACATAAACAAGAATTTCTTCGGAATATAAATATAAATCATATTTGGAATTGTAAAGGAAATAGTAAAAAACCAAAAAGAATACGAAATAATTTGCTGCTAAAGGCAATTTTATAGTTCTTTGCCCCCTGGCGGTACAAAAAACATTTGTCGACCAAAAAACCACGTGACATTTTTTTCATCAGCCCGAATACGTTGACAACAATATTTCATATATACATATATATTCATCGCAGAGGCGGTGCAAAACAAAAATATTCAGAACACCCCCACACACACACATGTATTGTAATAAATGCCGAAATACAAAACAACAAAATCACAATTTAGCGGAAATGGAAAACGAATAGACCCACGACGATTGAAAGCATTTGGAAGTACAACAATTTCGGGGAAGCTGCATTGAATGGCGGTTGAGGTGGCGCGTTGGTGGCTTAGTGGGGCATCGATTGCTTAGTTAGAAACTCGTAGGTGGAAGGGGTGCATGTGCGAGGAGGGCTGTATCGCAGGGTAGTCGCAAAGAGGAGACGTGGAAGTTGTGTTGAGGAATTTTGCGGCTGACGAGGCAATGGCAAAATAAATTTTCAAGTTCAAAATGCCTCTATAGAGTCTGATACGCACTTTAGCGGCCTCGTGTTTTACTGCACACAATTCATGACGAAGTTAGAACGAAATCAAAAAAAGGCGGGGTGTTATAAAACCGACTTAGACAAATGTGACGCAAGAGAAAGTTTGTATTCCAAACGAAGCTTGGAAACGAAGCGCAAGTTTTAAATTATTTAGCGGGTAGTATTTAGAAAAAAAGGGTCAGTATGCAATGGAGTACGATTTTTTATTTGAATTTAGTCAACTTCTTCAAGACAAATATTTTAATTTATTTTTATGCAAATTGCAAATATCCATATTTTAAGGTAATAATATCTGGCGAGGGCTGTAATGTGTTTTTCGGAGAAACCGGGTTCCATTACAAGAGAAAAATCTTTGGTATAATCTTCTAAATAGAAATTTTATGATTCAGTTTTTTGATAAAATGTATGTTTAAGGCGGGAATAAAAGTTTTTAATGGTTTTCGTAACATTATTTTCTACGCTAAATAATTCAGTGTCAATACTTTTTTGCGTGGAGTAAATCTCGGTAAAGTAAATATTTAATATTTATTTATCAGCACCTTAAAGGATATTTTTCGTTTCTAACTTTATCTTTTGTATTAAAATATAATAATTTTGTCAAACCTCTCTAATTTTAGCAAACCATCGAGTTCCATTTTAGAATATTGAATTATTATAACGATGCTAAATTTATATACTACAATTGGAATTTGAAGAATTTTTGTATGTTTTTCAAACAGAAAAAAAAATACAAAATTAAAGGCGCTGACTTCGGAAGCTAAGTAAAAAAAAAAAATTTAACTTTTGGATGATTTTAAGTAACTCGGTGCTAAAATATTTTTTTTTTGCTTTGATTTTTTTATTTTTGGCTTTGCAGAAAATCTATGCTTAATAATTATTATATATTATAGACTTGGCATATATAAATATATGTACATTGTAGGTGTACATAATCGAACATACAGATGAGAAAACTAAATTTTTAACACTAAGCTAATTATTTATTGCTCACATCGTTTCTTTTAACTTTGATAACTTCAAGAGAAACGATGAAAACTTCAAATAAATATATGTATGTACATTGTATGTAAGCATGCATGCACATCCTCCTACGTATGTATGTATGTATGCAAATACACATTACATGCATAGCTTTTGTTGGTATCTTTCATTCCATTCATCTTCTAAACACACTGCACTTTGCACCACATATTTCATTTTCATTTTCTAAGCGTTCGCCTTCATTTGTTCTTTTGCCAAAAATCCATGTTTTCCCTAACATCAACTTCCGTTCATTCATAGCCGTGCATCGACGCATACACGCAAGCATATGTACATACACACATACACACTTTTCACTCTATGCATATTTCACCCATTTGCTATGCAAAACAAAAAAACAAACAAAGAACACAAAAGGAGTATGCGTTCTAAGCTCTAATCACGCGCGAGCCACGAATACACCAACACCACCATCATCTGAGTGAATCGTTTGTTGTTGCCGTCGCCATTAGTTTTTAGCATTAGATATCGATGTATGTATGTGTGCGCATATGTGGTTTACATATGTATGTACATATTATGTATGACTTTATGGCGGCTGGCGTGCAGCTAAGGCAACATGCGAAACAATATTGGCGCTATTGTGAAGGTAAGCGAAGCAAACACGGCCAATTGCCGGCAACGAAAGTGTGGAAGATTGCGCGAGAAATTGAAAACATTGCGTGTTGATTGATTACGAAAATTCGTTTTGGATATTTTAGTTAATTGAATTAATTTAATAATGATTTTTTTTTATACAAAATCGTTTTAAGTGATAATAGTAGATGTCATGTTTTTCAGTTAATTTTCACTTTTTTACATGGCAAAAAAGTGGGCTTCTTTTTATATTTTTTCAATTTAAAATGTTATTTTTTATCAAATTTTCATTTATTAATTTTTTAATTATTTTAAAACAGTTTTTAATAAAAATTCAATAACTAGTGCGAAACTTTTTTGTGTTACGCATTTTTAAAAAAAGTAAAAAACTAAATAAATGAATAGGTTAAGCTCTGCAATCTGTCAGTAAAGAGTGCGAAATTTTTTAAGCTATGCGTTTTTTTATTGTTTTACACACGCATAACTTTATACATATCTGTGGAAATACGATTTAGTATATTATTTATTAAGCTTTAAATGAAATAGTTCTTTAACAATATTTACACAAATATTTATATAAAAGCTTTATTTAAGAAGATACGGCCATTTACGTTAATATGTAAATAAATTAAAATTATTTAAGTTTTCAATAAAATTTTAAAATTATGTCGTCCAAAGTAAAAACTGGTAAACTCAAATAAATCGTTTTTTTCAAAAGTTCACGGATATGTACATTTATAGCTCTAATTCAAGCATTTCATTTTAAGTAAATCCAGCAACTAATAATATTTCTCAAAATTATTGCTTCTAATTGCCACTTTTTATAAAAATAATATCTTTACCAATAAAAGATTTGCGGTAATGTGCTATTCTGAAAGTTTTAAGTGTTTAGCTTTTATGACATTACAAAATGAATATTTTTGAGGAAAACAACACTTTGGTATTTTCAAAGGCCAATATTTTGTAATATATTTTTGTAGTAATAAATAAAAACTTATAGTATTTATTTCTTTAAGTAAATTTTTAATTTCGTTATTTTTAGTTTAATTTTTTCATAGTTATACACATTCCTTTTCGAAGCTTAATTTTTTTTTTAAATTGTAAGCCTTTTCGTGTACATTGGGCTTAAATGCTCTCAAATTAAAATTTTTAATTTTAGATATTTTTAAACCCGAATTATTTCTTAAATAATTTAATGCAATATATTGCGTATTTAATGAGAGATTTGATAAAATACAGCCGCTTATTGTTCGCAAAGGTTATTTCATTAATACTTTAGTGATTATTTCAAATGCATCAATTACAATAAAATTTTTTAAACCTATTTAAATTACTATTTATAAATTTCTTTAGGACAACCAAAGTTGTACTTTTTATAAATTTTGAATTATTAACTATGGTTTTTTTTCTTAATCTACCGGTGTTGAGTTTATTTGTAATTTTTGTTCTTTTTATCAAATTTTTGTATTATTCACTTATTCATTGAATATATACATACATATGTAAGTGCTAACTTTATTTTACGTATTTGCTTTTTAATTATTCCAGTTATTAATTGTATTATTGTTCCACGTTTGTTAATAAATAAATAAATAAATAGTTGAAGCGCAAACATTAAAAGAGATTTTAAACAAAAAATTATGAAAAGTTAACACAATTCTTTTGTATATGTATATAATACAATTTTTTTTATTTTTATTTAATTATATAAATTTATTTGAGTTATTTTATTTTGCCAAATTGTTTTCAGATAATTAAATATTAAGTCAATGGACAAAACAAATTTTGAAATCATGTTAAGGCTGTTGTTTTAGTGTCCTTTGCTATCATTGTTATTTAAACTGCATGTGCAAATGTATAAGTGAAAATTTGATTTTACAAACTAATAATTAATATTGGCTATTTTATTTTCATGGTCAGTTTTGAAGATATTTAAAGTGCATATAAACAACTGATATTTATATATACAAATGTACATGTATGTATGCAACCGCTTAGATCTCAAAAATGTCTTAATAATTTCTTTTATTATTATGACATTTAATTATTTATCACAAATGCGTTTGCAGTTACAAAGCAATTGGCTTCATTAATTTGTATATATTTTTTTTTAATTAATTTAATTTCTTTAATGTTTAATTCTTTCTTTCATTTTGTTTTTTTATTTAACTTTTTTACTTGTATGTATTGCGCAAGGCAAATTTTTTTATGACTATTGCAATTGTCATTGTTTCAATTTGAAATCTAATTCATATGTTGTTATCACAATTCAACTTTTGCTTTGTATGTTTTCAATTTCATATCACTTCCACACTTTCATTTCGGCACTTTTTTTATTATTATTTCTTCTTCTTTTTAGTCTATCTTCTACAAACACAAATTCAACATTTTCTAAGTTCACCGAAAATTGTCTCGCATTCTACTCCAGAGCAAACCAAAAGTCAGTACAAAATTCGAGGTACTGCCGGTACGCGAACAACGCAAAGAAACGCGCCAAGGAACAATCGTGTCGAAGCAACAATAACAACATCGCCGTCGTCGAGAAACAAATTTTCGTGGTTTTTTGGCAAAGTCAAAAAACAAGTAAAAAAAAATTGCCGTGGAAGAAAGAAAAAAAATTTTCTTGTGTATGCTTTTGTAGTGTATCTTTTCTTGAGAGATGGAAAATATAAAAATATTTGCGCGAAGAAGCGCGCCCAACGAAACGCACCGAAAACGGCCAAAAAGATGAATATGTGCAAAAATCTTTTGCATACACTCAAGAACCCGCAACGACTACGGCGGCCACAACGTCGACGAACAGCAAACGGCTCGCCGGTAGACAGAAATTGGACGCGCTATGGTAGCTGCCGCGCGGTTGGCGCAAACGCAACACCAAAACATATACTTATAAGTAGCAGCAATAGCGGCAGCGGGCAAACAACATACAAAGCAACAAAGGCAAGTACAATTGGGAAACAAAAAAAAAAAAAGATTTAAAATTAAAAAAAAAAAATCAAAACCTAGAGTTATTCGCATACACGAAAAAGTTGAAGCAAAAAGTATTCGTACGAGTGCTAGCGCGGTAAGTCAGGCAAGCGAGAAGGCAGCAGAAAAAAACTTGGGACCAACAAAAAGACAGAGACGATGATGACGATACCAACGACGACGACGACGACGAATACTACTACGATGATGGCGATGATGACGACCACAACGACGACAGTAACTACGAACAGGCGATACCAACGAAAGCAATACGAACAAGGCATGAAGCTAGCGTCCGCGTTGATGGTAGGTACAATGTTCCCAAGTTTTTGGAGCGGCGTAGATGCGGTGGGAGGGGCGGTGTAGTGCTTGTTGAAGGTAGTGGCAGCGCCCGAAAATTTTGCTACTCTGGGATTACATATACAGCGAGTGTGAGTGGCAAGAGAGCGCGCTTAAGTAAGTGATTGAGTGTGGCGGGGCTGAGCGCGGAAATAGAAAGGAAATCGAGGGGGCAGCAAACATATGAGTGAGAGCCGACGGTGGTTTGGGGAAGGTGAAGACGCAAAATGATATCCAGATATGTGTGCGAAGTTGATGGCGCATATATGTACATGAAGATTTTTTTTTCGTTTTTTTTTTCATGTCAACCAGCTTATAGTTGCTTTTGTTGTAGGAGTGCCAGTGAGCGCAGCGAGGGTAAGCTATAGCGCTGAATTTTTAATGCGTTTTTTTCGAATTGTCTTGGCGCGGGAAGAGGGGGTTGGGGGCAGTGGCGACATTTTTTGTGCAGGTATGTACGTAAGAATGCATTGAATACAGGGTGACCCTATCCGCGCGCCCTTTTGATAGTGTTCACTTTTTGGTCATGCTCTTTAAAGTAGCTATTTTGTTTGGCCAAAGTTTTAATTTTGCATCGTGAATTTTCGACTGCGCAACAAATAATATGTTTGTCAGTATCTACCAAGAACGCGCGCACCAGCGTCGAGTGTTCGAAAATTTACATTCACGGCCCTACAATGCTTCAAAATAATATAAAAAAGTAGCGCGCGGTAAGCGCCAATAACAAAGCCCAGCTGCTTTCAACGAAAAAACAACTGCACTTTTTATTTCACAGTTAAAGCACCGACCAACCCGTAGTAGGCGGGAAGGACAGCGCGTTTTTTTTTTCAAAACTTGGTTGTTTCATTTTCTTTGTTTTCTTGTCCCATTCCTTGAGCGCTCAGCAGCCCACTGGCCAAGCACCAACCACACATGAAAGCGGACCGCAACAATGCATTTGCCACTTTCTTCTTCCTCTAAATAACTGCGGCGATGTCGGCGCTAGCATTGGTGGGCACGGCGCTTGTTTGCTGGTGGCGGCATCAAAAATTCCGCGATTCGACGCTTCTGCGCGCCCTCCAGTGCCAACAGGAGACACACATACCAAACGCCAACAAAATATCGTTGAAAAAATGAAGCGGCGCCGATTGCGCCAAAGCGCGAACGCGTCATAGAATTCCCTAAAACAAGCAGCAGATGCACAGATATAAAACAGCAGGCAACAAACGCAAAAACTGGCTAAAAGTAAAACTAAAAAAAAAAAAAACCAAATAATAAAATTAAAACACAGTAGCCAGTGACTATGACGAGAACCGTGTCAGCCCTACCGAACGGATTAAATGTGAACGACGTACTGAAGCTGAACGAGCGCGTCAAAAATCGAAAAACACAGGCGAGCGAGCAGGCAATAGCTAAGCAAAAAAAAAAAATCTCCATACATATGTACATGTGTACTATGTAGTAACAACTAAAACAACAACAAGTGGAGCTGTGAGCCGATGTTGTATGTATGCGGACTCATTAGGGAACTCAGGCGTGGGGAGGCGGGGCGTGACGGGGCACTGGGAGTGCAAGACGGGAGCAGTCGTCAGAGAAGAAAAACGAAATATATTTTGTAAGCTTTACACAAATGTGTATATGTATATGTCTGTGCAGCGCACCGAAGCGAAGTTAAACACACACACATACATAAAAAGTGGGATTGCTCCCGGACTCTCCCGGTCGCACATATTTTTGTTTTCGGGCGCACTCAGTGAGTAAGCACTTGTGTGTATGTACATATGCATATGTATGTATCTATATGACAATACATTTGCACTCAGCAGCTCTAGATGGAATATTTACACATGCGCTCACACGCGCACTGTGTATCTTGCAACTGACATCCAATCTACAACCATCGCATCGCATATTCATGCAATATTAGTGCGCGCGCTCACTGCAAGCGCCAATGCACTCACACACACACACACACACATGCGTGCTCTCACATTTGAAAACTGCCTGAGTGTGTGTTGGTAAGAAAAAGATACACAAAAAGCCTGACGAATAAGTAGATACCAAAAAATAAACGCACACATAAAAATGCTCGCCCAGAAAAATTAAAAAATGTTTGTGCATTTATTTCAGTATGGGTATGTTCTCTCTCTTTTCTCCCCCTTACTTGCTCAACATTTCTACTCAGTACACAAGCGCGCACACAATCTCTCAATGCTGCCCAACTCCTTTAAATGTGCTAACATTTGGCGCTCACCAATACTCACACCACCCTCATCCAGATTGTCATGGGCGCTGCTGGTTGCTGCAATGAGCGCTCACAAAGCAATGCACTCACTTTACTCTTTCGGTACCTTTAGCATTTTCTTTTCGAGCGTAGTCGTGCGAGAGGAGGTATGAGTTGTACAGTGGGCATGGAATGAAATTCATATAAAGTGAAACAATTGTTAAAGGCCGTACACATACAACTTTCCTGGCTTTACTTGACAATTGGAAATTTAGCAACAAAGGTGTAGAAGGTTTGCTACATAGAACGCTTTGACAGTTTCTGCGTTAGTTGTTTGTTTTGAATTGTTATTTGTGCCTATTCCGAGTATTTTGCTTAATCAAAGAATAATAAGTGAATTTTACTGATATAATTAAGTGGTAGTTATGCTACTTACATATGTATGTTTGAAAGTCGTGAGTGTAATAAACTATATTAAGGCCGAGTATATTTCGACAACATAAATAAAAACCGATCCAGGAGAGTTTAAAAAAAAGCTGAGCGTGGTTACCAAAGATGTGTTTCACTTGCTATTTATTCATATTTCTCTTCTTTTATATTTTTAATAGTAATTATACACGCAAAAACTATGAAATACTAGTAAATTTTCTAAATCGTGTGTATATGCACGCAGAAATGAAATGGAAATGCAAACAGTTGGTTGTCAAAGTGTACAAAAGTTGAGAGTTCGGCATGATTTTGCTTCGTTTTGCTTTGCTTTACTTTTCTCGCCTTGTATTTAGCAGCACTCATATTACATCTGTGCTTTATCTTATCTGTCAAAGCGAAACTCTGAAGCAAAGCAAAGCGAAAGTCTTATGTGTACGGCCCTTTAGTATCGAGGGTAAGAGTAACCGGGCTGTTTTTTTTTTAATATGTGTTTTCGAAAGTAAAATATTTTTTGGTATCAAAACTAATCTCTGAGAGAAGAAAACGATATTTTATTTATATTTTTACAATGATCAAATTAGATTAAGTATATAGAAGAAACTTAAAACTTTTGGATTATATATTGAGATTGAGTTTTTACTGAGCCAAATATCTTTAAAATACCTTACTTTTTCAACAACTTGCTCCGAGCACAATGATTAATTCGTAAATCTAAATGTTTAAATTTGGACACTGAAAATTCAAATTTTCTGCAATTAAAAAAAAAAAAAATGTATAAATGCATATCCAATATTAAACACTGTAACTTTACGAGATCTCTTTATGACTTTTGAATCGGATAAAAAAAATTGGCGCGAGCACATGAGCGACTCACATTCATACGAAGATAAAATCCGGCTTATAACCATTTTATAGTTTTAAGTATTTTGTGTATTAAAAATTTATTTACATATTTTCATAACATATTAAGCGAAGATGAAATGTTGCCTCATGTTAGAAAAGTAAAATCGTCTATAACTACAATTTCACCAACACCCACATCATACAAACACACACACAAACAACTTCAGCACACAAAGACTTCATTTCAGCTGTGAGAGTAGCTGCAGCAAAGTGTGGAAGACTGCGCTATTGGAGAGCCAACAATATCTCGAGATATATATGTACATATGTATGTACATAGGTAGTTAGCATGCAGCGCAAAATGTGTGCGATGGAAGAGGAAGAATTATATGTATACGAGTAAGTATATGAATATTCAATACATTCTCATGTCTGTGTCTGTATCTGCAATTGTTCATGCAGGTGTGCGTGCGTTTGCATATGGATGTTGCGCCTCCTGCATCTTTTCATCCATTTTTTTTTCTTCCATTACATTGCTCTTCCTATATTTATCCACAAACTACCGCCCCTTTGTGCCCCGTCCACCTGCAGCCACAAATTTGTGCCACCAAACTCTAGTCCCACTTCTACTTCATTTCAACGTCGCAACGCACTTTTTTGCTGCTACTGCTGCCGCCGCGCTGCAACGAGATCTCTGCGTAAGCGCTTCGTGCAGCCGAGGAAATTTTAATTTTGTCACGATTATTAAAATGCGTTGTGTATAAGTAAATAAGTAGTTGGTGCTCAGACTCCCATTTACAGACGGTTTCCCTGCGATGCCCTTTCCATCGTTTTCATTGTTGTTTTAAGTTAGCGCCTGATTTAGCTTGAGGTGTTGTGCAAAAAGGAAAGTGTTCTTCTGTTGGTTTAGCAAAACCAGTTACTAGGATATGGTTAGCACAATTGTCACAAGCCGAGTAAAGGCAGCTATGTGGGGGAATACGTTTGACCGAGAAAACATTAATAATTTTGCAAGAATTACCATTTTTTGGATTTCATGTAAATCTTTAAAATTGTTTCTCTTTAATGGACGCCAATATCCGTCTAAGCAAATCTTTAAGTTTTAAAATTTTTCGCCAAGGTTTTTCAAGACTTTTTAATTATCATTTGGTGGATAGTATTCATTAATAACTTACAACAGATATCCCTTAAGGTTGCAGTGCTATCGACATATTATCTATATACCGATAAACAAAAAATTATATGCCAAGAAAGAGGTTCCACCATAGGGTGAGTAAAACTAGTGTCTCAAAGGAGGCATAGCAACTGAATGCGATTATTTACTAAGAAGGATGAGAAACATATTAAAATACATTTTTTTAGAAAGTAAAAAAAAAACTCATCATAAACATAATCTTCCGTTTAAGATTTATGTACCTTTGAGCGAATATTATAGAGAACGAAAGAAGGGATGTATAAGCTTTAGACTTGAGCGAATAACAATCCAGCGTCTCAGTTGGTTAAGTTATGCTGCCTCACCAAGGATTAGTGAAATACCTGGTAAAGCCAAATTATGGAACATAGATATATATATTAATTCATACCTATTTATATCGAATATGTAGTTAGTGGTTCACAAACCACAGCCCTCAATCGTTGCTATAATTTTTTCCCAATATTTCGAAGTTATGCTCTGAATCAATTTTTAAAGTGAAGGTTTTGTGATTGCTGAACCTTTTCCGCACCATTGCCCATAACGTTCTGAAAATCTGTATGTATGGTATGTACTTTATATGTATAAGTATAATAATAATGATTGGTTTTGAAACGAATTTTCGTCATCCCTTGTCGGCACAACGCCGAAACCGGTTTGTCTTAAAACCAAACTTGACAAGGGATGACGAAAATTCGTTCCAAAACCCATCATTTCACATCCTGTCGGAAGCAACAACAACAAAAGATCAAAATATAATAATACTAATAATTTCATGGCAAAAATTCCCTCGAACGTTTGCCATTGCCTGCCGAAGTGTGACCGCTATTATGAAGTTATAAAGACTCCTGATATAACAATTAAAAAGAGTCTAGTAAAGCCCGATTTTTTATTTTTATATATATATATAATTTTTTATTTAAAAATACAGAGAAATAACCATTTTTGAGGTGTCTTTAAATGTTCATCAAATGTATATTTTTTTGTACATATTATTAAATTTAAAAAAATTAAGGCTTTATAAATTGCTTATTTCAACAATCAAATATTTCAATAAACTAATTTCACTTTTTCCAAATATAAAGTATTTTTCAATTTTGGAAAAAGATTATTTTGGTAAAAACAAAAAACAATATATATGTACATATACATATATCCGAAAGTGTGACCGCTTTAAACTGTAAAAGAAATTTTGTTTTCAAGATGACAACATGGATGAATCATACTTTAGGAACTTTAGGCCGGTTTGAGAGAAACAACTGAATAAGGCCTCAAACGTAAAAAAAAGTTATTTTCTTATAGTAATTTTTTTATTGTGCCTATGAGGTGCGAAAATTAATATTTTAACTCCTATTACCCTAGAAAATTAAGCTATTTAAATAAAAGTATCTTTTCTGTGTGTCACACAAATCAATGTCAAAAACACAACAACATTCAATATTATATGTATTTATGTAGGTAAATCATAACCGCCTCTCACCCTGAAGGCATCAAAAGTCAGATCTATGAACTTAACACACGTACACACATACATATAAGCACTCCATCAAGAGGCAAGTGGCTAGGGTTACAAATTCGCGGCAAACTGGCGCAGAGGTGACAAACTTGAACACACTTATGTGTGTATGTATATACTGAGGTACATACATTTGTTATTTATTTATTTATAAGGCATCATATGCGTGCTTTTCGTTTGCTTTTCTTAACATATGTACGCGCACGCATTTGTGTCGCTAAAGAAATACTTAAATGTTTAGGTGCGGTTGTGCTTTTCCATACCGGCAACATACCGGCATATTCGTATGTATACAATTTATTAAGTAAATACTGACCTTTTCTAATAATTCACAGCGAAGGCATTCACGAAGAAAATCGTCGTCATTCGCCGCTGTACAGCAAACTAAAGTCTCAACAAAAAGACAAGGTAAGGAAAATGTCAAAAAAAAAACAGTATTAAGCTGCGAAGAGCAAGCGCGGAAAGATATACGTTAAGTATATACATATGTACATACATATACATATAAAAACACGCATGTAAATAAAGTAAAAAGAAAGAGGAAATAAAATGCTTACATAAAAGGCACATACTCGTGAATATATTTTGTGCATAAATAAGGGTTTGTGGGTGTTGAATTTGAATTTGTATATAAATAAATTATAGATTAGGAAGCAGTTACGAATAAAAAATTATTTGTATATAACAAATACTTTTTTGTTATTTCTTAAACAATTTTGCTATATTTTGAACATACATATTTTTATCATTTTTTTCTTCTTTTATAATGTTCGTCATTTTTGAGATACAACACGCGGCAATCGATGCAATACTGCCTCCACCAGCTAAACTTTTGCCGGCATAAATAGCAAAAAAAAGAAAAAAAAAGAAAAAAAAATAAATAGAAGCAATCGTTGGGTGAATGCGCGCGTTATTTAGTCGCGATGTCAAAATACCGGCACAATAGTACATACAAGCATACAAGCATACAAACATACATATGTACACATGTACAAGCTAGCTAAATGTGTGTGTTTTTATGCAATTACTAGGGTGACGCTTTGGTAGTGCAATCCCCGATTTTGGGCCGCCAAGAATTTTTGGCGAAGCCCTACTCTCTTAAGATATTTAACCAAACGAATTAATTGAAACCATTGAGCCATTTAATGCCGTAACACTTTTAGAAAAAATAAATATTTATATTAAAGATTGTAGAAAAATTAAAATATTTTATAACAATTTGGTGATTTGTTCGATAATTTTACATGGAAATCGACTATCTCAGAAACTTTATAACTGAATAAAACGGTGTTTTCACGGCAAGTGAATTACGTATTTCACTAATTGAATTACGAATGACGAATCACCCCGTTTGCACGACACATTGGAAATTCGTTTGGCATATCTGTTGCTGTTGTAATACTTACATACATTCTTTTGTGTCTTCATTAACTCTAGGTTTGCCCAACAATCTCTTTCACATGATTATTTTCTTCACAAACTCAACACTTGGAACCATTTAAGTATTTAATTGTTTCTTGTTTGTTTAATTTTTGTGTTTTTTTTTTTAATTTATATGTACTTTTCGATAAATTTCCGATTAAATTTAGAGACGTCATAGATTTTTTTCCTGACTCGCATGTTGATTCAGATTGAATCAACTACAAATTTGATGATTCGCTCACAAAAATTTGTATTTTGGATTCGGCTCGTGATTGGGTTGTCAATTACGAGTGAGAGAGCGCATTACGAATGGGAGAGCGAACCATGTGCCGTGGAAACATATTACATATCAGTCATTGAACGATTTTTCTGAACATTTGTTTTATCTGTATCATTACCGGCAGTATGACGAAATTAGAAAAGTCGAAAAATGGAAAACTTTTTAACATTGTATACAACTTTTCTTAATACTTGTCAAAAATAAAAAAGTATAAGTTTGCTAAGAATCAACAAGCAAGCTTTTGAATCTCGATGAGAAGAGAAATAATGCTACGATTACAAAATGATATTTTTAACTTTTACCTAAAGGCAACGAATTAATTTATTTACATTAGCCATACACAAATGTTATTTCTCAAATTAAACATGCCGTCAATTAAAATTGCTGCTTTTACTTCTACAATATTCAAATTGTTGTTGTTTGCTTATATTTTTTAACAAAAGCCAATCGGCCTTAAGGGGGTTCTCTACAAATAACGATTTTCTTAACACTATTTTGAGGATTGAGTGCAGAAGAACCATTAATGTGAATGGGATGACACTGTTTGGGTTCGATTCGTTTATTATTGAACTTTAAACGTGGGTTTTTTAGAACCTTTTCAATGTGGATTGAGCTCTGTTTGACATTGAATACACCCCTCAAGGTCAAACGGTTGGCAGTTTTCCGATCACGCAATTCATCTGAAGCAGAATATTCACAAAGAATTTATTTTTGTGTCCCCTTAGCTAACGTCTGACACACGGTTTTTCCAAAATTCTAAAATTTGGCAAAATTGAGTTTTAAACAAAAAAACTGGTTTTCCATGTTAGGTTTTCTTAAAATGCACAATCGAAAAAAAATCTCGGGTCAGACGATAGCGGTCCGCTTTTCAAACATTTCCCAAGTTGTTATAAGTCGATTGATAAATTAGCATTTAAAGATTGAAGTGGATGGACGCGCGCAGCCATGGTCCAAGCTCCGGGAAAACTAAACTAATGCGTATTCCGTTAAAAGCTATTAGGAGTGTTATTGTAATATGTTTTAGAGTAGAAAAATACAAAAAAAAATAATTTTTTGGAACCACATTTGTAGAGAACCTCCTTGAGATTGAAAAGATTTGACTACTTATTTCGCAAACTTTATACAAAATGTATAATTAAAAATGTATACTTAAACTTAACTAAACAATATTTCCAAATAAAAAAAATTTGAAGGAATGCAGTTATGTAACTTGTTCAATTTCTATTATTTTACTGACATATAATATGCTCGATATTTTTTTTTAAATGAACTTTGTTATACTAAAATATGTGCGTATATTTAACTAAATAAATTAATTATAGTTCTCATTGGTTAATAGTTTGCTGTTTTGTTTTTACCATTATAAGGCAGCTTGAAATAAATTTTGCTATTCGAAATACTTTTCGTTTTATCTCATGTCCGATCGGCCTAGTAACTATGTACATACATACTCTCATATGTATTTGTGAAATATTTTCTAGCTTTGAGGTAACCAAAGTTTTTGCGGCCTTACGCTTTGCCGCCACTTCGACGATGTTTGGCGGTTTTTTGGACTGATGATGTTATGCTACAACAAGCCATGCGGTATGAAAAACAAAAAGAGTGAACAGAAAATAACTTTTGTTGCGCCATTTACCCACTCCGAGCTCCATACCAACCACACAACGGCGCTGAGCAACAAAAAAAAAATAATAATACTTACATATACATATGTAAATACATTTCAACTAAAATGTTTTGCGAATTTCCTTCTCTTTTTTTTGCAAGTCAAAGAAAAAGTAGTTCACTTTTTGGCGATTGTTAAACTTGTATTGTTGTTATTTGGCTTTTTATTCTTGTTAACACAAGCATGTACTGCATGTATAGTACATTTAAACATGTACATATGTACATATGTATGTATGCTTATATGCGGGTTCGTATTACTACTTTTATTATTGCCATTGTGTTTTGCACAAATTTCTGATAATGGAGAGCGCGGGATGGGTTTCGACAAAAAAAAAAAAAAAACAAAAAAAAAAACGCAAACGCGCTACACCAAAATTGATTAAGCGATGCGGGTAGTACTTTTCCACTATACACGCACACATATGTACATACGCACATATACAAACACACAGCGAAATCTATGCATTACACAGCTACACAGTTATTATACCTAGCTTGCATGGAGTGTATATATGTATATATATATGTATATATAAACATGTGTATGTTAGCACAAATATTTATTTGTATTACTTTGTATGTGTCGTTGCCTTTGCTGCTCGTCCGCGCTCTAAGCAATACACAAGTAATTCTCACAAAGTTAAATAAGCAAAAAATTAAGTAAAAAAAAGCTACAAAAAAAAATATGCGAGTACATACAAAGTACGAATGGGCCAAAGAGATGGCAAAAAAGTGTTCTCATACATACACACACGCACACCTGCAAATACTTGAAAGTCGTGCAAAAACCGAAAAATTTTGTATTTTTTTGTTTTTATTTTGCCAAATTAATAGTGTGCGAAAAGATAATGAATACTTATTTGTGCGCTACAAAACAACAGAACAACTCAAATCCACTTTATTTTTTTTTACTTCATTCACTATTTAAAAAAATATAAAAATAAATATTAAATTAAAAAAAATAGCTAATAACTAGTGGCAAAATTATTAGAGTTCGAAAAATAGTTTTCTTTTTTTTTTCAATTTTGAACACTCATTACAATAGAGTTCCTCAAGAGTTCAGCAAAGAGGGCGTACTTACTAATAACTGAGACTTTCAATCCATATTAATTATCCTTTAAAATAACTAATTCTTAACTAAACAAGAATGTGAGAAATAACACTTTCATTTAGCACTTTGCAAAAGTTATTGAGGTCTTCCCACCATTAACGAGATAAGTAAACATTTTGTATGACTACCACCAACCTAAAAACTAACTAATCAATTAGTACTGTATCTATGTATATAATATTGGAATGTATTGCTTTCGGCTAAATGAGATGTAAGGCAAACAATCGGACGTACTGCTAAAACATAATCAAAGAAAAATATTCGAAGCAAGCTCAACGAATACTTAACCGTATGAAAGTTGGCACAAACCAACCTAAAAAGGCAAGACAAAAGGAATATGAACGCAAAAGCTGACAAACAGCAAAGATGTACAAGCTACGAACACAGTTGAGAGAAATACCGATTGCGCGACACAAAATTTCTTTAACTGAAAATGAAGAGATAAGAAGTAAATCGAAAAACTGCATTCACTTGACATCCCGTAGAAAGAACGACTCACTGAAAATCGGAAAATGTGCTGAAATCTTAAAAAAAAAGGAGAATTAGCAAACGCGCCCCCAACACAAAGTACTTAGCGCGAATTCCGCTACAAGAAAGATGTGAGCGTATTCGATTGAGCAGCCGGTGATTCGTTTTAGCTTCACACCACATTCGGTGCGATTAGACGCGCTTTATCGCTTTAACATCGCAGACTCATAGAACACATCGAAAGACGAGGAAAGATCAAATGGGCAAAGACGCGATATCTAAGGTAAACGCGGCAAACAATTCGCGAATTTGCGGCCACAAAAGCGAACAAAAAGATTGCCATAGAATGATAGATAGAATGGCATAAATGTAGCGCACGACCAAGGGGGCTACGGAGCGAGAGCGAATGGTTAAGCTGTAAGCGGTTAACTGAATGCTTAAATATAATGTTTAATGGGAAATTAGTTCTTAACCTATACCACGCACGAATGCTCGCTAACATTTTAGCGGCCACTAAACCAAGTTTTGCAAATGTGCGCTGTTGTGTGTTGTAGCTTTGTACAATGTGCGAAAAATGTATGGAGAAAAAGAGGCCAACAAAATTCGCAAATCACAAAACGTCACAAAAAAAGCAACGCGTTGGCAAAATTTTCGCTTTTTCGCGTCCGCTTTCGTAATTCGGTGATGATGATGACGACTTCGGCTTTTGCTCGAAGCGAGAAAAAAAAACGAAAAGAATTGTACACACACGAAAGTACAAAACGTATACGAAGCAAATGAAATTATTTATTTTTTTTTGTTGCCAATACGAAGTCACAACTAACTAATACCAACTTGCATACGTTTAGAGCACCAGCTGTGGCGGTGACACGAGCAAAAGTGCTTTTGTAGTAGCGCGAGCGTCAATAGAGAAGAGCCCCCTCCAAACGAGCATGAGCGCAAACTAAGCACCAAACTCACTTACACTAACACGATTAGCAGTGTGAAACTCTCGCTCGCTTTATGGTGTGCGTGGGAGTGCGAGCGCTTAGCTCAAAAACATTGACGCGAACATTTTGCGAGTGTGTGTATAGGTGAAATTCGCAAACATTGTGCAAATCGTGCAATTCAACCGGCTTCTAAAATCTCGCTCAATTGTTTAGATGTCGCACGGATTGCAAATTCTCACACGGCGTACTCTGACTAACGAAAATACCTTCGCCTTTGCGTTCGTCTTTGCGGCGAGCAGAGCAAATTGGTGCTCACATTTTTTGGCTCTACTTGCTGTACGCTTGCAATTTCGTAAGTGGGTTGGGGGATCTTGCGTCATGGCGGCAGTGGAGCGGCACTTTTTTCGGGCGCCTTGTTGCCAAATTTCCTACACAACAACTACAGGCGCGTTGGTGTTGTGTGTGTTGGTTGATTTGGAGAGTTGGTTGGCGCGCGGTTGCCGACTGCAGGCGTGTCTCAGGCGGCTGTAGTGAAAGGGCGCTTGCCGTTTTTGATTGCCGCTCTTTTGTTGATGTTGTTGTACTCGCTGTTGCTGCTACTACTAAATTTATCAGGTATTCACTGTTTGTTCGTGCTTATATTACTTTTTAGTGTTCTAATTTTCCACCTTCTATTCTAATTGTGATATTTCTTTTTGTTGTTTTGAGTGATGACATCTTCCTGCTGCAAAATTTTCAAGGTAGTGTGCATCTTTTATTCTTTTCTCTCAACATATACATATGTAACCATTTATGTTGATAGAAAAGTACTTCGTGTGCTGGCATTGGCGCTGGAATTGTGCCGAAGTGGCGATGTCAAAGTACAATTAAGTAGCTGCAGCTTATTCACAACAACAGTGTACGTGCAGCTACAACAAAAATACCACTTTACTTTAGTATGTCGACCGAAATAAAAGAAATAAGGCAATTCAACGTTGAAAACGAAAATTCACTGAAGGCCGCTTTTGCGGGTTTTGTAAGTGTGCGTGTAAAGAAATTATATACTTCTAAATAGCCATTTTTGGCGGGAAGTCTACGCAAAAGATTTAGCGTAAGGTATGGAGTTTAAACCACACTTAATAAATAAGAGAACAATTTTCTAATTCTTGTAAATAACGATTCCGCAACCACCTTAGTGAGCTTGGTTCCAGCCTAAAGGGAGCTTGGTTCCTGTTATTAAAAGAAAGAAATCAAGTTTCGCTAGGAAGAGACAGGAATTGATTTCTAACGAGAAACAAAAGATTTTCGTGATATCAGTTGCGTTGAGATCTTAGTCAACTTGTAACGTTTAACAAATAGTAGAACTGAGTGAAATCAAGCATGAATAAATTTGGAAAACCAGATGTGCTATTGGCAGACAAGCTGATAAAGACAGAAATCTCTCCAAATGTATATATGTACTGCTGTAACGACGGCAATCGGTGCAGAACAGTGTGGCAGCTCAACGGGTAGTAGCTATTATTAAGAGGACTGTCGGATGCCTTTATTTGTTACCAAAGGGAACAGCCGGTCAATTTTTTTTTTGTATTCTGTTCCAATCTAACTGATCAACAAATACTTGATTTTTTTAATCTATTTGAAATCTTAATACAAAAGACTTTGAGCTTCCTTAGTTATTGCAATGTTTTTAATAAACACTAAAGGCCGAAAAGTTTTGTCAACTTAGCACGCAAGGCGCAACACTTTTCTGGTTTTAGGGGAAAAATTAAGTAAGAAAGAAATAAAAAGAAAAAAATTGGCTTTAAGACACCCTTAATAAAATTACTTGTTATTCAATGGAGAAAAGAAATGCGTCATTAATTGCCAAAAATCTTTAATATTTGGGTAAGTTATTGTTAATACAAAAGTTAAGATTATACTTAACTTTAATTTAAGATTTTTTGAAAATTCGAGTTAATCGATTTGTGCACTAAACAGCGCATCTTATTCTTGTTCGGAAATGTGAATAACTGCATATATTTTATGGGAACAGTAATAAAAAAAACTTAATAATAAAAAATTAAAAAAAAAACATAGCTTCGATTATTACTAAAAATTTATTTAGTTGAATAAAAAAATGTTTGCACTACACTACTTCTTAGAACGAGTATAGTATAAAGCGCTTAAATTAGGTATATCGTCGCCTCTTTCACCATAAGTCTACTTTAAGGGGGAAATCGTGTTTTTTTTTTCGTTCAAAATGTGCAATTTTTTCAAGAATTTTTTTCTCACGATGTACACTAGTTATTTTAAAAATTCATTTTGCATGAGGTTGTTCATATTAAATTCAACAATCATGAATTTTTCCAACAGTTTATTATACAGCATATTTGTTGTTTATAACAATAATCATTAATGTGTACAGTAAGTTGGCGTGCGTGCTCCAGTCCACAAAAAGTTTCTAAAACAGTAGATAGAAATTTTTTTTTAAATATTTGTATAAATATACCAGGGCCTGACATTGAGAAAATTTGGAAGAATTGAAATTTACGAAAATTATCAATATTTTTGACAAAAAACATGATTTTGACCAATTTTTTGCTGTTTTTTCTATTGTTATGAATTATTTATTTGTACAATATCGTTATTTAGCCTTTGTTACGACCTAGATAAATTGTTGACAAATAAATGACTCTTTGAAAAATTCAATTATCTGTAGCAGTTCTCCGGCAATCCTGCACGCCAATGCACGCGCGCTCACTAATTTTACAATAACTTCTATATTCTTGGTTATTTTATGTAGCATAGGAATTTGGGAATACATTCTTGTAAGTATGCGTTAACGATTTATGGAATAAAAAAAAAATCGATTTTTTTTCAAGTTTGACATGAATTGCTAATTTGAAAATCTTGGTCTTATTAACCCCAACTTGTTTACTACTAATATCCATACCCATTGAAGCACACTCAATTACACTTTATTCAATGTCCTTGTATTCTAGTTCTAATAACCCATTCCCTGTTGACCCTTTCTGGCGTCATGCATCATTCGCGTTTCGCCACTTTCCCCTCGCTATATACAACTTTTGCCGGCGCATTGCAAATTACAATACCTGCTGCGCCCGCCTGGACTTCTATGTCAAATGCCAGTGAAATAGAAAGTGAAGTCTTTGAATCAGACTAAAAGTAATAAAACCCAAAAGCAAAAAATACACACACACACACACATACATAAAAAAACAACAACACATGTCTACAAATCTAAAAACAAATCAAACACGAAAATTTTCCGCTACAAAGTTTTTCGCTGAGTAAGTATGTATGTATGTAGCGTGCCACCGTGGAATGGCGTTTTCAGCGACGCAGCAGACATTGTACGGCAGAAAATTTACATATGTACATACACATGTGTGTATGTATGTGCATGCCACATTCTATGTACGAGTAGATTTGTATCGATGGAAGTGAAAATGTACTTGTACTTATACGAGTATGTATCTATTGGTATGAGCTAACGAGGAATTGCTATCCTCATATAAGTATATAAGGAATACACATGTATGTATGTATGTATGAATGTATGTAGTTACATCTATTAGTAATTATGTAAATGCAAAAAACCATGAACATTCACTTTATATCACTTCTGAATATATGCGAGTACATACATATGTATGTATGTATCTGCCTGAATTAATGTATAGCTACATATGTATATACAATTGTACATATGATTGCATAAAAGCGACCGAATAACAGATCAAAGGAAATTAATTTTCCTTTAACACTCAAACCAATGCACATTTTTATATGCAATCACACATAACCGTACATCTATCTGTATGTATGTATGTATGTATATATGCATGTGTATGCAGTGACTTGCTGTACATAAAGCCGAGCGGAAATTATTCAAAAATAAATGAATGCACCTGCATACGCAACGTAAACTACAAACAACGCGCTGCGCGCCACCCAAATATCACGCTCCTCTTGTGGCTTCCCCATAAAAAAAACACACACACGCACTCGCGCATATGTATGTAGATATGTACATATTTGCATCTCAGTCACACACATGCCTTGCGCTTTGCCGAATCATTTTGCAAAGGTTTCGTGCAGCAGCCGATGTGAATGTGCGACTGCGGCTGTTGACGGCGCACACAATGGCCGCCATGCCGCAGCAACAACAACCAACTATGTACTTGACATGTGCAGTGAGCGTTGCGATGCGCTGCACCAAAGTTTCGATGTATTCAGCAAGGCGCGCGCACACACACACACACGCACTTATATAGTTTTTGTTAGTATATCAGTACATAAAAGTGAAAATTTGCATGCACATTTGTGTGTGTGTAGCCTGCTTGCCTGTCGTGCTTATCAATCGTACAACATCGTGTGTGGCTCGTTAGCAGCGGACTGTTTCGTTTAGTGCATTCACCCGGGCCACCATCACCTTGTGTGTGGCGCGCCTCCTCCTCAACGTTTGCCACCCAATAATGCCGTGAAATTGCAACAGCTGCCTTGCTCTCAGCCTTGTTTGTTATTTTTGGTGGAATTCGTTATGTTATTGTAAATTTATTTGTGGTGTGTGTGTGTGTGTATGTTCACTCACTTCCATTTTATCGCAAATGCCACTCAATCACCCATGGCGCCCAACCACAACCACTGCGTTTTTACCCAAATCCATAAAGTTTATTCGGTTGGTGAAATACTGTAGTGGGACTTTTCTCGAGTTTTTTGGTTTTTGAAAAATTTGTATATGCAGTAAATTGTATGCTGGAGTGAAACTGGCCACAATGTTCTAAATTCGTGAGTTGCCATGCGTTGCCAAGCAAGTTTATATCCAAGTTCTTAGATACTTTTTTCAGAGACGTGAGCCGAAATATTTCCGACAGATTTAAGAAAAAAACATAGAAAATAGCTCTTCCGGTTTTTTGGAAATCTTCAACTGCTTTAAACTAAACGAAAAACATTTTTAAAAACCCCTTACAGTTTTCTCTTGGAACAAAAAGCTTTTAGCAAAATATTTTTATAGAAAATATACAATTAGGATATTCACAAGGTGTCGTAAAGGGTCGGATTGCCCTTAAATTTAAAAATTCAATATTGTATTATTTTATTTCCTTTTCATGTGCAATGCCTTTAAAACAACCAAAATAAATTTTAGGCTACCGAAAGTTTTATTGATTTTACACCTTAAAAAAATTGTACTAGAGCGTTATTAAAAGAGTCAGTCCTTCGCAGGAAAAGTTGTAAGTAATTTGTACAAAATAAATAGAAAATTACAAGACTCAATACAGGAAGAGCTTATAAAGAACGGTTTCGTATAACATTCTAGTTTTTGGATTAAAAAAGTTCGATTGCCAAATTATCAATGTCTTTAACAGGTTTGTTGGCAAATTCAAAATCAACTTTTCAACGCATTCATTCCTGATTAAACTTATGAATAAAAAAAAAAAATAGAGTCAGACTAAAATAAATTTGATTTAACTCAAGCTTCGTTTAGGCATCAAAAGGGTTTCAGCAATGATACGTGATCACCCTAAAAATACTCTCGAACAACCCTAGATTTTGGTGGTTAGTTGAGAAAAAAATTTGCTCTTTGTTAGATGAAATACTACAAGGCTTCTATGAAAAACTACTAAGCCGATATCGATTTAGCTTTAATATAAATTATTATATATTTCTATATCAACCATTAAGAACAATTCTTAAAAACCCTCTTTTATTTCGCTAAAGCACCACTGTGTCGCCCGTCGCACATTCACCTCCACTTCACGTCCTTTAATGGCTGTCGTCATGCCGTTTTATACATCATCACCTCAACGCCCCGCCTCCATTACATTTGCAAGCGTCTACCGCCAAATGCCACCTCAGCAATACTCTACGCGCTGCCCTTTTTCATTCGCTAGTCTCATTCATTCGGCTATTCCTTACGTTACGCATTCCCGCTTGCCATATTCCAGTACAATTTTCTTTAATTTCTCTTATTTTGCAGCTACGTCGTTTTTCTTATATTTTGCCGCTTTGCTCGTATTTTTGTTAGTTATCTCGTATTAACTACAACTGCCGCCGCCATCGCTACTGTGACAATGCAAAAAGTTACTCATGCGCCCCTGAGTTTATTTTTTTTTTGGCGATGAGTGTTATTGGAAAAGTGCAAAAAGCACGCGACTTTGGTTGGCTTATCAAAGTTTTGCTGCTTATACTCATACTCTCGTACTAACAATCGACGCTAATACCGGGGAAAAGCAAGATAAAAAAATAAAGATAATCAAGACCGCAGCTGTCTAGCAAGTACTGACAAATATAGCAAAATAGTTGTTGCTACTTTTATTGTAATTTATACTCCTATTGCTTTTAAAGCGACTGTGTGTGTGCTTATTTTGCAATATTTGTTTGCATTTTATTTTGACGATTAGGTTTTTACTTTGACTTTCAATGAAGACGACGTCGGCGACGACGACGACGGCGACGGTGCTGATGGTGGCGACAACAATGTTAGCGCCAACACAACTATTGGCGTCGACTGTGTTGCTTGCCTCACATTCGACACTAATACAAAACTCGAAAATACAAAAATACATAGAAATAGATAGAAATACAAAGAAGCAAGGAAATTCGCAAACGAAACACAAATTAAAACAAAGCAAAGTAACTAAATTGCAAATAAAAGGAGGTAGTCGAAGAACGGAAAATCCGTAGGTAGCGCAAAGTGCAAAATTTCAAGAAAAAACAAAATTAATTTGGTAGTGAAGACAAGAGCGAAAAGGCGCAACGAAAATTGCGAGAATCTCTGCATGGAGCGCTGTGCACTCGTACGACTAGAAGCTACGTAAATATGTATGTACTCTAATGAAAATCCAGACGTAGCCGCAGACATTGGCGGTATTTCCCGCCAAAAGCGTGTACACAAGTGGAAATATCTACTACGAAAACTAACAGCGATTTGCTGCTTCATTTTAGATTTTTCCTTTTCTTTTTTTACAGTTCTGAGTTAAGGTCGAATTTTGTTGCTCAAATGCGTGTATGTGTGTGTGTATGTACATATGTATATGGAGTCGACGAAAATGGCTGGTGCCTGTGCGAGGCGGTGAGAAATTCTGAGAAGGAGAATAGAATTAAAAAATGGGTTATGGCTGATAGTATTAGTAAAGTTCATTAGCCTGAAAGCTTTAAAAAGACGATTGAAATATTGAATGCAGTTAATTTTGTTTGCAGGGAAACTCAACATAAATTTGTAATACAAGGCCAGTAGGAAAATTATATCAATTATTTTTGAGCTTTAGACCGATCGGTTAATTGGGAAAATTCTTAGGTAAAAACAGCAATACTTAAAGCGATAGAAGTTATAGTAATATTTTGAAAATCACCACATTTCCTCATCAGACTTCTTTCTTCTTGGCTTCTGCATAAGTATATGAAAAACAAATGGGTGGAACGCGTAAACATTTAAATCAATCAAAAACATTGTTAACTAAAAATGACCTATTTATTTATTGGCAGGCCTTGAATTGCACAAGATGTTGACTTTTTATTTGTCTTTCAATTAATTCATCGAATTATTTAAGTAAAAATATAGTTTATTTTCTAATGAGAACCAAGCCAACCCAAGATTAAACGAATTTTAAAATAACTTGATTTAATTTCATTAAAAACTTGAATTTAAAAATATTTATAATTTTTTTAAGTGTGCAGTTTTGTAGCCCATTAAATTTAGTAAGTGCATGATGTAAGAGACTCCACGTAATTTTTTTTTTTTTTTGTAATGACTCGTAATATTTTTTATTTTATAAATTTTTTTAAATTTTTTTTTGAGGCATTAAATTTGGTACTTCACTGAGTCTTCAATGTGCATATGTAAATTTTTCCATTTAGTGAAAAATATGAATTTTTTACGTCAACAGGTTACTCATACGCCAACGGCATGCTGTAAAAATTTGTCGCTGAATAATTTTACTTTAAATTTTAATACTTATTATTTGTTTTTTTTTTATTTCACTATTTGTTCTAATAATAGTTAGCTTTACAATATAAATTATTTTAAAAAAGAATGCCGTCAAAATACATTAAGCAGATTAGCGTGTTCAAATAACTTTGTTCAATTCATGTATGTGTGTATGTATATAAAAATATTGTACGATTGTACGTAGATGAATGGATGCACATATTTTACTGATGCAGAAAAAATTTGTAAAAAATAAAAATATTTAGCGTTCACCTAAATAAATTGGAATAATAATTTATAGCTTATTCAACTCGTTTATAAATCAAATATGTATATTATGTCGGTTTATATAACTTATCAAATTCGGCTGCACCAGTCAAGTGTTAACTACTAGTATTTTCTATACTTGTTACATACATTGGTGCGGCAAAAGCGAAATGATTTTAATTTACTCCATATTTTCAAGTCAAATATTGAAAATTATAAATTGAAATTCGCAATTACATTTCTGGTGTCGAGTGGATTTAGGTAGTACTAACAGGCCACTTCTAGCTTATCTGATATATTAAAACATTAAACAGGAAAGTAAAATAGTTATATAATCACACACGGCTAGTGAGCATTTAAGTATCTACTAATAAGCTGCATTAAAATTTTAAAATAAAAAAGTAATTTTACTTTTAAATGCTGCTTTTTTCGAGTATAGTTCTCGGAACAATACACACTAATCTGACTGAATTAAAAAATATTGTCACGAGAAAAATCCAAGCATATTAAACTCATTGGATCAATTAATTTCAACACAAATTTTAAAATTTCGCATCATTCTTACAATTTCTTTTGATTTTTTTTTAATTATTTGACAGACAATTATTTTAAATAAGTGGCTTACAAAAATTGGTTTTATAAAAACATAATATTTTTATGGCAAATACTTACGATTATTTTATTTTTTTTCTAAATATAATTATTAATGAATCACTTAGTTATGCCAGCAAAACATTTTTTTATTTTAAAAAGGCAAAGAAATTATTGATTAATATTAATAATGGAAGTAGCTCTTATTTAAAATCATATTCTTGATAGCTCATTTTGAAAAATGAAAATGTAAAATTTCATTCTGTTATTTAAAATGTATGCTTGTTTTTTTTTTAAAGTCCTAACTTCAATATTGGATATTATCTAATGTCCCTAATGTTTAAAAAACTCAAGTTGTTACTTGAAAATAGTACATATGCACATACGAATCTTTCTTCAATAATCATCTACATACAAAATCTTCTCACAGATGCCAACATGTTAGACACACACACAGACAGAAATTCTAGGTTACGTATACGCACCATTGGCCCGCACTTCACTACCAGCGCTTCATGCATACATCTCTATGTACAATTGCTCGTACTCGTACATATAAGCATTTGGCATTTGGTACACTTGACGCGTTCTTTGAAAAACGAATAGCAAAACTTCACTTTTCACAAACAAAAGGACAAAGTCATAAAGCCATAACACATTTGGTTTCTTTTTTTTTTTTTGTTTTCTTATTTCACGCAATTTCGATGCTTTTGCTTGCCGCTGCTGCTGCTGCCGTTGTGAAAACACATTTTTCGCATCAGTTATTTTGGCAGCACTAGAGAGTTCCAAAATTTTTGGTGTTCGTTTTTTGATTTGACAAATTTTTCGTTTGGTTATTTTGTTTAGTTTTGTTTGGAATACATATAAAAATTTTCAATTTGAAAAAAGAGAACGAATGTGTCAACACGGCCGGAGTTTTCTAAACTATTTAAACTGCATCAAACGGATGCCAATGATGCGGCTAAGTAGGCTCAAACAGCCAAAAACCAATAATAGCAACAACAACAACAACAACAAACCGCCACAATGTATTAATAATAAAAATGACACTAACAACAAGCAATACAGCAACCGCATAACACACATCAATATACCTCTAACAAAACAAAAAACACCAAAGGCAACAACAGTGTAATCAGCAAATGTTGCATCTTTTTGCTATTGCTGTTGTTGCTGCTGCTGCTGCGGCGGGCGTTGTGTGGTCACAGCTGTGGCAATGCAAATGCAAAACCAGCAAGCCAACAACAACCACAACAACAGCAATAGTAGCGCCTACAACAGCAACGCGCAATAAACGCATTTGCATAAATTGCAGTAAATTAGCGTTAATGGTGAAATTATTGTAAAGTCTCGCAGGCATTGAGCGAGAAGCGGGCGGCGGCCGGTTGCGTTTGTGTGGCGCAGCTGCATGCAGCAACGCAGCAAGTGTGAATAGCAGCGCAAGTTAGTGCTACACAGAAAGAGCGAGAGAGAGAGAGCGAGCGAGAGAACAATACTGAAAAGTGATATAGGCAGTGGCAGTCGCGGCAGCAGCGGGCGAAAGGCAGCACGAGCCTTTCAATTGCAAGTTTCACAAACTGCTATTAGCTCATCCCAACAACAACTTAGGCTCGATTTAGTGTTGCTTTGTTGCTGTAGTATTAGGTGTTGTTGCATTTATTTTGTTTGTTTTTCTAGTACAACGCTTACAACATTGTATTATTATCGGTTTACTTTAGTGCTACATATTAATTAACTGGTGGTCAAACAATTCAAAGCAACAATTGAATAAACAAGGATGAATAGATGGTAAATAGCTTGAAATGAAATGCTTTGTTTTTTCTCGCTTATTAGCTAACAATGAGGTTGAAATTAGGAGCGACAACAACAACAAGACATTTTCAGTTAAACCCGCAACAGCAATTAGGACAAATTGTGGGCGAGTTAAATGATTGGAAGACAATGTGGTGGAAGGGGTGACAGGATGTGTAAAAGGTTGTAGCAGGTGACGCAGCAGTTAGTTAGTAGTGAATATTGTTATTGAGAAAGCAAGCGCGCTGTAGGTAAAGTTGACTGTGCTAGGGCAGTTTTTGTTTAGCAGCTAATTAGTATACATCATACATACCATTCTGCAATGGTTAAAAAAGGATAAAAAAATTGAGCGTAATAGCCAACGCTATTAAGTTGAGAGACAGAGAAAACAGGCTCAGTAAAATTATTCTTAATTATAGCTTTTCTGTTTTTCTATCCATTTTTTTTTAAATCACTTCTCGGAAAACCTTCCAAAGATTTTACATGAGACAGTCCATTATCAAGACCTCAGAAACTAAGTAAACTATGCAAATTGATTCGAACGTCTAAGGCTTTCAAAGCTTCAATCGAATTCGAGCAATTTTTTTTTATCGAATCAAACTATGTACAGAATACAAAAAACGAAAAATGTATTCAGAGTTATTGTATGTATAGGTTATTATTTTAGCCTTCTCGGCATCAAGGACCAATTTTATTATTTTATATCGCATATTTTTTTTCGTTTTCATGGCAGTTATCGATATATGTACATAAGTACCTATCGTTATGGGTTTCGCTGTATCAGTATCGACTTAATTATCGTCAACGCTATCAGCACAGTAATAATTCTTGACTTTAGTATTCGTATAAACCATAGCTATCAACAAAAATGTATGTAATTGTCAATATCGTTAAATACTCTAATAAACTCGTCGAAATATTCATATTCATCATATTTTCCAATATTATTCTTCTTCGAACATTATAAACTCCATCTTTAACGATAATTTCATTGGCATTACTATCGATTTGTTGCCGGCAGTTATCGGTTTTTTTTATTTGTTATCGGCAACGCTGTGTATATCTGTATATATCAAGATCATCATCATTTCTCATATTCATAATTACATTACTTTTTCTATATATATTCACTTTTAGATTTACATTAAAATATAAATATTTTTTTCATATACTAATTATTATTCGAGTAAATATAATATTCATATTCTTACTCTTATTTATATTAATAATTATAATTATAATTATAATTACATATATTCACATTCATGTTAATATTCAAATTCGTATTCATGTCAACTCTATTCACATTCATATCTAAATATATTCATATTCGCATTTTTATTCGTATTCGTATTTATATTCGCATATAAAATCGAATTCATTCATGTTTATATTCGCATTCATATTCATATTCACGTTCATATTCTTGTTCGTTTTTATATTCATATTCATATTTTTTATTTGTATTCGTGTTCACTTAAAAAAACATATTCATTCGCATTCATGTTCATACTAATTTTCACATACATATCCTCTCATGTTCGTATTCCTTTTAAGGAGCTTTCCGTACGTTTATTTTTATGCAAAACTAATTTTGAAATATGAAGTTAAATGGCAGGCTCTTTCTTGTCTAGAAGCGATAACTCTTGGACAAAATTTTTTTCTATTTTCTCGTCATCGGCAACCGAACCAAGAAAGAAAGGTGTCATAACTTTATTGTTGTCAACAGTGTGCTCCCACATTTTTTTTACTCTCGAAAAGTCAGCAGACTCGCACATGTGATTTTCATTGATATTTTTTTCGTAGATAATTTAAAGCGCTGACTTCACTATTGGTACACATTTCACGAATGTGTCATAACTTTTTTTAACTTCACAAAACATACATATGTACATATATGTATATTTCAACACGTATCAATTAGGTATTTGCTACTCACTTTTATTTTCATCATTCCAAATCCTCTGTGGCGGCGAGTCTAATTTTTTCTCCGACCGCTGTTGAACTTGCGCTTGGCACTTTCCATTTGTTGTTTTGTAGTTTGTTCGAAAAAATCCGTTACCACGAAAAAACAAAACAAAAACTGGTGTGTATCTAAATTGTTAGCATGCAACGCGCGACAACAACACACGCGCACACACAGGCATGCACGAGTGCAAATAAATTCGTCAGCGCATAGAAAAGGAAAAGGTCGCCCGAACTAATGAAAAACCAAATTGGCGGTGAATTGGGAATGAATGAACGAAAAGCAAAAATCGTTTGAAATGTGTTGCTGATGGCGTTGCATTTTTGAAACTGAATAATAAAAAATGCTGCATGCAACACTTGGCGACGGACACGCACATACCTACGTACATACGTACGTACATTTGTACGTATGTAAATTTTGTACCTGCGCGCATACTTAAATTCCTACGCAAGCATGAATTATGGCATAATACGATGACAACAACAAAAGCAATGGCAACAACATGAAAAACATAACGCAGCTAAAGAATAATTTTGCTGATCATCACATCTCATTATATGTGGCAAATGTAAAAGGCGCTGCAGCAGTGAGTGAGTAAGGTGCGATGCGGCATGGTGGAATCATTAACGCGGCAAAATAAAAATAACAGCAGACTCGAAAAAAAGAAGAGGCAATGAAAAAAAAAAACAATGCAAACGTATTGTCCTGCGGCTAGCTGCTGTGACAGCCGACAACTGTCAGTTAGCTGGCCAACAGCCACAACGGGCGTGCAGCAGCAAGAACACAAACAACAATAAACGGGACGACTCAGTCGTAGGGCGAAAAGCCACAATAGCGCAAACAGCGCAGCGCAGTGATAACAACAACAGTAGCAGCACCCACTAACAGTTCAATACACCGCAACATGGCTCGTTGAGTCAGAGCGAGCCACAAGCCTCATGCCGCTTGCCCCTTGCCGCAAGTGCATAATTAGCCGCCGCTGCCAATGACGTTGCGTAGGCATTCGTTGTTGTTGCCGTCAATGTTTTCAGTTCGTTTTTTTTTTGCATTTTTTAAATTTCTGTTGTTATTGCAAACACGAATTAATAAAAAAAAGCAATTTACGCGCGCATTATCGTGCTGCTGCATTGATCCCGCGCGCCGCTCAGCCACTGCGTCGCTGACTATTGTGTAATTGCATAGTTGTTGTTGGGTTTGCTATGCATTTTTTCTGCTTTTTTTGCTGCAGTCGCGACATTTTGGTTTGTTTAATTTTTTCCACTTCGATTATTTTGTTAGTTTTTTTTTTTATAGAGCTTTACTCTGCTGCTGTTGCTGCTGCTGCTGATGTCCTCCTTCAGCCAGCCATTGGCGTTGAAACGAAAGGATGGTGTGTTTCCAGTCAACCGAATCTTTTTTATACATTATATACTACGCTTGTATATAAATTTTAATGTATATTCATAAAATGTGAATGTGTGTGCGTGTACATGCGACCTCATCTGCATAACATGACCTGTCAATGTTGCAACGCAGTCACCCAGCAGTAGCGCACACTTTCTGCGCTTTAGAAGCAGATATGAAGTGAATGGCTGTATACATTCAGAAGCAATACAAATTATTCAGGGTGTGCTATAGTGTTTTTTGGATTTTTTTTTTAATATACATATAATACTCGCCGGCGATGTAGTGAAATATAATAAAAATTATAATCAACACTCGCACGATTTTTACGACGTTCTTATAATCAGATTTGTCTACAAGCTCCCATCACCTTCCGTTCGGACTGTTTCAGTCTTGACTTTTGTTTAGTAACACAAAAAAATTCAAGCACCTTGTTGCCTTGCTTTCCAAACATTTGCCATCTCATTTGATCTGAGCAGGCCAAAAGTTTTCTAGATGACCAAAAGTCGTTTCGATCGTCAATGGAGAATTTAGATATTTAGATTAGGCGTTAAGCTGCCACGAAGAGGTTTATCCTTTTAGACCAGGCAAAGATATTTTAATTCAAGATTATTGAGGTATTCGAAGAAATGCGCCAAGAGATATCAGGAGCTGTCAACATTTCTCCATACACGGTTGGTGTGCGCCTTAGCCTCTTTCTCAAGTTGCTTGTACTGGCATCCCAGGCGGGCTTCATTGTTCTTACTCACCTTATACTCATCGTTTATCAGAAAGGAAAAGTTCTGTGCTCGCAGTGTATAAATCGTATAATAATGATTATAAAATAAGTCCTAGTTCTATAGACGAAAATCGCGGCATCCGGGCTTCTGAACTTCGCTTTGGACAGGCGGTCTGAAAGGATACTTTTTAAATGCGGCTAGAGCGGGCATAGATGTCTGGAATCTGGTAGAGTTACTAGAAAATTCTCGAAAGCTCTCAAAGTGATTTATTTTCTTTTTAAAGCTGGAAATTGAGTAATATTTGGCAAAAACAAAAACTCAAACGTTAAACACCCTAGAAATTATGTGCATGCATTTGCTTGATTTCATCACCCTCTATCGACGTATGTATGTACATATGTACACACACACAAGTAACTATGAGCTGTACATAAACTCAACCACCGAACCTATGATTTTATCCACAGCCGCCAATTATTTGCGGCATTTCAAAAGCAGTTTTTTTTTAGATGCCAAATATGTTTTTTTTTACTATTATTATTATTATTATTATTATCATTTTGCCATAGCAACGAGCGCTGCAAACCAACAGCAAAATATACGCGTATGTGTGTTACAAAGCTACCAACAACAACCCAGCCATATAGCAGGCGACCAACCAGCATTCAATAATATTTTACATACGAGCACATGCGAACCAACAAAAGGCATAACAATAAATTGAGTATTTTTTAATCATTTATTTTATTTTGTAAAAAATGCATATTAATACATTTCATTATTTTATTTATTTTTGATTTTTTTTTTTCAGCAGCAGCGACAAAGCGGATGTCAGCTTTTTGTAGGCAGCTCGCGCCATTTGCAAAGTTGCGCGCACACACTCATACAAGCATCGCGTTGACCAGGACTACTTAGTACATTTCACTGTATTTTTTATGCACTTTATACTTGTTACTTTTTGTTTTTGCTTTTATTTATCCAACTGTCAATGTGACAATATATTGCTCGTTTATGCGTATGCTTGCAGCCTTTTTAATTATTATTATTATATTCGCATATTTCATTATGTACACTCCACTCTCGCTCCGCTACGAATTCAACGATGACACGCCCTAGTCTTGTCATGGCTTTGTCGAAAGTCAACCCCTGATAAAAAATGTGTGTAGTTTTTTTTTATAAAAAAGGATATTTGGTATTAAACATTTATGAAAATGTACGAGCACTCATTATCATATAAAAATATTGGCATTATTGTAATTATTATTGTTTGTCATTTGTTGTCGTTGTTGAACAAACTCAAGCACATACATACATACACACTTACATCATATGTGCAAGCAATATTTTCCAATAATGAGCATTGCATACTAAATAACTACTCGCAGTCATATCCGGCTGATTCGATTGCAGTCCGTTGATAACCGAACTAACGCCTCTGCCATGGCTACAGATTACACAGCTTTCATTAAATGCGCACCGGAGGAGTTGATGTGCTTTGAAGTATAAAAAGTTACATGTCTCTAAAAAATTAATTATTTTATTAATTAAATGTGGCTAATGAAGTGAAAAAAATGCGTATTTTATCCTTTGTAATCCTTTTTTCGGACAAAAGTGAGTTGTATAAAAAATTAAATTTATTAGGATGATAATGAAAACATTATCCTTTCACATAAAAAAATGCTGACGTTGAAAAAGAGAATAAACAAAGTAGCTCGTTTCTAAAGGCTATTAAATGAGATAAATGTGACCTAAGGTCTAAAAAATAATTTCGTTAAAGCTGCGTGAGCTTATATAGTTTGGTTTCATATTGTTTTTGTTTTAATTAGCTCAAATTTGGAAACTCTTTGAAAAGGCGTTTTTAATATAAAATATGACAGATTTTTTGTCCTGCGCTTAGTTAGAATTGCTAAACATGTCTGAAAATGAAATCTCTAAGAACTCCTGTGGTCGAGCACGCATCGCTAGCTATAACTTGATATGCTGGTGAGTTTGAGGTTCGAATCTCAGTCAGGGCAAGCAAAATCTTAATAATAGAAAAAGTTTTGTCTAATAGCGGTCACCCCTCGGTAGGCAATGGCAAACCTCCGAGGGTATTTCTGCCATGAAAAAGCTTCTCATTAAATACATCTGCCGTTCGGAGTCGGCACTAAAGTGTAGGTCCCTCCATTTGTGGTATAACATAAAACACGCACACCACAAATGGTAGGAGAAGCTCGGCCAAACACTGAGCTATATACATAGTGTAAGCGCCAAAATTATATTATATAAGAACTCCAAAAACATTAATTTTTCTTACTCGTCCTTTCAATTATAACTTAAACATTTACCAAAAATAATTATTATTTTTTTAAGTCAATAAAAAAACCCCAACTCAAAATTATAAACGCACAACGTATTTGAATATCTTTGCTAATATATTTTTCTTTTTCTTTTTATATTCTAATATTTTTTAAATTAAAATACAGCCCGTTCTCTAAAAAAACCTGTAATATCTCAGTTTTAAACTTTATACAAAAGTTAGAAACTGTGGAAGAGCCTCAGTAAAAAAAATATATCGAAATTCAAGGTTGTTTGTAGCCAATTTAAACTTGCTCTATTATACTTTGATTGAATGGGCTACAAGACTGCATACTCGAAAAAAATTTCAAAGATCTTTGAAAAAAAAATTATTTTTCAGAAAGTATACCAAATTTTTTTTATTTGTGTAAAAGGTTTGAACCTTGGCTTCCTTTGATCTTAGTTGGAAAGTTCGCTGTACTTTTAAATCAATTGAAAAGTAAAAAAAAAATTATAAAATGAACCATAAGTTATTGAATTTCGTGTTTTTATAATTGCAAAAATGTTGACGACATTTCATAGTTATCACTTAAAAGACTTTGTTTTTCCTTCTATTGTAGGAGTTCGCAGCCTTTACCGCGGTGGTGACGATTTAATGAACTTAACTAAGAAACATATTTATGAGAAAAGGGACCACTAATCACGATACTCGTGCTTGGAACTTTTAATGCTGGCTTCTCATCTACTAGAGCTCAAAGCGAAGTCAACAATTCCTGAGTAACAGAGAAGCGTTCGAATGCGATTACTTCCGATAACAAAGAAGCATTACTAATAAATTTGTTGTCATTAAGTGCAGTGTTCTATAATGAGCAAAGTGTATTCAATCATTAACGGCGACAAAGCTCAATATCGGAGTTTCTCTAGAATGCCTAAGCGATTCTATTATGAGTTCACTTACTGAGCTTACTAAGAACAACTTTCGTCACAGTGCGTCAGGTGCAGAGTTGTATTTAATGATTTCCACGGGAACTGTTAGAACGAGTCCTGAGATATTTTTCAACTCATTCAAAATAAGTTAACTTAATGAATAATTTGGTTAGAGCTGTAGCAAAAAAAAAGAGTAGATTTTTCCTATTTAAACAATGCTAACTTGTTTCAAAGTACAGTTTGTACTGGAATAAACAAAAAAATTTTCATATCTGTTAACAAACAAACATTATGTTTTTACGGTTACAAAAAACGTATTTATTTAATTTCATTTAAATTCGAAAGGGTTAGCAAATGAAATTATTAACAATAAAGCGATTTTTAATTAGTACTCAAACCGCAAATTGCACCCAACGAATCTGATTGGTTTTACAGGAAGCTGTTCAATTATCTGCCGTACATATGTACACATGTTAATGCCTGTATGTACTCGTATATACGATATGTACTTATGTACATATGCAAATGGCTTTTTACAATATGCGTCCATATACATACATATGTACATGTGTATATACTGATGATGGGCTAGTAAAGGGAGCAGTAAGAAAAAGGTATAATTATGAAAATTTCGCTGGGAGGAAAATATTGATATACGAGTATGTAAAATCTGAAGTGAGCCTAAAAAAAATATATAGCGAAAGTAACAATATGTGAAAAGCGCAATAAAACCAATAAAGGTGTAATCAAATTCGTTTCTATGAAGAAGTGAAAAATGCATGTTAAATATTGCATTATTGGTTAAAATATATTTGACTTTCAAGGAGTTGGTAAATATTCTATAAATAAGTACACTTGTATTTATCAGTTTAGGAAACTTTATAAAGCAGTCCGTGATACGAACGATATATGCAAATTATACTTTGATCATAAATTTATCGGTCTAATTTGGCGACTTTCTTCCACTTCTGAGAAAAAAGTTCCAAATCTATACACAAACTTGTTGAATTTTTTTTTTAGTTTTCTACAAAGTTTTAATCTTGGATTTATATGGTTTAATGAACTGAATTTTAATTGAAAGTTCTTAAAAATAAATAAATGAATACATATAAGTGGCAAGCTATATTTTTTTTACAAGACAAAGCTTGGTTGATCAGCAGAACTTTTTTATAAAAATTAAGTTTATTCTATATAGGTAGGTAGGTATATGTGGCTGTCTGTCACCGATGCTTCAGCGACCCACTTAGGCCATGACTGGAGGCCCGTTGTGATACCACCAGCTAAGCGTTTATTCCCCTTCGCTGAACCATTAAGAGCTCTTGACGAATCTCGTCAAGCATCTTCGGTCTATTGCACCTAATTCGCCGAGGTCTCCAAAAAGTGGTACCCCACGGAAGCGTTACCTGATTTTAGCCTGCGCTGGACAATTGCATAGAAGATGAATGTTTCAGTTTCCTTCTCTTCATAATTTTTGCAACTTCTACAGCATCTGTGAAAGGGTACTCCGAGACGCCCCACATTGTTGCCTATGATGCAGTGACCCGTAAGGGCTCCAATGGCCTGAGATATATGTATCATCCCGTTTTAAGGTGTACAGACTGCGCGACCGTTTACGATCCCATCTGCGTCAAGTCTGACTAGAGATCCTACAAGTCGTAGTATGTGCCCAGCTGTCATTTGCACGAGCATAAGCATATTCTTTTAAGATCAGCCTGCAAGTATGAAAGGGTATACTAATGCGTTCTTTACCTCGCAAGTTCATCCGCTAAACAATTACCCTCGATGTCCCTGTGGCCTGGAACCCAAAAGAGGTTAAGTATGTTCTGCTTAGCCATCTCCTGAAGAGATCGGCGACAATCCAGTACAATCTTTGAATCTATCGCAGCACGGAAGAAAGCTATATTTACTTAGTATGCTTGAGTACCCACTATATAAAAAAAACATACAAAAATAAGTTTTAAATTTTTAATAAAAAAACAATCAATTAATGTTTTTACAAATTTCCAACTTCTTAAAATGAATTTGCAAAAACATTGGATTTGCAATTTTGTAGCTCATTTAATTTTTTTTTTAAATAAATTTAAGGTTTTCAATTCATCTTAATATTTAAAACTTTATATGGAGAAGATGCGATACCCTGCTAACGAAAATCATAAATATAAAAGTCAACATTATTTTTAAGCCACTACAATTTTTTTTTATGTAAACATTCGATGGATTAAAAACGTAATAACTAACCGAAAAGTTTTCTTTAAAATCGAGCTTATAGTTATATATTCTTGAAGTCATTAATAAAAAATCTCTGCAGGTTGTACGAGTACCATATACTCGTATTCATTTGGATACACAAAATGCTTACATACATATCTGTGTATAAGTGAATATTGTGCGGCTACTCTCCATTAAAATATTCGACGCATTTTTTTAAACACCTCTCGCATTTCAATATATAAAACGCCTGATCTTCACAAGCAGCCGCCTCATTCTTTCCATTCGCTGCGAGTAGTACACGCATTTTCATTGACTTTTCATTTTATTTGGACAATCCTTTTTTCGATTACACTTACATATGTACATATATATCTATTAGTACGAATAAGAGTACATGCGCAATACCTTTTAAAGTCAAATAAAAATGTTGCGCCTAAAAAAAATCACTTTAATTATAATTTTTATTGTGACTATTTTTTTGCTGAACAGAAGTCACCCTTGTTTTAAATTTTGTATGAAATTAAGAAGAAAAAAAAATATTCGGCATTTCACTATCTCACGCATAGGTGTGAAAAGTGCATGTGTGTATGTGTGAGCGAGAAAGCAATACGCATGCAATAGCTGAAAAAATATTTTAACATATAAATATATGCACACATATACATACATACGCATTGCTTTTAAAAAATGTGGGAAACAGGCAACAAAAAAAAATACTTAAAATTGCATTCGAACGCATTTGTCCAGCGACGACAGCAGGGACGTCAATGAAATTCCAAAAAATCGTATAAATTGGCATACATACATATTTTATATAGTGGAAATAAATATGGGCGAGTGAAGAAGGATGGTAAATAAGAATGCGTGCGCCGAATTGACAACATTGGCAGCTGGGACGCGGCTGAGCTTACTTTTTAAAACATCCTTTTGTATGTATTACATACGCTGTATGCGTGAAGGACAGCGACAGCAGTCGCTGGCTAATGTTGAACAGGCAGCGTATTTAAATATTTACGTACATACACACACACATGCATATGTATTTATACTTATATATATATACACATGAGTGTACATGCATTTAATTCGCACAGCAGCATAATTTCCCAGTGTGCGCCCAACGCGTACGCAGATTTTTCCCACCTATCATAGCTTTTTCGCATTTTTGCTGTTGTTTGTTGGTTGTCATGTTAAATTTTATTTTTAATTTAACACAAAAAGTTTTGTGTTCATACGCTTTCTGCTTTAAATTTATGCATTCCTTTTTTGTGCTACTGAACCACACAGCGCGCTGCGGAGCATAAAATAAAATATGTACATACATTTGTATGTGTGTGTATTGCAGTTGTCCGAGCAACTTGCGCTGGTTTGGGGCTATTTTCGCGGTCGGCAACGGTCATGCGCGCTGTAACCGCAACGCCACTCGCTGCTATGGCCGGCGAGGCCATGGACTTTCACCCTCCAGACACAACGCTTGCTAAGCGGCCGGCTGTCCTTCTCGGTGGGCTTCAACAATGTCCTGGTCCTATCTACAACTGCAAATCGTTGTCTTTCTGTATGTTAAATGATTTTTTTTTTTGTTGTTCTGTCATGTATATACAAGTATAGCTTTTTAATTTTATACAAACTTCTTTTGTCATAATTTAATAAAATATTCAATTAAAATGTATTATACATAGCTGCGTGCCATGTTGCTGCTGAGAGTGTACATCCTTTATTAGCGGTGGCATTGATTGCACTTATGCGGCTGCAGTAATCAGTTAGTCGACATATGGTTTCATTCACAATGACTTCATTAGAGCAACCCAAGTGAATTATTTTCGGGAAACATACTTATTTTATTTCACTCGCACGAGAAATGATCGCACTTGTTATATCATACAACTTTTATATAAACATCGTATCATTATGTTGAGAAAAGGTCCATTCTACAGGTGGATTTAAATAGCATGGCAAACTGGTGTAAAGTAAATTAGATGCCACTAAACCTTAAAAAATGTAAAGTAATGTGCCTTTCTCGCTGAGCAGTTTAACCAGCTTCTTATGCCATACATATGTAACCATAACTTCGAACAAGTGTTTACCTTTGTTGATCTTGGAATTACAATGGACCCGAAATTTAATTTTAATCGTCACATAAATGTTACAGTTAACGAAGTCAAAGGTGGTTTCGCATTTGTAAAATTATGGTCAAAAGAATTCAATGACCCATATATGTTGGAGACTCTTTTCACAACGTTAGTGAGGCTAATACTGGAATCTGGATCTATAAAGTTATTTCCGACCAAATAGAGCAAATTCAAAAATTTCTGCTTTTAGATTTAGGAAAATTTTCGTTGCGATTCACAGTGCAACCTGCCGCCATATATAAGCCGTTTAAAACTCATTAATCTTGCTACACTTGCTAGTCGCAGAGAAATGCTAGACGCAGTATTTTTAGTCAAGTTAGTGACAGGCTTCATCTAAAGCCCATCTCTTCTAGTCGAAATAAAACTAAACGTTCCCTCCCGAATTTCAAGACATTTCCGGCTTCTTTTCCTGAAGCCATGTAAAAGTAATTTTGAATTAAATGTGCCACACCGTAGTTTGTGTCAGGATTTTAAAACTCACTCTGGACTAACTTTTTTACGTAAAGAAAACTATACTCAATGCTCTCAATAATTGATACATATTTACATACATACGTATATATTACTCTTCGATCAGCTAAAGAGCATTTGTTCTGTAGCTGAACAGTTTTAGATCTCGACACATAACAAACTTCTGGCTTTTATGACTCGGCGGAGCTGTATATGAAAAAAATAAAATAAAATTTTTATATATCACACGGATGCGCCCTTCGCGGCGTCGGGCGGGTATGGAGGGATAAAACCGTTGAGATTGTTGTTATATAGCATATGATACTGGAAATATTTTTATTTAATACATACTACTTTCAACTTAGTAAGACTCTGGGTTTTTTTTCGTTTAACTTAACTCAATGATATTTGTTTAAATAGTACCTTTAAACACTTTCTTTTTTTAATTGTATTCTTAACTTTTTTTAATTTCACTTTCTTAAGATGTTTAGTTGAATAGAACGTCGAATGTTTTAATATTTTTATTAAACCAATTTTAAAATATTTAGATTTTTTTTTTTTTTAATTTTTAATTTTAACTTGGGTTTCATTATACTTAAATGAAATATGTAATCGAGCGCCGATCGTGACTGTGTTAAAATACGACAAATGTCTGCTTAGTGCGCCTGTGCTGTGCCTGGCATTCATGGAAATCATTCAATTAAAAATTAGTATTACTTGTATTTAATTTAAAAAGGAAAAGCATAACAAAATTTAGTACAATAAAAAGATACTCTTCCCATACCGGGAATCGAACCCGGGCCTTCCGGGTGAGAGCCGGATATCCTAACCACTAGACAATATGGGACCTTAAAAAAACGCATCCTAATAATTAATAAGCTCGAACAACTTTTACTAAAGGATAATAAATTTCTATAATATCAAAAAATAAAACTCAAAATATATTCTTGTATAATCTTAAAACGTTATTTCATAATAGGAACTGCATATTTTTTCCGTGTTTATCTATTAGTATTTTTTATTTGTACGTTTATCGAATGATATTTAAAAGAAATTATATTTCCCATACCGGGAATCGAACCCGGGCCTTCCGGGTGAGAGCCGGATATCCTAACCACTAGACAATATGGGAATTGTGTTGTTGAGTAAATAAAATAGTGTTTGTTATCCTTCTTGTCAATTCACTTTTTATATTTAGGCAAGCATAAAAATAATAAAATAATTATTGAAAGTTTAAGGTGTTTTATTCTAAATTTATTTGTTAAAAGTAAACATCTGTTTCGTTTGAGCTCCCATTTGTCACATGCATTTCCAAAATTTTAAAAGCTAAAAACAAATTAAACAAGGCGGTAAGATTTATAGTCTCTGAAATTATCGCAATTAATCTACAAAGAGTCAGAAAGCATATACTTTATAATCTTCAGTCTATGGAAAATATGAATTGTTTTTAACCTGTAACCGATTTTTGAACATTCAAGTAAATTGAACACAATTTTTTCTGTTAAAATTACTTTTTTATAAGAAACACAAACCAGTTTCGAATAAAAAAAGCTATAAATATTTTTTAAAAGTTTAATTAGTGTGTGTGTATATTTTAAATGCGTTTTTTTTTTTGTTCTCAAAAACCTTTGCCCGCAAACCCACGCACAAATCGGAAATTGCATTTCAAATTAAAATAATCGAAATACGAAAAACCGCAAATGCGCGTCGACACGCATCACCCAAAAAAAAAAAAAAACGCATCACCCACACTCTAATGTATTAAAATCCTCTGTTTTATAAATGCATCTAAAATGTGCACACAAATACATATAAGAATCTATAGCGACCATTACACCTGGACACCTTTCACAGCGATAGATCCTTAGATATTCACGTCACAACGCTCTTTTGTAAGTGCACAAAAATTCATTAAAATTTTAATTTAAAAAATAAAATGAAAACATTAAAAATGCCAATCATTGTGGTTTAAGTGCGAATGCACTCATCCGCCGTCATGGCAGCCCCAGCACTTGCTGTAGGTACGACTACAATGCACGATTATAATTGCATATTCGGTTGCAATTGAATTTCGCTAGGCGCTTTCAACACAAAAGCGGCGCTGCAACAACGAACGCCAAGTCTATTACAAAGCCAACCACCCAAGCCAGCCAGCCACCCACCCACCCCCATATGGATATCGAAAGAATTCATCTGCCTACCATATGTACATACATATGTATGTATGTATGTATGTTTGCATGTGCTTGTTATAATACGCAGCCTGAAATGATAAAGGAATTCTGGCTATGGCGGAAGGTAGTATTATGAGCTGTAATCTGCGAAGCACAGATGAGTGTATGAGTGAGTGTGCCTTCATAGGCAAGCAATTTTCGACAATCACAGCTTCGAACAAAGTGACAAAAAAAAATAACTGCAGCATTTTATATGAATCAAAAGTTTAAGTTACACATCGAAAGTCAAAAGGGAGATAAGATGGACACTATAATATAAACACTAACTCACTAATAATTACAATACAAAAGTAAAGGGAAAAAATTACAAGAACAATGTCTTAAATAAAATTTAAAAAAAAATTTATTAAAATTAATAACAAAAATTTGATGAAAGCAATTTAAAATATATAAATATATAACCATAACTGCGTCCTACAAAAACGAAAAATATAAATAAATAGATAAAAAAAAAATTTCATTTCCCATACCGGGAATCGAACCCGGGCCTTCCGGGTGAGAGCCGGATATCCTAACCACTAGACAATATGGGACCTTTAAAAATACTCAACACAAAGCACAATTCATTCGTTTGCTTTGCATTGCATACACACTTGCCAATGCCGAACAGTCACCGCTTCTCTAGGCGGCCACTTCTCCGCTGCATGAATCATTCGCGGCACACTCATCGTTCTGATCGGCAGGCAGTCGCCGCTCTGCAGCTGATGCCAATAGGCGTATGTGTTTAATTGAAAATTCAATAGCTCGCAATTTTAGCCGTTCGAACAAATGATAGATAACAATAACAAACATCAACAAGTACATACAAATACACCTAATAAAAAACAAAGCAATTCACACACAATTCACTTTGACTGTTGTTAAAAATAAATTAAACCAGCCAGAGCATCGATATTTAAAAATATATGCACTCCATCTCAGAATTATAACCGCATCAGATACAGTGGCGGTCGTATGATTTTCAACCGAATGCCATTTATGATTATTTATTTGTTTTTAAGAATGTTCAGGTAAATTATAGTTCGTTCTTAAATATATAAACAATAAAAAAGCCCAAGTTTCAAACTTTGTAGAAAACTTAAAAAAATGCAACAAGTTTTGACACACATTTTTAAGTTTTTTGTCAGCATGCCGTTGATTTTATAAATTTACATTTGCTTCTATATAACGCATTAACATAATAAATTTTAATACAGAAAACAACCGCATCATCATCGAATAAAAAATTTTAAAAATCAAAATAATTTTTTAGTCTCTTGAAAGTTAAACGCTACTATACTAAATTGAATGGGCTACAAAACTGTACAATTAAAATAACTCTCTAAATTCTTAGAAAAAATTTAAAATCTTTATGAAAATAAGTCGAGCATTTTTAAATTATTACAAGTTTGAAACTTGGGTTTATACGGTTTAAGTTCGAGAATGAACTGTATTTTAATTAAAAAGTAATAAAAATTTAATATTATGAGGCGGTTATAATTTTGAGGCGGAGTGTTGTATGTTCAAAGTTTTAGCTACGAATGCTGTCTGTGTTATTGATATTTGTTCGAAAAAAATAAGAGACTAACACACACAATCTGACGACATGATCTACAAAAATTTTGGTACGTGATAAATTCATACATACGTTAAGATAAATATATCATTCATTCATTTGTATTTAAATAGACAATATTTTGATTGATTTTATTAAATACACATCAAAAAATGATTGGAAATACGTATAACACGAAAAAAAGCATTTGAGCATAAGGTGGTAAGAGACAAAAAGTTCCTCATAATTTTTCCCAAAAGCTAATCAGCCGTAAAGCTCATAAACAATTAAAACTTAAATAGTTATTTGGCCAAACGATAAGAAATAAAAAAGTTTTTAATCGATACTCCTGCAATTCGATTTAATTAAATATAAATTAACATATCCAAGTTTTCTTTAAGTGTAAGGGAATATTACTTCGGAGATTAATAACACTTTTATAAATGTCAAAGTTATTGTTTGAGAATTAAAAAAAAAAATTTTTTTTAACCACAAACATTATTTTATTTGTTGTTCGCGACCCGGCCTGATCTAATGTACAAAAATTTGGATGCTCGTACATCTGTAGTCCTCTAATTTTCTGCAACGCTCGAACTGCTACTCCCCTACTTAAATTTTAGCGAACACTTAAGGGATAAAATTGAATATTAAAAATGAATATGCAGAAAAGGGCAACAAGACAAAGCGGAGAAAGAATATGTTCGTTTGTACGCGAATATAAAAGGGCATTAAGAAGGACTGCAAGCGAAATTGCAGGCTGTCTGGCGGTAAATGTGATAGCAGCAACAAACATAACATGTCAACAACAACAACAACAACAAAACAAGCATGCTTAAGCGGAAGCATTAATACAAAAACACATGCACTTGTGTCGTTACGTTTGCAAGCAAACCATCATTTTGAGTACACAAATGTTTGTAGGTTTGCTTTTTTTTGTATGCGGCGCGGAAATGCAATTTTTGACATACGACAACGACAGCAACGAATCTTTTGCAACATGGCACCCTCCAAAGTGGTGGATGGGCGCGCAAAGAGAAGCAATGATGACGTTGATGGATAAACGAATAAAAATCAAAGTGCCGCCACGGCAGCAACGCAAAAAAAACCAACAAAATTAAACAGAGCAGAAAACAACAACAAAGTCAAAGCATGTAATCAACAGCATCAGCGCCAACAACACACAACCAACAAACAACAACTGCAACAGCGCCTGCAGCCGGGAAAGTGCAACACAAAGTGTTCGCATGAAAAACAAAATATTGGGGTGGGCACAGGAGCGATTGGTGGGTGGCTGGCTGATGATGATGATGATGATGCCTGCAGGATGGGTCGGAGGTAGGGTGTTGAAAATGGAATTGTTGTTGTTAATGCTTTCATGCAAAGCAACGCTACGCGCATGATGATGGGTGCTTGTTGACTGACGGCTGAAGTGGGCCACTTCGTTTTCATATGAAAAATATGGCAACCACTTCACTCTGAAGCATATTAATTAAAAACATTTTTTATTTAATAAAAAAAATTCGAGTATTAAAAACAAACACCGGCGCAAAAATGGGGTGGTGCTCAAACTGAGTTGGAGCGCAAAAAAAAGAATAAAAATAATAAAAAGCAAACAAAGATAAAACAATGGTGTGGAAAGCAAAATTGCTTGGAAATTATTAAAAATTCGGCAGAAGCATACCTAACATATATACATATGTATGTATGTATATTTATGTAGTAGGGGATGAAAGTACAATGCGCTACATTGCAAGTATGTATATGTACATATGTGTGTAGGGAGTTGTAGTGCGCCTGTGTGTGGCAGAAATGCACTTTATAAATCATACATACACATACAAATCTTTATACATAATTTACGTTGAAAAAAAAACAGCTGAAAATTTGCGAACTGTAAAGGATAAGCATTTTTTTTTTGACTCAAACAAATATGAACCAATATGCAACTTTCCCAATTGATGGCACCAAAATGCAGTGGCAGCCACTGCTGTTGACGCTTAATTACATTATTTTCCACTGCAAATACATTACCAATGTTGCCATACACACACACGCACACCGATGATGGCTTTCATACAATCAGCCATGTGCATATCCTGTTGATGTCCGCTCACTCCAATTCCAACTGTTGATGGGTGACTGTTTTTTTTTGTAACATGCAACATAGTGAGATTTTCGCTTGCAACATTCAGCAGAAGCAACAGCATCGGCAAAACTTGATACAGTAAAACAGTCAGTCAATCTGACAGTCATTCAGCCTGTCATTCAGTTGGCCACTCTCTTAGTCACTCAAGCCACTCATTCAGTCAGTCGATCATCTATTCACTCAAGCGTACAGTCAAATGCGGCCATTTATCAATATTAATTATAATCCCAATGAAGCCGCCAAATGCGACTCGGCAGACCAAACTGGAAGTCGCGTGTGTAAATATACAAATATGGATTGAATATATACTCGTATATACACCGATCTGCATAAATTTGCACAGTTAGGGAAATGAGGATGGGAGCACTTTGGGTGGATTTAATAAATAGACAAACTGGCTATTACACGTTGACGGCGCTGCACACTCGCAGCTATTTAATGGCATATGCATGTGAGAAAAACTTTCAGTTAGGAGTTACAAACCTAATAGTAAATAGAAGGCTGAGCAGATTGCCAGACAGGTTGTTGGCTTGCAGAGATTTTAAGAACTTTTTTCAATTAATTAAATGGCCATCGATTGATTTTTCGAACACAAATCTTGTTTTGATAACAACGAAATTCTTTAGACAACAATTCTTAATATTTACTATTATTTTACCGAATCGCCAATAATATTTTTTTTTTTTTACAAAAATGAAAGTCGAAAATCAATTTGAAATCATAACCTTCGTAATGTTGATTTGGTGTACTAAACATTTGATTATGTAGATCTAAAATTTTTTTCATCCAATATCAATAATATCAATTTTTTCAATCACTCACAGATTCCATACGAAAAGTAGTTGCATATAAATATTTGTTTACTTAAACTTGTTACACATTTAGTTAAACCAGTTCTAGCACTTTCCGCAAACTTTCGAAATGAATTTACTTTCTTAAACAATTTTTGTTGTTATTCATAATTATGTTACTTCTGCGTATGCCCTGCTGCAATTTTTATGCGCTCCAAATACTTTTAACTTTGCCAAATGAGCTAAAGCGATAAACTAAAAATACAACCAAAACAAGTATTTTCACCTGATGACAATTCCGCTGCGTTTGAACGCCACAACCAATTAGCTTATTTACTCAAGTTTGCCACAGTTGCTGCCAAAGTGGCATAAGTCGACCATATCTTATGGGTACATCTAACAATTTACCAACACTAACATGCGATCGTTGCTGGTCCAATTGGTGGAACCAATTTCATAACCTGCACAACAGAATGAAAATTCATATGCATGCAAATGGTTTGGGAAAATTGAAATAGAAGATGAAAGAGTTGCGATTATCAGCGCACAACTAACATGACATGCCGTCGATGCCTGCAGCAGTCTTTGCCAGTTAGGTGATCCTCAATATTGGCGAACCAACAAGTGAAGGATAACCACAACAAACACTACTACCACCACCACACCACAACGACCTCACTTTGCATTTGTTAAACTGTCAACGTAAACTGGTTTTTGTTATTATTGGTGCTTAAACTCAAACCACTGCGGATGTACAGCAAATGCTTAGTTAAATCGAATAGGCACAACAGCCACCGTTCACCAGCAATAGCTGCTGCTGCTGCAACTGCTGGTAACATTTTTAAACGACCGAAAAATATTAGTAAACATAAATTGAAATTATGACAGTGAAAACTAACATTTGCACGCCGACAAGTTATTCAACGGCGCAGCTAATGACTGATTGACGGATATCAGCGCGACAACGTGACGTCGCGGTAGCGCCTGCAGCATTTACTTATTGTCACTAATTACCTTGATGTAATTAAATTGGCGTCGCTATCCCGAAAAACAGGATCACTCACATTCATTTGTGGCGGCAACAATATTTGTCGGCCACGACTTGAGTCGCATTTCCACATTGGATCACCGTCAAGTTGTCGCGGCGCGCTCAAATGCCATCCCCAAACGAGACACATCCATTGACGGTTTGGTTGTTAGGCTGTTTTGCCGCATAGTTGCTGTTGTTTTTTTTTTGTTTGTTGACGACGCGGTTGATGTCGCAGACGGCCATTCATTGGAGAAACACAAGCTACATAGCAGCGCAGCCGTTGCGTCACTTGGCGACAAATTATTTCTAATTATCAATTGATATTATTGTCATACATCTGCAGAGCGATAAAAAGAATAGCGTGGACGAATGATCGGGCGCAGATGTTTAAGAAAGATATGAACCGGTTTATTAATTTAAGAGTTTTTCTCAATTATTGGCCAATTCTAATATTTGAACGAAAATATACAGGTGTACATATGTAGTTTATATATTAAGCAGAAACCTGGAGTGACGGGAATGAAATGGTAAAATTTTTTTTTTTGGTACGATCATTTTTTACCACCTTTAAGAGTGTGGAACTGCTTGCGTACGCCAATGGTATTGATATTATCGGTCTTACCAACCGCGCAGTAACTTCTGCCTTCTGCAAACTGGATCGGGGAGCGAAGCGAATGGGTTTGAAGGTGAACGAGTTCAAGACGTAGTATCTTCTAACAACAAATACGCAGTCAGTACATTCACGTCTGGAAACTAATATCTCTGTTGACAGTTATAACTTTGAAAAATTGAGGACTTCGTTTACTTAGGAACCAGCATTAACATAAATAATAATGTCTGCCTCGAAATCGAACGGAGGATCTCTTTTGCTAAGAAGTGCTACTTCGGACTGAGTAGGCAATTGAGCAGTCCTCGCTCGACTCCATAAGTCTCTCATTATGCCAGTCCTCTTGTACGCCGCAGAAGCATTGACGACGAAGACTTTAGATGGGAGAGCTCTTTTAGAGATCGAGAGAAAGATTATTCGAAAGATTTATGGACGACCTTACGCCATTGCGAAGGCAAATACCGCAGACAATGGGGCGATCAGTTGTACATACTTCCTAGATATAGTGCAGCGACTTAAGATCCAGCGGCTTCACTGGCTAGGTCATGTCGTTCGCATGAATGGAAGCGATCCAGATCTGAAAGAAAAAGGTAGGCCTGCTGTGCGTTGGAAAGACCAAGCGGTAAAGGACTTGGGTACCTACTAATTTTCGGAACGATTTTGTGTCATCCTTTGTCAAGTTTGGTTTTAAGACTTGGCTACCCTTGGTATTCCCAATTGGCATCAGTTCGAGAAATTTAGAAACAACTGGCGTGCTACGCTGAGCTAGGCCACAATCGCCTAGGCCGTTATTGAGCCAAGTAAGTAAGTAATGTATGATCATTAATTGTACATCGAAAGCCAATGTATCTTTCTAATGTGTTTTCTTTGACGTTCGAACTGAAAACAGACCGAGTCCGAACACTTTTCTTCTAACTCTGTGATAAATCGCTACAACTACATAAATAGTTAAAATTGGTTCAATGCTCTTTCCGTCGTACCGACCACAAGTCTCATTTCACACATTCTGCTTAGATGTAAATAAATACACACAATAAAATTAAAATAAATTTACCATAAAAATACATTCAAGGTAATCCCAGGCATTCAACTAGAAATAAAGTGATTACGCGAAATGAAAATAAGACGCTATCGAGACCATCACAGCAACAACAAGCAAGTAATCAATTGCAAAAACAAAATATCCCTAAATCGTGTTTGATTCTCGTACTGTTGCAACAAGTCTTTACAACCAGTTTTCGATTCTTGTTGCTCGCAACATAAACATTCTGTTTCATCGCCAACTTTGTTTACATACGGCATTTTTGTGGAAGCAAAAGCCACTACACAAAGGCGAAGCCACATTGAACAAGCGACCAAATCACTGCTACAACGTTGAGAGTTGACTAGCGGCTGGAAAGAAGGGAACAGAGAAACCATTTAAAGCAAACCAGCAAGGGGTAAAAAGGAGAAGCACGACAAGGAGTAAATGTCCAAACAAAAGAAAAGCCAAAGTGTGAGTGATTCGCAAAATGCAAAAAGAAGGGAGTAACTAAGGTGCGGGTGGAAGCAAGCGAGGCTAAAGATAGGCACTTCACATATTCATGCCTAGAGGATTACCTAGTCACACACTCGCACATTCATACATACATACATACATACAAATGCAGTGGCGCTGCATAAAGTCAAAGTCGCACTTACGTGCTTTGTTTACACAGCGATATTTTTTTTTATGTGAGTTTGTTTATATGTAAATGTGCATACGAGTATATGCCGCCGACGACGATACGCGTAACTGTGCCTTATAAACTAAACGCCCTTGACCGTCGTCGTTGGTGTCGTTGTCGTCGGCGTGGCAACCTCACAATATGCATACAGATGTACGTAGTTTTTGTCGCAGTTTTCGCTTAAACAGCTGCAAAAAAGAAATCCACAGCAAAACGCATCAAGCAAAGATGCATACTCGCATGTGTGTGAGTAATAAATAAAAAAAAAAAATAAATTAAAAAAAATTTTCAACAAGACAAAGTGCAACATGAAAATCGTTGCAGTATTAAGTGCAGTGAAGTGCAACTAAACGAGGCACACTTTGGTCGCATGCATGCGTGCGGTGGATAGCTTTATGCACATATGTATGTACATATGTAAGTATGTGTGCATGTATGGATACCCCCTGAAGGTGCCTTGTGTGTGCCAATGTGCGTGTTTGCCCTTTGAAGAAGAACTGGCGACTTATGGCAACACGGAATGTGTAGTGAAACAGTGAGGGTTTTTAAATACCCAAGACACATGAGCAAAACTAAAGAAGACCAAAGGACTTTTTTAAAATACGGTTGATGGAAATAGACGGCGTGAGGCTGATCATATTCTGATAGCTCAAAACCGAGACATTCCAATGAAAACCGAGTAGTCCTAAAGATGGAAGCCTTGCAAGCGAACCGTTTACTTTTCTACTGCTCATCGATGTGGAAACTATGAAGCTTCTGGAGATCGCTTGTTAGTTTTTCAAATAAAGACAGTATTCTCCGTGGTATATTGAAAATATCTCAAAACTTTTGGAGTGAATTTCGTAAACAATTCAAACCAGATTTTTCTGCATGTAATTGCCTGCAACAAAGCTTTTCAGAAAGTCTAATATGAATATTAAAGGGATTTCTGTTCCATTGTATTTATGAACGGCAAAACTTCTTGCAAATTAACATTTCAATCAATACTTCCTGAATAAAGTATAACAACTTGGGACTAACAGCTCGATCGAGACATTAAGAGCTACTCTTTCACAAAAGCTTTGTGAACGCTGTGGTCTAGTAAGAGTCGTTGAATTTGGGGTTCTAATCTGGTGTTTCCGATAGCGGTCAATGGCAAACTCCCGGGGGTACTTCGGAGTCGGCACAAAACTGTAGGTCCTTCCATTTGTGGCTCTTGTGCCCCAATACGTACTTACGTGCGGAGCACATATTCTTTGCGTGCCCGTCTTTTGCATTACAGAGAAACAAATTAAAAACTTTGATTCTGGCTAACCCTATCCTAGAAAATGTGATTTCATATATGATAAATAACAAACAAGTTTGGAATGCAGTTAAAATATTAAGCAAAGATATAATGACTGAGCTTAGAGTAAAGGAACAACGGCGTCGCAGTCAGTAAAATCATAGAGAATATTGTGTTTTTAACAGGATAACGTGCTACGACTGAAAAACGCTCCTGAACCCCTTTATCACAAACGTTGATGGGGGATAGTGCGCTATTCCAACGTCCGTATAAAAAAAAAAAAAAAAAAAATATTTGCCCCCGTGAAATTATCATCGAAAGCTATTCCAGCGCTAAATTTAATAAAACTTTAGATATCTTAATAAAGTAAAAAGACTTTTATTTCTCTGTGTTATCTTTATGATGCCTTCTGCTTACTCCTTCTACTCGAACACTCTTCTCTGCGGTGACAAATCACTTGCGCTTTTTCTTCTGCTGCGTATGTTGATGCACATACATACATACTTACAACCATAAAATATGCTCATATGTATATACATATATACATATATCTCGAAAACTCCGCACAAAAGGTAAAATGGTGGAGAAAAAAGTGACTACCCATTAAAAGCAACTGCCCACTTTAACCTGGAGCGCGACCAAGTGCAACAACAACAGAAAAACAACTCAACACAGCGAAAACATTCATGACCAGAATGTGAATGTGAAATGCGAAAAGTGACGAAGAAATTGAAGGAGCACACAATTTTAAACTACTAACAAAAACTCGTTCATGGATCTGCAAAAAAAGCGAGAAACGACTGCTGCCGCGAAGACTCAACCAAAGATAGAAAGAAGTATTAAAACAAAAAAATGTGATTCAACTGACTGTGAATTACACGCCGTCGGCACCGCAGGCGATTCACCAAGTTTGCAAATGATGAGCATTATGCAGACGCGCCACACAACAGCACAAAACTCACAAGGAACAAATATACATCTCAAAAAAAAAAAAACAACAAAGGGGAGAGATGGTAGGTGCGGTTGAACGGACGCACGCATTTGCCTAACCTAGCGTGAGTAGTTCACACAACAAAGACATTGAGAGAGCAAGGGACTTGCATTTGTAAAAAAAAAAAAAACCATCATCAATGGGTTTTGTTGGCGGCAGCGGGACCGACACGCTTTGTCACTGCCAAAGTGACAGCGCGTCGAGCTTCCCGTTTACGCCCACGCGCGCTTTCAAGCTCCAGCTCCAGCTCATTAAAGCGCAGAAAAAGAAACTGATGAGCGCACAAGCGAACCAATTTCGGCTTTGTGGAACTAAAATGTGATGCGATGCTAAATAAAAAGCATAACAAAGGCAAGGCAAAAAAACAAGTAATGTAAAATGAAGTGAAAAAAATTATGGATCCACACTGTAGAGAAGAAAAAGCAGCAAAGCAAAAAAATTCGCAGGCACGAAGCGAACACTGGAGGCGGGCAACCGCAGAAAATGAGTTGCCACATTACTTATGTGCATTTAAATGGAGAGTTGTATACTTTTAAAGAATTATAGCACGCAGTGTTATAGTGTACGGGGAGTACATTGCACAGGGCAAATGTGTTAAGAGATCGTTAGAGGTGATGCGGAGTTTTTTCGCTTTAGCAATAGACAAAAAGTTAGCTTAACGACGGGACAGGAACACCTTTCAAGACTTGCTCGCGCCTTAAGTTTTTAATGAATGATTAAAAAATCATTATATGCCATTAGTCTTGCTTCCAGCCTCTACGACTGTACCGAAAGAGGAGCTCGATATGAAACGATTATCGATGGCTACGTTTTTCCGAGATACAGGTCTCATCAGACCCATCTTGTCGCGGCCGTATGAAGAGCGAAGTGGGTTACGAAGTCGGCTTGACTAACCGCAGCAATCTTCTAGGTCTTCAATGTTTTTTGAAATACAAACTTTGGTTTTTAGAAAAAGCTTTGCTACGAGTATCAGGCGTATCCCCAGACACCATGTCCAGTAGTTTTTGCCTCAATGCTCTGGATTCCAAGTTTAAATTAGCAGTGATCTTGAGAAATATGCTGATAGTTAACTTTTGTTGGTCAAAACTTAAGTTTTTATGCATATGTATGTTGTAGATTTTACAGATTCATTTGACTCTGTCAACATTGTTGTGCAACATTTTCTGACACTCAACATGTTGCTAAGATATTATTGGTTGCCCATGTAGTTTTTGAAAACCCAAATTTTTTCATTGTTTTCACCTAGTAAAACGATTGTAGAGTTATTGGCAACACCTTCATTTGCATGAAACAAAAATTCAAGAGACATGCATACAAACAAAAACATGTACATATGTATACAAAAACAACTAAAGGACCTTTGCAAACAAAAAAAAATTAAAGAGAAGATCCTCAACCAAAGCAACTACGTGGACCTACCAACTTTTTCTACAGTACCTAGTATTAAATATATACACAAATTTACGGGTTTTATATAGATACAACACGCCTTTTTAGTCTCTCGACATAGACACGTCAGTTCACCACTTTTTATTAAGCGTATTGAAGTTTATTTTCACTACTAAAATATCTGTGGATAAACCTACACACACAAACACAAACAAAAAGAAAACACTCAAACACTCAAACACGCTGCTAACTTCAATTGCCAATGTGCCTGCATTTTATTGTTGTTCGCTGCATTCCAACCGTCACCGCCGACGACTTGTCTAGCTGGCTGGCGAACTGACTGGTTGGCGGATTGACTCGCTGGCGACAGTTTGTTGTGTTTACCGTCTCAGTAGTGTGCTTTGCTGTTGTTATTGTAGTAGCTGAAGCGATGACGGTGATATCCTTGAACGAGATCATCAATCTTTTTTTGCGGGCGCAAGCAACTCGACTTGCTTTAGCGCTTTTTGCATTGTTTGCCACCATTTTGCCCCTTTATTCCCTTCCACTTCCAACTTTACTTTACACCACAATTCTTTTCTTTTTGCAATGTCGGTCCAGTTCACTCAGCTTCTTCCACCCGCCACCTCGCAGCTGCGTACACTACCTTTGTGCATAATTCCCTTTTTTCAAAGCATAATTTTTTCAGCTGTTACACCTTTTTAGTTCGCCTGTAAAGTGCCTTTCTTTTAATGACCTTTTTTTTGCTTTTTATTTCTTTTTTATACACTTTCGGCGTGTTTCTTTGTACAGCTTTTTTTTTTGCTTTTGAACGTTTTCACGATTTCTCGATTTCTCTTTGTTTTCACACCAGTTTCGCGTCGTGGTCGTTTAGTTGGCTGCTTGTTCGGCTCTTGCTTCCTTGGCGAAATTTCTCCTTTTCCTACCCTTCCCTTCGGGTCGTACTTAACTTCTTTGCTGGTGGCTTTTGTAGTATTTGTTCAGTTGCTGCTTTTCCTAGTATTGTTTGCATAGTAATTGTTGGTTTTAGGCTTGTTGGTTTTACTGATGTTGTTGGTGGTGTTGTTGTTGTTCTCGTTGTCGCTATTGCGACTGCATGCAATGACCTCGAACTTGCCCCCAAATGTGGCGGGTGTGGGTTTTTGTGTACATTTGCTTGCATTTGCATTTGTCTTGCCTTCGCTTTTGGTCATCTTATTTGCTCGTTTTTATTACCACCTCCTCAGCTTGCTCTTTGTGTTAGTGTGACAGTGCAAAGTTTCTTTGTTGTTTTGCCAATGCTGATTTAAATATTTAGGTTCACCGAGTTCACGTTGCGAAAAGTCCATTAAATGAGTAAAACAAGGAATGAAACGCTGAAATCACTGACATATTGAGGGCAAAAGTGAGGAGTTTTTAGTATTTTTAAAGGGGCTTTTTATCTACTAAAGAGGGCTGGGTTGCTAAGTTGTAATATGGCAGCAATATCTTCAACTAAATTACTGTTCCGATCACTTATTCAGAAAACGTCAGCTATGCTGTCTGCGGCATACGTTTAATATTTATAAACTTAACAAAGAATTTGTATATCAGGCTAGAAGTACTACCATTCATAGCTCAAGATTCATACCTTAAGACTTTTAGAAACTCTTCATTCCATCACTTTCAATGGCTAACTACATTGCGGCCACATTAAACCGAACTCACTTGGAGAGACACAGAGCTTTCTGATGTCACTTAAGTACGAGTCTACTTGGGGCGATTATAATATGATTTAATTTTTATTTCTCCTTGAGGAATGAATACAAAACGTCGCATACCTCGTGTCAGAGTCCACAGATATTTTTACGAAATTCTGTAGGCTAAATGTCAGAGTAGGTTAGGTAGCATTTCAATGACTGTTCTATAATAGATATTCTCCTAAAAGATGCGCCTAGTCGATCGTCAATAATGCACATCAAAATTCACTCATCAACAAATGTGTACAATTCATGAAAAAAGCAATTTCTTCAACAATGAAATCGAGCTTGAAAAGAACAAGCCAGTGGATTTCCTGTATCTATAAAAATTGTGTGATATTATAAAAAATTAAATATAGACTACCAAGCGATGCAGTAGCATTTTTTTAAATCGATGGCTATTTTTATTAAGTCAATTATTTGTACATATGTATGTATGTTATCTCTTCTGTTCAAGTAGCGAAAGAAATGTTTAATGCTATTCTATAAAAAACTAAATTTATGCACAAACAAATTGGCGCAATTCAGAACTTCCAACATAAAATCCCGCTTCGAACATTGAAGTAATAAATTCTTAGATCGGCTAAGAATTTAACAAAAGCAATAGCAACAAAGCATTTAAGAATTTGTGAAAGGTCAGAAACGCAAAAATCGGCATTAATTATTCAATTCGTCTAGCAAAAAGAAGAACCGGTTTTATGTAGCTTAAATTCTAAGCGCCATAAATAGTGTGATATACATACATACATACATACATATACACTGCTATTTATTTGTATAGGAGCAGCGCCTTTTCGCTTATGTCCGAATCTCTTCAGAAATTTCTAATATTTTTCAATTAAAATAACCTCCATTTTTTTTAGTGAAACTATAAAATTCCAAATTCTAAAAAATTTAATATTGTTCAACAAAATTCAATAAATTTTTGAATTTTTTGACTACTTACGCAGTTTTGTACCCGTTTTCTTTTTATTTAATTAGCTTGAGATTGCCATGGATTTATGACAATTTTTTCAGCGAAGCTCTTCTACTATTTTTTTCGAATAAAAAAGAAATCGAGCTTGCGTTATATGGCGAAAATTATCGAAGATCTTCGGTAAAAAAAAATTGTCAAAAATCAACGGTGATCCTTAGTCACTTAAAACTTGTATATTATTTAATTTAAATTGTGTGGACTACTACAAAACGGCATACTCAAAAAATAATCACATATTTCTGTCCACTTGAATAAGGACAGCGCATTATTTTATTTCTACGAGTCAGAAGCTGGAGTTTATATGATTTTTGTAAGCGAATGAACTGTATTTTAATAGAGACATATTTTAAAATTAAATAACGAAAGATAACCCAGAAAAAGGCGAAAAGGTGCTGACACTATTCAAGTGAACAGGAGTGTATGTAAGTACATTTACTTTATGACTTAAATTTTTTTATAACTCTTTTTTAGTTCACTTCTGATTTGTTGTTTTTGTTTTTTTGTGTGGTTTATATTTTTCGCATTTATTTTTCTTTTATTTGGCATTTTCTATATTTTTTTTTGCTTTACCTTCGTCCATAAGCCACAAAAAGAACTGCCTAAAACACACGACCGAACAAACTAGTTTTGTGCGGCAAAAAAAAATGAGTATGCTCTGCAAACAAGCACACATCTTTGCGAATACCTAAACATATTTCTGTAAGTTCACTTAAGCGAATGTATGAAAAATCAATAAAGCCACGAAGCCGGCTGAGCGAGCGTGCAAGGGAATATGAGTGTGTACTCGAATACGATTGCAGAAAAATGTTGCACTTTTCGGAGCACACCTATACGAATCCAACTAACCGAAAAGTATATAAACATATATTTATCTCCTATCTAAGGTTGCATTTTCGAACAAACACGCACACAACTGTGTCGACACTTGCATTGCAAAATTAGGTGTGTTTGGTGTAGGATAAATAAATTTGTATAGAGCATTTTTTCGCCTAGCACCGATTCTTCTACATTCACCAACAACAAATTGCCTATTTGTTGTTATTTTACGAAGCCTTTTCTAAAAAACAGCTCAGCTCACAAATTTTCAATTTTTTACTACGCGTCTCGCCGTAGTACTATAATTTTTCATTTGTACCTTTTTCGCTTGTCTGGCTTGAGTTAAATCATTCGCACACAAATTTTTCATATACATACATACATACATACATACATATATACATAGGTGTATATACATATATTTTTTTTTATTCTAACATAGCACCCACAAGCCAAATGGCCAATAAAATAAAGTGCACTAGAGGACTCGGCGGAGGCTGGCTAGCAACCAGTCAGTCGTGGCTGCATTGTATTGCAGCAGCAACAACAACAACAACCAGTCGACACGCGCCTTCTGCTGTGCTGCACTCAATAGTCAGCATCAGCAACAACAACAATAGCAATAGCAATAGCAAAAAAAAAAATATTAAGAAACGAGGCTAGCACTCATGTTCGCTCTCTCCAAATTTTATGCTCGAAATCTAAATTTCAAGTTCGTGGATTTTTTCTTTTTATTTCTTTAATTTTGTTTTATGACCATCGAACATTTTTTTCTGTGCATCCAACAACTTTTCTGTGTTTCAGAATTTTTTTATAGCAGGTTTTTTTTAATTCCTTTTCGTCGTTTCGCAAGCTGTTCCTGGCATAAATTGTTTGATAGTTGTTTTGTTGCTGGTTTTAGTGAATTGGTGATGCTGTTGCTTTAATTTTACTTTTTGTTTGCCTGTACTACGCTTTTCAGTTTGTGAGTATTTCTCTCATTTTAATTTATTTTTCATTTACCTGTCTTGTTTCAGTTTTTATATTTTTATTAGTTTGCTTGGCAGTTGGCAAGACCTTGCCATACCTTATTTTATTTCTATACATTTCTTTTCTCATTCCTCTTTTTAAGACTACTTTCGTGGCAGTAAAATGCAACAAAGTTGTTAATAAAATGAAGTTAAGTGGTGGATAATAAATACAAGGTAAAACAAGCAGCGGTCAGTCCTGGCAAAAGGTAACTGCTGTGGTTAAAAACGAGCAGCAAAAATCTTTTAAGGTCAGCTGGAGTAAAAAGCAGCAACAAATAAAGGAACGGTACATTTTAAGTGCATACAATTATTAAAGAAAATAAAAATCTTAATTAAATTGAATATGCAACTTAAGTGTTACAAAGGTGCGAACAGTGAGCAGAAAACTAGCACTTGTACCACACGCAAAAAAGTATACCAAACATATTTTTCAAATTTGTATTTTAAGTTAAGTCTTTAAACTATTCAAAATGTTTTTACGACATTTTTCTCGCGATAAAAAACCATTTGAGCCAAAACAGGTTACAGCAACATCTACCAATAACACTTAACGCGTTCGTGTGACACGTTGATAAAATCAATAAACTAAAGAAAAAGGTTTGCGTGCATGCAAAAATTCACGAATAAAAAACTTAGCAGAATTTTGGTTAAAACACAAACCGGATTTTGTGCCAGCACTAATCAATTGTACGCAGTTCTGGGGCGTTTTTGCTTTCGACATCGGCTCGTCGCTTTTGCCTTGTGCTTGGCAATGTGGTTGCTTTCATTATTTTATTGGCAATTTTTTCTTTATTTTTTGCACAAATCCCTTTTAAAGTTTACTTATTCACATGCTTTGTTTTTAATTTTGGAGCAGTGCTGGATTAATTTAATATATTTTATTAATCGCACAATGGTGGAAAGGAGGCTTAACTTTGCAGGGACAATGCCTTCTCATTTATTTTGCTTCGATTCGCATATGATTCCAACTTGAAGCAAAAGTTTGCCTCACAATTATCTCTTTGATACCTTTAATACATTTCGAGCCTCCGTTTGAGATTTCAAATATAAAATTTGGAAAGTTTAAAAACATTTCCACATCAAGCAGAAGAGAAAATTGTTAGGTCGCAATAGCTGTGTAGCTTCCACGTCTTACGGATAGAGCTTTCTCCAGGAGTTTTATCTGAACACGATGTTCTCGTATAGATAAACTTTAAACAAGCAGTGAAACTGAAATATTGATCCGATTAGATAGTAAGAGTAACTTTCAGTCGCAGTGGAAAACGAGCAACTTCAATCAGACATCAATTCAACTTTTTTCTAGTTAACGTGTGAAAAAGCATCGCTACAATTCAATTTATTCCTTGACTTTAACGTAAAATGGAATTTTTGCCAGAAATTAATATATGTATGGACTTGGAAACTTATAAGTTAAATTAAAATAATTATGATTTTTTTTGTTCATTGTTTTCTTCATTTGTGTAGCAGAGTTTAAGGAAAACAATTATTGCATTTGGGCCGATTTGCACCTTCTCATATCTTCCTTAACCTTGTTGTGTATCCCCTTTTGTGAACAATGCTTATCGCTAAGAATGAAAATATAGTATATGATAAACATCATTACGTTGTCATTGAATACAAGATTTGCTTTGACATCTTCCTGCTCTTTTTCCTTAGACACCTTGGCCGCTTGGAAAAACGTCAAACGACCGCAAGTGTTCAAGGACAATAAAGTTAATACAAAGGTGCAAACAGAAGGCAACAGCTAAGTACAAGATAAGGTAAAGGTGCAGTGAAGCTCAAAGGAAAAAAATTAATAAAAAAATTAAAGTGGCTAGAAAAGCGAAAAAAACGAGGTAAAAGCAACAAAAGTTTGCCTTTGAAAATCTGCCCGTAGCAGCATCAACCATTTACTCGATGACACCTCATTATTTTTCCATATAAAGGTATGCTTGAAATGCAAGTTCATTTTCATACATATTCATAAGTATTCATGACTGAGTGAATATAATTAAGACATCGCTCGACTTTATACTCGTATAACCAGCGCCCACCAGCGCTAAGATTTTCCTGCACTGACTTGAATCTAAAAGAAGGCAGGATGAATTGGTTGTTTGTCATTTGAAAAATTATTTTATAATAAGTAGCAAAGCAATATGAGAACGTAAGAGCTCCACAAGCTCAAGCGTTGCTAACAGCTGAAGAATCTTACAAGCGCAAGCACGAATTCGAATGGCTGCAGATAGGCGGGCAGAATAGTGAGATGGAGTGCGCAGAGTATGGAAGTTCAATTCAGGTTTAAGGTGAAAGTCTTCTAATCACCATTAATTTAATACAAATATTTCTAGAGCAGGATTAGTTTCTAGAAAAGAGGTGACACTGAACTTTACCGGCGCATACTGGAGAGGGATTGTGAAGAAAAAACTTGAAACTCATTTGAATACGCTCCAATCAATGATTTGCAAGTTATCTGACAAAGCATAAAAGTAAAAACTAAATAAAAAATATAATTAATATATAAAAATTTATTAAAGCATTTTTAAGCTCTCAAGAAAAAAATGTCCGTATATTTATTTCTTAAAGAAAATTTACAGAAAAGGCAAAGTACTTCGTCAAGCAACATAAACAATAAAAAATATTTCTTGTGATTTTTCTTGAGAGCTGTATTCAAGACCTAATTTTGAACAAATGATCTGAGCTTTGTTTAAGTATACATGTTTAATAAGGAATAAATTTATAAGAGTCGTATTTCGGAGCAACAATTTATTTTCTCATAAATGAAACTGAAATATTTTTTTCTATTGTTTTTTTTTTTAATTATTTAGGTACGCTCATTTAATTGCGCTTATAATATTGGCTGTGTAAAGCTATTTGAAAAATTTGCAATTCACTCCATTCAAGCAAAACATTCCGCACCGTTTGCGTTCATTGCATAGTTACTTACTCAGTCTTTGTTGCTTAATCACGTTATTGATTAGAATTGAGTAACTATGTACAAGTATCCACGTACATATGTATATACTAAGGTGTGCAATAAAAATGCAAGCAATTCCATGTATATAGTAGTATGGATATATACTAAAGGGTTTTCCAATAGGGATGATATGATTTTTAATTGTCGTTTCGGACATTTGTAATATGTCATGATCTGTCTTTTTTCTTTTTTTTTCATTGTATTCAGTAATGTTTACAATTTCATCATGAAAAGATATACGCAAGAACAACGTTTACAAATTATTTAATTATATTATCAAAATAGTCGTTCTCCAATTGCAACTTTATTGAGAAAATCATCTTCTCCGATGAGGCTCACTTTCATCTGAGTGGTGCGGTAAATAAATAAAACTGTCGATTTTGGTGTGAAGAAAATCCACAAATTATTCATGAACAACCATCACATTCACCTAAATTGACAGTTTGGTGTGGTTTTTGGTCTGGTGGAATCATCGGGCCGTACTTCTTTCGAAATGAAGCTGGTGACACCGTTACTGTCAATGCAGAGCGGTATAGATCGATGTTAACCAACTTTTTATGGCCGCAATTGGAAGAAGTTGATCTTGACAACATCTGGTTCCAACAAGACGGGGCCGCACAGCACGTGCAACAAATCGACCAAAATGCATTGCAAGTACTGGCAAAACTAATGTACATATGTATGTACATATATCTGAGCTAACATATACACACATCCTTGCCTATTCGCTCTCACTTCAACAGCAGCAACAACAGTTACAACACCAACAAAACACCAGTCAAACACTGCCAGCACCATCGCCATCACCATTATCACACCTTCATTTTCTAATTTAATGCAATTTCACGTCAACACAGCAACATTAATTTTGCCCATCATAAATCAAGAAAAATCCATGAAAGCTGCAAAATAGTTAGAATTGGAAAAAATACAACAAAAAAAAGATGGTGCTACAAATGAAGTAGTTATTTGAAACTTGAAAGAATGTAGGCATGCAAGTATGGTGGCAAAAATGTAACTATGTAATTATGTACGAGTATGTACATATGTATAGTACATATGTATGTTGACCGCGTGCCGTATAGCTTGCCGGTCTTAAATCAATGCTGACCGCCGTCCATTAACCGACGACTGATGATGGCAGTTTGGACAGGCAAGTTTGTGCGGTTGCGTTGTCGTGGTTGAATTGCCTAATCACGGAATTCAGTTCACGCCATACATACGTGAACCTCAAAAGAAATGTTAGCTAAATTTGAGCTGAATATTTGCACCGTTGCAGTTTATTAAAAATATTATAAAAAATCATGCCACGTAAATGAGTAGATAATACTATGTTAGTGTAAGAGTTTTAACATATGTACGTTAGGTTCTGTCAAGCCACTCGCAGCACTCATTAATTACATTGTAAACAAGTTTTTTATTTGAAGAAAAATATGACTTGCTTTCTTTTTCAAGACTCGATATTTCTGTCATTCAAATCGCATTGCGTGTGATTGTCGTGTGGACTTTGTAGACGTAATTTTTTCTTTCTCTAACATTCGACACAGTGCCCGCATTTCATTTCGCACTCGCTGAAATTCAATAAAATATACAGCGAGTGCATGGTTTTGACGATATGAAAATCCCAAACTCCTAACTAAACTGCATAAATGTCACGCAGTCCTTATTTCGTCGGCGGCGGGTATACCTATACCTACGTCACAGTCTATTTTGATTTTCTCATAACACCCACATACTTCTCTTTGCGCCGATCAGCCTGCTTTCCAGATTTTCCGCTAGTTAAGTTGTCTGCAAGTTCGAGTCTCAATAATTTGAATTGCATTCTAGATTATAATATTTCACTTAGCCTTTCGTGCTGAGAGCTTGTAATATGCGTACTAAGCCCGTTCTGCGCTGGTTTTCGGAATGGCCAAGAGTGCGATCTTTCCTCTCGCAATCGGCTCAGATTATGATACCAGCTGGACTGTCCAACCGAGTTTCGGAGACACATTGAAATGGTAGTTAATATGTAATATTGCTAAGAACGATTATGCCCAAGCTATTATAACCAGTTTCATAGCTTTATTTTATCATGTAAAGATCTCAGAGACCAAGCGTCGGTGGTCGTGGAAATCTTAGTCGTCTAAGAATAATGAAGGGTAGTTCGCTTATCGTGACGATAAGATCAAATGTTTTCCGATACGCACATAGTAACCGATGTTACGGAAGAATCTAGGGATGATGCGGATTGTGGCCTAGCGTGAGTAAAATCCTCACTAACATTTAATGTTAATGTATCTCAATTTGTTCACACATTTCCAAAGCGTTTGCAATCACTTGCTCATCACTCAACTGCTGTGTGACTTTTGTCATCAATTGTTGCCGCCATTAACTGACAAATAGTTTGGCGTTTGATGGAATGTTCCGCTAGTATAATTACTTTCTTCGCTTATTTAATATGTTTACATTTTTTTTGTCAAATTTCGTGCCTACGGTGCTGGATGACCGCCAAATGATTTTTTTTTTTCTTTTCAACAAAGAACAAAACAATTTTCCATAGCAGAGAAACAAAAGCCAACAAATGAGTTGCAGCATTTTCAGCTTATGAGTAGAAAAAATTGTGTGTTATGGCTATTGTCGCGCATGCGCACTTTTCATTAGCGGCCGCGACCGCGGCAGTCAGCACAGTACGCACGTCATCGTCATTAACGAAAGCAGCAAGAACACAGCCAGCCATGTGCCAACAACAGCAACGTGACATGCAATACAATTGCTGTCAATCGCTTTTGTTCGCCTTAGGAATTTTGCAAAGGCGGATGCGCGTATGCAGCGTGTAGTGAATGTGTGTTGTTGCATGCCACTACAAAAACAATAGCACCAATAAGAACATTAATAAGCGGGAGCAACACCAGCCAGCAAGCCAGCAATTGGAAATGACGATGATGATGACGATAACGCTGACAACGCATAGGCAATGCTGACAATAGCGTCGGTGACTATGAGGCGATGTTGGTCGGCCGCTGAGCCGCACCCTTTTGCGTCGAGTGTTTGCCGCGCGTTAACTGCCTGATAGGCATTTTGCGTTGCCATTAAAACTATTATTATTATTAGTAAAATATTTATTGTTGCTTTTTTTTAATTTTTTATTTTTTTTTTTAATGTTTTTTTTTTATTCGCACTAGGTTGTGGAGGAAAATAACTTGTTATTGTTGTTGTTGTTGTTGGTTTTGCGGGTTTTATTTTGCGTGCAACTTGAGCGCATTTGCACACACAAGCAGTCGCTGGTACGCAATTTCCATTGCGGATGCGCGTCGACACGACTGAACGGCATGCGCACGCACACGCATAGGAACACGCGCCTAAAAATGCCAGCAATGCAACACTAATAAATATGAAAATTAATAATTTACTATAAGAATTGCAAGCCCAATAAGGCACTACCACGCCACTATTAAGTGACTGTTTAATGACTAGGTCGGCACATACGCACGCACACACCGTGCAACGCGTAAAACTCTTTGACGAAAGAAATTCATTACTCGGCGTGCAACTTGCAACACATTCCAAACATTCATAAATAATAAGTATTTATAAGTAAATGCGGCAAAAAGCCGATATGAGCACTTATGTATGTTATGTGTAACACCTAATTGGGCCTATTGCCATTATGGGAATTCTTGATCGGCCATATCAACTGATCACCGGTTGAGGGGAAAAATGAAATAATTATTTAATTAGAGGTCATAAATATATATTGATTTTGTACTTAATGGTTATACCTAGAAATATTTATGCTAAATTATGCGAATACAAAACACTGCCACTTAAGGTAATCAATTAAGAGAAATATTTGCGGTAAAGTTATGTGACTAAAAGATGTTTTGTAACACGTTTTAATTAGTGTTCAATTCATTATAGTTAGTACTCTTCTAAGAAGAAACCACAAACATCGTAGTCGGCATTGGCATAAGGAACTGGGCTGGCTATAAAGGCTTGATGCAGTTGCGAGTTTTGCTAGGTTATAAGAAGCCGAACTGGGTATGGATACGCTAGGCTTAAATCATTCCAACAAACTCTTAGTATCGCTTTCACCGATTGTGTAAGGAATTTTTGTACTTTGAAAGAAAAAAGTCTCGGATATGAAAAAAAGTAGCAAAATACTCAAGATAAATGGGCTTCAAGGCCAAGAGGTGATATTTAGATTTTCAGCAGAGTTTTCAGCACTCTGAAGCGGTTATTCGGTAGGCTGCATTATGCATTTTTGAATTCCCTATTTTGCATCCGCGAGGTTTTTCGCCTCTAAAAAATGAGTGAACAACTTCAACTAATCCGCCAACTGTTTCCGCCCGAAATAAGTGTTGCCAATAAGGGGAAACACTGTTCGAATGCCCGAAGTTTATGATAAGCGAACAGTGAAAAGTGAATTATTTCGGGCGAAAACGAAACTCACGATAAGGGTGAATAAAAAAAAATATGCACAACTGCATACCTTTGAATTCGCAATGCTTTATTAGGAATATTGTAACGACTTTCGTTAGTAGAATGCGTCAACGTAAGGTTGCAGCCAACAACAACTACTGATTGATATGTCTCTGATCTTAAGCCGCCGATAAGCACTGAAAGTAAGTAGAATAAGAAAATTGTAACTTAAGAGCGACAGCAAAATAACAAAGAGAATAATTTGAAACCAAAAGGCAAACGTAACAGCAGTAAATGAAATCAACAGTCAGTCAGCAAAGTTACTCATACAAACCGGCTTACATACTCGAACATACATACATACATACATACATACATACATAGAAACATAGATGCATGCATGCATACATTTCGAACACCGATCAGTGAGTCAGTCGTAAGTTATTTGCTGCGGCAGTCAATCGACCATGTAGTCAACCAACCAATCAACCATGCAACCAGCTCACTAGCTATGCAGCTACTATGTAGCTCGCCAGACCCGCCAAGCAGTCAACCAGCGGACTCACTTTATAATCACTAGAGATTGCCACAAAAGCCGCAAAGCACTTTTTATGTTGCTGCTTGCACAAACATTATTGCTGCCATCCGACATCAAGTGTCACTAGCAACACATTCCGTGCAACATTGTCACAATGCCACAGTGGCATTGAAAGATTTGCCAGCAAGGTAATAATATTGCCATCAATTCCATTGGAGCTCTTTTTTTAACCACAAAGATTTAATGAAGTGTTAACAATGTTAGAGTGTAACGCAAAGTCATTAAATGTTGGCAATTTTTGTGTGTTGTTGTATTGTTTATGCAAGTTGTAGCAACAAATATACTATTTTATGCATCCTGTGCGCTTCAGGATTTTTTTCTTAATTTTTATTTACTTAATTTCTAATTACAGCGGCTTTTATTTAATAATTTAAAATTTAATATTAATATCTACGTTTTTAAAAGTTACCTATGCAAATATCTTGTATCACCAAAAGATACTAGCAGGCGTACATATTTAAATCTAAGTAAACTTTCAAGAGCATTTTATCTTATCTTTATGCATGAACTGACTTATATGTATGTATGTAATAGAATGTGTTTGTATGTATACATATGTATAAATGTCAGCGTTTAGCTCTCACGCCATCACAAACTATTATTTACGTCACACGAGCTCAAAAACAGCTAATATTTAATTTATACATATGAACGTACAGGCGTATGTACATATGAAGCAAGAAACATTTAGTAAGGCCAGCGTTAAAGTTAATAATTTAAATTTGTTTGTACATACATACATATGTACATACATATGTATATAAATAGATACGAACATATTTATGTGCACAATGCCGCTTCGGCAGCTTTAATTTTTTAATTTCTTTAAATTTATGGAAATCATTCGTTGTTATATTTTCGTATTCAAATTTAAATATGCTGTTGTGAATTGGCTTTTGCGCTTTCCTTGGTTTCTCTCCACTTCGGTAGTTTCAATCATTGCTTTTCAGAGTTTGGCCGCATATGTCTGTCGTTTGGGCAGTAAGCAGTCGTGGCCGAGCGGTTAAGGCGTCTGACTAGAAATCAGATTCCCTCTGGGAGCGTAGGTTCGAATCCTACCGACTGCGAAGTGTTAATTTTTTTACTGCATTCCTTATTTTTTATATGTATATTTGTTAACGCAAAAACAAAATTTTTAAATCAGTGCAATAAGAAACTTGAAGTTAAAAATAATAAAATTATATGAAAAAATATGCTCAAGACCGTCACCAAAAATATTACAAGAAGGTCGGAAAATATTTTTTGCTACATTACATTTGAATTTTATTTCTTAAAGTATTGGAAATTAAAAAAAAAAAATTTCAAAAAAATTAAATTTCTTTTAATTTTTTTCTGGCAGACACTTTGAATTTTTTATAAAATAAAAATATTTCTTATTGGAAATATAGTCGAGTTTCAAATTTGGTAACCGCAAAAAAGTTGAAAATCTTTAAAAATTGGTTTCCAAATTTCAAACTATTTAATTAGAGTATACCAAGGCTTTTAAAAGCTAAACTTTCAAAAATATTTTATCAGCTACCTTGAATTGTACTGAAAGCATTCTTATCACAACGAAATTCAATACTTGACAATTCAAATTAAAATAAAATATGAAAAAAGTTCAAAAAAAAAAGTTTGCTGCGGCTACCTATTTGATGTGCCTTGGAGTATACTCATAATTTTTTAAAAAACCTTGATTAAAAAATATTTTATTTTGATGGCCAGTATTTTGAATTTTAATAAACCAAAAATCAAGATTTTTTTATAAAAAAAAGTGGCCGAAGTTTAAAATTGAAAAAATTGGTTTAGTAAAACAAATAAAATATTTGAAGTGTCTAAAAGCTAGTGTTTTTGATATTTATTCATTTTTGATGGCGGTCTTGCGCAATTCTTTCCAAAAAAAATTTTTTAACACAAACTACATACTTTTCAATAGAAGACCATAATTATTAAACCCACACATAAAATGTTAGGAGATTTAAATAACAGTTTTCTATATAAGCTGCACACTTCAGCAAGAAACATTAATTAAGAAATTATGTCACACAAATATTTTCATACACATATGTATGTATGTATGAATGTACGTGTGTATGTATGTAGAATAAATTGCATTTGTGCCACATTGCATGTCTTTGGGGGATCATTTGGACAAATTTGAAATGAAAAATAATAAAAAAACACTAAAACTAAGCACATTCGAAAAGTAAGCAAAATTAACTTTAAAATACGCAAAGGGATTTAGAAAACTCAGTGAGGCGGCGAGGCTACAGTAAGCAAGTGAATACAGGGGTCCTTCCGAGGGTAGCAAATACTTCGGCGTCAAGATATTGACAACCTATTTCTTGATTAGCGAAATTTGCAATCAGACGCCATAATTTGATCGTAGCTTTAAAAAATTAGGCTTTAAAGAGATTATAAAGAAAAATTAGTTACCAAGTGGCTGTTTGATATCGGAAGGCTCTAGAAGTCTGTTCAGCGTATTAGCCACTGAAAAGAGTGGCCCAACTCAAGCGACATGAAGCAAAGGCTAGAGTGTGATTCACTCGATAGAAATTAATGTTTTATTTTGAAACTTTAACCTAAAGAAATTCGAATTTTTTAATTCACCCTCGGATAAATATATATATTTGTGGGAATATAACTGTATGCATAATTCTTAAGCAGCCAGAAAGTGGCCATGGCGTAACATTTGCACTGTTGCACTTGTGAATAGAAGAGTAGAAAATGTTGCTACTTTTTCAAGCTTTTCGTGTATACATTTAGTATGTTTTGTTTCTGATAAATAAATAGATACTACTAAATTTTGTTGATTGCAATAATATCTTTTGATTTATTATTTCGTAAAACGTGTTGTCACTTTCGATGTCGTTTCCAGAAGGAGGAAAAAAGACACGACAAACAAAACGTCAAAAAGTTTGAGTAGATAACAAAAATCTTAGATTGAATAAAGGGTTGCCAACTTGCGACTGGAGTTCAGACTGGCCACATCACTCCCCCTCTAGACGAGTTCATAGTCGTTGAGTTTCGTGGGAGGATGGACTCGTCGACCGGATCGGGTTTCCCTTGTAGCTGGTTGTTTAACTTGATGGTAGGTGATGTTTTCATCGTCGTTGATGAGGTATGCCGGCTTCAATCGATCAATTGATACATTTGTTCTTCTTCCGTCGACGAGGATCTCGTAATATTTGATACTTCGATTTAAGATTTTATAAGGACCATCGTACGGTCTGCTTAACGACGGTTTTATTGAGTCATTTCGAACGAAGGCATGTGTGCATTTATGAAGTTCTTGTGGGACAAACACATTCTTATTCCCATGCCATGCTGTAGGATGTGGACGTAGATGTCTCATAGCTTCTCGCAGTTGGCCCACCACCTCTGTTTCTGTGCGCAAATCGTTGTTTTCAACAAAAAACTCTGCTGGCAACCGTAGAGTCGTCCCGTAAACCAGTTCTGATGCAGTGGCTTGTATATCATTTTTGTGTACTGTCCTCAGGCCCAACAGTATTAGTGGTAAATGATCAACCCAATGAATGGAGTTTTTGCACAAAATGGCCGCTTTTAATGTTCGGTGCCAACGTTCTATGAGGCCATTGGCATGTGGATGATACGAGGTAGTCTTCAGGTGATTAATGCCGAGGACTCGAGTTAGTTCAGTGAAAATATTGCTCAAAAATTGACCTCCTCTGTCCGAGGTGACGTATGTGGGAACTCCAAAACGCCCGATCCAGTGGAAAACTAGTGCATCCACAATTGACGCTGTTGACATGTCCGGAATCGGAATGGCTTCAGGCTATCGGGTGAAGCGGTCAATAATGGTAAGGCAGTACCTGTGTCCTTTACAGGGCATGAACGGCCCCACAATATCAATGTTGATGTGCGCGAAACGTTTGTCCGGGAAAGCGTATGACTGGAGGGGAGAATGTGTGTGTCGATTGATTTTTGTACGTTGACACTCAAGACATGCTTTGGCGAATCGTATGCAGTCTCTCTGCATGAATGGCCACACGAATCGTTCTGCTACTTGTTTGGCAGTGGAGTGCGTGCCTGGATGTGCAAGGTTGTGTATAGATGACATAACTTGTTTTCGGAAGGCCTTCGTTACAAATGGCCGAATAGTGTTTGTAGAGTCATCGCAATATAGTAACTTGTTAGCTCCCGGTACCAAAAATGGTTTTAGGGTCAATGAAATTTTCCCTGAATTGCCGCTTTGCAGAACTGCTTTGAACTCTTCATCGTTGGTTTGGTCATCTGCTAAGCCGCTAAAATCTAGGGACGGGGCTAGATGAACTGCTTCAATACGTGAAAGTAAATCGGCTGTGACATTAGATGCACCCTCTACGTACCTTATGTCGGTTGTAATTTGACTAATTGCATCTAGTTGTCGAGCTCGGCGACACGAAGCCTTCTCCAGCTTTTGTCGGAACGCGTACGTTATGGGTTTATGGTCGGTGTATATGTGGCTATTTCGGCCCTCCAACATGTATCGGAAGTATTGAACTGCCATGTAAATTGCCGTTAACTCGCGGTCATAAGTACTGTACCGGATCTGGTCTTTGTCGAATTTTCGTGAAAAATATCCAAGGGGTTGAATCTCACCGTTGACGACCTGGTGTAGGACTGCACCGGCAGCAAAGTCGGATGCATCCACCCACAGGGATAATTCAGCATTCTTTTGAGGGTGTGCTAAACTTGTTGCATTCGCCAACTGGCGTTTACACTCCGCAAATGCATCCATAGCTTTGGAATTCCACTGGATCTTGGAATTATCGTTCTTTTTATTACCTGGCGTCAAAGCAAATAGGTGAAGTTGCGTATCGATCGCTCTCGGGATGAAACGGCGATAAAAATTGATCATTGCCAAAAATCGTTTTAATTCTTTTACGGTATTTGGTAACTTGTAATTCTCAATAGCTGCCACTCGCTCCTTAATCGGCATAATTCCCTCTTCCGAAATTTCATGACCGAGGAAGACCAGCTTACTCTTTCCGAATTCACATTTTTCGATGTTGATCTTTAGGTTGTGTGCGCGTAGCCGTTCGAATAATAGGCGCAGGTGTTTTTGGTGTTCACTAACAACACGAACACGAAGTCTAAGCCGCGTACAACCTGGTGGATTAAGCGCTGAAACGTTTGGGCCGCGTTGCGCAAACCAAACGTCATGAATGGGAATTCGTACAGTCCGAAAGGCGTTATAATTGCTGTCTTCTGAATGTCTTCGGGAACAACGGGAACCTGATGGAAGGCCTTTTTTAAGTCGATCTTCGAAAAAACTGATTTACTACCAAGAATTGAAGTAAAATACTGTAAAAATGGGAGCGGATATCTATCAGGAATTGTGATCGCGTTCAACGCGCGATAATCCCCACAAAGTCTCCACGATCCGTTTGATTTCGGCACCATATGCATTGGACTCGCCCAACAGCTGGACGATGGTCGGCAAATACCTAGGCGTAGCAGTTCGTCTATTTCGCGTTTAGCAGCTTGAAGCTTTTCAGGGGACAGTCTTCTTGGTCGCGAAAATACAGGGCGGCCGGATGTTTCGATATGGTGCATGATGGAAGACTCGACGACATTTCCTGATTCTTGTGGAGTAGTAAGGTCAACGTAATCTTCCAAACCCAGAGGTAATGGTAATAAGCTGTTAAACGATTTTATTAACATACCTGGTGTGTTTGAATATTCGCACTTTGCATGTCGATTAGTTGAACTATCTATGAGACATTTGCGTTTAACGTCGATTAATAGTCCGTAATGCCTAATAAAATCAGCACCTAAAATGCATGCGTTTACGTCGGCGATTAAAAATTTCCATTCAAATGGGCGATGTAGGCCTAGATTTAGCTTGAGCACAGTTTCGCCGAAGACTTTAATGGTGGTTCCATTAGCTGCGAAAAGGCGCATATTGGTAGTGTTGTATTTCGTGAATTTGAATGAATTTGGAAGCACAGAAACGTCAGCTCCTGTGTCAATCAGGAATTTAATGTTATTGTCTGCATCGGCGATTTTTAAGCGGTTAATTGAAGCTGTGTGATATCGTTCGCCTTTCTTAAGAGCAGCTTCAACGCGTAGATTGTGTCATTGCTTCTTAGGCGTGTACGAATAGAAGCAAGGCTTGCGGCAGCTTCGAGCTTCGGTACCGTATGTTTGGTGGTACCAGCAAATTTCTCTACCTGTGCCGGAACGCTGAGACTCTCGTGCCTGATTTGGTACATGGTTGCGTACTGGATCACGTCGGGGTCACCAATTTTAGTATGTTTTGTTTCTGATAAATAAATAGATACTACTAAATTTTGTTGATTGCAATAATATCTTTTGATTTATTATTTCGTAAAACGTGTTGTCACTTTCGATGTCGTTTCCAGAAGGAGGAAAAAAGACACGACAAACAAAACGTCAAAAAGTTTGAGTAGATAACAAAAATCTTAGATTGAATAAAGGGTTGCCAACTTGCGACTGGAGTTCAGACTGGCCACATACATACATATACTATAAACATATATTTAAACACTTTCTTGCGCTTCATTTTTCTTCTTTCCGCTGCTGAATTTTTTAAATTTCTTTTCAGTAATTCTTGTTTTATTTACTTATTTTACCAACAACACGTGTGCCTTTCTTTTCACAAGCCACTGACAAAATAAAAAATATGCCCAAGCTTAAAGGTCCTACACAAAAATTCACGCTTCATGCATTTCACTTGTTTATTTATTTTCGTTTTTGCTTTTTTTTTTTTTGCATTCAAGCATCTTCAACCACTTGTCCGAAACACAACACAGTAATTGGGTAACATGACTTGGTCAAGAGGTGCACGCTACAGTATGCACAGGCACTTGCTACACTTATTTTTCAAGAATAAGAAAGTAGTTGCACACTCATCCAAGAGTGTCACTGTGTGTGTGCTCTGAAGTGAAAATTTAAGGTAGCGAGGAAAATTCAAAATTAGTGCCAACACTACTGCAAATAGGAATAAGTTCGGCAGCGACTCGATTTTCGGTAGGTGAAAGAGGACCAGTAGAATTTTGCATATTTTGATAACCAGAACTTCAGGGTAAATTTTTATAAAATTAAAGCTGCATATGCAGTCAAATGTATTATTTAAGCTCGACGCGCTCTAAATTTCCTTTATTTCGTGCCTTCAGCTAAGTCTTCAGATGGCATCTGATACGTTTCACCTTCATTCGCATTTTCGAATCAATATTTCGGTTCACTGAAGAGTTTACGAGGCAATACATTTCACCACCGGGTAAACATATCTGCCAGTATGTTCGTATGTGAGTGCTCTGACATGGACATTGCTTCTTTTATTTACATTACTGCACTTAAAACATGAGTGCACATTTTTATTTTCTTTTATTTGTTTGCCTTAAATTTCTCACTTGCAATTCTTTACTTTTGTTTGCGCTTATAATGAACGAAACTTCGAAGCTGCATTGCTGCAGTCGAGTTGAGGATTGCAATTGTACGTCGCTAAATGAAAGTATGAAATGAGAAATAAAGCTGCGCTTTCGCGTAAGTCTTTTGCTTGAACTAAATTTACGATGTGTTTACGATGTTCAAAATTATAGGTTTCACACTAATGTTCAGCAACAACGCAAACCGGCGCAAAGGGGGGAGAACTCTAATGCAATGCTCCAGTTGATGGACTTGATGGAGTAAATGAAAATACTTAAATAGTTATGTTTGTATGTATGTATGCAGTATTGTAACGGCTGTAGACGTTCGAAATGAAGCTGCGTGCTGCAAAAGGGTGGAATTGGAAATATATTAATGCGTTAAAAAAAACACATTTGTACATATGTCTATATATGACTGCATTGGTAACCTGCTTTAGGTGCAACAAACAACAATTTTGCAAACTTGTAATGAATGAAAGTTGCATTACCAGACGTCGGGAAAAAAAAACAATCGTAAGTGCATTGCAATTAGGCGTCCAAAAACAAAACTTGCCGCACCTTAAAACAAGCAATCAGCATTTGCATTCGATTTTCTCATATCACGGCATAAGTATTTACATACTTACATAGGTACATACTAGGGATGTCAACTTTGAACATTTTTTTGATCCCGGGATTTTCGAGATCTGAAAACAAAATCCCGGGCCAATACCAGGATCTCGAATTTCACGAAGTTTTGATTCGTAATTTTAAATTTATCAAAAAATGTAAGACGTACTATGTAATCATTGTATTATAAAAGTATGCAAAATAAAATTAATATAACAAAGAAGAACGATTTGTTGTAATTCATGTATGTATTCATTGCTAGGAATTAGCCTTTATCGCCCCTATTACAAAAACTATCTATTTTCTTTTACCAAAACTTCTGATAAATTGTATGCCTTTTTATTATTGAACACTTGCGAGCTGTTCATTAAAACTTGATGCAATTTATCTTTGAGACTTTATGCCGAATCCACTTCAAGCACCTCGTCGTTAGTTCTATTAACGTCGCTTTCATAGTAAGGCTAATTTTCTACTCGAGGAGGATATTTTTCAGCTCATTTATAATGGCAAGGGCAAAACAAAGCCTTTAGGGAGTTAACAAGCCGTTTTATTTGTGATGTATTTTGGAAAGATTTTTTGTCATCCCTTGTCAAGTTTGTTTTGCAGACAAACCGTTTTCGGCGTTGTGCCATCTTCAGTTTCATTTTTCGTTCTGAATAATTTCTGTTTGTTGGTCAGTATTAATAGTCAAATTACTTTTCGACGGGTCTCGTTTATTGGGTTCTGCAGGTAGTTGTTGTAGTCAATTTCCTAATCACTTGTTTACATATTGGCGGCATGTTTTATTTTGTTATCGTAATACAACAGATGTAAACTAGTTGTTTTTGTTTCTTATGTTCAATTTTCTTATTTTTTATTTGTGTGTTTTATTTTTATCTTTTTTAAATCATTTGAGAGTTATTTTTGTTTAAAACAATGTTAGTTAAAAATTTTAAAAATAAAAAGCTAATAAATTTGCTGTTTTCTGCAATTCGGGGAGATTTGAATAGACTGATCCCGGGAGTTGGAAAAGGCCGGTATCCCGGGAATGACATGCCTAGTATATACATACATATGTACAGTGCGCGAAAAAATTTAGGCAAAAACAATTAACAATAATTAAATTGCTGTTTATTATCTAACAAAAGTCATATTAACCTAAGTTTCTATACACTTTACAACACTGAAAAAGATTTAAAAAAAAATTCAACCACATTTCAAACTTTTTACTTAAGACATTTTAGAACCTTTTGTAGTATGCAGTTGCCCTTCAACTTTGGTACAACAAAGTGCAAATTTCGAGTAACTATTGCTCATCGTAGAATTTGTATATTTTCTGATTTTGCTTCGAAAAGAAGAAAGCGCGCAACATTTTCGACAAAAAAAAAAATGCCAAAAATCTAAAGTGATTTTGAGTCACTTGAAACATGGTTTATGTTTACTAAATTGGAATAGACTACAAAACTGCATACCACAAAAAGAAATTTTTAAAAAAGAAGTAAATCTGTCACTGAAAAACATGTTGTAGAAAATTAAAAAAAAAGCTATATTTTACAATGCATATTAAAAAAAAAATATCAGCCTCCAGGTTTTTTTTTTTTCACCTGAAAGTCGATAATGCAAAACTATAATTAGTAGTAAAAAAATTCTTAAATTTAGGTATACTTTCCGCTCAGTAAAACATTACTAATGCTTTATGTTATAATGACAACGTTGGCTATTCATAACCAGTAGAAAGACATAACAAAAATCACAGCAGCTTGCAAATAACAGGACACCCGAAAATTATGCATTAGTGGCATATAAGCGACTAAACAGTCGGAAAACATTTATGGCGGCAACCAGTAGCCGGCAAGCAATGCCAGCTTAAGCCGTTTATGCCACATGCGCTTTTTATTAGCCGCACAACAACATACTCGTAAGTACGTTAAAGTATGAGTAAGTGTTTTACATAAATTTTAGCATAAATTAAAATTGCATGGAAATCGGTTTACCAATGTCTACCCACTAAACACTGGTAGCGGTAAACAAGTAAATGATATTTTGTAGTAAAAACGTTGTGTTAGGACTGCCAATGCTAAATACATATTTTGCAGCACACTTGCGCTTCTGGTTGTACATGATAAACGGAAAAAAAATGATAAGTCATTCATTAAAATCGCCGGCATATCAAATCTTAATTGTCATCTAAATTTATCGCAGCAGTCAAGCGTCGACGTTTCACGTTGCTCATTTACTCCGCGGATGCATTTTTTAGCAGAGGCATGAGTGTTTTGAAGCCGCTGTTCGCCTTTTTGATGTTGTAATTAGCCACTTACTTCCTACTCCGCCTTCTACGTTTTTTATTTATTAAATTTCTTTCCTTAAATTTCTGGTTTTATTTTTTCCTTTACACATTTCATATCATTACCCTTAGGTATTGTTGTTGAACGCACGACTCATGCAATTTGCACATTTCTTATTTGTATTTTCGCATTTACCTTCAAGTGAATTGAGCACAATGAAGTGGCCAATTTGCCACACCCCTTCATGTGCTTGCGCCCACTCTGAAAAACATTTCAATAAGCTGCAACAAAGCCAGCACCAGCAACAGTCACACAAAGGGCCGCCGCAATAACCGCAAAAAGTGCAGCCGCCATATTGCAACATGCCACCGCCTGTCAATGCGCAATGCAATGCAATGCCGTCTTTTATGCAGCTGCATTCACACACACACACACACGCGCGCACACACTCATACGCTTGCTGCAGCTGCTGCGACGCGGCCCCTTTGGGTGGTTTTTGACACGTGTCGCATTTGTGCATTTGTCAGCAACATCTTTGCGTGCCAACTCAAGTGTTGCACCTCAGCGCGTTGAGCGCGCTTCGTTGCGCGCCACAAACATACACACATACACATTTGTAGCATACCCAAATCGAATCATCATTTAGCAGCAACGGCAGGCCGCAGGCGGCAGCGCAGTCACAACATTGGTGATTCCTCAAGCAACACAAAGAGTTTATTTTAGAGCCATCACACCAATGCATCGCAATGAGCCTCTCAAGCCGCCACCTGCTGCGCGACCTGACTGCAGTGCCATCTTTAATGTCAACAGTGGAATCACCTCAATTAACAGCGTCGCCGTGGTGGTGCACACCGTTCATCAACTTCATCATCATCGCCAAAGGCTTTTGTAATTTCCATCATCATCAGTCTCAATGCGATTGCATTTGTTGCATTCGTTGATTTTCATGCGATTTAATTCTTTTTTACACTTTTTTTTTTGCATTTTATTGTCATCGCGCGGTTTTCTCGGTTTTTGATATATGAGACCGCACGCCAAGTCTATGCCGCAATTGTATCTACATACTCGTATGTATGTATGTACATACCAACCTAGCACTCACTTGTACGCGCTGATTGGGGGCACACACTCAGGTTTCGGCTGTTGATTTCCTTTGTTCAATTGCTCAAACTCAACGTTTGTGTGTGTCGCATTCGCATCTTTGCGTTTCCGGTTTGTTGGTTTTTTCATTTTTCGCTCTAGAAACTTTGTATACAGAGGCTTGCTGGTTGAGTGTGAGTACAGATGTTGCAATGACACCCAATGGCGGTTCCATGCAACACTGCAAACATGGATGCTTGGCAAAGGTATTTTAAATTGAGTGGCAAAGTTTGTGCCGTTCGTATTAAAGATTTTAGATTTTCTAAGAATACTAATTCAGAAAATATTTGTTTGTGATTTTAAACTTTTAAAATTGAAAATTATTAACTTATGTAGTTTTAGAAATTAAAGAAAATCGAATTCGAAACCATCTTTGGTAAAAAAAAAATATCCTTCGTCATTAGTTTTCTACGACAACTTTCAGAAGAAGCTTTCTAGAAAAAAAGTCAGGCACTTTTTGTTTTCAATACGACAAACTAAAGAGTTTCCAATAAGAGTGATATGATTTCTTTTAAAAAAAAACACACTAATTGTTACGGAAAATCGTTGTTTTTTTATTTAATGTGAAGTACAATCGATACAATTAAGTTCTGAATATAACATCAATCAAATCGCCTCCACAACTTCTTTTGCATGAACGAATTCGATAAACCCAATTTTCGAAGACTTTTTCCACTAAATCAAGTCGTATATCATGCATAGCACGTTCAATATTGATTTCTAAAGCTTGATTCTGATTCATTGCTGAAGAGACCAATGACTTCAAATAACCCCACACGAAGTTGTCTAATGGTGTTAAATCACAACTTCTTGGAGGCAATTCAATGTCACAATTTCGCAATAATTCGGTTGTTGCACGTGCTTAGCCCCGTCTTGTTGGAACCAGATGTTGTCAAGATAAACTTCTTTCAATTGCGGCCATAAAAAGTTGTACGGACCGAGATTCCACCAGACCAAAAATCACACCAAACTGTCAATTTAGGTGACTGTAATGGTTGTTCATGGATAGTTTGTGGATTTCCTTCACACCAGAATCGATAGTTTAGTTTATTAACCGCACCACTCAGATGAAAGTGGTATTTTTTAAAACTAACTTAACACAATCGGAGTCTGAGATATGAAAATATAATAAAGTTCGAGACACCTAAAGTGGCAAACTATTAAACAAAAAATTTAAAAAACATGACATAATTGTAACACGCGTTAAAAAAATAGTGCAACGCTCTTATAGAACATAAAATATTAAAGAAATAATTGTTTATTTCTTCTGCAAGAGTTTAATATATGTATTTCATGGGTCGCGAAAAATGCACTAAATTTAATATAAAAATGTTTCCTGAAGAAGAGTACCTACAGTTAAAAGGTTGAAAAAATTAGATTTTCATGGATCCTATATTATTTCTAAGAAAATCGATTTTGCACAGTGAAAAATGCAAATATGGAACGAAACTAAATTTTTAGTTAGTTCCGCATTCTTCCAAATGTGGTAAGCATGTAACAATTTGCCCCAAATACAGCGCGAAGATATGACTAGGAAGCCTTAAATTTAAAACAAAACCCCGTGCCCATATTGTTCTCAAATTGTTTATTGCTTTCAATGTGGAAAAATAACTAGTAGCTCTTCAAGTATGTCTTTATCTACTTCTTTACCAAGCATGCACAACAACGAACAACATAAGCAATATCTTTAATTGCAAAATAGTTTTGTTGGCGCACAAATTAAATTTCCTCATTAGCGATAAGCCAAGACAATTAGGATTTGCGCTCATTTGTTTGCAAATATACTTCGTACCTATGTATGTACGTACGAGTACTTGCAAAAAACGCGGCTTATCGCCGCACATGCGCATGCGTGTTGCATGCAGCAGTAAGTGTGCATGTTTACAATGCTTGCTACTTCTGTACATTTTTAATTGCTTTCTTTGTTTCACTTGATACCAATGCATTCTTGCAATTCTTTATTTTCCATTTTTACCACCCCAAACGGCTTGCTTGTTGCAATCGCTAGCTGACTGGCTGGCTGCTATTGTCTCTAGAACGGCCCCTACTTTGCGCCAGCTGACAAAACGTTGCAACATTGCGCTTGCAACAAAACGATTTCCATGTTAGACAGTCATTCGCAAGCTGTAAATGTTGACGCGTTGCAACAACGTAAAAGGCACATAAATAATATTTTTCTTGCAGTAAGAACATTGCAATTGTGGTTAATATTTATTTTTTTTTTCCAACAATGCCTTCGATTTGTTTATGTCTGCATATTATTTTGTGGTTTTATTTATGAAGATTAATTACTCATTTACTGCTGAAAAAGTTATGACAGTAATTGCCTGGAAAATCGTGTAATTAAAGACGTTAGAATGTCCATTAAACCGACGATTAAAATACAACTTCGACAGGTGATGGATATTAATATGGTTAAGGGGAGTGTTAGATTGGTGAAGAAATGGGCGAAGAAAATGAAAATAATAAATAAATTTAATTGTAGCAAAAATGTGCATTTGGAAAAGTGGGCTTAGCGTTTTATTGCTTTGTAATCTCGCTGTGGTCGAGTTGTGCCGGTGAGTTCGAGGTTGGAATCTCAGTCATCGCAAGCAAAATCCTAATCATCGAAAAAGTTTTTTCTGATAGCGGTCAACCCTCGGCAGGCAATGTCAAACCTCCGAGGGTATTTGTGCTATGAAAAACATTCTCATTAAATACATCTGTCGTTCGGAGTCGGCACAAAACTGAAGGTCCCTCCATTTTGTGGTATAATATAATTGACGCACACTACAAATGGTAGGAGAAGCTCGGCAAAACACTGAGTGTAAGCGCCAAAATTATATTATTATATTAATCTCGTTGTGCGGAATTAATCTGAGTTAGTTATGAATTAATTGACTGAAGCAGCGATCACCTTAATTTTTAAACGAACCTTTTAAGTAACACATAAATATTTGTCAACGAAAAATACGCAGTCCACTGAAAGTTAACTTCAAACCATAGCAAACCATTTATACTTAAAGATATTTTATTGATTTTCGGTTGGCTTCTTCCAGTATTTTCCAAGTCAGCAATAAGAGAATATAGAAGGCTACGAGCGGCCTCCACGCTTGTCATGGAGCCTCTTTCTTCCACTCCCAAACAGACATTGCAAATATGTGAGGCACTTCAATTTAGCTGCTACGCAACCTGATTGTAGGAAACTTACCCCTGGAATAACCGTTGAATTAATCATAAAACAATTGTTCCTGAAAATCTACGCATACCAGGTAACGATACGAGCTCTACAAAAGAGTCCTTGACAGCAATGAATGCGAAAGAGTTCGGGGCTTCAACCGTCGCTACTTAAGGTAGGTGAGCCCTGAATAAGCTGTGGCGCACGCAGAAAAGAAGCAGGCGATAAGTTTAAAAGTTTTCGCAAAAAGATTTTCTGACTAAATTCGGCTAATGTCCGCTAATGTCATTGGAATTTCCTTTAAAAAGCTCGCTTACTTGAAAAACTACAAGCAAACTGGTAAACGATAAAATATACATGCACTTGTATGTATGTATAATACATACTCTTACATGCATATTTCTCTATTTTTAACTTTCCCAAGCCCGCAGGCCTTCTAACCTTGAAAGTCTGACACCTGCGGACACATCTTTCTTTCGAGCCAAATGTGTTCAAATGTGGCGGCGTTGAGCGGGCGACAAAGCCAGCAAGACACACAACTGCGTAGCGATAAGAAACAACGACTCATTCCACGCGCCTGCGCAACAGCACTGAACAGATTCAATACTGCAGCCGCCGCCGCGCCGCCGCCGACTGCCTCTGTCCATATGTATCTTTGTATGCGAATCAGGTGCGCAATTTCAACCTGCTGGATGCCCAATTGCATTTTGATGAGTTGCCAAAGCATTTGGTTGCTGTTCGCTGTCAACAGTCACAAGTTACTTGCCAGCTTTGTTGTGCGCTTGCAAGTGTGTCGCAATGTGTGCGAATGCGCATTGAACCTTACTTGCGAAAAAACCAATGGAAAAATGTGGCAAAATAAAACCAGCAACAACTAATTGTAACGAAATTGGCAAAATGGATGGCAAATGCGGTTGATAGTTGTTGTTTTTTTTTGTTGTTGTTGTTGGCTGACAGTCGGCGTTCACAGGTCTTTCGCTGATTGTCACAACAAGTGTGTACATCGGCAATAATAGCAACAACGTCTAGCGTGCAATTTCTCACGTTTCCACTCTGCTGGTGGTTATGCGTTTGGAGATCGCCGATTGTCGTTTGGCGTTTGGCGACCAGCGGCTGGCTAGCAGTTGGCTGCACTGCAGCTGCCAAAATCCGACATGCTGTCTGCTGTCAGTCGTCTGCGATTCCAACAACACACTTAACCACATGCAGGCTAACTAACATACAAACATATATAGTGCATGTGTATGTGCATGGCCATATACGAGTACACAGCATGCAACATGCAACATGCTACGGCCCACACAAAGTCTTGAACTTGCCACTCTCACGCCATTGTGTGTGACCATCCGAGACTGAGGAAGCCAAAGCAACCCAGTTTGCCAATCAACTCGAGTCCGTCGCTCGTCCGGTCGCTTAACTAAAACCGCCAACCGGCCAGTCTCCGTTTCGACTTTACTCGTACAATTTAGCCATATTATCTGTCACACGTGGGCGTCCTTCACACCACACACACACACACACATAAACAGACAAACAGACAAACGCACAACAAAGCTATCTCTACGCTGGAAGGACAACGCCGCAAGCCGCTGCATTAACGACTTTTGCTATTCGTATTATTTTTGTTGTCTTTTTTAGTAAGTAGCTATTTTTGCACTGAGTTAATTTCCTATCAACCTCCACAACTGCCATTTCGCACTTGCTTACTTTGGTAGTTTTTTTTTGTTTTCTTTCTTAAATTTCGCCATTTACGCGTTTTTAATGGCTCTTTCTGTGTCGTATCCTTTCTGGTTTTTCGCATTTTCACACTTTTTATTGCCAATAAAATCGCATTTTGTTAACTTTATATCCGTGTCTGCGCACTTTTTCCCTCTCAAATTTCGATTATTTACATTTGAGTGCATTTGGTTTGGTTTGTGATTGTTTAAGCTGTAGAAATGGCAGAAAAAATGGGCGCACTGTGCTTAATTGGCATTGATTTTATGATTAGCTGTTATGGCAGGATTTACCAAAGAGAAAAATTAATGAGGTTTTAGACATTTGGCCTCCGCCAGAGTGCGGGAATACACACACTCTTGTCTGTGACAGACTTATTTCTTTCTATCCCCATTAAAAATATATGTTAAATTCGAATAGAAACGTCGCATGCCGCACGCTCTATCATCTATCACAGCTGCAACTCTCGCACAGCTCCGAGTTTCAAATTCTTGAAGTGTCTGAAAAGATTGGTCTATTGTAGCAGTATTTTGAAAGTACCCACATCCAAAAAGAGCATAAATTATGTTCAGATTTTTTTTAATATCCGCTCGTTCTCTCTTTCCATCCTTTGCTGTCTATATGTAGGTGCCAACGGACCTTAATTACCAAGAGAATTAGATTCAAATTACCTACTGAATTTCCTTTTTCCTAATCAGATAATGCCGCGAATCTTCTGCGTATCGAAAAATATAATTTTTTATAGCTTTCATCCTTGACCAATCAAATAATCGTTGGTCGTTAGCCTTTTTTTTTTGTCGAACCATAGAATAATGAGTATAAAGTCTTAGAAAAGTTTCATGCTTTAGGGATTTTTTCAAAGAAACGGATCTCATACTCAGATGAAGTCGATAATTTCATAGGCATAAATTTTGTAAGTTCGAAAAGGGTGATCCCGCAGTTTGCGCCAATTATCGCGGGATTAGTCTTCTTAACATCGCGAATAAATTCTGTCAAGTGTATTGTGTGAAAGACTTAAGCCCACCGTCAATGAACTGATCAGTGTGGCTTTAGACCTGGTAAATCTACCACCGACCAGATATTCACAATACGCCAGATCTTGGAAAAGACCCGAGAAAGAAGAATTGACACACACCATCTTTTTGTCGAATTCAAAGTCGCCTTCGACGGCACCAGCTCCGTCAGAATTGGGAAGGACCTCTCCGAGCCGTTTGATACCAAACGACGTTTCTGACTGGGTGACTCTTTGTCGTGCGATTTCTTTAACCTGACGCTGGAGAAGATAATTCGAGCCGCAGAACTAAATCGGTCAGGTACCATCTTTTATAAGAGTGTGCAATTGATGGCGTACGCCGATGACATTGACATTATCGGTCTTAACAACCGCGCATTTAGTTCTGCCTTCTCCAAACTAGATAGAGAAGCGAAGCGAATGAGTCTGGAGGTGAACGAGGGCAAGACGAAGTATCTCCTTTCATCAAATAGACAGTCGGCACATTCACGACTGGGATCTAACTTAACTGTTGACAGCTATAACTTTGAAAAACTAGAGGACTTCGTTTACTTAGGAACCAGCATTAACACCAATAACACCAACAACGCAGAATCACTATTGTCAACAAGTGTTGCTACGGACTGAGTAGGTAATTGCACAGTAAAGTCCTCTCTCGACGGATAAATACCATACTCTATAAGTCTCTCATCATGCCCGTCATATTGTATGGCGCAGAAGCATGGACGATGACAACGTCGGATGAGAGGGCTCTGGGGTGTTCGAGAGAAAGATTCTTCGAAAGATGTATCAACCTTTGCGTTTTTGCGACGGCGAATACCGCGTACGATGGAACGATGAGCTGTATGAGCTGTACAAGGCATAGTGCCGCGGATTAAGAACCAGCGGCTCCGCTGGCTAGGTTACGTCGTTCGATGATGGATGAAATAGCTCCAGCCCTGAACTTTTTTGACGCGGTATCCGCTGGTGATAGCAGATTAAAAGGAAGACCTCCTCTGCGTTGGAAAGACCAAGTGGAAAAAGACTTGGCTATACTTGGGATTTCCAATTGGCGCCAGTTAGCAAAAAATAGGGACAGCTGGCGTGCTTTGTTGACCTCAGCCAAAATCGCTTAGGCGGTTGATGCGCCAATTAAGTAAGTAAGTAAGTTCTAATTACTTTTTAAGGAAAAAATACATCGTTTTTCGAACACAAATTAAACCTTATATTGCCTTGGCACCAGTCCTCTGGCACTACCGCCCAGTATTTCGTCGAAAGGAGGTCGTGGAAGTGCTGCTGCAATTTTTTTGGCTTTCCTAGCTCATATACGATAATGTCACTGTAAATATGTTAGTTATGATTTCCCTCTTTATCCTCGCAATAGTTTTTGCTTAAAGCGAATGGGGCTACTTATTCCTTCATTGGAATTTTTTCTTTCCCCTGCAGGCATTTACATTTTTATTTTTTATTTTTTTCAATCATTAAGATCGGATTTCGAGCAAAAGAAAAAACGTATGGTTTAAATTTGTTAATAAATTTCAGCATTAAAATCACTTCATTTATGATTTACGAGCTTAGCGGAATACGCGTACACGGGGCAGCGATAGTTCTAAGATGAGATAGTTAAACCGGTTTATTGGCACGCTTGGTTTGGCTTCGAATTCAGCACGCAGCGCTTATTTATCAAATGCAAACCAGTAACAGGTAACCAAATACATAGCTAGCAGAAGCGTGTACGCATGCGCGCGGAGCAAAAAGAAAAAATAACTCTATAAATAATATGAAATAGAAGACACTAAAAGCCAGAATAAATCATTGGAGCGTTAAGAATTTAACATTCGAAAAAGTGTCAGCGGCGACGCATGCAACAAAACAAGAGCCGGTATTGGTGTCTATGCCACAGCGTGAAATTCTAACTTTGCCAGTGGCAGTGTGGCAAGTTGCTTGGTAATTAATTGCATTGCCCGGTATATGCTCGTCATGTGGACATTAATTCCAAAATATGAGCAACTGTATGGGGACGGCAACTATTGCTCTGCTGCCAATCGCCAACTAACTGTATGGTCTTTGCTTCTGTTACTTTTTTTACTGGCGTGTGTGCGACTTGCAGATATCTGGACTTCAATCGGAATGCATTTTCATACCGGGCCTTCTGTGGTAGCAAATAAATTTACACAGATTTTCGACTTTATCACTGCCACACAAAATACTATGGTATGCGTCGCTGCAGAAGCTACAGCACCACATTGCTACCTACTAATGTATGTATGTATGTATATTAACTAGGGGACTTAGTAGAATAAAAAACTGCGTAACACCAACATATTTCCCGCGCTGTTTTCTACGTTCATCTGTGTGCTACAAATCTCTTTGGAAAAATACCAGCGGCGACACATTCATTTGCTCAAGCAATTGAATTTCCCATTCCACAAATTATTAATATTATCAAAACTTTTTCCTGATGTCACATTGGCAAATGACTGTCTCTGAAAAATAAAACCAAACAAAAATTGAGATTGTGTGCTCATGAGGATTTTATACCCAATGCTTATGTTTGGTGTTTACTTTGGAGGTAGATTCAAAATCTACATATAAGTATCATTTAAACATTTAGTAGATGGATGGTTGCAAGAAATACACACCGCTTTGGCACTGGATATTTTTGGATATCTTTACAAATAGCCGCTGTGGTCGAGTTGATAGCGGTGCGTGCTATAACTCGATATGCCAGTGAGTTCGAAGTTCGAATCTCAGTCAGGGCAAGCAAAATCTTAATGATAGAAAAAGTTTTTTCTAATAGCGGTCACCCCTCGGCAGACAATGGCAAACCTCCGTGGGTATTTCTGCCATGAAAAAGCATCTCATTAAATACAACTGCCGTTCGGAGTCGGCATAAAACTGAAGGTCCCTCCATTTTGTGGTATAATATAATAGACGCACACCACAAATGGTAGAAGAAGCTCGGCCAAACACTGAGCTATATAGTGTAAGCGCCAAAAGTATTATTTATATATACAAATAGCTTTATTTTTTTGTCTTTTGTTTCCCCCTTTTTTTTGCAGAATTAAAGCACTGTGAACTTTCATGAGTGTTGGGTACAATCACACAAAGAAATTAGGTAGTGTAGAAAGCGTGATGCCGATTTCTTAAATAAATAAAAAAAAAACAAGTTTTTTTACCAGCCTTTGGCAACGGTTAGGACCAAGTCATGCTTATAAATGTCCTCAAAACCGAAAAGTCGCCGCCAATGCACAGTGCAGCAAAAGTATGTCATTGGAGATTTTTAAAATAATTTAACAAGAGCGCCAAAATAAAGTGGAACATCAGATTATGCGAACTGGCTGATAAGTTTTTTTTTTTTTTAATATATATCATATTTATAGACCTTAAACTCATCAGAGAGACGTTCGTCATTGATTTACCTGGTATTCAAGAATTTTTCCTGCTTTACATCTTTCTCGGTTTTTTTTTTTTTTTGTTGGAAAGGGATTACCTCATCGAATGATGAGAGAGGAAGAGAAAGGTTTCTTTTATGTGAGAAAAAAGAAACTGATTTTACGTAAAATCTCATTACGGCTAAATGATCATTATTTTTTTTATAATCTTCTTAGGCTTAATAATCTCAGTATGAATATTAATAAACTAAATATTTATCATTGATTTTAACCGATTGTTTATCACAAAAATCTTGTTTTTTAGCTCTTCAGAAATTGATGTTAATTTTTTATGCGGACTTTACAAAGTGTCTCCGAAAAAAGAATATCGCCAAAGCAAATTTATGTATCTAAATACTTTAAAGACCTGATCAGTGTGCACAATATATTTACAAAAAAATACGAGTATACTGGTGATGTGATTCCCATAACTTAAAAATTATTTTTAATATATTTATAAGCTCATCATTATGTAAAGGCAAAACCCTTCGAACAGGAATATACATTTAGCAGAGCGAACCCACAGTGACAATGCGAGTACATAGTTACTAAAGAAATCCAGTTTGTTAACGTGTATACGACTTGTGAATTAGGTAAATATTGTGTATCGAAAGCGTGCGGCAAAAAGTTAAAAAAAAAAAATATACAACACCAACAACGAGTCACAAAACGCAAAACAAGTCTAGAGCGTGAAGCAAAAAAAAAAATAAAAAAGCATTGCAAACTGAAGCAACAAAGAGTATGGCAGATTCCACTACTGGATGCCATGGGCTTTGGAGCAGAAGACCAGCAAAAACAGGAACAAGAATAAGCAAGTATGTATACACGTACATAGATACATATGTACGTATGTATGTAAGCGATCAAGCAGCAAGCAGAGAGACTGCAAGTACAGTCGCGTCATTTTTGCCATTTTATTTTTAAGCGCTCGCAGTTTTTGGGATCACCCGCTGTTGTGTTGCTGTGAAGGAAGAAAGGGAGATGGTGCGCGCGGGGTAATCTGCTTTTGATGACGCTAAGGAAGCTGCACAGCTCGTATGACTTCGTTTTTTGTTGTACGTATTTATTTATTGCGGCCGCTTTGGCGCATGAATGACGCTCTTGGCTGTCGCTGGTTCTTTCATACTTTCAGACCGCATCTTACGCATTTATGGCAGCAACAAAGAACCGCAGCACAATAAGTGCGTCATTTATTTTCAGTGGCATCTTCTTTTATACATACAATCGATGTTCGGTTGATGGTGAAATGCAGCATTTGGATGCCGCCACTACCTCACTCAGTAGTTGCTATAATGGTGTGGCAGGGAATTATTATGCTTTGCCACATTTGCTTAGTAGGTGTAAAGCGGGAGACCATTTACAATTGACCGGCAATACAAACATGTATACAAATGTACTTGTGTGTGTTAAAGCTGGGGATATAAAAATTGTAATTTAATAAAATAATTGCCACAATTAGTTATGAGGAAAATATTACCAGCCAGCCAAGTGGGCAACAAGTAACGCGGCGAGGCAGCCCACTTGCAACATTCTACTCACTACAGCACAGCAATTGCCGCTTCAGTGGTGATTTTGCTGAGCTGAAATTATGGTGAAGTGCTTGGAATCGCCACGAGTTTGAACTTGTATGGAACAATCAATGCTTTGGCTCACTGTTGGGCGGCAGCGGGCGTGCTAAATTTATTTGCCATTTTTCAGCGATTTTTTCTATATTGAAAATTCCACAGTAGCTGCCAACCTACTCGACACTTTCTGCGCTGTAGTGAAATTCAAGTGTTTTCATTTGGTAACAAATGATTACAAATCTTAACTGCAAAACAATCTTTACAGGTTACATACACATATACAAACATACATTTATGTACATACTCGTATATGTTCAGAGTTCTTTTGTACTCGTAATGGAAAATTAAGACGTTTGAATAATAAGAACTAAAGTTTAGAGTCAGTAAAACATGCACTGTTGATGTAAAAGCACGAGGATTAGTATTTAAGCATAGTGAAAATGTATTTTAAAGAAAATTTAATCAAAGAAAATCGCGTGAACCACATTAAGAATACACACGTCAGAATTAATTTTAAAACTGGCTTTTATATTTAAATTATTTTTATTCTACAAATTATAAAAATTTTACATTTTAGCAAAAGCTACATACATATATGAATTAAAATTTCAAATTTGTTTTAAAATTAACCATTTACAGTAACGCGCTTTATAGAATACAAATTTTTAAAAACTAAAGAAATTGAAAATTGTTTACCACTTCAAACTTTCACTTGAAAATTGGAATGATCAATAGAACTGTATAGAAAAAAAATATTGTAACTAAATATAATTTGTGAACAAATTATAGCATAATCACATATTGACAGATTTTGGCCAGTTATTTTTCTTTTAATAAATTTAAATAAGTTTTCAAGTAAGATATGGTTCATTCTCTAAGAAAAAGCATATTCAACCATTTTTTAAACTATTTACAAAATATACAATAATTTATAAAATTTCATAAAAATTTCGAACTTTAAAAAAAACATTTAAATTTCTTTCGTATGCAATTTTTTCGCTCGTTTAATTTTAATTTCAATAATTTATGACAATTTTTTTTTAAGGGCAGTTTTCTCCCTACAACGCAAAACCGCGATTATTTTTTTTTTATGGAAGAAATTACGAAAGGGTGTCAGTATAAACATTGTCAAAAATCAGTGGTAATTCGCAGCTACTAGAAATTTGCACATTCTTATACTAAAATTGGATTAGCTACATATTTGCATACGCCAAAAAATTCTAAAAATTTTGTTTTAAAACTTCGAAATTTTGATAAATGTTTTCTACATAATTTATAAAATTTAAAAAATTGTTTTTAATGGTGTTCGCTAGAGAATTAAGTGTGTTTTAATTGTAAAATAATTTTTAATAATTGGAGTATGAATTAATTGTCCAAATGTGTCAATATATGTATGTTTGTGCTATAATTTGTGAACAGATTTTATATCAAAAAAATTGATTCTAGTATATTTTGTTATAAACAGTATTTATATCTCTATAAAAAAACTCATTAGCATCAAATTATAAAGGTTTTTTTCCATCGGGTGTGTTTCATTATTTATTTGTTTTTCATATGTACATACATACATATGCATACATGTACATACATACATACATATGTATGATCTTTTTGTATGTATTCAAATGTACGCATTCATTGCTGACGACATTGTTCAGTATTGAGAAGATACATACTCGTACAACAAATTGTGGTCAATAACCTCGCAAAGCACCAAGTGTACAATTAAAATTGAAATACAAAAATAACCACACTAACAACGCAACGCACAAGCAAATGTTTTCACTGATTGATCTCTTTACGCCAACAATAAATAATATAAATGCAGTAATTTATGTAAATATGTATACACATCGGTGTCTTCATGCATGTATGTATGTATGGTATGTGCACATGTATGAGTGCATTTAGAAATGTAAACTATAACATACATATGTATGTATATGTACTGTCATCAATGCTACATAAATGTACTCGTACACATACATAAACATGCTAAACACCTTTGTCACTTTGTCGAGTAGATCAAAGTAGTAGTAGCCTTTTTGAAGGTTAGAAATCTACATTGAAAAATTTACAAACCCTTTGGTCCTGGCTGAATTTTCTTAAGCCTAATTTAATCTAGTCTTAAGTTGTAACAAGCAACGAGTAGTGGCTTGTTTAATAAAAGCATGTGCTCAGCGAAGCAATTGAATACTTCAGACAATGCTTTGCGAAGAAATTATTAAATTAGGCCCTGTAAGAAGACAGCCTTCGAAAATTGGTATGTTTATTCTTTGATATAGTACGTTTTATGACATATGTATATACATATATATTTTTTTTAATTTTTAAAATCATGCAAACATAATGGCAAACGTATGAAAAATTTTATTTTTAGGCTCTTTGCTAAAGTACTTAAAATTAATATTTTGCGAGCTTTGAAGTGATAAACAATGGCTCACGCTGATTCACCTGACATCTTTGACGCTGCATAACTTTTGAAAAAAAAAAAAAATTATTTCCGGGTATTCTGTCACGTCTTATGAGTTTTTCTACAACATATAAAATGAAACTCAATTTTTAAATGAAATAGCAATGCCTCTTATACGAGTTTGCATGAATTCTTCGGGTTTGAAGATGTGAATCAAATTGCCATATATGTACATATGGGTTTTTTCAACATTTTCTCAGTACTGTAGCACAATATAAAAATTTAGTATTTTGGAAAAGCTTTCATCGGTCTGTGTTATATTTGGATTGGAGATACATCGAGTTTGGTGTTCTTCCATCTTTCTACTTAATATATTCGTTCAATATAAGCGACGCATTCAACAGCAACTTGTTTTTGTTAGTCGGTTGCATATTGTAACAAAAAAATAGTTGCAAAATTTCCTTAAAAAATTAAATTATAAACTTAATTAATGCTTAGATTTTTTTATTAAACATTTTTATATTTTTGTTATTTTTTATATTTTTTACAACACTTTTTAAATTGTAAATGCGTGAATTTGATGATAAGAACTATACAAACATTCAGCAGTGAAATTAATGTAATAATAAATTTTCCGTACACAAATAAAAAAAATAAAAACACGCCCACTCTTTATGCATAATTAAATAAATAAAAGCAATTAAAACCAAAAAAAAACCCCAAAACCGCCATGAGCATTACCAAATATTGCAAAAAATACCACAAATGTTTGTATATCTAAATATATTGGCATATAGGGAGCGTATGTTTGTGCATTCGTATGCACGAGTATGTGTGTATGCTCGTAAATCATTTATTTGATTAATTTATATTTATCGAACACGCGCGCCACGCTCGCCAACGCAACTCTTAAACGCCCCAATGACGCGGCTTTGCGGAGTGTAAATGGGAGGACGAGCGTTTATTGTTGCTTTTATTTTTATAATAATGCACTTTTTAATTAAAATACTTAATTTTATGCACGCGTAGGCCATTTAGCATTTGTTAATAAATTAATTTGCTTTAGTCGCAAAAAAGTGATGAAATCAAAAAAAAAATAAAAATAAAAATAAAAATAAAAAAAATTATGAAGCCACCGCCCCGGCATTTTTTTATTTCAAACACCTTTACAGTCAACCGCATTGAAGTCGCGTGGCGCATGCAAATTTTTGTTTAGTCATTGATTTAAAATTAAATGCATATAATTTTATTTTTAATATTCATTAAATGTTTTGCTTGCTCACTTGCGCATATTTTTCAGTTAAATTAAAAAAACGAAAAGTAATAAAAAAAAAATTATTAATAATGTACAAAGCGCTGCAAAAAACAAACTCTGAATAAATAATACGAGTTTGCAAATAAAAAGGCAAAATTCCCAACAAATCGAAAGTCGTGGAGGCAGCGCAAATGTATAAATACATACATATGTATATTAATCTGAATCACTAACAAAGCGCCAAACGCACAAGCCTACAAACTTACACATTCTTAACACACACACGCACACCCATACACATCCTCGTACACTCACACATTTGTACAAATCGCAGTCGCCTATAAAAATCAGTTAGTCAATTGTCTGTACATTCTCCCGCTAATATGTCCGTCGTCTTGGCTCTTTCTGTTTGAGTAATTTGCATGCAAGTCGTCGCTACACCTCTCTCCCTCTCTCCTACCCCGGCCCCTAACTTCACCGTCAGCGCCACGCAGTCATTTGACTGGGCAATTGTGTTTGTTTACTGTGTATACGAGTTTGTGTGTAAACATGTACATATGTAAATGCCTTTGTGGGTTTTTTTTTACGATAATTCCCGACCAGCCTTAACAATGCACTTTTCTTTTATTATTTAATTTACTTATTTTATTTGGCAAATTTATTTATTTTTTAAATATGCTTAAGTTAATGCCTTAGTCACCTGTTTTCGTAGTCATGGAAACCGTTTAATGTGATATTTATGAATGGAATTTCATATAACGGAACACTTATCTATTTTTATTGTCAATGGCTGGCGGCATAATTTAAAACATTGGCAAATTATAGTATTATAGGAATATTATATCAGGTAATTGTTCAGCCGAGGGAAGACCGCATTGGAAAAGTCGCATGATAAACTAAAATGTAAAAAATACTTAGTACCATTTTACACGTTGCGGTCCACAGTTAATAGGAAGTCCCTTACAACATCAGTTAGGCTGATATTTGTATTTTTCTTTAACACTAATATGTTGAGTTCAGCTGTAATCACTTCGAATAAATTGTGTTTTGCGATATATCTAGAAAACACAACATTTTAAAAATTCAAAACAATTAACAGGCGACCGGAATTGCTGTTAATGTGGTCATGGAGCAAGCTGTTTGATTAGTTGGGATATCAAAAGATAAGGAGGAAATTAAAATATATTTGTACGAGTACATAAAAGTACTTAACTTAACGCTTTTATGAATTATAAGACAATCAAAGTTCAAAGACGTTTCTCTGAATGTGCTGAACTGTTTGATATTCTGAACCAAGGATCTAAGGAATAAACAAAGTGTTGTGGCCTTATTTGAGTATACTCGATCTCAAAATCCTAGAAACTAGGCATTTTCTAACAGTTGATAGAACAACCCAGCAAAATATTACGGTACGCCAACAATAAACTCATTGAGTGATGTCCCTGAGAGTTGCAATCATTGACAGCCGACTGCCACAAGCTACACACATGCATGCATACACACAAACAATAAAAAAGATGGATGTAATCAGCGATCGAATGAAGAGAACAACACGCCTTGATTGTTCGCCAGCGGTCAAGCGTCAACAGCAATGACCTTTGCCAATGAAGCGTACGCGGGCATTTGGGAACGAACTGGCTGACTGTGGCAGCACAACCAATCAACCGGGCGACAGAGCAGCCAAACGGCAACCAACAACCAGCGAACGAGCAATCGAACGTTGCATGCAGAAAAACAATAAATAAGCAAATATAATAAAATAAAATACGAAAAACGAAGAAATATTTGCAATAAAAATAACAATAATAAAACGAAGAATGGCAAATAAAAATACGAGTTTAAGTAATAAAGAAAAGAAGAGCTGTACGCGCAAATAAACATACATACACAATTTCGTATACTTCTGTACGAGTTTATGTAAAAATAAATGCGGCGTACATTGGCCGCAATTGCTGTTGTCATAAAGAAACTGAAAAAAAAAAATTGCAGCGCATTGAACGGAGCGTTGAAGTAGCCGAGCGCTGATGCTTTGTTGCTGTGACTTTGTTGCTGTGTTTGGTGCTTATCGGGAAAAAGTTTGTTGTCTCTTGCCAATGGCGTGGACGGACGCCGCTGGCGTAAATGGCTATTGGCGACAGACAAAGGGATGCGCTCATGAGCTGGACGCTTGGTGGAAAGTGCGGACGGACAAGTCCCATAAGAATTGACACGTCACTCGATCGACACGATGAGCACAAGAGAATACAACGTCGATGGAAGCTGGTTCAGATGTGATGAGAATTTTGTAAATTAGTGAGAAAGTCAAGAAAAATTTCAAAAGAGAAAATATATTTCCAATAACCTATGTATGTATTTCTATGAAGGTGCCGCGGGCGTATAACACTTGCCTCTGCAAGACAGGTGCTTGATAGAATAAAGCTGATGCGGAATTTTTCCGATTTTTCATGATTAGCTTTATATCAATGAGAGATGTGGTCATCGCCACAATCAGGCAGCATAGATGGGTATCTTTTCAGCAGAAAACTTATCTGCAGAATCGATGAAGGTTTTGGCCAATATTTACGAAGGGAATTCCGGGCCTCTGATTGACGATAGTCGTTCTCAAATCAAAAATGATGTCACCATTCATCGCTCTTATGTTGCTTTCGAAACTACGCTACCAAACTTATCTATTCAAAGAAATTCAACTGAGTTTCGCCGATTTCAAAGCATGTGCCCAAAATCGCTAAACAGCCAGCAGTTAAAGAAATCATGCAACAAAGTTGTAAATTACTCCCTGACTTTTTAATTTTTTTTTTTTAAATTTCATTCTGAATGCCTCATCAAGCCGGACAATTCATTGTGTAATGAACCGTAGCCCATCGCGTTCTATACACTGGATATCAGCACCATTGTTGCTGTTGTATAGCTGAAATTACAAAAGTCACTGCATTCACCCGGCACGCTCGAGCATTTTGCCAGCCACCACACCATATACATCACGTGAAGCAACACTAAAGTGTACACACATGTGGATTTTCTTTCTCTACGTAAATACATAAATACTCGTACATATGTGCATATGTATGTATTCTGGAGAAACGCGCTCGTCATCAGCATATGCCAGGCATTATTCCTAAGTATATTCTTTCATATGTGCCATTGTTCTAACCAGCCACCTCATCCACTAGGCCAGCAATCAAGAAGCAAACCATCAAACGATTCATTGAACGTCCAATCGCTGATCGATTCATCGTTCATTGCTTCCATCCATCCAACAGTCATGCGCTCATATGCTTATTCATCGTCTTACCCCCACAATGTGATTGCCAGTTTGGTTAGGATCTTTGCACGCTTTGCGACTAACCAACGAACGCTGATCAACCGTTCGCGACCAACTCGCGATCATCATCAACACGCTGCCGCTGGTTGCCATCAATTGCTAAGTCATTCTTCGATCGTTGACTTTAATTTTCATGTAGCGCCAATCAAGCTGAAATATTGCAAGCTGGCAAGCGAAGAGACGCACAGACATAGCAACATAACAAGCAGTACCCAAGTAGTCGAGCTTAGCAGCATCTGCTCAATAAACAGGCAGCAATCAACCAGCCAGCTAAGCTTGCGAATCATCGAAGCGTTGAAGTGGTTGACGACGACGATGACTCCTTGTTAAAGCTAGTGTTGTATGTATTTTTTGTTGTTGTTTGCTTTGCAACCATCCACAATAATTATTCTTTGGCAAATTTTTATTTTTATGTACTTTTGAGCGCATGCGAAATTATCAGGCATTCAAAGAAAGAAAATATCTATTAACTATGGTGGGCGGACTCCTCCTAGTTGCTGGCATATTTGTGGCTAATGTTATTGCTGGCATTTAGTGGGCGAAGCAATCAATAAAATGGAGTCAAGTTTGCTGCTAACGTACTTATTTTCTCTAAGTTATAGCAAAATAACAGTTCACTTTTTGCTCGTTAAGTTAGTAATTTAGAAAATAGTTAAACGTAGTTGGCCCTAGAAAATAAGAAGCGACAGGCCGAAGTTCTAATTCAAACAAAATCTTTTGAAAGCATCCAACCCTTTTAGAAAGAAAGAATAAGTTCTTCAGGTGCGGACTTTTTTAGTGTAAATATCTTAAAGGAGGAGGCGCCACTTTATTGATGGTTGACGTTCTCTCGGCGATATGAGCGTCATGATGTGAAGGGAACGACTGCGTTCGATCCTTGCAGCGTTTGCTAAAGTTGACTTCATTATATTTCCACAAGCAGAGATTCTCTAAGCCAATAGTTGTACTCTAGTTAAGAAGAAAGAAGCAGGTAAACGGCTGGGGAAACAATGCTAGATTGGTTGATCATTGAAATCTTTAATAAATGTTTGTCTTCTTCATAACAGCAACTAATTTTCAAATTCCTTTGTATTTAACTTTCGCGAAATAATTTTTACACTGTTAGAGTCAAAACACAAATGTTATGGTGAACCATATCTTTAAATTTCTTGTAGTTAAACGAAACAATTGATAATTTGCAACTAAACAATTGATTTTGACAACCAACCACCTATCAGCTGATTGATTAACACCACCTTTTATGAATTCGCCTTGCCAAAATCTTTTCAAAAACAACCTATAAATCTGTCATGTAAACGGTACAACAACACATCAAGTATACATCGTGCAAGTGAATTAAAAGTTTATACATGGCATAAAAAAAGATTTCGTAGAAACATGAAAAATATTGCTCATATTGTTTTAAATGCCTTAATAAATGTTTGGACCGCAGAGCGCCGGTCATCGAATTAAAACACCTCCAATTTTACGAGCGCTACGTGATTATATTTACAAAATGCAATATTAGCATAAACAAAATTTCAACAAAAAATAGTAAATTAAAATGAAAAAAATTATTGTAAATATGTGTAAACAAAGAGCAACGAAAACAGTAGCAATTGAAACGAAGACTGCATTTTGATGCGTCGTACCAACGCGTGCATGTAGAGCTGCAATGCTCGCAAGGACAAATCGCCACGAACGAATGGACATTTGAGTTGTGACAAATTAGCATAAAAACAATTGGACGGCTGTGCGGTTTACAACGCGCGGTATGTGGTCAAGGTCAACGAATACGCAAAGTTTGTTGGCAGCGCAGAGGCGCGAGAAAATTGTGTAGACTTCTCAATCTACGCGCGCGTAGTTGTCTCACTTGCGCGCTCCCATACCGCACACGTTTAGTGGTCGGCACTGTGCAGATGTGAAGAAGCGGCCTGCAAGCGAGCTCTTCCCAGGTCTGACGCCGCGACGATACGTTAATAGAATAACAATTTTCTTTGTAAGCTCTTAGCGTCAACGTAACCACCAAAGTGTTCAGTATATAAAACAAAAGCATTTTCTGGCAGCGCCAATAGTCTCAGACGTCTAATAGACGCGTTCAAACCGCAAACGCTGTTGATATCAACCGCTTAACTGATAAGTAACCAGAAGTTATCACAGGATAACCAGCAAAATGGCTTTCCAATTCGCCGCATTCGTTGTAATGAGCCTTGCGCTGTTCAGCGCGCTCGTCAGCGGAGATGTGTCTTCGCAACGTTACAATCGTTTCGGGCGCTTAACTACGCGGCTACAGCGACAGGAAGCTAGTCCAACACCATACCCCGCCGCCGGTTATCGACCAAACGAGCCGTTCGATTTTCCCTCACCCGACAAGCAGCAATTCTTTCCAGGCCAACCTCAATTCGCAGTACAGCCGCAAGTGCAACCACCACCTGAAGTGAGTGGTTTTGACTTGGAGGCTACCCCTCATTTGGGCTCCAATGGTGACAACATTGACGCACCGAATGCACTCTACGACGCACCTGCGCGCTACCGTCAGAAACAAGCAGCTCGTCAACAATTTGCTTTATCACGCCAACAACTCACATCCATTTCACCGCTGCAATCACGCTCCCCACAGACCTTCAAACAAAGTTTCGCAGCGGCAATACCACAGCGTTTTTATGCTGCACCCAACGACAATGCAGAGGCTTTCACACGCCAAAGCCAACAATTTGCCGTCGCGCAACAAAAAGGTTTTCCACAAGCCCCACAACGCCTTTACGTTGCACCTGCTGAGGAACAGCCACGAGCTGAGCGTCTTACTAGTGCCGTGAAGTCGGAGCGCCTTATCGCCGCCCAAGCAGAGCAGCAGCGCGAGGAGCGCGAAGATGAAGACGAAATTGCTACCGACATTGAAGTTACGGAGGTGAAAGAGACTAAAACAACCAGCGGCACTCCAGCGGCCGCTGCTCCAACGTCAACAACAAATGTTTTCTATTATCCAGCCGGCGCGGTTGGTTTCGTGCATCCCATCACAGCCGGCTACTATCAGCCGAGTACGTACATAACTGCTGGCGCACAGCAGCCAACATCAGCAGTTGCGCCAGCTGTAGTAACTGTAGCAGCGCCCACAAGTGCTGAAAGTCCAGTCCTTGCACCTGCAGTTGCTTCTCTCGAAACTGAAGTGAAACCCGCACGCGTATCTGCTTTGGTTTCGCAAGGTTCTATCCCTGTCATTGCGCCTGCCTCTGCGCCACAATACTTCGCCGCTTCGCCCTATTACCAGCAATATGCGTTTGCCGCACCCGCTCAGCTGCAGGCGTGGTAAAGGTGTGAATTGTGATATTGTTAGAGTATATTTTTATTTTTATTTCATTTACTTTTTTCTAAATTTTTGTGTTGGTTTCATTTTAATTTTATTGCATACTCTTTTTATTCTAATTTTTTCCTTGGTTTTCAAAAAGTATTGGCACAAATAAAAATTATTTAAAAATGCATAGAACGTAAAAATTTGTGTGGTTTCCTTTAACTTGCTTGGCACTCGAAGATTACACAAGTCTGAAAAAAAAAATAGTTGAGAGCTGTTTTGGTTTTTTTTGTGTAATTCTTATGTTTTTGGGTGTGCTGAATCCGAAAATAACTTTAATTTTGTCATAGAACGTTACGTTTTCTGACAATGTATGTGTCTATGTTGTCTATGTTAAACAAGTTATCATCTTAAAATAAAATATAAATGATTAAAAAAAATTTTTTTACTTTACAATTGCGTAACAAAACTAATTTATTTAGTTTAAAATACATTAATTAGTAAGCACTAAACACATTTATTTTTGTTAGTGAGATTCCTTTTGTAACATTTTCGCTTGTGGAAAGCATCGAGAAGGTCTCTTTAAAGCGTCCAACAGTAGTCTGACATCATTGAAACGCTCCATCTTCCCTGGTATCTTTTTTCCATCTTCTTAATATCTTAGTGAAATCGTTCACCTTGCTCTTCACTCACATTTCCAAAATTTTCTGAAAAGTAGTCGAGGTGGGAATAAAGAAAATGTACTTTTAAACTCATCAAGCAACTTAAGCTTGAAATGCTTTTAATATTCTTTTGGCGATTTGTTTGTAGTTAGGATCTTTTTTATTGCCTAAAAATTTCTTTATGACCTCTTTGAGGATCCGTCATGATTGTAATGAATAGCGGATCAGCCACAAGCCTTCTAATGTTTGGTCCAACGAAAACACCTTCCTTCCTCCAAGAGGCCTGGAATCTTTGATATTTAGTATTTGAAGCAATTTCCATCTCTTGGAAGTGACTTTACAAATTGCTTCATCAATCTCAGCTTAATGTGAAGCGGTTGTAGAAGAACTTTATGAGCAGGCACCAAAGTTTCATGCAGGACATTTTTTTCGCCAACTTTATGCTCCCTCGGAGGCCAACACTATTTGGTGCAGTGATTTGTTCGGTCTCTACTATCCCATGGACACGAAAAGCAAGGGAATTTGGTAAACCCAGATTGTTGTCCGAGCGCCATGCCCAATATTTTGAAATCACCGTACACTTGCCAACCGTGATCTTGCAAAGAATCAATTCCAAGTTCTTGTAGGTTTCCTTGAGATGTACGGAATGACCAAAAGGAATGGAAGTATAGAAACCGCCGTTGTCAAGCAGAACTGCTTTAAGGCTTGTTTTTGAAGAATCTATAAAAATACTGAATACTGAACCAAGATCTACAAAACAATGACGAGTTAACACGTAATTGTACCGCGTCACTTTCTACACTGTCGGAGCGCGCACGTTCAGGTTACTACATGTATGTATATATTTGTTAATGCAGCTCACACAGGGTGTTCCTTATTTAGGAGTTAATGATAGTTATGGTAAACATTTAAAAACAGTAATCAAAATAAAATTATACCTATTATTAATGCCTACAAGTTAGCCCAAAAAAACCCTTTTTTATAATAAAATTTGGGTTTTGTAAAATAACCTTACGTTTTGGAATTTTTTTAGTATTTTTTTAGTTTTCAGAACACATATGTAAATACATAGAAATCAGTTGGAAATATCTAGACAGCATTTTTGTTGCAGATCTGTGTTATGTATGTTTCTTCGTCGTAGGATTCAGAGTTTAATTATAGCTCTTTTCGAACCCTTTTGTACAGAGATTATTCGATGTTTGCTCTTTGCAGCCTAATCGCGATGAATTCTTTCTTCTATATTTCGATCGTTCGATCTCCACACCAGAAAATTTCTCTCAGTGCCGCAAATGAGCGGTCATAAGTGTGCAGATTTTTCACAAATTGTACCATCTTGATAGTAAACATATGCAGAGCGCAGAATTCTAGTTAAGCAACATATTATTTATGGACTACAAAGCGTTATGCAATCGCAAATAGGCATAAAACGTAACCATACAATTCCATCTTTATTGTAGCGTAATAACCACATGCCATCAAAGTCAAGCTTTAGCACATGCAGCCATACATACACTGATGCCAATACACCGATGCGATTGTAGATTACAAGTTGATGCGATCGAAAACAATTTCCGGTAATAATTCGAACACTCTGCTTTATAAGTTTTTTCGCAGCATTATCGCAAACACAATCATTAATCGGCTTAGCATTTAAAAAAGGCAAAAGGAATTAAGGAATGGCACGATGCGTACACAGAAAAATATAACAAACAAACAGTTGATGCGCATACCTGCTGCATTAGTTGAGTACTGCGCACACAGTTCAGCGAAGTTCAGTTCATTTGAGTTTACAATGTTTCACAATGCAATCCAACTCAATTGCATTGAATTTGATATTATGAATGCAGAGCAATGAATGCAATGCTCATGCGCATACGCGTCCTGCACATTCAATCGCTACTGCAAGCATTTGGCGTTCTAAGAGACCAATGTATGTATGTAGGCAATATTTTCGCCAGCACGTCAGTCATTCTCGACTGTAAGTACTAAGTACGAGTCTGATCGTAATTGCCACGCCTCAGTGGTGCAGCAAGAAGCACCCAGCCCATTCGATGTCTTTAATACTATGTCTGCGGAAAATCTATTAAGCGCATGGAATGCTGTTGTGCGCCATAAATGAATGCGAACACCGAACACTGACTACCTGAGTGGATAGTTAGTTAACTGGCTGGCAGTCGAGTTGTATAGCTAGTACATAGTGTGCTGTGGTGACTGCGCATGCACGCGCCCAAGAGTGGATTTTTCTAAAGTTTACAGCCAGCGATCAACCGATTAGATCATGCGAACTCAGATATACGAGTATGCGCATATCTAATACGGCTACTGTTGTTCGGACATGTAGTGGTAGTAGTAGTCGGTCGCGTCAGGCGTGGCTGTCGCTGCTAGCTTTTGTCACTTAAACAAAGTGTAATTATTTCGAAGCGACACCTCGACCACGTAGACGCGCATGTGCAATTGAAGCATTAATCGCTATTGCAGCTCACACCGCAACACCAGCGACCGGCTGTAGCAATGGAGCAAAAACAGCAGCGACAATTGAAAATAGTGGCAAAGTAACAGCATCAATGGTTGGCGATTACAGCCGTAATTGTCGGTTTTACTTGCCGCTGCCCATTTGTACGACTGTCGCCTGCCGTCTGCCGCCTGCCGCCATCCGCATTTACTGCCTTCGTAGCCGTCGCCGTCGCAACCGCCGCCTCCAGTGCCTGGGAAATGTGTCTACGCATTATGTCTGGAGTAGATGCGCGTTCACGCATGGAATGCTTTTCTTATTTTTATTTAGAAATTAAGGCAACGCAATAAATCGCTTTTAATTGGAGCAAGTAAACGAGTTAATTATTTGTCTCGCTGATATACATACATACATATATGAGATGAACGATCAGATGGGATTTAGTTTACCCATACGAACATATACACACTCGTACATACATACATATCCGTATGCGTTTTGTGCATTCAATATGTGCGGCATAAGATGGATTTGGATGAATTAGTAATGAAATAAATCTCCGGAGATGTGCGATGACATGGACTTTGTGCAGCGCGTAAATATTGTACGCCTGCGAACTGCGATGACTTTGATGCATTTGTTGGCGAAGCAGACGACGACGTTTTTTGTATAAAATAAGTTTCGATTTGGAATGCCATAGAAGGGCATTATGTACAAGGTCATCTACAGCCATAATTGTTGCTCCAGTATGCACTTGTAGGAAATAGTTGGAATAACTTGGTAAAACATTCCCAAGAAATTTCATTGCTAGCTTCAAAGGGGTTTTTGTTGTTTGCAATTGCCTATTACGTCACACTTGATTTTCTATAACAAATACAATTAGTCGCATGGGATTATTTCACGGAATTACTCAAAAATAAACGAATGTTATTTAAGGCTTTGTCAGATTTACTTTTGTTAAAGTAAATCCACCTCATGTTTAAGCACCAGTTTACTAATACTTATGTAAATATGATTTTCTTTTGGAGTAGTGTATCTACTATCGCTAAATAGGAACGTCTAGCGTTGAGTTTACGTAGCAGACTCGTAAAATACCTAAACAAGCGCGCCACTGCTACGTCGGGAAGCAACATTTCCTTCTACACATAATCGATGCTTACGAACAGAGACGCGAAAATGGTGCGAAAGCATAGGTAACTGCGAAGCAAGACGTCTCTTCCCCATGGACTATGTACTCTGGCTGTTATTACGAGTAATAATTTGATTTTCGATCGTCAACGGTTACCAAAAATCGAAGATCGTAGGTTAAATTCTTTTTATGCACAGTCCAACCTTGATGAGCGATTTGTTGAGTGTCAAATTTTATGTCGAAGAAATCTTTGATTTCGATGCTGTAACGTAACGCATGAGCGTCATAATGAAAATTCGACCAACTTGTAATAACGATACAAGTTTATGCGTCTCTTTTCGCGCTTAAAAACTACAAATTTCCAAGCCAGTTTGTACCATTAAAATACCTTGGCATAGTGCCAACTTTCTTGGACCTTGCTGCCAAGCCACGTCTTTAGCAGCCGTGAACTATACAAATTACAAGCAGCAAAGAGCCATCAAAAATTTCAAATAATTCACAGTCTGTCAGGCAAACGTCTATTTGTCTGCGAAATGCGTCTAAGTACGCTTATTGGCAGCGCGACATTTATCCACCCACGCACGCGCGCTCGGCACTTGTCGCACGTACACACTTACATGCCAATGCAAGTATAGCGAACATTAGATTATTAGGCTTTGAACAAAGCAGCTGTCAGCAGCGTTCTACTTGGCAGGCCGAGAGGCGGACGCGCCTTGCTAACTAATATCATCATTACGATTGTGGCGCGACGCAAATCAATGCAACAACGCGTCGCGTCGATAGCGTCATTTTACCTGACATTTGGCGCTCGGTCAGTGCGCATGCGCAGAGCACCTAGTAAATAAAGTAATGGAAGATGGACGACAAGTTTTTTACGATTTTTCTGCATTCACACTTTGCGTAAACACTGTGCGCGCTGCCAATTATAGCCACACCAAAGACGTCTTTAGGGGCCTTCATTACATTCGATGCCGCGCATGGCAAGCTGACGACTATGGCGCTGATAAGGATTTTGATGATGTTAATGATGGTGATGATCAAATGCTATTAGGAAATAACCATATTCGAATTTTGCTGTGAATGGATTTAAATCGCAACAAAATGCTAGCCACTAGCGTATTGCATATTGCCCGTCGGCATTAAACGTTTGCCGTCAACCACTTACGCATGCGCCGTGTGCACTGGCCTGTCATTTTGCATTAAATGCGATTTTGTCATGAACAAAGCAAATGTGCAGCGCATTAAGCAACCAGCAAACTTTTCTAAAGCGGCAGTGCGGAGCGCGTAAAGTAATGCATTGCTGCGCGGCTTTCATTACGTTGTACATTGTCATATTTGCGTGAAATTATGTCACGTCACGAAAGAATGTCCAACAAAGCGACCGTTCATCAACGTCCAACACTGAGCCACCGCAATATGTGTTAGCAATTTTGGACCGCCCCAATGTATGATAACGGTATTTGCGAAATTGCGCATTTAGCTAAGCTTACTGCAAGCCAAAGCTCGGTTGGATAGCAGCCGGTTGAATATGCAGCGCGCACAACTTCTTGCTTATCTGTTAGCCTCAAGTGTTAACTTAATAACATAAGTAGGTACATACATATATTCTACAAGTCCAGCTGTCTGCAATACTTGTTAATTCTCATAGCACCGAATGCCAATTTAATTGCCATTTGCAGCAATGTTGCACATCCCGTTTGTTCTTCATTAGCATTAAATCCAGCTCCTACAACTTTACTAAGGTGCAGTCTTAAATCCGGCCAGATATCCAAATAAGTCAAATAAGGCTCAATGTCAATTAAATGTCTAAATATGCCAAGAAATCATGTAAACGTTAGCTAACAATTTTGAGTAAAAATCCTGTCAGTTTGACGGCTAATTAGTTAGCCGACAGTCACATGCCAGTGAAGTGATCGGGGACTTGCAAATGTTTGTATGTACTTACCTACATATGTATGTATGTATGAGATGAAAATTTTTTATGCTATGAAATGCTAAATCTTTTTCTAATTAATCAAAAATTGCTGTTGTGTAATGCTATTAAAGAGATAATAGTAATTAAATTGAAGAACTATCATTTTTTTATTTTAAATATTTTTGAGCTTTAATGCCGATTGGTTTATTTGGAAAATTATTAGGAAAAAAGAACAATACTGAAAGCGATAGAAGTTATAGTACTATTTCGGAAATCATCACATTTCCTTATTAGACTTCTTTCTTCTTGGCAGCTAAAAGCATTCAGCTAAGCTTACGCTGTGTGAGCTGTTGTTATTTTTCCTGCTTTCCCTTCACAACTTACTTCAATCAAGTGCGGCTGTATTGCCGCTATTTCTACTTGACTGTGTAGTTGTTGTTTGTACAATTTCTAATTTGTTAGTATTTGTTTGTATAAGGCTAACTCATCCTTTTATACATTTTATTTGTTATTGTTTGGCCATATAAATATTTACATATTTATTCATTCATTTATTTTTATTCGAGATGCATTCTTCGAACTTCTTGGCGAACTGAGAAAAAATTAAAGGAAGGTACAGTAAGACAAATTAAATTGACAAAAAAAAAATATAGATTTTGACTAACATTTTTTCTTGTCAAATTACTTCCATTGGTCAAAAGTGTCACCAAAAAAAAATTACAAAGCCGTCGTTAATTTAAGCTTTTTAAAATTTGCATTCGAAATTTTTTGTAAAAAAAAAATTTATAAAAAAGTTGATAATTTTGCATAAAATCTGCAAAATTTTCCTTAATTTCGCACAAATGCTTGAAACTCTATCTGTTGTAGGATATACTCTTGTTTTTAAGAAAAAGAAGATTATTTCAAAAATGAAAATGTATAGATTGAAAGAATGAAGGATTGCAAGCAGGGCGTTGTTTGACTTTTAATACATATTTAGCATGCGTTACATGTGTATTAGGGATGTCAATTTTGGGCATTTTGTTGATCCCGGGATTTTCGAGATTTGAAAACGAAATCCCGGGACAATCCCGGGATCCCAAATTTCATGAAGTTTTGATTCGTAAATTTTAATTTGCCGTGAAATCGTTCTAATATACTTCAATAAATTGAAAGCCTTCCGATTATTGGACAATTGCGAGTTGCTCGTTAAAACTTGGTGCAATTTTTCTTTGAGACTTTCTGCCTTATCCACTTCAGGCACTATTCTATTTACAGGTTCTATTTACATCGCTTTCATAATGAGGCTCATTTTCTACGCGAATGGGATATTCTCCAGTTCGTTTATAATGGTAAGAACAAAACAAAGCCTTAAGGGAGTTAGCAAGCTGTGTTATTTGTCGATTGTAAACTCTCTAAAAGCTATGTTTTACCCTTGAAAAGGGAATTTTTAAAAATGATACAAAATTAAACAAAAATAGCTATTAAATTCTTTGTTTTCTACAATTCCGGGATTTGAATAGACTTATCACGGGATAATCGGAAGTTAAAAAAAGCTGAAATCCCGGGATTGTCATGCCTAATATATTTATAAAAAGGATTGCAAAAGAGCGTCTGAAAACATAATTCCTCGGTTCAAGGTTGCACTTTATTGAACAGGAATTCAGAGAACTATAAAAATTGTAACAATTAAGAAAAAGTTTGAAATTTTGAAAATTATTTATGTACGCATACAAATGGAAGCTGAAGTTCACAGGGTTTTGGGTGATGGATAAAGCGCCGAGTTTTAATTTAAAAAAATTAGAAATAATAAAAATGCTAAATTTTAGTGTATTTAAAATGAAATTATATTCATCCAACTCCTTTTACGTGTATATATTATTAAATAAAGAATTTTCCCCCACCACTTCGTGCGCGTCAAATTTGTAATCAGATCGCTTGCAGTGCGGTAGAAATGTCAACGTTGTCAACAAGTCATGACTTTGGTTAAATGGGCCAATGAGTAGTGATTACCTACCCACAACGTATGCAAAGCTACTACATTTTCCTATGTCTACTACTATGTCTAATATAATTAAAGGTCTAACTTTAAGCAGAAAACGTGACACACCGGCATTTAAACAAGTAAAAAAAAAACGAAAAAAAGAATTACTTCAACATGCATTTGCATTTACGTAAACAAAGCAAGTTTAACTATTTAACTTAGCTGCATGCACCGGTGCAACAATGCCTCTCAATTCACTTTCCTAAGTCGCATCAAAAGGTGAGGGTTCAACAGTTGTATGCGGCTTCAGCCAAATGAGCAAATTGCAAATCGGCAATGGAGCTGGAGGAAAAGTCAGCGCGTACTACTTACTTAGTGTTGGAGGTAGAAATGAAATCAGCAGAAAAGTACTCAATGAGCACATAAAAAAGTATGAAGCTTTTGTAAAATGCCAGTAAATGGAAAATAAATTTTAAAAAATGTATGAAAAAATAACAAAAGAAACGTTAAAAATATGTTAGGGTGTTAGTAGGAAGCAATAGGCGACGGCACCGCAATGAAGGGTGGCTGACATGGTAACAGCGGCGCTTCTCTTGGGGCGTGATACGAGTGGTGATGGAATGCTACCCTCCTACTCGAGCATGTGCATAACTAGAAGAATATTGTAAACTGTGCTGCATTTTTAGTGTGGAAATATTTCTGTGCCTTTTTTAATGTATTTTTTTTTTTGCGCGCAAAATGAAAAATAAACATTGCTGGAAAATTAAAAGAAAACAAAACACATTTATGGAAATCATAATATGTGTCAGGCAGTAAGCTGAGCTGCATTTAAAGGCAACATTTTTATGATAGGAAGACTTGCTGAAATTGGAATGCATAAGTACTCGTTTCACTACTTTATTTATATTGATCCATTAAATTTTATTTCGTACTTACTGCTGAATTGTGTGGTGACATGTGCAAAAGTCCAAGAAAATAAGGAAAATTTCTGAAACGTACTGGGCTCTTAATTACGAATTTGGCTGTGGCCAGCTGATTGATATCCTCATTAGAGGTTCGATAAAGGCAGCAAGGAAGGCAAATCAATGAGGCTTGGTGGAAAGCTTTCTCTGCGGAATACTTAGAATTGCAGTAAATGAGTGGGATTTTTTTGACGATAGTACCTCTGCACGATATTGTGGCAACCCTTTAGAAACGAAATGGTAAAATAGGGTCATTACGAATAAGAGGCATTCGTTGATGTATCGCGAACAAATAAAGACGCATATTGTAAAACTAACGGATCGTTTATTTCATTCCAAAGAGGAAAAGACTACAATATAAAAAGTATGTTTTGTGATTTCAATGCCAGCGTGACAATAAAGGATATTCAATCTCACAGCTCGAAAATTAAGAAAATTTAGAAAATCGTCAACGGATTGAGACTGAAAGAATTCGCCAAAATTCAAAAGGCGGAAGACGCGCGTCCACTGTCTCGGTCGTACGAATAATGTGAAGAGCTAAGCTTTAGGAGGGGAGAGCTTGGCTTCACTAGGAGTTTATGTTTGACGCCAGCTAGCACGTTAAATTAAAGTGGTTACTGCGTCCATAAAGAAAATTTTCGAGGAAGTCCAAGTGGGACCGATATCGGAAATCAAATGTTCATTCCGTGAGTAACTACCATTTAGTTTTTTTTTACCAATTTTTTTTAAGTCAATTTATTGCTGTTTAACCAATATTCTTAAACCAGCACATCCACTTACATGACTGCTTCTGCTATCAATCAGAGTTTTCAATTTGCAAACAAATTTCCTTACACAATTCGACTCTTGATTCCCATAATCGATAGGAATTCCGCTACATTCCACAAAACGTTTAAAAATATTTCTGCAATAAATTATATTTCTCCAAAGCTAATGCGCTGTCCAAGTTGGGCTCATCAAATCGTACAAACGCCCCGAAAGGCCAAGAAAGTACAACCATTTTAAGTAAAATAATTACATTTTAAACAAACGATGAGTTGTAGAAAATTGTGAATGATTATTCAAACTCTTACAAGTGGGTTATGGCTGCAACGAAAGCGGCTGAGCGCTTAGCTAGAGAGATTGTTGGGGCGACAGCGGGGAGGCCAATTTATTATTAGATATGGAATGGCATGAAGCAGCCAACGACTGACCGCAAGCCGCGAGCCGCCTACTGCCATCACCAACTGCCAAATGAAATGCTCATCAAAAGTGCACACAATTGGCATTTCGCCAAAACAACAAAGACAGTAGCAATGACAGAAGCAGTTCCAACAGCAGCAGCAGCAGCAGCGGCACACACGCGGCGAGTAATAGCCCAAAGAAACAATATAACCACCAATCACCGTAGTGATAACGTTAAAATAAGAAATTGTTTGTTAGTAACAGTTGCAACTGGCTGTGAATTTGCGCTTTGACTGTATTTGCAGCATTGAGTGATGGATAGGTTAGGATGCTTGGTATTTACTTACATTACAAGTACGAATTACAATTGCTTAATCAACATTTGCTGCTGCACCAAGTGTAGATATGTTGTTAACAACAAAGTGAACGCTTGATCGCTCACTGAAAAATACCTTCTAACCAAAAAAAGGTGCTTGCGCAGCAAATATATGGTCATCAAGCTGCCCGTCGTCGGCTGGATGCCTCATTGCCTAACTGACTGTCCGGTTGGTTGGTTAGCTGGCTAGCTGGCTGACTGGCTGACTGGCTGGCGCTCAGAGTCAATCAGCCAACAATGCGCTCACTCGTTTTGGCAACATACAACAACAACAATAACAGCAATCTAACTAACGAAAAAATATATTGAGGGGGGTGAGCGGAAAGAGCGCGCTTAGGAGCAAGCGTATGTGCTAAGTCGTTCCGCTTGGCCACTGGCCAAATTAAATTTTGCACAGTGATTTAGCTAAATCATCCAAATCCAACCAACTCATGTACACATTCATTTCATATGTAAAAAAATATACAAGCGATTTCCAACTGGCTTTCAAAATATCCCAGCCGACACTTGAAAGAGTGCTTGACTCTTCCCAATGAGTGTTTAATCGACGTTGGTTCAAATCTACCAAGAAAATTCTCAAAATATTGTAGTACATAAAAGCTATAAAACCACAATTGCTTTGGATGGTATATTTACTAATTTTTATTTTCTTGGGTAGTCGCGTTGGCTATAATAGGTAAGTTCGGTTACGGATAATTATTGAAAGTTTTCGAAAACTATTAGCTTTTAGCGTTCGTGTACGCCAGAAACTAACAAATTAGGGGAAATTGAGAGAGCAAAGTGACAATTCAATTTGAGGGGAAGCTGTTGGTTTCTGCTGGCAAAAATTTGCCGACAGCAAAACAGCTGATTGCAATTTGCATAATTACGAAATTTTTGTTTAAGAAATTCGTAAGGTAAAAATTATAAAATATGAGTGTTAAACATACTAGTAGCAATGAAAATGTAAGTTTGGTTAAGTTTCCTTTGTAAAAAATTTTTTAAGAAAACTCTAATGCAATGTGTCCCATTTTGTATATTTGGATGCGAACAAGAATTCAATCAGCTGTTCGTTGAATTTGCAAGTTTCTGCAATTTTGCGTTCGTGTACTGTTTTGGATATTTTTCTCTTGTAAGAGAAGAAAAGACAATTCCACTGAATTTTGCTGTTGGATATCTTCTGTTGGAGATTGTAAACGAACGTAACTAATAAGTAGTTGTGGTAAGCGCACAGCAAAGCTTTTAGACAATTGATGTATTTTGGAACGATTTTCCGTCGATCCTTGTTAAATTTGGTTTTGAAACAAACCGGTTTCGGCGTTGTGCCATCTTCAGTGTTATTTTTAGACAAATATCTTTAACGATTTTTGATTTGCGACCAAGATAAATAAATACTTCCGCGCAATTATCGTAATGAAGAAGTTTCTTTGCTTAGACAAATGTTTGCTGGGTTATCTTTACTTAGTTGTTGGCTATGCCAAACTTTAAAGCACTTGTGTGCCTCTATCGTACATTTGCCATTCTAGGCTGCCGTTCATGGGTTAAGCACTTCATCATTTGGAAGTGCGCGACTAAATTTAAAGCTCAATTTGCAGTGAGGAGCATAGAAATGGCCACAATTGTTGATGGTTTACTACAATGACTTGGGGTGATATTAATGGCTGCTATGATAATAATCATGGCATACTAATGAACATCATCATCGCGATGTTGGTTATTTAAAATTTTAATACATTGTATTTAGCTTTGCGTCAATTGTTTTTATTTAGTTTCGCATAGCTCGAATAGTTCATTTCTATTGATACCCTCTGATGAGAGGACCAATTAATAAACTTTATGGCGAGCTTGTTCCAGTGGAACGCGTCTGTTAATGTCCCAAGTGTGTGGCTGGTTGTTTGATCCGTCCAAAGCAGAGAGACCAAATAAGTTCAGTGCACTGATTATTTGTTTAGAAATACTAAGGTTGGCTAGTAAGGAAAGATACTTCGATAATTTTTAAGAGGACTTGGTTTTTAATGGACTTGATGCTACGAGGACCGCATCTCACAAGTCCAAATTTATCCACTATCCTCCCACTTTCTTTCGTGCTCAAAAATAATAAGTGGCAATTAAAAATTATGCTCGTTGCCATGCGCTACCAACAGCGACAAAGCATGCAAAATCTTTTTGTTATTCAGTTAGCGATTCTACATAGAATTGCGACTAAAGCTAAATTTAAAGCTTGAAGACGAAGCTTTCGAACCGACAGTGACTATTATTGCCAGCACTGACAATAATTTAGCTACTCCAAAACTACTGAACTGCGGTTGGATGTTGCTGGCACTAACGCTGCTCTCGTCCTAAGAAGCATGTATCCGATTTTGTATGGCATACGAGTATAACACATAATGAACCCGGTTGGATGCTAGGAAAATTCTTGCAGTAGCAACAGCAAGCGCTTAACACTAAAGTTGTTTTTATCGTTTTTTGTTCTTATTTCACATTTTTTTATTTTTATTTGCAACCGATAAGGCATGTCCAAAGTGGTCAAGTTGCCGTTTATGGTAATGACTGAAATTAGACCCCAAACGCGGACGTACATATAACTCAATGTAAGGCTCAAGCAATCCATGCAGCTAGTCATTCCAACCAGCCAGCAAAGCAAAGCAATGTGATGCGACGACGATGACGAAGTTTCGCCGAGACAGCGCGACGGGACAAGATGTCGAGCCCACTTCTGGTCACATTGCTTGCCCGCAAATGTAGCGGCTACTGACTATTTGCTGCAACTGCCACTGTCGCAGGCAGGCGAGATGAATGGTCACACACACACATGTACATATACTCGTATACTCGGTATACAATTGTAAAGTTATAACTGCGCGCACTCTACATAAATGACCTGGCGTGCGCGCGTGCGCCACTCTACGGCTGCCGCGGCGCGTTTGCATTTTTTGCGGCGGCATATTAGTAATGGCCACAACTTGGGCGTCTCTGAAATTGACTAGCTCCAAATCCATTTTAGCTATGGATATTTTACTTTTACAGCCTCGTTTATGTTGTGCGCGACTGCGGTAAAGTAGTCAGTAAGAGGTACGCTTGCGGCGCGCATCACAACAATAATAACTGCAGCTAACAATATGTTTAGATATGTATGTACTGACATATGGTGCTTTTATGGCCAAATAGATGAGCGCACTCGCATATGCATAGCGCTGAGTTAAGCTTGCGCCGGTGCGCGCGCGTTTAACAACAAACAAACGCTCGTGGTAACGGCGCGTTGTGCGCTGCTTTGTTTATTGTTTGGCATTCGTTCGTTCGCATGTCGAAATAATTTCATTCGCCTGAAGTGTTTTGACCATTTATTTGTTAGTCAAATGTCTATGCTATGTCTAAATAGTAATATCGAAAGGTTGTCAGCTTTGCATCCATACAAATTTGGTCAATTTGAATTAGCTACCGCGACTTAGGGTGGAGTCAGCAGTGGCGCGCGCCCGCGCCATCTATATTATTAGGCTGATCCATGCCATTTTTAATTAACTGTCAGCAGCGCGCCGCAATGGGCAAAATCAAATGAGCAACTAAATGAAATTACTTATTTTCACAAATGAATTGTTTTTTGCCTTTTTATTAACTTGTATATTTCTATGTATCGTTTTTGCTGCGCTTTGCCTTGTGCCATTAAAATTCGCTGTGAAAGCGCTCGTTAACAGCACGCCAAGCAATTCGTGCGATTTTGCCCCATAAAGGAGTTTACTTTGGCATGGAGCGTGTTAAATTGGTTAAAATTCCTGGGATTCCTTGTCTTAAAAAAGCTATTGGAAAATTTTATTTTCATTTATTTTTCGCGATTTGTTACCAAAAATTAGGACATGTCTGCGGTGGTCCGCCGGGAAGGCGTTGCGGTTGGGCGCCAAATCAGCCAATTTGGGGAGAATTGAAAGATTGAGACAACTCCGTTGTGTAGCAACGAGTGAGAAATGGAATTTTTTTGGCGCCAAATCTATCAACGGCGATAATGTAATTGGGCGCGAAGCAATACATACATATATGACTTGGGCAAAGTTGTGATTAAAGCTTGTAAAAGGAAAGGTTTACTAATTTTTTTCACGAAATTTTTAAAGGAAGACGTGAAAAACCAATGCACAAAACGTTCACGGGAAAATTTCGACGAAGGTGTGTGAATTCAATTGATAGGCAATTGCATTTAATATTTTTAAAGCAAATGTATGGAAGCAAAGCAAGTAACAAATTGAAAAACATTTTAATTGGAAACCACCTGCCGAAAGGTGAATCATACGAAAGGATTAAGAAAAGAAAAAGAGTAGCTCGACATACTAAGCATTTGGCACGCAGTGCAAGTCTAACAATATCACTTAGGCTACCTTGAATTTGGTGTCCAAGGAACGCCACTTCCTGCTTTCGGATTTTAAGCGAAGACGATGTCGGAATTAAGCAAACAGTGACAGCAATGTTCATATAAAAGTATATAATATTTTGGCCTTGCAGCCGAAGCAAAATATCCTCTATAAATGAAGAAGTCTTAAAATATTTTATCGACAATCCTGTTTTTTCATTGTAGGATTAATTCAAGTAGTTACGTCTACTCAAATCGCTATTACGAAACACTCGAAAAATGTATAACATAGATCCAATTGCGTTTCATGGTCACCTTACTTTCACTTAGAGGATCTACAAACATTCACAAATCTATGCACATTTTCAGTGTAATTATCTTTGGAAATCACTTTTCGCCAATTAACTGTCACCTATATGACAGTCTCTGCACAGCAATTGAAAAATATTGCAACAATTAACAGATCGCGCATGGAAAACACATATCAAACGTATGACAAATGTGTGGGCGTGTCAATTGATTTGAAATGCATTCAATTTGAAAGCGACAAGAGCAGAGATTACAAAAAGCCGGCGAGGAACATGACGAGGATAAAGTTGAATGCTTTCGCTATGCGCATAAGTCGTGCGCACAAATGTTGCAGACTGTAAACAAGCTCATAAATTTTCACAACTGTCGGCAGGCAGTAAATTAAACAGCCATAAAACAGGATAATTAAACAAGCGTCGTCCGACGGCAGTTACGAAATAGCCGTAGGCGCAATGCTATAGTTTCAGCAGCAGAAACACCCAAACAGTGGTAGCGGTAAGATTACGAGCTGTAGGCTGTACAATGCGCTGGCAAGTGGCAAGCGTGAGATGTACTAATGGCAGTTAAAATTAGAGTTTAAGCATCTTAACGCGAGCGGCGGTGGTAGCATAGCAACAACAACAACAGCACTGCCAACAGTAGCAAGCGATTAATAAAATATTTGCTTCGATCGGTCTTTGCCGCTGACAAGTGTCCGTTGGTTGTGGCCACAACATGTGTTGCTCTGTTGCATGTTGCAAGTGTGTGTGTGTATGTGCTACTGTTGCTGCTGCTGCTGCTTTTGGCCGCATGCGACACGCAAACACTTGTTTGCCAATTGACAATCGCTTTTGGTCGTTAATTTTCTATTGCTGGACTTCTGCCGACTCGTGGCGGGTCATAAAGCGCTATATTTCGACATTGCCGGATGGATTTTTGTTTGCTTCTTTGAACGTTTTATTGTATAGTTGCAATTTTTATGTTTGTGCATTAAGACTATTAGATGGTTTCATACCTACATACAATCAACCATTGGTGAGCACATTTGTCTTGGAGAACTAATAGTGGCTTAAACGCAGAATGACACGAGGCTTGGTTGCAGGTAAAACAGTGGCGGTGATTATTAAACGGATATCAGGAAGGAATCTAGCAAATCGTTAAGGGGCAGTTTCTCAGTGGCGTTTAAAGCTTAGATCACGCAAACAGCATTCATTTTTCATTTTTAACAAATGGTTTAAACCCAAAGCCAGACTTAAAAGTTCACTGAAAATTACATAGTGAGTATAAACTAAACAGTAACTACATAGTGAGTATAAACTAAACATTTATAAGGCAAAAATGTTGTATCAAGATATTTAATTCGAAAAGGAATCGAGGCTAAAGTAAATAATCTAGTTTTTTACAGATTTTTAACAGGATTTAGTCCTAAAAGCATTCCCGTACTCAAAAAAACTGTAACTGAGAGCGCACTTGAGAGAGTAACTGCGAATCTCTTCTTGTCCGAAGTTACAGGATTTAGTCAGAAGTTTTTTTGCCTGTACATATCCAAAAATTGTCAAAATCAGCTGTTAGCAGTATTGTTGTGAAAGCACAAAATAAAGAAAATTACAAAATTTGTGTAAAAAATTAAAAATTTCAGTAAAAATGGAAAGTGCTAATGTAATAAATAAAATCGTAAGTTCTTGTGATAGCTTTGCTTGCGTTTAAGTGTTTTTATTACAATTTTTTGTATAAATATTTTGACATTCGCATCTTGGGCTAAAAAAATGGTTTTTTTCATTCCCGTACTTTTTCCTGTAATTCTCTTTTAGAGAGCGTTTTTACCTTAGTCTCTTGCATTTTGACACTTTTTAGGAACTTACAGGAAAAGTAAAGGAATGGACCTAATAGGTCTTGTCCGAAGTTTCAGGATTTAGTCAGAAGTTTTTTTGCCTGTACATAACCAAAAATTGTCAAAATCAGCTGTTAGCAGTATTGTTGTGAAAGCACAAAATAAAGAAAATTACAAAATTTGTGTAAAAAATTAAACATTTCAGTAAAAATGGAAAGTGCTAATGTAATAAATAAAATCGTAAGTTCTTGTGATAGTTTTGCTTGCGTTTAAGTGTTTTTATTACTATTTTTTGTATAAATATTCTGACATTCGCGTACCTTTTCCTGTAATTCTCTATTAGAGAGCGTTTTAACCTTACTCTCTTGCATTTTGACACTTTTTAGGAACTTACAAGAAAAGTAAAGGAATAGACCTAATATAGGGACTATACTAGTATACATACCTGAGGACTTACACTAAGGGCCAGTTTTTCAGTGCAAGTTGAACTCTGTTTGTCGTTTAAACTAAGTTTAAACTCAGTACGCAGTTTTTCAGTCAACTTTAAACGGAGTTTGAACTAAATTTAAACGGCCGATTGTGCTCGGTTAAACTTAGTTTAACTTATCAGCTATTTGCTGACTACTTCGTTTTGGTTGCAACAAATTTATTTGAGCGCAAGGACACTAAGTTTAAATTTAAACTGAGTTTAAACCAGCACTGAAAACTGGACCTTAATGTACATAGGTGCTGACATTTTCACAAGAGAACGAAATTATTCTAAGTTTCATGATATATTGAGTACTGGATTCCATTCTGAAGCTTTTGAGTGACCGGAACTTAAAAGTTGAATGCCTTTGAAAGACTCGGTTGTGGATTTTTTTTTCGTCACTTAATAGCATTTGGTCCTTGCAGCAAGCACGGATTCGTGTGTACTTAAAATCCATGTCCCATTTTTACTATTTCCACTGTTAGCGCTTTTCTAACTGGCGGCATCAGGCGTGTACGTCCGCGCATATGGCGGCTATAAAGTCAATCGCTGCGCACTCGCACAATGCATTAAAAAGCGGTAATTTGCCTACTGTTTTTGTGTTCGCCGTTTAATTGCCTGCCGACGGGTTCTTTAGCTACTGAAGTGTACCAAAAAGTCATGGCTTATCTGCGCCAAACCATTCTCTTATTGTCCATTTTATAGCCAACTATTTTATGGTTAAATTCTTTTCTTTTAAAATCACTTTGTTCAGCTTTGATGTACATACTTCTATTGTTGAATTTGCTTTGCTTCGTTGGTGTGTCTCGTGCGCGTTGACGTTGCTGTTCAAGCATTGCTTTCTTGCTGCAACATACAACTCTTCTTGTTGACAACAAATTCCGACATGACAACATTTTTGCAAGACACGCTTGTTGTATTTTACCGCTCGCCCCAGGGCGTATTGTCGATCGTTTATTTATCAAAGCAGTTGTTGTTTTTATTTTCTTATCTGCATTTGCATGTCCTATCCGCGATGTTGCAATGTTGCAATTAAGCGTCAGCGTGTCGCGAGCGTGCAACGCGTTAAAGCGTACAACATTTGTCAATTTTCGCTGGAATTTCCATATCATTTGCCAGTACAGTTGCTGCGACGAATCATTGAGAGACTGTGCGTCAACACGCACCAACCACAACTCGATTATCTGTGCTGTTGGCAAAAAAACTTGCATGCGTGCAACTCGCGTTCGTATGTTCGTATGAAGAAAAAAACTTTGCCTAAAACCGCAAGTACAAGAAACGAATGCAAATTTCCAATAACAAATACGGCATTAGATTATTAGATTGATTGAGGGAGGAATGCACTGCCACCTATGGGTGTATTGTACCCTCCACGGCTCTGATCATAGCACCTCCGTCAGCCTCAGCACCTCCAGGAAACCCAGAATGGTTGCCGGGGACAGGGAGTGTATGAGTTGCTGCTGCGGCCATGGCCGTCCTAGGGCGCTCTCCCTTCTGCGAGCCACTGCATCACACTCTAAGAGTAGATGTAGCGGTGTTTCTTTTCCTGCGTCGCAGAAGCGACAAAGGTCACCTGACCAGATTCGCAGCCTATGCAGGTGGCCTCTTAGTCTGCAGTGGCCTGTCAGAAAGCCTGTGATGATTCTTAGTTTCTCCTTGGGCAGGTTCACCAACAGCCTGTGTCTCTTCAGGTTGTATCCTCCAAGGAGAGACTTGGCCTGTCTGAAGCCTGCTAAGTTGCTCCAGTGTTGACTCCTCAATCTGATAGTCTCCTTGCTTAGCATCTCTTTAATCGTGCTAGGACCCACTGCCAGAATAGGCTTAGGTCCAACAGGAGTGGAGGCCCCCGCCATCCTGGCTAGCAGGTCAGCAGTTTCGATGCCAACCACACCTTTGTGACCTGGTATCACTTTACAACTTTAAGAATAAATTTAAACATTGATGAAGAGCTGCCAAGAATCTCTTGTTTACTTTTATAGCTCGTAAAAACGACAATATAATCACTAATCGGACCTTAAAGTGCCGGTTTATAAACCTCGGCTTGCTGCATCAAGAGTAACTTTTTCAAAGACCGGTTGGCCGATCATACATTAAATAGAATAAAGCTGAGTCATTTCACTCACCTCTGCCCTTGATGTCTGTGCTGCCCCATAAAATGCGATGTGCGTTAGCTTCAGACCCCACCACCAGCAAATGTTTCCGCTTTCGTTTGATTCCCCTCACCTCTAGACTCCAGAGCTAAACAGCAAATGAAGTACGAGCATGCTACGATTTCATAGACAAAAATTAAAACAAGTCCGATGTATAATCAAAAATCTCGCCAATCTTACTTTGACAAACCGTCATGTCTAATCTCCCCTTTAGCCTTGAAATGCGATTCTTATCTTGCACAATCGAATGGATTTCGTTCTCCCCGATGCAGAGGAATGTGTGAAGGTTAGCCAATGTGATATTAACGACCACATTAAATAGTGAGTAGGTTTTTCTATTAACACCCCCAGCTGCTGTGGTGTTTTCAAATAATGGTGACGGCCGCCAGCAAAGTTAGCTTTGTAATTCATAAGAAGCGAATATATGAATGGTTATTGGTAGCGACCATATACATACATATGTACAATAAACATTGCCTTTTGAAAGCCGGCGATTTACATACATACATATGTATATAACTATAAGTTAGTTTTTAATTATTTCAATATAAAATTTTTTCTTATTTGGTAATTACTGTACAAAAATCATTAATATGCGTTTTGAACAGTTTTAGTCGGAATTTAAGATAGTTATTTTCAGTTTTATGAGCTCTTTCCACTTGGTCCTGCAATTACAGCTTGCTTGTCTCTATTACCCTCCCATTGCACGGTTTGGTAATGGACTTTACGCACCTCAGAATCTCCATCCACATTATCGGCTTTGATTTCTTCATCACCATAATATGCAAAAATGCATATCTTATTGACTATCACAGACAAACGCACTTTGGTGATCCAGACTAAAGGTTGCACCACCGACGAGTCAAGTAATATAACAATGTGGGACGCATGGTATTGAAGTGGATCACCTGGATAAAGGAGGAAGTCAGCGCCGAAAGCATCGCCTGCGGTAACATAGTAGCCTTGCGTCCAAAAATCACGAAATACTTGATATTTGAGAGAGTTTTCTAGTGGCGGGAGAGCGGCAATTGTGAAAGCTGTCAGGGAATTGTAATTTTATGGTAAAATAGTTGAAAATTATTAAAAGCACATACCATGTGGCTGCGGATGTGCACACGCAATTTCCAGTTGCGCGTTTTTACGCTCGAAAACGAAATTATCAGCAATATCTTGCAAAACTTGCATATCATCTAATTTAATATCTGTAGAAATAAGAAAATTAATTATTTTGTTTGTATTTGATTTAAGATGTAAGAACGAACCAGCATCATCTATTCCTTCCTCCAAGAATTTTTTTCGTTTGCCAGCCAATATTTTGCTCATATTACGTTCCGCTTCACGTAATTTTTCAGCTTTAGAGGTTTCCGATTGTGCAGTGAAGCCAGATTCTAGACACTCATGATATTGCGAGAGCTCCTCAGCATCAGGTACACGCAGCAAGGATTCTTGCTTGGAAACTAATTGTGCTATGCCATTTTCAACAAGAAAATGTACCTCATGTGGGTGCAACTCCACTGGTAAAGCTAAAATAAATTCAGCAATATTTTATGGCATTTTGTATTACTATTGAAGCGGCCTTGAATATACGAAACCATACTGGAATCATTCGCCGACCAACCGCGCAAATTGCATGTACCCACCAAAGCGCCAACAATGCGGTGTTTTTGCCGTAAGGTCATGTAATCTGAAAAAGGAAATAATTATAGCCAAGTTATATTGATTTTTCTGCTTTATTTTTACTTACCATCAACGTTAAATATATATCCGGTTCCATTTAAAAGCGTTAAATTTACTTTTTCGCCAATTTTATTTACATTTGTGTTCATTTTTTACCATCAATACCGAACAGTGGGTTGTGTGGGGAACACTTTCATGCATATGGTGAGCTCTCCAGAAACATATTGCATGCGCACTAGCGACATCTATGCGACACGTTTTAAATCGTAGTCACATTCCATGCTAACTTTTAGTGGGTGCCTTATTACAAGGAAACCTTGTTAAAAAGTTTGGAAACTATATTTTTTACCGTGATTTTAACTTTTAATAAATTGTTTTTGATTTATTTCAAGCAATGTGTTGATTTTCTGGAAATTAGTGAAGACATACTCCGGGAAAATAACCCGCGTCATTAACCTATTATTCTTATCTGGCAGCTCTAAAGAAATACTGGCAAGCTATCGATAGTGACTGCATCAAATGTTCAATGTTTAGGAAAAATCGATACTATCGATAGTGTCCTTTATATATATCTGAGCACAATGCCTTAGTCAATTTTTATTAAAAATGGAATATGTACTCATTGGCTAAAAATGAGCACTTGTTGCGATCACTACGTAACATACCACGGAAAGGAAACTTCTTTAAAAATAACATTGTCTATATTATGCATGCATTATGCAAAACAATTAATATTCGATACATTGATAGTGTCATCAATAGTTTACCATCTCTAATCTAAAGCTGTGAGTTGTCAAAAAAGCAAAAGCTAGTTTCGCGGTATTTTTATTTACCTGTAAAATTTGCAAATTTCAGCCCAAAGCATTGTTTATTATCTTAAATACTTAAATAAACATACAAATCTTAAAAAATGTCGTTCATGAATCCCGTGGATATGGTAGAAGAGGATGCGGCAGATCTCCAATTTCCGAAGGGTAAGTTAATCCGAGTTTATACGGAATGTGTGGTCTGCAAGTGAAACGCGTAGCGATAAGTTAATTTGAGGTTTATGCGACAACACGACGGAAAAATATTTTATTATTTCCATTTTGTAGTTGAGTTAGATGTACCAAACAATTTGCTTAAAAAACATTCCATAAGAGATCATCAGAGCTTTACTAAAGTTCACCAAAATGCTGATACCAAATATGCCACAACTTACTACCATGCCGAAGAGTTCAACAAAACGCTAGAACAACGGAGCAAAGCCATACAGAGCAGCTATGACGCTTACATACAAACGGGTGTAAATAACACAGCACATTGCAGCAGTTGCGATAGCGATCTGTACGAGCCGTACATAAAGTGTCCCGACTGTGAGTATACGCTGCTCTGTTTGCAATGTTTTGCACAAGGACGTGAAACAGCAACGCATCTTAATACACACGCGTACATTATTGTGCGTGACGATTTACAAGTATTCCCCGGTGCCAATGGCTGGACTGCAAGAGATGAGCGCATTCTCTTGCACACACTAGAGAAGAAAGGCTATGGTAACTGGGAAGCAGTTGCACATGCCTTACACTTCCGTCATACTGCGGATGAGTGTCGCCAGCACTATCACAATTACTATTTCGGCGGAATTTTTGAGCGTTTACTTGGTTTGACCCATGCCAAAAATGCTTACTTTCCCGAACGAATGCCATATGTAGTTAAAATGCGATCAGTTGATCCGCCACGAAGCGATGAACCGGGCTCTATGCAATTTAAAATGATGGCTGGATATCGTTGCGCACGCGGTGACTTCGACACGCCATATGACAATTCTGCTGAAGATCTACTGACGACGATAATGCAAGAAAGCTTTGCAGCTATAAGTGCCGCTGATGACGAAGAGGAGCAGTTTGACGAAAGTAGTCGCACGGCGCGTGATGAATTGCAAATGGCACTGGTACGTGCGTACAATAATCGACTGAGGTAGCTAATTTTAGTTATTTAAAAAAAAATCTCCTCACTTTGTCATGCAATTACAGAGAGCGTAAACGCAGATATCGTATAATGCGCGATCATGGACTCATAATGCCAAATCGTACGTTAGGCTGGATATCAAAGTACGCGGACGCTCTTGGTTCGGACTCGAACTGCAATCGTTTCCTTTCTTTTATGCAAATCAGCAAACCAGTTAAATTTGACATGTTAGTGGAATCGCTGAAATACTTTTCAGATGTGCAGAAAACAATTTATCGGTAATCATCTTTCTAAAATTTATTTAATAAATTCGCCTTCCATATATGTTTTAAATTTTTTAGTATAAATTTAACATACGTGCTTCTTAAAACTCTTTTACAGTTTGTATGAGCTGCGCCAAAATGGCGTACGTACGCTTGCAGGTGGTACCTTATACTTCAAGTTAAAGAAACAACGCGCACTGCAGCAACGGGAACGGATGAAAGATGATATATACCGTTTTGTGCACGATTGGCGTAAGCTAATACCAAGCGCTCAAACGCTAGTGCCCAATCCTTTCGCAATGTCAAATATATCTACAAATCCTAGAAAGAAGGCTGGCCCCATGGATATTATTGGTTTGTGTTAGCGGTGATTTTGCGGTATTAGAACAAAATCTAAATATTTTTTTATATTTCTCTGCATAGGAATGCCTGGCTACACCCGTCTCACCGAAGACGAACGAAAATTGTGCAGTATCGAGCGTATAGCACCGCAAGCTTATATGGATTATAAAAATATTTTGATTGCTGAAGATGTGAAAATGGGCCATTTACGTTTGGCTGATGCCAGGCGTTTGATTAAGATTGATGTCAACAAAACACGTCAAATTTATGATTTCCTGATTGAAAATGGCCACATAAATAGACCAACGTGATGCGTACGAACTTTTTGCATCTCAGCAAAAATCTAAATCAATTGATAATCCTTTAGAGATGTTAGTTTGAGTTGTCGTTTCACTTGTATTTCACATAATACATATTTATTTATTATTTGATGTTTTTAAAATTGTAAACTACATTAACATGTTAATTTGTTTGATTTACAGAGTTCGAGAATGCCGAAACTTTACTGATTTCTGAAGTGCACATGTTACTTGACCATCGCAAACGACAGAACGAGTCTGCTGATGAGGAACAAGAATTCTCGGAGGTTTTTATGAAAACATATGCGTATACAGACAGTTTTCGTAAATTCAAAAACAAAGAGACCATTGCGGCGGTGCGTAGGTAAGTAAATAAACTTTAAATTTGTTAAATAAATAATAAAATCCAAATGTGTGTTTCTTCCACGTAAAATTTGTTTAAAAAAACATTTTCCCCCAGTCTTTTAATGCAGAAAAAATTGCACAAATTCGAGTTGGCTGCCCTGGGTAATCTATGTCCTGAAGCGCCAGAGGAAGCCAAGGCGCTAATACCATCGTTAGAAGGACGTTTCGAGGACGAGGAGTTGCGACAAATACTTGACGATATTGGAACGAAACGTAGTTTACAGTACTGATGCGTTTCAAGACAGTGCAAATTATTACTATTTTAATAACCTTCTACATTCTTAATTTAATTAAATATGTTATATATGTTGAAATGTATTTCTAACACGAATATTTTAGTTTTCTGCAATGCATTTTTCTCGGAACAAAGGGAAAGCAAGTTGCTCTTACTCAAACAATTGATTAATAAAAGACTTGCTATTGTAATATATATATGTACATATGTATATGTATATTAAAATATGTTTACTTTACAAATGAGAAGGGAACTGATTGTTTGGACCTAAAAACCTTTAGCGACACCCACTGTAATGAGTGTGTGGCGCAATAATTCCGTATTTAAAGTTTTTTTAAAAAATGTTAATCTAAAGTTTTTTTAATCTATTTAACTTGTATGAGTTTTTGCAAATTAACAAGAATTTATTAAAAAGTCTATACTTATTTAATTAAAGATATAAAAGGCATTTATTTGAAAAACTGCAAAATAAAATATTAATATTGCCACTATAACTGGGTCCTTACTCCTTACTCCGTAGTCCGGATCGAAAAGATTTATATTTGAATACCTAGATTTGCAATTGAAATTTGGAGTTGTTGATTCGAGTTATATGCAAAATCTTTAGTGTTTGATATGGATCGATTGGTTCCGAAAAAAACCTGGGAACCGAGAACCAGAGCACAGTTTAATCATGGGGTGAGCATTTTGGTCACTATGTAGTGAGTACAAAATTGAAGAGACAATATTAAATTGTCGTACCATTACCCTTCTCGTTTTTCTTGTATGGCACTACAACCGATTTTCGGTTTAAATCGAGATCAAAATAAAACTTCGCCTGCTCCCTCTCCTTCGCTGAGTCGCTCCAATTATTCAAATTAAGTAAAGACAGATCCGTCTCAAATTGGTCCTTCCAGTGTGTTCCATTCGTTGAATTTTTATCCGCTTGACTATGACTATATCATTATTCAGCTCATACAGTTTATCATTTCATCTTCTTCGGTACCCATCGCTCACGCGAACAGGTCCATAAATCTTGCGAAGAACATTTCTCTCGAAAGAATCCAAAGCCTTTTAATTGCTGATCAACATCATCCATGTTTTTGCGCTATGATGAGAAATTTGTAGAGTGAGATTTTCGTTTGTCGAGAAAGGGCTCTACTTTTCAATTGCCTACCGTACCGTTACCCTACTATGAAGAAATCCAAATAGCGATCGCATGATTAAACAAACGCAAAGTGAAAGCAATGTTATGTAGGCCATAAAATTGTTTTGAAAACAGTCTACGTTTTTGTTAGTGTTTTAGCCAGTGGCCGCTGAGTTCAAGGTTCGAATCTCAGCCGGAGCAATTAAAATCTTAATTATAGAAAAAGTTGTTTTCCAATAGCGGTCACCCTACGGCAGGCAATGACTAACCTCCGAGGGTATTTCTGCCATGAAAAAGCTTCTCATTAAAGACGCACACAAATAGTAGAAAAACTCGGCCAAACTCTGAGCTATGTATGTACATAGTGTAAGCGCCAAATTATTATTATATTATTATTATTATTCTTTCAGTCATAAATGATTTTAATGAATGCTAAGCACTTAATTTTTCAAAACGTCAATTTTTAACGATTTTGACTCTTCATTTGCGCTAAAGCATTTCGAGTTCTTTTTCGCATTTCACGATGGTAAATAGTAGCACGGCCCCTTTGTCTTTATTTGCTTTTAAATAGTGTTCTTTTTTTTTTGTTTTCTGGATTAATTTAAAAACTATTTATGTATGTAGATACATGGCCTCTTTATTAGAAAATACGTCCGGTGCTTATTTTTGTCTCTAATTACCAAATCGGTAAATATATTTGCTGTTGAATTTTTTTATTACTTTTCTTATTTCATAGAATCAGTAATTTTTTTCACTCTGAATCCATACCGCATTCGTGCTTCCATACATACATGTCTTTGATCAAAAAAAGTAACTTAGACGAATAAAAAACTAATCTTTGATTACATAATTGCACAGCTTCCTTCGTGCAATCGCAACAAGTACACTATTTGAAAAGCTTTAAGTGCAGATGAGATGCAGTTTTATTTTGTCATACATTAGCTTAAAATTTTGTTGTGGTTTTTTAATGTGTTTTTTCATTGGTTCTAATCATACAAACATACATATACAAAATGTGTATGAGTAAGTGAGTAAATCGCTAAGTATGCAAATATACTCGTATATGTATGTACATATTTTATTCATCATCTTGTTTGTGATAGGCAAAACTATTTTTAACTCATTATCAATTATTCCTGGAATAAGCAACATCAACATATTCTAGAACAACGAATACGGACAAAAAACTACAAATTAATTAGAACCAAAAAAATGACACTGAAGGTGACAAATTGGAAAATTCGTTTCAAAATACATCACATCGTAAGCTGTCGGAATCTATCAAAATGTAAACTCGAAAGTATGAAATCTTACATTTCATTCGTTACGACGCACACTCAAATTGTCCACGAAAAAATTCGGGGTCGAAGAATACGAAAAAATAATGGCGACTGCAAAATAGCGAATCGAAATTTCATAAATTCACTTCATCCTTACGAAAATCACTATTCGTGTGTTTTTTCGGTCGGGGAATACGAATTTGAGTTCAACATTTCGAAATACAAAATGGCGTGTCCAAAATGGCGGACCGAACTTCGAAAAATTAATGTTACTCTTATAAAATGCAGTATTCTGGTGTTTTTGGGGTCGGGGAATACGAATTTAAGGTCAAAATTCCAAAATACAAAATGGCGTCTACAAAATGGCGGGCCAAAATTCGACAAATTGATGTTGCTTTTATAAAAATCAGTATTCGAGTATTTTTGGGGTCGGAGAATACGTGTGACATATTTTTAAATTTGAAACGTAAGCTGTGAAAATTTGTTCAATACTAAAGCATAAACTGTGGCGTTGATTTGAGACACTACTGTGTTACGCTCACAAAAAAATGTATAATAATTAGGGCTGCAAATGACTGCAACTGTTTCTCAAAAATTTTGATTCGCTAGCCATTTATTTTCAAAAATTCACCGAAACTAAAATCAATCGACAATAATCAAAAGTTTGCGACGTGATTTATTAACTAATTATCAAAATATAGATATTTATGAATGGTGAATTTTGCTGTTGTCACAAATAGAGCAAACGTGATTATATTCAAGGAATAACACAATAAATTAAAATGCATACTACAAATTACATTTGCCATATTATACTTTGCTAATTAAGCTACTCCATTATGAGTTATAGCACTTTAAACGTATGTTGAATTTTAACGTTTTTGTAAATCTCACGAGACTATGAAAACACTTTACTTTCAAATCGTACAGAAAACGAAGTTGGCATGATAACGCTGTACATTATCAGCATTCGATTTATAACTAACTTCTAAATAATAATTGTATTTAATTTTGAAAAGAAACTTTATAATTTTTCATTTTTGGCCAGCTTTTTTGGGTTTCTAGACCAGTATGGGCCGGTCAAACAGCTGCGAATGCTAAAGCTAGACGTACATATGACACCAAATACAACACTAAAGCACAACCACATACATAAATGGAAACTATGAGTATGAAAAGTATGGAAAAAGCCAACATCTCAGTGCTGAGTTAAAAATCAATAGCCAAGCGCTACAGAGAAAAACTATAACAGACCACAACAATATACATACAAACATAAGTACATCGAAATAGAAAAAAAACAAAGAGACTAATCAAAAGCACCAAATTGGAGAGCAGCGGGAGTAGCGCGCGACTAGCCAGAGCATTTAACTAAAGCAGTCACAGAAGGCACAACGCTGAAATCGTGGATACCGACAGTGTCCAAAGCGATCACGTCTACGCTAGGAGCTTTCCGAGAATAAATATTAATAATAAAACTTGCCGTATCTCCAAGATCGCCACGTCGCACAGCAGCTTGTGGCCCACACACACACGCGGACAAAGGTGAACATAAACTGTGCGGGTTGAGTGAGGGAGAGGTGGGGGCCCCTAAGTTGAGCGGTGCAAATGAGGTGGCACACTGCAGGGATTGCCGGTTCTATGGATAGGCTGCTTTTTGGTACATAAAAACAAAAAAAAAAAAACAAATACAGGCACACATAAATAACTACATCCCAATAAACGTTATAACGAATTTTTGAAAATGACATGTATTTTATAAAAATCTTTTGAATGGTAGAAATACCTTTGGGTTCGAGAGAACCATTATAACAAGAGAGAAAAACATTCAATATCCCTTCGAGAATGGGCTACATTTCGGATTCGTAGCGAAGGAAAAATAATTTAAATAACGAAGGTTCCGTTTAGTCAGCGGATGGCCTAATTCTCAAATGAAGGCCGACATATTGTCGCATTCATTTTCAGCGGAGAGACTTAAGAAAGAGATTCGTTTTCCAATTATTTTGGAACTGCTAACCAAGTTAAATGTTGATTGGGATATCAAATGTATTAAATTGTGTTGCGAAAAGGCGTCTGTTGTTGTTGTTGTTATTGACTTTGCTTATTTTTCATCAATATATGTACATACGTATGGGTGTTTGTATTTATTTATTTTTTCAAAAGCAACTGACTCCGCAGCCAACAAGATCAGCAGCGACAAAGATCGAAGCTGGTTGTGCGGCGCGGCGTGAAGAAACACTGAGTCAGTCAGCGGTGATCAGCGAACGACGAGAAGCCACTAACTGTGAACTCAGCGACGGCGACAGCTATCAGGCAACTTTCGGTAATAATAACGAAATTTTTTTGTCACAAAAGTACAACTATCGTGTATGTAGAAAAAGAAAAAAAAAGCGCTTGTGATTTGAAAGTGAATGCGGTTGAACACGCGGCGCGTTCTATCGAAACGATCCATTGATGAAACGACAGTTTTCACTTCACTGTTTTTCCTTTGACGCCAATTTGCTGAATTTTCGTAATTTGCATGGAATTGCGCGCATCACTTGTATAAGTATATAAGCGTCATTCTTTGTTTATTTTCGTTGTGTTGGATAGGTTTGGCAATTTGTTTTTGCAACAACATCTTCAAGGGTATTAAGACGCCAGCGGGCAGCGTGCGACACCCTTCACTTAAAATTCACGCTGCGAGAGCTGAATGGCCAATTTCAGTGAGCAGTCTTCAAAGAGACTTAAAACTCACAATTTTAAACCAGTTGGCATTCACTAGTTTGAAAATAAAGCCTATAATCTGAAGATATACATATGTATGTATAGTCTCTAAATAGTGACCTAGTGATAAGCAGGTCACAAAAAATTAAAATAAAAACAAATAAAAAAAAAAAAACGTGAAAGCGAGGAAAAGCAATAATGACTAGCTCATTTTGAGACTTGAGATGATACCAACTTACTGAATTCGGGCATAAGTATACATATATGTCCATACATTAGTAAAAAATATGTTTTATGTGTGTTCTTGCGTCGTTATTTTTTTTTACTTTTTTAAATTTCCGAATAAGTGAAAAATATTTATTACACGCTGCGAAAGCGAAAGCCAATGATATTAAAAAGCCATTGGGTGCGCAGCAATATTTACACAAGAAACAAGTGACGCAAGCAAGAACGTGGAGGAGAGCGTGTTAAAGTTGAGGTGTCTTGCTGTAGCGTGCAAACGAAAAATAACAAAAAAAAACATATCACAGATTACGCTGTATTCCACAACAGTCGCGACACAAAGAAGGGCTGTTCAAAAATCTCGCCGGTTAGTGTAGAAAAAAGTTGAAGCGTTTGTGAATAAAAACTGCATCATAGTATAAAACATACATATGCGCATATTACATACGCATGTACATATGTACATATGGATGTATGTTTATATATTTGTATAAAGGTATGAACAGAATATAGTAGTATATAGTAGTATTATGGCGCGTTCCAGAAAAAAATGGCAGCCAAAAGAACTCAATGTGAGTTTTTTAATTCAACAATTTTTTTTCACCGAATTTTGTAGAAATCGGCCAAAACAAAAAATAAACTGTGCGCAATCTTTGAGCTGGCATTTTGGCCTTAAAAACTGGCATCGGATTCTTGTCGTAAAAAACATTTTTTTTTATGGAAAAAATCTCATGTGAGACGTCTCTGTTGAGTTGGGTTATTTACCTCCAATTAACTAAGCATTGCGAGAAAAATGTCCTTCTTCACCTCCATTAAACGTTTAACGCAAACATTTCGCAAATTCGATTCACTTTAAAAAGTTTCAAGGGGGTAGTTTTTACTATTGCCTGCCAAAAGCGAATTTCATATCGTGAATTTAATTTTTTATTTACTAAGAAATGTGTTGCTTACGAATGTTACAAATTTTAATAAAACTAAGAGAGCAGCTGATTAATTTCTGAGATACAAATGCATACAAACCGTTTGAAATATTTTTTGTCTTACTTTTCAGAGTTTATTCACTCTATCGTGAATTTAGTTTTCGCCCGAAATCGTTTACTTTTTACTATGCGCTTAGTAAAAATTTCGGGGGAAATTTTTTTCGGCTGAAACTCACGATAAGTATGATTGATTACACAGTACAACACATGATTTACCAACTCAATTCTGAGAACTGTATGTGAAATTAGACCCAAAAAGAATAATTTCTGCATCATTCGTTTTGTCTTCTTACCTGCCAAAATATCGATTTGAAGTTAGTACTATCGTATGGGAATTTATCATGAAGAAAAAATTTTTTTTTTTTTTTTTATTCCATGTTGTTTATTCCGTTTTGTTATTTCTGAGAATCATAAAAAATATGATCGAGGGTTTTTCCGAAGAATGTTGTCGAGCAAATTTTTGGCAAAAAGTTGGCAATCAATGAACTGAAAAATGTTGTACCTACTGTGTTAGCTTTTCAGCTATGCCGTGAAATTTAAATACTCTAAATAATTTTATACCGATTTGCTTGGAATTCCCCACATTTATGTACATACATGTGCATATTTTTACATTGCATGCAATTTGTGGAAAAATATTTACATTTGCGATTGCGCGTATGTGTGGGTACTGTGACAGCATGTACATATATTGTGGAGGCTGCAGCACCAGCATACACACACATGAAAAGCTTAACGCTGGCAAGCGCACACATGATCAGCAACAATTGCCACACCGAGCCAATGCAGTGACAAGAGTTATCTTGCTAGCCAGCCGCAGATCACATAAGCTGCTATGCATATACATACATACATACATATTTATGTACATACCAGTATGTACACAGATTGGTTACGAGTGTGCTGTTAATAACACAAAAACCAAGCCAAAAAAATATATTAAAAAAAGAAAAAAAAACTAACGAACGCAGGGAAAACTCGCGTAAAACATAAAATAATCGTACAACACAACAAAGGAGAGAAAAACTAAAAAAAAGTAGTAAAATATAACGAACCGGGAAAAATAATATTTAAACAATTACACACAAAATATACTTGTAAATGCAAATGTAAATGTCAATAAAGTCATTATGTACTAGCTTGCTAAAACGACATTAAGATGATTTTTTTTTTAAATAAATAAAAACAACGATAAATATATGAATGGAAATTTTAAGTTAATTGAGCAAAATAATAAAGAAAAAGTGATTAATAAAAAACTGACAAACAAAAAGTGAAAAACAGGCTAATATGGCCTACAAAAACAAAGAAAATAAGTAAAATGAAAGTAAAAGTAGCGTCAACACAGAGCGAAAATTAACAAAAAAAAACTCATGCATATGGCCCAAAATACATATCTACATGCATATGTGCATACATACATAACTATATTAAGTGGTTTCGGACAACAAAGAAATAAATAAAGGCACAGTAGTATCAAATCTGAAAATCACACCTCTACTTGTAATTTTCTATTTGTTAAAAAATATTTGTAAAAAATTATGTAACTAGCACTTTTGGCTCATTAATAAATTCATATTTTTTTTGTTATCCTCAGCAAATCATGAAGTTCATCATCATAAAATTCATAAAAATAACTTTTTTATATACTAAACTGATAACCTCCAAAAACTTGCCAAAAAAATGCTAGTTCTTCTAAGAAAAATGTGTGAAGTTTAATGAAAATTTTTGTTATTATTTTCGGAAAATGGATTGTATATCAATTAAAGTTTTTATTATTTTTATTTTTTTTTATTTCTAAAAATATATACAATAAAAATGTATTATATAAATACAAGAATCGTGGCACTGGCTTCGAGGCTTTCAGCCATACCTTAAAGTTTTTAAAATGGCGACAACTTTTTAAATATGAAAAATAGAATGTCGGCGCCAAAAAAAAAAATTTTGCGACAGCTCTCTTCCTTTTTCCGTAAGAGCTCGCGAAAAAAAGAATTTTCATGAAAAATCAATTTTTCCGATACCTTTTTTTATAAACAATTAAATAATAAACATTTTGTTTGTGCAATTTTGTAATTAATTTAAAAAATTACGAAGAAAAAGCATTTTATTGGCATCCTTACCTTTGGCAGCGTTACCGTTATTGTATCGATATGGTCCTTTTCTTTGTTATTTTTATTAACTCCGTTATTGTCATCGCTTTTTGTATATCGAAATTATTCCTCGCAGGAAGTTTTTCTTTTTAAGGAAGACATCCCCTCAATCACTAGTTGCTGTACTTCTCTAAGAAACTTTACCACCGGTTTTTTTTTAATTCTCTCTCTTTAATTTTTGAATTACGTGAACTTTTGTGCCACTGTGCGTTCGTAATTGGTTTATTCAAAAGCGACGTTTCTACTCTGCTTGGCAGCATCTACACTTTCATATTAAATGAATGCATTGCAAATTTTGGTTGTTGTGTTAAAATTTGCTTTCACACGCATTTATTAACAAATATATACTTTTGGATATGTGTATATGTGTATGTACAATATGTACGTATGTGTGTATTGCCGTCAAACGACTGCAGCGCGCAAATTCTATTTTTCCACTATATACTATATATTATTATTGTATTCAATATTTGCAAATTCTCAGTGATCTAAAAACATGGTCAGGCATTCATTCGTCTCACTAAGTATCAAACATGCGAATTCGTTTGCTTTTATGCACGTAGTATACCATATACATACATATGTACATTTATACTTACATACAAACATATGAAGGTACGTTCAGATTTAATCTCAATGTTTTTTCATTTAGTTGGATCATTTCGTTTCCCATAAAGGCAAATAAATAGGCTCTGGGCAATTGTTACAGAATAGCATCGCTAAGATAAAAAGTCTTTCATGCCTTAGTTAAGAGTTCTTTATCACTATTTTAAGAAATTGAAGTGATTTTCTTCCTATAAATTTTTCATAGTTTTTACCCGAAGCTATGTAGAACAGTCTCCCGCCCCCACTTCGAAACACTCCTGCGTTTATATGTATATACAATCCCATGCTGTGTTTTTACGTCATCAACGAACATTTTTTAAATACTCACCGAACGCTCGATTCTATTGATGCGCTAAATTTAAACCAACTAAAATAAAACATCTAAAAATCAAGATCAAAGTCAAATAGAAAGCACATTAAACAAACCAAAAATTGATTTAAAAAACCACCAAATTGTGGTTTCATGTCGAGAGGTAATTATTGGTTGAACTTTTCAGTGCAATTAACGTAATGGCGATGCGGCAGATCGTGCACCCAGTAGGAAATGGCTGGCCAATTTAATTTGTCTTTCCTACATTTGCGCATCTCAGCTTGTTAGCTGCACAATCTTCTTTAAACATCTATTAAAATTATTCTTTCGCTATATATTTATTTAAATTAATGCCGCACATTTTGTATACAAATTACAAAAATTTAATTAATTAATTAATTATAAACTAACCGCTTTAATATAATCGCGCACTCGCTTAGTTGATACAAACCAACAAAACTTACAAAATGCAATACACGCTTACGTTTGCAAACCCCTCTACAGTAAAAAATCGAAATAAATCCGTTAAAATTGAAGTCATTCAGTTCATCCACAACACTCTTCCTCACCGCCTTCCCCCATCAGTCGTCCTCATCGCAGAAGCAACCATCCTTCGAATTCTCCATTATCCAATCCAAATACTTTGTGACACGCGTATACACACCCGGATAATTGGGTCTAGCGCAACCATTGCCCCACGACACAATGCCGATCTGCTCGAAACGCTTATCATCCAGCCGCATTCGCACCAGCGGCCCACCAGAATCGCCTTGACAAGAGTCGCGTTGGCCCACACCTGGATAACCGGCGCACATCATATTCTTGGTAATCATCTTCTGTGTATAATTTGTTTGTGCTACACAGTGTTCGTTATCCAAAACGGGCACCTCAACCTCTTGCAGCAAACAAGATGGCTTACCATCCTCCGCCAGCGTACCCCAACCGGTCGCAATGCCCTTTGTGCCGATGAAGAGATCATTGCGTTCGAAAGCGCGTGGCAAACAAATCGGTCGGATGAAGCTCGTTATGGGAACACGATCATTCAGCCGCAACAAAGCGATGTCATTATCGAAATTGGAGAAACTGAACTTTTGACTGAAGGCGCGTAGCACAAAACGTGTCTCAGGACGCTCTTTGTCATTGCAGCGATCATGCTCGCCAAATGTCACTTTTATCATGAACCACATGAAGCCTTTGACGCAATGTGCAGCAGTGAGCACATAACGATCGTTGATCAGTGTGCCGCCACAGTAGAAACGATTGAAGTAGCTGAGACGCGCCATCCATGGATATTCGCTGACCCCGGCCGTTTGGCCGCCAACTATGCGAGATTCATCATTGCGCTCGCCGCATCTGAAATCGAAGAAAGAGAAATGAGAGCATTAGTAAAAGTAGTTTAAGTCGATTCTACTGGAAACCAAAGTCTGATCGCTAGATAAATTTAAAGAAAATCTATCGAGAATTAAATTCAAAAAACAAGAATTGTTACTGCTGAATCTCGAGAATCTATAGCGATAGTAATATAGAGTAAACCGGTAACGATAACTACATCATAACAATATCGATATCGAGAAGATAAACAATGAATACAAATACGGCCTTTGTTAGAGAGGATTGGAGAGGAGTGAAACATTTCGACGGCGTGGAGTGAAAAGGTGCTAAGTGCCTTTTTTTTCAGTATAGAATTTACAATTAGTTATACAAATATACTAAAAAAATTTACTTATCATCTTGTCACTCTAAGCCAGCAATTGTTTTGTGTGTATGTTCATATGCATACTTAAAAAATTTCTCCAAATTTCTATAAATATAAAGAGAGTTATAAAATGCATTTATGTACATACAAAGTAATAAATTTACAATAAACAAGCACAAAGATACTACAATAATTAGCAGCAAGCATTTCTTTTTCATTTAAGTGGCAAATTACGTTTTACAAATACAAAAAAGATAAGTAACATATTTATGTTCGCAAATTCGCTTTTATAAACACTTAAATGTGAAATCGGCGTCGCTAAATTTTGTCAGATTATTTCATAGCTTATTAAATTAATTGCGATGCGATAAAAAATATATCTACAAGTAACATATGTTTATATAAGCTCGTATGTACTAGAGAGATTTTTAAGAAAAGTCAAAACGTAAAGTACCAAACACAGCTGGCCTACCACATACTCGTAGAAAATAGGAGATGTTTTTACCGATATGCAAGCGCTTTGTAAATGTTATAAGCGTTACTATTGTTAATTAGCGCTTGACATTTACTTATGCCAACATAATTGATTTTATTTTTTTTCAAATCTGGCCTTCAGCTGAGCTACTATTCGTACTTACTATCTTCTTAGTTCTTAAGCGTAATATACAGCGCTTCTTTATTGCATAAATTAATAACAAGTTAAAGAGTATGCAACTTTTTTTCAAAACAGGTTTAATGCGATATCAGCGTTTGTTTGGCTATTGTTTAGCTTTTTCAAATGAAACTTGCTGCAGATAAATACATAATCGTGGAATACGAGAAGAAACAAATGTAATAATATATCTGTGTTCAATTTAATTGTAGTTAGGGGGTTTTATGGAAAAATGTTTGCAGGTAATTTTTTCTATCTTTACGATATGTAACTTTTATTCTCAATTAAAATACAGATCATTGCTTAATACAATGTTTAATAATTTAACGAATTGTCATTGAAACTTCAAAACATTTTTTCTGATGTTTAAGAAAAATTTCGACTATGGAATAGGTCTATTCTAATCAGTAAATTTTGTAACCATTTTATATTCTACGCTGATTGTAACCAGGTAAATTTTATAACCTGTGAAAAAGGAGGTAATAAAAACAGCTGCTTAGTTTTGTTTTGTTAGATTAATAGAAAACCGAATACTAAAAAGGTGTATATTCAATATTAAAGTATTCAAATTCTTTAAGACGTGCAAAATGTTTGCGAGAAACTAATTATTCAAATAGCAAGACAAAATGTTTCTTCACATTAGGTTTGTTCGTGTAAAAGTCCAGCAAGAATTATCCAGTAACGAAATTTCTCAGAATTTTGGAGTATTCTCTCTCAAAGAGAGAAACTTGCAAGTTTAACGAACAGCTAATTGAATTCTTGTCCGTATCCAAATATGCAAAATGAAAAACATTGCATTTAATGCGTGTTTATCACTCATAATTTATAATTTTGACCTTTAAAACTCTTTAACAAAAATTTCGTATTTATCCAAAATATATTCAGCTGTTCTTCATCAGCTGTTTTCTTGCTTGCAAATTTGTGCTGGGTCAACTTTGTCCAGCAAGAATTTGCAACTTCCCCTCAAAATCAAATGTTATTTTGCTCTCTCAATATCCCCTTCCTAGCAAATTTTGAACACCGCGAACGCAAATTGACAAAAAAAAACGTGATATTTCCTAAGAATTCGTAATAATTATCAGCATCGCGAACACTCTTATTGATTTATGTATCATATGTATGTTTATTTACGTTTTTAATGTCAAATTTGATACCGTTCATTGTTAGAATGTGAGTCGTTGCCACTGTTTCGAAAAACTTTGTAACCATTGCCCTAAAATACCAAATTCAATTTATAATAATAATAATCCCAACGGTTTTATCCCTCCATACCCGCCCGACCGACGCGAAGGGGCGCATCCGCATGACGCACGGATATATAAAAAAAAAAAATTTTGTTTTTTCATATATGTTGCGCCGAGTCATGAAAGGCAGAGGTTTGTTAAGTGTCGAGATCTAAAACTGTTTAGCTACAGAACAAATGCTCATCAGCTGATCGAATAGTAATATATGTATATGTATGTATGTATTAATTATTGAGAGAATTGAGTATAGTTTTCTTTATGTAAAAAAGTGAGTCTGAAATATCAAAAGAACCGGAGTGAGTGTTAAAATCCTGACACAAACTACGGAGTGGCTCATTTAACTCAAAATTGCTTTTACATGGCTTCAGAAAGAGAGGCCGGAAATTTCTTGAAATTCTGGAGGGAACGTTTAGTTTTATTTCGCTAAGAAGAGATGGGCTAGAGATCAAGCCTGTCAGTAACTTGACCAAAAATACAATGCCTAGCATTTCTCTGCGACTAGCAAGTGTAGGAAGATTAATGAGTTTTAAACGACTTATATATGGCGGCAGGTTGTACTGAGAATCCCAACGAAAATTCCTTAAAGCAAAAAGTAGAAATTGTTTTTGAATTGACTCTATTCTGTCGGAATGAACTTGATAGCGCGGGTTCCAAACAACAGATCCATATTCCAGTATGGGCCTCACTAACGTTGTGAATAGAGCCTTCGTGATGTAAGGGTCATTGAATTCTTTTGACCACCGTTTTACAAATGCAAAAACACCATTGGCTTCGTTAACTGTAACATTTATGTGACGATTAAAATTAAATTTCGAGTCCATTGTAATTCCAAGATCAACAAAGTTAAACACTTGTTCGAGGTTATTGTTACATATTTCATAAGAAGCTGGTTGAACTGCTCTGCGAGAAAAGCACATTACTTTACATTTTTTAAGGTTTAGTGACATGTTATTTACTTCACACCAGTTAGCCATGCCATATTTAAATCCGCTTGTAGTAAGGACCTTTCCTCAACAGAATGATACGAACTAAAAAGTTTTACATCATCAGCATACAATAAAATTTTTGAATAATTTATTACAGAAAAGTAAAAACAGAATCGGACCAAGGTGACTTCCTTGCGGGACCCCTGAAGAAACAATTTGGGTGTTATAAATACGTAACAAAATTTACTTTACCAGTAACAATGAGAATAGACCTATTAATATTAATTGTATAGTGTTCAAGTTGCAAGTCGTTAAGAAAATTAATTTTTTTCTATATTTGAAAATAAAAAAACGCAATATTCTCTACAAAAAAATTCTCAAAAATCAAAGATTTAAAACTTGTTATTATTGTTCTAAAATTAAATGGGTTACAAAAAAAATTCAAAAACTTTTGAGAAAAAAGTTTAAATGATATACAGTTTTTAACTGGGCTTTATTTTATGATTGTTCGAGTATAAAATACCTATACAGATATTTAACTTAAATAAATCGAAAAAAAATTCTGTTATTTTGAACACAACTGTAGAAATATACAAACATATTTGTTTGGAAGTAATTAAGTTGTGTTTTTTTTTTCTTTGGCTTGACAATTAAATTTTGTTAGTTATTTTGGAGCTTTTCGTTGGTATTTTTTGTGCTAAGTTCTGCTCAATGTAATATTGGAAAACCGGCTGTGGATTCCAAAAAGGTGCATTGTGTGTTAAAAGAAAAGGTAACTTCAATATATTTTCTTCATTTTTTCTTTTTTTGGAGATGTCAAAATGTAAGCCATGCACAGCTAGCTGGCCAAAATTTTTAATTTTATTTTGTGGTGAACATCCAAGCAGACGACATACATACATACTTGTTTATACGTGCATAAATATTTCGTTAATGCTTTTGTTTTGCTTCAGTTTTCGTTTTAGTCTTTGTATTAATATTTTGTGACTTCTTTTTTTTTTTGTTTAATATCTAAAGTTCGTTGACCTCAAAGAAGCATTTAAAAGTAAGGTGTCTCGACTTTTATAAATAATTGAATTAAACAACCAAATTTTTTTTCAGGTAACTCATTTGTGTATTCAGCGTAAGTTTTGTAAGTTTATTCTAAAATTCTTGTAACTTGTTGTGGTAGTTGTGCTTGGTGATATTTTTTTTGTTTGCACTCTTATAATTTTATATACTTGAAAGAGTGAATATATTTAAAGTGAAAGGACCACCTTTGACAAAATCTAGTGATTGGTGTGTGTTAATTCAGCTTTATTTTTTTTTTTTTTTTTTAAATAGCTTTTCAGACATCAAACATTTATTTCTTGTTTCCAAAAATTGTTGAAAATATTTGCTCTAGCGTTATTAATATTTTTTGAATGGTAGCTTTATCTTTAGGTACAATTAAAAAATAATGTTCTTTGTATAAAAAAAAAAAAATTAAAAAATGTGGACAAATTCAACATAATTAAACTACACCTTTTCCAACAGTATTTCAGAAAAACACAAATGTATTTCAGAAAAGATCAATTGTATTTCAGAAAAACGCAAATGTATTTTAGAAAAGGCCAAATGTATTTCAGAAAAGATCAATTGAATTTCAGATAAACGCAAATATATTTCAGAAAAACCCAAATGTATTTCAGAAAAGCACAAATGTATTTCAGAAAAACGCAAATGTATTTCAGAAAAACACAAAAGTATTAATTTCCTCTTTTTCTGAAGTACATTTGTGCTTTTCTGAAATACATTTGGCCTATTCTGAAATACATTTGTGTTTTTCTGAAAAACACTTGCATTTTTCTGATATACATTTGCGTTTTTCTGAAAAACAATTGCGTTTTTCTGAAAAACAATTGATCTTTTCTGAAATACATTTGTGTTTTTCTGAAATACTGTTGGAAAAGGTGTAGATTTTATATATTTTTATAATTTTTTGCATATTTAGGTGTTTCCCAATACTGCGATAGGACCTGTCAATTAAGCTTCGTTTTTTCAAAACTGTACTTAACACAAATTTTATATTATATATCTGTGTGAAGACAAACTTAAAGAGCTTATATTTTGTGCACATTTACCTCCTAAATTTGCGCACTTTTTTTTCGTTTATTCTCATCCTCCTCGCTAGATATGTATGTGTGTTTTCTTAGTCAGTTGTAAAAGAGAAATTTATGCATATTGTTTGTACACAACATGTGCTAAAAGAAAAACTAATTTTCCCAACTCACGCTTGCCATCCTGAACTAAATTTCCACTTCCTACTTTGCCGACGTTGCTGAAGAAAAAAGCGCACACAATTGCATTAGAATGACAATCGGCAAAGCAAATACTCATAGTCTGCTGTTGGTGGATTGTTAGCAACAACAACAAATAAAGCTTTTTTAGCACTTTTGTTGTTTACAAATGCATAGCTGCAGGGTGCATTCCGAGTGCATTGTGCAATGTTGCGTAAGTGGCACTCAGAGATGCGGACACGCTTCATGTTGCAAGTCGCAAGTTGCTATGTGCCTCTTGGCTGTGCTACTTATACTACTTACATACTCGTGCATATATACGAATATATTCATTTATTGACAACACGTCAGAAATGTTACTTGCGACGCATGCAAGTCGTAAGCTTATACATACATATGTATGTGCTGCAGCAATAAAATAAATAACAACGTTGTTGCACAAACACACGATTCTTCTTTATTGTTCTGCTTTTGCTGACGTAGCGTCTTTTGACTTCAATTGTTTTAGCCGTAATCGACTGCGCGTTGTTGGCTGTTGCTACCTTTTTATTATTTGTTTTATCATTGCATCGATCTATGGATTCTAGTGGCGTATTGCGTAAGCAATTGGGTTTGTTGTTATAGCTGTAGTTGTTTTTTCACATGTAGCGCTTTTATTGTGATTTATATTGCATTGTTTTGACTGCTTTACTTTATTGTATGGCTTTTTATTTAATTCTTATTATTTTTTTTTATTATAAACTGTGTTTACCTTTAGAAATCCGCTATGGATGAGATAGTTCTCTCTTAGGGTGCGTGCTTTAGGAGATGAAGTAAGAGAAAATGTCGATGGGTTAGTGTAGTTTTCGGGCATAATTCGTTTCTTATTGTATCATTTAAAGGCACGGAAGTAACTTGCGTTTGGCAGGATAAGTATGAATAAGCTAACTTGCGAATTGCTAGGCTGTTTCTTAATTGGAAAACTGAATTACCATAGTTATATTATATGAAATGAGTATTAAAAGATATGTTTTTGAAGAATTGAATTATGAGGGAACATCTAATTTCATTTTTATGCCCCACAATGTCCATTTTTTATATTTTTACATTTCTTTTATTTTATCAACAAATCCAAGTTTCCGAAGTTGATATACTTTCTGTGATGAGAGAGGTACAAAATTTGTGTTGTTGTCATTGGTTTTTTTTTTTAACAGCATGGAGCATTTCCCAAATATTATTGAAGAGTGCTACTAAAGTCATAGTCCTGAACTTAATATAAATTCAGGCCATTCCGGTAGCTTATACCAGACTGTTGTGGGATTTTATACCTGATTGTTTCTGAAGTTTTTTTTTTCTATTAAGGCAAATATGACATCCATTAACTATAGTTAAGACCGCTTTGAAGATTTTTGGAATTGTTCAGGATATCACTTCAGAACCTCATAATTGAATTTGAAGTGAAAAGAAACAAAAAAAATTAACAAAGTGGCCCAATTGTAAAAACCCTACTCCAGATTCTATGACCCATGTACATTTTTAAGACCAAATCTGCTAAATCTCTTGAAACCATAAAAACAAGAGAGACTCATTATCGTTAAACAAATTGCTAAAGTTTGTAATGGACCAGATTTTCGTGCCCTGCTTCGTTGTAGCGACGAGTACATACGTGTTTTGTTACAATTTTGCAGGGTTAGCTTGAAGTTTTGACCTTTCTCTCTTGTTCTAGTTTGTGTCTCGATCAGGGACGGATACAGGGGATGGGTTCTGGGTGTCTGGACAAACGCACAATTAATTACAATATTCTTTTTTTATTATATTTGATTAACTTTAATTGAGTTGTGCATATAAATGAATTAAATAAAATATAAATATCGCTATTCTAATGCCCTTAATTGGCGTTTATTATAGTTGTTATACAAAAAGTCGTCGATAAAATCCATGGAATGATATTTGATGACCGGAGAATGAAAGTGCGTGAGGTGACTGAGGTTGTAGGCATCTCAACTGAGATAAAAGAGAACGTTTTTTGCCTAGCCTTAACGCGAAGGCATCGGAGCACATCTTGTGCGACTGTCCGGCTTTGGCCAGACTGAGAGTTAGATATTTCAACTCAGCAATAGTCGAGTCTCTCTACATTAGGAACTCGTGTACCAAGTTATTATTAGCATTTATTAGAGAAGCCGATAGTATCTTGGGATGTCAGGGCTAGGAACTAATTGCAGGGATACAAAAGATCTTTTAGGTCGCGGTGCCCCTTGATCCTACTTTACCCGATAACTTAACTAAATAACTAACGCGAAGGCGATTTAAAAAATGAAGTAATTTTCATAATAGACCGGTTCGGAAAGCCATGGCAACACTACATGTACTTTTCTACCATTCTATCGCCTCCGACCTAGCTCTAATCTAACCTATTTCCTTAAGAAGCTTTCTGATAGCGTAAAATGATGGGAACTAATTCCAGTTTATCTTCTACAATAATTAAATTTCTTCATTGACAGGCATCATTAAAAAAAAACTGTATAAGAAAACAACTTCCTTTGAGCAAACAAGTTGAATATATTTACTTAATAAATAAATAAATTTGTAGCTCAGTAGCTTGTGCTTTGAAGTCGAGTATTGACGTTCAGCATTCATAACAGTTATATTGCGTGTGCAACAGATTGATGCACTCATTGGTAGATGGCAAAAACGAAGTTGTTAATGTAGCCGCGACTGATGCTGGTAATGCAGATGGCGACGATGACGACGATAGGATAGTTATGCAGAAGTATGCAACACCAGGCACATACATACATATAAAACAAAAAAACTAACAACAATTGCAAACAGTTCTAAACTTCCTGCAAGCCAACACACAGCGCCGAAGAGGAGCATGAGTTGCCACTTTAATGTGGCTGAGTTAAATAAGTGTTGGCATGTTCTTGGTTTGACTATTGATTTGTGGCATATGTAAATACATACATACATACATATTTATGTATGTAAGCATGTTTATAAATATGTATGCGTATGTGTATGTTACCTGCAATTGCACAATGTCGTCGCTGTGTCATGCGCTATTGCCGCTTGCGCTGCCGCCTGTGCGTTGTTCCGATTAAATATGCCAAACCAATTTCTGATCGGATTGAGTTTGCCGCTGGGAAGTGCGACAGGTTTGACAACATCCACACGTTGTTGCCGTTGCTTATGCTGCTGCTTCTGCTGCTGCTGCGTCTGCTGCTGCTGCTTCTGCTGCTGCTGCTGCTGCGACGGATGATAAGCTGTCATTGCTGACACACGCACCTTTTTTGTTGCTGCTGCCTGCAAATGCTGTGTGTAGGCATGATATTTTCCGGGAATTACGATGGATGAGGCGACAGTGGGCGCGCCCGCTGTTGCAACATCAGCATGTTGAGTTGATTTTACTTTTTTTGCTGCTATTGACACCGCAGCCGCCTTTGTTGTTGTTGTTGTTGTTGTTGCGGTTGCTGTTGCCGCTGTTGTGGCATTCAACAGTAGGCAGGAAATTATTATTAGAATAAATTGCACTTGACGTAAGTGGAACATTTTCAGCATTTTGCTATGTGCAACATGCACATGCGATACGGTTGCACAAGCACACACACTAACACACACACACGCGCGCGCTCGCACGTACGCACGCAGTGGCACGTTAAGATATTTAGTAATGATTATGCAATTAGTTATATTTAGTTGCGTTTAAATGCACCAAATGTGCGCTGTGTAGTGTTGATAATTTTGTACTGCAAGTTGTTGCTCTTGCTTCTTTTTTTTAATTATAATTTTTTGTTACTACTGTTGTTGTTGCTGTTGTAAATGTGACTTTGTTAAGAATTTCAGGTTCAGTAGTTCTTTATTTTATTTTTGTATTTTTATTTAGCAATTAAAACGGTGCTCTTGAATTTTCTCGCTACCGTTCGGCTTTTGTTTAGTGCCACTAATTGTGGCAAGACACGCGAAATAACTGTTGATTTGGTTGCGCTTCACGGCGCTCAAAGTTCTCGTATGTGCTCTTTTCTTGGTGTACATTCCCAGTGGAATGATTGTGCCGTTCTTTTAAATTTGAAATTTACAAAGTAATATTCAACCTTTTCATTTAAAAAATTTTTTTTTAAAAGATATTTTGGCCATCAAAGAATCATAATCTCCTTATTATTTGTTAATTATTTAATTAGTTTATCTTTTAACAGTGTGTTATTTCTTCACTTAAGCTTCGAGTGTCTAGACTGAAAATGTACAGAGTAATTTTCTTCACTTACATTTATATTCACACTTACGGTTTTGCACATTTATAAAGCATCAAAATTCAAAATGACATAGTTTGCAACTTATGTACATAAAATATTTATTTACTTTTAATAATTTTCATTTCAAATATAGCTTGATCTATTATAAAAATCAATAAAAGTTTTAAACTTTGTAAAAAGTTTACGAAATTCCAAAAATTGTCTTAAACATTTAAAACTTTTTAAACAAAATTTTTAGAAAATTTTCGAGTATGCAGTTTTGTAGTCCATTCAATTGTATTTTAATATATTTCAAGTTTTTAGTAGCTAAAAATTACCACTGATTTATTAGAAATATTTTTTCCGATGGTGTTGAGCATTTTCTTTTAAGGAAATGTATATTAAAAATATATTTATATGCGCTAAGACTTTTTTAGAATTATGAACGTGTGCTTAAAGCGTTTGAAATGGTAGACATATGTATATTCATTAAAAAATCTAGGTATGGCACTAAAAACCGTAAAGTTAATATCGCTAATCATTTGTTTAAATTTATTGTTTATTTTCTTATTTCTTTATTTCTACCCCAAACAACATTTTATATTCTATGCTGCTTTCCTTTATCATCTCTTCTTCATTCAACCCTTAATCTGCTCTGTCTAAAGTTTTTTTTTTTGGTTTTTTTTCACCTATGTATTGCTTTTTTTCTATTTTATTCCCATGCTCTCGCTATCCGCCTAGTAAATTTCCTGCGATATTTGACTTATTACTTACACAAATTAATATTCTGTGTTTCCTTCCCCTATCTTACTATGTATATTCCAACAATTTTATTATATATCTAATTTTCAAAGCTGATCATTTTAATATCTTTAACAATTTAGTACATTATTAATTCGTTGTTGCTTAAATTGAGAGCAAAAATCTCAGTCTAAACTTGTCAGGCTTGCTCACTAATTCAAGTAAATGTTTACTGTTTTAATTGTACTCTGCTCCATCTCTACCAAAGTTCTGTGAACGCTCCGTTAAAAGAACACATTTACTTTCAGCTATTAGTTTAGACTCGTTAGCATAATCGTTAGTTTGTTGATTTTCGAAGCGACTTCTTTAGCAAGCAATATCATTTAGATACTATAACTTTACTATGTATACACGTAGGTGTTATAAATCACGCGTTCTATTCCCAAACAAATCAAGCGACAGACTGAGAGCACAGCGGTGGTCCACACAATAAAATTTTAAATATTTTTAGCTTCAACAAATGGCTTCATTTATTGACATTGTATTTAATAATAATAAAAAAAAAAAATTTTTCTCAAATTTAGGTCAAAGCCATCAAAGACTTAAAGCTAAATAATATTTAGTTATAGCTGAATGCGCCGCTTAATTTCGTGTGATTGTTTAAGCGTTTGGAAGTTATTAGTAATTCTTTGCTATGTTTATGGTGCGCTTTAAAAAATGCTCCACTGCTGTAAATTGTTGGTTAGGCATTTAACGAAGAAAGAAATTAACGACCAAACGCTTCTATCAACTTGGCAACCACGCGCACTACTTTAAAGGTTTTTCGTTTTTTTTTTTTAATAAAATTTTGGATATTTATTTATTTGACGCAACAAATCACCTTTTTTTTATTTTAATCACGTCTTTTTAAATGCGCCACTCAGCGCTTACTTAAGCCGCGCTCACTCTTTTGTCAATTGCGTTTAGTTTATTTCTTTATTTTTGTTTTAGTATCTGCTTTAAAATTGTGTTTGCTTCAGCTGCTATCATCGGTACAACATTTCGCGCGAAAGTCTTAAATGATACTGAATGTGGGGTTTGGTCTTCGATACGCCGTGGCCGTGGCCGTGGCCGCTGCCAATGTCGCTTCCAACGTTGCTGGCGTTGTCGCTGATGTTGGCAATGACGATGACGCTGTCGGCGGCAATTCCCTAACTCGTACGCATTGTTTTGTAATTGATCTTCAAATGCAGCGACAGCATAGCAGCAAGCGCTATATGTTGACAAAACAAAATGAAAATGAAAAAAAAAACATTTTAAAATATGTGTCTCTAGCTAGCCAAGCTATTGCGTCAACCCACTACGCTTAACTACAGACTGTCTATCACGCACCTCTCCCTGCAAAGAGGACTTCTGCACTTGTTTCGCAAGCTTCATATTCATTTCATCGACATCAGCATCTTCATGACCAAGATCTTCCACATCTTCATGGCAGCCTGCTACTCGTGCTCGTGCACTCGTCTACTGCTCCCCAACAGCAGCGAGAACACTTCACACATGCGCACAAATTGGAATGCTTAAAGAAAGTCTCTATGCTGATGTGCTCTTTCTTTGTTGCGTACATATTCTTTCCATCGTTTTCGTTCGAACGTTTATTTAGTTACTTTGTTAGTCATGCAGTTCGATTGGTTAGTTAGTCGGTCAGCCTCATCTTTCAGACAAGTTTACTTGGTTAGCGGCTTTTTTGTTGTTTTGTTAGTATGGTTTATAGCTTCCTTTCATTGTTGCGACTTATTTCTTGTTAAACTATTTTTTTTATTATTGTGCTGGTGTTCTTAAAGTACTCTGCAGGCGTTGCAAATTTACTTATATGGTCGTTTATAGGAATGTGTAACAGGTCGTGAGTGCGCCCAGTATAAGCGGCTGACAAGCGGAGCAAATGGTCAGTTTATGCTAATAGGTTTTACGCTCGATTGACATTAGTCGAGCTGATAAAACAATAAACGAATACACTGCGGAAAATCGTAACTTCAAAGTGGAATTATATTATGCTATTCCATCTCTATAATGGAGAGATTTTCTTCGTATTTTCTACAGTTATTGGTTTTAGTTATAAAGCTAATTATCAATATCGCGATCTTTGCTCTATTTAAAATCATCAGCTGCAGATGAGCGCTTCCATCTGCGCAAGAGCATAGCTTCTCGAGTGAATACTTATCTTTACGATGTCCACAACAAAACACTACGAATTTAAAGTATACAGCTGAATTTTTGACCTAAACACTACACGTTTTCTTTATCGACATAAAGTTAATCCATGATTACTTCAATCAGTGTGATATCTATTATTTTCTTATTCAAAGGCCATTGTAGTATACATTCATATCACTGGCTTAGAGTGAAAATGCGCTTAGTACACTTTTAGGCAATTATTTTACTAATTTACAATTTTATTGAGCTCACGGCCAGCTTATGAAAGATTTTGTTAAAAACAACAACAGTTTTTAATGGTAGAAGTTATAGTACTATTTCGGAAATCACCACATTTCCTCATCAGACTTTTTTTTATTAAATTAATTAAATATATTTTTCATAACAACCTCCCAATCTCCCAGGCTTTGAACCCGGGAGTTCGGAGTTGCAGAGCCAATACGCTGCATATTGTGCTACGCTAGCCGAGTTGGTGTTGTCTTTATTTCATCTTCCTTAAACAAGAAAAATAACAAACATTTGTAATTACTCGTATTTTAGTTTGGTGCAAGACGAAATAAAGCGTGAAATAACTTTGTATTTTCTGCATTCATAAATATGTAGTTACTAAATAAATTATTTTTATTTCATTCACATAAGTATACATATTTTAAAAATGTAGTTTTCCTTGCGCATGTAAAAAGTTATAAATAATCTTACGTATTTTCTGATAACAACAAAATTTTGTTGCATTCTTTCTGCACTGTAAGGAATGAGTGAAATTTCGCCAACTGGTTTTGATCTTGGGATTGTCCTACTTATGTGCATTTTTTAACATATGAATTTGCAAGTGAATGCATGTATGCAGCGTCGCAATAAAAAAGACGCATGCAAATTTCTACAATTGGCTTGCGGCCTTTGTACAAAAACTTGACACAAAAATTCCAACATCCAAAGAGTTGTAAATGTATTTGCATTAACTTATGTACACGTCTTCATATAAATATTTACGTACTTAAGCATTTAAATGGGAATATTTTACCAGACCATTTCTATATTCTCCAAAGAAGTGGATTTGTGTTACTTTAGTTAGGATACGTGCCGTTCTTATTGCTTGAATAGTTTTTAAAAGGCGAAAGAGTATGAAACTTCGTCTTAAATATGTGACAGTTTGACGCACAAGACATTTAGTTTCTTAGAAAAATCTAATAGTTTTATACGAAACTCTGTTCAGAAACTAAATTTAATCCGATTTCGCACTGATCACTGATAGAATGCCGGGAATTAGTTCCAAATAAACGATTAGTTTCAAATAGTTTTTTCATAATTTCCTTTCTGTTTTAAGTTTTGCCTATATTATTTATTTTCCTTTCTATTTTTAGATATTCTCCAATTCTGCCATGACTCCAGCGGAACGATCTACACGATACGATCATTAACAATTCGCTTAACAAAATAAAACAAACAAACAAAAAATCACTTCGTCACGTGAAACGGAGCCTGACCTAAGTATTACATTTGCAATTAGTCAGTGATGAGTACCTGGTGGCAGATCCAACACTCGCTATCCAGCACAGAGGCAGATAAAGCCACAAGCTCGTTAACAGCAAAGGGCGACAGCGGCAGCACGCGACAGAATACGCGACGAGGAAGTGGCGGCGCGGCACGCAACAAACGAACGGCAGCAGCAAAAAGTGGCAGCATTGCCGGTGGTATACTCGACACTTTCGGTCCGCGTTTTAATCGCTTTCAGACGATAAACTACACCGCATTGCAACAGGGTGATCTCGAAACGGCTGGCAGCAGCACGAGCAAGAATAACAATAACTATTTAAGTGTCAGTGAAGACAATAGTAGCAGTGAGGAGGATCTCTTTCCAGCGCCCAGCAGCAGCACTTCGCCACCGAGAAGAAAAGTACGCCGAAAAATTGGGCGCAGAGGCGGCTATTCAATGCGTGACGCATTTGCGGAGGGACGGGGGGTAAGTAAAAGTAACACTTTTTATAATTTTTCAAATATGCATTTCATTTTTGCGTCAAGCAGCGCCGGCGCTTGAATTAAAATGTTTAGTATGCAAAACACATTTGCTGCCTACTTTAATTTTTCGTCCAATCAATACACATATATGTGGAGATCGTTTTAACACTTATAAAAAAGTAAAAGTGTTAACTCAACATTTTATTTACGAAATCTCGAAAGTGAATTTTTTGCGAATCTGTATTACTTGCTTAAAATTCCTATAAAGCGAATTGAATTTCAGCGCAGAGCACCGCACCACTACATCAATCAGTAATTGCGTTCATAGACATGCGATCGCTCAATGCATCATCACTTGGAATTTCAATTGCGCCGGTAATTTGCTAGTATTTTATCACAGATGGCTTATTGCAATCTTGCTTAATTGAATTTGCATGACACGCACGCGAGTTATAGACTGAGAGAGATTCGTTCCAGCACGCCATTTCGCTGTCGTCCGTTTCATCATTTGCATAGGAATTTTTGAAATTTTTGAAACTCATAATACTTTTTACATATCATATGTTTACACAAATGTATGTACGGTTGTCTGTTGAAGAGGTTCATTATTTTCAATTTAATTTTGAAATACCAAAAGTTATTATGTAGTTAACTAAGTGAATCACATCTCCGTGCATCAAAGTTCAGTAACTAGGCAAACAAGGCTTGCCTGAACAAAGCAAAGTTTTTGAAAATTATTTTTGAAAGTTTCATAAAAAGGTCAATAATTAATTTAAACTTAAATTACCATAGTGAACCAACCTTTCCAAAAAGCTTTTCTTCAAGGGGCTCACTAAGCCTTTTAAGGGGTGCCTTCCTCTTAGGAAGCGGACAAGACTAAACCTCTTTAGAAAGATTGGAAGTGGTTCGTGCGTACGTGGTCTATGGGAGCCATAAGCCGGTATATTTAAGCATGTGTGAAATTCACCCAAAACACATGGTTGTTTTTTTTAAGTCTTCAAAATCATTTTTAAAACATTTTTAACGCCTTTCATTTTACTGTAAACCAATGTTGGCGTCAGCTGTTTGTGAGCTTTCTGAATGTAAACAAGACCATGAAGCTTTTTCCTCTCACAAAGTAAAAAATGTAAAAGCAACTGCAAATGCAAAGCAAATGCAAATAAAATGTTTGAGAGCTGCTCCACTGTTAAAAATTCCGCTGTGCTCACACGTGCTCTGTGGCAAGAAGCCACCTGTTGGATGCGCAGCCACTCGCCTCGCTCTCCACACTCATTTCGAAAATGCGCGGTCCCTCTCTAAATTACGTCACGGTTAGCGCACGTTTCTTTGCCAGATTGCTTTGTGTTGCATTTTTAACAATGATTTTTTGTTTTGCTCAACCGGTACGTAAAATCTGCCGACTGCCGAAATGCATCGAACACCCGAGTGGTGGATGAATTCAGTGAGTGGGTGGGAGAGTTTTGCATGTTGGATGGAGAGACAATGAGGTTAAAAAGCGTTATCGCTGCAGGCTGAGCCCGACAGTAGTGAAGCTCTTCGATGGCCATGTAAAGCGGGGGTTGTTGCGTTATTGGCGCGTTTAACGTTAGACGATGTCGGCAGCGTTTTTATGCATTACACTTTGTGCACAATTTTCGCTATTAACCGTTACTTGGCGTCTACTCTTTGGCTTGACTCTCCGCACACGCCTTCGCAGTTACCTTCTTTACTAGCCTTTGATTTTTTACTCTTCTCGAATGTGTGAATATGTAAATGTGTGCGTGTGTGCGTGTGTGTGTGTGTTTGTGGGGCCATGCTTTTGGCACTCGCACGACAGACTCCAGCCAGTCGTCAGCCAAATCCGGTCGTACAGATTGGTGGTCGCATTCATTTCGATTTGTAGCGTGCGATTCAGTCGAAGCAAATTCTTCGCCTGTAACGGTCGCTTTCTGCTCGCGTTCTGTCTCCTTGTTTGGTCGGTACGAAATAGAAGTAGCTGGGTGCGCGCGCGTTGTGACACCGAAAATACTTTCTTTCAATTCGCGAATTTTTTTCATTTTTTATGTTTCAATTTTAAAAGTGGTAATTGTGTCGAACATTTGCTAATCTGTGGTTCCTGTACTCGCTTATTCAACTGGGACGTTACTATCGTAAGCGAGTGTTTTTGTTTCGTGAGTGACTAATTTTTTCTTCGTCTCTGAATTGATAAATTAAAAAATTTTGTGCATGTGATTTTATAAAAGTTTTCTATGTACAATTGTTGTTGTTGCTGCATCGAAATACACAGTATTCGTTTATTTTCGTGTGTGTGATTGTTATAAAAATTAAAACTGCGAATCCAAATCAAATGTTCACAAATCAAAATTATTTAAAAACCACAAATTAAAATAAAATATATATATTGAAACTTAAATCTAACAAGCTAAAAAGTATGAACTCCTTCGTCTAACAAATATTTATCTTGCCATTTATTCGAAAGCGCTTGAACTTTCAGTAAACTGCACTTTTCCAGCATTTGCATTGTTTTTGTATTGCACCGATTTAACTGCGTTTTCTAAGTTTAACGTTTTGTTGTTGTCAAACATTTTTGCGGCTAATTGTTGCCAAAGTCCAGTTTTTCGTCGACACAAACACTCAAACGCTCAGACAAAGCCGCCACTTTGTCCAGAGTCATAGCCACAGCCACTGTCAGCGGTGTGGGAACGTCGTCGCTAAATTGGGTGCAATAGCCGCAACGGTGAAGAAGAGCATTGTGCAGTCAACAATTAGCGGTACTTTGCCGGTCGAGCGTGAGCGCAGCAGCAGCAGCGTCAGCGGTGATAGCAGCAGAGCAGCGGCAATTGGCTCCTCCGACTCCAACTTCAATTTCGACAGCAATCAAAATCTCAACTCCAACTGCGTGCTGCCAACTGCCAACTACCCACCGCCGTCTGCCAAACCGTACGGTACTATTTGATTTCGTTCGATACGTTTTCGGTCTTCTGGCCTACATATTTTGTTGCTTCCTCCTGGCAAAAAACCGGTATTTTGGTGAAGACGCCTCCTCCGCTTTGCCAAAGTGCATGCCAACGAACGCCGTCAAGTAGTGCTGCCAGTAAGAAATAAGAAAAAAATAGAAAGAAAATCTGCATCACCTCCTCACTGTCGCACCACTCAACAAAAGTGATGACCTGCGAGCGCACGCCTTCGGCCCAAACAAATGGTGAGTTCACTGATTTAGATGTGTAGTGTCTTCTCGACACTCAAATGGACAGTGATTTTTGTGTGCCTTCTATGTTTGCAGTTTTTTTTCAACTATTGGTCAAGAAGTGGACATTTGAAGTGTTATTTTTTGGAGTGCTTTTTCGAAACTTAAAATTCCACAATTCTTAAATTTGTTTAATTGTTTCTTTTTTTTATTTTATTCAAAATGAATAAACTCAAATCGTTTGCGCAGTTAAAACCTTTTTTCTCTAATAAAAAAATGTATCCAATTTCGAATGAATCATTTGCCATCCCAAGGAAATTGGCTGTGGCCTTAAAACTTTGAATAGTAGAATTCAAAATAAGAAAAAATATACATATTTATGTATGTATGTATAAATTGTTCATTTTTATACCGCTGAAACCCGTTTTTGCGTCCCTTCCACAAAAAAATTACTAAATTAACACCCTACGTGAAAAAGCAAATAAGATATGTTTAAAATTCTTTTTGACATATACATTTTAAATTTTGCTCATTTTAGCTTTTTTTTATATCTAAAAGTATATTTAAAAAAAATCGAAAAAAAAATTTTTTTAAAAAGCGACACATCAAAATATTTGCTATTTATTTAATTTCGCTACTCTCTAATTACAAGCAGAATTTTTTTCCGTGTTTTGTTTGATTTGCTTTTGTGTTCTGATAAATTTTCTTCTAAAAACTATAATGAAATTTCATTTATTACGCAAGCACTTTTATTTTTGCCGAAATTTTACTTGAACATTATTTTCGCAAAAAAAATTACCGAAAGTTGAGCTGTTATATGGTAGTTTTCAAGGAAAATTGCGCTGCAAGCATCAACAGAGATACAATTTGAAAAAAGCATCTTAGAGTTACTCATTAAGATAAGAAATATTATGAGCTCAATGTATGAAAAAAGGTCGAAACGAAATATTTTGATTTCAATGTGAAAGTGAAATTTAAAAACCACAAAAGCTTCGTTACCGAATACGGTGTGCACTGCACTAAATCCATTTGCCTTTCACCAAGAAAAATTTAACTACACACTATGTATGTATATGTATTTCGTACATCTACATATTTGTACATATGTATGTACATACAAATCCCCTTCTATAGCTTGCTAGTGGCTTTTTGATTTATGATTTGTTTTGATTGTCAGCTTTTCTTTGATTTCTAATACCTTCTTTTGGCTCTCTTTTGCGCTCTTATCTGATTTATGACAAAGTCAAACCAAAGCCACATAATTTCAATTCCGCATGCATTACTTTAAAACATACATACAACCGCAAATTAAAAGTCTAGACTTACACGCTTGGCTTTTCCAGTCGAAAGTAATATTACGCTACACGAACGAAATAAACGTGCATTTTCGTTTGCTTATCAGTTGATCCGGTAAAATATGCAGCTTGATAATTATTAACTGCTATTTCGTGTATTTCAAAGAAAGAAAAAACTGCGCATAGGGGTAAATCAGACAGAAAAAGTTATCGACCGTCTCTTCAACCAGTTTTCTGTCGTATATTTTATTTTTATTTTTTTTGTTCTTTTCTTCTTTTTTTTTGTTGGGCGCACCAATCGGAACCAGTTTTTGCCAATTTCAACTTAAACTCATGCTTTGACCTAACAAACCGCATTTTGTTTAATCCAAATGCAGTGATTTGCTGTTTGTTTGTTTGTTCATACAAATTTGTTCAAATAAATTTTGAATTGATTCGTGTGAGAAGTTAAATTAAATTTCAAACACTTGCATTATTAACTGTAGAGCGTCATTCGGAATTTGTTTTTAGCGAAGTAATTTTGAGTCTCTATAATGCAATTTGAAATGTCAAATAAATCATAAAAAAAAACTTTATAATTTGGGTAAAATGCAGGCAATTTTCATTTCACTACCATGACTCCATGCAAGCAAAAACAAACAATTAATTAAAAATAAAGTCACACGCTATGCCGCTGTACAAAATATAAATTACCTGCGCCTAAATTGCAACAACAAGAAGAAAGTGTCACAAATTGAAATTTCACGCTGACAAAATGTTTCAAAACGCCACCCAATCACATTGCTGAAATTTTCAAATAATTACTAAACAAAATTTGAAGAGTTTGCTTTGGAAGAACGCAAAAGAAAAGGATGAAAAATAAACGAAAAATTGCTTACTATTATTTTACTACAACCACTTAATTAAATTCTCTCATGTACGCTTGTTTGCAATAAACTTTTTAGCAAACAAGCAGAGCAAACAACATTTTTAAGTGTCCACTTCGAGCGGCATGCGCCCAAAGCGCAATAAGAAAATTAATTAATAGCAAAAAAAAAAACGCATTTAAAAAACGCAATTTAAGTCGAATTACCTACGGGTGTGGGATTGAAACAATTATGAAAGATATTTGCGTCGAAAAAATAACCAAAAATGAAAAAAACAATAACGATAATAAAATAGTACAAAAAAAAGCACACAAAACTTGCTGTCCATATTTATATCATGCTTATTTATATTTATTTATCATGACGCAATCACGTGTACGAGAGTGTCTTTATAATAGTATATACATAAGTATGTATATGGTATTTATTTGTATATATTCAATTTCAATTAACATTCAAAAGTACGCAAAACTTTTCGCACAACGCCAAATTTTTTATAATTCAAGTATCGCCATTAGAGTAAAATACAGGAAATTTTACAAGCACCATTAAAAGAAATACTACATATCCTCGTAAATATTAATAACGAAAAAACTTCGAAAACGCCTAACGATGAAAATTCAACCAAATTTACAAACTCAGCTGTAAGTGTTTGTGGACGCTAAAGTGTTGAGGCGTTTAATAAATGTCGTTTGATTATCAAAAATGGTTGGTTGCCTAGAAGGCATTCGATGACTGGATGATGCCGTTGCTGGTAGGAGATCGAAATTGTTGCAGTTGTAATTTGACAACAAGAACTTAACCGAATATAATGTTGATGACGGTGAATTTAGGCATTAAAGATTGTTACAAAAAATAGTAAAAGATGACTGGCGACAATACAGCGCGATATTCGGGTTGGTTTGCCAACACAAAAGTTAGAAAAGGCTAATTATTGATTACTATAGGAACTTTATTTAGCTGGGTATTTTATTCCCAAACAAGCGGTCAAAAGAAACGATATTTTAAATTGGCAAACTTTAGTGGAACTTACTTAGGCTTTTGGTTGTTTTAACTTTACCTTGCTCTACCAAAATCGAAATTTATTCCGAAAAAAAATGCTTTAGGCTGCTAGTCTTCATTGACAGTGGCTTGAATGTGACCAACTCAACTTTTCACAATACGTAAGTAGTGTCGCTAGAAGATTGCTTCAACAGGCAGACTTGAGTTGTGCGCGTTAATTTCTAACTCGCTGCTAAAATACAAAAAGCTCATTGTATAAAGCTGAGCTTGTTACAATAATCCTTGTCAGATGAAAGCTTAAAATCTCCTTTAATATGCATTTCGCATGATACGCATATGTCTGTAAACTCTACAATCTGATTTCTGGCACTGTTTATTGTAATAAGCCTTCTCAAACTATAAAATTGCTGTGTCCCCTGAAAAAGCCCTTCTCGTATTCGTCGTCTTCATCAAACCACCACAGTTCTATTGTGAGAAAAAATAAAGTAATTTCTATCACTTGTAAGCATTTCAAATGTTCGTAAAATGGCCTTGCAAAGTTGTCTTTCAACCAATCAAAGGCAATAATAATAAGAAGCAAGCAAACAGAAATTACAAGAGCAAAATTTCTAAGTTTAAACTTTTCGGAAACCACAGCACCATAATAATGCAACAAAATACTTTTTTTGTTATTATTTTTTTTATTTTTTTCTAATTTCTACTCATTTACGAAAAGTCTCCTGATAACAAAGTGTCGTTTCACATTTTATGTCAATTTGGTTACTATTGTTTGCCTAGCTGTAGTAAATAAGTTTATTTCACTTAAAACTTTGCAAACAGTGTTCCAAAATACATAATTTTCTTGTAAAAAATTTAAATAATTATTGTGTGCAGTGAAGATTTCTGCATATTTCTTCATAACTACAGACACAAGTCTGATAGTTTAAGTCTATTGTTGAGCTGCATTTACTTACGTCTCCAAAGTCTCCAAAGTCTTGAATTTCTGTTATTTTTTCAACAGTTCGTTACAGTGTCTAAATTTAAAATGGTGAATTTATTTTCAATCTTTATCTCATAATAACAAACCTCTTTCATTGCTGCGGCTATCACTTATTTGTAGCAATTTTTCGTTTCGTTTTTAGTTAGTTTTTTCGATAAAAATAGGATTTCTGGTGCTGCCAAAATTTTTGCTCCTAAATCTATGCCACAAAAACGAGGTTTCAAACTTTTAAGAAATGCACAAACATGTTTTATTTTTATATTTATATATTATTATAAAATAATTCAATATTTCATTGTGGTCGAGGCCAGTTTATTGAAGATATTATTTGGAGAAAACAACAACAGTTTTTTAAATGGTGGAAGTTATAGTACTAAAAAAATGTTCAATAAACTGGCCTCGAGCTCAATAAAATTTTCAGCTATTAAACATTTATAAGGCTGATAGAAAAATAACAAAATTCATTATTATAAGATACAAAAAGATAAGTGTGTAACTAAGCACAAGTTTAAAAAAAAGTTTCCTTAATATATTTTTAAATGTTAATAAATTTTTGTGAAAGTGGTTATAAACGGCTGCTAAAAGCTATGGCCCAGCGAAATTCAATATTTTTACTTTCAACTTGCCACCACTGTTTATCTGTTTACTCTTTCAAACACAGTACTTTTCGCAGTAAAATTTTCTTTCAACGTTTTCTCTGGCGCTTCCTTAAAGAGCTTTATTCAATTTCCATGAAGTATACAAACCACTTTTGTTGTTATTATTTGCATTTAAATTTATGTACATATATAATATTTCTTTGTATTTTTTTTTTTTTTTGAGTGAGTTAGTGAATTGCGAATGCAAATGTAAAACAAAACCGTAAAACCGAGTTTAAGTTTTGCAAAAATTGCCTTAACTGTTACTGTTATTTTTTCGCTGAGAAAATTATAACTCTTGACTAGTAAAATATAAGTAACTAACGTATGCAATTGAACAAATTGACTGTTTCTGTATGCAGCAGAAAGTACATACAAATATATTTGTAATGTAATTGAGATCAAGTAAATGTTGATAGTCTAATAGTCCAAATGTAGGCTTCTCTAGCGATGAGCGAATGAGTTGCTAAACATTTGTTAACACCTAACAGCGTCAATTGGTTGTGCATTGATTTTTTATTTAACTACGCTTCATGCGCTATGTGTTTTGAGAAAACAACAGTGTAGTTTTAATTTGTTTATCTGATTTTTCACATTAAAGCGAGATACGAGTTAAGAAGTGTTCATTCTCGAAGTGTATTGTGGCCCTCTTGCCAAAGTAAACAAAAGTAAATGAGTCAAAGTGACTGTGCCAACAGGGCGTTTGCACATGTACTCATACATACATACATACATACATATCTACAAAACAGTGTATATTCATGTATGCAGTGTTCACTTTTCCGCGGACATCGCCCATTTGCCGAAAAGTTAAAAATTACCCGAGTAGGGTACGCATTTTTGTTACAAATATTTTAGTTTCTTAACAAGTTCAATTTAGTTTAAAAGCTTTGATAAGTAGATCTTGCTGGCAGCCAAAATTTGTGATTCTTAGGGCCAGTTTTTCATTGCTGGTTTAAACTTAGTTTAGTTAAATTTGTTGCAACCAAAACGAAGTAGTCAGCAAAGAGCTGATAAGTTAAACTAAGTTTAAACTCCGTTTAAAGATGACTGAAAAACTGCATACTGAGTTTAACCTTAGTTTAAACGACAAACAGAGTTCAACTTGTACTGAAAAACTGGACCTTATAAAGCAACACTTTAACCGCGTTTGCCAACCAAAATATTCTTATGCTCCTTTATTAAAACTAATATTTATTCAAGTCGACTTTAAGGCGCTTCTAACACTTTAAGACACCACAGTCAAATCATTTTTCTATAAGTCAATAACGCCTTTTATTTATCCGCGATATTATAATACTTTTATTTTTCTTCAAAATAACCAACTTTTTTACAACATTTCACGCATATTGCTTGAAAATAAACGATAAAACGAAGCAAATAGCTAAAAAAAAAAGTAGTAAAAGCAGGCCAAGCAACCCTACCACAAGCTGCCTGTCATGAATTTTCAATTGCCATTGGGAAAAGGCGCGTAATTTCGGAGCAGCTCCCAAGTGGTAAACAATGCGTTGGCAGCATAAAAAGTTAAACAAGAGAGAGAAATAAAAGTAAGGAACTAAAAATAGAAATACAAATAAAATTAAAGGTAAATGTGAAGCAATAAAGAAAAAAATAAAAAAGAACTAAGAGTAACCGACCAATAGCTTAGGTCTACGGAAGGGTATGAAAAAGTTCATGTAAAATAACTGCGCGCAAACTGAGAATTGATGAGTCGAAAAAGAAGCGCGTAAAAAAGAAAGAAAAAACTCAATGTTTACTAACCACAAAGAGTATGCCGGACAAAAGTTAGTAGATACTTGACATTTGACACACTCAGCTATTTGTTTAATTAAAAACAACGTAAATGGTGTGGAAATATACAAAAAATAAATTTGTAATTGCATTGTTTGTAACATAAACGCCCAAAGGTATGCAAATTAATTTTGAAAACAAAAACTGGTTTGATGACATTGAATGTGAGGGTCAAATGAAACAATTTGTTTTGGCGAGTTAATTTTTGGTTAGAAAGGTAGAGAAAAATTTTGTTAGTAGAAAGTAAAAATTATAATAATAATCAAATGAAGAGGTTTTCTCGAATCGTATAACTATTTTTGTTTAGATCCAAAATTTATGCAAATAACGCAGCATACTTTAAGGAGCTTATGAACTTAATAAATTTTGTATCGTTATCATATCTTACTATTATCATAGCTACTGCGCCTTAAACTATGCTGCAAAAACTTTATTGTATTGTAATATGTATTAAAGCACATTTTTATATTTCTGATCATTTTATGCCTACCTTGAGCGCTAAAAATCAGGCATAAATTCAGGCGCAGTAATCATTCCAATAGAGAAACGATGAGTTTTGTGAAAAACGTAAAAATTGGGCCATAAAATCGATGCTAATACAATTCTGATGTTTGATAAATTTTACATCAAGAAGTAAAGAACACAGTAAGCATTCCGAAAGCTCTGTTGGCAACACTTTTCCATTTTCCTCAATCCACTGCTTACTACTAGCAAAGTAGTTATATCAACTGCAATGGCGTAAATTGTTTAATACCATCACGTATAGCGCTTACACTTGTGCACTCAAAGGAAGTTGAATGCGAGCAAACGCAGCAGGAATTCAAATTGAGAACCAATTCCATTCATCGGTTTCACCAATCAGCCGTATCTAGGGCCAAAGTGGCGCCAGTGAATGCAGCAGCATTGTTGATGGTCATATTGCGAACGAAAGGCGTTCACCATTCACTATTTCCAAACGAACTCGTCGCCGCTATCCTTCCTCCTGCTAAGAACTTTGTCTTCAGCTCATATTCGCCGCTTGTGCCACTTACATATAAGCCAAAAAAAGCCGTGAGCGATATGTTAACTCAAGAATGAGATATTCTCGCGTATGTATGTATGTAGCCAGCAGCAAGCCTACGAGCCAAAAAGACAACCAAAAGTAACTTGGGCTAGTAGTAAGCTGCGCGTTACAAGTCGCCAACACAATGACCTCTCAACTTGCAGATCTTCGTAGTTTCGCCTTCTTCATTTCGCTCATCAATTCCAGTTGTAGCATATGATTTGTGCGGGCTCTTTAGCGCGCCGCATAAAACTTTCACTCCATGGCGGCGAAAAAGTTTTGAATGACACACATACACACATAAAGCAATTGTATGTAAATGCAAGAAATATATTTTTTTTATTTTTCATAACCTCCAGCGTTGTTTCTCTGCAAGGCTGCTGCTGTCTTGTGCGCTCTGATGCCTTCCGGTTCTTGCTAACAGCCTTTCCTCTTGCGCCTTCTGCCGCCCTTCGAGTGCCGGTTCGTTTTCACTTATTAACAACTTTCACATTGTGTCCTTGCATGTTTTCCTGTATGCTGGCCTTTTTTTTTCTCGACTACGTGTGTTAAACACATAATGGGTAACTGTGTGCCTCGGTTTTGGGAAATTAGGTAATTATGTTGGCAATAATTAGAAGCAAACATGTATTATTAGTATACTTGCTGACTGCTAAAGCTGTGACAAATGAAAAGGATTTTTTGTGATTTACTCGCATAGTTAAAAAGCGAGCAAGTAGGTTTAATATGACAGCTGCACAGGAAAAACTTCGTAACGCCATTTAGCGAAATTACTTTTTTCGGAACTAGTAATTGAGGTCACAAAGTTGAAGGGTTTTATTAAATAAATACTAAGCAGACTACATTGAAGGACAGACATTATTTAGTGAAGTATGCAAAAATATATGATTTATTTAGTTTTAAAAAGCAATGGTTTTCGCTATAAAAATGATATCCAGATTTTTAAATGTTTGCTTTGCTCATTAAATTTAATTAAAGATTTCTGACCTTTTTATTTATCCACTACTATCACCACAATCTATAAAACATCTATTTTTTCAATACACAAAGATTTTGAGTGGTGAGGGCGCTGAGTTCTACATTTTTATATTTTATAATCAGACAAGCCTTAAAATGTTTAACATTTGGATTTATAAAGGTACAAGCTTTTTTGGAGCTTTCTAAAAGTTTGGTGGTGCTTTTTGAAAGCTCATTTTAAGCGAAATTTAATTTTTGAGCGAAGTTTTTATTTTTCACATTTTTCTGGTCAAACTGAAATATCAAGATTTATGCTCATAAACTTCCTGTGCATGCTATAAAATCACTTTTTATAATTTGACACGAGCTTTCTGCAGCTGCTTTTAAGCTATATTGAGCATTCGGGAAGCTTATTACAAAAAAAAATATTAACGTTTATTTCATAAAGTAAATCAAAATTTTTATAGCGTTAATCAACTTCTAAAGGCACTGCAAAAAAAGGTCTTAACGAGAAAATGTATTTTAATTAAACCTCGAGCTCTTCATAAAAGCTTCCACCATAAAGATCTCCTCAACAGTATCACCTCACAGGCAACATTCTTCACCAGCAATTTTTTTTTCTTAATTTAATTTTCAATTTTTTTGTTAACTTATTTATTGTACATTTTTATTGTTACATTTATTTTTACATTGTTGACACTCAACGAAAGTGATGGCATGAGGTGTAGAGTGGCTGAATGCTATTGTGGCATATTGTTGACTTTATATTTTGTTGTTGTTTTGTATGACTATTTGTATTACAATTTACATAAAATTGCGAATTTCATTCTTCCGCAATTTTATTGCTTCGCCGTTACTTGTTGTCATTTAAGTGTTGCTATATATAACCTAACACAGCAGTCAGTAAGTATCAAGTACTGCTGCAAGAAGCAAAATTTAATAGGTGCAAGAAATTACGCGACACTGACACAAGCGTGAATACAATGAAGTGGGAAGCTGGCAATAAAATGTTGACTGTTCTTACTTGCCGTCATTCTAGCTCTAATACGAGTATGTATAAGACTATAAAACTTGTAAAAATTCAGATGCGTGCTGTTGGCAGGCGAAGAGTGGAATACGGTTGACCTACACTTGAAACGAATGATAATTTTCTTGGAGGTCGGCATGCGCCGAAAGCTACTAAGATATCTCGGAATGAGCTGGACAGGTTTCAACATATCTCAGTTGACAATGCTAGTCAGTGCTTCCAGAAGGCAAAATCTAGACTGCTTAGTTTCACGAAGACATAATTTCAGAAATATTGTTAGAAATTTTCTACATATTGAAGTACTGAAGTACATATCAGAAATAAAGTTAAATGGAGAAGCAACTTTTCTTATGCGGAAATCTTCTTGTGCTCGAATTAAATTTTTTTTCATTATATTCGAGTCTCGTAATCGCCTACAGTGACCTGGCGACGTCGGCTAAAATACGAAATTATTTTCAAATAATCCTACGGGTGGTTTTCCTTTAGCAATTGAAATATTCAAATTTCCTTGCTATAATTCTTTCATCATACCAATTTAAAAACCCATAAAGGGGATCATTTTTTATCTTGCGAATACTATTTGCTTACTCAAGTGAATACTTAAAAAAAAGTAGTATTTATTTGTATTCCTTTATAATTTGTATGTATCCACGTATGTATGTACATATGTATGTAGGCAATCATTCACCTATAACATTATGTACGAACACATGCATACATTAACTACATATGCAGCTATTCACACAAGTCACGTGCTAATCCTTTACGAGAATGTAGTACCACATGCGAAGATCCTTATTTGCACTTCTACACCTGCGTAAGGATTACTTATGTTTGTATAATTGTATGGATGTACATGCATATGTACTTACGTAGCTGCCAATGTGCCAACAGATGAACATATGTACATACTAAATACACATTTATTCTCACCCATTCCAATGCACATATGCATATACTTGTGTGTGTGTGTTACTCGAAAGTGCTTTTGTATGTGCGCACTTACATTCCCTTACACTTCAGCTGTGCTATTTAAATATGCTGCCGCTGTAAAGTTCTTCTTGTGTAATTTATTTCATTACGCGCCCAATTACAATGTACGAGATGGTGTAGCGGCAATAAAGCTACTGCTTTGGCAACAATGGGCATTCATTGTCTTAGTTTTATTATAGTACTCCTCTTAACAAAGCAGCTTATGGTGAGCGGCAAAAAGGTTGAGCATCGTGCTACACTAATATAAAAAAATTTTGTTGCTATGCATTTGCACAATTTTCCTTCTCCATTTGATCATAATTACTTTCACCTTTTCCTTTTCATGCGCTTACGTTTAGCTTCTATTATGTACATAGATTTATCTATTCATAATATATTCGTAATACCACCTTTATTAAGCGTTTTATTGCGCTGCCGGTCTTGATCATCACGAAAGAAGTACGGCCCAATGACGCCGCCGGCCCATAAACTGCACCAAACCGTAATTTTTTCTGGATGCAATGGTAACTCATTGAGTACGTGTGGATTGATGAGTGACCAATAACGCATATTTTGCTTATTGACGAAGCCATTCAGCGAGAAATGAGCCTAATCATAAATTGCACGTAGCGCTCTTAAAGTTGAGACCACTGACTCCGAATTTCGGTAGTAAATTTTATTAATTTCGACTCGTTGTTGGATCGTATATCTTTCCATGATGAAATGGTAAACCTTACTGAAAAGAAATGTCAAGAGAGCGGGGAAAATATGGCGTTTGCTGTCCCTATCGGTCTACTTTTGTAGCGTCCCTATTGAAAAACCCTTTACTATTTACATTCGAAATTTCGACGGGTAGACACATCTACGCTGAAGCGTATATAGACGAGTAACTTCTCACAAAAAAAACCAAAGACCTTCTTAAACAGAAGAAGCCTTTACGTTTGCACGCGGAATAGAGATTTCTACCAATTCCCACCAATTGACCGTTTTTAATTGAACCTTTTAAATATTGTTTTAAACTGATACTCATTTGCATTCGAATTTGTTGCGACTTAAGGCATTTGAAAATATCTTAAAAAATTTGTTAAAATATTGTAAAAAAAAATTCATGAAAGTTTAGGAGAAAAAAGCAATTCAAAGAAATTGTTAAGTTTAGACATCAAACTAGCATAAGTAAATATATATTTGCTATTATTATGCTAAATAGCAGACAAAGAGAAGACAATACAAATACGACTATGCTCTAAGAGTCAACAAAACAAATATAAGTACTAGTAGACGAGTATGAAGGAAATAAATATAAAAACTAATCTGAACGATAAACCGCTTACTTACCAGTAAATCATATACCGATTAGAGCCGTCTTTCCAAAATTACATAGTCTAAATGTTGTATTAAAGCAAATTAGCAAGTACGCCTTTATCATATCACATCAAACTGCACATTCTCACCGATAATATATCAGCTGCTTGAATTAATTTATTTTATGAATTACAGTAGAAGTATTAGAGATATCATTTTATTGCTGAGAATAATCTTATCGAAATTCGTATCATGTGCCTTCAATAAATATTAACGACTCTGAAAAGGCAGTCAAGAAAAACAAAATATTATAATTACACATACCCTGCAAACTAAAATTCGTAAAAGGTATCGGAGATGTACATCGAATTCTATACAATTTTTTTTTTTAAATCGTATGAACTTCTAAAGAATTTTCTAAACGAATTATCAACGATTTGCTGTGTTAATTTACGGATTTGCTACGGAAATTTGTTTAGTAACAAAAATGTTTCGTTAAAAACTTCACATTAAAGAATTCGCCAAGAAATAATAAAAAGATTTGTATTTTCTTTACAAAATTATTGTATTTCAGATTTTACTGCAATCATGCTTTGCAAGGTATTTATATATGCATACATATGTATGAACTCGTATGCATGTATATAATATAGCTTCGATAACTACTAGATTAGTTAAGTACTAGTATAATAAAGATAAAATTTATGCTCACAAGTTGCCGTGTGTCGCTTTGTGCAAAAATACCTGTAAAAATTTTACTACACGCAAAAGTACACACTTGTACGTACCTACACACGTGCAGACCTACTTATGAACGTACATACATATTAGTAATTAACAGTTTTATTGAGTATACATTTTATATTAGAAGTTTGTTTAGATTGCAAGTTCAATTTAAATGAAATAAAATTTTTCGGGTTTTTATTGTAACTTTTATAATTTTTTTAAATTTTATAAATAAATAAATTAAATTAAATACTTCTCATGTTTCCTTTAGCTTTATTTTTAAAGATTTCCAGTAAGTAAGGATAGACGCTTTTGAGTTGAAGTGGAATGGTTTAAATCAATAATACAATTCATTTTCCGAATTAATTTTTTTTAGTTTATATCCTCATTGTAGGGTTTATAATTAATCTACTTTGTTTATTTAAACTTTTTTAATATTTTTTTATTTTCATATTTTCAAATTTTGTGTTTCAATATTTCTTCAATAGATTTATTATTATTATTTAATTTTCGTGATATATAAAAACGTAATGTACATTTTTATTAAAAATAAAATTGTAAAATAAATTATTAAATATAATCAAATATATTCTGTACTCATTATATCCTAAGCTATTTGAAATTGATGAAATCGATCAGCGCAGAAATTCATTTCCTTAATTTTTGTTAGCTATAAAAGCTTAAGCTTAAATTAAATATTAATTTTAATTGATTTTCTTATAAAAAAAAATATTATAAAGAGCGGAATCCTATTAAAACAATTTAACCGACCTTAATGATAAATAATAAAATACTTATAATTTACCTTATTGTCTTGAGTTGGGCAAGCGTTTTCTGGTGTAATCTTAATAAAGTACTACCTTTGATGCTGTCATACGATTTAGATAACGGTGTATATAACGATAACAAAAACGATAACTAGAATGATAAAGATATCGTTAAGAACTATCAAAACGATAAAGAATTTCCATTGTAAAGAAATTGCGCAATGTTCAAATTTACTGCTTGCCAGCAAACAATAAATTGCAATTCCACTCTGCTTGTACAATACAATTTACAGAGTATAAACAATCGTAGGAAATGAGACTCCTTTAGGAGGTGAGATGTTTGCAGACATTCAAATGCAATGAAAATTATGTAAGAATTGATTGTTTTCGAAACAGCCGTTCATTTGAAATTTAATGCAAAAAAGTTGCAACTCAACTTACGTGCTTACGTCTGTACATACATATATATTCTCGTACATAAATATGTATGTTCACTCGTCGTAGTTATCACACAAATGTCCGAGTAAGTCGCTAGTAGTCCGGCACTGAGATCTGCATTTAGGCGCATAGACTGCCTGTTAGTTTAGAGAGAAATGTCTCACTAAGTCTTTCATTTTTGTTGTGCTCTTTGGGTAGTTTCCGCATGTTTTTTTTTTTGTTTTTTTTTTTGTTTTTGGCTAGTGTTGAAGGCAGACACCACAGCAAAGACCTTGTGCCACATATTTTTTGTACGAAATTTTTAATTTGTTAGCATCATTGTTTGTGAGACGGCGTGTATGACATCGCACCTTGTTTTTCCTTTGTTTGGTTTTTTTTTTTTTGTTTGCTGATGCAGGCAATATAAGAAATTAATACTTTTCTGGCAACATTTACGGATGCTGTTCTTCTTCATTTGTACAGTTCTTTTTATTTTAATTAAAAATATTGCTTTTTAATAGTTTGCGCTTTGAAAATTAGTTGTTTACTCATACTCTCTCTCTCTCTCTCTCTCTCTGGAGGTTGCGTGAGCGAAAATTGTTGGCTGTTTATTATTATACGTAAAGCATCCTGAATTGCACAAGAATGTAAAAAGTGAAATCTAAATATTTTTATTACATGAGGTTACTTGTAAGCGCACATGTCTAACTGATGCAACATATTTTATACAGTTAGACTTGTTTTCTGGTTACAAAAAATATTTGCAAATATTTAGCTAAAAAGCAAAGGTTCTTCCGTTGGGTTTTTGTTCGTTTACAACAATAGTTGTATTTTCATAAGTTTACATTCATGCATATTTATTTAGGATTTTCAGTGCAAAGATGTTTGTCATGCATGCACAGGCAGCAAAAATTTTATTGTGCAAAATGTGTGACAAGGCGGCAGGGAACACTTGGTAAACATGTAACATTGTAAAGTAAATGAAAAATCGCGCGCATACATATGAAAAATTTCTCATATTATGAAGAAAATGTAAGCATTTTACAATAAATTGCATTCCCTTAAAAAAAGTAACATTCTCTTAGAACAAATATTGAATTTTTAATTTGCTTAAAGAAGCTACTTCGCCAACAATATCCAAGTCGAAAGTCATAAAAATAAGTCAATAAGTGGAAAATTATGTTTGAAACATCTACATACACATAAATTTATAAACGTCAAATATATGAAACACATTGTGGAGTAAAGTGTATTTATTGAATCTGCTTAACAAAACACATAAGCAGCGCCATCACCGTTGCCATAACAACTTTGCAGCCATTTGTTTGATCAATCAGTTCGTCCTAGGCAACTTGGCCTACGCCAAATTGACTAGAAAGTGCCAACAGTACAGAGAAAGTAAACAAAAATTGACTGACTTCATTTGAAAATTCTTGAAAGCAGCAGAAAAAGGCAAATTTTCTACCGAAAAAAAATTCGCAAAAAATACACAAAAATGTCACTTTTCGAAAATCCTGAAAGCATACGCATGTTGCGCGATTTACTCACACCGCCTGAGGAACGCCACAGCTCGGACACAGACGACGATGAACCAGTTGCCAGCGCCGGTAGACGCAACAAATTCAGTAAGTGTGCAAAACGTGTGAAAAGCCAACTAGAAAAATAACCGTAAAATCCACAAAATTTCTAAATGGCATGGCAATTTCTACAGCGCCCGCAAATATTGGCAGCAATCGCAGCGGAGAAGTTGACGGCAAACAAAAACAAGCGCAAACGGAAGCAACTGAACGGCCAACAATAACCAGCATTGAAGAATGGCAGGCGCAGCAAGAGCGTGAGGATGCCGAGATTTTAGAGACGCGTAAGCAACCAGAGTACAGCATGACCTATCGGCAGGCGGTGGGCACGGAGGACCTCTACTTGCAGGTACATATGTTCATATGTATGTACGATTACATACTCTCAATCAGGCACTAATGTGTTGCACATATGAACTGCAGTGTTTGTGGCAATTTTTGTTTTTCTTTTAATGCTTCCATTTTTTTTCTCGAACACATTTTCATATATGTATCTCTGCCGTTTGCATATTTTTTATTACGTTTTTTTTTTTTTGCCATCCGCTTTGTTGTTGGTCACAGATGGGCAATCGCACTAATGCCACGGCCAGTTGTGAGGATTTGCTCGTGGAGATATTGCTGCCCAACGAGACGACACCGGCGGATAAAATGGATTTGTCAATTACCGAAGATGAAGTGGATTTGGCGACGCCAATTTATCGCCTCAAATTGCCACTGCCGCACAAGGTGAATGTGGATCGTTGCAGGGCTAACTACGATGCTGAGCTGTGCAAACTCTGCCTGACATTGCGACTGCAACGCGAATTCGATTATGTGAACTTTTAGATGAGCCAAAGCTAAGCGGTTCTTGCTCGATTGTCGCTTCGACCGACTACTAACTGAGTACTACTACGTACATAGATACTGCGCCAAAAACAAGCAAAAAATTTAGGCAATGCAGTGGATTTTGTTGTTTTTCGCTCTATTTCGTATGCAATAAATATTATTGAGTAGCTAATAAATGTGTATGTGTGTGTGTGTGTGTGTAGTGTGTTTGTTGGTGTTGTGGCACAACCTGTGTGGGTTCTGCAGCAGCTTAAACGGCGAAGGTGAAGCACTTTTGGGAGATTATGTGATGCAAATGTGATTTAAGCTAAAGTCAGTTTGGTATTTCGGTGTTGTGCAGCTGCGATTCAAGTAAACGACTGTTCGCTATGCGGAAAAATATATACATATGTGCATATATACGTAGAGAAAACGAGTATCGAAATAATTGTAAAAATGTAGTTTCATGAGGAACTCAAGGAAATTGTGCAGCTGTTTGTTTCGTGGTTTGATTGTTTAAAAATTGTGATATTTATTTCCATCAGCTCAGCTAATTTGACATTGAATATGCATCTCTTTGAGCTCATCCTCCAAACTTTCAGAGAAATATAGTATAGTATTTCCTTTATTCATCAATACAATAAGTAGAGTTTTGACTTTCGAATCGAATAAATTACCCGTCGGGATCGTGTCTGTTTAAAGGTGCATTTATGTTCATATTCACACATAATTGTAGCCATCGAATCTCAGCCGGCATATATGTTTGATTCATGTGTTATCGGCTAAATTCTCGATATCGATATGCATAGCGAATTCGTTATAAATATATTTATCCATACCGAGACCTCTAACGTAGTTATAACTACTTTTGACATTGGCAATGCTATCGTTATCGATATATTATAGTGTTCCAAATCATTATGCTACCAAAATCATTGCTTTCAAAATTATTTTCTTGATACCAATATTGTTATCGAAGTTATTATAGTTATCGAAATACATTTTGTTATCGATTACATTATTTTTATCGAAATAATTATTGTTAAGGAAATCATTACTGTTATCGGCATCCTACACACATATATAGTTATCGATATAATTATTGTTACCGATAGTATGCGCTATTTATAAAATTATTTCTTTTCGTTATCTATACCATAATTGTTATCGATATTATTCTTGTTATCGATAAATATAGATTATCTTTGTAGCTGTTTTTTCATATTCGTACAACTTTTTTACGAATGAAAGTCAATGCAATATAAAAATAGCACAGTTTTTTAAATTTAAGGAACGCTTTGAAAAACATATTTATGGTATATTATTTGTTTGAGAAAAGTAGCTTATTTTGTGTTTATATGAAAACGTGTGTTCGTTGTATTTTAGTGTTTTATTGTACAAAAATCATCCAGTTTAGAAGTAACTCATATATTTGCAAGTGCATCTACTCTTAGCAGCTAATTTTTGGCGTCTACGAGCGCACACTTTTACTGAAGTATGCTACTTTCTATTCGCCAGCCTCAAATATTCTGCTGTATGTACTTAGTCACAAGGATTTCATATATTTTAAGTACTTCAAACTGCATGTGGAGGTTACATTGACTCTATTTAGACCTCAAGTGCAGACAGCTAAGCGACATCTTTTCAACCAGCTATCTATATTTATAGCAATAAGTAGAACTGCTGTATTAGTTCAAATTTAGAATTTTTCGTTCTTTCATATTTCATTGCTTTAAATTCATGCATCAGTTAAACGTACAATAGCTTTCTAGTAAACAAAATCGCATGTGTACATATTTATACATATTCATGTACTTTAGTACGGATATATAAATATAAGAAAAACAAAAAAAATCATTATCGCACAAAGCGAGGAACAACGCTTAACTGACTCACACAGTGAAGTTGTAACATACTCCTTGACATAAATGTAATTTACATACATAGTAGTAGCCTACAAGAAGGCGCAGCAACTGGCATTTTACGAGTTAGCAAGCGTGTGTTCGCATTTACATACGTTTGTATTAATATTTATGTAGAAATACATATGCGAATACTGACTTTGGTTCAAATTAAGGCGCTTCACATTTAAATATAGAAACAAATGTCGACTACAAGAATTATTACAACCAACCATGGTCGTAAAAAGGCGCGCTTATTACCCGTGACTGCGTAACGAGAGCTTGAGCACATGAAATTTCATCAAGCGAGCTTAAATTAAATACAGCAACGATGTTGCTAGAGAGGGTCATAGCAGTTAAACATATTCAAAATGATATTAAAGCAGTGCCAAATGTGTTTTACTAAAAATTAAGTGGATGCAAATGTTGGGTGTGAGTTTGCGCCTAAAAGCGTACAAAACAACAAAAAAAAAAAAAAACAAAGTAGTAGAAGTCACTTGATTTGCATACGTAGGTGTGTTGGGTATAAGCGACAGGTGTGCCATTTGTGCTAGTGTTATTTTTAGCCACTCAGTGTCTATCTATTCTGTTTTGCATGTACTTTTTTTTTGCAGCCGTTTTCGACGAGTTGAGGAAAAAATTTTTGGTTTTTTAAACTTATATTTCTTGCTCGCAATTCATTAAAACATCCATACTCGTATATTGAACAGATCAACTGAAGTCTTTTCTCCCAATCAACATCTAAAGCGCAAGGGCAATGCTAAATTCATTTGTATAGCCGTACATAAAATCCAATTTCGTCTCCATTTACAATGCCACGCGCAGCTTGATGAAGTCTACGCCACCACTGCGCACTTTAATCTCTAGAGCTAAGGTTTATTGAAAGCAAATATCAGTAAACTTTACCTACTCACACACATACATACATATGTACATATCATTCGAGTGCAAATCAAATATGCAATTTACCATCTGTTCGCGTGTACGTTTCGCCTAACCTTTATGAGTTATGGCGCTCAGAGACACACACTGAGTAGAACTCATAAATTTAGTTTTAATATTTCACAAGCAGAGGTAAGAAAGCAATCACAGTTATGTACGAAAGTATAACGCACTTTTCTACGCCTGTAAATACTTTTTATGCACGCAGCTCTGGGATAGTGCGCACAAAGAAAAGTTGCGATAAAGAAAGTAACAATGAGCAATGTAGTGAGTGTGAATCAGTTTAAGAGTAGAATGAGAATGGAGAAAAGTTATACATAAATCAGTAGTAAAGAAATCAACTTTTTAGTGAGCGCAAGTTTTGACTTACAAACGCAATTCCTTTTTTTTTGTTAAAAAGTTGTAGTTAGCGATGATCACAGCTGATAGTTAAGCAGACTTCAATTACTTACATAGAAGTGCTACTTTAAGTATTCAAACAAACTGCACCAAAGAATAAGATATGCCGGCTCAAAATTGTAAAATATTTTTTTTTATATCGACTGAAATCGAAATAGAAAGGTTCGATGCCTGAAAAATCGTCCAGTATTAAGTCGATAATATAAACTGGATTGGTTTCCTTGATTTGTAACATTTATATTGTGTCCACTACTGATTTCCTTTTTCTGATGAATAAATGCTTGCAATGGATTGCGATTTTATATTTTTATAATTTGTTATAAGCACCAAATTCAAATCTGATGCAAAGGAACTAAGATTTTTAAAAATATTTTTAATAATTCACTATTTTATTCAGCTCGAGGCCAGTTTATGGAAAAAACAACCACAGTTTTTAAATGGTAGAAGTTATAGTACCATTTCGGAAATCACCACATTTTCTCATCAGGCATCTTTTTATTAAATTAATTAAATTTAATTTTTCATAACCCCTTCTCTCAGGCTTTGAACCGATGAGCTCGCAGTTGCATAGCCAACACGTTACATGCCGTGCTACGCTAGCCGAGTGGACTGCTGTGTTTATTCCATCTTCCTTAAACAAACCAACTACAAACAATAGCTTGAACTTGACACATAAGCAAGTTTAAATAGTTGTTTGGAAATACCGCGAAAAAATTCCTTAAATCTCAAATATATTTAAAATATTTTTTGTTAAGTAAAAGATATTTCCTTCCATTTTTTTTTCACTTTTTTTAACGCGCCAGAAAGACAATGAGATTGTGAAATATTTCTACATACTTTTCAAATAATTCTCATGTTTGAATTTTAGATTCTTTACGCAATTTAGGACATTTTTTCAAATTTTTTATATGGATAAAATTACTAATTTTGTACCATAATTCGACAAATCATCTAAAATTAGTTTTTCTTTTTAATATTTTACAAAATTTCGTATTTCCAAGTAAAATTAAATTAATATTCTCTAAATGCGTTTTCACTAACTTTTGTAATTCAAAGCTTTATATTTTTTTCATTTTTTAACAAATTAATGTATGACTAATAATAACATGGAAACTTGAACCGCAAGTAGAAGTAAATTTAAGTTGGTTATTAAAAACTTACAAACAGCTGAACTTTGCCTTACAAAATTACAAAAATTATTTTCAACCAACCCGCTTCCTACACTCCGCACCACGCATCCAACAATCGCGCCGACCCACTTGCTACTGTAAAATACAAAAAAAAAGAAAGAAACAACTTTTTCTTTATGGACTTTATTAAAATGTCAACAATCGAAATGTCCTGTGTTGTGCTGGCAGACGTGTTGGCGCTTGGTTGCAGCGCGCACACTAACGTAAATGTAAACTCAAAAATGAACAAACTAGTTGTGTAAGTAAAGCAAAGTAAGTGCTTTGTGGCTAGCCTGCAAGTAGTTTGCACAGAGGTGCAGTTAAAAGTGGAGCATAATGACAGTTGCAATTCGTTAGCAAGTTGTTAATTCCATAATACATAATCGTATTTTCGTATTGGCAGGTAATTTGTGCGGGTTTTTTTTTTTATTGAAAGCGCTTGTTTGGCAGTGTGACACTTACGGTGGATTATGCCAGTTTGTTTGCGAGATAATGAATGGCTGATCATTACGCTAGCTATTTTATGTATGCGTTTCGAGCATTAACTTAGTAAAAATAACAAATTAAACGAGTTTAAAATTAAATCAGTTCACCTTCGAATAATATAAGCAGTCAACCGATAATCCATAAAATCTGCCACAATTTCCTTGAGAATTTCACCATAGTTATCTTACTGAAATAATATCACCACATCTATCTAACCGCCATCAAATGCATGACTTCCGCCAAGGAAGATAATAATAAATTAGCTGGTTGGGTAGTAAATGCATATGCAGATGTGGCAGCTAGCGTGTAGAAGTTGCAAATTGCAGTTGGTAGGCGCCACAAGAGCGTGAATAATGAGTTTATTTTTAGTTGTTGCAAGTAGTACACCAACATGCACAAACGCTGCATACACAAAAGGTGTGGTCGAAAAACAAAAAGTCGGAATTTTAATGCGCTCACCCAAAGGATTGTTCGATATCAGTAAAAGAGTTCTCATACATTTTAGGTACATAAGATAATAAATTTTTTAAAGAAATTATTGTTTTTAAAGATTTCTATACCATGTCTGCGTGCCTTTTTGCCTTATTCAAAACACATGGAAAACTCTTAAGCAAATTCTTAAAATATTTTGATTTAAAATAGTTTTGTACCTACTAATAATCAAACATTTACATTGAGCCCAAATGCGCATTTCGAACGAGTCATTTCATGACCGTTTATATTGTCTTATTCGCATTTCCTCTGACAATTAATTTAAAAAATCTATCTTTTACAAATAAATAAAAACCGCCCTAGATAAGTCAGTAACTTTTGTTAATTGTTTTTGTGAGTGTCAAAAACTAGTAAAATGGCTTGCCAGCGCTGCTATTTTTTGATGCGTTCCAGAAAATATGTCACGTTGGAACGCATTTCGTTCGTGTTAATTTATTCAAATGCGTTGAAATGAGTCATTTCGGCACTGAAAATTTGTATGGAGAAATGCATGATTTGGCTTCGCATTTTAGATTTTATACCCAAATGACGCATTTGGGTTCAATGTAAATGTATTATAATATTTTATGGGGAGGACGGAGCTTATAATTGCGAATTTTAGGATTTTTTGGAACACCCTAATACACACGCTTACCTTGGTTACACTAACAAAAATCACTGATATGTCTATGTATGTATGTATGGTAAAAATACGCCTTTCTTTGCATTTGTATGTATGTATGTTTACTCAAGTACAATTGCTTGCATTCGAAAATTTGCATAGATTGCAACTTCCGTCTTTTGAATTTTGTTGCAAATCGGTTGCATTAATCGGCGAGTCTATATTCAAATGCAACTACGCAAATGTGGATTTAATTGCACGCATACAAACACACACACATACACACATATCTATGTATGTACTATAAGAAATGGGAACATGTGCGTAATGCAAATACATGCAGCCCTTCAAAAAGGACGCAAATACAAAAAAAAGCAAAGAAGAATGATTCAAATTTCGAAAATGAACTGCAATGTTTGCTGATTTCCAAGCCAAATGGGGAGTAGACAAATATGCGGCAAAAAAGCAGCAAGATATCGAGAGAGAAATTGAGTGACAAACCGACAAACAGATATATGGATATGGCAGGGAGATAAACAAAGGCAGGCAGACAGCCAGGCGCAGCGCAGAGCCGCCAGAGAAGCCACAAAACCAATGAAATGTTGAGAAAGTTAAAGGCAGGCAAAATTTGTGTTTGCCTTTAATATACTCGTACAAATATACTGGCATGTACATATGTATGTATGTATGTATACAATATTCATATGTATGTACGTATGTATGTATGTTTGCATGTAGCGGCACAATGTTGCAAATGCAAAACACACACTGCTGGTTGCACATTTCAGGAAGTATCTTTACTTTTTTTTTTGCCATTATACATGTGTGTGTGTGTGTGATTGTACATATATCTGTTTGTATTTGATTGCATATTTACATCCGCACTGTCGGCGATTGTTCTGTGCAGCAGCAGCAGCCTAGTTAAATATTGCCAAGTGGAGCAGGCAATATTTCGGTTTGACCTATTAAAAATTACTACCAAAAATAATTGGAATGTGGGAAATAAGTACCAGCGTATTACATACAACTAAACTAACTTTCGTTGCAAACGCTTTTATACTTGTACAGAACAACAACAAACATGGTAACACACACACACGCGCGCAAAAGTAACCGCAAATATAAACCAAACATAAAGGCACAATAACTTTCATTGTTGGACTTTCACTGACTGCCGCCATAGCTGCCAACTGTGACAATGCGAATGATTGCAGTTGTCGCAAACTGGCTAAGAAAATGTGACAGAAAATAAGAAATAAACATCAGCTAAATTTGAGCCAAAAATCTATTGAGTTGGGGTAAATTGAAATGTGAAAATTGAAATGAAATGTGATTTTTTTGTTCAAGTGAAAAAGGATTGTTTTCTTACAATGAATGTAATTGCTCTTACACATATTGAAATAAGATATCCTTTCAGTCGGAGGGACCGAAGAGCGAGAAAGGTCAGGCAGGGTGGCATTAGATTTTAGGCGAAAATGATTTTAGGCTGTCAAAGGATTTTTTATGTCATAAAATTAGTTATGTATATCCTCTTAAAACAACAGAAAATATGAATAAAAATAAAAAGTTTACATCGGGTGTGTCGGTAAAATTTTTACAAAATAGGACTTAATTACATTCCTCAGAAATAAATAAATAATGCTGCCACAAATAAGTAGATGTCTGAAAAACTCAAAAAAATAGCCTGGCTAAGAAGAGGCCAGAGACGCTACACTATTTTCGATTATCTTTAAATACAATTTTCTTAAATTAAAATATTTCGATTGGTATATTCTTTGCTCTCATATTTATTTGATATTTGTTTCCTTTGCCGTTCCCAATTATCGCTATCTTATTTTTTTTTTTTTTACAGTTTATATACTTAACTTAATTATCAAATTTTTTTCAGTTCTTATGCTCTCCCTTTCGCCCTATTTTTCTCATGTATATGAAATATTTACGTTCGCCTCAATTTGACTTTGCCAAGCTTTTACTTTTATATCTCAATATTTTTTTTCACCTGTTCTATAAATTGTTTTCCATTTCAGTTTCTCTTCTGTTTTATGGGTAGTCAAATGATTTCTCATTTGCAATTAATTTATCTCCAAATTATACTTTTCACACACCTTGACTTCTTTAAATTTCTGAGCCTTCTAATCCATATTTAGCACTAAGTTGTTTGCTTTTAATATTAAATTTTTATTCTATGCATTTTATTTAATGTTTGCTTAAAGTTTCTAAGTTTTCTTAGTGTATAAATTCCGTTAAAGTTTTATTTTTATAGCTTCGTCTTCTTTTTTGACGTTTTACCTATCTTTAGTTTGTGACTAACACTCCTTATGTGGTGGCTAGTTATCTCGCCTCTTTCAAGTATTTCCTATCGTAAGAACTATTTCTTGCGTTCCTTCCATACAGCTTTTTCTTGCATCTAGTTTACGCAATGTATTTTTTATTTTAAAACTTTCTTACCGCATCATATCATCCTCGTTAATTTTTTTTTTGTTTTGCTTGTTCTTTGCCATTAAAATGAATTTACAACAAGCCCATCGACTTCCTACGCTGTCCATGATTTACCCCATACCTACCATGCAAAAACTATAGGTAATGAAAAAAAAAAATCACAGCTTCTCATCTGTAAAATTTCGCCGCGTTGCTGACAAAGTAGAAAATGTAAAAAGTCACGAAAAAACTAGTCTGCTAATGCGATTGTAAAATTTGAAAGAAGTAAGTGTGTGCAAAAAACACAATAAAAATTAAAAGTGTGTGTAAAATAATCGCAAAAAAATCGTGTAAAATGCAGCATCGAAGAGCGTAAAAATTTAATCTAGAGGCTGCCACAGCGTACTCGCTGCCAACTAACAAACCGCAACGAACGTCGTAAATGAAAACGAAACTGAGACTGCGACTGAAGCGGCAAATAAAAGCGAAGACGAAGCTGACGCTGAAGTTGCAGTTACAGTTGCAGCCATAACGAAATGAAATGAAATGATTTTGTGGGCAAAAAGCCAAAAAAAAATTATATATTACAAGTTGTATGCTTTCACCAAGCATTAACACAAACACACACACGCACTAACATACAGTTGCACTTGTGAATGTAAATAAATATGCGCTGGGCTTATGTGTGAGTGCACTTGTTTGCATTTGCTTATCAAACACAAACACAAACAAACGCCAAGGCGCAAACACAGTCATGAAAGCTGACAAACCCACAGCATAATACACAAGAAAAAAAAATAACAAAAATAAAATAAAGCAGTTAGCCAAACATCTAGCGAGACAGGCAGTTAGATGCGCCATTTCATCTACACACACACACACACACGCATACACACGGCGCACTAACATTTAGACGTTCGGCGGCGCCATCTTTTTTCATTTACTGCCGCATCAGCCACATTACTCACAATCATACATACATATTTAATATTTAGTTGCCTTAGCGACGTTGTCGCCGTCGCTGTGTCGCACTGCTGCTTTTGCCACAACTTATTCGCGCTGATTGCGTCGCTTTTATCTCAGCAATTTTCAACGCCTTTTTCGGCAGCCCTTAGAATGCCTTCTCATGCACTTTTTGGTAGTCGTCGTCGTCGACGGCGGCGGCGGTTGCGTTGTTCTACAAGTATCTGGGAATTTTCTATGGTTTCGTTTTTTTTTTGCCTTCCCCCATTCATTTCTTAACTTCTTGCTTTGTAAGTGAAAAGTGTAAAATTTGCGGATTTACCATGAATTTATGCTGATTTGAGCTTTACTTTTACGCTTTTCGACATCACGTTTTTTCATTATAAAAATTCCTTAGAATGCATTTAAAGCCGTATTTCATTACAGCTATTCGTTTGTTTGCACTTTGTAGTAATTAATGCTGGAAGTGGTCAAGTGCAAGATTGTGAACCAAAAAAAAAAAAATTTAAGACAAATTACCAAAAATCCAAGGAAGTTCTTAGCGACTTCAAACTTTCACGCTATTTAACTCAAATCAAAAAATGAATGAAAATCTGCGTTCAAAAAAATTTTGAATAAAAATGTAATTTATGAGCGATATTTAAAAAAAGTTTATCATAAATTAGTAAAAACTACAACATTCAATAATTGTGTATCTTTCTTTAGCTTATGTAGAAGACAAATCCAAACGAAAAATGTTCTATGAATGAATTCCATTTAGTTGTATCAAGCCTGCTTTAATTTTTTTAACTGTCTGCATTTTTTGACATGGGATATATGATATAAATATGAGCCGAAACGGACAGTAATCGGTGATATTTAATACAAAAAAATACTACCTGGTGGACAGTTTGCCATTAATTAATACTAAACTTACCGAGTTTTTGCAAGACTTAAGCTGTCCAGAATAATTATGTAAATAATATTATATCGTAAATTTATCATTTTCATCAAATGTAAAAGTAGAAAACCGATAAAAATTAAAACAGCGCAAGAGTAAGTAAAAACAAAACCAAAGTATACATAATTGCTCGCTGTTGTCTCTAGAGGCGGCAGGAAACCGGCATTGCCCACACGCAATAACCGCTGTTGTGCCAACTGTGATGAGCACAGATAGAAATATTTCACATTTGTGGTTGAACATTTTCTCCGCTATACATACATACATGTATTAACTTTGTATTCCCAATGGCATATACAAACAAGCTCATGGCAAGTTAAAAAAAATATAAGAATTTTCAAACCGTTGGAAATAATTGAGTATTTTTATTTAAAGACCATGATTGTATAATGAAAGGTGTTGTACGTTGTGACCGCGCCAGTTTGAACGGCCTTTGCCCAATGTTGAATTTTGGAATTATTAGAGAAACGGGAATAAAAAAGGCCGTTCTTAGGAAAAAGTACAAATGTGTGAAGATATTAACAAATAAATGTATCCACAATGATGGATGTCAAAAACAGACAAAATTCTTCGATAATGATTATTCTTTAGAAATTAATGTAAAATCTTCAAATAAGACGAAAATGCATTCAAACCGTACCAACAAAATAACAATGTTTGTCCAGTGATTAACTTTTTTTCGGAATGTTGTCCCACATTGATATAGTTTATTTGTAATCATTTCATTATGAAGAAACTGAAGGTAATCCGCAATGGTTATGAGCATAAAAGCACTGAAGGCGGAATTTTTAGGAAAAAAATACTAATTGATAACTGAAAAAGCATAAATATATAGATCCATGGAGTTCCTTTAGCCTTTATGGTATAAATATTAGAATACAGCATCCATAGGTTGAATTAAATATAAAACTAGCTTGTTCTAAAGACGAGCGGAGCAAACGAAAAATTGACGTTGACCAGACCATCGAGTCAGTTGAAGGCGGGAGAAAAATGGAAGTTCTTCAACGTCGATGATTTTATGGAGAACTATTTTGGATACTTTATCAAAAACGGACATTTTTTTTTGCCAATAAAATATTGTATTGGAAATGCCAATAAAATTGTTTATCCTGTCTTCTGAAATGAACCCCAGAGCTTTATTCCACTTAATAATTTAACAAATAATGTTTTATTATACAAATAATTGACAATTTTTACGAAAACTTATTCAAATTCTCGCTTTTAGAAAACCAATTATGAACAAATGAGAAAAATTAACCAAAATGTCAAAACACACAATAATACATATTATAAGTTGCACATGAAAAACTAAATTTTCTGCTACAATTCAACATTTTTTTTTTTTTGTACAAAACTGGTAACCAAATTCTGCAAAGAAACAACACAGTTTCTAAGGGCGTTCAAGGGTGATTTAGGGCGAGAAGTTGCCAACGTACAACACCTTTCATTATAGCATCATATTAAAGACTTTAGACCTATTCTGCATTGCATGACTGCTGTCTTTGGGAATGCGCCTAAAAATATGTCGCAAAAAACTTGAGTGAAGATATTTAAAAATATATGAAAACATATTTTCATATATTTTTATGTATGTATGTGACAAAAATTTTGCTATCACAATTATTTTCAATATTCAAAGCCTTGGAATATATTATAAAGTGGTGTTAAGGTTCTTAGCATTGAAACCTTATGTTATTAAGACAATAAAAAATAATGGCACCTGCTCAAATTTATCCAAGGGTGTAGTTTGGGCTTTGGACTTTGTAGTTAACCAATGGCAAGCACCTACAGAACCACAACGTGTTGCCCAAAAAAACCGGACATATTGAAAATAAGCCCTGACGCTCCTACATTTGGTCCTTTAAACAAATAACTTCTTATTCAGCGAAATATAAATAAATTGGATGATTATACACAAAAAAAAATATTAAGATGAAATAAAACATAGATGTACATACAAGTAATGTCAATCCCGGGATCCTGAAATCCGAGGAGGAGGAAGTTGAAGTGGATAAAGCAGTATAAACTTTATTAAGTTTTAACGAGCGAGTGTGAATGGCATACAATTTATCAAAAGGTTTGTCAAAATAAATTATTATAATGGGGGTGATATAGGTTTTGTAAGCTACAAATTTAAGTCCATGCCAAATTTAAGTTAATGCTTTAATTTCTTTTATATCGCATTTTGAACAAAAATAAGTAATAATTCTGCCTCGCTCAAAATGGAATGGGTGATGCATTTCATTTTACTTGAATTTTTTATTATATTTACTGTCCGTTTCTGTGTTCTTCTGGGATTTTCAATTATCGACAAATATTCAAAAGTTTATAATTTGTCAATAACATTTTTTATATAAATAATTATTTTTGATTAGAATACATAAAACTTTGTAAATTTTAAATTTTGAATATGTGTAAATATACGTTGATGTATAAAGAACGAGAATTGGGCTGATAAAATTGATCTAAAGCAGTAATTAAAACTATCTTCACTGTATATTCATTTGCTGCTGTACTCGTATACATATTTGTACTTGAAGAATAAAGTACTTTGTGTGTTGGTCAGATTTTACGTTTATTTTTTTTGAGATTGTAAAGACTAACAAATATATATGTACCTAGTACTTGAATATCAACAAGGTGTTCTTCTTTGCTATAATGTTATTTTGAATACTACTTACTATAATAGGACGATTACAGACATGTTACATTTTTCTGACAAATTAAAAATTTCGAAGTGAAAATTCCTGAAATTCGGGATCCCGGGATTATACCGGTATTTTGTTTACAAATCTCGAAAATCCCGGCATCAATAAAATGCTAAAAATTGACATCCCTAGTACATACATATACTCCTAAGCCAACTTGTGTAAATATAAAATCTCATCATCAACAACACTGAATGCCTTCGCAGAGACCACCACCTTTAATTGCCTACTCGTTCATACTTCTCTGCGCAGCTGCGGGAGTACTTTTCCGGCACTTGAAAAATAATCACAACATACACCAACTCACACAACTACAAAACGTATCTACATATACACTCACTCTTAATTGAGTGTTTGTATTAATTTTGCAATACTTTACATAGTCATTGTCTAATTGTAATAAATTAATTGCAAATTGCCTGTAGTCATTCACAGCAACAGCAACATTTGCTTATTAAGCGCCACACTTGTAAAACAAAAAGGCGACCAACTGCCGCCAGTCATATGCCATGCACATACGAATAATTGCTATGGAATACTTTTACATAATATTGCTAGCATGATGGGCATATACATACATATGTATATATGTTTGTGTGCGTGTAACAAGGAAATCCCTTACAATTGCATTAAGTTATATTATGTTATTAAATTTAAATGCCTATTTATGTAAGCAACAGCAAGCACTGCAGGCATTTGCTATGGTCTTATGCTAAATGCTTATAGCTTTAAAAAGGTGTTCATGTGCTACATAAGTACGCATGTATGTATGTGTTGCACACTTATTATGTAAATGAACACAATTTAATTTGTATTAATTCATTAGAGAATGCTAACATAAAGTAGCTTCTGCAGCAATAAATGTATATAAATATTTTGCTCCAAGAGCTCTACAGGAAATTTAGATAAAGGGTTTACCCCAAAAAAAATCTTACAATCTGGTGTTCTCTTACTTCTAGCTAATTACGTGCAAATACGAACAACGAAAATGGCTTGATCCTACTTGTAGTTAAGCCGGTGTCATACTACATATTTACTTTGCAGGTTCAATAGGCTGAATTCAGTTTAAGTAATTTACAGCATGTGGAGCTTGAAGAGCTCTTCACAATCATATTTTTCACTGCCGATATACATTTAGCAGATGTTTTAGGGTGATTTTTTCTAAAAGGTTTATGGAATAAATGTATATTAATATATTTGTTGGAACGATTTTCCGTTATCCCTTGTCAAATTTGGTTCAAAATTGACACTGAAGATGGCACAACGCCGAGACCGGTTTGTCTCCAAACCAAACTTGACAAGGGATGACGGAAAATCGTTCCAACAAATATAAACAATTCACCCTGTCGGACAAGAAAAAGAAGAAAACAGTATATTAATATCATAATTTTTTTTATGTAAGAAAAATCATCTGTTGCGGCATTTTTGTGTCGGCCTTTTGATCACCTTTTCCTCTATGTGTAGCGCTGACAGTCACTTCATTGATTTGTAGACATTTTTTTAATCCTTTCCTCTTGGGACGTATAAAAAAATGGTAAATTTAAGCGATTTAAACAATAAAAATTGTTTTAGAAGATAACAAACTTTCTCTGAACGCTCTTTAGAGAACTAACCTGGTTTGCATGTCCAAAAAACGATCTATTGCTTTGTTTACTCCATAAAAATTATGATTATACTTGTAATAAAAACTTGGGTACTTTATAAAGCGAAACTTCTATATTTAGCAACCTTCAACCGTCTACAAAAAAAATAAGCCAAGCAAAGTTTCCAACAACAGCTAGAGCTAGTCGGCTTTACTGCCAATTTCAAACTTTTTGATGAAGTAATTGCTATTAGTAAGTGTACCATGCACCACTTTCTTCATTAGCTGAACTTCTCGTCAAAGTTATAAATAAATTTATTGATTTAGTTATGCACAACTTGTAATTTGATGAAGAACGCCAAGTGTTTGCTTACCGATTTAAGTAAATTCGAAAGCCACAATTTCTTGCCAGGAAAGCCAATTTTCTCGTAACTAGCCGTTGCTTATACACTAACTACATACTAACTAACTGTATACCTACTCGTTTATCTACCAATATTTTCTTGCCAACAAAGCAATACTACTTCAATTGCTGCAAAAAAAAAATTTTATTGGAATTATTGATAAAGGTATTTGTACAACATTAAGCACATTTTACATTTCAATTATATTTCTTCTGCTGTGATAATATTTTCATTTTTGCAACCAAAAATTTAATTTTATTTATTGCTGATTGTAAATCTAATTGAAATCTAATATTATCACAAAAATAGTCGTAATCGTTTTAAATAAGTATCGATAGAAATTGTTGTGCTTGTTTGGTTATTGAATTAATTTTAAGTTTGTTTAATGAAAATTTTCATGCGTATACGAACAGGGTTAAACTAAGAATGTTTAATATTTCTTATCAAAAAAAAAAAATAAAAAACTTGATAAAATAAAACTGCTGATTTTGCTTTGCATTTAATACTAGTTCTCTCTCTATTGCTTTCTCACGTGAGTGTACGTGTGCACGTACACATATACGAGTATGTCTGTGTTACGGTGAACTAACACACGTCTCAGTTAACAAATTGTATTATCAACAGCAGTTGGTAGGTTGTAAATAATTATTGCTGTATATATCACAAATAACTCAAACATATCAGCAAAGTAATATTTTGTGTCTCAATAAACTGACTTTATTATAGTTCGAATGCCAAGCCGATAAGTGGCTATAAATGGACTTTTTCTATAGGAAAAAATAAGCAAATAAAAGAACTTACGTGACGAGTTGCAAATAATAAATTTATATACATACTCGTATACATACATATATGCATGCTGGGGATGGTTTAGAAGCTTACAATATTAAAATAAATCAGAGATTTGTGAAAAAAATTTTTTTTTTAAATTTTTAATTTACTGCAGCTGCCTTAGTTAATCGGCATAGAAATGAATTTATAAAACCGATTAGAAGAAAAGCTATTAGTTATATTTCTATACTTTAGAAATTGATTGAGATATTTTGATTGAAATTTTACCATTCTACAGCTGATTACTAAAAGCACGCCCCTGTTTCTCTCACAATACCATAACATCCCACGAGTTTATCACTTGACTTGCGTTCTAAACTATGTCGTAAGAAATTTTATATTTAAGCGTTTAAGGCATGTAAAAGCTGTTCTTCATTATATAACTTTTAAAATGTTTTTTTTTTAATTTTTTATGTGACATTTTTATAAAGCTACGTATCAACATACTTGTATGCCAATTATTTCTGAATTTTTTCAGCACACAATCTCTTTAAAATTTCATCTAAAACTACAGCGACAAGTGAAAAATATCTCGCGTGGCTTACTAAGCACCAAAAAAAAAACATCGTTTTTCAATACATTTAGTTTAATCCGCTGGGATCCAGTTCTAATGTGGCACGTCACTCTCGTTTGCTAACTTGCTGACAACATTGCTGCGAAAAAAAAAAACAAAACGTGATGCACACAATTTTCTTCGCATTTTTAACGCTCACACGCGCCCACACAAACACTTCACACCTTTCCTCCTGACTTCATATTTCGTTCGATAATGCATTTTCTGCAGTACACACACCGCACAGCGTATCGATGTCACAGGTTTCTGGCTGTCTGTCGCATAACGTTCATGCCACCTCATTTTCTCACTCGATAAGTTTGCTTGTTTGTTTGTCAGAACCTTGACACGGTGTTATAACTGGGTTTGTTCTATTTGTTTTTTGTTGTTGTTATTATAGTCGCAACGCTTAATACAAATATTTATGTATGTTTGTTTTTGTTTTTCGCCTGCTGCATTACGTACACACACACACACATACTCGTATGTACTTGCCACACTTGCGTCCCACTCTTGAGTGCCTCACTCCTGTCTCACTTGACACTCGTTATCAATGGCGACTTTCGTCGCTGGCTCTGCGGTGATTTAAAGCGGCGCGTGACTGCAAAATGCACTCACTCAACAACTGTAGTAGCAAAAAAAAAATATAAAAAAAGGCAAGGAAATTTTGCAAAATCTGTACTTATAGAAAATTGTACTTAAGCGACAGTTTGCATCTGTTGTCTGTCATATTTCGACACTTTAGCGGTTGGTCGCTCTTTGTCGGCTTATGCAGCGACATTGGCACAAATGGCTCTGGGTTATTTTTTTATTTTTTGCTTACTTGTGTGCATGTGTTGGTGGGGTTTGTTATTCGCCTGTATTTATGCCAGCGTCGCTTGTCACTCACAGGTATTTGCTCCTATGCACTTGGCATTCAACTTTTTTCGCATAGCTCGCGGGCATCCCCAATGCGGACGTTATTTATTTGAAATAGAAGCAGCAGAAATATTTTCTACCTACCTTGATTGGCGGGAAGGTCAGCGCGTTAAAGGTTCGGATTGTCTAAAGGTACAATTTAAGCAAAGATATATAAAGTGCATATTTTATCAAGTTCGAGTTGGCTAGTAGCTGAGTGTTTGTACCACAGTAAATGTTATTGCAAAGTCTATTAAAAATCACAAATTAATTTTACTATTATAGTAAGGCAGACGTTTTTTTATAAATACTATCTTGAAATTGTATCTTAAATACAAATAAATTCTTTAAAAATTATTTGAAATTATGCTTAAAATCATATAACTAAAGTAGTACAGAATGTGAATGCGTAAAGCATTAACTCATTACCCAGTAATGCCTAGCGAATTTATACTACTTAACTGAAATTGAATACTAGGAATTCCAATCGGTTGCGCTGACTAAAAAGTTTCTCCATTAACGACTAACCAGCACTTGGCCCAATTTCATTTTAAGCTCTCTCTTTCAACCGTACTACACTGCGCCCATGCAGTCATGCATGTGACTTTCACGCGAATAGACTAAATACGTGATGTAATTTGGCAGTCCATTTTTGCGCGAAAGGACAAATTTTTCAAATGCCACAGCTACAAGTTTTTGAACTTGGTTTCCAGCGAAAAGCGGTGAAAGTGATTATAGCGACCGAAGCTAACTAACAAAATATGCGAGGAAAAAAATGACAGACGAGCTAGAATTGAGAACAGCGCTTTGTACAAAAAAAAATATAAAAATAAATGCATCTGTAGTACGAGAACATAAACACTTAGATACATATGCGCGCTCGCTTACAATTTATTTCTAATATTTGTTGGAATGTATTGCAGTGCATGCTTTGGCATTTACAAGCTTACCAAAAAAAAAACGGGCTTACAAAAAAAATACAAGAGTATATGTGATTGCATGTGCATGTGTATTGATGTTATGTATGTGGCATTCAAAGCGCACAGCAATTTGCCACAAATGCGACCGTAAAAACTTGTCGCTTGTCAACGACAGTGAAATTTGCCCATTTTTTGTCAGTTGCGTATACGCCACGTTGTCTCACTGGTTGAATTGCCTGTTTATACACTGCGCTATTTATTAGTTGTACAGGATTTTTGTTACTTTCAGGCCATTGCATATATTGTTTTTTATTATCTGCTTTTTTTTTGGGCTGTTGTTTTATTTTGTGTTTTTTTTTTGCAATCGTTTGGCTGTTTTCGGTCAGTATCTAGCGTGTGTTGCTGATTGCTCATAACTCAGGCAATTGTGGGAAATAAATGTGCAGCTGTGTGCAATATTATGCGAATTTAATTTATGTTTTAACAACTGTCCAAAAGTTATTGAAATTCGTTCATTTTGTGGGAAGTATTGACTCGTTAGTCATATGAAAAAAAAACAGAAAATTATTGAAATTATCTAGGAAATTGTCAAAGTTATGTAATTTCAGGGGACTTCATTTATTCTAGGTTTCATTTTTAATATACAAACGTTTGTATTTATTTTTTTTTATTTATCACTTATGGAGCTCTTGCATATGAGCTCACTAAAGGTACTCATGTTGAACATACGAATGTGTTGTGTCCCCATGGCTTTTGTAGTGTAACGAACGCTACCAATACTTCTTTCTCCTTATCGCACTGTTTAAGATTTAATTTTTTTTTTAGAGAAAATATAAAAAGTTTTAAATGGTTATACTCGATGTACCCTAGAATCAGTGGTAGACTTGGCTTATCATTTTATCAGCCAGCTCCAGCTTAATCAGATTGTGCCAGGAAGCGCAGTTTTTATGAATAGTTTTTATGAGAGCGATTTTCAAGGCGTATAATGAAGTTTGACTATCTGTACCAATTTCGATTTGGTGTCCTTGCTACTCTTTGTGAAATATTTTAAATACAACAAATGTCTATGAGTCGAATATCCAACAATTTCAACAGCTTTCTGCACTGTTTTCGGTTATTAATTTGTTAGTTAAAGTTAATTAAAGTCAGGAAAAAAGATTATTATTGTGTCGTCATACCGACTACCGTCTTGCAAATTTACAAAGTTTTTTTGTTTTGTTTTATATGATTTGCACAAAATTCTCAAATTTATGTTTTTTACTTAATTTAGGAAGCAAATGAAAATTTAGTGCTTTTATTTATCTTTCACTTTTATTTGCACAGTATTACTTAGTCGATAAATTTTGTTCATTAATAACGAATTTTCAACAAGTCGACATAACTAATCATGCTGTTGATTTGTAGTTGCAATTAGATGAAAATGTATTGCAAATAAGTAACACCTTTGCTCAGCAAAATTTCAATTAATGCGTTTTTTGCCAGCACAGCTGATTTCTTCATAAACTACACTCACACAATTCGCTGTCTGCTCAGCATGAAAATCATTACTATAAATTTACATAAATAAAGTAAATTTCTGCTACTGTATGTATAAACAGTATATATATACATATACTTATATAAGATTAAAATAGCTGTTGAATTAGCGAAAAATTCATTAAAAATTTAATTTTCTGAAGTGCAGGACATTTTGCTTTGCTCACACTTTTAATAGCTTTCAAAACGTACAACATATTCTCAGGCGTCTGACTCACAAAGTGAAAGAAATTTGATAAAACAGCATATCTCGACTTAGTATTTATTTTTGCCTAACAAGTTCTAAATTAAATGGTTCTGATACATTTTACACAAAATAACTTATATAAATCTGTAGTTTAGAAAGCCGTCTACAGATAAATTGTTTTTAAATATTTTATTTCTTTATAGTATATCATAATTATTGCGTCAAATTAAATAAGTTTCTTTTATCAGAATTCTACTCAATTTACGCGCTTTTAACTGGCCTTAGCGTATATAATTCATTATTCTAGTAGTGATCTGTGACGCCTTTTTGCAAACTTATTATGCAGATGTATTTTTTTTTTCTTCAAATTTTTATCTACACGCATCCTTTTTACATATATCAGCACATTTCACTTCATTATCATTACGTCGTTGCACTAATTTAAACGCCACCTCTTTTATTTGTTTTTTTTTTTTAATTTAACACAATCTGCGAAGTGAGAAACAGATGAAGTACTCAAAAGGGGTTTGACTAACGATACGATGTAGTAGGATAAGTGAGTTAAAAGCATGGCAAAGCGAACGCTTAATGGGCATCAGCAACCCAAAAATAAAAAAATAAAAAAACAGGGCCTGCAGCACTCACCCAACTCCGTGGCAGTGCTCACCCGCAGCGCTGAATTCATTACGCAGTAACATGATAACTGCTGAAGGGCGATAGCCAACTATTGTCCTGTAGCCAAAAATGTAGAACAACGACTGCCAACTTCAGCTTTTAAACGTTCGATTGCTGATGTTTGGCGTTTGCCATTTCGACGTTGCTTGCAAAAGCCTTTTCCCACAAGCACTCTTAGTGATTGTTGTTAGCGTATATCGCAACATTTGCTTATACGCGCTAACTAAGCATTCGCATCGTTCAGCAGCTTGACGCTTCCATCCAAATGCATTTCGTTTTTGCGTTTCATTGAGATCTTATCTAGATTTTCTAGCGCATTAATCGTCGCCGCGCAATTCAATGGCATTGAAAATGCAAATTGAAAACGAGCGTAAAGCAGAAAGTGCCAAGCTATGCGAACGCAAATAAAAGGAAGAGGAAACATATTTAAATGTTTGTATTTTAATTGAACTTGTCGGCGACACTTGTGATGATTGCAATTACAACACTACTGCATTTACTGCATTGTTAGTGTTGAGCAACAAACACCCATCGCTCAGTTGCCGGCTTTCTTCTAGTATGTCTCAGGGAAGATATGCAGATGATCTGGGTGTCAGTGTTGGCTTTAGCGCAATATTATGCAAACATACAGACATACTCGAATTTACCCACTGAACAGCGCTGTCTTCGACAATGAAGACTGGCAGCTTCTCTGCTTTTATGCACTTTTGTTCTTACAATGAACGCTATTAAGTGCTATTCTCCGCCGATTTTCTACTCAAATAAAGGCACTTAGCAGCGGAAACCATGAAGTGCCGGAGTAAGCGAGCAAGTGAGTGTAAGTGATGCTCACAAATACTACTCTAACTGAGTTGAAGTGATTAAAACTTATTGCAAACGGGGCGTAAAAAATGTTTTGTAATTGAGAGTTGGCAATGTCTGATAAAGCAATGACATTTATCACTTGAATTGTTGTATTAAGTAAGGAAATCTACATCAAAGCTTCTTACTATAGAATTTTATTGGGATTTTTAAGAGTCATGTTCTGCTGAATTGCATAATAAGTGCGATTAACTCCATTTCAGCAGCGCAAAATTATAAAGTTCTTTTTAAATGAAGTAACTTTAATTATTTAGTTATTGTGTTTGTGAGATAACAAATTACAAGGGGAGATTTTTTCAAAAAGTGGGTTTTCGGAGAAGTATTAAAGGTCTGAAAAAAAATTGTCTTCATCTTTATTACTAATATGCAATGCAATACAAAAATGTCGCCTATAATTTTATGGGAATAAATTGTTCACATTGTATTCATAGTGGAGTTATTTATTTCAACAATAAAATATTTATTTGCAATTCTTAAATTTGTTCTGGCCTTAACAGGCGTATACGTTTGATCCTGGTAAAGTATTTTCCTCAGCGCAGTTTTGGCCGAAGTAGTAGTGACTTTCATGACGACACGGACAATGACGACATCGATAACGGTGCTATCATAGGCGATTGTGAACGAAGTTGGCTATAATAAAACCGTATTACTAATGATAATGTATTGATATCGGTAATACGATCAAAAACTAAATTTATAAAGATATCCCTAAATTTCACATGGGCAACGACGATAATAACAATGTTAATTGTGACTACCTTAATAACGTTAATGAAATCGATAACGATACCAATAGCAATTACAATAAAAATAAAAGTATCGATTATAACTACGATAGTTTTTATCAATTGGTAATGCTGAGTAAATGTACTAACAATGATAACGATAAGTAAAAAATATCGATCAGTACGGATATCAATAACAATGACAACAAACATTAACGTGGATGCTATTGATAAAAATGCTAACTATGATATGCATAACGATGGCATTAACTATTACAATATTGATAACGATATCGATAGCAATTGTAGGGATTACATCATTTCGATTTTATGAAGAGCATTTTTTTCGTTTTAGTGTCCATACATTTTTTTTGTTTTTCTATCGTGCAATACACTAAATGAGCATTTTTATGAGTCTTGAGTTTTCATTTCTCCATCAACTCGGTGAAATTTCCGGTCAACAGCTGCTAGGCATATATGTAACTCATTGTTTGCTCTTCGTTTATTTTGCGATACTTTGCTATTTCTTTTTCTTTCTTCGGAATTTTCTTTTCCAAAGCTTTCTTTATTAACAGAATGTTATGGTGATGAATGAACTAGTATAGTAAGAATAAATATGCGTACTCCTTTTTCGGTTGTTTCTTATTGCTTCCTATGAAGTGTAGGCAAAAAAATAGCAGCAGCGAATATAGAAAATCAAAACAAAAATTTAATATAAATTTAACTCTGCATTTTTTTTCCTTGCCGCAAAAGCAAAATTGAGTCTATGAAAACTAAAGTTATAAGGAAAATAAAATTGAATAAATCTATTGAACGGATATTTGAATATGTCAAATGAGCACTTTTGATAAAAAAAATGGAGTTCATTGTAGTTTGATTAATTTGTGAAAATAGCCGTTATTGTAAAACTTTCCTTAAATATGATTGATCGATACGGGAGTTGTATATCTTTGGTCTTAGCTCACCTCTTTATGACCCTTAGTTAATAAAAAACAAAAAATAACTTACTAAGTAATCAATCATAAGCATTCTTAATCGCATGAAATTTATTCAAGCCACCATAAAGGCACGTTTGTGAATGCCTACAACACAACCAAAAGCCACATCAATAACTGCATGACATAAGCCTTTGCATATTTTGGCTTGACGTGACACCTGTGTACACATCAGGGATGTCAATTTTGGGCATTTTGTTGACACCGAGATTTTCAAGATCTGAAATCGAAATCCCGGGACAATTCCGGGATCCCGGATTTCACGAAGTTTTCAGTAAAAAAGTTTTTCGTAATTTTTTTTTTGCAAAAAAATGTAACACGTCTGTAATAATTGTATTAGAGAAGTATACTAAATAACATTAATATAACAAACCAGAACGATTTGTTGTAAATCATGTATGTATTTATTGGTCTTTTCAAGAAAAAAGGAAATAAACAAAAAATTTGACACACATACAAATGAATTTATACTTCATGTACAAATATACATATTTGGTACAAAAGCAAATGCATAAATACGTAAATGAAAATTATTTTTAATCACTGTTGAAGACCAATATTTATATATTACCATTCAGAAAAAAATTAAAAATTTACTACATCACCCATTCCATTTTGAGCGAGGTATAATTATTCCTTATTTTGATCAAAATGCAATCTAAAAGAAATAAAAGCCTTAAGTGTATTATCCTCAAAGCTGCGTCTCAACACTTGTTGCTTGGATTGTTCACAATAAGTTAAATGCTCTTTGTAGGACATAGCCTTTATCGCCTCATTACAAAATCTATCAATTTCTTTTACCAAGCCTTTCGATTAATGGACAATTGCGAGTTGCTCGTTAAAACTTGATGCAATTTATCTTTGCTAATTTCTGCCTTATCCACTTCAGGTACCTCGTTGTTAGTTCTATTTACATCGCTTTCATAATGAGGCCCATTTTCTACTCGAGTGGGATATTCTCCAGTTCATTTATAATGGCAAGACCTCAAAACAAAGCCTTAAGGGAATTAGCAAGCTGTGTTATTTGTCGATTGTGAACTGTCTAAAGGCTTTGTTTTGCCTTTGAAAGGGGAATTTTTAAGAATGATAAGAAAGTTAAAAAATAAATGGCTATTAAATTCGCTGTTTTCTACAATTCCGGGATTTAAATAGACGTTTCGCGGGATATTCGGGAGTTAAAATATACCGGGATTTCGAGACCCCGGGATTGGCATGCCTAGTACACACATACATATCTACGTGTAATGTCATACGAAATACGAATAACAGTCAATTTGACTAAGCTAACCACATTTTGACAGCACGGCATTAAGACCTTTCGCCCTTATATGTACGTACTATATGTAAATATGTAGGTGTGTGAGTGAGACTTTTGTAACCTTCGCGTCAAGTAAAGGTCGATTAATTTTGATGGGTTTCCTTCATTGAATGTAAAAAACAACAATCATTTACAACAACAGCAATTTGCAAAAACACTTAAGTTCCAGCATAACCAACGCAATTGTTAAAGAAAATGTTTCTCATTCACCTTCAAATCAACAACAGACATTTCTTGTCAGCTACAAGTTGCCAATTTACTGAATATTGCTCAATAGCAACGCAAACGATTGAGCAGTGAAAGATGAAGAAAATGAAGCAGCCTAAACGTTCGCTAGGTCAAATGGACAAAACAAAAAAAGAAACAAAACAAAAACACACGCTAAAAAAGTAACGATGCGCAGTGATGCGCAAACGGATGCCAGTTAATGCATAACATTCCGTTTATGGCAATGGAAGGCGCAGAAACGTATTTGTTAACAAATTGCTCGAACGAACACACCACGATGACAAACATAAAAGTGAAGTGGCAAGAAAAGCAGCGAACACATTTTTCCTGCTGCTTTCCTCAATTTGTCTCACCTAGTGGACATTTATTCAAGCAATCAGCGTGAACGAGCAGGCGTTCCTGCACACACTCACACGCACACACACGCACATACACTCACGTACGCAAATTAACAATTCAAATGTCACGATAAATGCTGGGGGAAATTAAATTCAGTGTCAATTGGATGTAAATGTTGCGCGGCGCTGACTGGCGACACGCTACATGAGAAGCGAATATTTTGATGATGAAAAGAAAAATTAGAATTTTCGGCTTGAATGCAAAATGGTTGACATTGATAAGACATTTTGAAAAACAGAGGTATGGATTACAGCGAAATTTTCGTGAAGACAATATACATACATATGAGTACGTCTTCATTTTAAATGTTAAACTGGCAAGCGAAGTAAGTTTGTTTACTTGCAGCTAGAAAAATTAATAACAACGTTTCACTTTGAAATATTCCTCTAATGAATTTGTTAAGACACGACTTTCGAGTGCCTTCATATCTTGTCACGATATGATAGAATCGCTTAAATATTAAACTCAACGGCCAAAAAGCTCCTAAATTAAGAAATAAACAATAATTAGTTCAGTTCAGAGTCAAAACTACAAAAAAGACAATATATAAAAGTTCTTAAGTAGTATGCGAAAAGTTACGAACCGAACAAGTAGTGAAATAGTGCCGTAAAAGTTTCAAAATTGTTCTAATATTTTACGGAACATTTTCCCGAAAAAGCTCTGCAAAAGTCCCAAAAAAAAAATACCGGAAATACCTAAACAACTACCGAAAAAGCTACAGAAAAAATACTGAAAACCTATCAAACATGTATCGGAAAGTACTTCAAGTTTACTTACAAATGTGTCGAAAATATTAGGAAAATGTACCGAACTAATCTCGCAATAGTTCGGAACAAGCTCCGTTTATAAAAACTTATAAATTTTTTTCTCCATCGGATTTGTTTTAAAATGACTTTTAAAATGTAAATCTCAAAATAAGCGGCAGATCAGTTGCTCTTGTTTGCAGTTGGTTTGTTTAAGGAAGGTGGAAAAACGCAGCAGTCCACTCGGCTAGGGTAGCACAGCATTTAGCATGTTGACTTTGCAACTCCGATAGCCTTGCTGAAGTGGTTATGAAGAATAAAATATAACTAATTAAATAAAGAAGTGGGGAAATGTGGTGATTTCCGAAATAGTACTATAACTTCTACCATTTAAAAACTGTAGTTGTTTTTTCAAATAAAAATCTTCTGTAAACTGGCCTCGAGCTCAATAAAATTGTTAATTATTAATATTTATCTTCTTGCTATTTATGTATCACAAAATGAGTTTTGTAAAATATATACATAAGTCTGAAACTAATACTTATCGTTGAATAAAAAAAAATGTCTCACTTTTTCATTTTCATTTCAAAATAATTTGTACTTCTTACGACTTTTTTAAGGACCTTCACTGCAGTCATCATAAGTAGCCATGATATATTTGATATGTTTGGTATAATATTTGCCTGTATTTTTTAACTTTTTTTATAACTGTTATCGCATAAAAGTTTTTCTTCGATATCAAATCACTAAGCAGAAAACAAATATGTATTTTATGATAGAACTAAATAATATGACGATGTGATAAAATCTAAAGTCTTTGAAGGTTCATCACATGATCTCATCATATGATGTCGTTCTGTATTTAGTACATATAGAATAACCGCATAAAGCGAATTAAGAATTGGTAGCGAGTATTGAAGAAAAAGTGAGAGCTTGCTTCTACCTACAACCATATTTCTCTGTTACTCCAAAATTATGCTACGTACTATAATTGTCAACCTCCTTTTTCTTTGCCGCATTTCAAGGTATCTTAATCATATGTTTGCTGGCGGTAAACTCCTTTCGATCTGCCTTTCTTTTGATTAAATAATTTGAATTGCAAAATAACAGTGTGTACATTTGTTTTCTTTCAATTTTAGAAAGAAAATTGTGTCTTAATAAAATGAGGTTGTTTTGTTTTTTCTTACTCTTCTTTTTAATTATTTATTGTTTTTTCAATTTTTTTTTTGTTTTTAATAAACAAAAATTTCGTTTCACTGCTTATTTAAATAATAATAATAAGAAGTATACAAATATGAATTTCAAAAGTTACATTTAATAATAAGACTTTAAGAATGTAAGAAAAGCTCAAAAACAAAAGACAAAATGCCAAAGATAAGACGAGCAAAGGCAACCACAACACAAAGTGTCATACAGTCATTATCGCATTGTAGCAAAGTGCAGTCAAGGCTCTCGGCTATATGCACATGTATGAAAACAAAAAATTAAAAAACAAAAATAAACAGTGAATCAACTAAGAAATAAATATACACAAGCATGCACAAAGAGCAGATGAATCAACAGAAAACAAAAGCAACATATACAAGCGCTGTGAACTGACAGTGATAATAAAGATAATCAACATAAAAGGCAATATAATGTATGTAGATATATATGTATGTATTTGTTTGTATATTCGTGGCTGGTGCGATGGAGCAGGCCATGAGCCGTGTGTCAAACTAAGAGCAGAAATTACTTGCAACATATGCTCATAACTAGGCGATTGTATTTGATGAAGAGCCTGTGGTTGGTTACTCTCAAGTGCGCCTCATTATGCAATGGACGTTGTCAACTGTGAAAATGCGCCAACAAATAGACAGAGTCACTAGCGAACTTCCTCCAGCCGTCAGAAGCTTGCGAACAGGCGGGTGTCTATACATACTCGTATGGTTTGTGGTTAAAGCAGCGTGACAACCGAAGTTATGCCATTGTCACACACTAGAGAGCATCTAACAACAATAGACACAAAAATAACACCAAAAGCAACTACAACAGTACAAGAAACACAAAAAAAAAAAAGTCAACAAAAAATACAAGCTTGGGAAAGTAAAAGTGCCGGAAGGAATGCTTCAACAGCATTTGCCTGCAGACGGCGCTACAGTGAGTTGGAATGAAGGGTACTTGCGCTTATGAGCAGCTAGCAAATGCAAACATACTGATCTGCATATAAATGTGTATACATATGTATAAACGTATGCACATACTCGTACTAAAGCATGCACACCAAATATTCAACAACTCAATTTATAAGCACGTCAATTGTTTGTTTTTGTCACAAATTAAGATGAATGCGTGATGGACAAGCGCATATACTCGTATGTGAGTGTGCGTGAGCTTGAAAGTACTACTCGAAAATGTACAAATAGCCAAAGGACACGCACGAGTTGCGAGTATGGCCGGCAAGCTGCTCTGGTTGCTATTGTAAATGTCTGTGCCTAAGTGGCTAAAACTGCTTTGTAATTTTGTCAGTTGTGCTGTAGTGGCGTGACTTTTTCGAGCATTGACATTCGACATTTTTTTTTTTTGCAGTGTTTCATGCCTGGTGATTACTCAACTAACAGCCACTTTTGCTCGCCAATACTAGAAACTAGTCTACGTTGATGGGGGCAGAATCACTTTACACGTCGTTAACGACTGTCTGTCGTGCTTAGTTAACTTACGATTTATATTATTGTTTTGTTTCGTAGTTTTTATAAGCTTACGAGTACATTGTCTTATTGTCTTTATGTGCAATTGAGCTAGAAAACGAGAAATGGCTCACAGCTGCTATGAGTATTTGTGATGCGAATAGACTGTCAAGTGTCCTTCGTAGTGTGCAGTTACGAATGTGAAGGTCAAAAGTACACATGTAAAAATGTTTGTAAATTAGCTAGATTGTTTGATGAGCTAAAATATTGTAATATAATATTTATGTACATATGTATGTGCTTTGTGCATTTGTAAGTGGTACATACATACATATGTTAGCAATAAGGCAACCACAACCAAAATTAATGAAATGCAGACACAGTAAGAAAAAAACACACTGAAAACACAGTGCGTTTAACAGCTTGTTTTTCCATAAACACCCGTATACAATTCATTCAAATTTTAATAAATATTTCATGTTTTTTTGTTAATTTTTATTGAGTCTGAAATTTTATGGTCTATTTAATTTTAATATAACAAAGTGGAAGTTTCATTTGGCGTAAAAAAAACTGTTTTTTTTAAATGCTGCATCCTTCTGTTTGTAGCGTTAGCAAAAACTGATTCATTTAATGACGGAAAAGTAATAATGAATTTTCATTCTTTATTCAGCATTATTTGAATTATTGACAATTTATTCACCAAAAATTCAATTCAAAACTAATTGAGTGATTAATGAAAACATATTTGTCACTCAAGATTTTATGAATGATAAATAAAAATTTGTTCTTCATCTAAACTAAGGCATATTTAGACACGGGAGAAATATTCAAAAATAAAAATTATTAGCTCTGGGTATTTTGTTATTGCTTTTAAATAGGTATGCGCAGCAAACTTTTTTTAATTTTTATTTTTATTTGATAAAAATACATTCCGTACAATTTAAGGTAGTCGATAAAATATTTTTTGAAACTTTTGCGTTTAAAAGCAAAATATATAGAGCTAATCAAGGCACATCAAATAGGTAGCCGCAGCAAACTTTTTTTTTGAACTTTTTTCATATTTTATTTTAATTTGAATTGTCAAATTTTTGAATTTCGTTGTGATAAGAATGTTTTCAGTATAATTTAAGGTAGTTGTTAAAATATTTTTGGAATTTTAGCTTTTAAAAGCAAAACCAAAACGTACAGAGCTAAAATTTTTTTTTTAATTTTCTACTGCTGCTACCTATTAAACGTGCCTTGAGAGTTAATAGATTTTTTTTCAGTTTATTCACAAATTTTTTATATTTAGATCAAGGCATATTCAATAGGTAAGCGAATATGCCTTGATCTAAATATAAAAAATGTATATATTTGTGAATAAATTTTCAATAGGTAAGGGAATATGTCTTGATCTAAATACATATAAAAAATTTGTGAATAAATTGTCTATTCAATATGCCTTGATCTTAATACATATAAAAAATGTGTGAATAAATTGAAAAAAATCATTTAGCTCTATATATTTTGCTTTTGCTTTTAAACGCTAAAGTTTCAGTATGCCTTGATCTAAATATAAAAAATTTATTCACAAATTTATTCACGAAATTTGTATATTTAGATCAAAGCATACTGAAACTTTAGCGTTGAAAAGCAAAAGCAAAATATATAGAACTAATAGATTTTTTTTTTTTCAATTTACTAACAATTTCTTTATATTTAGATCAAGGCATATTCAATATTCAATTTTGTGAATAAATTTTAATTTTTTATTTATCACACAGAATTGCCAAACCTGGGTATGGCTAATATTGTGTAATCAATAATAAATTTTGCTTTATATGAAAGCAATGTTGTAAAATAAGTTCTTGAAATTCATCAAAAATTTTTAAACACTTGAAACTTGCACTCTGGTTTATATACATATTTAAATAGAATGGGCTGTGATAACTGGCTTTCTTCGGTTCAGTAAAAAGTTTAATGGTAATGTCGATATGTATGGCTTTATTAGAGACTTTGTGCGAAAAGAGTGATCAACTTGTGAGAGACTCGAATGGTATGAAGACGACACGCTTAAGAATAAAAATGTGAAGAACGTAGAATGGAAAAAAAAACTCCCATACGATTATAGTGAAATTTGATAAATAGATTAAGTAATTAAATCAACAAAATAAAGTTTAAAAAAACCAAATTCGTTTAATGAAAACAACAGCAGTTAAAACAATCTGCGTTCGCAAATCCTCTTCTTCATTGGCTAGAGACAATTATTTGCTTTTACAAGTTTCAACATTGCAAAAAATTAGCTAAATGTTTTTGTGAAACCCCGTCGGCATTTCTTTTCACCATTATTTTCTAATTTTTGTTGCATACGCAGTGGAACGTACAAGCCAAACAAATGTTGCACAAGCCGTAAACAATTGTTATTAATAGTGTTGCAAGTTCGTTCATTTTTTCGCTTTTCACTCCACTAAGTGCTTTGCTTGTTTGCAGTAATTATTTGTGCATTTTCCACTTTTCTTCCTCCGCAAGTGCCATCCACTTTTCACTTTGTACTATGTAGTTTGATGCCGCTCTGCCTGCGATTTTAATTAAGTTTTTATTGTTGTGTTGACTTATTGACTTTCCGTTGTTGGTGTGTGTGTGTGTGTGTGTAGTTAAATAAAAATGCATCTATTGCATTTTAATAAACACATACTCGTACAAATAAATCAGTTGGTATGTGTCAAGTTACACAAGACTGTCGCACTGCACTCTCCTAGGCGCTTACACAACATTTCTTTTCGCTCTTTGCCATTTGCATTGCAATCATTCTTGCTTATTTTTGAGTAATTTTTTTGCGCGTTTGCCATGCGTTGGCGGCAAATAAACAACAGGCGAAAAGAAAATGAGAATCCTTGCAGGAAGGATGAGAATTGCACAAGTATCGCTGTCATGCAATAACAAAGCAACAATCACAGTCAACACCGACAAGCTGTACAAGCTGTGAAATGTGAGATTTCATGCAAACTCTGACTTCACCAATCTTGTGTACTCGTATAACATATGTTTGCATGAGTGTGCGCATGTTGCATGCAACGAATACAGCTGCAGTTGGTTCATGCAACAACCAATGCTGCTTTTGTTTTGGCATTTGTTGTTGCCACTTACGCGCGCGTGTGCACTGATTTCGCTTTTGATGACTTTCTACTACTGCCACCACCCACACCATCGCTGTATATTTACGTGTGTTCGTGTGTGTGTCTGCAAGCTTTCGCTATTGCTGTTGTTTTTTTATGCTTGCGTTGGTGCATTTTTTTTAAATGCAATTTCTTTTCAATGCTGTTATAGTTTTGTTATACCGCAATAAATCAGTTAAGCTGGCGTCAGTGTGTCACCAGTTAACTTCAGTGTTTTTGTGTTAACAAACGAATAGCTACACACACACACACACGCATATACAAATATATATGAACATATACATGAATATCAGTGGAGGGGCGTGCAAATCTGTGTTCAGCATCAATCTGTTTTTTCCGACTACATTTATGAAGACAAATGTCGCTCAAAAGCCACCACAGAAACGCGTCAATAAATTTTGATTGCAAATTCGTCCCATGCTGCAGTGATTTAGTAGTTTTGTTAGTTCATGAAATCAAGTTTTATTGGCTAGAGCGCAAATTAAAAAAAAAAAAATTTAAAAAGCCAAATATACATACATATGTATATGTGCATATGTAAGTATACATCTCTAAAAGTAAAATTTTAAGTTTTCAATTTTTTTCCGATCTTTTACATACGTGAGACATATTTTTCGCATTCAAATACGTATTTGATAGCAGACAAATATGCACACTTGCATACAGTGAAGAATAAAACGTTATTGTTGTTCTTAGAGAGTATCACTTTTTAACAATTTGGATTTCTTAGTTGTTTGGCTAATTTTTAGTTTAGCTAAATTTTTTTCCAATCCTAACCTTTAGTAAAAAATTTTGCTAAACAGTTTTTTTGTTTTATTTTCTTAAGGTTTGATAAAAAATATCTCGTTTTATATTAGAAAGCCAGTTGGAGATAAGAGTATTCATATTCAACCAGCTTTTATGGAACTTTGACAATATTAAATCCCAAAAAATGGAGCAAAGGCAAGCAAATTTGTACAGGGAACGCAAAGGACGATTATTTTCGAATTTTCAATCGAAACATTTAGACCGCAAGAGTTTATCTATTTGGTATTTGAAAAAAAGCAGTATAATTCTTGCTAGCTAAAGAAGGCTTATATTAAATGACTTAATTTTTGAATTTTTTTAAATCAAACTTTAACTGTTCGAAAACATGTTGGCGACGAAATGCCGATTATTTTTGAACTTAAAAAAAATATAAAATATAAATCGCTACGATCAGTGTGAAAAATAGAAAAATTAAAAAAACAGTGCTTTACACAGTTTCCGTTCTCATTTTATATTCACGGACGACTAAGAAATTTATACAAATTTTCATTAGTCACATATTAAACCCTCTTGGTTGCACATCCAAACAAGTACACAAAAGCAATTACTATATAAAAATTTTTATTTTAAATCACACCTCCTGGCTGTATGTACTATCCTTTCAACTAGCTGCTTAATATTTATGCTGATTTGTTTGAAGACGCGCGCGAGCTGTCACCGCGGCAACTTAATGCGAAACAAATGTGTGATTTTACGTGTCATTTTCTACAAAATTGCTACTTTTATTGTCATTTGTGCCACAGTCAGTGTGTAATAATAATGCGAGTACGGCGATTTTTTTATTTTTATTTTTTTCTTTTTCTTGTACACCACCTCACACAACCCCGCCGCTTCTCACGAAAAAGAAAACAAAAACTAAACTTACAAAGCATATTATGTGCGACTTTTGATCGAGCAGCTGGCAGAAGTGGTTGCAACCGTACTGACTGACTGACAAATTGAGTGACTCACTAACTGACTAACTGTCACAATACGCGGCTACAAATGTGGCAAGCTGTCACAATTGTGACGAAAGTGCGCGCAAACAGCTGCGAGCTACAGTTGCAATGAACTTTGAAAAATAACAAAAAGCCAAACAAAAAACAAAGCGTATTCTTTTGTTTGTCGCGTTTTCTTGCATGCTCCTCCCTTCAGCTTCCTTTTTATCTCATTTTATTTTCTTGCTCCAGCTGCACAGCACAAACAAACAAAATTACTTTGGGATAGGAGACGGAAATGATGTTGGCAGCACGTGCGTGCGCGCAGTTGACGTCGACTTGACTGTTTTGTGCCGCACACATTGCATTCTCGCACATTCTCAGCTACAAATGTGTGCGTGTGTGTATGAGCACGTATAACACACACACACACACACACACACACAAATATACGAGTATATTCTTCTACTTGCACTTCATATTCCGTTCATGCTACAAAATTGGCAATTGTTTTGCTGCTGCACGCCGCGTGCAGACAGCCGCAGTGACAAGTTGCGTTGGTTATTCGCAAAAGCAACTGCTGTAGTAATTGCATTAGTATTTGTGCATGTCTGTCAACGCATGTGTGTGTATTTACTTGAATTTTGTTTTGTCACAAAAGTCAGCGTATTTGATAAGAAATACTTACAACTCTCCACTCTTCCTTTATTTTCATTCCTTACTCATTTTTTTTTTTTTTTCGTTTGTTTTTATATATCTTTTGATTCTTTTTCTATTTGTGTTTTCTTGTGTCCTTATTTGTAAACTCCGCTTTCTATTACAGCAGAATTCAATCAAGTAGTTTTTCGATTAGAAAAAATGTAGTTGATTGTGAAAAACAATTTTCAGCACGTTTTTTTTTACTTTCAATTTAATTTTAAGAGGTAATGGCTGGCTCATCATTTAATCTTACACATTCATTACCAATTTTCCCAATGCACTCGAAATTCTCAGAATTATCATACATTCATCATCATGACTCGTCTGCTTCTTAACTTCGCAAAATGTTGTCTGCCGCATTCAATCATCATTTAAGCGCAAACCAAAATCCATAGTTTATATTTGATATATAAACTTCATTGAAAAGAAAATAACAGCTTATAAAATCTTATATGAGCATGTTTTTTAAAAAGTACGAAATAAAAATAAAAAAAAATAAATAAACGACCAACATTTTTAACACAAAATAATAGTTAAGATTTCATAATCATTTTTGTATTTTTATAATTTTTTTTTTGTATTTTTAATGAATTTCGTACATTTTTGGTAATTTTTTAACTTTACATGAAAATTAAAGCGTTATCTACCGGAGAAAAAAAATTGTTTTCTTAATAAAAAAAAATCCAAATTTAATTACGTCAATGCTCAAGCATTAAAATCGGTTCACCCATTCTGTTTTTATAGAACTTTTTATAATAGTATTACATTAGAAGTGAACCTCCACGGTCCGTTGAAGCTTAAAAATCGATTTTCTCAAAATTCTGACGTGCTACAGCAAAACGCCAAGACACATATTTCTTTATTTAAAGCCTTTTTATCAGATTCTGTTAACATTCCCCATGTGTACCAACCACTGTCGTACTGTGTTATACTTTCCCGACCCGTGTGTATGTATGTACGAGTATGTGGTCAATTGTTGCGAATGTTGCTCATACGCAATGACAAAACGTACATTCTACTTCTGAATTAAATTAATTCGTTAAAATTTAAATTTTCTTCATCCATTAAAAGTTAGCTGACAATGCCATGCCATATTTAGAAAGTTTTTTTACATTCGTATTTAATTGAAATGTATTTTTTGTAACAAAAATTACGTGGCAACGGTAACAAAAAAAAAACGTTTCGTTCTAAAGTTTTTTTTCGATACTTTTATGTACTTTAAATGTGCAGGGTATCATTATTGAAATTGTAATGTAGTTCAATATACTTTATGAACATCAAAACCCCTCCCAAATATTCTTTGGCGTCAAAAACAAAATTAAATAAATTAAAAGCCGCCAGCTAATTTATTTGTGCTTTTCTAATCAATTTTTAACCAAATACCAAAATTCAACATTATTCATCAATAAAGTATGCTTATCTGGATTTCGTTTATCCTTCTTCACTTTCTCTTTTTAATTTTCCGCCAACCACTTCAACAAATCAATTTCCTGGCTTACTAACCACAAAACTACATTCCAAAAAAAAAAACCAAAATATCATATACAACGAAATCTAACTTATTTTTGAAATCACTTATTACACCCACAATTACATAATTTCAATTACACTGTAAATGAAAAGTAGAGCCATTTTTAATTGAAATTATGATAAGCTGCAATATCCATCATTTATGTTTAAAAGGCATTAGTTGAGACAACATTGAAAACTTTTCTCTTAATCTCACTTACGCAAAGGAAGCTGAAATAAGTACGTTTCTAAAGCACAGCCAAACCGCAAATAAAAGCAAACACGGAAAAAATAAACGAGCAAATAGGCAGGCTCCACATTTAAAAAGAAAAAGTGTTTGGAAAGTGGCAGTGTGCGTTCGTTCTCGCCCTCTTGCATACTTTTTCCGATTTTTTTTACTTCTGATAGACTCACTTGGTTTGAGCACCGTTAATAATAAGAAATGATTATTTTTGATAGCTTTTCTTAAACTTTTTCATCTCACAACAAATGCTGATTTAGTTGAAATTTTATTAATTTCCTCTTTTTCCCTTTTTTTCATTTTCGTTTACGTTTTCTCAATTTTATAAGCTGTACATGTCGCATTTCACTTCGTAGATCATTGCGTAAATGGGAAATGCCAAAACAACTGAAGCAGTTTGGATGCTTACCTACTTATTTACTTAAACACACACACATATAAATAAGTAAAATATAATAACAATGATAATACATAACAACAACGCAAAGCACCGAAAAAATAAAAATAAAAGCACTGCAAAAAAATTTAAAAAAAAAATTCACAACAAATTATTTTTCTTGCTGATTGCGCTATAGCAATAAAGTGAAGGATTTTGCTGCTTGAGTTTCAGCAGCGCACAAAATTGCTTTTGAATTCGAGTCCACTTTGCTGTAATCAATGAAGTGGACGTCAACTGGTCAGTAAGTTTTCGGGTATGCAAAGGAGCTATAGCCAGCCATATGATAGACGCTGAAATCATTCAGCCGCTTTCACTGACCTTTTCCTCTCTATATTCATCTAGTAAATTCACATTTCATTCTCATTTTCTTATTAAATTCCCTTAATCCCTTTCGCTGTATTGTGGTGGCACAGTTTTCGGGGCAAACGAAAGTGAAGCATTAAACGCGGCACAAAAGATGAATAAATTATATTTAAATGAAAAAAAAAAAAATCAATTTCGAATAACTAGGAAGTATTGAGAGAAAAAAAATTAGAATAATCTGCATCGAGTAAGCATGAAATCGTAGTAACGATGAAGACTCAGCAAACCGTGCAAAATGAGGCCAAGATTTGCCCGCAGTTTCACTTTGAGTTGAAAACGCTTAGCATGGATTTGCAAATGACCATCAAAAGATTGCACAAAAGCGCAGATAGTAAAGCAAATGCGGTGATAGTTGTATAGGCCACACATTGTTAGCGGCAGTCTTTAGTGATAAAACATATTTGAGAAATTAAGCAGAGCTTTGACAGGCGTCTATAGTCGTATTGTGGATTATTTTATTAAATGCATATGCGTTTCTTTTTCGTAGAAAAATGTTAAAATGAAGAACAAGAAAAGTTTTCATAATTTGCGAAAAAGTTGAAATATATTTTTTGCCGTTCTTTTTTTTGAAAAATTAATCAAGTTTAAAAACTGCTTTGATTTGAAAATGAAGAAAAACTTACAATTTTGCTGATGTCCCATGATTTTAAAAACAATTCTGATTTTGATAGATTCGCTTTTTCTTTGAAAATTATTCTTCGAAAACTATTAGTTTCTTTTATGAGCCGTTACATTTTGTGGGAGAGTATAGTGGGAAAATTAAATATATTATTATTTTTAATTGATAACTCACTGATTAAATCTAATTTGTTGTCAAAAAAGTAGACCAAGTATCCCTGTTAGAAGTAGTTCTTTTAATTTTCGAATGAACTGGCAATAACAAATCTTGTATTTGCTATAAACTCTAACTTAACATGCAAAGATCATGTCAATGCATTCGTTGGAAAAGTGTATTCCACTCTCGAAATTTAAAAATGTCTGGGTATTATACTCCACTAAGAACTAGACATCGGCTTGCTTTACAAGTCATTATGCCTCAAATTACATACGCTGAGGTAGTTTATAGTAGGCTTCGGGCTGTGAAGATTAGAGCACATCTCGCCGTGGAAAATAAGTCTCCTGGGATACGAAATATCGGCATTTCTAAAAGCCCGTAACTGCATATTTTTATATGGGATTACCACCCAAAAATCTCCTAACTACCTATACGAGAAACTAAGCAAGAGCAACTTTAAGAAATCCATCTTTAATTGTTTTAGTGACCTACATACAATAGGACAAACTGACCATCTATCTATCTTAACTATTATTTGTTTCAAATGCCTATGTAATTATTTTTTGATTATTTCTGTAGTTACTAGTTTAATTCGTTAAATTTACTTAATGTTAATCTTTAAGTGAAAATTCTATAATACTAAGTTCTAAAAATGTACAGGTTATTTTATTTTGTTGTACTATAAAAGATCTTATTATCTTAGTCTACTAAAATATTGATAAAATTATTCCAAAAAAGATTAACTTTGTGTGACTTTTATTGGTAAAAAAAGTTGAATTTAGAATAAAAGCTCACAAGCATCAAAACTCAACGATTCTCGAAAACTGGTATTTTTTTCAATAAGATCTCAATATCATGAATAAATAGAATAAATTGCCAAAATTCACCAATATGTGGATGGATGTACTTTAGTTCTTAAACGTCGTTTATATAATTTTACGTTTAACGAAATAAATGTGCAGACTTGTGTATCTATATCTGTGTATGTACATACATATATGCCTGCCTATACCCTGTCGAAAATCAAAGTACTTTAAAACCAATTTAAAAAGTACTTTTTTTCTAACTACAAGTGGTTTACATTTTCTTGTCATCAACTAACTTTATTAACATGTCCTAAGAGCAAGTCAATTATCCGACACTTTCAAATATATTTAAAATAAAGAAAGAACATTAAAATAACTTTTTTCACATTTGCAATAAAATGTGTTTAGTTCCAGCTATTTTAAAAATGCTTTGTTTATACCTAATGTTTTTCAACATTAAAAAAAAACGCATTTTATTTAATAGTTTTTATTAAATATATTCACATATGTATTTATTATTTTAACTAAGTTAAGAATTCAGTTAATTTTATTTGTAGATAAACTTATCCTACGTTTAAACGTTTTTAATGTATTTTTCTTTTTTGTTATTGTTGAAGTTTCCGACAGGGTAGAAATGTATTGAATTTTGTAACGACTTTTCGTCATCCCTTGTCAAGTTCGGTTTTAAAACAAACCGGTTTAGGCGTTGTGTCATCTTCAATGTCTTTTTTCTCGTTTTTAATGTAATCTAATTGAGTTTTTTCTGCGTACATACTTCGTAAAGCTTTGCTTCTTAATGGCCTTGCGAATAATTTTCTCGGAATACTGGTTTTCGATACAAAAAGCATCTAATAATGATAAAGGAAGAATTGAAATATTTTATGTATCACGCATTTTATGGGCTCGCCCACTGTCTTACCTTTGAAAAAACGGATAAAAATTAGCAAAAGTGTTGAATCTTCTTTCCCGTGTCTTCCGTCGAGGTTAAATTTCATAACAACGTCCTTGGACAAAATTGCCAAAAGCTTATTTTTTCGTTTTCTTTTCATTTAAAATTTCATTCCATCAAGTTATGGAATATATGGAAAATAGCTATAGATAGATATTTAGAATGTTATGAATATAGTAGCTACTCACGTAAATTGATTAGTTTTCTTCGTTAATATTTTCGTTAACGGCTGTCAATTCGTCATCTGTTTTTATTGGAAATGATAAGTGAATGACACAACAGCCTTCTGTTTTCACACCGAATGATGCCTTGTTTCATATGATAATAAATATGCTAGTTAGTGAACGTTTTTGTTCTTGGTTCCCTGTCGAAAAGTAGTCAAAATTTGTTGAGATTGTAGGTATATTCACGAATGTTTGCTTTTCCCCAGTATTATTATTATTTTTTCGCACTGAGCAAAATGCGGCTTTAAAAATTTCAAAAGGATTCAATTAAATAACTTTCTAGTTTCTCTTAACTAAAATATTCTTCAAATATTTTTTATTACGCTAATTTTAATAAGTGAATAATGCAGCAGACTGCTAACTACTTTAAAATTGGTTAATTTTTCAGACCCTCTGCTATTTTCCGACAGGGTGCATTCAGAAAAAATAGGCATCCGTTGCAAGCAAAATGCTGAATTTCGTGCAGCAAACTAAATAGACATAAATAGCCCGTAACCAAAATACACTTGCCTGCATCCCATCGATTGCAATAATGAATGTAAGAGTACAGAGCTCGCTGGTGAATGCTGGTTAATTTCGATGCGGCATTATTCCCCAAAAAGGAGACTATCAGATTCCCGTAAACGTAAATGCACTAGCGCTATACAAGCGAATTTATCAGCACCTGAAATCGAGCTCAAGTCCTGTATTGGTGTTCGAGTTGTTGATTACTTAGTTACTGTCAGCAGCAGTACGATGCAATAGGTAAGTGTACGCTGTGGTGTCCTAAAATCTGTTGTATGTACATATGTATGTACTAGTATGCCTACGAACGCGCCGCACCTTAGGAGGCATACAATGAGCCTATTGAAAAACGGTATAGCTACAGTTTCTATTACAAATCTGTAATGTGTGTTGTTGACTGGTTGTCAGTAAATAAAAATGTTATAGTCCACCCAACATGGCGTATACGTGTTTCATAGCCCTCTAGTCGTATTTATCATTTATGTCCGCTGACAGCTCACCTGTCAATAAATACTACTCTTGCGCCATTCAATCGATACTAAAGAACATTTATTATTGTGTGTACTTAGCTGTGTGGGTACAATTTTCCTCCTGGCGCATTCATATTTGTTCCTATTCTCGATAGGTAGCTGTGAATGTAGCTTTTCGTTATGGAAATTTCAAATTCGCTTTCAGGAGATGTCTGGCTGTAGATCGACGTTATTGCAAATGCTTTGGTTGTGTATGCGATATTAAAATATTGCAAATATTCTGCGTAGTTTCATTTGATTGGCTTTTAGTAATCCGAACGGAATCATTGCTCACTTTTGGAAGGGAAAAGCGTTTTGCTACCAAACTATTGCTCAAAATGTATGAAAATTACCAGGGTGTATTTAGTTAAAGCCAACTTTTTAACATAATATTCTAGGCGATATCTGTCGAAAAAACTGATACTAACTTCAGCGGTCGCTATGGGCGTGCTATAACTCGATATTCCGGTGAGTTCGAGGTTCGAATCTCACACTTCGGCAGACAATGGCAAATCCCCGAGGGTATTTCTGCCATGAAAAAGCTTTTCATTAAATACATCTGCCGTTCGGAGTCGACACAAAACTGTAGGTGCCTCCATTTGTGGTATAATAAAAAGATAATATAATATAGTGTAAGCGCTGAAATTATATTATTATATAACTTCAGCGTCCAACTTGTCGTAACACTTTTGTTTACCTTTACTATCCTTAGAATTAAATGTTTAAACATTTACTATCAACTTTGTATTGCAATTTCTGTATTAAGGGATTTAAAAATTCGGTGTAGGTATCAAACAAATAATATCTGAGAGTATTATTTATAGTTTTACTCAGAAAATAGTTTTTTTTTTTGTACTCGAGCTTGCAAACAAGTCGTTGTTTTTGGAAGTACACAAAAAATTTCTCTCAATATTAAAATATCCATTAAAATGATTTCTTCATTGTATAAGAGCTCGCTACTTTTGCTGTATCTGATACAACAGTATTTGCTATTAGCAACTCCATTTAGTGAGCAATTTCTTAGAGACAATTTTTTTTTTTTAATTTCACGTTTGACGTAGCGAATAAAGATATTTGTTTATTGAGCGCTTTCAAATATTTATTTACATTTTCTTTAATTCTCAACCAACGCTCAGCACTTTGCTGCAATATTCGATACAATAAAAATGTACCCTTTGCACAACAAACGCATACTAAGCTGCTCGCTTCCTTTCCTCTCGTATTTTATTCTTTGCATTTTATTTATATTTCATTTAACTTTTCTTCTTATGTATGTATATGTTTACACACAAATATATATATATAGTATATATCTATGATTTTTATCGCTTTTGAAGACTCCTACAATTTCACTTTATTCAATTTTCAAGCGTTTAGCGCACACAAAAAGTAATGTAACACATATCAAATGTAAGTAATGACAGCAATGTTCACTTATATTTACATGTTTGTATGTAAATATCAAATCCATTACATCATATTGAATCACAATATGACTTTCAAACGAATTGTTACAAATATTCAATCGCATTTCAACGCAGCAAAAATGCATTTTGGCATTGATTTGATTTTGCATTGAAATTTTTTGCAACTTTTTTATTTGTATACCCACAGCTTTCAGCGTTTGCGCCAAAGCGTGTCTTTTTTTATTTTTATGTTATTATTTTTTTTTTCGAGATTTAACAGCAGCGGTTAGCGAGCGTAAAGGGTTACGCTCTTTGTAGTCTCGCTTATGTCAAATGTGCGGGTGTATGTGTTGGATGCGTTGTTATTTTAAGTGCTGCCAAGTTTTTGGTGTGTTTGCACTTTGGTATTTTCGCAAGCTTTGGCAATGAAATTTTTTATTTGTTGCTGCTAGCATCCTTTTACATGAATTTGATTTAGAAAAGATATCTTTGTGCATTGCATGAAAGTATTGGATGGGAAATATATTTAAATTGCAAATGCGAAAAAAATTGAGAAATGAAATGTTCTACTAGTATATGCGAATATTTGCTTTTAAAAGGAATACAAATGGCTGTTTTTTTTTATTTTTTTTTTTTAAGAAATTGAGCTATCAATCACTTGAAATATGCATGAAAAATATTTCAGAAATTAATTACATATATCAGAACTAAATGAGCTGCAAAATGGCATACCCGAAAGAAATAGAAAACTTTTTGAACTTTGATGAACGTTTTTTCACTTTTTTTAAAGGTATACAAAAGTTCAAAGCTGCGATTCTTATAGCTTAAGTTAAATAATGAACTATATTTTAATAAAAAATAATTAAAATTTAATAACCGAACCATAAATTGTCATATTTGGTGTTATAGTTGTTATTTTTTGAAGCAGGTGTCAAAGAGTTAAGCTGCGACTCTTCGATTTTTCTGTCTCCCCGTACTACACTATTTTTTTATGTTCGCCACATTACCTGGTACTCACTCGCTGACGAAATTCCTTCCTTCCTAAATGATAAAACATGCAAATTTACAGCGTTCTGCCACCCATTAAACGTGGTTAAATTGTTTTTATTTAACACATATGGAAATATTCTTTTAAATATTTCATTTCAATCTTTAGGCTTGCTAACTATACTAGGAAATCAGCTTACACTTGTACGCGCCTGTGTGTGTAAGTGCATCAACATTTGTTACATAAAAGCCACAATAAAATCATGCAAAAGTCTCACACATTTTACGCATGCATATTCCAGCTAAAGGATTTATGCATTTTTCATACACCAAAAGCAGTCAATTGTATAAATTTTCAATTAAACAGTACATCAGGGCGTATGAGTGACATGGGAAAATAAATATACGAGTACATACTCGTATGTACATATGTATGTATGTAAATGCATATCTAGATATTGGCATGTGTTGAATAACCGAGACACATTGAACACTGCAAATGAATATGCAATGAGTATGTGAAATGAATGATTTTTTGTTTTTGTGTGTGTGTGTGTTTTTGTTTTGTAGAAAATCGCACCAACACTGCTCTTGAGGCTAGTTGGTTGATAGTGATGCATTTTCATTGGAAGCCTGTAAAGCAGCAGAAAAAATGTTTCAAGGCGAATTGTAGTATGTATTGCGACATGAGTTTGGGGAATTCATATTTTTATTTTGTTGCGAAAAAATGTGTACTTGTGATTTTTTCATTGCACACTGCATTTTTATTTGTTATGAATATTTAAATATACGTTTATACGTACATACCAGCAGGTGAATGCCCATGCATTTTGCTTATAGCGTAGATATATGTGTGTGTGTGTGTGTGCACTGTATTTCTTTAAACCTAGTCAAGCAAAACTTACTTATTTGTTTGTTGGTAAACCATTAAATTTTGTGTTTCTTCGTAAAATTATCGATGCATTAAATTGGTGTTTTAGTCAAAATAGTTCGTTTAAATAACAAAGTGAGCAAAGTGACGTTTTGGCTTTGTACGCTTTAAAAGTTTCGAATTAAGTGTAAAAGTGAAAATGTTCACTAAGAGCGTTAAGGCCAGCAGCTTTAATGTTAATTGAAAAATGTTTAAGCTGCTTTTTGCAACTTCCAGACTGTCATGTTGACTTTTTGTAGACTTTGAATGTGCAAATTTAGCGTATCGAACAGCTAACGCAAAGATTCTTGTATGCTTTATTTAAACTGAAAATATGGTACTCTTATATTTAAGGCACTTAAAAAAATATCTATATTTTTTATTTAAAAAAAAATTTAGTCTTCTCCGTGGTCACTGCTGCAATTAATTTTTATATTATTAAAAATCAATTCTATGCTTCCTGCGTTGAATCCATTACTCATTCAGCTTAGTAATACTTTGACGTATACATTAGCCTAAGCCTTCACAGACTCAGAAAACAAAAATGTGTAATCGCACTTTAATTAAAAGGGCACTTTACCAGAGGCAAAACGAATTGAAAATTTTAGAGTTTCGCGCACAACGAACGCGGCTTAGAGCAAACAAAAGCATTGCTGCATTTACGTGATACTCAGTTTTTTTTTTTTTGAAAAACTTCTCTACACATTTGCCAAAAACTCAAGTTTAGAAATAATTTTGTTTTTTTCTGTTTTTGTTATACTTTTTACTGCATCATTTTGCTCGTCTAAAAAAACTGCCATGTACATACAATTTTCCCACATTAATTCGCAACACTTAGCAACTTTTCGCAATTCTATACAAATTGCTTCTAAAAGCCTTTTTGTTGCGGCACATTAGCGCCAACTGGCTAACAGTACATACGACTTCCGTTCCTACGCGCTCGTAAGTGCTGACATAGTACGATATACCTTCACTCAAACTCACACAAACATACACGTACACACTGATTGTATTGCTATGACATACCACCAACACATTGACACGCCTCTTCACTTACAACTTCCATCTAGTATTTCGATTCAACTGAATTTTCGCTAACTTTTGCACATTTCCACTTTTCGTATTTTATTTATTTATTGAAGTATGTACTTTTTTGCCAACATCAACTTTATTCACATACATACACATGCCAGTAAGTATGTATGTTTGTATATATTTTGACTTACAAACAAACATTTTCGACTATTAGCACATTATAAATGGCATAAGATATAAATTTACAGGCAGGCACGTTTCACAGTTGCACAACATAAAAGGTAACACAAATTCATGCGGCAACATTTTGGAATTGTGATTGTGTGTGTGTCACGTATACGTACATGTACAAAACGTTCTTGCAGGCATAAAGCGGTGTACATTAATCATTATATAAGTAAAAGTTTGTTTATTATTTAGTGTATGTTTAATGCATTTTTGAAAGTCTGGACATGTGTAAATAAATGGTTGGTTGTGCAAATAAATACGTATTAAATTTGGTTTATATGTTTTTCTATAGCAGCTCTCTAATTAATCAGAATTTAGGCGATATAAAATTGAATTATTTAAACGAAAATCAAACAAAAAAGAATATCAATAAGCGTTTTTTACACACACTGTATTACTTATACGCTCTGTAGCGAGACTTGTACTTCTTTCTTTCATTCTTAATGTGAGTTAAGAGGGAATATAAAAATTTCGTATTTATAATATACATAATTTTAATAAATTATGTGCCTCTATTTCATGGAAATTAGATTCTATTTCATTTTACTAAAATATTTAAAATATTTCGGACTAAATGCTAAAAACTCTTTATTTTTCAAACTGGAATTATTTTCTGTAACTCCGGACTAAAACCTTGTAAATTGTTTATGCATCTGAAACACATTTTCTTGTATACAAATTTATAACTTTGGCTGAAAGTCGGCAATGCTTCCTTAACATCTGCATTTGCTAAAAGTCTAATTTTCAAGCAACATTCTCGATCATCTGCTAGAAATGTCTTCCTATTACTTAAGCAAAAAAACAAAAAAAAAACAAATGCTCTTACTGATATTTCATTAACCCTCTTCTCACATTGCTTTCGCTGTGTTCGCCTCAAACAAGGTTTGCTCCTCAGTAGAAATTCAATTCATTCAACTCCACTGCGATGCCACTCGCCGTAGTTACATTGCAGTGCATCCATTGAATTTCTTTTTGCTCTAACTTTTACTTATTTTAACTTCTTTTTTTGCTGCCAAAAAGCTGCACTAAACTTCGCGCATATTTCCGCATGATCAAATGTTGAAGCGTCCCATAAGAACACTTCACAACTTCGAATATCTAAGTAGCTCAAATATGCGGAACCACTTCCGACAAAATATTAACTTTAAGCGTCTAGACACTCATATACACCCAAACATAGGTACGCCTAGATTGCATGCATTTGTACGTACATATGTATGGGTGCGTGTTCTCGCACGAAAGCGCATCACAAAAGCCGCATTCCTTTTCCATCGAGTTTAGGTATAAATAGCTAAGTCGTAAGAAATTGAACTGCAATAAGTAATCGATTGCAACACGCTAAGACAAGACTGAAGTTATGCGCGTAAAATGAATGAGTTAAATTTTTTTTTCTTACCAGATGAATAACTGCTATCTTCGCTGCGGAAACGTAGCGAGTTGAGTTGCGTTGAGTGCATACTTGATAAAATAGACACGTAGTAAACTATTTTTTTGGTGAAAAGTCAATGAATGCGGCAAATTTGAAAGATGAGCGTTTGTTTGTTAAGCAAAATATTGAAGCGTTTAAAATGCCATTTAAAAAAATTTGCAATAAAATGTGTTTCACGTTGTTTGCGAAGAAGGCAAGTAACTGGCCGGCAGGCACTTAAAGGAATGCATTCAAGCTTGATTGATAGCCGCAAAAAGGCAATACACCATTTTAGTACGTTGCTTCGCTGAATTATCCTTTTCTGAAAACCTTGTTTGTTTTCTTTTTTACTTTTATTTGTATTGTTAAATATTGTGGGTATTGAAAGTGTCTGAAATTCAGTAAACATCTGAAAATAGTCCATCAATCTTGTTGGTTGTAGGCTATGGGAAGGTAGAGCACAAATGTAAACGAGACTATTATTCATATTTGAGTACATTCCTTTTTCTGAAAACATTTTTGTGAGATATTAAGGCCTCGAAAAAATTTGTAATTTTACATTACAACCTGCTTGGAATTGTTATGAAGCGCTAAAATTAAATAAATTTTCTAGCTACATTTGCTGTGTTGTCATCAAACACATTTTTATGAATCCTGAACATTTGTCCAACAATACTTTGAATAGTTTTGATTTAGCAAAAATAAATACTAAGCTTATATTCACATAACAAAAAAATGTATTTCTAAGTTAATCGATTAACAATTTTTACCTTTTGCAAATTTTTGTTTTTTTTTTGTTGCCAATCATCAAATAAACAATAAAGTAGTCAAAGGTTCAGCTGACCAAGAGCTCGCTCAACTAATCAGTCAATCAGTCTCGCAATTTCTCATAAAACTAAAATGACAACAAGCTAGCCGTGCTATGATAGACGCTGAATGTGTAGAGATAGTCCGGATGTATGTACATAGTCGAATGACTCGTGCACGAGTATGCGTGGCGGAAAAATTGCAATGAACGGATACTATCGCCGCAGGTCAGTAGACAATTCGATACGTCAAATTGTTAACTAAGCGGTGAGTTGATATGACAACAAAGGCTCACCGCTGTTACTGTGCTGAAGCGGAACTGATGTGCCATACAAAAATGCAATAAATTAGAATTAGTTACGGTGGTTGTGTCATCAGTGGAAAATATAAAAATAAATGTTCTAGGATTACATTTTTCCAAGGCGCGTTCTATATTATTATTATTCTTTTTTTTTTTTAACGCATTCAATTTCAAAGAATGACCAAATCTATAAAAAAAAATTACAACGACTGCTTTTAAAGTTAGAAGTTATATTTAGTCCACTGCGGCAACTAAGAAAAAATTCAAGTGAATTTTTTTTCATAATTTTGTATTGACACAAGGCATTTTCGATGATTTTTTTAAATTATAGTGCCACAATAATTGGCAGCGTCTTATTCAAACTTACAGATTGTTCGCACCGCAAGTTTGGCATATATTTTGTTTTAGATAGCTTTATGAACATTCGGCTCTTGCCATCACCTAGAGCGATATAACATTTCTAGTCGCTTTTTTCCATGAACGAACGTAAGTTTGTACTTTATTTCATTTTGAAATGTTAATATCTCTCTAATGCTCAAACTTACCCCCGAATTCAGTAGGCAGTCTCAGTCTCTAATAGAGACAAAAGTCACAATTTTAGACTTGTTGGCAATCATTAGATTCCAAATAAAGCCTCTAGTCTCAAAATAAAGTCTCTAAATAGTGAAATAAAAACAAAAGAACAAAACGTGAAAGCGAGGAAAAGCAATAATGACTAGCTCATTTTGAGACTTGAGATGATACAAAGTTACTGAATTCGGGCAATAGTCTGACCACGATAGAAAAGTTGCTCCTGCTAGTTATCGGTAAGCAGTTGAATAAATAGATTTTATTGGAATATGAACTCACAAACCAGGTTGGTTAGCCTAACTGATCCTTTTTTTTCTCTGTCGTTTTTATTGTAATACGCTCTTCGTCTCATTAGCACTTGTCGTCCGTTCCCCTATAAGGAAACAAACGAAAGTAATGCGCTTTCACAAACTTCACCTTCAAATGTTAATCAGTTTCATGAACTTTTTAAATTTCGAACTGATATTTTTGCTTAAGTTCAATGACGAAGCGAAACCCCGACTAGCTCACACCTCAATATTTAGTCGATTCCTTAATCAGCCACCTCATTAAACTTTTGTTGTGTTTTTCTGTTTTTCTGTTTTTCTGTTTTTTTTTTTCTTTTTTTTTTTGTACAATGACGGAGAACTATCCACATTCTCTGCATTGTTTGCTTTCTGTGATTCAACTTATTTGTCTGCTTCGCCAGTCTTTAGTATAACATGAACAACAGTTAAGTAGAAAATTGATTGTGCTACATTGGCGCGATTTGTCACCACTCGCCCAGCAAATAATAATAGTTGTATACTCGTCCATCGGCACAAACATATACTCACTCCTACATATGTACACATGCACGATAGCGCCAGCATTCAATTGCACGTTTGTACATTTACGAATAGCGGTTCAATGGTCAACCGTCCAAGCTATAGTCTCAATACTTTTTTCCTACATTTTTCGATAGTTAGATTTTCATTTTCTTTTCAGCAGTCGCTGCACGCACAACCATCCATAGTTTCATGCTTAACCAGAGATTTATTTCAATCTATTGAAGCCCCCGTAACGCTATTTAATCTGAGTTGATTAAGTTGCATCTTGCTTGAAGCGATTTTTTTTCTGCACACATTGCATGAGCAGATATTACTTTGTAACTACTCACTTGGCGTAATGTGAAAATAATAGTGGGACAGTGGTAAATATAAAGTAGTGTATGTATGTTTGTATGTTTAAAAGTTAAAGGCAGTCTGCTTCATGCTTGTAATGCGCGAAAAATGGAATATAAAACGTAGAAAGGATATCACTTAACAAATAGGGAGACTCATTAAACGAGTTACAGAGTTTTTATTTTGTGATTAAATTATGTACATGGAAGTTTATTTTAACGACGGCTTCGACTTTCAGAGGTATAACCGATTACTAAAAAAAAGTATCTAAAAAAAAACTGATGTTATTATGGTTGGAAAATATGATGTTGCTCCAGCGTCTTGGTTTTTATGTCACACTTTGCGTTGAACGATTTGCGAAATACATACACGCTTAGTATAAAATAAATCAGTTGTAGGTAACAGACAAGGCACAAGCTTTTAGTAAATTTTGTTAAAAAAGGGTGTTCTTGAATATACCAATTTTTACAATACTAACACTTTTGAAAAAATTGGTTAAGGCTTTCTCCTAAATACTGGTTTTTGTCGGTCAGGAAAATCTTTTATTTTTAATAAAAACATTGCAACACATATTGGACCGTTCACTATAGATCATACTCCGCAAGGTAATGACTGTGGACGAGTGGGTAACGGTGCGTGCTATAACTCATTACGCCGCTGAGTTCAAGGTTCAAATCGCAGCCGGAGCAAGCAAAATCTTAATCATAGAAAAAGTGTTTTTCTACTAGCGGTCATCCCTCGGCAGGCGAGGCCTAACCTCCGGGGGTATTTCTGCCATGAAAAAGCTTCTCATAAAATTCATCTGCCGCTTGAAGTCGGCACAAAACTGTAGGTCCCCCCATTTGTGGTAGAATGTAATGACGCACACCACAAGTGGTAGAAGAAGCTCGGCCAAACACTGAGCTATATAGTGTAAGCGCCAAACTAATAAAAATATAAATAAATATATTGACCATATTTAACGAAAAAGGTTGTCTAAACATATAAATTGAGAAATGCGTGAAAACTCTATTTGATAACCAATTCAGCTTTTAATATGAACATATAAGAGTTTTTTTGTTTTAATTAAAGTCAACTAAAACAAATTCGCGTCTAAAGTTTGATAAAGTATATTTATATAAATAAATTTTGATTCGAACTAAAGTTTTAGTTTATCGCGTTTTAATAATCGCACATATTATTTCTAAGTTTAGAATAGACTTTATGTGAATATGTATAAATAAAAGAAAGTATATTCTTAGAAGGATTTTACTTTATTTAGGTCATTCTGCAGCACACAAGTCAGAATATGAAGAATATTTGCTTTTTAAATACGAGTTAATTTCGTAACAATAATAAAATAAAGGTGTATTTATTTATATCATTAAAAAGCTTCTTAGATAAGCTCAAAATTCAAACAAAAAAATCCTACGAAATTGACCACAGTTCACTTTGCAGCTCTTATATGAACTTTGGCGTTGGCGAAAAGTAAGCGTACAGTGAAAAAATTAATAAAAAAAAAAGACATCTTGGCAGTAATTTAATTGAAATATACTTTTCTCTTCCTTCTCCCATTTTGCAGCAACGAAACAAATTGCAAAAAATACGCACAAATAAAAAAAAAAAAATAAAGTACTTAACTTAAATAAGTATTGGCAGAATAAGTGTAAGCGAAGGAGAAAATAATCAATTTAAGCATTTTTTACAAATAATCAATTCATTCAAAAATTAAACTGCGTAAATTGAATGAAAGTGTGAAGACACAACAAAAAACTCGCTTTAAAAAAAAAAATAAAAAGCAAATAAAATAATTTTATTAATAAATATTAAAAGAAAGAAAACGCACACGCCAGCGAAATGTCAACGACCAACAACGATATTGTCACAGCTGAATCTGCTGCAACAACAACAACATTGCCAATGTCACAAATGCAATCGGCAGCAGCACCGACACCATCAAACGATCAGGTAGGTGCACACACACACACACAGACACCTTGGCAGCCAGCGGCTATTGTGTGGCTCAATGCCAGCAAGCGCTTGTACTGCCACTTTTTATTAGCACACACACACACAAACACATACGCGAAAAGTACAAAGTACTATTCACTAAAAATGCATAATCCAATTGCATTATCGTTTTTGCTGATTTTTAGTATGATTTTTATGTAATATTCTGCACTTAATTGCTATTTGGCATACTTTTGGGCGTTTGTCCGTTGTTCTTGATTTTTATAAGTACATACATATGTTAGTAGTAGGTTTTGAAATTTTTGGCACGATTTTCACGTTATTATGTTATTTAAGCTTTTAGCTTTTGTAAGCGACTTAACTGAGTGTTGAATGATAATAGCGAATTTTTATTATTTTTTTTTTCCATTTACGTTGATATACAATAAATATGTTTGGTAATTCCATGAATGAGCGCAATAACTGTTTTAGCATGAAAAATATCTTTTTATTGTTTATTCCTTTCAAGTCTAAAATGTCTGCATTAAAATAGTACACACTTGTTTATTTTTATCGGTATATCTTTGTGCTTAATTGCTAACGCCTAAGCCGGAATGGAAATGTTTTTGTTTTGCTCGGTCCACTTTACATCAAAGTTTCCACAAAAACTTGGGAGCTTAATTGCAATCTACCTTTTTTTAAGTTAAAAAAAAAGCAATTAGTGTGACGCTTATAAGTTCTCAAATGAACATAATATGAATTTCAAAAATAAATGAAAATATTTTTCACGCATGAGAAAAACCTGAATAGTCGAAAGGAGCCCTTTCCATTTCAAAACGCCCGGTCGTTTCGGGTCATGATTTTAGATTTTAGCGGAACTATAATTTCTTTTTTTGGGTAAATTTAAGGAGACACGTTTTTTTTTGGCAAAAAATATTTTTTTGTGAATTTTTTGCAATTTAATTTTTTAGTTAAAATCAAGTTGTCTCGTTCGTTTCACGAACTTTATTTTTTAAACATGAACGACAAATATCAACCGATTTAAGTAATTTTTTTTTCAAATGTTTGTAATTATCTATTCTTTTAAATACAAAAAGATACTATATATATCACAGAAAATGGTGTGAAAATTATTAAAGTAAAACGTTACAAAAAATTAAAACTAATCCAGAAATTATTCCGACTCAAAAAATACTAAAAATGCAGCGTTCCTGGTTTATATGTTATCAAAAAAAAATAAAATTTTATAAAAAATTATAACTTCAAAAAAACAAATTTCGGCTAATTGGCAGTTGGCCAGATTTAAAGCTTTAACTGTCTATTTCTTTGAAAAATTTTAGAAAAAAAATAAAAAAAACGCATTTTGAAAAAATAAATTTAAAAAAATTTTTTGCAATTTTTGAATACAATTTTTTTTTTAAATTTTCATGTAATTTCTGACGCTTGTATTTAAAATAATAGATAATTACAAACATTTGAAAAAAAAAGTTCGTAAAGCGAACAAAAAAACTTGATTTTTACGAAAAATTTAAATTGCAAAAAATTCACAAAAAAAATTTGCTGGGCAAAAAACAAACTACGTGTCTCCTTAAATTGACCCAAAAACAACATATTAAAGTTTCCCTAAAATCTAAAATCATGACCCAAAACGACCAGGAGTTTTGCAATGAAAAGGGTCAGGAGTATTAACCGCACAGCAATCATAATTTTTTTGTTTTCAAATTCCCCGAAATATACCCAAAAAATGAGCAAAAGATAGTCAAATTAATATTGAGATTAACATAAAATGCATTTTAAGCTGCTCTTTATAACCCAAAGCCTTACAAAAAATTCCACATGAACACACATTTCATTTGCAATACTAAATTGCATGAAAAAAGAGGGAAAAATTCCACACACACTCATATGCAGAGATACCGAAATCAGGGTCACCAATACAAGCAACCGACGCCATTTATCTGCGCTACCAAACTTCTTAGCGAATACAAATCTGCAAATTATTTTTTGGTGCATTGCCAAGTGGAATAACGAGATACTACATGCACTGCACTTCATTGCTGCTCTTCTTCTTCCTTCTCTACATTTCCTTGATCCTTTATTTGATTATCATTAGTGGGCTTGCTGCAGTAGCGGCATAGAAGTGAAAGAGTTGCTCAGACATGCAGGCGGACAGACGCTGGAGGCATACATACATGCAATGTGTGTGTGTGTGTGTGTGCTTGTACAAGCAACTGCAAATGTGTTGGTAACGACATGTCTGACCAACATTTTGCCATCAACCAAAGCTTTGTACGGCTTTCGATTGAGCATGTGTTTAAGCGACGAGCAAATCTTTCTTATATATTTAAGTATTATATGTTAATGTGTGTGTGTGTGTGTAAGCGTTCTTGTGCTGCTTTTGAAGGCTAATGCAGGCTTTGAGTCGAGTTGGCCTGGTCTCTGGCCTTTTGATGCACAACATTCCAAGTAACATGCGGCATGCGGCATGCGGCATGCGACAGTGAATGAATCAAGGTTGCCGACATTGCATAATGCTTGTAAGCGAACTTTATTTACACATATACACATACACACACACACACATACACACATACATACAGGCATGCACTTGCGCCTGCATTTGTGTTACATCTCGAAGAGATGTTTGGCGCATTTGTGTGCACACATTTTAATTTTGTCAAAGTCGCTTGTGGGCTTGTCAATTGCAGTAGCCTCCGCAGCGGCCGCCGACAAGCCATGTTGCATTTACACAAGAAAATAATCGCAAAAAAAAAATGGCAAACACTTTTCTGCCCAACTTCGGTGTAGACCTGAAAATTCTTTTTTTTTGTTTTTCTCTTTTAACTAAGTCTTTTAATTTCTCATTTTCTCCACTCTTTAGTGGCATGTTTTAATTTCCTATATGTATCACGTTTCCTTTGAAATTAATTGCGGCTCAACTTCACGTTTACTGCCAATTACTCTCAGCCACATTGAGTAGAATTAAAGCCACAACAGACGATTACGACTAAGGTGCTTTGATGCAGCAGAAAGTAATAGAAGTGGAAATAGAGAAGCAATTAGTTCATTATCTGACAGATAAAATATTAAAATAGCAATTGTGGTTGCTAGAAAACAGATTTGTGGTTTTGTAATAGCATTTTTGCTAAATACTACAGTAATCATACAATGCGTAGATAATAAGGATTATGAGAAAAAATGGTTGGTTTAAGATGAATTGGCTAATATTTCAATGAGCGGTTATTACGGTGTAAGAGTTAAAAACTCGCATTTTACAACTTTAAAATGAGCGCAAGAAATTTCCCGCGAATTCTTCATATAAATGAAATGAAGAGACGAATAGTTTTAAAAGCGTAAACTGAAGTTTGCAAAAATTTTGTATAAATTAAAGAAAAAATGAACAGTATTAATTCATTTCGCGGAACAAGCTCAGTTCATCTTATATCAAAAGTCCAAGACGTGGCTTTTAGTTAGAAAAAAAACACCTTAGTAAAAAATCAAGCAAGGAAAACTAAGAAATCTAAGGCTAAAAAATAAGCAAAATATATTGAATTTCACTCGGACAAGACGGTATAATAATAGTAGTAGTATTCTAAGCAGTATTAATATTTTATATAAGGTGCTCACACTTTGGCGTATACATGTTAGACGATTTTTGTACAAACATTCCAAAATGCATACAATAATTACATACACTGAATATACAAACGAGTGATTAAAGCTTATATTTCTAATATTTTTTTTTAGTGATACTTACATATTTCATTGTACTCGTTAGTACATAAATACATCTCTATTATATTGTAATACGAGTAAATAGAATCCATGTTTTTCTCATTTTTGAATGCCTTGCCTTGCAATCATTTTTATCTGATTTCTGTAAAGAAATGATATCATTTCTTAATCACATCACATGTAACGCATATCTTTTTTAATGTTTCCAATTTTTTTGGATTACACTATTAATTTTATTTTTATTATTATTATTTTTTTATTCCACAATGCTGCATGCTTTCTTTAATGGGACTTGTGTAATTTTTTGAAATGAGGCGTCTCAAAAAAAAATATTTTAAAAAAAACCGCGCATATGTGGAAAATTTTAGAGAGTGAATAAGAATAATAAGCATCGAAAACAATAAAAAAAAATGGGAAACCAAAAAACCTGGCTTGTCATAAACAGCTTTTTGCCCAAAGCTATTACATCCTGCTGGGCTCCCTTCCTTTGCACGCTCGCGTGCGGCATTTTAACGCTGCTGCTGCTACTAGTTACCTTTGTTCTTTTTGTACATTGTAGTGAAGTTTTGATTTGTTGTTTTTGCTTTTTACAAAATACATATTTCGTAGTGCATACGATTGCTTTTATTAATTTTCTACGCATGTAAAACAAAAAAAAAAACAAAAAAAAACATAAAAAGGAACGCAAAATATTTCACAGAACACAAAAACAACAAATAATAATACAAAACCGCAAATACAATAACGTGAAACACAACGTGAATTGGCAAACATAAAAGAAATGATTGATATTTTCATTTACTCCTCAATCTCCCGCCTCACCCGAAATGTGGCCGCAATAACTCGGATAACTGAAATAATAACAACAACAACAACAACGCTGTATGCTTGAAAACAATGCGCACCCATGAATTTCTTGTATAATAACAACAACAACAAAAATCGTTAAAAATGCGAAAAACTCAATGCACGTGAAGTATCTTCCAGCCACTCATCAGTACTTTCATCATTGCAAGCAACAACACCAACAACAGCCAACCGCACTGCAATCACAGCGTTGTGTAATGCGCATACCAATGCAACAACACAACTCAACAACGCTGCAACAACAACAACAGCTGCAGCAACAATCCTATGGGCCATCGAAAGCGCAACAATATCAATATCACAGCAACAACATTAGCATGCATCCAAACCACGTCAGCAGCAATGTGCTAAATGCCAACAGCAACATACCGTTATATAGTGGTGGCACAGAGGCCAAAAGCGTTGGAGCGACTGTAACATTCGACGAATTCACCGAATTCTACTGGCCGAACGATAGCAAGCAACAACAACAACAACCACAAAAACAGCCACTCGCCACACAACCACACAACAATTGCAACAATATTGATATTGGCGTTGTTGATATCGTCGGCCTTGCGCCGAATTTGGGTATCGTAGACGCCAACACTGCGACTAACACCAACAACGGTAGCGGCAGCGTCACCGGTCGTACTTTCATCACGCCCGCCGACATACCGCCACCGCCACCACATCCGCCAAATATCGCAGCACGTAAACGCTATCTGAGCACCAGCAAGAGTTTGGAGGAGCGAACGCGGGAAGGTGGCCGCTGTCAATGTGAACATCCGATTGAGTTTGTGACGCAACAGCAGCAGCAGCAGCAGCAGCAGCAATCAGCCGTACAGCAGTCGCAATCATCCTTACAACAACAGCAACACCAGCAGCCACATCAATCATATGCCACTCATCACAATGCCTATCTACCAGCGCAACAGCTACCGCAACAGCAACAACAACAACAACAAACACAGCCAACATATCGTCCACACTCGCTAAGCCAGTGTTCGCATAATGACTATAATCATTTGCCGCCACCACCACCTGCCACACTCACGCGCGCCGATTCGCATCGGAGTCATCACAATTTGGTCGCCGTGGCCAACACTGCGTACTATAAAAATCGTTTTTTCGACGATGCGCCACTGCCACCGCCCTCGCATCTCTCCACGTCATCGCTATCATCGAAGACCACCTTTGAGACGAGGCAATTGAAGGTAAGCTTTGTGCTGAGGAATACCTAGCGAAGGGAGCAGACAAATGGGTTGGATATGACCTTAAAAGTATACATATAACCAAAAAAGATTCAGCAATATACATGAATATGTATGTATGTATGTATGTATGTATATTCTTATATAGAAATAATATTCTGGGGACTCATATGAAAGATTGGTAAAAATATCACACCCACAAATTGATAAATTTCGGCAACTATGTTGTTTTCTTGTTTCCAATTCCTAATATTTTTCATTTAAAAAACTGTTCATTTGCTAACAAAACCTATACAAATACAACTTTCTTAATTCATACAAAATGTATAGTACAATTTTAATTAATATTTATGAAACTTAAATAAAATGATTAGTTTCTAAGAATTGAGCCACTTGTGCTTACATTTTATTAAACTAAAATTGAATGGGCTACACAGCTGCATACTCAAAATAATTTTTTTAAATAATTTGGAAAATTCGAAATTTTGATGTGGATTAGTTGAATTATTAAATGTTTTAAGTGAAAAGAGATTGTCAAAATACGTAAATAAGTGGTTGTGGTATTATAACCTTTCAAGCAGCTTTAAAATAATCATCAAATTTTGAAAACACTTATAATTTTTAAATGTTAAATATTTTACATAGGAAAAGTATAATTTTGTAATAACAATACAAAAAAATTTTTTTTGATTTAATTATATTTTTATTGTAATAACAATAATAAAAATTTTTTGATTTAATCATAATTTTTATTGTTATAACAATAAAAAAAAAATTTTTATTTAATTATATTTGTTAATTTTTTTTTATATACAGTTCATTTTATAATTTCAAGCTTTCAAGCCCTAAAAGATTAAACATGTTTCAAAAGTTTTAAAATTTTTAATCTGAATCTTCAAAACTAAAGTTGTCACTGAAAATTCATATACTTTTTTTTATTATTGTAAGCACATTTTTTTTTACAAAATCAAAGATATCAATAGTTTAAAGTTCTATATTAAATTCAAAGAAATAAAGAAAAATTAAGGAGAGTTTATAGCTTTTTTTTATTTTATTTAGATATTTTTATTTTTTTAAATAAATTTAAATTGGATTTTGTATGTTTCTATTGTAGATTCATATATTTTCAAAAGAAATTAAAAAGAATATTGTCGGTACTACATGTACGAGTACTTACTACAAAGTCACTCAGTCATCTGGTTGGTCCACGGGAATGCCTAGCCTATCTTGATAATATCTTAATCATCGGAGGTTATTAAGGAAACAGCAACTGCTTAATTTCTTACTTGAATAGTGGTGTTTTTGGAACGGGTTTTGTTTTTTTATAAAACTAGTATCTACCAAAACAGAGAAATTCAGTTTTTTTGTTCTCTGCACATGCTTTATTTCTAGCTAGCCGCTGTATCACTCTCCTTATTTGGGTAGCCCAATACGTATGCCACATTCTACTCGGAAATGAATCAGCAAGTTCCTGTGATTATATGTACCTATAAACCCCAAAACGATTGTCCAAATTGATTTGCATATTTTATGCAAAGTAGCGGAAGGGATGAATGTGAAAAATAAAAAGAGGAAATCAAAACTGATGGTCGTCATCATTGGTCTATGCGGTCAGCACACAAAACTCTCAAGTGCGAAAGGCAGTTTATAGATACGAGCATACTTACATACGTGCCATGTATGTATGTATACTTTTGTATTTACCCACAGATTATTTACCTTCTCTTTAACTTGCTTATCATTGCTCCAACCCAAAATGATTTACTGCATATTTGAATAACTTAAATCATCACAAAGTGTAGACTGACAATTTTATTTCAAATTCTATGACCAGTTAAGTTAAAGTATCTTTATTTTATTTTATTTATATACTCATGCACATACACATATGTACATAGTTGTGTGGTAAATGTTATTTTGTGGCTTCCGAATGCCATGATTTACCGGACAAAGCGTGATGATTTATGATTACAAGAATTGGATAGAAATGTAAGTACCGTTTATCAAAAATAATAGAGAGTTAAAGGAAGGAGATAATTTTTTTAAAGTAGCAGCGTTGATGTAGCGATCATATGAATGCTAACATAAAAGTGTGATTGAAAAAAAGATACAAGTTTTTCGTGATTTTTTAGGTTTTTTGTAGAAACTCAGAAAAACTTAGAAAAAAACAGAAAAAAACCAATAAATTTATAAATTAATAACTAAAGCAATGATGTGTAATTATGCCATCGGTTTATTAATGCCGCTGACAAAAACTATTATTATAATTATTATAGAAACAGATTATTTAAATACAATTTTGTGCATATGCCATTATTGGTATTTTTAGCACACCAAAATTCAAATTTAATTGCATGCAACTTATTTATTTCAAATAATTTTAATTGCAAAGTATCTATTAAGGAAACCATATAAATAAAAAGCTCAAACGACACACAAGGTTCACATTAAAAGAAATTTTTAAAATTTTCATCAAAAATGTGAATTTTTTAATCAAAGTTTTTAAAAGGTTTATGAGTGTGCAATTTAGCAGGCAATTCAATTTAAGCATAATAAAGTGAAATGTGATTTATTAGAAGTTTTAGAATTTTTTTTTAAATAATTTGAATAATTCTCTTTAATTTTTGTGAACTTTGTATAAAGTTTAAAATTTTTTTTTTAATTGTTTCCGAATAGAACGAACTTTAATTTAATTAAAAATTATTAGAAATAAATTTTAAATTGTGTTACATTAAATTCGTTCGAAGTGTGGCTCATTGTTAATGAATCGAAGATTTAATCAGAAATATCCAAATAATAAAAAAGCCATTGAGTGTACTCTCTGAAATTAAAACAAAATATTACTAATTCTCGCAACACGCTGCCGACCGCCAAAACCAACTACTCGTGGCTAATTAATTTCTGAAACGCACATTGGGCGTATGAGTAACGAGCTCTGCTGCTAGGCTAAAATATATGATCAAGTAGAAGTGTGTATGACTCTTAACTTTGCAAGCATATTCTTTGAGATGTATCTATGTTACCGCTTAAGTGCTTGTGCAACGCGTTTTGGCAATAAAAAGCAAAAGCAAACACAATTCAGTGTTGAACAAAGCGGCACATTAAAACAAAGGCGCCATTAAATGCGCATAACACTCAACAAAGTAAACACAATAAATGTGAGTGTGAGAGAAGACTAAAGGAAAGTAACAAAAAATTATAAAAAAAAATTCTTATTGCGATCTACATTGCCTTTAAACGCACAATTGTTGCTTCTAATGTTGAAATATGCAGACTCGTAACTGCAATTGTGCGTCGTTTTTATCGGACCTATGGCGCCATTTGCTCTACTATTTTGTTGCATACCCTTTGACGGTATCTAAGCGCTCTACAAGCAATCCTGCTTTCGATTATGTAATGTTCGATATGTATGGCAGATGCTTTGCCTCTGACTATTTGGGTCATAAATGTCCTTGAAATCATCAACATACTTCCAACGTATTTAAACACTTATTCAATTTAATAAAATTTTGTTAGCAACGTTTGTCTTCGATCGTCTCTTAGTATACTTTTTACTTTTAATTAAAATAATTTGCCAATAGTTATTACAATGCAGTGTGCCTGTTAGCTTAAAACAAAAGTAAATAATTGCTGACATCATTTATTTAATATCTACAAGCAAAATGTAGCAGCTGTTACCAAGCGTCAATGTAAATAGACTACTCTATGTAAAATATTATTTCAATGTTAGGCCTTAATTACACTCAGCCTGAATGATGCCTTCGCTGAGCGTTGCCATGAAAGCAAGTAAAAGCAAGTGAAAGCTTCCACCCACTGAGACACTTCAACCCGCAGCGTCAAAATAATATTGAAAGTAACAGATAAGGACGCAAACGGCTTCGGTTGTTTTCTAGTTACGTATGATTAGCAACATTTTATTTATAATGTCGAACATTACACTGAATCTTTGAGAACTGTTTTGTTTGAAGAAAGGAATTTAGAGTGGATCACATTTTGGTCAACAAATAGCTCTGAGTACTTTTGAAACAGAACCTCAACTTAGTGGTATTGGCTAGCCATTCCGAATTGCTGCTCTGTCTCGCGCTTTTTCTTTTCCTCATTTTATGATAACAGAGTTTAAGGATTATTATACCAGCTTCAGACGAATGGGTATAAATTTTCTTAAGCAATTACCTACATACAGACCTAAATGTGTAGTAGTAAAAGTGCGGACTGCGAACATGTTGTGGGTGTATTTATATTAATTACAGTAATAATAAAGCAAAAAAGTAATAAATTGCTTAGCTGAAGCAAATAAAAGTGCGAGTAGTGAACCGTTATGAATACATAGCCCAATATATATATATATGTAAGTAGAAATAAATTTCGATACATACTCGTACATATAAATTCATTAGAAGGACTCGAATGTTTGCCAATCGTATACCAAAGCATAGACTAACAACTACTAATAATACGAGTATTAATGCTCTGATAAACATTGGTTATACATTAATTCCTACACTAAATAGCAATTGATATGTAGTAAAAACATCTTCTATGAGGAATAAATCTTAAAAAAAAAAAACAATAACAAAAATTCCGTAATTTTTAGGGTTTGTGCTAGTTCATTAAGCGCACATTCTTATAAAATATATTTACGATATTAAGATGGTAATTGTTATTTTTGAACATTGATTTCAAACAGAAAGAGTTTAGTGTAACACACGATGAGTTTATCGGATGTTTTAAGATGATGATACAATGTAATGTGAGGATACAATAAAATGTTATGATGATATCATAACGTACACTGCAAGTGAATATTCAAAGCCAAATTTATATTACACTTAAGTCATACAACAATATGCATATCGCATTTTATATTTCAATTTGGTCATCACAATCATAGAAGCAACATATCATCATAAATTACATTTACTTTAAGCAATCTTTAAATATGAACTTTTTTATTATTTTATTTTTAGCTTACTTTAAATATCATGAGTAGGTTTGTGCGCCAAATAACTATCTAAGACAAAACAAAAAATTTTTCCAACAATGTAAAATCTGTTCATTATCTCGATGTCAAAAAATTGTAAATTGTTTTATGACAATTTACTCTAATTTTTAACGTTTTTCTGGTTTAAGAATTTTATGAGTAAAATTTTATGCTGCATTGCTTTCATGCAGCTCACGTGGTGACACCTACTCGCTGAGTTAATTGAAACATTTATGAGCGAATGCAACATTTCCAACTATAAATTTTCAACAACCACCAACTGATTGACAACTAAATAACAAATTGATAGCTTGGCTGTCTTGCTGACTGACACGCTGACTTGTTAATACTTGTTAATCCTATAGCTGTCTGTTTGAGTAAACAGAGTGATGGCTCGCATCCGTTATATGATTGAATTTTTATTGATTTTAAAAATACTCATCTTAATACTGATATGTCTATTTTAGGTGAAATTTTGAGCACAGGTAGATGACTCACCTCTTTACTGGTTTTCTATCTCTTATCCCCAGCCAACTAGTGCGTGCTTTAGCTTTTATTGCTAAACGAAAAATCATGAAAAGTTTTTAAATCGTATAATAAACACAAGTGAAGTGTGTATTTAGTAGCAAGTTACGGCGCTGGTACTTGGCTGCATGTAAGTGTATCATTCGGTGAGAATTACACTTTGCTTTTTTTAAATGTGTGAACAAGCTAGTTGTTTTTTTTTTTTGCATACAAATTTATTCATTTCTCCACACAAAGATTTCTCCAACTTTGCCGCATTTGACGTGCCACATTTTTCGCCAACTCGTGTCTCTTTGCCCTTTGTGGCAACTACACAATGCGTAGCATTTTACCAGAGCCCCAACAGATGTGGCCAAACAAGTCTTTTGTAATACATTGCTACATAAATACGCAAGCAGTTGTATGAATGCGTATAAAAAGGGAAATTTTGCATGCCAAAAAATACATCTTTCTTTACTTTGTCTATGTACATATGTATGTGCTGCAGCTATGGCGCGCGTGTCACACATGATTAACGAAAGAAATATGTTGCTACAACTATTTTATGTTTGAACTTCACATTTTAGCACTTTTCATTCGTTTCCTCATCGCGTACACACTCTGCCCCGCTGCTAATTCAATTTTCGTTTCGTCGTAAAAAGATACCAACCGAATCCTCTAAGGCTTTACGACTTTTCATGTCTTCAAGTGTACGAGTATTTATTTATTTTGCTGTTGAGATTTTTATGTGTTGTCAAAGTATCGATGTGCCAAATGTTATTTTTTCGGTTTAGCTGTTTGCAAGCAGATGAACTCGAACTTACGTGCAAAGGATATCAGCTTTTGAGGTTTATGGTATTTTACTTTTCCTTTACATTTAGTGGCAAGCAATCCCATATTTTCACTTGTGATCCGTAAACAGGTAAACGAGTTGGTGGGCGTAGTATGCATACAAATTATGTACTTTTGTATTTATGAGTGCATAGATGGGAACATTTGCATATATGAAGATGGTATTTGTTGTATTGGACATAGAGTCTGTACAGAGAGTTAATAAGTCTGGCAATAAATTTAGTGATTTAATTTTTTTTATATTTCAGAAGATATTCTAATTACGCGTTATTCGATTTTCTAAGAAAATATTATTTTATTAAACGTAAAAACATTTAGAATCAATGACATATTTCGGCCACGAAGTAGCTCGTTTGTTAAGAGGATACAGCTTGAGTCGCTTTATTTGATTCGAAATTTCAGATTAGCTAAAACATTTTATTGTTTGGTGGTAACAAATCTACCTTAATGCTTCCCAACAAAGAAAATTTCTGTTCTCACATATGTTTATAGTTAAAGGTTCCAAAAATAAAATATTTTAGAAACCTTACCTTTTTTGTAAATTTTTGGTACATTTTAAGTTCGCACAACGTATGTTTACACAATTAAAAGAATAAAGTGGTATTTGCCACCCCAAATGAAAAAGTTAATTAGAAAAACCCACACCTGTCATCTTTATTTCAAAATTTAATGGAATTAATGACGGTCAACTGATTTCCTTTACAATCATCACTACTTGAAATGCAATACAAGACAATACAAAATAATTACTGACTAATTCGAATTGATTATGTTTTCATTGCAGAACTTTTATCAATAAAAACTACATAATCATCTACAAAACATAACTTAACTAATGTCTACGCGAAAACTTTTATCAATTTCAAAAATTCACAAAGCCAGAAAACTAGCCAAGCAAAGAAAGGTGCAATTTGGTGATTATACTCCACCCACTTCAACTGAAGTTTGCTTTCCATTAGTAGCACATTTGTATAGATTTTTACTTTTTTTTTTTTTGGCTGCATTATATAGATTATGCGCACGTGAGCAGCCTATGTAAGTGAAATAGTTGGGAACATTATACACGAAATGAGCACGTCTTTCACATTTTGAATTGTGCAGTGTGTACGTATTTACGCTGGTAATTACAAATTCGAAGCATGTCACTGATTTAATACCAACAAATATCTTACGCAAGAAATGAAAATAAAAGTCATTCAAGCTATATATATAACAAAGTGTAGTAGAAAGTGTATAAATAACTACGGGTAACTATTTAACGAAAAGTAGTTAAAAGTCTCTTTGAGATGCTCTTTGATGATTATGTACATTTACTTTTGTTGAATGGTTAATGGTTACTTTTGTTGAATGGCTAATTGAACTACTGAGCGTGAGTTGCCAAAATTTGTGATTTGTGGGAGCAATAAAACCAAATTGCTTAAAAATATGTGAAAATCAAACTCACCGAGTCTTAGCTTTGACATTTAATTATGTTGTTGCAAAATATATAAAATCAGTGACAAATTTAATAAATTGGAAAATAATATTTTTGCGTTTTGAATTCATAAACGACATTTTCCATCTGTCCATTTTGTTCATAAAAGTTTGCAAAAATTTAGACAATTTCTTTTATTTTATTATTTTTGAGCTTAATTTAAGTTTATATGTTAGATAGCAATACAAAAATCAATCCAATATTTAAATTTTTATAAATTGAAGTTTTAAAAATCTTAAAAAAAAATTAATTAAAATACCAATTAGTTCATAATTGTAGATTAATTAATAAAAAAAAAATTATGTAAGCTAAAAATGGCACTGAAAATCGCTCCACGGCAAAAACGCTTTGTCTGAATTTGACAGTTGAATGAAATTTTTACCAAAATATTACAACCTAGCAGAAGCAAAAAAACAAGAAAATAAAAATCATAAAAATACTTCTGAAAGCTGGTTTAAATATTAAAAAAGGTCATTGTCATTTTTAAAAAAAGCAAACGGGAATATGAATTGTCTACATTGAAAGGCTTTATATCCATTGTTTTTCGAAAACAAAACACGAAACATGTGTTTTGTGATAACTTGATGAAACTCTGCACTTAATCAGCACAAATTAATTAAATGCAAATAAAAAGACTTGAAATTGTGCTTGTTAATCTGAAAGCTTAAAGCGGCGTACAGACAGGGTCTGAAGAAAGTAAATATCATCAAAATAAGTACTTCCGAAAACTTGTTTGAATATTAAAAAAGGTCATTGTAATTTAAAAAAAAAAACTCAAGACATTGAAAGGCTTTTTATAGATTGTTTTACGAAAATAAAACACGCAACATGTGTTTTGTGAAAACTTTATGAAGCTCAACACTTAATTAGCACAAATGCAATTAAAAAAGACTTGAAATTGTGCTTGTTAATCTGAAAGCTTAAAGCGGCGTACAGATAGAGTCTTAATTAAGGTAATTAGTAAATTTACTAATTGACTCAATTAAGCGCTGTCTGAACGCCAGTATTTTTTTTTTGTTATTTTTCCATTTTCATGTCATATGAATTTAACTCGAATTCATGTGAATCTTGCAACTCGCAAAGTGAAAAACATATTCTCGTTTGTCAATGCGAGTATGTGCGAGTATGTGGAAATTTAAAAACACATTGACCAACAAGTTAGACGCTAACACGAATTCATCGTCAATTACATAAACTACTCGCTTGCGGTCTGATGGTCATTGTTTGCCACAAGCGATTGTGATGCAATGCCATTGTACGAGTATATGCCACTTGCATGCAAGTAACCGGATAACGACTTTCCACATAGCGCACAATGCGGTTAAAATTTATTTATATTTACACATTCAGGTTGTTATTTACAACTTATCCACTCACTTTCGCCAAGCAACAGTCATATCGGCATTTTGCATTTTGCATTCGCATGCCAACCAGTCACTCAACTCGTAATGCCTTTGAATGCGTTGCACTCGTTTTGTTGCGCATGCGCACACAATTCATTGACTGTCGCGAAGCAAGCAGAGTTACCAAGCAAGCCAGCAAGTTGGCCAGCTGGGCCGCCGTTAAGTTATCTAGCTGTTTGGTGGCACGCCACTTGGAATGCGCTCGCTTACAAACATACATAAATATGTATGTACACTTAAATTATGGTTGTGAAAAAGCTGCGCGTACGTGCAGAGAAAGTCAATTTTTTCATCGGTCCCTTCTTTGATTGAACAAGTGTACAATTTCGTTAAAGTCGACTGTCCCATTTCCGTTGTACTTTAGACATTGCTTCCGTAATGTGAGCCAATAAATATGCATATTTGTTGTATTGAAATTGCTTTTGGTGGCACAAATAAGTAGAAATTTACATATTAATCGAAGCATTTGAAAAGATTACATTTGTCTTTTTTTTTGGCTAAAAATTTGTATGTGAAAAATTGTTCTAAACTTTAATCTATAAAATTGGATGAGCTGAGGATGAGGAGAGATACATTTACGTTAGGTGGAATTACGTGAAGTAATGTGGGACAAATTTAGTAGAAATGTAAGCAGATTATTTACTTACTACGTATCCATCGGTGACTAATATTCTATATACTTACTGAGAGTGAAGTTCTATAGAAACAAGTTAGAAATATTCAAGAACTAAGTTCCGCATAGAGCGCTGTATATGGCAAAAGATAGAATGCCAGTACATTTATATATTAAATCAAATCATTAAATTCTCTAATTGGACGATCCCTCATTTTTCTTTCTTTCCAGAATCTGGGCTATTCACCCGTGAAAATACGCAAACTGCGTATCATACTTGGCTCTATATTTGCGCTTATCATAATCGCTATACTCGCTGTGGTGCTAACACTCATTTTCAAAGCTGGGGATGATGATGAGATAGCTCCGCATGAAAAAGACAATGGCCTACATTTGGATGAGGTGATTTCGGGCGCACTATCGGCGCTACGTTTCAATGGTACATGGACAACGGGTTCGAGTATACTCTTCAAGGATAACAATGTAAGAGATTTAATTTTGGAAATTTACATTCAGTTGTGAGGGATACTAACAAAAGTTTAAAAATACTATTAAAGAATCCTCTTAAATTGCAGTCAATTGTGGAGTATGATGTGAAGACGAAAAAGAAAAAGGTGCTGCTCTACGATGAATACGTAAGTTGGGAGAAAAGTTCATTGAATAAAAAATACATATAAATATATGTTTACATAAAAAAATATTTTTTTTATTAATTGTAATTTTTAGCAACAATATTCGCTGTTTGAGAAGTCCGCAGATGGTGAATTGCTGTTGTTGGCCAAGAATGTATCCAAAGTAAGTTTTGAAAACAAAGTGCTTGTACACTTTCGCTGTCGAAATTCTAATAGGAAAATATTTTGAGAATATTTTAGCTACCTACTAATCGAAGCATAGCATAATCCTCAAAACAATTGACTTACAACTTTATGACCAAAGCTCTTTGTTATGAATACACAAAAAATTCCGTCTAAAAGTCACAAGTCGATTTTGAGATGACTTAGTATTAAGGCGTTTGAGCTACTTTAGAATAGAACACAGAAAATCTTTTCATAATAATTTTCTGCGTTTATATCAAGTCAATTTCTAGTCGATTTACAAGTGGAATACCGATATTGATTCATCACCACTCTAACTTCTCTTTCTACCACGCCAGTACTTTCGCCACAGTTTCTTTGCCCGATACGACATTTACAACATTACATCGGGTCAAATTCAACCGCTGATGATCAACGGTGTCCAGCAATTACTGCTCTTTGCTCAATGGGCACCCGTCAATAATGGACTGATACTCAATTTTGATCGTAATCTCTACTACAAGCCCACTGCCTATGCGGAAGCAATCGCTATCACGAACGACGAGAATTATGCCATTTTGAATGGTATACCCGATTGGGTATATGAAGAGGAGGTGTTTAGCACGAACACAGCCACATGGTTCAATCCGACCGGCACACAGATTGCCTTCATCAAATTCGACGACTCACCAACACGCGCAATGGATTTGCCCATTTACGGTGAGGCCAATGATCTGCGCTTTCAATATCCACTCAAAAAGGTGGTGCCCTATCCGAAGGCGGGCTCCTCGAATCCGCGTGTCAGTCTCTTTACTGCCGATTTGGCGCGCGCGGCACAAGGTTTAGAGTTTCTCACGCAGATTCCGGTGCCCAGCTCCTTGAACACCGAAACGGATTATATTATATCAGCGGTAGAATGGTTGGATAATGATCGTGTACTCTCGGTATGGATGAATCGTATACAGAATTTAGCGTATCTGCAGGTCTTCTCCGGTGTACGTCGAACGGAGGTAAGTGTCGACTATGAAGTGCAAGTGTGCGGTGAGTGTTTAGCAGCTTTTGTACATCATTACAGATCTACAATATCGAATCAAAAACTGGTTGGGTGCAATTGTTTACACCGCCGTTCAAGAATCGTGATGGTTCACGTATAGCTCTAGTATTGCCACAAGTGCAAGATGATCAGACACCTTATCGTCATGTCTGCATATTGTCCACGAAAACGGCGAGCGGCACACCAGAGGCACTCACGAAGGGCAAATTCGTTGTGGAAAACATACTGCATTGGGACGCGGCCAGCGATGTGATCTTCTATATGGCGAACACGGAAAGAAATTCCGAACAGGCGCATGTGTATGCGATCAAAGCGGAGGTGGGACGTACACCACAGTGCCTCACATGTGAGCTGCATACATCGGGCGGTAAGCAGTCAACACAACAATTCTGAATTTTGCGAAACTTTCAAACCAACAAACATATTTTTTTTTTTTATTCGTATTATAGGTGTGCAGCAAACATACTATGAAGTTTCCTTCAGTCATGATCGTCAATTAGCGATCACATCTGATGGCCCAGGCGTGCCGATGACCATTGTCTACGAGTGGAGTTTTGAGAACGGTAGTTTGTAATTTGACCATGCCAACCATTAAGTTATAATTTTTTTTATTACTCTTCAGACCGTGTTTCACTTAAAAAACTTTTGGATTGGGAATTAAATGATAAATTACGTGCCAAGTTGAGCGTGAAAGCTATGCCCACTCATGAGATACATACATTCCCGATTGCAGATGATTTTACTGCCAAAGTGTTGCTACAATTGCCACCCAATATCGATCGTAGTGGCAATACAAAATATCCATTACTTGTAGATGTTTATGGTGGTCCCGATTCTACCTCGGTACGCTAGCGACTATTTAGTGTTATTTTGCGGCTGTTGATAGCATTAATACTTTTGTTTTTCTTCTACTTATTCGGTTACAGGTGCTCGATCGTTGGATGATCGATTGGGGCACCTACCTCTCATCGAATCAGTCTGTGATTTATGCCAAGATCGATGGACGCGGTTCTGGATCGCGTGGCGATAAGCTCTTACATTCTATCTATCTTAAATTGGGTACATTAGAGATTACGGATCAAGTTAATGTGACGAGGTGAGTTGAATATTTAGCTGCTTTTTCAGCGTGGGTATTTCATTTAAAAATTGAAAATGCGATGATTTTTAGCCTGACTCAAGAAACTTTAAATTCATTAAAGTGATAATTAATGTTGCAGAAAAACTGCATTTAAGCAACTTTTTTAATAAATTTGAAAATATTCGTTTGCATTTTTTTTTACTATTTTCAAAACTGTTAAATTCTGTCTAGATTAGAGAGCAGTTGTTCCAAATAAAAAATTTAAAAGTCGGTCAAGCACCTGCTCACGACTTTTTGATTTTTTATGTGTAAAAATAATTTTATGAACACATGAAAATTTTTATATTTTTCTTTTTTTCAGGCAATTACAACAGAAGTTTTCGTTCATTGATGCCAACCATACTGCAATCTGGGGTTGGAGTTATGGCGGTTATGCAGCTGCAATGGCCCTTGCTAATGACGACAGTCAAGTTTTTCGTTGTGCTGCCTCTGTGGCGCCAGTCACCGATTGGGCTTACTATGGTGAGTCGAAGGAAAATAACTTTTGGTTTCTATTCATCAAACAAATCTAATTATTTAAATTAAATATCGCGCTTTCTAAAGCAAGACTATTCGAACTCAATTGTCTAGTCTAAACACTAAGTCTTTTCTCTCTTTTTTAACCATATTAGACTCCATTTACACTGAACGCTACATGAGTCTGCCAAAATTAAACGAAGAAGGTTACTCCAATTCTCAACTCACCACACGCGCAAATCGTTTGCGTGGCAAAAAGTTCTTCCTCATACATGGGACCCTCGATGATAATGTACACTACCAACAGGCTATGGTTTTGGCGAAAAGTTTGGAGCGATTGGATATCCTTTTCAAACAGATTGTAAGTAAAGCACGAAAAGTGAAATTTTCTAAATTCGTGAATACATATTGATATATGTATGCATATTTTTTAAGTTTTTCTATTTATCGTTAATAACAAAGTGTGATGCCGAATTCTTCATATTAATATCGTTTATTTTTCTCTTTGGGGCTATTGATCCACTCATATACAAAACATCGAATAGAAATATAACATTATAACGCGAAGATGCTTGTTATTTCTGTACTGAATAACAAATATAGCAATTTTCTTAAATTAAAAAAAAAACATTTTTCATTACTTCTACTTCCAGAGTTACACCGATGAGGATCACAGCTTATCGTCGGTGCGGCCACATTTATATCATTCGTTAGATCGGTTCTTTGGCGACTGTTTCGGCAACAAGCGTATGATGTCACGCTGGAATGGTAAATGATTGTATCGTTATAATAGCAGTAACAACAACAAAAGAACGAACAAGCAAGTTATTTAGCGAAGGCAAAAAGATCACGAAAAAAGAAAAAATCAAAAGGATAACATGAAATTTGATGGTGACTCAACTACAGACAATATCAGTGGCATGTAAGAAAGCTTTCCCAAAAACAAAAAAATAATTAATAAGAAATTGCAGTAATCAGAAGTGAGCGAATCGCACCTTAAAATGAAAGCAGTAGAAAAAATCTAAATTTAAAAATTACTTCAAACTCGAGCGATAGCGCAGGCGAACGAATTTTTGTACTTAATTAACATACGCTATATTTTTTTTTAATCACATAATGCATACATACATATATACATTCAAAGTAGTATTTATCTATGTATGTGCGTTAGTCTTTTCAACCAATCAACCAACATTTATTTAAGCGGCGTGTAGTATACGCACTTTCGGTTATAAAAAAACAATCAACGAACTACATACATACATACATATGTATATGTATATGCAGTGAAGTAAAAAAAAAACATTTAGACAAATTTTATTAGCATTTAATGAAAAAAGAACAAAACAGCGAACACTAACAAAAAGAACAGACAAACAAATAAACTCAAAGTCCACAGTCTCAAAACACAGTCCAAACATGTGAAAGTAAATATGCATGTAATGTAAAACTAAAACTCGGACAAAGTAATATCAAACATTGGAAGCATTGAAAACGATTTCAGCAAAATTATTAGGTTTTTCGCTTGCTAAATTTTGTGTATTAAAAAATACTGTATAAACATACAAATGTATTGCCAAATGAAACAGTTAAATGAGCATAGCTAGTTGTTGTTGTTGGTATCTCATTATAACAGACAAGAAGAAAAGTATGTGAAATAATTTTTAAAACAAAGAATTTTGAGACAAATTTTTTTTTTTTCATTTTTATAGTTGATTCGTCCGACGAAAAAAATGTAACAAACGTGCTCGTCGATTTTTTTTCCAATTTTGTATTTGTTATTATGTGAAATTATGCTAGTTTGCTTATATTTAGAAATTTCTAATTAATTTTGCAATTGTCTTGGGAAAAACACACAAGTGCTTTTATAAGACAGTTATTAGAAATTTCATAAGTATTTAGACACCGCAACTATTTCAATTTCAATTTTTTTAAGGCCGAATTATAATTTTTATGAAAGATATTTTAGTTTGCCTATTTTTGTTTCTAAAAATTTTTCATTAAACTTATATTTGGTTTATAGAAATTAAAAAATTGCTAGCAATTTTTATGCCTAAAAGTTACAAATATTTTCAATTTCATATTTATTCGAAAATATTTTTTTTCTTTTTCAACACTTTAAACAAGAAAATATATGAAAGTGCAGTTTGCGTTTTCTTTTAAATTATTTCTTTTATATTATAAAAAAAAAATTTCAAAGTGCAAACTGATTTAAGTATTATTTTCTTTAATTTATTTAAATTTATTTAAACAAGAAAATATATGAAAGTGCAGTTAGCGTTTTCTTTTAAATTATTTCTTTTATATTATAAAAAAAAAGTTCAAAGTGCAAACTGATTTAAGTATTTTTTTTTTTAATTTATAGCGTAATTCATAAAAATGCAATACATTCGTAATATTTTTTAAACTTCGTAGAAATATTTTAAATTTATTCATTTTTAATGAATTTCGCTTTTTTGCATATGATTTTAGCATTAAGCTATAAGCAAAATGAATTTCAATGTCTATAAATTTTATGCAGAATTACACTTTTATTTAGATACTTTTCAATATACATACATATAGCCAAATTTTTCGCTTTAAAATTTTTCAGAGTAAGAAAATTTGTGTATGCGCTTTTAGCATAAAATATTTGTAAAAAGTAACGTAGTAGTTAAATTTTTATTAGTAGTAGTGTATGCGTAGTTGCCGCAATAAAGCAAATATTCTAAAGCATTTATAACCAAAACACAAATATAAAACCAAAAATAAATCAAAGCAACGCCAAATACTTCCGAAGCACAGCTAAGATGGCACAATAGCGGATGTAGGCGATGAAAACTATTATTTTTGTATTTTATATTTGGCTTGTTGCATAACCAACAAAAACAAATACAAAGAAATAAATAGAAATTAATTTGTGCCAAAAAACATTTTGTATAGAAATTTTAGTAAAACACAATTTTATATAAACTAAAAATTAACATTTTCCCTTACTTGCATAGCAAAAGAGAAACTGAGTAAAACAAAAAAAAACCGAACATAATTATTTGTGGCACACTTAACACATATTTTGTATGAAAAATCAAAAAAAAAACTGAATTCCGTTTAAAAAAAAAAAAGAAGCAAAACACAAACTGCAGTGGTGTCTGTACGTATTCAACACTAACACATGCATACAAACAGTTTTTAAACAAGAAACACGCACAAACATTCATTTAAATACAAATCGAAACGCGGCATAGCGTGCAATGTGCGAAATTTTTTGCTTTGTTACAAAAAACTTTTCACGCACTTCAAAGCGCCTATGTTTGTTGTTATTAAATATTAATATTTTTAATTACCATCTCTTGTATTTAGTCGAAGCGCTATAAAAATTCCTTCAATTTTATGTATGTATGTAATTTATGTTGTATATATTTTTCCGCCCCCTCCTCCTCTTGATTACTTACTTCATTTTCTTTTTACAGCTCACTTCTTTCTTTAATTAGAAAATCAAGTATGAGTGTTCATACAACACAAATATTAGTTGTTGTTGTACGTACACAAATACACGCATACTCGTGCATACATATGTACATACATACGAGTATGTGGGTGTGTATGTATGTGCGTGATGCTGTATGCTTTCCAACTGTTAATTGATTTAAGTACAAAAATGCGTTCATTCAATTATTTAAAATTTATTTCTCACTTTGTTTTTGAGTTTTTAAGCTTGCCTATGCCTAATGTTATTGCTAATAATCATACTTATACATAATAGTGATGTTAAAAATGATAATAATAATTATAGAACTTAATAGTTACTGTGTTAACTATGTAAGTATTTAAGTAAATAAATAAGTAAACGAAAGAAGATGTCATAATAAAAATGTATAATAAAATAAAATTACATTAATTATCAGCTAAATAGTGATGATTTTTACTTAAGTTGAGGATAACTGTGAATTTAGTGTTGAAGATATCTTAATCGGCTAAGGTAAGTGAGGTTAAGTTGAAGGTGTTGAACGAGGAACGAGCACATCAAAGCCTTGCAGCTCGTATTAGAATGAATATATGTATATTTCTCTGTATAAAGTGAAGAGCAAAAAAAAATTTTCTGAAAAAAAAATTTTTTTTTAAATTTTTCTGAAAAAAATTAAAAAAAAAAATGTCAACCGACAGAATTGGTATAAAAAATTTAGTTTGCAGTGTATACGAGTGAACTTCAAATGGTCAATGGATTCACAATTAGACACGTTAGATGACGCTGCATTGCAAATATAATAAAAAGGAATAATTTTATATAGCTGGTCTGATTTGTATGGCGTTGAGATAATTTTGCAAACAAAAATTCCTCCATTAAAATAACTCGCCAGGGGGCGCTTAAGTCGAACTATTTTTTTTTTTTTAAACTAGACATCCGGTGCAATTTTGCTTATTTATGAATGAATATAATAGTAATGGGAAATATTATCAACTTTGCAAAAGAAAAAATGAGCACCGTAACTGGCTAGTGTGAGAATCAAAGTAAATTAACAAGAAATTCAAATATAAACTCAAATATGTACATCCATATGCAATTACGTAACAGTTGCTACTAGTAAAAAGCTAGCTCGTTCACCCCGAATTCGGCTCTCTCGCTGTAAACTCGTTTAGCATCTGTGTATTTTACATGATTTACCGCCCTTGTCGATTTTCTCTGCGAGTATTACGCAAATAATATTAACAGTGCCACCTGTTGCATTCACAAACGACCAATCCGCGCCCATTTTTCCTCCCAACTATTACGTCATTGTTTGTAGCGCTAGCATCTTTTATATTTTTTTGCCGCATATTCAGCGGATATTCTGTGTTTTGTCACACCGGCACGAAATCCGCATGAAATAGCAGAGGTGGTCGAATAAAGAGAGCGAGATTTGTAAACAGTAAAGGGTTGTATTATTCGCGCCAATTTTCTGGTGTGCTTTTTCTTAATTTATTTTTTCGTTATTTCATTCTATAAGTTATCATTCGCTCTCTGCTTACACTTTGCTTCGTGTTTGTGTGCGAACAAATTTATAACAGGCGGCAGAATAGTAAACTTAAGTTGAATTTTCCTTAGGTGGTTTAGTAATAGATGCGCCTTCGTCTGTATTGGTGCTTTTCTTTGCGTAGTAATTTTCATTTTAACGACTTTATGTGGTTGTATTTATTTCGTGCATTTTCAAAATGAAAATATTTGCACATTTTTAAATAAATATATTTTGCATTGGAATATTAATATGAATTTAGCTAATTTGCACTACATTTTTATATTTAAAAAGTTTCTTAAGAAAATTATACATTACTTAGTTTTGAAAGTAAAAATTAAAAATAAAGAATTGCTTAGAAAAGCTGTTCTTAAAATTTTTTAAATTTCTATAAGAAGTTATTATTAATTCGGTAAAAATTAAGATGCTTTTACCGCCAAATATTATTTGAAAATTTATTTTTTATTAAGAAGAGTACAAAATAAGTATTTTTTAATAGTGTGTGCCATATTCGAATTCTACGCTTTATTCTAAGAAAAAATTATGAATAAGATATATCCCAAAAATGCCGTGTAACCTTAACAATTGATAATTATTAACTATTAAAAATATTTCTGAAACTAATTTATTTATTTTTTCTGTTATCTTTTTTTAATTAATTTTAATAATTTATTTTAAAAAGAGTTTTTTTACACAAATATTTTTTATATTTTTTTTTGTAATTTTTGTGTTTTAAAAAAATTGAATTTAAATTTCTTTTTTTTAACTTATGTATATGTACGAGTATATTAATATGTTTAAAAAATAAATTAAAATTTTTTTAAAATTGTTTATAATGAAATATTGAGCTACCTGTTTATTAAATAGGACCTAGTATGTATGTATATTAATTTCGAATGCTATATCTTTGCTTTAGATCTTTTAAATATCGATGTTTGAGAAAATATATAAATTGAAAAACATTTGCTAAAATATTTAAACAATAAATTTTTGCTTAATTTTATTTTTTAAGAGAGATAAATAATATAAACATTTAATAAAAATCCAAAAACCAAATTTACAAAGGAGTTTAGATTTACTTGCAAACTTATTTTTAAAACTAAGTATTAAAATGAAAAATTTATATAAATTAGAAATAAAAATGATATATTCATACCTACATATGTATGTATGTATATGCGATAAGATTTCTTTGAAAATACTAATATTAAATTAATGTAAACTCTAATTTTACAAATTCACTTTCATTACGGACATTTTCACCATTTTTCATTTATCCATTTAATTTTGCATATTTTAGCGCTCGCATTTTACTTTTATAAAAGTTCTTTCACATTTCTTTTTTTTTGTTTGTTTGTTTGTAATTTGCCTTTACTTTCCTCATCACCATGACAACAATGGAATTAGTAAAGTGAGTCAATGCCAGTGCGAAAACACAGAACAATACGCCGTAAGCAAATAATGAAATTCAACTAGCTACCAACAACCAGCACCAGCAGCCAGTTAACTAACTAGTACGCTACCGAGGAGAGTACTTTAACAACAGCGCGCAGGATACTCAGTGAGACAGTCAAGGTAAAGCGTTGAATGAATGAATGAATGAATGCACGAAATATACGAGTATGCATGTACATATATATTTATAAGCACATACATATGTTGGTATGTAGATGGCGCAGAATAAGCGCAAGCAAAGTGTAGTACTTGACAGATTCCATTGAATGACCACGGGCAATTCATGTCATACTCGACGAATTGTTTGCCAGTGCTTCACCTTTTCCTACCGCCACTAAAGGCGTTAAGTATGTAATAACTGACTACACAGTTTACTGCTATGTATTAAAATATTTATTAAGGCACGTAAATTAAAGTTTATAAAACTGATACAGCCGCTCAAATCTCTGCCACTCGCTTTTGTACAACTGAATGAGTGTAAGTAATTGCGCGTAAGTAAATGTGCAAACAGTTTATGTACAGACGCATAGAAGCAAACATTAAGTTCGCACTGGCTGACACTTTGGTTGAATCAACAAAAAAGGCAGTAAATGCGTGTTTTAAGCGCTGCTGTAATTAATTAGTAAAAAAAAAAAAACAACGCGCAGAAATTCCCTTAATTGAAGAGCGTTTGCTCCAATTTGTTGGCGCAGATGTTTCAAATATTGGACAAACGTTGTAAATATACATTCTAGAGAATGAGATAATGGCAATTCAAAAAACTCCTGAACATAATTGATATTTTTTGAATTTAGTTAGGAATTACTTTTCTTAAAATTTGAGAGGAAAGTATACTTCCTTCTTGTATGACTGTTAACTGTCAATACCGGTTAACTGTCGACTAACTATTGGATCCAAATTTTCTGGTTTTTCCAATTCCCATTATCGATAATTTCAATTCGCAATAAAGGTTTTAGTAAATACTCATGCAAAGTAATCTCACAGTCCTCTTCATCTGGTTGAACCAGGACGAAATTGCTTTATGCAAATACAGCCGCGTCAGTTTAAAGGCCTTGTAGTTTGAGGCTGAGTTCTGAGAGTTTAAATTACATAAGGAGAAAAGAAGTCAATATTTTTACACTTATGATACATTGCCTTTCAATCTGTTTACTACCTAACGACATTGCAATTTTTTTAACAGAAACCCTCCCGTACATTGCCAACTAAGATCTTTCGCCGCTTGAAAAGTGGATATAAAGCCGTGCTCCCAGTTTCACATTCACAAATTTCTCTATGGATTTAAATAAATGTTTGTGAATTGAATCCGTATGCTTGGTTGTATGTGAAATTAAAAAAAATGACAAAAAGTATGTGAGTGTTCAATTATTTTCGATTGGAATAATTTTTAAAATATTCTTTGATGTTTGTAGAAGCCATTTATGAAATTTCTGTATTATTTATTCATTGAAATATGCGTATTTTTAAGTGTTTTGCTGATGACTTCTCAAAAAAGCAAACATACATGAATCTGAAAGGGAAATTTCAACAACAGCTGTTTGTGAATTGCCACAACGATAACCGATATGTGTGAAATTGGGCGCACACTAATTCACTTTCACAGGAAATTTTTAAAATTATATTGAGGAATTGAAATGTGAAACGGCTGATACATAACAGCGATCTACTTTGAGTGTGATGCAGCCTGTTTGATCACCCGCCACAAAATTTGAGCACGAGCGAACACCTCACTCGGTAACTAAATGTTCCGTTCAGTATACACTTAAATGAACGATAATATTGAAATATGGAATCTCTACCATTATGTACTAAGGCATTTTAAAATGAAAATATAAAAATGATCTTAATATAAAATCCAATGATTAGTTGCTAACCTTTTATAAATTTATTTATAAATATATTTATAAATAAATGTTTGTTTATTTTTCTGTTGGCCTAGTAAATGTTAATATTTTACAATTTTATTGAGCTCAAGGCCAGTTTAATGAAGATTTTATTTGGAAAAACAACAACAGTTTTTAAATATTAGAAGTTATAGTACTATTTCGGAAATCACCACATTTCCTCATCAGACTTCTTTTTATTAAATTAATTAAATTTAATTTTTCATAACCCCTTCTCTCAGGCTTTGAACCCGGGAGCTCGAAGTTGCAGAGCCAATACGCTACATATTGTGCTACGCTAGCCGAGTTGGCTGTTGTCTTTATTTCATCTTCCTTAAACAAACCAACTACAAACAAGAGCAACTGATCTGCCGATATTTAACTTGAAGTACTATAACTTCTAACAAAAATCTTCCATAAACTGGCCTTGAGCTCAATAAAATTGTAAAATATTATATTTATAAATAATAATCGAAAATGAAGACACACATTTTTTCAATTTCGATTATTTTTTATAAACTTCTAACCATCAAGCATTAAATACTCGTATATGGCCATAATCATTCTCAAGTTAAAGCCGGCTCTAAAGTTAGCATCAACTTTTTTGACAGATATCTCATCTAAAAGTATGTCAAAAAGCTGCTACTAACTTGGCAAAGCAGTCACAAAAAAAAAATCAAACTATTACTGCGCTGCCGATCGCACACTGCATACACTAGGCCAAACAACAGAAAATTTTGTGTACACTCGAGTTGAAACTCGAGCACTCGACTATATTGTCCTACAAGGCATCCAAACCCAATACAGTACATACATATAAAGAGCACTCGAGTGTTGTGACCAACATATTCGTCTTTACCACAGTCGCTAACGAACAATACTTCTGCTCGTTTAAAGGAATTGATGCAAAACGGGTTTGGTTAGATGCTCGAGTATACACGAAAATTTTGTATCCATTGCAGCTCACTGATACATACATATATACTCGTACATACATATATAAATAGTTAAATGAAAATGTGTGAAGTTTTCAATTAAAAACATATAAAAAAGTTTTATTTGTAAAATTTACGCCCATTTAGACGCGCTCACCACGTCATTATGACAATATGCAGAGTAGTTAAAACTATTTTATGTTTATTTGACACACTTGACATCCACAACTGCAAAACAACAACAGTTTTAACATAAAATTTTTACGAACTACAGATTTTGTTTCGGCAATGGCCCTATCCCTCGTCCGGCTGTTTGCATAAATTAAAGTTAGTAGGCACTTTGTTGACTGTACAACTGCGAGTAATACATCAGTCGCATCAGTGGAAATTATTTAGCGCTAACACGTAAAATATGAACACGTGACTTTCTGTATTCGGTGGAGAAGTTGCATGCGTACATAATTGTGAAACGAATGATGCGGGGAAACAACTGCTGCGCTGCCCGTCAACATTGTTCAGCAAACAAGACACGCAACGAAAGTGATGGGAAGAACAGATGGCTTCATGTCTGCCGCTTCCTGCACGTTTTTCGTGCTGCGCCGACTTACCATGTTCCATTGTCCCTTTCACAACACAGCAATGTAGTGCAGAAAGGACACGTGCCTTTCATCCTGTTTCGTCATATTTTTATTTCTGATATTCTTTTTTATTGTGTTCAATGAATGTCATTCGGTTTGTGAATCAACAAGAAGTCTTCATAACATCGCCAAGTAGTCACTCAGCCCGCTTACAGAGTGGTCCAGCCCTTTTTCTTGGGCAAACAAGCTCACTCATTTCCACCTAGCAATTTATCAGTTGCATATAATTTGTGTGCGCTCTGTTGCCACAAGTAATGTGCCGCAAAAAACTTTTATACTTTGGCGGCGAAAAAGTTTGAAAATTGGAAAACTTCATAACATTCTTTCCCTTTTTCCCCCATCTACTCATACATGTCTGACTTCTGCGAGAAGATATCTTCCGGTGCTTGCTGTTGTTTGAGTCCCAAAGCTGATTTTTATTCTCCATATTGCATTCATATGCTGAAGAATTTATTCTTCGTATCGTATCGGCCTTGCATGCCATTATGTCGCACTTTTATTTATTTTATGTTATGCATTAAGTTAAAAGTGAGTGTCGCTGAAAATTAGATGCTTATGGTGATAATAATTAGGTACATAACTTTTTTAAACACATTCTTTTCGCCAATGCTGATGACGTCGTAATTTGTGACTGATGGAAATTTTATGTGGCCATTGGATATCGGCGATGTTATTTTTTTTATTATAAGAAGCATGTAAGGTGATGTAAGGAAACTCATCTATAAGATATTGTCACTGGACAAAATTTAATTAGAGTATGAAAGATATTTTTAGTGCAAATTTTAGTTAAAACGTTAGCTTTATTTCGAATGAATTTAAACAATTTAAAATGAAGAAAAGAATAAATAAAGTAATATGTTTAATATCTCTGTTGTTTTTTGTTTTTTTTTTCTTAGTTTTGAAACAAACAACTATTTTTTGTAAAAGGAAAATATTTAAAGAGTTGTAAGTTTCTACTATTTTTTGCATACAAAAGGATGTATGTATGTATCTTTGTATTTTGAAAGTGGCAGATCGGCACCAGTGTTCTTCCACTACCTATTTCTCACTTGTACAAATATCTTCACTCTCTTTCTACCTTAATGTTCCTGAGTAATTTATTTGATTGCGCGCGCAATTACAATGGAAATGGCGTTTTTTTGGCTACGCCAAGAGTCATATATTACTCCCTTTCAGCACATTACACTCACAAAAAAGAGCATTACATACTATCAGGCGCACGTTTGTCTGCTTAAAATACGTATTTATTTACTTTTTATGCATTTGTAACTAAAAATTTTTTTAACCGCATTTAGAATTTTTTATGTGCAAAAATTCGCTTCAATTTTTTTCTTGCTTTCGGCGTTGAAAATTACTCTTCCGTCAGTATGTAAGTATGTACATATATCACCCGTACTTATATAAATGATTTGAGACAACAGGGCGTATAAGTGACGCTGATTGATGAACAATGTTTAAGTAAGGTTTTTTTTTTTAAAGATAACTAACTTAAGACAAACAAATATATTTATTTATTACACATTTATCACATACGTCATACACACACACACACACACTCAACACTATCTTGATTATAAAGTGCTTTAGCACACACACACACACATAATCAACCAGTCAACCGGTCGACCCACAAACACATATGCAACTCCTTATTTGTTTCAGATAATTACATTACCGACTAACTATGTACTTACATAGTTGTAGCGCGCAACAGATGTAATTATCCCATAAAATCACTGCACTTCACTTAATGGTAGACGACACTCTTAATTAACCCTAAAAGCGCAAAAAAAAAAATCTACAAAAATACGAACAAAAGCGAACGCACTGAATACTTAATCAGCGCATAGATAGAGGAAAAAAAAGAACGCCGATAAGTGGTTGGCATAGGCAGTCGTAAAAATGTTAAACTTTTTTTCTGAAAATACTTGAGACATTTATTTGGCTAGTGGAGAAGGATATTTGGCAAAAGTGGCTAAGCACGATTTTCAGTATACGAGTATAATTAATACTTTAAAAAAATGCAGACAATTTCAAAATAATATTACTTAATTTAGCAAACGGTAACACTTTTTGTAGCAAAGATTTATTTGCATTGCTGAAATTGAATAAATCTACTAAATCACCTTTTATGACATTAATATTTATTTTTTTCTTTTTCTTTGTGACTAACGGACCATACATAAAATAAAATAATAAAAAAAAATATAAATAAATATATATGCGGAAGTCAACAGATTTCTCTGCAAACAAAAGTTTTTCAAAAATATTTATAGATGAATTTACCTACAATAAAATGGATTACTACTACATATGTACATACTCGTATACAGTAAGTATTTCACATTTATGCTTCGTTGCAGATGTGTCCATTTAAGAATTCAAATATTGCAAAACGGAAGAAGCCAAACAATTTTTGTATTCCACATTTCCAAATAATAGCACAGGTTGTCAGAAAATTGAGAACCATAAAATTTTAAAAGCAACACACACCAACAACACGGCATATGAACGCAGCAGAATTTTACGCAATTGACATACATACATACACACATACAAGGAAATAAACAAACAGGGAACGTAAATTGTTGAAATTTAATAAACATTTTGAGTATTATGCAAAAAAAAAACAAACAAAAAAATAAATAAATAGTTCGAAAAAGAACCAAAGCAACCCAACTAATGCTAATACGCTTTTATTTATAAATCCTGACAATAACCTCTACCAACTTTATGTGGCTTTTATTTTGGGTATTTTATTAATATATTTATATGCACGCAGATGCATGCAAACCGAAGTACATATATTTGTACACGCTTATGACATTTGTTGATAGCAAAAATAGTTAAATTGAAATATTTCTCATACCAGTGCAAACATCCCTGCAGGAATGATTGTGAGTCATATAAGTTTTTAATCAATTTCAAAGGCATCATTGGAATTTTTAGCATTTTAATATTTTTGCCTTTTGCAATTAAATATTAGTCATTCATTTATGTTGGTTAAATGTTTTTCAGAAATTACGCACTCAAATACTAGAAATATAACTACCAGTCAGTAGGTTTTGTTATAAATAAATAAATAAAAATTTTAAAAATTGCGAGTAGGCAGTTGTGTTGCCCCTGTTGTTTGAGAATTTTTAGAATTAATTTTTTTGATTGTCTCGTGAACTTCATGTAACGCATACAATTAATAAAAGTTAAAGTTGAATTTAAATTATTTTACAACGCAAACATTGAACATTTTATAAAAGCACAAACATATACAAAATACATACATTCGTGTTTTATTTGAAAAAGTGTTCGCAATAGCAAAACTTCAAAAAATTTCAAAAATCATCGATAAAATTGTTTAAATAATCAATAAGCTTTTTTCATGGTTCACCACACGCGTTACAAATCCAAACTAACAGAAAACATCCGTATACTCAAAATTTTTGGAATTCTATTTTTATTTTAATATGTTGTCTTTATATTTTCCCTAAATGAATGAGTTACCTTTTAAACCCCTTCTCTGAATGAATGGCAGTTTTTTTATAAGAGCAGCACTTTTTTCTTAAAAGAAATACACTCGGAGTTTTTCACAGTCTACCAAGCGGCGAACTCTTTTAGAAAACACTTTTTTTTTTATTTTAACCCCGGCTTTGAATGAATGGCAGTTTTTTTATAAGAGCAGCACTTTTTTCTTGAAAGAAATACATTCGGTCTACCAAAGGCCGACCTCCTTTAGAAAATACATTTTTTTTTTTGGTTATACTTATGACCCGTCTCGGCGACATTTTAAAATTATAGCAGCACTGAAACTATGTCTGCAATATTTTTGTCTGTACTTTACTATATTGCAAATTTTTAAATTCTCATTGCCTCTAAATAAACTTAATTTATTGAGCACCAAAGTTAACTTCGGTTTTTATAAACTGACCTCATTTTATTTCAAATGAGCTTTCACTTTTCTTTGTCCATGGAAACTCGAATACCTTATTTATTTCTCTAGGCACTTCCTTCTCGCCCGTGCCTCTCTTGAATTACTTTTTCTCTATTCATAAGCGCCAACTATTAAAAAGTCATAATTTTAATTAATGCAGCAAGCGACAAATAGGGACTACACCTTGTTTGCTGAGCATGAGAAAAATTTTAATTATAATACCTACAAGATGAAGCAACAAAAACTGATTCATAAAAGTATGAGAATAAAAGCATTAACTTACAAATTACCTACACAGCATGCAAGGCTTCCACAATAAATGGCAGAAGGGGCTAAGGTGCAGTTGCTGATATCCGCTGCAAGCGCAGCTGCTCACAATACAATAATAGGAAAAAGACGACTATGTAAGTAAGTAGAATGACTGGTCAACGAAAACATAATACAGTTTGAAGCAAACAATTTCACAGTAACTACAAAGCATCCTTCCATTTAACCTTGTTCGGCAGTGTAAGCTTAATTTATCCTTACGTACTAACCGCCGTCAGTATTATTTCGCTGTACAAGCCTCGACAGGACATTTGTGACCAAACACCAAGGATACGTGTTTGCCTGCCGTTTGTTTTTGCTTGTGTTAGCTGTGCCTTTGTCGTCTGGACTTTTCACACAGCCAACAAAGCGATAATATCTGCCGAAAATTATTTCTACACAATTTTCATTACATTCCACGTTTTTTGTTTGCGTGCGCTTTCTATCTCTCTTTCTCTCTCTCTACAACGGGTAGTGGCAGATTGCTCATTTGTTGGTTGGTCATTTTGGTTTTCTCTTAGGAGCAGTGGAATTTTCACGCAAACATGTTGAACTGATGAAGTTGTAAATTTTGCATTGAATTTTAGTGTTTTAAAGTATTGTGTGTGTGTGTGTGTGTGTGTTTAGTATATTGTCGTTACAAAATGAGCTGAAGACAATAGAAAGCAAGTGGAAATATGTTGAATTTATAGTTTTGTACATTTAACTTCTAATTGTGCTTGTCGTATTAAGAATTGCTGTAGAGGTGTTTCAATTTATGCAGTTTTTGTTTTTAAAATCTGCAATAGCTGCCTTTTTATTTTTTAAATTATGGCTAGTTTTTTTCTCCAGTTGAGTTTTTCAAATTAGCTACTAGAAAATATTTAATTACTCAAAATCGCTGATATATTTAGGGCATTTAAAACGCTCGTACCTTGAGTAAAATCTTTTACTTAACAAAAAAAAGCAATGATGTGACACCCTCAAAATTTAATTGCAAATTGATGTAACAGCGGCAGCGATGCAAATTGCGCGCCTTGAAGTATGCTACCTTAGACGAATATTAAACTAGAATTTTAATTTAAGTTAAGTCTTGACTAAGTCTGTCAGGATCTTAGTTTCAAGTAATAAGGTATACCAAAAAATTGTGAAATCTTTATTAAAGAAAAAAATAAATTTATAAAAAAGATTTCATATATTCAAAGTCAAATGTTAAGCAAAGTAAGGCAGATTAACACATCTACTAGTTTAAAAATAAAGCTTTACTAAACAGCAATGAATACGCTTATTTCCATTTGCCCATAGGTTGTTAATGCCCTATCCATATAATTTCATTTTAGTGCCAACTGACAGGCAAGAAAAATGCTTATAATTTAACACAACCTGACTCCCTGGTAATTGCAAAAATTTGCAAAATTAGAGATGTTTTTCCACAATCTTAGCGAGAAATTAGACTTTTCCAATTATCACACAAAATTATTTTGAAATATGGCTAAAAACGAAGCACTACCAAAATTCATGATTTACCAGCAGAGAGCCGAAACAGGAGGTCACACACACAGTTTAAATTGAAAAAGGATATTTGAAAAAAGTCTAAAAAAAAATTAAGAAAACTTTACGAAGTGTTGAAAATTGTTTGAAGCATTTTTTTAAATAGCCAAACAGCAATATTGGCTTAACATTATAAAGAATTGTAGGAAATATTAGAGATATCTTGAGAAGAGGTGATTGGGTTCTAAACAATTTCCTTAGCAATGCTGTTACCAGACGACCAACCTTAAAAAATTATTTTAAAATTTGTATTCTAAACAATTTGCGCAAATTAGAAAAATTTAAAATCTCACAAGCAGCAACATATATATATATATATGTATGTATGTAAGAACTACATTTTATTACATTTGTCACTATATTTACGGCATACGCATCAATCAACAGGTAGGCGATGATTTTGGCACTATTTCTTATTATTTTCTACTTCTTTGCATCATTACATATTTCCCAATAACTTACGTTTCCCGATCATTGTCGCTGTACATTTACGTTTGGATGTGTGTCAAATTGTATGTACATACATATTTTTATTTGATGGCGTCAAGCTGATTTGCTAAAACTGTTTGTGTTTTAGTGAAGTCTGTCGGTCGGTCGGTCGGTTTCACATGGCGTTTGCATAATTGTTAGTGGTGTAGATTATGACTTTATTACAGTCAATTTGAGGCATAAAATGTGTCAACAAGCAGAGTTGATGAAACTTTCGGGTGGTAAATTTGATTTCAAACAGCTTTAGAATATTTGCTAATGGCGAAAGCTTTTGTAAGCGGAATATTTGCCTAGTTGAGTAAAATATTAAAATAATCTTAAATATGAATTTTTAGTTATAAAATTGAGTGAATCATTAACTGGTAGTGACCATGGTGAATTTATCTACTGGTGATGTTAGTTCGAATTCACTGTCTTAATTGTGGCATGCATTTTAAAAGTAGTAAAAAGGGGAGAAACTAAAGGCAAAGGGAAGGAATAAAAATGTTAATGTTTTGGATTAGATATGCGTATGTATATTTATTATTAAAAAGAGTTGTTCATTTCTATACATATTGTCCATGTATATTATTATATATACATACGTATGTAAATCAAAAATTAGAAGAATCTAATATGTTTTTATGAAAATAATCTGTTAATGAAAAATATCTTTTAATGCTAATATGATCAAATTAGCACATACTCTGGTGATATATGTACATATATGTATGTACATGTGTATATTTTTCGCTTTGTGAAAAAATATAGTTTCTAAGATACTATTTTGGAGACATCAAACTTTCTCCTCTTAAATATCTGTAATTTAAAATCAAACATATACGGTTTCAATAGCAACGCAAGTCTTCTGTTACTAATTTTCCGACAGGCTGTACATGTGAATTTGACAAGCTCGAGGTGCGAGCTTTGTTAGTGTAATGATGTTTTTCTTTCAGAGTATTAATCGAGTGTCTGACTCAAATGATATTTAAATTTGTAAACTGGTTGCCGAAAGTTTTGAAAAAATATATTTTAAAACTATTTTGTTAATGTCAAAGGAATATGTTATCTGATTTTTAACAACTACTTTCTTGAATTTATTTTCTACGTTGCAGTTAAAAAAAATCTTTAAATATTAAGTAAAAGTTATAACAAACCTTGCACATCGGCTATTAAAATTGTAATATATATCTGCCGTACAGATTTGTAAGTAAAGTTATGTTAGGACCTTAGCGGCCGACATGTATAACCTAATGAGTTATTTGTAAAATGACCATTCAGAAAGCAATTTATACATAAGCATAAACGCATAGTACAGTAGTAAATTATTAATTTTAAATATTCATTAACTATTTCTTTCGGAATTTCTGCGTAAATTCTCTATTTTTTATTCTTGCTCTTTTAGTCGTAGCGTTTTTTTAAATATACACCAATAGTTAAACTAATCACGACGAGTCAAAAACGATAATGTTTGTGAGCTTCCGTTTGACGATCGAATGAAGAGATGAAAACGGGTAATATTTCTTTGCAGAACAAAATTACACAATTAAATTCTAATACTATTTAGTTTGCTTGTACAAATGAGGGAAGCAGAGTGGGCGACACTAGAAATAAGACAGCGAACAATGTTAAAATTTATAGCTATTCGGTTTACTGACATCAACTGTATATAATTCCACCATGGAAGTGACTAGAGAAATAATAATATTGAAAAGCTTCCTAAATTCATTAATTCAAAATTTGTTCAGAGTAAGGGCCTGAAAGAGTGATAGTGAAGCGAACACGCACTCATTATAAATATTATCAGACATTCTGCTATAACTTTAAATTTTTCTGTTCGAACTTTGGAAATCGGTGACAACTTCGATTTCAATTCACACTTGTTTACATGTAGATATGTATACAAATACGCATATCATTTAAATCTATACAAATGTACTCATACTCATGGCTTAAAATTCACCTTTAAAGTTCTCGTCTCCTTCCTCTTCTTCTTCTTCTTCTTCTTCTTCTTCTTCAAATTTGAAAGTCAATAACATAACCTGTTAAAACTTTCAGACTATTTCGCCAACAATTATCATAACAATTTGTGCCAAAAGCTACCAGTTGAAAAAAGTTCTCCTTTTGTTAGAACCAAATCCATACAATTAAACTAATAATTGTGAATTCCTGTACAAAAACTTAAACACCAACCAGTACATGAATAGTTATGTCCATATGTATGTATGTAAGTACAGGAAAGTGATGCCGAGAAAGGCCACTCCCACGCTTACAGCTCCATAAACGTTTACGATTATTTTACTTCCTTAAGTCTTTCCATAGGAAATACACACAAACATAGCTAGCTAGCTATTATGTAGCATAGTGATTAGAACGGCCAGAATTTCGCATTAAATTTCCCCTCATCCATAAATCAAAGCAAAAGTTTTCAAATGTTTCATTGATATGGTTAATGGTGATGATAGCTGCATGCAAACATAATGGCAAGTGTGAACAGAAAACTGTTGGAACTTTTGCTAGAAATGTTGTTATTGGTAATAAAAAAAAATTTATTAAAAGTAATTTATTTTGTCGTGAATTGAAATTGGTATATTTAGTCAAAAATTGTGCGGTTGCTTCTTATTTACAGAAACTTATTCTAGAATTTTTGCGATGCCTATTTTTTCTGTGAATATCTTATCGGATAGCTTTAACCTTCATTTAGGATTTTGATTATCTTCTGATTTTCCGACAGGGTGTAAATGTTATGTATATTGGAACGATTTTCCGTCATCCCTTGTCAAAGTTGGTTCTACGAACGAAGACGACACTGAAGATGGCACAACGCCGAAACCGGTATGTCACAAAACCAAATTTGACAAGGGATGACGGAAAATCGTTTCAATATACATCTTCATTTAAGATCTTTTTTTATTTAAAATTCCCTAAATGTCAATTTTTGAGAGAGAGATAAAACCGTTCATGAAACATATGACAGAAAATTTTACTAAAGATTTCAGAAGACCAATAAGAGTTACTAGATTGTAATAATTGACCTCAAAAGTTACATTTCATTGACCACTTTTTGTAATTTCACTCGCCAAAATTTTCACATTGCAAACTGGCAGCTTACGAGTATAAACGAAAATACAATGTCTACAATTGGGACTTTAAGTTAAACTATGTAGATTTATTCTTTACCATTATAAGTGCACAATTATTCGTGAGTTACACCACGCCAACGGCCCGCTCTTTCCGCTCATTGAATGCATAATAAAACAATAAATTTTGGGATTCCTTCCATTGAAAATTCGTAAAAGCTTGGCATTGAAAATGCCAGTGGCGCTGAATTCAAGTGAATCGACGACATTAAAATTCCACTCAACTTTATTGTACATTCCTTACGAAAAAGGTGATTGTAAGTGTATGCGAGGGTGCGTTTGTAAATGTTGAACGAGTGAACATAAGTGGCATGCAACTTTCTCATATCATTGAGCTTACGGCCTTCAATTCACTTTTCCTAACACATAGCAGTATATGTATGTATGTATCCACATACAAACATAGATTAAAATCAACTAACGCATGGTTAAAACAAATGGCAATTAGAAAACTTATAACGCCATACGATGAAAATGAAATAGTTCGCTAACTGGTAGCTAGTACAAAAGTTTTGAATTACATGAATTCACAAATGAATTATGGCTTCTCAAATCATGCATATGTATGTATATATGTACATATGTAAGAGTACATTTGTTGTTGGAAGTGTAATATGTGGAACATACATATGCCCAACCAGAAGAATACGAGCAATCAACTTATATGTTGTTGGTAGTTTTTTCTTTAAAACACTATGATGTCAGAAGTGAATGAAGTTTTAAAGCTATTACGAAATCAAAGATGTAATTGAAAATGTTATTTAATTAAAGAAATTTATTTTAAAATTATATATTTATTCCTAAGAATATTTAAACTTATTGTTTTAGAGCAAAATAAATGTATTAAAAAGTTAAAGTGGTTTTTGCATCCATGAAAAAATTAAGAAATTGTGTGGAAACTCCAGTACATCTCAGAGCACATCGGCTATAACTATAATATCAAGGTGTTTGGCTTTGGTTTTATTATTTTAGTCTTTTCTTATGCATTACCTAGGTTTTATAAATGAAATAAACTAAGATGTCATATTTTGTATTACGAAAGTACTACCGTTATTTTCAAAAACTTTTATTTCCTACGAAGGGTGCCAGAACTAAGAATGTTTTAAAACCCGCCCACTTGTTCACAAGGGTATTATAACTTTGTTCGCATAACGGTAGATTGTCTTTGACCCAGAGCAGGTTTGTATTGAAAATGGGCAAAATCGGATAGTAACCACGCTAACTTGCTATATAACGGCAATTGTCGAAAATGCAAAAATTACTATATTTCTGTAGCTATAGAAGCTAATTTGCTCAAATTTGTTATGTATTGTCGTATTCGAGGAAATCCGACTGTATAAAAATTGCAGGGGGTGTGGCACCGCCCACTTACGAGTTCATATGTATATCTCTGGAAGCACCAAAACCTCTCCCCCCCCCCCATTTTGTTTAAATTTGGTATACGTATTACACTATACCTATTTAAGCAAAATCTGACCATAACCACACCCACCTGCCATACAACGGTAATTTTCGAAAACACTAACAAACGGACATTTCAACACATGTTGAAGGGAAATATCTTGAGTTTAGTATGTGGTCTTGTATTGTAGGCAGAAATCCTACTATATGAAAATTTTGGAAAAATGGGCTTGTCACCGCCCACTTTTGAGATCATATGTATGTATATGTCTGGAACTACTTTATCGATTTCGTCTAAACTTGGCACACATGTTAGACTGTATCTAGTTAGGTGAGATTATGAAAATGCTTGAAATCGGAAAAAAATTTCGCCCGTCTCCCATGTAACGGTAATTTTCCGAAACTATGAAAATTTGATACTTCAGTAACTATTGGAATTAAGTCAACCAATCCATATAAAAGAACATTTTGGAAAAGGCACGTGGTACCGCCCATACATATATCTCTGGAAATCCTTTATCAAATTTAGTACCGATATTTTATTACGTCTAAATACGAGTAAGGAGTATTTTAAAAATCACTAAAATTTAACCAGACCCAGTAAGTTTTTGAAACCCGTAAAAATCGGTTACTTCTGTAACTAGTAAAGTTAATGTGCTCAAATTTGGTTAGTGGTTTTGTATTAAATCAAGAAATCCGATTATATGAAAATTTTGAAATAAGAGGCTTACATCAAGTTCGGTTTTACCTTAACTTAGTCTTTGCTTTATTAATTTAAAAATTTAGCTGAAAGCGTGCGCCGGGTATATAAAGTTCGATCGCACTTAGCCACTTCTTTACTTGTTATTTATAATATTTTAAAAGTGCCCTTCGGTTATCATTCCGGGATTTTTCTGCTTCACCACCTACACCAAATTGGTTGAATTAACTTCGTTAATTTTCAGCATTGAATTATCGGTTTGATTATCATGCGCCAATTGTATTTTTTCGCGAACCTCTCACAAGATAAAGTATCGTTCGCCACAGCGAAGGTAATATACCAAACATGTCTGCATCCGATGGCCACAATTTTAAGTGCCTACAGATTAAGAAATCGCAATTGCAGCTCAATTTTTGCTGGCATACTTCCAATGCGCCCGTTCGACCTCCTTACACAACCATAACATCAAAAAAAAAAACGACGTATAAGTGAAACACTTCAAACTTAGCATCAAATAGAATTTAATGGTCAGGAAAAACTGAAAAGTATAAAACCAAAGAAAATACTCGCATAGACACACAAACACACACAAGAAAGAGTAAAGCACTCGAATTTTTTGTTGCATATAATCTCGGTTACTGAGCGCTGCAACTTTCAACAAACAAAAATCAAAATTACAAACCAAATTGTAGAAGAACGCTTAAAATGGATTAAAAAGCAAACAACTACAAGCGCAGCAAGTAAAACTAAAATAACGTAACAACAAAATAAAGTCACAAACTTTATTTAGAGATACGAAAAAAAAAACCAAAAAACCAACAGTGCAACTGTGTGTCAAGCTGTGAGCAGCAAACAAATAACTAGAAAGGAGTGAATGCTTCAAAAACGCTTAAAGAAACCTCAAATGCGATTTCGGTTGAGCAAATAAGTGCTACAGAAATAAGCTGCAAAAGATGAGGTAAAGATGTTGATATTTGAGACTAAACAAATACCGAAAAGGAGCTGCTAAGCTTAAGTTGTTGTTTGCTTAGTTTTATAAGCGTCACATACTCGTATGTACATATGTATGAATGAAGCACAAACGTGTAAATGTGTGTGAATGTGTGTGTGTGTGTGTGTAAAGCAGTCAGGATAGAACTTTTGTGTTTGCGTTTGCGTGCTTGGAACTTCCTATTAAGTAACAACAAAAAAAAGTGTGTCTCACAGACACACATAAACACACGCACGCATATTCGGAGTGCAACGCAATGCTAAAATGCGATTAGTTACAGCAAATAAAAACAAAAACATTATAACATTACTTAAAGTACTTAATGCACACAATGCTTTTTTAGTTTTGTTTTTTTTGTCGTTTTTTGATGGGGAAAATTAATGCAACTTTTGCAAATAATAAAGTAGTTAAAGGGTACGTGCAAGCAGCAACTAGTACGATTTGGTTAGGTTGTCCCCAGATTGCATTCAAAACTTTATTAACAGAAAATAGTACTGAACTGCTTGAGCGTCAAGAACTCGTAGTCCTGTAAAATCAAAACCAGCACGAAAGTAAGAATGGATTAAATATGGTGCAAAAAAGGAGGTAAAATATAAAATAAATGGAAACCTCTTGACGCACAGCGATAGACAAATGTATGTTACTGGTTTTTATTAAACTGTACGAGTTTATGAGGTATCTCAATTATTTAAAAAAAAATAAAAATTTATTTTTTTTATTTTTAGAACTACATATATATTTAGGCGGCATTCAGTTTGGCAAACCAATCCATTAATCATATTTTCTTAATCTTTTCTTAATCTTTTCTTATAAATTTGTTCATAGAGCTTTTAAAATCTTTTTGATTGTGCATTCAATTTAATCATAATAATCAGCAAATTTCAAATTAATACATATAATAATAATTGATGCTAGAAATGTTTCTATATAAAACATTTCAACTAACGTTGTTTGAAAATTTGATGTGTTAAAAAGCTGCATACTCAGAAAACGCTTTGAAATTGTTTTCCTATTTTACAAAAAAGTTGTAAACTTACTTTTCAAATTTTTTCTTACAAAAACTATTTGATTTACGCCGATCACATGGGGAATTAATACGATACCATGAGTTTAGTAGTGCCCTCAATATTTTTTGCTTCGAAATCCAAAATTAGCTGAATTTTCGAACATAACGGTGAATGCACAAATATAACACGTATATCAAATTATATGAAACCACAATTTTCTTAAAACAAAAAATTTTATTTTTTATTGTGACTAGCTCTAACCAACGCAAACGTTAGTTTGGTTTAAAACGTACTCTCATAAATATGAATTTGGTTAATAGTACACGGCGTAAACGTGCCGACAAAATGTAAGCTGCCACAAACCGCAAGGAAAATAAGTAGTTGTTAATTACCTGTTACACCAGTTTGTTGTGTGAACATTGGTGTCGAAAGGAAAACAGACCAAAATATAACAAGCAACAGTCAGAACAACAACTTGAGTTCATAGTAAATAGTTGCCGTTTAATGCAAGATTTTAAATATAACAAAACTTCATTCGCCTTACTCATTTGCCGCAGTTTAGTCGCAACAGCATTGCTGTTTGTTTGTTATATCCAGCAAACTTTAACAAAATTTCAACAATATGCATAAATACGTTATAGAAATATAGGCTTTATATTTATTACAGAACAGTCAGGTTGTATGTCAATATGTTGCATGCTTGCTCTAAATTTCAAAGTATTTAGATTAATTGAAAGTTGCTAGCATTTAAAAGAAAAAAAAAGCTTTATTATTATTTGAAAAAGTCTAAAATTTATAGCTACAAAGTGTATAAAAGTATCTTGATATTTCAAAGCAAGCTTCGTTGTAGTTAATTATTTTTGGGCACAGTTTTATGTTATGTGTTTAAATATGTTTAAACCAAATTAATATGTTTTTAAAGTCAACTGAAACTGTGAGCTCAACTATGAAACTTATATCAAACCCAGTCGATCCAGCAGCGCACGTGATCATAACTGAAAAATGTAAGCGACTTGGTTACAGGTTGCGAAGCAAGAAACGAAAAAAAATTTCGAACGCCCAATTGAGGTCTCAACACCCAAAATAGATGGAAAAATTCACGATATGGTGTTGGCCGATGGGAGTTTGAAAGTGCGAGAGATTGTGGAAGCCTTAGGCATCTCACATGGCTCAGTAGTTTCAATTTTATATGATCACTTGGGTATGAGAAAGCTTTCCGCCAGATGGGTGCCGCGTTTGCTGACAATCGACCACAAACGCAAACGCACACATGTGTAGTTTTCATGGCAAAAATCCATGAATTGAGATCGAATTACTCACCCATCCACCCTATTCTCCGGATTTAGCCCCCAGTGATTATTTCTTATTTCCAAATCTGAAGAAATGGCTCGGCGGAAAAAGATTTGACTCCAACGATGAAATCATCTCACAAACAAATGCCTATTTTGATGCCCTCGACAAATCTTAAATTTTTGAAAGGTTAAAAAAATTGGGGAAACGTTGAACAAAGTGTATAGAACTCAAAGGAGACTATGTTGAAAAATAAAATATTTTATTATACAAAAACTTGTGTTTCTTTCAAAAAGTCACGGACTTATTGACCCGACCTCGTATACCCAAGTATGTACATAAGTGGGTAATGCATATAAATTGTCTGTTAATATCCCTGGGTAAGCGAGTTGTTCAGGTATGAATTTCTTAGGACATCGCTGTGTTAAAATTTAGCAATGCATTTTTTTGTCTTTTTCTGTTACGCACCCGTTTACTAGCTATTACCTTTTGCTACTGCGGTATTTTTATGAGCAATGAAAGTCTGTAGAGATGAAAAAATAAATAAAAATTGTAGCTTTAGAAGTAGTATTATTTCGGAAATCACCACATTTCCTGATCAGACTTTTTTCTTCACGGCTTTCGTGGGAGTCGAACTATAACTTTTATCGCTTTGGTGTTGTTGTTTTAGCTCATTTAAAAATAAAATAATGGAATTATAATAATATAATTTTGGCGCGTACACTACATAGCTCAGTGTTTGGCCGAGCTTCTCCTACCATTTGTGGTGTGCGTCTTTATATTATACAACAAATGGAGGGACCTACAGTTTTGTGCCGACTCCGAACGGCAGATGTATTTTAATGAGAAGCTTTTTCATGGCAGAAATACGCTCGGAGGTTTGCCATTGCCTGCCGAGGGGTGACCGCTATTAGAAAAAACTGTTTCTATGATTAAGATTTTGCTTGCCCTCACTAAGATTCGAACCTCGAACTCACCGGAATGGAATTAAACAGGTCAAAAACAACAAAAAATTCAAATTGTAGTTAAAGGATTAGTTTCTTTGTACCCAATGATATAAGAAGTTTTGTTCATATAGTGATAGTGGGTAACATGAAAATGAATTTTTGAAACGCCAAAAATATTTTTGAAATATGCGATAACTACAATAGTTTATAAAACTCCGGATACAAATTGTAAATAAGAACATTGTACGATTTTAGTAACCGAAATAGCATCGCACACTCGCACAAATATTCAATATTTAAAACATTTTTTTTTAAGGAGAAACACTCCTGCGATCGGCTCCGTCAACTTATACTCACTCGAGCACATTATTGGGGTTGAAAGTGAAAGGCACAAAGCCCTACGACAAAACGAACATTTAAACATATGTAAATATGTACATATATATTTATTATTTAGCAATTTTAGAATTTCCCAGCAGCAGCGCTCATCCCAGCTTCTAAGCTTGCACATATAAACGTATGTTTGTAGCTTTGAATTCATACAAATGTAACTATAACAACACAAGTAAAAATATATGAGGTTGTTTTGTCGAAAAATATTTTTATATGCGCATACGTATATACATACATACATACATACAAATGTGTAGTTTTGCTACATATTTATGTAAACAAAAATTAAATAAATTGTGGTAAGCAACTAAAAAACAAAATAGCAACAATTGTTTCTCATTAAAGTCCAAAAACAAAAGTTACCACAATTTCTATGCCAAGCGGCTTTCAGATACAACTTGCAGCGAACTGCAGACGTGTATACAGTTACTTTTTAGTTTTACTTTTGCTTTTTCCTTTTTTTTTTTTATGTGTTTTGTGCTTATAAATATTTGCGTGAATATGTCTTGTTTGCATATCTTTGCTAAATTTAAATAATGTCAACGTTTGTTGATTTGTTGCTTTGTTTATTTATGCTTCGGTGTCAAGCGTCCTGTACGTAGTACTACACTTTGTCGCACAGCATACTTGCCACATGCCACATGCCGCATGCCAACCTTGCTGCTAGAGCATCTGTTGGTGTTTGCAGTGTGCGAAGAAATCTCAAGCAAAGCGCCACCATTTTTATTTAAATATTCATGTTTTTGTTTACTGAGGCAGCCGCAAAAGCGGTTGGTGCTCGTGGTCTGCGGTGTAAGTTGGTGGCTGGTTGGAGGTCGCCATGATATTTGCTTATTCCCAGAGCGCCGAAATATGTTGTATTTGCTGTCCTACAAAATGTGTGACTTGTTTTATTTATACGTTATAAATAAGTGTACAAAAACAGCATTATCGTACGGCAAACAGGCATAATCAAGTGAAAATAGAGTTTTCTGAAATTTTATAGCACATACGCACATTTAAAAGAAATCGAACAACTCGTTCGCTTACGTTATTCATCTTAATTTTTGTTCTCACAATTTTTTCTTTTGCTTCAACTAATTAAAACAAACGAAAAGTACATTCCAAGTAAAGTAAAAGTATCATCCGAGCCAACAATTAATTACTGAAAAAATAAAGAGTCAGCAACTTAAAAAATTAAAAAAGTAGTTTTCAAAGTACTCAATCGCTCAAAAGTAAAATTGCAAATCAGCAACAATTCAAAGGTGAAACGAAAGCTGCATATCTATCTACCACCACAGACGCAGTTAGTAGCAAAGTTCATGAAGAAAGGCATGAAAAGAATGCGATGAATCGGAGTAAAGGTAGCGAGAAATATATATTGTTTGAAAATTCGCCAGGAAAAAAGAAACTCGATGAACCAAAGCAATCGCTCTTACCACAACGTTAGTTGAAAGGAGCAAACTTTTTAAGGTGACGGCTGTGGCATTAAATTCAAGAGCTGGCGCTATTAAAATTTTAGTGCGATGAAATATATGCGCATGCGGTTTTTTGCACATTGTAGTTAGTTTTATTGTTTGTATAGTGGCATTTATCTGTTTCTGCTGATTTGTATTTTCATAAGGCAAACAATGCGAAAAGAGCTTTCTAAGCACAAAATTTATGTTCAGCACTTTCAATTACTTTCGTTACGCATAACTAATAACTTGTATATCAAACTTAATATATGTAAGAGACTTTTTATTAAAATAGTTCAATTTTATTACGAATTAATAATTAGTTTGCCTATAAAATTAAATATTATTAAAATGAATGGCATATATTTCGTTGTGCGTACAACAGAGCGCATGAGCGACTTTTATATTTCTTATGTCCCGAAATCAATGTGCAGACGTAAGAACTAAAGTTAAGTTAAGATCGAAAATTGTTAAAGGGTAAGTGGTGCAATGTTGAACTATTTTTATTTACTTTGAATGCTAAAGTTGTAATTTATTTTTGTGGCTCAAACCGTTAATTTTTCTAACATTTTTTTTTTATCAAAACTCAAAGTACATATTGTTAGATCCAAGGTATCTTTTCTACAATATTTAATGTTTACAAAAATGGTTTATTCATCAACAAATATGAAAAAATAAGCCTTCATGTTGGGTTCAAAGTAAACGTTGTACAAATGTCAACTCCTGTTTTTTGGCAAGATTGTTTGAGTTTCACGTATCTGAAATGCACAAATGAAACATTTTTTTAATCGAGACCGCACTTGCCAAAAGATGAACTACAATCACATTAATCCGATGATTCACTAAATAATAGAATTATCAAAACAAAAGTAATTTTATTGACTATTTTTACGGAATTTTTTGTGGTTTAATAATTCTACATTATTACGAGTAATTTAGATATTTAATTATTGAATTATATGGCACAGTTTTTGAGAAAAGTTGCCAAGAAGCCGTAAAAATGTGGTTTTGAGATAAACGCGATTAAAGTTTGCGCTTGACTCCCTACGCCAGCCGCACGGTTGGATATTGGATGGAAATTTTAAATTGTCACGCACTTATTGATAGTTGTAGAGTGTAAATAAGTAAAAAAATAGTTTCAATTTTGTGGGTACAATGGGAATACGCCAATAAGCCACCTTTAATTATTTTATTAATTATACAAACATTTCCTTAGTTTTGCAGCCATAAGTTCTATGAACTAATTTCATATTAAAACTGATAATTCAAAAATACTAGTAACAAATTACATTTTTTCTGCAGATATATTACTCACTATATTCAGATAAAAAACATTTTCAAGGAGTCTGAAATATGAAAAGTTGTTCGAATATTCGTTTTTATAATAGCAATTTCCCTTAATTGAGAATAGGGTTTTAAGTTTAAGCAATTAAAAATAATTAATTATAATTTAATAATATATCACCGAGTTATAGTTCAAATATATTTTTCCACTCTCATTTCAAGGGTTGAAAGATTCCTCTAAGGCCTACACCATTTTCAGATATACACAAACGTTCTAAGTATTATTAATTTAGATTAAAATAATTAATTAGTAACTATTACTTTCTGTTGATACTATAAAGATCATAAGTTATTCACTCCAACATTGTGCAGCTTTATTTTGCACTTAAGTATTTTATGTAATTACCATAATTAATTTCAAATCACCTGCAGTCATTTTGTAATAATTTGTATGCGGATTTTACCTGCAAGTGAATATGTCAGAATTTCATGGCAAATATAGCCTTGTTTTATGAATTTACAATTAAGTATACACATAACTACTGGCATTACTTATATAAATATATAAACGCATAGGCATAAATTCCATTTCAATTGTATTAAGTACTTACTCGTAGAGTATTAAATTTTGATGCTCTTTTTAAGTACCACTGCAGGCATATCACATCAATTTTCCAAAACGTATGTTCTTACTAACTAATGCACACACACACACGAACATTCATAAAAGGTAATACGAACTCTATCAACATTGAAAACTTGACTGACACTAATTCATTATGCAAAGCCGAACTGAGCATACAGCCTAATGAAATGCAAGCTACTCAAATCCTACATACATACACACATACATACATATATTTATGTAAGTACATTTATGCAATTGAAATTGTGCGCAATTTGCTTATTGTACACATAGTAAGCAGACACTTTGCTATTGTAACGTTGTGATAGATGATTATGCAGTGCGGTTAAAATGCAAGCCTACAAATTAAGATATTTTAACGACTTATTATTTTTCTTTTTAATTTTCATTATTTTTCTAATAAAGTTGAGCATTAAAAGTTCAAACATTGTAGTTAGTTTTTAAGAAAAGTTTAATACATTTTGATAAAAATTTCAAAACAAAACAATAAACATAAGTCTCGATCAAGATCAAATTAAAACATTTATATACAAAAATTTTCCTAAATATTTGGGGAAAATATTTAAATTTTATAAACATTTATTGAATTTTTTTATTTTATACTAATTAAAAAACAATGGTTGTTCATTTTTCTGTTGGCCTAGTAAATGTTAATATTTTAGAATTTTTATTGAGCTCAAGGCCAGTTTATAGAAGATTTTTTGTGAAAAAACAACAACAGCTTTTAATGGTTGAAGTTATAGAACTATTTCGGAAATCACCACATTTCCTCATCAGACTTCTTTATGATTATTAAATTAAATTAATTTTTAATTTAATTTTTCATAACCACTTCTCTCAGGCTTTGAACCCGGGAGCTCGGAGTTGCAGAGCCAATACGCTACCTATTGTGCTACGCTAGCCGAGTTGGCTGTTGTGTTTATTTCATCTTCCTTAAACAAACCAACTACAAACAAGAGCAACTGCTCTGCCGCTATTTAACTTGTTTGTGTGGTTGTTGTTTGTGTTTTTGTTTGCAAATTCTGTATAATGTATTTTTTTTACATTATATTCTAATGCATTTTTAATTTTATTTTATTTAATTTTTTGAATACAAGGATGAGCACGCCTTAAAAATCCATAAACTGGCCTTGAGCTCAATAAAAATTCTAAAACAAATTAAAAAACTTAATTTATTTTATTTATTTAACCAACATACAAATAAATTTTATAATATATTATAATAAAAAATATTCCGGTTTGCGTGTTTTTTTTCTTTGTAATACTCGTACTTTGGATTTTCTTTTATAAAAAACTGGGGTTTACTATAATAAAGTCAAGTTAATTTTGTGAATTCCGCAGCTCGTTTCCTTTTTGAGCAAGTTTGAAAGTACTAAAAAATGTCCGATGTTTTTTTTTAACTGTGCACAAGGCCCTCTTTAAATTTAATTTTATAATGCATGAATTTTATTGGCGTCGGAACCAAATACAATAAATAAAGTTTTTTACTTTACTAATCATACATTGCTCAATTGAATCAATTTTTATTTTTTCTATTTAAAATGAACGTGAACTTTGAGAAATACATGAGTCGAAAATACCTTAATTTGGATTTTAAAATTCTAAATATTAAATTGTAGTATAATAAAAACCATAATTTTGTCAATACATACAAATTTAATGCATTCTTTCAATTTTATAATTTACAATTCAAAGAACTCGCTAAAAGCAAAAAAAAAAGTTTATTAATGAAAGAGTTTGAAATTTCACAAGAATAAGAGTTAAGTAAACCAAATTTATGACCATAAATCACCAATGGAATCACACTTTTTATGAGCACTTACTTTTTACACAACGGAAAAAGCATTAAATTTACGCGTAGAAGTTTCATGCAATTCATACAAAAAAAAAAAGCATTAAAATTTACAAACTTTTTTATGTTATGCCTTCGAGTTCTTATACTAAAAAGTTTTAAAGTTTTTACATTAATCTAGAAAAAAGTGTTGAAAATTTTTACATGTTGGCACAACCTTCACCCAGAAAAAACGTGTCGCGCACGCTGACAGACAACGAACGACCTTTAATGGCAATGGTATGCCACATACACTCTCGCACATATATGTATATGTACATTTAAAATGTGTATTTTTGCATGAATGCATGTGCAACATGCCGCACTGTGTGTCACGAATACGGCGAGTATATGCAACGTATGCTAATGAGTAAATACTTACCACTGGCGACTCTATTGGTTGCATGCTGCTCATACACACTGATCACGCAGTTGTACAATAACATTTAGTTTGCAATTTTCTTTCAGTGAAATTACAACAAAATTTTGCTGATTTGTCACACAACTTCAGCAATAATACGCCAATCTGTATATATAACTGTATTTGTAGTAACAGCATCCAAATCACATTCGATTCGATTGGCAGCGCGAAGGTCGTAGATGTTCATAACTAATTATCACCAGGAGAATGTTAAGCATGCATGTGAGTGGAGATGTTAGTAAATATATCAAAAATTTATTGCGAAATGAAATGAAGAAAATTTAATAAGAGAAGGGTACAAAAATGTTTGCTATTTTGGTTGATATGTATTTTGATACTAGCATTTTTTGTCATCAGCACATTTGAATATATTTGGCAAAAAAAATTGTATTCGCCAGTTGTTTGAATCACTTAAGTTTTACCCTACAAGTAGATATAGCCTTGGGGTAATCTGTTACAACTAAAACCAGTTCCATTACACTATGCAACATCAAAAAAATCACCAATATCCCGAGTGGTATTTCCTATTAGATATACTTAGTAAACAACCGAAAGCAAATTCATATTTAGATATCACGTCCCAAAACATAAATAACGGTAATCTTACTTTATTTAATTTTCGTTACACTTAGTTGAGGGTAGCTAAAAAATTTTTTCATTGGTGTGTACAAAAGTCATCGAAATAATTATACTCGTATTGTTCATAAATCTACAAAATGCCGCAAGTTTGTGTTAATTCTCCTAGCTTATTTTGTTACGTTTGTGTTCAATTTACTCCTAAAAGTAAAAAACGCCAATTTCGCCTTTGTTTGAAAAATGTTATGAAGCTTATTTTAAAATTGTCATTCGAAATCAAAGCAAATCATGGGTGCCGAAAGTGTCTTGTTTAAAATGTTATATATATTTAACGGGTTGGTACAAGGTACAATATTAAACAGATGCCTTTTGGTGTACCAATGCAGTGGCGTGCACCCAAAAATCACGTAGACGACTGTTAGTTCTGTTTAACTACTGTGAAAGGGTTTTTAAAAAAAAGCAAAACACTCGGTAAAGTATGGTACTGTGTCATCATTTTTTTCAATAATCCATTACCGGTAAGATTTTGAATTTCGTCAAGTTTATCGAGTCCTATTGAAGAAGAAGATGAAGCAGGCCCTTCTCATAGCGAAGAGGTATTTATAGATGAAAATAATACAGAACGACATTTGATTAGTCAATCAGAACTAAATAACCTTGTTAGAGATTAAGATTTGACTAAAGAGAAATCTCAAATATTAGGCTCGAGATTAAAACAATGGCATCTATTGCAAAACTGGAGTTAAATTACAGTTTATCGAAAATGTCACATTACCTTAGCTACCTTTTATACAGAAGAAGATGGATTAGTGTTCCGCATTAATATTGATGGATTAATGTCAGCATTAGGTCACAAGCATATAGAAAAACATGGGTTCAGTAAGTGAAGAACAAGGGTGAAAGATTTCATTAAGAAATTATAGAGTACGAGAAGCGTTATCAGGATAGATAGGAGCCAGCCATGCTTGCGCACTATTGTTGGAGCCTCCAGAGTGATACTGCTACTACTGACTACAAGATGAAAGCCAATCGTTAAAAAAAAAAACAAGTTTTTAAATTTTAAGTAAAATCAATAAATACGTTTCGCTACTAAACTATCACTAGACGTGATAGAACAATTTGGTTTCAATTTTTCAAATAGTTTTAAGATGGCAAATCATAATTACATACTGTGAATCCAGTGGAAAAAAAATTGTACTTTGTTGCATAGTGTTATCTATCAGTCCTTTAGACTCCTACTTACTTAGCAACGTGTGTGAAAAATTATTCTATTAGACAAACCCTATTTCCTTATTATATGTTGTTCAATTATATTGCTTGAAAATTTCGCACTTTAATTTAAGAAGTCCGATCAGCTAAAAACGTGATTTTTGTATTGACCACAAAAAGTGTTATAAGCACTGATTGTATATATGTATGTGTGTGTATGCACCTTTGACAGGCAGGACAATGCCAATATGAATAATAGGAAACCATTGAAAGTGACGGAAATGATCAAAGCCAAAGCCATAGTACTCCACAATGTGTATGAATGAATTTGAATGAAAAGAAATGCGACAAATGTGGTACAAATCGAAATATGTAAATCTACATGATATGCATTTGAACAACTGACGTTACTCCTGCGGTTATACATACTAGTAGAGTATGGCAATGTCAATGTGCTGCCAATTGTTGTATTGCATGTTGATTGTTGGCAACGAAACACCAGCACTTGCAACACACCGGAAAAGCCACACACATGTTCTAAAATACACTAACAAATTTGTATCAACGATCACACATTTTCATATTGCAGCAGTCCGCCATAAATGTGGTCATAAAAACTGGTCACATGTCGACGACAGCAGCATTTTTGTATATTTTTTTGTATTTGTATTTGTGTTCTTATATGTTTTTCGTTAGCTGCAGATTGGGTTGCGTATACGCCGTGGCACACTGGTGCGCTGAATGGTCACACACATATGTACTTTCTACTGTTTATGTGCATGCTAGTCGCTATTTTTTTTTTTTTTTTTTTTTGTATTTAAATTTTTGTTCACATTTCGCCTCTGCAATTGTGTGCTTTTCACGCCTTTTCCTTTTTAACTTCCGCTCACATTGTGGTTTTGACAAATCTGTTGCAATGCTTTTTTGCTATTTTATTAAGCACTAAAATTTGTGAATACTTGCGGTGACTCTGCATGGTGTCGAATGCTCATAATTCAGTCGATTGCCCTAAATGCTTCCAATTGCGCGAGTAAGTGAAAACAACACGATTTAATTGCCGCAACGTTGATAGAGTATTTTTACGAAAATTTTTATTCACAAACTATTAACCGTACATTGTGTTTAAGTGAATAGCATGCGGTTGGTTGGCGAGTTAAAAGCAAACAAATTTATTTTTTATGCACAAATATGACTGCATACTCAATTTTACTTCTCTCTTTGTTGGACGGCAATAGCAACTCATGGTCGTACGAATAATTTAAGCAGCTCATGTGGTACACTGTTTAAATTTTAAGTTCAATGCCAACTCTCTGAGTTAACTGATAAGAAGGCATACGCATTAATATAAGACAATTTTGCACCGCCAACGATAATTGATGAATTGTTAATAGAGTTGGTATAAATTAAAAATAATTTTAATTTTTTACGCATTTCATTTGATTTTAACGATATTTCGGACTCAATCTAAATACATCTTCACTAGCGTTAGCTTCCACCACAGAATTTCACTCAACTCTTTTACAGCACACTAAATAATTATTTTACTTGAAGCTTTTAATGAAAATGTGTTTTAAATTCGAATTTTGCAATAACAAAAAAAACTATGGCTACTACTTTTTCACTGTTCACTGCTTAAATGGCTATGTCAGCCAATGCTTATTTTCAACTACACTTAGTTGCTTTCAAATTTAATTGTATACCATTCTGTTGAATTTTTCGAAAACCATTAGCGACTTTGTTAGAAAAGCCACAATGGCATTACGGCAAACTCTAGCTTCATTCTCACTTATTCACTCGTGACGTTGGCCGCCTAGACTTTAAGCTGACCACTGATGTGGAAGAATGCTAACGGGCACGCATATACATACATACTTATACATATATAGTCAGGCATTGTTCTCACTTAAGTAGTGATCTTCTGTAAGCCAATGCCAAAGCAATCAATAGCGCATTCCTGCTATTTGTTGATTTAAGTTATACGAGTACGTAGGCATAAATATACATACATACACTGATTACACACTCCAAACAAGCAGCACTCTCTAACTAAAAGCCGCTTAAGCTAAACTACCTAAATTATTGGCTAAGTATTCAATGTTGAGTGTTCTTGTAAATTTACGCCTTTTAATTTTACTATTCACTCAGATCGGGTGCTTGTAAACCAAACGTTCCCGCACATGCTCGTAACGCTTGTCTAACGCTTGATTGCATGCCTGCGCCTGCAACACATTTCGCATTTTGTTGATTTGGCCTATTGTATAAGTGCTTAATCAGTTTTTTGCAAAATACGCTTTTATTCGGTAACAACAATTTAGTAGCAAGGCAAAATGCTATGCGCAGCGTGCGCTTTCATTGTTTAATAACACTGCGTTACAAAAACGAGCTTTAGTTCTGTCCTATGAACCAAATATACTTTTTCGGAAAGGGGAGAAAAAATAAAAATACACGTTTTGTAAAAAAAAAAAAAAATTCAGGAAAATCTAAGAATTGATAAAAATCAATTTTTTTCTGCCTGCAAAAATTCAGCTCGATTGGATCACGGAAAAAGGGTTAAAAATCGGTTAAAAGGGTTAAAAGGGTAAAAAGGGTTAAAAATAAAAAATAAAAATTCTGACGTGTACATGAAAATCGCCGATACACGTGTATTTTTATTTTTTCTCCCCTTTCCGAAAAAGTATATTTGGTTCATAGGACAGAATGTGTGTAACGCGGTGTAATGTATACCTGCGTGAAAAAAAATAATAGAACATTTATTTTTGAAAAATTTCGAAAAAAAATTTTAAATTTTCATGTTAAATTTTTGGTATAAAAATAATTTATTATTTATAAAATAATTTTAAAGCAAAAAAAAACAAGACCCAGGTTGCTAATTTTATTGAAAATATATGTTTGTACATATGTTTTGCGCTTTATTTCATCACTATATTTTTATTAAACAATTAATCTGCGCAGAGGTAGGTGTTCTATTTTTCTATTTTGAAATTTGTATTGTTTTCACTTCACTTCATTCTCGCGAAAAATTCATAGAACCCTCGCTTGAAACATTGCCGAAAATTAAAACTTTATCAGACTTACATTAAAAATATTTTTGTAGTATGATTAGAAGTGTGATTTGAAGTAGCTATAAATTACAATTGATTTTTTTACAATTTTTATTGACAATGTTTTAAATTTTTTCCATATAAAAATGAACTCGAACTTGCATTGTATGCAAGAAATTGTGGAAGATCAGTAACCAAATTGTCAGAAATCAATGGTTATTTCTAGCCACTTGAAACTTGTATTATTTGATATAAATTTGCGTGGTCTGCAGTACTGCATACTCGAAAAAATTATTATAATTTCTTTTATCAAAATTTTGTTCAATTTTTTCACAGGTTTAAAACTTGGGTTCTTAGTGCTTTACTTAGAGAACGCAATAAATGAGCAGTAAATTATCAAATTTGGTGTGGTTATAATTATGAGATGAGGCGTAGTATGGAGTATAATTGTATGGTGAAGCGGCCATTTAATCGTTTACCCATTTAAACGTTTATTCGTTTCAACATTTTTCGGCTAACGCCTAGTTTAAGTGCCAAATGCACATGCAGCCGCCGCCGCCACAGGATAACGATAGCACTGTAGTGAGCTTATAAGTACACCAACAAAGTAGATATAGGCAGCTAGCGCTGATATTTAAAGCGAAATGTGTTTGAAAGAGAAAAATTTCGCATAGCGTCCACAGCTCAATTGTTTGCCATGCATCACCCGCTGCGCAAAACTACAATGCAGTTAAAAGCGTCGGTTAACAGGCTGTGCAAACACAACAACTGCAGCAACAACTGTGATGCACAAAAGTAGTTGCACGCCTGCTGCCAAGTACAACTTTTCAACGCCTCTCACTTTCCAATTCTTGGCGTTTGCCTTTTTGACACTTTACTGGCAGCATTTTGCAGCTCACAGCACTAGCCTCGCCCGATTCCATCAACATTTCGGAAGTAATTTCAAATCAGTGAAACAACAAAATAATCTCGAACTGGACTGCTAGGCAATTCACTCGCGTTTGTTCAATTGTTCATACTTTTGCCCCAAACTGCATTTCATTACACACTTCATTGATTTTATTTGCGATTTTCCGACACGATTTGCCGCCGCCGCCGCCGCCGCCGCTGCTCAGAGGCAGTCAAAATGTAAAATTAATTGAAAAAATTCCCGAAACTTATAAGCTGTTGGGGGGTGCGAAATGGTGCGAAAAACTTTGTCTTCGCATCGTTTTGTAATTTTAATTGAAAGTTTTTGGTGGCATTTGCAACGAATGCAAATCAAAGAGCTATTGTTGTCAACAGAGCAAAGTTGGCGTTCCACTTACTTCTCCCACTTCAGGGTCAGATATATTTTAGCAGACAAAATTTTGCGCGCTTTGATTTGTTTCTTGTCGAAATTACAATGGCTGTAAATAAGTTCGATTTATTCTCTTGATAATTTTTTTCTCATAGAGTGACGATCTATGAGTATATAGCGGTAGCAATATACCTCTGGCGATATTGGTATATCCAGCTGGTCCGGACTCACCGAAGCTGCTGAAAAGATTTATCTTGAGCGTGTAACCTTAGCGCTAGCAGGGATAGTGTCGCAGTCTTGTTTAGCACTTTTTCCAAAAATGTTTAAACTTAAGTTTGAGATTGAAATACAATTAAATTCTCACAACTTTTAAAAATTAGCACATTTTCAAGTCAAAAGCTTAATGGTAAATAGAAAAAGAGAAAACTTTAATCATAATTAATTACATTGACGCTTGAGCTTCACAACCTAATGCATTTTTTGTTTTCCTTTCGATATGTACTCTCTCAATACTTCTCTGTGGCAAAGTGAAATTAAAACCATTTTCGCTCAACTCAACCAAAAGCATTTACAACAAGAAGTAAAAGAACTACGAAAATTGAACTGCAAAATAGACAACTACATATGTATGTACATGCACATTTCCGCTGCCACATAATAGGAAAAAACGCGCATGTTTGTGTCTTCCTTCAATAATGCGTTTCATTTTCGACAGTGGCCGCATTGTTTGCTTCGCTCAGCGCTAAACTCTGCGCAATTGCTGACTTTGCCGCTGGCATGGGGAACAACATTCGTTAAGACACCGTGCACTTGTGCATATTGGTATATGTACGTATGTATGTATGTATGTAAGTATGTATATTTGTGCTTTGTGTATGTTGGTGTCTCTCGATAATGGCGCTTGAATGTGCTGCAAGTGCTGAAAGTGAAAGGAATTTCAGAAAACATAAAACGTGCGAGTACGCGAAATGCACACAACGAATGCGCAAAGTTCATTAAATTTTCTGCTTAAATGCACAATTAATTTTTGAAAGACTGCATAGCTGCACTGAAAAGAAATGCGTTTGCTAAATTTTAAATACTTTGCTTAGCTCGCATTTGAGTGATTCCTTTCAATAATAATTAGAATAATTGAAGAAGTTTGAAGCTTGCCAAAATAAGATGGAATACACTTTTCTTTGAAATATTTTTTGAAAAAAATTAGTTTTGTATTTTTCAGAATTTTTTTTCACCACAAATTTAATACTACCAAATTCTGACCACAAAACATCGATAATTATCTATCGAACCCGTATTCACCTATATCACCGCAACGTTCCTCAGAAAAAATTATAAATGCACAAAGAAGAAGGGAGTTATGGTTCCTTTATTTCTTATTTTGTTGTTATTATAAAAAATTGTACAAAAAATTTTGAGTCTCATGCGCCCATATTCGATGGCAGCTAATCGCTATTTAATAGTTCTAATTTTTCCAATCATATTCGATTATTATTTTTCAGCAACGAATATTTCGATCTAGAAAATAAATAATTAAAATCTTTATACTTTGAACAAAATTTTACACAAATTTAGCAAGCACGTGTTACAAACTTTTTAGTTGGATACATAGCTAAATAACGAATATTTCGATCTATAAAATAAATATTTAAAATCTTTATATTTTGAACAAAATTTTACATGAATTAAGCAAGCACGTGTTACAATTATATTGCTCCACAAGAAAAGCTTTGCTCTTTCGTCTTAACCTGATCATTTAAGTTTTGTACTTATTTGCTCAAAAAAAATTAAAAACAAATTAATAAACCAAACAATTACTTCTGAAATCTAAGTAAATATCATTTGGAATCAATCAAGTAAACGAACAACCAACAACCGCAAGTACAAACACATTCGTCTGCTCAAAGAAGCCGTAAACAGGAACAGCGCCAAAACCACCTAACAGTAACCCAAGACTGCTTGTCTTTGTAGCAATGTACATACAGAGCTTGTATGCTCCTCACCGTTGCTAGCAAAATTCATATGCCAATGTGTGCCTAATAAACGGGTAAATATTGACAAATGTCCAAATGCCGAAGGCTGCTATATGAATTTCTACATTTCTCAATACAATCAAGTTTCATTAGTTTCACTACTAATGCAGCAGCAAAATAAACAAATACGAAAGCAGTAGAAATTAAACAAAGCACTTGAATAATCATCTACAAATGTATTTGAACACTCTAAGTGATTGTCAGATAAAAACCTTTAAGAACGAAATGAAGGCGTAACTGCACACCTACAGAGTGAAGGGTCTCCTGAGCTCAGCTTTCGTGCTGGTATTACACATAGTTGTGACAGAAGAGTGACAGAAGCAAATCGACTCGAAAGTAATTTAAATTTAACTTTAAAATGTGTGAATTATGAGAAAAGCATATTGCATATTGATTTTAAGTTTAACGTGTTTAAAATAATTCAGGCTACTGGCAATGCAGTTCTGGTAGCAAAAATGGAAAAGGAACCATGTAGCCTATGAAAAGAACGGCTGGCACACTTGCTAATGGAGAGTTTAACTAGGAAATATGTATTTGCATTAATGCATTGTAGAGGAGTCTTAGTTAAAATCTTTGCAATTCGCTTACTTTTCATTGTAAATAACAAAAAAAAAACTCTCGCGGCAGATTCACAAGCGGCAAGTGACCTTGTACCTCTGTAATTGCAGATAATTTCAAATACCTAAATAATTATCCAACCTTCCGGTTAAGAAATCCTTAGAAATTTGCCAATTAAACATCAAGCTTTTGCTCTGCAGCTTTACGAGTACACACGCCATAGCAGTTCATCTTCATCTTGACCTTCGTCGATTCGCCAGTAGCTTTAATTTCAAAACGACAACTCAAAACAAGGACAACGCTAATTATTTCGCACATTCGCTTATGAGTTGATAATTACTAAGTTAAAGGCAAGTAAGTACTTACATACATACGAAGAAAAAAAAGAATACCTCACAGCATAGACAAACTGATACGCGCTTTCGCTACTTAACAAATTATTACCACAAACAATAGCTTCATTTAGCGACAAAGGCAGTCGCTCTGAAGCAAACGTATACCAATTAAGTTGCTTCCCCAAGCTGCGCAAGGAGCTTAAGCATCCTTCTGCTTACATACTCTTGATGTTTACCAGCAGTCACGTGACAACAGGCACGTGTCCTGCGGCAATTCGTCACGCCAATGAAGCACTTCTTAAGTCACACGTTCACTCACTTTTAGACAGCCACATTCTTCTTCACACACACACACACTAACTCGGCTCATTTGTAGCACATTTGTCTTAATTTGCGACACAAAAGCACATAAGCAGAAATGTCATCAGCGCTGCTGGCAAGCAAGCAATGGCAACTCGTACATTGGTAGTTGTTTACGAAGGCTCACAAGCAGCGTTGCTGGCTTTTTTTCGCCACCCTTTTTGGAAGCACCTGCTGAGCAAGTGTGTCTGGAGACACTTTTACTTTTCTAGCATGCATTTTTTTTTTTGTTTGTTTGTTTTTATTCCTTTTGTGTTTTTTTATTATGCGAATGCTAGCAACACTCTCCTTCTCGTGCTTCTTTACTACTTAGGAAATTCAACATCTATGTATAGTTTTTCCCTGCAATGTGACTCAACCGGCGGCTGCTTGTCTGTTTGTTTGTTGGCATGATTTCACAGTTGACAACGTCCATCGCATAATAAGCTACAGCAGCGCAGAAGACAAACAGCTGTCACATACTACTCATTAGCTCTGCGCTTATGTAAAGCATCTGGCTTTCTCACACTTTCTTGGCTGCAGTCACGGAGTTCCCCTGCCTACTCATACATACATATATGTACATATAAATATATGCAAGCAACCTCTTTCTTATGCAAATTGTCATTATTATAATTATACACTCACTCGTTGCCACATCATTGTCAGTGTGCCGGTCTTGCTTTGCCTTCGTCTTCAAAAAGCTACATATACTCATATGAAAAATATATGTACGTCAACCTTACTTGGCAGCTTCAAATATTTGCCTAGTTATTTTTTCACATTTGCCTCAGCGCCCCACTCGCAAATTTGTCAATTCTTGTTATACTTACATAATAGAATAATGCGAATGTGGCCTCTTGATATGTTTGCATTTGGCCTTCTTGTTATTATCATTTTGTGGCTTTCGAGTACTATTTACACTTTTGAAGTTTCCTCTTCACTTTGACTAGTTATATTTCGTTGTCGATTATCCTGATTAAAATTAGTGGCTCAGTATTTTGTATTAAATGTGTGCATGCAGATTTTTCAATATTCTTCGGAATAAAAACGACAAACATATTAATATACAATGAATAAACACACATTTGCATTTTAATAGTAGTTTAATTACACAGGTCTGCAACAAAAATGCTATCTGGATATTTCCAACTGATTTCTATGTATTAATGTGTTCTGAAAACTAAAAAAATTCTCAAAAAATTCCAGAACGTAAGGTGGCCGCTGTGGTCGAGTTGGTAGCGGTGCGTGCTATAACTTGATATGCCGGTAGGTTCGAGGTTCGAATCTCAGTCAGGGCAAGTAAAATCTTAATAATAGAAAAAGTTTTTTCTAATAGCGGTCACCCCTCGGCTGGCAATGGCAAACCTCCGAAGGTATTTCTGCCATGAAAAAGCTTCTCATTAAATACATTTGCCGTTCGAAGTCGGCACAAAAACTGTAGGTCCCTCCATTTTGTGGTATAATATAATAGACGCACACCACAAATGGTAGGAGAAGCTCGGCCAAACACTGAGCTATATAGTGTAAGCGCCAAATTTTTTTTAATTTTAGGTTATTTTACAGAACGCAAAATTTTATTATAAAAAAGCGTTGATTCTTTGCAAATTAAAATATAAAGTCCACGGTTGGAAAGTGTACGGTGATTTCAAAATCTTGGGCATAGCGCTCGGACAACAATCTAGGCTTACCAAATTCCCTTGCTTTTTGTGTCCATGGGATAGTAGAGACCGAACAAATCACTGCACCAAATAGTGTTGGCCTCCGAGGGTACTTAAAATTGGCGAAAAAAATGTCCTGCATGAAACTTTGGTGCCTGCTCATAAAGTTTTTCTACCACCGCTTCACATAAAGTAAGGATTGATGAAGCAATTTGTAAAGTCACTTCCAAGAGATGGAAATTGCTTCAAATACTTCATATCAAAGTTTTCAGGCCTCTCGGAGGCAAAGTTGAAGGAAGGTGTTTTCGTTGTACCAGATATTAGACGGCTTATGGCTGATCCACTATTCATCACAACCATGACGGATTCTCAAAGAGAAGGTTGGATTGCCTTTAAAGAGGTCATACAGAAATTTTTAGGCAATAACAAAGATCCTCACTACAAACAAATCGTCAAAAGAATGTTAAAAGCATTTCAAGCTTTAGGTTGCTTGATGAGTTTCAAAGACTACTTTCCAGAAAATTTAGGAGACGGGAGTGATGAGCAAGGTGAAAGATTTCACCAAGATATTAAGGAGATGGAAAAAAGATACCAAGGAAGATGGAGCGTTTCAATGATGGCATACAACTATTGGACGCTTCAAAGAGACCTTCCCGATGCTTTCCACAAGCGAAAATGAGGGAGTCTCACTGAGAAAAAGAAATGTGTTTTGTGCTTACTAATTAATGTATTTTAAACTAAATAAATTAGTTTTGTTACGCAATTATAAAATTAAAAATTTTTTTTTAATCTTTTATATTTTATTTTAAGATGATAACTTGTTTAACATAGACACCTACATTGTCGGAAAACATGACGCTCTATGACAAAGTTAAAGTTATTTTCGGATTCAGCACAACCAAAAACATAAGAATTACACAAAAAAAACCAAAACAGCTCCCAATTGTTTTTTTTTTGCAGACATGTGTTATTATTGAACAAAAATAAACCTTAAAACTTTATATTTATTTTTTCTATTAAATGAAAATAATTAAATTTTGATTGTTATTTTTAACTGTGAAAATTCCACTTTCATTTATCGATCAAAAATAAATGTTACAAAATGGAAGGTGCATTTTTTATTATCAAATGTAATAGTCGAAATTTTACTTTTATTTTTTGCTCAAAAGCGTCAGTTATAATTTCAATACATCTGATATTTTAATCGTATTATATGAGCTTCGTTAAACAACGCTTCAAGACAGCGAGTACTTCTTACTGCTCTAAAATTAAATAGCATGCAAATGCTCTCAGTAATTTTAAAAATGAATTTATCACGTTTACAACAATCTTCCTGCATTTATTAAGTAATTTTATACTTTACTACAAAAATATTTGTCTTTGTTTGCAAAGCAAAGTTTATCAAAGAAGAGCAAAGGTGAAAGTACAAGTCGCATATCGCGTGCGACTTTCCAACGCGCTGCCGCAGTTCAAGTGCCTGACTAAAGCGATGACTGACAGACAAACTGTCTGACTTATCATTTGTTCGTCTAACTGACTGACAAAATGTCACAACAATTGCATCAAAAACGCGCTTAAATAGTACATAGCTGTTTGAAATGAAAACGACGAAATGAAATACATACGAAAATGTAAGTTTTCGCAGGCATTTAGTTCTTTTTCGCCACATGCAATACTGCTGATTTTTTATGCTTTTCTCTTTGACATTGCCTTCTTCTTTGCCTTTGTGTGCTGTTGAACAAACATAGCGACAGTTCAACGCGGAAATGACGCTGCCAAAGCGTGAAACGCAGCTGACTGTAGCTTTGTTCCTGTTGGCACACAACTTGGCCACACTGACACACAGGCATGGGCGGCAAATAAGTTCAGACCGAGTTGTGCACACAATGCTTTATTGCCATTGCTTCTTCATGCCACAAAATGTTACTTATTGCCACTTACTTTGTCGCGCACAGCCTGCAGCCAGCCAGTCGAAGCAGAAGCAAAGTTCTGCTATTGTAGTCAATTTGTAAGTGCCACTGTGCGTTGCGTGCATTAGTATTCGTACGAATTACCTCGTCACTGCATACGGCATGTGTTTGTATATTTGGTTTACCTTTATTTTTCTTTTCTTTTTTATCATTGAAGTTGCGACATTCAGCGAAATATTTTTACTTCCATTCATTCATTGTTTGTTTCTGGATCTTTTGATTTTGTAAGTTTCGCAACGCTCATGCATACGTGTATATCAGTAACAATCATATTGGCTTGTGAAAATTCAATTTAGTAGCATTAAGCGTAAACAGTCGTTTTCGTATTGTAACATTATTTACTGTAAATAGTTTTAAAATTATATTGGCAGCAAACCCATGTCATAGAGTTAAAAGAGGGAAGCGTAGCGGGCATTTAGGTTTTCTTTCTACCAGTTACATAGTATAAGGCAGAGGAATCGATACAAAACCTGCTTTGGCTGCTTGAAAATAGCGCATAGTTTTTGCTTCTCAATTATTTCAAATGTACTCGATTTCCATACCCTCTCCTGTTTGTTAATACATATTAGCATTTTAATAATAATAATGCCAACGGTTTTTACCCTCCATTCCCGCCCGCCCGACCGTTGCGAGGGGCGCATCCGCATGACGCACGGATTTTAATTTTTTTTTATTTTTTGCATATGCAGTGCCGTGTCAAAGGCAGGAGTTTGTTGGGTGTCGAGACTCTAAAACTATTCAGCTACAGAATTAAAGTTCATGAGCTGATTTTAAATTTAAATTATTTTAGATAGTAAAAATTGTTTTAAAGCGTAATGGTGTATGTAATCCATCATCTATTGAGAGTACAAAATATAGTATTCTTTATGTAAAAAAGTGAGTCGGAAATATCAAAGATTTCAGAAAAAGAGGGCGGAAATGCCTGCAAATTCGGGAGGGAACGTTTCACTTCACTTCGGCCAGAAGAGGTGGGCTAGACGTCAAACCTGTAAGTAACTTGACCAAAAATATTATGCCTAACATTTCTTTGCGACTAGCAAGCGTAGGAATAAGTTTTAAACGATTAATATAGGGTGGCAGGTTATACTGGGAATCCCAGCGAAAATTTCTTAAAGCAAAAAGCAGAAATTGTATTCACTTAAATACACTGCGTGTGTTAGCACTCGTATGTAAAACGAAATGTCACTCATACGCAATCTCGCTCCTAATCCAGTTTTTTATGTGTTGAACACTTTGTGGCAGCCGTTTGTTTTTTTTTTTTGTCTTGCTTTCCAGCATTGCTTCTTCTTGTATTACCATTATCGCTTTATACATTTGTGTGGTGGTTGTCGAGTGTCACTGCTCTTATGCTCTCATCAACCGCTTATGACAGGATGTGTATGCCTTTATGCGAAACTTACAAGAAAGGCCAGAAAGAAGGTTTGACAAATTTTAAATTATAAAGTAACGCAACAGTGTCAGTAATATTAAATCAAAACTCCTTGATAATAGTTATTATACATTTCATTATTTGTTTTGCGGCGTTAAGCAGTGGGTGATTTGTTTGCTTAGGTTGCCGTGGGAGCTGGCATAAATTACTTCAGGGATTGTTGGAAAGTGCATAGTTATATGAAGCAAAAGTGGCGGCTTTCAATGAAAAAATGGAAATAACAGAAATTTAAAGCAGAAAATAAGGAAATATGAGGTTTAAGTTTGCTATCAATACTCATGAAGTTTACTATGCCATACGCACAGTCTTTAACTGGTTTTTTTTCCTACCTTTATGCCTATGCCTTTTGCTTCCTATTTACAGCGAAATATAACTACAACAAGTATGATTTATTTTTGCTATCTTATAATGATAGTGTTGAAAGAAGTGCAAGCAAATTTCAATATCACAAAGTGTGAGCGTGTAAATTAATTAAGGCGTAGTTTACACAGCAAAACATTTTCCATTGACTGGCGAGGAAAACACTGAAATGTTAAACACCTTTTTTAAATTTTCCTTATATCACTGACATACGAGTTATCAGAACTCTATTGATTAGGTTCTTTTAATTACCTTCTCGGTTCAATAAATTTACATGTCCTCTGAAGCAGCAAGTAGTGAAACATAATACGATTATCATCGAATAATCAGAATTTGTGATATTGCAAAGCAATCAACAACCACAAGTCATTGATACATAAATAGATTCCGGGTATACAAATAAATATATTTGCCTTGCATATTTGTTATCTGCATTGTGTATGTTTGTATTTTGACACAAAATTGCCATCGCATAGCAATTTTGTATGAGTTTGCCAGCAGCAGGTAGCAAACAAAAAAAACCTCATTATTGTTTGATATGATTGATTATCGTGGAACAACAAGCTTGCAGTTTTGTATACAATTGGGTTTATTTATTATACGAATTAGACTTATGACGTGAGCGAGCATCAATTTTAAGCTCTCTCACGTCCTACAACCAACCTGCATATGTACTTTATCTTTCAATTGCAGCGATTTTCCTAATAAACAAATAAACAAAGATGTTTTTGAAGCATTGCAACTTATAGAGGCAGATAAATATGTCGTAAGTGCTTCATTATAGTTTACGTTGTTATCATTTTTAATTATGTATGTACATAGTTTGGAATATTTTGCTTTCCCTACAATTTGATTCTAACAAATAGGGTTTTAGTGGATGATAGGGCTTGTAGAGTAAAAAGAAAGCTTTAAGTACAAAGATCCGTGAAAGCAAAATCAAAAACGGATGATTTATTTCCTCGTCGCTTACTGCTATAAAATTATCCAAATAGACAAGTTTAGTTTGAGAGTTATTTTTGCATGCTTGTTCCTTTTCGGAAAAAAAAAGTAAAAATTTACATATATTTTTTAATACTGGCAATATATTTTGTTTCCTGCGATTTCGACGCTTTTTAAGGTTTAAATACTTTTTATTGCATATTTTTAGGCTCTTTATTATAAGTAAAAAAGAAGGTGCTTCGCTTATGAAAATTAAACATAGCTAACTCAAAGATTTCTCAAATTTATTTAATTCGGCTCCAAAATCATAAGCGACCACGGAGTGTTTTTACAATGAATAGCTACAGACATATTTGCAATTGCTATTTTCAGTGGTACAGCACCTAAATTTATGCCACTCAAATACAAAACGAGAATAAATATATGCATACAAATTAGACAAACTAAAAAGTTAATTTTAATGTTAAATAGGTACTTATTTAGCTTAAAGTTGACTGGCTAAGGTTGATTTTTTCTTCCCTTCTCAGTTGACGCTAAAATCACTCAAAGTCATACCAATCGCTAGCTGACGCTTAAGAAGAGGGATATTATTTAGGTTGTACTTCAGTCCGCTGCTTTCTTTTCTTGCAATTATTTTTCAATGTAACTTTTTACTTATTTCGTCTTTCAGTGTGTTTGCAAAAAATAAGTAAAGTAAGTAACAAAACAATGGTAGAGAAAATGTTTACAAATAAAAAGTTGTATTAATTAAAAATATAGTCAATTAAAAAAAAAAGAAGCAGATGAGAGAAGTTTGAATTTGTCACGTCGAGCGTTTAAATTAAAGTGAAGTGGGAGAGTCAGTCAGTCAGTAAAGGCAATTAAGAATGTTGAAAAGCGGCGATGTGGAAATTTTATATTTGTGCCAGTAGCTCACTGTTGACCGGAAATTAAGCTGCAGAAGTGTTGTTTTTTTCTTTCAACGATTAAGCACCTTTTTCATAACTTGAAGTAATCTTTTTATTTAATATTAGTTTTTGAAATGTTTTTATATGAAATTGTTTCATTCTTATTTAAAAATTTTAATTATAGATAAATATTTTTTAACTTATCCTGAGCAAAATGTGTAAAGCATTATAACTTACAGCAATCTTACTTTCATTGACTCCAATCAAATGCAACTACACTTTCCTTTCTTTATGTTAAAGTGATAGCTTTTCAATTATATATAGATTTCTTGTTCAACACTATTTTATAAACTTACAAACGCTTTGCAGCAAATGGAAAATACAAATGCATCGGAATAAAAAATCAAGTCAGAAGAAACTGAAATTCCACATAATACTCGTATGTTAAATCGCAATGAATTTTGTAGTGGATTGCAGATTTGCAAAGCACTGCTTCAAAAGGGAATATATTTATTTAACACAGATTTCAATATATTTGTATTTAAGCAGGGCACAGATTTTTTATGCACTGAAAATCTATGAAATAGGCAAAATAAAGTAGCGTAGGTGGCTCACAGTGCTTTAGTCAAATGCCATTTGTAGATTTGTATACACTCCTTTGTACTTTTATTGGTATATTTGGTTTTGGTTTGCGGTCTGTTAGTTTAAGTGCTTGCAATAATATTTATTCATACTCGTATTTTTATTTTGAAAAGTTATTGTAAGCCTTGGCAATGAAAATTTCTGTGCGTTTGAATTTTTTAAAACACTTACACACATACGCATATTTCAAATAAAAAAAAAAACTATATTCTGTAAAGTGGAATATTTGCTTTGAAACGTAGAGTAAGCGTATGAAAATTGAATAAACTTTTAATTGACAGCGTTAACTGGCATTTTAATATTCAAAACACGTGCAAACCACTACTCGCTAACAAATAATCAGGTCACAATATGCAGCGCAATGGCAACATGTTCTACTTTGACATTCTTAATTATATAGTATCTATAATCAAAAGCAATACAACGTCATTGCGAAAACTTTACAGAAACCTCATTAAAGTCATATTAACGTCACTCATTTGAAGGTATGAGTTAAAACAATTTTATTGCGCGTATCGCTTGGCATACGCAAAATGTTTTATTAACACAATTCAGTTTAATTTCGAAATAATTACTTGAACGGGCATAAATGAAAGTCAATTTGGTGTCAATTGAGCCGAAAGAACAGAACAGAGAAGACAAGTCAAATGCATTACCCTCGATTGCAAAATATTACTCATACGCAACGTTGGCTGTCATGGCATGGACAATATGTACGTGCATATACAAAAGAAGCGGGCCAAATAAATATTAAATATATAAGTAAGTTGCTATTAAAGTACACAGTTTTTTTTTTTTTTTAAACAATGATTAATGTGCTCCACTTTGCGCCGGTGTGCGTAGAGTAGACAGCTTCGCTGGCGTATGCAACTGCGAAAGTACAATTTTATGTCACGAAAAGCAATGTGTTTGTGTGTCTGTGTGCTTCGCTTTTTATTATGCACCTTGCACGTGCTGACTTGCTTACCAATGAACATATGTACATATATACTTACAGATATATAATGCCATTTATTATGCGGTAACTGTTGAAAATTTGTTTACTAATGGCACAGTAATAGGTGAAATGCAAAAACGAAAAAAAATGCTGAGTATGGGAAACGCAAGTTGCTAGCATGAAAAAGAAAAACTATCTGCTACGGCGAAAGTCAAGATATGAACCAGTGAATAATGCAAACAAAAAGTGGCTAGCGTATATACGTGCAATAATTAATGAGTATCTATCAGGATTTTTGTTTTTTTTTTGTACTCAAAATGTAGTTTCAGACTTAGAGAAGCGCAAAAAAGATACAGAACAATGCGAAAAATATGTAGAAAGCTCGGTATTGTAAAATAGTATCGCCCCCATTATCGATATGTTATCGAAATTTTTATCGTTATTGATTTATTTTTTTGTATAGGTATCATTGTAAAAATCATTATCGCATATTAAATATTTCAATTTTATGCTCGCCATCCACTGCGAAAGTGGAAAAAGTGCGTGCATTTTGGCTTAAATTCGCTATGAATTTATTCTATTTTCCAGCATCAATCAACGACCAAGGACAGAATTTACAAATGATTAATTCATTGTAGTTTAACAACAAAAAATTCAATAAGAGCAACCTCAGTTAGCCGTGTCGTATTTCTTTGGTCGTATTAGCACGAGAAACATAAATCTGGTTGAGATAAGTTGCAACATCTTCATCAACTCGCCTCGCAATCTATCCCTTTGAAACAAATTGAAGTGCTTTTGTTCACAAATTTGGTGGCAATTCAAAAAGGCTACTTGCGCGTTTAATGCCGATTTATGTATAGAAAGTTCATATATCGAAAATGTCTGAAAAAATAAGTGAAAGAGTTTTTGAAAATTTAAGCTCTTAATTTTGCAGTTGTGGAAAAATTCCATATCATCACTTCATTTAATAATTCAACCCACAAACTGAATATTTTTATTATTTCACTTGAATTTTTTCAACGCTGCATTGACACAATTTCGGCGAAGCTGCTGCCCAACGATTTTTTTTATTTATGCATTTGTTCTTATGTTTGCACACATTCGTTTATGGAAGTATTGGTGAAACACTGCCACTCACTCCACATCCACAACCACTTGCGAATCATATATTTTCTGAGATTTATTTGCTATAGCGTTTACACCACATTGCTGCTGCGTGTAGGCCGACGAACTGTAGCAAGCAAGGCAAGCAGACAGAGACAATGGAGACAATGGATGACAACAGTTGTGCGTACACCCCATTTTAAAATTGTAAAGCCGCCACATATTGACAATTTCTTTTTCGTTTATTCGGTTTTCATCAATAAAAAAATACAGTTTATTTCCTTATTAAATTTTTTTAAAACAATTTTTTAGTTTGGTGACCATTATTTAATTTTGTTTTAATTAAAGCTTTGGTTTTTTGGCCAATTACCAATACACTGTATTTTAATTAAAGAATAATACAAATTCATTGAATGAAATGTGAAATCGGTAAAGTATCTGTGAAGACCATATTTTTTCAAAAATCAACAAGACCGAGAGTTGAGATAATTTTTTTGCATTTACCGCATGCGAATGTGTACATACTTATTAAAAGTTTTCAAATTTTTGTGCAGCTTCGTTGTCACTTTGTAGATTCCATAGATAAATGCATTCACTAACAGAAGCATTTTTAAGTGCTTTTAAATTTTCCAAAATAAAAATATTTGTATTAGCCAAAAGTCGAAAATAAATGTTGCAAACAATGTTTAAAAGTTGTAAAAAAAAACCAGCTTTTGAAATAAAATAAATTTTCAAATATAAAAAAGTGTCAATGACCAATGATTGCTTCGCAGCTGAAACGCCGCCAGCAGACACGGTGGCGCCATAAATAGTAAGGACACCAACAAATGTGCAGGTAAATATTTCGCAGCGCACCGTAGTCAAACTCTATGGCTGAATGCCAATAACAGTTACAGACACACTGACTTAAATATTTCCACATTTCAAACAAATACACAAACAAATATTCATCGCTATTCGTTATTTGCTTACTTTTAGTATGATTTTAATGTCACTTTCTACGTCAAGCTTGGCATACTTCTAGGCGCAAAATCATGAAGTTGATTTTATTTTTTTAATTTTGGCACAGTTCAGTTGAAATACATTTGCTTTTGTACTATATTCCTTAAATTTTCTAGTGTAGTCGAAGCTTGTGTAGAGGAAATTTAATCGGCCAAAATCGCATAGGCGGTTATCGAGCCAATGAAAGAAGGGAATATTTTCATTCAAAGCTAAATACGAAGAGATCGTTGCACGATTTTATTTCAGTTTATAGCAGCCAAAAATAGACATTGAACGAATTAGAAATTGTAACATCCACTAGCTGACTTGGCAGAAACAAAAGAATATGCTATAATAATCGAAAAAATGTAAAATACTTTAATTTAAATGAAAAAAATGTTTTAAAACATAAAATGCAGGTAATTTTCTTTGACCCGTTCAGCATAATAAAACATTTTAATACAGACAAAATTTTCGGAGACACTACTGCATGCGCCATCATGTCGGTACATTCGTTATTTTCGCAAAAACTTTTACTTTTAAAATATTTCGATCTTTAATCCGTTAAAAATATTAAACAACCTCGCACAATAAAAAAACTCAAAGGGTTCCAAATCTTAAATTGCTTTGCTCTTATAATTTGCCCTTATTGAAATTCAATTTTCTTATATACAAATAATTTGCATTGAACTATGCCGTACAGCACAAAATACATTATATAATGCTCTTTAAAAAAAATAATAATAATAAAGTAAAGCTTACTCTTCTAATATTTGATTTGACAGTCTTTACACCTTGCTCTATACTTTCTACTTTGGACCACTTCATTGTAAGGCATTGAGCCGATTTAATTTTCTGTGGTTTGAATCTTGTCGAAGGTGGTTTAGAGTGATTGGCAGTAAATGTCACATTAGACCACAGTTAATTACCAAGAACAAGGGTTACATGCAAAGCAAATCAAATGTCCAGCAAAAGCACCAACAAACCTAAGTAAATTTGTGACTAAATAGAAGACGAAAGTAGAAAAGGATAGCATTGAAAATGCGATCATACTACAGTTTCGCTGCACATCGACAAGCCCTCCGTGGATTGGGCACAGTTGCACATAAGCACATTTATACAATTACATTTTCATTATGCAATGTCTGTAACCTTGATTCACTTACATATTTGCAACGTCGAGTTTGTTGCATGACTACTTACATATCTACATATATGCAGAATTGTATGAGAAAACGCCATAGTCCTGAAAACCTTTATCAGCAGCTGGCATGTTGGCTGTACTCTTTAATAAGCGTATATATACTCGCACATATATTTCTATCAAAATATAAATATTTATATATTTGTATGTTCGCAATGAAGGCAATTTTCTATTTTTTTTTTTTTTGTTTAAGTATGAATACCTCATTTACACTAACATCGCCAGGAATCCCGCTAATGCTAATCAAATAATGATGTCAAATGTAATTTGGCAAAAGGTGTACTGAGTTATCATATTAACTGTCCTCATTTTTGACACGAAGCCAACACAAAAACTACTTTTTATGTACAGGGTGTGCCAAAAGAAACTAAGGGGTATAAAAGTTTTTTGACTTAAAGTGCCATTGTGTCTCGGGCAGTATGGGCAGTGGCTCCGTCCTGCTGAAACCACATACAAGGTCTGTTTTCAAGAGCAGGACGTAAAAAATGTTCTATCATAAACCGATACCGCTCTCCATTTACGGTTACAGCACTTCCATCTTCATTCTCGAAGAAGTAAGGCCCAATGACATTTTCAGTGGTGATCCCACACCATACTGTACACCTGATGGGGTGCAATTGGCGTTGATGAATGGCTCTTGGATTTTGAGAACCCCAGAACCTACAGAAATTCTGACGTTAAAATGTCGCCGATATGCTCTTTGCGTTAAAATAATTGATCTCTGGTTTAAATAATAAAATTCTATTGTTCTGGTTCTCTGTTTCGTTGTGAACCTCTCCATTACAAATTCTCCAAGTGTTGTCTATATAATCTGAAAGAAAAAATAAAAAAAAATGAATAAACGAAAAAGTTATTAAACTATTACACCCCTTGGTTTCTTTTGGCCCACCCTGTACAATAACTACTTATATATGTATGTATTTATAAATATGTGCCTGCAATGTAATATTTTTAGAATTTGTTAATTTTCTCTGACTTTTCGGCCGCATTACACTCATTAGATTATTCAATTATTATCAGAAATAAAATTACAAAAATTTATATATGTACTTGTATACTTTAAACCTTAAAATAAACATTACTCTGCCAGCTGAGTTTGAAGCAACAAGAGACTAATTAATCTTTAAAGCGCACACGGCCGCGTATGAGTAACTTCGTGTGCAAGGAAGCGTGTGTGGGGGAAGTGATTTAGAGTGTGTTGCATGCTGAAGTGTGCTCACATTTTCCTATGTAAACACTTAAGTGTGCGCTGAGGTGATAACAATGAAAGCAAGGTAAAACATAAGGGAGTTGTAGGATAAGAGCTGTAAAATTAAAGCAAACATAAAGCTTTCAAAGGAAACATAAGCCAAGCGGTTATGTAAGGTATGAGAAATAAATCCCGAACGTGAAATAGAGACACACTTGACTAATACTTATTTTTGTTGAATAAAAAAAAATGGTTATATTAGCTGCCGTACAATTTTCTCAATTTTTTTTCAAACATTTCCTTTCAAACTTAAAAATTTTTTATAATTATAAACGTATTTGCCTTTAAGAATCGCAAAATTTTATCGATCCTTTTAAAACAGTATTTACTTTTTGAATATTTCACTAAAAGTTTAGAGACTTTAACGCATTCATTCGAATTGAAATATTTAAAATTTTTATGTGCGAAATTGGTGCGATAACATAAATACGTTGTCTTGTTTTTATTTTTCCCTTTTTTTTTTTAGCTAAAAGTAAACCTCGACTAGTGACACTTTCAGTGCACACCTATGAGCCAAAATATGCAAATATATTAAAAATTAGTGTTATTACCTTTGTTGTCGCCTGCTGATTGCCAACTAAACTACAACCAAATAATTTCTAAACTTTTCGCATGTCAACAAATCATGCTCAAACAAAAACGATACAATAGTCAGGCGATACAGACGCAGGTGAGTCTCCAGTGGTTGTTTCGTTGGCCATTGACTGGCCAACTGTTACGAAGTTAGTTAGTTGACTTTGACTATGTCGATTTGCTTGGAGTGAATGGCGACGAGTTAGCATCCGTCATGGGATTAGTCCTCCGGCTATATTATTTACACAAAAATGTATATATATGTATGCAGTTGTGTTTGGTGTATACAACAAAAATAGTTACAAAAATGACTGTGTAAATGTATACAAACTCTTATATGAAAACGTAGCTCGTTTGTTTAACCACCAAAGTCTGCCGCAATTTACTATTTTGTACTCGTATATACATACAAATTTGTATATCATAACCTCAATATAGAGAGGCTTTAAGTAATTTACATTTACATGAAATAGCCGGTGTATTTATTATTAGCTCGATATTTCATTTTGTTGTGAATACATTTATGCAGGCGAGCGGTCCTTACAATTAGCATTCCTTAATTTTGCAAACCAACAGCCTTTCGGCAGCTAGTATATCAAATTATGCTCTCGTTTTATTCCTAGAAAATATTTAAATTTGCCTAAAATTCAACATGAGACTTTAAGGTGAGAAAACGACTTTAATAAGAACACACTGTTCATTTGACATTCAAGTCAATAAGAATAAGTTGTCTGCACTTTACAGCATGGAATTGCGTCAAGAAGAGCTGCTTCACAGAAATATATAGTAATGATTCCAATTATTGTGCCGGTAGATTCGGCATCTCCTCTATTCCGTGTTTCTTAAAAAAAAAAAAATCCAACCCAACCGCCAAGATAGCGTGATTCTGGTCATCATAAAACTAAGCAACCGAACGGCTCTGCATCTCGTTGTTTCTACTGCCGCAACCAAACAAGTAAGAAGTTTAGTGACTATCCTCCATTACAATGTGAATGTTCTACATTCCAATGGAAAAGGCTTAGAGATTTTTGCTTGAAAGGCACATATTTTATAAATATTTCCTGTAAAAAGAACGCGCTAAGAAAAAGTAATAAGTGTTAATAAATAAAGCGGACAGTTCTGGTAGCACACTACCCTCAAGTGGCCCTTTGACACCAGGATCAACCTGTTTTCGTCGAATTCCTCTCCCCACGGGACTGCCGTCAAGCATTACAACAAAGGGGGAAAAAGCGGTTAGTCGCCGCTACTTCACTGTTGTCTCTTGAGAGTTCTCAATCTCTTCATTTGTTCTGCTATTGCACCGCAAGCTTTCTTTCATTTTTCGCTACTGCTAAACGTGGCCGTCGCAATGAACAAGGTTCCAATCAGCCTGGTTGGTAGGCTTCGTCCAAGGACGAAGATTCGGGGGCACCAGTTTGAGGACTACAAATTTTTCATGAACTTTTCATCTGAATTGATATTATATTGCTAACCGATGTGCACTAGGTGGCTTTTATAAATATCTGCATTCCAAGTCTATAGAATTGTTTAACAGTAGAACACTCATGTCGGAATGTACGAGGTTCGGAGCAGCACCTTCCTGGCTTATCCGGGGGCTGTCAGAATGGACGAGATTCCGAGCAGCCTGATAGTAAGCTTCACATTTTGAGGAATGTCAGAACGGACGGGGTTCCGAGCATCATTCGCTGGGTTCTTGAGCTGTCGGAATGGACGAGATTCCGAGCTTAATGGTTTGCTCGCCGCTATCTCTCCAGACCTGTTAGCATTTCGAATTTTGTTTAGGAATTTCGGTTAATTTTCACTGCTACTTCGTATGCATATAATTAAATTACAAAAACAATTTTAAATCCAAATATGTTATGCTCAAAGTAGTTGTGCGTCATTTTAAATAAAAATGTTGAGCTTCGCAAACTTAGTAAGTATGTTTAGAACACAGCTGCTTTGTGTCAATATGTGTTTGCTCATTTCATTATTTGCAGCAGTTCTACCGGCCAGTTACCGCATCGTGTTGCTTGGCTAGCCTTTGCAACTAAAGATTTACCACATACTTTTTCGCTAACACTCTTGAGCTTTTGGTTAAAAATAAACACAAAAAATAGTATTACGCTTTTAGTACTTAAACTCCTACATCTATGTTATCTGAGTGATATATGTATGTATGTACACTTGTTGGTACAGGTTTGTATAAATAAATGTATGTACGATCGTATATGTACATATATACATACATAAGTGTAAAATTTCTTATACACTTTTATTTTTTGCGGTACATTTTTGTGTACTTTCTACTTTTTGTAGCAACCACATAATGTTTTGGTCTTTCACTTGGCTTAAAGAAGATGTGTTACTGTGCGGGTCTGCAAAAGTTTTGCATATGTGTATTCCTTCGCTTTGCCTTGTCCTTATGCTGCTTTGACACAAGCACCACATGACGCTGGAGAATTAACACCGCATTGCGTTCACCCGCTGGCACTGTCTTTGATTTTTTTTTTCTTTTTCTTCTTCATCTTGCGCTCCTTTCTGTTGGCAACTCAATTTTCTTTCTGCCGTAATACCCGATTCGATTTTGAATTTATGTACTTACATACATATGTATGTATGTATGTAAATACTGACATACTCGTACTGCATTGTTTCTGGCTACGATTTTGTATGTACATATGTATACTCAGAAACTTGTGTGCACCGAAATATCCGGTGCTGGATGTTGCAAATTTAACACCAGAGTTTAGCTACTTGATTTATATTTATTAAATTTATATGACAATATTTGTACTATGTATTTGCATTTATGGAAAGACGCTACTCTGTTGGCATAGTATTGTGCTTTCCTTTTCTTTCATTTTCTTTTGAATAGCTCGAAATAACAATTCTGTGTGTGTTTTTGTTTAAGAGGTATGTAAATAAATTCAGTTGACTTGAGGGGCCAAAAGAAATTGGATCAGAAGATGCGGCGATTAGAATAAGATATATTGCCTTGTGAATGATTTCCAAAACCGAAAATAATAATCCCGCCTCCTCCATTGCTGTTGATGGAATCAATAATGCACTAACAAAAATTCAATATCACACTATAAAGATACCGCCCAGTTAGTAGTCCAGGTTCTGCTGGAACCCTCGAACTTATCTTAATCGGCGAGGAGGACGAACGACATCAATAATTGAATTTTTGAAGTTCTAACTCAATTAAAAAAAAGGATAGGTTGAAAGTTAAATTAATTATTTAATATTGGCTTTAGAGACTGTCTCAATTATTAAAAAAAAAATTAAAACTAAAAGTTTCCAAAATAAAAATAAACAAAGGCCCTAAGCAGCAATTATATAGTTTTTTTTCGATGAAGCAAAAAAAATAAAACTTTTTAGTTCGCGCAATAAACTAACACATTTAAAAAAAAACGTCTCAAAAACATGAATTTTCAGCAAGGTTTGGATAGAATCATTTGGTTTTTGACGTTTTTACACAATTGAGAACACAAATCCGTCATTCTCTTCACATGTCAATCCGTATATTTATGGCTGTCATGCGGCTTAATTGATGAGTTGTATTACGGATAGCCACCGTCAGTTGCCAATTGACGAAATTTGACAGTTCGGCAACCAGCACGTGGTCGTCAGCAAGTTCCTAAATACGCTCCAATAACCTTCGCGGCAACAACAAACATTGTTAATAAGCACTTTCCCAGCAAATACTACAAAAAAAAAGTTCTCAAACGTTTGAAAAAATATTTTTGCTCAAATTTGTTTTCAAACATTCTTTTTCAACTTGAGAACGCTTTGAGAAACACTCAAGAAAAAAAATGTTAGCACTTCATTCCCTTCCGAACAATGTCAACATAAAAACTATGTGCAACATAGGCAACTCCATGCAAATAATTCAGTTAGAGTAAAATGATTCCATTTTATTCCGCTCCACTCGCATCTGAGAAAAAGTTGATAATTTCATTTAAAAAAATGTCTTTAGTTTATAAACAACAAGAAAAAAGAGATAAGAGTAAAGCTAAAAATTACACAGGTTTTTATACAATGGCCCCTATTATGAGTTGCAATCGATCTTCGATATTCGCTGGTTATCGAACATCGAAGATCGAATGTCAAATTCGTATTATGAGCTGTGCAAACTTTGTCGAAATTTTCGCTGAGCATCGAATCTTGAGTCGAACAGAATTTTTCTTTCGACAGCATAGCGAAGCGTTTGAAATTTTCTGAAAATGTAAGTTTTTGGAGCTTATTTATTGCTTTATGGTAAAAAATTAATAATATAATATTATTTTTGTTAATTGTATGCAGGTCGAAAGTCGTGAGTACCAAACAGCAGTTAGAAAGACTAGTTGCATTGATGGAATAAAATCCACAATTTGCTAAAGGGATTTGCACAAAAGTACAGGCGACAAAAGTACAGGCTTTGCAAGCCCAAGCATGTTTTCATTCCCTATACTAAGCTGATGCGAACCCTGAGCACAAAATCGTAAAGTTGTTGCCAATTTTAGTATATTGGGAATAGATTTCGCTCGGGTGCATCGCTGCAGCAGCTCTTCTGTAGCGGACAGCAAGTCCACAAACGCCTCTTTGGATAAACGGAAGTTTTTTGTAAATCTGCAAACAAAACTTCTTAAATGTTGAACATGCCGAAACATCTAAGAAATAGCATTATACTTAAGTAGTGGAATCCATTTCCAAAGGGTTGGAAACGTCCCTTAGCTTCTTTCTGTTTCTGGCCAATTCCAGCAAACTTTCATCCTCCTCTAAAGAGTCGTCAAACTACAACTCAGTCGTAGTCATATTTTTTTTTAATTTTTATTATCTTTATTTATAAAATATTTGTTATTTTTACTTTCTCAAATCCTATTTCTTTTCGATTCCATCGACAGATGTATACTATCGCGAACCATCAAAATGATTGCATTTCACAATAGCGCCAATCTTCACCGAATAAGTGTCATAATACGAAATGAAAATTCGTTCGATCAGCATTTTCGATCGCTGTCGAAGATCGAATGCAACTCATTATAGGGGCCAATAACTACATTTATGGATCAAACTAATAATAATAACAAAAATACAAATATTCCCAAAAAAATAATTATTAATTGACTTGATCTTAAGTCTCAAAATATTTTATTTTTATTAAATTACTTCATAAACGCTAAACTTACAATATTTTTTTGTAAATGAAACGATTTACTTTATTACATTTCCTTCAATATTTTAAAAACGTACAGACTAAATATATTTTGCACAGTAATCTTACATTCGTAGAAGTAAGATAAGAAAATATCATATAGAAATAATTCCACTATAAAAGATTTAACGTAAATAATTTTAGCATTTATTACATGTATGTATGTACATATACGAGTTTATATACTTATGCTTGTAAATATGTATAGTTGTATATGTAAATACTTAAATTTAAATTATAACGATATATTCTCATACACACATACAAAATTTACATACATATGTGTGTGTATGCATGTATTTAAATCATTTTCATTTTCAATGAGTTTAATGAAACACTAAAACTGACACTGGTCCTGCGCTTACGCTTGTTGCAGATTTTACAAGATCGCCGTACATAAACGAGTTTTGATTTATACACTAAGGTATTTATAATATTCTCTTACGTTCCCTACGAGCGAAATATGCATGACTTAATTGCTAATTAAATTATTTTTATATTTAATAAATATTAAGTTTTGAACAAAGTTTTTAATAAGAAAATGCAAAGTGTATATTTAAATTTCAAATAAAAAAGACGAGCAATTTAACAAATTTTATATTGGAATGCCATTCGGACGGTAATTTCTTTTAAACAAACGAAAGTTTCCTTTATACCCGACCGAATAGCTCCTTAAGCATTCTAATAGGAAATTAAAGATTGGTCTAATAAAAAAAAATTTGTTAAAATCGAAAAAAAAACAAATTAAATCCAGGGCGACAACTGCATACATATGTACATATGGACATACTATGTGCAGTCCTAGCTATATTTTTAATATATGTACATATGTATGTATATTTAAATTTTCAAAAATTAACAAAAAAAATTTTGATATTTGTAATAATGTATCGTAACAGTCACGTTAAATTTATTTCGCTATAAAATACTCTAAAGTTATAATTATGTCACATACGGGTATGTGCACGCAAAAAGCAGTTTACAAAAAAGATTTTTGGAACTACGAATGTTTAAATTTTACATTATATTTTTTTACACAAATCATAAATAAAAACTTTTAAACTAAATTGAAGATATTTGAATAATTTAAATTGTACCTCAGGACATTTCGTTAAATATAAGTATTTTATTTACAATATTTGAGATTACAAGGATTTGTCGATTTCTTACATGTACATACATGTAGCTTTTTTTATTAAATATTTTTTTTTGTTTTATATAAATATTACTTTATTTTATTTCATCCGGCTTTTTTTAATTTTTTTTTTTATTTGCTTGGCTTTATTTTTATTTGTTTTTTTTTTTTAATTTCATTTCATCTGCTTATATGTACATACATATGTATGTTTCTTTAATTAATTTTATCCTGTTTCATTTAGTTTTACTTCATTTTATTTAATATTGTTCTTTTATATTATTTTTTTCTATTTTATTTATTTTTATTATTTGTTTTATTTTTTTCTTATAATTTACCTTTTTTATCATTTATGTTTAATTTTTTACATTGAAATTAAAACCAGCTGGTTACTAAATACATACCTCGACAAAATTCAAGTTGTATATGTAAATATATACATACTTACATATTAGGTAATCTTTAAGATCGTTGAAAACTATGTACATATGATTTTCTAAGTTTTTAATATGCCGAAAAAGTTTTAGCTACATAAGATGTGTATAAATATTTTGATCGCTCATGTCAAGGCTAATACTATACAACATTAACTTTCTTTAAAATGTATTTATGCATCTAGAAGAAAAAAAGTGATCCGTAATATTTTTCCTCTGTTCAAGATTTTTTTATTTTTTTATTTACTACTTATGTAATTAAATTGTGACTCTATGTTTTTAAGTTTTAATTTTGAAGGTATGAAATTTGTCTACTATAACTTAATTATATATATGTATATGTACATATATATATATATATACATACATATATTTGTATAACTGTATTATAGTTATTGCTTACTAACAGTAAATACATATCTTTTAGTTCCGTTCTGTTTATATTTTACAAATTTAGCCGGAAAGAGTTCCCTTTATTTAAATGTTTGTTAACACCGTTTATGTTTTTTTTTTAATTTTTCCGATAAATGTAGCATTAAATTTTAAATTATATTGCAACTGCATAGATTATTTTACTTACATGCTAAGCTTATTTCGCTACATACAATTTCAATAAATAGAAGTTTAGAGCATAGTATTTGAGAACTATTTTAAAATTTAATCAAAATTTTTTTGGAAGGATATTTGTGAAATTAAATTATACTGCACATTTTTGTTTGAATGTTTTGAGTTAAACATTTGTATGTACAATGAGATGAAAATTTTCGAAATATTCGTTAACACTCAATAATTTAATTTTTTTTTTTTGCATTTGATTTTACGTTCTGATCCGCGATATTACTGCATTAACGGTTTCAATGATTGTTGGGAAATATTTATGTATATATGTACATAATGTTTGTTTGTTTGTATGTTTGTATGTATGTATGTATGTACATTAAGTGTTTAGTAGTCTTACATTTCGACGCACCAATTTCTCTATTCTAATTCGGCATTGTAATTCGCAAAATCTTCACTGCATCTTGCGACAACCTCTGCAACTTCTTAGCTCCCAGCGCTGTCACTTTCAGTTCAGATAAACCTCTTCCACTTGCTCGCCATCGCATTCCTGCTGGTCCTGCACCTCCTGCAACTGCTGCAAGTGGTGCTCTTCCACCTCCTCCTCGTCGTCATACTCGAGTAACTCTTCTTCGTGCCCCTGTTGCTGTGATTGCGCACTACCGCCGTGGTGTTCTATGACTATTTGCTGATGTTGCTGTTGCTGCTGATGATATTCTTCTTGGTCTTGCAAATCTAATGGATCCAGCACCGTCGTTGTTGTAGTTTGTTGATGCTGTAATTGACGATGCGTTAACAGCTGATGATGCTGATGTGTTTGTTGTTCAACTATTTCATGTTGCTGCTGCTGTTGCTGGTGATGATGTAATTCGCTGTGCGCCGTCGTCGTGAACACCAGCGGCGGCGGCGAACTGCTACTCACATGATGATGATGATGATGATGTTGCTGATGTTGTTGTTGTTGTTGTTGTGATTGGTCTGCCGTGTCAGTGGCAATACTGTGATTACGTACAATATGACCGGCGGTTGATTTGCCAGAACGCGTCAATGTCACCGTCACCTCGGAGCCGAGGCCGGCAAATGAGACGGGTGTGGCGGTGCTAACGTTCGCGTGCGTCGCTGCCGCCGCTCTGGCATGGAGGATTTTGCGCGTGGTTGTCGTGGTGCCAACAGCACCGCTATTAGCGATTGTGCTGACCGTGTGCGCCTGCGTTTGGGTGTTCGGCGATGTTGCAGCCGATGCGCTCGGCGACACATAGTTGATTAGCAGTACACGTTCACCGGTGGTTGTTTGTGCTGCATGGCCACGCAGAATGCGTGTGCGATGTGTGCCGCTGCTGGATGCAATTGGTTGGGCACCAGTGGCAGCAGCAGCTATGGCGGCTAGGCCGCTCGAACCGCTGCTCTGCTGTTGGTGGTGCTGGGTACGATTGAGACGCGTGGCATTTACCACACTAGCGCTGATATTGTTGCTGTTAGTGCTGCTGCCTCCGCCGCCGCCGCTACCACTGCTACCGCCTCCTATTGCACTCACCCCGCCTCCTCCACTACCGCTGATCATATCGTTGGCTCATCATTACGTATTATTACCGCCTTTCAAAATGAAAACTTTCTTTACCAAAATGTTCTTATTGTTACCCTAGATAAATTTTAGTTGGTTGTTTTTGATGTTGTTGGTTGATTGTTTGGTTGTTAGATGTGATTTAATGAAAACATGTAATTTTATTTATTTAATTTTTTTTTTTTTTTTTTTTTGTTAAATTTGGTGAGATACGAGGCAGCCATAGTAAAAAGAGAAGACAAGAATAAATTGCAAAGTTAATGAAATTTGTTATATTTTGATATGAAGTACAATATGCAATAATTAGTCACGAGATTTTAGCCATGATTATGAGTTTGTAATATAATTTAGACATGTGTATTTTTCGATTAAAGTGATTTTGGGTTGAAATTGATTTTGGGGCACGGATCGTATTCCAATATCAACGAATATAACTTTGATTTACGAAACAAAACCTAACAATTGCTATTACTGTTGGGTATGTTTTATGACGTTACAACAACTACAAAAGTTATATTTCGTGCGGCGGTTGGTTAAACTTTCATCTATAGTTTACTTCTGGGTCGCTGAAGTCGTGATACTTCTCTGAATCTCATTTGAAATTCGATTTGATATAAGAGCATTTTAACTTTTAAACTTTTAAAGTCGATTTTTTTTATATTTAACTGTACGTATTTTGACAGTTAGTGCTCGATTTGAAAATAAAAAGATAAATGAAAGCTAAACACTCATAAATACACACAAAAACATACATTCATATAAACATACAGCATGCCAAGCAAAAGTTAAGAAAATATGAACTACTTTCGAATATGTACACATGTATTCAGTAGCAGTAAACCAAAAAAAAAGCCAATGCCATTAAAAAAACATATAAGCGTACAAAGTACAAAAGGCATAATGATAACAAACTACATGTATATTTATACATAAAAATAATACTAAAGTATAGCAATTACACCCATACTTATCTACAATATAAGGACAAGCGGACGGTAGCGGGGTAAAGCATACATATGTAGGGATTGGCAGGGATAAAATACAAAAATAAATTAAACCAAAATTAGTATTTTTTATAGGCTTTTCAAAATTGTTTTTGTTTTTTATTTTAATTCAAAATTCGCTAAGCAAATAAAAAGTCAAATATAAAATTACAAGCAATTGTCTAAACGAAATCATTAAATTAGAAAAATATTTATGTATACATACATACATATGTATTTAAAATCTTTTTTTTTTTTTATGTGCTGTGCAAAACTTGTGAATCCACTTCATTTTATAAGTTTTCTATAAAGTCATTTAGTGTCAAATAAGTATTTGCGTTTCACGGAAGCAAATCTTTTTTTTCCAATGAACTTGTGAATATTTTATGAGGTTAAAAAATATTTAGGTTATAAGTGCTGAAAGCAATTAATTGTATACCATATATATTCTTTTTTGTTGTTGTTGTTGAAGTTTCCGGTATGGTTTTTTTAAATGAATATTCCTATTATTTATTACATAATTGCTCTTAGGTTAAGTTTATAAAATCATGTTTGAAGAAACTGCAATTTTACTTTTATTACTTTTATTACCAGCGAGATTCTTATGAATTATGTATATGTATGTATGTGCGAACGCACAATTTTTGCACAACTTTCAACGTAGCTTTTACGTCAATCGTGAATTTTGATATTTTCTATGTTTTGTGTTTGTATGTAAATATAATTTAAATTTAACAAAATACAGTATAAATCTACTTGTATTTATTTTTTATTTAAAATATCTAAGGTGTTATGTATTAAACCATCTCTTAACTAACAAAATAAAGTCATAATAAAAAGTGTAATACAGTAAGTCAACATTAAGTAAGCAACAGTTGAAGTGTTGCAATAAATATAAACTAAAAGTATTTTTAAATTTAAATATGTGCGAAGTAAGCATGAAACTGGTAGACAATGAAACAATGTATTTAGTAGTAGCGCAGAGCCGCAATTATATTGCTAACCTTTTTCTATTACATTATTTCATCATCTTGAAAATAATAAAAAAAAAGTATTTAAAGTAATAGTTTTTCTTTTTTTAAATAGAGGTTATAGTACCTAGTACCAACTTAAAATTACTTACAACCATTTCAATTATTATGATTTATGTATATATTACAAATACCAACTTAATTTCATAAATTTGATATGAATAAATTTACGTGTTAGTGCAAACAAATGTTGTCAAAAATAATTCTGTTCAATTATACTATATAGTATTGTATATGTAATGCACGCAAAAACGATAATAGCACAGGAAAATAAGGCAGCAAAACTCAGGAAAGTGCAATAAAGTGCATTACTATTTATACAAATATGTTTCTTGTTTTTCTTCCTCAATTACTTTTAGAGCAAATGTTCGCTATAGTTGTAATGCTCAAGCTCTGTTCGATGCGTGCACCAAAAGTGTAGTGCAGTGCAGTGCTGGACAGTTGTCAGAGTAGATAAGTTCAAAGATCTTACAAAACGAAGAGTGCAACTAAGAAAACACCTTTTGATTTAGTGAAACAAAACATTTAAAAAAATTGTTTATTCTTTCATTTGTGGTATGCTTTTTTGCCAACTCAAATATTGTTTTTCGAAGACTGCTCCGAAATACTTCAGTGCATTCATCGAACAGAACTGTAATATGCAGTAGTTGTTTCAGCGTGGGAAGCGTACAGTAACGACTACTTTCCCTTGCAAATATTTGAAAATTAAAGAAATTTACTAGTTTTCAAGTATACTGGTTAAAAACTATAAATAAAATTATTTCTTTAAATAATTATTTTTAATTTTTTTTTTTTTTGTTTTTGGCGTGTTTGTTTGGTTAATATGTTTGACTGTGTACTTTTCCGATGTCTGTTTTACCCTTTCGGTATTACTTGCTTCATTTACGCCAATTCAGATTTCAGGTTTCTGTTGGTTTTTTCTTCCTCTTTCAGTGTCTCAACACCGTTTGGTTAGTGGCTTTGGATTTGGGTGTGAGTAGGGTGGGTTGTGATATTGCTCAATTGAGTTCTCTTCAATATATTTTTTTTTTGAAGTTCCACAAAACTTAACTATTTTCTGATCCTCTTCTTCTTCAACTTCCATCAATGACCTTACAATTGTGAATGCGTTTGAAATTCATTCATATTCACCTGATTGATATTGCCCAGTATTTGGTGGCCCTGCAACGTTTGCACCTGCGCAATTGACAACGATGTTGTGCCATCTGTATTTTCTGTCTGCGTAACGATTTGCCCACCAGTCGTTTGTTGCTGCTGCTGTTGTCCACCCGGTGTTGTGGTGGTTGTGGTTATGTTGCCCGATTGATCGATTATTTGATGATGTTGTATTTGTTGTTGCTGCTGTGTTGTTGCCTGTTGCACCTGTACTTGTTGAACTTGCTGTTGTTGCTGCTGCTGTTGATGTTGCTGCTGCTGCTGAGCACCGCCAGGACCCGGCGTAGTTGTGACTGTCATCGTTTGCTGAGCTTGGTTCTGTGCGTCCGGATCCTTTTTCACCTGTACCGTGTGCAATGTGTGTAGCGATTGTACCGATTGTACTTGTGGTACGGTGCTTACGGTGGTGGTAATCGTCGATGTGCCTGCCGCATTGCTAGTGCCAGCTCCAGTCGTGGTGGTCACTACCTTTTTGCCCGGGGGTACTAAGGGGGCGGAAGAAATCAAATCAATTCTTTTTGCTCTCAAGGAAAATTATGGGGATGAGTAGAGAAAAGGCTTTAGCATTCCTTGGGGGCGGCATAGGAAGGAAGACACTGCGACGGTCACTAAATTCATCCACCATTTTGTGGTGTGTATCTAACTTTCCCACAAAATGGAGTGAATGCAACAATGCACAAAAGCTAGTTACTAACTGCAGAGGGGCAGGCAACTCCTATTGGACGAAGATGTTTCAAATTTAAAAATTTTTAAGCCCAAAGACAACATAAACTCTGTTTGAGCGGCCACAATTTTATGCTGTAACAAGAACAAGGCGTATCAATTTTATCACAGCGGGTCACATGAAATTTACAAATCTGACACAATTAACATAATTGTAGGCTTAGTAATTATGAATATGACGAAGCATTTGTGACATAAAATCGTATTTTACTATAAAAACTGCAAGTATTTTCCCTGTGTCAACAATAAAAAGTCCAAAACGCACTTTTCCTCGAGAGCAACGTTGAGTTTAACTGAAAAATCTAACTACAGAATTAAATAAGAATTAAACCAAAAATATAATATAAACTCAAGGCGTATTATTCAGTTTTTTATCAATCAATTCCACTTTATTATTTAAATTATTTTGGAAAAAAAACGCCTTTATATTTCACAATAAAAAACTATAAAGCAAGTCCTTACATATAAAAAATGAACAGTAAATAATATATTGTGTTAAATAAATTCTAATTTGTGTTCATACAAATTTTAATAAGGAAACAGAGCGCTAGATTGAACTTTTTATTGCTATTTTTTCTTCTTTTATTTTGTGTTAGAAAATACTGCATATTAACGTAGGCTATTTTCGTAATTAAAATATATATGTACATATGTATTTGAGCAAGATATCTAAAGCTTTTAAACTTAATTGTACTGCGCCTCTACGATTAACTATTCGAACATGTCGAGTACATGATATTGTTGCAACATACTATTGCTGAATTTATGTACATTTGTTTGCAATCACTTCTTTTAAGTATAGATTTGTACAATGAAGTATTGTCGGCTTAACGGAAAGCAAGGGAATGCACAATTATCAAAAACTATTTAATTTTAGCTCCTACAGGCCTTTGCGAATGGCCAAATGTCAATTATTGAATATTTATTTATATATATATATATAAGTATCATTTTTTGTGTTTTTTTATGACCCCAACAATTCTTCGCTGACAAAATGTATGACATTTTGTATACCCGCACCACTGGTGCCCGCATTAGACGGCTCTTGCTTCAACGTGGCCATATGCGTGACGGTCGCACCACCGCCTGCAGTATTGGCATGTGTAACAATGATAGGTGTGCCCGTTGCGTTTGATGCGGTGGTGACATTGCCAGCAACAGTTTGAAAACTACCGCTTGCCGTCGATGCTATCTCACTTACGTTTGACGCAATAACGCTGCCCGCCTCTACCGTTGTGTCTAAACCTTCCGTTTCATTAACACCAGACTTACTTTTCTTTTCCTTCTTCACTCCAGGTTTAGCGAAATGCCTTAATTCCAAGTGACGACGCAAGTTACGTGACTGTCTAATGACTGCATAGCAAATAGGACAGGTAGCCGGTTGTTCCGATTGTGAACGTGAGCGAGATTCTGCAACAAAACGAAAGTTAAAGTTTTTTATCGCAAGTTATAGAACAAGTTAATTCATTCTTAAAAGTTGAAATCGATATGACTTCGGAAACATTTAAATACGAAAACTAAAAAGTTGGTACATATTTAAAAACATTTTGTCAGAACTATTCAAACTAGCGTAGGATTTTTACAACAGTTTAATGAACTAATCTACTCACCACTCTTAGTGCGTTTGACTGTCTTCGTGCTGCTAGCCGGTGTTGTGCCACTCACTTCACTGGTATTCGCTGTCGATATCGGTGTTACATTCGGGTCCATGGTTACAATTGTTTCAACCTTTGTCACTTCGCTCTTGATATGCGGGGTCGAGGTGATGATTTGTGTCTCGTTGCCATTTTCAATGCTTTGTTGTTGTACCTGTATCTGCTGCTGTTGTTGCTGTTGCTGTTGTTGTTGCTGCTGCTGTACGGTCTGATGTTGCACGACGTTAGTGGGGGTGGTCGGTGTAGCAATAATCGTTTCCATACCATCAACTTTAGCGACTTTGGGTGCAGTAGCTGTGGCAAGTGGAGATAATATTAAAATCATTTTTGAAAATTCTTAAGAAACAATAAATTTTTAATAAATTAGGCATTTATCGAAACTATAAGCACGAAAGTGTGCATCTTAGAAATCACAAAGGTATTGCGATTTTGCTTGAATATAGGCTTTCTGTTCCTGTTTTATTTTCTAAAAATAATAACTTACGCGACATTTTCTTAACACGTGGCTTGCGCTTGCGTGCAGGCAAGAATTGTTGAATGACATCCTTTGGCGAATCAGCGGTCACAATGGTCTGTTGTTGTCCGGCGGCATTAGTGTGGGTAGTAGTTTGCAAAATCTGTCCAGCTTGATGTATATCCTCGACGACATGAGCATGTACGGTTTGTTGTGGTGCGGTAGCAATGGTGGCAATCAAAGGGTCTTGGTCCTAATATTTGAAAATTCAAAATAATTTCGAAATAAAAAAACATTAAAATATGTACATATGAGGTATGGATGTATGTATGTATGTATGTATATTTGCATTTATACTTACATGGTGTTGTTGCGGTATCATATGTTGTAGTTGTATCGAGTGTGTAGTGTAATCATCTTTTGTGACGGTTTGTGGTGCAAGTCCTTGTATATTCAAACATTGCGCGGCCTGAAGTAGCGACGGCAATTGTGCGTGGTCGACGCTTACTTCGCCGCGATAAACAAACTCCAACAATGCTTCCAGGTCGTTGGCATTGACGCCGGCCAACATTACCACCGGATGTTTGCATGGTGTATTCTATTAAGAGAGAAAATAAAAAAAAAAACAGAGAGGGGGTGTGATTAAAATGAAGAAAATGTGAGTTGGTTTACTTAAAAACGTAAACAGAGAAAATGCAATGAAAAAATGCTTGCAAATGAGTTGACTAAAGCTCCGGCCAGTCGATTGCCTATTTTGGCTCTGCACACGACGGTAATGCCTACACATATTTGCACTTCCCGCTCCCTCATTACTCATGGCTCTTTTATGCTCTGTAACGCACCAACAGACGCATACGAGTATACAATAAAAACTCGATTTTTAACGCTCAGGCGGTCGTTGAAGAAATTTCATTTAAACTGAATTTACTCTAAAGTGATTTGCTTGTCAGACATCAGAGCATGCTACTTTCTCGCTGAATCTTTCAAAGGTGTACTGCTCCTGCTCCACTCGGGGGCGCTCACAAAGCGCTATTATCAGAGAAAAATCTACTAGCCAAAGAAATACAAACATATGTACATACATATGTATGCAGAGATAAATGTTTGGACTTTTCTACAATGGAATCCGAGCGCAATGTTTTTGTGTAGGGAGAAATTCAACGTATTGGCAGACGCAACCCATAAAATGGTGATTTAGAAGGCGATAGGAACGTTACTTATTATTTGTTTAGTGAAAAAGTGCGACCATTTGGCTTTTAAAACACTTTTTATAAAGACTACAATTGCTGAAAAATGCGTGTATTTTAAAAAATAGCACAAATTTTTGGTTTCAAATTAAATAAGCTGAAGCCACAAAAGTATAAAATAAATTAGCTACACGAGTAAACAAATTTATAGTATTCCCAAGTGCATGCCACAAAATAAGTAGAATTATGTTTAACTTTCTGTAGCTCCTATCAAACACAATTTGTTTATAATCGCACAATCCCATTATCTAATTTCGCCTATATTGCAAGTGAACTGAATTGGCGAATAACTACCAGATTTATGCGAGCTACACGCTCTTCAACTGAAGCGACAACCTGCGGTTATTTATCCACATATAGAATCTTTAGCGCCAATCACTATCTCTGAGCGTAGGCGCGCTCATTTTTAAGGTTGCAATTCCAATACGAATAGTTGAGTTACATATTTAGTCAATATTTATATTGACTTGACCCGACAATTGTTGCACACTTGCTGCTCATAGCGAAAGTAGAGCGCGTATATTTCGAATTTAAACACCTCATAGTAAATTGATTTATTTTGTTCTCAGAGATACCTACATACATACATACATATGTATGTACGTATACGTACATGAATATACTATTTAGAAAGGGAGGATATTTGGTGAAGGTGAGGGTTGAAATGGTCATATGGTAGGAGCAGACATAATTTGTTTTGATGCTGTACATCGCTCGCTCACCCTTCTCTCTTTTTGCTGGTGTCGCAGCCAACGAGGGAGTACAATTAGTTGCTCTAATGTACACACAAAAGTAACAGAGCAAAACAAAGCCACTGAAGGCAGGAAGCCGCTTACTTGATATACCTACATACATGCATGGGTATTTACATATACTATATACACACGTATGTATGTAATACATTTGTGCGAGTAAAGGTTTTTTGTCTGGAAGTGGTTAGTGTTGTCGGTATAAACTCTCCTCTATGCAATACCTGCTTGACTCTAGGCTCTTTCGATTATTATCATAATATATTCTCATATGCAGGGTGCAGGGGTGCGGAGAATAAAATTCTGAGAGTTTGAAATGGGTAAAAGCGTTGTGGTGAAGATTACTCTATTCCAATATGTGGTAGCGCGTGATTAAGAACAGTAAAAATGTGTGGTAAGCGATTGTTTACATTTAAATATACGAGTAACTAAAAGTGTCAGTAAATACCATCCGTCAGATAAGTTTGTGCTAAATAGTAAGCTTAAAAAACAGAGTACCTACGTTTCTCACAATTTTTATTTTCATTGTCTATCATTGATTTATTTATTTAAATTGAGTATGTATGTAGTAGATATATGTATACTTCATTATGAATGAAAAAAGTTCTAATTTTTTAATTAAAACTAAAAATACATACATATGTATATACCTACTTATGTACCTACATAAGTAAGATACAGATATACATATGTAAGTATGTAAGTCTTGTATATGTACAAAGATGAATGTAATTTTGTACTTATGCAACTAAATAGCACACCTTTTGAGATCTAACTACTATATCCTAACTTAAAAGTAGTTAGGTACATTTTGAAGAAGTACCTATTATCTTTAAAAAATCGTTAGTAACAGAACCATCCATTAATCGACACACAATTCACCTTATGTAAACAGACATTTATACGTTTAGTTCCCTTAAGGGATGTATGCATGTACATATTTATATATAAATAAATACATATCGCGCATTTACTAAGAGTGTAATAATAAAAAAATACAAAAATCGAGTTAAGTAGGTATGCAGAAATGATTATACGTCTTCCTCTATATTTTGTAAAAATTCCAAGGAAAATGCTATCACATCAAAAAAATGTTTTCTTTTTTACTGTGGGAATACTATATGTATGTAAATTCAAAAAATCACAGCAGTTTTTCTCGGTTGTTGGTTTTTTGAGTTATGACAGTCTTTAGTAAATGAGCATATGTATGTATGCTACAAAGAGAAGTGTCATCACAATCGTAGCTTGCAACAGCAAGAGGTAGGAGTTAACATAAAAAGAGGAGAAATCATTGGTTAGTGCAGTAAAAAAAAAACACGTCGAAAATTCAACGAGTGAACCGAGCGTAGTAGAACGCATTCGAAAAAACGAGCGTATAGCGAATACATACACATGCATACATATTTTTATGTGATATACACGAGGCATGCATCAGAAATACTTTCAAGAGCTACTTATTCTATATATATTTCTCTGCCTATATGCGTGGGTTTTTTACTCTCTTGTGCTCTCGCTCTGACATTTATATTTCTGTGGACGAAAATAATCTCGTTCCAAACTGTTACTACTCACCGCTCTCGCTCACTCAGCAGTCTGTTCTGTATTTGCACAGGCAACTGAAGAGGGGAAACGCGTGACCAGTTCGACTTTTATGACTTTGGATGCAGCAAACCTAATAATACAATATTTTCATATGTACATATATAAATATGGATGTGTGTCTAAAATCACACTTTCTAAAAATTATATACATATGTAAACAAGTATAAATCAGGCGATTTTCTCAAAAATGTGTCAATAATAATAGGATAATACATATGTATGTATGGAAGTAACGTAGTAATTAAGTGTATAAATAAAAAGAATAACACTGTCGCCGGCAAATATACATACATATCTATCCATATATTTATAAACACCTCAGTAGGAGCCAACGCTCTGAGCAAAGTTCGCGACCAACAGAAATTCGAGACAATCGCGTCTATAAATTTGATGCGAGCACCTAAATGCGAATCTCGTTGAACCTGTTTCAAGAGGCAATGATGTCACGCCGCAAACAGCACTTTCAGAGGGAGATATTTCCTCATTCGTCTCAATTACTAATACTAAACTTAAAAAGAAATCTCTAAAATCTGCCATGGTAGAAAATTAAAGTGATGTCGCGCGATGCGCTACTCATCTCCAACACCGTCATGGGCACTTTGCCTCTTTCACCTCCACTCACGAGCACTCTTTCAAACCATAACAACAAAAAAGTTAGTACTGCGATTATTTATGTGTCTCTTTTATATGCCTACATCCAAACTTGCATTCATATTTACATGACATACATGTATAAGAACATATGTACATAGGCCCCAACTTTCTCATATTTTTAAAATCGAGTTTATCTGTGAACAATTTTTAAGCTTCCACAACCTGCGGGAACAACAGGGACTGCTGGTCCAGGAGCATTGTGAAATTTGACGAACTTGCCATCTCGTGAGCAATAAAAGCCGCACGTGGTCGAGCAACCGACTATCATTTCTGTGAGTTCAATTTACGAATTTAGTTGAGCATGCAGAGAGCTCTTTTGACGCATCACATTTAGACTGAGGTCCAAAATGTGTGCCGGCCATAAGCTCTTTAAAAAGCATCCACCGAGAATTAACCGATAAAAAAAATCTGTTTACAAACAATCTCCATTTTTTATTTGTTTTAAATTTGATTACTTTGTTAGTTTTTGTGAATGGTGGGCGCACTCGTCCTTTAGTGTGACCGCCACTTCATTTAATAATTTAAATAGTATGCAAACCTACGTACATATGTAGGATACATCTGTACATGATTATAGTATATGTTTGTATGTACGTATTAAAATAAATATGTTAATTCATAAATGGTATTCGATTGTGCTTGGAACGATTTTGGTTTAAAAACGGTGTCTTGGAAAATTTCTGTTTTTTTTCAGACATTTAAACTAATAGAAATACACATCTTATTAACTTTCTAAAGATATTTATCGAAAAATTATACAATTATCTACCTACTTAGTTTAAAAAAAAAAAATACAATAGGAATTTATAAACAACTTACCTTAAGCAGTTCCAATAAAAACGGCGACGCTGCACACAACACAATTTTATGTGCTGGAAAACTGCGCCCGCCAGCAGCCAAAGTGCAGTCCACCAAATCGTTGTGACAGCGTAAAAGTTGAATGGCCGTCACCAGCGACGAGCCATAGTCGCCCCACGTAAGGGAGTAAAGTGAGTTCATTGGCAATGCCATCATCGAGACAACGTTCCAACAACGGCGTTAAACGTCGTCGTTGGTGGGAATTTTATCAAAAAAAAAAAAAAAAACTTGTGAAAAATTAATTATTATACTCTGTGCTTCTATCTCCGCTGGAAGCACTATATACCCCAACGATTTCAGCACCCAAGTATGTAATCTTATTACAGATCAAAACTGAAAAAAAAAAATAAAAAGTTAAAAAATATTATACCAAAGTAGTTTTTAAATACATTTCAATATACATAGTTAGTTATTAGACTATAATGATTGCTAACAATGAATATAACCACCAGTTCCAAAGTTGAAACTAATGGCACTCTTGGCCAGCCAGTCGCCTCCCTGGTACGCCATTGACGTACTTGCAAACACTTTTCTAACAATTTTCTCTATATTGCCCCTGTTATTGTGTTATTTTTCTTTACTTTGCTGTTGTTTTTTTATTGCATAAAATTGAAAGCGCCAAGTGAAACTTCAAAAGGCCTTAAATTCGCAGCCACTGTCGCTGTTTCTGCCCCCACCGAATCTCCTTTATTTTTTTAATAAATGCGACACACGAGCATACGCGAGTGCATCGCCATGTCTCACTCGCTCTTAAGCGCTCTACTTTACTCGCTACTGGCATTTAGGTAGGGGAAATATTGGCTTGGATTACACACGTTGATGACGAAGTCGTCATTGGCGACTCTCTCACTCCCTCTCTGTCGCTCTTATTCAAAACAACAGACTGCAAAACAACGAACAGCGACAGCATTTGCTCGTAATACTTCCCTCTAACTGCGCTTCAATAAATGCTGCGCTACTTCGCTACTGCGCAGTGCTCACGTCAACGCACAGCAAGAAACCAACAATTATACCATGTGGCTAAATTCATTCGCTCAAACTCATAAAAAGAACGAAAAACCAATTGCTGTGAGTATATCACACACACATACAAACATCGTTTGCCTACGTAATCACTCCAGAGTGGAAATGTTCAATGTGCTTGTACCCTCTCCCCCCTTAAGATTGTTGATTCAGCTGGCTATGCGAGTATGGGAGGGTTTTCTATCGATATTTCTTACAATATTTGCAAACTAAATGTGTTGTGATTTAGTAATTTTCAATGATTTGCATTGTAAAATTCCATGAAAGGATTAAGCCTCGATGCTTAGGGAGTGGGCCTCAAACAAGCACTTCATGGGCGTAATGGCCCCACAAGTTAACACATTTTTCTGTGTATCACTTTTCTGAATGCTAATATGTACTTTCACGGGTTGTACAGTTTGCACTAACGCCACGGAACAATATTCGTATTTCTTCTATAATGGTAAGCAGAACGTATGTATGTTCATATGTATGCAGCGTATATGTATATTTAAATATATGTATCTACATACATATGTACGTATATAGTACATATGTAGTTATAATTTAGTAGCATGTCGATTTCTCTACATGTAGCAAAATAAATTTTCGAAGCCAGGAGACATTAACACAGCTTTTAGCCTTTAGTAATTCAAATTAAACCCGTATTTTGTTTTTCTTTTAGAAGAGCACTACAACATATTTTTCCCTAATAACTATTGCATTTTTTTAATTGGTTCACTTTTTTGCACTCTCACACTCACTTGGTAAATAATGGCACCAAAAAAAACACTTGCGGATTGTGTCTCTGTTTTTAAAGTTTCCCGCTTTACAAATCTATGAAAGAATCTTCTGAATTTATTTTTGTTCTCAGAGTGGGCACTTAAATGGATGAAAATCTCACAGAGCAGCCAGCCAGCCAAAACTCTGCTTTTGCTGCTTCTGCTTTCACAATTTTAGTTGCTCGCGACTACTCGCCAACGTAGAAAATTTCCAACTGAAAAATTTGAGTTTTCGATCGAATTTCGCTTGCTACACTCGCTCGCTTCTCGGCGCTCGCTCGAAGTCGCTCGGCGTGCATGACAAAGCCGCAACGAAGACGATGAACATCCCCACCGTCAACGTTGCGCCGTTGCAACCAAAAGCTATTCACGTCGGCAGAGTTTAGTAGAGTTACCTTGCACAGATATCGAATTCAAAATAAGGAGCAGTATATTTTTAGACTGAAATCATACTCCATGAACGATGTGCGACACATATGTACATGTTTCAGTTATAAACCTGGCACTTTTAAACACCACATTTAAAAAATATTTCCGCTAAAGTTCGGAGAAGATGAAATTTTCGATATCAGAAACTGTATTCTGAAAAGTAAAAAATAAGTTGATGAAATGCGTTTGCAATTGGGAACAATCAAATTATCTTACTTTCTTCTTTAGATCTCAGTACAAAGAAACATACATAAATCCATACATACATAAAAATATTCGCAAAACATTGACTCTTGACATAATGAGATGCTAAATAAAATACCATTTCGCAATTGTTTCTCTTTTTACACGGCAACCCTAAGAACAATCTACTATCGCCCTCTTTTAACAAATACAATGCAAGTTTTTGTCTCTATACGGGGAAAATTTGTTCGATACCTCGCCGTACCCATGTGGGTTGTTGTAGTTGCCTTGCTTACGAGTATATGTTTTGTAAATAGAGCAAGATGGCCGCTCTTCTCAAAGTACAGTTTTCTACATTTCAGCGAGAGCGTTACCAGATAGATTAGTAAAGAGAAGAAACGCTAATTATTCCAATTAGAATCTGATACGTTGTCGATGATTTAATGAATGAAAGAAATGAATACCTAATTCTTATCTTCTATTCCCTCTTTAAATGTGGGATACTCTTCTCACAGCCTCTTGAAATATACATAGTATTGAAGAGAAGATACATCCAAAATGCATGCCTACGTCTGAACTTTCCCTAGAGCAGGATATTTCGGTTCGTTTAGAAATACCTTTACTATCAATTATATGCTGTATTATCTTATTCATAGAAATGGTTACAATTCAGAATATATTTTTGGTACAGAAACAGAATTTGTTGAGATTTTGGAAACTTTGGTTTGCAAGGGAAAACGGCATGTAATTTTTTCCAATGGCAGCACTCGGAACTACCGACTAGCCGCCAACTTCCACCAAATCGAACCAACAAACGCAAAAATCTACAAGCATGATTAAATATACATATATACATACATACATACATACATATTTACCTATGTATATACATATCTATAAATGTACATAGTACATAAAAACCCGGTGACTGCCGTTCGTCAATAAATGCCAGCACAACTAAAGCTAAAACCAGCCAGCAACAACGAGAAGAGGGCAAAATATCAGCTTATAACAAGTTGGGGTCTGCTCCAACAAGCTCACCGATTTCTTTTCGCAGACATCAAAACACGTACGCATATATCGAATGTTTTGTCTCATTCTCATGCGCGCTCGTGTGCCTCTGATTGATGGGCGGAGAGGTGGAGTTATGGGGATCAAAAAGCACATACATATGTAGGTACATACACACACTAAATTCATTGTAGATAGAAGGTAGTTGCTCCGAGTGGCGAATTCAGCTGAAATATGGCCTCGGTAGGTACATATGTATGTGTAGATGTATGTGTGTGTTGTGTACATAAATGCGATGGGGAGTGCCGACGTTGGATACGAAGTCTATAAAGCTGTCGGTATTGAGCATGTGAAGAGCTAATGGGCGAGTGGACAGACCAGAAAATATAGTATGTATAGTATATATGTACATATGTACATGTATGTATGTATGTACATACATACTTGTATGCATACATATGTACAAATAAATGAACAAAAAAATGTGGTGTATACTAAACGCTTCAACTATAAACGCCAAACCGACAAAATGCCAACAATTCGAATGCAAAATAGACACACACAACAAAAATTTATATAAATAATGCAAAATATAAGGTTTTTAGAAAAGCAATTGTATAAATAATGAAAGCATTTAGGGCGTAAATACAGACATAGTATGTAGGTATGTATATACATACATACATATGTACATATGTACATACTATACATACTAATAGTATAAAAACAAATGCACTAGCTTTCTGAAATAAGTAGTTTTTCAAAAAACAAAAAAATAAATTAATTTTATGAATTCCAAGGCATTGACGTAGGCATGATTGCGCCAAGCCACTGGAGCATGTAAAAGTGCAGCGGTTTGGTGGTATTCACATAATATTCAGTACAGTCACGAAACGAACGATACGCAACTTCCATTTGGCGCTTATTGCAAATGCTTGTAATTTTCGCAAAAGTATTTCACAATTTTTTTCTTTGTTCACAAGCAAATATAAGCAATTTCTTGCGGCTATTTCCCGCCTAAATTACCTTCAAGCGACCGTGTTCATATGAAATTCATATCGCCAGCGCTGTGCGCTTTGCACTACTAGGAGTACTTTGATACTCAGAAGTCAGACAGAAAATTTCACGGTCCTCTACTAAAAGTGTTTAAATGGACGACAACGTTAACGACGACGACTCGCACTTGTTGTTATGGGAGCGACAATGCCACGGAGCGGCAGACAAAGTGACAGAGAGTGGCGGGAATATACGACAATGCTCAATAATAGAGACAGACCAAAGCCAATCTGCCATCATCTCCAATGACTGTGAGTCAATTTGGTCAATCCAAAAGACCAAAAACACAAAATTCCTATTGTCAATTGTGCGTTCTCAAACTCATCTCTAGAGTGCTCCAGCCAGAGAAGGCTGAACGAACGCATACTTCTCCTGCGGCCTCTTGACATCTCAATGAAGAAAGTATTCGTACATATGTATGTATGTATGTATGTACATATGTATATCATGGAAATACATTCATATGTATGTATGTAAAAATGTTTTACGATATGATAAAGTCTCGAACAAAGGAGTAAGAGAAATTTTTTTGTTTATTTTAGTTAGTAAAAACCATAACAGAGAATTTTCCATTTGTTTATAAAATACATACATATGTATATGGTAATATGTATGTACATATGTATACAAATCTACATAGATACATACATAATACATACAAAATGAAGAAACGAAGTATTATTTAAATACAAAAGAAAATAAATAACTTGGTTGCGGCTTTACTAATTCCATGCAATTTGGCCTGCGTAGGTTTCTACATACTATGTACATACACATACATATGTACATATAAACTTGCGGTAACTCCATCCAGCGGTTATTCCGGCATTTTTGGCAGTTCTTCCAATTTGTGATAACGCTCAACTCATATGGGAGTAGATAAAATGCAGGCCTACATTGCTTTGAGTAAACTAAGTGAAGAAGTACTTTAATTCATTTGGAGTTTCTAATTGGCACGTACGTACACTGGGACAAAATGGCTAAAGTTTTTATATCGGCAACTAGAAAGATTGTTGGAGCAAGTAGTTCATGAGCTAGTTCATGAAGTTTTTTCACTGCAAGTATGGTACCTACATTTGTTTTGATTGGAAAAAATTCACAGATGTGGTCCTTTTCTATTTCCTCCACATCAGCTAGCAATCCCAGTAACAGAAGTTTTAGTGGTATAAAACGTTTACAATACTGGAAATATGGTATTAAGGGACTTAACTTATGTACATATATAAGTTTTTTGTGAGCTCAGACTCTAATTTTTTTACATTCAAATACGGTACAGGTTGCCGCCAAAATTTAAAACAAAAAAAATGTATTATTCAGTGTCTGAGACCATTGTCCGACTTGTTATGACTGGATACGTGGAAGTTTCTAACCTCACGGCCGCGTATCTAGTTTCTGTTTTTCTGCCTATCGCTTTGCAATGTTGTGTGTTCTCTATCAAAAAAAAATACTCATACCTATCATGAATAGTGAGACAATTCCTTTCAACCAGCACGACAACAACCCATGCTTACTAATACTTAAGATGAGAATACCTTTAGTACGCTGAACTCAAAGTAAAAAGTCACACACTGCATAAATATATGTACATGCATAATATATACATGTATGTACATACATACATATGTCTACCTTGGAGTGCCTAACGCAATGAGGAAATGGGAGAGCAAACGAATCAAGACAGCGCGGACCGAACTCACCCTATCAAATGATGCGTGTGATAGGCAAACAAATTCAGACAGGTAGTCATTATGTTACGTACGCTCTTTCCGCTCCATGTTGCTCCGGATGGTGTCTACTACAAGAAGGAAGATATCCAACGTTGAAATCTACAGAGCGCTTAACACCAAACTCCAGGAGAAATTTCAAGCTCAGCTCGAGCAGGTCAATTTGTTTTTTCATACATACATACTTATGTACATGCGGCGCGATTGTAGAAATACACCAAGATTGATAATCTTGGAAATACACCATAAACTTAGGTACGCGCATAATTGATCAGAGAAAGCCGCGAAGAGTGTTTTTAGCGTGGCTGTGGAACTTGTTCCTTCAGACTCTCTTCTTAAATTCTTTAAACACGAACTTCTACGAACAAAAATTTAAAACCAATATAAACTCCTTTAAAAACAAATTTCGATTTTTTTATATCAAGATTAATAAGGGTAATAAAATTTGACAACGATGTTGATGAAAAGTTCGATATACATAGATAGGGAGGCTTGGTTTTGAAATAATACCAACCTAGCAGATGTTGTTTCGGCGATTTGTTCAGATTATATAACACTCGAACGTCTGTATAGGGCATTCTATACAGAACAACTGATTGTCCTTTAATATAAAAAGAGGGTTGTATTTCCCATCAAAGCTATGATTTGATATTTAAATACATTTTAAATACATACATCGTCTGCAAAAAGGCTAATTAACAATTTTTACAATCAATCAGGTTGCGATATGTATGATTTGGAAATGATTTTTTAAAGTTAATCATCAAACTAAACTAATCATCAAACTATCATACTGTAAAATACAACTCTGCCTTTCACTCACGAATGCGCAAAACCGAAAACAAAAGGGCGCTGTCAAAAGTTTGTTGTCATCATCTGAAGCACCAAAGCGAATTCAGTGCAAAGCAGAAAACAAAACAACACAGAGTTCTTTAAGAGTACAGAATACTATAAGGTGAAACGCCGATGATTTTAATTAAAATAAATTAATTTAAATTAATTGAAATGTGGTATAATTTGGACGAGTAAACCAAATCACGTATATTATACAAGGGCGTATAAAGAATGGAAAAGGAGCCAGAATACAATCAATATTTTGTTGAGTAGAGTTCGAGTTTTAGAAATGTGAGTTAAACCATTAAAATGGTAATAAAACGCTTCAAAACGGAGTTTGAGCAGCTTATTTTGGTTAAAAAAAAATACTTTTGTATTATGTAAAACATAATTGTGTTTTTTTTTGAAGACGGCGATGATATTGATTTTTCGCAAGAGGAAATGTAAATAAATTGGGGGAAAAATATCAGCGCAGCAATACATGTCCATACATATGTATGTGTGTATGTAAACAACAAAAAATTCCGCTGTAACAAAATCTATTTTTAACGACATTCGCAACTCTCGGCTAATTGCCCCAGAAAATCAGAGTTAAACAGCGATCAAAATCCTTTAACGTTTACATTAAAAATAGCCTAAGGACTCAGGCAAATGCTAACACACATCCACACGTTCTTATCGTAAGGTAAACACGAGTGATTTTATTTATGGGCACGGCACGGTCACGCGAACGCGCCCATCTATCAATTTCCTTTAACTTTGTCGACGAATGTAAGAGTGTTAGTTAGTATGTGTGCGTTTGTGTAGTAGCCGTGAACTTGTGCGATGCTGCTTCCGCTTCCGTTGAGTGTCATTAACCATTAATTGGTGCATTCAAGTAACATGTAAGAGTATTTACATAAATATGTGTGTATGTGTGTATTTGCGTTATAAAATTCTTTCTTCGCTGACCTTGTTTTGTATTGAATTTCGGCTTCTTTACTTTTATTTGTGGATATACTTTTTGCATATTTTGTCCTCATTTAATATCTTAATGAACTGAAATCCTCAAAAAGAAATTTATTACATATATGCATTTCTTCAGTCATGTTCGCCCCATTTGCTTTGCTCCTCCTTCTGTCGCTCTTGCCATTTACATACATATGTATCTTTTTTAATATCTAAAACATGCGTGACTTCAAAATTTTTTTTTTTCGTTCTTGTACAAGAGTGCACGCGTGCCTATGAACTATCATTCATAAAAGCTGCCCTTACTTATTGCCCATTTCATGCACATTGGTTTCTTTTTTTTTTTTTTTCCTTTTTTTTTGTTTTTTTTCCTGTTATGGTCATAATAAGCCATTAAAAGTATAGTTACTATATACATACATACATACATACATACAATGTGTGCATACATTAGGTAGATTGTTTACAAAGGGCAATACAATGTGATAGTAAACTTTGCATCAGCTTTAGTTTAATTGTATTCCAATTTTTAAATGGTAATAAGTGCCCTTCAAGGATTGTAGTTCAAGCTTTGATTTGAACCTAAGTGGCAGGTTCTATCGCCTTTGATTGCTTTGCTAAAACGTTTGACACATTTTTCGAAAAATTTGTAGCTGATGGAAACTATTTACTTTTGAATTCGCAATAAGCACAAACAAAATCTATTAAACTTGTGGCTCGATGTATATTATCCGATTTTTGTGTTATAATTGAAATTTTGTTAAATAAACTATATTATATTTAATTTGTTTGAATCTTTTAAACGCTTATTACGTAAAGAAAAGGTCCACCCTAATTTTCTGTGTCAAGCGAACTAAACTGCCTTTACAGCGCAGTGCGCCTTTCTTTTTTAATTAATTTAATGTTCTACGTGGTTTTTCTACTTATGTAATTTGACCTGCAATTTAACATTTTGTAAACGAAGTTTTAGCTGCTTTACTGTCGCAGATAATCGTACATTGTTGTTGTTCTCTGACCCAATTGTGCGTTTTGTTTTGCTTTGAATATCGAAAAGTTAGTAAATGTTTGCAACTATGCGTACAATCATCATTGATATGAAAACATTTATGGATAGGCATTTTATATATGAGCATATATATGTATTGACATACATAAATATGTACATATGTATACGAATATTTTAAGGATAAGGTGCGATAAAGATAATTTATTTTTGGGACATTGAAAAATAACAACGTGATTAATCAAAAACCATGCAGATGCAAAAAAAAAAATATAGGTACATATATTTTTTTTTAATTTTACCAGGACTTGTTAGTAAAAAATTCCATAACTTACGAAAATTAATTGATTATGAATAAAAAAACTCTAATTTTACAAATATTTAACGAATGAAATTGTAATTTAAAACATTTCCACTATGGCAAAATAGTTCCCGTGTAGTCAATTGTTGATTTTGAACTCTAACGTCTCGCAAAAGATCTTAATAATAATAATTTGGCGTTCATATTATATAGCTCAGTGGACGAGCTTCTCCTACGATTTGTGGTGTGCGTGTTTATGTATATTAGGGGGATCTGTTGGAATTCCCATTGTATTTTTTCTTCGTAGTTTATGTGGTTTTTATAGCAAATATAGTAAACATCCAACATGTACATATGCTGGCACATGCACTAATTGATATACATACATATGTACCTACATACAAATAATTCACTCAAACCCTATTACTATTACTTCAACTACAATAATGCAAGCAAATACAATGGTTGGACCCTGCTGTAAATGTGGTTTTTCTTTCGTAAATTTCTCACAGCTGATCGCAACAATAAAGATGAACGGTTGAACGTGTAAGTTTTCATCGACAAATGCTTTAGTCGAATAAATAGATATTTATTTATGTGTATTAAAGTAAAGGTATGTATGTACATATATGTTTTTACTCGTAAATCAGCCGTTCGAGAAATTTTACAATGTCACGTAACCCGATATTAAGAGTGTTCGCGATGCCGATAATTGTTACAAATTGTTAGGAAATATCACGATTTTAGTTAAATCGCGGTGTCGAAAAAAATTTGCAAGGAAGGGGAAATTGAGCAAAATGACATTTCATTTTGTGGGGAAGTTACAAATTCTTGCTGGAAAAATTTTACCAAGCACAAATTTGCAAGCAAGAAAACAGCTGATTGCAATATAGATAAATACGAAATTTTTGTTTAAGAATTTTAAAGGTGAAAATTATAAAATATGAGTGTTAAACATGCAAGAAGCAAATAAATCTTAATTTCGTTAAGTTTCCTTAGTAGAATGTTTCAAGAAAAGATTAATGCAATGTTTTTCATTTTGCATATTTGGATTCGGACATAAATTCAATCAGCTGTTCGTTAAACTTGCAAGTTTCTGCAAATTTTGTGATTCCGTAAACATTTGCAAGCATTTCTCTTTGAGAGAGTATACTCCAAAATTCTCAGAAATGTCGTTGCTGGATAATTCTTGCTGCACTTTTAGACGAACAGACCTATTACAACAAGGAGTGCTCGCGATTTACTTGTGTAAATCCAAATTCGTTATAAAAATAGTAAATATTACTGCAAATACAACAGATCCCGAATACCCCTATTATACCACAAATAGAGAGACCTACAGTTTTGTACCGACTCCGAACGGCAGATGTATTTATTGGAAGCTTTTTCATGGCAGAAATCTCCTTTGAGGTTTGTCAATGCCTGCCGATTAAGATTTTATTTGCCCCGGATGAGATTCCAACCTCGATTTCAGCGGCATATTGAGTTATAGCATGCAACGCTACCAACTCGACAATAGCGGCCACTTTGTGTGATCTTATTTAACTTAAATAACTTCTCTTATCGCTTGTGCAAACTCCCCGGAGTACCCTCTGGCTCCAGTAAGTGATCTTGATAATCAAATACTTGACATTTATCCTGATCCTTACTGGGCATTTGACGATGACTATGTAAAATTTTAGACTCTATGTGCATATGTGCATCTAGTTGTGGTTATGCTTTAATCTACCAAAATGAGATTTCAGGCTCTTATTTCCGATTTTGAGGGTAAATTGTGTCTTCAGCTTGCCTTGACCTACATACATATGTACATATAATAAAATTTATTTTTGCGACACTGTATTTTTAAATTAGTAGGTTTGCCTTTAAAAAATGTATCTCTGTATAGTAGGGAATTTTTATGTAATTTTGAAAATACAACCCACGTAGCGAGTTTAGAAATTAGTGACAAAAATAACTCTATCAAAGGAGTAAGACCACAAAGAGTGCGGATGTTTATTAAAATATGTCAATTTGCCTATGCAAACAAGTCTTTGCACTGCCTTTATACATACATACACAATTATATAAATATGTATGTAGCGCTGAGTGGGTGGTTGGTATTCACTTGACCAGTTGCCTGGTTTCTATGTGCTATGTACACATGCTTGATTGCAAGTGTAAGCGACCACTTCGCCATACTCCAGCTCATTTGATGTCATTCGCTCGGTTAATTGTGATATGTGCGTGCATATCTATGTACACTGGTCGCCAGTAACCAACAGCCATTCATCCAAAAAGCAAATGCGACACACAAAGCAAGCGCGTCAAGTGTCAGTAGCTCATCACTTCATTTGCGGATTTACCAGCGGCGCGCTCAGTCATTTCCGCCATTCAAACGAATATCTAGCGAAATATGGACGGTTTCAGTAAGAATTGTTAACCGCCTCTCTTCGAAGGTTGTGCTGTGAAACGTTGAAATACAACAAAGAATTGTGTCTACAAATTGCTAATAGTGTGGTATGCTCATGTTGGTATGTTTGTGTGAACTCAAACGCATAAGAGACGCGCCCGTATGACATGATATTTTGTAAGTGCCGTCACTGCGACATGAAGTCACTCAGAAGTTGCTGGGCGTTGATAGCTTGCATAAATATTTAAGCGCATAAAAAAAATGGAGACCCAAATTATTACAAATTAAATTAATTACACAGTGCATACATAATATTTGTTTTTGAAATTTTATTGAAAAAAAAATCAGTTCAAAAAAAGGAAGAGACAAATTAAATTAATTACATAGTGCATACATAATAATTTTTTTTTGAAATTTTATTGAAAAAAATCAGTTTAAAAAATGTAGAGACAAATTAAATTAATTATACAGTGCATACATAATATTATTTTTTTTTTTTAATTTTATTAAAAAAAACAGTTTTTAATATGTACATTTTATTATTTTTTTCAGCGTAATCTTTTTAACAAACCAATCGACGAACGCTGATCAAAAAATGGTGAAAATTCTGCAAGCCTACAACTTTGCTAAGCAGCACACATACTCACTAAATGGTGACATACTCTCCGCCTCGCTGATCGATTCCAGTCGAATAGCTGTGAGCAGCGCTGAGCAATTTATTGAGATCTATGATATTGGTGGCAAGCAGCGTCGCAATGAATTGAATGGCATCGACTTAAATGCCATTACTACCGCAAGTGAGTATGCCGCAGTCGAGGCAGCAGCGGCGGCGGCTGCAGCACAAGCTGTGGCGGATGAGAGACTGCCCACGAAATATACACTCGCGACGGTGGGTGAGGTGGTGAACCTGATTTATTGTGAAGCGGGTAAGTTAAAATATCAAAAGTGCTGACAAATTTATAAAAATAAAGTTGTCGTTTTTCGAGAAGTCAAAGTCACGTGATGATTCAGAGCCGTGACTGTTGTTTGTGGAGACAGATTGTAAACGAGAATCGCCTATGAACTATGGTTTACTGAATATAAAAAAAAAAATTCAAACCGTTCCTATTCTGTTATTTTCTTGTAAACTGATACAGTTTATCGTTGCATTGTTTGCGCTATCCGCCACCGCAAAGATGTGTAGTAGGTCGATAAATTTGTATTTTTACGCTTACGAATTCGGGGCTCCCTCCTCTTCCCATGGGATATACGTCTCTCTTTATTTTTCAACTCCCGATATCGCTACCCTTCATTGTGGCATGCACTTGAATGCGTCATCTGTCCTTTCATTCGAGCTCGCTGGAAGCTAATGATTTCTTTGGTGGATCCTTTTTTTAGCTGCACAATGGCGCGTGAGGATCTTGCGCAAAGACCTGGATCGTTGTTATCTTCTTGGACGGTACCTTTTTCCAAGATACTGGAAGCTGCTTTCTAGCTTTCAAGCTCCGCGCGCAGAAACTTGCTCGCCTTGTTTTTTATTTTTTGTGATATGTAAAGCTTTCAGCAAACGTGTGAATTTAAAAGAGATGGGACGGGAACTTATATTTGCTTTAATTTTTAAATTAAAACGCCGCAAAACTTCTTTTTGGAAAATTAAAGCTCACTAATGGCATTGTGTAAAATTGTGTGTCCTTTTAACCTTCACATGTAGGCAAATATCTACTGACACTGGAAAAGGAAACCCTTGGCAGTCCAGTGCAAACTGGCACCTCTGGCATGAGTTGCACCAGCAGCAGTAACAATACTGCCATCTGTCCGGAGGATGACACTAAAATGTTTGTGCGAATTTATGCAAATTTTTGGAAATTTCCCGAGGCAAAACTTATAGACCTGCCCATAACTATACGCATCGCTTCCATGACCACACCGAAAGCGCCACTGGTGGAAAGTATCGACGTAATTGAGCTGCCTTTGCGTAGTCCACCCGATCTTATACAATGCTGCCAGACATCCGGCAATATTATCGTAAGCAGCAAGGAACGCATTTACCTATACGAGTACACACAGTGCATACATGAAACTACTCAACCGCGTTTCTCCTACATCGACTTTTTGCCATTTAAATTTTTTGTGAATCTAAATTTTGTGCCGTTGCGCCTGTGTCTCGCCGAGAATGTCATTGCTGCAATGAACAATCGATATTGCGTCGCATTTAAAGTAGTTGACGTGGTGGGCAGCAGCGCAGCTGGTGGCGCACACTGCAGTCCATTGGACAACGATTACGCTGGGGGCGGTTGTGGTGGTGGTGGTGGTGGTTGTGGTCTCGGTGGTTTAGACGATGTCGCCGATGTAGATGTCGATGAAGCCATCTCGAGTACGGAATCAAGCCTAATGAGTAAAGTGAGCGCTGGTCCCTCGAGCCATAATAGTTTTGAAACAGACTCATTGGAGACGACCTCGACCGGCCGACCGTTGGGTGTGGCTGGGTTTCCAGGACGCACGCCAATCGACTTTAATGTAGCGCGCATTGTGAATTCGGCTTGTGGGCGTGAATTCGAAGTAGACTTGAAATCGCAGTGGGAGCTGGGTGATGCCAGCAATGTTGGTGGCGGAATAGGCGCAACAGCGATTGGAAATGGCGGCGGCTGTGGCGGCGGCGGTGTGGGTGATACACAAGAGATAATTATAATGCCAGCACGCGCCAGCGACATCAAAATAAAGCTAGTTAATGAAGCGAAAGCAATGAATCTGCAGGTGAGTGCAGGTTACCAATACTTGTTTTTCTTTTCTTCTGTTTTGATTTATTAAGTTGTTATTATTTTTTGCTTTCGGCCGCAGCGCGTCTCCAGCCATGGCAATATGGCATACGTTTACAACGAGGACACAAGTGTACAGTATGACGTGCGCAAATTGTTGCAGATATGCATGAAGTCTTCGGAGCCTAATGGACGCATTGTGGATATTTTGCGTTGCATGGATTTGAGAGCGATTTATCAGCGTAATCCACACGAGGATGGTTTGGAGGACTCTGAATATGACATGGGTAATCAACAGGTGCCAGGCGCTGTTACCACTACCAAACACGTCAATCGTCGCACGCTAAAATCCGGACAGCATCAGAGCTGCGTCGGTTATGCATTATTGGTGGCAAGCAGTGTAGATGGATATCTATATCAGTTTTGTGCACAAGGTATGTGGAATATTAAAACTTTATAAAAGTTTAATTTTGTGTTCAATTTAAACGCATTTAATATTTCTAGGCAAATGGTACAACGAGAATGAGAAGCCCATTGCCATCTACTCTTTTACCGCGCCCGTTTTGAGGGTACACATCAACGACTATGTCATTTATGCCATCACCACCGAGTCAGTAGAGACTCACACGTCGCGTATTGGTCATAAACTCTATCACAATCGCTTCGAATATCCGACACTCGGTGGGCTATTTCCTGAGGAGTCCAGTCCCGATATTAATTCGGCCATTGCTGTCATCGGCCTTTGCGCCTTTATGCATGTTCAATACGTTTGCTTGAATCGTAACAATTTGGTGTTGATAAGCAACAGCGCATTGGCCAATAACAGCAATGAGGCAAATAAAAGACGCAGTGGCGGCAGTGTTGGTGGACGCAATATAGCCGCGCGCATTCTCGCCGAAACTAAAGTAAAGAATTTGTTACGTAGCAGTAGCAATAACGCAGCCCAGCAGACATTACTCAACGAATGGACGCTTTACAATTTGGAAGTGCCACAGGTGGAGCATGTTATAGAGGATTTAGAGGCGATTGCTGAATCTTATCGTGCGGCTAGTAGCACAAATTTTTACGATTTGATGGAGGAAGCGCATGTCATGTTGAGGCTGAGCCTGTCGCTGCAGTGCGAACAATTAACCGAGGAGCGTGAGCAACAGTTACGCAGCAAATTCGTAGAAAATTGCCGAAAAATGGCTGACTTCTCAATACGGTAATGATTTTCTTTTTTTTTTTTTTGCACATTTCCACAAATTGTTAATACTGTTTGTGTGTATTTAAAGTTCACGCAAAAAGGAAGTTTACTTGCAGGCTACTGGATTTTACAAAATGTGTAATCTACAACTGGCTGAAATTTACAGTAATTACATTAACTGTTATGTACAGCCCGCATGCGTGGAGCAACAGCAACTACCATTTGGTAATTGTAACAATTCGCCATTAATAGATGAGACACAGTTGGTGGGACTTATTTACACTGTGAAAATGTTCCTGCTCGGTTTGGGCACCGATCGCCTACTAGCAGCCTTTCTCAACCAACTAGTAAAGCCATTTTTCACACCCAATCGTGTCATCGAACAGGGCCATCCGCAAGTGCCTTTGTCACTGGAGTTTCTAAATATGTTTATTAAATATTCGTCAAGCGATATACCGCAAATTATGTTGAATTCACCGGTCGTGGCGGATGCGATCAGTGGAGAGTTGGTCAATTACCTAAAATATCTGGATAAACTGTAAGTTAGCACAAAACTCATGAGCTCATGGTCATGAATTGCCTTAAAATAGTTTATTTTGTTTTCTTCAAAAAAAAAAAAAAAAGCACTCCCGACGAGAATCTTTTACTCGCTGTAACAGCCTGTCGCATGTCGAACTATCTGCTTGCCCAGGAGGTGGTGGCGCGTTTGAGTCGACGTGAATTGGCTGTAGCACTTATTAAACACAAAAATGTGCTCTTCGACGATGGCACCGTACTCTTTCAGCGTCGCTGTTCACAAATGTATGACTCGCTTAAATTTCGTGGTGGCTCTTATCCTTCAGGTACTACCGCCGGCCAACATTACAAGTCTACAGCCGCGCAACTTACGCGTCGCCAACAAAACCGCAAAACATCGTTTGGTCAAGCACACAGCAGTACAAGTCCTTTGCTCGCGCCCACACACGCTGGACACGGCGTCATTTCCTTCTCGGATTTCACAGAAACCATTTTGTTGGCTACAGAAAATACGGATTTGATTGAGGCTATCAGTGATGTATTCATTCATGCCCTGTGTATTGAGCACAGCATTACGTTAGAAATCATACTGCAATTGTTCCTCAACTATATCGCTTCGCATATCGGTCACAAGGGCTATCAAACATCACAGAAGGTGTTTGTGAATGTTTTGCAGGTGAGTTACGTATAATACAAATTTAAACGTCTTTCTCGACTGTGAGTGAGTGTTGTAAAATTGGCAGATGCCTTTTAACCAGATATTAATATATCGGTTATCAAGACGAGATAGATTTTAACAAAAAGTCCTGAGAGAAATTAAAAAAAAATAAAACCAGCTATTTCTTGTATCCAGAAAGTTACATTAGCACCCATTTTCACATTAAATTCTCGTGAGTGCTCATCAAACTGTTTTTTGTACTACCCACTCATTTCCTCCCAACTCTTAAATACCTCAAACAAATAGCACTAAATTTTTTTTTCACATTTCTAGGTTAACTACTACGACTATTTCGATGTGAATCCAATGCACAATCCACACGATATGCGTTCGCACACACCCCCACAGATGGACGGCGGCGAAGATTACGATGAGACTTCCTCGAAGGCACCCTCCCTAAATAGTGAACGCGATAACGAATCAATTGCGAATTCACTGCCCGATTCGAATTCAGGTGCGAGCTCGTCAATGGATGATCGCAGTTATTCGCATCACGCAAATCGTAACCGCATCGTGTACGATCAGCTGCAAGATCAAAATTCGCCTTACAAACGTAATATTACCGTCTCACCAATACAATTGGACACCAATGAACAACAGACGCCGACACAGGGTAACAGCGATGCTGAAACAAATCTCAAAGGACTCAAAATACTATTTCGCATGTATATGGGACGTCTGAAGGCGTTAAGCGATCTCATCACAGATCTGCAATCAGCCGATCTTGAGCAACAGCCAATAAATGAAGATTTCGTGAATTTGCGACTGGAATGCATTAAATTTATGATACGCCATTTACAAGATCTACGCGTGCAACAGCAGCAGCAGCTGCAACAACAAAACATCTTGCTTCGTAACAATCCTGGCACACAGTATTATTATGCGAAATCGGCAAGTGGCAGCGTTGCGCAGCGCCCGGGCGTAGCGGATGATCGCAAAATTGTCTATGTGCCCTTCATACCCGATTATAAGTTATGTGGCGAGGAGTTTGAGCGTAATATAAAATCGTATTTGCGTCCAATACCATGCCTGCTAGAACGTCCACAATACTTGAATCGTTTGCCACCATTTCGACGAGACGACTTCAGTTTTCCCAATCGTGATGAGGGCGAGTGTGAGGTGCGCTTCTTGGGTTGGCATAATGAGCTTCTAACTTTGACGCTCAAAATACAGGTTAGTGACGGAAAAACGAGGGTTTGAATTGCACGAAAAAATTTAATTTTTTTGTTTTATTTTAGTCGCTCTTAGCATCAACGAAAATCGATCGTGAAATAATCGAAGAGTTCATCGCATTTATACAGAAGACACCGGATTTGATTGGCATCGATAGTTTCCTGGTGATTGTTTTACCAAAACATTTAGCCATCAATTATATGCTGAATTTCTGTCCAGAATATATGTGGCAATATGGCAAGGTAATGAATGAAAATAGAAGGCGTATTTATTAAAGAGTGTTTGCAATTAAAATGGCGAAAACCTTTTAAAAAAAAAGTATCACTCAGAAATCAAAAACATTGTTAGTTGATTTTTTATTTTCAAGCTGAAATTAAGATAAAGCAGATTGAAATCGAAACTTTTAGTTGTAAATATTCCTATATGTATGTATAAATATTTTATTGCAGTCGAATGGCTTTACACCCAAGCACTGGGAGTCACTTCTGAAGAAAATATTAAACAAACAGGACTTGGTGCCTAATTGGAAATCACATCTTACGGGTAAACAAAACACTCAACCTAAGCAATTATTATTTTCTTGAACAGAAAATTCTAACAATTTACAGAAATCCTTAACAATCTGGTGGCCGAGCTGTCATTTGAAGAACTGCTGCAATGTTTTCCCAGTGAAGCTATCAAACATCACAAAACTGAAGCATTCCTAAAAGAATTCAACGAAAATCGCATCAATTACGTGAATGACAAACTGATATTCGAAGACAAAACCACAATAGGTTCGTTAGACAACGAAACAATGCTAACACGCGACCATTTGCCAATGGACAACATCGATGAGAATAATGTTTTTGAACTAACATTGCGCAAAGCTGTTTCAAAACAGCGCAGCATCGCGTTGCGCTCGATGATAGAGTCAACGGGCACACAATTATTCGATGCTACTAGTAATCCGATGTATAATCTATGAGGTATCGGTTGCGCATAGATTACAAAATTAAAAAAAAAAAAAAAAAACGTATAATAAGTAAAAATTTACGCGTTTGATTGTGAGTACCAATGGAAAATCTTGAAGAACCGACATTGCCGTGCTGGATCTAAATACTTAAATCAATGCATATAAGAAGACATTCACTTCTCATGCTTAAAACCTTTGATTATTAACATTTTTATCTAATTATTATTATATGCGAAATATGCATAAAATTTATTTACATAAATGCAATGCATACTCGTACTGCTAGTGTACCGGCATCTTTAACAGATTCATATTAGGTGAGCAATGCGCTGCACAGATTTATTTATGTAATTGTTAAGATTAGAAACTAGAGCACACTTGTATTGTATTTATGTATGTTTATATATTAGTAAGCTTGAACTTATCATGAAGAGGCAAAAATTTTTTAAGTATGTTTACTTATTATGGGCTTAAGAGCAAAGCGGTAGTTAAAATGCAATTAAAGATTAAAATAATGATTACGATATTTCCGTTTTTTTTTTAAAGGTCTGACGTTTTCCAAATCATGATGATTGTTTTTTATAGTACGCGATTTAAACACTTAAGATAAAATTATATGCAATTTTTTTATGAATTTCATTTTGGATTAAATAAGACGTGAATTAAAATAAGTTAAAATTCGATTTACTATCAGCGTACACCTCTCACATTTGTATGTATAATTAAATTGAATTTTTAGCTTAATAATTATTTATCGGTAAATATTTTTATTTTTTTAGTTTCAATTTAACAGTATTTATATTGCATTTACATATGTATACTTATGTACAGATATGCTACGTAAGCTTAAATTTTACTTTTTTAAACAGTATTCTGTTACTTTAACAAATATAGTTTGTAAAAATATTTTTACAGCGTAAGAAGTATTTATTATTATAAAAAATAACATTACATTCTTCAAGTGACTTTAAATATTTTAAAACTAATGTATATGATTTTTTTTAAGTAGATATATACAAACATACAAATGTATGTATGTGTGCATTTATGTAACTATAAAAAATGCGCTAAAGATATGCATGTAAGAATACTAAATATGTAAGAGCGTACATTTCCATGTTTTTTCTTGCAATAAAGTGATATTTTAAATCAAATTAACGGAAAGTTACTCATTTACATAATTTTATTGTCCAGCTTGTGATAGAAAAAAAATTGGAAATTTTGACTTAAACATTGAAACTGCCAATATTTCGCCAATTGCATATCGTCGTTTTATAAAATATATGTATGTATGTACGTATGTAAATACAATTCTATATCGCAGCAACATATTGAACGCATTTTGACATTTTATTTTACATTTGTTTTATATCCATTAACTTTATTTTTTTTCGCGGGCTTTGCGGGTTTCTTTAAAAATTAATTGCATTCATGCGTTAAAAAAGAAAAAACAATTCTAGAAAATCAGCGGAAATCCAGCAACTTGCATGCTAAAATTGAAAGGATTAGAAAACTGAATAGTTTAAAAATTCCAACACTTCGGAGAAAAAAGTTTGAAACATGAATCTGAATTTAAAACTTGGGTTTATAAGGCTTTTTGTTAGAAAATAAACTGTATTTCAATTGAAAAAACACTGATAATTAAATTCATTAATAAATTGTAGCAATTCGCCAATATATTGTTGTGTTATAGAGTGTTATAGTTCGAAATGGACGTACATGCATTAATGCATTCCTATGTACATGCATACATATGCAGGTATGTATGTATGTATGTACGTGAAGGTTTCTGTAAATTTCGTATAATATTTTCTACTATTAACTGATATAATATTCAAATATTTTGATTGACAATATCGCAACCGTGTTTTTGTGCAATCGGCAGTACTCAGTTTTTATATTTTTTCAAGTATTAATATATAAATATGTATGTATATATTTATGTATGTACATATATCCATGCTTAAGAACGAAATATAGATAAACCTACCAAATTATATGTAAAGCAATACAATGTTACTAAGTGACATACACTATGAGAAAAAGCAGATGCGACTTTTTACGGTAATATTAGAAGGTGGAGCCTAAGGTAGGCGATTTAGTTTTGGTTTAAATTCCTCACGAAGCTCCAATCACTTTAGATCATTCCTTTAAAAAAAAAACAAATGCATCTAAATGAGTAACTTGTTGAACTACTCAGATTATTAATAAATGCAACTCAGTTTAACTAAATGAACAAGTGTTACGACATTTGAGAATATAGTAAATCGGCATCTTTTGATTTTGGATAACAAAGAAAAATAATTATTTTAGTGTTTTTAGCTCGTGCTTGAAGTTGAAGTAATCAACTTATCACTCAAGATACTAATGTTTACTATGTAACTAATAAAATAAAATAAAATCTCAATTAGAAATTATTTCAGTACACGCTATATTTCGGAAGAAAGAGATTATCGATGTGGAGAAACCGAACTGATGGGACTCTCTGAGCAGCTACTCATTCTCAACGTTAATTGCAATACCAACAGATATGTAGTTAATTTGAAAAAAAAACAACTTACTACTATAATAAAAATAAAATAGATACATATACATACATATGTGTATGTGATAAAATTTTAATATTTTTTGAAAAATGTCATAAAGTTATATCAATAACCTCAACATTTTAGGGTTAGAGTGAAAACTCCAAAACTGTAGCTCTGAGGACTATGATTTAATAATCTCAAGAGATAGTGGAATGTAATTAACATTGAAAAAGTGTCAAGATCTTGCTTTGTATCGGCACCTATCTCAAATGTCAACAATAGTATATCATTCGAATATAATGTTGATTAATTGTTCTAACTACTTGTGAACCTAAATATGCATACATTTGTACTAGGGATGTCAATTTTACGCAATTTGTTGATCCCGGGATCCCGAGTTTCATGAATAAGTATACAAAATAACAATAATATAACAAAGAAGAGCTATTTGTTGTAAATCACGTATGTATTTATTGGTATTTTCAAGAAAAAAAGGTAATAATCATACAACACTTATTGGTTAGATTGTCGACAATAAGTTGAATGCTCTCTGTAGGACATAGCCTTTATCGCCTCATTACAAAAACTATCAATTTCTCTTACCAAGCCTTCTGATAAATTGTATGCCTTTCGATTATTGGACACGGCTCGCACCGCTCGTTAAAAATTTATGCAATTCATCTTCGAGACTTTCTGCCTTATCCACTTCAGGTACCTCGTTGTTAGTTTTATTTACATCGCTTTCATAATGAGGCTCATTTTCCACTCGAGTGGGATATTCTCCAGTTCATTTATAATGGCAAGATCTCAAAACAAAGCCTTAAGGGTGTTAACAAGCTGCGTTATTTGTCGATTGCGAACTTTCTAAAAGCTTTGTTTGGCATTTGACAGGGGAATTTTTAAGAATGATATACAATTTTAAAAATAAATAGCTATTAAATTCTTTGTTTTCTATAATTCCGGGATTTGAATAGACTTAACCCGGGATATTCGGGAGCTAAAAAAGGCCGGAATCATGGGATTTCGGGATGCCGGGATCGACATGCCTAATTTGTACTATGCACATATGTATGTATGTACTCGTATGTATAAACATATTCCATTTTCTGAACATTTGTAAGCACAAGTATACACATATTATAAAGAGATAGCAAATATGACGATACTGTGATTTATTAAATCAGTTCTTGGCAGATTAATACATAGCGGGTCTTATAGAAAGAAATTATTATACCGGATCGGTGGTCGCGTTGATTCAAATTTTTTTTTCTTACTTGCTAAAATTATGAGTGTTATGGAATCTAAAAATTATTATACAAATTAAAATCGAACCTGAATGGATTTACAATTTCAACTAATTTTTCCTGTTTTTTTTTTGAATTTTGCGCTGTTGTGTATTTTTTAATCCCCTTAGTACTGGGCCTTATCTAAATAGCTGATTTTTAACCGCACGTCGAATAAAAATGATATCTAAAATATTTATTCGAATTTTTGGTGAATACGATCTTACCAACGAAACCATTGATTAGAATAACGCACGTTGTCATCATATCGATACGCATATCAGTATACACATACATATATGTATGTATATACACACATACATACATATCTTAGTAACCAGCAGCAATCAGGTACTATTATGTACTTGAATATATTCAAAATCATTGAATAGCCACAGTTTTCCGGCGATAAGCCACCGAAAGGAGTATGGCTAAAAAGTGTGTGGGTATTTTCGCTCAGTGAAGCATCCAAAACAAAGCAAGTCGAACTAAAATTAGTGATAACAACAAAGAAATACCAACAACAATAATGTGATTCGCAAAGTGCTTTTATTTTTTGTTGTGTTTGCGAGAGACTAGACCAAGAAAGCAATAAAGCGATGGTGTACTCTTTAAATAGATGTTTCTACTCGCAACACCCAGTCAACATTAAGAGAGTATATTTTTTTTTTTTTTTTTAGTCAGTGCATTTCCGATAACAATAAACGTGTATATCCAAAGCTGAGAAAATAATTTGCCATTGCGCATGAAACACAAAACCAACAACTGTCAAAGCGTCCGCCAACACACGCTGTTAGAAATTTGAAGAATGGGCGACTGGGACGCTTACTGGGATCACATCAATAACACAATTTCCATCACCACTCAGAAGACCTCATTTATTCGTTTAGTGAGCGTTGCGCGATTGTGTTGTGGTGGCGGACGTTGAGTTAAAATAGCTCGTCAAAAACTAAAAAAGCGCATCAATCACCAAAAACGGATAGATTAGAAAATTTCGTTTTTCGAAAATTATGACAGCTGAAAGTGAAACAACAAACAATCATGCATCGCCAGCGGCGGATGTGGAAGAAACTAGAAGCACCAAGAATACTAGCGATGATTGTACGTTAGATGGCATATTGGTGCGTATAGGACAATTCGGACGCTTTCAACTCTTCAACTATGTGCTACTGTGCATACCTATGATCTTCAATGCTTTGTTCTCCATCTCATATGTGTTTACGGCAAGTACGGTGGTGCACAGGTTAGTGATACTGAATTACTTGTGATTGTCCAGCAATTAAAAGAAAAGTATTGTAGATGTAATGTACCACAATGTGATAGTCCGGTCAGTGCTTATAACGAACCATGGCTCAATTACACTATACCCACGAGAGGTTCCAACTATGAGCAGTGCACACGCTTTACTGCTCTTAATAATACAGGAGATTTTTCGCCAATGTTTACAAATCCCTCTAGTGAATTTTGCACACCGGAATACTTTGATCAAAGCGCTACCGAAAATTGTGGCAACGATTTTAAATTTCGTGATACTGAGTACACCATATCCAATGAGGTGCTTTGTTGTTTTCACAACTTTTTATTATTTACATTAAACAAAATTATTCCAGTTTTCCATCTTTTGCTCAAATATATGGATGTTGACAATGGTTGGCACGGTAAACAATATCGGACAATTTGTGGGCATACCAGTGGGTGGCTTCTTTGCGGATCGGTGAGTGTAATTATTCCTAACTACATATACATATATGCATCGCTATCGTATCCGCTTTCGAAAGTACGTTAAGATTTTAGCAATTGAAAACACTTGAGAACGATTGAAAACGATAGCGAACACGAATACAAGTACTGAATATTAATATAAATACGACACGTTGGCTATCGAGAAAATAATATCGATAGCTTTAGCAAGGACTGTATCGGTAACAATTTAACAAGTATTTGAAAACAACATACCAAAGAGGTATTTGTGCTCATGAGCATAAAAATGAAGATACTGAAAGCAAAGAGCTTTTTTTTTGTTCAAATCTTGCGAATTCGTTGCTGAAATGATATCGTACTACGTCGCGGTGATTGCAATTTTATACGTTTCATGGAAATGGTATATTAACTTTGGTCCGATGTTTGTAAGTACCAGAACGATAAGAGTTAGACCCATCAAAAAGTATACCGATATGATCAGGGTGATGAGCTGAGTCGATTTAGACATGTCCGTCTGTTTGAACGCAAACTAGTCTCTCAGTTTTTAAGCTATTTGAATGAAACTTGGTAGTCAGGTGCCTTTTTATAATTTATTAGACATTTGTCGTAACCGGCGAGATCGGACAACTATAACGTATATGGGAGCCGATTGTGCAGATATTAACTCCTTCATTTAAAAAGGAGGCTAGAGGCTAGAAATTTTGCAAGAAGATCCGCTATTCTAAGCTCTATGTTAGTAGTGAAAACTGCAACGATCAAAGAAATATAACATATAGCTCCCATACAACCGATAGTTCAGATATTGCATTTTGGGCCATAACTTCTTCAATTAATCAGCTAAATACTCGAAATATTGCACAAATATTATTTATTATAGGGACTATTATAGCAGTCAAAATCATTAATATCGAATAAATGTTACACATGGCTCCCATATAATTCTTCCATTCATGAAAGGTATGAAACCTTCGGCATGGCCGAAGACAGCTTTTTTTACTTTTTCTAACAGCAAAAAATAATTATTATAGATATAGACATATATGTATATACTAAATCGATCAGTATGAAAAGAGGAATCGATTTAGCCCTGACTGTCTGTCCGTCCGTCCATCTGTCCATGGTTACAATAACTTGAGTAAAAATTGAGATATCTCAATGAAATTTGGTACATAAATTGCTCTTTGGACAGGGTAGGTTGGTATTGAAAATGGTCAAGATCGGTTAATAACCACGCCCACCTCCCATATAACGGAAGTTTTTGAAAATGTAAAAACTTCATTTTTTCGGTATCTATTAAAACAAATTGAGTGAAATTCGGTATTTGGAGCGATTTTGAAAGAAGAAATTAGGTATTTATGAAATTTTGGAAAAATGAGCGTTGCCACGCGTTGTCTCCGTACCTCAATAACAGTGTTAATTATCGTAACAAAATTTGGTGGACATATTTTCCTTGATCTTGCTATTATTACCGTAGAAATTTTTTGAAATCGGTCAATAACCACGCCCACCTCCCATATAACGGAAGTTTTTGAAAAATGCAAAAAGTTCATTTTCTCGGTATATATTAAAACGAATTGAGTGAAATTCGGTATTTGGAGCGATTTCGAACTAAGAAATTAGGTATTTATGAAATTTTGAGAAATGGGCATTGCCACCGCCACTTAGGAAAAATTCCTGTATCTCAATAACGGTGTAAGGTATCGTCACAAAATTTGGTGAACCAATTTTCCTCAATATCGCTGTTATCATCGTTAAAAATTTTTGAAATCGGACCACAACCTCGCCCACTTCTTATATAATGGAAACTTTTGAAAAGTGCAAAAATTTCGTTTTTTCTTTATTATATTAGACCGTACAAAAATACATCGCGAGGGTATATAAAAATCGGTTTCGCCCGAATTTAGCTTTTCTTACTTGTTTTCAAATAAAATCACTTCAATTAAACAATAGAAAAAAAATATATGTATATACTTTCTTTCATCTTTAACTTGTACAAAGCTTGGGTCGGCGCACGATGCTTGCTATTTGTGGTTTTCTCAGCGCCATTATGGGTATACTGCGCTCCATATCCAGCAACTACTATATGTTCGTGGCGTTTGAATTTCTAGACATGGCTGTCGGCAGTACACTCTTTCCGACTGCCTTTCTGCTAGCAATCGAATTGGTGGGTCCAAAACGACGTGCTATAGCTGCCACCTCCATCACTATAGCCTACTCGCTGGGCGAGGCGCTGCTGGGAGTTTTAGCACAACAATTTCAAAATTGGCGCTATCTTTTGCGCGTACTCTACGCACCAGCGCTAATACAAATTATGTTCCTATTTATACTACCCGAGAGCGTACGCTGGCTATTGAGTCAGGGTAAAGAGGAGGAGGCTACACGTTTGCTGAAACGTGCTGCACGCGTTAATAAGCGCGAAATACCGGAGGAGGATCTAAAAGCATTGGTAGCGGAGAATCAAACAAAGTTAAAGCGTGCACAGGAAAGTAATTATCCGTTAGTAAAGGCTTTGAAATTGTTTCGTTGGCGTTTATTGAATTGCTGCTTTTGCTGGTTTACGCATACGCTGGTGGGATTGGGATTGAGCCTCACTTCCGTCACATTAGGTGGCAATAAATACACGAATTTTCAGCTTAATGGTTTGATACAAATACCGGGAATGATTTTGCCTGTGTTGTTTATGGATCGGATTGGAAGACGATATTCGCTATGTCTTTCTATGTTGGTGTGTGCACTCTGTATGGGTATAACGGCGTTGGTGGGGGGTGGTAAGTATTTTAATGCCTTTTTTTCTAAATAAAGCATCCTATTATTAATCTGTAAATGACATACATACATATTTATATTTTTACTTACAGATGATGAAACGGTTGTGCTGGTGCTATTTTTTATTGGAAAGCTTGCAATTTCATGCAGTTTTAACATTTTATATTTTTTCACCTCGGAAATTTTCCCTACTAACGTACGTAATAGCTTGCTCTCATTTTGCTCTATGGTTGGACGCGTAGGTTCGATGTTGGCGCCTCAAGCGCCGCTATTGGTATGTACTATGAGTTTTTTTATGCCATACATATACATACATATGTATGTACCTATATGTATTTATGTATTTATGTATAAATTTGCTTATTTTCGATATGTTTTGCAGGCTACCGTCTACGAGTATGCACCACAAATAGTTTTTGCCTGTTTTGCGTTCGTAAGCGGCGTCTTAACTCTGTTGTTTCCAGAAACGACTAATAAGGTGCTACCAACAACATTGCAGGATGCCGAACACTTGAACGATAAAAATCATAAAAAAGCTGCAAGCATTGCTGAGGACGCGTGATTGGGTGGTATTTGTGGAAATTTTGTTTTAAAAATATTTTTTTTTTGTGTTCGAAACTTATTTTAAAAAAAATTAATTAGAAGCTTCTTTTTGTATTTAGTATAATAATTTAAGAGTGCATGGCAATTTGTGTATTAAAATAGGAAAAATTTTAATAATACATTTTGTGAAAAAAAATATGTACATACATATGTATGTATGTACATATGTATACATATAGTTTTTTCATATAAATTATGAAATTTCGGTTTAGGTAAGTAATGGACTGTTAGTTCAAAAATCGCAAAGCTAACACTAAAATGGAGATATCGAGTCTTCTCAATTAATATTTCTGTGGTCATAATAGATAATGAATGAATATGATTTAGCACAGGACTTAGGCGGTTATCGCTTGTGACCACAGATTTCATGATTTACAGTTTCATATACATATGTATGTATATACATACATAGTATTTATGCATGTTAAATAAAAAAAAATATTTTTCATTTCTGCTGATTCCGTGAAACTTATTTTATTTGAAGTTTTTCTTTGTTTTAAAATTAAACATTGTTGTTTATACATACTATACACTTTTTGTATTATTAGTAGTGTGATTTTATTTCGGCTTGTCTGATCTAAATCTTGAGCGGCGAATAAAACTAAGTTATTCCACTTTTTCAGCCCAACGTTTCGCTAATACTTTTTAGCATCTTCAGGGGCAATTGTTTATTTTATATCTATCACATATGTATATGAAAACATACAACATTAACAATATAAAAACAACATGATTGGTGTGTGTACAAAATGTACAAATTTAGTTCCAGTGTATCTAGTGAAAAATTCATTTATACATATGTATATTGAAGCTAATAATTTTTGAGAGTAAAATCAAGGCGAATTCATGTAAGTTGGTAGCGATTCTAAAAATATGTTTCACAATATTAGAGTCAACGCAAAAAGTTATAGTGAACCATCCTAACACTGATGTATTACAACAATATTTAATTTTGAGACAAGTGTAAGTACAGACAGTGTTCAAAATATCTACCACATGAAATAAACTAGTAAAATTAGTATAAAAAATTAATGTTGACTTACCAAAATATTATTTCTTTAAAGTAGACTTGAATGAAGATGATAATTGTGTATACAGATGTAAAATATAATAAATGAATAGATGATTCTTCGCGCAGCCCAAAACTCGAATTTTAAAAAGTTGAGGATTTAAGAATTTCAGCGTGATTTAAACATATGAATATACATTTTATTTTATTCCATATTAGGTTGTTAGTTTTATATGTACTATGTAAGTATGCTTCCTTATAGAGGAAAACGCTTTTGAAATTATTGACGACACTTTTAAATGCCACGATTATTTACTTTGTTATCCCCTGATGGCGCTGTACGTTTAAAAACTATTTGAAAATTTTCTGTAACTACGTAATCATCTTTAAAGGTCACTAGCAAATTTAACTCAAACTCTGAAAAGGAAGAACACAAATATTAAAGTAGAAATTTCAAGAAAGCGTTAATTTACCTATTTTAAAATTTTTAGTTATCAATGTCGGGCAAGTGAATAGACGCGGCAGTATCATATAAATAGGTATTTCCAGTTTTGGGCAAACATTGCCGTCTGCAATTTGTATAGTTTGTATTTCGGTCGCATCTTTGGAATATCCCTCCGCACAGCCGCATGTCTCCACACGCACTAATTGAAGGTCGATTGACTTAATAGCCACTTCCGTATGTTGCACTGTTAACTATAAGATTAAATTAAATTTATTTAGAAATTTGCGTATTCTTATTACTATTCACATCTACACCCACCTGTCCAGTCAATGGTCGTGTTACGCAGCACTCTGTCTGATCTAGCATACCAGTTATGAGAAACCGTGGTATATTTATACGTTCCTTTACATTTTTTTGCAACGTTTCCGGACTTATGCTGAAATTAACTTCCGTTGGGGTCAACGCTTTGCTATCCACCGCAGTTGGTTTTATTTGTATACAGAATTGCTGTGTTTTCTGCAACGATTTTGCTAAAAAGCTACGTTTCACATCACAGCGCAGCTGATAATTTACATTGATAAACACACCATGATATGTTTCATAAAGCACTCGTGGCTCTTTATTACAAACCAACGGTAACTCGAAATGAAATTCCGAATTACCAACCGACAATTTACCAGGCGCAGCCAATTCAAGTGTTGTGTTGAGCAGGGTTATTGGTTTTACGGAATTGTAAAAAGCATCAAAAAGTCCAACATTTTTTGTGCTCAACTGCAAATTGACAACTCCTTCCAATGTGAGTAGGATGCCATCATGTTTGGACTCAATTGGGCAATTAAAATGAACGCAACCACTTAAAAGCTCCTGAAATTTTTCCTCCGTTATTTACGAAATCCGGAACAGCTATGTAAATTTTCTATGTACTTACGGCTTCGTGGTATATTTTATTTTCCTTATTTAAGCGTATTTCAAAATTTATTGTACTCATTCTAAAAAAAATCTTTCAACTTATTAAGGAATGTAAAGTTGTAAACTAATCAGCTGTTTTGGCGCTGAGAGTGTTTTGTTTACGATGGCCTCCAAACTGTTTTGCATCTAGATCAAGTTATCGTTCGATTAGGGGTTGATTGAAAAGTAGCCAAAAAAAAAAGGAACGCATGACACTGATATGTGTAGTATTAAAAACCTTAGATTATTTAAGTTTTTTAATACAATTACTTTAATTTGTAAGTTTTATACAAAAGTTAAAAATTCTTTTTATTTCATGTTTTTTTTTCACTTTACCAATCCATGTTTTTATCGACGTCTACCGACTTTCGATGAAGTTAGTTCGCCCTTTGACTTTTGTAATTAACCTCATCGTTGGTAAAAAGTTAGAAAGTTAGTTATTTAATAAAGAGTTGTTAAAAGCTGCTGAACACCTACTACGAAGATATTTTATTATAACAGCCTGATTATGGACAACCTAAAGAGACTGTTGAAATCATATGAGGCATGGGTGGGTGCGAATCCTGAAACTGTGTGCGACGTAGAAACCATGACAAAATGGATATCTTATTTTATTGCTGGTATGCATATATGTACATCTAATGTTTACATAGTGTAAAATTAATGAGATTTGGTTTCATATAGGGCGAATTTCCGATTCAAATGTGGTCTCCGAGCTTGTGTACACACTATCTAACATGTTGGTACTCTACAATGACCGCATAATCGACAAGTCGCAGTACCATTGCCTCTTGCCTGAGTCGATGTCTGTAAATTTCGACGCTAGTACTAGTGCAGCAGCACGCAGCAACAACATGCGTGAAAAGTTTGTCTACCGTATAAAGGTCATGTTGACTACATTAGAATATTGTGAGGTATTCATTGAAATTTCAGCTAAACGCATTTTTGGAATCAAAGGGAAATGGTTTTTCGTGGCGTTGGTACAGTTCGCCAAAGCAGCTGGGCGCTTTTTCATACTTAAACACTCAGGAGAAAAACTAATCACAACACCGGCACTACCCGCGCTCAATCGACGCGCGCTGATCAAGAAACAAAAGTCGGCGCTGAAAAATGGCTTAACGGCTGAAGAGCAACCCATAAAAAATAATTTGACTCAAACTGGATTCGACAGTTTTACATTCCAGTTGAAACGTTCTGGTCGCGTGATGCGAAAAGTAGAAGGAGCACCGCCGCTTCAATATCGCGACTTCAAATTGATTGAAGAAAACCAAGAAGCTTCTAACGGCCCAGCGAACTTCGCATTGGTACAAGCCGAGTATTTGTATATAGCCAAGCCTCTTATACATTTAGCCACAATGGGAGTATTTGGTGAAAAACGCTGGAAACAATACGTAATATCACTGGCGTTGGATTTATATAGTATACGTTTGTACCATAAGCATCGCCAGCACATGAGCAAGGAGCAGAAATTGGAGTTGTCACGCCGATGCATGAATTTGCTGTTATATTTGATGCGTTCACCCCTTTATGAGCGTGTGACGAGCCCGCGGTTAGATCGTTTGCTAGGTTTTGTACTAAATAACATCCCGCTAGTAAGAATGGTTGCCGGGCCGCTACGCGATTATATACCCTACTGGCAGAGTACGTATTTCTACTTATGGTCGACTTAAATAATGTAGATGACTGCGACAATGTTTTCCACTTATATTATCTTATATTTTTATCCATTATATGTATGTATTATGCAATGTATTAAATATATTTAACTTCGGGAGGTATTTATGCGTATTGGGAAGGAGAGCTAAGTTTTTTTTGCAATTATAGTTAAGAAATAAAATACTCTGTAATTTTGTAAAAATCTTGAGTTGACATTTATGGATCGCTAGTTGGTATTTTGCAAGTGTTTTGCTTTGATATATTTTGCATTATTTCGGTGAGTCTGACAAATTACGATAATTCTTTTATTTCGTATTAAATAATTTGTATAAAAAAATGAATGAAAAACTTTTGCATTTTTTTTAAATTTAGTATGGTTTTTATATATTCTGCTTGGAACTACATTAGACAAATGCAAAAAAAATTCCCCAATTTGATCGGAAAGTGACTTAAGATTTAGGTATTTGGTATTGTAAAGATCCTCCATAAATATCCGCTTCTTGCGATAACTCTTAGAGGTGCAGCAGCGACTGTTTTTTCTCTCATAAGAATACCACGTAAGGACATGATTACTTCTCTTGGAGGTTACTGTTATTTTCGAAGATATATTAAAAGCTCCAAAGCTGTAAAACTAAATGGTTTTTACGCTATTTAGGTATTATGCCGACTCAGATTCATAAATTTCCATTATCAAAAATATATAATTAAGGAATAAAAAAAAACTCTGCATAACGCTTCTGGCTTGGTCTTCTCTGCATGAGTTATGAAATAAAACAGTTTTCGTTTATTTTTGTTGCAAAATTATATGTATGCTTATATTTCTTGTAAAGATCTCTGTTCTTTCTTAAGACTTTTTTCCATCCTTATAACCGAACATTCCTTTTTACAATCGGTCTTGCAGTTAAATATCGAAAACACTTTTTTTTTCTCATAAAAATTGTTTAAACTCAGCCAAAAAAATGTTTGAATTAAGTGGTTCATTACATTTTCGCCTGACTTATGCTTTTATTATTATGTGACCACAAAAGATAACTAAAAAAAACTAGCTTCAACAAACCCAATTCAATGCTTGTATTACTTAAAATATTCTTCACAGATTGATAATCTTTAAACTAATTTTTTTTAAATTGATAACTTTTTTAAGTTTTAATAATAGTTACTATTTACTTTTAATTTTTCAATATACATTAAGCTCTCTCTTGTATTTGTTATCTGTACATATTTAAAATCGTTTGGTTTTAGTAGTTGATCTTGTTTAATGTTTATTATACATTAAAGCAGAACAAGTGGCGGTTCTTAAATATATTTTGGACAGCAGTTTATAAGCTATTTGTGTTATTAACAAAAATATTGGATTGAAACTTGTTCTCGTAGTTAATTATAACGAGCTATTAATGGCTCAAAATACTAAAAAAAAACCAATAGTACCGAACACACACATTCACACTTGAATATCTGATGACAATGTCATGAGTACCAGCGTCCTCATTTTCTTTCTGGTTAGAATTTCAAATTGAATCCAGGGCCCATAGCCAGTTGGCGTTTATCAATACCTGCATTCAGTACAAAGCCAGTGTTGGTAGCGCTTTTCTTATTACCCGTTATAATGCCTGATATTACTTTACCACCTACTGTAGCGACACCTGACGATGTGCTAACACCGCCACCAGTATTGCCTACGATTATTTCGTCGCGACCCAACTGCTTAAATTGCGAACCACCTGAGGGTGGCTTGGGTGATGATGCGAGCGCTTTGCGCGCACCCAACTCACTTTTCGCCGGCCATGTTGGGAACATGGACGGATCGATGGGCAGGGGCAGCTCTGTGAAGTAGCTATGTTTAAGCGCCGTTTCAGCGGTCAGTCTTTTCTTTGGATCGTAGGTGAGAAGACCCTGCAGCAACTCAATACCTATGTCGGTGGTTTTCTCGCCGAAACGTCGACGTAAATTGGAAACAGGATAGTCGGCAAATTGCGAGTTTTGACTTAACATATTTCGGACGGCAGGTAAATCCTTGTAGCCGGGCCAAATGCGTTCGTTTGGGGTGCCGAGTTCCTAAGAAAAAAAAAAAAAACTTAGCATGAGTATTTTTTGTGCAAAAAAAAAATCATTTATAATTTTTTATAAATTTAATCGAATAAAAAAAAAACATATTTTAAGTACATTTTGACTTACCTTGAAAATTTTGTTGAGCTCATCCGTTTCCGTTTTGCCCGGAAAAAGTGGTCCCATTTGAAGGAACTCACCAAATATGCAGCCCACCGACCAGATGTCAATAGGCGTTGAGTATTCTGGTGAACAGAGCAGCAACTCAGGAGCGCGATACCACAGTGTGACAACCAGTGATGTATACTTTTTTAGTGGCGAACCATATTCACGTGCCAACCCGAAGTCGCCCACTTTCAATATACCTTTGTGTGAGAGCAACAGATTCGAGGTCTTCAAATCGCGATGCAATATCCAATTGTCATGTAAATGCCCGACAGCGCGTAGTAACTGCTGGATTAGGCATTTCACTTCGCCGGGAAGAAAAAATTGTTTGCGTGCCTTCATGGTTTCCATTAGCGATTTGAGGTCATGTTCAACATAATCCATAACAATGAAAATCTTATCCATATTTGAACCAACCACTATCTCCCGTACCGTCACTATATTTGGGTGCTGGCCCTTAAGCAGTGTGTTGATCTCACGCAAAGATGTTATGGGGAAGCCTTCTTTTTCCTTTTCCATTTTTAGTCGCTTCAATGCAACAATTTCGCTGGTACGTTTGTCCTTAGCTCGGTACACCACACCATAGGTGCCCTCTTCAATCCGATTCAGACATTGAAATTCCTCGACGGATCGGCAACCTTGTATACCCGGAAAGTAGTCGGGCAGCGGTGCGCCCTTATCGTCGCGAGCAGGCGAATCGTCGCGACTGCTACCCTCAACATGGCGTTTAGTACCCGCAGGGTGGGCCTCTGCTTCTGACTTGTGCGCCAACTTCATGTCACGTTCTTCGGAGCGTGAACGTGAACGCGTTCGCGATCGTGAAGCTGATGAACGGGAAGGTGAACGTGATGATATTGAGCGTGAATCGAAGTGAGAGTCCGAGCGTGAACGAGAGCGTGAGCGCGATAGATGCCGTCGTGAAGATTGAAGGGAACCAGAATGAGTGCGCGAACGTGAATGTGTGCCCTTGTGACGTGGCGTATGGGAACGTGAGCGTGAAATTGAACGTGAGCGAGAGAGCGAGTGAGCGGAACGGGAACGCGAACGCGATGAACGCTGCTCACCTTCTTCTTCTTCCTCTTCCTCTTCATCTTCGACATGTTTTTTGTTCTTCTTTTTCTTGTGCTTCTTGGTTCGATGTTGCCGACGTGGGGATTTTGAAAGTTCACTGATAGAAAGCGGGCTATCAGGCAGGTCTATGTCGTCATCGTCGACTTCTGCATCATCATCACCGTCGTCGTCGTCGTCTTCGACGCCTCCTTTGCCATCATTTTCGTTTTCGGCGCTGATAACATGTGCTTTTCGAGTACGATGTTTCTTATTTTTCTTCTTCTTTTCCAATTTGCTACGCTTACGGTGATATTTTTCGTGCCGTCTACCATCATCATCTTTCTCAGATTGACTGTCGCTGTCACTTTCACTATCGCCACTTCCGCTTTCCGTTTCTAACTCTTCACTTTCGTTCTCTTCCTCCCCATCGTCGTCCTCTACGTCATCACTATCTATCGTCTCGCCCTCTTCTTGCTCGTCAATGCGCTGCTTCGAAACAATCGCCTTCTTTGATCGCTTCCGTTTTACATCTACTTCAACAACCAAATCTTCTGGTTTTTTGCGCTTCATAATATTTAGGCCCGCAGTGACGGAAGCCGCCACAGCGCTTGGGCTCAACGCACTCCTAGCGCGACGTCGCGATTCCAGCTCCTCCCGCGCTATTTCCTTACGCTTTTCCTTCTCACGCTCAACGGCAAGTATTTTTTCGCGTCGTGATATCACTTCTGGATCATCCGGAGTTTTACGTCTTTCCGTACGCTCAATGCGTTCCACTGGCGCGACTGCATTCGATTGCACCACTTCACGCTCTCTATTGCGGTGTTTATGCTTGCGACGCTGGCGATGCACTGTCTCCATGGTACCATCTTCGTACTGGACCACCTCTGGACTATCAAGCACCTCTATAATGGAATCGCGAGCCTTTTCACGTTTCTGACGATGACGTTCGCTTCGCTCGTTCCGCTCACCATCGCTATATCTTTGTCCACGCACCGTCGACGTTGACTCATAACTTTCTGTCAACTCTATGATATTTCCGCCACTGCTTTTAACATATTTATGCCGTTTGCTGAGCAAACGCGAACGCAAATCTTGTTCAATGCTTTCAGAGTCGTTTTGCGTGTCATAACTGTGCTTTCGACGTTCCCGCTGCATCTCATAGCTGACTTCATTATATTCCATATGCAAGTGTTTTCCACCGACAACACCACCACCACCACCACCATACTGTTGCTGCTGCTGTTGGTGCCGATTATTGTAATAGTCGAGGCCGCCGTGATGATAGTTTGCGCCACCAGTACCGCGCTCATAGTAATCCTGACGATGGCGCTGAAGATGGGGATGCTGATATTGTTGTTGATAACCGCCTCCGCTGCCACCACTATTCCGACGCGCCTCATTGTTATGGGGCTCATAGTGTTTCGCATATCGACGTTCGCTGTTCGTCGACATCATATCTCTGTTGGCGCCGTCTTCGCGCTCATAGCCAATGCTACGCTGATGAAAGTGGGCCATTTCATCGCGTTCCTCGCCGCCTCTTCGGTGGTCACGATTTCGTTCAATGGCGCCTCCTCCACGATCGTTGCGCATGTCACGCTCTCTGGCAAGCGGTTCTCTGGTATCGCGATCGCGTTCTCTTTCGCCGCGTTCGCGAACACTTGCTCGGTCTTTGTCGCTACGGTGTTTCTTCTCTTTGGAATGCTTCTTCTCTTTTGATGATTTCTCTTTTCGCCTCGAACAAGTAGCATCACGCGAGTGCAACACGTTTGCCTGTGGTGGTTTTATGTCCAATGAGTCCGCATCTTCCTCGCCGCTAATTAATTTTTATTATGATGAAAATATATAAAATTTGTAAAACTTGGGAAGAGAATAGGTGTTCGAATTTGCTTGATTGTGATAGTTATTTGGATTTTTTTTTGGTTTTTGCAATTATTGTAATAAAGAAAGAACGTGAAATTTTGCAAATGAATTAAATTAAATACATATGTACTTATGTATGCGTGTAAATGGGTAATAAATAGTTCAATGAAACATGTTGGCTACGCTCATTGATTTTTGTTTGAGCTTAAACGATTTCTTCGGAAACGTTTACGCCGCCATCCATTCACGAGCATTTTCTGAAACACATGTTACTTCAATGTAGGCCCTTTGCTAATACCCCCGCTCCCCACACACAAAGCTTATGGGGGCTGGTTGGCGTGCAAACCACTTCAGTTCCAGGCGGAGTCCAGTGTGCGATTTCTAAACGTATTTGGCGCTTTGCAATGGCCAGTCGTTACATTATTCTTTTTATACATTTTTTTTGTTTGTTTGAGGGTTTTTTTATAATAATTTTTTTATTTTTTTTTTTTTCAAACTTACATTCATACAACATCGAGGAAAATTTAAAACTCGCCTTGATGTCAATTTACTTTTCTGGCTTGGTCAGTGTGAGATTGCTTTAGGGAGCTTGCCTTGCTATCTATGCAAATTAGATTAAAAATATTTAAGATCAAAGTGTAGTAATACTTTCTTTTAAAAATTTGAAGAATGCTCTTATATTATAGACGATATTATATATTAGGAAAGATCATACAAAATATTTCGTGATAAACAATATTTTGTTTATTTCACCATCAAATTAACGCGGTTGAAATTAGCAATATGGGAGATTACAATATTTTATTAGACGAACTGATGTTTAAAGTTTTTGGAAATATCGAAATTCTGGAATCTTTGTATACACCATATGTACTTATGTACATGCATTTCTATTCTATTTTGTGCATATAGTTATACTATTTGTTAATTCAAATGATGAACGATGTCTGATTAAGGACTAATTTTTGCACAAATTATCTATTGAATACAAAATATTAAACTAACAGTAAACTACTTTGTGTATAGCAGCCTACTACCTTTTACTAAAAGGAGAAAACGTTCTTCCGCTCTTTCCGTCCTAAATAAATGCAAGATTTTGTAACGTAAAAGAATTACTTTTAAATACATCGGTTGGAAACTTCTTAGTAAATAGACGAAAACAAAAGAAAATAAATATTTTCGCAAATTTTGGTGCGGCAAATTTAGAGGCTGTTTTTAACAGATTTTACTCATTTCCCGCACCAAAATTAGTATTGCTCTGTTCTTTACTGAACTTTTTTAAAAAACTCATAACCTATACATGCAGTGACTCACAAACATATGTACATTTGCATCTCGAAAGCGATTTTTTGTTTTGCTGCAGAACCTTTTTTTTTTTAATGATAACTTTTCTTCGTTGGTACATTATAAAAATATTTCTCTTTATTTTCCAAAAGCGAGTGAAGGTAAGCTTTAAATATATAACAAAATTTATAACGAATTTGCGACTCAAATAACATATCGGAAAATTTGGTCATTCCCACTAACATAAACAAGAAAAAAAAGCTATTGATTTAACTACTTAAATTTCAAAGCTAATTGTTCAGATACTTTAAAAAAAAAAAAAATTGTTTACTCCGTAGAGCTGATGACCCCGGTATCTAAAAGTCACTAAAACTAAAACTATTTCCAAATCAACGCTAGGAAAACGTTTTAATAATGATTAAAATAATTATAATAACAACATAACATAATACCATAAAAGTTCGAAGACGTTTTACAGATTATTATATTGTGTAAGCCGTTAGGGTTTTTGACGGTTTTGCTCACTTTTTCCCATATAACGCAGATATAACATGCATATGTATATAAAAAAAAGGTCAAATTTTATGAAAAAAAAAAATTAAGGAACAAATTTGTCATGAAAATCATGTGTGGTGTGCGTCTTTTATGTTATAACACACATGGAGTGGCCTACATTTTTGGCCCAACTCCGAACGGTGGATGTATTTTATGAGAAGCTTTTTCTTGGCAGGAATATCCTCGGAGGTTTGACATTGCCTGCCGAGGGGTGAGCGCTATTAGAAAAAAACTGTGTCTATGATAAGTTTTAACGTGCCCTGGCTTCAGATTCGTGCCTCGAACTCTGCAGAATATTGGGTTATAGTACGCATCGCTACCAACTCGACCACAGCAGTGGTAATGGAAGTTACATAAAAGTAAAATAAATTTGCAAAAATTTGTAAATCTAAAACACACCTATTATTTTATGGACCAATTTATATGTAGAGATATGACGACAAAAGTAGCACAAAAATCAAAAATGATTTTATTTAGAAAGTTTAGAACTGAAAATAAGATTTATAAAAATTAAATATATTTAAAAAAATATCATAAAAATGTTTAAATTTTTAAATAATGTTTTTGAAAAATTCAAGTATGGAGTTTTGTAACACGTCCTTGTACCTTCAACAAGTAGTCTGATGAGATGTGGCAATCTCTTCAAAAGCAGCTACTACTTCTACAACTTAACTGTTCTGGTTTTTGCAAATAAAATATTACACATTAATGTGACTTGATTCCACCAATAAACACTGCATTCGAGCAACAGCCAGTTTCTTTTTTGTGCTATTTTTTATGAGAAACACTGTATGTATGTATGTACAAGTATTTCTTAAATTTTATCTAATAAAACTTTTCAACTCAGTTCAAGAGCGAAAAAATACATAAAATACAGTGAGAACATAAATATTTTCTATCATACTTTGCAAACGAAATTGAACAATGTCATTTACATAATTTAATGAATACTACGCCCGTGACAGACATCTAGTAACAATATTTAGTAAATTAACGTAATAGTATAAAAACGCGATTATCATTTAATATGAAACGCACCTTAACTAGTCTCTCCGCAGCAGTAAACTTCAACTCAACCGTAGTTCCATGCCATTCTGCTTTCAGCAAAAGACATCCACTTAATTAAAAATTTATTGCTAACTGAAATTACATACAAATGTATATACTCGTTCGCATATGTATACTTTAGATTTTTGATGTTCTCGTCTCTTTCGACACAACAATAATTAGGTCTCGTATACTTACTTAAGACATCTCCTTAAAAATAGAGTAATAAATTTATATAAATACATACTTCGAGCTTATCAAATATATCCAAATATTATGTATTACTCGTACGCACTCACCTTAACAATTTTTTTTACCAAGCGAAGCCCCTTAAACAATTCAGCAAACTGCACAAGGCACGCAAAAAGTAAATCGACATCAGCAGCATATACCTATGGACTCAGTTTAATTATGGAAGAGAGTGAAAATAGAAATATGTCTTTTTTATATAGAGAAAAGAAATCACTGAAATATGTTGCGTTAAATGTAAATACTTTTTTTTTACAAAAAATAAATTTACCACACCAACAAGATTGTTGTCCAGCTTAAATTTGTCGTACTTTACATATTTGAAGGGGAAGAGTTGGACGACTAGTAGCCAAACTAACAGTAATGCCGTTGCCTATCTTTCTGTCGCACACACCTCTGTTTACATCATCATGGCTAGTGGAATAATCGCACACGTTACTCGATTAATGGTATTTTCAGTATTAGCTGTGCACGAATGCATGACTTATCAGTCTATCAGCTGGTTAGACAGCATTTGTAACATTGTTGAGAATAAGCAAGGAATTTCCCCAAACTTCCAGTTTTATAAAGTAATGGCAATGCGTAAAAGTGTCACCTTTCCTTGCTACACTTGCTTCATATATCCTATGGCGCCTTGTTGCGGTGCTGACGACCATGCGAGCGCACCATCGCTGAACAGACGAAAAGCGACGTGATGTGTGGGGTATATAACCGGCTGCTATGCAAAGTTTCACGTATTGTTTCGACTTTAATGCGCCATATAGTTTTTATTTCTTTTACGCGAAATTTACAGTTCATGTTTATAATTGTTTGACATTTTTTAAGTACTTTGGGTGTTTTATTTTTAATTTTTGTTTATATTTAATAGGTTTGTTTTTAGATTTAATGTGAATTGATGGTGGCCATCGCGCGCATCGTTCTTTGGACATGTACACACTTTTTGGCCTATTTGCAATGAAAAAACTAGAGTAAATTAAAAAGTACATAATCAAGTGGGCAATTGTTTAGACCTAATGGGCTGGATAGTGGGTGTTCGGAGGTGACGTAAGGTTTATGAATTAGGTTTGGGAAGGAACAAGGATTAGCTGAAAGTGGATGACGTTAATGGATAAGCATTGTATGAAGGGTTGTGGTGATATTCTTCGTATATAAAAAGATGAAGTTTGACAAAACTAGGCAATAAGGTTGATTTGTGTTACATCGTTTTAGGTTTTTTAACAAGAATAGTATTTATAGGGATATTTTTTAAACAAATCAGATCAAAATTGCCTAGTTTTGGTACTAAAGCTGCGCCATGCTTTACACATTTCTTTTAATTACATATGCAAAATTTTCATTCGTGCTTTTACTCTGTCAAATATTTCCTAAAAATCACAATTCAACAATCTTTCGAAAAAATGCGTATAAGAATTATTCCATGGAAATTTGTTTTCTTTGCCCTTCAACCCACATACATATGTATGTATTATATGTACAAATGTGACTGTGGCTGAAGACACGAGTTATACACACACAATGTGATTTTCATGCTTTCCCGCCCCCCAGAACAATTACATGAATCGGGCGAACAATTTTCCATGGTTTTTCAAGACATAACATACACACCTTAACGCATAATTATCGTAGCCAGGACTTTGTAATTGTCCATCCTCGCTGCCAGACATATTGTGAAAAGCAATTCACGGTGATCGGATATTCCAGCAAAAAAATTTTGCTGTGTGAGCAAACTGCAATAGCTGGTGAAATTTCGATCGTCCTTAATACGACAGTCCAATACCAATTGTCAATTCTTTGACGTGCTGCGCTTTTTCAACACTTATTTTGCGGTTTTATCGCCTTCTTTACACGGCAAAACTATTGCAATTAAAAGCTTTAAATCTCTACTGCTGTTTTCTGATATTTTTTTTCAGTTCGATGTGATTTATTAGGAAATTTTTGCTTTTTAAACCATCGCCAAATTTCACTTCGGCAACAATTTATGAAATAATCTTCAAAAAACGATTGTCAACGTCGTGTGAAAAGAAGAACGCAAAAAAAGATGGCGTATTTCCAGTGCTGCCAGGTTTTGAAAACAGTTAAAGTGGTGCCATAATTAAAATGGAAAAATTAGACAACTGCTACAAATCCTACCAAACCTTTATAAAAACAAACAGCTGATTTTGCAATCATCTCATAGTCAAAATCAAGTTAATGCAAACAGTTCCAAATATAATCTAAATTCAATAATATCTCAATTAAAGTGAAATGATTCGCACTTTTGTTTCACATGCTAACCGACAAAATGGCATATCCATTACATCCTTGCGTTTGCAACATTTATCCAACGAATATAATTCGCCGCGCGATACAGCAAAAAGTTCTACACTAGATCAACTACGTGAAGAAATAATTGCTGATAAAGAGAGATTAAAATGGCGTAGACCAGTTGGAAATAATATCGATGGTTTTAGTAGTAAACTAAAAGTATTTGACAATTCAGAACAAACTTCCGATTATATCATCGCCATGCAAAAACCAATTAATCTGACGCCGAGTGCTATAAAGGAGTGGTGGCAAAAGCGTAATGAACGATTGGAAAAATACATGCAACAATATATTCCAGAACGACACGAAATACTTGGTTCTGAATTAGCTGCGGCGCATTTCTTATTGTTTCGAGGAGGTGCTGTAAAGTTTTTACACGAAAGGAGCTGGATGCGCGCCAACGAGGATGATGAATTCAATTTGCCAAAGAAATATCATCCGGCATATAAAGTAGAGGGTATGCGTTGCGATAATATGACCCTTTATTATGAAGGACTGGAGAATTTACGTAATTTACAGGAACTAAAGTTTCTCTCTTTTCACAATGTGCAAACCTTCGATGATTGGTCCTTAGATCGCGTAGCTGGGTCAGAATATCCAAAACTAGAAGTTTTAGATATATCAAAAACAAATTGCACTATAAATGGCCTTTCGTGTTTGTACAACATACCCACTTTGAAATTGCTAATTGTAGACGATCCTAAACAATCTGTAGAGCATGAGCTAGCATACTCGATGTTACAGGAAGTTATACCAAATTTAAAGATTGTCGATGCGTCTTCGATACATGATTAATTGATGAAAATATTTAGTTATTATTTAAAACATATTTTAAACAAATTGTTATTATAAATTAAATATATGTATATAAGAGAAAGCAATAGTTTCAAAACCAAAAATTATTGTCGCTAATTTTCCGATGGTTTTGTTTTCATATATTTCTCTCTTATATTAGCTCGCTCTTCCACAGGTGGCAGATAGGGTTCAATGCCCTTGGCACGTCGATCTGAGCGCACTTTATTCTATTAAATATAGGAATTGTATTAGATGCTTAATGTACATTTTTTAATTGCTAATTACCCAAAACTCTTTGCAGTTATTGTAGTTCGCGAAGTACACCTCACATTTGTCCCTATCATAGCTGTATTTGTCGAGACACTTTAACGACAACTTGTGTTCACGCAAGCAGGGGTTATCACGTTCCGCATTTGCATTCCGTGGCATTTTATTGTTGAGTAAATTTTATGAGCTTTTTATGTACAGGTTATATAAATTTCGAATATTTTAATTTTGTTATTCTCAGCCGCCGTCATGATACGTCTTCAGCACCGTTTGTTTAGAATGGTACGAAGCAAAAAACAAAAACGAATGTCAAAGTCAGTGATGGAAGACAAACAGAATAAATGAGGTATTTCGAAAACAATGTTGGAAAGGTCAACAATAGTGAGCCGTATCTTGCGTGGCGCGCCCCTTTTTCCTGATTTTATTGGTATACTTTTTTTATGCAAATATATAGGGGAGGTGTTACGGAGGGGTATTTGGGAAAATTTCAATCATTTGAATAGGTTATATACATATGTATATATTTTTTCGACCTTCACAATATTGGGTTCGTTATAAAGATAATCAAAATATTATAAATAAATTATTTGTATATTTAAAGAAAAACTGAAAAAATGCACATTTTTTTAATAAAAAACTATATTTTTCTTTAAAAAACATATAATTAACTATGTATAAAAGCAAGTTTGTCTTAATGCTCATAAAAATACCTTTAATTTGATGTATAATTATATATATTAAAATTTTAGTTTTAAAATAATTTTTTTCTTATTTGGGCTTATGATCCTGAGTGACTTCGAGGAAAGGTTTTACCAATGTGTGTAAAAATAAATCAGTCTAAAAGCCCATGAAAACACCTTTCATTTGATATATAATATTATACAAAAAATACTTTGAAGAATGATGTTCCAGAGTAAGCTGGCAACCAGATACCTATTTTTTAATTATCCGTATATAACTGTAAATAATAACAGACCGCGTATGATTTGATTTTATTGTCATTTTGAAAGTTAAAAAAAAATTTCTTACAAAACTTAAATTTTACTATATAAAATTATACATCAAATTAAATTTATTTTTATGAGCTTTAAGACAGACTTATTTTTACACATAATTAATTCTGTATTTTTTAAAGAAAAATATAGTTTTTAATTAAAAAAATGTTAATTTTTTCAGGTTTTCTTATTTTTCTCAAAATATACAAATAATTTATTTACAATAATGCATATCAAATAAAAGGTCTTGTAATTACCTATTTAACGATACAAATATTGTGATAAATAGTCTTTTAAATATTAGCTTTACAAATGATTGAAATTTCCCCATTTACCCTTCCCTACCACCCCCCTATCAATTTGCATCAAAAAAAATTACACCATCGAAATCAGTGAAAAAAGGCGGACCACGCCCACTTTTTAATTTTTTTCTCAATGGCCAGTATTCTTTACCTCTGCCTCAAATTTGAAATATAATACTGAAGATGTTAATCTTTTTTTATTGAATAAACCTACTAAAAAGTATTTAAATTAATATCTTGATATTTAAGCTTATAAGCACAAATTTTTAAATCACCTTACAACACTATTCCTTTTATTTTTATTTTTTGTGTTCTTTGCTAAACTGTCAAAGTTTTAGAGGTTGTTATTTTTGCTTTGATACACATGCTCATTTTTTCTAAAAACCACAAGTACATAGTTCACATTGAATTCAACTAGTGCGATCAATCTGTAGATAAGAAATGAGTGACTTTTAAATTCAGAATTTTCAATTAAAAATTTATTAGTGCACGACCTCGAAGTTTTTCAAGGATTTTGGGTACAAATTGGCAGTAGTTTTTGCATTGTACACAATCACACAAGTTTTGGGTGGTAATAACGAAGGCTGCGGGAGACGAGTGGCGCGCATTGCGCAACTCCAACCAACCACCAAGTGTGGACTGAATGGTGCGGTAATCAGTTATAATTAAATAAAAATAAGAAAGTACACGTAATTACAAGAAATTTAAGAGAAAAATCTAAAAACGATCACACCTACCAAAACCAAGCTATGAAGAAACGTTCAGGTAGTTCGCGGAGTAATAGCTCGCCCGATGATAGTGGCGCCGAAACTCAAGTCGATGTAAACACCAAAAGCAATGCTAACTTTATTAGGACTGGCGCCGTTAGTGCGCCCACAACACCCACAAAACAGCGTAGTTCGTCGAGCATTTCAACGGATAAAGGGCTTGATGAGTATGCAGAGGCATTTGTAATTGTTAACGAGCGACCGGTAGATGATATTTCGCTTGATTTCTTCTACAAACCGCATACAATAACATTGTTCACAATATCGATATGTTCTATGATGTTCTTTGCTTTTGTCAGGTGAGTGCTAAGTTTTATAAAATGAATGACGAATCCAAATTTTATTTTAATAATTTAATTGTCGGTAGAATTGAATTTCAGTTTATCTAAGCCAAATTTCTAAATACAATTCTTTTGCATCCAACGATTGGAATGTAATGCGCAGCTGCCATCGAAAACAGTGTATTGTTCCCAAGCTTTTTTCTAGTCTTTAGTTCTATAGAAATAGCATTAGCAACGGATGTATTTCCCTTATCTCTTAACGGAAAGGAATTCTCGGCTGAAAACCAAGCTATAAGACTTAAGCACTAATTATTTATATTAATTTTTATGTACCTCCCGGTATGGGTAAAATTTGCGTACGCAAAAAATTTGTAACTACTACTTGTGTATTTTTAAATTTTTTTTACCTCTATAGTACCTTGTAAAAGAAGCGGGAATAGTTTTCGCAGCCCGAAGTCATCGTTATAGTAACACTTCATGTTTACATGTAGATGGCGCATCAGCTGTCGCCCAGTTTGGTTGTTGTTGTTGCTGCTTTTCATTGTCTAGATTAATGCCCGAATTCAGTAACTTGGTATCATCTCAAGTCTCAAAATGAACTAGAGATTATTGCTTTTCCTCGCTTTAACGTTTTTTTCTTTTGTTTCTTTCTGCTCATCACCACTATTTTGAGACTAGAGGCTTCATTTTGAATCTGGTCTGGTCTAAAGTTGTGACTTTTGTTTCTATTAGAGACTGATACTGCTTACTGAATTCGGGCATAAATTTGCCTATAATTTTGAATGTGGTCTAAATCATATACATACATAGGTCCTTTTTGTTTTCGAATGAATCTCTTTCAACTCGGATAACGGATTTTTTTAAAAAAATTTTTGTCAAGGGTGTTGCGATTTTTTTTTTATTACAAATTAATGTTGCTTTTTCGTTATATGAAAGAAAGTTGCAACACCCCTGACAAAAAAAATTCTAAATAATCAACGGTAACTTCTAGCCACTTGAAACTTACCCATTATTAGCCTAAAATTGAAAGGTCTATAAAATTGCAAACTCAAAAATTTTAAAACTTCTCTGAAAAAGTTGAAAATCTACATACATATCTACAAATTTTGAAAAAAAATTAATTTTTCTATAAAGTTTAAAACTTTGTATTTTATGATTTATGTTAGAGAATGGACTGAATTTTAAATTTAAAGAAATAATTTTACGTGGCAAACTACATGATTTTGAATGCTGTGGTTTTTGATATGCACGACACCCTATTAGGTATAAATATTTCCACTTTATTTGTTCGTCTTCGTTCCACAGTATTGTTGTGCTATGGCAGATGAAGTTAGCCTTTGAACAAAAACAAAGTTTCGTATTTACCGCACCGCGTCCCAATACTTGTCAGTAGGGCAAATGTGGTTCAGTCAGTGCGAACTTTTCTATCTTCCATATCATTGCATAGTTAAATAATTCAAAGTACATACATAAAAAAAGTGCTTCCGATAAAGTAATCAAAAGAAATTGTTTTGTTACGAATTAAATCTGTAAGCAGCTTATGGTGACAACTAATTTTATTTTAAAAGCCAAAGTAAGCAAATCGAGGATATTGAGAAATCCGAAATGCATTTGCCATGTAATTCTTTGGTGCAGTGTTTGGCGAAATCAATACAAGGGAGGCAACAACAAATTTAACGAAAAGCTTACAATCAAATAAATAGGGTCCCTCAGTGTTTGTCCAAATGAATGTGTAAGTTTCGAAAATTTGTATGCGTGGGAAAGTACAAAATAAAGTAAACTTTATATTTAACCAGAGATTTTACTTACATATTCATATGTACATACATGCATGCATGTTTATACTTAGGCTTGCAAATTTCACAATGTATTGATTAAACAATGCAATGATTTACCGTTATGAATATGTATGTATGTATGTTAGTACTTTACATTAGTTAATGAATAAGAAAATTAAATATATCACATCTTATAGTTTTGTAAAAACATATGAAGTGCCAGTTGTGTTTTAATTTATTTCATCCAGGAGAACAGTGCTTTCCCTAAAAACCTTACAAATCATCATATCCATTTACATATGTACATATGTATGTATGTATATATTTTTTTATTTGTGTTAACTTTGAATTGCATTTGCACGTGCCAGATTTGATTTGTCCTCTTGGGCTTGTATTCACTCGCAATAGTACATTATCATCACTTTTGCTTTCGCTTTGTTGTGCTATTGATTGGCCCAATGCCAGTGTTGTATATTTGGTCAGTGACATTGGCTTGTTGTTGTTTTGTAAGCGCGTGCATTGTATTCATGGGTGTATTTGTAAATATGTATGTACATTCTTACATACAAACATATATTGATAATTAGTTCTATTTACATATGTATTTAAGCCCTCTATGATGCATCTGGTAATATATTATTTCTCAAATTTTGAATAAGCTTTAAATTTTTTGTGCTCACGAAATTTATTTATCACCGGCAATGATTATGCAATCAAATTTTGTTTTAATATAAGAATCTCATACAGAAAGTATGCATGTATTCATACCCATTTATATATTATACATATGTACATACAAACATAAATATGGATGTATGTATGTAAGGCATTGGCATCAAACCCATCCGGTTTCATTTGTAGATAATTAAGCCGCTAACGCTAATTCAACGAGGAATCTGTACCAAATACAACAATAAGTGTTTTCAGCTACTGCCCATTTATGTACTTCTGACTAATCTCTAAAACAAGGAACATTAACAAGTTGGAAAAAATGTGGAAGCATTTTCACAACATAATTTAATCAAGCAAACAATACTATACTTTATATGTACGTATTGCAAAAAAGCGAAACATTCCGTTTAATAGCTTCCGTATCCCATATGAAAATAAATACATACATACATATCTATTATGTTAAATACCATTTATTTCTAGTTGTGTTCTTATTTGATATCTTTTCTGGGATTTGCTCTAATGTCTTAGTCTTCAGAGGACTTGGTAGACATACATATATTTATGTATGTATGCATTTTAACTTTACCACTGTGATGCATTTAAAATTGAATGGAGAAAACGAGCATTCGACATTTTAATTACACTTTTGAATAATTTTAAACTTTTTAAAAAATCCAGAAATTTGAAAAGTTAGCAAATTTCATTTAAACTTTTGGAGGCTATTTCTTAAATATTTTGTTTTATTATACGCTACTATGAACTCACTAGATGACGTTGGAATCGAATTACTTAAAAATTTACGGATTGACTCAATTAAGCGCTGTTTGAACGGGGGTTTACGTTGCACTTAGTTGAGTCAATTAGTAAACGTTTTCTATTAAAATACATTTATTAGATCCTTTGCTAATTGCCTCAATTAATGGCAAGATATTGTCGGGCTATATTAGATCATACTTTAATTGTTCGGAATTAATCCCGATAATATCAACATAAACATGTTTTCTAGAAACATATAGAGAAATTATTGTTTTGATACTAGCAAAGAAAACTTTTTTGCGTTTCTGCAGATTTGCAGGAGTTTAGTCGTTTCAATACATACATATGTACATCATATTTACATTGCGTCAATATAAACGAAAGATTTCTTGCGAATATTTATATTTTCTACAGTCTAACTATTCCTTAAATTTTCAGAAATGAAACAAGTATGGAGGATAACATATGGGCCGGCATACTCTGTGCTGTTTTCTTTTTCTTAATAATTTCATTATTGGCTTTCCCGAATGGACCATTCACCCGCCCACATCCAGCCGTATGGCGTATTATATTTGGCTGTTCGGTTTTATACCTATTAATGCTGCAATTCTTCATGTTTCAAAATCACAACACCATAATGAATATATTTTATTGGCTGGATCCGAAGTTAAAGGACTTTCACATCGACATGGAGAAAGTGAGTGGAAAATTAACATAATAAAACTTGTACTACAATATATATTTTTTTTTATAGGAATATGGTGCTAATTGCTCCGATCTAAGCTTTGAACGCATAAAAGGCTCACTCGACGTGTTCGCTTGGGGTCATTTTCTCGGCTGGGCATTTAAAGCAGTACTTATACGGCATGCCGGCATTCTTTGGTCCATATCAGTGATGTGGGAAATTACCGAAATCACCTTCGCTCATTTGCTACCAAATTTCGTTGAATGTTGGTGGGATGCACTCATTTTAGATGTGCTCATTTGTAACGGCCTTGGCATCTGGGTTGGTTTGAAAATTTGCAAAGCGCTCGAAATGCGCGAATACAAGTGGGCAAGCATCAAGGATATATCGACGACGACTGGCAAAATTAAGCGAGCGGTTTTGCAATTTACACCAGAGAGTTTTACATCAATACGGTGGCTGGATCCAAAATCTACAGCAATGCGTTTTGCAGCTGTCTGCCAATTGGTGATATTTTGGCAGGTGTGTTATTTACAGCAAATTTTTTTATCGGTACATGCAATTAAAAGGGTAATTAATTTTTAATTTTCCAGGTGACGGAACTGAATACATTCTTTCTCAAGCACATTTTTGAAATGCCGCCAGATCATTACCTCGTCAGTGGCCGTCTCGTTTTCATTGGCCTCTTTGTAGCGCCCTCGGTGAGGTAGGTCATTGGTGCAATTTTTCATCATTTTCTTTTCTCTTTTTTAATATTTTGTAATTTATACTATTTTCCCACTTTCAGGCAATATTACACATATGTGACGGATACACGTTGTAAACGTGTCGGCACCCAATGTTGGGTGTACGGCGCAATTATGGTCTCAGAAGCAATACTTTGCCTTAAGAATGGTAAAGAGCTTTTCGAACGCACACAAGCCATAAATATTATTATTTGGCTAATTACGCAAGTCGTTGTATCGGTGGCATTTGTTTACGGTTGCATGCTGTGGCAGGTTAGTTTATGTCAATGTTATCACGTCATATGAATGCCATTTCAAACTATTTAATTTTAATTTTTTTAAGCGTGCCCAAAACAAATATAATAATAAGTCAACGGAATCACCTAGCAAAAAGAGCAACGCACAAAAAGACAACGAAGCTGTGCTGAAGGGCGCAGTAAAAGGTAAGCGAGTGGTAGTTTTCTTGAAGTGCGTATTTGCTTAACGATTTTTTATTTATTTTTCTTGGTAATTTATTTTTTACGGAAATTAATATTAGTTTACATTGGGGCGTAATGATTCCAATTGAGAATTAAATTACATATATTAAAATACAAATATTTTTTTATTCTAAAAACGGCTATCAAAGTATTCGCTCGTATAAAGATTTTTTATTTTATTTTTTTTTTTTTGTATTTAATTTCCTACCTAAATTTCTCTTATGAAAATAATGGAAATGGTTATAATGCGCGGGGCAAATCGTGAGAGAACGCAACGAATTCGTAAGCATCTATTGATTTGTATAAGTTTGTTTTCTTCAATTCTTAAACGCAACTATGTTGGAATTCATTTCCTATTGTCATTGACGTAAAAGTTTGTACCATCATAACTGGCATTCAATTTGTTTTGTTCCGTAGCGCAATTCGCTGTGATATGTTTCGATAAGCCTCGTGAATTATAAATTCAAAATTTCAAATGTAATTAACTTTTAAACGTTTATGGGTTAATTTATGATTCATAACTTGATTTTACATTGGAATATTTGCAACCTTAAATAATCTCTTGTTACGTGCTATTATCGCAATTATCTGTTTACCAATAACTACTTACATATGTATAGTTTATTCACTAATGTAGCTTTTTCATTCTATATCCAAGCTTTGTAAACAATCTACATACAAATAAAGCGTGATTTTGAAATCAAATATTATAAATTTTTGTCCGAAATGTTATCATTATTTATATCAATATCAATTTTACCTTTCCCTCATCTCTATTGCACTTCGTTCATTACTACATTTTTATTGTGCTCTTTTTTTGCTGTGCCTGTATGTTAATATTTAAACTTCTCTCTTCTTTCCCATCAATTCTTCGCTTTTTCTTGTCGTTCGTGTTTCGACACAGACCACAAACACTTCTTGCATCCAAAATCGCTCGCAATTAAACTAGCTCGCGTTATTAGAGATCGCAACGAACAAATACTATATGATGAACCACCAGACGATTTTAAAATAAAAATTGTTTAAATATACATCGCTTACTAATTTAAGGGTTATACAACTACATATGTAAATGTTTATAGGGTTATATTACATTATATTATTGAAAAAAGAAAAAAAAAAGTTTTAGTTAACGTTACTTTAATCTCAACATATTTTTTTTTGTTTTACGTTTAATTTATTTTTTTGTAATATTAAGGCATAGTTTTTATTAGGTAACTGCTCTTTTCATTACTTTAATGCCATGCACTGCCCACAAGCAACTGTTTTTTTTTTTGTTATTTGTTCGTTGCCACGTCAGTCGGCAGCATGTCAATTAGCAGTTAAGCACCATGCCCTAAATAATTTATGGGGAATAACTTATGCTATTACGACAACAACGCTACTGAGTGCTCTTATTTAATTAAGAGAGTAAGTCGTCGGGTCGTACCGAATTCGGTGTACATACATATAACGCTCGACATCTTTAAACAAAAAATTGCAGGTCAAACCACTTCAAAATATATCGCTAAGGGCCTGAATTAAGCTGTTTCATATTTGTTAAAAGATTATTTTTCATGCGTATAAGTGTTAACAATGCATGGAAACTATTTAAAAAAAAAATTTTTTAAGAAAATCTTTCATCTGTTAAAAAAAAATTCGAGCACCGCATTAAACACATTTCTATATTTATGTAATTGTTTTATTTATTTTTATTACTTTTATTTAATTTTTATTCTGTTTTCTTTTTCTAGGCAAGCAATCACCAAAAAAAACTCCAAAGCGCAACTTACACAAAATTGAATAAAATTCAAAAGTTAAACTCAAGTAAAAAGGCAAAAAACAAGCGGTCAGAAAATTCGACTTCTCTTTACCAAAAATTAAATTGCTTAAACGCAAAAAGTAATAATAATTCTAAAACTTCGTCGAATTTTTAAAATTGAAATATGTACATATGTATGTACACCAGAAATTAATTTTATATAATCAACACTATAAAGCAATAATGTATAGTTTTACCTAGGTAATAATATGCAAATAAATCTATGTATGTACATACGTACTGACTCAAGGTAATTAAAGTTCAAGAAAGAAAAAATTAAAAAAAAAAATGATTAAAACTTAAAATTAAACAAACATAAATTCGAATGAAATGTGAACTTGATATTGAATTCAGCGTGGTTTGGAAGTTAAAAAATTCTTAAGAAAAATTTTATATAAAATTAAATATAAAAATAAAAAAAAAGAATAATAAAAAATTTAAAAATGTTAAATTACAATTTAAAAAATAAGTTGGCAGTAAAGAGTGGCGTGTCTTTTTAAAAACTACACACAATGATGTATAATAAGAAAAAGTTTTCTAAGTTACTATTAATGAAATTCATAACTATTGAATACATTGATGTATGTACATACATATATACATAGTATGTATGTATGTATATAGGAATCAAATTTGCAAACTCAAAAAGCAAATACGCTTTTAAATGGATAAACTAATTTAAGACAGCGTAGAAAATAACCCACAGATAAGTGTAAAGATTTTGTATAAGGTTTTGAAAAGAAAACGTTTAATTAGAAAACGTATTTGTTGTTTCGAGATGATATGCATCTGATTCCGAAAATAAGAAAAGACAACCAAATATATAATAGTTTTCAGAAATTTTATAATATGTGAGTTTTGAATATGTGTATGTACATACATACATACATATGTATGTATGTATGTATGTATGAGTCTTATTTTTTTTACAAAAAAAAATCGGTTAACAAACTTATTAGTGTCGTCTTTTTATTTAATAAAAATGCCACAATCTATTTCTAAGTTATCCAATCCCAAGTGAACCAGCATTAAGCAAATAAGCTTAAACATCTTAATTCTGCTACCTGTTCAAATAATTTTGATAACCATGAAATATTAAAAACTAACACTAATATTAATTTCTTATTAAAAAATCTAAAGAGCCAATTGCATAGCACACTCCTGATAGCAAACTTAGCTACTGAAATAAAAAAAAAGATTAATAGCCTAAGTAGTCTTAAGGATTTGATATTGAAAACATTTTAAAACAAAAATTATAAAAATAAATTTACGAAAACTAAAAATCCGAACCGCAAAGCGATTAATTAGTAAACATCGTCTGTTTATTACGCCAAACTAGAATTGCAGCTCTCAATGAGCTATGTATAGTTTTCGCCTCTCAAATTTGATAAATGCATAAAAAATTAATTAAAAAATATGCAGCGTGAGAGCCAAAATAACGAGTATGCTACATAAGTGTGACTTCAACGAGCCTTGATGAACACGTTAGCATATTTGCATATTTTTAGGCACTCCTTTGATTCTTTGAGCAATTCTTGGAAACGAAAACTTAGCAAAACTAGCTCCAACATCGCTTAGCTGTACTATAATTCAGGAATGCGAAGCACGGTGGGTGAACGCCAGAGCTCTGCTATACATACTAGTTCATTATTTCTTTCTCGTATCGCACATTATACATTTTTGATTATTATAACTATGAAATTTTTTAAGGAAACATTTAGTTATTTATAAGTCATATTTAAATGTAAATATGAATAAATATTGATTTCATATATTATGAAATGCAAGCATATAGGAACTAACGGTAGCCAAAGTACTTTTAAACTCGATGTTAAACATTTATTTATGGGTATACATAACATGTACTTTCACTTTCACATTAATTAACAGATTTGTTTTATGTTTTAAGTAAATATTTGTTATACAATTATTTTCGAATCAGAATAAAAGCAATTTTTGCTAAATGTAAAATACTGCATTTTTATTTATGTTTAGCAAAGTAATCATGTATGTAGTTAAAGGCGAAAAATAATCGATCCCATTTGAGAATTTTTGCAGTTTCTATATCATCGATAATTAAAAAATAATCATTGTGGGTTAATTTAAATTATTTCTGCCAGATTTGAGGCGAAATTAGGAATGGCAGTTAAATCTACGAATGCGGAACGATTTAAATATGTATGTATGTATGTATGTATTTATATCCGCCCAAATCAACAAAGCATATGAAAAAAAACATAATTAGGTGATTCACAAGGTGCCGTAAAGTGTCGTATTATCATAAAGTCATAAAATTTTTAAAATTCCAAGTCGTGCTATTTTACATCATTTTTCTTTGCAATACAAATAAAACAATACAAATCAAAGTGCTGACTTGACAACTTTACGACATTTTGGGACACCTTGTGAATAACCTAAATAATGATGATAATTAGCTTTAAAAATATGCTATTAAGCATTTTCTTTTCTGTTTTTTTATAAATGTTACATTTAGATTTATCAAAAATAGCATACGCACATACTTATGTACATATGTATATAGTATATATAAGAAAGTACATAATTTCATAAATATCAATAAGCATTGAATGATTTATTTAGCTTAAGTTTACCAATTGTCAATAAATTTAATATACAGACGGATACTTTGTTTTGTATTAATGAATACTACAGCATTTTCGCTAATATTCATATGTATGTATATTAATAAACTAAAGCAAATCTACCATTTTTAAATATTTTTCGCAAATAGTTAATTTTAATTTTTCAATTTGTAAGGTTTTTAATAAAGTAAACGAACAAATAAATAACAGAATGGTCAGCATTTTAGGGCCAGAATGTTGTAGAGAGCTTGCTTGTTTTTTCAAATTTTACATTTCCTTTTTAGAATATTTCAGTCTGTTTTAAACCAATATTTGGTAAAAAATTTGCTTTCCGAATATATTAGTTAATTATTTACGATATAATGAATATATAAAATGTTAAAGAGAAAATAACGACTGAGTGAAGCTTTTACAATTTAAAATAACTATATGCATTTTTTTCATAAACATAGATGTGGTATTACTATTTGACTGCTAATACAACAATTATTATACTAACAAACTATAAAATACATATGCATATATTTAGCTGGATACAAACAATAAATCGCTAATATGTCTGTCATCACAATTAGACGCAAGTTCGAATTGCTTACACATCAAGACAAGCTGAGACGGTTTTCTTTACAGCATCGCGAGCATATGGGATGTAGGAAAGTGAATACCAGGTCATAGCTAATGATTGAATGATGATGAAAATTAAAGTCAGACCCGCTTTGTGAAGCTGTGTATTAAATTAAAAATGAATGTTAAAATAAAATCACTAAGTAAAAATCAAATTTCTATGTATGTATGTATGTATATGTACCACAATAGCAGCTATAAATGTCATTACTATTGACACAAGTACAATGCAAGTAGCGATTAAGCGCGTAGATGAGAACATTTTTTTGATTTGATTAACTGGGCCCATAAGAAAGCAGGTACTGTAAAAGAATATTGACAAATAGTGTGTACATTCTATTGTAATTAGAGCGTTAATCTATTGTAGGTTCATACCTCGCCATTGATATAACATTTCCGAGTGTATAGAAAACCGCAAACACCACAATGCCGCGGTGCAAGAAGAGCGCCAACGAGCCGATAAACGACAAAAAGATGCCAAGTACAAAGCAAATGCAAAAGCCTTTGATGCGTGTCTCCCAACTGAGCGTTGACATCTCATTAATCTGCAAAGGAATGTTTTGTTGATAAGAAAATATGTATGTATGTATATACAGATGTTTGAAATCAACAACATAATGACCTCTTTTGCATGCACTTTGTCTAACCATAAACAAATCGTGTTATACGTATACATATATATAAATATATACTATATATTATATAGCTATGTACGTACGCCCACTAATTTGTTATATATAGGTGGCTTTAGTCGATTTTACATTTGTACTGATAGGATATCATGGATTTGCAGTTTCCAATGGGTTTTAAAAGCTAATTTAGCGTCCCACCTCTTAACAATCGCCTTTATATACTGAAACTACTGGCGACCACTTGTTGAGTCTGAAATTTTAACCCCAATTCGTGCATTTCTATTACATTTCAGTATACTTCAAGACGATTTTTAAGTTTAGCATATCATGACAAAATCTTACAATTTACAAGCTTTAAATTTATATGTTAAAATTGAAGTCATTATAATAGGTTCCTTACCTGTGTAATAATACCACTCTCCTCCTCTGGAGTGGAATCATTCCCATTAAGTACGCGACGTAACTTATCCATATTTTCTAAGCTTAATTAACGGTTTATTATTTTTGTAATATTAATCTCAAAAAATGTTCAACAGAACGCAAAAAACCAACTTGTTAAACTAAAAAGCCAAAAAAATTTATTAAAATTACAACAAAATAAAAAAACGAAGTGAATTGTGGGGGTGAAACAATTGGTTTGATTGAAATGTCACTTGGGAGTAAACGTCAGTAACAGTGTTGCCGTGTTATTTATAGAAAATTAGATCGCAAGCGGATAACTTTGATAACTAACTTATATTTAACTATTATTTATTGATATTATACGTCTTTTCCAGTTGTTAAGAAATAAGAAAACTACAAAAATTCTTACTCCATATTCAATTTGCTTAATGAAAACAAACACTTATGTTTACTACTCTAGTTTCAACTCTGTGTTCGGAATATATGTTTATTTATCTGTCAAGCATCACAGCTGATTATTGTTATGTGCAGAGGACAAGTACCGATATGATAATTTTAAGAAATTTACGTTTTATAACGAAAGTTGCAAAAAATGATGGCATATCTTCGATATATGTACCACAAATCTTACGAGAGTTAAGACATCAACCACGACCGTTTCTAGAACAACAGAAAGGAAGGGACAATGAAGATAGTGATTTACTGGCGCGGCATGCGCGAACTGAAGAGCGCGTCACTACCGGTATTACGAAAGAAGTGAATAAATATTTAAAAAAAGAGTTACGACAAATTGAGAATACGCAGTCAACAAATGTTGACCCGATTAAAACAAGAATTCCCCACAAGAAGAATCAGCTTGTCAACGTTGAAAACAGTGACAATGATGGTGATGATTCATTGGCAATTGTTGAAGCCAAAGCAGATTACGTGCCCACATTTAATTTGGCTGCATATGTCAATAAATCTCCCACGCTTCAGCAATTCATACAATTGGGGGTTGACTTGCACAGCATTGAAAGGCGCAAAGGCTTAGCAAAATTTGTACTGGGCTTAGATTTTGAAAGGGATGTGAAGTCATATCTCTACTTTCTACAAGATCAAGGTGTGCCAGCTGAAGTGTTTGGCGAATTCATAACAAAAAATCCATTAATTTTCAAAGTGGATAAAGATGATTTGCAAACGCGCGTTAATTATTTGGAATCAAAAAAATTTACAGCAGAACAGCGACAACGCATATTTACGCGCAATCCCTTTTGGTTAATGTTCTCGACGCATCGCATCGATCGACGACTGGGCCATTTTCAAAAGGAGTTTCGTCTGAGCGGTGATGATGTACGCTTTTTAACATCCAAACAACCGCGACTGATAACATATAATATGGATCATGTACGTAAATCGACGTTTTGTATACGTGAAGAAATGGGTTTCGATCGGGATGAAATAAAATGTTTACTCTTGAACAAGCCACGATTGTGGATGATGAGTAAGTGCATACTACATAAGAATTTATAAAATATAGCAGTTTCATTTGGAATTTTGCAGAATCAGATGACTTGGTTGAACGCTTTGCTTACGCGCACCAAACGATGAAGCTATCACATGATGTGCTAATACAATTTCCCGAAGTGCTTACATCGCGCGAATTTCGTCTGCGCCAGCGCCATGAATTTCTCGTTACACTTGGTCGCGCACAATATGACCCCGAAAAGGATTTGTATATATCGCTAAAAGATATGGTCAGTGGCAATGATTTTCAATTTGTGCGCGAAGTTGCGAAGAGCGATTTGGAAACATACGAGCTTTTCCTCAAGACGCGGTAGTTGAGTATGCGAAGAAACCTAAAGTTGTTAAAAATATAGGAATCATAATAATAAAGTTTATGTTTGTATGATTTAAAATAAAAATATTAGATAAGCTGGAGAAAAAAATTAATTAATAAAAGTGTAGGCATAATTAAATTATTTTACATCAGACTTTCATTATCGAATACCAAGAAAACAATTTATTCTAACAAATTTACAGGTATTACAAAAACAATTTGAAGAAATTGTAAAAACATACATATGTACATACATTTGTACATACATACATAACTACATTTCAAACCGACCGGCAACATAAACGGCTTTAATTTCCATCATTAAGGTGCTTTACAACCAGGGTGGTTAAGCAGACTGAAAGCTGGGCATTTGGCAAAAAATTCTAATTCCTTAATATAACCTAGGCTAAAATAAAAAATTTACGAAAGTAAAAAAAATTATGTTCATATATTCAGTCATATTCTTAAGCTGTTTTCTAATCTGCCTATAAAATTTAACTATCCTTTAAATTTTCTCAAAGTGCCTGAAAGTATGTAGATAGTGATTCACTTTAAGCCTAGGAAAAATTGTTTAAGGGCACATCGTCTATCAATTTATTACCACCCTATGATCCGGTTAATGGCTAATTAAGAAATCGCTGGATATTAAGCTGAATATAGGTAATCGACGATTAACGTAATCAGTCTTTAAGAAATCGGCTCTAAGTAGCAAATATATTAACGCGTTAAAAGACAGTTAAATTTAACAGCCAGATTAGAAAATGGTCGTAAAACCTGCTTCACCCGTCGGACACTTTAACCTTAGACGCCATTCGTTATTTCATTGGCAATGATAATAATGGTGCATTATGACCTATGAAGAAGTCGTTGCATCTCAGTAACTATTTAAGGAACACTTAGCACTACTAAGGGCCAGTTTTTAAGTGCAAGTTGAACTCTGTTTGTCGTTTGAAGTAAGCTTTAACTAAGTATGCAGTTTTACAGTCAACTCTTGGTTAAACTCAGTTTAACTTATCAGCTCCTTGCTGACTACTTCGTTTTGGTTGCAACAAGATTAATTCAGCGCAAGGAAACTAAGTTTAACAAAACTGAGTTTAAACCAGCACTGAAAAACTGGCTCTAAGAATGCAAACAGTGCCCAACACTCTGGTCATTAATCGCACCCACTTTTATTTAAACGTTCAACAAAATAAATAAAAATAAAAATATTTCAAAATTTCTATAAAACAAGGAGACGGAAAAGAACTTTTAAAAAACTCATCTATTAGTGCATTTGTTTACGATACTACACTTACGACTGCTGCCATTAATTTTGCCTTAGTGAAACAACATTTTAATTTCGCTTATTTAGTTTCGAACTTTTATTTTTATTGCATTTCTCATACTTAATTCCATTTGTCGTTTCTTTAGTTTATTAAAAAAGTCTATAATATTTTTTTTAATATAATTATGTTAATATATATTATACATGTATATATGTAGATATATGTATGTATGTATGAATTGTATATAAGGAAAGGGATTTATTATGCGTTACGATATTTTCGAATTCGTATTTTTTCAATTGAGGCTGTATGCGAGTAGTCTAAATTGCTATTTAAATAGAGTATAATCCTAAATCACTGACAATTGTTGGTGATGTAGTAAATATGATATATTTTTCGTTCATACTTTTCCACCTAACTCGAAGCTTCAACGACTTCAAGCGACTCTATTTATAGCTATGGCAAAAAAGGAAATAATCATATTAATATACTTGATTTTTGCAATAATGTACTTATCTGTACAAGCAATTTACATACATATACAGGAGGTGGGATATTTTATAGTTGCGAAAAAATCCTTTTGCAAGGAAAATTATAAATTAAAAACAAAAGAACAAATTAAAATTCAAATGAACTCGCACAGTTTTAGCAATTGCTGTCCTTATTTAAAGAAGTGTTTAAAATTTTTGGTGGAATATTAATTTAGGTACTGCAGTTTAGGCCAACTCGCAAACAGCCTGCATTGTTATAATTATATATATTAAATTAAAATTGTATTACTTCCATTTTGGATATATGTATATATGTATATGTACATAGGTATGTAAGTATATATTCAAATGTCGTAGAGGAATTTGCTCACGCCTTAATTAGACTAAAAAAACAAACGCGCTGTGGTAGCATCGGTCAACTCGACAATGGCGAGCACCAAATATATGTACACCCGTAGTCACATATATGTATGTATCTATGTATGTACATATGTGCGTAGAGTTACAAATAGAAAAACAATTTTTTTTAACTTTTCTTAACAAAAACAATGACAAAAAATATTAAGAAAGTGTCCGAGCTATCAAGTACATAACAATTACCGCAATACTGCAGCCTTATCGCTTTATGGATGCACTGCATGTCTATTTTGTATTTCGAGTGTTAAATTTTCGTTCCTCGTAATACTTTTGCATAAGTAACTGACGCATTAAATGCGAAAACATAGAAGTACGTGAGCTCAGCACACACGAAATAAAAAATATTCACAATTCGAACCTTAAAATCGGCGCAATTGGTACAAAAACATATACAACGGTAGTTTATCAGTTATAGAAGTCGCGAAAGGAGAACGTTTGCATGGGATTTTCAATTTTATTTGTTATGAGCGATTGATTTGAAAAATTTTCGAGATATGATTATTTTGTATTTAATTCAAACATTTCGGTCTAAAATACTACAAACAAGAGTAGGTATCATAAAATATGTATGTATGTACATATATGTATGTATGTATGCAATGTGTATAAACATTTGCTTCTACTTTGTTTTTATTAATTCCTTAATACTAAAATACTCTAAATACTATGTGCTAATGCCTTTCCTTTTCTTACTCATTTCATTTTCTACTTTTGTTGTAAAATATTAAAATAGTTTCCATATTTTTTATTAAAAAAATGTAAAAAGATCAAATACAAAGCATTATTCTTAAATTATTTAAGTGCATTTTAGATTTAAAAAATTGGGGTAATAATAAAAGACCTGAGCCCACGCTTGCGTCGCAAGTTTCAACCAGTTAGTTCATTTGTTTGTTGTATGTATGTATGTATGTAAGTATATGTTGGAATAATTTTTGTTTTCCGCATTTTACTTTTCATTACTAATTTAAAATTGTTGCTTTGCGTTTGTGTGATTAGTCAAATACTCTCTTATGCTATATACATATAACATATACATATGCGTAGGATACTTTGATGATCAGCTCAAATACGAGCAATGAATAAACTCGGATCCATCAAACATCTCTAAATTATATTAATATTTCTTATTTCCCATCAAATTTCCAATGCAATGCGCTTTCATTGTCCACAACGATTTCACATCGTTTGATTATCATAGCTAGCTAGCGCACCTTTGCACATACTCTTATACAAGAGCTCTTTACATGTTCGCTAAATGTAAAAGCGTTTCTTTTAAAGACTCCAAATAAAATTAAAAACAAAAATTCCATTTACATATTTCCCTTAAAGGCTGCTCCTTTTACTCTTAAATTTCACTTGAAATATTCTCAGAGCTTTTCAAAAGTATGTCTTGATTTGCTGTAAATCAATTTTTTTTTTCAAATGCAGTAATTTGAATTTATCAGCGCATCACATATTTTTGATAGCTCCAAATTTCTCTTCTTTAATTACATTTCTCGGCTTTATTCTATGGTTTTTTCTTTTCTTTTTTTGTTTTGATAGAAAAATATTAAAACGTTGGTTATTTTTACTTTCGCTCCTTTTTGCTTGCTACTGCTAACTGCATCGGTTAAAATAATAGTATTAGATAATATGTATGTAGTAGGTATATAAATCACTTTTCTTTAACATTTAGTTCAGTCAATGACGACTCGGGTCAAGAGAATGCCACGTTTGCTGAGCCATAAACTACAATGAAAGAGATGAATAAATTAATAAAAATTATGATCTGTTTTTTTTCTATTTTTTTACCCTAGTCCGGCGCCTAATAGCAAGGATAGCACATTCGATAAAATGAGCGAGTATAGTATTTCTCTGGAAAAAAGCGAGTTCTTGCCAACGCGTGCCAAACGTATGGAATAGCCAGCACCCTTCTTCTTTTGAGGGTGTTCAAATTTCCAATCTCTGCAAAAAGAAGAAGAAATGCAGCTAAAATTAGAATTTAAAAATTATTTAGAGGGAGTGGGATAAATCGAATAAATATAATTTTAGAATTATTTCCAATTATTATTTACTTGTCTACAATTAGTTTTTATTTATTTTCATTTTTAGTTTAGTTTAAATTCTCAAAAGCACATTTTCTGTAATCAGCTGCAAATCTTGCAAACAATTTCTTGTGAGTGAAATTTTTCTGCAAGAATTTCAAACTTCTTATCAAAGTGTTTTTTTTTATTAAGTCAAGGAATATATTTCAGCAGGATTTTTGCATGTTTAGTTTCAACAAGCTATAATACATACTTTGGCGGTTGTTGATCCGGTCGGCTATTCCACTCATCCAGCCAGTCGGTGTCTTTTTGACTATCGCCATCCTAAATCAAGCATGAAATAAAGTTTAAAGCACGGTCAAAATTTTATTAGAGGTACTACAAACCCTATTCCAGTAGTTTATATAAACATTTTTGAGCTCTTCATTGGGCGTAAGCTCGGTATTTGGACTATTCGGAGGTGATTTGGGACTATAAAGAGTAAATAACAATTTAAAATGTGCGCTCAGATTGTTGGTGTTGGTGTACGTTCGCATACCTATCCCTTGGTGTATCACGTCGTGAACTGGCCAAAGACACCACACGACTGGAGTGATTGGATTCGCGTTGCGCTTCACGCAACAAACGTAAATACTCCTCGCCATTTGTGAAGGGCAATGGTGTGATTCTATCGGGGCTCTTAACGCCAGCCATTGTAGCAGCACTGCTTAGCTCAATCCAAGATTCTGAAATTGTATAAGAAAATGTACATAAATATATCAAATATTTTTAATAAATACTGATAGAAATATATATGTATCACTATCAACTTTCTGCTAAAAATACTGCACCTGAAAACTAAAAACAAGCAAATCGACAACAAAGAAAAGAAAACTCTGAAATTCCTTCTTTTGCTGCCTGTGTCAATTTCAGTGCAAAAATAAAGACGATAGACAGCTGCACTGCAAAGCACTCAACAATCGACTGAATTGTTGTCTGTTGGCTGCTGGCTCGCCCTCCAGTGGAGTACTGCAGGGTGCAGTTTATCGAAACGACTCAAAACAATACTCAGTTTGTATACATCCACACGGACGTACAAGCATGCAGAATTGATATTATTGTTTTTTCATAAATAACAAAAGAAATCAGCAGCTGACTGACGACCAACAGCCAAAAGCGGGATGACTAACTAATATTTACGCAGGTACACAAACAGGCGTGGAAGTAAGTAGTAGAGCGTCAACAGCAGCGAACAAATAAAATAAACAAACAATGAAAATTGTACAGCACTATATATGTATGTATGCACATGTATATGTAAATATGCAAACAAACACTCATACACAAACAAACACCACACAACCACATTGAATCAAGTTTTTAAAAACACTCACTTATTCAACAACACAAAACAAGGAGAAAAAAATCACTCAAAATTTATAAACAAAGACGCAATTGCATTGGTAATATATCAAAGAGGAAAATATGTACTCATACTGCATGTCTACATCTATATATGTACATAACACATGTTCATACATATATAGTATGTATACGCGTATGAATACATGTGTACGACTATATACATATGTATGTAGGTAAATACGCGCTTGGACAAAAAAATAGTTGTGCCTGTTTTGAAAAGCTTTGACTCCTTTCCTTTTGCTAATAAATTGAATTTCGTTAATTTATTTTTAAAATTTTTAGTTAACCCTACAACTAAAATTATTACAATAAAAATTTTAAACTTTGTACAAAATGCAGTGTTTTTAGCACATTCAAATATTTTTCAGAGATCGTTGTACAGTTTTCTTTCATATGACGCATGAATGAAATCTGTTGTATGAAGCATACATATATGTATGTAAGAAACTTTCCTAAAAATACTTAAAAAAAAATAGTTCCAAATTTTGATGAAAACCTGATGAATATTTTACAAAGTTTAAAAAATACATTTTGAATGGCTTAAGTTGTAGATTTAATTATAGATTTATAAAAACAATATGAAAATTAAATAAATTAAAGGAAAATAGTAAAAGCCTGTCAAAAATGGACAAACTTATTTTTTCGCCATGAGTATAAATGGCCAACCTATTCCGGGTATCTACATACATATGTATATATGTGTATATATGTACATATGTATGTACAACAAGGCAGTTCTAAGAGGTAACCGCAGTAGAGAAATTGCAACCCTGCTAGATTTTTTGATATACCTTTATTGTCAATAAGAACAATCAAACCAGTCTAATGAAAACAAAAGTTAACAATTTACAAATTGAGTTCATCCAAAATAATTAAATACAAAATGCTACGTGATGCTACAAGCTCTCTTCCTAACAATCCACCGGCGTGACTTTTGCGGCACTTTTATGAAAGAAAACCCGCCTGTTATCAGCCGTTCCTTGCAGATAACGCACTTTTCCAACTCTGTCCTAGTTGGGCGATAGCTATTACGGTCATTATCGTAATAGCTATCGATATAATTATGTATTTTTATCAATATCGTTAGCGGTACATAAATATATATAATTTTTCTCGTTGTAGATGTCAAGATTTGTTATTAATTTTTAGTAAATTATTTGAACTGTAATAAACAAATTTGTGCTAAATTATTTCTTGTGAACAGAGTTGCGAAAAGCGTTTTTTTATTTACTTTCGAGCAAGTAAAAACGACATCTTGAACAAATGGGTTTGAAATTGGGTTTAAGCTTTCGTGCTTCGGTGAAAAAAAAACTTTCCTATGCAAAAATATTTGTATTCAGCTTTAATCATCTGGTGACTTTAACATGATATTTATTTGCTAATAAACATTCAAAATAAACAAAGATCAGCTGATGTTGCTTACTTGTATTCTTGAAAGCAGGTTGTTATTAAACAAAAATAATGCCACATCAAAATGTACATATAAACGTTTGTAGGTCGCATTTAAATGCGAATGAAAATAAGGTAGTTAACTAACTTTTCAATACAGAATAATGTTTAATCAAAGTTATTTATCCAAAACGAAATATGTAATTAGGTACACACATTTTGGGAATGGACATAAAAGCCCTTTATAGCAGTTCAGACGTTTTATAAAAATAAAAAATTATTATGCATATCTCTACCGTGTCCTAACGAAAGGAACAACGTTAAAAAGAAAAATATTAAAACTGAATAAATTCTACTTATTCATATGACAGAAGCAACAACAGAAAATTTTATTTAAAGAAAGTAAATCGATTTAGTAAAAGGTACTGTACAGCTTTTAATAGAATGAAACAGAATTTTACGTTTGAGGTACAATTAAAAGTAGACAAAAATAGTAAGTAGAAATATGTATATACATATGTACATACTAAATATCTACTACATAGGTATGTAAGTATGTGTGTGTCACGGACACGCGCGGTGCGATAAAGAAAATTAAACAAAATATGACACGTTGCGGTCAAAAACCTCGCAAAAGTAGATTTGCAAAAGGCGCACGAGTACATACATACTAGGGATGTAAATTTTTGGCATTTTATTGATCCCGAGAGCTGACAATCCCGCGATCCCGAATTTCACGAAGTTTTGATTCGTAAATTTGAATTTGTCAAAAAATTTAACACGTCTGTAATTCATTTATGCATTTAATGGCCTTTTCAAAAATAAATAAACGTAACATTTGAAACACACAAAATAGTTTATACTTCAAGTACAAATACACATATTTGGTACAGAAGCAAATGCACCTACATAAAGTAAAACTATTTTTAATAACTGTTTAAGACCAATATTAAATATTAATAAATTAGCATTCAGTAAAAAAAGAAATACTCGTACATGAAGTAAAAATCAAATACATCACCCATTCCATTTTCAGCGACGCAGAATTCTTTCTTATCAAATTGCAAATTTAAATAAATAAAGGCTTAAGTGTGTTCTCCTCCAACCTGTACCTAAATTTGTTGCATTTAAAAACTGCAGTGTAGAAGCACCGACTCAACACTTGTTGGTTGGATTGTCGACAAAAAGTTAAATGATATCTATAGGAATTATCCTTTTTTGCCACCATTACAAAAACTATTAATTTCGTTTACCAAACCCTCTGATAAATTGTATGCCATTTTATTGTTGGAAACTTGATGCTCGTTCAAACTTGATGCAATTTGTCTTTGAGACTTTCTGTCTTATCCACTTCTACTCGAGGAGGATATTTTTCAGCACATTTATAATGGCAAGGGTAAAACCAAGCCTTTAGGTAATTAAAAAGCCGTGTTATTTGTCGTATTGTGTTGTCGTAATACAACAGTTGATAACTTGTTATTTTTGTTTCTCATGTTAAGATTTATTATTTCAATACAACTCTGAAAGGTATGTTATGTAAGTGTGTTATTTGTGTGTTTTTTTCGATCTGCCCTTTCTGTTTTAAACCATTTGAGGTTTATTTTTGTTTGAAATTGTTTTTTAAATAAATGGCTATTAAATTCACGCTTTTCTGCAATTCCGGGATTTGGATAGACTGATCCCGTGGTATTCTGGAGTTGAAAAAGGCCGGGACCCCGGGATTGACATGGCTTATATATACTCACGATGAATGTATGAGTAGAAGCTGATAACCAAAAGACATTTTAAGGCGGATAAAAGGTTACTGTCTGTCGGCAGCGTCGATAAATTAATATTTCAATGAGGATGGTAGCAAACAGCACATAAAAGGCAAAGCAGACAACTTGACAGGAAGGCGAGTAGACAATAAAGTCGCCGCATATTAGTTCCGCAGGCTAATAAGCTAGACGGTCAAGGTCCTTTGCTTTTATTGTACTTTAGAAATACTGAATATGTACATACATACATACATAACATATATGTATATCGATTAACAGATAATCATAGAGCATAAGCCGATACATACTGGAACTATTTGCTGGGGTTTGAATACATTTTGCTTGATTCCACATACCTACAAAACAAATTTATGTGATTTTAAACCTGCTATTCTCAACTATAAGAAAACTGCAGGTAAAAGAGGTTGTTAGGAGATGCGCATGAATGACTACCAATGATTAAGTACATAACGTAATTGTCCAGAATAATACAAAATCGAGTACTTTCCCCCCCCGATAACTTCTACTGCCACCGAAAATCGCGTGGGCTCTTACTATATCTGTTTATACCTACACTGATTTGTTTTGGTTTTAAATGCCTACAACGCATTTTATATCCACAAATGTACACAAGTAGGGGTATATAATGCTTGTCATTTTATTTTATTTACTTTGTTTAAAAAAAAGTGCAAAATCTCAAGTTCATTGTTGGCTTTTGAAATTGCGTCGAGGCTACCTTTTAAATTTCTTGCTTTAATTTTTTTTATAATACGAAAACACTGCAGAAAATATTTGTAGACATAATATTTTTCGCATTACTTAAGTACATACATACATACATATGTAAAAAGAAATTGCGATTTCAACTTGACATGTGACCATTTGCGAATTAGAGCAATCATTTCAATGTTTTCATTCCTTTTTCTTACCTACATTCATATGACGCAAATAGATAAACAAGTTTAATGGCCAGTAAAAAAATATGACTACTGCGAAGGGCATTCATTGTTTTGTTTACATTTTGTTTTGAATATAAAAGGAAAATAAAAGCGCTTCTATAGAAATGGCTTTTATTTCACTTTCAACTGTAATAAGTGAGCCAGCTCAAGTCTAGTGAACGAAATTTTTAGACTGACTACCGTATTTAGTTTTTTTTTTTTGCAGCAGCAGAAAGCTATTAGTGTGGAATTTTCGATATCCCAATTGCTCAAAACCCATATATGTATTGTTGCTGACTTTTTTTCAATTCGAATCCAGATTTATACAAAATCTGCCAAACAGCTCTTAATAAAAAAATTAAATCAAAAAAACAATCAGCCATCAGACGAAAAACGCAACCGCATAAGTGGCAATCAATATAATTTTAAAATCATGTCTCATTTTTGTGCGCACCACTGTACATATATGTACACCTACATATATGTATGTACATACATACACACTTGAATATATAAATATCAAGTGGAAGCAGTCGTTGGACGTAAGTAAGAAGTAATCCGTGGCGTCAAGGACAACAGCTGTATCGACTTGCAAAAAAAGGTAAAAATGCACATTTAAATTAACAGATAACTGCATACATTCATATATGTATGTATGTACATACAATGTATCTGCCACAATGCATTGGTTGTATTAAATATACTTGTGTAACTGCTTTTAGAGTCGCTCTATGACGGTCACGCTAAATGCGCATGCACAAAAGTCTCCCTGGCATGCAATTACAGCTGCTGCTGTCGTCGACTGCTGGAGAGTCCATCCTGTTGGCAATTATAAAGAAGCCATCTTAATCTACTACACGGAAACACAAAAAATAAAAATAAAAAATATTACGCATTTCGTTCGTTAAATTCGAAACGATTGCAGTTAAGTTATGCGTATGCATATGATTTAAATATAGTAGCTTGTTTTGTATACTTCGTCACATGAAATCAAAAAAGCCCTAAGCTACATTTTAAAAATTTTACAGGAGAAGCAAAAAACCTTTTAAAATGAAAAATAAGGCGAAATTTTTCAATATTTTCTCAAGTTAAGATTATTTTTCATAAAAGAATTAGTATTTGAAGAAAAATTTTTACTTTTCGTATTACATACATATATATGTACATATCTGTGGACATTTGACAAAACAACCTCTTTCAAAAAAGCAAAATTTACAGGAGAGCGAAAAAACATGTTTAAAGCTTTGCAGTAGAAATACCTCTTTCTATTAAAGGACGAAGTCAATTTAAACTGGATGCAGATCAATAAAGACGCGTTTTCCAATCAATTGATTTAAATTAAATATTTTACTTTTCTAGATAAATATAAATCAAATAAATAAGACCTTTTGTCAAATGCTTTTTCTTACTGAAAATCAACTTACCTCATACAAGCTGTTTTGTCAAATTTGATTTGTGCAAAAAAAAATCCTTTTTTTTATCTTATCTTGACACAAGTTTATTTGCCAAATGGTAAGTTAAAAATAAGTCCAAAAGAGGTTTTTCTTCAAATGACATTTGCCGTTTTTTTTTAGATATGCATTTGACAAAAGAACTTCAATCGAAAGAAGTTATTTTGTCAAATGCCAATTTCTGATTTTACTCAGACGATATATAGAGACAAGCTTTTTTGATAAATGTACGTTATGATTTTACGTTTGAAATTCCAACTTATTCGAGACAAGCTCTTTTGTCACCCGAAAATTTGAAAAATTACGAAAGAAGTTGTTTTGATGACTCTATAATTTTTGAACTAGGACAATGGCGATAAGACAGAAAAACGCGCCTTGAAAATTCATATATATAATAAAAATCCTGGAAAATTGTCTTATTTCGAGAGAAGTTGTTTTGTCAAATGTCCACAGATATGAAACTTACGCCTTCTACAATTAGTTTTTTCTGAAATCGAAAAGGGCGTAACTCAAATAGAAAGTCTCAAAATGTTTTGCTTATTTCCTGCATTAAATAGATTATAATATAATAATATATTATAATGGATATTATCCAATTTATTATTATACATATATTTTTTATTTTTAAGTATTGATAACCAACAAAACAAAAAATAATTCTCAAAAAGAAAGTTAAACAAAAAGAAATTAAAATCGTAAAAAGATGAAAACTTTACATAAATCTTGCTATTCATTTTCATAGGGCAAATTACTAAAAAAATCATGACAATCTGCTGGTATAAAGGACTTAACATCATTAAAATGTTCCCACTTTTTTTTTAGAAAGGTTTAATCTTTTGGTATGTAATGGAGCAGGTTGGGAGGCATGAAAATTGTTTGCACATCGGTGTGGAAGAATAGTATATTTGTCTTTGATGTTTGTTTTAAAATAAATAATTCCAAGCGGATCATATGCCAGTACTCGAATTTTGTTAACGGTAGGATCACTTCTTAGAAACATACAAAAGAAAAACTAACTGTCAATACATACGTAAATGCAAAAAACCAAAACAACGCATGTTTTATTAGAAATATTACAAAAGAAAAACTGATAAATAAGAACACACACAATGTCATGGCGTGCTATGCCTTCTTGTGTTTGTTGTTTATTATTTCTTTAAAGGCGTAAGTTACACTTTTGGTTGGCAAATTTGTTACGCTTGCACTTAGGGCTTTTCGAATTTTGTTTATACCAACGTCATTATTGGTTGTTGGATTATTAAATTTTAAAGGAACATGTATTATGATACGGTAGATGATAATCAACTAAAAAGTCGATTTTGAATTTTTTATAACTTAGGGCTTTTTTGAATTCATATGACGATTTGTATCTCTATATATGTGTATAAGTATTTCACTTTATATACATACATTGTAAATTATACTTCTTGTTATCGTCAGTGTTCAGACATTGTATTTAAGTATATCGTACAATGTCTGGAGTGCCAAGAGTGCACTAGCATTTTGCACTAAACTCAATGCCACACAAAGCGTGGCGGCAGCCCCAGGCAACCGGCCAAACTCACGACGCAACAAATGGATTGCCACACAATTATGCACCTGCATCCAAACATACATACGTATATTCAGTACCGCCGCCTACTTCTAGTCAATTAAGCGAAATAAAAATTATGCACCATTGACGCTGAGACTTTGTGCGTTCAAGTTGTTGTACTCGTAATAATACCGTATTTTTATTTTCCAAAAACTTATTTTAAGCACAAAAGCAGTTAAATTTAGCATTTACATAAATAAGTACATAAGTGCGATTTTAAATTGAAATTTATTACTGGCAAATGCTGAATTGAAGATAAATGAAATTGTGCACAATTGTGTCAACGGATACCAGAATTTATGCGTTTACATATCGCCAAGCTTGTATCAAATTTAAATATTGGCTAAAAATGGACTTCTTTATTTGTATCTCCACTAAATCGCCATAAACCCCCTAATGTATTGTATATGGGAAAGCGAAAACACGAAAAATAATTCAATATCGTATGGCCTTTCGCATTTCGCATCTATCGTCAAAACTTAAATATTTATAGTCGGATCGAAAAGTATGATAGTTCACCACATTTTTGGGTAAGAAAAAAAAAAAGAATATTTCTCATACAAGTTGATCAAATATGAATTGAGTTCGCAGTTCGAAGTCTCTTCTAACAGGCGGATGCATCTTGGTACACTTTTTCCTTTTCATACACATTACATCGCACAGTTTAGCATTAAATTATGAATATTCTTTAAATATAATCGTCATCGCAGTTCACATCTAATAATAGCTACAGCAGAGAGTGAGCTTTCTTATTTAAAGAAATTTCGCACACAAACTGCCAGGTGCATCAATACTTAGTTACAAATACATATATCTCTAGCAAGCAATTCGCATCAAATTTTATAGGCGAGTATAATTGCAAGTAATTATTTAACAACATTTATTAGTACAATGAAAAACAAAATCACACAAAAGCACATCAAATTATACATACATTGTGTAAACAAACAGTTTGCTAACGACTATTTTCGTAACCAGCGTTTGACTGCAGTAAATTGTACTCGTGTGTGAAGTGTTTCATTTAAACTTCTTTTAATTTTCCACAAATCTGCAATAGTGTGGTATTGACTGTACAAAAATGTTTGCGTTAAAGTAGAACTAACCAACAAAGCTTAAATAAATACCGGAAAGTCGAATCCTGTGTCAGTTAAAAAAATGTCCCTTTGTGATCGCTTCCGCTGTTGATACAATATGAATTTGGACGCTTCAATTATTTGAAAAATTGTTGATTAAATTAAAATTAAAGCCTAAAGTTGCACGAAAGCTGTCTATTACAATTTACTAAAGGCCATGCAGTTAGCTCAAGAAGCAAGTGGCAAAATAATCTTATGAAGAGAGGTAAAAAGAGGCACAAATCTGACCAATTAAAATCAACTTTGGTGACTTGTAATTGAAGAAAATTCGTCTACTAAATGCCAGAAACGTCTAGCTATGTTTCAATTTTAGTTGGCAGTTAGTTAGAAGAGGTTATAAGTGACAAGTGAATGAGGAGATCACAGCTCACAAAGAAATCATTTTCTCAGCGCTTCGAATAGAAAGCATTTCATTAAGACTGGAACTAAATCCATTTATTTATAAATTAATTATACATTCTGTGAAAGTTCTGAAAAGGCTTCAATTTCTGCAGCGCGTGGTAAAAAAAAATCTGTAGCACATTGTTACAGTTTTAATACCGCAGCGTGCTATCTGAGAATGGGTGGGGAAAATGGGTGTATCCAAACACGAACAATCAACAGAGTATATAAAAAATTATAGTCAGGCACATTCATATGTATGAATATGTACATATGTATGTATATAGAAAAGAGTAAATGCCAGCAAAATTGTAAACATATGCCCATACGCCAGGGAGCGCAGCTTATGGACAAAATTTTTTTCACGCCCGCTTGGCAGATATATGTACATACATAGGAGGCGAACAAATAGATAATTTGTAGTCACTGTATGTATGTATGGATATGTATATAAGTATACACACATGCATAACTCTGCAATCTTTTATTATATTAGCTGCTCCATCGTGACTTTCAAAAGACAATTACTTATGTGGTCGGCAAGCGAGAAAAAAAAATGTGTGGAACCATGTTTGGTACGTTGTTATTTAGTGAAGTACTCGTACAGTGCGAATGCTGGCGCAATAATCACTTTGGGTAATGAAGAAAATAACCAGACATGTACTCGTACACTTGAGACGATGTTGGAATGGAAGACAAATAAAAAGAGTTATATGAATAAACATTTTTTTTTAGCTGCATTTCGAAATATGTAAGTAAAGCCTACCCACAGGATGTGCATTACTTATGGAAAGTTTATATGTTGTGTTTGAAAATATAATACTTTTTTTGTTCTATTTTTTTTTTTTTAATATTAAATATTTATTGTTTGTCTATTACGATGATCGGCCTTCGAATTTAAATTTTTAAACAATTTTTATTTTTCAAGCTCGAGGCCCCCAAATTAAATAAACTTCGATGTTTGTTTATTTTTGTATTTTACTGTCGATATTTCGACCTCAATTTGAGATCATCATCAGGACTATAATTATTTGAGAAAACATATACCAAACAAATATTTAAAATTAGGTTATTAACAAACATAAAAATACAACACGACTTACACTCTTGTTTGTGCCTGTTCGACTGATTAGGAGTGCATAATTAAAGCTTAAACTAGCGAAAATGAGAAAACTAAAAGATATTTTATATTTATATTTTTGGAACATTCCGAAAAGGTGAAGCCGTCCCACAGGCTGTTTAAATAAAAAAGCATTGCTTATAGTTTTTAATGCTGTGTTGGAAAATATAATAATTTTTTGGAGTTTGCATTTTTTTAATAATTATTAATTTTGTATAAAGTTTGAAAATTCGGTTTATATGGTTTGAGGTAGAGGGTAGGCTGTATTTTAATTGAAAATTATTAGAAATTACAACAAAAAAAAGGTGTCGTATAATTGTGAAATGTAGTATAGTTGCTACGCCTACACGCAAAATAAAAATTAGTACATAAAAATATGTATACATACATATGTATGTATGTATGTACTTATATGTATACTATGGCCTGCAAAATATTATTTTTATTGTACTAATTTTGTATTATAAAATGTTTTGTGGGCACACAATTCAGTATGGCAAAGCTCTTGCGGTTACGAGTAAATGGCAATCGCATTAAATCACATTCATTCATACACATCGCACAGTTCCATACTTAGTTGTTGCTTATTTTGCAGATAGGCTGTGGATGTGTCACAAAATGACAGCATTCATCACCAAGCGACAGATATGGCATGACATGTGAAAAATAACTTTGGCTGTAGGATTGGTGCGATCAGCTTACAGACTGAGTGGCAATGATCGCGTGTGATGTATGTATATAAATTTATATATACTTTTTTATTACTATTAATGCATATGTACAAATGTGTGCGATAGTATGTATACATACATACATACACATTTATGTATGTACATATTTATGATGAATAGAATCAATGTTAATGCAGTTTATTGACGCGAGTGTAAAACTACTTTTTGAATAGCTGAGAAATTTACTCAAGCGATAGAAATTAGCGCATTCTATTAAGTATCTTTTCGTTCTAATTATAAAGAGAAACAATTAAATTAATTTCCCACTTAAGGAATTTATTAAACGCGATTTCTTTGCTTATTGCTTACACCAAACGTGTATTTGTATTTTAAAGCAATTAAAGCAATGGTCGAGTTGGTTGCGGTGCGTGCTATAACTTGATATGCCGGTGATTTCGAGGTTCGAATCTCAGTCATGGCAAGTAAAATCTTAATAATAGAAAAAGTTTTTTCTAATAGCGGTCACCCCTCGGCAGGCAATGGCAAACCTCCGAGGGTATTTCTGCCATGAAAAAGCTTCTCATTAAATACATCTGCCGTTCGGAGTCGGCACAAAACTGTAGGTCCCTCCATTTGTGGTAGAATATAAAGACGCACACCGCAAATGGTAGGAGAAGCTCGGCCAAACACTGAGCTATATAGTGTACGCGCCAAAATTATATTATATATAAAGCAATAACAACTTTTATTGGAATCAGGAGAAGAAAAAAAAATCTAAAAATACGTGACAAAGTACCGTGAAGCTATAAAAATTACTAAAATTTCGATAAGCAATTGTTTGATTGCCCAACAAACAAAACAATCGGAAACTGGAAAAGGCGATAAATTTAAATAAATTTTATTTTGACATCCTTCAAATTCCATATCTTTATTGACTATAAATTGAGCGCAAAAAGAAACAAACTAACGAATTCACAATTTTTTTTTCGTCTTTATTTTTTTCGAATAGTGGGTGGTTAGTTAATTTATTTCCTGTCCAATTTGGCTCATATTCGAAATAGAAAGTAGCACTGAAGTCGAGTTATTACTAAAAATCGTATACAAATTCGTTTGGTTCAAAATATGTACAGAAATGTAAGGGATATAGAAATTTTGTTAACATCGTCGCCAATTTATTGAACGCAGCTGTGTGTCGCGTTTATTCACCGCGTAGCGCACATACATACATACATACATACATATAAATAAGCGATTTTAAGTACGCGACTGGAACGCAGTGATCTGTGTTAACGTATTTTATTCAGTCACACCAAGGCAAAGATTTAGTTCAGGAATGCATCAATATGTATGTATGTATGTACATATGTATAATGATGTGTTATGGTGCTGACATGTGTTTTTAGTTCATATGAGAAGAGTATGGGGTTTTTATTGTTGAGATAAACAATTTTACTATTTTTAAATAATTGGGTCAACCTCTACGTTAAAATTTTTTATATTATCCATGATACAAAAATTAATAAGGTAAAACCGCTGAGAACATTTTTTGAAGTTTGCCAACATTTAAACAATTTTTTAATGCTCACTTTCAGTCTCATACAAAAAAAAAATGTGCTTGTTTTTATTTGTTTGCTTTGCGTTGCTCCTTTAAAGTTGATAAACTTCAAAAAATTAATCATGGCCGAGGAATTGAGAGAAAGGTATTAACTTATAGTGTTTCTAGATATTATGCATGATTAAATTATACAAGGTTGGATAATTAGGCAGTTGTCTCACTCTTGCACGCTGCCTTAAGGTAGCCTGTGTTGCTCTCTTTTAATTTAAGAAAAAAAATGTTATCAAACACGTGGAAATTAGTACTTTTTAAATTATTTCAGCATGCCTTACATTAAATAGTCGAATTGACGGCATTCTCGTATGGTTTCTAGTATCTAGCCTTGCTTATCTAGCAGCGAACCGGAATTGAAATTTGCATGTATGAAATTGATTGGTCGTTGGTTCGATTCCCGGCCAGGTCAGATCATTTTGTATGATATTTATTTTCCAAGAAAGTATTTTATGTTTTTAAATTTTTTACGTATATATTTTATATAAAATAACATAAAATTAAAAGAAAAATAATTTATATAAATAAAAACCATAAAGTTAAAATATCGAATAGAAGAATATTTATTAGTATTTTGAACAGTTTTGACTAACGTTTTTACTTGATTTCTAACAGATGTACATATATCAATAAAAATTTTTTGACGAAGGTATTGTGTGGTGTTTTTTCATAAAAACAATTTTTTTTCCGAACAGCTCATGTTACATTTTTAGTGACTTGAATCTTACAATTTTATGATCTACAAAAATGGTAATTATATTTTTAAAAAAGTTTGAAATTATAATGAAATACATATGTATACAATCCTGGTTACTGGGCTTTTAATAGATACCTCTTATTTTGGTTGCTAAAATTAATATTGAATTAAAGAAAACTTTATTATCAAAATTTTTCCAAAAGTTTTATTTTCTGAATTTAAAAACTTAAAAAAGGTTGATATCACATTGTTTTTGTTAGCAAAATGTGTAAAAAATACTTGCTTCTATATCACACTTGCGTTTTTTGTTTATATAGTTTGTTGTATTAAAGTGCTATGTATATACATACATGTGTGGTTGAATATTCGGTTATATTATATTAAATTGAAATATCAAAATTTCTGCAAATATGTTTCATTCTATGTACAAACCGCATTTCGCTACTAGTTACCTACTTTTCTACTACCTTTGCGCGAAAAGGGATAAAATACTTTCCCCTTTATCAGACCTTCCTAAATGCAACCTTACAAGGCAGTCGGAAAACTTAAACGTCAATAAGTATCCAACCTTTTATAATTGAATCATGGGTATTATGATATTATCTATCGGTGTATATGGGATTTTTCATATTAAAAGCTGTTCAACATTTTGGCATACAATTACGTTGTATATCGTCAGAATTTCCAAAGTAGATCAAATAACTTATTCTTCTGTTTCTGAGTGAAAAAAGGTAAAAAAAAAAAAAAAAACAATCAGCTGAGGTGAAGGCAGACGCAAAAATAGCCTTTAAATTGTTGCAAGTCATTAAAGAAAAAATATCAAAAGAGAATTCCACTGCTTTTGCAGATGCCAAACAAAAGCAGTACAACCGAATTGCGTTACAATCCTTGACCAACAATAAATTGCGATGTCAAATGAAGCAAAAAATCGTATAAATACATATGTATGTACATATGTATCTAGTATATCTGCGCATACAGAAAATGGATAGACATTTCTAAAAGCTTCTACGTAAATCCGGACGCGGTGTCAATAATAGCACAAAAATGCCGGCTACAGTTGATTTAAACACGCGCTAGTCAACTCACAATTGCAAAGGCAAACAAACATACTTACATACATATAAATATACCCAATAATCATTTGGGTAAAACTTTAACTTTATTTTAAATTATTGTTTATAAAATAATTGTTTTCATTAGCAAAAAAAAAATCAATTATATTTGTTTAATAATTTAATATAATCAGAATGAGAAAAGCTCACGCATAAAACGATTTATAAAAATAAAAACGCACATTCTCAGAGCAACAATGCCAACAATGTTTTCATTATTAATAGCGTTGTCTGTAGATGCCGGCAGACTGACCAGTTGACGAATCGTCTGAACAATCGACTCACAAGCGACGACGACATTGACCGACCTGCTAACGTACGCTATTTACAGACAGTGCTGTTTTTGTCGCATTCTTCGTCATTCTGGCAAATTGCACGCGTAGCAAATTTGATTTGAATACATTCTTCATACGCCACAGCGCGCCGCTCGTTTAAATTTAAAACACAATTTGTAAGACTGCGAGTCCACTTTTGACAACAACTAACGAGAGGCTTTTTACTCGATTTATTTTCAGTTGTGTTTTACGTATTTGCAAGAAAAAATATGCGCAAAAATTTCATACGCGATGGGGTTGGTATTTTTTTTTTTCGTATACAAGTATTTGTGTGTATATTCAATTGAAAGATGTTATTTGACCCAAATTCTTTTTGTTTAATTGTCAAAAAAAAAATAAAAATAAAAAAAAAAGTAAATATGCACGGGTCTTTGTTGTAGAAAAAGCACAGAATGAAGTGTAAGGTTTTAGGTTGTTTCCGCGAGTAAAGCTTAAAAAAAATCAGAGTCATAAAAGAAAGTGCATTGAAGGTCGTTGAAACTCAGACAAGGCGAAACGTATGTAAACATAAACATAGACTAAACAAGTATTTAAACTTGTATGTATGTACATATGTATGTACTCGTGCATAGTAGGACAAGATGAAATCAAAACGAAATTCGAGACAGGATGGCTTGGGAAAATAAAGATATTAATAAATATAAACACAAAAGCGGGAATAAAAAAATGCAGATAAGCTACCAAGCTAAAAAGGCAAAGTACAATATACAAAGAAATTAAAAAAATAATGCGATTAAGAACACAAAATAAAAGCATGAATGAAGTACAATAAGTAATTTGATAAGTAGCGTAATTAAAAAAATAAAAAAATAAAAAGAAACAAGGCATTATAATAAGAACAGCAATGTAACCGCAAAAATAGAAATGTATATTCGGTTGTGGATATTTGATTTGCAACCGCTACAAAACAAGGTTTATTTTTAAACTAAAATTTTTTTAATATATTTTTAACAATTTTTATTTTAAAATTCCTTTTGTTCTCTAACAAAATCCAAGTTTAAAACTTTATAGAAAAAAAAAAAAAATTTCACACAAATTTTTTTGTCGAGGGTGTTGAAGTTTTCTTCTAAATGTATGTATAAAAATTAATTGCAGCTTTAAATCAACGATAATTTCTAGCCACTTGAAACTTGCACATTTTTACGGTTGAATTAATTGAGCTCTAAAGCCTAAGGCTTGAATGCAGTTCTCAAGAAAAATCACAAGATATAATTTTCATTATTTCTGTTGCTTGGAAAATTACTTTGCCGTTGCTGATAATTCGTTTGAAGAAATTGATATAAGAGCATTTTTTCCTGAAAGTTTAAGCCTGATTTAAGAAAGTTTTATAGAAGAAAATGTCTTATCAATTTCTTGAGTGTCTATGAATTGAGTGTAAATGAATTTTTCGATTTTTTCTTAAGAGTTGTGTACTAAGCTTTGTGGTCTAAACATTATTATTCGAAATACGCAAAATTTTAGAAAAAGCCTTTAGTATTGTTTTATTTATTTGATTTTTCTTTTCTTAGTAACTGAGCGATATGTACTCATATGTACATACAGACATACATATGTATGCATGCATGTATGTAGGCATTTCTGCATACACGTTTTTTTTTAACTATTATCGTGTGATAAACATTCAAACTGGAAGTTGACACCGATAGATAGCGCGTATACCAGTGCATACATACAGTGGTGGCGACATAATTAGCAACGCTCCTCAATTACATATTTTTAAACTCCAATTTATAATTTATTGAATTAACAGCTCTATTCTGTGCACTTGACAAATTAACAAAATATTGATAATTTATCACTATTTTTATCAAGCAAGAAGCTCTTTGTTATTCTGTGACAACGTTGATAAAATGCAAAGCTTCACACTGCAGGGCTTCTCCCCACATATCTATGTGGTGAACAATACAATAAAGCAGTAACAGCTGATTCTGTTTACTTTATATTATTCACGAAAAATATTCTTCTACATCGTAAGTATTTCACATATTATACATTAATTTGTAAAATAATATGTAACTTATTATTAAATTTAATTTATAGGAAGTCAAAACAAGACCTAACGTGTCACGCATAAACGTGTCATCACTCAACGAAAATGGATCACTAGCATCTCGTAAACTTCGTAGGTAACGCAATTTTCCTTTTCGTCTAACAATAACAATAAAAGTAAAATATCTTCTTCCATTCTAATAAATAAATCTTCACAATTATGCACTTAGAGTAAAACAGAAGTTTTATTTGTCAAGAGCATTTGACATCTTGACAGTTTATCAAGAATAGAGCTTTTTATTTCTGACATAGAATAGAAAAATTTTGATAAATTGTCAATCTTGATAAATAAGCAAGATGTTGAATTTGTCAAGTTCACAGAATAGAGCTGTAAATATTTTTTTGTATTCAAAGTTAACTTGATTCTACGAGTATAACTAAAACCATACAACTTAAAGTTTCAAACTTTTCAATTACAATGCTTAGAAAAATTGTGTTGTGCGTATGAAACTTGGGTTTATGGACACATATGGTTTTTGCTAGCGAGTGTACTGTATTTTAATTGAATGATAATGGAAATTATTTTAAAAGAAAAATAAATTGCTAAAAGTTATAAATATGGGCAATTACGTTAATTTTAAACACTACAATTATGGAGCACATTTTGTTACAAATAAAACACTGTTCGCAATCGCTTGATTTTATATATTTCCAGTCACTATGTACATACACACAAGCATACATACTCGTACAAAATACGCATATGTATACGTAGTATGTACATATAAAATTCAATGAGTTGATAAGACTCGCTTCATTGGTGTACAACAAAGTTCACTAGTTGGTTTGCAATATATGTACATACATATGTATGTACGTAAATAAAATGGAAATGTGTAATCACTTTTTAAAATTAAAACAAAAACTCGAATATGCTTACATACGTACATATGGTGCATATTCCATTGAATTTTGAAATAATAATAAAAAAAAAGTCCCAAGTCATTAAATATTATACGCACCTGAAATTTTGCAGAACTTTTTTCAATCATTGCCTATCTCTATAAACATATACTCGTATATGGTAAAAGTAAGTTATAAACGCGCTTACATAACTCAGGAATGGATTGTTGTATTTAAAAGGATAGGTGGCGCTGGAGTCGAGTTATTTATAAAATTCGAATTTCTGAACCGATTGGTGATTCCCCCCGGGCCCGGAGTTTTCGAATGGGGCACCAATTTTTGTTTTGTCTTAATTTTATAGGAATGTTATTTTTTTTTTAATTTTGTACCGAAAAAAAATGTACCAAGCGGATTTCAAGAACTCAATCTGTGAATTTTGTTGTCTGTACAAACTGTTTATAAGAGTCTCTTAATGAAAATTTAGAAAACTAGAACCGCATTAAATCAAACATAACGAAGTCATAGTGCGCGTGCAACTGAATGTATGAACTTCTTTAAACGAGGGACGCCTCGGTTTCGAAAATTTTGTGTGCTACAACTGTCGCCACGAACCGTATTAAATCAAATATAACGGGCGGTCCCGCGAAATAATCCCTAAGCCCGGATTTTCTCTTGGCGGCCCTGGTCATAATCATAAAGAAAGAAAGTAAACTACGAAAACGGATGTGAAATTTAGGTGGCAGTTTTATTTTCCGCATTAAATACGTGTACAACAGAGTTCAAAAAGTGTTTATTATTCTTCTATAAATTTTGGGTGGTGCGCTGGGTATTCTAGTTTTGTATAAAATGTAGAAAATGGCGTGTTATGGTATTTCTTAGAGAAGGAGCAGTATTTAAATTGAGTAATAAAAAGGTGTTAGTTTGTGAATACAGCTTACATAATAAATATTTCAAATTAGATATTAGATTTGTTAAAATTTTGTCTGACCAATTTTGTATAGTAGCTGAATGAATAAGTGACTTAAACTCTCACAGACTTTTATCAATTGGTCTCTTAATTGAAGATTCAAGCAATTTATTTGATTATGATGACAAAATAGTATAAACAACAAGAACACATATGAAAATTTCTACAAAAGTTTATTTTTAAAAAGACTACAGCGCTTGCCAAAGTACCGCAATGTTTCTAGTAATTTCTCACAATATGTAGCATCCGGGCTTTCCAATAAATTCTATCGGAGTATTAATAACGTTCCTCTATTTTTCTTTTATAATTTAATTATTTTCAATAGTAGAGCGGAAGCAAACAGCAACTTGCGCCTTTAATACTAGTTTAAGAAGTACACTCGTATGTATGTATGTTTGTCTTAATTGAAGGCTATGTAAGTATAGCCGCTTTTGTTGAGCGACTTAACGACCAACTGTTTAAGTAAAGGGTGTTTTTTTTACAGGTTTGTTTTTCGAATAGAGATAAAACTGGCATTTTGTGGTCAAATCTGGCAACTCTAATGTCATTTATGTTCAGTTTGGTTTGCCATTTCATCATGAACAGGTTGACAAAAGAATAACGCTTGCAAATCGTGCAAATTTATTTCGAAAATAATGGTTCAGTTCGCGAAGTTTACCGTGAGCTCCGTCCATTTTATGGTCGACATAATCGTCCAAAAGAGCAATTAATTCGGTTAACCATGGATCGTTTTCGCACTACGTTTACTCTATGTGATAATACGCATCCGCAGAGACGTCGAACAGTGCGCACCGAAGAAACAATTGCCGCTGTAGAGCAAAGTGTTGAAGAGGGCCCGAATGAATCGATTCGCCACCGTGCACAGCAATTGGAGCTTTGTCCATCAACTTTATGGAAGATTTTGCGCAAAGATCTTGGCTTGCGAACTTTCAAGATCCAGCTTGTGCAAGAATTAAAGCCGCGAGACCATGCAATGCGTCGTGATTTTGGTGTATGGGCCGAAAATGAGATTGATCTCGATGCTGATTTTCATCGCAAAATTTTGTTCAGTGATGAGGCTCATTTTTGGTTGAATGGCTACGTCAACAAGCAAAATTGCCGCATTTTGAGTGAAGAGAATCCACATGAGACCCTTGAAACGCCATTACATCCACAAAAACTGACTGTTTGGTGTGCTCTATGGGCTGGTGGAGTCATTGGGCCATACTTCTTCCGCAATAATGCTGGAGAGGCAGTTACCGTTAATGGAGACCGCTATAGAGCCATGATAACCGACTATTTTGTTCCCGAATTGGATGGCATGAATGTGGATGAGTTGTGGTTCCAACAAGACGGCGCTACATGCCACACAGCGCACGTCACAATCGATTTATTGAAGGAAACATTCGCTGAGCGCATAATTTCGCGGAATGGACCTGTCAATTGGCCACCAAGATCGTGTGATTTGACACCATTGGATTATTTTCTTTGGGGATATGTGAAGTCGCTCGTCTACACCAACAAACCAGAAACGTTAGGGGAATTGGAAGCCAACATTCGTGGCGTTATTGCCGACATACGGCCCCATATGCTCGAAAAAGTGGTTGAAAATTGGACCTGTAGAATTGGCTTTATTCGAGCCAGCCGCGGCAGCCACATGCCCGAAATCATATTTAAACATTAATGGCATAAAATTATCCTTCCAATAAAGCCAAATTGATGGACCTTAAAACGATTTTCTTGTGTTTTATTTCAATTCGAAGTTCTATACCCCTAAAAAAAACACCCGTTACATACGAGTACATACATACATACATACTACATCTTTATGTATACAGCCTTTTTTCTAAAGCTAACTTTTTTCCAAGCAAGTTTATTGAGGTAATGATAAAGTAAGCGACAATTAAAAAAAAATTGTCGACAAACGTCAGCGATTGACTATTAGTGCAATTGATCAGCTCTCTATGTATGTATGTATGTATAAATAAAAGGTAGCACAGGGGGAGCTAAGGAAAGTGACTTTAAATTTTGAATTTGCAAACTACAAATGATAAATGACTGCACGTGTTGAATTATAATAAAAGTATGTACATACATTTAAGCACGTGTACATCCACATTTATAGTACATATACACACAAATGTATGTATGTATGTATTTATATACGGTGTATGTAAAAAAAAAATCAAATCATAAAACAAATTTTATTGAATTTTTTTATTGTAATAAAAACATTTGTATGGCTGTCAAACTACATAGTACTCAAATATCGAGGTAAACAACAAAGAATACTTTATTTAAGATATTTGCATTTGCATTTTGTTGACTTCAGATACTTGACTAGAGTTACATACATACATAAATGTTTTGCTTCTACTGAAGTAAATCAAGCGGAAACTGTGGAAATCCGGTTAAGAGCGAGTCTACAACCATCACTGTCATAAAACTAAATATAGTGTGCCATCAATACAAAAATATGCTTGGAAAAATAAATACTAATAAAGTGCATAACTCGTTTAAATTAAAGATTGCAAAATGACACTTTATTTTACATTTACCTTATTGATTCTTGGGTGTATTCAGGTATAAAAAAAAACTATGTAAATTTTCAAAAAAAAAAAAAAAAAAATTACAATCATTACTCTGAATACACACAAGATAGCATCAGGCTAATGTTTGGCAATTATTAAAATTCAAAGTCAAAATTTTAAATTGGTGTTTAACTAGTTAAAGAAATGTCAATAATTTTCATTAAATTTTGCACAAACTGAAGTTTATTTGGGCTGAATAATGAACTTTTTTTTTATTATTTTTTTTTTTATAAAAGGTAGACTAAGAAAATTCAAGCTTTACATTGAATAAACTACTACTACTTAAAGGGCTGGACTTATGAGGAAAATTTCTTTAATTTTCTTCAATTAAAAATATAAAATTAAGAGTAAACACTTTTTAATTTGTTGGGTAAGTATTTGTAACTAAATGTAATATTGATTTTAATTCTGACAATTTTTCTCTATCATGAATTTCAATATGCAGTTGTCAATGATTTTCTCAAATTTCAGGCACTACTTTAGAATTCCATAACATATGTAGAATGAATGTGCCACTTTAAGTTAAGAATAAGCGAAAAATTCAAACTTGTTTCCTATCTGCCTTTCGGCAGCTATTTATGTAGAATGCATGCGCCGCCTATCAGGTTCTCAAGTTGGAGTTGACCAAGTTAAAGCCTGAGCTGAGCTTCATACCAAATAACAAAAGTTCACAATTTTAAATGTTTATTGGTATTGGCAGCCGACACGTACAACAGTGTTCTAACAAGATAGAGTATGCAATTCAAGCAGGCGTACGTGAGCTCAGACTGGCAGAACAAAAAAAGGCAGTCGCTTGCCACCATTACTTCCCATTTCCACCACCAGCACACGGCGGCGGGGCGGGCGAACAATAGACGAGCAAACCGAATGACAAACAGACAAAAATAGTAAGACAAATGTAAATAAATATGTAAATAGCAGACGTTAATTCGTGGTGCTTGAAAATAGCAAAGAATTAATGATGAGTTGTTTAATTCTTATAGTTATACGAAGCGAATACTTAGATTATATGCGATTCGCGTGTAATTGTGATGAAATATCGTTTCATTATCAATGGGTTGGGAAAAACGTGGAAGCGCTTAACTACGCAGTAAGCGACAATATTCAGATAAGCCAAGTAGTGAAGTATGATCAAAGCAAATACATAGGCACATATACCTGTGTGCATAAAAATAGTAGTGCTTTATTTTGGCAAAAAAAAAAAAAACCGAATTTCAAACTTTGTACAAAATTTAAAAATAAATTACATTTTCGTTTTTTTTTAAATGTTTTAGAGTTTTTTGTAAATGTATACGATTTTCTACTCTATTAAATTTTAGTACAGAAATGTACAGGTTTCAAGTGGCTGGAAATTGCCGTCATTTATCGTTATTTTTTTTGCAGACGGTGCTAGACATTTTCTCCATACGAAATATATATTTAGCACGTTTCGTATGTAAGGAAATGCTTGACGTGGCCTATAAAACTACATACTTAAAAAATTTCTAGAAATTCTTAGAAAATAGTTTGGAATGTTTGAAATTTTTACAAAGTTAACAACTTAGGTTTTTACAAGTTTTTTTTTAATAAAACTCCTTAATTAAAAAACAAAATACAATAAATGTGTATGTTTTGAAAAGCTTTTGATAGTTTTTCTTAATATGACTGATACAGGCACATTCATGTGCTAATCACACACACAGATAAATGCAATAAATAAACCAACAAACGCCTGTGAGAAAACCGGCCGTCATGATTTATGTATGTGGTAAAACGTGTTTCGCAGAAACTTAGCAATAACATGAATGAATTCTGGTGAGAAAATGCGAATGAACTAGTTTTAGTTTTTTGCTAGAAAACGGCTAAATACATGTACCATATGTATGTATGTATGTATGTGTACATGGCGTTCAATAAACTCTGCCGTTCAAAAAAGCAAATTGCGAAAAAAAATTCATAAAAAAAAACCAATTGCAGGTGCTAAACAATTAACGAGAAATAAACAGAACGTAAATTAAAATAACGAAAATAAGGCGTGTTACCGCAAATTTGTAAACAAAGTGTTAGGAAAAAAATTTTAAATGCCCCGAAATAGACGCAGTTTGTTTACATGCACAATGACGATGGACTTTTCAAGTATCTACGAGTATGTGTGAATGTGTGTACATACGAGTATGTACATATGTATGTATGTACATACATACATATGTAGTTTCAAGGCGGCGACTAAGTGAAGTGTACCACTTCAGAAAGACGAAATATTTGTTTAGTGTGAAGTAAATAGACAAACGAAGAAAACAATTGGATAATAATGAGCGAGAAAATAGGTAAATAGAAAACATATGGTTGCAGGCAGGAAATCGATAACGAAATACATACATATACATACACATATGTATGTATGTATGTATATACGCAAAAACCAATACGTAAATTACGTAAATAGATATTGCGATGGAGAGTATTTCATAATGTTAGAAACGTATTTCATTTGCTGACGCATTCGATGGAAAACAATGGAAAATGCATTAAAAAATTAAATGTCATAAATAATATAAAATTATACATATAAAAAATCTACATATGTTTGTACGTAATTTCAAAAATGGTAAATATTATTTTGCCGCAGTTTTGCGTTAATAGCGAATTATTACTCATGCTTTGATTTTTTTTTATTACATTTTTTTAAACCTATGTACATAATTCTTGCTGTTCATACATCTGTATAATGTATTTTCCAAAATTTGACTCCCTCAATTTCATAAACCAATAATTTCGGCACACAATATTTGCGTAAGGGAAAGCAGTGAACTACGTTTATGAATTACTGTAAATTATAAAAATGTACAATTTTATTAAAAATCATATTATCATCCAAATACATAAGAAATAAAAAATTTTAACATAAGAAATTAAAAAAAAAAAATTGATACTTACTACATACATATAAAGCGTTTTAAAACTATTTTAAATCTTAGGAGCTTGCGAGTAAATTAAAAAAAAAAATAAACGTAAATGTGGTTTCCGACACTAACAAAATAATAAGTAGTTTATTCAAACGACACACAATTTTAACAAAGGTACATATGTATGTATATGTTCATTGGTTTTTTTTTATTTAAAAATTTAACGCAACTAAATAAGTAAATTGTGGTAAATATATTTATTAAAAAATTATAGTAGATTTAATGATTTGCAAACCCAAAAGCAACAAAAGCTACAAACTCAAAAATGATAAGAAGAAGAACGACAAGAATTTAATATTACCTACAAAATAAACAAAGGCACAAGCCAGCAGCTGGTATCCGATTTGAGGCAATTAAACTCAACGAGCAGACATACATATGTACATACATACATACATATGTACATACATACACCCACGCAAATGTACGACTACGAAATTAAACTTGTCAGATATTCAAAAATGTAGGCGCCGAATGGAGGAAGTAAAGGCACACGCTGACGCATGCGACTTGAAGAAAAACAAAAGAATAACATCGCAACGGGAGAAAGGTCTTCAGATAAAGGAAATTTTAATTGAGAATAAGCTAAAAGGCATAAATCAGTTACTACCTACTACGCAATTGAACAAAAATGTATGAATGCTTGTAATTTTTCAACGAGAGCCGGAATTTTTTGACCACGTATGAAATTGTATTACCTACAACAAAAACAACCAGAAAAAGTCAATGGCACTTAACAAAAAAAAAATATTTTTTTTTATTATAAAATTGCATTCACTCTAGAATTTTTTGACAAAAATTAAAAAAAAAAAAAATTGTAAGTTGCCAACATTATTGCCAAGAAAACTGAACGTGCTTGTGTAAAATACAAAATTTAAACGTGTAAAGGTCAACAAACTTTCATTTAAAAGCGTGAGCTTTCAAATTAATTTCGTGAGCTTTTGACTTTGAACTGATAATAATTGCAATGTAAAAAAAATTAGTATATGTACATATGTAAATACATTTTAAAATGTTTGAACTTTGACTTATGTGTGTAAGTTGTAGTGAAAAAAGTACCTTGACATCAAGATTTTAATAATCCTAGCCATTTATTTAGAGTATCGTTTGAGAACTGTAATAAATTAATATTTTATTTTATTGTGCTTAATAAATATATCTATTCAAGCACAGCAAAATAACCGTTACCTCTTTTCCCATGTAGTGAAACAATTTCCATACAGACGTACAAAATCTGTTTTGTCTAGTTGAAGGTTTATTGCATTACTGCACTCTCTTTAGAAATAGAGCTACATGCAGTAAATAAGTGCACTAAAAGCGAATGTATGTACATATGTACATATGTATGTATGTAATGTATGTGGTAAGTTTATGAGTTTTTCCAAGAAAAGCTTTGTAAACAAAAAACGCAGTATTAGAGTAATGCAAACACTATTGAATAACAATATGAGCTAAGTAAGGGCACTCAGAAAGTTCAAAGGCGGAAAGAGGTGAAGAAAATAAGCAGATACGAAGCAGTTTATTCGAATTTTTTAAAGTCTAGAAATATGAATGAACTGAAACTTTGAAAGCGAAATTCTTATCCACACTATTTAACGCGCATTTTGCAGAATTTTTATACTAATTTTTCATTTGCAGTCATAATTTCTGCAGTCGCCACTATGCACTTAATTACGCCTTTGATAATCGTATGTACATATGTACATACATACGTACATATGTAACTTTTAAGCACTTCTTGGCGCACACGACATACAGTGAGATCTAAATATGATCGCTGTTGCAGTTTGTTGGATAAATATTTACTTATATACATACATACATATACATAGGTACATATGTATATACATATAAGTTCGTATATAAACAAATGACTGTGACGTCAATGACGGCGTCGTAGAAATTGAGAAATGAGGGGTGAAAAGGGCAAAATCAACACTCTAGGCAAGCGCACATTTTAAGACCCTCAACAACATTGACAAGCAGAAAATTGCTGCAAATATATAAGGAAATATGTACATATAAAGATATGTATTTTTATTTGTTAAAAGAAAAATTAATTACAAATCAAAATTTTGATTTAAAATTTTCCATTATTTCAGCATTTGTAGTTACATGCATCCATACATATACTAAGTACATGTTTGTACATATGTATATGTATGCATATGTACATATGAATGTTTACATTAGGTATCAGTCAGTACGATAATTAATTAAAAATTATTTCTCACGATTTCTAGAAAACCAATGAACCTATGTATGTAGGGCAAAAATGTTAACTTCAATTTCTGCGTTTGACTTTAGTATAAAAAAAGCATATCAAGTTTTATTGTTCGTAAACCAATCAACAGCATTAAAAACTACACAGCGCGGGGCATTCACCCACTCACCGATCACATACATACATATGTATATATGTATGTAGAATTTGAATGTAGAAATTTAGGAACCATATACGCTGACTACTACTATGTACATCCGGCTTGTGTACGAATAAAGACTGGGGCTTTGTTTTTGTAATTTCTGTGTGTTGATTGTATACGTTATTTTTAGTCATCCATTGCAAAGAAGGAAAATCTAGCGAATGTATGCAATTACATTTGTACATACATACATAGGTATGTATATGTACATATTTGTTTGTATACAAGAAATTGCGCAGAAGTGGAAACTTTGCTCCCAAAATGATGCTGCTTCACCATAACTACCAACAAGTCAACAAGTCTGCCCCTACAGAAAATATTTGGTTGTCATTGCTGCTGTGGTGGAGACCAAAATTTGGACAACACAGACGGGAAAGATAATGACACCATACGGCTTTTAAAAAGATGACTGACTAGTTAGGTACATCAAAATTGCAATGACGCAACAGCAAGTTTCTGGTGAAAGGAAAAAGTGTATGTGGTACAGTAGGGACAAAAATACTGACTATTTAAATTATGGCTAAATTAATTTACATATAAACATAGATAGATACATACATATGTATGTTAGTATATACATAAATGTATTTATTTAAGTAATATATGTAAATAAGAAATCGGTTGTGCTTTTATCTGACTGAACCCTTTTTAAATCGATATATTAAGCACATACAATTCCATATTTGCGTAACTCTGATTTAATGTAGGTGCATATACGTACACATACATACATACATGCATACATGCATGCATATGGACTATGTACATATGTATTTCTTTGCAAATTTTGTTGTGCTTTTCAGTTTCGTTACAAGAGTCAGATTGTGCCTACGTGCCGCTGGAACATGGTTGGGGAGATACATACACACAAAAACAAACGTGTCTCCACGGGTGACGTGCGAGCCAACAACAGGGAAATGGCGTCAAAACAAAGTCACAAAATTCAACTGGAAAGCAATTGCAACAATGGACAGCCTAACAAAAGCTGTATGTACAACCATATTCAACACTAAAATGGCTATTTCAAAGAGAAAAGGAAAATACTACCAAAACAGAAAAAGCCAACTCAAGCAAAAGCTAAACCAAAACAAAGCAAAAAAAAAAACACAAAAACGAACGGGGCTCAGTTTTTCGTTATTAAAACCAGTTATATCCATACAAAAACAACTCGTCCTTTTTTCGTTTCATAAAATGCGCCTGCGCCGCCCATATCAAGAGTGGTAGGTACATATGCATGTATGTATGTATGTATATAAATTGTCCGTAGATTTGTATGTAGATATATGTACATACGTATGTATGTACATACATATGGACATTGCATATGCATACATATACATATACATATACATATGTATGTATATTCCTACAAAAAACTATTTTGGTTACCTCGTAAAAATGTTAAAGCGGCAGAACGTGCGAAATGAACAACAAAAGCAAAGCATAAAACGCTAAAGTTGGATACCAAAATAGAAAATTGGTAGATACATATATAATTAAATAGATATATGTATATGTATGCACATATGTTTATATGTCTACATGTATATATCTAATTAAGTGTACACACATTCGTAATATGTAAATAAAGAATAGATACCAATAACAAACTTGGTCATAAAAAATACTCGTTGGTTTAATGCCGATAAAAGTAAACAAGCCAAAATACCAAAAAAAAAAAAAAAGTAACAACAATTCGAGTGGCCGACGTCGATAGATGTCGTGATGGCAAAAGAAGATACTTTTGCTGCTAGTCAAAAATGACGATAAAGCTCTTGAAAATGGCTTCTGATAGTGCCATTTTTACACTACTATAAACATAAATTAAAGTTATCTTAAAATTTGTGAAAACTACTCACCGCCGAGCAAATCTTCGCCCATTTTTGGTGGAGTGGAGGTCATCTTGTTGTGTGTGCTTTTAGTTGTTTTGATTTTAAAATTGCACTTTTTATTTCTGATAGTTAAAAATGTATCACCAATTGACGGACGGCCGGATGTGGAAGTAGTGGATTTGCCAAATTGCTAAGTTTGAAAAGTTATTGCACGGTAAACTATACCAAATAAATTGATGTACGCCGAGTAACTTCTGCCCAATGCATTAAAAAAACTTGTCAAGAAAACTCAACTGGGCTTTATTCTATCTGTCAAAAGGCGCGTTTAAGACGTCCGTCGTCTTCTTAAAAGTGAAAAACTTTGCTAACTTTATTTCACAGACCCTTGCGCATATCAATTATTTCACAAAATTCCACTCAGGATTATCCACTGGTGGTTTTAGGAAAAGTATCTGCAGTTTTACTCTATTATAAATTGCCTACAAATTCCTTAATGCGTTTTAACAAATGCGTTTAATACGAGCGAAAGGTATTTTTCCCCGACACAATATATTTCTCTCAAATTTAACCGCTCAAGCCGAACGAAACACAACGAATGACAAAACGCTGATTTGCAAAAAGAGCGAGCATATTTGTTGACAGGGTAGCCACTTCAAAATTTATTGAAGATAAAGTTGCATAGCTTTTCTTTCCCTGTGGGAAAAATTATCGTCTTTTTTCACCATAACGGAAATCAACAATAAATCGTTTTTTTTATATATTATTAAAAACATATTAACTTTTTTTGTCATGCAAAATCTATAATTTTTCGTTATTCCTCACTTGTTCTCTTATTCCGTCATTTTCTTGGACTACTATATTTTCTGACGTCACGTATTTATAAACGTCGTAATCACAATTTTAAATTAAATAATTTCGTTTTTATTTGAGTTTAGTGATATTTTCTAAATTTAAAACCGCTATACAAATTAAATATTTACAAAAATAAAAAATTAAAATTTTATACTTAGGGAGTTCACAAGCGTGTTATTGGTTGTATTTCCTCAGTGGGCTATTGAAATAACAGAGAAACTTGTGAACGCACTGTGCTATTTCCTTTACTGTTGTATGTGGTAATCAAGCAATTAATCAGCAAAAAAATAACTTTTAATAAACTTGAACGGTCGGTTTCTTTAAAATATGTACACGTACATCACTATTTGACTTAATTTAACATTTTTTCAAACAGTAATAAGCCTAAAATGATGATAAACGGAAAGAGCTGATCGAATAACACACACAGATGGCGCCTCTCAAGCACCGTGCGAAAAATATTGGCTTGACTTTGACAATTCACACCGAAATTCGCGTGTTTAAACGAATTAGCTGACAATGCAACAAGGCAAATAACAAACGTGCCCTTTTCAATCCAACACAGCAATTTTTATACGCCTTGTATTGCACTTCTCGTAAAATGTTAGATGTGACGAAGTTTTAAAATATTCGAGGATTTCATTTTACTAGAGCATATATTAGTTGAAACTTTATATATTGGACAAAATTGTAGCGGCGGTGGACCGACGGTGAAAAATGAAAATCGCGGATGTGCTCCGCCGGTTGGATGCATATCCTCGAACACTTGAGGATTTTAGCGTACGAACTATAAGTGGGGCAGCAGGTAAAAAATCGCCATAAAATTATAAAAACTAAAAATATAAATATGTGCATACATAAATTGATTTTAACACAACATTGCAGTTACTTTAATCAGTACCTCCATCATTGTTGTACTGATTTTTCTAGAATGCGTTGCCTATATGCGTCCAAACCTTACAGAGGATCTCTTTGTAGATACCACACGCAATCACAAATTGCGAATCAACTTGGATATAACAATACACAATTTGGCGTGTAGTTGTGAGTAAATACATTTAATTGCATTTAATTTCAATTGATTTATCTTATTTTGCAGATGTTTCTTTGGACGCAATGGACTCTTCTGGCGACCAGCATCTGCGTGTTGATCATGATATTTTCAAACATCGTTTGGATTTGCAGGGTAATTCTTTAAAAGAAACCGAGCCAATCAAAGAAATTGTTGCTGTGTCGCCTTCAAATAAGAACTCCACCTGTGGCAGCTGCTATGGCGCTGAATATAATGGCACACAGTGCGTTAAGCAAATGCAAGACATATTTAGCTAAGTACTAAAATAAAGATTTTTTTAAGGTGCTGCAACACTTGTGAAGAGGTTTTGCATGCATACCGCCAACGAAAATGGAATGTGCAATTAGATAAAATTGAGCAATGTAAAGATCAATTCACGCACAGTGATACCGATGCTTTCAAGGAAGGTTGTCGTGTGCAGGGACATTTAGAAGTGAATAGAGTGAGTATACTCATCATAGAAATTTAAAAAATGGAAATTAGTAAAATTGAAATTTCAGATGGCCGGTAGTTTCCATTTTGCGCCTGGCAACAGTTTCTCCATACGCCAATTTCATATACATGACTTCCAATTCACCGATGTTAAGCTGGATCACACTATTAACCATTTGTCGTTTGGGGACAAAATTGAGTTTGCAAAAACTCATCCGCTCGACGGTCTGTACGTCGAATCAGATAAAGGTAAGTTGAATCGATCAAATTTCTATCCCTAAAAAGAGAACTTCTAAAAAAAACTGGAATAGGGTATTTTAGGTTTTTTTTTTTAATAACTTCGCTAAATACCGCAAATTTGTTTTTGATAGAAAAGGCAAAATTTTCGAAAATATTTACATAGTTTTAATGATAATCACCCATAGTACCTTGCATATGTATAGTATACTATGTGTGTTTTATGTAAGAATGTGTACATGGGTTAAAGTAAAATCCCTCAAATTATTAATCAAAATCTAAGCATTATAAAAAATTCCGGCGCATTGGCTTACATCGTTGTCTTGTTTAGCAACGTATGCCGGTACCAATAGCCATGAAAGTGCCAAACGTGCCGCCGCCCTGTATCATCACTTTTCCCACGTTATTAATGAGCTCACGCCCACGCAATCCGTATCTGCAAGAAAAAAGGGTATAATGCTTACATAGATTTTTTTTTTATACATTTAAGAGCCATTTTTGAGCCACATTACACATACATATGTATGTATGCACATATGAATTATGTAATTCAAGTTAAGTTACATCAGCAGCTTTGCTCCTCACACTCACCTCAATGCTGAGAAGCCGCCAAAGAGTGCACCACTTGCCATGCCAACGCAGAAACCAATTGTAAATCCTGTCTTCATTTTATCAAAACATGATGGGCCTTGAGCTTGGCCATAAACACCGCTGGGCAAAGCTGGCATGTTGTGAGTTACGTGCACTTGTTTGTTTCCAGCAAAATATATTTTTGTTATTTTTCAAATTCACGAACGTAGAATTTGGTGTACGGTGACGCTTGCGAAATGTAAAATATTATTTTCCCGACTAGCTTTTGTTTTAATAGATTGGTTGATTTCTCGAAATATTTCCATGCGAATTACACGCGACTTCGTATTTTGCATTGGTTGTTTTACCGTGTCTTCGTAGCAAATGTCAAACAAACGTCAACTTGACAATTGAACCAAATTTTGATTTTTAATGCATTTTTAAGTGTTTTCCATATTTATTTTCGATATTATTAATTTCCATTGTAAAACAAAGATTAATACAATAGGAAACGTGATATTTCGCTTTTACATTAAATATCGATGTTTTGTAGCAAAAGTTTATATATGCTATAAAAATATATGTAGCTGTCAAAATAGCAAATTGAATGTCTTTGGCAGCGACCTCTAGTAGTCAAACACAGCTTTGCCAACGGACAAAAATACAAACTGGAACTGAATTTGCTTTCAATTATATTATATTTCAGCTGTGAAGAGCGAAATGTACAATTACTATTTGAAAATCGTGCCTACCATGTATGTGAAACCCTACAGCCCGTCCATACACACCAACCAGTTCTCGGTGACGCGCTACAAAAAGGACCTTTCGAGCAAGGAACGTGGCATGCCAGGAATATTTTTCAGTTATGAACTATCACCACTTATGGTGAAATATGAAGAAAAGCAAAGGTAAACCATGAACATAATAGTTAAAGTCTCAGTTTTTAGTAAAACGTTTATGTATGTATGTTTTTCCTTCTTTTTTATCGAAATACAGGTCTTTTGGCCACTTTGCCACAAACTGTTGTTCCATAATTGGTGGCGTTTTCACAGTTGCTGGAATTATTGCAGTCTTTCTAAACAGTTCATTAGAAGTCCTACAGCGAAAATTGGAAATAGGGAAGCTGAGTTAACAATACAGATTAAGCACAAACAATCCATCTTTCCGCATTTCTTACATTATTCCAACAAACTTACAACAGACTGCATATTATTGCTAAAACTCTACAAACAATTTTTAAGTGTAATTGACTATGTATGTGTGTATGTGTATTTTAGATGTTTGAAATTTCATACGCCCGGTAGTGCTGTTTTTACTTCGGAATCTCGTTATTATACTCAGCCGCAGTTTTATATAAAAATTAAAATTTTTTTACGACAGTGTCGATTTCGGTTGAAATTTGTGCTTTTTCTTCGTTTATGCTTAGTATATATTATGAATGTATTGATTATTAAATGCTCTCGACTTTTTTTTAGCTAAAATTTGCAAAATATATGTATTTAAATCATTAGTTTACCTTTATTAATATATATATATATTTATGTGGTGCGTTTGCCTACAGAAATGAAACCTGATGTATTCGAAAAGTATTTAGCATTATTCTCAGTTTGTGACTTCTCAGCTGCTTGGGGATTTACGATTTCCAAACCCTGTAGGGGCGTGAATGCAACACTTGAAGCTGTACCAGAAATTTGTCGCTTCACAGTCGTGCTCCCACCGTAAACTTGTTGTTTCTGCAAGTTCTTTTGTAGTGTTTTGCTGATTCGCACCTTGGTCTTTTCATCGACTTGAGGCAAACGTATCCGACCAGTGCCAGTTTTGCCAATTGTTCCACGTGTATAGCCCAAGTCTTCTTGGTAAGCATCCTCATCGATCTAAAAGGCAGTAAGTTTCAATATACAAATTAAGTACAAACAACCAAATATTTCTCTTACATCACCAAAGTTCATGCGATTCGCTTGCTTACGGAATTCCGTGAGCGCATAGCGCTCTTTCATTTTACGCACTCGCTTGCCACCGCGCTTCTTCTTGCTTCCCTCGATCGGCTTTGTTAGCGGTTTGATAAATTTTACCGGAGGTGGTTCCTGCAATTTATCCAGCTTCTTTTCAATATCTTCCTTGAATTTTAAGCCAATTTCACCGTGCACACTTTCGTGACAAGCGTCAACGCGTGCTGCAAGTACTGCTTTGGCGGCTACCAATCGTGCGGCTTTGCGTCGTAAATCCTGTCATTGTAAAAAGAGTTAACAAGGTGAATAAGTAAAAATGCATATATTTCTACAAACCGGTGCTGTATCCTGCACAATTTGTGAGAAGTAAACATATCCTGTGTGTGGTAACATCTGAGTTTTTGAGAATCTGTGAAATATATTTTTGTAATCAGCCAATTTACTTTAAGGCAATTTATGTATGTAAATACTGTACCCGGCTAAAGTTTTCTTCTGAGAGCCCAATACTTGCACATTGCAAGCAGGCATTTTAGATAGTTTAGTTAAACCGCCAGCTATGCCCAATAGTTTTGCTGCAGTCGATGCACCAACGATCATTGAAAGATTTGGAGCAATAAAGGTCATACGACTTTCCACATACTCATAAATATGTGACTTGAAGTTGTTCAAATCAATAGCCATTTCGCAAGCCTCATCGATCTGCGCTTTTTCGGCAAACGTTAGTTCAGTGCTAAAAGGGCAATATAAATTTACAATTTACCTTAAAATTCAATTACTGTTTATAAAAACATTTCGCACTCACCCCTGCGTTGTTGATGCTGTAACAGATACAATCATAATAGTAGCCTGTGTTAGAATGGCCTGTAATTTCTCATTATTCTTCACCTGTTCGAGATCATTGCCCAACTCTTTGACCGCATATAGATATTCAATTTCACCAACAATTAGAGAGTCCAGTTCGGGGAATCGCTTTTGATATTTTTCTTTGGTAAACTTATGTATAATGGCTAAATAATAAAATATATGCTTATTTACAAAGTGTTATTATTATTGTTTATTTAACTTACAAATCTCATTGTCAATGTCCACAGCAATTGTATTTGCTTCAACGATAAGCTGATATTCCGGGTCCGACTCGACATTTCCAAGCATTTCCGCAGCCGTGCGTTGTCTGCTGCCATACTGTTCGATTTGTTTTAGCACGAACTGAAGACGTTCGGAATCTCGTAATTTGCAAAGATCCCGAACCGATTGCACCTGAACATCGACATCTGTTAAATTTAACTGCGGTTTGAGTTGCAGCTCTGTAATTTCCTGTGCTTTCGTCGCCTCCTCATCCTCTTCCATCTAAACAAGGGACATTAGTAACGGCATAGAAACCGGTCGAATTTAACACGTTTTAACTCACATTTTGCAACTCATCTATTTCGTTGTCATTGTCCTCCTCGAGATCAGCTAGTAATTCGTCGGCTAAAGACATTTTTGTTGGATTTATATGCGGATTTCTTCAGGAGCTTTCAAAAAATTCGCTGCACCCAATTTCGATGAAAAATCGTTTACGAGACTTTGTTTGACAACCACCATCAGCTGGCCAATAATGACAGCTGCTTGTTTGTAAATAAAAACAATCAGCAGTATTGGCAGGTACATACGTAAAAGTTCGATCACTGTATCCGCATATTAGATACGTCACCGGAGTCATCAATCTTCTATTGCACTGCTTATATCAAATGCAAACAAAAAAAAGCTTAATACGTGCATTTGTAAAAACTACGTACCTAATTTACATTTATGTATGATGATTATTTTTAAAATATCTATTAATTTCTTTATACATGTAACACCTTGCCAATACAATCGAAAATTTGCATTGTTCAGATCTGTTTTAACGAGGTATCACTGTTGTGCCAATATTCAAATGTCACAAATTTCGCGGGCGATTTCCTCCAATAAAGGAAAAAAAAAACAAATGTTTGGCGTCTTTTTAGCACAGGAAAAATATACATGTGTAATTGCAGTAGTGCGCAGTAAATTGATAACTTTGAGCGAAAATGTCGAAGAAGTTAAACAAAAGTGGAAGTGGTAGTGGCACGCCTAGCAATAACTTATTTAAATATTTTTCACGCTCACCCGCAACGGCAGAAAAAAAGAAAATACCCAGGACACCGAGCTTGGAAGATACAAATAAGTTGGAAAAACATGTAAAGGAGAAATTAGAGAATGGCAGCAGCGTAGCCGATGGCGAACCCTCAGCTAAACGAAAACTTGAGATAGAGCTGAAGCAGTCCCCAATTACAAAGGACCTTAATGAAGACAAAGAGGATGAGGAAGAGGACATTACAATGAAACGTCCCCAAAAGAAGAGACAGCGCATAATCGATTCCGATGAGGAGGATGTGGAAGAGGAGAAATCAATGCGAAACGCAGGCAAGAAACGTGAAGATGATGATGACTTCAAGCCAAGTGAGGAGCACAACGAAGAGAGTAGTGATAACCAAGATGTTTCAGATGCGGAAAAACCATTTTCGAAGGTAATGAAATGTTTAAACGTTACTGAAATAATATGTTGATATTTGAAATAGAAAAACAATGAGCCCAAACAAAAGAAACCAAAATTAGAAAAAGTAAACTTTATGGAAAAGCTAGCTACCTTACAAGCTTCTGCAACCATAACCGACGCGAAAACCGTTGCAAAGAACGATGCAAAATATGAGAAGATTGTTTGTACAACTTCTACATTAGATGAGCCTCTGGTTTGGCCACATCAAAAGTTGGACTTTTTGCAGCCTGATAAAATAAAGGATAAACAAGGCAGACGGCCTGATCATCCATACTACGATCCCACAACACTGCATGTACCCGAGAAGTACTTGAATTCGTTATCACCGGTTCGTTGTAGGAAATACATCATTTTCATATGTAGTCTAATTATTTTTGTGTACTGAATTTTTCCCTTCTGCAGGGTGTACGACAATGGTGGGTGCTAAAATCGGACAACTTTGATTGCGTGCTTTTCTTTAAGGTTGGCAAATTCTATGAGTTATATCATATGGACGCTGATATAGGTGTGCAAGAGCTTGGATTCGTCTATATGCGGGGAGAATTTGCGCATTCCGGTTCGCCGGAAGTAAGTTTTGACAAGATGTCTAGCATACTCGTTGATCGTGGTTACAAGGTAAATTTTGTATGCAAGCATTTTCTCCCAGTTACATATGTTCATGTGTATCTTTTAGGTGGCTCGGGTTGAACAAACCGAAACCACTGATATGATGAGTGAGCGATGTAAAAAGGCAAAAGCTACAAAATTCGATAAGGTTGTGCGTCGCGAAATTTGTCAAATATCCAATCGTGGAACACAAGTATTTGGCACACAGTGCCAGATAACACCACATTATCAGCCAAATTACATGTTGGCTGTGGTTGAAAAGGTATTGACTTGATAGAAATTTATTTCGAAGGACTATTCATTTACACCCCTATGCTGTAATCCGAATATTCGTAGTTACGAATTCGTAGCTCCGTTCCGAAAGTTCGAAATTTGGTATGCTGAAATCCGATCGTAACTATCAACCGCGTTGCCAACCAAAAACAGGAATTTCGAAGTTCGTAATTACCCATAATGGCAGAAATATACATGTACCGATATTATTGCTAGTAAAGAATAAGGTTTAATATCAACATTTATAAGCCATTTCATAAGTTTTCGTTAATTAAAGGCATAATTGCATAAAAATGCATCGAATGTACATATGTACATACATTCTTAAGAGATGATCTAAATACAAATTTCTTAAATTATGAAGTGTGTAATATTGTCGAATTTAATGCTCAGATATATTAAAGTTTAATGGTTTAAATATTTGTGACAAGTTTTCGCCTCAACAAAGAAGCATTCATACAAGAAACATACTGCGTACGATTTGTTTGTGATCTTCGCAAATATATACACACGTAATAATTCTAGTTTTTATTGCATAGTTTATAATACATATGTACATAAATACAAATGTACACATGTATATACATACATACATGCATATTTGCTTATTTTTGGGTTTATAAACGTTTATTTTTCTAAAATTTATTTCGCTCCGACACCAGTGGCTGTTCGTACAAAAATTCCGCAATTGACAGCTCCGGCGGATTCTGGCATACCGATATTACGAATTGCGAAAAAAGTCTACGAATTTCGAATTTACGATTAAGAAAAGCGGATTTGAGCATACCGATTTTACGATTCGTAGCGTAATCGAACGTACGACGGATTCCAGCATAAGGGTGTTATTGTTATGTATTATTTTTTTTAAAGATTGAGCAAAACTGGAGTAAGTATGGAATTTGCTATGTCGACACTTCTATTGGTGATTTTTATATTGGCGAATTTGAAGATGACAAAACAGGTTCCCGATTGTTGACACTACTTTCGCATCATATGCCAGTGTTGGTATGAAAATGTCGCATTATTACAAATTTCAATATACAATTTAACTTGTCGCAATTTCCTTTTTTTTAGCTTCTTTATGAGCGTAGTTCACTTTCAGATCGAACGCAGGATATCTTTCGTACAATGCTTTCGGGCATACTCAAAGATCCCTTGCCAGCCAATGGCTCTAAAGTATGCACCGCCGAGAAGACCTTAAAACACCTTGCGGAAAATTATTACGCTCAAATATCAGAAGATAAAAATAGTGCTGACAATTGGCCATTAGCGCTGCGATCCATGCAATCCGAATTGGATCATTTGGGTCTAACACCACGTGATGAATGCAAGCTTGCATTGAAAGCGCTTGGGCAATGCATTATGTATTTACAGCGTTGTCAACTTGAAGAAAAGGTGCTGCCAATGGCACGATATCACCTCTACACTCCACCAGACCTATTAAATAAATCTGTGAGCACTGAAAACTCGCAACAACATGAGCAAAAGGCGGCACGTCGCCGCCACATGGTTATAGATGCGACCACACTTGCTAATCTACGTATTACTGGCGAAGAGTATTCGCTACAGGCTTCATTAGATAATTGCTGTACAAAATTTGGCAAACGTTTGCTACATCATTGGATTTGCTCGCCCAGCTGTCAGTTGGATGTGATTGTGGCACGACAGCAAGCAATTACTGAGCTCGTTGAACATTCCGTGGAGTTGCAGGAGTTGCGCGCATTATTGGCGCCAATGCCTGACTTCGAGCGACATCTGGCGCAAATACATCTTTTTGGTAATAAGCTAATTTCGCAAGGTCATCCAGATGGGCGTGCCGTACTCTTCGAAGAAAAGTTATATAATAAAAAGAAAATACAAAATTTTATTGGCATATTGAAAGGATTTACTGCGCTCATGGACATACCAACACTTTTAGGTGGTTTCGAATCACCACTAATGGCGCGCTTGACACAGTTGCAGCCCAAAGGAGGCTTCCCGGCAATGGCTAAACAACTCGAATTTTTTAAGGTGCGTGAAACATCTTTTTGATGTGAATCGACAAAAAAAAGTAGCGATATCGATTAAAAAAAAACTATGTTATCGATAAAATTAAATATATCGATTAAAATTAGGATTATGCTTGCCGCAATTGAAATCCGTATGTATATATATGCATCAATTTTTTCGATTCTAATCGATATCCCAATTTTTATCGATGTCGATATCCTTTGAGCATATTTTAACTATGAGTACATTTTTTAAAAACATGCATAAATGAAAAATTAATTTCAACGCATCTTGAAAATCTTCTGCACAGAACGCCTTCGACCACGAAGCTGGTGCCAAGACTGGTGTTATTGCACCCGAGCAGGGGGTGGATGCTGATTACGATGAGATTTTAGAGAAAATCAAAAACATAAATGACACTTTCAAAGATTACCTCGTTGAGCAAGAAAAATTCTTTGGTTGCCGTCTAACGGCGGGTGGCGAGAAAAATCGCTTCCAGATTGAGGTGCCCGAAAATGCAGCTAGGAAAGCAGGCAAGGCCTACCAATTGGAGGGTCAGAGGAAAGGTAACAAACCTGTGCGACGCTTCTCGACCAACGAATCACGTGTAAGTTGTTCGAAGCAGTCAGTAGAAGATGGAAGTTTACACTCGTCATTCTCTTAACTTTGCAGGCACTATTAAAGAAATTACAGCACGCTGAAATAGAACGTGATGCAATACTAAAGGATTTGGCCCGACGTATATTTGAGAAGTTCTCCAATAAATATGAACTATGGAAACAATGTGTAGATTGTGTTGCAAATCTAGATGTCTTAGCCTCATTGGCAGAATATGCACGTGCGCAGCAAATAATCTGTGTACCAGAATTGCAAGAGCAAAGTGCCGACCAGCGACCATTCATTGACATTGCAGAGGGCTATCATCCCTGTGCAGTGGCTGATACATTCATACCGAATGGCCTTATATTGGGCACGGGTGAGACACCAGCACCGCTCTCCATACTCACGGGCCCCAATATGGGTGGCAAAAGTACGCTAATGCGACAAGTTGGCTTGCTAGTGGTGATGGCGCAAATTGTAAGTTAATTACAAATATAGTTTTTAAATCTATCTATCGCATATATAATATTGTATGTTCCAGGGCGGGCATGTGCCAGCTAAACATTGTCGCTTCTCACTGGTTGATCGTATTTTTACGCGCTTGGGTGCACAGGATGACATCATGGCTGGCCAGAGCACATTTCTGGTAGAGTTAAATGAGACCTCATTGATTTTGAAGCATGCCACTGTTAACAGTCTAGTGCTGCTTGATGAGCTGGGTAAGCTTAGTGCAACATTTATTGGTATTAACTTTTCTAGCCTATTGCTATTAAAACAGGTCGCGGCACAGCTACTTATGATGGCACAGCCATAGCAGCCTCCGTGGTTAATTATCTTGCAGATTTGAAATCTCGCACACTTTTTTCTACACATTATCACAATCTCATAGAATATTTCCACAAGGACACGCGCATCGCATTGGGCCATATGGTGAGTAGAAACTTTCGCCCCTATTATATCTATCTAGAACTATGAAACATTTTGTTATTTACATATTTTGCTGTTACACATCGTTCACAGGCTTGCATGGTCGAAAACGAAGATACCGAAGATCCAACTCAGGAAACGGTTACATTTTTATATAAGTATACAGCTGGCGCTTGCCCCAAGTCTTATGGCTTTAATGCTGCTAAACTGGCTGGCATGCCGCAACCAATAATAAAGCGCGCTTATGAGGTAAGTTGACGATTCGCTAAACTTACTAAACTTATATATATTTTTTTCTAAAATTGTATTCAATTATGCAGCTTTCAAAACGTGTAGAGGCTATCGCTTTGCGGCGTAAGATCCTGTCTAAAGTTGTTGCTGGCGCAGACAACAAATGCAGAGATTTAAAGGAAGTCAAGAATTTACTTTCGCAGCTACAAGCTTGTCGTGTTTAAGTGTTTCGTTTAAAATTGTTACGTGAAATTTTTTTGTTTATTCGTTTCATCGCATTAGTTTTAATTCGAAAATATACAAATAAATATGTACATACATATATTCAAATACAACATGATAAACCGCGATTTTTCATTGCTTCAAATCATTTTAACACCTTTTCTTATCCTACTCCTGAAGTGTGACTCCGTTGCGCGAAGAATGGAGAGCTGTCTACTAGTACAGCTATGGCCAAAAGATAAGCACATACAGTCCCCACTCCCAGGATCGATCATTAGTTTGGTGGCGGCCCTGGGGTTGAGTGAAATGCTGTAAGGAACAGAGGGCACAATAGACCCTCTGGTCGCTTTGTTTACCCCTCATTATCTGCCTATCTATAACGTATGTATGTGTCGGTTTAGGCTGGGACCAAAAAAACTTTGTCAGTTCTCTCTCCTTCGCTAGGTTACGCCAATTATTCACACCAAGTAAAGACGAGGCCTTTTGCACTTGGTTCTTCCAGTATGATCGTGAGCGCCCTCGTCTTCGTTGCCCACCCATGGGTGCCGAGTCGAAGAAATGATCACTACTAAGGGTCGTCTGTACCAGCGCCGGTTAAGCACTTAATCGGAACTAAAGGCGCCATCCGTCTGCTAAAAAAAGTGCTGAAAAGTAAACTGAATGGTAGCTAACCTCCGGTGATTTTTACAAGAGATGGTGCAAACGGCGCTAAGGGCGGTTTTTTTAAGTCTGATTACACTAATCGGCGGTTAGATATATTCAGCGTATTTTTAATCGACGTATAGCCTTAACCAGCTCTTTTAGTCGGAATAGACAATAAAACGGCTTTTAAGAAAGCGGTCATAAGGAGTTTTTGGAACTTCAATTGCAAACAAATAAATTGATAAATAATTCAATAATTCCTTCATTAAAGTGAACTATGTTTTTTTGTGGCAACGCTCCAATAAAAATGAAAATTTAATTTGGCAACTCGTTTCTCAATAACTCGTTAAATTAAAATTTTGTGTATATTTGTCTTCAGCATTATAAATTGTAATAACACAATAAATTATTTTTTTTAGTTTACGGATTAGCTTTTTTTTAATCAGAAAAAGTTTAATAGCGGCCACCATTAGGCAGGCAATGGCAAAACCTTCGTGGGTATTTATGACGAAAAAAAGCATCTCACAAAATAGCCACAAAACCCTTAATTTGTAGTAAAATATAAAAAATGGTAGGAGAAGCTCGGCCAAACACTGAACTAAATACAATTAATAAAAAAAAATAAGCTATTTTCACAGACGGTGACCACGTATGTATGTATGTACATACATATTTGGCAATATGCCCAAGAAGATTGTTTCGGCCATATTTTGGAGTCGCCGAATGCTTAAAACTATTTAATAAAGTTATTTTACTAGCCATATCGGCAAACAACAACAAAAGTCATCAAAAAAGAAACTATCAAATAGTTTCACTAAAAATAAGTTTCTATTACCATTTAAGGGCCGTACACATACAACTTTCCTGGCTTTACTTGACAATTCGAACTTTAACAACAAAGCATGAGGTATAACAGGTTTGCTACATATAATGCTTTCACAGATTCTGCGCAAGTTGTTTTGAATTGCGATTTGTGTTTATTCCGAGTATTTTATTTAATAAGAGGATAAGAAATGAGCTTTACTGATATAATTAAGGAAGTAGTAGTTATGCTACTAATTTTTCAAATTCGCGAGTATAATAAACTTTATTAAGACCGCAATGTAAAAGGTCTTCTTGCAGCATCTTTCGAAAAGATAAATAAAAAACGATCCAGTTGAGTTTAAGAAAACGGGGAGGGTAATTAACAAAGATGTGTATCATTTGCTATTTGGACTTGTTTAGGAAGGATTGACGAAAGATTCGAATGGACCACCGATAGTAGCAAAATGCTGATTGTTCAACACGCTTGCATAAGGCAAAAAGTAGATATTGCAATCGTAATTTTAAACTTTAAACAGCAGATATAAGCGCTCGATTGTAGTCAACACATCTCCTTTCAAATAGGCGTTTTTTATTAAACAGGACACTGTGACGGTTAATCGCTTCAATTAATATTTCCTTAATATTATTCTGTCTATGTAAAGTACATACCAATAGAATATGCAATATTAATAACAATCATAAATCATATTTATCTTTTTTCGTTTTTAAAAGTAAATATACCCGCAAAAGTTATGAAATACTAGTGAATCGTATGCATATGCGCGCAGAATTAAACGGGAAATGTAAACATTTGGTTGTCAAAGTGTACAAAAGTTGAGAGTTCGCCATGATTTTGCTTCGTTTTGCTTTGCTTTACTTTTCTCGCCTTGTATTTAGCAGCACTCATATAACATCTGTACTTTAAAGTTTCCTTTCTGAAGAAAATTATGGGGTCCAAAACTATGTAATTTTTGAAGCGTTGGTATTTTATATTTTTATTTGCAAATTTAAAATTTAACTGCGACACGCCAACACTAGTGTCTATTGTAAAATCTTTAATGGTAACCAAAATAGACTTTGGTATTTTTCTTTATGGAACTGCACCCGCGTCTCAACTTACTAAAATAAACACGTTATTAAACGCTGCAATTAGGACAGCTCTTGGAGCGTATCGAACTACCCCAATAAACAATATGCTCTTCGAGGCTGGTATAGCTCAAATCATAGAAAGAAAAACCTTAATAACGAGTAAACTATTTAAAAACTTAATTAACTCCTATAACTCACCCTTGTACAGCATCCTTAACAAACCTAAAATGAAAAAAGCAATAAAATCCAACTCGACAATAACAACCATAATAGCAACCTGCAGAAAATACGATATACCTTTCAAACCCATTAAACAAATCAAAAGCAAATACCCTCCATGGCATTTTAAATTAACCACAATTAATTTGAGCCTCAGTAAGCTAAACAAAGAAACAACCTCTGCGGAAATTTTCAGAAAATCTTTCTATCAACTCAAAACAGAAATCAAAAATAGACACCTTATATATACCGACGGATCAAAACTAAACAATAATGTAGGGCTAAGTGTCACCACCGACACCTCCACGTTACTCATAGCAAATTGTCCAAAATTTACAACAGTCTTCACAGCCGAAATCATTGCCATTTTATCAGCCATAAACCTAGTGAAGCACCGTAGAGGTCAATACGCTATCTGCTCCGATTCCCTCTCGTCTTTGAACGCTATAGGCAACATAGATAACAAAGATTACTACCCGAATTTAATTAGAAAAATACTAATGGGCCTGCATCCTAAAATAATATTAGTTTGGATACCAAGCCATACAAATATTCCCGGAAACGAATACGCAGATCAGACCGCTAAACTAGCCACGCGATCACCAGTTCATACAATCTGCAACTTAAGTCAGAAGGATATTAACAAATTCCTCAAATCAAAGCTTACACAGGAAACAGCACGGCAGATATGGAACAGAACATCCGACTGGTACAAAACCCACAATCCTAATAAAACAAATATAGCTCAATTTCCCAACATTCATTCACACCCAACCCTAACGCGACTGGACCTCACAAAATACATAAGATTAAGACTTGGCCACACAAGATTAACTCATCAAAACTTAATAGACCGAAACTCACCTAACGTATGCACATACTGCCAAAATAACCTTCCTCTTTCAATAAACCATATACTTTTCCACTGCGAATACTTTAATTCTCTTAGAACACAATTCTTTCAAACTTCAAACCCATTAAACAACCCCTCAATACAGAATATATTTTTAATTACAAATTTTTTAAGAACCTCACGTCTATACTTCTCAATATAAATACATATCTATACATCACTATACGTTATACATAAGCTTATACATATACACATATACATATTAACTTCGAATTTTGCTTAAGGCCCAAGTAGCCATAGCTCTTAAGTTCTTAGCTTATAATTTTAATTATAAGCTACAGATTGTATAATAATAATAATAATAAATTTTTATTTGAAGCTATCGCTCCTTCAAATGGCGTTAAAAATAGAGAAACCAAACGTGTAGTCTTTAAGCCATTTGAGCTGGAGTAACCGTTCAAACAACTATGCATTAGTTTTAAAAATAAAACGAGGCAATGTAGTTTTCATTTATTAATATTCTGCACTTCATTTATTCAATATTAATACATTTTTATTATTAAATATGATTTCATTTAGCCTTTTCTTTTATTAACTCTTACGTTCATCGCTAATAAATATTTATCACAGTAAAATAATATTACAATTAAATAAATGCTTAAAATATTGCTTGTAGAATTAACAAAAATTAGGAAAAAAAAAATAGATTTTGGAACTAACCAAAATTTGTATTTGTATGTATGCATCGTACTAAAGATTTTTCTTATTTTTTAATCCAAAATATAAGCATCTGTGTTTGCTAATAGTACATACAAGCAAACATAATACATATACATATGTAAGTAGAAAGTGCATCATTTAGTTTAGTATTGTCAAATATAATATGTATGTATGTATGTATATTGTATGTTCTGTAAACCGTAACATAGCAAAGCAGCAAAAAAATAGGAATTTGCGTTGACTGATTGTTTTGTGTTGCACATGAATGTATGTAAGTGTGTATGTATATATGTATGTCTGTATAACAAAGAAAAGCGTATACAAATATTTATGTAAGTATTTGTAGGCTGTGGATTTGTATGTGTTTTAAGTATAGAATGTGTTACAAACAATTATATGTATTTAGTTATTTGCATTAATGTATTTTGAAAATTTGCTATTATACTCGTATTTATTGTACATAGTTTGATTGTGTGTGCCAGTTAACGTAATTGTCGTTTTCTGTATTTAGAGAAATTATTTTAAGCGGTTGTTAATCCTGTAATTCGTTTTTGTAATTTTGTAAAAGTTTTGATATAAAAAAATTAAAAAAAAAACAGATTTCGCAAACTATATGCTCCCCCCTTTACTGAAGCTAAAAATTACCAACGATTTATTAGCAATTCTTTTTTTTTATGAAGGAAAACTGCAATACTTTCGGAAAAAATATTCTAATAAATTTAATAAAGCTAAAAGATTTACAAACTTGAAATTTATTACACTAAAAATAGTTCCAGAATTTTAAGTTTGATATTTGTATAAAAACTTATTCATCTGATGTGCTTTATGAGACCGTAAAGCAAATGATTTGGTAATTACTTTTAGTTTTTTTAAACAATAAATTCATTTGAAGCTATCGTTTCAAATACGCAGCATTAGAAATTACACATTTTTTTTTTCAAAGAATGCAAAAAAGAGGACTGCTTTGAAACTTAATATTTTTTTTTTTAAAGAATAGTTTATTTAAACCTGTCAAAAAGTCGGTGTTTATATTCCAATGACTACGACTGTATGTTCAAATTAAAGCATTCCATGCCAAACGCATGATTGTGCACCAGTAATTCAATGAGCTGTGCAATTTTAATTGTTGGAAGATTTCTATACAAACATATTATTTACATACAAATGTATGCATTTAATTTTTTTTTTATTAGCAATCATTTCACATACAAATTCATTCATATTTTTTAACCATTCATTCTAACTACATATAACTATAGACTAATACAACATATATGCGCATTTATGTGTGTATGTATGTATGTATGTATGGCTGTGTGCATGTCGGTTTATATTAACTAATAATGTATAATTTTGATGTACAAATATAAAAGTATTTTATTTCCTTTTTAACTCGAATAAACTCAGTTAAGAAATTTTGGATTTATTTATCTTATTTTTTTTTTTTAATTTTCACGACCTTCGGATGATACGTTTGTAATACTCATTGACATACTTATAAAGATGTAAATGTTTGTATGTATGTACATATTCTTTACACATATTTAATTGCATTTTTTTACATACATATACATAATATATTGCTATGTAGTAAGGATTTTAGTTGTCTTTTACGCACATTAATAAAAAAATCGTCTATTTATAGCATACATTTTTATTTTACTTTTAGTTTGTATGTATGTTTGTGTGTGCTTTTTTTATTTGGAATGTGTTATTTGGATTAGTATGAATTTATCAAAATTCTTACAAAATTAGCTAAACAGCGCGGCTTTTGTGTAAAAAAGCGTAATCATACATATATTAATTCTAAATATGTACACTGCTTATTTTTTGTTGCATAAACCATTTATGTGCATATGTATTTATACAATTTTGTTGCTGCATGTGTTGAGTTCTTCTCCTATCTTTTATTATTTTTTTTTATTATTTTTTAATTCAACGAATTTATGTTTAACATAGAGTGAACATACATATGTATGTATGTACATATATACATATATACATACATACATATACATATGTATTTAAAAGAAAGTGGATAAATATCAGTTTACAAATTTACTCAATAAAGAGAATTTTAAATTTAGAAGCTGTATTAAACATATCTGTTGGCATTGAACAAAACAACATATTCAACTTAAGCAGATTCTTCTTTGAACGCATCATTCTTAATTTTTCATAGACAACTAAAATTTTTTAAATCGATGTTTACAAAGTTAGCTATTTAAACTATATATTTTTAATACTTGTTTTAAAATTGTTCATGAACCAATACTTTTTTCTTTTTCTTTGTTGGCAAAATATACTAAATCGACGCAGGTGTTTTGCCAAATTTTCACAGACCTATAGCGTCAGTCAATCTGGAAAGGGTTTAAGAGAGAGCACTCTAAAAAAAATCTAGCTGATCTTCTAAGAAATACCAATCGATTGTAAAAATATGCTGAATAAAATATCCAAAATGTACCATCGAGACGAACCGGGGCGTTGACAAAATTAATTTGAATATATTAAAAGAAATAATAAATTAGTGCGTCGCTGCTTGTCGGGTAGAAATATATGTACATATATACATAGCATAATAATTCCCAGCTGAAATATGTATGCAAAGGAAATTGTTTCCTCTACAAAAATAACTGTATGGCAGTCTGTAATTAATTTAAATTATACTTGGTATTCCTTGGTACATTTAGGATGTATTATTCAGCTTATTATTTAGTTGATTAGCATTTACTGGAAAAATGCAAGATTTTCCACAAAAGAGGTTTTCCATTAGAAAAAAAAGTCTCATTTAAGTTACTTAAGAAGGAAAATACAAGTTTGTTTCAATTGTATGTATATTAAAGCTATGCTTCTTTCGAGGAATAATAACTCTATCTCGGTTGTTTAACGATTAACTCGGCCCAGTTTGAAAATAAGTATATTTACATTTATCTGTGTACAGATAGCTACAGTCAATCAAAAAAGGAAAGAATAATTTTTAGTTGGCGAATGTTTAATAAAAAACATGGTTCATTCTATTACAATAACTAGCTTCACCTTCAAAACTGCAAACTCGAAAAGCTTTTACCTATGCAAGTTGAAAATTTAAATAAATATTGGTGAAATTTTGCGGATATTTTGCACAGAGTTACGGCCATATTTGTGGTGACTATTATGGAATGAATCATAGTTTGTATAAAAAATTTGCTAATTAAAAATTATTATGAAAAAAAGCTGCAAACAACGACTGTACCTAAACTTTTTTTTGGCTGGCTGTATGTACATATACACAGTAAAATAAAATATGTACAAATTGCTAAGAAAGCGAAAATAATATCAGTTTATAGCAAAACTTTGCAAGTCCAGGTTTATCTACAAAAAATATCTACAAATGTCAATTTATACAAGTTTGTTATTATCTGCACCTATGTATGTATGTATGTATGTATGTACGAGTCTATGTTTGCTTTTCTGTTTGTGTGCGTTTCATTACCTCAAAATACTTAACAGTTAGTTGAAATTTGCTTACTACCACTAAGCATCGACTAGTCTTATCAAACTTCAATATTTTTCATAACTTGTCTTCACCCAATCAGTCACACAATATGCTCACATGCAACTCAATTCAATTCAGTGTACGTATTCTACTAAGTGTGTATGTATGTATGTATGTTTGGTATGTAATAAATAAGCGTTAAACTACTTAACATATTCAATAACAACGCTTGCAATTGCCAGCCAATATCCCAACTGCAGTCGCCCCTAATCATCTCGTATGACATCTTTGCGCGCCTTAAAATTACGCCACGAACCGTTTGTACAAACACCAGCGCCACGCCACCAATCGTTCACGTCCGTGTACCAGTGCGATTTACGCAATGACTCTTCGTCATGCAGTGCGGCACACACGCGACACCAATAATAAGTGTTGATAAATTCGCCGCTGCCCTTCCATTTGAAATACGAATTGTAAAGCTCATCGTCTTTGTCCAGTATTTGCAGATACTCGGCCAATTCTTTGGGCGAAGCAAACTCATCAACATGTATGTAGGAACGATGTGGTGCGCTCACTTCATAATCCTCCGGGCGGGCACCCATAACAATTGGTAAGATATTGCGTTGTAGTGCATTTACGAAGAACTTTTCGGTGATGTAGTCTTTGCAGTTGGAATTCTCGAAAGCGAGGTAAAATTTGTAATCATTATCGAGCAGATCGAAACATTTGTCGGCGGTATTCCGCGAGCATTTATAATTGCCACAAACGCCATAGATGTCAACCTAGGAGAAAAGAGAAGAATGAATGTCGGTTGAGATTATATTTCAATTGAATCATGGGTTGAGATGTGAACTAAAATATAGATTTTATTACAAGAGTAGTGTTCTTTAAGTCTAATTATAGAAAATGAGATTGAGCTCTGTGCAAGTAAATGTCCAATAATTATAAGTTTTCAACATGCTATGGACAATAGAGTTGAACCAATCTGGACATCTGTGCAGTCTTTTGTTAAGTATATCTTGAAACCTTCTTAGCTTTTAGCTCTTGACTCACAGGCTACTTTAAAATTGACGAAAATTAAGTGAATCTGAGTGTCGTTAGCAGTCAGTACATCATTGTCTCAGAGGGTCCTTAGTTCCATTACTATTATTCATCTTTAGAAGCTCTACAACAAAGACAAAGACATATTCTATTGAATCAAAACAAAAAAGTTTTGATCTACTATGTCCCTGCCTTGTCTATAAATGGTAAATTAAACAAATATTAGATACTTACATCTATGAATTTTTGCAATTCATGCGCAAATTGCAAACGTCCATTACGTGCGCCGCAATTCGAAACAAACCATGCAACTTTCTTTGTTTTATTCAAAGCATAATTGTGATCCTGCTCGACTTGGTGGATTTTCGGGTCATAGTAGACCCACTTTTCATAAGGCGCCACAATGTCGCTATCACGTCTGCAATTGGTAGCAATTATGACTGATTAGTTGCGCGAAATATACATAGGCGTTAGCGTTAGGAAGCAATGCGAGACTTACCTGTAGGTCGCTGTCCAATTGATCGCGTCCGGTACTTTGACATTTTGTGTATGATATGGACATTCCAGGTAGTATAACATGCTAACCTGCTTTGCGTTTAAAGGTCTACCCAGACCTGTCGGTATATAATGATCCTTATACAATATCATGTCGGCCTTGTCGGCATAGCCGCGATTCGACGTCAGTTCGCAGGTGTCAACAGGGCATTTCGAGCGTAGGAAGACATCACGACCTGTGGTGCATTGTAAACAAATGAAATAGCAAAACTTTACAATCAATTGAAGCATACAATTGCGCATACCTTGCTTTACGTTCCATGGACCAAGCCCATTGTAGAGCAATATAACTTTCAGTCGTCCACTGGCGCGCACCTTCTCATAATTCGGTGGCACGTACATCAATTGATTGACAATGCGATCACTGTGCGGGTCCTGGTGTGGAAAGAGGCGTGCGCCGCGCGGATCAGATTTCCTGCCACGCTTGTCATGTGACGTGCGCGTAGGTGCAGCACGTGCCGGCTTTGGATAGTATTCACCTTGACGGAAGAACCAAAGCCGCGCTGCAGTCGGCTCCAGTGGTAACTGCCCTGGAAGCAATTTCAACTGTTGCTGTTCACTTTGCTCGCTATTCGCACCCTCGACGGGCATGTTCGCACGCCTTCTAGCTGCTGCCGCACTCTCGTCGTTATACGATTCGTCGCGACCATCAACTTCTCCCAGCGCCTCTGCTTGCTTCCCAGTATCAAGCGCGTTTGATGAGTGCGCATAGTATTGCAAAGACTTTGGTCCACGCTCTTCAGCGGAGCGCGCTTGTGTTTGTTGTGGTGCGCTTTTTGTTTTCCAGATTTCATGTTCCCTATATACATATTTGTGAATGTGTGGCGATTTGAATTTAAAATTAAATGAGATTGTTTCGTTGGAAAGCACGACTTACCGCAAATTAAAACCGAATATCAAGAGAAGTGCACAAATAAGTGTGAAATAAAAATATTTCTTTAATGAGAATTTCGGGCGACGCATAGTTTTCTAATCACTGAGTCTCGGGTTCTATTCGTTCGTTGTAGAACCGTTATGGAAGGCACTTCTCAACCGCCGCCTTTCCGCGTCAACGACATTTACAGAATGGTTTTCATTTCACTGCAAAGATATGAACAACAAAAAAAAAACACTGTAATGAAATTCTTAATAATTAAGATATGTGCATACAACTGTGGCAACTGCTATCTGCACATAAACAAAAAAAAAATTCACTTGCACATCAACAGCGAGCTTTTTTACTGTTTCGACAAGTGGTTTTGAGCATGTCGATTTTCGACTTGCGCATGTACATATGTACATGTATATATGTACTTCACGCAGCTAATAATATTTTTTTTTTATTCAAAATAACCAAATGTCGCATTTGTATTGGCTAATAGCGATCTTATCAACTCTCTTTGCCATATGGCCAGGCTAATTGCGCGATATGCAATTGCGTATGTATGTATGTATGTATGAACAAGTACAAGTTATATAAACATTAATATAAATATATATATGTACATATGTACATACATATGCACATAGAAATATTTACATACATATAATATGGAGCACACCCTACCACTGAAAATTTTTAATTGACAATTTTGCTCGACTAATTTTATAAAAACTTCATTCCACATTTAACTAAAACCGATTAAATACAGTTTTAAAACTTTGTTTAAAACTAGCAAAAACAAATTTTGATTTGTCTCAAATACGCCGTCGAACAACATCAGCAAAGAAATCTCAAAAATCAATAGAAATTTTTTTAATAAATTGAAAGTAGTACAAAACTGCAAAAAATTGTTATTCTAAACATGTTTGTGTATTACGATGACCGGCCTTTGAATTAAAATTTTTAAACAATTTTTATTTTTCAAGCTCGAGGCCCCCAAATTAAATAAACTTCGATGTTTGTTTATTTTTGTATTTTACTGTCGATATTTCGACCTCAATTTGAGATCATCATCAGGACTATAATTATTTGTGAAAACATATACCAAACAAATATTTAAAATTAGGTTATTAACAAACATAAAAATACAACACGACTTACACTCTTGTTTGTGCCTGTTCGACTGATTAGGAGTGCATAATTAAAGCTTAAAAAATTGTTATTCTAAACAATTTAAAGTTTTAGTGAATTTTTTTTGTTTTATTCTTGGAAATTCAAAAGTTTTATTTTTAATGATTTGCAATATTTTTTTATAAAAAAAAATTCAGAATAAATGGAAAAAAATATTAATTTAAAAAAATTTTTAATTTTCAGTTGCGAAGCACGCGCTACAAACATACACACATACATATTTATGCTACATACTTAATTCATTTAATGCAGTACACATTTTTGACTTAGTACTGTTTCTCTTTTCATAGAAAAAAATGTATGTATGTATGTATTCTATGTATTCGTAATCGACTTAAAACACTTGCGCATGATGGATGAGGTGACTCATTAAATTTACCACAAAGCGTTGAAGGTATAACTTAAAAACGATTCATTTCATATCGCTTAACAAATGCGTGAAATTACTTTAAAAGCCATGCTTTTTACTCACTCGGGGAATGGCTACAAATTTTTCATTAGTGTATGCATTATTCGAAGTTTAAGTAGAATTATTTTTTTTTAAATTTTCTTATTCTAGTTGTTATCATATACATATGGCTATGTTGGTATTAATTTTTGTCGAGTTGTGCAATGAAAATACTGTGTGGAATTTTATTATTATTTTGCTTATCGTTAACATTTTGCTTTTGAAGATTAAGTCATTGCCTTCTTTAACCCAGCAAAAATAACTAATGAGAAGTAACTGCTAAGGTATGTTATTTACACATGTATGTTGTTACCAGCGGGTGGTCAAAATAACTTGGCGCTTTTTTTGAGGATCTCATAAACTTCTAAGAAAAAATAAAAAAAATTTTTATTAAAAACACTTTTATATTTTTTTATATTTTTACTTAGCGTGTGTATGTATGTATTTATATAAAACTAAGTTACTAGTAAAAGTTAAAATGGCAGCACTAGCAACAGAGGCCGTTAGCTATTTCAAATAAATTTAGAGGTTAAAGTTAATAAAATTTTACTCAAGCATGGATTATTTATAAGTTTGACCCTATTGAAAAAGCAACTAGTTAAGAGTCGAGTTTTAAGAGCAAAAAAAATGTTGTTAGGTACATATGTATATATGTTTGTATATGTACATAAATACTTTCACTATGTTTACTATGCCAAGCCGTGTGATGTGCACATTTTGATTTATAATTTTATGGGCGTTTATTTGTTTAACTTAAGGAATAGTAATAAAGAGTTTTATTTCCAGCGTATGTCAGATAAGAACGTGTTTAGAGAATATACCAATATGTTTATACTTTAATCTTTCATTAGTTCTGTTTTTGTATTGCAAGTAATCAAAGGTTATTGAAATATGAACATTTTTTTTTCTCCTTCTCGTACCCCCAAATATTTAGAGTATGCGGTTTTATAGCCCAATAAATTTTAGTCTAACAATGTGAAAGTTTCAAGTGGCTACGAACTATCGTTGATTTATTAGAATATTTTTTCGTCAAGGATGTTGCGACTTTATTCCATATAAAAATAAATGTTGCTTTTTCCTTATATGAAAAAATGTCGCAACACCCTTGATAAAAAAATATAACAGGATCAAAATTATAAAACAGGATCAATTAGCCAGCTCGGATTGCCATTGCCTGCCGAGGGATGACCGCCATTAAAAAAAAAAACATTTTCTATGAACTCAGCAGAATATCGAGTTATAGCACGCACCGCTACCCAATCGACCACAGCGCAGTCAATTATGTATTTAATTTTATTGTGCGTTCTCGTACTTTGTTGTGTACTCTCCTTGTCGAAGAGTAAATGCTGATAAAAAGACTGTTCATGTAAAAGTCCAGCAAGAATTATCCAGCAACGAAATTTCTTAGAATTGTTGAGTATTCTCTCTCTTAAAGAGAAATGCTTGTAAATGTTTACGCGAACGCAAAATTTGCAGAAACTTGCAAGTTTAACGAACAGCTGCTTGAATTTTTATCCGCATCCAAATATGCAAAATGAAAAACGTTGCATTAGTGTTTTTCTAAAACATTCCACTAACAAAACTTAACCAAACGAACTATTACTTGCTTCTTGCATATTTAATAACCATATTTTATAATTTTCACCTTTAAAACTCTTAAACAAAAATTTCGTATTTATGCAAATTTTAATCAGCTGCTTTTGATCAGCTGTTTTCTTGCTTGCAAATTCCCCTCAAAATGAAATGTCCATTTGCGCTCTCAATTTCCGCTTCCTTGCGAATTTTTTGGTCACCACGAACGCGATTTGACAAAAATCGTGATATTTTGTAACAATTCGTAACAATTATCAGCACCGCGAACACTCTTAAATTCTGAGGAATTTTGTTTCATGAATATTTTAGACTGAAAAGATACAAGAACATCCGTATTCTCTTCCTTGTTGTGATTTCTATATAAATATTAAAGCTGTTATGAAAAAAAAACCATGGGTGATATTCAAATATCTATCTCAGTCTAGCTCAATATGTCTTGCTGGACCAAGACCTTGTTTTTTAGGATGGTGTATTTTAAATTTCCATAACATACATTTCGGCGCCATCCAAATGCCACTTCGTTTATTATACGAACGGGCAACTTATGCCAACAAAACTCTCGCGTTTCGGACAATTATGTCTGCATTTATATGTATGTACATATGTATGTATGGAAGTATGTATATGAACGCATGTACTTACTTGGCAATTTTAAAAAACTTTGCCATTTTATAATATCGTGCCAACAGTTTCAATACTTGCCATTACATTGCAATCTGCTTTCTAGCATTTGACCAATACAAATATGAGTACACAAACGCAATGAAAGAAAACTTCATCTTACTTCAAAAGTGAACAAAGTGTACTCCACCCAATTTCGTGTTTTTTTTTTAATAAAACTGCAAGAAAGAAATGAAAAAAAAAACGGTTACAAGTGCCACTCTGCCAGGAAAAGTCCTGCTTGTAAGTAATTTTGTGTTGAATGTTTACAAACTACAGATGAGCCTCTGGGCTATTTCCGAAGATGAGGTTTTTCTGCAATTCGCATGCCCCTTTTGCAATTGCAGCGGAAATGCTTAGATCGAATAAATTTCCAAGCGGCTCTATGCATGTGTGTGTGTGTGTTTGTACACTCTTGAGCGTCCCAAATTACTACATCACTTTTATGTAGCTGATAGCAAACACACAAACACACACACAAACACATGTGTATAGACTGTTTGCACTGGTGAGTAGATACGTCCGTACATTCATCATACACAGTAGCTCTGAGTAGTTCCACTTCATATTGGGGTTTTGCGCTTAAGTGTTTTCTTTCGCGTCACATTTTCCTGTGCAAACTTTAATTTGGTTGCATCAAAAGGGATGCACACGGCATATAAACGTGCGTTATACCTCATTTCATATATATCCGCAAGTGTCCAAGTGTAGTGAACGCGGCACTTGAAAGCTGCGTTCGCATTTTACAGGTAATCAGGTTGATTGTTCGTTGCTGTTGCTCAAGTAACTACTAGCGTCAGTAGATTTACCTACAGATGTATGTATGTATGTGTACATGCGCCTCAGCCTTTTGCCACTCGAGCGTGCGCAAGTGTTTCATAAGTGCCCTGGGGATGACTTAGTTGTCGCTAAAGTTGTTTTGTTTATATACTTTTTAATTTGTCCCCTTATTCACATTTTCACAATGCACGTACTCGATTTGCGGCTGCATTGATGCGCTGCCGTAAATACGGCTGAGCACACTTGTAGCTACATATATACATACATACATACATATATACCATAACTAGTTCGCTGAGTCATTTGCTGATTGTTTCGCTTTGTGGGTGTAAATAGGTAGGGATTATATTGAAAAGAAAGCGAAATTAAAAAAGAAAAAAAAAAAGGCTACTAATAAACTGGCATAGTCGGAGTCATCGTTCTCTGGCAGTAATTGATTGCGAGCGAGATTTCTTTAAGCATGATAAATCATTAGGGATTAGTTGATTATCGTGAAATTCCTTATTCAAAAATGCATTGCCTCATGATGTACACGCAAGGATGGACTAATGAGACTCTGACTGATTGATGTCCACATCATCATTTGCTAAATACTCTTCCTTAAACTCACGTTGTGCGCCTTGCTAAGTTTCCAGATTATAAAGACTTAGTTGAAAGAAATATTTATTAACAATATCAAATAATTCGTATTTCTTCGCGTCGCTGCAGCCTCTAAAAAAGTCGTTAGCGAAGTGTGCTCTACCACTTAATGAGTTTTCCAACTTTTATTATGGATATTTGGTCAGCTTTACTTAACAAATAAACAGGCGTTTTCCGTTCCTGCGCTCATCATTCGTTGGCCGGCCAATTCACTGAAAGCTGATTAGAGTTGCTTCTTGCAAGAGTACTAGAAGACGCCAGCACCAGATGTTCGGGTACGGCAAATTATTGAAAGTTTTCAAAAACTATCAGCTTTTAGCGTTCGCGTACGCCAAAAACTAACAAAGTAGTTGAAATTGAGACAGCAAAGCGACATTTCAATTTGAGGGGAAGCTGTTGGTTGCTGCTAGAAAAATGTTGCCAGCAGAAATTTGTCAACAGCAAAACAGCGGATCAAAAACAGATGATTGCAATTTTCATAATTACGAAATTTTGGTTTAAAATTTTTAAAGGTAAAAATCATAAAATATTAGTGTTAAACATGCTAGTAGTAAGTAAATGTTAGTTTGGTTAAGTTTCCTTAGTAGAAAAGAAAATAAAACACTAATGCAATGTTTTCCATTTTGCATATTTGGATGCGGACAAGAATTCAATTAGCTGTTCGTTGAATTGCAAGTTTTTGCAAATTTTGTACTGTTTTGAATATTTTTCTTTTGTGAGAGAAGAGAAGACAATTCCACTGATTTTTGCTGTTGTAGATTGTTAACGAACATAACTAACTTAAAGACACTTTGAAAAAGCTGAACAGCTGATGCTAAAATCAATGGTAAGAGGTGTGTAGTTATTGAGTCTCTATGCAGCAATAGACTGGCTCCCTTTATCACGATTAATTCGGGCAAAGAAACGCTACAATGATTAGAGAGCCATAAGCTGAAAGATCTTTGAAGTAAATTTCGACACCATTCTCTTTGTCGAGCTTTGCCCGGTACGTGAAAGTGACTTTCTCCATTCACTTCTGTCTACATTCATAAAAGATAACCTGTTGTCGAAGCAGAATTTCGGGCTGGTATAATCCAGCTCCTGTAACCAATATAGAAGAGTCAGTCTTAGGACGGTTAAAAGTCCGAAGAGTTTCGGTAATGTTGAATCGAAAGCAGCTTTGACCTTTAACCTTTAATGCTTGTATTTGATCTTTTAAATCGCTTCACGGGCTCTATCCTCGCGGGATGTGCACTACTTTGTGATGACAAGGCGCGATTTGCCGTACCTGAACAATCGGTTTTATGAAGGCTATTTTGAATAGAAATCTCCTTGTACCTTGTTTTAATTATAAGAACTCAACCAGACTGTTTTTTGTCAATGCCATAAGGGTATGTAACTCCATTCCTTCTGCAACTAGAAGCAAAATTAACAAAAGTAACTACAAACAATGTTTATATAACCACTTTTCTAAAATTGGTTGACCCATCTACATATCTATACTTAAGAAAACTCGAGTACGAAACTATGTATCTAATAAAATAAGATATTTTTAAATTGTACAGATTTATCAAATGTTCCTTATTTTTAAGTATATGTTCATTTACTTTTCATATCTATTTATTTAAATTTTTATTTTTTAATTTTCATTTCTATTTATTTAAATTTTTTTTATTATTATTTTTAATAGTTTATAATGTCTAATTGTAATACCTTCTTGATGTTGTGCTACAAAATATGTATATAGATCTTATTGCACTAATACATTAAACCTTAATAAATCAAATCAAATCTCATCAGGTTTATTCCAACACGTGATAACAAGGCATCTGTCCCTCAAATTTGAATACGGATGCTCTAAAATTGAGGGTCGAATTTTTCTTCAAACAAACGGACAGCGAGACGGACATGTACCTTATACCGATCATTAATACATTAATTTCATGTTCACGAAAGAATGAAAAACAATTAAACGCATTAGCGATTATGGTGAGTTCGCGAAAAATTCAAATGAAAAAATTGATTATGCTTTGTTTCGCTTACTATTGCTACTTGCATAATCGCATAGTTACGTTGGCTATCAATTAATTACTTCGGAAAGATGCTGCAGAACAATGGCGATATATTTAAACGAAGAGTAAGCACTTTCTCAACGATTTAACTAATGCGATAAAAAAAACGATATGCTTAAGTGCATACATATGCATATGTTTGTTTGACTTTATAGATTTGTAAATACGATGTGTGTAAATAAAAACATACAAAAAAAAAAAAAAATGTAAGCATCTATTGCCTGGATGTTGGGAGCGTCTCGCTCATCCATCTCACAGGCCGCCATCACTTCTAAAGACTCGCACATGAGTTCGTCAACTTTTGAGTGGGTGTGTTGCTGCAAATATTTTTATATAATAGATGATGCATGGACCCATTGTGTTGGCAACAATGGCGTTTACAAGGCTACAATGGCAGCAAGTAAGGATGGCTTTCGTAACGAGTTTGGGTTGCAGGTGGACTAAATATTGTTGAAGTTTAATGCTGGCGCTTGCCCGCCCATCAAGTTGCATACCATCTTTTACTCATCGCCTGTTTAAGCACTTGACTCCTACATACATATGTATGTATGTATGTATGTATGTATGTATGTATGTACGAGAGTGTTTGTATGTATATGTAATGTATGCGCCGAACGAAGAAAAACAATAACAGTGGCAGTAAAAACAAAGCAGCATAATAGAATGAAAAAAAAGAAACAAAGTAAAAACAACAGGAAGCTTACAAGTCCTTACATAAGTATGCGCATATGTACTTGCAAGTATGTATGTATGTACGGGTATGTATGAGTACATTCATGTCAAAACATAAACAAGTGCATATGTATGTTTGTTTGTTTGTATGTATGCAAGTATTTATGTATATGTATGTGCTCGTAATGGAGCCGAGTGAAGGACGAAAGAATCGAAATCGAATCCCGTTCACACCGATTCCGATTTTTTTTTGCTTACTTCAATTTTGCTTTATATCTTTTAGAAAAAAGAATGCGGAAAACAGTTAGAAGTCCATAAAGAGCTTCATTTCGAGAGAGTAAAACAAAACGAACCTTACCTTCAGCATTTGTTCCTACCGGTGACGCGTTGTGATCTGTCTCGAGTTCAGGTATAATTTATTGTGATTTGTTCTTCACAAAAAAAATCATAAGAAAACAATCGTACATTATTAAATTTTTATTATTTTAATCGCCAACTAACTAATTAATTAATTACATCTACCGTTACAAACTTGCTTGAATTCACAACTCATGTTTCAAATGGATTCAGAGAATTTATGCACACTGATGTTATATACACCGATTTTAGTAAAGCATTCGACAGAGTAAGTCACTCATTACTGAACCATAAACTCGATCTTCTTGATTTTCAACCTAATTCTCCTTCCTTTTAAAAATAGTTCCTCAAACATTTTTGCATGTGCATATCTTCAGGGGTCCCGCAAGGAAGGAGATCACCTTGGTCCGATTCTGTTTTTACTTTTTATAAATTACCTACATACCTTCTGTAATAAATTACTCAAAAATTTTATTGTATGCTGATGATGTAAAACTTTTTAGTTCGTATCATTCTGTTGAGGAATGGTGCTTACTACAAGCGGATTTAAATAGCATGGCTAACTGGTGTGAAGTAAATAACATGTCACTAAACCTTAAAAAATTTTAAGTAATGAGCTTTTCTCGCAGGGCTGTTCAACCAGCTTCTTATGAAATATGTAACCATAACCTCGAAGAAGTGTTTAACTTTGTTGTTCTTGGAATTACAATGGACCCGAAATTTAATTTTAATCTTCACATAAATGTTACAGTTAGAAAAGAGAAGGGTGTTTTTGCATTTGTAAAACGGTGGTCAAAAGAATTCAATGACTCATACATTACGAAGGCTCTTTTGAGTGTTAGTTAGTGAGGCCAATACTGGAATATGGATCTGGACCCGCGCTATCAAGCTCATTCCAACCGAATAGAGTCAAAAACAATTTCTGCTTTTCGCTTTAAGACATTTTCGTTGGGATTCTCAGTACAACCTGCCGCCATATACATATAAGTCGTTTAAAACTCATTAATCTTTCTACACTTGCTAGTCGTAGAGAAATGCCAAGCGTAGTATTTTTGGTCAAGTTACTAACAGGCTTGCCCTATAGCCCATCTCTTCATGGCGAAATGAAACTAAAAGTTCCCTCACGACTTTTTAGACATTTCCGGCCTCTTTTTCTGAAGCCATGTAAAAGTAATTTAGAGTTAAATGAGCCTCTCCGTAGTTTGTGTCAGGATTTTAACACTCACTCCGGTTCTTTTGATATTTCAGACTCACTCTTTTACGTAAATAAAACTTTACTCAATGCTCAATGTAGCTGAACAGTTGTAGATCTCGAGACTTTCATGACTCGGCGCAGCATATATGAAAAAAAAAATTTTATTTTTATATATCCGTGCGCCATACGGGTATCGAGGGATAAAACCATTGGGATTATTTTTAAAAACAAAAGATGAAATTTGTTAATACATTGCAAGATTGATAAATAAGAGATTGCGCCTTGCGCAGGTCCCTTACCTTTTTGCTTTACGATATTGGCATTCAGCTGCTCAAAATGACGTCACATCGGCAAAGTTTCTTTAAAATTCCAACACGAGTGAAGTGAATGTTTGGTGTTATATAATTTTAAAAGTTTAATTAAAGTTTTTTGTGAAGTGCAACGCGATTTTATTATATTATTCGAACTTATAAAGCAATTCTCCAATCAAAATGAGAATACGTTATTGCAGGTGTGACGTACATGCGCAGATCGTAAATTATTTTTGTTAGCTGTCGGCGCAATCTCTTCTATATCAATCTTGAATACATTGATCAATGGTTTTATGATCAGCCTCGCGATCATACGATCAATGAGAGCATGTTAAACAGCGTTGCTCCTTGAGAATAAATTCGGGCATCAGCAGCTCCAAGCTGAAACTGGCAATATCTGGCAAGGATTATCTTGCATGCCGAATTCAAAAGCCCATCTCTAATTCTTCTCATCCTTCGCTTTTTCTACATTTCAACAACAAAATTGCCCGAGATAAAGGAGGATGAACATCAGACAAGCTGGACAATGATGTGAGATATGACACCCGAAGTATACTTATTAAATTTCAATTACTTGTGTTGTATGCCTTTCACGCAAGCCAAACGATGCGTAGGCGAGGGAGACAGGAGTGGCAGCCACAAAAGTAAATCGTGCAAATAGCCTTGCTGGCTAAACTTTAAACGATGTAGAGTTGCCTACGCGTGTGCAGAAGCGAATCTCGCCGTTGACCATATCCATAAGAACATACACACAAATGTACTATGTGCAAACGGAAGTTATGCGTATGTAATTATTAAAAATGTGCACTGTTGCTACGACCCTGACTTGCCCCTTTTCGGTCAGCATTTATTATGTTTTATTTTGTATGTCGTGTTAAATATGAGTGCGTATGTGTGAAAGGCAATGCTTTGGGTTAAGGAAACTTTGACATACATATCTACTTTCGAAGAAACAACGAACATTTTATACGTTTGAAATTTAATTGCTGGAATATATGTATGCATGCAAGTGTACATGATTTAAAAACAAAGGCAGCTGAATGTTGTGCCGGCCATAAAATTAAAATTGGTTAAATATTGACTATATTCATAGATTTTTGAACAAATACTCGTATAATGATGACCTCCAATTCCGACTTTGAACATGGCTGGGCCGAAAACTGGTTCTCCATTAAGGTAATGTTTTCGAATTTAAAAAAAAAAATTTTTTTTTTTCACAGCGTAAACATGTGAAACAACTAAAGTTTTCGATTTCCTCGATTTTCATATTTCTTCATCGATAAAAGCAAACTTGCAGTTGGAATTTTCACAATAAAATCATCTTTTCAGATTTTGACAAGAAAAGTATTTGTTTGAAATGTCAAATTAATCGTGTTTTCTTGCTCGGCGACATAAAAAAGAAAACTCTTAAGATTTCACAAAAAATATTAAATTATTTGCTTTAATTAATATAATGTAATAAATTCAGGCTGTCGATTAAAAATTTCGAAATTCTTAATATTAAAAAAAAAAATGTATTAAAAAATTAATTACAAATTTTACAACAGGGGCGAATACGGCCTTTTCGAATTCCACCGTAAAAATGTGACCGAAACAATTTCATGTGCGACGTAGTATGTATATTCGAGTACATAACGACTACAAAAGATTTACCTAATTTGTGTAGGAGAGTTTTATGGAAGAACGATGGATAAAAACTGAGAAATTTGCAATTTCAAAACAAAAAATTATATATTCAGAGTATACATATGATTATTAATACATATGGCCAGTGGCAGGTGCATTCCAGGATGGATGCAGTACTGTAGCTACGCTTAAAAAATTTAAATAATTACATATGTACTTCTTGGTAGATATATATTTTTTTTAATTTTTAACCAGCGAATCAATTTTCAATCTATTTGTCCCATGATTTTATGGTATAAAGCAAATATAAGTTATTTATTCGGGTTATTCCTTTTATTTATTTACCATCGGTATCAGAGTTTTTCTTAATATTGTGATGAACCCCTGGACGTTGCAAGAGCCAAACATTTTATTCCGATAAATAGTAAGTGACTTAATGGAGTTGTAAGAAAACCACAATAATACGAGATTTTAGAAAGAGAATCTTTAAATATTAAACGAAAAATAAATCAAACTTCATAACTCAAGAACTTAGTTCTTATAAATTCTTGTTTTTGGCATTTGGATGATTATTATGTCACATTATTTTTAATTTATTTAAACCTATTTCTTCTAGAAATTACAAAACTTTCCGCTCTGTTACATCGAATTTATATGCGCGTGAAAAACGTTCAATGAAAAAGCGCATCATTTATACACATTTACATGAAATATTTACGAGACGGGGTCAATCTTGTAATTAGAAAAAATGAAATAATTTAATCATGACTTAAGTCGTCCATGATTGCAACATAAAGAGAAATATGGTATTCAAAGTTTCGGAAAATGGGCGTGGCACCACAAGTTAAGAGCTACTTTGATACGCCCATTGCATTTGAAGTTATGAAGCACATTAACGAAAGTCATAGGAACCGGTTAAAAATGTACGCCCACCTTTCAAATACAAACTTAGTGATGTTATTCTAATTAAGACACGTGTAGCACTCAGCTACATATTTTGTACATTGAGTACAAATATTTATTCAGAAATTACGAGAAAATATTAACTAGTTGTTTGAATAGAAAGTAGTTCGCGTTCTTACTACATTTAGTATTGATTCTATACAACATTAAATTAAACGTATTCGAATAACTCTATGCACATAAGAATAACTGAAGTTGATAAATTACTTAGCGAAGGTACAATGAAGCGTTGAAAAAAAAAAAACACGAAATGTTGACACAGAAAAATGTGATACGCCGTATGAATTCTTCACATAAATAGATGCATACATACATATGTATGTACATCTCCCTGTGGGAAATGAAACTGCCTTAAGATTAATTTATTAAAAATGAACTTTTTTCCAAATACAACTTCTTCAGTTTTCATTTAATTTAAATATATATAAGTATACTCATTTATTTAGCTTTACGATTTCATAGGGAAAAGTTAATAACTTTGTATAGAAATAGTTTTTTAAGTACTTTAAAATCACTCTAATGCCTGAATTCAGTAACTTGGTACAATTTCAAGCCTCAAAATTTGTGACTACGAGCCAGAGATTATTGCCATGCCTCGCTTTAAAGTTTTTCTCATTTGTTTTTATTTGTATTTTTTGTGATTCGTTCATCATCAGGTCACAATTAAGAGAGTAGAGGCTTTATTTTGAGTCTAATGAATGCAAACTGGCCTAAAATCGTGTTTTTTGTTTCTATTGGAGATTAATACCCGAATTTAGTAAGCTGTGTCAGTCTATAATAGAGACAAAAGTCACAATTTTGGACCAGTTGGCATTCAAAAGTTTCAAAATAAAGCTCTAGTCTCAAAATAAAGTCTCTAAATAGTGACCTGGTGATGAACAGGTCACAACAAATTTAAATATAAACAAAAGTGAAAGAAAAAAAACGTGAATGCGAGGAAAAGCAAAAATCTCTAGTTCATTTCGAGACTTGAGATGAGATTGATGCCCGAATTCTGTAACTCATAGCCAAATTCAGTAACTCAGTCTCATCTCAAGTCTCAAAATGAGCTAGAGATCATTGCTTTTCCTCGCTTTCACGTTTTTTTCTTTTGTTTTTATATTAATTTTTTGTGACCCACTCATCACTAGGTCACAATTTTGAGACTTTATTTTGAGACTAGAGGCTTTATTTTGAATCTATTCAATACCAACTGGTCTAAAATTGTGACTTTTGTCTCTATTAGAGACTAAGACTGCTTACTGAATTTGGGGGTGAGTTACAGAATTCGGGTATAAGACTGCTTACTGAATTCGGGCATATGTTAAAAAAAACTAATTGTTTAATTACGTTTCCATAAAAGGTTAAGCTGTTTCCGGCAAGGCAATAACGTTTAATAAATATTTAATTGTCATATTATATACTACATACATACATACATACATATGTATGTGTAGGTAAACAGGTAAATATTTGCATATATGTATGTATGTACAAACATATATACCGTACATGTGTACATTTGATGTATGTAAGTTGACATGTGACCATCAAAAATGTTTGTTAGAAAGGAAAACGCGCGTTTATAAGAAATTATAACTGCTTTAACTCTAGTCCGCGAACACCCATAAGCAAACACACACACACACACACATACATAACTATGCATACATATACATACGAGCATAGACGAGGACATTGTTAGACAAACGCTGGTAAAGCTCCAGAGTGTTATTTGAAATACTCGAATTGCCTTTGCGGCAGCCACCTTCGACTCCTTGGCACAAGTTGGCTTGCGAATGCAGCAAAGCACTAAATGTACAAAGGAACAACTTTTTACTTAGTTTTGTTGTTATTATTTTTTCCCCATATTTTTTTGGGGTAATCGATATTGCAAAGGTTAAAAACTTGAAATTGGCTGCTGGCGTGTGTCGACTACTACTGATTGCGGCTGCCTTTGATCCTGCGTCACCCGTCTGCCGCCTGTCAATGTTTGCCTGATGGGATAATCAACAATATACAGTACAATATATGTACATACATATATGTATGTATGTATGTATGCATGTGTGCAGGTACATATGATTTTTTCGGCTTATAAACCCAACCCTCTTGCTTGATTATGAAACTTAATTCATTAATTTTAGTGCTATGCTTTAGTCCAGTTGCTTATGTTTAACCTCACTTTCTGCTTATGGAATACCTTGGCAGTGTATTTTACTTACAAGTATGTAGTTCTTTTTTAATAGATACACAAGGATATGTGCGTGTTCGTTGCGTTGATTATTTGCTCCTGAATATATGTACAAATGTACATACATTTGTGTTTAATTTTATCGAAGCACGTAGTGCATACAAACAAACATACACATTTATCACTCACACAAAATTTAACTAGCAGATCTCTGTTTTGCATAAATTATAATTTTTCAAATTACTATGTTATTAACACAATGTTATTTCCATTTTTTCGGTGTATAAAAATCGTATTGCAACTGAATTTTTATATATTCATATTTTAATTTTTCACACACAGCGCAAAGGATAATTTTTTGCAGTAAATGCGCGCGTCGCGTACACGACTTTTGCCAATGTGGCGACTTTTCACGTAACTTTCTAACTGAATTTTCCTTCTGCCACAAAAGACTTTTATTGCCGTGCAATGTTCGGATTTGACGTTCGTTTATTTACTCGCTGGCTGGCTTGTGCTCTCGCTGTTGCCTCTTGCTTTTTTTCTCTAGCACAGCTGTCATACAGCTACTGCTGAGCGATTTTTTGCCGGCACTATTCTTACCACCTAACGACGACTGCTCGTTTGCCTACTGTCTTTCATCATTTGACACCAACGCCCAGTCAACCCACCGTACATACGAGTAACATACATACATATGAATGTACATACAAACATACATAGGTACATATGTATCTTATGCAAACCAGCCATTCATCAATATCAGCTGCTATAGCGTGCTTTTGGGCGCATAAACAACCCCTTTTGTACTTGTGTCCGTGGTGGCGTATGTGTTTGATGTAAGTTGATGTCCTTTTTTGTTTGTGTTTTGTTTGGCGAGAGACAGAGTGGCGTCGTCGCTGTTTTCGTCGGGGCTCATAGTCGCCATTGTTGTTGCTGACTGAGAGTTGTTTATGTTATTTTTTCATTTCTTAGAAAAGTTGAGAGTAAAGCAAGGAAAACGGGATTGACGGAGATAAAAACATGAGACAAAAAAAAAATGAATTTCAAATAAGGTAAATGTAAAACAATGAACTTGTTCATACATAATAAGAAAATTAATCATGAAATAAATAAGATAAAACACATGAATCAAATAAGAAATGAAATCAAATGCGGTATTTACTATGTACGAGTGCAAATATAGAAATAAAAAAATAACAAAAATTGCCTTGTGAAATTTTATTACTCTTCTCATGAATTTAATTATGAATTAAGTACAACATTATTCTAAAACTAAGTACGCTTAAGAGCAACATTGCGACTACCCAAATACATGACGTCAGCAAAGCATGTAAATAAAAATGGAGGAAGAAGCAAAACAGCGCACTAAGATTACCTTCAAGTTTCTTTGGTTGCTTTTGATGTTTCTTTTATTTCGCTAATATTGTTGTGCGGAATGCAAAACACGTAGTCTTGAATTTTATAAAAGTGAAAGGAAACAAAAGCAAGCACCAAACACAAAAGGGAAATAACGAAAATTGTAAATTGTGCGAAAATGGTTTGTTTACAGACTACACTGACGATAAACAAATGTCAAATTCCAAAAATTTTAAATAGCGGTACCCTTGAAGATGTCATTTCTGTTCGTTGAATCGTGGGTAAAAATGTAATGTGGCGCTTACACCTGGCAGTTTTGAGGAAGCACTTGTTTAGTATAGAGCTTAGTCTTGTGTCATTGTTTGGTAACTGTTTTTGATTTTTCAAAGACCGTTAATTCGCCCTATTCACTGATATTTGATTGTAATTTGCGAAAATGCCTTAGTTATGCGGACAAATTTTACATTTGGCGAATCCTAGAGCGTCAAAAAATATATTTTTAGCAATCGCCTCGCAAAAACACTTCAGAATGGGGGGTATTCGGCGAAGTATTTTTCTTTAACTTATGATTATGTACCTAAATCATTGTTAAACAAGTTATTTAAAAATATATAAACGGAAATTATAAATTCATTCCAATACTATAACAGCAGCAACGAGAGGTCAATTACCAATTTACAGGGCAACATTCATTTCTACTTTTGCTGGCATGGAAAATAAAATTATTGCGAAATTAACCTACAACTAAAGTAGTACCAGGCCATGTAGTAGATTTCTCTTCAGAAACAGTGATACTGGGTTGTATAGCAACTTTTCTAATCCTAAAAGTATGCTTCGCTTTTACTAGTAAATATTTTCAGACCTATTTCCGTTTTGTAAACCCCCCGCATATGCATATCGCTGGTGATTTAAATTTTTTCCATACAATCACTGGGCTTTAATTAACGGCTCTACAATTTTTGAATACGATGTGGTTCAGTACATTATTAAAACAAAACAAGAAATGCTTTTTTTTTTAATTACATACATATATTTCCAGTCACGAAAAAATATTGATAATTTTTTTACACAAAGTTCAAAATAACTATATTTTATTATAAACGATTTTATGTAAAAATTATAGATAATAAATAAATTGTTGCGAAACATGTACATATGTATGTGGATTGCACATTATTGTTTGTTATTTGGAATGAAATGTTTCTATTTTTTCAATTTCCAATTGAATTTTGCCCTTCTTATTTATTTAAGAGAGTGCACTTCGCAAATTACAATGTTGATCGTCTATGACAAATATTTTAATGAATTGCCGTATAGATTTTTTTGAAAAACTAGCTTAAGATTTGTCCGGATGCTGCGTTTTATTTAAAAGCGTTCTAATAAGCAGTCATACGTAAACTTCAAGGTCGCTTATATGGAGCTAAATGTTTCATAAACGTTCGCGCCGAATACTTTGCTTTTCTCGTCGATCACATAGAATGTGATTAATGAGGTGGCTAAATTTGGTGGACGTGTCGACTCATCGAATCCCTTTGATGTTAAGCCACTAACAATCGGTATAATCTTAGCCAACGCCATTTCTATGCTATTTATATTGAGTACACTACTTGCTTTTCCTGCCACAACATCACCACTTTTCTCCGTTTGCAAATTTTTACTTTTATCTGTGCTTGGAGTATATTGCGCCGCTAGAGATAGCGTTTCACCTAGACCTTCTGCAATTGCGTCAATGGTTAACGAAAATCCACGGCAGATGCTATTCGAACATATAGATGAGGCATCGTCGCTCTCGAGCAAATCCAGTGTTTCACTATACATTTTCTGCAATAGCGGACCGACGGTATTGTATTCTGGCACCTGTGCAGGCAGCAAATAAGTAGCCATTTTTGAATTCGGATCACACGCATCACTGTTGATAGCCATTTGTAAGGTCCAAAAAAGTTGTTCCAAATCAGTTAGGCTGAAGGGTTTCGTTAAAGGCAATGGTTTCATGATGATTAACACCTTTGAACGTATCAGGCGTACTAGCTCACTTAAACCACCTTCCTGAATGAAATGTCGAATTAGTGAAAGATACTGTTCTTTCAATCCCTCAGAGATTTGTTTTTTTTCTGTTGTGATATCTCGATACAAGTAACCACCAAGCAAATTTAATTGCACTCGCAACGCAATAACCAGCATTGAGGAGGCATAAATGAATGTGGTGAGTCGTGTGAATGCGACTATTTTCATATCTTCCCACAACTCTAGTTTGTTTGGTGGATTTTGTCGTAGCTTTTCGAGCAAAGCGTCAGTACTGCATTCGCGTATTATAGCTGCATATAATTCAGCGCTCATGCCGATAATTACCTTATTACAAGTGCGTTCTGTAGATTCGAAATGTTGCATACGTCGTGTCTTTTCGAAAAACTCGCGTGCTTGCCTCTCCTGGAATTCAATGAGTTTACGCTGTGCATATTTGATGGCTATAAAAGTGCCTCCTATAACAACGCCTGTGACTATGAATTTTCGGCGATGACGTGTGATGAAGTCACGCAGTCGGCCGAACATACTTAAATGTTGCAAGACGTATTTCTGTTAAGGGATTGTTGTTGCAGTGGTTGGGAAATGCCGCAAATGTTAGATTTTAAAGCTATAATTGTACAATTTGATAAGCGAGTATTATTATACATAAATGTAAAGTGTATGTAGATAAGTAAATATATATGTACATATGTATGTACAAATGAACTTTATAAAAGTAACTGGGAAGGGCTAACAGTGTATGTACATACGTATATATATTCATCGCTAAAATTATTTTACTGTCCAAGATAATACATTTTATTACATTTAAGGTACAAGTATATATGTATGTATATACATTAACTACTTAGCATATCCTTACGATGTTCTAGTTCTGTAGTCACAAAAGTTTACGATTGTTTTGTTGCGTCCCTCCAACACTGCCCAATCGTTTATCGCCTCATTAAATGAAATATTTAATTATTCATATAGTTATTGATTTGCACTGATTTATACAACTGTTTGCAGACACCATACGCGTTTGGACGAATGTCAAATCGCCAATTTCAGTGATCTATCTGTGTTGAGTAATTTCCATAATTTTACATATAACTTTTAAAAGACATTTACATACTTACTGTAAACTTTCAAAATAAGTCCTCTTCAATTAAAGTGCGAAGTCCGTATTTATTTATCCACAAGCAGCTCACAAAATTCTGCTGTCACAGTTATTCAGGTATAAAAAATGAATGAGAATACAAATGGAATTGACATTTCTCAGGTTTTTGTTTTTGTCGTCTAGTTTTATACCATGTCGAGACACAGAGTTGCATAGCCGGTTTAACCCAAAGATGTGAGCCTTACTTAATTTAACTGGTATTTTTGACGCAGCAAATGGTTAAGAGTTTTGACAATCGCTATATCAAGAGTGCAGCCGAGTATCTTAATAACAAAGGTTAATTAAACACGAACTATATAAAGTAATCAGCAATAAGCATCGTAATTAGTTAATTAGGTGCTAATCATATATTAAACTGAAGTCGTGCAGCAGAAATGGCTCAACCCCAAGTGGAAGTGGTCGCAGCGCCAGCGAAAGCTGACGAAAAACTTATCATAATCACCGGTTTTGGACCTTTTATTGGACATGAAGATGTAAATGCCAGCTGGGCAGCTGTGCGCCTGTTACCAGATACGCTTACTTGGCATGGACATCGCTTCAAGCTGGATAAGCTGGAAGTGCCGGTAGAGTACGCTGCGGTGGATAAGGCGGTAGACGAGATATGGGCTCGCAAGCCAGAGGTTTTACAGACCAGATAATAACTATCTTCACGTCATTACTGTTTTTTTGTTTTATCTCTAACAGCTTGTCATACATTGTGGAGTCCATGGTAATGCCACATGCATACATATAGAGAAGTTGGCGTATAATCACAAATTTACCCGACCTGATTATGCCCGACAACATCTGGCCAAAGGTTCAGCTTGCTTGGTAAATTGTAGTTCTAAAAGCGATGATGCTGATGTTCTGCATTGTGGTTTGGATGTTGATAAGATTGTCTCAGTTGTTTCTGAGTCATGTGAGTGTATACCAACAGCTATAGATGAAGCCGTAGAAAAAGTAAGTGCCGCCGAGGGGCTACCACAGACAATCGCAAAAGGATCTGATGATGTTGGCAATTACTTGTGCGGTTATATATACTTGAAATCGCTTGATAGGAACAAAAATCGTACATTGTTCGTTCATGTGCCACCCATAAACAGTCCATTCTCTTCGGAGGAGACAAAAGAGGTTGTGTTGAGAATAACTGAAGAATGTGTGCGTCAGGTAAAGGAGGAGATATGCCATTGAGGGTATTATAACGTAACGTAAATCACAAAAATGTATAAAAAATGAATGTATTTTTGTATCTATTTATATTAACCGTATCTAAGTATTAAACATTATATGATTTTAACGAATTTACAAATAAATATTTATCATCAATTACCGAAACTGTATAAATTTGTATAATAAGAAAAAAATTGGCCCATTTATATTTCAAAATTGGAATGTTAAAGTTGACAAAACTCTGGGTATAAAAAGTGCTTTTGGCAACCCTTGCTTATAATGTTGTTTTTCACTTGAGTGAATTTTGGACAAACATTAGAAAAGTTTATTTTTTGTTTGTGGCTTCTAAAATAACGTAAATTTCTTCACCTTATAAATAAAATGACACGACACGCCCGTAATTGCACAGCAGGTGCTGTCTATACCTACAACGAAAAACGCCGCGATGCCGCGGAATCAGGCTATGGTACTAAAGCCCAGCGCCTTGGCAAAGACTCAGTAAAATCGTTTGATTGCTGCTCTCTGACATTGCAACCATGTCACAATCCAGTCATAACCAAGGATGGGTATCTTTTCGACAAGGAAGCCATTTTACAATATGTAATCACAAAGAAAAATGAATACAGTCGTAAGTTGAAAGAATTTGAACGACTGCGTCGTCTCGAGGAATCAGAAACTGCACAAGAATTGAACCTGAAGCAACAAAAATGTATTGAAAAATTCGTTAATGCTGGTAAACCTGTAAATGAGAGTGCAAGTAGTGCAAAAGCTGCAGCAGTGGTGGCAGTCACTCCCAGTACATCGGCAGCGGCCATAGCTGCTGCAGGTGGTTCCATATCCAACATGACCAACGGCAATGAAAAGAAGTTACCTAGTTTCTGGGTGCCTTCCGAATGTCCCAATGCAGGTGCTGCAAAGGCTAAGAAACCTGAATCCACAATTTATTGTCCTGTATCTGGAAAACCGTTAAAGGTGAAGGACTTAATAGATGTGAAGTTTACACTGCTCAAAGATGGTGACAGCAGCCGCTCTCTAATAGCGAAAGAAGCACGTTATATGTGTCCTATAACGCACGATGTGCTCAGTAATGCCGTGCCTTGCGCGGTTTTGAGACCAACGTTAGTTTCATTTAAAATTAATATTTAAAATTTGAGTTAATTTATTATTTTTCCTTTTTTGCAGCGGCGATGTAGTCACAATGGAATGTGTTGAGAAATTGATTAAAAAAGATATGATACATCCTCTGACGAATCAAAAATTGACTGATAAGGATATAATACCTCTTCAGAGGGTGCGTTCGCTTGATACCTAATATATAAAAACATACACTTGTAATTATGATTTTCCTTTACAGGGTGGTACTGGGTATGCTACTACCAATGACAATTTGGATGCTAAGGAAAAACGCCCTATGCTACAAGTCTAAGTTATGATTATTATAAGTTTAGCACATACACACATATTTACATAATTACATTTCAGTAAAAATTTTGAATGCCTGTTTATTCAAAAAGTTAACTTGCACTAAGAAAATATACGAAAAGAGTTTGTTTAAAGTATCTGTGTGCAAAAAATCACTTTGAAACTATTCTCTTATCAGTTAAAAGACAAACAGATATTAAATAGTAAACTTTTTTTTTTCTTGTTTTCCTTATCTTTTAATACGACAACCACCCTCAACCGTCAATAAAAATTCAATACTTGTTATCGGTCAAATAGAATATTGTAGATAGCAAGCATCCATCCTTGACTGTTTAAGAGCCAATGAACGGAATAATTTGGTCACAATTTATATCTGCAACCTTCGATTCAGCTAAATATAAGTGCTCCAAAAAGCTTCCACCACATTAGAAACTATTGGTCTCAGGTGCCATAAACTCAATTTAATAATAATTTTAGAACTTGCAAATATGTATACAAGATATGGAAGGCTTGTTTTACTTTTCATCTGCATCGACTGTTTATACGCTAAGTCCTTCGATGAGTGTCAGTATGCTGACGAAGGCATTTTTGTGGCCAATGAAAATAATTGCCTGGCTTACATTTACTGCAAAGGCGAAAACTCCTACACCGACTTATGCCCGTTGGGCACTTATTTTGATCAACTGCAGCAGCAATGTACACTAGATATTTATCTGAAATGTGCAAATAATATAACGGCGAACGCTGAAGATGTGGAGCAAACGAGTGTAACTGAAAATAAGGTGTATACCGCATCAGTATTGCCATTTTTCAGCACAACGAGCACAATCCTTAGTACGAATAGTATTACCACAACTGAATCAGCGGCTGGATGGAACAGTGGGAAACTGCCTACAAAGTTGGCGAAACGTCCACACTGTAAACCCGCCATGGATGAGTATTTTCCTTATAAAATACGTTGTGAGTACTATTATAAATGTTCGCGTGGTTACCTGAGCATTTTGCGCTGCAACTTTGGACAAGGCTGGGACTTTCTGCTGGAGAAGTGCGTGCCACTCAAGGATGCTCAATGCTATAAGATCTCGGATGCGTTAAATTTATAGTTGTATATAATAGGTTTGTTAGTTTTAGTTACCATGTCTGTGAGCTTTGTTTAGTTGGAATAAACATTTTAATTTTTGTTATAGTTTTGTGTATGAATATGTAGGTATGTGTTGATAATTTATTTATGCTCGAAAGTATGCAATAGGCAATGTTTACAAAGAGGGGAAAACGGAAAAGGAAAGAAAAAATATTACTGTGGCATTGACTTTTTGATTATTGATGATTTTTAAGGCAGTTCTATTCTTCTGCATAAAATATTTTTTGCAGCTAGATACTTCGAAAGTTGACGAAAAGAACATTTTATTTATCAGCGTCAGAATTTTCAAACAAAAATATATTTATTTAATTTGTTATTGTTTGGCCATATATGTAACTATTAATTTTAAATATTTTTGAGCTTTAAGGCTGATAGGTTTATTGGAAAATTATTAGTTTATTTATTTATTGGAAAGTTTTAGTTATTGTTTTTTCCTAATAATTTTCCAATAAACCAATCGGCCTTAAAGCTCATAAATATTTAAAATAAAAGATATTTAGTTTTCTTAACTTTCACATCGTCGTTTCGATGTTTCTATTTTAGTATTAATTTGCTTTGAAAAACAAAAATGAATTTAAACGAAAAATGATTTAAATTATTTATGTATATGCACATATCCATACATACATACATACATACATGCACATTGCAAAACACACAACATTTTTCACAAAAATTTCGCAACATTGCTCCAAAGGGTATGTTTGTAGTAAATCTAGATAATTTTAGTCAGTTTGGCGAGTCATCTATGGATAAATATTTTAATTCGTGCCAATGTATGCTTACAGTAAGCGTTTTAAAATTGCTAGAGAACTCGATTGTATAAAAATTACACAGGCAGCAAAAGTTGAACAAGTTGAAAGATATTTTCAACAGGCGATTATTGTTAAAAAGATGTTAAATTGCTTGGGCAACCGCGACGTATAAATACTGCTTTAAATAAATGAACCCTAGTATCGTCAAAATGTGCTCACTCCATTTATTTCTATGGGAATATTTATTAAAGATTTAAAAATTTTGTATAAACTGAATTTATTCCAACCTCCACTCCGGTTTAGAAGTTTTTTTCTATAGAACTACTTTTTTAATTTCGATTTGAATTTGGACATACAAATAAGCTCAGCTACCGTTAACATGACACGATCAAACGCGTTACTCATACGCAGTGGTGGACAACTAAGGTTTTGAATATTTACAAAGCCATGCACATATACATATGTAGTTATTGGTTGCGCATATTAAAAAAACAATATAATTCGCCATATTGAGTAACCCAACGCGGTCACTAACTGTTGAATAATATTACTTTCGAAGAAGAAAAAACAAAAAAAAAACCAAATTATGAAAGCGTTTCTGTTTCAATTTCTTGCGCCATTCGCAATAATTTCCAATGAATATATGCGCCTATATTTATTTCGGTTAACATTTGCACATATGTATGTATGTATGTATTTATTTTTCCATTTGTATGTACACATTCCTCCTGCATAATGGCACATCATTTGCAATAAGCACTTCATAGTCGACGACGATTAGAGGAGAGAAATGCAATTTATAATTTGCGCCGCCATAACTAATGGGCAGCGAATACCTTCGAAAACATGTCGCTGGGCAACAACTGGCCAGACAAGTAGCAACAAATATTTTCGACAAGCAGACAAGCCCACAAATATAAGCACAAGCGCGCGCGCGTGCATAGCTAACACTGCCCATAATAATAGTTCGCGGATGGATAAAGCGCCTGGCAAATGCCATGAAATCAAAATAAATCACAACAATAAATTTGTTGCTGCCCAAAAAGTTCAATTCATCAGCAGCCAAACATACACACACACACGAATACGCACATAGAACTTCAATGCATTCCGCTGCAGTGGACACTTAACGGCTGAGTGGCCGCGGCGACACTTTTGCTGCAGCCGCGCGCTAGTCAGCCAGCCCTGGCGGCCCAGTTGGCCAAATAGACAGCCGGCCAGCGAACCAACGAACCAACCTTACTAACAACCAACAAAGCAAGCAACCGGCCAGCTAGCCAACCAGCCTAGATCGACCGATCAACGCCCTGTCAGGCAGCCACCTCCATCCATTCATTTCCATTTGTATGTGTCACATGGCTGCAGTGGCGGTCAGTCTAATTGCAAGTAGACGCACACACACACACACACCCACATGCACACACACGCACAAACACATATGTAGATATGTATGTATGCACAATCGATCAGGCGAACGGCCAGCCGACTAGCCCATCTTTTGGGCCAACTGGCGCGTAGATTCTTCAACTGGGCCGGCGGCATTGTAAGCGCATAGATGCATAAGTTTGTACGCATGTATGTATGTACATACATATGTATGTCTGTAGCTTTTTTATTTTGGCCACAATTCAAGCATCCTCAACGACTGCACAAAAACAGCAAACAGGCAACAATAACAACAATGTTGAAGAAAATCCGTATTTTAGCCGCTTATTCGATGTTGGAAAATGCAGTTTTTCCCTCGGTACTCAGTACAAGATTAACATGAATGCATTTGCAAATGAATGTTAGTACAGATGTATGTATCTACGTTTGTTTGTATGTTTGTATGTTCCGCTACAAAATGTATATTGTAAATTAATTTCACTTGTCTACCGCGTTGTTGTATGAATATAAAATTCATTTCTGCTTAATTATTTCGCAATCAAATTGTACTGACAACAACTAGCCACGGCTAGAGCCACAGCTAGTTAGTTGGGAAAAATGTGAAAAAAAACAACAACATAATAATGCAGCAAAACAAATAGCAAACGAGAAGAACAAACTTAATCAAGTGACAGAGAATATTGTGAAATGTGTTGGATCGCTAATTATGCAAAAAATAGTAGCTGCTGGTCAGCTAACTTGCGAAAGATCTCATTTTTTGTGGTTCTTTCTGTAATGGTTACGAATGCAGAACGTTTTGCAAGTAATATTGTGATATATGGACACTCCTACTAAGATTCGGGATATAAAATAGTAAACAAAATTATTTCTAACAGCTATCACTTTTACGCAGTTAATGCATTTGCCCTTCGAACACAGCTATACAATTTAACAAATTCAGTTGAGCGCGGGAATCATAATTCAATCAAACGAACATTAAATTCATTCTGGTAAGCCAAGATATTTTGTTACTGAAACGGAACGCCTTCTTTGTTTACCATATTCTATGGGCTACACTTGGTAGGAAACTTTTACACATAGCCTTTTTTTTGTATTAAGTCTTCTCGTTTGTTCCCGTCCCATCTTTTCAATCCCTTCTTTTTTGCATCTATAGCGCCATATTGCGTTAAGAAGATGGAAGGCTAGTGACTGTGAAGATCTTTGAAACGAACGCCTCTGTTCCTTTTTTTACCAATTAATACAATAGTGTTCCGGCTAAATCTTTACCTCCACGTCTACGGTGCAAAAATTGTGGCTATTTGACGCCTTCTCCGCTTTCTCCTCGCTCTCCACGGTATACCAAAGTAGCAGACAATGTTCCTAAGCTCTTAAAAGACAGCACCAAGGGCATGATTCAATTATAAAAGGTTGGATACTTATTGACGTTTAAGTTTTCCGACTGCCTTGTAAGGTTGCATTTACGAAGGTCTGATAAAGGGGAAAGTATTTTATCCCTTTTCGCGCAAAGGTAGTAGAAAAGTAGGTAACTAGTAGCGAAATGCGGTTTGTACATAGAATGAAACATATTTGCAGAAATTTTGATATTTCAATTTAATATAATATAACCGAATATTCAACCACACATGTATGTATATACATAGCACTTTAATACAACAAACTATATAAACAAAAAACGCAAGTGTGATATAGAAGCAAGTATTTTTTACACATTTTGCTAACAAAAACAATGTGATATCAACCTTTTTTAAGTTTTTAAATTCAGAAAATAGAACTTTTGGAAAAATTTTGATAATAAATTTTTCTTTAATTCAATATCAATTTCAGCAACCAAAATAAGAGGTATCTATTAAAAGCCCAGTAACCAGGATTGTATACATCTTTCATTACAATTTCAAACTTTTTTAAAAATATAATTACCATTTTTGTAGATCATAAAATTGTAATATTCAAGTCACTAAAATTGTAACATTTGTTGTTCGAAAAATTTTTTTTTTTTATCAAGACGTTAGACAAAACTTGTCAAAATACTAATAAATGTCCTTCTATTCTATATTTTAACTGTGTAATTTTATGGTTGTTAATATTTATATAAATTCTTTTAATTTCATTTTACATATTTTATATAAATTTATACAGTAAAAAATTTAAAAACATAAAATGCTTTCTTTGAAAAAAATATCAACCAAATTGATCTGATCTGGCCGGGAATCGAACCAACGACCAATCAATTTCATACATGCAAAGAAAAAAAAATTCAATTCCTGTTCGCTGCTAGATAAGTAAGGCTACTGGAAAACATACAAGAATGCCGTCAATTCGATAATTTAATGTAGGGCATGCTGAAATAATTTAAAAACTACGAAAAGGCTACAGTGTTGCCTGCCAGGCCATTCCACAAGAAAAGTACTAATTTCCACGTGTTTGATAACATTTTTTTTTCTTAAATTAAAAGAGAGCAACACAGGCTACCTTAAGGCAGCGTGCAAGAGTGAGACAACTGCCTAATTATCCAACCTTGTATGATTGAATCATGACCAAGGGGCGCTCATAAAGAAACCTAACTGACTAATTACAAAGCGACTGGCCGGTTGGTGGTAAATTATGGAACGCCTAGTTGCCGGTAGGGCCTCGTGACTCACAAAGAACCAATCGCAGTTCAAAGCGACGACACAAAGTGACATCATTTCATTCAGGGTGGAGGATTTTTGCACAAAAGAGCAAATTAACTAACAAAGCTATAAGCAGTACCATGCTAGTCATGCAGTGCATAATCTAACTAAACATGGTGTCTCGGTCAATAACTATCTCTCTCGATATTTGAAAGTGCATGTGCTGGGCAAGGCAGTAGTCTGGGATGCCACTGGCAGTGTTTTGAAGAGCGATTCAATTGCACTTGCTCAAGCTGATAGGGACGACTTATGCGAAAGATCAAAAGCCACAACAATGGAAAATTCGAATGGCTTGCGTGATCAGGAAGGCAATTGATTGACTCTCACGTAGCCACTTGGCAAGCACTGTAATCTAAATTTATTTTATTTGTCTAAGAATAAATAAATGAGTAAAATTGTTCCACGTGCTTAATTTGCTATTTGCCATCATCTTAAAATACATTCCAAAAAATGCTTCATATATTTATCACAGTACGTACAAATATGAGTGTGTCCAGTTTTTGAAAATCGTATTTTTCGCTTAATATTCATATTTCTGTGTACCCTCTTCTGATGTCGTCAAACAGACGTTTAGTGTTTAGTCACTTTAGTTGGAGAACATGATTTGAAAACTTTTACGCAGCAAACAAAATTGATTATCTCTCAAGTAATGACACCATAATCATCATAAGCTCATTCATCAGCGGCATTGATCTTTGCCGGTGCAAATTTCTCACTGCGACAATTCTCAAAGTAAAAGCACTAAATGTGCTCGTAGCTCTTTAACACGAAAAATTGTGAGAAAATTTTGTCAAAAACAAATGCAAGAGCTGTGAAAATAAATAGAAAAGCAGGAGAGGCGACAGTTTCAGCAGTAAGTGTTTTGAGTATGTACAGGTAGGTATGTTTGTTTGTATGTATGTATGTACTTTATGTCGATCATTTGAAAGAGGACGTTTTCGAAAATGTTGGCGAATACTAAAAAAAAAAAAAGAAAAAAGTCTCAAGCGTCGCAAATCTAATGGTTTTGAGTGTGTTTAGGTAATTTGGAAATTGAAAATAGTATTTGTATTTTCAATGCGAACGAGCATTAGAACATTTTGAAGCAACCTCGCTGGTCATTCAGTTGCGGATTGAACGGTGAACGGGTAATGCAGAAATCGCAAACGATTTAAATGATTTAAAATTTAAATACTTAATTTGGTGAGTGGAAGTGCTTAGAAAACTGCGTGCGTTTTGGAGGAGTCGCGGAAAAAGCGCTTAGGTAAAGTGTTCTATGGAAATAAAGGTTAAGTTACGAAAGTTTAATGCTTGAAAAAGGATATTGCGAACTTGTGAAATATTTCTAATATTTTATACTTCTGTGCGACTAAAGGCTGACGTTTTATAATGTTGCCTTATGAAATTATAAGTTAATGTGATTTTGCAAAATTTATATATAAACATATTTGGAGTGGTAAAAAAATTAAATAAAAAAAATAACAATTGAAATCTGAAGCGAAAGTTGAACATGTGTACACATGTCTACTCAAAAATGTGAAAAACAAAGCAATAAAAAATAATAGTTAGAAATTACCTAAAAAATCTCAAAACTAAAATGGAAAGTATTTTTAGCAAAAAAGTGAAAATAAAAATGATAACTTAAGTTAATGAAGAAATTAATTAAAAATTAAGTTCAAAAGAAACGTTTTGGCCAATTAAAGAAACATTAAAAACCGATGCATGTAAATTTAAGAATTTTATTTAAATAATTTTTGATTAAATTTTTTTACGATATTTAATTAAAAATGCAGGATTCGGCGTTTAAAGAAACCCCGTCTTTTGATGTAAATCAAGGCACAAACAGCTAAAAATATTAAACAAATTTTTTTTTACAATTTATGTTTGCTTAATTTTTAAATTAATTTTTATCTTGTATAAACATCAAATGAAACTGAAAATTTTTTAAGAAAATTTTCATATCGAAAATTGAATTACATAAATACACACACAATATTTTATAGATAAAACGTGTTTATAAAAATATCAATTTTTCATAAAAATATAAAATATTTGCTATTCAATATTGTTTCACATATTGGCAATTTCTTTGACTAATGTTAATAAAAAAAAATAAAATAAAATTTGAATTTATTTGTAAACTTTGATTTGATGCAGTGAAAAAAATAATTTTAGTTATATAAGGAATACGAATCATAAAACTTTTCAACTATACAACTTCCACATAACCGCAGTCCAAGGATATCGCGCGAGCACTTACATATATTCCAGCTCATCGTTAAATCGCTATTTATTATTTTACTGTGGTTGCTGTGCTTCCAACAACTATTAATAGCCACCGCACTTGGCTGGGCTGGATTGTTCAAAATTATAATTTTCGGACCACAAAGACGACGGCAGCTGCGTCGTCAAAGTGGCAGCAGCAGCAGCAAAACATACAAGGAACCATTAACGAATAGAAAACATCACACACACACACACACACACACACAACGCGCATACATACGCACAAACACACAAACGTGCATAAAATGTGAAGAAAAAAAAAAACCGAATTGTTGAAAATATATTTTAGCGAAACGGAATTTTTAAATTTGGAAATCCAAACGGAGAAACGGAGAAAGTTGTTTGTGCCTTTTGAGAAAAGTGGAAAATATTTGCGGAGAACCAGCAATGAAAGAAAATTGAAATGTATAAATAAAATAATTTTGTCACATAAAATGTGCAAAGTGCTGAAAAATTCGGTGCTTTTCGTAATGTGAAAATGTGAAAATTTTTGAAATGAAATGTCTATTTTTAGTGAGCGAAAGCAGGCGCACGCTGATTCAGACTGAACTGGAGAAAAGTGCTATTTATTTATTTATTTATGTACAGACACAGTTTTGTGTGACAAAAGCGAATGGCTGAGCATTGCTAGCGACTGCTTAAGATGGCAACAGTTGGTTGTGCAAGTAAAAAGTGGATAATAAAATTTTCAAAAAAATAACACAGTGAAAAATTGTTGTTCTTAAAAATAAAAAATTAAAAAAAAAATAGAAATCATGTCTAAACTATTGATTGTGCTACTTAAAGTTAATAACAGCTTTAAAAAAAATACCGAAAATTCACAGTTGACCACTTTTCATCTCACCGCCCGCAATCTTTTTGCACGGCAGTGCACTCCATTACTACAAAATCGAAATTAAAAAAGAAAAATGCACTGCACAAACCTCAAAGTTAAATTAAAGTGACTAAAATACATACATACATGCATATGTATGTATGTATGTATATGTACGACTTTTTGAAAGGAATAACATTTACAACAATTTAGTATCATCAACAACAAATTTGAAAACGTTTAGTTTGCTGCAACGCAGCCTAAAACGCTTGCCAACACAATCAGTAGCTATAACAATAACAACAACAACAACAACAACAACAACAGCAAAAAAAGACCTCAATGACTACTACTCGGACTATCCACTCGTAATTCGAAATACCCTAAATTCAAATAATGGAATGAAGAAAATTCCTTAAATTAGTTTTTCGCGAAATGCGCGCGTAAATAGACAAGTAAAATAATACACGGACACATGAAAACATACATACATATCTAGTACATATGTACATAGACACATACATATGTATGTATGGACATACATATTTATGTTGATAACATCATGTAAACATCCACTTGCTATATTATTTGTAGTATTTTACACTTTAGGTTTCCGTTGTAATTAACGATATAAAAAATGATAACCACATCGCTAACAAAAATTAAATGCGTACATATATCGATAACACAATAACTATATCGGTAAAGATAATGATACTAATATCGATGAAAAACGAAAGCGATTGCAATTCTATATTAATAACAAAAATATTACATCGATATCGATAAAAAAAAGGATAGCGATTAATTTCATGGTGTAGATAACTAAAATATAATTCTTATCGCTAGAAATCTACTTTGTGTTCATTATCGATATCATTTTGTTATCGTTACCAACATAAAATTTGTATTATTATACTCGTATTTTGCCGCTAACTTTTCCTTTACTTTTTCGTTATCAATGTCACATTTTTTATCGTTGCAATTGTAATTATCGTTATCGATATGACCCCTGTCATTACTTTTCTTATTGTTTTCGTTAACAATTGTTTTCCCATGCCGATGAGTTATGTTTTTATTTGAACGATTTTAGTTATTGCCGAGTTTATTTAAATTCAGAATCGATTGGTTTAATTTTTCGATCTGTTATTGCCATCTGAAGACTACCTGCTTGTTAAATTCATATAAAATGACACTCAAGAAATGAAAAAGAAAGTTTATTAAATCAGTCTGAAGCTTTCAAGAAAAAAATTATTTGAGCATTTTTTTTTTCTTCAAGCAAATTTTCAGCAGCGGCATAACGAAAAATATTTCTTGTGATTTTTTTTAATAGCTTTTTTCGAGTCATAAACACCAGAAAGTGAGAATTTTAATTTATAAAAAACATTGTAGGCAAATTTTTTTGAAAACCATGCCTTAGTTTTTATACCCGAGCGAAATTTGGTATATAGATTGCTCTTTGGACAGGGTAGGTTGGTATTGAAAATGATCAAGATCGGTCAATAACCATGCCCATCTCCAATATAACGGAAGTTTTTGAAAAATGCAAAAACTCCGTGTTTTCGGTATCCATTAAGGCAAATTGAGTTAAATTTCGTATTTGGAGCGGTTTTGAACTAAGAAATTAGGTGTTTATGAAATTTTGAAAAATGGGCTTTGCTACGCCCACTTATGAAAAATTTTCTGTATCTCAATAACAGTATTAGTTATCGTCACAAAATTTGGTGTATATATTTTCCTTGATATCGCTATTATTACCGTAGGAAAGTTTTGAAATCGGATCATAACCACGCCCACCTCCCAAAAATGCAAAATCTTAGTTTCGATATCTATTAAAACAAATTGATTGAAATTCGGTATTTGGAGCGATTTTGAACTAAGTAAGGTATTTATGGAATTTTGAAAAATGGGCGTTGCCACGCCCACTTAGGAACAAATTTCTGTATCTCACAAAATTTGGTGAACAAATTTTCCACCATATGGCTGTTATAATCATTAAACAATTTTAGAAATCGGACCATAACCTCACCCAACACCCATATATGTAACGGAAATTTTGAAAAATCCAAAAAAATCGTTTTTTCTTTATCTATTGGAACATATTAATTTGATATTTAGAAAGATAGTTAATTCAGAAACTTGACTTTTATGAAATTTTGAAAAATGGGCGTTACCACGCCCACTTATAAAGAAACGTCTGTAGGTATCCCAATAACGATGTAAGGTATTGTCACAGAATTTATTGAACATATTTACCTTGATATAACTAGCAACACCGTCAAAAAATTTTGAAATCGGACCTTAAAAAACTTCGTTCTTCAGTATTTATTCGAAGAAAATGCCCATACAAAAATACATCGCGAGCGTATATAAAATTGTGTATGGCTCTGCAATAATAACAGCAATTTAAGGATCGCCTATATAACGGTGAAGCAAATGTGTTATTGTGTGGTTTCTGGTTTGCATACTTTTTTTCTATTACTACCATCCTCGTACCACTCGATTTCTTACGTGCCATTTATTGATCTTGGACGATGTGGCTTTTTTTTTCTTTAGTAGTCGCTATTGTTGCCATACATTTTGAAAAGTTGTTTGGTCATTTCTTGTGTGATAGCTGTTGATATTGCTTCCAAGTCGCTAATATTTGGCGAAATGTCAGCGGAGACTTTGGCAGCGCTCGTCTGGCTGAACACAATTGCAAGCTTTTATTTTAACTTTGCAAATGTGATTTTTCAACTTGTCACCTACTGCACTGGCGTGTATACGTATGTACATACATACATACATACATATGTACATATGCAAATAAGTGCAGGGGGCCGGTGGGAGATTGTAAATATTCCAACAACAATGTAAATTAAACACAATACAACTATTTATTTTGTGATGATGCGACAATGGACGATAAAGTGACGGAGCGACGATGTTGGCTGTGGAGGGTGATGGACGTTGACAAAATTGCAAATTTAATTTTACCATTAAAAATAGCCCTCGGACAAAAACAAATCGAATGACGAGCAGCTGAATGTGGCGCAATCCGAAGACATGCAATTCGTCTTATAGTAGCAGCCAGGCAATTTAACAAAACAATCTAAACGATCCACCAAATCTGATTTCTGATGCGATTTCTGCCTTTGTTTTGGCCATTTGTTACATAGTTTTTGCAGTTAACTTACATGCATACACACACACACACACACATGCATATACAGCTGCAAGTACTTAATGTGGACAAAAGTAAGGATTTACCAAAAAAATTTCAATTTCACATTACGATTAGACAAGTGCTGCCAAAAAGGTGTAGAACAGGTGGATAGTGAGGCAACAAAACGCTGTAACGCATTGCTAGCAAAAAACCAAAAAAAAACCGTCAACCATTCGTCACACACGCTAGCTGGCGCACAAACGCGGTAGTCAGATAGTCAGTCAGTCAACTGGCCGCTCAATTTTCAATTGCAACCAAATGCTGCACAATAGAAAAATTGGAATAAGATTATTTTGGTTGTTCTGCTTCAGCTACAACATCTTCTTCTTCTTCTCCTTCTTATTTTTCTTCATCAAAATCTTCAATGTGCAATGACTTTTTTGTACGAAAAATCTGTCATTCCTTACAATTGTAATAACAACAACCAGCTAAAGTAGACACAATCAGCAAACATACTAAAGCAACTAGGTGCACATCTATGCTACATATGTATGTATGTATGTACAAGTGTACACTGCATTCTAAGCAAATAAATATACAAACCTCAAATAAATTTAATTTAATTGCCAGCGGTGAAATGTTGGCCAGCCGAAAGTGTTGTAGCTGCCTAGCTGGCAGGCTGGCGGACTGGCGGACGTGCGGTTAGTTAGGTACGGCGATGTGGAGGAACTCAATTGCCAGGGATTCCTGTGCAAGAGCTAATCAAAACAAGGCAGCCAGCTAACCTTATATTTATTTCGGTAGTTTTCGTTAATTTTTATTTCTCAAGTAGTGTTTGCACAATTAAAATAAATATATTTTCATGAGATTAAATTAAGCGAAATAAATGCATAGGCATTTTAGTTTGTAAAGCGATACTCTATTAAAATAAGGCATCTGATCGTTTTCACAATTCAGTTACAATTTCATTATTCTCTTATTCTGTGAGTAGCCTACTCTAATTTTTAGGTATTTGTGAAACTAAACAATTTACTTCAATTCCAAATGTTGCCGAAGTGTTTGATTTCGTTTATTGTGCGAATATTATTTGACCGCCGAAATAGTGAAGCCGTTTGTATGTTCTAAAGATGATTTTTTAAGCAATATAACTGATATTCAGCTGTGGCAAAGTTTTTCTCTCTCCCCAACTGCATCGTATTTTTAAATAAAACTCTCTAGGTTTTTAAAATGGGTCTAATCGAATTCTATAAGTGATTTCTAGTAAACTCTTTCGGCGGCCGAAAAGCAAGAGATAACATTGTTGGTTTTCATTTTTTCATGTATTGCCAAAAAAACAATTAGTACAATAAGATCTACGATTTCTTATCGTACACTAAATCATAGGTAAAATTAGAAAACGAAATAATAATAAATAAATAAATAAATAAAGGTATAATAGTTACTAAAGCTTAATTTTTAAAGGAAACTACAGAAAGTTATAAATAAAGTAGTGGATAACATATGGAGCAGAGAGCAGTAATTAGATAGCGAAACTCATAATAATACAAAATATATATATATTGTTATTTTAACGGAAGTATGTATGTACATATATAAGACATTTTGAAGTTGCTTTTATTCAGACTACTGCGAATGTGCATTGGAGTAGAGTTCTACGTACGTATGACATTGACAAAGAATAGCCGTGCGGACGATAGATAATTATAATTCGGTACTATCAAGTCATTAATTCGAGCTGACTTAGGAAAAATTAGCTAGTCGGAAAGATAGCTCGGTTCCTTATACAAAATAAGTCGACAGAGAAAAATACAGTTTCTGGCTTTTAAATAATCGGCAATTTCACAGTCTAAAAAACGCGAACTCCAGCCGGATATGTGAACAAATTTTGCTAACCCGAATACATAGCGTTTAACATGGTTGAATGCTACATTCATTTTATGAGCGAAATGAGAATTTAATTTACTGTAAACTAGTTCAGGTTAGCAGATGATCGCCATTATAAATTGTAAAGCAAGTTTCCTACGAACAGGGACCGGTGTAAAAGTTGCAGACATTCGTAAATTTCTTAAAATATTGTACACTTTGATAACTATTGAGTTAACATGATCATCACACGTTAGGGTAGTGTTAATAACGAATCCGAGATTAGTCACTTTTGACACAAGTTTAAGACACTTGTCGCAAATATATATAGAGGTGGTATATCTAAAAAATTTAATATTTTTTGAGTTATAGGTAGCACTCAAGATACAATCATTTTTATAGGTAGTTTCACTCTCTCATTTCAGACGCCATATTAACCATTTGACAGAAACAGTGTTCCGGATTTTCGTGCTACCAATTCCTTATTAAGAAAATCCTCTATTTTTCGCATTAAGAAAAACGAAGACAACAGAAACAAAATTTGAATATGTGCAAAGCTGCATTTATATTGATTTGAAAAATCGGTTACCTCAAAGGACATACATCGTCGTTCGGATAAATAAATGTTATATGTGAAAATTGGGCCAAATTTAGTTAATAATGTATTTGCTATTGTTTGGCCATATAACTATTTATTTTAAATATTTTTGAGCTTTAGGGCCGAACGGTTTATTGGAAAAATTATTAGGAAAAAACAACAATACTCAAAGCGGTAGAAGTTATAGTACTATTTCGGAATTCACCACATTTCCTAATCAGACTTCTTTCTTCTTGGCTTCTTTTAGGATCTTTTAAATGGCACTATCCTTTTTTGGATTTCTCCTTTAGAGTCGGAGACATTGAGTAAAATTTTGTCGTAAGTCCCAAATATTTTATATATACGAAAATTCTACATATAAATTCCGTGCTTTAAACACTCGGAAAAATATTGTCAATTACCTTGGTCAAAATCTTAAAATCTCTAAAATTTAGTCGTAAATTTTTTTTTAATTTTTTCGTATTGTCGCACGGATAATTAATTGTTGTATGTGAAAATATTGCAAATAAAGTAAATAATGCAGTTATTCTTCATCTATCAAGCCATTTATAATGCGTTATTCTTTTTCTGATATCTTATTTAGTTTTCGATATAATTTGTATCACATTTAGTCGTTTGTAATATACATTCCTGCAAATGTAACAAACGACAAAATTTTACTGAAGAAAATCCTTCATAAACTCAAAAGTAATTAAGAATAAACAATAAAAATAAAACAATTTAAGATTTTCCTTTTAAAAAAAATTCCTCTTGTAAAGACAACTTTAAGGCTTAAAAAATCGTAAAGGCCTTGATTTTACCCGCACTATATTGTTTTTATTTTATTTTTCCAATTCTATTAGAGCATATCGTTTGTTGTTCATTTTCCATATAGTTTTTCTTTTCTATTATCGAATGTCCTTCAACAGAGAATGACAAATTTTATGAACTAACAAATAGAGAACGTTGAGCCTAACTGTAATTTGCGTTATTAATAATTTTAAATACCTTATGACCCAGCGTCAGCATTAAATTGTGGTTTTCGAAAATCCCTTTGCTATAACACAACTAATAAATACTTGTCGACCGGAGCGTATGAGTAATATCGAGTGAGTAAAACACTCAACTAAAACACTTAACAACGAGCACTCTTGCACTCGCTCTCTCCACTTCTCTTCAACACTCAAAATTTCTCAATTATGCTCTAATTGCTATTCCTTCGCACTCATTTCTCCACAATCTTACACATTTGCAAATCATTCATCAACTCGGCCATACGTTCACATTATTTTTGTTTACATTCTCGTTTGTTTTCGAAACAAGTGTCCCCAAACGACAACGATAAAAATGGCGAAAACAAAAAAAAAAATAAACATGGCAGCAATCAAAACAAATAAAGCAATTAAAATGCAATACAAGTTTTGAGGGAAGAACCAAGTGTATAAAAATTCACGAAGAATGAGTGTACGGCGAGCATGAAGCACCGCATTTGCTAATGTTTATTTATTTATTTTTGAATTGCTTTCGGCCATTTGACTAAACATGCTCGTGGAAAGTTAGAACGCGAGACAAGGCGCCGCTGCTGCGATTGCATGTTTTTTTTTTGTTTTTTTTTTTTGTTTTGGCTGCGATGAGCCATCGGTGGCGTAGCGAGACACTCAGACCGTTGATCGCGGCTGGTTGTACAGAGCAGCTGGCGAATGCTAATGGAGGGAAAACTTTTAGACGAAGACGAAACGCTGACAATGTCGACAGCCGGCCAGCCGACGATGACTATGACGATGACGTTGTTGTTGTTGCGTTGACAATTGTAGTTGCTGTTGATTATTAAATTGTCTTTGTTGGTGATAATTACACTCAGCTGAGATAAATGTGATCGCTGCTCTTGCTGAAGGCATCGGGCGGGCGTCGGGAGCGCTTTGAGGTGGGAAATGTGTTGTTTCGTATTTTTTGTTGTTGTTGTACAATATACGAATAAAAATACATACATATGTATATGTATATGTATGTACATATGTGCGCATTGTCTTAGGTGTGAATTGATTGCAATTACAAATTGCCTTTGCTCACCAATTTTGTTTACAGTTTTGGCAATAAATAATTTTGTGTGCTCAACCAAAATAAAGTAATCAAGAAAGGTGTTAAACTAACTAGTAAATTTGTTTGGCAGAAATTTGTTTAATAAATAAATACCTACCATAATTTGTAATAAAAAAAACAAGTTAAACAAAATTTTTTTCTGAGATCGCTTTTATGAGTGTTCCAAGGAATTTGTGTGCACTTTATTTGGATTATGGAAAATGTCAATGCAACGGCAGCTACTATACGACAGCAACAGCAGCAATTACAACAGCACCAGCAGTTGCAGCAACATCATCAAGAACAACAACAACAACATGAGCATCAACAGCAATTCTGTTTGCGTTGGCATAATCATCAGGTAAATTATTATATTATATATTAGAAAGGAATGCTGGTTAAGAAATTTGAACATGAAAAAAAGAAATATACACATTTTCTAACGTCAACGATAAGTTGGATTTAACATTAATATTTAGTTTTCATACATTACAATTTCATGAGAAAAATATTAGAAACGCACAAAAGTTTTGCTTAACTTGCAGATAAGTTTTAACTGGCAGATTGACAAATATTGGTTAAAAAATAGAAATTTCAATAGACAGTGGACACAAGGGCGCTTAATTGGATAATAAATTTAAATTTAACAATAAAAGCTAATTAGAATTCAATGTTTGAATACGAAGTAACTGTAGGTTTTCCCGATAAGTACCTTTTATTAGCTTCTCCAAGAGTTTTCTGATGTTCTGCCTTAGATAAATATATTAGAAAATGACTAGTTCTCAAATCATTCTCTAATGAAACCAAGGCGACGCTGCAAATTAAGAAGACAAGAAAATATGGAAATATCGACGTTTTACAGTTTGGTCAAATAGAAAGTGAATATTAGTGTTTGAGCTCTACTTTCTTGAAGGACAGCACGCCAACAATGGAGACTCCAAAAAAAATTTTATACTATTATAGCTTACCAAACTTTCTTTAATTCGACCCATAAAAGTAAGGTATTCCACAAAATTTCCTGCATATAAAACAATCACAAATTTGTGGCTCCACTAAAAATGGCTCAGCATACTATTTCCCGAAAAAAAATGGTAACAATTTTAGCCTGCACGCGCCCTGCTGTCAATAAAACATTCCTTGCACTTTTCCGCTTCGCAAACATTTCGCCGTTGAAGTCAAATGCATTGAGGTCCGGAAGAGATATGGACAACAGCAACTGACAGGCAGGCGAACGCAAGTGAACACAAAATAAAACAAATTACATACATTAATTACAACAACAACATCCGTGCGACTCTTCAAATGGCAACAAAACAAACGAAATGTCAAAAAGTAGAACCAACGGCTCATTGAAATACGCCGCGCCGCCATGCGATTGCCGTCAAAGGCGCATTAGAGGCGTATGCCTAGGGATGTAAATTTTGTGTATTTTATTGACCCCGGGATTTTCGAGTTCTAGTTGGTTGAATTGTCAACAAAATGTTAAATGCTCTTTGTAGGCCATAGCCTCTATCGCCTCATTATAAAATATATCAATTTCTTTTACCAAACCTTCTGATAAATTTTATGCCTTTCGATTATTGGACACGGCTCGAGCTGCTCGTTAAAAATTGATGCAATTCATCTTTGAGACTTTCTGCCTTATCCACTTCAGATACCTCGTTGTTAGTTCTATTAACATCGCTTTCATCGCAGTGAGACTCTTTTTCTACTTGAGTAGGATATTCTCCAGCTCATTTATAATGACAAAGGGCAAAACCAAGTCTTAAGTGAGTTTATAAGCCGATTGAGAACTCTCCAAAGGCTTTTTTTTTTGCCCTTGAAAGGGAAATTTTTATGAATGATACAAAATTAATAAATTAAATTGCTGTTTTCTGAATAGACTGATCCAGGGATATTCGGGAGTTAAAAAAGGCCGGGATCACGGGATTGATATGCCTAGTGCAAACATACACACCATACACATACATATGTATGTACATATGTATGCATTTATATGAACGTACTTAAGTCAGCGGCAAAGAAAATTCTTTGGATTTTGGCAATTGCACGAAACGTTCAATTATTTGGAAAGATGTTGAGTAAAAGATGCTTTCTCTCGGCTATATACATATGTATGAGTTTTTGTACGTATGTATGTATATGTATATGAAAGGGTATGCGAATGGACTTTAAAAATAAAAATGTCACTAATGACTAAATTTTCCTGGTCTACTTATACGCGAAGCAAAAGTGTCGTATGAGTACCTAAATTTAGGCAAACTGACCAGCACTGCTAGCGAATTTGAATGTATCTAGTATGTTGAAATGGGTGTTAAAATAAAAAAAAATTTTTTTTTTAATTAAATTTTTTAATTTTTTTTAGCTTTAAATTTTTGTGTTAATTTTTTTTAAGTTGTTTATTTTTGTTGTTGCTATTTTGTATGAAGAATGACGGCAAATATTTAGGCAGGGTAGTCACCTACTTAAATATCAAAAGGAATTAAATTTCAATGGTTAGTTAAATCTTATATTCGAGTAAATAAATCCCGAGAATTTTGACACAAAATCATTTGTATACAATTTGACTTTATCTTGCAGACCAGTCTTCTCAGCACGCTGCCAGTGTTACTAGATCAATCCCACCTCACCGATGTCACCATTTCTGCAGAGGGACGTACATTGCGCGCGCACCGAGTTGTGCTCAGCGCGTGCAGGTACAACGTCTACAACAAAAAAAAAAAAAAACGATGTCATTATTTAATATTGCTCATAATTGATTTCGTTTTCTAATAGCACTTTCTTTTTGGAGCTCTTTCGAACCTTGGATACCACAAACCATCCAATTATTATCATACCGGGTGCATCGTTTGCCGCCATTGTTGCGCTGCTCACTTTCATGTATTCGGGTGAGGTGAACGTCTACGAAGAGCAGATATCTATGTTGCTCAATCTGGCAGAGACTTTAGGCATTAAAGGGCTTGCCGATGTGCAAAACAATGTGAGTAGGCAAATAATAAATAATATGTTTCAATAATTTAAATATTTTCAAAAGTATAACCTGAAAAAATTTGCCGAAGTTACAGAAATCGAATAGACGCGCTGCCACAGCACCTCCGATGGCGCCGCAGCCGACGCAAGACTTCTTAGACGCTTTGCGTAAAGATGAGTCGGACACGTCACCTACACCAACCTCGCCAACGCCGACGTCGGCTTCCATGGCGCCGCCGACACTGCCGCCATCTCTCGCTTGTACCATGCAACCGCCTAGCGCGCAACTACCGCTGCTTTCTGCCGCCACAGCGCCGAGCGCTTTCAATTCACCGTTACTCGGCAACAAGCTTCCCACACCGCTGGAAAGCTTTTTTCTCAAATCGCTGCAGTTTTATCCGAACTTGCTGCCACAGCCGCTAAACTTTTCACAAACGGCACTGAACAAGACCAGCGAGCTGTTGGCTAAATATCAGCAGCAATGCAATAGTTTGTACCAGGACGCACTGGGCGTGTCAAACAAGGATATTTTACCGACACTTAGTGGGGTGGAGGATTATGTGGCAGCTACGCACCTAAGCTCAATTGCCGCCGAAGATGCGGTCGCCGGTGGTTACGGCGCCGCAAAACGCTTTTGTCTGGGTGAAAAGCAGCGACAATTGAGCGTTTCCGCTACACCGCCACAAGCGTCGGTGCTTCAATATCCACAGCATCAGCATCAACAGTTATCGTCGCCGCAAGCGCATGCGACACACACACACTCGCATACACCAACTAGCGTACAACAACAAAAAGACATTAAACGTATCGATAGGATTGTAGAAAATTTACGAAAGACACCATTGAGCTGCGAGAGCGGTTTAATTACAGGCAGGGAGGGAGCGCAGCCAATGCAGCAACAGCGACAATCTCCGCAACAGCAGCAACATTTACAGAGTCATCTTCAGGCGCCGTCATCGAGCGTAAAAACTTCACTAGCCGCCAGCTACGCGCCCACATTACAGTCACCTCATTTGGGTAGCAACAAATCACCGTGGTCGGTGTCATCAGCGGCTGTAACCGCCACGACGCAAACTCAATTGCAGCAGCCTCATCAACACCCACACCCTTTGTCTTACCTGAGCGCCGAGGATCAAGTAGCTAAACTGCAACATCAAATCGACCAATTCGCCAGCTGCAGCCATAGCGCAGCATCGGCGGCAGCAACGACGTCCAGCGGTCTGGGCAACAGTGATGCCAAGATCAATGCACATGCTGATGTTAACCTGCTGTCTGCACTGACGGAGAAGCCACCGACTGGTGCTTTGAACACCCCGCCCACACCTAACACAAGTCCGCAGCCAAAACCTCCGTCGAACTCAAAGCTATATGCGACTTGTTTCATTTGCCACAAACAGCTTAGCAACCAATACAATTTGCGTGTGCATCTCGAAACACATCAGAATGTGCGGTAAGTTGAAGCGTGCGGTTATTTTTGCTATTGGGTTTTCTACAATGAAATATTTGTTTTTTGGCTTTTAGCTACGCTTGCAACGTTTGTTCGCACGTGTCGCGCAGCAAAGACGCCTTGCGCAAGGTATTGCAGTTAAATGAAGTTGCAGCGCATTGTATCTTAACTTTTTCTTTTTCTCCTAAAAAGCACGTTTCCTATCGCCATCCCGGCGCACCGTCACCCTGCGAGTCCGAAGCACGCCGTAAGCGCGCCTCCAAAGCGGCCAACGCTTCACCGCCCGTTGCCACCGCCACAACTCCAACAAGCGCCGGCGCCACAGGCAGTAACAGCGCTACACCCACCTCACCTGCGGCTGCAGTCGGCGCTCCATTTCAGTTGAATGCCTCCACTACTGCAACATCTACGGCCACGACTAGTGGCATAGGCAGCAATACGCCGACGCTGGATGCTGAGGCACAAATGGCGGCAGCGGCGCAATTAAGTTCTGCATATATGTTTCTTCCGAATCAATTTCATTTAGCGGCAGCAGCAGCTGCTGCTGCACAACAACAACAGCAACAACATCAGCAACAGCAACAACAATTGCAAAATGCCATAGATGCTTCGAATACAGCGGCGGCAGTTGCTGCTTTAAGTTTCGCTGCTACTTCGGCGGCGTCTGCTGCCCAGCAGATTACAACTACAACAGCAACTGCTTCGAATGGCGATGATGGCAGCACAGCCGCGTTAGTCAATATCAAACGTGAGCCGAGTCCAGCCATAGGTAGCCCAGGCGCAAGAATGCAAAGTGGCAGCAATAATAACAGTTTTGGAGGTGGATCGGGTATGAGTCCAATTAATATGCCGTAGAGTTGAAGTTTTCGGTTTACGTGTATAATTATATTTTTTAGCACATAAATTTAAGTAGCAATTTCCTATATTTATTTCACTATTTAATTATTACTTTTTAAAGAGAAAGCTGTTGTAACAGCTGCTCCTAAATATGCTTAGAAATTTCTAAATCATATAATCGATCCCATCGTTAGCCCCGGCTGTGATAATTAGTGGAAAACCTTTAATTCATTTTATTTTTTGATTATGTTTTTAATTTTACTTCCAACAACTTGCAGAAAAGTATGTTATTGGCGAAATACAAAGTATATCCTTTTATAATGTAAAGCAACTTGCATCGCAATAGAAAAATGAGAGCGAAGAGAAGAAATTTTAAACAACAATTAAAAATTATTTATGCGCTTTCAAGAAAGTATGTTGCACTCTAAGTCAGAAGATGACGGTTTTAGCCCAAGGTTGTTCTTCCTGCAAATTCATTAAAAGTTCAGCTATGCAAAGCAGATAAGTTTAAACTTTTCATGTACTTGCAGAAAGAAGTTCGGCCTCAAAACGGCAACGTCTGTTTAAGTGTAAGTAGTTTTTTTTCTATTCAATTCTTTTTTGTAACGTCGGACTATAACTTTTAAAATTGTATGTATCTGGAACACAACTCTTTTAAAAATTATTTAAAAACATTCAGATGGCGAAAACTGCAAACGCGCTATCCTATGGTCTGCCCATAATACTTTCGAACAAAAACTAAAGTTCCAATATGAGCAGAGGCTTTACATTTGCGAATCATTCTTGCCATGCGCCGATGTACATATGTATGTATGTACTGTACATATGTACATATGTAAATGTATGTATCACAAAGCTTGGAAGTACAAGCTAATACCAGCCATAATATTGAAACACTCAAGTCAAATAATGATATTAGCTTACGCCGAAATGATTTTCTTTTAATTTTCACTATTACTTGCGTATTGTTGTAATTTGAAAACTTTGAGTAACTCCCCAGCGGGCGCGGCAAGCGAACGTCCTTTATCTATTCCTTTGCATGCTATGTATATTAAAAACTTTATTACATTGCACTCTGTTTCACATCACTTTCACTGGCAAATACATACGATGAATTTAATGAAAAATACATGCTTGCTCATTTAAAATAATGTAATTTACACAATTTCGAGCAACTTGCACAAATAACGCTTTTTGACAATGAAAGGAAGCGGAAAACTGCGCGCGATAACAATGTTGCCATATGGAGGACCTTTTGGCTCGCAAGGTTGCATTTACATCCCGAGTTTAACGAAAAATTGGTTATGGATTCTTTTGGATGATGTTATGTAATAAACGCCTTAAGTAGAAATTTAAGTGTAACACTTTTTTATTTTCTTTTTAAGTTCTACCATTGAGTACCCGGTAAAATTTATATTGGAGGCTTTCTAAAGTACATACATATGTACAATACTCGTATATACATACAAAAAATTCATGTACATACATTTTTCCTATAAATACATAAATACATACATATATGTATATGTACGGATATAAAAAGTTATATCTTTATATTCAGAATAATAAAATTAAACTCTATATTTCTCTATACTTTAATCGCTATATGATCAAAAAAAGTTTTTGGAAGGCTCAGAGCAAAAAAAAAATATTAAGACTTGTTTTACAATTGCTAAGGATTGTTCACGCAAACCAGGTTATGGCGTTTACGGGATATGAGATTATAGTTTTTTAAGTTTAATTGCAAAGAGCAGTAAACTATTTTTTAGAAATAACCGACAACTTGGTTTGTGGTGCAACCTTAACACAGAAATTAATCTATCATAGGTATACGATTAATTTATAAAATTGTATATATTCAAATGCAATTTTTACTAACAATTAATTTATAAAAAAAAGTTTAGTTGTTTAATTAAGCGCAATTATTTAGAAAGACACTGGAGTTAATCAATTTGAAAAATGATACATTTAACACCAACACACTTATCTACATGCGTATGTATTTTCATTCATACATATGTATAAACATTTGCTAGAATTTTGAAAATTATACTTTAGGATGTAAGTAAAAAAAGCACATTTTTGTACAAAAATGACTTTTATACACAAACACACCAAAAGACAAACATACATTTAATGTTTTAAATTTTATATATAAAATTATTTTAAAAATATATGAACGTTAAAATTAAAAAAAATCACCACATGTCTTTATATTTTGTTGTTTTCTAATATAAGAAGGGTTTCGTTGCACTTGCATCACCTTATTGTTTTAATTAATCAGCCTGAAAGTAGGCAATAACCACTTGCGAGTTTAACCCATCAATGAACGCAGAAATATTACTTGACCATCTATTTATTTTTAATTATTTATTTATTTTATTTTACGTCTTTGAATTCAAATCCTTACAGACTACGAACAAAAGTAGCTTAAAATGGGACGGCTAACTGACTACTTGGTCTCCAAATAAAAACAGCATATTCTAGATGAGACCTTACAAATGATACATAGAGTAACTTGATAGTATAGGGATCATAATATTTAAACGCATTTCTTCTAACGAAACCCAACATAGAGAAAGCTTTTGAGGTGATAAAATTTATGTGGTTATTAAAAGTGAATTCACCATCGAAAACAATACCAAGGTCCTTAATCTCATTAACACACTGAAGGACACAAGTCGATATACTGTACATTGTAGTTCCTCATATATTTAATCGATCTGCACCAAGTTCCTATCTCTCTCAGTAACTGAGAAGAGTAGACCGTTCCTATAAGATATAACGCACTCTAAAAACTTAATTGCTCATATGTATATCGATTTTCGCTATTATACATATTTGTTGTCTCCGCCGAATATAGTTCGAATAAATAACACAATATAACATTTAATTTTTTTGAAAAATATTTTATTTTAGTTTGCTTTCACTTTCTCGTGCGCATGTGCGGCGATATTTTACAAAATTTCATTCCAAATAATTTTATTACACATGTGTTCCTATTTGCTGCAAAATATGTATTGTATATGAATATAATTTCTTGTGTTACAAGTATAATTAATCGACGTTACATATTAATGCCTACATATTGACGTTATAAAATTGAAATTTTCAGAAACTTAAATATTGGCAATGATGATTGACTTCAAAGCCGTTTAATAAGTGCAAATAGCGACACAATCATATTTTTAATACAATGTATAATCATACATAGTCAATTACAACTTCAGCCATACATGGCATTGCATATGAATTAATAAATAAAATAGATTATTTTAAAAAAAGTACTATAAAGGCCGTAAAGCATTGAATTTATGAAATAGTGATTTAATAGATTTTTTATTTTTCCTTAAATTGGTTGTGACTGTAGAACTTAAAAAGGTGTGACTTGAAAAGTAATGGTAAGGTTAAACGCATTTTTTTGGCAGCTATTGCAGCAGTAAATGTTGTCTATATAAATTTCTAATAATGTTGATGAGCGCCTGTAAACCCATGTTGGTGATGTCGGTGGGACTTTGAAGGACCGACTGCAGCACTGTTTGGCATCGTTTTATTTGTGTAGAAAAGTGTTAAGAAATATCTTTGGGACCAACAAACGACTTGCTACTGCTATTAGTTTATATGTATATGTATATAATATTATTCTGTTTCGGAAATATTTCGCTTATGAACTAAGCACGCGGCGGTTAAAGCGGGGTTAGTCATAATCTATTAATGTAGTCGTTGCGTTTATCTGCTCCTTCAAAACTAATGTGTTATTTAAGTTTAGAGCTTAAATAGTTTCAACTTCCCATACTTTGGTGTTGCAATCCTGACCAGTAGAGATCACAGTGTTGTTGTCCAACCACACTAAGCGTGTAATTTGTGATTGTGGATGAGCATCTTAATTGAAAAACAAAAAAAAATATATATATAAAAGTTAGTTAAATCGTTCTTAAAAAATTAATTAGTACTCACTTTTAATGATGGTATGTTTGGCCGGATTAGTTACAGACCAAATAATGATGGTGGTATCGAGTGAGCCGCTAGCCACCAAAAGCGAATTGGGTGACCAGGCCACCGTGTTCACTCGCGCATTGTGGAAGCCCCATTCTTTGTTGTGCGCCAACTGAAAAACATATATGAAAGTAACAAAAATATTATGTAGAACGCAGTGAGTTTAGTAGTTTGTTAACTTTATTTACTCACCTTATACTCCTCCACGGCATAGAGTATGACTTTCCGATTCGCATCACATGCTACCAAATATTTATTATCCGGTGAGTATCCACAATCGGTCACCGGGCCTAAATGCTGCAGCTCGACCTTTTCTTCCAACGTTGTACCCTTCAGCGAATACACATGCACTTTATGATCATCGCCAGTTACCGCGACATCTAGTGTCTCCGGATTAGCACAAATTGAGCTTGCCTCATACTTGATAGGAAGTGAGAAGACCTTCTTATTGTCCTGTACAAGTGTCAGTTCTTTGACGCAAGCTAGCGCTATGATATTCTCATTGCGGAAAATAGCCAAACCTCGTGGTTGGCAGTTAAGTTTCACCACATAGTCGGTATAAGTATTGCCTTCGATGCGGATTTGACGCAAGCTATCGTCTATGCCGCATGTATAGACGTAATCGCCCCATGCAGCAATGCCATTTATCTGAAAAATTAATGGATATTTCAAGTGAATGCCGAATCCACGTCACGAATTTATATGGACATGATCTTAAAAATATCAGTTTTTTGTTCTCAAAACAATAAATAAAAATCAGGGAATATAATTTAAAATTTGTAATATCAAAAATTAAAAAGAGAACAGTAATTTGAATAATAAAAGGACTTATTGCATGCGTAAGACTTTGTTCTACGCAATTTTGTAATTTTCAAGTACAACTGTTTTTAAGCACCTAATGTAGTTGTGCCACGTTTAAACAACTTTCAATTTTATATTTTGGTTGTTTCACTTCGTCGAGTTTCCGATTTTTTCTTTTTATTTCTTTCATTTTGGTTACTAATCAATAATTTTCAAATACTTATTAATTACCTGATTTCCGTGCCCGGTGCCGCTGACGCGGTCATTCACACCGCTGCCCGAATTCCAGTTCGTTACCACACCGTCGTGACTACCCGTGTAGATGGTGCTGCGGTCATCGCTCAAACCAAGCACAGTGATGGGTTTATTGTGACCTTTAATAATGCGCAGTGGCTTTGCTGGATCATCGACATTCAAGTAACTAATATTACCAGAGAGTGAAACGGTAAGCAAATGCTCGCCTTGCCAAAGGCAAGAAACTTGCTGATCATCGACGGTGGTACCCATCACGAATTCCGTAATTAATTCACGTGTTTCCACGTTCCATAAACGACAAGTTTTATCACCTGAACAGGTAAGCAATTGTGTGTTATCCGGTTTCCATGCAACGGCATAAACGCCACCCTTATGTGCAGGGCTACCGAATTCACCAACCAATTCCGAACTAGCGCCATCGTAGAGGAAGACTTTGCCATCGAAACCTGCCGAGGCAAAGAATTTACCATCGGGAGAATAGCGTACGGCCTGGACGAAACGCGAATGCTCCTGTTTGGTCATTTTAAATTTGAAAGGAGGACCTTCAAATACGCCAATGGTGTTATCTTCGCTGCCTGTAAAAACGAAAATAAATACAAAGTGGAAATTTAGTATTTTTATGTTATCAATTATTTCAAAATGTTTACCAGTCACAATGCGGAAGGGACGCGCTGGCCGAAAGTCGCAAGAATTTATTGGCTTCGATTGACCGCTAATCTCGCCCACTGAGGTGCCAGTCTCGGTCATAAAAACATGTCCGAAACGCTCACGTCCCTCACCCACAATGACAATGCGCTGATTGTCTGCCGACCAAGCGATGTCCTTGATGGGACCACCAATCGGCTGGTATTCATTCTTCAATATATGCTCCTTGTTCACGGTGTCCCAGATGCGGATTTTGCCAGAGACATCTACAAAGAGGAAGTACCCATTTTTAGATTTTTTTTTTTCTTTCAAATTAACGCTCTCTCTATCAGTTCGTTAAAACTACATTTGTTTTTACATTTATTTGGTTTTTTTTTTTTCTATTGAGATGTTCGCTGTGGCTGATAAATTTTTTTTATAGCTATCCATCAAAAGTGTAAAACAAAATGTTTAGCATTAAGCAACCATCATATAAAAGCTATTTTTCGCAAGTTTACATATGTTTGTAGATAAATCTGTATATATGTTCATTTCTACATGTGTACATATAACTTGTAAATAAAACAAGAGGAACTAAAATCTTGGCTAAGTCAATTCAAAGTAAATCTTAAGTTAATAGTGAATATGAATATTTTACTACCTTTTTTAATCGCTCACGCTCATTAACGCTTGAATGCTTTAAATGTATGCTTGAACGGAAGTCTAGGTACCGTTGCCGCTAATGGCTCATTAATGTTAGATTTTGTTTAGCAAAAGCGTTAACAAAATATTTAACTGTAAAATTGCAATAAAAAAAAAATAAGTCATACAAGTTTTTAGTGAATGGCAAACTTTCTAAAAAAAAAAAACAATCACACCAACAGCACAGCACGAATGCATAGCAGCAGCAAATGACTCACCCGAAACAAAAAAGTAGAAGCTAAAACAGAAAAAATAATAAACAAAAAAGATAACAGCCACAACGGTAAACATACATCGTCAGGAGAAGAGTGCTGCTACTTGGGGCACTCGCCTAAGTGCCTCACTGACGCTGCTATTCATTTTGTTTTTACTAAACTCTCGCTGCCGCGCAAGTATCAAGCGTTTTATGCTGGCTGAGCAGAGATAATGCAATGCGATAAAGTAATATAAAAAAAAAAATGAAATGGAGTTGGCGCGTCAGCTGAGATAATGAGATACGAGCTGCTAGTAAAGCGACTCTTTTTCGACCGTTTTTACGTCGCTGGGTAACGTGCACATGAAATTTTTAATTTATCATAAGCACAGCTGCAGAACTACTAATTATGTACTTGAAATAAAAAAGAGAAAGGCTTGCATTTTGTCTGGGCAGAGGAGACAAAACAAGGGCAACAAATACGCTTAAGAGAGCGTAACGGCGGCAGCAAATAAATATGTGTAATAGAAAAAAAACATATGAAGTATAGTTAATAGATAGATGCTATCATTTATGTACATCACTTCTTGGGAAAAAGAAAATTCTCAACACCCTTGGCAAGAAAAAAAAAACTTTAAATGAAAGGGCTACAAAACAAATCTGCATATACAGAATTCTCCTAAAAGTCCTAAATAAAAAATTTGAAATTTTGATGACAGTTTTTAGAAATTTGTTAATTTTTGCAAATTTCGTATAAACTTTGAAACTTTTTTTATATCGCTTCGGTTATAGATCCCATTTAGTTTTAAATTAAAATAATCAAAACTAAATAAATAAAAATAAGTTTCAGCAGATCAGTTGCTCTTTTTTGTAGTTGGTTTGTTTAAGGAACATGGAATAAACACAACAGTCCACTCGGCTAGCGTAGCACGGCATGTAGCGTATTGGCTCTGCAACTTCGAGCTCCCGGGTTCAAAGCCTGAGAGAAGTGGTTATGAAAAATAAATTTAATTAATTTAATAAAAAAAAGACTGATGAGGAAATGTGGTGATTTCCGAAATAGTACTATAACTTCTACCATTTAAAAATTGTTGTTGTTTTTCCAAATAAAATCTTCATTAAACTGGCCTCGAGCTCTATAAATTTGTCAATTATTATAAGTTTCAAAATAAATCAATTTGATATTTGCTGCTATTATTGTGAACACAGCTGTACATACATACATACATATGTTCCAACTTGCCTAACAATTGAGCGCAAAATAACAACAAAAGCACTCCGTGGTATTATAAAACTTTTTAAACGAGCGAAAAAGTCGATGATATTGGATTTTTCCTTGCAATATTTTACAATCGCATTTGTTGTTATTTTTGTGTAATATTTTCAACGCAGCTGTGATGCTGCGTATGGCATATGGCATATGATGGATATTTTTAGCGCACATAATGTACATTATAAAACCAAAAACAACTGCATACATTTTTCTAATGCCGCGTTCGAAATACATACATAATTAAAAAAACTTTTAAATACACGAACTTGTGTGCATGTCAGTGTACTTACCGCCCGATGCAATGTAGAATCCACTTGGTGAATATTTGGCCACATTGACAGCACACGAATGCTCCGTGTAGACATCAGCGATGGCTGGATTCTAACAGCGACAATCAGTGCATGTAGCCATAGCAGTTGAAGAAGAAAATAAAAAGTAATAACAAAGCGAAGGCAACAACATCAACAGTCAGTGGCAGTCGAAATTTTGTTGGTTGATAGAATTGGACAGTCCGGCGAATTTTCGTGTACACACGATTGGTTGTGTGTTGAGTTGTTGGCAGGACGAGTGCGCATGAAACGGCCCACGTCACATTTCATTTTAATTTTAGGCCAAAATATGTATGTTGCGTTGTTTTCGTTTTCCCATTTGTTTTCGTTTTTTTTTTCAGAGAATATGATTTAGGAAAATATCGGAGCAAACAAAATTAGACGTCGAAAATTAAAGATGACAATGTGGTGTACATACATACATACATATGTAGATGAGCAAAAAATTTTGCGATTTTTTTTGGAAATCATGAAAAGAGAAGAGAAAAATAATTCATTTAATACCGAGTATAATTATAAATTAAAACGATTATAATTAAATCTAACCTACGGTCGGAATGGGCAAGAAAGTTTAGGTCCTAATACGAATATGGGTTGCTCTGCCGGTTTTGTTTAATTTTTATGCTTACTGGTTACAATAAAAAAAAATATTCAATCTCCCTAGCAAACACCAATTAATAAAACTTTATAGTCTTCACAAAAATAATTTCAAATAAAAAATATGCTATCAATATTTTTTACTTTTTAATCAAAATCAAAAAAAAAAAAAGTGTCGAGAAAGCAGATTTGTAGACCATTGGATTTTACAACCATTATATAGTAGAAGTTGACATGGCTACAAGTGAATGTTGATTTTTGAAATTTCTTCCAAACAACACGCAATTTTTTTTTAGAGGACTGTGTTAAGTTTTTTATATGAGCTTAGTTGGTTTTTGTTTAAGAATTTCTTTAACAAAATTAAAAACTTGAATTAATTAATGTGTATTATTTGAACCGACATCCCTCAGCTTATTTTCAAAAATATATTAATTGTGTTTTGTTCTTCCGCAAGTGTTTTTGAAAACAATCGAATTAACAAAACATATGGTATACATACATACATACATATCTATGTAGGCACACACATTCATATGAACATATACATACATATGTATATGCACTTTTAAGTAATAAATAAAAAAAAATAAAAAATGTACATACATACATACATATGTATGTACATATGTATTTAAAAAAAAAAAATTTTACCAAAAGATTTGGAGGCGTAAAGCTCTTGGTTCGTTGGTAGAGAACATTTTTTGAAACGTGCGTGGGATTTTCTCTTACCCGAAATAAACACAAAATACCATCATAAATTTTTGTAACATGCATAATACATATTCGATATGCATGTATGATCGCTTTAAATTATGAATACATACATATTCCTAATGGCTAGCAAATGTGGTTCCATTGTTTAGCTTGTTGGCATTTAGAAAATAATCAAAAAATCAAAACATTCGCCTTTCTTTTATGCGTATCATTACTGCTACTGAGGAGAATTGGATAAAAATAGCAGAAATAAATAAATATAAGAGACCGGGAACACCAATGGATTCAACGATGGAAATCTTGTTGGCTGGGCAGTGAAACGTATAATAAATTTTCATTTGGATGCAGCTGCCAGTATCCAAAAATAAACAATAGACAAGGCATAGGCGCAATGATGTTCAGTAAATTTGAGACCAGTACAGGGCTAGTGCATACATACATACATATGTACATACATACATGTGTACATACAAGCATCCAAGCCTGCAATGTGAATGTGAAATTTTGTTGTCAACAATACTATTTTTATATAAATTTCATATAAAATATTTACCTAATCTTATCATACGAGTTTATAAAGCTTTTAGATAATTATGAAATTGTGGCTCACCTCTATATTCCTAATAATCACTGAATTTCCATTAGTATAGAGGAAATTTTTGCCTTTAGGATCGCCGCCTAGTACAATGGGCTGGCCACGATTGGTGCGTGGCAAGGTGGCGTATATGAATTCTGCGCAAGAGTAAATATAATTCAATAATTTAAATCACAATTTCTTTTTTTTTTTAATTTTCTACACAATCAGTGGGCGCTCAACAGGAAGTAGCGGGTTAACACACAAACATGTTCATGTACATACGTATGTATGTTCGTAAACTGCTTGTACAAGTTCTTGGGTCTTTGAAGGAACGGGTGGGCTGTGGTTGCTATAATTGCAGTAAAAGCCGGCAATGCGTCTATTCCGCTTCTACATATCTAGAGTATGCAATTGTTGTAGGCAATTCACTGCTTCCGCTTTATCTCAACAAGCGCATACGCTTATATTTTGTCCATATAAGCACATATAGTGCTTCATCGTCATGGGATGTTGTCGTCGCCGAGGCCCCACTATAACCGCTTGCACCCACTGACTCATACTTTTTTCTTAACATTTGATCTTTTTTTTTGGTATTGTTAATAACGTAACCGGCCAACTCACTATTTTGATACGCTGGCTTCTGCGGTTGGGCCATTGTTGCTCTTTTAATAAAACACTGCACGCCTTACTATGTTTAACACTTTATGGATAAAAACTAAAACTGCCTTTTTAATATAAACCTAATATTTTTCAATAAAAAATTGACACCACCAAAATTGGACCGAACAAAAGCGAAATAAATTATTTGCCTTGCCACAGTGCAGTGTTGCCGACGACTGAATGAATTGTGACCAGCCGTAGAGTTGCCTGATTTCAAATGCAAAAAATTTTAAATTGAAAAGAAAAACCACTTTTGACAATCGCCGTTTGGCTACGTGCCAGCAGGTGTCGCGTTACTTCGTCATCATTACAATATCTAAAATGCAAAATAAAGAAACAAGAAAAGGCTTTTATTTTTTATCTACTCTTTTTTTCGCAACAACCAATAGTTTTAATGTCTTATTTGCAAAATTCAACTATTTGAATTGTGTATCAGCTAACAATGCTTTCCAATCTCTTCCATCAAAGATTTTCCCTTTCAGAACACTTAATCACAAATCATCTGATTTTGACAAAATGATTTGTTTACTAAATTTTTGGCAATTGCTCTAGAATTAAGATTTCTTCACGTATCTTTATTTAAAAATGCTGCAAACACCTACTGTGAAATTTGTGAATCCGCGATATGGCCAATTAGTCATTGGTCCACCTGGTTCTGGTAAAACTACTTACTGTCATTATGCCTACAATTTTTACAAAGAATTGGGACGTGACATCGGCGTTGTCAATCTTGACCCAGCCAACGAAAATATGGAATATAAGCCAGTAGTCGATGTGATGCAACTAATCACAGTAGAGGATGTTATGGAGCAATATCAACTCGGTCCCAATGGTGCGTTAATGTATTGTGCGGAGTTTTTGGAAGCACATCTTGAAGATTGGTTTTTGCCGGAGTTACGAAAAGCAGCGGCAACGTGCAATTACTTCCTTTTCGACTGTCCAGGACAAGTAGAACTCTACACACATCATACCGCAATGGCTTCGATTTTCGACCGCCTGCAAAAGGAAGGTTACCATTTGGTTACCGTAAATCTCATCGATTCACACTACTGTTCAGAACCAACGAAATTCATATCAACACTTTTACTCGCTTTGAATATGATGCTGCGCATGGGCCTGCCACATGTTAATGTCCTCTCAAAAGCAGATCTTTTACGCAAAAATGAATCAAAGTTGCAATTCAACTTGGATTTCTACACAGATGTGCTGGATTTAAAGTATCTTCTGGACTCATTAGATGATACGCCTTCAATGAAAAAATATCGCAAATTAAATGAAGCCATCTGTTCCATGGTGGAAGATTATGCGTTGGTAACATTTCAACTCCTAAATGCGCGCAGCACGGCGAGTATGCTGCGACTACGAAATCATATCGATAAGGCGAATGGTTACATTTATAAGGCAGGCGAGGAGACAGCGGTAAATTCGCTGCTGGCCTGTGCAGTTGGTGCGGAAGCGGAAGCGATGCGACAAGCCAGTGACATTGACCCGTATGTGACGTAATAAGGACGAAGTGTTTTAATAGTTTAAGATACTTTAAGAAGATACCTATGTTAAGACATTTCTATTTATGCATGTTAATTTGTATTTTTGATAAAATCAAAAAACAATAAAATATTGGATTTGGCTAAATAAATTAAATTTCAAATAAATTTTATGTTGCTTAACACATGCACCCACACTGGAAGCTAGTGCTGGGCTGCAAAAATGACAAAATACTGTGCAAGTTCTATAATAGTAAACTTATTAGCTTCCTATTATCCCTCAAAAGGATTCCAGCTTTCGAATAGGATTACTGAGAGGTCTTACGCACACGCACTATAATTATATGTTTCTAGTAAGAAGAAGATACCATGTTTATCACTGAACGCCCATAATACGGTAGGTGGCGGTGATAGGTTGGTGGTAAATTATGTAGATGAATATGAAGGCTTTCCGAGTCGGGTGTCGAAGACGACTAAACTACTAACCTCGCAAAATAAATTTTCGTTATTTGAACCTCAATACACGCCTACTCACGTCAGGAAGCTATCTCACTCTAACTGAATTGTGATTCGGACGATGCAAAGCAGAGCCAGTCTTAAAGAGATAATATCCTCTATTAACATTGCATACGTTGTATCTACACCTTTTTCAACAGTATTTGAGAAAAACACAAATGTATTTCGGAAAAACGCAAATGTATTACGGAAAAGATCAATTGTATTTCCGAAAAACACAAATGAATTTCAGAAAATCACAAATGTATTGCAGAAAACCCAAATGTATTTGACAAAAACTCAAATGTATTTCAGAAAAGCACAATTGTATTTTAAAAAAAAACACAAATGTATTTTAGAAAAACGCAACGAAGTGTACTGAAATACATTTGTGATTTTCTGAAATACATTTGGCCTATTCTGAAATGCATTTGCGTTATTCTGAAATACATTTGGCCTATTCTGAAATACATTTGTGTTTTTCTGAATTACATTTGTTTTTTTCTAAACTACATTTGTGTTTTTTTGAATTACATTTGTGTTTTTCTGACATACATTTGGGCTATTCTGAAATGCATTTGTGTTTTTCTGAAATACATTTGCGTTATTGTGAAATACATTTGTGTTTTTCTGAAATACTATTGGAAAAGGTGTAGACCAGAAGTAACTACAACAAAGCGTACTGAAATGCTCGGCATTTGCACAATATAATTTGAAAATTGTAAATTTGTTTTCTAAATTTTGTCAGCACCTTCCAATCAAAAATCGCTTAACATTTGCGACAACATAATAAACAGGAAAACACAACCATTAAATGTAATCAAGCCAAGACACGACAGTAAGACAAGCGAATGCATGCAGGATATACAATGTAATCAAGCTGCTTGTGGACTTACGAACATGACCAAGTTGTCAGTCAGTCAGCCAGTCAGTCCATTACTTAGTCAAGTTGACGTTCAATGACGCTAGTAGACAAGGAGTTAGTGAGGCGTACAAGTAAATAAGGTAGCTGAATATTCAGTTTATCCCAGCGAGCATTCGAGTACTTACACTTACTAAATTCTGCACAATGGTAAATGGTGTGCCACTTAAGAGTCACCTTAGAATGCATTATTTGCTTAGAGCTTACAACAGCAGGCATGAAGAAAGTATAGCGCTGCAATAAAGTCCTCTAGTCGCTCGAAGAAAAGACAAGGTAGCGTTGCAAATTTCGTCGCCTAGAAAAAGCAGGGCTCAGTAAACGAAAATTTACATCTGCAAGAATGCAGCATTTCGTACAATGACGGAATACCCGATGATGTCCCCTCAACATCATATCCATCTCGCGGTTAGCACGCCTCCTAGAAAGTATAAAAGGAAATTTATGCTAAGTAAAAGAATAATTATTCGGAGAAAATTTTTGCTGGGATATCTTATATTTTGCATTGTAGGTACGTTTAGCTACTCCAACTTAAATCTAACAGCTATTTAAACCGTTTTAACACAAACAACTGTTATGTACTTGTACCTTGTATGCACGTGTGTGTGTGTGTGTGTGTTGAAGCATTCAATGTATATAATATTGCTTTGGGACACACCTTTCAACGGCCCGACTTGCAAACAACTAACAGTCAATCGAAGTCAAGACTTTTGAGCCACACGCCATCACCGCGCACACTTTGTTTTGCCGGTCACATTATCATTTGTAAAATCAAGCGCCACTCGCGTCATAATAACAATAAAATGGCAACACGACTCGCCTGCTGGCTTTAACAAAGGAAGTCTCCAATGTCGGGTTAACATACATACATACACACACACACACACACGAACAAACGACGTTAATGCAACCCTTTCTTTCGGCTTCCACAACTTGTCGAATCTCGGCGTTGCTCAAGCTGTCTTTCACACTATACACCAACACATACAATTTATATTTGTAGATATACATATATGTGTGTGAGTGCTTTCATATGTACATATGTTATGTATGTATGTATGTATGTATGTAAATAGCTTCAATCACGCAATATGGTTATTAAATCGTTGTTACACATTCGATGCAACCTTCGAGCAATGCATCAGGTTAATCCACCTGTCGCCTGCTTTATTCGCATTCCCTGCAAAATTAAAGCAACATTTTTAAATGTATTACAAATAAACAAACACAAATACGAAGGCAACAACAACAACAACAGCAACCTTAAGTTGTGCAACGTTGTCTGTGGCAAGGGGCGTTGCACGCTCATGGCGGAAAAGTGCATAAATATTATTTAAGTGGCAAATAAAAGTTGAACAACTCAACGAATAAAATTGCAACATTTCTTAATTGTGCAACAGCATATTGGCCACAAGCGTGCCACAACCATTAACGGTGTGCTGCAATAAATGTACATTCACAAATATTTTTTTGTTATTTTTGTATGCATTTAATTGTGTGTATGTGTTTATGTATGTGCGCGTAAGTAAGCGTGTATTTGCTTATGCAAATGAAGTTTGTTGCACTTAATGAAATAAACACTGACACGTTAAGGTATTTTGCTATTAAAAAAAAAAAAATGAATTACAACAAGCGAGAAGGTGTTGATGCAATGAATGCAGCTACGAATGCAAGAAGATTAAAATTACTGTTGCATTAAAGTTGCTATATTCCAAAAATGTAGCGAGTCTCCTTTTTTTCACTCAAAATTTAATAAGTCGAAATAAAACTACTTTAAAAGATGACAAAAAGACCGTGCATCTTCAGTAATCTTTACTGTACATACTTAAAACACAGAATGTGAGGTGCGAGACTCGAAGAACGCTGTACTCGTTTCGTTTGCGACACACCTCGTGGTTCGTGTATACAAATTCATAACTTAAAAAAAAACAAATTTCGGCTACTTGGCAGTTGGCCAGATTAAAGTTTCAGATGTCTATTTTCTTTGAAAATTTTTGAAAAAAATAGAAAAAAACGCATTTTGTCAAAAAAAAAAAAATTTTTTTAAATTATTTTCAATATTTTATTAATTTTTTTTTTTAATTTTCATGTAATTTCCGACGCTTGTATTTAAAAGAATAGATAATTACAAACATTTGACAAAAAAAAAATACTTAAATCGGTCGATATTTGTCGAAGTTATGTATGTTTAAAAAAAAAATTAAATTGCGAAAAATTTACAAAAAAAAAATTTTTTGAGCAAAAAAAAAGTACGTGTCTCCGTAAATTTACCCAAAAACAACATATTCAATTTAGGTTACAATCTAAAATCATGACCCGAAACGACCGGACGTTTTGAAATGGAAAGGACCCGCAGTGTTTTGAAGTAGAGCTTTCACAGCGACTAGGATTCCTCACAAATATATAAACAACAATTTATGCAGTTAAGTAAAGTAGAATTATGCAATTGTGCGAGATAGAGTGAAAAGTTTCAAGAGCGGCCTTCAGAATCGATACGAAGTAGTCAATTATGTTGCTAGACTGGTAACAAATCGAGAAAAAGACTAGAACGGCTGCAGACAAGAAGTACACTGAACTAGCTTTCATTGCCATTGTTATCACCACGTAACTCCGCGAGCTTTGAATCAACAATTTTAGAATAGTGCGTTTAACAGAGACTCACCTTAGCTGGAGTAGTCTCGATTGGATAGGTTTGTTTTAACGCAGAGATCCGAACGGTCATTCGATAGCTACAGCAGCTCATTGTGTTGTTTTCTACTCAAACAACTCGAGAGTGCGCGCCAGTTCTGTCGTTACCCTGAATGATTAGTTAATTCGTTTCGCCTTTGTTTTGATGCCTTCACGCTTTCGCCTGAACTAAGTACCACAACTTAACAGATTTATGACGCTAATAAACCGAAAAACAACCGCGACAATTAGAATTTGCATAAATGACTGCTTAACGACTGCTTGACAACAACAAAGAAAAAAAAGCTAGATTAGAAATGAGGCAGCTATTCATAATCGAGCGCCTCTTAAGCCGCAATACAAAAGCATCAAGAAAGCTCATAGGCACGCTGAGCGCTATAACCTAATAGGAACTACACTTCCTTTAGCGCTGATTTGATTGGCATGCGGAATAAAAAGCGAGCAGTAGGCGAACTTACAGCACTTCACAGCACGCTCATGACATAATTAATGAAAATTAATTAAAAGCATAAATTTCGCACTTAGCCGCTGGCAGTTTTGCAAATAACTTGGTAAACAACAGGAAATGCAACAACAAAAAAATATGCAAACAACAAAAAAAATCACAAAAAGGAGAAGAAGAAAAAACATACTCCAAAGCAACAAATGCGGCAAGCAATAACAATAGAAATTGTTGCAACGCATGACTAACGACGACGACGACATTTCCTTAAAAGCGACGAAGACGAAGAAGTAGAAAAAGCAAGAGAAGCCGGCGATGGCGTAGAAAAGCGTGCATAATTGAGTGGAGCGAGTAAGGGGAAAGCAAGGAAATGTGAAAGAGTAAGTATTAATGCACTAATCTAATGCAAACTCACACACACATACACAAACACACACTAAGCTACCACAATGTAGACCCATAAAAAGCTTAGGCGCCTAAATGTCAACTATAAAAAGTCGTATTTATGCCGCAAACACACCTGCTCACACACACACACACATGTTAACACGTATGCAGCTATTGCTATGCATTTCCTTACTTTCCTGCCGCCTGCATACATAGCTGAGTTGACATAACGACTTGGCCTGTTTGTCATTTGGAATTACGCATTAATTCTAAAACATCCACCAGCACGGCACACCTCGCTACGTCACGGGCATACATATAATCGACACCAGTGCAATATGTATGTATGTATGTAGTTGTTGTACGACTCATTGCCGCTGTAGAACAGACGAGCAGCAGCAAAAAAGTGGTTCGAAAAACTCAACAGAAATTGTTCGCATTCAAATGTTAACGCACAAAACAAAACAAAAAAAATAAAATAAAGAGAAGTACAGCGCAGCAAACTACTACAAAAACAAAGACGACAAGTTACAAAACCAACAACAAATAACTGTTGACTTCGATGCCATCGCCACCAGCGCTGCCAGTGCCGCCGACGACAACATTAATTTATTTAGTGCACTTTGTGACCAAACACGAACGCTGCCCAACCACAAACGTATATGGGCGGAACCCCATTTGCCACTGCATGTCGCCGTGTTGCAGCGAAACGGTGCACAATGTGCAACATTGCATTGGTTGAAATGCACACAAATATTCGAGGGCGCTCGCGTTGGGTTGAGTGCCTACTACATATTGTCGCCTGTTGACTGTCCACCTAAGCGTGCAACAGTCCACAGCGCAGTTAAAGGGGCAGCCACACGTATCGGGCGGCCGTTGTTGTGCACAGTGATGCAACCCTGCAATGCCCGAAAAGTAATACCTGTGAGGGATTTTGCAAGGTTGTAGAAAACAAAGAGTGTTGTGATCGTTTCGCTGGGCCACTGCAGCGAGCTGCACTTAATCTAGCGATGGAATAGCTCGGACTCTCACAAAGTCTGATTATCCCAACGAACCGACTCCAAATCCTTTACCATGGATGTAGCTTTGAGCCTCGTCCTTTTAGACCACCTTATAACTGTAAAGTTGAACGACCAAGAAAAGAACTAATTCAGTGGCTTTGAAATTCGTAATTTTATGCCCGACTTCAGTAAGCAGTCTCAGTCACTAATAGTGACAAAAGTCAAAACTTTAGACCAGTTGGCCTTCATTACACTCAAAATAAAGCCTCAAGTTTAAAAATATACCCCGGAATTTAGTAAGCAGTCTCAGTCACTAATAGTGACAAAAGTCAAAACTTTAGACCAGTTGACATTCATTAGTTTCAAAATGAAGCCTCTAGTCTCAAAATAAAGTCTTAAAATTGTGACCTGTTGATGAGCAAGTCACAAACAATTGAAATTAAAACAAAAGAAATAAACGTGAAAGCGAGGAAAAGCAATTATCTCTAGCTCATTTTGAGACTTTAGATGGTATTGAGTTACTGAATTCGGGGGATAGTCTCTAAATTGTGACCAGGTGATGAGAAGGTCACATAAAATTTAAAAAATGCAAATCAAAAACATAAAAGCAAGGAAAGGCAATAAACTCTAGCTCGTAGTCTCAAGCTTTGAGACTTGAATTCTTACCAAATTACTGAATTCCGACATTAGACCGACCGTCAAACATTAAAGCCAGCGAGCGGCGACGGGAAACCTTTTCTACTGCAAATACTACCTTCGCAAAAGAAGAAACTTAACCAGCGATAAGGTGTGGCTGACCTCTTAGATAGTTTGTAGTACCAGTGAGATTATTAGTACCAGGGAAATTGTTAGTGCTCAATTAGTAGAAAATTTAGTTCGAGCACATTTACTGACACTGACTATTTTGAGACTTTTAAATTGTCGTAGATATTCCGGAAGCTGCGTTCGCTAAGAATTATTGTGTCAAATTGGAAGAACACTTTTTGAATGACTATGTTTTAAGCCTAAACCTTCATGAGGAATTTAACCTATTGGGAACTTAACCTGATCAAGAGGCTGGACTTTCCAAGATTTACTATGTCTTCAAATTGTTGGTTGACATCGAAAGAAAGGGATCTCGTGCGTAGGCGTTTCGAAGTTTCACGAGCCTCTCCGCCACAAAGCAAATTGGAAAGCTTTGAAGAGCGTGAAATCCTGTACCATTTAGTCGTCCGCACAAATGCAACTATTTTGAAACACTGTGCCACACGCACTACTCTTCGGCTCTGTTTGTATTTGCTACCAATGCACCCTTGCAAAAGATGCCCGCACAATTGTTATTTATCGAGAATCTCTTAAGTTTTGCTACTACCAGAAATAAAGGGTAAAATATGTACAGGCGCTGATCAAAATGCAAAACAAGAAGAGCAAGATAGGAAGAGAAACAGGTGGCATGTTTATGTGTACTTACATATATGGCAGTACCACCCGCAGACTTTCGGTTAGTCTGCCACAACAAACAAATCTGCTATCCCCAACCAGTTGCTCAATGCAGTAGCAGCAACATAAACCCTGCCTCTCAGCTCAGCAAACACGTGCATTGTTGCTTTGGCATTTCCGTTTGGTTTGTTTGTTACGCTTTGTTTTGCAAAAACTCGTTCACTTACGCGCACTCATTCATTCACTCACTCACCTACTCACTTATTCGTTTACTTACTCACTTATGCTTATGCCTGCACGTACAGAAGTACTTACGTACGTACTTATGCTGTTACCTTTGTTGCATGCCCTTTTTCATTTTTGCTGCCAACTGATTTTTTAATATACACGAGTGGGCGGTTATCATTATGGTTGATGGGTGTGCGGAGAGAGCGGGGAAGAGGGGGGAGCGGCATTTATTGCATTACTTGTGCTAGTTTTTGTGCTTCAGCAGAGGCATTCTTGCAAATGAGAATACTTAAGCTATACATACAAGTAAGCGCTTTTGTTCATTGGTCCTACGGGAAATACTTGCATACATAAACACACAAACATATTTCGTTGTAGGTGCGCGTGTGTATACTCATTTTTTAATGTTCCCCATTGTATTTATGGTTTTTATCATTTGCTATGACTTTGTCTCGGCTATAAAATGCAGCGTCGCTTCAGTCGGCGTTGGCTGGCATGTCACTTGTGTTGTGTGCATTTTTTCACCTCTCCTTCCGCAACACACAGGCGCTGGTTTTCCTGTTAATTCATTTTCGTATTTCTTAATTTCTGGTTCTCCACATTCATGCCGTCTCTAGTCTTCACTCGCTCACTGTTGCTGCCTTGGACGCCTGCATTTGTCGGCGGTAGAGTATTTTTTTTTTCGCCAGATAAAACACATTATCATAAATTATAATTAAAATTTATGCGCCGACATCATATAGATGTGTGTTCGGCGAATGGAGGGAACATTGACTTACATGTTTACTTCCTCACCTTTCGGCTACTTGCATTGTTCGGATTTTGTTTAAATAAAAAAAAGGTAAGTATGAAGGTGTGCATATGTACGGGGTTTGAGAAATTATTATTGCGATATGTATTTTTTAATTGCCAAAAATAGTAGGAGAAATTGCACATTAAGTCCGTAGGTTGTACGTGAATTGTAAGCTGCACCATTTGCAAAGGCCGCCACGCAATTTATACAGTCCGACGAGTTTTGCTCCATTTTGGAAAGGTAAATTAAAGCAAAAATTTATGGTAGAAAAGAAACTTATATTGGAACTTCATAAAAACCTTTATAATAATAATAATAATTTTGGCGCTTACACTACATAGCTCAGTGTTTGGCCGAGCTTCTCCTACCATTTTTGGTGTGCGTCTTTATATTATACCACAAATGGAAACCTTTAGCCTTATAAAAAACTAAAAAAAAATCAATTAAAATTTACAGCCTTTCACACGTGACTTTAAGGTTTATTTGACTATTTGTTTGCTAAACGAGTCTGAAGAAAGATCCTTGCTGCAGCAAGTATTGGACAGCATAGTCAATTGGTGCAGCATTAATTATATGTCGCTTAACCTTAACAAATGTAAATTCATCTGCTTTTCTCGACGAACCATTCAGCCGGCCTCCTACAAAATAAATAACTATTTACGTCCTAGAACATGTAAAAAGTTTTGTTGACCTAAGTGTTGGTATGGATTGTAAACTCAATTTTAATTTTCATATTAGTTCCACAGTTAATAAAGCGAGGGGTGTACTGGCTTTTGTAAAGCTGGAGTATGGTTACATAGTTTGGAATCCTTGTTATCAGGTCCACTCAGACCAACTAGAGTCAATACAAAAACAATTCTTACTTTTTGCTTTGAGAAATCTTCGATGGGATTCGCCATACAATCTTCCCCCTTACACTAGTCGTTTAAAACTTATTAATCTTCCTACTCTTTCGAGTCGCAGAGAAATGTTAAGTATACTATTTTTGGTAAAATTAGTCAATGGATGGATCTCAAGTCCATTTCTTCTAGAGCAAATTAATTTTAATGTACCCTCCCGTGCAACGAGAAACTTTAAACCACTTTTCTTGAAACTATGCAGAACTAACTTTGAGTTGAATGAACCGTTTCGGGGTTTATGCCGAAACTTTAACAATCATTCCAGCACCTTTGATGTATCAGACTCACTTTTTATAATTAAGAGAACTGTTCTATCCTCTCTTAATAACAGCTAACGATCCAAATATCTTACTTTGCATTTCTCTAACTTTGTATTCGGCTGATGAATTCTTATTCTGTAGCTGAGCAGCTTGGGATCTCGACGCTTAACAAACTTTCTTCTGTCACGACTCGGCACCTAAGATTTGTATATTTAAAAAACATCCGTAGGTTATGCGGTTTGAACCCCTCGTGTCGGTTGGTCGGGAAAGTGGGTTTCCGTTGGGTTATAATAATATAATAATAACTTTTCACTTAATTTGTAAAGCTGCTGTATGTACAATTAAAAACAAAAATACTTTATAAAAATCATGCTTTTTGATTTAAGGCCAAGGCACATCAAATAGGTAACCGCAGCAAACTTTTTTTTTTTGAACTTTTTCATATTTTATTTTAATTTGCAAACTTTTTTTTTGAACTTTTTTCATATTTTATTTTAATTTGCATATTTTGAATTTCGTTGTAATAATAATGCTTTCGGTACAATTCAAGGTAGTTGATAAAATATTTTTAAAATTTTAGCTTTTAAAAGCAAAAACAAAATATACAGAGCTCAAATTTTTCTTTTCAATTTTTCAACTGCTGCTACCTATTGAATGTGCCTTGCTTAAGGCGCTTTGATATCAAAGTCAGCTTTTTCTCCGCTTAATAACCCTAAAATTAGTAGAATATAAATGCATATCGTAAGCTTTATTTCTTCGAAAACTTCATTTTAGATAAAATATTTTTTTTAAAGCTTAAGAAAAAAGTTGACAATCTTGTTTAAAACTGCCCATATTTTCACGATTCATTTTAAATTACAATTTTATTGTGCGCAAGGCTAGTTTATGAAAGACTTTTTGTGAAAATCACAGCCAACTCGGCTAGCGTAGCACGGCATGTAGCGTATTGGCTGTGCAACTCCAAGCTCCCGGTTTCAAAGCCTGGGAGAAGTGATTATGAAAAATAAATTTAATTAATTTAATAAAAAAAAAGACTGATGAGGAAATGTGGTGATTTCCGAAATAGTACTATAACTTCTACCATGTAAAACTGTTGTTATTTGTTCACAAAAATTTTTCATAAACTGGCCTTCAGCTCAATAAAATTGTAAATTATTAACATTTACTAGGCCAACAGAAAAATAACAAAGTTTCATTTAAATGTTTAGTAAATTAAATTAAGTAGCAATCTTATGTGACCATTAGCAAAAAGTTCCAGAATGTATTCTATTAAACTACTCAATAAATGTTTTTAGATATGATTTTTATACAGTGAACCGAAGGAGTTCAGTGAACCAATTTGCGCTGAAGTTGAATAAGTCATTCTACTTTTTGGCGTAGAATACGTCTTACCTTACGGTATGGGCACCCATGTCAGATTGTTATTGTTGTAATCTCTATTTCTTTAATTATAAGGAAACGGCGAGATACATTTTTTTAAAAAGTTTTTTGTAGTCAAATGAAGATGTTAGCTTTCGTTTGACATACATTTCATATTGGTTGATATCTTCCTAATATTTAAATTTCTCAAATGAAAATTTTATAAACACATCCAAACAAATATGTGTGTGGTGTTTGGTTGAGTGTGTAGTAGTGGTGAATAGACGTTCATTTTATTGCATAATTTTAGGCGGGAAAATTTAAGTAGAGTAAAGGCAGAGAAAGCGCTGCCAACTACTGCTTTTTGGTGGTGATTTTAACACAGAAATCACCTCAAATACTAGATTGGCGAAATATAATACGTTTAATTTGGATTATATTCGAAATGATGCTCCCACAACTATTGATAACAGAACCATTGACTTAGTTTTTGCGAGAAATTTAAATGTTAATTTAAAAACATATTTATCCTATTTTTCCCATCATAAGCCTATATTCTTAAAAGTAACTTTCAAATAATCAAATAGATTTGGGTCTGTTATTTATCATTTATCTTTACTATTGATAACTACCATTGACTTCGTTTTTGCGAGAAATTTAATTGATAATTTAAAAACATTTTTATCCTATTTTCCTATCATAATCTTATGTATATCATCAAAAGTAACTATCAAATAAAGAAATTCATTTGCTTGTATTATTTATCATTATAAATTATCATTATACATATGTTTTCTGTCTTATCGGATGGCGTATTCTACGTTAAACTTAATGGCCATGTCTCTGACACAGCCTCCTTCTTTTTTTTGCTATAAAATAGTTGTTCGCTTTGATAAACGAGTAAGCTGACTTTAGTCAATGAAAATCGGAATAACAGAGATCTCCTTTGTATATTTGTGAAGTGAATTTATGAAAATGAAGAGTGCAGCAAAAGATTATGTGCATGAGAAATCTAGAATGTCGGTTGTTAGGAGAGGTAAGCAAAAGGCTATAATCGAAAATCCTAATATTTTTTTTTTATAAGATTAATCATTGAACGGTTTTGTTAAAAGAATCAAGAAACAGTGAATTTCTTCACTTATTTGAAAAATACTTTAACTTATACCGCTATCCGCAGCTCAATAGAAACAAAAAGGGATAGCACGACTTTTACTTAGGATGCTTAAATTATTAATTTCCACCAACCACTGACATCTGCGGCTTAACAAAATATGATTGAAATTAGTTTCAAATCTATGCTTACTCATGCAATTACACAAGATGATAAGTGCACCCAAATCAAAAATACATAAAAAACCCAACAAAAGTGATATAAACAGACCGCGCCAACAGATCAACAGCAAGTGAATATTTCAGCAAAAGAAATAAGAGAGCAATACAAGTGAGCATTGAAGCCCACGTAAGGCCTGTACAAAAACACAACTCGATGAGCCAACATGCTCGGTAATACACGTAACGAGCAAATCATTGAGCACTTAAAATATATGCTACTATAAATATGAATAAACATTTACTGCAAGGTAGATTTGAAATTGACTATGCAAAAAAGCGGCAAAAGAAAAAGAATAAAGAAGGGCACATGACGGATACGTAATCCGAAAAGGTAGTTAGTAGATATGTAAGTATTAACTTCAATATGTTTATTTGTGTATATACTTTTGCACATCATAGGTTGCCACAAATGCTCTAGAAAAGTGGAAATGAAAGCTGTTCATGAGTACTCGTATTTTGGCTTAAGTGCATGGTTTTGGCAAAAATCAGCCCATTTAACTGAAGCACAAGTAGAATGTAGCAGAGTGGTCATTTTAGTGAAAATTCTAGTTACGAATTGTACATGCAGAAAATTGAGGAAATCAACTATTAGGCATAAACATATATGTATGTGTGTGCGTGTGTGTGTTATGGATGTGTTTACTTGCATTTTTTAGTAGGCACATAAATGGTTGTGAAACTTGCATTTACCGTCAGGCAGCCACCTACTACACTCCATTATCATTAAAGATATTTCTACTTAAGAACTCGTTTTTTTGTTTTTTACAAATTTTAAACTTGCCACTTAACCTGTTGGCTGGCTAGTGATTTTTGTGCAAATAGTTGTAAATTTCCGGTTGCTTCTTTATTTTAGATAACGAGCATGTTATAAAATAAATTAGAGAAAATTTGCTTGATTTTAGTTGTAAGCAAGTGTTTATGGCAGGAAGTTGAAGGTATGCAAGTATTTGAGTAAACGCCAACCAGATGTTAATGTTAATGTATATTTCAAAAGCAGTTGGAATTTCAGAAAGAGCGCTGCTAATGACTTTATAATAAACCTAAGTGTAAAGAGTGATTTGCTTTGCTCGATTCTTTGCTCACATTCTTTTTAGTGAATAACGACAATAAATTAACAAAAAAAAAAATAGTTAAGAGATTAGCTGATATTAGAAAAATTACTAAGCTCCAACTGAATGTCGCTGAGAATTCGCAAAATACCGTTAAACGACTCATAGGCAAATGCCTTTAGCTAACTTGCTGCTGAACCTGGAACCTTTAAAATCCTCGTCTACTTGCCGTTTACAAATTGCTCCACGCCATGCACGTGCTCTTTCAACCTTTTGCAAATACTCGTACCTTAAATAATTTTTCAAGCTACATACTTATACTCGTTTGTATTTAGTAGTCAAAAAGTCAGAGAGAGCGTTCAAGTAATTTTCAACTACTTGAGCGGTTAGCTAAAGAAAAATTTCCGCACAGCAGGCAATGCCATAAAAAAAGGGCTCATAAAATGGTAATATTGAACAGCAGTAATAATAGCAATGAAGTTGAGGAAAATAACAACACAAACATTTCTCAACTTTGGTATGCAATAAAAAACGAAGACGTGTAGGGGCGTTCCTGACTTCGGATGTGCAAAAGGAGAAGTGATTTTCGAAATTCGAAATTTCAAATTTAAAATTATAGCTTATTTCTATGCTGATAAATGAGGATAAAGTAAAAACGATTTGATTTCAATGATAAAATAGAATCACTAAAAATCGGCCACCTCTCAAAACTATCACTCGAAAGCAGTCTCTCCTTCTCTTCTCCTTTTCTATGTCTACCATCATTTAACCTAAATATGAGAATAATGTTCAGTGAAAATTGTCGCGATGATGCTTTAGGTTATACAATTCTAATTTTCTGTTGGTTCCTTTGCTTTAGTTGATGACGACAACGTCCGCTTTCCTAAGGCGCAGGATGGGTTTGAGAACCTTTAAAATGTTTAGATGCTCACTTATTTTGTAGTGTTTTTGAAATGTAAGTTCATCTCATCTTAGCCTGACTCTAAACCCAAAGAACCCTAAGCCGGGTAGTCAAATCGAAAATATTCAGCTTCATAACTTGTTTTGCTTGCATTGCACCAGTTTCGATCCAAATGAGAGCCACTAAAGCGCCAACCCACAATCAGTACATTTTATTCTAGGTCTTATTACAACCTTTAAAACATGTTTTTCTAGAAATCGAGTGAATTCTGGAATACTTAATTCAACCATGAAAGGGTATAAAACCCAAATAAATATAGAAAACATGCGAGTGGAGCAGCAATTGAAAAGCATTTTGTAGCAACAGCAGTTCAAATCAAGCACAACATGACGACCATTTGTTGCAGGAAACAGTAGCAAAAGAGAAACAACAACAACAACAACAACAATACCAACTTCAATACACGCCGCCATCGAAGGAACAGCAGTTCAATTTCTGCTTATTACACAAAAGTGTATTGAATTTCGTAGTCGAAAAAAAAGTCCCTAAACGCAGACGTAGCAGCGCTGATGTACGAACAATTTATACAAGTATGAAAAACACACACACACACACAAAAATACATACGTATGTACGTTCATATTTAATTCTTGTTTGTGGTGTGTGTAGCAGCAGCTTCCACACATGCACTCGAGCGCAAAAGCGTACAGCTGCACAACGGGCGAATACGAATTGCGCGCAACAACGATAGCAAAAGCATACACACACACACACACACACACTTGCATACATGCAATAATTTCACTCAATACGCTCGTAAGCGGAATTGAAAAGGATATGTGGCAGTGTTTAAACAAAATGTCAGAAAAAACATCTACAACAAGGAAATAAATATGCAGCAAGATGGTTTTACTCCCACTGCACCTTGTCAACGGGGCGTATGAGCAACAATCCGTAGTCATGCCTGGCTTGGCCTTCACCTCACCGCACCTGCACGGCTGGTATGAATTTAAAAAAAGCGTGGTTAGGGAAATAGCAGGTGGTGCGATTAGATGGCTAAAAAGCAAAAAAAAAACAACAAACAAATTGTTAGTCAAGCAGTTGTATTCGCGCTGAAGACACCGTTTGCTACGTGCATTCAATACTAAACACATGCTGCATGCAACATGCTGCATAAACTGCAAAATAACAGAAACTCGCATATGGCTCATTGCATAAAGTGAAAGACGGCAAACAGCTGTGTGAGCATACACAATTTTCGAATGCAAGCGTTAGAGTAACGAAAAAAAAGAAAAAAACTAAGGTACGAGTTCTAGCACTTGTGTTTGAATGTAGATTTTAGTTTTTCGTATACGAGTATGTAATTACAAATTTATGTACAATCATACAATATTTGAGAAGGGTTGTCTGCTTGTGCACATTGATTTAAGTCAATCTTTTACATATATCTTTTCAAATGTGACTTTTCGGCATCAGCAGATATATAAAAAGAAAGACAAGTGTTAGACATTTAGCTTTACTACTTTCAGTTACATACTAAATTGGTTTTCAATCGAAAGGGCGGATTCCAAAAAAAAATAATAATGGAAAAAAAAAATTTAAATAGGCTTTAATTGCTCTTTCTTTAATGCACATATAATAAAAGTTCATACCAAGGCACATTAAACAGGTAGCAGCATTAAAGAAAAATGCTACCCTGGTGTATATTTTGTGATTTGTTGTGGTCTATCACCTGTCAAAATACATGATTCAATTATTAAAGGTTTGGTAACTAAGCAGCTAGCTCCCTCACTTTTTGTCAAACGGCTCCCTTAGTAAGTTCAAATCCGGCTTTTAAAGACAGCCTTTTTTCTAATTACAAGACTGACCTCGTCTCGTAAATATTTCATGTAAATGTGTATAAATGACGCGCTTTTCCATTCGCACGCATATAAATTCGATGTGACGGAGTGGAAAGATTTGTAATTTCAAGAATAGGAATAGGTTTAATTAAATTTAAAATAATGTAACATAATGTGATAATCATCTAAAAACATGAATTTGTAAGAACTAAATTTTTCAGTTATGGAGGTTGATGCATTTTTCTTGTAATATATAAAGATTATATTTCTTAAATTTCGAATTATTATGATTTTCGCCGTCCAGGAGTTCGTCATAATATTAAGAATAATCCTGATGTCAATGGTATATATGTCAGAAAAGGAATAAAGTGAAAAAATGGCTTAAATATTTCAAGATAATGTTTTATGATCAACAGAAATTATTTGCCGTTTAGTTCGTGGGGCAAATAAGTTGAAAATTAAAATTGAAAATTTATTTACTCGTCGAAAATAAAAAAAAAAAAAAAATTACCAATAAGTACATAATTATGTTTTGTAAGCGTAGCTATTGTATTTCTTAATTTAAATGAAATGCCTTCGAAATTTCAAGTTAAAAAGATCAATAACATTTTACTACTAATTATTTACTTTTTAAGAAAGAGAAACAAATTCTAACCCTTTTTCTATACTACGTAAAACCACCCTTTATAAGAGAGTGTCAAAATTCGAATGTCATTATTTACCTAACCTTTTATAATTGAATCATGGTCAAAATAGATATATCCAAGGCGAATTCATTTAAGGTGGTATACTCCACATATAAGTAAAAAAAATGTGTGCGTAGTTTGCGGTGAAAATGTCAGAGAAACTTAGAAAAACAAAAATAAATGAATGGGAAGAAATTCAAATTTGACACAAAAAGCAAACGTACTGAGGCTTTATAGTAAAAATATTCAAAGGAATTTCTTTATAATATTATGTGCTGCTTGTTTTACACATGAAATTTTCCATCACGAACATAAACAGAAATTTAAAAAGTAAACAAAATAACCATTTTGACACTTTCACCGCATAGATAGAACAAGCAATCAGCTGATGGGAATATACCACCTTCTATGAATTCGCCTTGGATATATCAAACTTGACGAGTTTGATAATTCTAAAAATACATTTATTTTAATGCAAACAGTACGCAAGACGCATCCTACTTGAACGGATCCTCACGAATGCAAAAAATGGTCGGAACTTACTTAACTGTTTGCAAAAATTTTATATGAAATAATCTTTCATCGCTGACAACCCAAAAGCCATACATTTCTGTCTTTAAATAAATTTAACACGTTTTTCTTTGTTATAAATATTTTTATTTATTAAATAGCAATTGTTAAAATATACAATATTATAACTAGAACGAAGTAAAGTGCTGGCTGTCAGGGCTTTCGGATCAACTTGCAGGTTAGATAAAAATATTTCCAAATTAAAGTGACCGCCGCTTTTAAAAATACTACTTCGATAACTTCGAAATAAAGAATGCAAACTGAAGAATTATGACACAAAAATTGTCAGCTAAATTTTTTTAATCGTTCAAAAAACGACGGTAGCAGGAGATTATAATTAAAGTGAACTTAATTGAGACTTTAAGTAGTTGGTTGTAAGCAATTTTTGAAAATATTTTTTTTTATAAAAATAATTTTCGAATCAGATTTTTTGAATTTTAGGTAGTTGTAAACGTAACTAAACATAAATGTAAGTAAATTTATTTCGATTATCACAAAATATTTTTTCCATTTATTGTTAATCTATTTGTCATTAGTGAGGCCAGCCCTAATGTGAAGCGTTACTTAAATAAACTTTTCAGCTTACTTAAATTCGTAAACACCAAAGTATTGTCAACGTAATCATTTTCCCGTAACTGCTACACTCGTTTGATTCAACACCCAGCAATTCTATGGTTGCATGTTTATTTTAAAAACCGATAACTTATTTTCTGACTTCTGGCTCCTAACTGCTTTTGTTCAATTTATTTTGTTTAGTAAATGCTTTGATATGGTTTGTTTTGAGAAGCAGTTCTTCTGCTTGATTGAATGTACAAGCCTTCAAAGTCATTTTGATTTAATAATGAGTCTAAAAAAGTGTAGAAATATGTTGATATGGCAAAATTGCTATATGAACAAAAACTATGAAAATTATCTAAACAATTTAAAAAAATAAAATTTACTAACTTTGCAAAAAAACCGTGGTTATATTCTGTAGCCTTAAAGGGGGAAAAAATAGAGACTTAGGATAGTGTAGATTAAAGGTTTGAAATAGAAAATTGCTTTGCATTCATAAAGCTTTCAGACATTCGACCAACTCTTTAGAGTTAAGTAAAATTGAGAGACAGCCAGACTTTCTGTTTGATCTTTGAATCGTTTAATTAAGGAATATTTACTTGTATTTTTACCACTGACCGCATCGAGACCAGTCAACGAAATTGATTACAAAGTAAAGTTAATTTTTAATTGAATATTTTGTGGTAGTTTAATAAACTTCAAAGAAAATTTTAATAACTATAAAACCTAAATTTAAAATACTTAAAATAATAGAGCATTTTTTTTGCATTGTTGAAAAATTTGTATGCCAAAGCAAGCATAAATTGCTTTGAAATTAATGAAAGCGAAAACAGCAAAATAGTGTTGATTAGTATCCCACGAGACCTTAGACTTATTTCCCTAAATTGTATTTTAAATTTGAATTACTAATAAAATACAAAAAATGCATTTAATTCGCTTAACAAAACAATAGAACGTTAGCACTACAGCGTTTCACAATTTCAGCCATTAAAATCACCAAATGTTGTGGCTGATTTCAATTGCCGGCAATTCATCGTCGAACATTTAGTTGAACTCAGCATTTAATTTATTATAGAAATTATTTATTTTTTATTCAAGTGTAAAATAAACACATTTGTAAATGTCCGATTATACAAATCATTAATGATGGATGTGAATGCGTGCGAATTTTTCATTAATTTTTTTTTCACAATTGGCTTGCAGATGGGCTATCAAAAGGCCAGCAGGCAAATAATGCTTGCATACGTTTAACAATAAATTTTGAATTTATCTAATCGCTGGCAGCTGAATAGTAAATTATTTAAATGGATAGGTACATGGAATAATGTAACGGGGTGATGACGAGAGAAAGAGAGGAAGAGTAAATATTCATGAAGGTTTTTGAGTGGGGAAAATAACAGAGAAGCTACACAAATATATTAAAAGAAAGATTAACGTTACGAGCATGATTAAGCAGCTTACTAAAAAAAATTAAATGTGTATAGAAAAGTGGCGTCGACATTTTTGTTGGATGTGTGTGCAAATGCCCACTGCAAAATATTTTAGAGCGCTAAGGAATGACAGTCAAATCGAAGCGCTGTTATTAAAATGAGCGCTAAAGTGAATTCCAAACAGGCAAGAGCATGAGCATATGAGCGCTTTTTAATTAAAATTAATATTTACCAGCATATAAGCACTCACACACACAGACACACACATAAGCACTAACACGCACTTAGGCAGCCAGGCAGCAACGCTTACGTTCAACACTAAAAAGTCTAAATGCATTGGCATTTGTAGATTTTTGATATTGTTACAATCGCACTGGCTGTCAGCTGGCACACAACTGGCTTGATATAACACAAATATAAGCGTGTATTCACACATACACACATACATACAACACATGCGTCCAAATGTGTGCCGCTTGCATTTTGTTTTATTATTGTTCGCGCGCCGAAAATTGAATTTTGCCACATGCAGCGCCACCACTCAGCCACTCAAATGTAACACTCTAATTCAGATGCTCAGCTTTTCAGCTGCTAAGTTATTCCATTTGTTGGTGTGTATTCACATTCACACACTTCGACGCACATACAAATGGCACATATACTCGTACAAATTTCGCATTTGTTTTGTTTGGCGCACATTTGCCATTTGCAGTTTTTGTCAATTTCCAAAATATAATACAGAAAATACTTTTAACCTCCCACAATACAGCTTTTGTTGTTGTTGCTGTTCATATTACTGTTGTTGGCACGCTGTTGACCATTGCACTTCATTTTCTGCGATATTTGTGTGGCTGTGGCATATAATTTTTTTATTTTTTTTTTATTTTGTCTTTCACAAATGCCTTTGACGTCTTTTTAGGCGCTGCACTCAATTTGTGCGCTGGAAACTGTTGCACTACAACTTCGCTGTGGCGGCAGCTGTTGCCACCCACTCAATGGCCACAAACAGCTGTTGTTTGCAATGAAGTCGATGCAAGTTGTTGGCACATTAATAAAATAAATAAACTTTATAATATACGTACACATATTTATAAATTTTTTGAAGTTATTCGCCAACGCTAGGTGACTTCGAAATAAAGCGTCGAAAAAATATAATTTTTTTTAATTTTTGGCACACCAAGTAAATTTAGTTTAATGTTTAATGCAAAAGTTGCACATTTGAAATGCCGCAATGTGCTAACCAAAAAACAAAAAAAAAAAAAACAAAACAAGAAAAACGTAATTCCCAAAAAATTATGCAAATAAACTCGTTGACTTCTATGTATGTTGAACATGGCGTATGAGTGATGTGCGCCGCTTTCGCATATGAAAATCTGCGCTATGAAATTTTCATCGCATTTGCCGACATTGCCGCTGCATAAATATGCAATATTTGCTTTGGCAAATTAATTTTGAAGTGCTAAACAAATGCAAACAAACAGCGACATTAAATTAATTTGCGCAAAATATACACACACACCCTGGCAACACATATGTATATAAGCTCATGCTACTGTATACTTACTTATATTGCAGGCGGCGTAAGTTGAAAGAAATAATGTCAATAAATGTTTGCTTATCCTTCGTAACTGCGTTTTTGTGATTGTAGCGAAAAATTATAAATCCATAATTCATTAGCTCAATTAAATTGATTGTTTTAGGTCAAAATGTGAAAGCTTAAAATTCATATAGATACGTATGTATGCTGTGGTTTCAAAGCTGTATGAGGCATATGCGTTTTATTTTTGCTGTGTCGATGAGAACTGCTTCATAAAATATACATTTATAATTTAAGAAGCGTGCGTTTTGAATGCTATATAAAATTGTTTGTGCTTAAGTATAATTATGAAATTTTAATTAAACACTTATATAAATTAAGTAAGAGAATAAGAAAATAAAAATCAATGAATTACCTGTAATTAATAAGCTATTCTTGTAAGCAGTGCTTTAATTCTACAATGAAGAATAATTGATTGATTTCAGTTCTAAGCAGTTTAAGAAATTTACAAGCATTAAAAATCAATAGATTTTCTTTTATTCTAAAGCAGAAGTTGAGAAGTAAGGAAGGAAAGGAAACTGAGTATTCTGTCAATTAAAAATAATATTTGCCCAGAAAAGCTAAAATTTTCATAGTGAGAAAATTAAAAAAAAAAATCAACCCTTATTTTCACAATCATAACCACATTATCGTTGTGGCAAAATAAATGATCAGTATCAGTATCAGTATCAGTATCAGTATCAGTATCAGTATCAGTCTCAGTATCAGTACCAGTACCAGTATCAGTATCAGTATCAGCATCAGTATCAGTATCAGTATCAGTACCAGTATTAGTTGCAGTATCAGTATCAGTATTAGTATCAGTATCAGTATTAGTATCAGTATCAGTATCAGTATCAGTATCAGTATCAGTATCAGTATCAGTATCAGTATCAGTATCAGTATCAGTATCAGTATCAGTATCAGTACCAGTATCAGTATCAGTATCAGTACCAGCATTAGTTGCAGTATTAGTAACAGTATCATTACCAGTATCATTACCAGTATCAGTATCAGTATCAGTATCAGTACCAGTATCAGTATCAGTATCAGTATCAGTATCAGTATCAGTATCAGTATCAGTATCAGTATCAGTATCAGTATCAGTATCAGTGTCATTATCAGTATCAGTATTAGTATCAGTATGAGTATCAGTATCAGTATTAGTATCATTACCAGTATCAGTATCAGTACCAACATTAGTTGCAGTATCAGTATCAGTATCAGTTTCAGTATCAGTATCAGTATCAGTATCAGTATCAATGTCATTATCAGTACCAGTATCAGTATCATTACCAGTATCAGTATCAATATCAGTATCAGTGTCATTATCAGTATCAGTATTAGTATCAGTATGAGTATCAGTATCAGTATTAGTATCATTACCAGTATCAGTATCAGTATCAGTACCAACATTAGTTGCAGTATCAGTATCAGTATCAGTTTCAGTATCAGTATCAGTATCAGTATCAGTATCAGTATCAATGTCATTATCAGTACCAGTATCAGTATCATTACCAGTATCAGTATCAGTATCAGTATCATTATCGGTATCAGTAAGATTACCAGTATCAGTATCAGTATCAGTATGAGCACCAGTATCAGTATAAGTACCAGTTTCAGTATCAATATCAGTACCAATGTCATTATCAGTACCAGTATCAGTATCATTACCAGTATCAGTATCAGTATCAGTATCAGTGTCATTATCAGTATCAGTATCAGTACCAGCATTAGTTGTAGTATCAGTATCAGTATCAGTATCAGTACCAGTATCAGTATCATTACCTGTATCTGTATCAGTATCAGTGTCATTATCAGTATCAGTATCAGTATCAGTATCAGTATGAGCGCCAGTATCAGTATAAGTACCAGTTTCAGTATCAGTATTTTGAGTTATGCCTTTTCTGGCGCAACACAAAAAATGGGGGTCTCTGAAAGCATTTCTAAACTTGAATACCAATTAAAGTTAAGCTTCTTCCTAATTTGCTAAGCATATGCTTTTCCTAATTGCAAAAATTTTGCAGCAAATAAGTTCGCAAATGGTTTCAAATTATATTCACTACACTCAGAAACGAACACGAATGCAACTTTGTGTAATTGTTTAAATACAAATAAATATTTTAAAGCCACAGCAGGCGATGTCTATGGCATAGGCATTAAAATTACAGCTGCAACATGGCGTAGCAGTGACAACTCGGCAGTGTGAAAATTGTTTTAAATTTGCCACAAAATGCACATGAATACAGAAATAGGCAAAAAAGGGGACGCGAATAACAAATACATATGCATATGAGTTTGCTTGTGACCGATGCCAAAATCAACAGTGCCGCTGTATTGCGTTTATCGCACATTCACACAAACGTACATGCGTGTGTGTGTGTGTGTGCCAGCATGTTTTCTATGCATTTGGTTAGTTTTGCGGAAAGAAAAGGAGAACGGGGGAAGTTATGTTTGTAATGTTGGCTATGTGTTTGTTTGGCTTTGCTTTATTGCATGTTTTCCGAGGTTTTCTAGCTGCTAGAAAAATTATTATTATGCTTGTTGTGGCGCTAAAGTACCATCCGATTCATGCACACATACACACACGCTCAAGCGAAGCTGCAAATATGTGCTATTAGGCGCAGTTTAACACTTTTGCAACACTTGCATGGCGTGTAATCGCCGCCTGTTGTCGCTTGCAATGGTGTTGTTATTCTTTGCAAATAAGCTACAATGTTGCGAAAGGATTTCAAAAAGAATTTAAAAAATTGGAATTAAAAAAAAAGAAATATAAGCTAAATGTAGATTTTAGCTAGCGAATTTTTTTGTTCGCATTTTCATCTGCTTCTGCAACTTATTTATTTTATTTTATTCTTAGTTTATACAATTAAATACATATTTTGGAATTATTTTTGACACATACATACATTTGTTTATGAGCGGGCTTTATCTTTGCAAATCAAAAAACCTTAGATTTTTAAATGTAATGTAAAGGCTCTTTTATACTAATTTGAGCTATTCAAACTATTTGCTTTTTTTCAAATTCTCACAAGGATTTAAAAAGTAGCGCTAACATTTTTAACAAAAAATATAAAAAAATTTCTCATATTATTTCTAGTGTTTTAGCGTGAATTAAGGTTTTTAATTTGTAGTTATTTGTACATATATAAAATTCAAATTTGATTTTAAAATTGTTTTGAAAAAATTTTACGAATGTCAATTTATTAATTTCTTACAAATAAATACGACAATATTTTAGTTTCACGATATTGTTCTGACTTTCCGAAATTGGAAAGTTCGTGGCAAATTTGAAAAGTTTTAATAATGAAAAATTTTATTATATAATTTTTCTAATGCAAGGCTTATCTTAAAGTGTAGATTAAATTTTAGCTTTAAAAAAATCGCTTTGTAAATAAGTTTTCAGATTTATTATTGTTCGTGTTTCTTTATGAAAAATAATTATACAGATTTTAATTTGATTTTTAAAATAAAGCTTCTTTTTACGCAGATATTTCCTAAATACTTTTAGTTTAATAAAAGATTATTTAGAAAAAATGTATTTATACTTTTAATATCAATATTTATTTGGTTAGCTGTTCTTCAAATTTCAATTTTAGTTTTTTTTTAACCTCACTTACATAAGTTTATCCCAAAAACTTTGCGAGTATTTTAAATACAAGTTATTGCTTTAAACTGTCAACTCAATTTTCTTACATTTACTACTGTGCTGTTAAAAAATTAATTTAAAAAAATTTTTGTTTGTTTTAAATTGGGATTCTTTGCCTGCAATTTTTTTTGTTTAACTTTTATTTATAAATTCTTACAATAGCATATATTTATACTCCTTTTCACTTCTATTGCTGTCTACTGCTCGCGGTCATAATTTCTAGTTTACGTATGCTTTGCTCAATTGTTTTCACGGTTTTTTTTTACAGCTTTCTCATTCACTGTTCTATTGTCACACTTCTTTTGTACAAGTATGTGTGGCACTCGTGGCAGCAAAGGCACATGCTTTGGCGTCCAAGTTTTTTTTTTACTGATTTTATTTCATGTACTTGCTTTGAGTTTGCCATTGGCTTTGTCTTACTTTCGGACGAAAAATTTGGCACATAAAATGTAAAATTTTTTTCTACTAAATACGATAGCAAAAGAAAAATGTACTGCGCTATAAAGTTGCGTTCAAGACTATTAAAAAGCATTTCAACTAAATTTAACAAACATTAAATCTTTTAGTTTGCTGGAGAGTCAGATATTTTTGGAATTGTGCAACACAGCGTATGAGTAACAATGCAGTTAGTAATTTGACTCATTTCATTATGTTCAGAAACATGAATCGAGTGTTTCGCTTTGCTGGATATACATAGATACATAAGTGCAAAAAAAAAATATTCTTATAAATTTCTCAAAATTGAGTTTAAGTTAATGGAGCTACATAAAAATTGTCCTAATGTCGCTCCATGTTGACTAGAGGATCGCGCTCGTCAAAAAATGTTCTTCCTTATTTTAAATTATAAATATATTTGTTTCTTAAAAGATTCTGGTCTATATGTGCATACACACATATTCGTATTAGCATATCTTCTTGCCACTTTCACACATACTCCGCATCACTATATTTGCCACATTACTTAATTTCGTGCTGGCCAGCAAACTGTGGCAGGCTGTAAGTGTTGGCAACACTATGTCGCCTAATTAAATATAATTACAGCTCATTAAAAAGAGAGGAAAGGCGAGAAGCGAACGCTGGAAACAAAGGGTGCACAAAGGCGCTAAAGCACTACAAATAACAACTCAAAAGGACACTGGCACACTTTGAGCCTGTGAGTTGAACACACTGTGTTCTGCATATATTGAGTGGAGTGGAGTGGCAAGAAGTAAGAGGAGCGCTTGAATATAAAAGCATACAAAATGTGTGTACATTTTGGCTGTCAACGCGCTAGTGACTGGCATTGTGCGCATATGTGCGCTGTGTCGCGCCGTTGAATTGTCAGCAAAACGCTTCATTAAATGATAAACTCCAAGCAGACAAAAGGACAAAGGCGAGTGAATAAGGCGACGGAGGAGGGGTAAGAGAGAGATAGAGAGACAGCGAGAGATAGAGAAAGGGTGAGCGCTGTGAATGTGGCAGTGGACAGCCGATAGAGAATGCTGTGCTGCTCTGAGACACTTGAAGTCGAAATTGCATAAACACTTTGCACAAATTTGTTGCTGCGCCTTTTTTATGACATTACAAAAGGCAGCCGGCGGCAGATAATGGCCAAAAAGCGCACAAGCTTTGCTTGCCAAATGTCTATGTGCATATGTATCTGCTGGTGCTACTTAAGTGCCCAAATTGTTTGAAGATGGCTGTAGCGTTTGCTCACAATCACACACACACTCTCACACCCATTTTTTTTTTTTCGTTTTGAAAGCTGAACATATCTCGAAGCGATTGCTGCCACTTGTTGTTGATGCTATTTTGTGTTGGCTCGCATATTTCCATTGTGCAGTTGTTGCCAAAGTCACTTGCATGCATTTGTATTGTAGAACATGCGCGCGGCACATAAATAACCACAGGCAGTACATGCAATTGTGGCCAAATGTGATATGCAGCGCTGGCAGTCGGTCGATTGCTGTTGTTGTTGTTGTTGTTATTGTTGCCTGCTGCTGTTTAACAATTCAACGCGCTACTTGAAACAAATACAAAGCACGATTGGCAAACAAAAGGCCTGGCAGCTGATAGCGTTCACTGGCTCGCTTCATCGCTCCATTGCTGGCTGGCTTTTGTCCAACGCTAAGTGGATAAGCAACAATTTTCGTCGATCAAGCGCCAAGCAAGCGATTATCGCTGTCAAGCTGGCACGGCTATTAAGCACTTTTGTCCCAATCTCTCCTTTATATATGAACTGTGTTGTTGGGTCGCTGAAACGATTGGCACGCGCCAGAGGTCTATTAAATATTGTCATGCCTGCCCGCTAATGGTAGCTATTGAAGCGTTCCTAGTGAGTAGCGTTAACAAAGGCAATTGATATGATAAAAAGTAAAACAAAAAAAATTAATTATAATTTATGTACATTTTCTTTTAAATTCAGTTTGTTAAAATATAACACCTCTACATATATTTCAATTACCTTTCTTTGATATTTTTCGATCGCATTTATGCTCTAATGAAATCTATTAAAAAACTATTTTTATTCTTAATTAGATCAACATAGTTGTTATCGCAATCTTTCTAATTTCTTATTTTATTTATTAGCACTGGTATTAAGTTGGAAAACTGTTAAAATTTAAAATTTGATATAAGTTGAAAGAAAACGTTAAAATACTTTTTTTCTTTTATCTAATTTGTAATATTAGAAAAAGTGGACTTAACAGCTTTAAATTTTGTTATTAATTTTTTATTCCTTAAGCGGCAATGCCAATCAAAGATATTTATTTATATTTTTTTTTAAATTCACACATTTTGATTTAAATTTTTTAGTAAGCATTTTTAATAATAAATAGAAACGCTTACTAAAATATAAATTTTATTTATTGTCACAATTTCACATTTAATATTTTTTTATTAACGAATTAAGTTGAAGTTTTTTTATATTTTGCTATAGTTATTTAAAACATTTTCAATATAAAAGACGTGGCAACTTTGTCAACAACATTTTTTTATGTAGGTATTGTTTGTTTATAGAATGCATAATTATTTTTTTTTTATTCATAGTGTACCATATATTTCCGTTTTGTGAAAACAACTTTTTTAAATGATAAATAGACGGCAGCACTCCTTGAACAAACTGTGAGAATATCAACAGCTGAAACCATGATGCAATAATGAAAGGTGTTGTAAGTTGGCAACCTCTCGCTCTAAATCAGCCATCTTGAACGCCCTTAGAAACTGTGTTGTTCCTTTGCAGAATTTGGTTACCAGTTTTGTACAAAAAAAAAAAAATGTTGAATTGTAGCAGAAAATTAAGTTTTTCATGTGGAACTTATAATATGTATTATCGATTGTTTTGAAATTTTGGATAATTTTTCTCATTTGTTGATAATTGGTTTTCTAAAAGCGAGAATTTTAATAATTATTAAGTGGAATAAAGTTTTGGGGTTCATTTCGGAAGACATTTTTATTGGCATTTCCAATACACTATTTTAGTGGCAAGAAAAAAAAAATTTCCGTTTTTTGATAGAGTATCAAAAATATATATAACCTATGGATGTTGTATTCTTATGTCCATTTTTGATAAAGTATCAAAAATAGTCCTCCATAAAATCATCGTCATAGAGGAACTACCATTTCTCTTCCGTCTTCAATCGACTCGATCGTCTCGTCAACGCCATAAAGGCTAAAGGAACTCCATGAACCTGTATATTTATGCTTTTTCAGTTATCAATTAGTATTTCTTTCCTAAAAATCCCGCCTTCAGTGTTTTATGCTCATAACCATGGATTACCTTCACTTTCTTCATGAACCAATAAACTATAATAATGTGGGAAAACTTTTCCGAAAAAAAAGTTAATCGCTGGACAAACATTATTATATTGTTGGTACGGTTTGAATGCATTTGCGTCATATTTGAACATTTTACATTATTTTCTGAAGAATAATCATTATCGAAGAAGTTTGTTTTTTTTAATTTGGCATCCAAAAACACTAAAACTTCGTACTGTTTAAATACAAATTATGTTATTAATTTTTTTTTTGTCAATTTTCATAAAAAATTTATAATATTTCAATCATTGTGGTTAAATTTTATGTAAATATCTTCAATCATTTGTACTTTTTCCTAAGAACGGCCTTCTTTTATTCCCGTTTCTCTAATACTTCCAAAATACAACATTGAGCTAAGGGCGTTAAAACTGGCGCTGTCACAACGTACAACACCTTTCATTATTCCATCATGAGCTGAAACTATTAAAATTGGAATTTGTATGCTCTTAGCCTCTAGAACTGTGCTATATCGAAAAAAAGTACACACACTTGTTATTTAAAAACTGAAAATAATTACAATTTCACCAATAATTAATATTGATAAAAACAGGCCAACTATTCTTCAGAAAACTTTAAAACCAATAATCTTAATAATAATGTTAACTTCTAATTCTTTTTACAATAATAATTATAATAATCCCAACGATTTTATCCCTCCATACCCGCCCGACCGACGCGAGGGGCGCATCCGCATGACGCACGGATATATAAAAAAAAAAAAAATTTGTTTTTTTTTCATATATGTTGCGCCGAGTCATAAAAGGCAGAGGTTTGTCCTGACACAAACTACGAAGTGGCTCATTTAACTCAAAATTACTTTTACATGGCTTCAGAAAGAGAGGCCGGAAATGTCTTGAAATTCTGGAGGGAACGTTTAGTTTTATTTCGCCAAGAAGAGAGGGCTATCTCTAATGTTTATTAGTTTTTTTTTGTGTTTTTGGGGGACGTTTAAAAATGTTTTATACAATTATTATCCTTTAAAGACTGAGAAAGAAAACCAAAGTTTACCGCTGAAAAATATAAAATTTTAAGAGTTCAGCTGTTCTCCTATATTAAACATTTACCTGATTTTATTAAACATTAGCTAGCAAAAAAAATACCAAGGTTAATTACTCCACTGCACACACATACATACTTAAATATATTTGTGAATGTGTCAAGATTTCCACGCACAAAGGTTTGCTTTAATTTAATAAGCATTGTCAGCGTTAAGTCCCATTGACGGCACAGATGTGCGACTTTTTCGCGTGCGATTGCGGAATTGCACGCTTTATCGAAAGTATTGACTGCTTTTGTTTTAATCAGTTGTGATTCTAACTTTGCCTCTCTTCCACTGCTTGCCCACAGCTATGCAAGTTTTGTGCTTGGACTTTTTACTTATTTTTTAATACAAATACTTCAGAGCATTTCGCTGGTTGGTATTAATTTGTGTGGTCGCCGAGTTTTGTGGTCCATGTGATCGCCACTATAATACCTTTTAAACTCAGTTACCTGTGCGGCAAAGTTTTAAACTTTTATGCGCCTACGAGTATTATTGTTCATTTTCCTTCTACGAAGCTCTGCAATGAAACCGCCATCGTTGGTGCTTTTGTTTCTTTGGTTTTGCCTTCAAACTTTATGGATGTTGGCAAACAAATGACAAACTTTTCCTATTCATTGCCAACATGAAAGAAAAGTGATTTTGCAGAAATGCAAATGATTCCATTTGATGTAAGTATGTTAGTTACGTAAGTAGCGCTGTGCCGAAAGCAAAATGGTTAAGAAATGCTTCAGCAGTATGTGTTTTATACAAAATATTTAAAAGCTACATTTTTAACACACTTTATTGAGATTTTTCGTGATTGAGTTTCATAGTTCCGGTTGCGTGATTTAGTAATGATTTTGCTTTTATCAATAATTAGGCAGGTTTCGGAACGTGAAAATAAAGGATATTTATTATATTTACAAGAAAGTTGGACAAAGTTAACGTGCAAGACTTTGAAAGCTTATATTTCTATATTAATAGCTTCAGGTAATGGGAAAGTAAGCTATGCAAGTTAACAAAAGATTATAAATCAATAATAAATATATGACCCAATCTTTCGAAAGTTTCTTAAGTAACAAAGTCTTTCGAGACATTGCAGCCTTCTTTGCAAAGAAAAAAAATATTTGCTTTTAGCTTTCTTTGAATCCATACTTTACTACTTTGTTACTAACAAAAAGGCAAATAGAAATTAGAAAGGAATATTTCCATTTCATTTGTCATTGCCACAAAAATAGAAAATGGAAAAAATTTTCTTATAAGAAGCAACGAACGTAAACAGAAACCGACTGACTTCCACGGCACACAAACGATGCCAAACTTTAAAAAACACTAACAAGAATTTGAAGAAAAAACAATTTAAAAGCCTGAGGGCGGATCGCAACGGCTATGAAGTTCATTAAATAATGCCAGGAATACCAAAACTAACTTCATGAAATGAAAACTTTTATTTATTTAATAAAAAAGTGCGTGATATTCAACTTTTTACGGAAGTTTCAAGATGAAATCAATTATCGAATTTTTGGGGCTTCCATATTCGCAGTTAGTCACAGTCTTCGTATTAAAGTATGAAAGCAGTTTTTTAAATTTCTTAAAAATTCGAAGATGTCCAATTACATTACTAATTCCTGTTTTGAGGAGAATGAGCAGCCCGAGCAGTTTTTATTTACCTGCGCCAACTTTTCAAGAATAGTTTTTGGTAAAGTTGTGGTTTTATGCACTTAAAGTGGGCAAAGAAGTTTCGGATTTGACTATTTCCAAATGCTGGACGCGACAATGAAAATACTTCACACCGGCATAAACCTAACAAAAATAAACAATCAATTTTTTTCAAGATGGGGGAAAATAATTTCTCGAAAGAAGTTTGTTTTTTACAATTAATGCAACAACAACAACAAAAGCGCATCCTGGCTACAAACATACAATCTTACCTAAATCACATGGGATCTGTACTACAAAATTTTCTCAAAAGTACAAAGCGCTTTTGCAAATTAAGGCAAGTAGTATATCTACTACATATCTACAAATCAGCATTTTGCTATTAACCTCTACACTTTTTATCAGTGCAGTTGGTTGTCCTTTCACAGGCCACACTGCCTATTGATTGTATGCAAATGCGACGCTTGCCTCACACACATTCACACACACATAGTTGAATGGTCTTTCTTTTCACTACACATTTTTTTAAATTTTACTACTCTTTTTCTTTTTTATTCAATTTTAATGCTGATTGTGTTTGACTGCGCTGGCGTTTGCCTTACCTTGTGGCATCTCTACTAAAAGTGTGCATACTTTTAGTTATAAACGCGTTAGAAAAGAAGTGAGTAAAATTGTTCAAGTGTGTTTGCAAAGTAAAGGAAATGCTTAAAAGTTAGTTGTAAAAAGATAGTTTCTTTTGTTTTCTTGCTTTCGCCAACATTTTCATTGTTATGCAAAACATAGCCGGTGAGCCTATCAAGACTTGCTGCTTTTACATCGTTGCCGCCGGCGACGATCTTTGTCAGTGTACGAATATATGCAAAGCGGCCCATAAGCTAAGGTCAAATAGTAGAGTTGTAGCCAAAGCAAGTTCGAAAGGGAAGACGGAGTTTATAAATGAGCAAAGCGAGTGTGCAGATAGAGCGTAGAAGAGGTGTGTGCAGTGGCCCTCCAGAGGTCAGCAAGCAAGCGACGATAAATCTATTATGAACGCACGTATGCGCACGCGGGCAGCTCAAGTGAGCTGCAAGTTTTTTTTTATATTTTTTTTATTTTTTAATTATAAGGGCGTTTGTGTAAAAGTAATGTTTTTTGGCTGCATTATTTAAAAAAGCTACAACAGCGAATACACATATTTTGCGAACAAAGTACGAGGGTTTGAAGTTTGGAATAAATTTGTGGCTTAACAGGCGGCCTTAAAAGGCATGCGATTTTTATAATTTTTGGCACTATAAACAATAAAAATATTGAAAAAATTTCTTAAAATTTACGAGCGCAGAAACTATAATTCTGCAGAGTCAACATATATAACATTTATAAACACTTCAGTTGAGAAACTTTTCAATTATTTCTCTTGCAATCTGCCATACAAAGGCACCCTTCCAACAATATTCATGCAAACGTAACCGCAAATTTGTTTAAAATCATAGAAAAGGCAAATCCCCTGCACAACAAATTTAAAGGCTATAATGCTTTCAGTTGCCAGCCTGTTGTGCAATCGTTTGCGCGCGCCCACTTTCCCCATTCACGCTCTAAATACGCCATTAACTGTAGCGAGTAACAAAAAAAAAAACAGACAAATGCCACACATGGAAATTAGCGAAAAAAAGAAAGATTGTCGTCGCACAGTCACATACAAAAGCATTAGTATAATTATTACTAATTTCGTTTGTAATTGCATGGTGAAAATACACTCGCTTTCGCATAAATACCCAAACACATGGCGCGACGCATATGCGTCTGAGCGCAACGCGCAAAAGCGACTGGAGCGGGGGGGGCGGGGGTAGGTTAAGGTGGATACAGTGCTCTATTGCGCTACTGCAAATAAGTATAAAACAATTTGGTCGCACATTTGTTGCCTTCACATTAGATGGACGCACTTTAAGCTGCGCTTTTTGCACAGCAACCCTTTTGTTGACTGGCAAGCAAAGCACTCACAGCGCATTCTGCCCCCTTACCCTTAAGCATTTCAGACGCTGCAGGGCACTAAGCACTGCCACTGGCCAGTCGCTTGCATTCGTTTGCTCATTCCCGTTGGTTTAGCAGTGTGCGTGTGTGTGTTTTGTAGCCTTTCACGTTTTTAATCCTTTTGGCAAAATGTGCAAAATAATTACGCTGTTTTGTTGTTGCATTGTTTTTACTACTAACACACACACACACACACAAATTTTAGCGCTTTTATGTTTATACCAGTAATATGTAGTGTCGCATTAACGCAAATTTGCATTACTGCCTTTGGCCCTTTTATTTTTTTCCTCGCTCCCTTCGCACAGCGGCTGGGCACATTAATGTTTGGTGTACCGAAATAATTTTCTAATGAGTACCAACTGCCGCTATGTTGAGCTGTTTATTTATTAAGTAGTGCAGAAAATGTATTGCTGAGTGAAAATAAATAAATAAAAAATAAATTTCTAAATGCGCACATATTTAGTTGCTTCACGCTCTGTAAGTCTTTGCCGGTATGTGACACAAGCGCGTAGAAACAAAACGTGGTTGGTCTAAAAGGTTGGATTATATATGTAGATTGCGATGCTGGAAAAATATATCAGCCAAAATGGTGCTTTATAATATTGGAATCAGTAAAGTCTCAACATTTAATTCGACGAGAAACGTCTAGAAATATTTCCAATTTGTCGCGGTATATGTTCTGCAGCGGTCAAAAGTGATCGTGCGAAAGTTTATTTTTAATTCTACTGTATGCACCTACTATGTATACGTATTGTACTTATTCGAATATTTTTACAAATTTGGACTACTAATTATATTTTTGCTTTTATTTTTTAATATTTTTTATGCAGTTTTAATGTTTATACACATTTTATTATAATTCAGCAAGTGTTCATCAAAGTTTCAAACTAAAAAAAATAAAATTTTGTTTAAGTTTCAGAGCCCATTAAATCTAACTAAAATAAAGTGCAAACTTAAAGTAGCTACTAATTGATAATTTCTTTTTTTTGCTGAACTGCTATTCCAATGTTTTTAACGGCTTGGAAGAGCTTAAACAACTAGTTTTTATAATTGTGCGTAATTTTAAAAACCTAAGGACTAGTACCAATTTAAAAAAAAATTTCAAAAATGTTCCTTATAAAAGTTTGTTGTTTTTTTTAATTGAATACAAATATTGAACCCAGAATTCATATAACTTTAGTTAGAATGTATTTTAAATGAAAAATAAAAAAAAACTTACTAAATAAAAAATAAAAAAAATTTATAAATAAAAACAAAATTGTCATATTTGGTGTAGTTTTATTTGGGGGAAGTAGTTTATTGAATACTAGTACCGAAAGCCATATTCCAAAAGTTTAATTATGGGAAAAGGTACATATGTATTACATATTATTCGAGAGCTCAGTGCCCGCTTTGCAATTTTTTTGTGCTAATATTTTGTAAAAATTTAGTTCATAATTAAAGAAAAAATTTCGCGAATTCCAAATGTTGTCAAATTTATTAAAATTAGATAGAAAAACTTATGACAAAAATTTAAAATTTTTAATTTCGATTTTCATAGCCCGCTACATCAGGAAATGATTTAAAAAACTTCATTTAAATTGTTACTCTCCATTTAGTTTTGTATACTATTTTACAAGTCTAAATGAGTTTTAACAAAATTTATGCGCTGCTAATTTTTAAATGAAAATTTACACAGTTAAAGAAAACAGGTAAGAAAAGCTAAATTCCGGCGAAATCGATTTTTATATTTTCGTATGGTCGGTGCCCATAATTTCATAAAATTCCCGTTTCTTTCTTTCAAATCGCTGCTAGTATTTAACTTTACTAAATTTCTTTCAATAAATACTGAAAAACGAAGTTTTTTGCATTTTTAAAAATTCCCGTTATATGGAAGTTGGGCGTGGTTATGGTACGATTTCAAAAAATATTGACGGTGCTGCTAGTGATATCAAGGACAATATGTTCACCAAATTTTATGACGATAGTTTACATCGTTATTGAGATATATACAGACGTTTTTTTTTTTCAAAATTTCATAAAAATCAAGTTTCTTAATTAACTATTACTCTAAATATCAAATTTTATTTAATATGTTTCAATAGATTAAGAAAAACCGAAATTTGTGCACTTTTAAAAAATTTCCGTTATATGAGAGGTGGGCGAGGTCAATGTTCTGTTTCAAAAATTTGTAACGATGATAACAGCGATATTGAGGAAAATTTGTTCACCAAATTTTGTGACGATACCTTACACCGTTATTGGACAACGCCCATTTTGCAAAAATTCATAAATAAATAATTTCTTCAAAATCGCTCCAAATATCAAATTTCACTCAATTTGTTTTAATGAAGTTTTTGCCTTTTCCAAAATTTTCGTTATATGGGAGGTGGGCGTGGTTATGATCCGATTTTCTACGATAATAATAGCGATATCAAGGAAAATATGTCCACCAAATTTTGTGACGATACCTTACACCGTTATTGATATACAGCATTTTTTTCCTAAGTGGGCGTGGCAACGCCCATTTTTCAAAATTTCATAATTACTTAATTTCTTAGTTCAAAATCGCTCCAAGTACCAAATTTCACTCAATTTGCCTTAATGGATACCGAAATCACGGTGTTTTTGCATTTTTCAAAAATTTCCGATTGGGAGGTGGGCGTGGTTATTAACCCATCTTGACCATTTTCAATACCACCTACCCTGTCCGTAGAGCCATCTATGTACCAAATTTCATTGAGATATCTCAATTTTCACTCAAGTTATTGTAACCACGGACGGACGGACGGACGGACGGACAGTCAGGGCTAAATCATTCTGATCATTTAAGTATTTATATGTCTATATCTCTCACGATTATTTTTTGCTGTTACAAACAAACGTTATGCGCACAAAGTTATAATATCCTTGTGTACAAGTACGCTCGGGTATAAAAATTATGAGCAAATAATGGAGTTTTTTCGTTACTTAAATTAAGCTTTGCAGCATCAGATTGAGGAAGTGATTTATCTAGTTTAAAAACGGTTTTCGAGAATCTTCGCTATTTGTGCAGTGCCAAAATTTGTGCCCAACGGCAGCGTCTCTTAATTTAGATAGCTTCTGTTCTAAAAAGCGACTCTAAAGAATTAAACGCACTATGAAGGAACACCGGAGCACGATTTGCCATTTCATATAAACTAGTAAGTATTTTCTTTATTATTTTTGATAACTTTTTGCTTTCCAAACCAAGTCCATAGAACTTTAAAATTAATTTGGAAATACAGCAAAGTATCGCTATGTTTTTTGTCTCTACTTATTTTGCTGCCAAGTATAACCCAATGACTGACTGCACTTATTTAAAATGTTCACTTCCTGCATTCGCAACATAACATTCTACACACAGGTGATATGAAGACACAGTTGGTTAAGTATAATATTATAACTAACATCATCACATACCTACCTATGTATTAATATCTGTATGTGTACTTGTAGCAAATCATCACGAAAAGTGAGTTTTCAACACAAACATCAGCTTAGCTTTACGCAACGAAGGAATAACACACAACTTAAATTACAAATAAATACACATTGACAGTTGTGTGCAGAAAAGGTTCAACTTACACCTACATACCTATGTATATATGTAGTACCTTTAAGTTTGTATTGTTGTACTTTATGTGTGTGTTTTGACGAGCTTTACACCTTCTCAAGCCGTTAAACCGATTTGTGTGCATGTGTATGTGTGTGTGTGTGTGCAATAAAACAAAATAAATAATTTTACTTACTTACCTACCAGCATATTTGCACTAAAGCCTTGCTCCTTCAATGCAATGCAATACTTACAAAAACAACACTTGTTTAAAGCAAAAGTTAACAAGAGAAAAAAGATCAAATGCTGCTCTGCCCACTCATTGCCGACCATTTCCGCTGCTGTTTGCATATTTGCGCTTCCGCTTAAAGTTTTACACAAACTGCTGCAAATGGGCAAGGGAGCCACAGCACCCAAGGCAGCAGAGGTTGCAACGCTAACAAAACAAAAAAAAAAAAACCTAAAAGTACATTAAATCTCAACGAAGGCAAAAGTCTGAGCTACAGCAACAACTAAAGCAAATATTATGCTGGTAGAGCAATACAGCTCAGCTCAATGTACGCAAAGTTAGCCTAACAACAGGCGTGAAAGCTCTGCCCAGTCTACTGCTGCTACTACTCCTGCTGCGACTGTGTGCGTGGCTGCCATGTTTTGAAGCATGTTGTTTTTGTCTTAAGTTCACTTGCTGTGACTGTTTAATTTTCGTTTTAACTTTTAGTTAAGGGATCTTGGCGTGCGGTGCGACCAAAAGCACAAACTCTGCAGCTGAAGGGCGAGAAGCCACATTATAATGCTGTTATGCCAAAAGAGTACGCTGACCTTGAGATGCCACACAGCTACAAAAGTACTTACAGTGCTAGCGAGAGAAAGTTGGAGTGAGTTTTAATGTGGAAGCACAAAGGACTGAGGTTGACTACGTAGGTAAAAAGAAGATTCTTGATATGTAGCTTGGCAGGCTTATGGCTGCATTCATCATATTACAACAACACTTTTTTTTTCTTGATTCTCACTTTTTGTTTATACCCTAAAAATATATTTATATTCTCAATACCGTACATAAATAGGTTGTCGGTCGTTTGTTATCGCAAAGCCTATCGGTAAAACCAAAATCACATTCTATCTCGTGACCCATCTGCAAACCGCAACCGTCGCTTTCCTCCAACATATCCCTTTCTTGTTGCATACTTTTGTTCTTAACTACTTTACCACATTTCGCCCGTTGTTTGCAATATGAATGCTGATGACCTGCCGCCGCTATCGTCGGTTGGCGACCAAAAACCGGATTACAATCAAAAGCGAAAATTAATGAAATATTTACATGCAGCTTATAACGAACTTAAATGACAAATGCCAACAAATAAACAAAAACCGAAGGAGTAAAACAACAGCAATGAAAACAAAGAAAACGGTAAACAAGCAAAGACAAAATGCAAATAAGAGTAGGAAAATGATATTTTTGAGTGAGCATATTTGGTGGATGGGATGCACAGAAATGTAGGTACATTTCTAAGTATTTGTGAATATACTGTAAAGCTATTTCTTAAATTTGTAATAAATACATTTATAGATTTATTGAATGATGGGTGGACTTTTATTGCAACGTATTTAGCAAGACTTTTGGGTTAAATTCGAACACAAAAAATGGTAGTAATTTTATTCAACTGGAATTCGGGATATAAATAAATAAAATGGCAAATAAATAAAAGTTGCAAAAATTTAGCTAGGTTGGTCCACATAATTTTCACAACAGTATTAATATTTATTAAATTACTTATGTATATTTCTCCTTAGATATGTTTACGCTCTTGGCAGCAGCCAGCCTCGAATGCGCACAGTTTTCTAAAGTAAAATCGACTGTGACTCGACACACTTTATCTCTTACTTTATTAACAGTCATATTTAAGAAACCATCTGCGGTTAGATATTAGTCGCTCTCAAAACTTATTTATTGAACTCGCGGCGTTTCTCTTAAAAATACTTAGTAGCCTCACAATTGATTATAGTTTTATTGGGTTGAGAGAGCTTCTTACAGGGATAGCCATCATAATCTAAGCCGTTGCATATTATTGAAGAAAATTTAAAGCTGATATGAAATTCGGGGTCGATTAAAGTTCTTTCGGAATAGTGTGAATCACTCTGCCGTGAAGTTTTCCAACACAACAACAACAAAAAGATGTCTTCACCACAACTACCCATAGGAATTAGGCATGAATTAGGGTTTCGGGATTTCGGGATCCCGAAATACCGGGATTAGTCTATTCAAATCCCGGAATTGTAGAAAACAGTGAATTTAAAAGCCATCTATTTTTCTGTACCATTTTTAAAAATTCCCCTTTCAAAGGTAAAACAAAGCCTCTAGAGGGTTCAAAATCGACAAATAACACAGCTTGTTAACTCACTGCAGGCTTTGTTTTGTCCTTGCCATTATAAATGAGCTAGAGAATTCCCACTCAAGTAGAAAAAGAGTCTCACTATGAAAGCGATGTTAATAGAACTAATGACGAGGTACCTGAAGAGGATAAGGCAGAAAGTCTCAAAGATAAATTGCATTAAATTTTAACGAGCAGCTGGAGCAGTGTCCAATAATCGAATGGCATACAATTAATCAGAAAATTTGGTAAAAGAAATTGATAATTTTTGTAATGAGGCGATTTAGGTTCAGGTTGGAGGATAACACACTTAAAGCTTTAATTTTTTTTGAGTTTGTATTTTGATCAAAATCAGAAATAATACTGTCTCGCTCAAAATGTGATGGGTGAGGTATTTAATTTTTACTTGAAGTCCTCCTTTTTTACTGAATGGTAATATATTAATATTTAATATTGGTCTCAAGCAGTGATTATAAATTACTTTACTTTATGTAGTTGCATTTGCTTTTGTAGCAAATATTATTTAGTAAGTGTATCAAATTTGACGTTTATTTCATTTTTTTTTCTTAAAAAGACCATTAAATACATACATGATTTACAACAAATCGTTCTTCTTTGTTATTTTAATGTTATTTTGTATACTTCCATAATACAACGATTACAGACGTTTTTTATTTTCTGGAAAATTTAAAATTACGAATCAAAACTACGTAAATTTCGGAATCCCGGGATTGTCCTGGGATTTTGTTTTTAGAACTCGAAAATCCCGAGATCAAGAAAATTCCCAAAATTGACATGCCTAATTGGAATGTACCCAATTCGTGTTATGCCACCTCATTAATTTACCTTCCTGATTATCAAAACACACCTAAAGAACAATTTTAAGTTACTCATGCGCGCCACCGTCCATACAAATTCTAAAACTACTTCACATATTTATTCATAATGTAAGTATAGTTGTTTTGCTCGCCAACCATGGCTTATGAGCAATAACTTCCAATATGAAGAAGCATAACAGAAATATAGACGTAATGAAGAGCCCCACCATCATTGTATTGAAACAAGCAATAACTTGAAGCAGCACTTGAATGGTAATTCATATTTTCAATTAAATCACTCACACTTGCAATTAAGTGCATACATTTCATACATTTGCATTGCAGCTAGATGGTGGCGAATGATGAAAGCACTGAATGGACTAACAGAGCTGAAAGTATACAAAGTATTGAAGCACAACGAAGAGGCTGCATATTGATTGCATTTAATTATTGTGTGGAGTAGCATGTTTTTTGCGCGAGGGAGAGCGTAAAAAGAAAGCATGAAATACATATTTTTTTTTGTTGCAACGAACGCTACTAAGTGTTTTTGGGCTGAAAGGTTTGCTGTTTACACTTATTTTCGCGCTTGTGTGTATTTATACGTTTGTATGTATGCTTTTTTTGGTTTTTCATTTTTGTTTTTCATTTTTGTTTTTTTCATGTGTGTGTGTGTCCATATAACAATATTCATATTTTCATGCTGCCCATACCTGACTTATCGCAACTACCATATTATCAGCGATTTCATCAGTTCGATACAACAGAGCGGCGGCATTTAAATCATAAGCGTTGCGTGTGTGTGAGTGCAATTTTGTGTTGAAAGGGAAAAAATTAATTTTCGCTTTTGATGGAATTAAAAAAAATAAGATAAAATACTAGTAAAATTAAAACCATAAAGGATAAATGACAAGGGAGTAATGGCAAGTGAAAAATGGATTAAAAAAGCTGTCAGCATGCTGACACACACTCACACATGCCAACACCAACAGAGCAATCAGCGTGTACACATACAGCAGTAAAGAAATTAATTGATATTTCATGTGAATATTATTTAAAAGTATAATTCCCAGTTACAAAAGTGATTGTCGGGCGTTGTAGAGCAAGCGAAGGAGAGAGTGTGTAGCAGAGTGGAAGAGGAAGAGACCGTGTGTGTGTTCGTTTACATATCAAATTAATAGGCTTATGCCAAACCACATATTCAATTCATTTATTTTCGCGCCATAAAGAAATGAAATGCACCAAAAGCAGTTTGCTATGCAAACCAAACTTTCTGTGGCAGCGACTGCAGAAGAAAATATACGAGCGAGCAGACAAAGCTATTATCCTTGTGGCAGCAGCTTAAATGCACCGCTGCCAACTCACGAATTTATTTCGCATATAAATTTTACAAAACGCCCACAAAATAGCGACTCAGCGCGAGTCCATGAAGCCGCACACAACCAACCAACACACACACACACACCTACAACTACAACTACAACTAAAACAGACTTCTCAAGCGCTAGCTGATTTGCATGTGAATTTATGTTCGCTCGCATGTGTGTGTGCGTGTGTGTGTGTGTGTGGGAGTTTTATAGCTCCGCGCACATTTGTAGCCATTTAAATGCACTACTACTTTACTACAATTGCTTGTGCTCGTGTCATATTGTTGTTGTTGTTGCTGCTGCTGCTGGCTCTTGTTGTTTTTGGTCATATTTTATTCAGCCATCGCTTTGCATGCCATACAATTTCAATTCTTTTCTTCAACCGCTGTTGTTGCTGTTGTTGCTGCTGTGGCGGCGGCGACTCATTTTGCGCAATTCGCGCACGACTACAAAATACCATTGAAAGTCTCATTGCAATAAACTTCATTTTGAAGTGGCTGCCATCGAGCTGAGACAACAAATACGGGCACACTCACGCACACATGAACGCATAATGTTTCGTATTTTAGACTGTCACTTTGGCGTATGTGAATCGCTCGAAAGCGAAAGAGAGTGCGACTTACTGATTTGGTGTTTTTTTTTTCATAAATTGTTACACACTGAAAGTACCTGAAATTGATAAAAACTTTTAAAGGCTGAAGAAAAATTAGAATTTTTTATAAAGTTTTTAGCTGAGCAACTATTTTGAAGTGTCATTTTATAATAGTATTTGTTTTGATAAAGCAAATATTTTTCATTTCCCGGCAAAAGAAATACCGTAAAAGTTTTTCTACATAAAATCCCGGCCTACGAGAGATATCGCTTCTGCATATGCCAGTTGATTAGAAAATGTTTTTATAGAAATTCACAGGATGTCGTAACATATTCTCACGTTATATATTCGTAATGGCTCAACGTAAAAAGTTGTGGTGTCGCAATTTTTAATCGATCGATCTCGGCTTGTATTCCCAGTGAATAGGTGTTAGCAAAATTAAATTAAAAAGCTATTTTTGACGATTTTTCATATTTTTTTCTTTTTTTCTTATTCTCGAGTAATTACCAAAAATCATATTTTCTATACCATTTTTTTAATACCGAAAAATAGTAATAAACGGCAGATGGAGTTGTAATCCAATGTTTACTTAATTTCATATTTTTCGGCCGATTTTTCTTATATTCATTTTAAATATATATATAGATATATAGTATATATATACACTAGTGTAGTGTAAAAATATTACCCGCCAGGTGGCGCAGAAGTCTAGTTTTAGCGCAAAACTAAAATATAAAACTGCGGTATTTTTACCAAAATAATTTCAGTGACACCTGGCGGCTAAATTTTCTTCGAGATTATTTCGAACTTATTTGGGCTTGCGAGTTTTCGAAATTCTTATGCTATTGCATCTACCGCCAGCTTAATTTATTCCGAGTTATTATTTTATATTTGGAATATGAGAAAAATCAGACCAAAGGAGCTTGATTTGATTTTTTTGTCGAACTAATTATAATAAGAAATATTAGTCAAGTCGGTTATTGTCTTTTTTTAAGTTACCCCTAACTAATGGTTCTATAAATATTTAATAAAGTTTTGAGCTATGCTGAAGACAACTAGTTTAACGAGAATATAATTTAAGAGATAGACCGCTTGTTTTCACTTGAAAGAACGAAGGCTAGCGAAATGTTGATTTAAAACTCAATAAAATCAAAAGACTGTATTATTTAACAGGCTCATGCCGATGAGTGAAAAGATCACGGTGTATACAAGTTCTTTGGAGTATTCAACTCTTAAAGGAAAAGTTTTTATTGAAACTTGCCATCAAAACGTCTAATTTATTACAAATTATATGCGCAAAAAATTTGCCTTACGGCGGCTTTGACTTTCCGGCTCTGTCGCTTTTGCATACGATTTGACTTTCTTTTGCGTAGCACCCACAACAACGTAGCATTTATCTACGTATAGACAGTCCGATTGCCAGACCAATAGCGTTGTAGTGGAAGCAATCGAAATTGACGTTGAGCCTAAAATCGACATGCATTGAGCCTCGGGTGGCATTGTCGCAAGCACAGCTTGGGCACGCACACTCGCTCGCCCTCACCTCATTCTTGCATTAAGTGTAGATGCCGTTGCTCGCCGCAAGCAATTGAGGCTCATTTATTTGAAAACCGCCTACAATTTTTCGCAGCTAACACAACTACTAGACCTTAACTAGTGTATGCTCGAGAGCAGGAAGCCGAAGAGCAAGGCGTTGGGCAAAATTTCTTTTCGCCTTATCCCAGACGTCTAATCTATGAGTATGACTGGCTGGTTGTCGGTGGGATTTTATTTGTAGTTTTTATACACATATGGTGAGCCGCTTCACTGCCGTCGTCGCCACCACCATCGCACAGTCACTGCAGCTGTCATACAAATGTCGCATGTCCTTTCCGCTCTTGGCTGAGTAGAACGCAAACTGAAGCATGTATGCACACGTAGGCTGATGCTTTGGCTTGCTTTCAGTGGCACAGGCACAAATCTTGAATTTGCACTGGAAGCAAATAGTCGCACACAGCTGCTCGCACTTCTATACCTTCTTTTCTCGCTCATAGATTGTCAAGCATGCCGACAACAATGCCACTGCTTCAACACACACACACACACACACGCACATGCATACATATAACTGGTGAGTGGCGCTTGGGTGGGAACCTAAGTATATGCGCCTTGTTGCTTTGGCTTTCCTCTTGTGTCAAATTTGGCGCTGGGCCAACTAAATTTTCTACCAAACTGAGAATAAAATACAAAATATCCTGCGATTAAGGCGGCCATGTGTGAGTGCGGTGTAGGTGTGACGGAGCATAGGAAATTGCCGATGGCGTCTAAGCGGCAGGCATACACGCTCGTACACATGCCGATGTAGTTGTAGTTGCCTGCCTGGCAGTTATAGGCAGTTGTCGCAAGCGCCTCGGCAATTCACACAACTCAGCTTTCATCTATGCAACGTCCAATGTCATATGCCTCATTGTACATTTGTACGAAAGTGTGTGTGTGTGTTAGTGTCACTGCTGGTCCGATGTGTGCGATCAAATATTATTACGAGCCTTAGTCAAATCCGTGTGTGCACACTGAGCAGTTCACTGGGCCTCTAATGCCGCTCCGGTTCAAATTGCATCGCCGTTACCCAACCCTTCCAAACACACATACACACATATACACATACATACATAGATATTTACATAAGTATGTATTTATGCTTATACAATTTTACCACAAGTTTTCCATTTTTTTTGCCACCCTCTACGTCCGCAGGCGTCATCTCTAAACTTGCCGCTCGTGCCGATTTATATATTTTTGGTTTCAGTAATGTTTTGTTTTTTTCTTTTCTTGCTGCCAACATTTTCGGCGTAGGCCTTTGTCCTGCCAAGTAGTACTCGTATATTCCACACTGCTGAGCTATGCGACCGCCTTGAGCCTTCTGTGTTAGTACGTGGCATATGAGTGTGCGCTGTGCGTGTTTGTTTGTTTATTTGTCTGCCTATGTTTTATTTTCCAAATGCAGCCAAGCGCAAATGGGTAAACAAGGGATTCCAATGAAATTGAAGTGTTTTCGGCTATTGTGTCTTGACTTTGCTCTGTTGCATTCATCCATCCATTCAGGCATACACCCAGACGCCCGCACACATTCACACTTATAGTGCATACTTTGATTTCTTTTGTTTCGAAAATTTTTGTGGAGACATCGCATGTTGTGGCTTAAAATATGTGCTTCATACATGGCCTGCGCCAGTTGAACGAATGCAGTTTAGAGTTAGAGTGATTTGGCTTTTGTGAAGTGGCTTACGAAATGTCGGAAATGGCGAAGAAAATTTGCAAAATTGCAATTGTTTTAATTCCTTCTTTCAATTTTCTATTATCCTTGGTAATGCGAAATTTGGAAGTTAAAGTATTTAATTGAATTTTATTGAAATAAATTTTGTTGAAATAAAAGCCAGTTGCTTATTGTTATGAGACAAATTTTCGTAAAAGTTTTTGTTTCCACAGTAAGCACTTCAACAAGTTTAAAATACATATATATTTTTTCAAACATTTAAAAATATTTGCAGCTTAGTTATTTCTGTGCTTCCAAACTCCCAACGAACAATAATTGCTCATATCATATACAGGCCCGAAGAGAGGGGGGGAGAGGGACATCGGGGACAATTCCTCCTGTGCCCGAAGTTCTCAGGGTGGCTCGGTGCTCAAAATAAACAAAATATAATATCAATTAATTGATGGATCAGGAGGACCGCAACCTATATCCTCACCGGGCCCCGGTTTTCTCTTGGGTCATATACAAGTTCTTCTGATGAAAACGCTTTTGGATATAAAAAAGTTATTATGAAATTCATGTTAAAATTGTATACTTTAAAGTAAAGTAAGCCGAATAAATTTCTGTTAATATTTTCTTCAAAATATTCTGTTGTGCTTTTTTCGATCACAAAAAATTCCTACTTTATTTGTTCATGAAAACATTTAGAGATATTATAACAGTTTCGAAATTTCAATGATTTATTTTGACTAAGATTTCGGTAAGTTTAGGTGATAAAGACACGAAAAATTGGTTAAGTTCTAAAGTGATTTTCTCTGATTGCTTTCAAATGACATCAACGTCGTCCCTTTTAAGCTGAATGTCAAGTAAAATAAGTTTTCGAATCTGCAGATGAACTCTATCTGCTTTTTTTATTAGATTAAAGAATATTTAACTTGAATGATTTTTTATTTATTTTTGACTTCGCAATACCTCGTACATCAAATCTCCTCTTAAATACAATTATGCATCCAATTCCATCGCTTTTGGAGAAAAGGCTTCTACCATTAATGTATAATCATCAGATATGTTATAGCAAAATTCTGTTGGAAAGCCAGGAAAGATAGGAAAGATTGTATTAGTAAATGGCACAGCCGAAAAAAAGTGTGTATGTTTAAAATGAAACATCTAATTGGTTTTCAACAGTAAGTCAACGTTTGAATATCAAATAAAGTTTGAATCGCCACATCTGCATATTTCCAACACACCAACTCACTACGCGCTTCTCAAACTCAGAGGGATCTATCTACGATTCATAGCTTTTAGATATATTTTTGCAAAATTTATAACAAAATAAAATCTACGTCTAACCAAAGTGCATAACTTTATTTAAATCCAACTAAGCGTCATAGTTGAGTATGTGTGTAGGCGCTCGTATGTGTGCAGCGGTGACCAGCATAGTATTTAACCGAAAAATGCAATCATTGCAACATGCAACTGTTGTATGTGTAAGCAAATGCTGAATAATTGTCTTAGCCGCTTGAGATTTGTTGGCTTCAAACTATGCATTCAACATATTTCAATGATTTTGTCACAATTGGCTGAACAGAGTTTCAGTAAAAGATGAGCTTAGAAGGATTGTACATACTTGTAAGATAAAGGCGATGGTTGGTGGGGTAGAAGCAAACTAAAATGCCACAACAAATGGCATAAATAAGTCTTTTAGCAGATGCGGCTGTCTATTTTTGATTTTAGTAAATTTTTTGCATATTGCAGTAGGCAGTAGTTCTTTTATAAGAACTAAGAGCAAATGCATTTGCTTTTAACTGCAGCATTTATTTATTAATACTGAACATGGAAAATGTAAATATGTACATACATACATACATACATGGCGTATAAAAAACATTTTTTTTTTCTTATTTCTATACGAAATAGGTACATAAAATAGTACTTATTTAAAAATTAAAGATACTTTTTTTAGTAGTACGGATACTGGCGTTGAGAAGCTTTGGTCACACACTATTTGTGTTTATTTCAGTGGTTTGCCATAAAAGTTGTTAATTTACAATGCATACATCAATACATCCTTTAGGTGTCGCTGTTTTGAAGATCGCGGTGATACATTTACCCGTTAGGTGGCGCTAAATTCGATTTATTAACAAAAATCTTATCTTTTATTATTTCTATTGTTAGGGGAGAAGCACTACGATATTTTACCTAAGTATGAGCAAGCTCATATTTCGAATGAATGTTTGACGAGTTATTTTTGCGAAAAAAAATTATCCGCCAGGTGGCGCTGGCGTTGCGTGCTTAACAAAATCATATGCAAGTATATACATTTGTTGCTATAAAGCTCGTTATTCGAACGAACATAAATTATTTTGCAAAGAAATTGTTTTTTTAATTTTCTAAAATTTTTTCATAAGCTTCAAAGAACGAATACAATGCAAATTGATTTATTTATATACACAAAACTGAAAGTATTTTTCGCGTGCATCTTTCTTTGAACTACTTTGCGCAAGAAGTTATAAAAAGATATTTTGAAAATTTTTGTGTTCCAAAATAATTTCGTGCAAGCAAACAAACCTGATGACTGATTTATTATTTTTTAAAGAATTTTCTCTGTAGCCAGTATGGCTTATTTTATTATTAACAAACTTTGTTTACAAAAAATACTACCAGCATAAAAATGCATCAGTTACGTAACTGCTTTGGCTCATAGCTCATAGCGTAAAAAAAATTCATAAAATTCAACAAAGGAAAATGTCTAGGCATTCACCAACTACCAGTTTTTTAACTTCTTCATGCAGCAGCAGTTTATGTTGTCAGTGTCACTCATTGGCTTTGACTTGTTCAACTACAGTTCAGCTACGCTCAGCAAACTCAAAGAAAAACTGTTTTAAAACATAAGTTTTTAAATGAAATAAAAACAAAAAATGCCATTTTAATTTCATATCACGCATTTTACTTTGGCGGCTAAAGAAAAAAAAACACATCGTTGTGGAAGTAAAGGCGCGCATGCGCAAGCGCTATTTTTACTTGAACGCATTTTGCTTACGATAATAACTTACAGCGCATATTAAGTGCATAGAAAAGTTTTGCAGTACAGAAAAAATTTATAATACGAAAAAAAAAAAATTGCTGATAGCAACGCCACACGGAAGACTGGCAGACAGAGAAAGGAAGCGTGTGACAGCCAAAAAGGAAGTGTCATGCCGACGCGGCAGCAATTGAAATCTGCACATGCACCAGCGATACGCTTCACCAACTCACTACATACATACATATATTTCAACGCACACACTTGCATCACACTTCTTATTGTAGTTGCTCGGCGAACGCTATTTATCATAATAACTTCAAGTACTTACTCACTTAGTTAGCAAGAGCGTAATGAAAAAGAAGGAAAAAAAAAGTGTAAAAGTTTCGTTGTATGAGTGAGCAGTGTAACTTTGTTAAAGGATATAAAGTATTATTCACAGCACTGACATGCGTGTGTGTGTGTGTGTGTGTGTGTTTGTATATAAGAAGCATATCCACGTGCTCGCTAATATGCAAAATAATGTCATAATTAAGGATTTACATGCTGAGTAGCAGTCGAAGGGAAATCTGCTGCAAAGGGGCAGCCCATTTGCAGACGACACTTAAGAAGAAAAATGTGAAAAAATGTTGATACAATACCCAGTGCACGTGGGTGACTGAGACTGCTTTGTAAGATTTTTATATAAAAGCCTCTAAACAGTTTTATTGGATATAGTAAAATTGCATGATCAATAAAATTTTAAGTTAAGAATTGTCCTGCACTGCACTTCTAGCTTACTAGAGGCCTACAATTTGTGGTGTGGCTCTTACTTCGATTGCTATACAATGTTAAAAACATTTTACGCTAGGTGGCGCAGTAGTCGAGTTATTTAAAAAAACCCGATTTGGTAGAGCATTTACTCACTTTGAAATATTGAAATCATTTTCTACAAAATATTATCGCTTGGTGGCGCTGGAGGCGTGACATCTATAAAATCATGCTTGGGGCAAAGATTTATAGTAAGTGGCAATAGAGACGAGAAATTCGCAAAGCTCGTGCTTGAGTTGGATTGGGCTCATGGTCGAATCATATAAAGATCACTTTAAAAAATAAATATTAAAAAAAAAAAGTTTTTCGAAGAATGGGTAAGCGAATGCATTGTTGGTTAAGAAATTGAAACAAATTTTAGAGCTGCATAAACTTTAATCACTTTTATTGGAGCACCTAAATACGAGTACTTCTGGAAGCTACTACTTTTCTGCTCAAACGGGTTCAAATTCGTTTTTAAAGAAAGTACGTAAATAGTAGTGTTTGAATAAAATTATCTACCCAAGTTTTAAAAACCATTTGAACATTCTTTAAACCCTTAAATACCGCATAAATATTCATCCGTACCTCTTAAATTATTGCCTTCGAAAATTGTGCTCAGTGGGTTGTTCTGCTGGTTTTTGTTTTATCGTTGTTGCTTTTATGCCACGCATCTCGCTTTGCTTCATTTGCGGTATAAAGTTCATTTCACGCGTCGCGCGGCCACTGCATCCGTTACGCCTCAACATTCAACGCGCTTCTATGTCCCCTCGTTCTCCGCTTAGAACTTAGCCTATCAATCTTCAACTTGTTTCGCATGTTTGCGCGAAAGTTTGCGCGGATATGCGCCGCACTAGAAATGACACTGCAGGCATGAATACTAATTTTGCAATTGCCAACAACACCACGCACCCACGCTGAGACTCACCCATTGACAAACTACCGCACGCCGCCAAACTTTTGCTGCCACAACGTTTGTAATCAGCAGCAGCAGCAGTTGCATTCGTAGCGGTTTTGCTGTTGCAGCGTAATTGCGAAGGCGAGCGCGCCTCCACTTCATTGCACTTTTCCATATAATTCAACACTTGTTTAACACTACTGCTTTTTTATTATTATTATTATTATTACTACTTTTTTCTTCTTCTTCTATATTACTTACTGTCACTTGCGAGTGTCGCTGCTATTCTCACTGTTATTGTTGTCATTTGTGGTTTGCGTACAACTTTTAAGTTAGTTGCAGATTTTCGTAAGCCCTCAACTGATTCGTTTGTGTAGGTGTGGAGATTGTGGCTGTTAGTTGGTGAAGTGCGGGTGTATTTTCGTTACATCCGTTGGCAATGCCTGCGGGTGTCCTTATTTTTGTTAGATTTACAAATGTTATGCCCCCAGCGGTAGCAGAAGGCAGGAGCAGAAGCAGCATTGTCACGATGGCGTAGTAGGCGATTGCGGGGCTTGTGCCACCAAATTTCTGTCAGCATCTTTAGCTCATCAACATTATGGCTTTCATCAGCGTAAATATCATTAGCCGCGACTTCATTAGCGGCGGCTGTGGTGCCGGCGGCGGTATTGGTATGAAGCTTGCAAATTATCCGACAGCAAATTTCGTGGTGCCCTTTTGCTGGCAACGACGGGTGTAATGAATGCGCGTTTGTGTGGCTGTTTATCTTCTTTTAAGTTGTCGCCACTTTGCAAGCAACACTTTACGCTCGCACTTGAATTCGTGCAGCTATGGGAATGCGTCCGTCAGGCAATAGCACCCTCTCCTGCAATGCCTTTCCATGCTTTCGAATTCGTTGACTTTCTCTGCGTACAATTTTTTTTTTTTTTTATGTTGTCAGCCGCCCGCCTTCAGCCGTCATTCTCCTTCTATGCAAATGTTGAGACGCTGATTAGTAGCTAATTTTTTTGACGGTTGCTGGCGGTCGTAATTGCAGTGTCAAAGTGGCGCATCAACTTTTGCATTGCATAAAATTCATAGTTGAAAGTTTTACTGCCGGATTTTCTTAGCGTAAAATATTAATAGTACGATTTTGTTCGTTTGCTGTTTCTCATATATTTTAGTTTTTTTTTGGCTGTTTTCATGTTTAAATGCATTTTAAGTGCTGTATGATTGATGTGTGCGTCCCAGCAAGAATTTAGGATGCCTTTCGAAAAAAAATCAATTCCAAATTGGATTACCTTCATATCATTGAGACACTTTCGCTGCTATACTTTTTTTTATATCAAAGCTTAACAGCTAAAAAGATTCTATAACTTAATAAATGCCTTCTAGGAAAGCGAACGAAAGGTTTTGTAAATTTTTCCTAGTCGCTAAATTGTTATAAATAATTGAATGCATAATAAAATGATAGTTTGAAACCCGAAAAACACTCCGATGTAAACTAGAAAACAAAAATGTTATTGAATTTCTTCTTTAAATAAAAGTTTTATTTAAATGAACCTTAAATGTGGCTTTTGTAAATATCTATTGATTACAGCGCCATCTGCGAGTTTTTTAGGAACCCTGCTGGGTCAACGCTTGAGGCGATTAAAAAGTAAGGCAGACATATTTATTTTCGTTTAACATGAGAAGAAAACAAAAGTTTTAATCGATATTACTTCCACATTACTTCCGTGAGAAATAATATGGAAGCAATGTAAAAATTATGCAATAACTTTCTAGGAAAGCTTGATGGAGGTTATCGAAGATTTTTTTTGTTTTATTTTTAAATTAGCTAAAGGCCAATTTTTGTTGGAGGAAATAAGAGAAAAAAACCACAACACCAAAGCGATAGAAGTTATAGTACCATTTCGGAAATCACCACATTTCCTCATCATCCTTCTGTCTTAACGGCTTCCGCGGAAGTCGAACCTGCGCCATCACGTAATACTTAAGCTCGCGTCTCAACAGGCTGAGCTAAGCTTACGCTGTGTGAGCTATTGTTATTTTCTCCTTTTCCTTTACAACTCACTACAATCAGGTTTTTTTTTTGTTTTAAAAGTTTTCTCATACCCTCCAAACTTTCCAACTTTTTAATAATCATCTGTTAAGAACGAAATTAACTGTCCAAAGAAAGGGAAAAACTTGTGGCCAATAGCAGTCTCTCACCGGCAAACAGGATGTTAACTTGAAATCTTGAAATGGTTATCGGTAATATTCCGCCTATCGTTACCTTTGTCAATATTTTCAAAATTTTATTATCGTAAGTCGTGCAAATTAGCTGCTTATTTTATAGAGAAGTAGCGCTATTGTCCCTCAGTTCTCAACTAACACACTAACAAAAACAATATCCTTGCTTTGCATTCTATTGCTCTGTCTTCTAGTTATGTTGCATGCAACATTGAATGTTGAAATTTGAATATTATCTATGTACTTGCGCCTAGCTGTCATGCTGTCATGCAGAATTGCAACTGATTTAGTGTTGCTTTTGCTGATGTGCTTTGATTTCAAGCGTTGTTCAACAGTCGCCACTTGCCATTTACCACTCACCATTCGCCACTCACCATTCACTACTCGCCATTTCACCGCAACGCCATTGTGTGCTGACAGTTAATGTTGAATGAATATACAAAAGAGCTCTTCAACGTTATATTTGTAACCTCGTCCTTTGAGTGGAAAGCGCGATGTTAGCGTGGACGTAGGCTAGCCAGTAGTCGGTGGAGCGCGAATGGAGAATATTTGGATGGTGATGTTGATGCTGCTGGCTGACGGGCTGCATTTGTAAAGCATTCAGTCTTTTGCAGTGTGTCTGCCAGCTTGGCTAGTTTTGCAAGCTTGACTAATTAACAAACCAAAAGACTGACTGACTGTCAAACTGACCGTTTGAATAGTTAGCTGCCTGCAAATACTTAAGAGTTGAGGGTAAACTAAACACTTACTTGGTGTTTTCTCTATAAGAGGTATTTTTTTAATAACAATTTTAATTTGAAAAATTTTCGAAATAATTATTTCAGCACACTTAAAACTAATTAGAATTTGTACGTGAATGCAATTAGCTGCTAAACTTGGGTTATATATTATTGTATTTATATAAGTAGCATACACGCAAAATCAAAGGAAAAAAACAGTACAGCACGTGGCTTATTTTTTATAGAATAATACGAGAACGGTTTGATAAGTTAGTGAGTTTTTAAATTACCTGCGCAGAATTTAAAGTCATTACTGATGCCATCTATTAATAAGGCTACTGTGAAATTTTGAACAAATTGAGTCCTTTCGTGTTTGCTTGACAACCATTGAAAGCAAATATTCTCTCTTAACAATAAGGGAAAGAAGTAAATTTCGTGTGCTGATTAAGCATTATTTTTTGCGTAAAAAAAACATCACCAAAACCAAGAAAAAGCTTGATGATTACTATCGGAACGCTGCACCATCAATTTCAATGGTTAAAAAGTGTTTAACTGAGTTCCGTTGTCGTCGTATAAGCACAAGTGAAGCCGAACATTTAAGTCGCCCAAAAGAGGTCCTTACACCAGCAATCGTCGATTAAATTCATGGAATGATATTGGATGAATGGAGAATTAAAGTGTGTTAGGTCGTTGAGACTGTAGGCATCTCAACTGAATGGGTACAACACATTTTTTACGAATATTTGTATATGAAAAATCTATACGAGCGACGGGTGACGCGATTGCTCACATTCGAAAATAAGCGCAATCGTTTGACCACTTCAAAACCATGGCAAAATTCCATCAATTGGGCTACGAACTGCTACCGCATCTAGAATATTTTCCAGATTAAGTCCCATGCAACATTTTCCTATTTCCAAACCTGAAGAAATGGCTGGGCGGTAAGCGGTTTGGGTCAAATGAAGATGTCATCACAGAAACATTTTGAGTATCTTGAAAAAAAACGCGATTATTTGGAAGGAATAAAAAAGTTGGAAAAACGTTGAACTAGATATATTTATAGAGTAAAACGGAGATTATGCCGAGAAAATTAACGTTTTTTTTTTTGCCGAAAATAATACATTTTATTCGAAAAGTCACTGACTTATCTAACCGCTCTCGTTTATATGTACGTACTAATTATCACATTATGCCAAGAGTTTTACTCTTGATTTCAAGTTCAAGGCATACATATTTATACTGCTCGCTCTATATAAGTACGAGTACGTACATAGAAAATGTTATTTAGCGCAATATATTTCATATTAATGTATTAAAAGCCCCATTTATCGTGCTTTGCCTTTTCCCTTCCATTGACGCATACATTTTTTTTTTAATAATCAGCATAAACTTTTTATATACGAGTATATATAAATCAAAAAAAAAAAATATGGCACTTTCCGATGGTGTTTGCTATGCCATTAGATTGATAAGAGTGTTCTTATATTATGCTTATATAGTTTGTGTGTATGGGTGTAGATATGTATTTGACGTCGCAAATTCATTCATGAAATTCTTTGCTTACATTTGTGCTTACGAATTTATATCTATATTTGTATACATACATATATAAACATAAACACTTAGTGGTGGATTATGTGCGAATTTATTAGGAAAATTTATTCTTCCCAAAAATTTTTAAAATTACTAACATCCTGTTTTTGAAGCTTTTAATGGAAGTTCCCAAAACATATTTGTACGGAATTTATGAGCATAATTAAAATCTTAAACGCACGCTGCGAATTTATGCAATCACAACAGTATAGAAAAAACTACTTGCAAGAAATTTATAAAGAAATTTTTTTTTCTATGACAATGTTTTATCTGCTGGCAATTGCACTATTAAAAATTAGTTATTTAAGTACTTTAAACTCAATGAGTTGAATTATAACTTTTTTTAGATTATTTTGTTAACATTTTTTATGAAAAGAGTCATTTGTTTCCGACAGGTTACCATAGTTCATATGCCGGTTAATTATACATTAAACAAACAAACAATAAATGTTTATTATTTTTCTGTTGGCCTAATAAATGTTTATAATAATTGACAATTTTATTGAGCTCGAGGCCAGTTTATTGAAGATTTTATTTGAAAAAAACAACAACATGTTTTAAATGGTAGAAGTTATAGCACCACATTTCCTCATCAGACTTCTTGTTATTAAATTAATTATATTAATTCTTCATAGCCTGGGAGAAGTGGTTTGGAAGAATTAATATAATTAATTTAATAAAAAGAAGTCTGATGAGAAAATGTGGTGATTTCCAAAATAGTACTAGAACTTCTACCATTAAAAACTGCTGTTGTTTTTTCAAATAAAATCTTCAATAAACTGGCCTCTAACTCAATAAAATTGTCAATTCTTATATATATTTTTTATAATTAAATTTTTGCTTAAATTTCAAATTGTCCTTGAACCCTCATGTGACATTTATATTTGATATCAAAACAAAAAATTATTTAACACATAATTTTATTACTTGCTTGCACCATTTGTAATGTAATTTTTAAATGTTTTGCATATTTTTGTGTGTGCAAATATAAAAATATTAACCACGTAAGAAGAAAAGAGTTTAAAGATAGCATGCATGCGAATTTTTTTTTGTTTTTCTTTGGAGAACGAGCTCTGCAAACATTTTTATCGGCAGCGGAATGTATGTCAAGCTCAAGTAATTGCGATTTAATTTTGTTTCTTTTTTTCATTTAATTTTTGCAATGAGTTACGGCAGCCTTATCAAAACATAAGGGCCTGTGCTTATGTGCAGAACTAAACTTCATAAAAGTTAATTTTTTTCATATGGTGGGATGCTAATTATAGCTCAAGAAAAGGGAAAAAAAGAGAAGAGATTTACTTTTTTGTGGTTTTTCAACGTTTTATTTTTAGCAGTTTGAAGCTTGCACATTTTATGCTAAAAAAAATTTCTAACAATACCAAGAAACTGCAATTTACAGTCGATTCATTTTTAACGCGTTTCACTAGGACAGAAATTTCTTCGCGTAAAAAAAACAAAAACCAAGTTTCCATCCGAAACCCAAATTTGGGGAAGTAAACAAAGTTATTATATACATATGTACATATTCGCTATGCTTTGATACATACAAAACATCTCTGTTTTACAGGATGTTAACAAAAAATAATATTGAGATCACCTATAACTTTAATTATATTAAACGACGAATAAATCCATATTTCAGTTCTTTTAATAATCTGTGAATAAGCGCTGAGGTTTTTCTTTATCTAAATCTCGGTAGCACTCCAAAGCATTTTTAAAATTTCGACGAAATTTCGCCAAACGTTCATCATTGCCGCTTGCAAAACGCGTTAATAATAAAAAAAAAAACCGAAAAAACAGAATGAATTGCGAACCGCCTTAAAAAAGTAAAACCGCGTTCAAAAATCCGCATTAGAAAAGTAAAACCGTATAAAAAGAGAAAATGGGGATTGTGGAAAACTCCGCGTTAAAAAAATCTGCGTTAAAAATAACCGCGTTAAAAGGAGATCGACTGTAATTGGAAATTCTTAAATGTAAACAAATACTTTTAAATGCCAAATAATATCATTTTCTTTTCTTTTTAAATTTGCTTCTTAATCACACGACAACCACTGCACTTCTCTTGATAAATTTGGAAGGCTTTGAAAGCCGCTTAAATCTATTCAAACCTTGTTCAGTAATGTAAGTTGAGCCTTAACTTTGCTGAAAAATAGAATTAGCACGAACTTATTTGTATGTTAATCTAACTATTGTTCACGGTAATGAAATGGTTGAAGATTTGTTGAATTGGTAACCCATTGATTACCCAATGGGATACCAAAGTCTGTTATAACAAGTTAAACGCAAAGCTGTGACTGCCGGATACTTCAGGTGGTTTATAAATAAAAGACATGACTCCTGAAAGACAACCAAGTATTTTAGACAAATACCGGACAGAGCAGTGGCGAAATCCATTCGAAATCCTAAAACGAAGGAGCTAAGAGCTCTGACGGACCTGTTTGGAGGACGGGATAAAGGATACCCTTAATGAGTTCAAATGTACTAAGAACTGCTTCGGTTCGTTAAAGAGTGTGGTAAGTTTGCCGAAAAGTGTATTTTTGCAGTCCACTTAACTTACATAGAAGCATCATTTTATTTTGCTACATACATATTTAATATACTATTTTCAACTTTTTCGGAAACTGAGGTTTTTAGAATTTGTATCAGATATATTCGTAAATATAGTACATATACATATACATATATCTCAGATGAATATGTTTTTTCAATAAACACCAGCTATGGTCAAATTTGAGGCTAAACGGTTGACAGATTTGAACAATTTATTGTTCATTCTCTATAATGAGATTAATATATAATTTTTTGCAAAATCTACAATGGTTTAACAAAATTTCAAAACATGTTTTAAGAATTTTTTTTGAGTATGCAGTTTTTCGGCTCATTCAATTTTAGTCTAAGAAAGTGTAAATTTCTACCAGTTAGCACTGTTTTTTAATAATTTTTTTTACTGGCAGTTTTCTCTATACAAAGCAAAACCGCGATTATTTTTTATATAGAAGGAATTGCGAAAGAGCGTCAGTAAAAAAATTGCCAAAAATCAGTAGTAAATCGGAACTACCAGAAACTTACATTTTATTGTATTAAAATTAAATAAACTACCTATCTGCATACCAAGAAGAATTTTTTAATTTTTTTTAAAAAGTATAAAATTTTAATGAAATTTTGTTTAATGTTTTCTATATTTTTATAAAATTTAAAATGTCGTTTTTAATGGTGTTTGTAAAAGTATTAACGATGTTTTAATAATAATAGAAGTATAAATAAAGTGTACAATATCGGTTTGAGAACAGAGTGTATACAAACATATGTACATTTAAAAAAAATGTATAGTCAAAGTATATTTTCTAAAATTTTTAGTACAATTGATTGCGAGGTTCCATTGCCTTATTTATGTTCGAAATCCTGACAAAATCAAGGCAAAGGAAACCTGATTTTAGTCTTAAATTACTCATTTATCAAATTGGTTTATGCAACGCATGTAGATATGAGTGTGTGTGTGTGTGTGTGTGTGTGCAAAAGTAGTACATTAGTGTGTAAGATAACAAATGTGTCACACATTCCCTAAATACCATTAAAGGTTGCTCAAAACACTCGTAAAACTCATATGTTTGCTGCGAGGAGCTACGGCCGCTGATAAGAAACCGTGGATATTGTCTTCTACGTTCCTATGCTAAAATATTTATTTCTACACTAACACAAACGCAACTACACACGTTTCGAGAGCAGTTGAAGCGTTCTGCGGACTACTTAAAAATATGTTAACGCTAACTAACGTTCACACAAGTTCATAAATTTATCGCTCTTCCGCTGCTGAATTCCTTGCATATTTTTTTTTAAACTCAATTTATTGAAATGTTCAGCGATAAAATTGCGCAGCTGAATGCGGAGAATGACTGTGCGTTTAGGATTCCATTATTTCGAAAAAAAAAATTTTAACCCACTGCGCGGGCTATAAAAGCGGCTGCACGCGCTTAATTTAAACAGTTGACGTGCGCGCGGCGCTCGGTTTTGAATTGTTGTTAAATTTCGTGGAATATTTAAGTGAAAAAATTGTGAAAAAGTGAATTAGTGAAAGAAGTGAAAAGTGTTGAAAAGGATAAAAAGGATATGCACCATTGAAGGCACAGCGGATATGCCTTGCACATCACTTGGTGCATAATCCATTAAAAAGGATAATTGTATCCTGCAAGGATAATTTACTTTATAATTACGTTGTGTTTAATCTCATATTTATATTGAAGCAAATGAGCAATTTTCATTATCGCCACTGGCATCCGGTGCGTTAAAATTTATAAAAACTGTACTTCTAAAAAGTGAAAAGTTGCATTTTTGTCACAAAAGTAAAATATAAAAATTAATGAAATGAATTTGTGCTTTGTGGTGTTGGTCGTGGCCATGCCGCTGTTGCATTTCGCTTTAGCGGAAATGGACGATATTGAGCAGACGGGGACACAGATGTGAGTTTCTTTTCTTAAAACGAAAAAGTAAATTGCTTAAAATTTTGAAAACTACATAGAATTTTAATGGCAGCTGCTTGGATTTTTTTTGTTAAAGACGTATTTAAACAAAATATCAACAAGTTTGTGTTGTCTTCGAAACTTAACTACACTTTTCGAGATCACGCGATCAAATTTTCTCAGCAAAACGCTTTTTAAAATTTTGTTTAACATATCCTTGCTATAATTTAGATTTTAGTTTTTTAAATTTTGTATTTAAAAATTTAGCTCAAACTGCTTTGTTTTGTTTGAGCAGCGATTTGTTTCTAAAAACTTGTCTAGTAAATTTTCATTTGCTAGAATTGAGAAAAAATTCGATTTAAAATTGCAGAATTCGATAATATTTATTTGAATTGGTGACAATTTCTTAAATAAATTCTATTTAAAAATTTATAAATTTTTTAGCGGATAATCAGCTGAATTATTTAATAAAAAAAAAAAAAAACATACTCACAAATAAGTTCTAAGATTTTCATTTTCTTATGTGTTTTTAACTTATCTAATATTTTTATAATCTCGCATTTCCTCCAAATTTATTTAAAAAAAATATGGTTAGCATTGCAAAAACAAATACTTACGAAAAAATTTCCTTAAACCCGATTTGTTCCTAAATTTTTTTAAAACGATACTTTTTTGAACTCATAGAAAAATTTAATTAAATAAATTTTTGAAGAATTCAACAAACACTCAATTGAAATTATAACACAATTAAAACTTGGTAGGCACAAATAAGATTAGATCTTTGTGCACAAATATTTTTGAAATCATCGCAAATTCATTTAGAAAAAAAAGGTTCAATTTAAATATTACACCATTTTACAGTGTAAATTGATAAAAAAAAGTATAAAAGAGTAAGTATTTAATAATTTTTTAGTTCTTGGTTTAATTTCATATTTATTATAAATTGATTGCTTTGTAATTGTTTGATGTAATGAAAATTTCAAAGTTCAAATTTATATAATAAATGATCTGTAAACAAAGTTTGCTAAAAAAAGGATAGCATTTGTTTTTATTTAGTTGAAATTGCTATAAATTCTGAAAATTTATATATTAGTATATATATGTATATGTAAATATATAAGTATGCAAGTATGCAATTTCAAAAAATTTTATAATTTTTTTTAGTCTAAACATTGCTGAAACCGAGGAACACGATGAAAATAATCGCAAGGAACGAGGTCTCCTTGGATTATTTAACAAAAAACCAGCGGCACAACCGACCTTGGGGTAAATACGAAAACAAAAAAAAAAATGCGAACGATAAGCCGCGAAATGAATCAAACAAATCAATTTGAAAGCAAAACAAAAAAAACAAAATTGCCATTGTAAATTTTTTTTCATTATATGTGTGCTATCGCATTTACAGAGAAACCTATAAAAAAAAATATTATATAAAAATTTTGATAAAACAAATTACGTTTTTTTTACGCAATCATCAAATTACAGCTTCAATGTAGGTGGCTATGGCGCGGCAAATGGCGGTTCTGCTTACGGCCGTGACGCGTGAGTATTTCTACAAGATTATCTTCACATGCACATAAATATGTACATATGTACATGTACGAGTATGTATGTATGTATGTATGAGATTACAAATGTACATACACGACTACATACGAACGTATGAATGAGATAAAGCTAATTTGGTTTCTGTTTGCGCTATTTAGTCCTTATTCCGGCGTTAAGACAAGTCATGCTGCCTATGGACATGGACATGGACATGGACATGGACATGGATATGGCAGTAATCGCGGTAGTGGGTATGGCACCGGCAGGTAACTATGCGTGCTCTCATTTACTTTAATTAGTTATTATCCTAAACATAGTGTTTATTTGCTGTTTACTGTTAAAAAAAACTTAATAAACAAACGAACAAATTTATAGTTAAAATTTTTCATACAAAATGTATATGGATTTGTGAACTTTTTTCATACATTTTTTTTTTCTCAGACACAAATTAAATTATAAAAATATTTAATGCACGATTTGATAGAAAATTGAACGAATTACAAAAAATTATTTTTCAAAAAAATATAGTCCTCTGAGAGTTATTTAAGATTAAAAGTAAATAATAGCAAGCAAAAATATTTTTAGAATTTTTTTGTGTACGCAATTTTCTAGTAAATTAAATTTTAGTATTATAATGTGCGAATTTCAAGTGTTCAGATTTTGCTGTTAAATTTTTGATAATTTTTATACTGACGATCTACCACAATATTAGCGGATTGTGCAAAAATTGCTCTAAATAGGAATTTTAATCCATATTACTCCGATAATAGCCGAATTATGCAAGTTTTTCCATATTTAACAAATACTGGTGGACTGTAACCGACTAATTCCGCCTATTTTAAATTCCCACACACACAATCTTTCGTAATTTGGAAAGTTCTCATTATTTGCCTTAAATTTATTTGATATTTTTCAAATTTCCTCTACAGGTCATATCAGCAATCAATTGACATCTTCTTTATGAACGAACGCACTCAACTGCCCGCCTCTGCCAATTGCCCGGCATATAGATTGTCATCAAATTTATTGGTTCAATGTCGAGAAAATCAATGTGAGGTGAGTTGTCCCGAACAATATTCCTTCCCGAATGGCGCCACATTGCTAAAAGTGGTCTGCATGAGTGGTAAATGGATCATACGGGACTCAGAGTTTACGACGATACCGGCTTGTCAGGGTAAGAACAAAAAAAAAAAAAAAAACGAAAATAATGACAACTGATTTTTTCTCAATTAAATAATATGTAAATCCAACTTTTACGCTCAGCTACTTGCACACCACCCTGCGAGAATAATGGCATTTGCGTGGAGGCGGGTATTTGTAAGTGTCCGCAAAATTTCTACGGTCCTTGGTGTCAGAATAAGAAGACGATATGCGTCGGCAAGCCATCGGTACCACGCAATTCACGCGTTAGTTGCACTAACAAGTGAGTGCTTATGCATTTTTTCTTTATGTACATACATACTAACTTTCAATTTTCGCCAGCGTCTGTAATGCCGAATGCATGAACGGTTTTCAATATCCCGACGGCAGCACTATAACGAATTTGGAATGCGTCGATGGCATTTGGTTGCATAAGAAATCAAATACACCCAAGCCTCCAGATTGTGCACGTGAGTTCGCTAAGAGTACAATATTTTTATGCAAATAAAATGTTTCAACAAAATTTTCATCACATATTTTTTACGCTTACCAACGATAGCAATTTGTCAACCGCCTTGTCAGAATGACGGTCAATGTATATCATTCAATATTTGCCAATGTGCGAAGCAGTATCGTGGCGACTATTGCCAATACAGTGAGTACACTTTTGATAGCTTCAAATTATTTAAAAATAATTGCATTCATTTTGATTGCGCTCTGAAGGTGTTCAAGCTTGTAATGTGACAAAGACGGAATTCAATGGCAACTACAAATGTAACTATGATGGCTTGGAAGCTAGGTGTAAGCTTATGTGCCCCTCGTTGCCGGGTCTGAAAGTGCAGGGTAGCTTGGACATTGAATATGCGTGCAATTATGGTGTGGGAGAATTTTATCCACAGCCTTTGCCGAAATGCATATATCGTAAGTAGATGTGAAATTATTGAAAAGTATAATATCTTTGATTCCTTATTACAAACGAGTACCATTTGCTTTAACCAGCTCCGGAGTACATTATACATAAAGGACCACAATCGGAGTATTATTCGAATAATCGTGGTCCTACTAACGGTGGTGGCGGCGTTGTGGTCTTTACGCAATGGACCACACAGCGTGAACTGATTGAAGCAATATTGGCTAAATATCAAGATATAACTCACCGCAGTGTAAGTGCGCTTTTGTTTTTGTAAATTTATAAAATTGATGACTTGATATTTTTACATTACACTTGCGTATCACAGGAATTGTGGTCCCCTGAAGAAACGCCAGTATCCTCGTCGAGTTATACGCTCTACACGGAGGGCGACATAGATGTGAGCATCGATCGCACGGCCAGACCTGCTTTATGTACCACCTGGGGTGGTATAAATATGAAGACGTTCGATGGTTTGGTTTTCAAGTAAGCGCTACAATTGATGGCTTTTCATTCATTCCATTACAAAACATTTGACCTGAAACGTACTTTACGTTTTCTACTTTTTAACCGCTTACAGAGCACCCCTTTCATGTTCCCACACGCTAATCAACGATAAAGTCGATGCCACATTCGATATAACACTCAGGGCTTGTCCGTATGGCTCCGGTTATGGCTGCGCGCATTCACTTCAGATTTACTGGCAGTCTATACCATATACATTGGATAATATAAGTAAGCTGAGAAAATATTTTTTATGATATTTAAAATAAGTTTTATTAACTCGTCTTGCCACCGCCCCCCAGACGGCACTGTACATCTCTCTACGCCAACGAAGAAATTGCCGCTACCAGTACAGGTGATGGGCATGAAAATCATACCGGTTGCACAGCATCTGCAAATTCTGTTGGAATCAGTCGATTTACGAATCGATTGGGATCGTCACCAGTATTTGGGTCTATATGCTGGGCCATTGCTGTGGTCTAAAGTCGGCGGTTTATGCGGCTCGCTAGATGGTGACTACAGGAACGACTTGATGGCGAAAAGTGGTGTGGTCGTGGAAACTGTGAAGTCTTTTACCGACTCTTGGCGCGTTGATGACAAATCGGATTTGTGTATAATGGAAAATAGTCGTGAGCCTGACTTCGGTGTTGATTCTTGTGAATTGGTCAAGCAGAAGAGGGCAGTTGAGGTTTGCAGCCGGTTGCTGTCTAACAAGAAACTTGCGAATTGTTTAAAGGACAAACAATTCGAGCAAATTCTGCGCGCGTGCATTGCCGATTATTGCAATTGCCCACATCGTGAACATCCAGAGTCTTGCAATTGTGATACCTTATCGATGCTAGCACAGGAATGCGTTTTTAAGGGCGTGAAACTGGAGCACGGTTGGCGCGATTTGAATATATGTCGTGAGTATTGAATGGCGGTTGGTTGTTGGAATGTATAAAATTAACAAAACTTTTACATTACAGCGGTGAATTGTAGCTACGGACGCGTTTATCTGCCATGTGGTCCGGATGTTGAGCCCACCTGTGATATGTCAGTCACACCGAACAAAGAGAAATGTAATGAAGGTTGCTTTTGTCCAGAGGGTACAGTGCAGTACAAGGACGCTTGCATCACGCAAGAGCTGTGTCCATGCACCATGCGAGGCAAGGAATTCAAACCGGAATCAAAAATTAAAAAGAATTGCAACACATGGTGAGTCAGGCCACAGATAAATTGTTTGATAAATAAATTGTCATTGTTTCATTCTTCGAACAGTACCTGTAATGGTGGTCAGTGGAAGTGCACAGACGAGTTGTGTGGTGCGCGTTGCGGCGCCATTGGCGATCCGCATTACCAGACATTCGATGGCAAACGCTATGATTTCATGGGCCAATGCTCATACTATCTTCTAAAAACAGCTAAGTTATCGGTAGAGGCAGAGAACGTCGCTTGCTCTGGTGCCATTTCGGAGAATCTTAACTTGGTGTCCTCTTCGGATAATCCTTCGTGCACGAAATCGGTTACACTTCGCTTTGCGCTGAAGAATGGCGTGCCAACTACTATACGCCTCGGTCAGGGTATGATTGTGCATGTTAATGAGAAAGAAGTCACTAAGTTCCCTAAAGTAATTGGCACTGGCGAGGTGCTTATGCGTCTGGCCAGTTCGAGTTTCATGACTGTTGAGTTCCCCGATGGCATACGTATTTGGTGGGATGGCGATTCACGAGTCTATATTGACGCACCGCCTACATATCGCAATCAAACGGCTGGCCTTTGTGGTACCTTCAATTCGAATACACAAGATGACTTCCTAACGCCGGAGGGCGATATTGAGACCGCTGTAGAGCCGTTTGCGGACAAGTGGCGTACGAAGGATACATGTGATTTTCCAACGGATACAGTACCCGGTCCACATCCATGCAGTGTAAACCCTGATAAACGCGATGTTGCGGAAGAATACTGCAAATGGATTATGGACGACATATTCCAAGATTGTCACTGGACCGTCGAGCCCGAGCAATACTATGAGAACTGTTTGTACGATGTGTGTGCGTGCAAAGAAAATCCGGAAAAATGTTTCTGTCCCATTTTGGCTTCCTATGGCACTGAGTGCATGCGTCAAGGTATCAAGACCGGCTGGCGAATGGCAGTTAAAGAGTGCGGTAAGTTAATAAATTGGACGATTGTGCTTGAGACAAAATACCTAAAATTTGCACCCTTTCAGCGGTCAAGTGCCCAATGGGTCAAGTATTTGATGAATGCGGCGACACTTGTGCTCGCACATGCAGCGATCTCGCTACGAAAAACACTTGCCAGAAAGAGTGCATTGAAGGTTGTCGCTGTCCACATGGCGAATACTTGAATGACAAGAATGAGTGCGTACCGCAGCAAAAGTGCACCTGCGTCTACGATGGTGTAACTTTCAAACCCGGTTACAAGGAGGTGCGACCAGGCGAAAAGTTTCTTGATTTATGGTAAGCTTCACCATCATCTTGCTATTAAATTTTCTAACAAATTAAATGCACTCGCAGTACCTGCACGAACGGCTTGTGGGAATGTGATGACGCTGAGCCGGGTGATGAGTTGAAATATCCACCAGCATCGCAGCGCCGCGCCGAATGTGCGAATCAGCTCTTTGCTGAGTTCTCAAAATGTGCCCCAAAAGAACCGAAGACTTGCAAAAACATGCATGAGATTGTAGAAAATTTCGAAGATTGTGTACAAGACTGCGTTTGCATGGCTGGTTATGTCTATGATACTTCGCGTAAAGTTTGCGTGCTGCCGGAGAATTGCTCGTGCCATCACGGCGGCAAGAGTTACTCGGATGGCGATCAGATTAAGGATGATTGTAATCAATGGTAATATTCTTAGTAATGTTGTAACGAAATTTATTTCCAATACTTTCTTTCCATGCGTTTATTAGCATCTGCAAGAGCGGCAACTGGTCGTGCTCCACGCATGGCTGCGGCTCGACTTGCTCCGTTTGGGGCGACTCACATTTCACAACATACGATAATCATGACTTCGACTTCCAAGGTGCTTGCGATTATGTACTCTCTAAGGGCGTTGCAGATAATGGCGATGGTTTTGCGGTTACCATACAGAATGTACTCTGCGGTACGATGGGCGTAACTTGTTCGAAGTCCTTGGAGATCTCACTATCGGGTAGTGTGCAGGATTCTCTTACTTTGACATCAGATGCGAGTTACACCATAGATCCGAATAAATCGACAATTAAAAGTAAGTATAAGTTGGGAATTCGAAAGTGGCTCCGAAGGGGGGAGATGTGATGATAGCCGCTTAATCCTCAGCTTGGTTTTAATGCTGTTGGCTACTTACGAAAGGAAATCTCAGTTTCAGCTATGAATAAGACTACAGATATGTCTGACCATCTTTATTATTTGATAATGGATTTATTATTCGACTATAGCTTTTTGAGTTCACGGCCGAGTTCAATTTGTTTACATTTAAAGCTTTGTAGGTTATATTTAAGCAAAACTCTTGACACACATATGGTTTCTTCTAACTTCAAAACCTAATGTAATTATTTTCTTATACCAAATCATTGCATCTCTATGTGATTCCTTCAGAAATTCGTGACGCGAGCAACTCCAAGGGTCATGGAGTCTTTCATATCTATAAAGCTGGTGTCTTTATTGTTGTCGAGATAATACCACTAAAATTGCAAGTGAAATGGGATGAAGGCACACGCGTCTACGTGAAACTTGGCAACGAGTGGAAGAACAAGGTGATGGGATTGTGCGGCAATTACAATGACAACGCTGTCGATGATATGCAAACGCCTTCGCAAGGCATCGAAACAAGTCCACTCGTCTTCGGACATGCATGGAAGGTGCAACCGTTTTGCATTCAACCCACGGCACCCATAGATGCGTGCAGAGAACATCCGGAACGCGAGACGTGGGCACAACTCAAGTGCGGTGTGTTGAAATCGGAAATTTTTAAGGTAAGCGCAAAGTGCTGCAGCAGACAGCAGCGAGCAGATGGCGAATAACGAATAACGAATAATTAAAATACCAATACGCATTGCAATGACTACATAGTAATACTTAAGTTTGCTTCTATTTCTGCTTTTTCCATTCCACTGCCACCATTACACAGGACTGCCATGCTGAAGTGTCTGTTGAGAAGTACCTGAAACGCTGCATTTTCGATACGTGCGCCTGCGACCAGGGTGGCGATTGTGAGTGTCTGTGTACGGCGGTGGCCGCCTATGCGCACGCTTGCTCACAGAAGGGCATCAATATACGTTGGCGTACGCCACACTTCTGTCGTAAGTACTCTGAATGCATATTTGAGATCGTTGGGAAAACTGTCACATAAAGAGTGAAAATGTGAGTTGCGTTTTGTGTGTGTGCGTGTGTGCGTGTGTACGCGCATTGGTGAGTGTGCAACAAAAGTTCAGTGGCAAGTACAGCGTTGCTGAAAATCATTGTCTCTTCAATTATTCATTAGTGCCAATCGTCACATACATCGCTGACGACAATCCATATGGCAAGTGGCATGTATGTATGTTGCATGTGTATAAGGACTTACAGCCACGATTGTAGCTGCCGAAAAGGAATATTTACATGCAAGCATAGCGATTCATGTGCTTCGATCCTCAAGTAGACTTGTCGATTAGTCGTAATTGATGCTTGAAAATTATTCATTGCGATTTCTATTGAGCACATACTTATGTTTGAACTCTTGTGCAATCCTTGAAACGATGTTGAATAGCTTCGCTGGAGTTAAATTAGTTATTGAATATGAAATAGGAAAATCCTTTTACCTAAACCGCAAGCAATTATTCACACTTGATAGAAATTTTAAGATTAAAATTTATTGTCTGGCAGAGGCGTAGTTTAATTAACTTATTTTTTTTTAACGGCAAGAGCATCCAGAAAGCTACGATTGAGTTGAGGTGCCTTATAATTTTTGTGGCATACGAATGATAGTGAACTTCTTCTGCTTGCAAAGAGTTTAAGCCGACTTTGGGATTGGTTTTCTCTCTCCCTGCTTAGGCATCGAGTTGCTTAATCAATACGAAGCTCAAGTAAAACATACCTTAAAAAGTATGTCGCGCAATGTGTGTAAATTTCAAAACTACCACATAATTATTTTTGGTATGCTCTAAGTCTTTCAATTTTATTTCATCGCTGTTAATTACTCCACTCCTCAGCCATGCAATGCGATCCTCATTGCGCGGAGTACAAAGCCTGCACGCCAGCCTGCGCGGTCGAGACCTGCGACAACTTCCTCGACCAAGGTTTGACTGAACGCATGTGTAATCAAGAGAATTGCTTGGAAGGCTGTGCCATTAAGCCCTGCGAAGAGGGTAAGATTTATCTGAATGACACCTACAAAGAGTGTGTGCCAAAGGCCGATTGTAAGCCAGTATGTTTACTGCGTGACGGCCACACCTATTACGAAGGAGATGTAATGTATGAGGATGAATGTGCTACATGTTTTTGTTCGAAGAAAAAAGAGGTTTGCAGTGGCGTCAAATGTAAACTAGCCAACTCCACCGAGCATCCGCACATTATTGGACTAGGTAGCACTACCCAGCGTCCAATGGGCACCGATACGCAACCGAAGTGTGTACGCGGTTGGACGCGCTGGTTCGACAAGGACACCGACACAACAGGCAAGCTTATACATCTGAACGATGAGGAGAAGCTGCCGCGTTATAATCGCATGGAAAGCATTTATGCCACTTGTCAAAAGCAGTATATGCAGAAGATTGAATGTCGCGTGGTGAACACACACGAATCGCCCGATTACATGGACGAGAATGTGCGTTGCAATCTGCAGGATGGTCTAGTTTGTCAGGGACAATGTCACGACTATGAGTTGCGTGTATACTGCCAATGCGACGATGAGAATATAACACCACCAACGATAACTGAAAAACCACAAATCGGACAGCCATGCGACGCGGTGATCGCTGAGTACAAGGAGTATCCGGGCAATTGTCACAAGTTCCTGCACTGCCAGCCAACGAATGATGGCAGCGGCTGGACATATGTTGAGAAGACTTGCGGTGAATACATGATGTTCAATCCAACATTAAATGTGTGCGATCATATAGCGACAGTGCAGGAGATCAAATCGAGTTGCGCCATTGTTGACCAGCCAAAGGAGTGCGCCGATGGGCAGGTGTTGGTAGAGTGTGCGAATCAGTGCGAAAACACTTGCAACTACTATGGTTCGGTAAGTGTGTGCTGAGTTGATTAAGCCAGCGCTATTACATTTTGATGCATGCACTCATTTTCACTCAATTCAGATATTGCAAAAGCGTGGACTATGCAAGAAGGGTGAGCACTGTAAGCCGGGCTGCGTTGCCAAGAATCGACCCGATTGCCGCTCGTTGGGTAAATATTGGCGCGATGAGAATACTTGCGTGGAAATTGATGAGTGTCCATGCATGGACAAATGGGAGGCATATGCGCGACCACATATGCCTTTAATCGGTGCAGATGAGGTGTGCCAATGCATTAATAATGCATATACTTGTGTACCGAATCAGTTGCCCGACGTGACGACGTTGCGTAAGTGTCTTGCGTGAGCTGGTTCATAAAATATGTTCATAAATTGTTTTCTCTTTTCGAAGCAGCTCCATTGTTGACAACAACAGCAGCACCCAGCGAAGACGGGCTAGGGCCGCTGCCGCCCACACTAGCACCACATTTGTATTGCGAGTCGGAGAGGTAGGCTTTTTTTTTTGCGCTATAATTTCGACGCAAGCGCTCATGCAAGATATCTATATATATTCTTAGTTTTATACCGCTGATACAAGGCGATGAGCCACTGCCTGATAGCATCTTTAGTGCCAGTTCTACTCTTAATAACAAAGCCACACCGTCCATGGCACGTCTTCCCAGTAGTCTAAAGGACAGCGTTGGCAGCTGGTCACCTAGCATTGATGATCAGACGCAGTACTTACAAATTAGCTTCTCAGCGCCTGAACCAGTGTTTGGTATTGTCGTGGCCGGTAGTCCCGATTTTGATTATTATGTCACGCTTTTTAAGGTATATTGCTTGCGTTTTCAGTATATACAAATTAATTTATAACTCCTTCTTCTCTACAGATACTTTACAGTCACGATGGCGAGTCCTATCACTATTTAATAGACGAGACCGACACACCACAAAAATTCAACGGCCCACTCGACTCGCGTACGCCACAAAAGACGCTCTTCAGTATCCCTGTCGAGGCGAAGTCTTTCCGGATTTACCCACTTAAATGGCATGGTCACATTGCTATACGAGCCGAGCTACTCGGTTGCGGTGAACCGGACACCACGACATTCTTAGATACCACAACTGAGGCCAAAAAAGAAAATTTCATACTCGGTACCACAACGAAACCGAACAACTTGCAAAATGAATGCAAGTGTATGGACCACATGGGCGTGGATAATGGTAAAATGTATCCGAAGCAAGTAAAGGCTAGCAGCATCTGGGAACTGCCACATCCGGCAAAAAAACCGCACTTGATCGATTTACTCAAGCTCTCCTCGCCGGTAGGCTGGCGGCCCGTGGCCAACACGCCGAAGGAATATGTGCAGGTTTGTTTATGTGATACGAAAGCAATGAATTTTAAGTCAAAGATAAGATAAAATAATTCTAAAATTCATATCTTAATTCTGCTTCCACTTCCTATATATAAGTTTGATTTCCTGGCGCCGCAAAACATCTCGGGCTTCATAACAAAGGGCGGTCCCGACGGTTGGGTCACTAGCTATACGGTTATGTTCTCCAAGAACAATCAAATTTGGAACAAGCTGCTCTTCTTCGATGGACAACCCGAGCAGTTCCGCGGCAACTATGATTCCAACAGCGAAGTGATAAATACTTTCCGGTCACCTTTACTAACCCAGTATTGCAAGATTGTACCTTCTAAGTGGGAGGGAAATATTAATATGCGTATTGAGCCTGTTGGTTGTTTCAAACCTTACCGTAAGTACAAAACATAAGTTTGAATTTTTTTCTTCTAGTAAACCAGAAATATTGTCTGCTTTAGCGGTAATTAAAGAGGAGGAGCCTAAGGTGGACAAGGTACCTTCGAAATGCCTTACTTGTCAAGGCATTACAGCCGATCCTACTACACCAGGTGGGTTATGCAAATGTAAGAATGGTTTGCTCTGGGATGGACATAACTGCGTGCAAAGTAATCTATGTCCATGTGTTGAGGAGTATAGCAGGTAAGTTTTAGCAAAGCAATATTAATAAATATGACTGCTTATATTTTGCTATATAAAAAATTTTCATCAACAGTTATCCCATTGGCACAAAGTATGTGAATAAGGAGTGTAGGGAGTGTGTGTGTGTTTTGGGCGGTCATCCCAACTGTAAGCCCAAGAAGTGTCCACCTTGCGTAGAGACAAACTTGCGTTCCGTAGTTACGCCAGATTGTTCCTGCAAATGTGAGCCATGTCCAAAGTATCAACGCATTTGTCCGTCAAGTGGCGATTGTATACCCGAATTGCTTTGGTGTAATGGCGTGCAAGATTGCGCTGATGATGAAGATGCATCGTGTAAAAATATATTTGAAGTGACGACGCAACAAACGCCAGTAAATAATGGACGTGAGTACTTTTTCGGGAATTTGTACTGTTTGTTAACTTATCTGGGGCAAGTTTGAAGTATACAACTTTGATGAGAATTAAAATTGCCTTCGAAAAGAATTTTATTCAATATATTACAGATGCAAGTGTAAATTATATTTGATTTTTATTTGTACAGCTGAAATCATCAAATGCCCAGAGCCCCAATGTCCACCTAATATGAAACTTAAAATATTAGAGAAGAAAGAACGCAAAATGTCGCAAATGTTCACCAAGTCGTAAGAAGAATTGTAAATTAAATAAAAAATATTCTTCTTATACTTACTTACATTTTAGCTACACTGACACAGAAAACATTGGTGGCAATATAGTCAAAGTTACCAAGACTAACGTTTTTGTGAGCGAAACAGAAGAATTCCTTATGATGCCGACGGTACAAGTAGGCGGCGTAGAAGAGGAGGCATGCTCTGAGTTCACCTGTGTACCAATACCCACAAAAGTGATAACGCGAAATCAGACTGTAATTTGCGTGGATCCCAAATGCCCAGAGAACTATGAAATCGAATTGGATATGTCTAATGCTAAGCCAGGAGAATGTCCCAGATACATGTGCGTACTTAAGCCGACTAAAGATGATGCCTGCGAGATAAGTGGCAAATTTGTTACCACATTTGATGGCACCGAGTTCAAGTATGAAACTTGCAGTCATATATTGGCGCGTGATATCAAGAATTCCAATTGGTTGATAACTGGTAAGTGAATTTGTACGAGATGGCAAGATTATCAAAATTTTGTGTGCTAAAACACATTTTACCCAATTGCTCATCTCTCTCTTTAGTACAACTCCTATGCGAGGATGATGTGCGCAAGGTTTGCCACAAAATGATCACGATCAAGGACTTCGAATCCGATGCTGTACTCACAATAATGCCAAATATGAAATTGAATTTCAACAATCACGAATATACCGTGTCGCAACTCATCAATTCGCCCATTTGCAAGGCGGCCTTTGTCATTTCGCAGTTGGGCGAAACGGTGTTGGTGGTCTCGCGCAAACATGGCTATTGGGTACATTACAATGACATCGGCTACATCAAAATTGGCATTTCATCGAAATATCTACGCACGGTCGATGGCCTGTGCGGCTATTATGATGGTAAAAAGCAAAATGACAAACGCACACCAGATGGCACTCTGATACTGAGCACTGAAAAGTTCGGCGACAGCTGGTTCGACAAGAAGATACCAAAGGAAATGTGCCACCCACAAACGTGTCCATTTGATTTGCAAAGCAAAGCGTTAACCTTATGCAATGCCATTAAGTAAGTGAGCTGCTTTGGCGGCGTTTGGGTGGGCAGTTATTATTTGTGTGTAGTTTGTGCATTTTGGTTTAGCGAATGTAAAGTGTGCATTTTGTGCAATGTCGTGTAATTTTGCTTTCACCCCGGCAGGCATCCGGTGTTCGTTAAGTGCAAAAAGGCGGTCAACTCAAAACAGTTCGTCAGCAAATGCATGGAGACAACTTGTGAATGCCTGCGGGCACATCCGGGCGAGGATACAACTTGCAAATGCAATGTATTGGAGGACTTTGTTGCCAAATGTTTGACAGTTAGACCCGATACACAATTGAGTTTGTGGCGCCCGATACAAGAGTGTGGTAAGTGTTAGTCTTAGTAAAGGAATTCATACTCGCGTATTGCATATATACATAAATGTGTACTTTATTCTCATAGAGATAAGCTGCCCTGCACCGCTCATTCACTCCGATTGCTACAAACGACGCTGCGAGCCATCGTGCGCCACACTAAATAGCGATGATTGTCCGATTATACCAGACGCATGCTTCCCCGGCTGCTATTGTCCCGAGGGCACCGTGCGGCTAGGTAAAAAATGCGTAACATTGGCCGAGTGCAAAGATTGCTCGTGCAATTCTTTCGGCAAGTCGCAGTTTTTCACATACGACAAGCGAGACTTCCACTTCAATGGTAACTGTACATATCTGCTCTCGCGCGATATAGTACTACCTGGGCTGTATAATTTCCAGGTAAATAAATGACAGTTTGATATTATGAGACGCTAATTTTGTTTTAAATATACATATGTACTCCTAAAGGTCTATGTGACTATGGACCATTGCAAGCGGCTCGGCTATACTGATAACACTACACAGGAGTCGTGCATCAAAGCTTTCCATATCTTCAATGGCGATCACCTTATACACATCGAGCGTCCGAAAGTAGGTAAAGTGCCTAGAATTCTTATCGATGGCACAGAAGAGAAAGTGCCTTTCAAGAAGTCTTGGATTAGCTTGCGTGAAGTAAATGGCAAGGAACTGTTGCTCTCACTCTTGGAAAGTCATTTAGACTTGCGTGTCTCCTACGATGATCTGGCCTATACGGTAAGTCTAAAAGATGAAAAAACTATTTGCACAGAATTAAAGTTAAGTAGAAGCAATATTGTTGCTAGAAACAGAGCAACATCAAAGAGTTATGCGGGGTCTCGTGATTTTATATTTTAACCTAAACAAATTTTAATCTCCTCATGCCACCATGTTTAATCCAACTTTTTGCACTTCATATTTATTCGCTAGCTATCGGTGCCCAGCATAAAATATAGCGGTAAAATGGAAGGGCTCTGCGGTGACTGCGATCACAATTCCAAAAATGATCTAATAGAAAATCCCGCAAAGAAAAAAGGTCCAACTCCTAGCTCAGACTTAGCAGAAGTACTGCAAAGTTGGCAGGCAGCAGAACCAAAGCTTGGTGCTGATTTGCAGGTTTGTTCCAGCGAAAAGATACCACAAAACGAATGCCTGCCAGTGCCACCCGAGAAGGATCCGTGCCTGTTGTTGTACAATGAAGAGTTCTTCGGCCAATGCAGCACAATCATTGATCCAGACAAATATATAGCCTTGTGCCAGAAGGAGCTCTGCAAACCAGGAAATCAGCGCCAAGCTGCTTGTAATTTCATGAGCGCTTACGCGCACGAATGCGCACAACAAGGCATCTGCCTGAACTGGCGTCATCCCGATCTGTGTCCCTTCGATTGTCCCACTGATATGGTGTATCAGTCTTGTGGCTGTGCTGCAACCTGCGATACGATTAAGGCCTTGCACGACTACGACGCGTTGAATATGAAGACCAATAAGTTTGTAAAGACATTGACAACAAATGATATGTGTTTGCCGGAGGAACGTTTTGAGGGTTGTTTTTGTCCAAAGGGTAAGGTGATGGAAAATGGCGAATGTGTGACCGAAGGGTCGTGCGTGAAATGTGATGATTTGGTGCATGCGCCGGGTGAGAAGTGGAACAAGAACAAATGCACCAATTGTAGTTGCAATCTTGAGGGTAAAGTGGAGTGCGTGGAACAGAAGTGTTTGATTGAGGAGAATATTTGCGCTGCGGGCTTTACGCCGAAGAAAATCGATTTAGCCGATGTGTGTTGCCCACGTTACAGATGTGTGCCCGAACCGACGCAGCCACCATCGAAGCTGTGCCTGGAGCCACTGGTACCAATATGTGGCCCAGGACAATTTAAGAAACAAATAACTGGATCTAATGGCTGTCCACAACTCATATGCGGTAAGTGTTCTAAGTGAAGTGGTGAGCTCTTATTAGATTTAAAACAATTTTTATGCGCCAACAACAGAGTGTAAGCCGAAAGAGGAATGCAAACAATTGCAGTTGCCACGCGCACTAAAACCTGGCGAAAAGGTTGTGCTGGAGAATCTTGGCTGCTGTCCAACACAAGAGATCGTCTGCGATATTAGCACGTGTCCACCAATATTGAAAGAATGTGCCGAACGCTTCTATGAAGTGGTAAGGAAACAAGAGTTGGGCGATTGTTGCCCACACTACGTCTGCGGTAAGTTTCTTCTTGATTATTGAACTAAATTACTTTGCTGATGCTCACATACATACGTGTCACAGAACCTCCCAAGGATATGTGCATCGTACAAAACGGACAGGGTGAGAATTTCATAAAACCATTGAACGCCAAGTGGCCCCATCCAACGGATCCATGTAAACAGGAGACGTGCGCCTATGGTCCCAGCGGTAGCACACAAGTCATAACAACGACTGAAACCTGCGACTCCTCTTGTCCGTCTGGCTTTTTCTATGAGAATAAGCAAGCTGCGCTTAAATGCTGTGGTGAATGCGTGCAACAGAAGTGTATACTCGATAAACAGCTATATGAAGAAAATGCCATTTGGACGAGCGCCGATAATTGCACCATCTACACTTGTGTACGTAAGGGCGAGTCTTTGATAATATCATCAATGCAGGAGAGTTGTCCAGATGTGAGTGCGTGTCCAGAAAACTTGTTGGTGCCATCTGAAGGTGGCTGCTGTAAATTGTGTAAGAACGAACCGCCAGCTGAAGAGCAGAGTAAGTTTTGTGAAAGTACACACTGACGTGAAAAGATACTACATTTTTTTTTCATGAAATTACAGGAAATTGCTTGCCGGTGTCATTGGCTGAACCACTGACTGTGGAACTTATTGAAATTGAAAAGCCGGGTGTTGGAAAGTGTGTGAATAAGGAAACCATAAAGGGCTTCACAGAGTGCGATGGCGCTTGTCCGTCGGGTTTCAAGTACAATAAAGGTTGGTCCATGCAGTACATGAATTGAGAATATTGTTTTTTTTTTACATAACGTTTATCTTTATCTTTATCTTTGACAATTACAGAGGCGGCTACACACGAAAAACATTGCCTTTGCTGCAGTGTTGAGGGCTGGAAATCAGTTACCGTGCCATTGGTTTGTGAAAATGGCAGCAAAATTGTGGAAAAGGTAAGACGATTTGAGGCCTGAAATACAAACTAATCCATGGCGAGAACTTAGACAAAAGTAAATTATAAGGCAATTACGACGGTTGGGTTGAAGACTAAGACTAATACTCTCTGAGACACTTGGTAACTCATGCTAAAACTCATACTTAAATAAAGACTTAAGTTAAGAATAAAGTAAAGCAAATACCAGGCTAAGATTGAAGTTTGTGCGTGCCCAAGGGTACGACTAGAAGTAAGTAAGACAATGACTAAGTATAAGGTTAGGCTAGCGTTAAAACCACGGCCGTGTTGAAGACTTAGAGAAACATTTACGAACGTCCCTTATACTATTAAAATAAGGACTAAAATTAAAACTAAGACATTAGCTATAAATATAATTTAGTAAACATTTAAATAAGACGATGAGTGACACTTCTGAAATTTAGTTTAACAAGAAGTAATTAAATTTTTAAAAATAAATTTTCAGGTGGACGTACCAGCGAGCTGCGGCTGTAAAACTTGTGAGCTTTCTGATGTTGCCGATAAAATTGACCCACGATTTGACATGTTAGCAAAAATAGTGTCAGGTCAAATTGCTGCGCTCAATAGTTAAAAAAAATTGCCGCTGCGAAAATGTCAGTTATTAGTTAAGTACACGATTAATAGCGCTTAATTTTCAAAAAACTGTAGATAAGTAAAAAAATAAAAAAAAAATATTAAAAATGAAAGTTTACTTTGTGCATTTTAAAACTCTGTGAAATAATTCATGTGCTGTGGTATCCTTTTGTATTGCTGGCACGTTCATTCCCTCAGTTGCTGCTGTTGCTCATTTCACCAAAAGTGAATGGAAAGAAGGTCCACTGAATTGGTGGTGCGTCAATGCTTTTTTTTATAGCATTTCACTGTACTGCTTAATACTATTGGTCTTAAGTGGTACAAGTTGTTTGCATTTCAAATGAGAGTAACTCTGGCAAGTCTTTGGCACTTTGCGAGCGGGCTGATTTATTGCCGCGTCTGCCACGTAATCGAAGTGTCGTAAAATGGATTGCAACAAGCAATGATTTGTTGTTAAAATATATATTTTTTATTTTTTATTTCTTGTTTTTGTGTTCGCTATCACTTTAACTTGCATTGCAATTCATGAATATTCCAAGCGAAATGCTGTTCGGGAAAAAGGCTTAACTTTTCTATTTGATGCTTAAGTCGAAAAGCTTTTTAGATGGAATTTTTTTTTAAATATTTCGTTTGCGGCAACAAGTAAATATGTGTTGTTTCATGATTTTTTTTATGAAAAATGTATTTAAAAATGTATAAAATTTTGTGGAAACTTTCGAGATCTCTTCATCGTTGTTTTATGCCCTTTGCATAGCATAAAAGGGGGAATTTAAAAAAAGTCCATGTAATTTTGTATTTACCTATAAATCCATTTCGCCACATATTATTTATTTCATTTTATTTTAAATTCCCTTGCATTTAGTTACATTTTAATTTTAACTTATTTAACTTCATCTCCCCAACTCCGTTTCATTTTTATAGTACATTCTGTTTACTCCTATTTTACTTTATTTTTTATTTAATTTATTTATCTAATTTAAAATTATATCTTTCAGTTTGTTTAAAATTTATTTATTTCATATATTTTCGTTTCATTCTCTTCCAGTTCATCTCATTTGGTTCATTGAAATTCTCTTAATTTGGTCGAATTAAAAGTTTTATTCCTTTAATCTCATTTTGGTTTGTTAAATTTAAACTCATTTCATTTGATTTAATATACTATTCTTTCATTTTATTGTATTCCGTTTTCTCATGACAATAAATTTCATCTCTTTAAGTTTAATTTTTTTAAATTTTCTTTCCCCTTTTTTCGTTCATTTGTATTTCTATTTCATTTGTATTTCTATTTCATTTTCATTAATATTGTTTTCCTTTCCCTTTAATTTTGCTTTTATTTCATTTCGTATCGTCTTTTAAATTCAGTAATATGGCCTTTAAGTTAATTGAATACAATTTCATGATCTAAATTTTAATTTCATTTCATGGAATTTTTTTAAATTTAAATGTATATTCCCTTTATGGAGGTTTTTCTTTGGCACACTTCACAATAACTAATTTTATTTCCATGCCGTTTAATTTCAATTTGTTATTTTTATTTAAAACTGCTTTTTTTTAAATTGTGTTAGAATATATTCTCTTATTTAAATTTAATTTTATTCATTGTTTATTTCATTTTAATAAAATTTAATTTTATTTAATTCCAACTTCTCCTTAATTTTTTATAAGTTTCATTGCTGTAATGTAATCTTAGTATATCATTCTTTTATAATACACATTTTTCCTTAAAACTTATATTTTATTTGGTGAACTTTAAACTGAATATTTGCATATTTTTCGCAAAACCTTTCCCACTACATTTCATACAACTTTTTTGCAAAAAAAAAAATAGATTTTTTTGACATTAATACATTTTTCTCCTGACACTTTTCTGTTCAAAAGCCATTTGAAATTTTTTTTTTTTTTCAATTCAAAATAATTGCCTTTCGCTGATGATTCTACTGGAAGTCAGCTAAATTTGTAGTCGAATAGTAAATGTTACAAAAGAAGTGGAAATTGAGGTTGTAAAAGTGATTTAAAATAGCAAATGGCAGCTAAGACAGCCCCGTTGCATGTGTGGGCGTGAACAACACTCATAACTCATAAGTGAGGCGATATGCAAAGTAGGTGAAAGCGTTAATTGCCCGTAAGCATGGCTTATGTACATTTTTATTGAGAAAGTGAAAACGTCTACGACTTTTCTGTTGGTTTTTTAACGAAATGTATTATGAATGCATGTATTTTCTGCCTCGGAATTATAAAAAAATGCAAGCAATAACCGCTTAAATTTACAGCAATTAAATACTTCATGTTTTTTAGCAATTTAAAATCTACATATTCAAAAACATGAAATCAAGCAATAAAAGTAGTCAATATTATTGTGTTGGTTGCTCAAGTTCAACTCCGCAGAGAAAACAATCGCTTCAATATGCCAGCGATACCAGACAGATGAAACTGAAAAGCAAATGCAATAAGAAAGACGCTGTCGTGGCAAGTTTGCAAGCAGCTACTTTTATTGCTGTGTTTGTATTTTTTTTTTGCAGTTTATTTACCATCATGTTGCAACGCGACGAGCGTGAGGAGAGTGTTGACGGAAAATGAAATGTGGCGTTATTTTCCATAGCTGTATACCTTTGATTTATATACGAGTACATATTTGTAGCTGCATTTGTGGACAAATGTATACATATTTGAATTTTTTCCACATGAGTGTAAATAATATGTCCGCTCACTGGTAAATGGAATTTCTGCTTTACATACTTGCCACATTATGCAGTCGCGCATTAACATGATTTCAGAACTTTATATGAGCCTTAAAATGTAAATATGTATAAGTAAATAGACTATTATTACCTTGGAGTATCAGCAATATTATCAACATCTTTACAAACATTATTGTCATTATGGAAGTGAATGTGTTGTTGCACTTTATTGCTTTTGTAGCATAAAAATGTACTTGTAATCGTCTATCTTTGTTTTTGTTGTTGTTGTTGTTGAAAATGTTGTCGTGTTATTATTTATTGTTGCTCTTGTTGTACTGCAAGCATTCTGCGATATGTTGTTTTTTATATTTTTTGCTGCACTTTTGTGTATTTCCACATTTCGAGGGGATAATATTGGCTGCCCCGTCGCTTTGTGTATGGATTTGTTTTTGTTTTTGTTGACATTATCTATACCTATACATACATATGTAGATACATTAATGTTACTGATGCATACATAAGTGCACTTGCCTATACAGCATTGATTTAGAAGTGACACTTGTTATCGATTTACATGCAATAAAAAAATGTTAGTAAAAGTGCTTGGTGGGTGAAGGGCGGCATTGGCAACATGTGCGCCAACAAATGCCGCAAGAGCAAGAAGTAAATTTGTGTAATGCAGGAAAGAAAAATGACAGAAGACTGCGTTGTGTTGGTTGAGAATATGGGATGTTTTTAGTTTTGGTAAAGTGAAATTATTTCTTGTACCACTCATTTAAAATTGTCATAACTCTAAAAAAGCAACCGCCGGTAGTCGGTACTACGAGTATTTATTTCTGAAAACTGTAAGTTGAATTTTTTCTATTCTACAATTGACAGTTTTTGTTGGAAATAAGCGATATACACATAATATATGTATGTATAAAGTAAATATTTCTTTGGCTTGTCGTTCAGTTCGCTCAATATACACGCGAATTGATAAGAAAATTGTGTATGTATCGATACTTACCGATAACAATAAACATACAAATTTCATAAAAGTGGCTATGACAACATTTCCGTTATCGATAACAATACAAAATCGATAAAAATATCGTTAAAAATATCGATAAAATATCGATATATTTATCGATCAATAAACTACAAAAGCGGCTATATATGTTTTTAAGCGGCGAACGCGAAATTCTTTAAAATATTATTATTATTGATTCTGGTCTTTTTTGTATCGATAACGACAAAAATATCGACAACAAAATCAACATGAATGCCACGAGCGATAGCAATTTTGATAGCGGTGACGAAATTAAAACGACACTGTCCACCACGAATGCGCATGAAAATCTTTTTGTTAGGGAAATTTAAAGAAAATGACGAACAAATTTGACTTCTTCTTCCTCCATTTTCTTTTGTGCCACTATAATCGAGATGAAAAAAAAAACTTAATCAGTTGCCTATAACTATATGCGACACAGTTTTCGGCAATGCTGCTGTGAGTATAAACCCAAAAAAAAATCGACTAGGTCTGCTGATTATTGATCCGTCCATTTATTAACTCAGAATTCCTTCCATCCATCCAAGAGATGGGGATTAAAAGGTAGTTAAAAGTTTCGGAATTTTAAAACAACCAAGTTTAAAAAAAAAACCTCAAACAATTCCTATTCGCTTTCTCAAATTAATGAAAATATCTTTAAGCATCTCTTAATGCGTTCCACTAAAAGCTACTCAACACAGCTGACCCAAATATTTGTGGCCAAACTTTTCATAGAACAAAAAAAGTGTCGTAAAACCGAAAAATCCCACACATTAGGGTAAATTATATGCCGCCACAGAACTTGGCGCAAATTTGCCAGCCCACACCAAACACCCGCATCGTTAGATGATACAAAAAAAAAAAAAAAAGCCGAATAAAGGACCGGAAAAATGTAACAATATCATGTCACATTTCTAGTACCTACACAAAACATGACAAAGCCGAAGTGAAAACACACAACCGAAAACCAACCGCAAAACTGCGAAAAATGACTACCAAAAACAAAGATTTGAAAAATTTGAAAAAAGTGACAAAAAAAGGGGGGAAAAAAACTGAAGCAAACAAATTAAGTTATAATACAGGCGACAGCGTCTAAACACATGTGAACGATACACAGGGACACGAGTATGACCAAGTTGAGACACATGTCGCTTGTGTTATGACAACACATCACACATCACACAATCCATGAAACACTGAAACACTGAAACACCAGCAAGCGCGGAGTGGTGGGGATGTGAAAGGAAAAAGAAAAATGAACGCAAAGAGTGAGCGGAACGCATAAACGTGTCACACAGTGAGTGAGTGAGTGACAAGCCAACTGAAGCACAGACACAGACGGATTACGGCGAATGTTTATGTAAAGAGAATCGAGTGAATGAGAAAATTTTTGTTAGAAAGAAGACATTTGTGATAAGCGTGTGCTGATAAGAAACAAACAAATACAATGTACATACAAAGGAAAAGTGCCTAAAGACACACACACACACACACACACACACACACAAACACACACACACACACACATACTTTTAAACCGCCACTGGCAGACGTTTATCAATGCCAGCGCGCTAGCGAGACGTGAAACGTGCCTTGAATCTAGAACAAATTATGCGTCGCTCAAGGATACAATGCATGCGATCAAGCAAACACATACACAGCACAACAACAATAGCGCTAGCGGAAAAGTAAGCTAAGAGTGAAAAGTACCTATGTATGTTTGTATGTAGTAGAGGCTTTAGTGGAACAATGATAATAAAAATTACAATGCTTAATAGAGCAATAACAAGGCATTCGTTGTTAGTGCGAGAGGAGTGAGGAGAGAATGCGCACTTTTAGCATCATTTTACTCTAACGGCTGATGATAAACGTTGTGCTATTGAAAAAAAAAACGTGATGAGTTACTCGCGACTATGTCTGCTGGAGATGGGTTGGTGGTAGTCGCTGTAGAGCTTTTGCTGGCATCGACGTTGATAAAGCTGACAAGCAGGTGAGTGATGAGCCAACAGCGTTAAGCAACGTGTGCATTTACATACATATGTATGTTCTTTTGTTTTTTTTTGTTTTTACATATGTATGTAAGAGTTTGTGTGTGTGTGTGTGTGTGTGTGGGATGTTGCAGGTAGAGTTAGCATATACTAAGCTTAGTAGCAGCCTTGTAGCGCTGGAAATATCTGAAGGTGTCGATTCTAATTTACTTTGAGATTCAAAGAGTTGCGCAGATTTTCTAAGACAAGAAAACTGTGTAAAGCCTTGAATCAAAGTCCAAGAAATTCATTGCAACTAATCAAAACTAATTAAATTAAGCCATGTCAGGCTGTTACTTGATGCTCTAGCTTTTTTCTGAAAGGGTGAAATATAGGTATAAGTGGAATGATTTTGGGACAACTCTCCCCAAGTTTATTTTGCAGACAAACAGATTTTGCTGTTGAGCCAATTTTTAGTACGAACAATGACACTGAAAATGGCATAACGCCGAAATTGGTCTGTCTACCAGCTTTGCTTAACGAGGTTGGCATTGATAACTAAAGCGTCAAGTGCTTTTATTGCCGACTGATTGTCCGAAAAATGGCAAGCAATACTTGCGCAAAAACGTTTTGAATCAATGAATATTTATTTAATAAATCCTCTTTGAGGGCAAGGCGTTCTGAGAGTCTGTATAGACTTTAAAAAGCATAGTCTTAAGTGGAACGATAAGGTCACGAGTTGGTGCTCGTTTAGGTCTATAGTGAAAAAGATCTGACAATGGATCTATAATTGACCTTTACCCGAATCGTAGCTTCATATTTCTATGAATAAAAAATATTTTAGCTACCAACTTGTTTGAATTATTCAGGAAAATTTTGTTTGTTTTGCAGGCATAATTATTGCTACCAAATATACAATTTTTCTTATATACTCTTATAAGTTCTCTACTGTGTTCACTGCGCCACCTTTCGTCAATTATTTAGAAACGCAATTGAAGCTATTCCGCGAATATCTGCCAACTCGAATGCAGACTTAGCTATAAAACAAAATTCCATTTACTTTTTGTAAAAATTACTGCGGAATTCAAGCAGTTACTCACTTGAGGCACAGTTTAAATAATTTTCTTCGTTATAACTTTCGTTTCCCTAGAAGGTTTTTCACATATACAGCCATACATACGTATTTATATGTGTGTGTGCATATTTATATGAAGATGTATTTGTACTGCTTGATCTTTGTTCATACATATATGTTGTATGGGGTTTTTTTTTCATTTTATTTGTGCAATTTATCCTTTCACTTGTACATTTTCTTCATAAATCGTATGTGTTTTCGTTGATGAGCTTTTGTTGATGAAGCGCGACGACGTTGACAAGAGACGCAAAAAAATTGCCATACTTCCTGTATGACTGTAGAGCTATAGATAAGATATACAGGAAAATCTACATATACACAAATACATATGTACATACACAATTCCATATACGAGTATGTATGTATAATAAAGCCTTAACTGATGTTTGTGCTTTAGTTGTTTACAGCAGTCTTGTTTGTATGGTATGTCTGTATGGTATGTCTGTACTACCACCTACGAACTTGCATTCTGTGTTGGTGTACAAAATTAGTGCTTCTCTTCCCTGTCGGACATCAAAGTACTTTAAAAGCAATTTAAAATGTACTTTTTTTTGTAACCACAAGTGGTTTAAATTCAACTATCCGACTCTGCATTTGATTTCAACCACTATCGATAATATTTGAAAGAAAGAACATTAAAATTACTTTATTTGCAACTGCAATAAAATTTATGTATTTATTTCCAGCTACTTTAAAACTGCTTTTTTTACAACTATTTTAAACTCGATTTGTTTTTAAACATCTTTATTTTATACCTACTCTTTTCTAACTTTTTAAAAACGCATTTTAATTTAGTTCTTATAATATATATTTACATATGTATTTTTGTTTAAACTAAGTAAGGAATTCAGTTCATTTTTAACGTAAGTTTACACGTTTTAAATAAAATTTTATTTAGTTTCTTCTGCATACATACTTCGTAAAAACATTGTTTTTTACTGCCTGAATGGCCTTGCGAGTAACTTCCTCTGGCTCAAGATTTTCGATACAAAAGGCATCTATGTTAATAATGATAAAGAAAAAATTGAAATATTTTAGGAATCACGCATTTTATGGGCTCGTCTTACCTTGCAAAAGCGGATAGAAATTAGCTAAAGTTTTTAATCTTTTTTTCCATGAGTTCCATCGAGATTGAAATTCATTACAACTTCCTTGGACAAAAGCACCTAAGAATGAAGGACTCACACGCTGCATTTGTTTCAAAGCAGTTAATTTCCAACTACTTAAAAATTGGTTAATTTTTCAGACTGTCTGCTTTTTTCCGACAGGGTTCCCTCTTTCCCATCGAGGTACAAACATATTTGAATGTGTGTGATGACTTTCACTTTTGATGACTCCATTTCGCACAGCAATTGAAAAACTGCCTTTCATTGCTGATTTCTTTTTTAACATCCATAAGATTAAAGAGCCTCGATTTATTTGCTGTATGGCGCCATAAGCAGCTGATGCATTTTTATAATGTATTAAATACTTTTTAAATTTTTTTTTATTTTCTCTGCAGACATAAATTTTTAGTTTATTTTAAATTCACCTTGATTTATCTAGAAAGCGGTGAATTTCTGTATACACTTTTTCAATGGTAATAGGATTCCAATATCCGTTACAAAATTAAGGAATTTTAGAAAAAAAACTCTGTTAAAATTTTAATGCTTTTAAGCGCACACAATTTTCAAAATTTCCAAAAACCTTTTCGTCTCTGTTAGTCTTCTCGTCAGCGCAGTAATTTCACTAAATTGCAAAACAAACTAAGAGACCACCAGCAGATCAAGATAAGTAGTTTTGACGCTTTCTAACCCGGAAGCAATATTAAATCGAAAACGATTTAATTTTTTTGAACATTCACATTTGCTGACCACAAAATACACAAAGTACGTATTTAATTTGCATAAATATTTATGGCATGTTGGTACATGAGCGCAAATTGCTTTATTTTCATTGGTGTGTGATAGCTTGTTGGGCGAAACCTTTTTTGTTTTTTGTTTCTAATTTAAAAGGGCAAAGCAGAGGAAGGACATAACGATTTAATGTAAACACATAAATACATTTTTTGGTTGGTAGCGTACCCTCAGCAGCGCTCGAATGCATTTGTGTGTATGTATGCTTGTGTGTGCTACAAGCAGTAAGTATTCTTTAACATGCTTTTGCCTTACCGAAACTTTGCCACCTTCCATTTAAGCTTGTAATTTTCGGCGAAGCTTCCTTCTTTAAATACTGTGCTTATATTATTTACTCATGTTTTTTTATATTTTTTTTTAAATTTTATTTTATTATTGTTGTCATACATTGTTCACATTGTTGTTGTTTCCTTTTTTGTTGTGAGATATTAAGCAGTTATGTTGTCATTATTGCGCGCTTTGTGCTTGTTATTTTTTATGATTGCTGCTTCAGCCGGCAGCCACACCCCACAGCGAGGCTATTACGCTGATAACTTGCCCTAATAGGTGTTTCAGTCTTTTTTACGTACATATAAACATAAATACATACATATACACAAACCTTTACATGAATGTAGTCCTGTTAGCTGGCTTGCTTTGCCTTGAATTCATCCGCGTATTTTCGACATTTCTTTGAATTTCTTGCGAATGTTTGCTTTAATGCGGACAACACTTTCACCGTCGAAAGAACTTAAACATAATTTGTATGGGACTTATGTTTGTAATAATGATATTTACAAAATTACAGGTATACGAGTACATGTAATTGCTTTATTTACTCGTCCTCATCCCATCATCTGCTCGACCTAAAATAAATCATACACTTTCTTTATGCCAATGATGTCGTTAGCCTCGTTATTTACTTAAAAAAAAATGTGTGTATACAATGATGAATTTTTGAAAAAAACTGTCGTGCAATTTATTACTTTTGTACCTGGTAATTCCAAGGCTATTTTAAGGGTGTTTAAAGGCATTATTGAACTCCAAGGGCTGCCAAGACGAATGAAGCAATGATTTACAAGTGTTCTTATAAATAATATTTGAATTTATATAAACCAAAAAAACGTACTGCAAAAGATTAACTACTACATTTTACCGAGTTAATTTTTTATTGCTAATTAGCTAATTTTTTACTTAGAAAATTCAGCTTTTCTGAATAATTTAATGTCAGAAATTACGCTCTTAGAAAAACTTCAATATGTAGTTTAAGTTCACAAGGTAATTAAAAAATAATAATTTGTAAACTTTTTAAGCCAATAATAAAACTCAAATACATTTTTTTACGCTTTTTTCATGTCGTTTTTTTAAGAAAATAAAAGTGTTGTTTTAAGTTACCTCAACTTTTTACCTTTTAGTTTAATTTAAATAGCAAAAAAAAATTTTTTCAAAACCAAATTCTTCATTTTTAATATTTTTATCATCATCGATATACATATATGTATATTTTTCTAGCACCGATCTCGAAATCTTCATCGTGACCGTATTTGGTATTGTTTTCATTAATATATTTGAAATGTTTTTTTTTTTAATTGGCATTGCTTTCAATAAATTTAATTACACTCTCACGACGAATATTATTGATTCCAGTTTGGAAAATAATTGAAAATTTCTACTCGGGGGCAATATTTTGCATTGGTGTTTTCAATCACTTGCAAAACATATCTGGTCAATTTAGTGCCTGGTCGGAACTGGTCGGAAGGCATTAGGACGACAATATCACAAAGCAACCACGAGTCATCTTCGGAAATTTAGGTATGAACTAGTCAATCAGACCGTGAGCCTTTTAAAATTGCGCTACATTTGTATAAAACCCTTTATAATTCTTGAGTTAAAACCCCACATTCAAAACATCTGATCTTTATGAAAAGTTTGCTATTTCCAATATTTTTATCGGCATAATTCGAGCTTTAAGAACTTCAGCCGTTGAAAGTGAGATCAAACTTTTTGACGCAACCGTTTTAGATACAAAAAAAAACAACTTTAAACTGCTTTAAATAACGAAATAAACAAATTTTTAGTTGACTTGCTCAGCAGTTAAAATCAAACGCACTTCCTGTCATAAATATGTGTGTGTATATTTTTCTGTTATATTCACTTTGCTCCCTTCATCCCCTTCCCCTACATCGCTTCACACTTCAACTTAACTGTACCTGAATTTTTCTACCCATCGCTCCTATTCATTTAATTTAATAATCAATTTCCAGTTAATTGTTTTGCGTGAAATTTCTGACATTAATGTGAACGTCGCCGCGTGACATTTCACCTTTGAGAATACAGTAATTGTGTGAGTTCGTGTGGGTGAGTGTGACTGTGTGAGAAATCGCGTGCGTGCGTGCGTGAGTTGCATAATTTTCGGCGCTGGCAGTAAATGTATGTTGTTTTTACAATTCTCGTTAGCTTGGATTATTTGATGTCGCGTTATGCTGGCGAAGAGGAAGTGTTAATTAAAAGGAAATTATAGTTTAAACGCTGTTGTTGTGCAATTGCTGTTTTTTTTATTTTGGGGCAAATATATTTTAGTTAGTTTTGGCGTAGATGTATAGAGTGTGTTAAAAAATGTATTATACGCTTTGTGTAGCACATTGCGTGTAGTTATAATTAAGTTTGCTAAACTTTGTTAAACGGCAGACATTTTGTGTAATTGATTGCATTGCAATTTTTTTGTTTTTATTTTTCGTAAAACGTTTTGTAGGAATGCTTTTGGCAGTGGAGGGAACACTAATTTAATTCAACTGATTAGTCTACACGTAAATTTTATTATTGAATGAATATATTTTATTAAATCAGCAAATAACATAAGCTAATTGATAATATTTTTATACACCAGTTTGTCATGAGCGTGAGTGATGTCGTTTCATAGCAAATAATTAAAGCAAAATAGGAAATTCTAAAGATACTTCCGGCACCGAGAAGCGCGATTTTTGTTTTTGCAGCTTTAAACCAAGAAATAGCTGAAGGTTTAAAAAAGCGGATATTATTTGAAATATTATGTATGTATGTATATGTGCACATACATATGTACGTATACTGATTTAAAATGAATGCGATAAACATTTCTGTGTAGAAAAAATTGTATTTGAAAATTTAGTTTTTGACGTTTTAAATTGTCGAAATGTTCTAGCATTCGGGACAGCAAAAAAATACATATAACATTAAAGTAAACTCTATTCTATGCATTTGTTTGTGATTAATTTCAGCATCGGATTTTAATTTCAATGCATCTTTTTACTAGTCATAAATGAAAAAAAAACAACTCTACTTGTGAATCTGCGTTTGGGCTCGTAGGCTTCCTTAGTTTCCTGCTTACTTCCAACATATCGAAAGACATAAAAATGCCAAAATGTTTTAAAATTTTTGATAACCGATGATCCTAAAAGTATGCCGCACAAAACCTTATTTACAAATATAGCAAACAACAATTCTTATGCACTTTGCCTACTTTTAGCGGCACTAGTTTTGCTGAAAGTCTTGCGGAAAGCAATGTAGTAAATTTCAAAATGTGTGTAGAAAGTAAGAGTTCAAAACATCTGATCTGGGTAAATACTGCCATCAAATTATAGTACAAGTACTTATTTTGAGCAGCACGTGCTGCTGTTGTTGTCTTGTTGCGCATTACATAAGCTCGATATCTACAGTGTTCCTATGCTCATATGTATGACAGAGTATGTAATACATGACAGGCATTTATTGCTTTTTGTTTATTTTCATAGTCCATGCACATGTACATACATACATATACATTCATCGGACCGTCTTCTTTGCCTACGCTATTCGCCATATAAAGCAGCGCGTTTCTTTTCTATTTTTTATATTTTTCATAATTTTTTACTTTTAATTCTATTTTGTTCTCCAAACCACCACCGGTTTGTTTGTTTGTTTTTTATTTGCTTCCTTTTTAAGCGTTGCTTCGTGTTTTTGGCAATCTTTCAAATCCGCTTCGTGCATAGGAATTTGCCTCGGCAGCGCGTTGTTTTGCCAGCCAGCCACCTTTAGCCACTTGCAATGCTTGCTGAATTTTTGCAATAAAATGCTTGCCTTTTTTTTTTTTTGGTTTTTATTTCGTTTTGTTTGAATTTGTCGGCTTGTTGCTGTTTTTTGGTGTCGTTGCGGTCGTTGCATTTACTGCTGCTGCGCCGTTAGGCCGTTGTCGTCGTCGTCGTCGTCGTCGTTGATTCGTAGGCCTATTTCATGACAGCCAGCCTTTTTTTTAACCACTGCACCTCAGCCGCTCGCTAGGACTCGCCGCCGTTTCTGGTGCCTGACTTTCCGTTTGCCATCATCGCTTGTTTCGCCTAGCTCTCTGCCTGCTTAGTCTGTTATGCGCTTCTCCGCCTCATTTCGGTCACCTGCTTGTTTTGCTCCTCCGTCACAGTCGCAGTCTTACTCTCTCCTTCTCTGTCTTTCTTTCGTGTTGCAAGTGCCGCGCTCGCTTTTTCATGTTCATTCGCCTTCGTCATCTTATTCAGCTTCTTGCCACACTCATACACATATACAAACTCGGCCAAGCTTGCTTGTTTAGCGCGATTTCCCTACTAACACTAATACTAATTGCCATTTGTTCGTTGTTGTAATTATGTTTGTCGCTATGCGGTTGTTGTTGCTACAGCAATCGTTCATTGTTGTTTAGCATTATTTTTTTTACCAAACCACCACCCACATATGCTCTAATATCCTGTTCATCCTGCATCGGATTCCATTTGATTTTTTCCTTGTCACCTACCCATCGCTATTCACATCGTCGTTGATTTCATTCTTGTTTTTCGTGTCGTATTCCTCGTTCTATATTTCGCTGTTTTTCATACATATTTATGTTCAATATCTGATTTTCTGCCTGTCATCTGGTGTTGATTTATTTTGCTATTTTGGTTGGATTTTCGTACTCCGCTTCTGTATCCTGTCTGTTTCTACGTCGACGGTGTGCGGTACACTGCCCGTGAAGTTGTAGTAAAAGTTTGCATTCATGCCGACGGCCGCTGCCGCAGTTGAGCAATGCGCGTGTTACGACGTCGTAAATGTATTACGAATGCTCAGCGCTAGCCAAGACTCTCTGTGCTTTTCCACAGTGTCAATATGAAAAATAGTGACTTGCGAGTACATTCGCTTCGAGAGCTTGTTTGGGGAGCTTTTCCAAAAGTGTGTGCTAAGAAAATTGTACAGAGATAAAAGAAAAATAAAATAAAATAAAATAAAGGGATGGGGAATTTCGGGTCTATAAGGATTTCAATAAAACCAAATTTTTCAATGGGATCGAGAACTCAAAGCATATTTAAAGTATCTACAGCTTTGTATGTTAAGATCGTTTCTTTTTCTCGTAAAAAAAGTTAAGCAGGACAAGAATTGGTAAGATATAGCGACAGGTTAGGCAACTGATCTGACGATATCTGCTACTTAGAATTAGTGATGCATTGTAAACGCTAATAAAAATACAGACAAAAAAGTCAAATTTTTCATACAATGCCTATAGTTCCTTTGTAAATACCTCGCCTTGGTTTTACCCAATTAGTATATATTTTTTTTGGGGATCAACATTTGGAATTGTAGCAGTCTTCACTCAGTTATCTGAACTTTAATGAAAGCCAATTTCCTTTAATCTTTGCTGATAAGCAGACAACATGTGAGAGATAAAGATTCAAAACGAGCTTGGGAAGTATATTCGTCGGTAAGCCCATCCTCGCACTTCAGACGAGGCCACTAAAGCATTTGGGATGACTTATTTTCAAGTCTCCTTTGGTACTCATAGAAGTCATTCATAATTGGAAAATATTAAAGTGTATTAAGTAGATAACCGACTCGTTTCTTGTCAGATAGCCAGCCCTTTTGCTGCCTTCGACGGCAGCCAAGTGATTTTTTTTATTAAAGCCTAGAAGAGAGGTTTTGAAACCTTTTTAATACGGGTTGACATAAAATTACGCCTTCAGCGCCATCTAGCGGATAAGTGTTCACCAATCCCAATTTAAGGAAAATAAAATCATGTGATGACCTATTTGTATGATGAAATCGTACGCTTTGTATTTTGAAGACAGTTTTACTTGAAACTACGATTCCAGAGCCACCCAGCGAGTAAATCTTAGTTTGTAAAGTCTCGAAACGGCTCCTTCGTTCTTTAGTTCGCTTCTAGCTGACCAAAATGAACTCTCCCATGATTCATTAATTAGTCCTTGCTTTAATAATCAACACCAATATTGCTTTACTCAAGGGATGTCTTTTTATGTTGCCAAAATAACACTTTATATATTTAAATTACCTCTTGGAACTAAACTTTATCGCAGAGCCTTTATTATTAGTGAAACTCTGTCACTCAAGATGCTACTCGTACCGACAAGTGTTCTACAATATCTAAACACTTTCGTGTTGAGCTTTTCTGTGACGTCACTTCTTAAGCAAATTTCAATGGAGTGTAATTGGCTGTGAGAGAGGGAGAGAGAGAGCTAGAATAGAGACTAAACAGCTATTTATGTGCACAAACACAGCAATCCTGTTTGCATCAATTTCTCTGATGTCCTTTACTACATTCGCACTTCATATTTGAAAAATTTTCTGCTCAGAGTGTTTCGCTCATCAAAAGCCAACGTTAGCAGAGAGACGCAGCCGCTAGCAGCGATGTCGACGTTACTTCTCACATAGCAAACGAAGAATACTGGCCTCCGCTGAGCGGATGCGCAGTCAACGTGAGCAGCAAATAAATTGGCGCTGCCACTGCGTTCATCACTGCGAACGAACCTGTGCCGAAGCGCACTGAACTGTTCGCATATGTTGTGGGCCAAACACAGCGCAATGCAATACAGAAATACATAGAACACAAAGCACAGCCGCAGGATATACTCGAACTTACATACATACATACATATGTGTGTATAAACGCACACACACAAACACGCGATGTACGCGCAACCGTTGTGAGGCGCAAAAGGCAGGCGCCAACTTAGCGCACTTTCGCTGGCCGCTTGCGATGACAGTTGTGTGGCTGAAGCCGCTGTAAACGCATTCTTTTGGAAAGACGGATACACGTTCGTTGTTCGTTGTGTTTTCTCTATTGTGTCGTATTGTGTCCTCTATCGTTCGTCGTTGTCGTTTCGTCCTTTGTGTCGTTGGCGTTTTGTGAGAAAAGTGTTTAATCAAGTTTTAAGTGTTCAAAATAAATGAAAAATCGAAAATTTTATTAGATGATATACCCAGCTAATGAAAATATGTATAACGGCGAAAAATAAAATATCGAGTATTTTAAAATTTATGCGAAGATAACAAAAAAATTGTATTAAAAAAGCAGAAAAGAAAAATAAAATTGCTGTAAAAATTTAAGAATTGTACTGAATTTATTTATTGCGGAAAACTAATTTTAAAACGGTTCGTAGACGCGTCGCTGCTGGTCGCGCGTCATCCTATAATTTTGCCGGTAATGTTTCACACGTGTTTCAGTAAGAGAGCGCTTTAAGGCTTTAAAGCTAACGCAAATACAACTACGTTCGATTGAAGAGGTGTGCAAAATTTAAATTTAATTACAGAGCAAATGGTTTTAAAATTTAGAAATTTAGTCGCTTTAATTGTGCTGGTATTGTTTCGAGCGCAATAATATCAATTTTGTTTCAATTTAAATTTGAAATAATTCATTTAATATGAGTACACATTTCAAAATATTTTGAGTTAAACGCAAACAAGAATTAACACATAATAGCTTCATATAAAATTTTAAACATAAGAGATAATTCTTACATATCGTCGACACCGCGGTAAAAGCGACCAATTCCTTTTAATAAATTTTTGCTGTTGGTAAAAAAATTAAAACTTATTTAGACATATGTGCACCATTTCTTTCGTATGAAATACCTGTTTTGATCGAAAAGTGAAGTTAGCAGCTTAATAAAGATAATATTTTATTAAAAATCTATGAAAGTCTAAAAGTATTTTTTGTATAGTCGCAAGAATTTACTCAAAATTAAAGTTGTGTTAAAGAACCAACAAAAACAAAAAAATACTTTAACTTTCGAGTTACCACACAATTAACATAAAGATTAATAAACTAGACAAAATAAATAACTTTGTGCTAGCTCTAAAATAAACTGAGCCTTCAAAAGTTATTCTGATTTCTTAACGTGTATATAAATTTAAATCCGGGTAAATTGTTTTGAAAATTTTTTTTAGCATAAAACGCAATCACAACCTATTGCATTCACTAACTCTGCGTTTACTATCTATTAAAAACTAACTTTTTAAAAGAAATAATATGTGAAATTTATTGCTTGAAAACTACTGTTAACAAAAAGTGTAAGCAAAATAAGACTAAAATTGACTTTAAAAAAATTGCATAAACTTAGAAAATAGTATTTAGAATTTATAAATAATGAAAAGAAAAAAAATTTTATACACGTTTTTGGAACAAAAAAAAAACGAGCAAAAATGTGCATACATTTCTGTAAAATCAGTAAAATCAAGATATAAGTTTAATTTTTTCTAATCAAACTATTTTATTTTTGAAAGAATTTCAAAGAAAAATTAAAAATGTCATGCAAATTTTAAATAGAGAAAAAACTAAAATAGTTAAAAGCGTTTTTTAAATTAGCCAATAAATATAAGTGACTTAGGATTTTACGGGCAATTAGTGTTTTATTATTATACTCTTCGAATTCTATTGAAACTATATTACAACTCAAAAGTGTTCTTTTCGAAAGTAAAAATAATTAGAAAAATCACTCCTTTAAAAATTATCGATATTCTGCGATTTCGTCATTAAAAAATTATTTTAAAAGATGAAAATTTTGTTTGGAATCACTTATTTGTGTTTAAGAAAATTTGAATTGAACGAAGAAAATTATTAAAAATAAAAATTTTAGAACAAATTTTTTATTGTTTTAAGAATTCATTCATCAATTATTGCACCCCAAAAATTGGTCTCTTAAAGAAGAAATAATTTTTATAAAGTTGATGCTCTTATTTGAAGGCACATATTTGCCAAAAATAATAAAACCATCCATTAAAAATTATCATTTTTTTTAAAACAAGAGGTACACAAATTTTATTTAAAAATAATTTAAATATACCAATGTTATTTATTTACTTAAAAAGAAGAAAACCAAAAAAGAAGTAGTTTAAAATAAATTTTGATAGTCTCAATAATTATTTTAAAGAATTTTAATATGAAATGAAAATAAATACAAAATACATTGAAGAGGTTACAAATATTTGAAGTCTTCTTAAAAATCGAAACATTGGCTGAACTAAAACTGAAAACATCCACACAGATGTAAGGAGCTGTGTTATATGAATCGAAACATAATTCTATTAGCTTTAACCATTTCGATATTAAAATAGCGTTCTATTAAGTTTTAACTTTCAAGTCTGAAAGTGTATAAAATCTTAAATTTTCCAAACGCAAATTTACGGGATTAAAAAAATGTATTTCTACGAAAAAAAGAAGCAGAATCCTTTACACTGAATTAATTTCGTTTTATACAAAATTTCGATTTTTTTTTTATATATTCCACGTATACATTCGCTATACCCTTTAAATTAAGTCTGTATCGAGAATCTCGCTTGTGCTCGTGCAACGTGTAAATCTCCTTTAATCCGCTAAAGTAGTGTCATTTGCAACAAATCAGCAGCACAAAAGCAAGAACACAAACAAAAAAGGATAATACGAACAAATGAAAAAAGAAAAATAAAAACACAAGAAAGCAGTGAACAGCTGACAATCATTGCAACCGAGACTTTAGTAAAGGACCACCACCTCCGCCACCACCATTTCCGTTCGCAAAATGTTGCACATTAAAATCACCTCCAGCTTCCCTACTTATTTCTCTTTCATCTTTTGCCTTGTTATCCTCTTTCTTTTCCTTTTCATTATCATTATTTCCGACATTATTTTTCACCACTTGCTTTAGCTTTCGCACGTTTGTTCGCAATGTGCTTTTCCAGCAGATTTTTAAAGTGAATTATTGAATGTAATTTGTCACAGTTTTCTCGAGTAAACGAAGTGTTGGTAATTTTTTTCACACTCAAGAACAAAAACAATAAAAAAAGGGGAACGTAATGAAATGAATCACATAAAAAGCGCAAATGAGAAATAGAGCACGTGTAATAAATGCGAAAAGGTTAAGAGTGCCAAGAAAAATTGCAAATAAATCAGAATATTTGCGAAAAATAATAACGAAGTGATTTTTGAAAAATATGCAAAATCCTGATTGCTCAAATAGCAGCGATTGTATGAATGCGATGAATACCGAACTATATACTTGTTTAGTTGGCTGCTTTGATGTATGTATGAAACACTTATTTTTAAGTAAAAAGCTAATTTGTAGCTGCATGTTCAATGATGTACTCGTAATACTATATCGTAAGATCAACATTGAAGTTCTGTAAATTCGAATCAATTTATTTCAATTAAAATTCTACTTTAGGAAATTTTATTTAAGAGAATTAGAAAGGGCAATGGATTATAGAAATTCCATCTATACTGTTCGTACATCTCCTGCAAATGTTGATCCACTAGAATGCAAATTTCATTATCAAAAGAACTGATCAACCAAAATCTCTTGTCTCTTCATATTATAAAAAGACTGAATTATAAATTTAGAAAAAATATCTTTTGAAATTGTCGAACCATGTTTATGCTAAACTTTCGTTCATATAACGGAGGTATCTTAAACGAATACTTTTGCAATATTCAAAGCAGCATACAAACACTATGAAAATCTAAAGAAAGAAGTAGGAACTTAAAAAAAAAATATCCAAAACTTCAGATCTTTTGTTGTTATTGCTTCTGCCAGAGTATGTCATTTTTCGTTCTCACCGAAAGATGGCAAAACGCTGAAACCGGTTTGTCTGAAAACCGAACTTGACAAGGGATGACGAAAATTCGTTCCAAAACCAATTATATTTTTAACTGAATTCTGTCTTTAAAATAACCCAAATTTTATGTTTCCAAAGCAAAAGAAAAAGGTTCTAAAAAAATTCGACTAAAGAAAGAAACTACGCTAATTTTGATAAAACCATTAATTTCCTGCCATCTTAGGAGTAAATAAATGGCTGGAAGTGATACTCAGCTTAATTTGAAAATGAGTAATTAGCGAAAATCTACTTCTGCATCATATTCATTACCTTTTTAATTTTTCTTGTATATTAAGTCAAATGGACTAATTTCGTGTAAGAAACCAATACTGACTATCCACAAGTATGTATAATGAAATCAATTTATCGATCCAGATTTATAAAAAAAAAATATAAATAATTCATTGGCATTTTCTGATAAATGTGATTCGTGATTGTTTTTTTTTTTCATAATAAGACTTCAAACATTTCCATGCCTATTGAAATTACTAAACATAGTGTTTCACTGAAATAAGCTTTTCTAAAATAACTTCAGTATGAAAATGTATAAATATTTTTGTTATTAAATTACCGCCATCATAATCAGGGCTAAATGCCAAATTATGAAGAATTACGTGACGAAAAGTCTTTCGACAAAGAAACATAAAATATTTTTTGTAACCTTAAACGAGTTTGCATTAACTACTTTCGCATGCGTTCAAGTTATTTGATAACATCGCTTAAGTATTGTAATCACGAGAGGATTTAATACGTTGAGTTAAGCAATTTACTTAAATATACAAGAAAGGAATATAAAAGGTTTCTGGCTAATAAATAGCTTTCAGTAAATTGTGGAGTTTATGTGTTGGATGAGGAAGGACCCAGACGCAAACAATGAGGTGGTATATTAAAGAATTTTTGTTATTTGAAATTTTGCTTAATGCAATTTTAATGCTAGTTGGCTAATAGTGTTAGTGTTATAGAAATTGTTAAATATTTTATTTTAAAATTCAATCAAAATTGAGAGAGCAAATTTTAACAAATTTCATTGAATGGGTAAATGTTTCTACGTTAAAAATTAATTCGTTTAAATGTTTAAGTTATTGCAGCAGCAAACATATTACTTCAGACTGCTATATGTCTCTTTTTAAGTTAGTATCTAGTCTTTTTTCCTTCTTATATTTCAACTTCGAATAGCTTCAATTGAATCATGCTACTCTAGTGAAAAGAAGTCAAAATTAGCTATCATTTTACTAGCAACATGTGCTACTAGCTTGATTACCAAAGTAACTGTATGCCAATATAAGAAGCCTTCTTATCTACAAAATTCAACTAACTAAAAGGTGGCTAACATTTTGCATCAAGAATTTACTAAACTTCATTCCGTTTTTCAATAATTTCTGCAAGCTCTAAACTATTGATAAACGCGATTCTTTAGTTAAAAATATACGACTACAGGCTTGACAATACAATTCCAATGAATATAAAAATATGTCTATGACAGAATATTATCGGTATCAATTCTTAATTAAAAAATTATGTATTCGTTTCGAGTCCTTTTCGATGTCCAATGATGAATTTCTAAAGGAAATAGAAATCAATTGCCTTCCTAAACTGAAAAATTTGAAATTTGTATACTTTACCATTAAGAAAAATTTTTTTAAGTAGAAAACATGAAATAATAAAAAATTTGGTGTTTTTATTGATTTTTTTTTACTTAGAAAGCGTATTGTCCTTAAAAATATTAAAAATTAAATATTTCAAATATTATTTTTGAAAAATTTTGCACGACTGTTATCGACCTTCTGCAAATTATTGTTTGATTTATAGAAGAGAATATTTTTTAAAGCCAAAATGGAGTTAAAAGAAATACTCATTAACGAGTCTTAATCAACAATAAAATCTCAGTATAGTTTGGAATGTTGATTTTTATAAAATGGTGTGTGAAACACTTTTTTTATTATTTTTATAAGACCAAGCTTTTCCGAAAATGCTTAAGCTTTTTAAATTGAGAAAGGCCGCCTTGGGAATTACAAAAATAAAGTACAATAAAAAATATATAAAAGCGGAATTGAGCGACCCTTTGAAGTAACCAGTAATGATTCCCCGTTTGTTATTAGAGGCAACTTTTCAGTCATAAAACTAATTTTTGGTTTTGCCATTCAAAAGGAATATCTACTGTTTTGTGCGCATTTAGAGCGGTTATGATTGATGCCTCATGGTTTAGAAATTTATCAATAAAAAGCATTTCAATACAAATTTGTATAATTTCAATATATTCAATACAAAAACCGTCACTTTAAAAAACAATGTCGCTTTTCTGTTCAAAACCTTAAAGAAAAAAATTCGTCACATTAAATTGCCACCCACTAAAGTAGCCATGCTGCTCTCTAAAATGAATTAAAAGTGAAGAAGAAGGAAAAAAAGAAAAAATAGTGTTAAAAATAACGTGTTCTCAATTTCCCAGCGTATAACCGAAAGTTTAGGCAACTAAGCCGCGCACGTTGCAGCATCAATTTTGGCCCGCAACTAAAACCTGTTGTCACTAAACGAACTAAGCCTTTGGCAGGCATTGACGCGACAGCAAAAAAGAAAGCAAAAATGAGGGGAAAGAAGAGGCTTACACAAAAGAGAAAGAAAAAAACAAACAAATAAAATGGCATGCAAGTTTGCTACGTTTGAAACTTACAGCTGTTGTCCCCGAAAAGAAAATCCATAAAATTTCGCAAACGCTAGCGCAACTAACTTTGCAATGCTTGCAACGCCAAGCTTAGCTGACTTGCAACGCGTCATGATTATCGATTTACTTGCAACAAAATAGTGAAATAAAATAAATTGACATGAAAATAGTGTATACATATGTATGTAGCTATGTATAAAGTATGTACATATGTACGCTAGACATATAAATAGTGCATATACATTTAGGTATATAAGAGAAGCGTTTTGTTTAAGAACGACAACTAAAGAATCTTTTGCGAAAAATGTGAATGAAACGAGCGGCGCTGGGGATGACAAAGGAGAGAATGTTATGATGACGACAACGACGACGTCGACGAGCGGAACGGATGTAATGCAGACGTGCGAAAATCACCGCGAATAGCATACAAAAGTTGCATTTGCTGGTGCAGGTGGTGGTGGTTGGTGGATGTTAAAGGATTGGGGGCAGCGTGACAGTTGAGAGCGACCGGCTAGCAAAAAGCCAAGCTGATGTCGTTGGCATCCGCATGCGTTGATTACAACATCTTTCATATATATATAAATATGTATATATACAGTATGTACTTTTAGTTTTTCGAGGCTTAAGTAAATATGAATTTATATATTGAAACTTTTTTTTTAATGAAAGTTGTTGTGGAAAAGAATCTGTCTAAGTTGAAGTAATTAGTCCTCAATTAAATTTTTTATGTTTTCTTTTTTTTATTGTTAATATTTTAGAATTTTTACAACTGCACATCTTGAAAATAATAATAATTGGTTATAAAGTTGCTGAAAAGTTAACATTTCAGTGAAAAGTATACACCAAAAAATGGTTATTCAAGAGTGGTGAAACATTTTCCAGAAATTTCCCAGTTTCCCATTTTAATTGAATCAATTCCATTCTGTCTATACTTTTTGATAGCGCATATATATTTTTAGGTAAATGTCTCAAATATATATTTTTTTAAAACAGCTTTCATAAAGCAAATTACCATCGTTTCGAAACTGCGCGCTTTAGTTTCCGATACGATTTTTTATAAAGTTTTGTGGTTTGTTCAAACATTTTTGTATAATCTAGCATCATCTTTAAGACGAAATACACTGCTACCAACTAAAATCACACAAATCAAAGTCTTAAACATCTTACAAAATTGCAGAGAATCTTAAAAATTGTACACATTTTTCATTGCGTTTTAATACTTTCGAATCACAGATTTTTAGCTGCAGTTCCGCAGTTCAAGCAATTTCAATATAAATTAACGGAAATTTCAGGTGGCTAAAGATTACTCATAATTTTTTTTTAAATTATTAGTTTGCAAAAAAAAAAATAATTGAGAGCTTGTTTGGTTTTTTTTGTGTAATGCTTATGTTTTTGGGTGTGCTGAATCCGAAAATAACTTTAATTTTGTCATAGAACGTTAACAAAACTAATTTATTTATGTAAAATACATTAATTAGTAAGCATTAAACTTTCTTCTTTTTCTCAGTGAGACTCCTTTTGGTACATTTTCGCTTGTGTGGGAAGCATCGGGAAGGTCTCTTTGAAGCGTCCAACAGTAGGCTGCCATCTTTTTTCCATCTCCTTAATATCTTAATGAAATCGTTCACCTTGCTCTTAAGACACGTCTCCTAAATTTTCTGAAAAGTAGTCGAGGGGAGAATGAAGAAAATATACTTTTAAACTCATCAAGCAACCTCAGGCTTGAAATACTTTTTTTTGACGATTTGTTTGTAGTTAGGATCTTTGTTATTGCCTAAAAATTTCTTTATGACCTTTTTAAAGGCAATCCACCCTTCTCTTTGAGGATCCGACATGGTTGTGATGAATAGTGGATCAGCCATAAGCCGTCTAATATCTGGTCCAACGAAAACACCTTCCTTCAACTTTGCCTCCGAGCGGCCTGGAAACTTTGAGTGTTTGAATAAATTTTCATCTCTTGGAAGTGACTCCACAAATTGTTTCATCAATCCCAGCTTTATGTGAAGCGGTGGTAGAAGAACTTTATGAGCAGGCACCAAAGTTGCATGCAGGATATTTTTTTCGCCAATTTTAAGCTCCCTCGGAGGCCAACACTATTTGGTGCAGTAATTTGTTCGGTCTCTGCTATCCCATGGACCCAAAAAGCAAGGGAATTTGGTAAGCCCAGATTGTTGTCCGAGCGCCATGCCCAAGATTTTGAAATCACCGTACACTTTCCAACCGTGGTGTTGTAGGTTTCCTTGAGGTGTAAGGAATGACCGACAGGAATGGAAGCATAGAAACCGCCGTTGTGAAGCAGAACTGCTTTTTTTTGAAGAATCTATGAAAATACGCCACTCTGCTGAGTCGTATGTGATCTTAAATGTATCCATCAAACCTTCAATATTGGTACAATAAACCAACTCGTCCGGTTGGGCAAAGTAGCAAGAAAACTGCTTCTCACGATATCTGAACCAGGAGGTAGTCACTCCAGGCAAAAGTAAGTTCCTTATTTAGAAATTAATAGTAGTTATGGTAAACATTTAAAAACAGTAATCAAAATAAAATTATAACTAATATTAATATTAATATTATAATAAAATTTTGCGTTTTGTAAAATAAACTTACGTGCTGGAATTTTTTGAGTATTTTTTTAGGTTTCAGAACACCTAAATACATAGCAATCAGTTGGAAATATCCAGACAGCATTTTTGTTGCAGACCTGTGTTATCGCAAAGAAAGTGAATTTTTTAATCGCATTTTCAGCAAATATATTTGTTAGTTTTTTTTATTTTTAAACGTATTATAATATTTTATACTTTTGAAGTGGTTTAAGTTGCACTTGAATTTTTTATAATTTTTTCTTGCCAGAAATTGTTTGTCCTTGACTTATATCGATAAGCGGTTATAAACCCAGGAGAAGATGCAGGTGAAGTATTAGGAATATAAAGCTTATTCGCCTTTACAAAGCCTAATATAGAGTACTTTTTTGAAATATTTTTATTTAGTATTTTAAAAGTTCTGTTGCTATTATTGCTACTTATTCCTAGTATAAGTAATTTAAATGCCTTAAAATAACTTGAATCTGCTCTGTTAAACGATTTCTATTAATTCCTATTAATACGAAGAGATTGTCGATGTTTACTCTTTAGTATAAAAGCAAAACACAGAGCTGTAAAGTGCTTCCAAAATAAATTTTCACGTAATGCTGAAGCAGAAGTTAATTCGTTTTACAAATAATTTCTTTAGGCTATTAACCACCATTTTGCACTATCGTTGATGATGTATATTTATTTGCAGAATAAAGCAAAACATTTTATATAGTAAAAATTTACTTTCTTTATGGACAGATTTTTTATAATAAGCTCAAGCAAAAATCAAAGTATTTCGCTTTTTTCCTTATAAGATATTCAAAAATTTATTTGAACAGAAACAGATGCTCTCTGGCATTAAATGGGAACTTTACTTTAAAACATAAAGGTTTTCCTTTTAGCAGACTATATATAATACATTTTTCGAACTTTAATTTAAGGTCTATTCAGGCTATTCAAACAAATTTAAAGTTTATTTTTAGTTATTACTTTTTATTATTATAATTTTTTTATTCAGTAGTTTCCATGCGGTACAAAAAAAGGAAAAAAAAACACTACTATTGACTCACTTTAATGTCGACAAGACTCAAGTTCAAAATGTTAAATACCTACATTTTTGTAAGTACGAATTTAAAATACCAGCCATGGCGTATACGCGACACGCAGCAACCTGGCAGTTATCTGTCGTCTGCTCGCTTGCCTCACTTGCCTCACTTGCTTTACTTGCCTAACTTGCTACACTACGAATACCACACAGACGCTAAGCGACATACTTAGACGGCGAAAGCGCGTGTTGACATTTTATATGCGCGCACACGATTCGCCAAACAAATATATGTTATTTTCCTTCTTTATATGTATGTATAAATCATATGTACGAGTATATGTATGTAGGTGTGTAGTTGATACTTTTGTTGCCACACACTTTTCTATTGTTATTCTTGTTGTTGTTGCTGTTAGAATTTCGCTCTTATCTATTGTTGCGCGTTGCAATGCAATATTATGTAATAGTAAGTTAGCTGTCTACAAGCAGAATACCAGCAGGCTTTGGAGGAGTTCGCATGCACTCAAATGCCACATGTACGTGTATGTGTGTATGCGTGCGTGTATGTAATATGTATGTGTGTGTATGTGTGTATAAATATTGGTTAGTGCTTCGTAAGAGCAGTTGTTTTTATCTCAGACAGTTCATTACTCCTTACATTCTTTGCTGCTGGCGTTTGTGTGCTTCCATTTCATTTCAAACATTTTTGATATTATATTTATTTATAGTTGGCTGATGTGGTGTGCCTATTTTCTTGTTACACAAATACATTTATAACAGAACAGAGTGGTCGTAGTATGTCAGCTCCCAGTTGGTGTCTTGCTATTTCCCAGCTGATTGCTGTCCTACAAAGTGCTGGCAGTTGTTAAATCATTTTTGGCCTTTAACGTTTGTTTCGAGCGAAATTAAACTTTTATCATAAAATGAAATAATTGTTTTTTCTTTTCGCCCGTGAAACTAGCAATTTTGAATTGTCTGCTTGCGATCAATAAAGATAGTCGCCAATAAGGAATACGAAGAGGGGTGGCTCTTAATATCATTCTAAAATAAAATGCTTGAACCCACATTAAGCCAGCCACTCACTTAGTAAAACAAGCAGTTAATACCATAGATTTGACTAATAAAATCTAGATATAGCTTAAATAACTAACACAGAGATTGTTTAAGCCATCTGCTTGCTCAGTTTTGAGAAGAAATATATTTTTTTGAACAACATACCTTTGTAATATTTTTCACACAAACGTGTTGAGAACTGCAGATATTTGAAAAGTAGTCGAGTAAAATGATGCAATATTTTTGAACCATCGAAGTGGTAAGTTATAATTCGTAAAGGGAATAAGCTAATGACAGCTTGGAGAGAATTGCCAGTTGAGGTGAGCTGTGGTCAGTTGAGGTGAAGGATAAAAGGAAAAGATAAGGAGTTCGGTGATGGTGAGTAAAGCAAAGTTTGGAGAGGAGAAATGAACATAGAGAATTATGTTAAGCAGGTGTGTTGAGTTGAGATGTGGGAAGTTTAAGTGTGATGAATTTGGGTATGGTGAGAAGAAGAAGAAAGCATTGACACATAGAGAGGTGTGCTCAGTAGGTGTATTGAGTTAAGTTGTGGGGAGTTTAAGTGTGGTCAATAAAGGTATGGTGAGAAGAAGAACAACTGGTCTCCGCCAAACATTAGAAAAGTATGTTAAGCAGGTGTGTTGAGTTGAGGTGTGGGGAGTTTAAGTATGGTGAATTTGGGTATGGTGAGAAGGAGAAGAAGGTATTGACTCATAGAGAGGTATGTTCAGTAGGTGTATTGAGTTAAGTTGTGGGGAGTTCAAGTGTGGTCAATTAAGTTATGGTGACAAGAAGAACAACTTGTCTACGAACAAAACATTTCGTTTGCTCGATTTCCATCTCATTCGCTATGTTGGTTTTTCAATTTACATTCTCCGCTTAGGATGTTAATATAGCGTCGCATAGCATAAAGCAGAATAACTTAACTTAACATAAAATATCAAAACATAACATAAACATGAAAAGCGAGAACTAATCATCAAATCACGCAACTTATAAGGTGACTTTTTTCGGCAGTTTCAAGTAAAAACGCCCGTTTAATGCTTAACTCTTATAAATCAGGGCCTTCAAAGTTGCTTAAACTGCACCAAAATTTTGTCAACAACTACAAAATGTATATAATTTTTAAGCGAGTAAGCGAAATGAAGGAATTAATGACTAACATTGCTTGCTAAATAAATTTAATTCATTCTTTTTTGTAATACGCTACCAGACTATTTAAACAATCCAATCTATTTGCTACGGAAACTGTATGCAATGCTATTGTCTTATTCAATACTTTACTTGCTTGCATTTATATTTTTCAATTTTACTCTTTTTACTTCGTCTTCGTTCATTTGCGCGCACACGAACGTCAGGCGGGCGCTTTAGTAACTTTCTCAAAACTAAACAAAAACTCTCGTTTATTTTATTTATTTATATTTACTTTTCAGCCCGCCTACAATTTGGCTCAAACTCTTAGATGTGCTTGTTGTTGCTATTGTTGTTTGTATATTTATTTATCAACAGACTGAATGACTAAATGGGCGCATAAGGGCATGCCCACATGAATAAATGGACGAAGAAACAAGGCACAGTATACACAAGTGAGTAAGTAGCGATTTAAAAAAAAAGGACCTGACCTGGCGCACTAAAAGCAAGGTTGGGCGAAGAGTTTAGGACGAACAGAGAGAGTGTAGTGTTAGTGTGGTAGTGCAAGGTGGAGTGAGTGAGTGAACGCGAGCACTCGCGCGCAAAATGCTGAAAGGCAGACGGGGGCGCACTCAATGAATTAAGTACATGGCAACTTTGTAACTGGTAGGCTGTTTTATATGCTCACCCACACAGCCACAAATCAGGTGTATACATGTTTGTGTGTATGTATGTTAGTGCCATTTACTACGTACTAAATTGTATGAATCTGCAGCAAATGAAAGGCCATGCATAGCGAGGAAGTGGAAGGATGTAGCGCTTAGTTGCTTGGCTGGATGCCGCTCGACGCTGACAAAAAAAAAAACAAAAAAAAAAAACAAAAACTCAGCGGGTGAGGTCAATATTCAAATGATGACAACAAAATTATGGTTCGGCAACATTCTAGTAGTTAGGCTGCTTGAAGGCACTGCAGTGCGATGACTTGGACTTGGCGGCTGAGCAGCACAATTGCAGGCGGGCGTTGAAAGAGTGGATGGCGGCGGTGAGGAGAGCTGGTGGAGGAGCAGTTCTCAAAAGCCGCAAGAACATGTGCGGCACCACAGGGGCGCGCGCGCCAGCCTAGCCTGGTGTTTGCACAAAGTTTAGTAGCTTTATTTAATTTGTGTTTTTTTTTTTTTTTTTTTTTTTTTTTTTTTTTTCGGTTACGACCAGGGAGGAGGAATCTTCATAGATACGAGCAGCCCGTGCTGCCCGCATGCCCGATTTGCCTCCAGGCACCTACGGACTAAACCCAACCTCCTTCGTACGCTGGGCCTGTGGCACCCCTGCGGGACTATCAATTCCGATATTACTTCGCAGGGCAGGCACTGGACGTTATTCTTCGTCTTCACTCAGCGTGCGTTATAATTCTGCGCGGTTCGCGTTTCGCTCGTCTATTCGGAGTCTTTTCATTATTCCCGTGATGTTGTCAACACATTTGTGCCAAATATCCTTATCGGACAGCATAGCCTCCAGCAAGCCTTCGGGGGACACTGCTTTTCGCATATAACGTTCTAGATCGTTGCGTTCTGTGTCGAATCTGTGGCAGTCCATAAGTATGTGTTCTGCGCTTTCAATTTTCCCATCGCAATGTAGGCAGAAGGGGTGATCAACGTGCTTGTATTTATATAAATATTGTCGGAAGCAGCCATGCCCGGTAAGGAACTGGGTAAGGTAGAAGTTTGTTTCTCCGTGTTTTCTCTTAATCCACTCGTCTACCCTTGGGATCAATCTCTTTGTCCAACGTCCTTTTGGGGACGAGTCCCACCTTTGTTGCCACTCGTCGGTGCTTTGTTGCAGGATCTTGTTGCGTTCACTTGGGCTATGCTTTATTGCTGCCGCCGTTCTTGCAGCTATGTCTACCGGGCATCTTCCAGCCAGCAAATTTGCAGCCTCGTCTGACACAGTCACGAATGCACAGCATACTCTAAGAGATGATAATCTGTGCACCGAGGCTGGTGCTCTCATATATGAGGTTATAGGGGTCGCGATTGCCCAGATTGGTGCCGCGTACATTAAAATTGATGAGCTGACGCTCGCAAGCAGGGTTCTTTGTTTCTCTTTTGGGCCTCCCATATTTGGCATGAGTCTTGCAAGAGCCATACTGGTCTTCCTTGCCTTCTCACTGGCATATTTCAAGTGTTCCTTAAAGTTCAGTCGTTGATCGAGTACGACACCGAGGTATTTTAAAGTTTGCGCTGACTTTACAGTATGTTCTCCTATGCGGATTTGAATCTTTTCCAGCTTTTTTCGACTGGTCATGAGCAATGCCTCTGTCTTGTGATCAGCCAACTCTAGTCCTGCGTTCTGCAGCCAAGTTTTTGCTGACGCTATTGCTTCGCTACACATGCGCGACACGTCCACCAGATGTTTCGCCACTACTACGATCGCTATGTCATCCGCATAGCCTATTATAGACACGCCCTCGGGTTTTTCAATTTTAAGGATGCCATCATACATGATGTTCCAAAGGATTGGTCCGAGGACCGAACCCTGCGGCACACCACCTGTGACATGGTACCTTTTCTGGCCTTCATTTGTGTCATAAAATAACTCTCTTTCGCTAAAATAGCTTAGGAGTACTCGGGTCAAGTAGTCTGGAATTTTCATCTCTATCAACGCCTTAATTATGTAGTTCCAGTTGGCGGAGTTGAATGCATTTTTTACATCCAGCGTAACTACAGCGCAGTACTGTTTAGTTCCTTCGAACCATCTTTTGCCTTCGAGTGCTTTACGCGCTATATCGCAGACAGACGCAATGGAATCGACAGTTGACCGCATTTTTCGGAAGCCGTATTGTTTATTTGAAAGCCCGTCGTCACTTTCCGTAATCTCTTGGAGTCGGGCGCTTATGATTGATTCAAATAGTTTCCCTGCAGTGTCCAGCATGCACAGAGGCCTGTACGAAGAAGGCTCTTCTGGGGGCTTGTTGCCTTTGGGTAGCAGAACTAGCCGTTGCCGCTTCCATTTCTTTGGAAAAATGCCTTCTTGAATGCATTTCGTGTATAGATTGCTGAAGGTTTCAGTCTTCTTCTTAACTACATATTTAAGAATGCTATTTGGGATTCCATCCATACCTGGGGACTTGCTGGTTTTAATTCTAGCTGCAGCAGCGAGCACTTCATTATTTGATACCGGAGGGATCTCGGCGGTTTCCACTACTAGCTCCCTCGGTACACTGCATACTTCTTGTTGTGGGAAAAGGCCTGAGACGATCCGCTTCATTATAAGTGGGCATACTGGCGGTTTGGCGTTGTACCCTTTCAGTTTTTTCAGGACGATATTGTACCCGCTACCCCAAGGATTGTCGTCAACGTCTTTTACTAGCTCTGCGAAGGCCTCGCGCTTGCTCTTTTGGATTGCTTTTCGTAGTTTTATTCGGCTGTGCTTGTATGCAGCTTGAAGGTGTTGATACTGGGGATTATTTCTTGCCCTCTGTCTCTGGTGTTGCCGGCGCAGTCTTAGGCATTCCCCTCTTAGCTCCGCTATTTCGTTTGTCCACCAGTACGCTGGTGCTCTTCGGTTACCACTCTTTTTCCGTGGCATTGATGCATCGCAGATGTCAGTGATTAGCTTTACTAGTGCATTAGCACATGTGTTGGGGCTTCCAGAGCTTCCATTAAGTGTGTCTGGTATGAGTTCTGTCATGTATTCCAACATGCTGTTATCTAACATTTTTGTTTTCCATCCAATGCTTTGCACTTTCGACGCTCTCCTTTTATTCGCGGAGTTTCGAGACGGGTGGATGGTTAAGTAGATGGCAAAGTGGTCGCTGAATGTAAACTCCTCTGAGACGTCCCATGTTATTTTATTGAATATCGCAGAGCTGCTGAATGTCAGGTCGATGATCGAACCGCATTGCCTTTTTGGTAGGTATTTTTCCTTCCTTTGTTGAGCAGCACGATGTTAAGACTGGCAAAGGCTTCAAGCAGCGCCTGGCCCCGTGGGGTTGTTTTTGGGCTGCCCCATTCAACTGCCCACGAGTTGAAGTCTCCAGATATTACGAGTGGTGCTTTTCCCGCAGCATCGGTTACCAGACGGCTCAGCATGTTTTTATAACTTTCTATTGGTTCGCTTGGAGGCGCGTAGCAGCTGTAGAAGTGAATTCCACCGATTTTTGCGTAGATGAAGCCCTCATGTTGACTATTACCTCTGATTTCGATGGGCGTGGCCCCACATGCCCAGATTGCAGCTTTTTTCCTTCTGTCTTGGAGCCAATTTCCTTCCACTGAGGGTTCTTTGTACTGCTCGCTGATGAGTGCAATATCGATCTTTTGCTCGTAGATTGCCTGCTTTAAAAGATCTTGTGCCGCCTTACAATGGTTTAAATTTATTTGTACGCACTTAATCATTATTTTAGTTGGTTTACCGCTTTTTTATACGCAGGGCACCTGAAGCTTCCAGTAGGGTGGTCTTGTGCGACACCAGTCGCTGTCTTGCAAATGGCGCATTTGGGTGCTGCTTTGCATTGCTTGGCAAAGTGTCCTTTCTCCCCACAACGAAGACACGTACCGCTGCGATCTTCGGCGGACTTGCAATGCCTGGATATGTGTCCAAAATCGAGGCATCGATAACACCTGGTGGGACTGAATAGTTCCCGAATTCGGCAGTTGACCCAGCCTATGCGAATTCGTCCCGCCTCAAATTTAATTTGTGTGCCTGTGTGTGTGTGTGTGTGTGTAGCTTTTTTGTGTGTGATTTTGCTGAAGTAAGGTGAAAAGGAGATGAAAATGAGTGAGTGAATTGAGCAAAAGAGAAATTGTGGGACAGCATAAAAGATATTGATTTTCTTAAAGCGCTGCTAAAGTGAGGCGCAAGGGATTGACATCCCAATGGGGTTTATGTGAAAATACAACCTTTTTGTGTATAAGTATTAATTGTGCGCTGTTTTCATATTGCTTTTAACGCTTGCCAAATTTCGCGCTGCTATATTCGCCATTCGCCTGTTGGCATTTTTCAGCTGTCGCTCGAAATAGAGTGGTTTTTCACTTTATTATTACTGTTTACCCGAAAAACAGCAGTCGCAACTGCTTCAATGGCTACAGCACGCGCTCACACTCACACACTCATACACACTCACACTCATACTCGCTCGCGACATACTTCAGCCAGCGACACTTTTACGCAGCGCTTTAAAATTATGCGAAAGTAATACACTCAGCGCGTGCGATTTAAAGTTTGCTTGCCACACGCAAATACCAACCAACGGTTGTACATACATACATACATACATCGACATGTTCATAGTATTATGTGTGTATTTGTTTCAAAAAATGTTACGCATACGCCACGTGCGTGCTGTCAAGCGAAGTGCTGAACAGTAAGGAGTGTGGTGAAATAAAATGAAATAAGTTTTTGTACTTTCCCACAAAGGCATACGCACACGCATACATTGCAACACGCACGCACACACACACACATACGCTTTGGGGAAAAGTAATGGCATGCGTGCGTGTGTGTGTTTGTAAGGTTTTTGCATGCGTCGTTTCACTTTTGAAGTGTTGAAAGCTTTGACTTAGCTGCGTGGACTTCAAAGTGATAAATTGTTTCATTTGGAATTGTGCTAGCAGCAGGAAACTCAATGTCAATTAAATTTCTTAGTTAAGTTAAATTGAAAAGCATTTTAGTGTGAACATGTACGACGGCCGCTTGGAAAATTTCATTAGGAATGATAAGTAATTGGCTTACGTATATAAATAATTTGAGTTACCATTTTGGTGTTGAGTTAAAATAATAAAAAGTTTCAAGTATGCTAAGCTGTATAGCAAAATTAATGGATTAATTTATTGTAATTTATTTCTGTAATGACTTGATATTTTTCTTCCAAAGTTAACTTGCATGAGCTGTGGGAAAGTGCGGATCAGTTCGACAAGTGCCATTCTTCAACTCTCGACTCTACTAACTTCTAATGTGCTGACTCACAAATAAATAGTGAGGTTTTAGCTTGCGCGGTTTTATTGTATTACTAAATTTATTTAAGTAAGTAATTTTTAGCACAGCAACCTATTACCAAGTAATGAAATGAATAAAAAATTAATTTTTTTATATACTTTGATAATATTTAGAAATTTGTAACTTCGCAATAAGAAATAATCAAGTAAAACGTGACTATTATTCCAAGGGGAATATCAAAAAGAAAATTAAACTCTAAAATATGTTATTTCTTATTATTCAGAAAGTAATTTTTTCTGAGATATCCTGAACTGAAAAATATAATAAAAAAATATCAATTAAAATCTGGAGTGGTTTAATAATCGTTGATTACTTATCTTTTGATTTTAACTTTTTGAACAAGACTGTCCAATTTAATAGGTATATAAACTGAGAAAAGATTGCTGCTTTTTGCTGCTATAAAAAATAAATAAATATTTTTAAAGCGATTGCAATGTATGTATATATGAAAAATGTATATGAATATGAATATGAACATGAATATGAATATGAATATAAATATGAATGTGATTGTGAATATAAATATGAATATGAATAAGAACATGAATATGAATATAAATATGAATATATGAATGTGATTGTGAATAAAAATATGAATATGAATATGAATATGATTATGAATATGAATATAAATAAGAATATGAATATGAATATGAATATGCATATGAATATGAATATGAACATGAATATGAATATGAATATGAATACAAATATGAATATGAATATAAATATGAATATGAATATAAATATGATTGTGAATATTTTTTTTTTGTATATATCTGTGCGTCATACGGATTCGCCTACCCGCGACGGTCGGGCGGGTACGGAGGGATAAAACCGTTGGGATTATTGTTATTATTATTACTGTCTCTACATGTAATACAAATTAACTACAAAAGTCTGTTTTCAAGTTGTTTTTGGTATATATTGCAACGATTTTCCGTCATCTCTTGTCAAATTTGGTTTTGTGACATACCGGTTTTGGCGTTGTGCCATCTTCAGTGTCGTGTACGTTCTGAGTAATTAGTTTTTGGTAATTAATTTTGAACACATAAATATGTAGTGGGTTCTAGTAAGTTTATTTTTCTCTTTACAATTTCTTATTCAAGTTTGAATGTAGGCGTTAGTTCCTTTATTCCAAAGTCCATTACCTTTGTCGGATTTGTTAAACAAATCAGCGTAGTACCTTCCATAAATAACAAGACATACCTGTTTTTTTAGTTTAAATTGAATATAAATAAGAAGGGAAATTCACGAGCAGATGTTTACACCCTAAACAAAAAGAAAATAATATTTAAAAGAATTCCTAAACAAAACATATCTTCTGCACGTGTACGATATTGACGAAAATTGAATATAAAAATGAATAAATCAAACGCAAATATATATATACAGTGGAAAATGAAGTCAAAGGCAATAAATAATGCATCAACTGAAATTTAAATTCATGTAAACAGTAAGCAAAATATGTGTGAGCAACTTTCAAGTGACAAGTGAAAGAGTTGTAGTTAAAGGAGTGAACGCAAACAGAACGTGGAGTAGTGAGTGAGCGCGAGGCGCGTGCAAGTAAAGAAAGTAGCTACGCTGAAGTGCTTATCGTGTCTGTGGCACTTTGTGGCGCGTAACTTTGCATAATTTCGTGGCAAGTTATGCTTTTTGACAGCGCCACGGCGTAAGCTTTGTTTTTTTTTTTCAGCTGCTGTCGTACGTACATACACTGTTTTCTTGTTTTTATTTTCGTAAATTTATTTTCTTAAAAGCAAGTTGTAAACACATATGTGATGTGTGTTTGTGTGTTTGTGTGTGAGCGCGCGAGTAAAAAGCGTAAGCGCTACTTTATGTCATACGCTGTCGTATTTTCTTGCTAGCGCTACGCCACATACAGCTGCATACTCATACACACATACCTTTCACATAAGCAGACAATTGCTGGTGTAGTACGAGTATTTTTGGCGCGTGGAAATGTTGAGCAAAGTAAGAAGCGTAGCAAATGGAACTGGTCTCTCAACTGTGCTTGACAATTTTATGGTGCACCCACACAACCTTATTATAAATTTGCAGGTTTTTATTTTACATTTTGCGCGTATTTGTGTGTGTGCATATTTTCGCTTTTCACTCACATACATTTATATGTATGTATGCGTATGTGTTTGTGTGGCTGTCTGTCTGCTTGAATTTCATATGCAAAGTAAAAGCGTAGCAAATTTTCATTTTCCCCTCCCACTGCTTTCCCCGCTTGCTAACATGCTTTTGCCTTGGCAGCAACTTTTCTCAAACCGGCAATTTTTTATTACTCATACGCCAGAGTGAGCAAGCCCCCGCGCACGATATAATAAATAATACGCTGTTAAAATCAAACATACACACACACACCCACATGCATGGAAAGTTTAGTGTCGTTGTTGTAGCGTGCGCTGGCGGCTTTTAAGTTGTCGTCGCACGCACACATGCGCATTTGTATTTACATGTACACATATACTCGTACGAATACATTTTTATATTTTTCTTGCGCTTGCAACTCAGCTGCAATTTGTGCAAGCATTGTTGGTTCGCTACTTTTACTTGTCACTTGTTAATATTTTTTCACTGCTTTTGTTGCTGTCGTTTCTGTTGTAGCTGTTGCTTCTCTGCTGCAATCCTTTTTGTCTTGTAACGCCGACTTTTGTGTTATTGCTGTTTTTATTTCTTGTACTGCTGCCATTATTATCATGTTTTCACTTGCCGTATTACCTACTTTCCAGCTGGCGTTGTTGCTGTTTTTGCTTATTGTCTCTTTTACTTTGCTCTCAGTTCGGTCGCCGCGGTGTCCTTTTTATTTGCGTATATTGTAGGAGGCATTAAAATTCTGGCAGCATTGAGGCGAACATTTTTCCATCCCAATTTTCTGGTTTACATAAATTCAAACTTGCTCGAAAATGTTTTCTTGGAATTTTTTGGATATGACCTCAGTAGTTAAAATGCTAAGGCTAATAATATTGAAAACCTACCAAAAAGTATTGCTTCGTTATGTTACCAGAAAACTTAAGCAAGTTCTAAATTTGATTTGACGAAAAATCTATTTCGCTACTAAGTTTTATCAATTAAAAATTTAGCGTATAATATAATTATGGTCTGCCTTTTGGGTCCTTGTGACCTTTTTCTGGGCTTGTATTTCGTTAATAAATTTTATTACTTTTTATACTAATATCCATGTTCATATTTGTTTTTATATTCATATTAATATTCATATTAGTAGTCATATTCATATTCACAATCATATTTATATCCATATTCATATTCATTCATATTCATATTCATATTCATATTCACAATCATATTTATAGTCATATTCAGATTCATATTCATATATATATTCAGCTTCATATTCATATTCTTATTCATATTCATATTCATATTCATATTCATATTCATATTCATATTCATATTCATATTCATATTCATATTCATATTCATATTCATATTCATATTCATATTCATATTCATATTCATATTCATATTCATATTCATATTCATATTCATATTCACATCCATATTCATATTTATATTCATATTCATATTCATATTCATATTCATATTCATATTTATAGTTATATTCATATACAGATTCATATTCTTATTAATATTCATATTCATATTCATGTTCATATTCATATTCATATTCATATTCATATTCATATTCATATTCATATTCATATTCATATTCATATTCATATTCATATTCACATCCATATTCTTATTCATATTCATATTCATATTCATATTTATATTCACAATCACATTCATATTTATACTCATATTCATATTCATATTCATACATATTCATATTACTATTCTTATTCATATTTCATTTTTCCTGAGCTTAAAACTGTTTGTGGTGAACTTAAACAAGTTTTTGAAAATTGTCGTGCTGAAACCTCATTTAGCAACTCTGCTGAAATATACTCACTCACCTTCGAAAATTTAGTAGCCCCATTATATCTCTCCTGCCTTTCGTAATCTTTTTCTCCTACTGTAACAAGAATTAATTGGATAAGTTTTTAATTTGCATTTTTTACGAGCTTAATTTTTCGGCGTTGTCACAAAATGTGGGTGGCATACGCAAACTATGTGCGAGTATGTTATCTCCAAGCGTCACTGTCTGCCTGAAAGGTCACTCTGATGCACGCAAAGTGCAGCTGTAAATTGTGAACAGTGAAGTGTGAAGTTGCAAACGTTGCATAGTGGCATTTGAATAAAAAAAAAAAAACAAAAAATTAAATAACCAAACGAACTAAAAGTAAAAATTAGCAAGTTGAAAACGGCAACTAAAGTGAAATGGTAGTTAGCAAGGCTAACAAACTTTTCATATTTAAATGCAATTTTATAAGATAAGGTTTGGTTTTTAATTTGCGTAGAAGTTTTCTAACTTGTTTTCATTGCTGGTGTATGTTTTGCGCATTTTTAAGCGGAAAATTATTAAAGAGATCTAGATGTAAGAGAATGCAGAGACGATGCACTGTTCATATAACTTTCGTTTTTAATTTTTATAAAATAAATATTTTTTAATTTTTTCTTTACATTAGCTCTGTGACAGAAAATAAGTTAAGAAAACTATTTTTTTAATCAAACTGCATTCTATAAAATTAAAATTAAGCAATAATGTTTTTTATTTCCGGTTAAAATTTTGATACAAAAGTGGTTATGAGTGAGAGGAAATCGAAAGACAAAAACATTCGGTAAACAAAAAATTACGAAAAATATTGTAAATTTTTTTTTATAAACAACTTAACTGCTATACTCGTACGTTTTTTGCCGGTTGATTATTTCATCCAATTTTGAAATGAAATTGATAAAAAAAATCTGATTTTGGTTAGTTGATAATCAGAAGAGCTTAGCGCATAAATTTATTGTTTTTTACACTCAAAACTTTTGCTTTGATTATTTTGGTCAGTGTTCTGCAGCTTACTCGGTTATGAATAAATTCGGTAGAAAACAATAATCTCTAAAAAAACAAAATAACGAGCTGGCACGGATAGTAAAGTGCTACTCAAGACGACTACCACTTTTTCAGCTCTAAATTATTGAAAATTTTCTATAATTTATTCATTAACCATAAACCTGCCTCTCAGCTGATTATCTGAATGTTTTTATTTATGATATAAGCTTCTATTGCATCTAACACGCTAACAACCTTATCACCCAACAATAAAAAAAAAAATAGCTCTATCCACTCACAACCCTAACACATCTTTTACTCCCCTATTCTCAAATAAAGTATTTTCTCCTCTATTTCATATCCTCTCTCCCCCACAACTATTCAACCGTTTTAACCAACTTTCAGATCATTTTACACACTCGCTGTTAGCGTAACAGTTGCAGCCAACAGCGCAGTTAAATTGCTGCCTCATCTGTTTTTATCTTCTACCATTCGTCCTTCACTCCACCGCTTTTGCTATTTATGCCTCTTATGTTTTCTGTTTTCCACTTTCTGTCATTTCTCCTTGTACATTCAACCTTTGCCTAGTCATTCATTTTACAGTTCTCTTGCTTATTTATGATTTTGTTTATGTTGTAGCGCATATAAGTACATATGTGAATAAATACAAAAAAGAATGTGAAAGTTGTCTGGGGACTGATGGTAGTCAGCTGTTGGTCGTTTAGTTGCAACCAATGCGAGTAGAGTATGTGTGTAATAGAGCGAATGAGCACTTAAATAAATACGAAATCATATATAAAAATGCTTGCATAAATATAAACGTATGTATGTATGTGTGTGAATTAAATTACGCACACTGTATTCACATTTAGGTACCTAGAATAGTACATAGCAACAAATACACATATTAAAGTAAATACATATTTATGCTGCTTGCTCTTTTTATATTCTTCTCGTCTGGGTAATGAAAAGTATTTGTAGGCAGTAAATTTTTTTTTTTTTAATACATTTTTCACCCATATTACTTGTACATACACGTTCAGTCGAAAGCCAAGCGCTGAATGGCTTACAAATGCGTAAATAAGGTTAGAAGCAAAAGCGTTTGCAAAAAAAAAATTTAAGGCAAAACAGAATTGCGCATAGAAATTCCTAAACAAACTTAGCAGACAGTCAGTTTTTTGTTTGTGGTATAAAAAATTATAAAGCGCCAGATTGAATGTGGTGAAGTTATGTAAAGAAAATAATATGTTTTGGTCTGAAATGAACTGTCGTCTTTTTTTTACCTAGAAATAATTAAAATAAATATATAAATAAAGCTGGGCATATTTTTTTTTTTTTTTGGAAAATAACACTATTTACATAATACATTTTCTTTTCTACTTTAAATGCTTGTTTTAAACAGAAATTAGTTAAAAAATACTCAAAAATTCTTTCAGTTTCGCTTGATTTACAATTATTTAAGTACAAATAAACGATTGAAAAAAAAAATTTTAATACGCTTAATAAAGCTGACAGCGTTGAACCACTAAAAAAAAATAAAGCTTTAAAGTCCGCCAACAAATTTTTGTCCCTTAAACTTTTCTTCCCATAAACGAATACATGGCAGCAGCCACTTAGCAATTCAGAACAGCATATCATTACTAATGCATATCAAGGACACTTGTATACCGTTTTGGTACATTTGTGATGTATTCCTTCAAACATAAAATTGAACGCTTTACCCTTTTTTATTATTCTACTCAATTTTCCTTTTCTTCTTCTACTTCTCTTACTTTAGCATACATTTAGTTTTGTATATAGTTTGCGTTTAGCTCTTTTTTGTGACCCTTTTTTTTTTGATTGCCATTTATCATTTGCCTTTTTATTGTGGGCGTTGTTGTTATTGTTATTTTTTCCTAGTTTACCACAATTCTTTTGGTCAATAAAGTTTGAAATGATGCATACAATAGTATGTGAAGCGGAGTACATTGGTAGATTACATACGTGCATACATTTGTACGCTTGTTTATTTGTACTGTTAAAATTAAGAGTGGGTATCCATGGCGTATGGGTAACTTTAGTTACGAACATCGACATTGATCTGCTACGAGTGATGTTATAAGTATGAACAGCTAAGGCGCTAAACGCGTAAATGTAAATTTTGGTTGTTTGGGAAAAGTAAGTAAAAAACAAAAAAAGGGAAACTAAGCTTTACGAAATGAAATTGCAAACTTTGAAATTACATATAAATTTAAGGGTCTTAATCGTCGTATCGTATTTGTTTCAAATATTAAAATTGTCCCTTGTATGAAAATAGCAAAATCGAAAAAGTATGTAAGCAAGCTTTTTTTTACAAGAAAACTGACTCTCTGCCATATTTTGTGTTTGCGATTTGATAATATTAAATGAAAATTAAAAAAAAAACATGTAATACAAAATTCTAGCAAGAATTTAGTTTGAAATTTTTGTTGCCAATGAAAATTCTTATGGAGACGTTATAGAAATTTCGTACAATGAAAACACCATTGCATCGAAAATAAATCAACTAAGATCTAGGGCTCCGCGGCAAAATGGTAACGGGTGAAAGACGGGAAGATGAAATGAAAGATAGTGCACTGATTTTGAGTGCCTTGCCCATAAATAAATAAAATTTATTTCATGTGAAAAAGGGACTTAAAAGAACTTGAAATTGTTAGTGAGCTTTTTGTAAATCATTTTTGAAAAATTATAAAAAATAAATGTTTTCAGTGTTTCGATTAGTGACTGAAATCGGTGTTTATAAAATACGCATTAAAAAAAATGTAATAAAGTTATTTTTTATGATTATTTTATTTTGAAAAAAAAAACAAATAAAAAATACAACCAGATTGCCTTTTTTCTCATGGAAAAACAGCAACCATGGATGAAAGTAATCTAAAATGTTAATATTAATAAGTTTTAAAAACAGTTTTTAATTTATTTATTCTATTTAATTTAAGTTATATATTAGTGAAACTTAAAAATCATAACAACTTAGGCAAAAACATAGCTTTTATAAAAGTCGTACATTTAAGATTTTACACCAACTCTTTAGCACTTAAGCTCATCACTTCATAATTATTAAGATTGTCATTTTTTTACCCGCGCACTTGTGTACAAAGGTGTTATAACTTTGTTCGCATAATGGTTGCTTGTAACAGCATAACGGAATCAAGATAGATATAGACATATATATACCAAAATGCTCAGAATGAAAAGTCGATTTAGCGATGTCTGTCTGTCAACCGTCCGTCCGTCCGTCCGTGCAGACGATAACTTGAGTAAAAATTTCTAGATTGTCCTTGACCCATAGCATGTTGGTATTTAAAATGGGCAAAATCGGACAATAACCACGCCCCCCTGCCATATAACGGCAATTGTCGAAATGGAAAAATTGCTATATTTCAGTAGCTATGGAAGCTAATTTGCTCAAAGTTGGTATGCAGTGTTGTATTCGAGCAGGAAATCCGACTGTATAAAAATTTCGTACAGGAGGCGTGACACTGCCCACTTATAAGTTCACATGTATATCTCACATGTATATCTCAGGAACCAACCTTTGTTCAAATTTGTCAAAATCTAACCATAACCACGCCCACCTGCCATATAACGGTAATTTTCGAAAACACTAAAAAACGCACATTTCAATAAAAGTTGAAGGGAAACTTCTTGAGTTTAGTATGTGGTGTTGTATTTCAGCCAGAACACCGACTAAATGAAATTTTTGAAAAAGGGGCGTGTCTCCGATCACTTTTGAGATCATATGTATGCATATGTCTGGTACTACTTCATCGATTTCGCCTACACTTGGCACACATGTTAGACTGCGCCTAGTTTGGTGAGATTATGAAAATGCTTGAAATCGGATGAAAACTTCACCTGTCTCCCATATAAAGGTAATTTTCCAAAACTATAAAAATTTGATACTTCAGTAACTATTGGAATTAAGTCAACAAATCCATTTAAACGAACATTTTGGAAAAGACATATGGAGTTCATATGTACATACATACATATATCTCTGTAAATCCTTTATCAATTTTGCCCAAATTTAGTACCGATATTTTATTATGTCTAAATAAGCAGTATTTTTGAAATCACTTAAATTGGAACAGACCTAGTAAGCTTTTGAAACCCGTAAAAATCGGATACTTCTGTAACTAGTAAAGTTAATGTGCTCAAATTTGGTTAGTCGTTTTGTATTAAATCAAGAAATCCGATTATATGAAAAATTTTGAAATAAGAGGCTTACATCAAGTTTCGGCTCTCTGCTTTAATCATTTTAAAATTTAGCTGAAAGCGTGCGACGGGTATATAAAGTTCGATCGAACTTAGCCACTTACTTCTTTACCTGTTTTTTTAAAACTCTTTAACATATCATTTTCAAAAACTGCTAATAATCAACTTTAATTTCTACTATTTGAGTGGAAAAAGTTAATAAATTCAAAAAAATATATCATTAAATACCCTTGAATTAATTAAGTAAATTAAATTTTTTCCTTACAGATAAATTAACATGCCAACTCATATCATCTGCCACACCGTTGCCTATCTCTATCAACTAAGCAGCCTAATGAAGCCTGCAAATTAGCGCAATATATATATATATCTCATTAACGCATAAAGTGCAACGCTAATAATCAACACAAATTTAATACAAAATAGATGTTCACCAATATAAAATCAACGGAAGAATATTAAACACTTTAAAGCCAATAAACAAATATTAAATGCAATTAAATTAGAATGCCGAAAAAAACTCACACACCGCAATAAACGAGCAAAATAATATAAAGTGCTGCACAATTACGCAATGCGTTCGTAAATATTTAATAAATTATTTTTTTATAATTGCAACAATAATCACAACAAACAAACACGACAAGCGAAAAACAAAAACCAAAAAAATATAACGAATCGAAATTGCGCGCGTGCAAATTAACATCCATAAAACACATAAATTCATATTAATATAGATGTAATTTGCGCAAACGAGTGTAGAGAAGTAGTAGAGCAAAAAAAATTTTAAGTGTTTGCCATTTGCCGTTTATTTGCTGGTGCTGTTGCGGCTGCATCAATGAAACATAAATAAAAAAATACCTAGAATAATAATTTATAAATAAGTAAGCAAGCAAACAGCGACAGTGTACCAATGCAGCGGAAATGTACACATAAAAAAGCGTAATAATAACATTCATAATAAAAAGTGCAAACATATTCAACGCAAAACGCAGCTAAATAAAATAATAATACTCGTAAATACAAAAGTACCGCTGCTACAGGCGTTACTCATACGCCAGCGCTTACGTAAACAAACAAACAAACAAAAATAGCGCACTTGAGCTGAGTGGAGTGTTGGCGCTAGTTAGTGTGGTCGTACTTTTAATGCAAAGTCATAAATTATGTATTTAATTAATTAATAGCGCAAAACAAAGCAGCCCATATTAACACAAGTGCGAGTGCAGACAGAGAAATATACGAGTAACATATGAACAAAAGTAGAAACACAAAAACAAAAAACAAAAAAACAAAAAAGCAAATGGACAATAAGGAGCGCGCTGCTTGAGTGTGTTGCATTAAAGGTAGCAAGTGAACGTGGTTGTTGGTTGTCTTGAAGTGCGGCTGCTACTCCTTTTTATGCTAAATTAAGCGAATTTATTTTGTTAATTGCACTATTGCATGTTTAACCACTAATACTTCGAAATCAGGAATTTTTGTAGTGCCTATTATAAGGATTTCAAATAATTAGAACATACATATGAAAAATGTCAGCATTTGTGTAGATTTGTAGATTGCAGTACAACTTAGTGTAAAATAAGAAAAGCAGAAAAATTTAATAATTAAAAGTAATAGTCGACACTTTTTGCGGTAGCTAAAATAAATTGGAAACCTCAATGGAAAGTCTATTTTAATTTTCAAAAAGGTGAGTTCAAGTTTTAGCAAATATTTTTTATTATAGTAATATACTTTAAAATATTTATATTGATTTCAATGCTACAAGAGAAGGTTGTAGAAAATTATGGTAATTATACTTCGTCGGACGAGTAATAAAACTTATCTGATAATTAGAGTCTCACCAAATATCTCAATTAGTTTTTCATTTATGATGTTTTTATTGCTTTTCAAATACCGATCATTCGCTAACTAAGGCCATAAAAGATAAATTAAAAAAATGTGTTCACAATACATAAAAAATAAGTTTTTTTTTAGATCTACATATTATTTTAACTAGTGTGAGTACTTATATGTACTTTGAACACTCCACACTTAAACTCACCATATGTATAAGATAACATAACATTTTGTTATATTATGAATTCATTAAGTTATGTTATGTGCTGTTACTTTGAGTAATGATTTGTTAAGGTGTGTTTTGTTATGCTATGTTATGTTAACTATATTATGTAATGTTACCTTATGCTATGTATGAAAGAATAAATTGGAGACGGCAAAAAGTGATTTTTGTTTCCAACATACCTGAACTCACCACACTTAAACTTCCCACATTTAAACTCTCCACACTTTAATTCACCACAGTTAAAGTCCCCACACCTGTACTGATCCCTTCAAAACTCGACACACATGAACTCACCACATCTAATATTTGCCCACTTCAAACTTTTTCACCTCGATGCACCTCAATCCACCTTTCCTTGCCTCTCCTCAGCTCATCGCACCTCACTTTACCTAACAGCACCCCTGAAAGCAATAATAAATACAATTTTTTTTAATTGATGTTATGGTAAAAGAAGTAAATTCATTTATAACTTGTTTACATTTAATTTCTAGTCTTTTTTTTTAAACATTTAAGTTTCTTATAGTTTGCTTCTCATTTTGACGCTTTATAAAGAAATCCTGCAAACAAAAGGTCTTCTTTTATTAAAACCATCTAAGTAACGGGCAAGTAGCAACAAATACAAAAATCACAAACTTGGAATTTGGCGACACTGAATGACATAAAAAAAGCGAGAGCAAAATCACATTGCATTTAAAAGCGGAAACGGAAACTCAATCAATGCGTTACAAAAGTACGCTGCAGGCGCTTAAAATAAGCAACTTAAGTGGAAGTTGAAGCAAAGGCCGAAAGAAATTTGCAAAAATAAAATAAAGCAAAGAACATGAACGCTTATAGTTGAGAAGTAGAGCAAAGCTGCGCGGGGGACCAAAATAATAACTAACTAAGATAAAAGAAAATAAATTAAAAATTGCAGCAAAAAGTGAAAAGCAAATCAGAGGTGCAGAAAAAGATTGGAAATCATTTAAGTTGTGCACTTGCAACGAGCGGGTGGCAGTGTGACGCCTAAAGGAAATAAAAAACTCAAAAAAAAAAGGCAAAAGCGCAACGGAAGTGAAATTGGTAAAAAAAAGTGAAACAAAGTGCAGCGAAAAAGCGAATGAGAAATGCATAAATACTTAAAAATTGCTAAAATGGAGTAAAAAGAATAAAAAAATAGCAGAAAACAAAAGCTTTATGTAAGATGTCTGCAGCAGGAATTAAACTATAAAACAACAGAAAATTGTAGAAAACAAAACAAGCGCATTTTGTATTTCCGGCATTGCAAGCAAAAAGAAAAAACATTTAAAACAAAAACATATCGGCAGAAAACAAGCGTCGGCGACTTAGCAGGAGCACATATAATTTTAAAAATAAGTTTATCGTAAAGTTTAAGCGTAATGTAGAATATCGGAATAAATAGTAATAAATAAGAACAAAAAAAAAACAATAATAAATAACTTAGAAAAACTAAAAACAAAACTGGTAGTTGCGAAGAATTGTAAAACTTACGAAAAAATATTGCTAAAAAAAGAGCTAAAATAAATACAAAACAAGGGATTCTAAAGAGCAGGCGAAAGCATACCTTGCTGCAGTGTCCTTACCCTCCCCTTTCCTCTTCATAGCACCAAAACGTCTTTCACGCTACTATTCAGCCTCTAACGAATGCATTTGTTGCAAATTTGATTAATTGTATTTGTTGTAATTTTTTATTGCACGCACAAATATCGAATTAAGCAATACAAGCAGAAGCGTGCACAACAAGGAAGATTTCAAAAAAAATCGCAACAATAAGTAAAAAGTACTTTACTTTTTACTCTATGTCCACGCGCTTTTGTGCTTGTGTGTGTGCGTGTTAAGAAAATTGTAACACTGAATTGTAACAAACAGCAACGGTTCCGGTCAAGCAGAAGTAAAACACGATTGCTTCGAAGTACTTTCTTGAGGTGCGTGTTGTAGTTTGGTGCTCGTTGCTGCAGTGGAATGCCAGAGACTGATGACTGAGAAAACTTCCAGAATTGGTTTTTTTTTTCCAGGAAAGTTCACTTGATTTTAATGATCTTTGAAATGTACCATTGTGTTTGTTAAATGTGCCAAGACTTTGTAGTCGATCTGCGTCGTACGTTTCTTCATTTAAGATATGCTTGATTATTTTATGTTTTTGGCCCACTTGCTTATTTAACGAACTGTCTTATTTCGAAACTATTGATCTAATTTTTACTTTTTTATTATTACAGCTTTAGGTTATTAATGTGCCTAAAACTCTGCAATAATAACTTGATGTGCTTTAAAATACATTTAAATTTTTGTATAATCATGTTTTGCGGTATAATTTTAGGCGAAGTCATAACAGTAATCTTGTTAGAACAGGCATATGGCATAATTGTATTTTCATTTAAACTTCTAATATTTCCAAAAGGATTGAGATCACTAGATATCGATTCCGTGGAATCCTTAAAACTAACTGATTTCAATGCATCGTGAAGTCGATGCAGGATAGCAATATTGAAGGGATTATTTTTAAAAGTATTCGCTTCAAAAATCTTTCCGGGGGAACATTCGTCAAAAATTTGGTAGAGCCTTAAACGACTTGTCAGCTGAGGGGTCAATTTTAAATCTAAATAAGATAATAAGGTATGTAATTTAAAATTGGAATAATTGCTTAGTAGAAATAATAGCTCTTTCATGATAAATGTAAACGATTTCGAAAATGAACCAAATCGGATAATATTGTGATTTTTGTGCTAATTGTATTACAGCGCTATCTGGCGACTAGTTTCTTAACAAAAATCTTTTATTTCGCTTTTACCAAAACATATTTTAAATTATTATTTCCAATGATCAAGAGGCACTACTGAATAATATTTTTGCTTGCACTTTGACTGTCAGAAGAGTCATCATAAGCGCATTCTTTCACCTGTGATTATCTGCCGAGATACAGTGCCTAAAAGTATGCCGTAATAACCTTTCAACTAACCGTAATGAATTTTTGAAAGCGACTAAAATAAGTCCTGAAGTTTGTAAAGTCTGCTTTAATAAATTTGATGTAAAATTTTAAAATTTTAGTAACATTTGAATTCATTTCACAAGTACACAAAATGTTCGCTGAAATTACAAGCGTAATTTTCATTGTCCTGTCATAAACTCAATTTAACACTCACTAGTTTAATTGCGCACCAATCCGCTACGTAATCCACTTAAAATTTACACTAATCCAAGTGATAATCTGCTTACAACACATTTAAATTTTCATGTTTATTATAAAATAGCAAACACGCAAGTGAGTGAAGATTAAAAAGATAGAAGTGAATGTAGAAAAAAAACAAAAAAAAAATCCAAATCAGTGTGCTAGCAAAAATATATATACCTACCTACCATAATTTAGTATAAGTAGTTTAGTTGTAGTTGAACGTGTGTGAAAAGTACTTAAATTATTTGTAACAAATATTCACTTTTCGTGGATTTATATGAGCTCGTATTATGGTGCTACTAATGCATTTTCATATGCAAGCACGTTAACATGCAAACAGTATTGTGCAAAATATAGACATAATTACTGTAGAGCTTTTTTTTGAGATCATAACAAAAAATTTGTTGCACTCTGTTGGTGGATGACATCATATGGCTTCTTGTGGTTTTCTAGTGGCAAATTTTAAACAAACGTTTCTGCGCTAATTGCGAAAGTTTTTATAAAATCAAATGCGCCTACAAATATGCACTCAGAATACTAAACATTGCTATGTGAACACAGCTTATACGTCAAGTAAATATTCATATAAAGAAGTTGCATATTTTTAGGCACCCTCAATTTAATATATGGAAGAACTTACCTCATCACAGATATTACAAGCACACAACTTTATTTGGAGTCTTAATCGGATATTTTTGGAAGTTAAACGACTTGGAGGTTTCCAAAATTTTTCACTTAACAAAGCAAAGTTACTTACGCAATGAGTTTACGGTTACAGACTTCAAACGAGAGCTTTAAATAAAGGGCTGCCATTTTTTTAATTCCAGATATGATCAAATTTTCACCGCCCAAACACCGAAAGAAAAGGCAAAATACTACAAATCAATTGAATTTATGAAAAATATATTTTTATATGAAATGAAATTGAACCCACAATTACAGGCACAACTTTAATATTAACATTTTAAATAAAATTGATTTGCTTATATTTTTTGAATTTTTACTGATATTCTGATATTACAAACAGTACTGTATGCTGCACGGTGTTTTTGCAAGGTAATTTATTCCAGAGCTGTTGAAAAAACTCCCAGCCGATTTCGTTCAACCAAAACGAAACATTAAATATCCTTTTAATTACTACGAATATATGAGTGAGCAATATGCAGTGAACTAATTATTGTAACCATGTAAATCTGCATGTGCGAGTGAATGTAAAATTCTACATATTCTACATAGCAAAATTTTCATAAATTCGCCACCCACTTATGCTAGAACATATATGGCCAATATGTTTGCTTACTAAATGAACTGGTGATTTATGTATATGTAGATGTATATGTTTGGTGGTGAAGAGATTGTTGGTAGCTTTGTGTACTTACTTTCATACACACATTCTTCTTTGTGAATTAGTGAATTGCTATACCGAAAATGTACGTGAAGAGCATGTTTGCTGTTTGTTTACGAGCACACATAACATATACGAGTATATCTGATTATTATAATTTCTACATTACGTGCCGTAGTAAAATTCATCAACAAAAAAGAAATTATTGAACAAAACCTAAAGCTTACTGCGAGTTCCAACTAATTGTATAACCAAAAATGTTGCATACTAACAGGCGCTGGTACATACCCCAAGTATGTTGTACACAACTGCGCCACGTGTGCAGCCAACTCGAAGCGGTACGAAGGGTCAAAATGGCAAATAAATATTTGCACCGAAATAATTCAACTTTTGTGCTAATTGCATATTTGGTGTTCATTAGGACTATCGATGCGCTGGCCAAATGTAGGCAATAAATAGTTAGAGCTCGGTAAATGCAAAAAGCGCCTGAAATGCTGTTACAACAAATTACAGCGGCAAATAAATATTGTTTTGTTTTGTTTAGTCACGGTCATGCCACAATGGTTGTAACATTTTTGCAAAACTATTTGCCAAATTCAAATAAATGCAACACAATGAATGACTCCGACAAATGTGAGTGGTGCATGAATGTTTGCCAGCCGCTAGGTGTTACGTGTTAGCATGGTTGAAGGTTAATTGCATGAGCGTGTGCTGCGCTTGAGGAGGGGTGGACAGTGAGTAAATTAAAATAAGTTGCTCACAATTTGTACATTAGCGTGGGAGATGAGTATTCGCCCACCAGCAATTATGCTGTGCAACTAAATTGTTGATGATGCAACAAATGTTGCATAACTATTGGGTGCATAAAGGGCGCCTAAAAGTATATATTTTACATAGTTGCCTACAATTTTGAGTGAATTTTCGAATTCGGCTTACCGCAGCTAGCCAAATGTCAGACATAGTCGAAACCGACGCAAATTCGCCACTATAGTAGTAACTGTATCGTGTGTGTATGCGAGAGCCTGTATATAAAAGTTAAAATACTGCTGCATGCTTTTAGGCTATCTATAAAATATTCGTACTCATCTACTTATGCCAATGCCATTTGCGGCCAGCATGCATAAGTAAATTAGAGAATGAGTGAATGAGCAAACGAACGAAATGAATGAGTAAAGTGCGCGGCATTCTGGCATTCTGGCATTTAGAAGTTTTGCATATTTTTAGTTGCACTCAAGCGCATTATTTGCAATTTCTAGCGTTCTATACTATGTAAAATGTGTGTGTGTACCTGATTTAGTTAGTTAGTGGGTGTGGCACAGCACAGCCTCTGTGTGGTTGCTGTTTGTGTGTCTGCTCAAAATTTATTGCTTACGCCCAGGCGTGGTATAGAATTTAATTAAATTAAAGCATATTTTTTTGATTAATTTCATGTGCATCGTTTTAGGCGGATTTGCTGAAATGTTTTGAAGCAATTGAAATTTTGTTAGCATACTTTTGGGCGCGCTGAAAGTGAATGCATATATCCTTTTTTTTTCTATGGCAAAGAGGAGACTTTTGGGTCTGTAGTCGCAAGAGATTTGAATATTGTTAATTTTAATGATCTGACGACCAATGATTTTTGGGAAGATTTTGCCCATCATCTCAATAAATTTATTTCAACTGTCTCTCAAATAAGGCAGCCATTATATCGGGTCTTGCCAAGATTGGTACGTGTAGTTAAGGGGGAATTCAGCGTTCGGCTTCAACTAACTAGAACACAAGTCGATTAGAGGAAGTCTACCAGGATTTTGCAAAACTATGGTAATGCTTTCTAATATCACTTTCTGCTTAAAAGGAAGATTGTATATGGTGCGTAAAATGCTTCGGAGGTCCTTACTTTAAGTATTTTTCACTTCAAGCTAATTGAAAGACTAGTATTGTCCGCATTGAAGATCAAACCTATGTTCCATCTTAGCAGTTTTCGGGTAAACCTTCTAGACAACGTTAGTCTAAAGAACGCGATTCTTTTTGGTTTAAAACCATTACAATTCCACCTCCTGCAAGGAATATCCCTCTGAATAACTCGATTGTACTCGTAATTTTTATTCAGGCAAATAAAAGGAAATTACAAAAAAGTTGTATGCATTCTAAAATTATTATTTTTTTTTGTATATTTCTCAACAATACCGCCATCTCGCCGAAAAATTTTTCTCAATCTGGCATTGCATGCATACATTGGCAATCTCAGCACCGGCGTCACTGCGAAAATATGCCATTTGTGGTATTTACAATGCAATTCGCGGCCTGAAGAATTTCAAGAGCTTATGATTGTATGCCCATATGTGAGCGTGTGTGTGAGCGTAGATGAGTGCAAATGAACATGCAAATATGGCTGATTGTTGCATGCATGCACAAGAAATTTAAATGCCTGTCTACGAATATTTTTACACACACACAATCTTTTGTAGACAATATCATACAACAACAATACAAATGCAGCTACACATACAACACTTGCACATGGAATACCAACAAAATATTTCCGTGCTGCTGCAAGGCGCCTTTATAGACACACTACCACCATGGCGTTGCGCTGAGCGAGGGAATGTCATTTACTGTTGCATATTTGTAGGCGCATATGCGGGTGAATATGTAAATACAATTGTAAATGTAAGTGGCCATTTGCGTGGTGATTGCAATGGTGAGAATTTTGCTGCACGACGAGTGCATGAGAAAAAGGCGGAGAATGAAGGTAGTCGCTGAAATGATGTGCCGACATTTTCGGGGTCGAGAATATGCTTGGATATGCATTGAATAATTTTATGAATATACTTATATATATGTAGTATATTTGTATGTATTCCAGCGAGTGTACTGGCGATTGCATTTTCTTGCAATTACTACATTTATTTACATTGGCTGCTTTACATGCCACAAACACCTTCGCCGCTGCCTAGCTGTGATTGCATTGAATCACCGCCACATTGGCTTCTCTGCAATTTTGGTTGTATTTTTGTGTGCATTTATGTCCAAGCGTGGATTATCATGTAAAGTTTAAATTTTCTTTAAGTATATAACACTCTTGGTTTGCAGATATGCCAGTAGCAGACGTTTGCAATAATCTCCTCAATTATTATTTTTCTCATCGGCGAAAAAATGCTCGTATGCTCACGGGATTTAGATAGCGAGGTTGTTTTGCATATATAAAGATTTGAGTAGATTTACAGTTAAAACTATCGACGTGACTTATAAGAACAATGTGCGGAATCATGAAAAGTTTTGTCTTTGCTGTAAACAACAGTCAGTTGAATCTTGAATTGTAGAAACACGATTACTCATTTAATTATTTACGAAAATTATTTTTATGTGTCTAAGAAAATATTGAAATCTAAACTCAGTTATTTAGAGATAAGTAACGGGTGTTTTTGTTTGGACGTGTGGTTTTCCATAAAGCAATACTCTTTTCAAAGTTGGTCTTTTTGACAGCTGTTACTTGATTTATACACAGTTCGGTTTGCCATTCCATAATGAACAGACTTATAATACATTTACATTGAACCGAAATTCGTCATTTGGGTATAAAATCTCAAATGCGAAGCCAAATCAAGCATTTCTCCATAAAAATTTTCAGTGCCAAAATGACTCATTTCAACACATTTGAACAAAATCACGAACGAAATGTGTTCCAACCTGACAAATTTTCTCGAACGCATCAAAAAATAACAACCCTGGCAACCGATTTGACTACTTTTTGACACACACAGTTGATTGTGAACACAATTAATAAGCGGGCGGTTTGATAAGTCAGTCACATTTTGAATAAAAATAATTTTTTTTTGTGCAAAAAAGGGTTCTATTCCTCAACACGATATCATTTGAACTGTATATACTTAGTCCAGCGTTCTGCTAGTTTCCAAACATTCGTGTAAAACGTGATGTACCTGCTCGCAGCCGCCTCACGATAGTTTCTGGTGTAGGACCTCTTTTGGTTGACCTGAACGACCACAACGGAACTAATTAAACTTGAAATTGATGTTGCAGTGTCCTTGGTTTTGGTGATGGTTTTCCTACGTAAACATTAATGCTTAAACAGCATACGAAGGTTTTGTCAAAATTCAAGAGGTTATCTGCTTTCAATGTATATCAAGTATAAACTAAATGACACAGCTTGCTTAAAATTTGACAGAAGTCTACTAATAGATAGATAGTTTCTGCGAAGAAAAATTCAAAAAGTTAGATGTTTCAAATAAATTGTCGGATTAAATGCGAATAAGACAATATAAACGGTCATGAAATGACTCATTCGAATGGGCCCAAATCGAGATGGACACCGATACCGATTTTCACAAGAAAATTCTGTTCAGCGATGATGCTCACTTTTGGTTGAATAGCTACGTTAATAAACCAAAAATTTTCGCATTTGGAGAGTTGATAATCCACAAGCCATTGTTGAAACGCTGTTTGGTGTGTTTTATGAGCAGAGGGAATCATTGGTCCATATATCTTCAGAAATAAAGCCGGCCATAATGTTACAGTCAATGGAGAACGCTATAGAGCCATGATTAATGACTTTTTCGTGACTGAATTGGAGAGTGTTGATGTGGATGACCTTTGGTTCCAACAAGACGGCGCTACATGCCATACAGCTAATGAAATCATCAATTTATTAAAGAAAACTTTTGGTGAGCGCATTATCTCGCGTCGTGGGCATGTGTCATATCCTCTGGACTATATTTGTGGGGTTATGTGAAGTCGCTTGTCTACGCAGATAAGCACGAGACGATTGACGTCTTGGAGGAGAATATCCGGTGCGTTATTGCTGACATACGGGACCAATTGCTGTAAAAAGTGGTCGACAATTGGGCCTCTCAGCTGGAAGTTACTCGAGCCAACGACGGTGGTCACTCGCCCGAAATCATTTTTAAAACATAATGCCATACACTTATATTTATAATAAAGCTAAATTCTTGGCGATAGCATTGAATTTTATGCTTTTTTCTAAACACCATATGTCTAAAAAAAACACCCTTTATTTGTGCGGAAACCATAATTTTTATCAACATCAAAATAGAACTAAAAAACAAATATTTAAGCGAATTAAAGATGTAGCACTTGTTTACCTAACACCATAGAAATCCTTTTGTTCTTAGAGTGTCTAAGCGTTTCAAATGCTAAAGGCTTGCTTCAACTTAAAACGTATGAAGAATAAGATTCTTCAAGGTCATTCTTAAAACATTTCTTACAATTCTACATCGGAAGCTGATATAAGAAATGTTTGAGTCTTTCATTAACATTTAGCAAATTTGCAGCCACAAGACAATCTACTGACTGCCCACAGGCTCCAAAAAAGTAAAGTGCTTAGGTGCTTAAAAAAAAAAAATCCAAAGCTCAAGCGATTGTACAATGACCCCAAAAACGGCCAATGTATCTGGTGAGAATTGACCGAATTGCGCGCATACAGGTGTTCAAATCGATCGGTCAGCCGAAGACGTGGCGGAAATTGCTTGAGACTGAAAATAGGCGCACTAATACAAAAAGAAAAAGATTTGTTTGGTCAAAGTATTTATTGAAAGAGTCCATTTATATAAACTAATGTATGTGAATGGCAACTTTTTCATTTGCTACCTTCACTTCGTTGTTGCGAAGACACACACACGAACGAAAATGTTTGTGAAATAAAAATTAAAAACAAAAATAAAAATTATTTATTTATTTATTTTCCGAGTCAATATTAAAACAAAAAATACCTTGTAGCCACCAAATGTTCGGTCAGTTGTTTTATGAATTCATTGCCCACCTTGTTTTACAATTCACTTTAGACACATACGAAATCGAATTGGCATTGTCGTACAACATATCGAATTTCTATTGTTGTTTGATATTTTATTACTTGTTGTTTATTATTTTTATGCAGCGCTTATTTCATTATAGCCACTGTGTGGAGCATTGTTATTGTTTTCATACGTGGCGGCTGCTCAATAACAATGCACGAGTGGCTCACCAAGCTATAGCAGCCAGCTTCCAGCGCAAATATCACAATTTGCTCTTCAACACCTTTCACCGCACACCTGCCGCATCGTCGCCAATCCTGTTTCATTCGATTGTATTGCATTGTAGTTACATTCCATTATCAATATTGTATATTCAATGTGTTTTACCACAAATGTTATATTTGTACACTACAATTTGTGTGTGGACAACATTTGTGTGGCACGTGTTGAGGTGGCACAGTACGAAGAAAATAAAAAATAAAAAACACACACACACACACACACAAAAGTAACACAAAATTGAAACTCGAAAATGCTGTTGCCAAACGAAGTTGTAGGGCATTGAGGAGCAATAGTGGTGTTTGTTGTTCTTTCGTTATAATTTTCAATATTGAAATACACAACTGTAGCGGCATCTGTGAGCTCATTGAATGAATGAAAACAACAATGAAAAATAAAAAAAAAATCGTAAAAAAACAAAATCCAATTCATTCGAACAACATTTGCGATAATCGATACGCTCACATGGCGTATACGTAATATTTATTTGAAGTATGTTTGCTCTCGCTTTTGTTGTCCGGTGCCATCGATTCCTCACGGCTTTTTTCACATTACCACTTGTATATATAAGTACATACACATACACTTATGTTAGCAAGTATTTGTAACAAAATTGATATTTGCCGCCAGCGTTGTATTTTTTTTTTGTTATCATTTTCGTGGCATTGCTTTTGCTGTTGCTTCTTTTTTTAATTTTCTGTAAGCAGCTGATGTGGAGCAGAAAAATTGAAATGTGTACCCAAAATTAAGCGCGCATTTTCTCTACTTACGTCACACTTTTTTCTTTTTTATTGTTTTTAATTTTTATGAAACTATTTATTTATGCTTTCTTTCACTTTTTTGTATAATCTTTTATACATAGAAATGATTTAAATTTAAAAAGAATAGAAAACATTTATCAAAATTTTGAACGTTTTAAAAAAAGGTTTCAGCATTTTTTTGGGTATGCAGTTTTGTGGCTTATTTAATTTTAATGTGAGACAATGCACGATTTTATTGAGTACGAGTTACCGCTAATTTTTGAAAATTTTTTTACTGCCGCTCTTTCGTAATTCGCACTTCTTTAGACTAATCTCGAATGAGATAAAAAACTGCATTCTAAAAAAAAAAAATTCTGAAAACTTTTTTTTAAAATGTTCAAAATTTTGAAGAATTTATGTGCATATTTTTTTTCAAAAAATTTAATAATCCGATCTTTATTAATACTACCAAAAAAAAATAATTGAGCTTTTTTTTCAAAAAATTTAATAATCCGATCTTTATTAATACAAAAAAAAAATTATTTGAGTTTTTGCAAAAAAAAAAAATTAAGACAATAAAAAATTTTAAGCCATTTTTATCTTAGTCACAGCACTGTCAAGCGAGTTCAGTATGAGCAAGCTAATTTATAATCATTGTGATAAATAACATTCTTGAAGGTTTTTTTTGAAAACATTTTTTTTTTCAGTTTTTATATAGAACTCCAACTTAGCACCATCAAACGTGTACTTCTGCTTTTGTAAAGCCTTTGCAATCGTCAGCGTTTTTAATATTAATCTGCATATATTCAAATGAAATCGAACCATTAATATGAATTTTATAAATAAATTCAGATGATGATCATTTAGCGCGTAGTTTAGTATTCTATCTAGAGACTAACCCACCACTGGGTTTATATTTTTGAGCCTAAAATTTTTCATACAATTGATTTTAAGCTCTCAAGAAATGTAAAAAAATCTTCCTTAGCATAAGCATATATACTTTTTTTTTTAATTATAAAGTTCTTGCGACATACTTTTAGGCGTTTTCGTATTGATTCAATTCCTTTAGTGAGTCAAAAATGAAGTTTATCTCTTTCGGAAAAAAATTAAATTTATTTCATGTAAATTTATTACTTTTCCTTCAACCTTTATCGACATCTGAAATTGGTAGCTTGCCAGATTTTTCACTAAATTCGTTTTCCAAAAGATTATTATCAATACTTTATGTGTGAAAATTGCCGCTTAAAAAAGTTTTTAGTCAAATTATTTTTAGCACTTTGTCTATTCAGCTCAGCTGTAGCGCCGTAAATGGCTCTACAAATCATAAAATATTTCATTTGTGTAAATATTCAGTGTCGAAATTTCGCAGTCAAAGCTCGTTTCATTATACATTCGTGATGTTTGTTTGCTGTTGTTGCTGTTGCTGTTGTTGCAAATATGATTTTAATAAATTGGCGATTAAAGTGATTATTATACAATATTTGGCACTGTTGGTGCACATTTGCCAGAATGAGTGTAATAATAATTCCAGCAATTCATTGGTCCCATATGGGCCGTTAGTATATATGTATTTTGTAGCGTTGGTTACAAGTGATAAACGCGTAAGTTAACTTAAAGAAAAATTTTATTTGAAAATGCTGCGAAATTAGATGATTTTAATTGAAATTTCTATTTTTTGAAAATTTCTTATAAATCTGATTTTACAAAGGAAAGGAACGCAAAAATGGTTCTTGTAAACTGCTTGCTTTTTCATTTGACATAGAACATTTATTAGATGCATTTTTGTTAATTATTTTGAAGTTTTTTTTTATAAAACAGTATTTTCGCCTTAAGCGGTTATTGCTTAAAAGCATATGCATACAAGTGATTTGCCAGCGTGGCAGACAGTTGTTCACTGTGCTGCAATCACTGCGTTGAAGTGTTCGATTGAGAGGCAAAGATAATGCAAAGAGTTTTACGAGTGCATTTTGTTATATTTTCTTTTTTTTTTTTTGATTTTTTGGCCAGTTAAAGTGCTGATTGTGGCAATTTATTGCTCAATTTATCCCATAATCGTATTTATTGTAAGCGAGTGGCTGGCGGGTAATGATTTTTCAAATTTAATTTTGTTTGATAAAATGCCTACAAATTTTGGTTTGCATGCATGTTTGTGTGTGTGTGTGTGCGTGTGTGTGCGATTGCGGCATGGTAAAATGCCAAAAACTTTATATTGTTTTATGAAATTCAGTGAATTATGCATTTAAACGATGCCGATCAGTATTTTATGTGATGTGTTAAATAAAAATGTGCAAGCGATTAAGTGGAAACACTTTTTTTTTTATCGATTCACAAGCTAAAGCTCTGATTTCGAGTTCAACTGAGGTGGATTTGCTGCAAGCCGGGCGGATTAAAGCGCTTCATAAACATTAAATGTATGAATATCTTTTCCATTAATTGGATAACTCCGTCTGCTCAAAATATAAAAAACTTAAAATGCGGTTTGTTTAACTTACAATTTGTTTTATTTTTTTTTTTACTCAACCACCGCAAAAATATAAATAAAATACACTTGAAAAGTCCTCCCTTTACTTCATCAAGCAGCAACTTTCAGTCGAATATGCGATTATCGACTTACAAAGGTCGAATTGTTTGTTGTTTGTCTGTCTGTCTGGCTGCGTACTTCTTAAAGTAGCAGTAAATGCTTGCTTGTGTACGTGTGTGCGTGTATGTGTGCATCTGACATTTTCAATGACAAGCGCAGTCGTGCGAAAAGAAAAAATAATAATTTGAAACAAATAAGGGGATCGCTAAGTACGTGACTGTCGTGAAAAAAAAATGAAAATAAAAGTTGGTAAATTTTTGAAATTGTATTACGAATATGTCAGTATTTGTGTGGAATTACATTTAACATACCAAAAAGAAGTATTTGAAATATTGAAACTAAATCGAAATATTGAAAGAATTTAAAACATACCTTTTGTGCGCTTAAGGCATGGCAGAAAGTCGACTTCTTAGATCCGTATCAAAAGTCAACATTTTGTTAACAAACGCAATGCTTACTGATCAACCATAGCCAATTCTTTTTTATTAAATTATGAGAGTGGAAATATTTCAAGGTATTTAAGGTTTCATTAAAGTAATAATGTTATTTTAACGTTAAATGAAACAGCGGACGAAAATTTAAGAAATATACTTTGCTAGAGAATTTAGTATTCATTGGCTTGTAGAAGCAAAATAAGTCCTTACATATCGCTCATTTTAAATTTTTTATGATTGAGAATAATTTTGAAGTATTATTTGCCTAAGAAGGCGTACTATTTAACCTATGTATATTGAAGAAGCAAAACAGGTTCTGATAACTTGATTGGCTGCTTTAAGTAATAATTATGATGTTTCTCGAGGCTATTTAGAGCCTGGAGACTTTTGGAATATATTCGGGATCATATTAAGATTATTACGAAACTATTTTCGAACTATACTGTTAGTAACTATTACAGGAACATTTTGGGATTAATAACCTGTTTCGGGGTTACTTTGAGACCGTTTCAAAACTCATTTTAGAAAAAACATGAATAGATGGCCATTTCGAAACATGGTTTGGGCTATTTTTAGAAAAATTACGGTAAAAGGTTGGAATTAATTTAGGAATAATAAGGGACAATTTTTGGACCAGTTAAAGACTTTTTTCAAATAATTTCTTGACAAGTTCATGACTTTTACAAAACGTCTATAGAAACACTTCTTGAACTAGTTTATGAAATTTTCAGAGTGGCTCGAAACAAGGCTCGAAATAGTTTTGAAATAATGCTAGACTATTCCCGAAGGGCTTCCCATTAGTTTGCTCAAACGCTGGTATTTGAGGCATAATTGAATTTATTTTTCCATTTAATTGATTGATGAGTTGTTCTTATTCGAATATGTAAGGAAATGCCCAAAAAATTTTCAGATTATTATTTGACTTCCACAGGATAGCCGAGCAGCACCGAAAGAAATTTTAGTTGAATTTTGAGATCAAACCCAGCACATGCAGTAATTGTTTTGGTTCGCGACCAAGGACATTGTTGAAATATTCGCAAATTGAGAAATTTTATAGTTAGAAAATTGATTAAACATAATACAAAAATTCTTTTACTTTTTCCTATTATAAATCATGTACCAGCATGATGATTGAATTTTGACCATGTCCTAGATAAGTGGTGTGACATGGAATTTCATTTATGCAAAAATTGATCTAAATTAAAAAAATATGTATTACACCAGCTAGCCTATTAAGTATCATCATCAAATAAATATTCGTATCTGCACTCAGCCACATTGCAAAACACACCTCCTCGGCTTCTACTCAGCACCTTACACACTTATGTTTTTTTTTCATTTCAAGCTGCTCCATATTCCCAAGTTCTTTTGAACTATCTCAACCTCATTCAGAGCGCAGCACGCAGGCTAAGTCAACGTCATCAACTCATTTAGCCTGCAGATTTCAGCTCAGCTGCCATAATATGGCAACACAAATGCAAAACAGCAGCAGCAGCAGCAATGATGTGGACATTAAAATAAATATAATCTTAGATATTTCGTACAACATCAGCTGAGCCATAACGATGCTTCTCGAGTTGGAGAGACAGTCTCTTGTCTCTGTCACCATCTTTCAAGACATCTTCGAGTGATTTCACTCTCCTTCGAGCCAGCACTACAGCCGTGCACTCTTCATAGTCGAATATCTTTCCACTTATGTACTATACATACTTACTCGTATTTATGTATCTATCGATGTTGTCGCAGTTGCCATGCTGCCTATTGCTGTCCGCCCTTTTGCCCTTCCGCATTTGTGGCAATTGTTGCAAGGTGTCTACTCGCTGTCACACTGCTGTGACTCGTTTTGTCGCGCCACTCGAGTCGCTCAAGTGCCGCTTCAGTTTCGCGCGAGGAGTGCAGGGTAGTTGGTTCACTATTTGCTCTGTTAAATATTAACAAAGCGAATGCAATTGCTAGCTTTGGCTGTGTATCCAACAAGCCACCTTCAATTGTGTCTCGCGCTTTTCTACCCTCGCTTTATCGCCCTCTCACCTTACTCTGTGTAGTACATTTGCGTGTGCTGTGCTATGCTGTACGCCTTTGCTACGCAGCCTATTGCATTTGCCATATTTCATCTACTTAACATTTTCTTATTGCTTTGCTCTACCACTGAGTACATATTTACATAACTGCTGCATCAACGTCGCCATCGCCGTCGCCGTCGTCGTTGTGTTGTGTGTGTGTATTTTTTTTAGCCTTGCATCAAATATGCACACATATATTTTATCCTATTTTATTTTACGAGTTGTATATGCTGTTGGCTTTTCTATCAGAATTTATTCAATTTAATACCCAAACGCGTGCACAATTGCCGCAAGGATATGAAAATCGATAACGGGTCTAATAAGATGAAAGTGTGCCAGATAAGCGAAACACACTTAAGGTTCAACAGCAGCAAGCACGCAGTTAGCTGCTCGATCTAAGAGTTTCACAGATTTGCGCCCGTAGCATTTTTAGGCCGTCGCCATTATTCGTACGAATGTGTTACGTATACGCCCAGTGGTGCGCGTGTGTAATACCATACATTTTGTGTGTTGGTTGGCTGGTGTGCATGTGTGTTGGCATTTTATTTATAAGTATTTATGCTTACGCTCAAGAAAACAAATACACCAAAAACGTACGTGTAGCATTATATTTGCTTTTATATTAGAAATATTTGTTTATCTTCATTATGGCGCCGGGTCTTAGCGCAAATTTGCCCGTTGGCTTGAAATTTTCGCTAAGTCAACACGAATTCGCACGTAAAAATTTCATCTTTGCGGGAAAAGTACACGTTCTTTGGTTATTAACATAGCCAATTAGCCTTAATCTGTTTGGAATTCTAAGCACATGAATATTTATTACATTCGAGATAAAATTGCTTTAAGCAAAATTAGAGCTGCCAGGAGGTTTGGCACGATAAAGTTAACTGTAAACGGAATTTAAGGGTACAGACTAATACAATTTTTTTTGGTAGATTTGAAGTTTAATGCGGAAGTGCGTCATTAAGAATTTTTTTTTTTTAAATCAATGTTACTTTAAATTTGTATTTTATTATACAAAGATGGTTTTGGCTACAAATCTGCACGCTACAAAAATATTTTTTTAAATCTTCTACCTAATTCTTTGTTTATTATATAAAAGTATATAAAATTTAAATTTTGGGTTATTTGGGTTTCGTTTGAGAATGAACTAACATGATTTTATTTGAATTTGAAATTGATTATAAATTATCGCACAATTTTATGTCGACAGATTCGGCACTTTAATTTTGTAATAATTAATTTAAATTACTTTCAAGTAAAATATGGTTTTATTAGTTATTGTTTGGCCATTTCACTATTTTATTTCAAATATTTTTGAGCATTGAGGCCGATTGGTTTATTGGAAATTATTAGGAAAAAACAACAATACTCAAAGCGGTAGAAGTTATAGTACTATTTCGGAAATCACCACATTTCCTCATCAGACTTCTTTTTTCTTGGCTTCTGCGGGAGTCGAACCTGCAACAACATGCGCAATATTTAAGCCGGCAGCTAAACGCATTCAGCTAAGCTTACGCAGTGTGAGCTGTTGATATTTTTCCTGCTTTCCCTTCACAACTTACTTCAATCAAGTGCGGCTGTACTGCCGCTATTTCTACTTGACTGTGTAGTTGTTGTTTTGTACAATTTCTATTTTGTTAGAATTTGTTTGTATAAGGCTGGCTCTTCCTTTTTATACATTTTATTAGTTATTGTTTGGCCATTTCACTATGGTTAGTCTTCTAAGAAAAAAAAAACATAAACACCTGTTTTTTAAAGTACTTACAAAATCTATAATGATTTAACAAAATTTGATCAAAATTCGAACTTTAAAAAAGTATGCAGTGTTTCAGTTATCGCTGATTTTTGACAAATTTTTTACTGGCAGTTTTCTTCATACAACTTAAACCCGCGATTATTTTTTTATTTATTTTTTATATTATATTAGAATGAATTGCTAAAGTGTGCCCGTAAAAAAAATTTCAAAATCAGTAGCAATTCGTAGCCACTAGAAAGTTACATATTGTGGTATTAAAATTGATTTAGCTACATTTATAACTGCACAGCTCAACAAATTCTAAAATTTTTTTATAAATTAAAATTTTGATAAATTTAAAAAAAATTTTTTTTAATAAAATTTAAAAAGTGTTTTTAATGGTGTTTATTATAAAATTAACGATGCTTTAATTGAAAAATAAAATTTTAAATATTTTAATGATAAATAAATTGTTCGAAATCTTTAATTTGTGAAATTAGTGTATGTATATCACGAACTTGTTAATATGTGGATGTGGTTTAATTATAATAAGAAATGCAATTAAGATAGGCTGTGAAACCCATCTTTGGATCGATCTAATCATCAAGTGCTGGTAGCAGAATTTCCTCTTTCATTACAAAGCCAATAATGGAAAGCACTCGAACATTAAATAAACAGTTGCCCCAAGCTCATAAAAAATTCAACACTGCGCTGATATTTTGCGGTATTTGCAAAAGCTTAACCCTTTTCTAATAGTTTTATTTATCTCGAAGCAGCCTGTTAATGAAAAATTACGAAAAGAAATAGATTAAATAATATAATTTTATATGACAAAAAATGTTCAACACGCTTGGCAAAAAATAATTCGATTAATTTACTAAACAAAATTACTTTTTGCATACTCAACAGTTTTCTAAAGGCCTTACTTTGGATCTGTCGAGGATTTATTTGATAAGTTGCTCGACAGTTATTTAATTCTATACCAGAGCAACCCTTTTCCTGTAAACGGCACTGAACTGGAAAACGATGTGAATTTAAAAGACAATCTAATAAATACAACAATTTTAATCTTAATTTCATTGATAAAGGCAACTACAAAAAGAAAAAAATCTCTACAAGAAAAAAGGCTTTAAATATAAAATGACGTGTGGAGTAAATAATTTTTTGTAATGTGAGCTGCAGAAAAATTATTTCCAAAAGAGACATGACGAACAGTTCTGAAAAATGTAAACAAATATAGCCTTTACTTAAAATTAATGTGTTTCTTCTTTTCGTTCTGGTGCAGTTGAAGTTCAAGCGTATCTAACAAATTACTCACCAAGAAAATTCAATAAAGTTGAAGACGCTTAATGAAAATGCTTTCCTTCTAAGTTTCTAAGTTCTAACAGTGTCTGAAATACGCAACATATAGACGACAACAACCAATAAATAAGAGAAAAAGTAAAAAAAAACTACCCAACAAATATGACTAACAAAAATTATAAATGACAAGCGAAGGTCACTTGAAGTCAAAAGTATTTCAGCGACCAGCAGTGACAGTGATAGTAGCAGCAGCAAAAACAAAAGACTTACAGCAGAAAAAAAAAACAACAGGACAAAAATAAGGCGGTATACAAAGCTAAGCTAAACAGCGAAAAGCAACAACAAACAATAATAATAATAATAATAATAACAAAAGCTAAGCACAAAAGCAAAGTGTTTTTACAACAAAAGGCAGTTTAAGGTCCACAGGGAGCGTGACGTGGCGAGCCAGTGCTGAGCGAGCAGCGACTTGACTGCAAAGCAAACTGGCTATCCATTGGGCAACGTGCGCGTCGGACAGTCACTCGCTTTACTCATTTTTTGTTTTGACGTTTTTTTTGTACTGAACTTGGTGAAATTGTTAGGCGAAAACTTTTATTTTCTCATACTTTTCGGCTTTCATTTATTTTTATACTTTGCCGGGGCAGTCACGTTGGGAAATGTTCGTCTGTTGCTGGGTTAGTGACCACTTTGTGGGCAATGCCAGCAGAGTCAGTTGAATGAAATGTCGGCGACTGTTCTTTTGTTAAACATACTTTACTGCTGCTGGAGCGCACACACACAACAAACTAATAAGGAGAGGCATACCTTAATGCACACACACATAGTTACAATGCAAACGTAGATAAACATTTGTATGATGACTAGGGAAATAAGGCAGAGGCAAGCAAGTGAAATGCATGTGCTTTTTAAATTCAAGCATTTGAGTTGTGTAGCGGCTGAGTCAATTGCATGTGTCTCTATTGTAATGACAGTCAACACGCCTGCCTGCCTGTCGACTGGTGCTTTGAAGCGTCACTGCCGATGGCTATTGTATTTACCATAGTATATTTTAGCCACCGACAGCTTGTCGTCGTCCGTTTGCAGTCGGTGGCCGCCGCCGCCGCCGCCGGTTGATAGTGAGCAACTTGCCTTTGTTGTCATGTTTGCACTGACTTTTGGTCGACCAGCGACGTTGGTCACGCTGTCGCTCACGACCGCTTGTCAATGTCAAAATGTTTCGAGTGTGGAGTGCGAGTCCGAGAAGGCAAAAGTCAATGCCTTGATTGCTACCTGGCTTTTTTTTGAACGTTTCGGTATAAGCTTAGTTGATTTTAAACAATTAAATTTTTCAATGCAAATGCGACAAAGTTTGTGTTTAGAAACCTGCTAATGTTTCAGTTAACTGTGAAGAGATATATTCAGAATAGTAAAAGAGTTATATTTTTCTTTGATTAGAATTTTTATCAAACTTAATTTTAACACAAATTCTGATAAATGCATTTTTTGATATAAGATAGCTCAAACTTTAATAAAAAGAAAATCTGTTAAATAAACAAATGCATTAAGACTTGCAAAGGGACTTAAATCTGGCTTGTAAAATTCTACTTCGCGATAACTTCCCCACAATTGCTTTTAAATCAGCCAAACACCCAGTGGCGTCTGATTTTTCAATTTATAGTTGCCGTAATCTCAATGCTTCAACACTCCTTCGCCAATCGCCCCTCTTGCCGCACACAATCCTATTCCATCCTTCACACTCCATTTTGCATGCGTTGAACAGTTTAACTGCCAGTGTTTTTAATTACTCGCCACATTGTGGCATAAACACCGCAACAAAATATCAATTTTGTTCGTACAAAATGTGCAGCAATAACGATAGCTGAAACAAAGGTGGAAACAACAACAAAAAAAAACAACAATAAGCAGTATATAGCTGCAACAAAAAACAAATGCAACAACATAAAACTGCACAAACGATAAAATTGCAACAATATAACGCGTTCGCATATTAATGGGCCGCAATGAAAACGTCCGCGCGTGTGTGTGTGTGTGTGTGCATTTGTTTGGACTTAGTCAAGTGTATGTCTGTATGTAAACATCTCTGAAAGTTGACAAACTAAAGTAGTTTGACACGCGATAGCTAGGTTGGGAAATGAGCGACAAGTTGTGCACCTTTACTTGTACTAGATAGAGTGAAAACCCAACAAACAGTTGGGCGGCAAACTTTTTTTACATTCAACTAATAAATAGGAGTGCTTTTATGATTTCAAATATTTTCTCTTGCACCGAATAGTTATATTTGACTTAAAGGCTACATAAACTTTAAAAATGTCACAAAGTAAAATGTCAAAAAATACTTTTTCGAGACTTCTAAAGCTAAGTCGATTAGATCGTCACATATAAACTTTAAGCTTTAAGCTTTAAGGGTAACAAATATGCAGTCGTCAATAATTTGTGTATTTTTTTAAGATGTTTAACTGATATTAAAGTGAATATTATATAGTTTTTAAGAGTAATACAAAAACATTTATTTATTTTTTTTATTTTCTAGTATTTTTAAATTTAAATACATTTAATTCTCTAACAAAAACCATTATTCTTCGAATAAATTTTAAATCAATTAATTTTTTTGTTGTAATTTTTTCAGTGCAGTGAACCTGCTTAATATTACAGTTAATTTTGAAACATTTTTAATTGATGCTTTTCGCAATTTAGTCAATATAAAAAGTATCTCGTGCAAAAAATTGCAAATAAGCGTTAGTGAAAATTAAAAAAAAAAAATCCGCACTTAATTGTGGCTTACTGAAATTTTGAGTTTATTGTATTGCACGAGAAAGCAAAACAATTAAAAAAAATTTTTGGAAAAAAACGGGTTTCTTCAGTGAGAGTTCGGTTAAATTTTTTTTTGAATTTTGCAACCCAAAAGTACTTAAATTAAAAAAAAAATGTGTACCATAAATGAAAGTTTGTTTATTTATTTTCTTTATTTTCATTTATTACCCAAGTCTCAAGGTTTAAATGATTTTCGCTGGAGAAAACTAAATTTTTCAAGTAATAAATATTAAAATTTCTATGAAACTGATAGATTGAAAGTTTTAAATTATTACAAATTACAGTCCTTCGCATTTTCTTCCTTATAACTTAAGTTGGGTTTTTTTTTTATATGAAAAAATTTGTCTGATAAAGACTGATCGGGTATCCTATTTTGTTCGTAAATGTTTCCAACACACACACACACACACACACACACACACACTTTAACAAAAGGGTATTTACTTTGCTTTCGTTTTAGTTGACAAATTTTCTGCCACGAAATAAACTTGCTAGCATATAACTCACCACTCACATTATTGCAAGCATAAACCCTACACACATCCATGCTCCACACATACACTGAGGCAATTGTATACAAATATAACTAATAGTCTGTACCTCATACCGCTTGTCGTTGGCATTTAGAGCTTGTAACGTGTGCGCACGTTCGATTTTGTTGGCAATAAATTATGCAAAAATCGAATAAAGTGCTTTCGCAAAGCCAAAGCTGTCTTTATGCTTCGCTACCTGCCCGGTTAGCGGCGTGCCAATCCATTGGAAGTGGGCTCTGTGCGACTGTTGCTTTTGCTACTTGCAGCAATGGAAGCGTTGTAAAGAGGCAGCAGTTGAGCTCAACTCAAGCGTAACGCAACATAAAATTCTATGGCAAAGTAAACTGAATTACGAGCGCACGCGTGTCGCACATACACACACACACACTCACACACATATGCGTATATAGTCTGAATGGCAGAGGCACACAAACTTTTGACTTGCATAATAAAGGTGCGACGTGCCGCCGCTGCTCATTGACTACGTGCGTACGTGTTGGATGCGCGCGCTGTTGTTGTCTTTTACGATTTCCATTCACACGCTACTGTTTGAACATTTGCTCATTTAATTTTATATTTGTTTGTGTTGTACTTTGTTTCGCACTCATTTTATTCAAATTTTCAGTTATTTGGCATGCCAGCGTGTCAAGTCATATAAATAGCTGCGCTAAGTGGAGTGAAGTGGTGTTGTGTTTAGCGTAAATGATGTGGCAAGCAGCTGTGGTAAGTTGGCTGCTTATGTCCGAAATATTTATTTATTTGAGTGGAAAAAACACACACACACACGATTACACAACTTTTTTTCCATTAAATTCTTCCCACACACATTCACACTTTCCAAGCCAATACACCAATCGCTCTGCTCCTGCTCCGCTCTCTTCTCTACGCTGCATTAGTTTGCCTCACTTACTTGCACGCGCTGTCGGTCGCAGCCACTGGTGCGTATGAGTGATTTTAATTAGTTTTATTACTCGTCTATAGCGTTAATGGTGTTTAGGTGTGTGCGTGTGTGGGTGAACAAATTGAAAAATATAGCCACGTTGCATAAGTATGCCAATATTAATTACTTACGTACATTATATGCACTATGCTTCTGAACTGCTATGGAAATGTCAGTGTATTGAGCCACACAGTCTGAGGTGGTACTTGACCTCAAAAGAGAAAAAAAAACAAAATGATAAGAAATTATTTGGAGCACATTTTGGAAGGGACACTGAGAGAAATTTTTGAATAAATGAAGTGAACGAGTGTGTACAATAAAGTTAATTTGTAGGTGTCTGCAAATGCTCTGAAAAAAAACGAACAAAAAATTTAAAATTATCGACAAATGTGATGAAAATCTTGGGCTGTGTATATTCAAAAGGATCAACGGTTTTTTGAAAAAGTTATCGTTATCGAGTCAAATGACCGGATTCATTAAAACTAAGCTCAAGAAGGTTAGAGCAATACTCATTGTCATTGAGCTTTGCTTAAGCTGCGGCGTGGTATCTCTTATTCGATCAAATTGATGTCTTAAAATTAAACAATCTTTCATTTTTTATTAATTTTATTATAATCTAATCCAATTTTATCTGATCTTATCTTATCTTATTTAGTTTAACCTAACTTTAATCAAATCCAAACTAAGCTACTGTAATCTTATCTTATTTAATAACATTTAATGAAATATAATGTTTTTTATTCTGATTTAATTAAATCTAATCTAATGTAATATAATTTGATTTAATCTTTTCTTTTATATCCAAATCCAATTTAATCTAGTCTAATCTATCCTTATCCAAACTAACCTTATTTAATGTAATCTAAGTTATACTAATCTAATCTAATCTAATATCAAATTTAATCTAATCTAATTTTAGCTAGCCTAATCTTATCTAATCTTATGTAATCTAAGTTCTTCTGATCTAATCTAATCTAATATCTTATTTAGTCTAAACTAATCTAATCTAATATAATCAAATATATAATCTAATCTTAACTAATCTTATCTAATAAAATAAAATCTAATGTAATTAGTCTAATCTAATTTAATTTAATCTAATTTAATCAGTCTAATATAATCTAATTTAACATAATCTAATCTAATTAGATCTAATCGAATCTTATCTAATCTATCTTATATTAATCTAGTCTAATATAATATCTAATCTAATCTAAACTAATCTTATCTAATTTAATCTAATCTAATCTTATCTTATCTTTTCTAATCTAATCTAATTTTATATATTCTAATCTAATCTAACTTAATATAACTGAATATATTCTAATCTAATTTAATCTAATCTAAGCAATCTAATATAATCTAATCTAATCTAATTTAATCTAATTTAATCGAATCTAATCTAATATAATCTAATATAATCTAATCTAATCTAATCTAATCTAATCTAATCTAATCTAATCTAATTTAATCTGATCTAATCTTATCTAATATATTCTAATCTAATTTAATCTAATCTAATCTAATCAGTCTAATATAATCTATTCTAACTTAATTTAACATAATCTGATCTAATCTAATGTAATCTAACTAATACTAATCTAATCTAATCTAATTTCTAATCGAATCTAATTTAATCTAAAATAATAGTCTAATCTAATCAAATATAAGCTAATTTAATATAATATAATCTATTTAATCTCATCTAATCTAATGTAATCATTTCTAATCCTATCTAACCTAATATAATTCAATCTATTCTAATCTAACCTAATTTGATATAATTTAATTTAATCTAATGTAATCTTATCAAATATATTCTAACCTAATGGAATCTAATCTAATAGTTTATGATCTGACCTCATTAATCTTATTTAATCTAATCTAATCTTATTTTATCTAATTTACTGCAGTTTTATCTTATTTAATCTAATCTATTGTAATCTAATCAAAACTAGTCACAGTCTCTAGTCTAATTTAGCGTAGTTTAGTTTACTCCTTTTTAGACTATTCACGTTTATTCTCATCTATGTTAGTATGGTCAGACATCAAAGTCTAGTACAATCTTGTCTAATCTAAGTTAGTTAAATATTTTCTCATCCAGACTTATAGACTTATCTCGTCTTTTATATCATAGCCTTTAGTGTAGTCTCTTGAAGTGATGTGTAGTCCAGCCGACTTACAAATCTACTCTAGATTTTATTCTAGCATTTTGTCATTGCAACGCTTACCCACCTGCACAAACTCCATATTATTCTTGCTGTGTATTATTTTAGTAATCTCAGCCGAAAGCTTCTTTGAATTTCTTTACTTTTCCACTTTGACATCGACACAATCTCAAGCCGCTTTGTACAGCGCACTCAAACGCCACGTATGATGCCTATTAATCCATTAAGGCTATCCTTGAGCAGCACGATGGGACGCAATGAAATTTCCGGCTTAGACAACTTTTACGATTTTCTTTATAAGAATTTTTTGCTTTCTTGAAAGCTGGCTCAGCACACATCAGCATTTTAGCAGTAATGCTTGATCAGCAGCAGTTGGATGACCAAGCAAAGGTATTGATTAAATGAAGACACTTCTGATGAGCATTTGTTGGCAACAAAAGTGCATAAGTGCAATGACAACAACAATAATAACATGTGTGCAAGTACAAAAGATTACCAACATTGACTTAAGTCATTACCCCACTCATCTGCCAAATTGCACTTCAGTTTTGTTGGATATTATTTAGATGATGAAGCAGTGGTACGAGTAGCTTTACTATAAACGACCGTAGGCAACTTTGTCTTTGTCAGCTACACTGGCGTGTCAATGCTGCTAACATTTTGTCTTGTTCAATAGCATAACAACAACAACAATAGCAATAACAGCAATAAAATCGATGATAATGGCTGCTTGCATATATGCATTAGCTGCTGCTGAACTGCTGAGCTGCTGAACTAAGGATTTGTGTTGATGTTTCAGCTGGCAAGTAATTTACTTGAAAGGCTCTGCTCGGCTAGGAACATGTCACCAGCGTGTTAATATATGCGAATGTGTGTGTGTGGGTGTGTGTGTGTGTGTGTGTGTGTATGGGACGCACAATTCAAGTGTCATCGATCTATTGAAGACGCAGGCATATAACTACTAAGCGCATATACTCGTACAAGTAACACACACAAACACACACACGCGCGACCAAACATTGTCATTCGCAGATATATTGATGTGACCAAACATTGGGCTCATGTATATTCATGTACGAGTATTTAGTACATCGCATCTGTGTTTCGTTCTCTTCTTGACTTGACTTGACTTGACTTGGCATGGCTGGCAAGTCATTGTTGAACCTCTTAGCTCATTGAAAATCTTTTGTCTTCAACACATTTTGTATGTGTTTATTGTTTGTAGTATTCAGTCGAAGTGGTTGTTGTTGTTGTTGTTGTTGCTGTTCGTAATTTCCTGTTAAAATTGTAATGTGCTTGTATTAATGAAATTATTGCGATAATGTCTGGCCAAGTAATGGATAATTTAAATTCTTGCAACTCATTGGACATTTATTGTGTAGCCAGATATTGACATGTGTCCGACACGTCTCCAAGGAATTTTTCATTAGGCTCTAATGTGACCTTTGTTATGAGTTGTTCAAAGTTTGTGAAACGAGCGTGAGTTTAGAATATACATATTATGTGAGTTAAATATTTACAAGAACTATTTAATATTAAATAGTGTTCATAGCAGCACTGCTAAATTAAAGTTTTACTAAATGCTTTTATAAACAAATTTCTATTGCTCGTTATAATTCGTTTTCCTTTATTTCAGAAAAAAAATTTTAGTACGTTTTTGGAAAAGCATTTGGGTCTCGAACACTTTAAATAATATCATTTCGCCAAACTTTCCATTAAGTTTACGATAAGAAATTCCTTAAGGTATTCGCAGCAGATACTATAAGGCAAATTACTTTTAAAAAAAATTGAGATGTTTTTGTTTAAAATTTGTTAAATGCTTTTATAACCAAATTTCTATTGCTCGTTATAATTCGTTTTCCTTTAATAAAAAAATAAAAAAAAAATTCAAGTACGGTTTTGGGTCTCGAAAGCGTTAAGTAATATTATTTTGCCAAACTAACCATTTATTTTACGATTAGAAATTCCTTAAGGTGGACGCAGCCGATATAAGGCAAATCACTTTAAAAAATAAAAGCGATGATTTTGTTTAAAATCCTTTAGCAAGAGCAAAGAATATAGAGGCAGGCGTAATGTAGAAATTATCCAAAATTCATATAATTATTTCACTTTGAGAATTTGATTCAATAAGAATTGCTTAATATCCTAATTGGTACTGATAACTACACCCAGTTCGATTACAATAATAGCAAAATTATATACAAAAAAATAATACAACCGACAGTGGTAAACATATCGATTGGAACACAAATTTCGAAAACTTAAACATTGTCAAAAACTTTTAAGATGACGTTAGCTTTATCAAGACTACAATGAAAGCGATGGGAGTACCGATAACTGTGACAAAAATGATAAATTCGTGTAAAAAGTATTTCGATATAGGCAAATATATTGGCAATCGTTAATCGTTATCAATATTCTGATTTTTTTCCATTGTTGCTTTCGTCAGGGTGTGCAATGATGGATTTAAAATTTTCGCCATTCATCGGTTATCGATTATCGATATTGCAGCGCTGGCAATGACATAAATTCGCACTTCAATCGTTTATTATATATAAATAAAAACTTAACTTCAATCTTCATATCAATGCTACAATCAACAAAGCTAAGCGTGTTTTTGCGTTTGTAAAACGATGGTCAAATGAATTTAGTGACCCCTACATTACGAAAGCTCTTTTCACAACGTCACTATCTCCTCACTTCCAATTCTAGAATATGTTTTCATCGTGTGGAACCCGCTCTATCAAGTTCATTCTGACCGGATAGAATCAATTCAAAAACAATTCTGCTTTTTGTTTTAAGAAATTTTCACTGGCATTCCCAATATAACCTGCCACCCAATATTAATCGTTTAAAACTTATTAATCTTCCTACGCTTGCTAGTCGCGGAGAAAAATGTTAGGCATAATATTTTTGGTCAAGTTACTGACAGGCTTGACGTCTAGCCCAGCTCATCTGGCCGAAATGAAGTGGAACGTTCCCTCCCGAATTTTCAGGCCTCTTTTTCTGAAACCTTGCGAAAATAATTTTGAATTAAACGAGCCACTCCGTGGTTTATGCCAGAACTTTAACTTTCACTCCGGTTCCTTTGATATTTCCGACTCACTTTTTTACATAAAGAATACTATACTTTGTACTCGCAATAGATGATGGATTACATACACAATTTCGCTTTAAAACCACTTTTACCATCCAAATTAATTTAAGTTGAAAATCAGCTGATGAACTTTTATTCTGTAGCTGAGCACTTTAATAGTCTCGACACCCAACAAACTCCTGCCTTTGACTCGGCACTGCATATGAAAAAAAAAAAAAATTAAATCGGTGCGTCATGCGGATGCGCTCCTCGCGTCGGTCGGGCGGGAATGGAGGGTAAAAATCGTTGGAATTATTATTATTATTTAAATTATTATCGTCATGGAAAATAGTTGCAGTTATCGGTATAGTATAGGAAAGTATTAGCTGTAACACTACGAATTTTGTTATCACTTTAGTTAACGTTACCGCAGTCTTCGTCGTTATTGTAATTGTGAGTGATATTGTTATAATTATTTTTAATCTACGAGTATAGTTTTATCGCTATTGTTATCGGTATTGGTGACTTCAGTGTCAATTGTTATATATAAGTGCGTCCACGTGAAAAGGGCCCCCCTTCGGCGGTATTGGAGTTATGCATATAGACGTCTTCCTGGTTGATTTCCGAACATTTTGAAACAAATTAAACCATCCTAAGTGAATAATTGAGGGAAATATAGAACTTTGAAGGTGAATATCCGAAAAATGACTAATTGAGAAAAATCAATTCGAAGTTGAAAGTTCGATTTTTTTTTCATTTCTGCTCGGACATTAAATGGGTGTTCATTTGAATTGAACAGAAACATAGTCAGCATGAGAAAAAATACCATTAGATAATTTTTCAATCATTATTGTATGTGAAACAACTAATTTACATCAACTCGACAAAGTGGGCCCTTTTCTAAATATTTGCTTTTTCAACTAATTCAACCGATGATCACAGAAAATTATGAATGAGTTAACGTTTGACCAATGAATCAGGAAGACATGGAATTAAAAAAATTGAAATGGACACAAAAGTGAATATTTTATTATAATTAAAGATGAAACTAAAACAACAAATTAGCAGTAATTCATTCATTACAGTTATTGACAGTAATCAATCCACAGATTTTATCACATCTCATCGCGTTTGCGCTTTAGAAATAGTGGTATACTATTCCGTACTGAATTTAGGTGGCCTTCTTCATCACAGAATCCACAACGTGGTCTTTTTCTTTTTTTTTTTCTTTTCTTTCAAAAAAAGTCAATAGAACAGGGAAGTGCTTTATATTTCTCCAATGCGACAAAGTGGGCAATTTTCTTTTTTTTTCAAAAAATAAAATTAATTACTTCTATTATACCTAGGAAGCTAAATTTGGTGTCATTCGACACGTAAATGTATACAGTTTCATAATAAACTATAATAAAAAATAACGAAATTCGATCCAAGTATCGAAAAATCTATATATCTCGGAAATTAGATGCGACAAAGTGGGCCCTTTTCATGTGGACGCACACATTCATATATATGAATATTATGGTGAGAATATCGATGACAATATTGATTATCAATTTTTATAATAAATAGTTTTGCAAAACAAATTATCAGTAGATATTTTAACTAAGTTATGTTTAGTTATATTGCCATATATTTTTGGCTTTTGCAATGTTTTCAGGTGTGGTTAGCCACATCGATATCGGCATGTTACTGTTGCTGTTATATTTATCGACAGACAACTTTATCGAAACAGTCGTTATTGTAATCGATTTTAAAATTGTCGTTATCAGCCATCGCGTGCGATTTGCGGTGCTTTCTTTATTGGAATAATCATCTTTATGAAAATATCTGATTCTGTACCATTACCCTCCACCTTGTTACTTTGGAGAAAGAGAAACTTGGAAAAATTCCAATAAAACCGAGAAGTCTAATTTGTATTTATCTTCGAACAAAAGTACAAAAAAAAATGCCATCCGACAGCAATAAAATTCTAAGCTGCCATCATTTGGTACGCTGAACACGTCAATCTATCCTATACTCGAGCTAAAACGCCCGATAGTAGGCAACGAAATTGAAAAAGAGCGCGCTATCACCCATCACAAAATACATGCGCATAGATCATTGGAATTAACATTTTCAATGCGCACAAATGAAAATGGGCTTAATGCCATCAACAGCATCACATCGGCTTCAACAGCCTAGCCACACCAAACGCATGTCAACACTTATTGAATATTAAAGCAGCTTTTAGGGCGCAAAATTGCATGACAGCGTGTAAAGCTTATGTGAGCGTAGAAATGCTGCGTAACAGCAGCAGTAGTTCAACAACAGAAAAAGAGAAAATTATTGCAACTGGCTAAAAGGTATAAATGAAAATTGTATGCAAAGCATACACACAATGTCGCGGCGCAGGGAGCGATGGCAAGAACAATCGAAATGAAATGAATTTAAAATGTGAAATGTGAAATGCGTTCAGCTGTAAATGCGTGGATGTGTGTAGAATGCCGCAAATGCCGTAAAGTATGCTTCACCACGCGGCCGCACAAAATGTTTCGCCCACCTATGCAATTGTTGCACACTCTTACACACACACACACACACATATATGTATGTAAATACATGCGCTTCTGTGCGAGTATTTGTGTTTAAGCTATGATTGCGTTTGCACTGAGCGTCGCAATGATCTGCAATCGAGTGAATTATAATTCAGCCACGGCCTGCCGATGTCGTCATGGCGTTGTCGTCGCACCACAAGTGATAGGTGTCTGTGAGCTGATGCGGTGCCTAGGGAGCGTGCATGAGGACATACGCTACACATTCAGCGCGTTGAACGTTGCCACACCACGCGCAAAAGAGCTGTTCACCCCCCGCCGCCCCCCCCATTTTTCCCATGCCTACACGACTTCCCATGACAACGGCAATGGCACGGCAACGACAATTGTTGCACTTAACATTCACCATCAAAGTTGTCATTAACGTTTTGGCATACACAAGCAACATGCACACACACACGTACAAACGCATGTCATACATACATATATATATAGTTAGTCAACTCAATTTCATTGCTGCCTACTAACTATTGCTTTCGTTGCCATTGTCGTACGCATCATCACCAGCATCAGTTTCATGATTACTCTGATGATCAACATTGCCGACGTCAGTATCGTCATCGCTTGGCAACATTATTGTCATCTATTTGTTGTTGCTATTGTCGTTGTTGATAGCTCTGCAGCTGCGGTTATTGTTCTTGTTGTCAGCTCGGCTTCAATGTAGCTTCACTGTGCCTTTCACTTTCACTACAGGCTCCTATTACCCGCTCCCCAGTGGCAGCTGTAAGTTATTTGCTTTCATTAAAATTTTGCAAAGGATTTACATACTTGGAGCAGGTAGAATGTATAAACATACATTTGTCACAGATAAAATTGCTCACTGCCACACTTACTCATAAGCGTTATCATTGCATATGCAATTTTACTTGAGCAGATTTGGCATTTAATCGACTTAAAGTTGCGAAGAGAAATTTTTGCGAAAAATTACTTTCCATTGCACTATGGGCAAACTCAAAAAAGTTGTGATAATTATGACAATATTGATTTGACGAAATGATGAAATGGCGGAAAGACAAAATGGTGAAATGCGGAAATGATGAAATGGGGTTAAAGGAAATGACCACATGTCGAAATGATGAAATGATGCAGTGACCAAATGATGGAATTTCACGATGATATGATCAAATGACGAAATGATGTAATGAGAGAATTTTCATATGATGAAATGCAGAAATGATGAATTGACGAAATAATAAAATAACGAAATGGTGTCATGACAAAAAGATGAAATGATGAATGGTTTAATTAATGAAATGACGAAATGATAATATTACTATATCATTACATGACGATATGATCAAATGCCGAAATAATGAATGACGAAATAAAATCTAGAAATGTTGAAATACAGAAATGATGAATTGATGAAACAATGAAAAGACGAAATGGTGTCATGACGCAATGATGAAATGAGAAAATTTTGAAATGATAAATTGATGATATATGAGAATGATGAAATTACGAAATAATGAAATGATGAAATTACGAAGTAATGAAATGAGAAAATTTAAAATGATGAAATGGCAAAATAATGAAATGTCGAAGTGATGAAATGAGGAAATGACGAAGTGATAAAAGTATGAAATTACGAAATTTTGTAATGAAAAAAAAGAGGAAACGACGAACAGTTAAAATGATGATTGACGAAATTATTATATTTTTCTTAATTTAATAATTTCGTCAATCATCATTTAAAGTGTTCGTCGTTTCATCTTCTATTCATGCTGAATTAAAGAAATGACGAAATAATTCATTGAAGGAATGACGAGTAGATGATATGATGAAACAAAGAAAGGATGAAATGACGAAAAATTTAAATGATAAATAAACAAAAAAAAAAATTATGAAAAGATAAAATGCGGATTTGGCGTAATAACTAAATGACGAAATTATTATTATTTAATCGATTAATTATTTAATTAATTTAGTCGATTAATTCATCTGAAATCTAATCAAAAGTAAACATTTAAATGACATACTTAATACTAACCATATGCCTGATTATCATTGCACAATTGTAAAAATATATTTATTCAATTTTTAAACTGAATTTATTTTTAAATAAAACAAATAACTTTCTCTTTCAAAAGACTTAAATAAAGGCAATAAAGAAGAGCGTTGGTTGCGCAGCCTTAAAATGAAATTGCCTAATTTTGCTTCTGTGCGCTGCCTCTCTCTCTTTGTCTCTCTCTCTCTTCCGCTTACATTGCAATATTAATATATTTTAGTAAGTAAGTTATATAATCGTTTATATGCTCGCGCTGGGGGATTACTTTAATGAAAGCACTTTGCAGGCTCAAATTAGATAATGGCTCACTTGAATAGCCACTTGCTGGACACAGTGAATTGCTTTTGCGCTATTGCTGACTATTCAAATATGTGGTATAGAAAGAAATCAGCTGCTGCTGCTTTAAGCTACAGAGATTAGTTAGTAGATCCTAAGTGATGGTGGTTGCTTCATTTTGTGTGAAGTTTGTGTGTTCATGGTCTGAGTTGGGAGTAGAGCGAATGTCGATAATACTTTGCAGTCGAGAAGCTATAGTGTACGAGTATGCAACAAAAGCTTATAAAATGCAAAGTAAATATGCTTGTAAGTAGAGACAATGAAAAGCATTAAGACATAATTGAAATTTCATTCTGGCCACTTGTTGTTATTAGCGATTTTGCAGTAGCTACTAGGCGTGCTGAATAGTGTATTCAGCAGACGTTTGAAATTATGAAAATGTAATAAAAGGAATTTTAAATTTCTTTTTCATAGATTAATAGTAGAAAATGCTTGAAGTGAGCTGTAAACGTATAACACCCTTCTTTGAATTAAAATCAAGCGTAAAAATTAAAAAAAAGAGGAATTGTGAAGATCTTTTATGCTAAAAAATAAGCCAAAAATTACAAATCATACTGTTTATAGCTTAAAGATATAAGGTACATAATTGTTTGTTTTTGTTTGCATACACATTTTTTGTATACTATAAAGTTTTATTTAAATTATTACCAAATGAATGAGAGCAGAAGAGTGGAAAGGCTCGATTTTATGCATTTTTACTCATTTGTAATTTTTCTGTTGGCCTAATAAATGTAATTGACAATTTTATTGAGCTCGAGGCCAGTTTATGGCAGATTTTGTGTGAAATTTTTTTTTAATGGTAGAAGTTATAGTACTATTTCGAAGAACCACATTTCCTCATCAAAAAGAAGTGTGATAACTTTTACTATTAAAAATTGTTGTTGTTTTTTTTGCTCAATAAAATTGTCAATTTACTCATTAATGATTTTCGAACAATTCTGAAATATAAGTAATTTTCAGCATGTTTTTTTGAGAAAGTTTTTTTGAACTCTCTTTGTTAGTGTTCATTGATAGATTAAAAAAATAATAGGTATGTGCCACTTATTTTCGATAAAAAGTGATTTTTTTAAAACCGTCTAAAATTAATATTATTTCATGCAAGCGCTCTTATATTTTCAAATTCATTTTTACTGTGTTTTCGTAAATTTTTCAATACCTAAAACGCTTATCAAATATTTGATGATACATTTTTAGATTTTATTAGTTTTCATTATTTGTTTTTTAATGAGCTAAAGACCAATTTTTATTGGAAAATTTATAGAGTGGAAAAAAAAACAACAAAACCCAATGCGACAGAAGTTACAGTACTATTTCGGAGATCACCACATCATCACATCTCCTCATCCGACTTCTTCTTCACGGCTTCCAGCATCTAAACAGGCTCAGCCAAGCTTACGCTGTGTGAGCTGTTGTTATTTTCTCATTTTCCTTTACAACTCACTACAATCACTGTGTAGTTATTGTTTGTACAAATTTAATGTATATTTTTAAATTTTTTTTTGTTCGGCAGGCTCAACCATATTATTATTGATTTATGTTGTTTTTTAACCTGCTTATTTATTTAATTATTTATTTTTTTAATGTAACTTCTAATGCTTTGGGTGTTGTTGTTTTTTTCTCTATAAATTTTCCAATAAAAATTGGCCTTTAGCTTATTAAAAAACAAATAATGAAATAAATAAACAGGTCAAAAAACAACATAAATTAAATAGTTTCCCTGCAAAAAATAGTCGCAAGGGAACATGCGACTATTACAACTTCTGATCTCTTTATATGGAATGAACTGTTCCCTTTTGTTCGAGCATGACCTATGAAGAGACCAATTATCCCCTTCTATATACGAATGGGTATAAATGAGGACCAGTCTATTTATAAAAATAAAAATAAAAATCTTTGCTTCGACTTAGAATCGAACCAGCGTTCCGAGGGTTGCTAAGCGAGTTCTCTCCTTACATGCCAACGACGTGCATTAAATTTTATTGCCTAAGTGCGTACATATACCAATGCATCGTTTATCATACTCGAAAGAGATTAATACAGAACTAATCTACAATTATACCCGTTTGAGACTTGTTGCGACTAATTAATGCCGAGTTGTACCCGATAGGGACTAAACCCGGAATACTGTCTTTAGAGATTAGTCGCTAAATTTTTTGCAGGGTTTCTTTTCATTTGTTTACTTTGTGTAATAAAATACTTCGTCCTCTCGTCATTCAGATTCCCATTTACTTCCTCATTAATTTTTCCCTTCTTGATCGTTAAAACGCCTCACTTCATTCACGTACTTGGTAAAATTGCAACATATATTGAATATTGTTATTGATATTATCAGTTAAAAGCAGGCACGAAATTAATTGTTACTCATACGACTCATTGCACCAGCAGCCCGCATTTCACACAATTTGAGGACTACAAGCAGAATTTAGTAAGGAGTATTTATCAGAGCTGCACAACTTAATTTAGTTGGGGCAAATTAGAAAGTTTAAATTGTATATGAGTATTCTTGTGTGCTCTATTTTAATAGTTATACTCCATTTGTTACTATGTACTTGTACTTGAAAATATGTTTAAATTGAAAGAAATTATTTTCTGTACCTTACCACGTTGATAGGCGGCTTCGCATGTCACCTGTCCCCCACTTCTCCTCACACTCATACTTCACTTGGCTGTGGTTTGAGTTTGTGGTCGGTTAGTTGATTGCTTGCAAAATGGTCTACTGTGGTTTTTTGGTTACCAGTAATATTTATAGAGTAGGGTGATTGGTGATGGCGTGGGGGGGGGAGGGGGGTTGTTGTTGCGAAGGTGATTGGCTGAAGCGGTTTACAAAGCATACACGCTTGATTGGTTTAGTACACACTGTTGGACCGCAAGTTGTGGTCGCCATAAGCGGTTTAATTGATATTCCACATCTGTAGTATCTAAATTTTCATTAGCTAATGAGTTACTAAGTGTTTGATATGCACACATTCAATGACAGAAAATTTTCTTGCAGACAAACTAAAGCAAAGCAACAAAATCTTACAATATTTAAATTATAGCAGCTTAAATTTGTTGATGGTTTTTCTTGCCAAATGCAATAAACTCATTAAAATTTTTAAATATAGGGCACTGTCTTAAGGGGTTTTGAGAAAAGGGTATTTTGGCCTGCATTCGCACCGATAAATTTAATTTTTTTTCAAAAAATTCGCTAACAGATAGTGAAAACCCGCAATCTTGCTTCATTTAAAAAACTATAAGAAAAAAGTTTTTGATTGCAAAAATTATCAGCAGCACATTTTTTGTATTCCACTTTTAATGCTTTTCTTGAAGATATGAGGAGTTTTCTAAATTTAATACTTCAAATAAATATGAGCTGAGGCATTTGTAATTTTTTCATATGTACGTATGTGTGTTGGTGTGCAAGTGCAAATGTCTAAAACAAATATAAAATATGCGCAAAAGCGAAATGAACAAACCGATTAAATAAAAATGAAGAAAAAGTGCACACCACAAACCAAATTTAAATTTCACAAGCTCCCAAAGTAAGTTGTGGCAATGCGAGAGAGAAAAATTACTCACCACAAAAGTGGTTCCTTTGAGAATGATAAATGTTGCCGCTTTTTTGTTTTATTTATTTTTTTTGTTTTTCATTTTCACATTTCGCTTTTAGTCATCTTAATGTGTTGCATATGCTTTTCCATTTCCATTCATTTTTTTTTTATATATTTCCATTTTGTTGGTTAATTTTCTTGATAAATCATTCTGAGCAAAGTGCATTTTGAATAAAGAAATATGTAGTCAAGTGGAAAACATTAGAGTAAAGCGATAATAATGTTCGTTCATTAAATATTCTGTGTGGGCGCAAAAAAAAAAAGACAAGAGATAATGTATTGGCTCGAAGAAAAAACTAAAAGTAGCATTTTCTGCGCAAAAATAAGTGCAGAGAATTTTCTTCATGTTATTAACAGTGAGCAAAGGACATGATTGATTTGTTTATTAAGAATAAATTGATTGGTTGGTAAGCGGATGAAGTATGCGTCCATTAATCACCATTAATAGTCATTCGCGAGAAAATAAAATTAAGTCTCTCTTAGAGCCAAATACGGCAGGTTAGTGGGGAAGATGCATGAGTTGGGCCTGAGCAAACTTGATATAAATGAAATTAAGACAAGTGTTGTTTAACAGAAATTTTGTATTTTTGTATTTTTGAAATGGGGATATTCGAGTTTTTTGCTAAAAAATCTGCCTTAAAAATTCGCCTATAACATTTCAAATTCTGTGCAGAATTCTTTGCTGCTGTAAATATTTGGACACTATTTGACGTAAACAAAAATTACTCCCATACCATTTCAAATATTGAATTTTATTCTAGTATTATGCCGCAATATGCGACCTTACGTTCATCCTTAAAATTTCAATACGTTTAAAACAAACACTTTTACTTGAAAAAAAAAAAATAGTAATGAATATGATTATTCGATAAGGCAAAAAATTCGGAATGCCTGCCCGCCCCTGCGCAGGTTTTTATAAAATAAAAATACCCCTCAAACCATTAATTCTGTATCGAAGAATTCTTAAGAAATTTAGAGTTTTATTATTGTGATTTTTTTTTTACGCTAATTTGTGTAATTTTAGTTACAAAATTGTATAAATCCACTCAGCAATAGTTACTGATAAATCGTGAATTATTAGATTTTGAACTTTTTTATTAATCGATTAAGTCGGTTTAAAATAAAAATATTTATTTTTTGACAGCCAGACAGTGTCTTTTCAGTGTTATAATTGGCATTAGTTTCCATTAGCTAATAATAATAATAATTTGGCGCTTACGCTCAGTGTTTGACCGACCTTCTCGTACCATTTGTGTAGGGACCTACAGTTTTGTGCTGATTCCGAACGGCAGATGTATTTTATGAGAAGCTTTTTCATGGCAAAAATACCCCTGGAGGATTGTCATTGCCTACCGAGGGGTGATCGCGATTAAAAAAAACTTTTCTATGATTAATATTTTACTTGCTCTGACTGAGATTTATAGCACGCACCGCTACCCACTCGACCACAGCGGCCACCTTTGTACGCTTCGCTCTAGTGAATGTGACTCTTTTCTTTTTGAAAAAATGTTGATTCTTAGTGATCCTTATTGAACACTCTTAAGAAAAAAAAATGCTCACAAAATTTGCATTTAATTATTTAATTACCTAACTTTTGAGTACAAAGCGCCAAATGAAGCATGCAGAACAGCAACTCACAGCAATACAGAAAAAAAATTTGCCAAAAAAATATGCCAACAATACCAACACAAATGCGTGTTTGTTGCTGGGCGCATAGCTCATTGGTCAGGTACTTGCCTTGCGTTCGCCCGCTCTCCTGTGTCTGTTGCGCGTGTGTATACGAACTACTTGTGTAAATAATTTAAATATTCGCTACAACCAAACACAATCTAAATTGTAAAAATAAAAAAAAAAATAAAGAAAGTATAAAAATGCCACATTTTGTTTTGCTTATCGCCGCTCGCACAAGTTGGCCGCGCAATGAGCTCAAACAGTTTTGCATAGTTATAAGCATGTGTTTGTTTATTTTCCAGATATACAAATGTATATATGTATGTGAGTACGTGTTTACTCCAACTAACTAAAATTGCTTCAGTGGCAATGGTATCACTTGACTGTCTTTCACCAGCAACAGCAGACACGGCTCAGTGTAAGTTTGGTTTGTGAGGTCTGTTCTCTTCACCTCAATGAAGCAGTCAAAATGCTTGCGCCTCGTGGTGTGCAACCGTAACTGTATTGCCTACCTCACTCACGCGCTCCACTTAACCCACAGCAATTTCGCTTTAGCACCAACGGCGCTTCAGTCAACACCGCCACTCCACTCCTCGACAATCCACGATAGATACTCCATTGAACTTTTTTTTTTCGCGCACGCACATAATGTATTCTCTTTACTCAACACTTTCGTTAATTTCTCGCTTTTGCGAACGAAGTTGCATGTGTGTGTGCGAGTTTTCGTGTTTAAAAATTCATTTCGATTGCGTTGCGCTTGAATTGGCAATGACAGCAAAGGGGAGGTGGAAAGTGGAGGATGGGGCGTAAGCAAAGCAAACATTGGTCACAACTTCTCACATCCACACACACACACACACACACTCAAGCTGCTCTTCGCCTCCCTTTGCCCTAAACTTTCGTTAGAAGGCAATTTGGAGTAGCATACTTTTGTGCGTTGGCCAAAAACCGTACGCATATGAGAGTAGCAAGTCAACAATAAACTCAAATGCGGGTTTAAATGTGTTGTTGAAAAAAATGTAGCTTTACAAATGAGTAATTGCTCACACATACAAACATGCATACATAAGTGTATGCAGCACCCATACACCTACACACATTTCCATGCATACACGTGTGTTTTACCCACGCCGCACATGCATCATTTGCTTGCGGTGTTGCCACAACAACAACATTCTTGCGTCTCTGTATTTGCTCAGCCGCGGCGGCTTTGACTCTGCTCGCTTTTGAGTGAAAACGCGAATTTTCGCTGTTTGTCGTTTGTGGTTGTTTTCGCTTGATTTCGCTTTGAGCTAAATTTGACGTCAGTGAAAAATGTTTCTTTTTTGTTTATGCTATGTCCTTTTATAATGTGGAAGAATTTTTTAAATGAGACTTTTAAATCTATATAAGTTTGTTCAAAAGGAAAAATAAAAATTTTTAATATACCAAAATTGCTACTAATTTCTGAAATAAATGGGAATCGTAAAATTACGAATATTTCATAGAAAATACCAGTATAAATAGTTCTAATATTATTTTTTCATTTTCCGGAATGATAAAGAACACGATAATTTGAAATGGCCTTGATTTAGAATTTTTTTAAGGTGTTTTGGGTAAAAACCTGGACTTTGGCGCAAATTATTATTGTTGCTGGTGCTTGTTTCGTCGTTTTTTACAAAAAAAATATTTTTTGTATATCAGAATTTATAAAAAAATTTAATTATTTGCAAAAAATTTTTTTTCGATATTTTTCGTACTTTTGTTTTTTTTTGTGTTTATACATTTTTTTTTAATTACATTGCTTTTTTAAATTGCATTTTAAAGTATGTCGGAAAATTTAAAAAACACCTAATATTGTATTATCTTATCTTATGATATTTAAATTTTTTTTTTTTAAATATACCATATTTCATTCACTTATGTACGAGTAATTAAATTTTATTGGCACATAAATACGCTAAAATGTTGTGAGAAGTAAAAATTGAGATTTTTTTTGTATTTCTTTATTTTTAATTATAAATATTTTTAAGATATATAATTATTTGGCGAATTCTTCCTTTGTAGAGCGAATACTTTTTTAAAAGAGGTTTTATATTTTTGTACCAAAGATTTGATAGCAAATTGGTAAAAAACCTAAAAAAAATTATTACGAACATTTAATTTTTTTTTTTGTAACAAATTGCAGGGCGTCATATTTATCGCTTATTTTGCGAGAATAATAATTACTAGTCGATTGCTTTGATTAAAATTTGTTTAGCTGATTGGCTTCTTAATTTGCATTTACAAACTAAAAAATTAGCAAAAGCAACTTTCATTTAGAATAACACACTTTTATTACAACGAACTCTGTCAAACGGACACTTGATTGAGAAACGTTTACGCCTACACTCACACTTTGAAGCTCAGCCCCCACTTCAACCATACCACCTGTCTGTATTGAGTTCTTTATTGTCAGCTTTACCAACAACTGATATCTATCTAGTTGCTTTGATGTTAGTAATATTTAGCTTCTGCACCACTAGCAATCCTATTATCTTCCACCTCCATCAATCTGCCGCAATCGCCTTTGATATATCATAAAGCATCAATATCGACAAGAGTGGCAGCCGGCAACCAATCGTCGTTTCTTTCTCTTATTCTATCTTTACTTTGCTAATTGATATCTTCACTTTTTATCATCGACTTGTTTATTTAAAATGCTCTTTGGAGAGCATGATTAAGGCGATTTCAAGCGAGCAAAAAAAAAAAAAAATCAAAATGCTAAGCAAATGCACAGAGGCATGAGTATGAAAAAAAGGAAGAAAAAAGTGAAAATTGAAAAATGAAATGCATTTCATATTCTCAAAGCAACCGACATTGCGGTTGTTAATCATCACCTCAGTTACCAATGGTGATTGGCTGTTTCTATTTTGTATATTTTTTTTGCTAACACTTGGAAATTTTATTTTTAGCATAAATAAAGTTCTTCACGTTCGTAATCGTATACCTCTTAATGATGTTTTTGTTAAATAAATTTTGTAGATTTGATGAAACTGTAAGATTATTTCCTATGAAAAGTGTATCAGTGTCTTTGGAATAAACTTCGTAACGTCTTAATTGATTTTGGCGAGGCTTTCACGGATAGATGTCGCTCATAGTCATAAGAGAACAGAAATATGGACTTTTATCCTTGCAAATCTTCAAATCATCAATTTCCTCCCAGATTTCTAAATTTGATTTTAAATGGCAAACTTTTGAACAGCTAAATATGGAGGACATAATAAAGAAGGCACTAATTACCTTGTAGTGTTGTGGCTATCTGAAATGTTTTAAAATAGGATCAAAAGAAGTACCAAGATCCCGTGAATTGGTTCAAAAGATGGTATGAAATATGTCAGCAGGAGTTGGTGAAAATATATAATAAACCTGTATAAGTTTTTTGCAAATAAAAAATATTATAAGTTAAATGTTTCCCCTTTAAGACGGTATTCTGGTCTAGAAATCAAAAAAATTGATTTTTTTTTTTAATTTTCAAAGTTGAATTATTTAAGAATATATCTTAAAGAGGATTTTTCAAAATTCAAATTATTATTTGAATATATAGATATTTTGCTAAGTGTAAATTTCATTACTTACGCCAAAATTACAATTTTTACTATTTCTAAAAAATTCGAAGAAATCAAAAAAATAGTGGTACAATAATTGTTTTTTTGAAGCAGTCGCCATTTCGTGAACATTTTTTTCCAACTTTTCCGTAGTTCCAGACATTGCGTCATTATTTTAGATTAATAATCTTTTTTAATTTTTTTTAGATTGCTAAAAGGGTTGAAATTGTGGGTAGATATGGTTGTAATATTAGAAAATAAATAATAAAAAATGTATAGTAAAAAGAGTGATTGCCTTTTTTTACGACTCTTCAAAAATTAACTGAAATTCATACCTCAATAACAAAATACCACCTTAAGGGGGTAAGTATATATTCTATTTTAAAACGTCCGGTAGTTTTGGGTCATGATTTTAGTTTTTAACAAAGCTTTAATATGATGTTTTTGGATCAATTCAAGGAGACACGTATTTTGTTCACTTTGCCAAAAAAAATTTTTTTTTTTTAAATTTTCGCAAATCGATTTTTTAAATGTTTGTTATTATGTATTCTTTTAAATATATAAGCGTCAGAAAATAAATGAAAATTTTATTAACTTTTTTGTTTAAGTATAAACAAAATAAGAAAAAATTTTTTAAAATTAAATTTTTAAAATGGCCGAACTTCCTTTTTCTGAGTTATGATTTTTTATATAAAAACCAATTTTTTGTTAAAAACTGCGTATTTTTTTAAATAAACTCCGCAAAACAGGCTGAATATTTTCAACTGTCGACTAGTATAAACGCTATATTTTTAGTATTTTTTGAGTCAGAATATTTTTTTAATAAGTTTGTTCACAAGAATAAAGTTGAAGTTCAATTTTTCATTGAAAGTCCAATTTATTATTTTTTGATTACGTAAAGTAAGTCCTTCAGGCTATGTAAAACCACCAAAACTTTTTTTTGTTTGATAACATATGAATGTATATTTAAAATCAAATTAAATTAATATAATTTTGAACACACTTTCGTTTTGCAAAAAAAAAAAAGTTTTTTGTTTAAAAGATCACAACTTCCAAAAAATATAAATTTCGGCTACTTGGCAGTTGGCCAGAGTAAAGTTTCAACATGCTATATGAAAAATTAAATTTTGAAATTTTTTTGCATTTCTTGTTTATTGGTAAACAAAAAACTATAAAAATTTTCATGTAATTTTTTGACGCTTGTATTTAAAAGAATAGAAAATTACAAATATTTGAAAAAAATTGCTTAAATCGGTTGATATTTGACGAAGTTATGCGTGTTCGAAAAAAAGTTCGTGAAACGTACGAGAAAATCAATTTTAACCAAAAAAATTAAATTGAAAAAAAAATAAAATTTTTTGGGCAAAAAGAAAAAATACTACTTAAATAGACACAAAAAGAACATATTAAAGTTTGGTTAATATCTAAAATCATGACCCGAAACGACCGGACGTTTTGAAATGGAAAAATTGCCTCGGATATTCAAGGGCTATTATAGCTTTTCATTATAACTTAAAGGAACTAGTAAGTGGCCGAGTATTCAAAAAGTAAAAAATTAGGCATGTATGTGTGACAAAGAACCAACAAACCTGTATTACCTCGCATTTTATGAGCAAAGAAAGCCGTAGAGGATATATATGTATATACCGACATGTATTTATTTATACACATCTAGACCCTATCGGAAATAAAATTACTTTAAAAGCAATTTGAAAAGTACTTTTCTTCCAAATAAAAGTGGTTTAAGTTCTTCCTATTTTCTTGTAATCAACTAACTTTATTAACATGGCGTTGTAATAGTAGCAAGTCAATTATCCAAATATACATTTGATTTCAACCACTTTAAAATATATTTGAAAGAAAGAACATCAAAATTACTTGTTTTCCAACTGCAATAAAATGTTTTTATTACGATGTATTAAATAAATGAAGAACCAAAGATTCATCATGCTGCATTTATTTTAAAGCAGGTTGATATCCAACTACTTTCAAGTTAGTTTATTTTTCAGACTGTCTACTTTTTTCCGGCAGGGGAGGTATGTGGAAATTTTACCATTGTAGCCTCTATAAGTTTATTTGTAGACATTAGTGCCTAACACATGTTGCAAAGTTCCACTTTCTCATATGTACTCGCATGTATTTAGTACATACACGTCTATGTATGTACATACTACTTTGTCTGTAAGTATGCACACATGTTAACTAACGGCGTACATATGTTTTGCGTGCACAGTTGAGGACTAACTTTTCGCTTAAATCATAGAAAATGTGATAATAATCCTTAAAGTGTGTACGCGCACGCACGCACGCTAAGCTGAATGAGTGGAGATGTGATGGCGATGGAAAGAAAGACAATAGGAGAGAGACAGAGAGAGGACAGTGGATAGAGCTAAACTCAGGCGTTCATAAAGGCTGGGAAGTAGTTAAGTGGACATTTTTCTTCTTTATTGAGTTTCGAAGCATGTTTGGAAAAAAATTCACTACAAAATCTTTACACTCTGAAAGAGGTACCCGAAAAAGTGCCGTCCTTCGACACGTTATTTCACCGACTCGGTGAGTTAAGTCTGCTTTCACACGACTTTTCATTTGCTCAAGTTATGCGTAAATTTTCATGATTCTTTATGACTAAATACATGGGACGATTCAAAGCTCATCTGACCACGCTTTCCAATCTAATTTTCTTAAGATAAAGCGAAGCCTCAGACTGAATCTGGTGGACGGCTTTGCAATGTCAGTGTACGGATGAAGGGATCTGGAGTCCAGACTTTGGGCCCCGTTTAAACAAATTTGTCAGATAATATATTTATTTTTAAACTTTCCGGAAGGTCTGAACTTCCTTATCATGAAATTAAAAACTCTCAAATTTTTCTTAATATAGTATTCTTCTATATTTTTTAATAATTATTTTATAAATTTAAATAAAATATCAACTAAACAAACTTTTTTGCTTCAAACATGAAGTGAAAGCAACAAATATTCATGCAGCTGCGTAATGACTTATCAGGTGCTGCAAAGCTGGCGGACGACGCTGGTGCAGTGCGACGGCAATTTAAGGTGCAGTAAAGTGCAGTGTAATATTTAAACACACCACCAGTAATAAGCGACATGTGTAAGTGACTTCAATGACTAACGTGTTGTCTAACTATAAAATCTCTCTCTACTCGCTATTGCAACATACACGTATGTACATTTACACGTGTGTGTGGACACAGATGTGGCATGTGGCATGTGTCATGTGTTACTGCCAAGTAGAGTGAACTTCTTTAACCTTTACTACTAACAACGCAAAGATGTAGACTGCCAGCAGTAGGCTAGCTACCAAAGTCTGTTTCATTTTCTGTTTAACTGATATGAACTTTAAATAAAATTTATTGTGCATAATAAATTAAATAATAATAAAATATGTGAAAAGTTGCATTTGCGAAACATGCGAATTCGTATGCGAGGGATTATGGAGTGCAAAGGGAAATATGTGTACGCAGAAAAAGTAAGAAATGTGTTGGGGTTGCCGTATTTAGAATTTTTTTTTATTTGAAATGCTAAACTCGTTTGTGTAAAATATTTTCGTGCTATGCTTCTGGACCATATGTTTGCAGCGCTTTAATGTTTATTGACATTTTGAGCAAACTGCGCTTAAAAAGAAATTTTTTTCTTTTAAGCGAATATATACTTTCAGGCAAAAAGGGATATAAAAGTTTAAATATAGCCTTTATAATAATGTTAAATATTAACTCATTAATACTTTCTTCTCTCGGTTGTATTCATATTTTCTTTCTCTAAAACTGAAACATCTTCTTGCCTATTCAAATCACTGCTCGCTTTCTAAGCATCACCGCCTAAAAGTATGCTACTAAATTGAATGCTACTTATGTCACACGCCTAAAGCCTATCATTATTCATATTTTTTTTTTTCATAGCGCAAGTACATGCCACATATAAATTACGCTGTTTTTAAATATATAGTATTTTCCTTAAGTGATAATAGAACATTTTTATAATAATACACATTATGGCACGTTGTACGTATGTATGAGTATGTATGTATTTACATCAAGTATGATAAATTTTATATTTAGTATGACATAAACACTTGAGCGGTTGTACTGAATACTTTGAGAAAAATATGTATAAGTAGGCTTTGCGCTAAATATGGGACAGAAGATACAATAGAAAGAAGTTTGACAACAAAATGCTTGACTTAATAACAAATGTGTGGCGTGAATTAGTGACTTTTTTAAATTTTCGCTTAAGATAAAAAATATTATGAACCATGTGTGCAATTCTATATTTAATTGCACTAGTTAAGAAAGCAGAGAACTTTTTAATGTCCTCAAAAGAGTTATTTTATTGATATTAATAAATAAGAGAGATTAACTAAGATTGTTTTAATTTTCCAAGGATATTTTGCATACAAATTGCTAACTAAGAAATTAATATTTCTTTTAAAGTACGTGTCCCTTCATTTGTACATATATTTAATTAAATTTTCTATAATTATATTGAGCTCAAGGCCAGTTTTCTCATCAGACTTTTTTCTATTAATTTAATTAAATTTATTTTTCATAACCACTTCTCCCAGGCTTTGAACCCGGGAGCTCGGAGAGTCTGATGAGGAAATGTGGTTATTTCCGAAATGGTACTATAACTTCTACCATTAAGAAGTGTTGTTGTTTTTTCACAAAAAAATTATAAATTATTAACATTTACTAGGCCAACAGAAAAATAACAAACATTTATATTTAAATTTGTTTTTACCCTGTAAAATGATGATTGAAAATACTAAAATTTTGTTTTCTAAGAAATTGAACTTTCATGGGAGTAGTCGCGACTTTTTAATTCATCAGAAAATATATGCGGCAGCAGCCTAAGCTTTCAACAAATTCCTGTTTAAGAAAATTTAAGAATTGGAAACTGGTAGGCTTTTTGCTGATTTGAGTGAAAACGTAAGCTTAAAACGTAGAAAAGACTTAATATTTGAAATGCGAAATTGGTTTTTACAGATTTTTTCTAAAAATTCGAATTACTAACTCCACTAATACCCATTCTCGTGGGGGAGAATTTTTAATGCGGCACAAAATAATTCAAATATGTCCGCTAGCTTTGTTTTTTTTATAGTGAGATTTTAGGCGCAGTAAAATTGATAGTGGTGAACGGACTCCGTCTCAAATTGCAATGGCAGGTTAACAAATATAAAAAATAAAACATATTCATACTTAAAATAGAGTTTCACTCCTGGACGCGCTGACTATCGTATGTGCTGTCTAAAATTGAATTTAGGCGCCTCGATGCAGATTGTAGAAGTTTCTTTAGGAAAAAAGGTTGTAAAAATATAAATAACTAAACCTTGCCAATTACGCTGTGTCACTCAAAATAAATTCAATGCCAACAAGTCGGAAGAGAACAAATCTACGGTCGACAGTATTTTCACACATTTCTAATTTGCGACTCACTGCATTAGTGCTCATACATTTTTTCGTGTTTGTTTTCAATTTCAAATTTAGAAGCGCGAGTGCATAACATAAAACGAAAACAACAGCCTAAATCAAAACTGAAATAGCTACATATAAACAAAATTCAAAATATGCAAGCGAGCCAAAGTGTGAGTGAGAGTGGCGCACTACTAGATTTCCTTCCGCCACCCATTGCCGCCTGCATTCGTTGTGAGACGCGCCTAAAACTAAAAATCGCAAACGCATAAGCGGATATGCATGAATGCCTGCCTATACATTTCTACGGATATACGGCAGTTACACAGCCAAACATTTCGAGCCTACGTTAAAATTTATGTTTGTACATCGGCATTTAACTAACAACCAAGCAGCCAGCAATGCGCTACACCGCCAACAAACAAACGACGCTGACGACGATGACGAGCTGACTTGCATACAAATAGGCGCAAAAGTTGGGTATTGTGCATGCGGCGTCAGCCGGTCGTTAAGCTGACTGGCAGCTATGGCAGCCTACTAGCCGCGAAAGCAAGTGCTAAAAGCGTTTCAGTGGCAGCGGCGAGCGGGAGTGAGTAGTTGAAAATTTTGCGAATTTTGCATTTTGTAGCGTTGCAAACGAAATGTCTACATTTAGGCGCGCACACATCAAATGCAGCAAAAACCAAAACAAAAAAAAAAGAAGGGTAGAGCAGCTAGTAGAACAGCACATGCCGGGGTGACCAAGATCAACGACAATCAGGCAGTTAGTCGGTTAGGCTTGGCAGTTGTGCACTTGAAGCTGCATATTCTGGCCATGCACAAATGTCATGTAAATGACGGCGCGCCTAAAAGTAGGTTTGTGAAATTTTGCAAGCATTGAAATAGAAATGTTTGAACGCGCAAAACAACAAATGTGTGTACCAGCAGTACCTACACTAACAAATGTTTCCATATGCCTGTGCGCCTTTTGCTCTTCTGATTGCAAGTGTGCGTGTGTGTGTGTGTGTTTGTACGAGCTTCCGCTTTCAGGCTCAGGCTTGTATGCGATGCGGCGCGTGTGCCAAAACTTAACAAATGTCAGTTAGTGTTTGCAACTGCCGGCATGAGCTAAAAACTATGTGGCAACACATTTGTGAAAGGCAACCAAGAACAAGCGGCAGCAATCAACAGCCAACGAAACAAACAACTCAGTCGACAGTTCAGTCGAGCAGGCAGGCAGGCAGTCGGCTGCTAGGTGGCAGAAATTGGGCAATGGATGAGGTGGCAATGAAGGCGCTTCTCACTTAGCAGTCAGTCAGCTGATTGGTAGCTGCAGTTTTTGGCATATTTTTTGAGGGCGTAGGCGTGTGTGAAAAAAAATCTGGTCTTGGCGCCGCAAATAGACAAATGTTGGCATTTTGTAGCTCAGCTGTGTAGTGTAGGCGTACAATTATTGAGATGTGTGAGTCTGTGCGTACGAATTTGACTTTCGTTATGTTCATACATATTTATGTATGTATTTATATGTGTTTTGTGTGTCCGCCATTGCTGCCTTCCTGTCAAAATTCATAAAGATTTCCATGCAAACTCAAGTACAATTCAGCTCGAGTGTTGTACTTTGGGGTTATTAAAGAAATTAGCAATTGTGAAAAATCTGCACTGTTGAAATTAAAACAAATCCATCGGCATATTAAACGTATGTATTTATTTAGCTATTTAAATATTGATTCAGCCTGCTGGTCATAGTGAAATTATCTTAATTTGGCATCATTTAAATGTGTTATTCACTTTAACTTTGTAGCATAAAAAATTTTATATTTTTTAATCTTGTAAATTGTTTCTGAATGCATTAGACAGCTGAAGTAAATCAAAATTTGAAACCTTCACCGGGAGTCTGTGTTTTGCTATAATTTCTAATACATACAATTATTCACCTTTATCGTGAGTTTCGCCCGAAAAAAAATAATATCCGAAACTTATACTAAGCGCACAGTCAAAAGCAAACGATTTCAGGCGAAAACGAAACTCACGATAAAGTCGCATAACTTTTTTCATCCTCATCTTCTACATTTTCCTTTTCAGTTGTGAGATGAAACTTTTTAGCTGCGGCGGTAAATTGAAAAATCTGCCTGGCGTATGCGATGTAAACGACACAAATTTGTAATTATTCTACTCTCCATAGCTGAATGCATCACAGTTTAACTCACCACAAAACTTTAGCTTATCATAACTGAACTGCGCATGCATGAACTAAAATCACCACAACTAAACTTACCAGGCATAAGTTCGTGTTATGTTTGGTTCTGTTCTTTTATATTTACTAATGTTATCTCATGAAACGTTATGCTATGCTATGTTATGCTATGCTATGCTATGTTATGTTATGTTGATCCTCATTAGTGGCGATAGCGAATTGAAAAATTAAACAGACGAATGGTAGGGAAATTGCGCCGATGGCAATGGTGTACCCAGAAATGGTTGGGGTTACTTCTCACCAACTCAGCACACATAGACTCATTACATTTAAACTCTCCACACCTAAGCTTACCACATCTACCCTTCGACTTACCACACTCACAGCTCCCAAACTCTTCACATTAGAATTTACCAAATCTAAGCTTACCATATCTAAATCTTTAATATCAAAATTAGTAATACGTCAACTGCCTCTTTGTAACCATTTCACTGGGATTTTTACTATCTCATAATCGAGACAGATATACTCGTAGACATATATATACTAAAATGATCAGAATGAAAAGAGGAATCCGTCCGTCCGTCTGTCCGTGGTTACAATAACTTGAGTAAAAATTTAGATATCTGAATGAAATTTGGTACATAGATTGCTCTACGGACAAGGTAAGTTGGTATTGAAAATGTTCAAGATCGGTTAATAACCACGCCCACCTCCCATATAACGGAAATTTTTGAAAAATCCAAAAACTCCGTTTTTTCGGTATTCATTAAAGCAAATTGAGTGAAATTTCGTATTTGAAATTTTGAAAAATAGGCGTTGCCACGCCTACTTAGGAAACCATTTCTGTATCTCAATAACGGTGTAAGGTATCGTCACAAAATTTGGTGAACAAAAATTCCTCAATATCGCTGTTATGATCGTTAAAAATTTTTGCAATCGGATCATAACTTCGCACAACTTCCATGAAACTATGGACACCGCCCATACAAAAATACATCGCGAGGGTATATAAAAATCGGTTTCGCCCGAATTTAGCTTTTCGTACTTGTTTTATTTAAGTTCTTTCGGAGTTTTTAAAAATAATTTATTTGGAGACAACTGCGTAAAGCCAATTAAAAATTCCTAAAATTAAAAGTTGTAATGTTTGCAGAGTTTTTCCGCTTACTGTATTTGTATTTATTGGAAGAAATTTTATATTTCAATGCTGAATTTTTATTTTAGCTTTTAACAATTTCCCATTCCACTTTAGTTTCAAATGCTTTCAAAAAGTAATAAGTACAGTTTTTGTTGCTTCCTGAGAAGTTAAAAAATTAGAGTTACTAGTTTTTTTTTTGTCGAAACTCCACAGATTTTCTTTTTTGCGCAAGATATCGTCACGCTTATCATTGCAATTCCTCTACTGGTAATCCACTTAGTGAACCAACAAATTTGGCAATTTCTAGCCAGCAACTTACCCTTTTGGGATTTTAGTAACACAAAGCCCCTCAACAAATGTGTTATTTTCGCAAAAGGGGTTAAATAAAGGATAACACAAACTAGCTACAAACACACAGTGCGGGGCAAGACTATACTTATGCCGCTTAGTAATTTAACAATAAACAGGTGTGAGCAAAAACAACAACAAGAAGAAAAAAAAACTGAAAACAAGTTGAAAAAGGCAAGTCGAATGCAATCCTTTTATTATGAAAATATGATATCCTTGTTTCCGGCTAATAAACCTGCACTTAACCACAATTACCAGCAGGTGCTGCGCAAATGCCCCAAACAACAACAAACACACCAAAAGCAGCAACATCAACACTTCATATGTAGAAAATATAGGAATTTGTTGCTTCAAGCATTGGCTTTAGGCATTCACTGGCTGCTCGACTGGCTGCTCGACTGGCTAGCAACAACACCCTTCCATGCCTGAGAGAAAGACCCTGCAATCAGTCTTCATTTACAATTTTGCACCTGTGCGCTATGCCGACGGCAGAGAGCAGCAGTAGCGTTAACAATAATGTGCCACCGGACTACATTCGAGTACAAATTAGCAACAAAGGGCGCAAAGGAAGCAACAACAAATAAGCAGAAAATATAAAATGTATGTATGTGCGAAAATGTGCAACAAAAAAAAAAAAAAATACACAGGCAAACGCAGCTGAGCCTTGCCACTCAGCAAATGGAGGATTAACCTGGGCGCTTGGTTGGTTTGAATGCCGCTTACGTCTTTCGGTCGGTTGACTATTTTTGTATGCCATTGACTTGCTAAAACTATGAAAATACAGTCGAACACATGTAAGGACACACACACACACACACACTCTAACACACGCGCGTATGAAATTTGAAGTGAAAAAAAAGGCGAAAAGGAAATGGTGTACACGACATTAAGGGCTTGTAGTTGGTGGTGGCAAGCAAAAATCGAATGGTTTAACCGACGCCAAAATATTTGTTTGTGTGACTGTGTATATGTATGAATATTTGTAATTGTGTGCGCAAATGTATGTAGTTGTGGCGCTGGCGTTAAGACGGCAGCTAGCAAGTCAGCGCGGCGGTAGAGCTACTTTTGTTATTATTTCTGGTCTACCGACGTTTGTAATGTAGGGTTTTCTTATTACTACTGCCGCCATTTGTTTTTTTTTTCAGCTCTTTCTTTTTGCCTCTGTTTGTTCTTTTTTTTGCTTTATTTTTAGCAATTGTTATATTTGTTACATGTGCACTACTCTTGTTGTAATTGTTATTTTGTTGTTAACACAACAATAATAATGCCATCAGCAAAAGGCAGTAAAACATGCTGTTGAAAGTTACCCTTCGATGTTTCACGGCGTTAACGAGCTGGGCTTTGCGTGAACCTGCATCGGTAGTGGTGGAAAAAAATATTTGTTATTCTGTAAAGTGCCTTTTCGGTAAATGGTGGGGATGAGCCTTCGATTTCTGCTTTAACGTCTGTCTGACTGCTTAGAATGCGAATTGACACCGTGAAAAATATGCTCAATGATTTCAATTAGAATTTCATATGTGTCTGTAATTTATAGTGGAAAACATTCCTATTCAAATGACTATTTAGGCTACAAAATAGTTGAGTTTCGAAATTAAAAAAAAAACAAAGCAAATGCTTCAAAACTCGCCTGTTAAGCGTGTAAAAGTGCTTAGTCCATTTTTTAATTAAAACAAGATATACACAAATAAATGTGTATGGTTCAAGATAAGCTTAACTGAATATTCTAGCATATTGGGACAACACATTTTATTTTCAAATAAGAGTACTGAGAAGTATCGAGCAAAAAACATATACTCGTAAATCCAAGATTCACACTTTATTTTAAAATTTGTAAATTTTGCAGAGCTAAAAATAATTTTCAGATATAAAATTTCCACAAAGTTCTAAATAAAATAGAGCAGGTAAAATGCGATAAATGTGAAAAGCTATGTGAAAAGAACTACTTAAAAAACCGAACGTAACTATTTGAGGCGAGCAGGCCGTGAAAGTTGTTATATATATATAAAAAGAAGCATATATGTATATCTATGTATATCTATGTATATATCAAACAGAGAACGCTTCTATGTTGTAAGGGCTGCATCAAAAATGTAAGCAATGCAAAACTTTAGCGCCAAAGTCCGCTCCCAATGAAACACTTGGTAATATTCTTGGTACAAAAACAATAAGCGTTGGTAGACAATTTATTTCACTTGAATTCTGACAGTTATGACTTTAAGAATAGAATTTCGATGCTTCCATCTCGTAAGACAATTACCGAGTTAAGGCGGCTAAATATAAAACCTATTTCTTTTCATCAATTACCTTTTACTTATATTAATTTATACATTTTCTCTATAAATATTCGCGCTTTACTCCATCAAAATAAATATTTAATTAAAAATATTTAAAATCTGATAAAATTTCTCATATAAATATTGGTAAGTTAAAAACAACTTCGATTTCGCTTGAGCTAATCGAACAATGTTAATTTATTTTCTTCCAAGATTCAGAACACACGAAGCGTGTCAACACTAAATACATTGTAGGTTTTATTAGCATGAACTTTTTTGCGTCAGTAGTATTTATAATTAAATATATCTAAAATTAATAAAATAGATTCAGAAAAAAAAACAAACGTAACATAACATTGCAATACAGATAGATTGCTAAATAATTTGTGTAAGTTGATTTTATAACTTAAAATACTGAAACTGAATACAGTGATAATTTTATTTGTACATTTTCTAAAACGGATTTAAAGAGAAAACTTGTGAAATTTTCGCAGTGTTTTTCACAAATTTATTCTAACAGTGGCGATACAAATTATTAAAAAGGCATTCGTTTATAGGAATTCGATATTTCATTGCACTACTTCAGTAATATAACATTTGCTCAAGCAGCTTCAATATACTTCCTTATATAAAATAAACAAATAGCTGTGGGCAATTGCTGTTATGTGTTTATACATATCTGCATAAATATGTATGTACGAGTATGTTAGTTTATACTTTGTAGCTGCAAACTCAACACTTTTTTTGAATTAACTTGGCTTTTATTTCATCATTTTAATTGTTATGCGCTGGCAGGTAGTAGCTACTGCAGCAGTGAAATAGAAAAATCAGCATTTACATCGCTACATACATACATATGTACATGCTATATAAATGAGTAAATCTGTTGAAAAATGTAGGGGATGAGTTTACCCAAAGACTCGCCGACACAGCTGATGCCGTAACGCCAAAGTTATTTATTGTTTTTTTTTTGCATTTGTATCGGAATTCCTGTTGCTGCCTTTAATGTTACTACGAGTATTGTTCTTTCGAAAATGGTGGGGGGGGGGGAGCGTGTTTTGTATGTGTTTGTATGGCTGCACCGCTCTGTCGGGCAAAGCTTTTGTGCAACTTTTTGTTAGCTCTCTGCAATGTTGCATGTTCGTTAATAACTCTTGTAACTTTGCCATTGCAATTGGTTAAATAAAGTTGGCATAAATGAGGTGAAGCCGAATGCCAACAATAACAGCAACAACAGCACAACAAAAACAGCTAGAAGCACAAAATAAAGCAAAAACAGTGGTGAGAAAACAACAATAAAAAACATATTAACACTGCTTTATAATCACTGCTAATGCAATAATACTAGTGTTACAATAACAACTACAATGACGTGTGCTATTGAAATAATTTTGTTAAATACAATTGAGATTGGCAACAAAACGGCTTATCGCCTCGGCTAGCTAGCTATCCCCTCAAGTCACACACACGCACACAAACACACATGCACGAACAGCAGTGGACGTGCTTTTCATTGCTGCGCCGCGCTTTCTGTTTGTGCTGAGTAACTAAATCGAGTTGTTTCCCTAGACGCGCATAATTCAAAATGATGATGATTTTGTTGTGGTTGTTGTTGTTGTTGATGATGAATTGTTCGAGTTAGTTTGCCACTAAGTCGGCAGGGGAATTTGCTGACCAGGAAGTTGTGTGTTGACTTTGAAGCGATTGAAAGTGCTGCCGCATTCGCATTGCTGCGCTGGTGCTCGAGGTGTTGAGTGTTGGCCGTATTGGGGTTAAGCGAGTTGGAATTGTTAATGCTTTGTTTTGATTTAGAAAGTTATTAATTTTTTATGTGAGGCGTATTTTTTTTCTGTGAAATTCGAATGAATATAATAATAAAAACATTAAATATAATAAATATTAATATGCTATTTTTCAGTGCGCGAAAATTTAACAAAATGCATTAATATTAAAAAAACGATAACTATGGATATAGCGATAATTAAAACGATAGCGATAACAATGAAAAAAATATTGATAATTAAAAATTTTTGATATCAATTCAAGCACTGATAAAAATATATGATAAATAAAATAATTACGATAGCAAAATTTAATATCCATATATATTTTGAAAATTGTAGGAGTCTGGTTCGATTACAAAAATGAGCGAGCCTTTATGCTATTTGGGCTACATTCAATTATTTTGCCTCAGATTTTCTCTCATAAGGTCAAAAGATTTAAAAGTATGAAGATCGTAAAATTTAAATTTTTAATAAGTTTGAATAAAAAAAAATTATTTTTAAATATTTTTTTTTGAGCTTTAAGGCCGATTGGTTTATTGGAAAATTATTACGAAAAAAACAACAATACTCAAAGCGGTAGAAGTTATAGTACTATTTCGGAAATCACCACATTTCCTCATCAGACTTCTGTCTTCTTGGCTTCTGCGGGAGTCGAACCCGCAACAACATGCGCAATACTTAAGCCGGCAGCTAAACGCATTCAGCTAAGCTTACGCAGTGTGAGCTGTTGTTATTTTTCCTGCTTTCCCCTCAGAACTTACTTCAATCAAGTGCGGCTGTACTGCCGCTATTTCTACTTGACTGTGTAGTTGTTGTTTGTACAATTTCTATTTTGTTAGAATTTGTTTGTATAAGGTTGGCTCGTCGTTTTTATACATTTTATTTGTTATTGTTTGGCCATTTAACTATTTATTTTTAAATATTTTTTTTTTGAGCTTTAAGGCCGATTGGTTTATTGGAAAATTAGATCATACTGGTTGGTGAACTTAGAAAAATACATAATTTATTCCAGAGAGGTTTTTATCATATCTGAAAAAGGCGTTATTTTTGATTTTGTGCTGTAGACAGAAATCGGTTTCTTGCATGGTGGACCCTTGAAGAAGAACTAACCAAAAACAAAGAAAAATAAAACAGAAAATGCAACATTTTTAACGCATTCTGTTCCTGTTGACAAAAAAAATAAAATGTAGCATTGCAACGAACGCAATAATAGAGATGATAAAATATATTGAATAAAAAAAGTTCTTCAACCGACAAACTGGGGCGGATCCAGAATGCTTTTAGAGGGGGGGGGAGGCAAATGAAAATTGCTATAGACGTTTTTCGTGAGACAAAACAAGTTTGATGTGGCAGCTACCTTCTCTTATAATCATATAAAAATGTTCGTATTTTTTAAATCTAGTTGAACTGTAATTGATTTGGGTGTGTAATAAATTAATAAAAATGTATGTATATTTGACAAGTATAGCTGATATAGCTTTTCCTTGCTGCTGCTTGGACTTTGAAATCGGGATTAAGGTTTCTACAGCAAGATGTTTGCAAGTTTAACTGACTACTAAGTACACTGAGAGAATGGTTCACTTGCGTTCAAACAAACTTGGCGAATGTTAACAAACTCCTTTTTTAGTTATTAGAAAATATATATTTATTTGTGCCATATCAATCGTTTCTTTTGCAAAATAAATATTTATATGTGACGCGTTGCGAAGAAAGGGACTTTAGGTTGACATAGGGTGAGGATCATTTCCCTTGTCTTCAAGCATGGAAAAATAAGTCTAACCCAAACCCAATGTCAACCTAAGGTTCCTCACTTAGCGGAACATTACACATGTCATCAAATATTATGCATGAAATATTTATACCATTTTTTCAAGAGTTAAATTTTTGTCAGAAAGTGGCGAACACGAAATGCACTATAAGTTTTAATGCATATTATATATTTCCATCTACATTTTTCTAAAATTATTTCCAGTTAATGATATGGACAATTTACAAAAGATCATACAAATAAATTTGAATTCTCTTGTTTACGAAAATTAAAAATATGTTTCCTGGGATAGAGTAGAGTCGATAATGACGCAAAAAATTGTTAAAAAAAATGTTTCGAGTACTAGGGAGGGGCCGACTGCCCCCTAGACCCCCCTTGTATCCGCCCCAGCTTCTCACTAATATTAAACTCATTAATTTTTACTTATGTATAGTGAACTGAAGCAAAGCTTTATGAGTCAAGGCAAGCTTTTCAAGCTCCATGGCGAGAGAACGAAGTAATTTTTTTTTTATATTTAACGACACTAAATACTCGATATGCCGGTGAGTTCGAGGTTCGAATCTCAGTCAGCGCAAGCAAAATCTTAATCATAGAAAAAAGTTTTTTCTAATAGCGGCCACCCATCGGCAGGCAATGGCAAACCTCCGAGGGTATTTCTGCCATGAAAAAGCTTCTCATTAAATACATCTGCCGTTCGGAGTCAGCACAAAGTTGCAGATCCCTCTATTTGGTGGTAGAATATAAAGACGCGACCCACAAATGGTAGGAGAAGCTCGGCCAAAAACTGAGCTATATAGTGTAAGCGGTGAAATTATATTATAAATACTGATTTTCAAACAAAAAGCTACTTTCAGAATGTATTTGCTAAATTAAAGTGATATCAGCACATACCAATCAGCTAAGAGAAAACTGCTATCGCATCGAACAAAACTAATTTATACACACATTCGATAGTTTCACGCAAAGTATACAAACGATAATTAAGAATTCTACTACGAAATATAAACTGAAATTTTGCAAATTGGAAAAAGGATATACACACGTTTTTGTGCATAATTGCACACACACAGAGATAAAGCCAACTTTTGCCAAATAATCATGTATGACCAAGTAAGAAGCTAACGATGACAATGACAATAACGTGATATGCAAAAATATTTTACGCTCGTCAATGTTGAATAGAATTGAGAGTGGAAAATTGCAAAATGCCAAATGGCATTAATAAACGAAACTAAACGTAGCACACAAATGATGCAGTGACAATGCTGTGGATTTAAAATTTTTTTTTTTTCGTCTAGTATTTTGTGTTTTTAATAAACTCTCGGACATCAATGAATTCGATGAATTCGCTACGCTTTGCGCTACCGTCAGTCGTCGTCGTCGTCGTCGTTGTCGTTGTGGCAGCATTCGAAGGAAAACAAAAGGAAATGTAATCATTATTTGCGGTTACTATGTTGGAGGGCATCCTGTGGCGGAATTCTGTTTGGCTATGAGTTGGTGAGTAAACTTTGGACACAAACGAGTCTATGTTTGTGTGTGTGTGTGAGTGTGTGCTTGGTGCTGGTGTGTGGCATGTGCCGCAATTGCAAAAGCAAATAAGCAAACCGATATCGGCATTGAGATAATGTTTGCAAATAATAAGAATGAGATTGATGAGTGAGCGAACGCAAAGAGAGATGAATGAACAAACAACAGCAGGTGGGGAGCGAGCAACAGAGGGAGACAGACGAACCAGCGCAGAGACACATTACAGCGAAGCTGGTGGCTGCCAGCACAGCAGGAGCTGGTCGCTCGGCATACCAGCGGATAGAGGCGGTCGAGTTGTGCGATTGAGTGGCTGAGCTGTGGATGATGTTTGTGAAGTATTGGTTTTGTATTTGTGCTTTAGTGTGTACATATGTTTGTGCGTGTATGTGCTTGCGAGTGCTTTTGTCTTCTGTTAATGCTTGCATCGTTAGCAAATTGCAAATTGTTGTGTTTGCGGTGAACGTGATCATTTGCAAATACATACATATTTATACCGATGCTCACAAATGTATGAACATACATACATATGTATGTATTTATTGTTGCTGGCTATTTCCATTTGTATGCACTCATCTGGTATTGAAAACTTCATTACAAATGATTTCGTTATGATGTTTTGACAGCGCAAGTAGCAGAGTGAATGTTAGCCCAGCAAATTGTTGTGGGTTGGGCGCGAAATCTCGGTTGTCTCAACATGAGATATAAATAGTTGATAATAAAGTCTTCAAGAAAATGTATATAGTTTGCTGGTATTCTATAAGTTAGCTTAAGCTGTCTAAAGTCGAAAAATTCAGAAGGTTAGATATAAGAAATTATAAATTTTTTGAGTAATTGCGTTTGGTATGAAATCGTTTGCAGAATTTGTTAACTCGAATATTTTTGATAAATGTTAAATATAAAAATGATTAATCCAAATATTCAATTTATTTATCCTCCAATAATTTAAAACTATTTTTCAATTGAAATATCCGTAATTTTCTAACAAACACTATTAATAAACATTTATCGAAATTACATGAAAAACCTAAAAAAAAAATTTTTGGAATTTTTTTATTCAATATTAGTACAGTAAAATGGAAATTTTAAGTATCTACGAATTACTACTGATTTTTGATAATGTTTTTTTACGGACGCTCATTTGCAATTCCTTCCATATAAAAAATAATCGTGGTTTTGCGTTGTATGTTGTCAAAAATTACCAAAAAGCTGTGCTCACTTGTAGAAACTTGCGCTTTCTTAAACTAAAATTGAATCAGCCAAATAACTCCACACTAAAAAATATAAAATTTTTTTTTTAATTTTAAAATATTGACTAAATTTTTTAAATTTTTTTGTAAGAAGTTTAAAATATGCATGTTAATTGGTTTTCTACTAAATATTTTTAATTAATTAGAAGAAAACTATTTACTTGAAAATTGTTTATGATTTAATTCCAATATTTTTTTTTAAACTTTTACATGTTCGGCTTACGTCTTACTATTTATTGTTGATTTCTTAGAAACTCTTGCTATTTTCAATTAAATTTTTTTGTATTATTTTTTTACTATTTCATATTTTTTATAGTTGTGGCTTTGAATTTTTGACTTTTCGAAAGCAACAATTTAATATATATTTATAAACTCTGTAACTACTTTCCTACTTTTCGAAATATAAAAAGCAAATTTGTGACTGGGAAATTAACCAAGTGGACGAACGCACACACTCACACACACACACCGACACACATCTACTCAAATGCATGCCAACTCATCAGCCCGAGCTGTGGCGGCAACGGCACTTGGCCTGCCAACACCAATGTCTGTAAAATGACATATAGCAAATGAGCGTGTGGTTGCAGAAACACACACACACACACACACAAACAATATTACTTCATCTCCATGCTACGAAGCTGCCAAGTTGCCAACCTACCAAACCCAAACCGCTAACTTTAATAACTGCTATAGTCAATATTACGCTTGGCTTATATGTAAGCGCTCATTGTTTGCTCATTGATGGGCAAATGACATTTGTTAATGGCAAATGCAAATGCGAATGCAAATATGCAAAATAGCAGGGCTAACAGCAAGAGCAAGAAGAAGAAGAAGTCATTGAAATGAGATGAGAATGAGTTAGAATGTGTAGAAGGTTGCAGCTCTTCGTTGACATTTAATAAAGGACACAAGCGAAGAGTGCCAAGTAGCCTGTGGCTGTTGTTGATGATAAAAATGATGAAGGCAATTTTGTTGTGGCTCGTAATACTAAATTTATTTATTTTAAAACTCACAATAGACTTTCGTTTTAGTATTGTTTATCAATGCGTTTTAACGGCTAAATTTTTCTATAATTTTTTAAAAGCAAGTTAAGTTTTTTTTGCACTTCATAAAACTCTGCTTGCGCTGTCCTCTTTGATGACCAATTTCCATTTCAATTTGTGAAATGCGCACGCACTTTTAAACGCACAAAGAAATGTTTTTGACATTTAGAAACAAAAAAAATGGAAATTGCTCAACATTTCCATTTCAACTTTCTACCTACACAAATACTGATAAAGTAAAAAAAAAGGCGGACAGTTAATTTGTAGCAAAGATGAATGGCTCTAATTATTTGTATGCATGCATTTGTGTATGTGTGTGTGTGTAATTAAATCATGTCGAATGAGTAGGCAATTAATTATTTAATGCTAATTGAGTAATGGTAGTTTAGGTAGAACAACTATACACACACAGCATTTTGTTAAAATTTTATTAAGTTGAAAGTAATTTAGTGGAATACTAAGCAGAACCTTTTGTTGAGGGAGGCATTTCTCAAAATTTAGAATTACTAAGCTTTGTGTGTCTTTAAGACAATGTTAAGCTACTGGTAAGTCCTTTAAATGATTTCACTTACAATAAATTATATCATTAGAATCAGTAGGAGCAGCTAAAGAAGTTTCGCAGTCCAAACAGTAATGGGCTCAACAAAAAATCGTTAATTCTAATGCATGTTTCTGGGGAAGCAAACTGATGTTCAATATTTTATGTTTATATAAAAAATCTTGCTATTCTGTGAATGTCTGTGAATGTGAAAGGAAGGACCGGAAAGAGTTTTCTCCAAATGACGCCAATCTCAACTTAAAAGTTTTTATCGCAAGTTATTTTTTTATCAAAATAAAGTATTTTATAAAAGATTATTTTAATAATAATTATTGATTATTAAATTTTAATACTCGTAATAATGAAGAATTTATTATTTTTTGAACATTTTTATTTTGTCAAGGCCATCTAATCCTTAATATTGTTGCATGGGTAAATTCATCTCGACATTAAACCATTAAACGTGATACCGCCAATATTCCTAAAAAATAAGTGTCTAAATGCAAGGAAAAAAAATTGGTCTAGGGTTTCATACATCTATAATAGTATTAGCGCTCCTTACGAAGTGAAATTAAAGAAGCAAAATAATTAAGAATAAACTCTCGCGTGATGCAAAATTTTCTTTGATCAATGCTGTGTGCAAGTTTTTATAGAAAATAAGTGTTGAATAATGGCAAAAGCAAGTGGTCAAAAGCGCAAGTGACAAGGACCGCAGATTATCAAATATATGTATGTACAGCAGTGGTGGTAAATCATGGTTTATTGAACATTTAATTTAGTATAGTAAATAAAAGAAGAGCTTAGGAAGTTAACTGAAAACCCAAGAGACCTATACTCCTATATAACCTCCAGTCACAGTCTCTAATAAAGACAAAAGTCACCATTTTAGTTTCAAAATACAGCCTCTGGTCTCAAATTAAAGTCTCTAAATACTTAGCTGGTGATGAAAAGAAATAAACATCAAAGCGAAGAAAATCAATTATCTGAGCATCATCACAGGCATACTGATGGGGCAGCGCAGACTGAAAGATCACTTGCACAAGATAAGGAATCTCTAACTTTTTCGCTTCTGTGATAGGCTAACCTAATATTCACACGGCTTGCGTTTTTGGACGCAAGCACGCAAATTTTTCAACCACGTCCACGCGAAATTGATTTGCGTGCGTTTACTTTACAGAGTGGCATTGCCGTCAAATTCGTTTGAAAACAATACAAGGTGGAAATTTTGAGCGTTGGTTCAATTTGTTTATTTTGTTTAAAGATTTGCTTTCCCTTATGTTACCTATTAATTTTTATTTAAACATTAAATATAATCTTCATTAATATGCAGAGATTTAAGACAGAAACTTATTAACATGTTTGGCAATTAATTTGTTTCCTCTTTTATATGTATTATAGAAGCAATAATAATCATAAAAATCATAATCCCAAGTTTCAAGGTTTTAATAATTTTTTTGGCTAATCCAAATAAATATTCGTTATATTGAAGACAATGTGCATCAACCTCAACTGTGTGATAAACGTCAAATCGAAATGTCACGCAAAATGAAAATTGAGTTAGCTTCTGGCGCACGCCATTCAATTTCAGTTGCTCCCATACTCGTATAAGTTGAATGAGCATGAGACTTTTTTGACAGGAAATTGCCGGAGTGCGTGAATATTAGGTTGGGCTGTGACGCTGTCAACGAGACATCATAGCGTTGGTTCAATATACCCATTGTTCGCAGTGCATTCCACTTAAAAAACTTTCTAACCTAATTTATTTACATTTTCTTCACGTAGTTTTTATTATCGAGTTAAAAAATATCGAAATTAAATTCTTAACAAAATTTTGCGCCACTGTGCACAATAACATTTCATTGGAATTCCTCAATAAAGACTTACACTCGTACCTAAATACGTACATACGTTTGTAGTTATTCGGAAAATGCTGGCATTACAACACATGACGCACTTAATTTACTTGTAATCCTTAGATATACAAATACACCAATGTTGTACAGACTTAAGTACATAGATATTTACTGTATACAACAATGATACACAGCGGCAAGTGTAGTAAAGTTAATAGCAATATTACATATTTAATGCATGCGAGTTGTAATTGTAATTTGGTAGCAAATAATATAGCCAAATTGGTATTGGGTAAGTATTGTTGACGCATCTAACAGCAATGCGTTGTTATTACGTGGCATTATTGGCCTAAATATGTATGTAAGTAGTTGTGTTTGTGTGTGTGTGTGGCTGTACCTTCGATAAAGAGAATATTTGATAGGCAATGATTGTGTGTGTGTGTGTGTGTGTGTGCTTTGTAATAATGACAGTTAAGTAAATTTGCAGCAATCATTTAATATATGTACATATGTAAATCGTTGTACACACTCATATTCATATATATATTTATATATAAATCTATTTATATATGACTCGTCTTGTGCGCTCATTCGCTAACCTTTTTAGACACGCGGCCGGCAAAGGACCTTATTGCTCTATGCAATGCTATATTTATGTACAACATTGTCGGCTGCTTCAGTGTTAGGCCATAGCCAATATTTGCTAAACGCTTGCGCTTCGATTGTGTAAGTGAGCCGCAATTTGGTGCGATAGACTCAAATCCTACACACTCACTTGCTTCTAAATACTTAAGTTGAGCCAAAAGTTTGCTTAAACACGATCGAATTGAGTTTGAGAAAGGAGATTGTAAGTAAGTAGGTATTGACAGTTTCACATAGGCATACGTTAACTCACTAACACAACGTTTATGGTTTGCAAAATAATTAAAACATTGTGGTTTACAATTTAATTAATAGGCGGAAAGGACAAGCGAGTTAAATAGTCGGCTGAAGTAAGACAAAAGCTTTAAAAGTTCTCAGAAATAGCGGTAGTGCAAAGTGCAAGTTAATTGTTATGTTTGGAATTTTCATCGCAAATATCTATTTTCACATTCACATTTACGCATACATGGAACTAAATAAAATTACATATGCTACGCTTGGGGCAATAAAGTGAAATTTCTTGTTATTATTAGACAGACAGAAAACAGCAGAATAATGCGTGTTACAATAAAACTCTTACAAGCATTTGGAATTTATGCCACAATGTCTTGTTAGTCGAAGCCACTAAGTACATTTATACAGCTGCGATACAAATATCAGCAACATGTTATTTTTTAATAGCTTTGGTTTGCTAAGAAGCTCGTCGTAGGAAGAAACACACGCATAAATGAAAAGCATTAAACGGTAGATTGTGAACCATGATTGAAGAGCATAAAGGTAGATTGGCAGTGCTGTGGAATTTCACGTCATCATTCACCAGACAGTCACCACGAAAGAAAATATGATAACGAACGCTTTAATATGTCTTCTCAGCTGATCGCGTCTAGTCACAACTTTTACCATAGTCGCGAGTTGAATTTCCCTCGCACGTCTTCGCTGGACTCTTGACGAGAAGTACCAAGTTGGCTTACCTTCCAAATGTTGTTCTTAGTCCCTTATCAGTAACGTTTATTTGCCAAGGTCATATGTTTTTTACACAGTGCGAAATCACGTCGAGGTTACTCCGCTTGAAATGCACTGAGCCGTTTCTGATCGCGAAGGTTGCAAAAATTTTGAAATGATCGTTGCTTGCAACAAATATTTAGAACGCGCTTTTATCATTTTTTTTTATTAAACGTGAGTTTAATTCAATAATGAATTTCTCTAATTCGAATTTTCTTAAAAACTCTGACAGTAGAATTTAGAATTGTGAATGAAAGAGTGGTGAAGTTTTTTCGACTTACACAAAATATGTAAATTTGGTTTTAAAAGCTTTTACCTAAGTAGCAAATTTTCTAAAAAAATAATTTTAGTAGCTAAGTGGTCCATAAAAAATCGAACTTTGTTTACAAAACAAACTCTTTTCTTAAAAAAAAAAAACAAAACAACTTTGTTTACAAAACAATATTTGTTTACATTTTGTATATTTATAATTTCTACTTTATACAAGTTTTTCATTAAGGCGATTTGAAAAACATATGTACATACATACTCAGTGTTTACGCCAGCTGTTTCAGCATTCACAATGTATTCTGCCATTGTGAATTATTATTAATTCCACATGCAGATGTCGCTGTGACTTTCTCTCCCTTTTCTCAAGTCCTGTTACCCGTACCGTACCATGGGTTTCACTTTGCCGTGGAATTCATGAGGAATTCCCGGCCCCTAATTCCTCCCCGCTCGAACACTCAGAAATGAAATATTGTGTTGCTTTTCATATGCAATTGAAACATAACTTCGGCATGCCGCTTTCTGCAAAAGGTTGCGTGCATTCCGACCATTTTTTGCATATTTGATTTTATACCACGAGAGTCTTTTCCAAATTTTGTGACCAGGAGCCATGTTTCCTGAGGATCCGTTGTAGTATGACGCGTCTTGCACTGTTTGCGTTGAAAACAAATGTATTTTTTAAGCAAAATGTAGAATCACGTACATTTTGTTCACATTTAGAATTATCAAACTCGTCAAATTTGATATATCTATTGTGAAAGGTGATGGACCACAACAAATCAAAAAATATAACCCAGGGCTGCATTTTCTTTAATGCTGCTACCTGTTTAATGTGCCTTGTCATTTAACTTTTTACGACTCCGTGTTAATATTTTTTTTTCCAACGCTGTGTGCAAGTACATCCATACATACACACATACATAAATATGTACCATCATTTTGTCCTTTAGGTTTTTGCCTATCATGGCGACTAAACTCATTTTGTAAGTATCTACATAACATTATGCAAACGGCTCTTTATCACATCATTTAATATTATGGCTATTTTGCTAAATGATTTATGAAAATTGGAAATTATATGAATTATTCAAGAATATTGCATATCGTTTGGCAAAATCAATGAAATGAATTTGCAATTTGCTATAATTTGGCAGGTGTAGCCAAGATTATAAATATAAGGAGCGGGAAAGAATTGAGAATGTGAAAATTTTAATATTAATTTATATAATTTATTTAGCATATTAAATATTTTGTTTTTTGAATAATATTAGCCTAGAGAAAACTATTGAACTGTATTAAAAGTATCGAATGGCTTTAGTAAATTGATGAAGCAAATTTTGAATTTATAAAGATTTTAAATTCACACAGTCATTTGGCATTGTCTTATGATTAGAGAGCAATGCCATTAATCAATTGAAGATAAGAGTATATGCAGATACATACTAGTATTTGTACATAAATGAGCTGAGATGTTGTTTGATTGTGAATGAGTTTCTAACCAGCAAGAATATTTTATGTACATAAAATGGCAATCAAAGAGTCCGAAAATTAGTGTCAGGAATTTTTTGGTATGTAGAAAAAATCACGCGTGTATAGGAGCAATCACTTTTTTTTTTATCTGCCTATTATACTTATTTTTGTATTCTAAAATAAAGTCATAGTTCTCACATACGTTTAGAGAAGATGCTCCAACTACAGAACTGGACGGACCACAATTGGACTTGGTAGGAATATATATCATACGCTGTTAAATTTTAAAGAGGATTTTCCAGGAATTTGGCTTTAGTAAATTAAAAAATAGTTTAATTTCTTAAAGCGTTTATAATAAAATGTAAACTTAATTTTCCCAATGAAAGTTCTTTTTTAAATTTGACGTGATAAAGCACAGCTTATAAAATGCCTACTACTTTTCATATAAGTTATTTGCCACTGAAATTTCTGACCTATTCAAAACCTGCAAGTGTCAGTTCAATTAGCTCTACCTGCCTTTGATTGCTGTGTTATAGCAGAAAAGGCGTTCAATTTCCAAGCAATCTCGCAGCGAAACGCCCTAAACTCAAAAGAAGAGAATACGTGTTTCCATGCTTAAAGCGCTTTAGTCAAACAAGCCAAACAGACCAAATTAAAGAATGGCAAGACGTAAAAGCTATAAGAGAGTTGCAAAAAAGTTTGATTTTTTTATTTTCAAGTTTTTACTGTTTTGTTGCGCCGATGCCAATGATGTTGATGCGATGATGAGTTGAATGTAATAAAAAGGGCCCGAAGCCATTTTTACTACTTTTGGATGATAAAATGAGTGAGCTGAAATTGGTAAAAGTATTACATTTGTATACGAATATGTTTGTGCATATGTTTTGTATGTTTTTTAAGGTAAAGTTGACGATTGTTTGGCGTAAATGAGCTGAGTAAACTAAGGTGTCGAGAGATTGGCGGGGAGTGTGAGAGTAAAAGTGAGCTGCTTTTTGCCAATAGGCAAGAAAAAGCGTAAAACTTTGAGTAAATTGAAAGGTCAGTAGGAAATTTTGAACCAAGTTTAAAGAAGTTTTTAATAAATGTAACAAAAGAGCAGAGTTTTGAACAGGTAAGGTGTAGTTTTGTTACCAGGTTATATTTTTTTTGGAGTTCTTGTAACCGTTACATTGTTTTTTTGTTGAATTTATTCAAGAAAAATATTTTTAAAGATCTGAAAACTTTGGCTCATGGGAAACAAAAAATATCTCCCTGATGACAGGAGAGTAATTTTTTTTTCTCCATAAAACGTCAGAGTTCATACGGACAGGCACATTAGATGTAGAACGATCTAAAAATATTTGGTACGATGTAAAGATGCATTCCGTTTTAATACCAGGGCCGTAAATGCGCCTTGTATTCTAAAAAATAAAACTAGATTTTCCTACCGGGTCACTGCCGAACTTAATAAACTTTTATGTGTTGATAGAATTACGACAAGCCACACAGGACCACAGAGCTGAAGGCGAATACAGCTACAACGGACTTTTGCAATTCAGCAGAGCCCAAAATGTGCTGCCCTTCCCCTCGCTCGACCACTGCGAGAAGGTACGAGTAGCAAAAACGAACCGAAGCGGCATGAAGATGCTATGTGCAGATTGTGAATGACGGTAGAAATAAAATATCCACGCGCTCTACCGGCGTGCTGGCGGAAAGCGCCGTCGGGAATAATGTCCTTTACTATAAGTAATAGCAAAAACAACAACAACCGAACAGAACCATGTATAGTAAAAAAAATCGAATGCGAGAAGGAAGAATCAAGGAAAATTGGAGTAATTTTAATGAAAGTGTTTTTCGATAAAATCTCAGCATAAAAATAATGGCAAGAAAAATAACAGCACAGCAACGGGCACTAAAAAAAGTAAGTGGGCAAATGAAAACGTGAAAGTGGGGGGAAAAAGTATATAATAAAATTAGAAAAATAAAAGCACTAAACACGGTTGACAAAAACAAACGAAAATCGGTGGAAAAAACTAGACACAAAACCCGGGTATAGTAAATAGAGTGGCAAGTAAATAAAACACGATTCTAACAATTTGCGGGCAACCGGCAAAATAAAAACTAAAAACTGGAAATGTAGAACAGCAAATGCAGCAAAAAAAAAAAAAAATCAAAAAACAAAGCAAAAGTGAATAGTAAAAATAGAGAGAAGAAATTCAAAAAATCAGCATCTAAATGCGCCTGAAGCAGGACAAAAGTTTTGCATTGAAAAGCGACAGCCAACGAGGCCAGTCAAGTGTTGGCGGTGGCAGGCAAAAATTGTCGAAGCAAATGAAGTTAAGCGTTGCATACACCGAGCTATGTGCTTACTCTCAAACAAAAATATTAAGCGGGCCAAATGACTGCTTGTTAGAAAACCAAAGAGAGGCACTAAGCCAGTGCCAATGAGCAATTGCCATAGAAGTTGAGTGCGCAGGACTTTCATGATTTTTTCTTTTAGAAATTGAATGGAGGTTGCCTCCTAAAAATGCGAGACGGAGGACCTGATTTGTGTGTATTTACATGTACATATGTATATATAAGTGTGTATGTATGTCGTTTTGCATTTATAGAACTTGGAATGAAAGCGAGTTTTGTTTGCGGCAGTGCACACTTTTGTCTGCATTTAATTAATTAGTGAGGAAATGAAATTGATTAGACTGGACGTTGTGAAGTGGAGAATTCTCCACGTTCCCCACCCCACATTGCATACTCCACTCACTGGCCGAATAACGGAAATTTTGTTGGTAGGTGCAAGAAAAAAGTCATTGCGAAAGTTTACGAGCTAATCAAAAGCAAATAAGGAAAGCATTTAAAATAAAAATGAAAAACTTTAACTGTGGAAAAATTGTAATTTCGAAAGCGAGGCGAGTTTGTAATATAGCTTGAACTGAACACTGTTTAGTTGTGAAAAATCTGTGCAGTTTTTATGATACTCAAATATGTAGATGCTAGAATTATTGAAGAGGGGAAAAAAAGCCTTAAAATGTAGATTTTCTGCAGAAGGAAAAGCTTATATATTATATTATATTTTCAGACGAAAGAAATTTGTAAACTATAAAATGAAAAATTTCATGTATTTCAAAATAATAAACTAAATAAATTAATATTAAATTTTATTTGAAAAGAGAATAGTAATTTGTATATTGAACAAATTTCGAAAATCTTAATCATATCATAAAACAATGTAAGTATTCAACGAAATTTTTTTTTGAGCTTTTTTTTATAAACAAGGTAGTATATAACAAGGCAATGAGTAACGTATTAAAAATTGTAATTTTACAAAAAATTCAAAATTTAGACTTAGTTTTGAATTTAATATGGTTAAAGATTTTTAAATGAAATATGTGGGGTATTGAAAATAATTTAAAAAAAAATTAAAAATCTCATGATTTTTAAAAACGTTTTTTTTAAGGATGGATATAATTAAACAATTTTATAACTACTTAAGGAAAAAAACTTATAACTACAAATATTTATTTTAAAACTTTTTTTTTTAATAAATTTAAAATTCTATATGATTTTATGAAGTTGAAATAAATCCACATAATATTGCGAAAATAAAAAAAATAAAAAAAAAATAAAACTTTTCATAAAAATCAAATTTTTTATTTTGAAAATTTGGATAAAGAATGAATCAATTAGTTCTACCACGAAAAAACTACGTAGTCAAAGAATTTATTTCACAACAAATTTTATAAGAAATACGAGTGGCATAAATAAGGAAATTGAACCAACTAAAAAATTTGTGACAAAATTCTATATATTTTGTTTGTAAATAAATAATTACTCAGCAAACGTTTACATACAATAAATCACTGTTTTATCGTTTCAATAATATTTGAGAAAACTCTCATCCAAAATATAATCGTTAGAAATATAATATAGACACTTAATCTGTAAATTCAGAAATTTAATTTTTATATTTTTTACTGATATGGATTTTCTATTAGCGAAAATTAAAAAATAAAAAAAAAATAAAACTTTTCATAAAAATTCTACTTTTTATTTTGAAAACTTGGATAAAAAAAGTAAAATATTAAGAAAAAAGTTACTAGTTCTACCACGAAAAAACTGCGTAGTCAAAGAATTTATTTCACAAAAAATTGTATAAAAAATATGAGTGGCATAAATGAGGAAATTGAACCAACTAACAAAATTTTTGTCAATATTCTATAAATTGTTTTTGCATATAAATAATTACTCAGCTAAGCTAAAAAAACGTTTACACACAATAAATCACTGTTTTACCGTTTCAATATTATTTGAGAAAACTCTCATCCAAAACATAATCATTTGAAACATAATATAGTAATTTACTCTGCAAATTCGGAAATTGAAGCTTTATATTTTTTTACTGATATGTATTTTCTATTAACGTGATCAGTAATTGCGAATATGTTTTTTTTTCAATCACCGCTTTGATCAAGCGCTTTCTCTTCGACAGTAAGCACCAGGTTGCAACTACAAGAATACTTGCCACAATTATCAGCAACAACTGCACTGCATTTACGTAGTCAATATGAAGGTAATGCATATCCAAGCTATTTCGGTGGATTTGCCGTTTGAGCCGCAATTTCCATGCTATTAACACTCCTTTAACGAGAATGCCATGGAAGGCGCTAAATTTTCAAAAGTCTCCCCAACACAGCCTATCATTCGGTGTCTTCAGATTATCAGTGGGTTAGCTCATCATTCGATGCTGGCTTTGGTGCTTAATAGAGTCAATAGTGTAGCGCCGCCGTCGCCGCCACCGCCATAAATGCCTCGCCAAGCCAAGCATCTGCCACCCGCGCCGCGCCATCCACTTCATTCATTACCATTAGCACATACAGACTGGCCGTAAAGTCAATGGCGTCGAATAGCAATCGGCTGCACAACGTTTGCGCGCACCACTTTTTTAGCTGCTCCAACGAGTAGCCATTACGTTTGTCTGTCTGTGGATGCGTTTGGCGGCACATGCATGCGATTGAATGAATTTGTGAAATGAAAATTTTCGCCTGGAATGGCTGAATTGCCACAAGTTCGTACAAACAAACACAGACAAACATATAGGCGCTTGCTTGGTGTGCATGTGTTGCATGTATGTGTGTGTGTCCGCCGCGCGCATTTCCGCATTTGCCATTTCCGCGTTGTGATAGCAACAACCGGTTGGACGCGCATACAACGCCGCCTCCATCTCCTATTCAACAAACTGTCCTTCAGTTTGCGGCTGCTATGTCGCTGCCATTGCTTATGTGTTGCAGGCGCATATTTGTTGTTGTCTGTGTTTTTTTTTGTTTTTTTTTTTGATATTTTAAAAGGCAAAATCAAATGCGACGCCGCGTCCGCATCGAATGCGGTTCAACGCGAATGAAAGCGTGGTGAGGCGTTGAGTTGCGGCGCGTCGCGCCATGGCATTAGAAAATCAGATTCTTGGCACCAATTCAACATTAAATTGATTTCGCACAAAGCTCTCGCCGGGTTCGGTTTTCGATTTGGTGTTTGTTGTTACTGTTGCTGTCATTTTTGCTTTTGTTGCCTACAGCGATTTTTGTGCATGTTCACGCCGCCATGTGACAAGTTGCTGTCGCTGGCTGCTTGCATCCATTTCAGTTGTTATCTACATCAATTTATCTCGCCACTATTTTGGCTCGAATGAGCTTTATTTTGCACTTCCGTTGGATTTTTAGGCTGTTTTACATTTAGTTTTGATTTTAATTTTGATTCGGTTTCAATTTGCTTGTTACGTTCCAAATGATTTTTCGTGCAATTTCTTTGCCAAAAGTAAACTGCTATTAAATTTCAATTGACTCGACAGTTCTTAGTATAATTTTTAAATGGAGCTGAATTTGAAGTGTAGCTTTAAAAAAAATGCTTTGAAAAATTGTGTATATTAATAATTTCAAAGAAACAAATTGCCAAACTTCAAACATCATTAAAAAATTTCAAGCGTCGCATATCCGAAAATATAATTCTTTTTGTGAAACTTACACATTTTTATCTTTAGCTCACCTCAATATTGCAATAAATTCCTCACTAAAAACCATTTTATCAACACTATATAAATTTACTTCTGTTTGTTTTATAATTTTTCAGTCGCTTTCACTGTTGCAATTGAAGCACAAAAAGCAAATGCCACCATTTGGCCAATTAAATTGAATTTCAATTTATGGCCACAAACAGAAAGGCCAAGTAAAAGCGTTATGCTTTTGAATGTAAATTTATTTTTATAAGGTCAAACTATCGTACAAAGGAATGAAGACACGCACAAATAAACTACGTACTTTTAAATGTAAATATAAATGTAAATGTACTTGTGTGTGTGTGTATATAAAAAAATATCTTTTTAATTTGAGTGCAAAATTGCGTAGGCGTATGAATGAAAGATTGAACCCGATAGGAATTTGTTAACCAAAGGTTTGTAATTCGCATAGATAGCAAGCTGTGGCCCCTCTTTAGATTGACTTCAGTTTTGCAGTTGTTAAAGATAGTTTGTCCCCATTCCAAGCCAATTTCGAGTATAAAAAAAGTACGATGTTTCGGCATTGCTAAGAAAAAAAAATCGTAAACTTTTTTCATTTTTCATGTCGAGCTGCTCGAATATTTCATAATACGAGTTGTTGAAAATACGAGTACATTTATAGCAATAAAAAATTTAAATTGCGAAAAAATTTAAGTTGCGAAATTTTTTATCTTACTCTCATAATACGAGTTGTTGAAAATACGAGTACATTTATAGCAATAAAAAATTTAAATTGTGAAAAAATTTAAATTGCGAAATTTTTTATCTTACTAGATTTATATTGATATAAGAAAGATTAAATATATAAAATGTATCCTTCTTAAAATATTCTTTATTAAAGTCGCTAAGTCACAAATTCAAAATATTTTAAATGTGACAAAAAAGTAAAATTTAAATTGTGAAATTTTGTATCTTACTAGACTTATAACGATCTAAGAAAGATTTAATATATATAATGTATCCTTCTAAAAGTCTGCTTTGTTAAAATATATTAAATGTGACAAAAAAGTAAATTTTTTTTAAAATCGTTTGCCTTTTCAGATTTAAATTTTTTCATATATAACAAAAGTTTATTTATACGTTTTTTTTTTGTTTCAAAAAATACAACTTAGAATAAGCAATATTTATTTGCTGAAAAGCGCTTTAAAATTGCACAAACATGGAATAGCTTGTAAATTTAATTTTTCATAGAAAAAGTGCTATTTAAAATTGAACACATTTCCAAGAAATTAATTGAAATTAAATTCGGTAAAAGAGTTTCCAGATTAGATTAAAAAATCCTTTTTGGTTTGCGGAAGAAAGACTGTTGTTCAAACATGTAACAATTTAATGCAAATTTTTTATGCGGCGTTATTGTTTTCTCTGAATTCGCGTACATTTTAAAATGTTATCCCTTCCTAATAATGTGCGGAGTTTTAAAAAACGAATGCCTGCATTTTTTTTCAGTTTGTATACAATACGTGGCAAATGAATACTTCCAGACATAAGTTCATTTACCAAAAAAGTTGCACAAATTAAAATATTCTTGAACTACTCCAACAGGGTTTGTTCACAAAAATGGTTATAAATTCAGACAAAGGCGACAGAGGCAACTGGCCGCCAAGGATATGATAGTGCCAACACAAGCAGAAACACAAGCATAATGGGTCAAAAATGTGAAAAGCAACGGCTGACTGAATTTCAGTTCGGCCTCATTTCTATCGAAACTCAAGCCCACATAAGCGCTGTTTGATAAGTTCTGCTGCACGATTGGCTTGCCGGCTATTTTACAATTTAGGGTGTTTGCCTGCACCTTTAACGCTTGCTGCCCGCTTTGAAGCGTCGACACTTTGTTGTTGCTTTCAACTGAGCAGCATAATCAATAGTTGTGACTTCCATTAATGGGTTTCCGGTGATTCAACATAACTAAAACTCTATGGCCCGCAGCACGAATGGCCGGAGGCATGCGGTTGGAAGTGTTGCATGTAACCCCTAAAGCAGAGTGCCACACACAAATGCCGCCAGCGGCAAAATAAGTGACTGCATACAAATGATTTAAAGGGCGAGGAGGTGTGAGCGAAGCTAAAATTTGCCTTTCCTGCCTACAATCCTCAAACACAGCCAAAAACCCGACGGACTAACTATGCGGTCGGGCGTTTGGTGCCATTGTATGTGGCGCGCAGACAATCGCAAGCGACTAGTGACAAGCGAGTGAGCGACCGGAAAGTCGGTGATTATTTTAAAATGAGGCGCAGCAATTCTCTGCACTTCACTTCACTTGAGGGTATCATTACAATTTGTTGTAAATGGGCCTGTGGATAGTTAAATTTGGTGTTTTTGTTGTTGTGGTAGTATGCTTATTTTTTCTTATTATATTAGTATAATAATGGTGTGGCGCGTGGCATGGCCAATAAACTCAGTGCAATTTTTTGTTTAGCTGGTAATGGCGATTGGTGGGACCATTAGACGTAGGCACTTGTTGGCTGTAACGGGTATCATTTTTTTTAACTATTTAAATTTGCAAATCACCGTCATGTTTCTGGCTGAGAAATTAATGGAAAGTGGTAGTAAAAAAAATAAAAAAAGAAGGTTTGAAGGAAATTGTGACATAAACGAAAATGTATAAAAAATTAGATATGAGCAATTAAATGCACACAAAACGGCTGGCGAAAGTGAGTGGGAGGCTCCTTTTTATAGCTTAAGCGTTTACTGTGGATAGTACGGCGGAGAAGAGTTTAAATGCAAAAAAAAAAAACGGAATTGGTTAAAGTAAAAATATGTATATACAAACCTATCAAACTAACTTTTGTTTAAATCACTTGGAAAAGATTTTTTCTTTTATTAAAAGTAGTTATGTGGATCTGCTGGAGGTACGACGATGACTTGCTCTTTATCTCTTGCTAAGATCTCCGAGAGTAAGAAAGGCAAAAAATAACCAAGTTGGTGAGGAATTTTATCAACTAAATTATGATTTTAAAATTTTGAAAAATCTGGTTTCTTTAAAAAAAAAAATTAGCAAACTTTCAAACATCAAGCGAAGACTAACTCTTGGCAATAGGAAATTGAAAAGCAGAACCTCGTTTTTTATAAGTCACAGAGCCATGGACGATGTCGATCAACTATGCGAATGCTTTGGAGACTTTTGACAGAACTATTTTAAGTAAGATTTATAATATTCTAGAAGTGGGTGATTAATAATGAAGAAGATGCATCATGCAATTTTCTGCGCGACCTTTATAATGGCAAGACCATAGCAAAAATTTATGTAAATATTTGTATGGATTTTGATGCTCCGGTGAAAGTATCCCACCACTCGACATACAACGAAAACAATGGCGGCTCGAAACAGAATAAAAGTACCAAGTGCAGAAGGAGCTTGATCATTTGGTATGAGTAACTCGCGTAACTTTGGAAAGGAGAGAGGAAACTGAAGTGAAGTCTTTGGTCTCGGTCCAAACAACTAAGCTGTTTTAGAGCCACAAATGTAGCATGAGAAACCTTTATTTCGAATTTATGGAGGAGATGCTATTAAAAGAAAAGATAACGCTGCCCTCGGAGAATTGATCTTCAAGTAAAGGAAACGACGCAGATTATTGTTGAATGAGCAGCAAGTGGTTGCTCAGGCGTCTCTCTAATTGTGTGGTTATTTTGGTAGTAAAAATATCACGCCGTATCATTCTTGGATTTACTCAAAGTATTATGTCTTCCATTCAAAAAAGTTACAAAATATTTCAACACAGATTGTTGTGAGAACAAGCACTATCCAAAAACAAAAAAAAAAACACGGCAAAGTTAATATTCAAGGTGAAACTTTGCCCGAAATGGTCAATTCTCAGCCAATAATAACAAATTGCCGCGCATTGCGCGCATAACAAAATTGTTGTTGTTGTTTGTATTGCATTCACCACAGCGCGGCAAACAAAAAATATTACATATGATTTTCTGCTTGATGATGCCTGAAGTTGATAGATAGCAGCCATTCGCTCTACAGACATTCGTTCGTTCGACTAAAGTCAAAAGAGCAGCCAGCAGCAGCAGCAGCAGCCGAGCGAAAACCGCCACAAGACTACATACAAAGCATGTGCGTATGTTTGCGCCAAGCTGATGGCCAATAAATATAGAAGAACGCACGCTCAGTTCCGCTGTGATCGCACATCGCCGTCCATTATTGTGGTTGATGGTAGTTTTTATGACTTTGTCACTTTAACTGTTATTGCTGCTGGACATTATTGCAGCTCCGCCGACGATGTAGCTGTCTCTTGTATGTACGAGAGGTTTTGTGCATATATTTTTTAAAGGACTTTGTAGAGTATGCAGCGGTGCGAAAGAGCAACTGACTGCGGTGTGGCACATTAAGGATGTGGATGATTTAAACGCGTGGTTATAGCCAGAACGAAGTCACAAAGCGACCAAAAGGCAATGCTGGCAATAACAAGCATTATTATCGTACAACAATAGTTATTACAACAAAACGCATCGCATCGCAGTGTTGCATGAAAAGTGCGTGAAAAAGTGGCGGCTTGCCACTTTTTTTTTTGTTCGGCCAATGAACGGCATACATTACAAATATGTTGCAAATTGCTTGTAAAAGTTAAGTGTTCCTTTTGTTACATACATACACATTTTTTTAACACCGCTACTAAGTGGCGAAAAAAAATTCAATTTTTACACTTTAATTGTCGACTGTTGCCATCCGGCGTATTTGCTAAAAATTTGTCGCAATTTTTTTCGTGTAATGTGCAAAATTTCGCTTGCCACAAATTACAGTTTTTGCATTGTGGTGTTTTTGTTTTTGCTTTGGGCGCATTTGCAACCGCAACGATAACAATCGAAAACACGATTTTTAAGTTTTTTGTTTGTTGTAGTTATGTTTGAGCAAATTAAGAAAAAAAAAATTTTTTTTATACGTATACATTTGCTAGCTTTGAGCAGGTGGTTTTTATTTATGTGTTAATTTTTTTTAAGCGTATTCAATTTATTTTTAATGCGAGCTTAATTTCCCATCACGCCTTGAGTCGCAAAAAAACGCTGTTGGTATATTTTATTTTAATTTTTAATTTTGCATACTAATAGCATTTTTTCTGATCAGCGCACGTAATGCATTTTTCATTGATATATGTAAATATGTGGGCATAAAAAAAATTTTGTTTTATTATAATTTCAAGAATCGCTTGAACTGAAATTCCTTACTCAATTTTCATTAAGATGAGCGCTTGCCATTTTTTCTTTTTATTATAACATTCAAATGCCCTTTCATAGATCTGCAAATGAATTTTACTTAATTTTTTACAAATAATTACAACTTTCTATCAAGTTTAAAAAATACTTTTTTAGGGTTATGGTCAGTTTGCCAGTTTTATATAAAAGTATTTCACGTAAGCCCAACTCACGCGCCTTTAAAATAATAGCATTGAGTTATATACGAAAATTTTTACATTTGATTAACTCTTTATACAATTTAAATAATTTTTTTATAAGAATAAAAGAAAAATTCAAAAAAAATCTTTAAATTTAAGCGAATGACCATAAATTACTCTTAAAACAGAATTTAAAAAAAATTTCATAGTTTCTTAGTACAAAGTGCACATTTGAAGAGGGTTTAAAATACCGTAGATTTTGTATATTTTTTTTTAAATTGCGTTATTTCTTCCACGTACGAGAACAATTTTTATGTGAATGGAAATGCTCAAGACTTTATATTATTTATTATATTAGCTGTCAGTTAATATAATTTTTTCACACGCTTGATCTGCAGAAATACTGAATAACAAAAACTTTGAAATCCTCTTTTTTAAATAACTACCTTTTTGAATTTTTCATTTATTTTAAAAATTCCATTACTCTCACTTTCCTTTTTTATACGAGTAACATGCTTCACGCTGGCAGTATTGTTTTGTTTTTATTTTATTATTTTTAATAATTTTAATTCTTTTATCGCTCTCAAACAATTACATATTTAAAAATTGCAATACAAGTAGTTGCAACATCAATAATAGTGATATAACATCAAGCGACATGTACACCATTGGACGCTTGAGAATAATTTAAACGAATTTTTTCGAGCATATTTTTTTTAATAGTTTTTATTTTTATGTTTTTTTTTTTGCTTTCATTGCCATAATTTTAATGCATGCTCTTTGTAGCTGCTCACTACTTCGCATGCAATTTTACTGTGTTTTTTTGTGCTTGTTGTGAGCAGCATTTGTCGCCTTAGTTGGTCATCAAATTAAAAAAAAAAAAAAAAAAAATACACTTTAATCGCACACGCTCGTACAAAATAGAAATGTGCATAGGTAGATATATACAAAATAAATAGCAAGAAATTCACGAAATATTACAAAATCCATTAATCAGTGTCAGCAGTTTTTATTTGACCCAATCGTATTGTTGGCAACATCTTGTTGTTGCAATAAAATTGCTACTGCTGGTATTGGATCTTTGTTGTTCTGTGGTTTTTTTTTTCATTTGTCAACATTTTGCTATTATCCCTTTTTTTCTGTTGCCTCAAATTGTTGACTATTCGCAACCTGCTTTTGTTGCTTTCGGTTGGCTGACTGTTTATGATTGCCATAAAAATGCCCAAGGCGGTGGTAGTAGCTAAAAAAGCATATAATGTTGCGCAATTTACACAAGCACGTAGGTGTGTGTGTGTGTTATAATATAATTTTTTATATGTAATAAAAAATAAAAGTGAAATGTGTTTATGTGGCTATGAAATTTTATGTAATGCTACAACACAAGTGACAGAAGTGCGCATTTATATGTTCTTGCATATTTTTGTTTTGTCCTTTTTATAAAAAAAAACCGAAAACAAGTTTCATATTGATGGTCTGTGAATTTTACCCCAGAGATTTAGTGCAGTTGTAATGACAGTAGAATAAGTGAAAGGATTTTTTTGTGTAGGTAATCAAACGATTTATTTTTTATACTATGTATGTGGAGCAACAAACATATTTGCACACACCAAGTCACTACTACTATAGCAGGTGAGTATACTCTGTGAGTGCCAATTTATATGGAAAAATCTGCGTAATAGTGTCAGTAAAAAAAATTGTTAAAATACAATGGTTGCTTGTAGCCACTCCAAACTTGAACTTAGCAGGTGCTAAAATTTAATAAGCAGCAAAATTGCATATTTTAAGAAATGCTAAAAAAATTTAAAATATGAAAAATAATTTAAATTAAATAAATGATAAATAAGTTGTTTAAACTGCCTAACCAAGAAATCCTGAAATCCCAAAAAATAATAAAAAATCTAGTTTAATTCAAATTTTACTAAGATTAAGAACAAAAAACATTAGGAGAGCTTTTATTTGAATATGTAGTCTCTTTCTCAAATTGCCAATGAAATTAGTTTGAACAAATGAAAAAAAAAAGAGCAATAGGTTAATGTTAAAAAAAATACATACAAAAATACGATATGCCGCTGAGGTCGCGCTTCGAATATCAGTCAGGGCAAGTAAAATCTTAATCATACAAAAAGTTGTTTTTTCTAAAAGCGGTCAACCCACAGCAGACAATAGCAAATATGCAAGAGTATTTTTGCCATGGAAAATAACTTTTCATAAGATACACTCCGTTCACAAATTATAGCATAAATACTTATTGGCACATTTGGACAATTTATATCTCCGCTAATTATTTAAAATTATTTTTCAATTAAAATATAGTTAAATCTTAAAAAAAAAAACATTAAAAACATTTTTTAAATTTTATAAAATATATAGAAAACATTAATCAGAAATGTATCTAAATTTCGAATTTTTTAACAAACCTTAAGAATTTCTTAAGTGCATGTTTCTAGTGGATAAGAATTACTACTGATTTTTGACAATTTGTTTTACTGACGCTCCTTCAATATAAAAAATATTCGCGGTTTTGCGTTGTATAGAGGAAACTGCCAGTAAACAAACAAACAAACAATCAAACTAAAATTTAGTCAGGCAAATAACGGCATACTCAAAAAATTTCGAAATTTTGATAAAATATTGTTAAATCATTGTAAATTTTGTAAATACTCGTAGTTTAGAAAATTGGTGTTTGTGGTATTTCTTTGAGAATGAAACATATTTGATTTGAAAAATAGTTTTTGTTAATCAGCCCAAATCCGTTTATATGTGGTTGTGCTAAAATTTTTGAACACAGTGTACATCTGCTGTTCGAAGTCGGCACAAAACTGTAGGTCCATCCATTTGTAGTACGATTATAATATAAAGACGCACACCTCAAATTGTTATTATTATTAATATCGAATATGATATTCAGGGAAATATGAATACGTGTGTACTAGGGATGTCAATTTTGGTAATTTTATTGACCCCGCGATCCCGAATTTCTCGAAGTTTTGATTCGTAAATTTTAATTTGTTAAAAAATTTTACACGTCCTTAATAGTTGTATTATAGAACATATATTAATAGAACAAAAAGCGATTTCTTGTACTTCAGTTATGTATTTATTGGTCTTTTCAAAAATAAAAAAGAAATAAACGTGAAATTTGACACACACAAAATAATTTAAACTTGAAGTACAAATAAAAAAAAATATATTTGGTACAGTAGCAATTGCACCTATGTACATAGAGTAAAACTATTTTTAATTACTGTGTGAGATCAATAATAAATATTAATTTATTACGATTCAGTAAAAAAAGAAATACATCAAGTAAAACTTAAAAACATAACCCATGCCATTTTGAGCGAGGCAGAATTATTTCTTATTTTGATCAAAATGCAATCTTAAAGCTTAAGCGTGTTATCGTCCAACCTGGACCTACATTTTTTGCATTTAAAATCTGCAGTGGAGAAGCACCGACTCAACACTTGTTGATTGGAATGTCGACAAAAAGTTAAATGATCTCTGTATGAATTAATCTTTTTCGCCACCATAACAAAAATTTATTTTACCAAACCTTATCTTTGAGACTTTCTGACTTATCCACTTCAAGCACCTCGTCGTTAGTTCGATTAACATCGCTTTCATAGTGAGACTCTTTTTCTACTCGAGGAGGATATTCTTTAGCTCATTTATAATGGCAAAGGCAAAGAAAAGCCTTTAGGAAGTTAACAAGCCATGTTATTTGTCGTATTGTGTTATCGTAATACAACAGTTGTAAACTTGTTGTTTTTGTTTGTCATGATACATTTTTTTATCTCAATACAACTCTATACCTTAAAGAGTTTAGTGTTTAATTTGTTTTAATCGATCGGCTCGCTCTGTTTTAAATCATTTGAGGTTTACTTTTGTTTGAAAAATTTAAATAAAAAAAAAATTGCTATTAAATTCACTGTTTTCTGCAATTCCGGGATTTAAATAGACTGACCCCGGGCTATTCTGGAGTTGAAAAAGGCCGGGATCCCGGGATTTCGGGATTTCGGGATCCCGGGATTGACATGCCAGGTATGTACCGCCACTCCGAAAAGAATTCGTTTTTTTTTATTCGCTTGTGATATAATAAAATAATTGATAATGCAGAGCAAGCATTCAGTCCTTCGCAGCTTTAAGGAAGGTTTATGATTTACTGCTCCTAATTATTTTATTTATCCTTATTTGAATCGTTAAAGAGCCCACTTGCTGCACATTTAGAGTTTCTATGCTCATTAGATGTCACAAGAGGGTTTCATTTTTCATTTTCGGTTATGTGAGTTTTGACTATTAGAAATATTACAATTAATTGGAAATGATCAAAATATCTCTCATTTGCAGATTTTGCTTTAGTGTTTTGGTTTATTAATATCTTAGTGTTTTTAAGAATACAAAGCCATCATTATAAAAACATGCAAACTGAATTCAAAAAGGCACAAAAAACGATATAGTTAACAGTGGTAAGCAGTTCTCAATGTGCCTCACATTTTTTTTGATCAAAGCAAATTACTTGATATACAACGAAATGCATACATACAAATGTATATACATACACACATAAATATTTGACTGGTTATTGATACTGTTAAAAATTCCATTTACCACTATTAAACAAATTTTTGTTCGTGCTAGCTTGCTACAAAACGAACAAAATTCACGAAAAATGCATTTTAATTAAAACTTTGCACTCTCAGAAAAATGCCAAAAGGTGCTAGCGAGTCCATCGCCCAAATTAAAAAAAAAAAATCGGACGTAGCAAAAGGAAATACGAATGCATAGCTGTGCAAAAAAAAACAACAATTTAGCATATGAAATTCCGCATTGATTAAAATTCACACAACACATATTGACATGCATTAATACACACACACACTAACACGCGAACATATGTAGTTGAGTGCATATATGAATTTATAAAATTGTTAGTGGCTGTCTAAAGAAAAAAAAACCAAAACAAAAAGGTAAACTTGCAGCAACTTTCATATCATACAAAGGCAAAGCGCAGCGAAACCCACAAAATAATTTTGAGCTAAAAAAATTAAAAAAAAAAGTAAACAAACGAGTCAGCGCGGGATCGCCACAATTCGGCGCCTTTTGACACTCTCATCTTTTTGTAAATCTTTATAAAGCGGGTATTTATAAATTTTTGCAATTTTTTTTTTTGTGTTTTTTTTTTGTTTTGCTGACATATTTACACCGCACAAATGCAATATATTGACATGCATTCTTTTGTGGGCTCATGCACACATAAGTACATACATATTTACTTTTATTTGCTGGCCGGAGATTGGCTTCACGCGAATACCAACGAAATGCAATAAATAAAAATCATAAAGTTCCAACTCTCATGAATATTAATAACCAACGAAATTTTGTGGCAGCGAAAATACCAAAGTACGTACATACATACATACGTACTTGTGAGTGCACTTGTTCATTGGTGTGTGTATGTATCGTACATATACTCGTATATGTATGTATGTAAATGCTGTGTGATTGTAAAAATTATGTTGTGTCTGCGCATATCGTCGCCGCGTCATCAACGCCACCACTGTCAAGCGAGTCAACTCAGCTCGGTTGACGAGCTCAACCTGCGCTCACTTTGATGTTATATTCCTTTCGATTGTACTCTCAGGACACACGTTGCCCATTGTATTGAGTCATTTGCTGGAACGAATGCAACCCCAACGAAGCACCACTTAAATAAGCAACGGACTGTGGTAGGTTTGAAGTGGCGCTTGAAGTTGCTTGGTTCGCGGTCAGTACGATGCGGATTCAAGTGTTTGCTCACATTTACATCGATTTGTGGTTGTAGTATTTGCTTGTATATTTACTTTCGCATTTTCGCATATCTACCGCTGAAGGTATTTGTGAATGCAGGGCCGTAAATTGAATTGCTTAATGTGGAGAAAAATGTCAATGCAGGTTGATTTGATAAAATAAATTATTTTTGACAAAATTTTCCTTCCCAATTTAAATAAAAAAATTTGAACTGAAGTTAATTACATAGATTTTCTTTATAAAATATCGACTTGTACGAGTACGACCACAAAACGAGACTTTAAAAGAAGTTTTTGAGCAGCTCGCTAGTATAAAATTAGAGCTGACAGTATTGGTAATTAAAGCCTCTGAAAGTGAGAATTTTTTAAACTAAATGTTATTTATTATTTGTCAATGTGTAGATAAGCGAGTAGGCGATGAGATCTGAGGAAATTAATTAACTAGAGAAAGTCCAAAGAATTGACTTCAGTTTTATTGCTATTCTACAAAAAATTAGCTATTTAGTGAATATACTCGGGGCGGATTTCATTCAGAGAAACTGTTGAGATTGTGAAAAGATCAAGGGTTTTGTTTGTTCTCTTATCTAAAACCCAAATATCGCTTGACTGAGTACAAGGGCGGACAGATGGGGCACTTATGCGAATTAACGAGCTAATATATCTGAATAATATTTTAGGCGTGACAGACGACAATTAGCTGCATTTCGACATCAGCTGATTTGACAAACGAAATTGAGCTGAAAATGGAAAGTAAGGAAAATAAGATTGTCAGCTAATTAAATAGCAAAACATAATTACGAATTAAAAAAAGCTTTAAATTATTATTTTAAAGTTGCTTAATAAAATAAAAAAAATATGCAATACGAGTACATTGACACATACGTAATTCTTAGCAGGATGCTTAAGCCTTGTGTGGCTACACTTCTCGCCATTAGAGAAATGAAGTTGTGCAAATGTGTGAGTATATTTTATTTGCTGTAACGATATAAATAATTTATAGATATGCATACTATTCCAAGAATAATCGCTATAACTACTTTTGGGAACGAGACGAACCTTCAAAGGACGAAAATCGCTTCAAAGAAAATTTTCATTTCAAGACAAATGCATTTCGCAAAGTTTGTGGAAAAGTTGAGGGCATTGAAAATGTGAACAGCAATATGAGGCAATGCATTCCACTTCATAATATAGTGGCTATCTCATTAGTCGCTTTGGAATATAGAACTTTTGCAAGTCTATAGGATGCAGTACTCTTAGAGAAATTGTTGCGGATTTTTGCCATTAGTTTGCGAAAATCTTTTGGATTGCACGAATTTCTATCCTCCAAACCCACCACAAATCGTATTTTAATTTATAATTTGGTTTAATTTGCTAATGTTTGCAGCTATTTTTAAATAATAAACACTTTTGACAGCAGCTGTAGACATTTTGCTTGTTCACAATAGTATTTTTCTGTTAAAAGTGGCAGCATTGCCATATTGAAAACACAATATTCAGTATTTATGCACACAATTTTCTGGCATTTATGTAGGATTAGCCGACACTAAATACTTTTATTAATGTTCAATTATTTATTTAAATTCAGTTACACATGTATTTTATTATTTCAAGTTCTTATTTCAAGTTCTTAGCATATTTTCCGTCCGTTTATGTTAACCGCCGCGCTCGTAATGTTCGTTCTTCTTTAAAATTACTGTCTTTGCTGTCCAGTCGTCCCCTTTCCAGTCCGTTCTCTTTCTACTATTCACCTCACCAAAGGTTGTAATTGTCCGTCAGCTAATGATATGTTCTCACTGTACTGTCACTGTCCTACATTTATACGAGTGCTTATGCGCATTTGAAAGCTGATTATGTATGAGTAAATGCAAATCGAGGCTATCTAGATTACAATGCCTGTCAGTCAGCCCTTTAAGCAATTTTGCGCCCACCTACTTATATAAATATTTTTAATAATGCTATCTTATGTTTAGAAATATAGAGATTTAAGTAAAATACATTGAAAAATATATGGCTGAGGACATGTAGATAATCCCAAGCTGAAATTTTATTTTTAAAGTAGAGAACATCATTTTAAGAGGATCACTCAATAATTTTGATTTAAGTTGCTAATTAAAAATTTGTGAAGAAGCTGCGTTTTAGTATAAACTACTTAAAAACTACAAAAAATCGTCGTTCGGAGAAAATGCCAGCGAAGATATCTCTACATTTCATCAACACTCTACATATATTTAAATGTTTAAAATTTTGCATGCAAATCTAAACACCCAAAAGACTCAGCACTAAAAAGTGCAAACCACACAAATTTAGTTGCACTTTGTGGCGCAACCCATCAAAAAATTAAAAAAAAAAAAGTAAACTTTCAGCAAAAGTCAGTTCACTTACATATTTGCACTGTGTCAAAGTTGGTGCATAAATATTTGCATGAAGGCAGCCATATGATTATGAATGAATACAAATACACTTTTATTTATACAAACATACATACATACATACCTACATGGTTACAAAATGAAACAAACTCACCAATGTATCCAACTGGGCTTGTGTTAGCACCAAACTTACGTATTTAGTTTTATTCACGTTAGCACCTGTGGGTCATTTTATTTTTTTTTTTTTTTGTGAGAGGGAGGAGATGAGAGTGATTTTTTTTTTGCCGGTCATTCAATTAAAATGCATTCAGTATTCAGTGAGTTAGTTAGTTAGTCAGCCCGTAACGCTTGCATGTATTAAGTATTTGTTGTAGTTACACACACGCACACACACACAGATGAACTACTATGAAGTGTGAACAAATTTTTTGATGAGTTAAGTCAAAGTTGCTACCGATTTGCATATGATAACCCTTTCTATGAACAAAAAAAAAATAATAAAAATACAGCATACAAGTTTGTTTGCATGTACACGATGTGTGTGTGTTAGCGAGGGTGTAGGTGAGAGAAGCGTCAAAATCTATTAAAAATTTATATAATTCTATTTTGCTATGCAAAGGTTTTTAAATACTTTTGACCACCGCTGGTTTTAAAGGCAATGATGTGAATTTTAATATGTTTTAGAGAGTTTTAAGCAAAACTTTAACTTTTTTTGCGAATTTTAGGGGGAAATGTAAAAAAAATAAACACTCATGGATAGTATGTTTTGTGTGAAAAAAGGTTGCATGGTTTAAAAAATAGTTGCTACATTTGAGTGTTAAGGTTTAAAGTAGTGAACTAACGGAAACCCAATTAGATAAAATCGATAAAATAGAAAATATACTCATAAAACTATATGATTAAAAGTAGATGCATGAGAACACTTGAAATAAAGTTATTATAAAAATGTTAAAATGACGGAAAGGTAAACAAATTCCTGTCTAAATAAAACATTTATTTTTTATAGATAAGAAAGCCAGTGAGGCATTTACTAAATGGGCGATTAAGTTATTTTATGATATTTTTTCTATGAATTGTGAGCAATGCAATTACTATAAAAAACATTTTACTATCCATCGCGAGAACCCAAGCACATCAAGAGTAACAAATGTGAAGCTTATAATACGTTTTTTCCTAAATTTCGCGCCTTTTTTTGTCTGCCATGTTCAAACACCCGCGTAAACCAGAAAAAAAGACAGATTCGCCGCATTCGATATTGCTTAAGAGTTGCCGGAAATAAATATGAGCGCTTTAAAAGCTGAAGAATTTTGATGATATATTTTTTTTTAATAAAAAAACATTTTTTATATTCTACTGATTTTACGCAACCCATCCAGAAATTGAAATTTAATTTATATATATCAATAATAAACTCTAATATATTCCTTAACAATCAGTTCTTTTTTAATGCATTTTCGATTGATATATTCAGCGTGTGACCTGACTTCAAGCTACCTACATATGTCTGACTTAAGTATTCCATTTAATACTTTTTCTTCCGCCAACACTTTAACTCTACCATTATTCACCATATTTTTTCTTCAAAGTCATTTCCTTTTTCAATATATTTTATTAGCAATTTCTGAATAAATACGTTACACAATAAATATCCCGTTGATTTAATAATGAATTTTTCACCCACTCACGCAATATGTTAGACAGCCAAAATTTCTCACACATACACACACCACATACAACCACTTTGCAATCACATGTTCGCTCATGTGTTGCGCCTTTTCAATTTCGTATTTGCTTTGAATTTTGTGCGCACACAATTTTCCAACAATATTCTCACTTTTCATACGTTTTTATGTTATTGTTTTTTTCTTTCTTTTCGTTAAATTTTCATATTATTTTGCTTTACGCTACTAGTGGCATTGGTATTGGCTGTTATGATAGTTGTTATTGTTGTTTGCATTTGTTATTTTCCATTTTATTGCTTTTCAATTTCCCTTATTCATGATGCTATGAATTTCCCATTACCACGCAGTTGTCTGCTCGCTTGGCTTGCGCTTGTCTTGCTTGCTCACATTTGGCTTTTCACATTTCGCACTTTGCCAGCTCTGTGCACACATGGCGAGACAAGAACGAAGGGAGAAAAAAAAGAACAACAAAAAAAAACAAATGCAAGATTTCAAAATAAAAATATCTATAGAAATAAAATTATATGAAATTTTCACTGCACATAGAAAAGTATTGCATAGTCGCACATAGACAACACACACACACACACACACACACACACACACACACTTGTATATGTGTTTGTGTGTTTTTACATGCTCATAAATAGGTGAATTCGATATCCGTGCAGTTAAACTCACATCCCAGTCTTATGTTCAAGCACAGCACGGCGTATACGCAACCTTCGAGACGAATGTGTGTGGAGGCCGTACACGCACCCACACATAGCCACGACGCACGCTGCCACTTGCTACCACTTGCAACATTCGTTCGTTTGCTGATCGCCTGCTCTTCGACGCCTCCTCGCGTCTACTCCACTGCCGTGCCTGCGACACAGTTTCGTCACTTTTTCTCTGACGTACAGACTCTTCTACTCCAGGCTCCTCAGCTGCTTTTTTTCTTCGTTTCTTCGTGCTCCCCCTCTTGATACCCTGCTGCTTTCCGTTTTATTATTGTTTGACATTTTTATGCGTCTGCTTTGAGTATTTGCACTACTTTCCTGTCATTTCAGCTCCAAATTCTATTTGCACACTCAAACGTACATTGCATTTCAAATTGTTTACTTCCCTCTTCATGTGCGTGTTTGCGTGTTTGCGTGTTTGCGTGTGTGTGTGTGATAACGCGGAAAATTTCCGAAAAACTGCAGTAATAATAGCAGAAGAGTACGTGTCAAGCGGCGTCAGACATTGTTGTCTGCTGCTGCCGCTGCTGCTGCTGTTGCTCTGCCTTCTTCGTAGTTCGCACTTTGCACTTTCAATGCGTTTTTCTGTCATTCAAAATTGATAACCGCAAGCAAATATGCATTGAAGTAATGCAAATAAAAAATGAGCAAAAAACTATGAAGTTGACTATGGAAGAAATGTGTGTTGAGAAGTAGTATTGCGACATTTGATTTAAATTTATTGCCGCATGCAACATTCATGCACGCGGTGTGTGCATAAATCGATCGATCAGCATCGCAGCCGAAGCACTTTCATTACAGTTTATGGTAAATATTGTGATTGCATAGTTATACATATAATTTTCGTTTTATGTGCCAACAGTTATTCATAAATTTGAACATGAAAAAATAGTAACAAATTTTCTTAAAAATATTTAACTTTCTACTAAGGAGTCGTCGAAGCTTTTCTGGTATAAATCTATTAAAACAAAGCGCAGTTTTAAACTCTCAGAAAACCGCCTTTAATATTTAGTATTTTTTCTGGCTAGCTGGGCATTGCATTTTCTTCCATACAAAAATAAAATTCGAGCATTCATTAAATATGTCTAAAGGAAGACTATGTAATTAAAGTCACAAAATAAATTCGTATATTCTTTGTTAGAAAATTTAAATTATTTTATAAAATAATGGAAACTTAATTTTTAAAATTAAAATTTCAAAGTAAACAAAATTTTTTAAAATTTAATATATAAAACAAATTTACCAAAAATTCGAATTTTGATGATTGAATATATGTACATATATACACGTTCTTGTAAGGCTCAATTGATATCAAATTTTGAATCGATCCCAAATTGGTTTTTTATATTTCCTAAAATGATACCAAACTACTCGTAGTTCTGAAGTATTTCTGTTATCAACAAGATATAGTCACAAAATGGTTAAGAACTAGTCGTGAAATAGTCCGATGATGTGTAGAATTAGTCTCGAAATAGCTAGTTCTGTTATAGTCAAAGTACCAGTGCTGAAGTGAACCCAACCTAGTCCTCAAAAACTCCTTAAGTATTTTCAAATGTTTCCGAAATAGTCTAGAAATGTTTCTAAATTAGCTATGCAATAGTCCCGAAATATTTAACATTTATTCTCAGTGAAAATCAGTAACAACCAAGAATGATATAGTATGAAAATGCGAGCTGCTCAGGGCCACTTTTTGTCGGCGATCAGTTGATGGCGACGTCACTACAAACACATTGCAATGCAAAATCATCGCATATTTATTGTAATAATTAGTGCTTCTAACACTTGATTGTTAAACCTTTTATCCATGTCTTACTTAATAAAGTTCATTTATAAAAGGCATATTTTAAGGCGGTCTGGTCAAGTTGGTAGCGGTGCGTGCTATAACTTGATATGCCGGTGAGTTCGAGGTTCGAATCTCAGTCAGGGCAATCAAAATCTTAATAATAGAAAAAAGTTTTTTCTAATAGCGGCCACCCCTCGGCAGCAATGGCAAACATCCGAGGGTATTTCTGCCATGAAAAAGCTTCTCATTAAATATATCTGCCGTTCGGAGTCGGCACAAAACTGTAGGTCCCTACATTTTAAGGTATAATATAAAGACGCACACCACAAATGGTAAGAGAAGCTCGGCCAAACACTGAGCTGTGTAGTGTTAGCGTCAAAATTATATTATATTATGTATACTTTAAGGCAAAGTAATTTTCACAATAGTATCTCAATAGTATCGCTTAAAAATTACAAAATACATAATCAACTTCATTCATATTGTTGCTGTTGCTTTCTTCCATATTAACACATAAATTCTCAATATTTTTTGACCATATGATGCTGTGATATCGTGTATTTGTATATATGTATGTATATGATTATATATGTTTACAAGCACACATGAAACTTTTTTTATAAGTCACCACCTCCTTTGAGGCTCAGTAAACGTATCAAACGAAAAATGTTCTCTTGTGATAAAGGTAAATAGTAGGAACAGCGGACATTGTCTTGCTTGACATTTCAATGTCTTGCGATTAGTTTGCACAGAAGAAATGCACAAACCTATGTCCATAGAAATCTATAGAAAACATACATATATACTGACAAACGAAAATTCTGCGACACTCAAGTATGACACATATTATAGTTATAAGAAAAGCTGAAATTACCCTTCCTTTTGTGTAGTAAGTCAATCGAGTAGGTGTGGCCATAATATAAAAGGGGATAAAAATAATATAAATGACTGAAAATGACTGAAATGACTGAAAGTGTGGAACATTTTCTATTTGCAATCTCGCAAAATATATACATATAAAAGATGTGTTAAATAAGTGAGCAGAACTTGAATTGCTGTAAATATTTCATTTCCTTTTATTTATTGTAACTGAATTTATATGCGACATAAGAAGAGTATCAATGTGTGCATGTATGTTTTTATAGGCACATATGTGTTTTACTCTTAAATATATCTGTCCCATTTATTTTTATTATTGCCTTAGCTTACTATTAAACTTTCGTGCTTTATGTGAGTATGTTTCGTATGTGTTATAAATGACGATCATTGTTCAAACGACTATGACAGCTAACAGTAATGAAAAATGTGGCAAAGTTTGAAAAAGCAATGATATTTTGAAATACTTTTTCATTCAGATCTTTTGTTTTGAAATAACTTTAAAAAATATGCAACGATAATAGCTCATTAAATAACTGATTTGCCTAAAAATATGCAAAGCGAATGTAAGAAATTTAAATAAGAAATTACTACACATCGGAGTTTTAGTGCAAAAAACCCCCAAAAAAATTGCCGAATGTACACAAATCTATTTAATTTTACTTTGGCTATGATGTTGCATATTTTTGAGCTTATTTTTTAAAATAAACTTTTGTGGTCTTGAAGCGTTGAATTTTAGCAAAATAAGAAGAAAAAAACATTGCAATTGCATATTTTTAGGCACTTTTCATTGAAATTAACTGGCATAGTGTTAGGATTTTTATGATTGATAAAAGCCATGTAAAAAGTTGCGAGGCTTTTCATACGTTACTTGCTAATGCCAATTTATTATATTCTTATTTATTGAAACGCATATAAATCACTTTCTATTCAAAGAAAATATTAATTTGTGCAATTAGCCTTGTTGGTTGGCTACTACGCTTATATATCGTTGAGATACCAGTAAATTATCAGCTGATGGATGAGTGAACAAGCGTGGCTATAGCGCGAACAAAAAGGCCTTCGAGTCATAAACAACCAACAATGGTCAGACACATACAAAATGGCAAACAAGCGTGCAAATATAAATAAAATACTCTTTAAGTGCGCAATAAAATAATATGTATGTAAGTACGAGTATATCTAACAGACCAAATAAAAAGCCTCATCATTACAGGAGTAGCATAGCAAAAACAACAAAACTGCCAGCCACGCAGCCAAGGACATTTAACGTTCGCTCCTCCAAGAAACAACAATAATCATACATACATAGATATTGCCTCTTCAAACTGTGTGACTGATGGCGCTGTTCTGATTATGTCTGTTGCAAACTTCACACCATCCTAACGCATCACTCCCAACCTTTTACTGCTACAACAAACTGCGCAACTTTCCACATTTCTACCACGCTGAATACCACTTTTGCCCGCACAGCTCAACAAATGAATAAAAATGAGCTGCAACATAAGAAGGCAACCAATCTTCAGCCAACTTAGGCAAGAAGAAGTGCGAGTAAATGACTGTTCAGTGAGTGAGCGAGTGATTGTGTGCGAGTGTGAGGCGTGGGAAAATTGCAAGACAGCCAACGGTAGTGATGAAGCTGAAGAAGCTGAGAAATTAAACACATTTGGCTGTTGGCCAACTGTAAAGTGGAGATGAAGAAGTGCTTGAGAAATACTCGTACCTTAGCAAAAAAAAAAAAAAACAAAAAAAATGAGTGCACTGTAAGGCGAAAAAGTAAAGAAGTAGCATAAAAACGTTTAGAGGCAGTAAAAGTGCTACTCGCTGCTGCTACTTGCTTGCTGTTGCTCGCTCGAAGCAGTTGGCCCATTTAACGCTGTCGACGATTGTGTTTGCAAACACACACACACACACACGCAAACAGCCAAGGGTCCACAACAAGCAAGAATGCTGCTGGAAGATACGTACAATTTTCTTTTAAAGTACACTTCCAAGTATGTAGCTCTGCGCATACTTTTGTCTTCATGATGGCCACTGCTTCGTTTCTTCTTTGTTAGTTTTGTAATAGCTTGCCTTGTCTGCGGTTATGGCTACAGCATGAAGTGCTGCACTGAGTGCCATTTAAGTAGAAATGTTGGCCTGTTAAAAACTAACATTAATTTTGTTATTACGAGCGCAAAATATAATTTGTGGAGCTGTATGTGTATGTGTGAGTGAGAGTCGAAGGGCGCTTTGCAATGATGTTCACTTTAAACATAGTCGTCCATTATAAAAAATAATAACTTACTGATTAACGGACTGTCTAATTTTTAAAATTTTTTATGTACAAGTATTTATATAATTCAGCTGAAGAATAAATCATTATTTCAAACGTAAGTGGAATAGATTAAAACATTTTTAAAATTATTCATAAATTCATCAGCTAAAAGTGACATCAAGACTTACTTAATCTAAAATGGTTTCTCCACTTCATTCATTTCGAGAGAAACTAAATATTGATTAGTGCGGTTTACCATACAGGGAAAGCATTAGCGTTTGATATTCTCTGAAAAAATACAAAAAATTGCGAGTTTCTTTTGTGGCGCTCTATTGAAGTTAGGTACCTTTGAATGAGATCTAAAATCGCAGAGAGTTGAGAAGGTATAGCCTATCAAAAATAACTTATATCTTTCAAAATAAGTTCTCCGAAAGAATATTCTTTAATATTTAAGGACTATATTTTCCCAAACTGCTGCTATCCTTGGCCAGGTTATTTTACGCGTCGTTTAGAAAAGCGATTACATTTGCGGAATTTATGTGTGTGATGGTTTAAGAAATTCGTTGAAGTAATTTATGTTGTTCTCAACATCAAAATTCTTAGTGCGCTTAATATATTTAATATTACGAATATTATAGTTATCGTTTTTTCTTACCGATGCATAGTTTTACTAACATTGTTATCGCTACATGTTAATTTTTCTTTACTGTATATAAATATATCGATTTTTTATCGTTATCGTTGTGGTTATCGCTATAAAGTTTAAGTCATGTTGTTTAATTTAATTTTGATTATTCACACATTTATCGATATTTTTCATTATCGATATTTTTAAAGTTTTTTTTTTAAATATATTTATTGTCAATTTTGGCATCGTTAAAATTTTATTTTGTTATTCAGTTTTGATAATCGACAGAATTATCGATATTTTGTTGCTGCTTATGTTGCGTTTTTATAATTTTTGTTGTCATTTAAACAAACATTACAGCTACATTTTCCGTTATAAACTGGTTTATCGATAATTTTGTTAGTGTTATGATTATCATAAAAATATGAATCGATATTAAATGGATGTTGCTAAAGCAATTTTTATTGTGATAATTATTTTGAACAATGCAATTGGTATGAACGTATTTCTTTTCGAATGAATGGTTATTTTAAGACGTAGAAAAAGTTTAACTGTTTGAGAGTGAGTGGAATTACTTCGTTTAACTTAAATAATTGACACAAGACTTGCGACATGAGTCTAAAGCGACGCTTCGATTAAAACTTACACTACTAACGAATTAAAAATTTTATTTTGCCTACTGTAGCTATTTCCAAATAATAAACTCATTTTTATGTAGTCAATACTATCGAAAAGTAACTAATTAAAAATTTACAATGTAAATAAAAGTAAACACTATCTTAATTGACATACATTTCCATTTGTCCAACGATAAAATGATCAATGGAATAGTGCATGGCCTTGCATGGGAACTGTTCACGTCGCAGGCACAGCAAACAGACCATCACACCAGCCATAAGGCCTTCTTGGTTATGGTTTCGGTAAAATGGCAACACTGTTCGAAACGCTGGCCAATACCAGCACCATGATGCTAACGGCTATTACCATAGCAAATCGCTCGGAGGGTGGCATGTTAAGCGGCGGCATGGTTCGATGGTCCAATTGAGTTGGTTGGGCTTTGGGTCGTCTAGTCGCTTGGCTGACTTTAAACAAAGATTTGCACATTTGCAACATTTTTAAATGGACCTTAACGAATTCATTTGCCTAACGATTTCCGCTTTGTAGAACTGGCATTGATTTCGACTGCCAGTAGCCGTCACATCATTGCGTTGCGCTCATAGACATTTGCAACATTTTCACATTTTACACATTTTCGCTTTTTATATGCAACACGTTTATACAATTGTTCATAGATGAGTATGTATAAATATGTACATATTTGCTGATATACATATGTACTTATAAATTCATACATTGCCATTTTCAGCTACTGGTTGAGAGCACCGGACTTTGTTTGCCAAGTGACACTGTAGGAAAATTTCGCTTGCGACGGGAAACAAGTTTTTTTTTTTCCTTCATTCCTTTATTGAATGTCTTTGAAAATATCTATCGAATTAGTTAAAAGAAATAGTTTTCAAAAGTAAGACTCATCAATTTTTAAACGGTGCAATCTCTATGACAGCTCCGTTTTGCTGACTAAATGTTTTTTTCGTTTTCATCGATTTCACAGGCTGCAATTAAATTATCCTAAAAAAAGAAAACAGTGTGAACATTTTAAAATTAAAATTATATTCTAGTCAAAAAAATTTCTTACTGGTAATTTCTTTACTCGTGCCTTTTCATACAATTGCGCCATTTAAATTTTTCTACTTCCTCTTTCTATTATCCTCCTTCGGCTCCTCCCTTTACATTTGTCCCACTCACTTTCAACGTTCTCTAACGACTGACTTATATTTAAATAAAATTAGTTACATAAACAATAATTGACTTCAATTGGTTTTTGTTTGCATAAAATTCAATTTTCAATTCCGGTCGATAGAATGACAGCGTCAGGCATAAATACATACACACAAATACTCGCTGATACATACGTACAAACATACTTATGCACGTTTGTGCTGGCTGTGCATGTATTTATAAAACGGCTGAATCAAAAGACGAATAAACTCATTGACTGACTGACTGACTGGCTGGCTGATGGCTTGATGGTCTGATTGTGTCGAGCTCACTGAATATTTTTTAAATGCACCAGCACACACACGATTGTGAATATATATATAAATATGGAAGTCGGAAACGATATGCTTATCGCTTGAGTAAGTCAGGCGCAGTTATTTTAATTCATTGAATGACTTTGACATTTGTATGTCATTTGAAGATGTAAGTATTCTCCATAAATGTTGCAAGATAAAATATGGCTTAAAGAGGAAAAAGCTTTTGATAGAAATGAAACGAATGTTTAGATTGTGAAAAGCAGAGGAAATTTTTTTTAATATAACTTTTTATTGATGATAAATATACTTGCAGAAATGGTGAACACAATATAATTTTATGATATTTATATGATAAGTTTTAAACAAAAATGAAAATGTAACCAGAAAAATGTGTGAATGTAACAATTTCATAATCAAAACTTTTTGAATTCTAAAAACAGTCACTAACTTTTTTATGAAAATTTATTTCATAATTTTACATTCGAAATTAACGGTATGTTTGCAAGTACGAATCGAACTCACTATAACCAAGGAAATTTAGCATTTGATTTCATCAGACAATGTTTCACGGAAAATTTATATCTGAAGCTCTATTAGGAGACACCTAATAATAGACAAATTTATTGAGCTTGAGGCCAGTTTAATGATGATTTTATTTGGAAAAACAACACCAGTTTTTTAATGGTAGAAGTTATAGTACTATTTCGGAAATCACCACGTTTCCTCATTAGACTTTTTTTTATTATTTTATTTTTAAATGAGCTCAAGGCCAATTTTTTTGTTGGAAAAATTAGAGAAAAAACAACAACACCAAAGCAGTAGAAGTTATAGTACTCTTTCGGAAATCACCACATTTCCTCATCAGACTTCTTTCTTCACGGCTTCCGCGGGAGTCGAACCCGCGCCACCACGCAACACTTAAGCCAGCTTCTCAAGAGGCTGAGCTTAGCTTACGCTGTGTGAGCTGTTGTTATTTTCTTCTTTTCTTTTTATTAAATTTATTCTTCATCACCACTTCTTCCAGGCTTTGAACCCGGGAGCTCGAAGTTGCACAGCCAACGCGCTACATGTTGTGCTACGCTAGCCGAATGGACTGTTGTGTTTACTCCATCTTAGTTAAACTGGCTGCGAGCTCAATAAATTTGTCAATTATTAAAACATTTATAAGGCCAATAAATAACAAAAATTTATATAAAAAAGTACTTAATATTTTTTTTGATAAAATTAATATTTTGCGTGCTATTAAGTGATAAACACTCCTTACGCCGAGACACTTCACATTTTTGAAGTTGTTAACTTTAATAAAAAAAATTTTTTTTTCTTTATTTTGCGTTTACAGACGACCTCCTTTAGGACCTCCTCTGCAACATATACAAAAGTCGCGCAAAAATACTTTTTGACCAATTAAAATAGTGTGGAATGCCTTATAGGCATCTCTCCACAAGTCTTTCAGTAAAACCTCAATTTTGAAGCGAGCGAAAGTGATATTAATTTAGCAAAAAGTGCTTTTTGCTGTGTATTGTGAGACCTGGAAGCCAGAATATATGAAGCTATTCTCACTCGAAATTTTATACTAAATTGCCTCGCAAACTTTTGTGAAAATAATCTACTTGGTAATTGTATTCTTGAAAATATCCATTTTGGCGCACCAAATAAGCTACTTGCGTTGTTCTGTAAAATACTGGTATTTATTCTGGTCACCTTATGTTCTTGTTTCTCTTCCAATTTTGTTTTGTTTTCTTCATCTTACATTATTTCTTCTTATATATTACTTTTTATTATATTAAAGTAAATTACTTCTAATTAATCCAATAAACCAATTAAATTAAAAAAAAGCAACGGAGTGAATTTTATTTAAACTTCGCTAATAATACAATCCATTTACCTCGTATCCTCAAATATTTGTAATCAATATTGCTCCGCATTTGGATATTAAGCCAGCACATTCTGGTAATGAATACGCCATACGGCTCACTTGTGATTAATTAGTTTATATTACACAAGTCACAAAATAACTAAATTAAAATTTTTATTTTGAGATATTCCCAAACGATGCTTCTGAATAGAGTTTTATGTTCGTAGCGCCAAAGATGACATTGTTGTAAAAAAATGTTAAAATAATATTTCTAAGGACGTTTATTACTACGTAGTTGCAAAAGTAAATGTCTGTAAATGCTTGCAGAGTTGATCGTGGTTATTTGCCACCTAGTCTGTATTTAAAGAACATTAAGTGCAGACAGCAAACTTCTGATTAGACAACAACAAGTGTTTAAATTTATTGAAGATTTAATAAAAAAAAATATTACAGCATATTTTAGATGACTGCTTTGATATAGTTTTGTACGTAAGTAAGCGCCAAGTCCATCGCTTTCTCTGCTATTTAAGTAGCAGCTTTCTAAAATATAGATGTATGTACATACATACATATATTTCTCTCTGCCTGGGTGTTAGCTAAGTGAATGTTTGATGTACTCGCATTTGCTTGCTTGCCTCTGCTATACCACTCATTTACTCCCAGCTTTATAGACCTTCGCCGCTCATATTTGCATTGCCAATATTTGCACAACGTTTGCCATTTGACGTTTGACTGACTTGCTGGCAGGGTGACTGTCATTTGATTTGCTGTTGACTGATATGGCAAGTGTCAAGTTGACTGAGTGCTCTTTTTAAATTTATTTTTTTGTTTTTGTTATATTGGAAGCTGGAAAATTTTGATTTTTTGTGCAAATAAAATTTAGCTTGACTGGCTGTAGAGCATATATTATTTTTTTTTTATTATAGTAAAATAAGCTGACACTTTATCGATTTCCGTGTTATATTTAAAAGCGAGAAAGGTGAATTTTTGCTACACGATTACAAAAAAATTAAATAAATTTGATACACCAATATTTTGGATGTAACGTTGCGTCTATGTATCAGCACAATAGACTAGTAACAACTTGGTAAACTTGTCTGTTGTCGCATCATATTCTATCAGGTATTTGTTTCACACATTTTTTTTTTGGTCCAGAAAGTACTTTGACTTTAATTAGAGAAATAAGTATTTATTTTTTGTTTTATGCTATTTTTTCAGTAGAAAAAATAAGAAAATAATTTCATTCGCCAAAAGGGTATTCTAAACTTTTTATATGAGATTTGAATTTGGATTTTGTTTAGAGCTTTTAGTGCGAAGTTTGCTCCAGTTCGATTGCTTTGAAAAGATTAAAAAATTTTTAGTTGCTCTGAGAGTAGTTCAGTAATGATTTTTCGTACTTTCTTTCTTTGCAATTCATTGGACAAAATTGTATCAAAAAGGAAAGTAAATTGCTATTAAGGTCTAACCATTACAGATTTTTTGAAAAAAAAAATGTCTTTCTCAACTAGCTTTAAACTGAGATTTTCCGAACCAGCATGTCTTGCAGCTAATCTAACGAAAGCATTATATTTAAAATTTAGACTTAAAAAGGTGCAAAAAGTATCGACAATAATTGCCATCAAAAATGGTATCAGCCATTAAAAAAAAAACCAAATAACTATTAGAGACAGCCGACACTTTTATAGCTCGCACACCAATTTCAAACTTCAAATTCATTTACACACGCTAGTGTTATGTAAAGAAAGTCTATTTATTTACAATATTAACCACAGAGCTTTGGCTTCAACGGCTGCCACTCAATGAAAGTCAATTAAAAATGCATTTTTCTAGCACTTTTGTTATAATTTAATTAAAATCAAATGCACTGCAGTCGAATATGTTAGTATACATTTTCATTGATGTTTAATATTATTTTAATGCTTCGATGGCATAAACACGCACACATACCCGCACATATGTACATTTGATAGTGAAGAAGCCATGATTGCAGTTTTTGCTTTTGTAAAACTATTAAAAGGACAAATAAATTAAATTGAATGGGATACTAAAGTGCGATTATGGCAAGTACATACTATGAGTTGGATATAAATGAAAAACGAATGAATGAATATATTTTTAAAACTATTGCAAATGACATATTTCGAATGCATATTGATTTGTTTGTGTAAGTATGCAATGCCAAATGTGTCAGTAGATATTTTCAAATGCAACTAAATGCCAGCAAATGCATTTGACAGCAGTTGAGTTTGTTGTTGCAGTTGTTGCAGTTGTAAGTGCAAAATTAACAGTAGGCTGACAAGTGATTAAAGTGGTTACAAACAGTTTTACTGGTTAAAATGTTGCACGAACACATGTACAAATGTATGTAGGTGCGTATGGCTTCAAAAAACGATGCAACATCGTATGTTCAAATTGAAAAATGTTTTAAATATTAGTTGCTTGTGCATTAAAAAATATGTAAATATGTAAATATTTTTTAAATGTTTTTTTCCGTACCATATATTATTCAAACTCAATGCAGATTGCAGCTGAATTTTGTAAATCACAGTAAATTGTTGCTGCCAACGAATTTAAAATTAAAATCATAATTTAGGTAAAAATATATCAGGGAAAATCTGTATTTTACACAACAAAATAATAAACAAAGGTACACATTTAATCTAAAGCTTAACAAAATATTTTAGCAAAAAAAAACTTCAACACATTTAGTTTGTGAATGTAATAGCTTTTGTAGTTTTTACTCATTTAATATTTTATTGTAGGCTTTTGTATAAATAAAGCTTATGAATTTATATACATGTACATATATATATATTATGTCGTTAGACTTATATGATTAAAGTTAATATATTTCAAATAGAATTACATTAGTTTTCGAAAACCTTAGAGTGTCTAAATATTTATATATTTCATTTTTAGTTAAATATGCTAAATTGCTACAAAATTCTTTGAGAAGATAACAAAATTGATTTACATACATAATACACGTTCGTTGTCCTTGTGATGTACAATCAGTTTTGAAATATTTGCATTCATTCGAAACGAAAGCAAAAAAGCATGGGAAGCGGTGATGAAGTATAAATAAAAATTCAATTGAAAAAAATCTGACGAGGAGATGTGGTGAGCGCCGAAATAGCGGCTTTAACTTCAACCACTAAAATTGTTGCTATTTTTTTTTCAAATAAATTATTTAAAAAAAAACGTCGAGCTTAATAAAATTGTCAATCATTTATCATTTAAGGCCAATAATAAACTAAGATAAAGCAAGTTTTATATGGGAAATTTTCAGTTTTTATATTCAAATTCATTTCAATAATCATATTCATATAGGAATTCATATTAATATTCATATTTTGGTGTACATACATTTATAAAAATACATACATATTCAAATTAAAATTCAGTTTTATGTTGATATTCATGTTCATATTCACATTTATATTCATATTCCTACTCAAATTAATATGCATTTTCGAATTTTTATTTACATTCATATCCACATTCATATAAAATTAGTTATTCGTATTCAAGTGCAAATGCAAATTCTATTTAATATACATAAATATTCATATTCACGCATTTTTTTTGTTCTTTTTGCAAAAAAAGTGCACTTTAAATACTAAAAACTTTCCGATAAAACTAAATTTCATCAAACGATGGTTAAATTAAATCGAAAGCAGCCTCAAATTCCTCGCTAATTTCAACTGCCTTGCCATATCAAATTTTCTAAACTCACATATTTGTGAAAACATACACACATTGCACCGCGTCAACTTCAACTTTAAGTACAAATACTTGTACATAAGCAATGCTAGAAAAATAGCAAACAAACAAACAAACAAACAACCAAATGAAAGAGTCCAAAAAAGGAAACCAAAAACAAAAATAAACAAAAATCACTTGAGCGCCTTGCAGCGCTGATGCAAGCTTACTTTGCAGCTCATTGCAGAACTTCAGAACTTGGCTAGGAAGTCGATGTGCGCACACAAAAATTTTAATTACTGCCACTTTTACTCAAGCACCTGCACTATAATGCACGAAACGTGCACACATAAATTTTCCACATATACTCATTGCTTAATAAGTATGTAGAGTTGCATAAAAATTTCATAATTACTTGAGTCTCGAGCTAAAGTGCACCGATCTACATACTCGTGCTTTACGCTTTTAGTACTCCACACTTTGCTAGCGAGCCACAATGAGCGAGTTCTGCAAATAAAAAAACAAAAAAAACCACAACAAAAACAAAAGCGAATGAAACTGAGTCGGCAAATGCGAATAAGTGGGCGGCATGTGTTTATTTGTGTGTGTGTGCTACCGGCGTTATGGCGGGGCGTATGAGTAACGTCAGCCTATTACTACATAGACTTTAGGAGGCTCAAATGTGTGTTGCATACCTGCAATTGTGACACTTGTAGAATTTGAGTCATTGAGGCAGTGCGATTGCAATGGTGCACAAACTAAATGAAGTTTTGTTGTTGCTGCTGCTGCAGTTGTTAGTGGTGCAGTGGCGACGCCGGTTTCAGCGGCGCTTAAAGTGTCGTTGCGTTGATTGCAGCAGCGAAGGCCGTTGCTATTTTGTGCAGCTTTGATCGCAAGCGACATTAAAAGTTCGTTTTGTGTGCTTCAGAAAATGTTTCTTGAATAAGTCAAAGGTAATTTATATCAAAAGGAGAGCTTGCGTATTATTAAACTTCAACAGTTTATGGTTACATCAGCTGGAATTCCACATGAAATTCCATACAATGCTTTCTTGGAGCATACTGGTAGGTCTCTATTAATCTCACCGCGCTGAGCCAAACTAATTTCTTCAGACTTTATATCGCTTTTAAAACTTTTCTGTTTAAATTTTAAGCGCTTTAATGCTCATTCGTACTATCTCACATTCTCATTTTCATCTTTGGATGTTATTTTGAAGTTCAGTTAAGAATATTTTTACAGTTTTTTGTTGTTTTTTTACTCCGACAAGGTTGAAAGTTGATGTATTTTGGAACGATTTTCCGGAAAATCGTTCCAAAATACATCATATTTTTACACGTTTTTTAATGTTTTAAATGTATTCGCGGCAACACCCTGTCTATTTTTTTTAGTCTTTTTTAAAACCTATTCTCTAAATGACTTATTGTGAATATTTTTTTTTACTTCGATTTCTATTTTTTTAGCATTAATTGAACTTGCAACATATTTTTTACTTGGACAACTTTAGAAATTATTCCCAACTCTTTTTTTTTAAATAATTTATTTATTTTGGGACCTCATTTCATGTGTACAATTTTACTTAATTTTTGAGAGCTAATGAAGTGATATTAAAAGTCATTAAAAGTCATTAGTTTCTGTTTTGTTGTAATTTTATACATAAACATAAAAATGTGTCTATCCAAGGGGTAAATTTCTTTTTTTCTTCTGCATATACTGCGCGCGCGCTTTTCACTGAATTCATCTCCTATCACTCATTTCAAACAGTGGATGCTCGGAAATGCTCCACACCCGCATGTTGCTTAAGTTGTACCAAATTTATTTTTTATACTTCTTCTCTGTAATTTTTGTTGTTTTCAAAATTTTTTTTTAAGCTGCTTTGTTTGAATTTAGTCGCTTATTTCGCGAGCATATTTTGGCGCTTGTTTGGCCTTTCAATGCTATTTCCTCCGCTCCTGTTTCTAAGGGTTATTAGCCTCACAGCTTTGCAGCTGTTGTTCGCTAACTTGTCTGTTTATTCCTCTTTTTTTTTGAACTTTCCTGGGTACCTGTTTATTTGCAGTACTTACTTTGCTGCTATTGTTTATGTTTAGAAAATAAAAGGATATGATTAGGCACAAAGAGGACGCTTTGTTCAACTTTGTTTAGCGAGAACATAATTAGCGCGACCAAATTACATTGAAATATGGCGAAATGCTGGTGGCTCTGAAAATTACTGCAAGCCAAAAAGGGGCCGTTTATAAATTAAAAGTAGGTGAAGGGTTAACGCGCACTAATTATTTGAAAAGGCATTGTTATGATGTTTGCTTTAATGGGCGCAAATATGTTGTAAACCAATATCCGCGCTTGTGGAATGAGGGTTAGCGAAGCGAGATAACTTTTGACATTTGGTTAAAACTGTGGAAGGAATAATACTTTCCTTAGCCACTTAAAAACGTGTTGCTTTTAATGTAAATTTCCTAAAAAATAGTAGGCCCTTCGAGGTCGACGAACACATACAAGATTCTACATTAAAAATTGTGTATAAAGTTCTTCGCTCGCTCACCACTAAATGAACATATTTACCAAGTTTTTGAATATTAATTAACTAGATGGAATATACGAAAGAAAGACGCGATTTTGTATGGTCTAGGGATATAACTTACAATTTATGCATCTTTTTCTATTTATTATATATTTCTAAGTCGCTAGCCATGTAACCATAAAATATCCACACATTTTGTACATTAAATTTGTGATATGTTTTTGCGCCCAAAATTCTGCTCTCGTTTAATTTTCTCATGAAATTGTCTTCTATAAATTTCTAATCACATAATTTTATGCTCAATTTGCTTAAAGCTTTCGCCATAAAAGTAGGCTAACTAGTTCTTAATTGCTGCATAATTTTTGAAAGTAAACAGGTTAAGCGAGCAGTATATCGATTGCAGCGTAATAATTTTCTATACCCATAAAAAATATTAATTTCGTATATAAATTTGTAGACTTTACTCTTGGTAACCCGTTTGGGGGGCAATTTTCGAAGCTTCCATCCCAAGAGCGCATTAATCGGCATTTATTTCATTGACTATTTCTTGAGTATGGAGGAATATTAATAAAAATTTGGATGGTGTTTTACAACACACTGGCTGTGAAATTTTGCTTAGCGCAGGTAATTTGGATGCAATTCGTGCACATCGAAGAAGCAACTAGAAGGTAGAAGGCGACACATGAAAATGATATTGCTAGTATGCGCCTAGTCCGTGAAAGGCGAGGTAGTGAAGATAATGATGCACACAAAAAAAAAAATTGAAAAAATAATCTGACTATATGCTCAAACAGCTAGAGCAAGCAAGAGCACGCTTGCATGAATTGCAATGCCTCGAATGCCCATTACCTGTCGTGAGTGGTGTGGCCGTCTCACCGCTGATGAACACAGTCAGGTGCACCGTAGTAGTGGTAATGTTTTGAGGAGGAGTGAGAGGCGAAATGGTGACTTAACTAGGCCGTAAAAGCGACAGAGGACTCAGTCAACCAGTCAACTAGTCCGCCATTCAGCTATTCAGCCGGGCAGTCAATCTCGTCGCTTTGCTGGTTGCCCCATCAACCTTTGTGTTATACCTAAATTTGTAATGTCATAATTCGTAGCCAACAACAAACAGCACAGCCAACAACATCACTGCGCTGTAGTTGGGACCACCGCCGCCATTGCCACTTTATCAGTAAAATAGCTCGTACAAGTCAGATTACAGCTGCCAAGCAGTCAGTCATTCGTGCATTGAAAGCGCGCCGGTCGTTGTCGGTGTATTTACTCGATGTCTACGTTTATGAGTATGCATATTTGTGAATGTGTTTGTGTGTGTGTGTGTGTGTGTGTGTAAGTGGGCGCATGTGGCATAGAATTTTAACTCGAACGTCTTCATTTATCGAAGCAAATCGCAATCAGTTTCAGCTGACGTTGACTTGCTAGCAGCCGCCATTTTGCGCGCCACAACACACACACACACACACACACACTGGCAAACATAACGGTAATTGTATGTATGTGTGTATATTTACATATATATTAAATGTATAGTGAGCACTTGCAAACTGGCAATGACGGCCTAAATTTACAACAAATGCAACACCATTGCCCGGCGGCAGACACAGCTTAGCTTGGCGTAGTACATTTGCATGCAAATACGACTAGGTAGGCGTGTAAGTGTGTTTGTGTGTGTGTGTGTGGGTTATTGTGTTTGTTTGAGTGTTGGCTGCAGCGTCAGCATTTCACTGATTTGCAAGAACATTTACGTTTTACAATCTTACCACCTTCTCACCCACCCACGCTCACCTCAACTTCTTTCACCCAAACGCCTTTTGCCCAAACAATTTCGTAAGGTCACTATTGCCGTTCTATTTGTATGTTGTTGCAGTAGTTGTTGGTGGGGGGCCAACGCTGCTGGCGAAATTGTGTATTTGAATGCAAAACGTGAATTTTATGATGGGCCATAAATAATAGCAAGTCTGCCAGCTAACAGCAGAGAAATGGCAGCGAAATCAACTGTAGGCTAACGGCGCGGCAATTGAGCTCGCTCACTTATTTGCTGGGAAGTGTGTGTGTGTGTGTGTGTGTGCCTGTCAACTGTCGTTGTATGTAAGTATGAGTGACGGGCAACAATTTGCTAACATATAAGCAGGCTGTAGGTGTATGTTGCTATTTGCTATTGTTGGATTTATTGGCAAAATATGTGATTGGAATATATTATGTCTGGCTATACACTCGTATATGTATGTAAATATTTGTTAAAGATATACTCACCTATTTATGATTATGATTGTGGGATGAAGAAATGTTGGCGTTGTTGTACAAATCAGTATATGTTGTGGTGCTCGCTAATGGAATTGCTTTTAAATAAATAAATAAGTAAGATAAAAATGTGTGCAAATAGCGGTGGAATCACAAATGAAATACTCAATATATTATCAGATAATTTGGGAGATTATTTTACAAAAATAATTGTATGACCCTCCTTGCTCGAGTAAGCGTTCTGATAATTTCTTTGTAAAAAAAAATAGGCCTAAATTGTATTTAAAAATTAGATATTTACATAAAAATATTTCAGAATTATATTGAAGGCTAAAAAATTAATTTTTTAAAGTATAAGTTTCTGTTTTAAGTTCAAAGAAAAATTCTAGTTTCCACCCTTCAATTAAATTTAGCATCTGGTAACTTCAGATCGCCACTACTATTTTCAAAAAATTTCGCTTGCTTTATAAAAAGCTTGCAGAAGACTTAACAATGGACCTTTGGTTTAGATCAAAAAACATGTTTTCAAATCAAAAGCTAATTTTTAAATAAATAAAAAAATGGAAATAATCGGAAACCAAGGTGTTTTTTTGTTTTATTTTTTTTTCTGGTTACCACAAAATTTATAAGCGACTCTCTAAAGTTGCTAAAACATCGATTTACCTTTGCTAATTGCTCATATTACCGCAGCGAAGTATTATTTTGAGCAACGACACTTCAATTGACAGCTGCATATTTTAAATTTCTGCTCGAAAAATGCAATTTTCAAATACTCCGTAGTACTACTTAAAACCGGCTTCTGGTATTCAACATTCATTTTAAAGACTGCGGGTACAAAAAATGTAGAATTTAACATTCTAGAATACCAGCAGAATAATTAAAAAAAAATATTTATGTTGCAGCAAATATGCGCAAATTTTACTTCTAGGCATAAAAGTACTGAAAGTTTATGGTCAATTAAAGAAATCATAAAAATTCTACGAGTATATTCCCAATATTTGGAAAAAAAGTAAAGCAAACTTTAGTAGTTTACATACTCAAAATATTTAGCAATTACTATGCACCTTAAACACACTGGTATGTGAGTAATAAAAAAACTTTAAAAATTGCCAACAACATAAACTCTGCCTAAAGCGCTTTAGTGGCACATCACAGGTTCGAGCACAACTTCTGCGAAGCAGCTGCTTCTAACTAGTTAAGAAATAAAACAAGTTACATGAACAAAAAGCATACTTTTCGGAAGCTTCATAGACTGCAAGAATTTCGTTTTAATTGCAACAACAACAATTTTCGAATTTCCGCTAAACAACACCAATTTCCGACTACCAAGTAAGTAGTTATGATTAGGAAATGCCAAAAATTGCATTCAATGAAGAGTGCTATTAAAGGAAGGTAGGTAAGTGGGATGAAGAAATGTTGGAAATAGAAGAAGTTATATGCTAAGGGAGCGTTCATTTAGACATGTGAAGTGAATTCGGTATTCGTTGAATGAAATCTGAAACGAGCAAAGGTAGCACTTAGAAAGAATGCCGATTTGGGGAGTTAGACTTTTTTCGAAAAAATTATGAGTGGCTGAAAACTGATTATAGAAGAGGTTAAGATGTAAAAAGTGTTCTTGAAGTGGAAACCACGCAACATAAACTGTAAGGTGAAAGCTCTATAAGGCTTACGTTGAAAGCTTTGAAACGACATTCGTGTGATTTATATAAGAAAACGTGGCTGGATATTAAAAGAGTTATAAGACGTTAGTTGTAAGTTGTAAGATCTAAGATGGAAATTATTAAGTTAAAGCTTTCAAAAGTCATGAAAGCTTTTATATTTCTCAGGTGAGACGTAAAATTTACTGAGCAAATTTTAAGTTTTTGCTTATAAACTCTAAGTTGAAATTAGTAAGAAAAATTTGCAGGTGTAAGCTTTAGGTTGTATGTCCTCCCATCATGCCACCTGGACTGTGAAAAATCGCTGGCTGCGCTACTCAAAATTGGCACACGTGGCGTATGAGCAACTTCATTAAGTGAAAGCTTTAAAAAGTGATGAAAGCTTTTATATTTCTCAGGTGAGACGTAAAATTTACTTAGTAAATTTCAAGTTTTTACCTATAAACTCTAAATTGAAAGGAGTAAGGAAAATGTGCTGGTGTAAGCTTTAGGTTGTACGTCCACCCATCATACGACCAGGACTGTGAAAAATCATTGGCTGCGCTACACAAAAATGGCACACGTGGCGTATGAGCCACTTTATGCCTAGCGTTATTTGAGAAAAGAGTAAAATGAATTTTTGAAGTGTTTCCGCTTCTGCCGGATATGAATTGATTGAATTCCAGAAAATTGCTGGCAGTACTAATAAGGATTTGACAGAACAACAGGCTGAGTAACAATAACGAAATTCAGGCAAACATATACCAGAATAATTGTGCAATAAGTGTCTAAGTGTCGACTTTTAAATATTCTAATAAGCAAAGCTTAATATTTAATTACTTTTTGCTGCCGAATCGAGGTTAATTGAATGTAGTTAAGTCAGTTGCTAAAGCAATCGCAATAATAGCGAATATGCAATTAAATTGTAGCAAATTGCATTGGATAACAAGAATTCACTAATGGCCAGTAAGGACGAACTGGGATTTTAACGGGCGCTCATGTGGGAACGCTACACTTTAGGAGCGTCAAAGAGAGGAAAGTGGGGCGGTGTTGAGCAGTCAACGAAAATGCTAACGGTGCATGCTTGCGGCATACCGAAATCCATTTTGCAAAACTATTTCGAAAAACACTATAGAAAATTAAAGTAGTGGCAGGCCATAAAAAAATAGGCGGGCGCTAACAAGCCGCAGTGGAGGAGGCGATTGCAAGCAGCGCATATCTGCATGCAATCTTCAAATCGCTTGCCACACCGGTGCCGCGCGCTATTGGGACATATACCGCACACACACACACACACACACACGAACACCTACATGCATGTATGCATACAGCCACATGCCAGCATATGAAATTTACATTTTCAACGCGATTTTCTTAATGAATTTTTGCTGCGGCTGCCGCAACGCTTCTGTGTATTACTAAAAACACGCCTTCCCCATGCTTGCTTGCCTTGCGCTATCTCTCACAACGCTTGCCCTCACTACCACCCATCCTCCCTTCCTTGCTCACCAGCCATCTCGTGTGCTCTTGCCCTCTTGTGGCTACATTGCATGCTATGCTATACCGCGCGTTGCCATTTAAATTGAAATTGAAATGAAATCAAATTTTAGCGGTTACGTTGAAGGCGTCACGGCGGCTGTCGAAGGAGGAGGAAGGGTGGGAGGGAGCAAGGCTGAGTTAACTTGTTATGCTTGCCAAGAGCAACAACTAAGTAAACTACAGATGTACAACAACTACAAAGCTCACTTATAAATGCATATAGTCACACACACACACACACACACACACACACATACGTTCATTTGTATCTACATTCGTATTTGCTCGCTGTGTTTATGTGTGTTTGTGTTGCGTAGCAAATTGCAAATTGCTTTTGACATATTTTGACAAGATTTTGATTAAGCCAAGTTGCTGTTGTTGTTGTTGTTCTTGTTGTTGTGACATCGTATACCAGTAAATTTGCATTGCTCGTAAAAAAAAAAAAAACTAAAATGAAATCCTATTTGCCGTTTGGTAAGTCGCTTGCAATTTATATATGAAATTATGCGTTTTATTGAATTAGTTCAGTAGCGAAATGTGTGGAGCGATGCAATAATTTAAGAGAAGGATAACAAAATATTTACGAATAAAAATAAAATGAGACATAACAAAATTCTTTTTGGTTTTACTTTTAATTTAACATTTTCTACTTTCCGAAAAATGTTAACAACTAAATGGTTTATTATTTTATTCTTCTAAAAAGTTTGGTGAAAAGTCGAAAAGTGTAATCTCAAAAACATGTTTATAGAAAAATCTACGTTGATTATAATAAACAACCTTGTGGAAAATTATGAATTCAAAACCTGAATTAAACACTAAAAATTATAAACTTTATTGAAATAATTTGACAATTGAATTTGAATCACAATTATTATGAATTATAATAAAACTAGCGTTTTCTTTTAAGGAGTTTAGTACAAAAAGATGATGCGCAAAATAAAATGTTAAAAAGTTTCATTCAAAAAAAGAAAAATTTATTTTTCTTAAATATTAAATCGTTTTTTAAATCAAAAATTTTACTCATGCCTTCAAAACAATTAGGTAAAAGTAGTTAAATAAAATAAATTTATGTAGATTCAATAAAACAAATATATAGAAACATTTTTTAGGAGCTGATAAAAGTTTGAAAATTTTATTTTAAAAAACCACATACATATTATTTATTCAAGTGAAATATTACATTACTTTCAACTTTTAAAATATTAAAAAAAAAAATACAGTTTAATGCGAGGTTTAATGTTGAAATGATACTGACACTTTTTACAAAATATGTAATTGTCTTTAAACCAGTTTCTAAATTGCAAATAATCAAAAACTAAGATCGAAAACTTTTTAAAATTTTGAAAATTTTTCACAAACATTTTATTTTTTATTTTGAAAATTTTAAAAATTATTCAAAAAACTTTTTTTTTATAATTGATTAAGTTTAAACTATGAGAAGTAATTAAATAAAATAAATGGTTCGCAAAAATTTGTATTTAATTGTGAAATAAAATTGATTAAAAAATTTTTGTTCTTTGTAACGAAAGAAAAAATTTGTTTCCAAGCCTGGGAGAAGTGTTTATAAGGAATAAATTTAATTAATTTAATAGAAAGAAGTCTGATGAGGAAATGTGGTGATTTCCGAAATAGTACAATAACTTCTACCATTAAAAAGCTGTTGTTGTTTTTTCCATACAAAAATCTTCCATAAAAACAAGCCTTGAGCTCAATAAAATTGTCAATTAACATTTATTAGGCCAACAGAAAAATAACAAATAATTATGAACAAATTAAAAAACAAAATGCCAAACTGTATTTTGCAAACCAAAATCATTTTTTAGTAATTTTTTTTTAATATTTTTAATTCATAATTTAACTTTATTTAAATTTAACTTATTTCAATTTATGATAAAAAAATTTTACAAAAATATGATTGATAAAAAATTTTCATAAAGTTAAGTTTTAGAATAAAAATAACTGTGAAAATATTAACAATAAAAAACTGTATTTTATTTTAAAATTTTATGCAAAAGTATCAAAATTGCATTAACAAAAATTAGGAAACTATTCTGTAAGTTTAAGAATTCTTATCCCCTAAGAAATAAAAAGTAACTATTAAAATTATATCATAATAATAATTAAAGTTATAAATATTTTGAAAAGGAAAATGTATGCTTTTATTACAGTTAGGGAATTTAAAAAATGTTAATAAAAATATAATTAAATTAAATTTGCAAACCTCTTACAATTTTGATAAAGAATTAAATTTTACAATTAAACAAGTGAAATCGACTGCCAATTTTTAGTACACTAAAATGTATGTTCAGTATTATTTCAATGCATTGCAAAAAAAACTAAATTAAAAATAGCTTTTCTTTAGAAAAGTTGACGACATTAACAAAGAGTATTAACATTAAACAAAGTTCATTTACAAAAAAAAAATATTTATTCCAATGGGCTTTATTTTTTTTCGCTCAAAAAGCAATTTGAAAAACTATGAAATGCTTTTCATTGCAAAACAGCAATTTTACATGATTATTTGGGTTGAATGCTATGCGCCATGAATCCTTTATACACACGTACGAGCACGTAAGCATGTGTCGGTGTGCACCGGACTTTTCACATAAATCAGTTCGTTTGGACATCAACGGATTATTTAGTAATAAATTTGCATTTACAAAAATCCCAAATCACTATTCATCTAAAAAACCTATTCACTAACTAACTAACTGTGGCGCGGCGCATACAATCAAACAAAATGCAACAGACACATGCATACTTACATATGTATACAAACACACACACACACACACATTTGCATAACAGCATGCCATATATTCAACTAAATTTTATATGAAAGGTCATGTCGTTATGTTATGTACGTATACTCGTATATATATGTATATATGTACAAAGGTATATGCAAGTTTGTGTGTACGAGTGCATGACTGAATTTTCAGACACTGTGACTCATGTCGCGCTTTGTGCTGCTAAAACGATTGCCACGCCAGTCGAGTTGAAAGGCGGATTAGAGTGGACAAAAAACCAAAAAAATATATGGTTTAAAATAAAAGTAGTCTGTCGGAAAAAAAAATTGGTGTTGAAAAAATGAAATGAAAGTCAATGACAGCGATTTGCCGGTTTGACCACAATCAGCGCAATCTATAGACGATATGCATATGTATATACTCGTACACACACACACATGCACATGCACCTGCACGTGCTACTGACATGGCTGGCGCAACGGTGACTTTGAATTATTTTTTTTTTTTTTTGAAAATTGCCCCGAATGCACAAAGGCCAGCTCAAGCAGACAATTAAATAGTGAATAGGATTTTTTTCGGATTAGTCACGCGCAGGTTGTGGCGGGAATTATAATTCTCTATGGTTGAAAAATCTCAATTTATTGGGATGTGTAGAAAATTTTTTTGTGTGAATAAATTTTTAAAAGTATAGCGAGTTAGATAATTCCAGACGAGAAAGTTTCAAGGTGGTTCAATGATTGGCTGTACGATAGCCAAAAATAGTCCTTAAAATATAAATATTCAGAAATATAAATTTGTTTAGTTGAACGAATTGAAATTTGAATTTTTTTTTAAATATTCATAAGTAGAGAATACTGACCTGATTGCTTTATTTTTTTATGAAAATCTGATTGTTAGCCAGCAGGCCCGTCGAGAGGGGGAGAGGAGGGCTTGGTGGTGATTCCCCCGGGCCCGGAGGTTTTAAAGGGGCCCGGATTTTCGTTTTGTCTTAATTTTATATAAATGTTTTTTTTTTTTTTTAATTTGTACGGACAAAAAAATTTACTCAATATGTTATGAAGATAAATGAGAGTACAAATTAGGAAATATCAGAAAGAAAAGATTTTGAGGGGTGTCCCGCGAAATACTCCCGGGGCACGGATTTTCTCTTGGCGGCAATGTTAGCCAGTGATACGATGAAAATTCTGCACATTTCCGAAAAAGATATTCTACTTTACCAAATCTCCTTTTTGATCCCGACGAGACCAAAAGGTTTCGAAGCTTTTGGAGGTTGTTCTTCAAAATTTGATCTTCTAATTAGTTAAACTTAACGGGTGTTTTTTTTAGGGGTATAGAACTTCGAATTGAAATAAAACACAAGAAATAAATTTGGCTTTACTGGAAGGATAATTTTATGCGATTAATGTTTAAATATGATTTCGGGCATGTGGCCGCCGCGGCTGGCTCGAATAAAGCCAATTCTACGGGTCCAATTTTCAACCACTTTTTCGAGCATATGGGGCCGTATGTCGGCAATAACGCCACGAATGTTGGCTTCCAATTCCTCTAACGTTTCTGGTTTGTTGGTGTAGACGAGCGACTTCACATATCCCCAAAGAAAATAATCCAATGGTGTCAAATCACACGATCTTGGTGGCCAATTGACAGGTCCATTCCGCGAAATTGTGCGCTCAGCGAATGTTTCCTTCAATAAATCGATTGTGACGTGCGCTGTGTGGCATGTAGCGCCGTCTTGTTGGAACCACAACTCATCCACATTCATGCCATCCAAAATCTTCCATAAAGTTGATGGACAAAGCTCCAATTGCTGTGCACGGTCGCGAATCGATTCATTCGGGTCCTCTTCAACACTTTGCTCTACAGCGGCAATTGTTTCTTCGGTGCGCACTGTTCGACATCTCTGCGGGTGCGTATTATCACATAGAGTAAACGTAGTGCGAAAACGATCCATGGTTAACCGAATTAATTGCTCTGATGGACGATTATGTCGACCATAAAATGGACGGAGCTCACGGTAAACTTCGCGAACTGAACCATTATTTTCGAAATAAATTTGCACGATTTGCAAGCGTTGTTCTTTTGTCAACCTGTTCATGATGAAATGGCAAACCAAACTGAACATAAATGACATTAGAGTTGCCAGATTTGACCACAAAATGCCAGTTTTATCTCTATTCGAAAAACAAACCTGTAAAAAAAACACCCTTTATATTTTAAAGTAAGCATAACCATTACCACCCATTTTTTTTTAACTATTTACAAAATTTACAGTGACTTAATCAGTTTTCATCAAAATTTCGAACTTTTTATAAAAAACATATTATAATTTTTTTTGAGTATACAGTTTTGTTGCTCATTAAATTTTAATCTGAGAAAGTGCAAGTTTCAATTGTCGACAAGTTATAATACATTTTTAACGAACTTTTTACTGGTTGTTTCCTCCGCGATTACTTTTTATATGGAAGGAATTGCGAAAGAGCGTCAGTGAAAAAATTGCTAAAAATCAGTGATTATACCAAGGATGCATTTTAACGTTAAATTTAACCGTTCCGAAATGTTTTCTCTTGTTTCGGTTGAAACATTTTAAAATATTATCGTTAAAGCAATTATCATAATAAATTTCATTACGTTTTTAACCGAAACGAAATGCTTCCGTTAACGTTAAAACGTTAAAAAAAACGTTAAGAAAACCGCTGGAGATTCACTCGTCGCAAACAGAAGCGCAAACAGGCGCAAACAGAAGCGCTGCATACTTTTATTCACATTAAAATTAACGAAAACGGAAATTTTATAACGTTGCAACAATAACGATTTGATTTCGTTTTGATAACATGGCGCCGAAACGCAACAAACTTATTTCGTTAAGTTAATTTTGCTCGTTAACAAAACAAAATGGTATCGTTTCGTTTGTAGAGCAGCCCTGGATTATACGTAGCCAATAGAAACTTACACTTTGTTATAATAAAATTTAATGAGCTTCATATCTACATACTCCAAATGGCGTCTAAGCCAAATTTTACTCGGAATAAAATCTGAGAAGCTTTACATCAATATAATGCCGTCGGCAGGCTGCCTCGTTTTTGTTTAAATGAAATTCGTATCTATCACAAACTGGTTTGCTTAATATCCGCTGGTAAATATAAAGGCAGATTAAAGTGCATTTATTAAGCACATTTTTGTTTGCGCAGTTCTTTTAACCTCTGTTGCACTAACATAACCACTTCCTTTTGTTTATTTCTTTTTTGCATATTTGTCTGCAACAAATCCGTCTACATCAACGTCTGTCAACGAATTCCACTAAACAAAAAAATAAAACAAAAAGCGACAAAAAAAAATTTAAAAAGTTTTCGTACATAAAAAAACCAACAATAACGCAGAAAAAATTCTCAATGCATCAACGCAGCGCGCGCTCCACTTCGACTTCTTATGCTTACTCTTCGAGCTTAAGTTCTTTTTTTTTTCATTTTGCTCACCGCAACTGCATTTATTTACAAGCGCCTGCCGCCGTAATGCAGTTGACATATCAACAAAGCATAGGAAACACTACACTGGTGCATATATTTCAAATGCCGGAAAACAAAATTTGTCCCATGGCCAGCTGAAATCTTGTACTTTAATCGCTTCTGATTTTCTTTTTTTTTGTTTGTTGTTCATCTATTTTGCTTGCATTGCCTTAAGCACAAAACTTTCGTAAGCAAATTTTATGCAACTTTTTCTTAGAGTAACATTTTTTTTTTTGCTTTTTAATTTTTCTTTTATTTACTAACTGATTTTAATAGTTTTTTTGCGAGAATAAATATTTTTAAGTTTTACTACAAAGAAAAAAATTTCACGTTTCTCTCTTTTACTTGCAGGTGCAAACAAATCGGAATATGCTGTTGTTGTTGCTGTTTTAAAGTGCCAGCGCGTCTTCGGGGTATAGCCTAGTTTAAGGACAGATTACGAGCGAACAGCTGTGCGAGGAAAAAAAAAAAGAAAATATTTTCTTTACGTTGTTTGTATTAATTTTGACGGTGGAAAAAAAGAATTGTAAATTTTCTTTCGGTAACTCATTTTTTGTGCAAATTATCTACGGGTTTAATACGGTTTCGGTAACGCGTTTATTTTACGGTGATTCGTGTTGATTTCGGTTAAACTCAAATTTTCGCAATAAATCGCAGATTTTGTGTATTTTGCAAATTTTTCGAAGAAAAAAATAAACATACGACCAAATGTTGGCCTTTCATAACGAGCACATAGCAAGTGAGTATTAAAAAGATTTTTATTTAACTGGCTTAAATATCAACTAGTTTTATTTGGAAAAAACAGAGAAAATTCTAAAATAGTAGTATCTTACTGTCGAATAGATTGCGTAGTGAAAAGTGTAAATATATCAGCGAAATTCTTCAAATTCGTAGGCCTTACTGAGTGAAATTTGATGGAGAGAGCTGCTGGTTGAGAAAATCGGCTGCATAGTTCTTGCACTGCAAACTACAGATGTGTTCGATAAGATAAAATTTCCTTAGATTGATATTAAATTTCAATTAATTTCAGTCGGGGAAAAGTATTTATTTATATTTGTTAGGTGTAGCTTTTTCTTTCGTGGTCATTCATGGTAAATAAATTGGCTTTGTACTTAGAAAGAATATAAATAATAGTGCCATCTACGGTATTGATATTATTTCTCTTGGTGAAAATATTGTAAATAGGTTTTCATATTAGTTTTCATAATAAAGTTAATATGCGGGTTTTTTTAGTTAAATATTGATGTTTGCTTTTATTTTTATTGATAGTGCCGATAGAAAAAAATGCACATCCTTAACGGTTTTTTTAAATTAAGTACTAAGGATTAGAAAAAAAAACTGTTGAAATTACACTATTAATTCTGCAATTTAAATGCAAGATTACTGCGTCCGATATCGCATTTATCTCATCGCAAGCGGTCATTTGCCTTTGGCACAAAGCAACCGGTCAGATGTATTATCCAAGCATTCAATGACAACCATGCATACATATACAAATTTATATCAGTATATACACATACATACATAAATGCAGGTAACCAACCGCATAGTGAGTGAGTGAGTGAGACCGCCAGTCAGAATGGATTAGTGTCGGATGTGAGAAATTAACTTTGCAAAACCAAAGGCAAATTACGCTAAACGCAACTTAGCGCCGAAATACGAGTATATTTATACATATTTATATATTTCTATGTGTGTGTGTGAGTGCATCTCAGCAAGTATGCAAAATGCAGATGCAAAGGCTACAATTGTATGAGTGCGAAAATCCGTTTTAGTTTTTGCAATTAACATATTAAGCAAGAGATTAGCAGCCTGCCAGCCCTCCAGCCAGCTAGCCGACCAAGCAACCAACCAACCAACCAACCAACCAACCAACCAGTCGGCAAGGTAGACATATTTCATTTAGCAGCAGACAGCTGGAATGCGTACACTTGCTTCATATACGAGTATGTATGTAAATATGTACATCTGTTTATAAGTGTAGTGTGATTTTAGGCGGTCATGTGTGGTCATATGTAAATATGAGCGGATGCGCGTGTATGTGTGCGTCAAAGTGCAGTTAAAATGCATTCACCAGCCTTGCGGTTAGCATGCCACAAATGTAACATTGCATCAGTGCTGCTGGGTGTTGAGTATTCTTCGCGAAGTCTGGCAGCTTTCGGTTGGTGGTGACTCAACTAACATAAACACTGTTCTCCTTTGCTGCATTTATATACATACATATGTACAAACATATATTAGCATACAAACAACAAGGTCTCGAGCTATTAGTTGGCTGTTAAGTATGCGTGTAGGTTGTAGAAAAATTGTGTAACATAAAAATGTTGTTTTCACTTTTGCATTATAATTATCGCAAGTTAATTATGACCTGCTTTTTATCGGTTAAGCATTTCTGGGTAGAAATTTATTAAAGTTTGAAAAATGCATGAAATAGTTAAGAGTTGGTTGGGTGAGAAAATGTTAAAGCTTGCACGAAAACATGGTATTTTATTATTTTTTGCTAATTTATTTGCGTTTATGATGGTAATTTCTCTAACTTAACCCTGACAAGGTCAACAATCAATTCATTTGATAAAAGCACAGATATTCAGGGCGACTCCATGTACCAAGCTAGTTTCAGTTGCCTTTGCCTTCATCTGATTTTAAGATATTGTGTTTTAGCTCAATCCTACAAAATTAGTGTTGTTCTGGTGTTGATTATTTGACGTGCAATCGAATTTTAATTTTTTTAAAAGGATTATCACTAATATTCCTATCGTGGTAAAAAATATAATTTTATCAAAAATATATATTGTATAAAAATATATACTCGTAAATGTTATTTTCATTTGAAAATTTTTCAAAAACGTGTCAGTAATCTCAGCCAGCTAAAAAGTATTTCACCTGTTGCCTAAGCAGCATGAACTTTGAATTTGTATTTTGCTGTAAATAAGCTAATAAACTTTGTATAGAGCCATTTATTGACATTATCATTTAAACATTATAAAGCAATGTCTTTTTCAAAAGTCTATCGAGTACAACTTATCGAGGCCCGTGTGGGCTGAGTCCTGCATACCGCCATGAACTTATCCTTTATTATCTTTATGTTTTTGTGGGACTCTTAAGTCTCTTAAATGTATGCATTCTACTCATAGACAAGATAACTTGTCAAGTCCTAATGTAGTCGTATAGTATAATAATTTATTTAGCAATTTTACAATTTTATAACAATAAATAAGTATTTATAATTACAATTTGGATCTGAACTATAATTTTCTTAAACAAATTCAATTACTTTTCTTTTAAAACTATACACATTTGATTCAGTTTTTATTCCTGTCGATAGAGAATTGAATAAGTTAGTTCCTTTATAAAATAAATTATTTTGTGCCGCATTTGTCATTAAAGGCGGTCTTCTAAGATCTTTATTATTTCTTAGTAGATATGGCTGTACATCGGCCACATAGCATATCTCAGAAGTTAGATATCTTGGCATAATATTATTTTTGATTTTAAATAAAAAGCATAATACATTCAAAATAACACGTTGAGTTACAGACATCCATTTCAAAGTATCAAGGAGAACTTTTATTGGTGTTAAGGCATTGTATTTGAGAATAATTCTCATGGCTTTATTTTGCAGTTTTTGTATTCTGCTTATATTTAATTGGTAACTTAAAAAAAATATTGTTGAGCAATATTTAAAATGCGGTTTCACCATCGTAATGTAAATATTTATTGCATAAATAGTTGCTAATTTTTTACGAATCCTTTTAAAAAATAATATTTTTTTGCTATTTTTATTAGAAGGTCTTCTTTTAGCGTACTGCTGTAGTTTTGGGTTCATTATTTCTCGATCTAATGCCTCAAAAGCTCTTTGTAAATCCAGGAATACTGCCCCCAATTGTTTTTTTTTTCGTCCATACCAGCTATCCAATTGTTTATCACCAAATTTATGAGCTGTGGCTTTGTCTGTACCCATATTGATATTCTGAGAACAGTTTGTTTTTCTCAAAATATTGCATCAGTTGGTTGTACACAATTTCCTTAATTATTCTACTTTCAATTATTAAGATATTTATTGGTCGAAGATCTTCTGGCTTTTTTGCATTTTTGATTTTTTCTGGAAATGAATGATTCATTAATTAAAATAACAATATCAAATGCCTGCAATAATATAGGCGCTGATTGTGAATTGTAAGCTTTCTTTTTATTTATCTTTGCAATTGTTTGTTGGAGATCACTAAGCGTTATTGTTTTGAAATGGAAAGTTTCATTCGTCTTCTGTATCAAACTATCGAATGGTATTGCTGGTATAGCCTCACTAATGCATTTATTGCTGCCAACGAAAAAATTGTTCAATCGGTTTGAAAGTTCTTTTTTTTTCAGTTATCACGTTTCCATTAAAGTTCACTTTTTCTTAATCTTTGTTCTCTAATGCGTACAGAGTATGATCAGAAGAACAATATTCGAAAATGCAACAAGCCAGAGCGTCAGTATTTCATATAGATGAACCAAGGTATATAATGATAGGATGATATTATAGATATAAAATAATTTGATGTTTTGGATAGAAGTATTACATATATTACACGGTAGTATAAATTCTAATTGGGTTTGTATTCACAATAAAACATAATTCAAAAGAGAGGTCGAGTTGAGAGGTTTTGCCAAGCTGCTGGCCAAAGATATTAAACTACTGGGAAAGCGCATATTTTCTTAAGCTAGTATATCTGGGAAAGTAGTAGAAAGCTACTTTCAACTGAACCTTCGCCTAAGACTCAAAAAAACCTATAACAAAAACCATTTGCGGTACGGCAATTCTGATGTAAGGACTTTTCTTCACATGTCCTGAGTGCGGAAAGAGAAAGCATTTTTTGCAAGCACGAGTGTTTAGGCAATCTCTTTTGTAAATTTATCATTTGATTTTTCAATAAGAATTTCTACGATTTGCACACTGGAAATTGATTCGAAGCATTGAGTCTTTATAAGTCGGTAAAAAGCTCCTACACTGTCTCATCGATATAATTTTTATAATATTTACAACGTCGGATTTTGATCTACGTTGAACAACAGATGGCAAAAAACAAAGGCCAAAGTGATTGGAGCGGTTCAGGTTTATAGCCGGATAAATATAATCACTTCGATTTTACCACAGCTATTTTCTTCTATAAAGCTTGCAATATATTTATTGCGATACAATATTTAAAATATAAAATTTTTTGACAAAAGAAAATTAGTCGCAAAGCTGTTTGTTTAAGTAATAGCTTTGACAGTAACTAATCCAGAAAATTTCACAGCTAAGCATCGCAAAATAGAAATAATATTTTTTGTTTTAAATTCATATTTTACACACATACTTAAATATATGTATATGTATGCAAATACGTTTTTGTGTTTCAATTTACAGTAATTAGCTTAACTATTCGTACCGTGAACTATTAATGCAACGTAACAACAACAAACATATACATACTTATACACAAGTACTTGCTGCACTTAACTCGCTTGTGTTTGAAATTTTTAATTGCCTAACCACTATTGAAACAAAACTCATTTTTTTCATATTTCTTTCGCATGAATTTGTAAATTTTGTCGCTTAAAACAAAAGAATTTTTTTTTCTTTCAAATACACTTAAGAGTGCTGCGAACTTTCTTGTCAACTTGTTGGTTAACTGTAATTTCGGCGGAATGCTCACATAAAACTAAATACTAACTTGTGGCGAGAATAATTTTTTAATGTTCTTATTAAGAGTTACAAAAGTTTTTAGGAATAATACTTAAAAGTTATTTTTTATTTTAATTTTTTAATTTTTAAACTTTTTGCTTTACTTTCCCCTTAAACTTGCTGCACACTCAAAAGCAATCAAAAATACAACCTTCGTCTGCTTGTCGCATGGAATTTAATTAACATTTTGTTAAGCAGCAAGCAGTTGGTTGACATTTGTGCCAACCACTTGTATGAGTCAAGTAGCTGCACAGCGGCGCAAGCCAAACTTATACCTGGGAGGGAAAAAAAAAAAAAAAACAATTCGACTCTTAAGAGCAAAGCGAAAAATCATACTCATTTCATTTACTTTTTGCCATTTTCCACATTTGATTCATTATTTAATGTTTTTGCTTTCGCAAGAGACGCTCTTAAGTAAAAGTCATTGAAATGCAGCGCATGAAAATATAAACAATAAACAAAGTTTGTATGTGTGCAAGTTTGCATATCCTTGTTTGCTTTATTAATGTTGTAAACGAAAAGTACAAGCAAAAGGCAAACTCACGCACACGCACACACATGCGCCCCCAAAAATGTATGCGAATATTGTAAGGGCAGAATGCGAATTGCATGTAGAAATGCTTTAAATGCCCATGGAAGGCAAAGGGCAGAAAAATTAAAGAAATACTTACAGCTGTTGAGTTGAGCAGCAAGAAGGCGGCAGGAAGCTGGAAATGTGAACTGTCTCATTCTTATCAGAAGACTGGAGTGCTTTACTGTTTCCACTTATACTCTGTCATATTTTACGCTGCTCCCCCAATTTTGCATTTTGGCAGATTTCCTTCTTCACTGCCTAGAGAGCCCTAGGCATTCCAACACTTGGCGGTGGGTACTTGATGTCGGCATTGCCAATGTTCGTTCAGTCGCTCATTCGTTGCCCAAAAAAGTCCTTGACAAGTTATTATAAGTTTCAATTAAAAGTGGCTTAAGTACTCGAGCGCAGCGCAATGAGCGCAAGAGAGAGAGAGAGTGAATGAGTAAACAAAGGCAAGAAGAGTGGGTAAGTTAAGAGGAAGGTTTCATGTGGAATGAGAGCGCAAGCGAGTGACTGATGACTGTCGTGTTTGTGACAAGTAAGTTCGAGACGGCTAAGTGCATTCTGTTTTTTTTTTCGAAACATAAAAGTTCAAAGTAGGTAAAAATTTATGTACATATATAAAATGAAAGAAAAGAAAAACAAAAGCGTGAAAACTTTGTTTGTTGCAAAGCATTCGTTTGCCAGTGGCATTGGACGTAAATTGCGCAAAGAGCAGTGCTTGTTTACACGCGAATTATTAGCCAAAAAACATTTTTGAAGAAATTAATTAGCTAAAAGTACAAGGTGATATGACGGTTCTCATTACTTTGAGCCGTGTTTGCTAGCTTTATATAGGTAAATATTAAAAGTTTATTCTGTATAAAGCACACTTAATTTGAAGTGAATGAAATGTATAAGCGCAACATTTTCTTTTTATAAATTTTGTTGTAAAATGCGAAGAGAACTTTTTTTTTTAATTTTTAATTTCAGAACTCCTACAAACTAACACAAATTCTTATAAACTTTTGGAATAATTTTCGTAGCATTGGAAAAATTTTGCATGCCATTTCGCTGGTGCATTTTCTACAACAAAACATAATTGCGTTGAATGAAAAAAATATCGCAAAAAAAAAATTTTTAAAAATTGTCAAATTCCATACACATTTTTACAAACTTATATTTTTCCGAACTAAAAATACTTTATTACAAATAAAAACACGCAAATTTTATAAGATGTTGCAGTGAAGAATATTAAATTTTATTTCACTTTCCTGTAATAAAAACGCGTATTTCCGCCAAGTATTTCAAAATAAAAAAAAATGCGTTTCCCCAACAATTTTACGAATTTTAAACCATATACAAAATTAAAAACTATATAAATTTAAGTATGCCAGCATATACAATTTTACATACACCTGCTTGGAAAAGCTTATGTGCAAAATGCTGCGCCAAGGCACTTAAGTGTTGCTCATAAAATATTAAGAAACACTTAAACGTTTTCTAATTTCCTCTAAAGAACTGAAAACGAGGCGAAAAGCTCTAACAAAAGCTGCTGTCGTATAATAAAAGTGAAGTGCATAGCAATATACAAACGACATGCAAGTTTTATAAGAAAAGTGTCAGTATGTGTTGGTAGTAAAAAAATATACATACATACTAATATATAAATAAAAAAACTAAAAAAAAAAATTATATGGAAAAGCAAGATAGATTCAGATGTGAGTGAAAGTATATGTGCATAAAAAATATGGGAAAATATTTGTTAAAATATAAAATTTAGCTCTACTAAAGATATTAATTAAATGAGCGGTGTGGAAAATATTGTAAATTCCTTTTGATTTGACTGGCATACAAGTAAGTTTGCTTCAACAAACCCTTAGTAAAAACTGACAAATGTTGCAAGTAGAAATATGAAGAGAGTTATATTCTACTCCACCGTTTTGGAGACGTTGGATCTTTCACAACTGTAGTGGTTCTTAACCACAATTAAATTAAAGTCGCTTTTGTGTTTTTTTTTTTCAATGTACCTTTCATCGAAAAATCAAATTAAGAGGTTGTATTAAACAATTGTTTTGTAAACATACGTTGAGCGTTGCTAACTTGGGCTGAGCATGCGAATGAAATATAAAGCATATACATAGCTAATCAATCTCAGCATTAAACACCGGGTTTTATACAAAAAAAGCAGTATGAAGCATCATAACTATAGGTAATATATATAAATTTTACCATCGTTGCTATTGTCGGGTTTGCATATTTTTAGGATTATTTATAAATAGTATATATAATTTGGCACTTACACTAAATAGCTTAATAGCTTAATGGCCGCGCTTCTCATAACATTTGAGGTGTGCGTCTTTATGTTCTAATGGAAATAGAGGGACCTACAGTTTTATGCTGATCCTGAACGGCAGATGCTTTTTCATGGCAGAAATTACCTCGTAGGTTTGCCATTGCCTTCCGAGGGGTGACCGTCATTAGAAACAAAACTTTTTCTATTATTACTTGCCGAACCTCAAACTCAGTGGCATATCGAGCTATAGTACGCACCACTACCCTTTCTACCACATCGGCTGGGATTATTTTATACCATAAAAATCCGATGTCTACTTGTCATGCAATTGGACGTGGTTTGACATTTTTTTTCTGTGAACAAACCCGCCTTATTCTAACGACTATCATAAAAATCTCCGATATTTTTTGCACCTAAATATATGTCGCGAATTTTTTTCTTTAAAGCACAAGAAATGCAGAATAAGTTTAAACAATTTTCTTTGTTTTATTAACAATCAAATTTTAGGCGCAGTAATTATTACTATAGGCAAGCGCTAATTTTTGTGATAGCCGTTAAAATAGCGGGATAGGTAATGTAGAGCTTTACTAGTTAACAAATCGACAGTGTGTTAGAGCAACAGGTTATGACGGACAAGAAATTATCTTTTTAAATATGTTTTGCAACGCCAAAAGTAATTCACACATTGCATACTGTTATGAGTGGTCGTTTTTAATGAAGCAACATAACAAAAATTGCATTGAATGAGAGCGTTTCTGCACATGGCCCGCTGTTTTTCAGGCTGAGGTTTTAGCAATCGCAACGTGCGCCAGATTAAACCTTGAAGCGAAAAAACAAGGTAACACTATGCTGGGTACCAGGACACTGCGGGATTGAAGGCAACGAAGCCGCTGATGAACTGGCCAGAAAAGGATCTTCGTCTGTCTTTATGGGACCGGAATCGTTTTGCGGACTTAGCTGGTCCTCTTCAAAATCTTTAATCACCAAGTGGGTGGACTCTGAACGCATTAGGTACTGGGCAGAGGCAGGAGGCCTCAGACAGGCCAAATTATTTGGGTATCCATTTTCCAGAAAGGACATAATTCATCTAAATAGGAGCAATATAAGGTTGCTTACCGGCTATCTGACTGGTCACAACAATCTACGTTTCCGCATGCACCGGATTTGACTCGCCACCGAAACGGACTGCCGTCTTTGTCTTGAGGAGGAGGAACTAATTGCTGGGATACAAAAGATCTTTTAGGTCGCGGTGTCCCTTGATCCTACTTTACCCGATAACTTAACTAACTAGCTATAAGTTTTCCCTTCGTATGCTTTGTTCTCCGCGACATCAAACAAAGTCGATTTTACCTAATTATTTAGTTGTGGTTGTCTATAAACATATTCGTATTCAAGCGATATTCGGTAGGATTGTCAATCACTTTACTTTTTGGTTTTACTTTTGACAAGAAATTGGTTTGTACATGTCATTTTATCAATTTATTAAACATCGGGCGTGTATACTATAAATTCAATGATATTAAAAATTATACATTTTCAAGCTCATAACTAGATCCTCTGTTCGTTTAATATAATTTTTAATTTTTTTAAAACTATATTTATGAGACAAATATTAACATTTTCACCTGCTCACCAGCTGCTGCTTTAGTGTTCTACATTTCATGCAAGGTAAGTGCAAATGTCATTCAAAAATAAAAAGCTTTACCAAAACCACCAAAGTGGCCAGCGCACAAGCAATATGGCATAAGTAAGCAATTTTCTATAATAAGTACTGCCACATATACATTTTTGCAATCACTTTCACTCATCCATTATTGAGGCTCATGAACTGATGCATCTACAATCTACTCTCCAAAATCTTGTTTGCACTTACCTTGTGAAAATACTTTTAAATGCTAAAAAGATTAAGACACTAAAAATATTTCAATTGCATTTTTCATAAGCGTGCCAATACCGTTTGAAACAAAATCACACACACACACACATGCTCTTATGCCACTACACACACATATGAGTGAATGAATTTTATTTTGAGTGGCAGCAGAGGAGCAGCAAGTAGCAGCTGTGTGGGCGTGTAGTCGTAAAATTGAATTTCAAAATTTCAGTCGACCTCTTGCTAGCACATTTTTGGCATTTTCTAGTTTTCACTATTTCGCTTTCATTTCTTAGCACTTCACAACCATTAGCTTTTGCCGAAAACGCCTACCAACAGCGCAACGTAGAAAGGCCAACACGCTCGTATGAGGTTGAAAGGTACAGCGCCAGCAATTGGCAGCCCAAGTATCTGTGCAAACGATTATTCAAGACACACATTTACACACATGCTTACATTAAAATATTGCTGGTATTTGTTTGTTTGCATTTACATATTCTAGTGGCAACAATGACTCAACCAACAAGCGTCAAAAGCTTGCTGCCAGAATATTTTCATAGAACTTTATTTCAACTTTCACATAACTACTAACTACTCAGCACCTTCGATTGCGTCCGTCTCCCTTACAATTTTCATTTTCACAGCAATTTTCTACTATTATCCACTTTTTGTGCTATTGTTTGCTACTTTGGCAGTATCATTTACCTTTTGTATTTGTTGTTTCAATTGCAGTTGTTGTTGTTTTTGTGCCGTTGGCAGACTGTTAGCGGCATATTACAATTGTTTTGCATGTAATGATGACACTGATAATGTTGTTTTAGGATCTCAGCTGCATAAATTCGTGCATATTTGATTTCTCATACCTAATGGGGTTGGCTTAAGTTCGAGGTGACTAGTTATTTTACCTTTCTGGGAATGAAATTGAATTTTAAGATATTTAGATGACTGGTAGGAAAATTTGCTGCAAGTGAAATAAGAACCCATCGAATAGACTGATTAATTACTACCGCAGAAGTAGCTAGTTTGCATGAGAATAGAGAGACTTACTTCAGTAATGAGTGCTCTTGCGCTGCAAGAGAGTGCTGATAAACGATAGTTCGATTGTTTTTTCGCAGGATCTATAAATCTCATATAAATTCTATAAATTCATATAATTCTCATCCATAGAGTAGACTCATTATCTGAACCGAAGTTAATTTAGACCAAAATAGCTGCTTCGGAAAACGACAATGAAGAATATTAATATCACTAAGGATATCCATAAATATAATAATATCGGTATTAGCGATTTGCAAAATTAAATTATCCAAATCAAAGCATTTTACTTATACTTATGATAACAATGGACACAATAAAATCGATAAAAACAATTTAAGTATCGGAATAATGAAACCGATATCAATAACAATATCATACCAAAGCATTCATAATAGTGATATATTTTAATACCACTTAAGATATCGATTAAATTAAGGATATCGATAAATGTATTATTACCGATATCATAAAATATCGAAAATAGTTGAAACCATAACAGCCATAAAAGTAATGAAAACTAAATATTTCACTAAAAATAGCGATAAAATAAGGAGTATCGATAATAACATCGATATAAATTAAATGGAAAATGCCATTATCTGAATAAATAAATAAATAATAGGATATAAAATTTTACGAATGAGAATACTGATATCGATAACAATACCATACCAAACCATTTATAACATCGATATTTTTAATATCACTTAAGATATCGATACAATTATGGATATCGATAAAACTATTAATACCGATATCAAAAATATCGAAAATCGTTACAGCCATGAAGGTAATAGCGACTAAATAAATCACTAAAGATAGCCATAAAATAAGCAGTATCGATAATAAAATCTATATAAATCAAATTAAAAATGCCATAATCTGAATATGTTTGCGATATCGATAGAATATCAAATTTTACGAATCGGAATAATGATATCGATAACAATACCATACCAAACCATTCATAAAGTCGATATTTTTTAATATCACTTTTGGTATCGACAAAATTAAGGATATCCAGAAAATTAATAATTAATCAAAAACACCAAAATAATTTAAGACCATTATAGCGATTAAGGCAATGAAAACAAAAATTTCAAATATCGATATCAGCGAGTTGTCAAATGCAACTATCCAATGCTACACAATTTGATTATACTTACGACATCACTAGAAGCACTGAAATCGACAAAAACAATTTGACGAAACGAAATAATAATATTGATTTCGATAATTATAACAGACCAAACCATTCATTATAGCGTTATATTTTAATATCACTAAAGATATCAATGAAATAAAAGCTCTCAAAAAAGTCAAGAATATCGATATTTGTTGCAACTATAGCTTAATTTAAAAGTGATAACAATTTCGATTGGATTTACGATAAAGATCTTCGTTAAACCTCAATAAAATAAAACTCGCTAAGTTTTTAAGTATTCGACATGTGTTTCCAAGTGGTTTTTGAAAATATTTCACTTGTAAGTTTATGCGAAATAGAAAATAAGTTAGCAAAAGTTCACACAGAGTCAAAAGGCCGTTTTGCCCAGTTAAGTTCATACTATATAAATATATCTAACTGAGTTAATATATACATACTTACTTATGCTGTACTTGCATATTTCTAGCATACAAAACCAACTTTTTATTCTAGGCCACTATTTTCAAATTTGCAAACGCCTTTTTCACTATTCAATTTGAATTTCGTATTACCTTTCTCAAACTTTTTTTTCGCAACGCTTCGCTCTCTTTGCTGCCCCCGCCTTGTGTTGCCGCTTTGGTTGCTGCCCACAAACGTTTAGTTTAGTTTGAATTTTAATGGGTCGTCATTTACGGGTTTGCAACGAATTCAAGAGTAGCAGCGCATTCAACGCCGAAAAGTGCAAGCAAAAGTCAAAACTATTTTGGGGGCGTTTTTATGCCGCCTCTAGTCAAAAAATAAGCCACACACACACACGCCGAAGTTGAGTTTTTGCAATTTTTAGTTTTATTTCTAACTTTTGTGTGGGTTTTTGGGTTGCAGGTGTGCCAACAGCACTCCAATGAACTCGAGCTTATGGGTCAAAAGGTGCTCCCTGAGGAGTGGAGGAGGAAGGCGGTTAGTTAGTGTGAGTGGGTTTGTCAGCGCCAATTTCAATTTCGTTCGCTTGCTATGTGAAAACATACGTAATTCTATTTGTGTTAATATGTCTAAGTATTTTTGCAAATACTAAAGTGTGATTTGTAAATGTTTGTGTGTGTGTTTGTGTGGCAGCCACATTTTTGAATTTTCATTTTGTTCCACTAGATTTTGCACTATTTTCAAACTTTTTCTTTTGTATGTTGCCATTTAGTTTAAGCCTTTTGTGATGCTGTGTTATGTTGCAGCTGTGTTTTTATTATTTCCTACTTTGTTTTTATACTACTGCGAATCTACATACACACACACACACGCGTGCGCAATTGTGTTTTGTATTGCTTTGCGCTGTGTTCTTTTGGTATTTGGCCAAAAATTTTGTATAGCTAGAACGCAACTAGCAACCAGTATTGCATTGCTGTGCACAATTGATTTTGACAGCATTTGGCAGAAGTCCGACTGGCTCGTTGAAAAGAACTTAACAAATTTGCAAATCGTCAATGAATTCGGTTTGTGGGCTAGTAGCGGCTGCTGGTGAAGTGTGGCTGGTGTGGTAGACGTTGAAAAAAAGTTTAACTTTTAATTTGCAATCAACTTGGCTGAAATTTTATAAATTAGAGTTGTTGGAATACAGCGATAGTAAATATTTGGACTTATGGAGCTATTATCCAATATCTGATGAGCATTTAAATCGACGGTACCGAAATTATTTTGGTTTATTTAAAAAAGATTTGCTTAGAGAGAAGATACATAAAATTGGCTGTGGTTGTGGTCTGTACCAATCTACTTGCTGGAAGTTTTACACTGATAACACTGGTTTACAGCAAAAATGTTCCATGAACGCCACTATCCAATTTGTATGTGGAATCGCTCGCTGATTTCGAAAATCGAGTAAATTTTTTTTTTTATGGATACGTTTTTGAGATATTTGCAATTTACCGTTATTCGACCAAAAAAAAAAGTGTCTTCATTTAATCATGTATATCTCACTGACCAGTTGAGCAATCTTACTGCAAATTATAGAAAATAAAAGTAAATAAAATTTCCTAAAAATATTGTCTACTCCATTTTTCCATAGGCCTTATAATTTCTGAGAAATTGATTAATCACTTCGTGTTTTTAAATTTGTTTATGAAAAAATTAAAAAAAAAATAAACTTTGGCAAGGAAAAACTTTTAAAACAAAAGATATTTTTAAAATTTTTTTTTTATTTTATATGAAGTCCTGTTTCTTTATAAAAAACCAAGCTACCAACGAACAAAATCCATGTATAAATAGGAAAGTTGCACATGATCAAATAAATATATCCAAGTCGCGCAAAGTCAACGTATACGTATATGCGTATGTAGTGTGTAAAGTAGGGGTGGGATATCTAGCTATGCGCTGTTTCTGTTAAGTAAAAAGTCAATTTTCATGTCGTTTTTAGTTTTTATAAACTCATTTATTTATATATTAGTAATATATATTAAAACAATGTGTTATTTTTGTCTTAAGTTGATGTTCTTACATTATAGTCGAAATGATTATGTGTTTTGTTTTGTCGTTTATTTAGTTTAGGATCGGTTTCTCTTATGAGAAACCAACAGTAGTCACCCATCATACCGACGTCCCAGAAACCTTGGTATCGATTCTCAATTAATTTCATTTGCTGGTGAAACCTTTCGCCATGCTCGTCACTTTCGTCTCCGGATACGCAACTTCAGCTGAATGTGGAACTGGCAATGAAACGGTAGGTACGTTAGCATAAATCACTTTTCTTGATTTTCCAAAGCCAAGTACTTTTGTCATACAAATATAACAATCTTCTGAGTGGCATGTAGGTTCTCGCCATATCATTGGTACATTAAATTTCATGTATCGCCTGAAAAAGAAAAAAATTAAAAATTACTATTAAATAAAAAGAAGCATAGTTTCATAATTTTAATACGTACTTTGTTGATCCTGATTCCCATTGAACCAATATTATTCGACACAAGGAACACAAAATATTCGGAGTCCATGGTTTATCAATATTTTTAGGCTCAATACCAAAATATTTTGAATATATAGATTGGATCGAATCTCTAAACTGCCTCCGATGCCGTACAAAAGTATATTCACCGCATATGTAACAGAACATATCCGGATCGTTGGTACACTCAAATTCTAGCGTACGTTTACTCATTTTATTTTTAAAAATAGCTCACGGTTTTTTATATTGTAATTATAAACTGGAACCGGCGAGCCTTACAGATATTATGAACTTTCAAGGGGCATTTATCCTTATATATAGCTCGATCGCGAAAAAAATAAAAAAAGGCAAAACCTACCTAAACAAAAAAGTTCCTTCATATTAACGAGCCGGGAAAAGAAAATACTACCTGCTGTTGATGTTGGCCTTAAAAAAATTAATGAATTTACCAAGATATGTGTGTGTGCATGTAGGTATGCATGTTTGAATTAAATTTATTTGAATTAGGAATTTTCCGCAACTAATTACCCTTCGAAAATCTGCCTGTATACCTATACATATGTTAAGCAAATTAACATGACTACAGGGGTTTCGAACCTGACACCTCTTGCTTTCGATGCAAACTACCTACTACAACAGTATTTGAGTATTACTGTTCTAAAATTATTATTTGTTTTTTTTTTAAACGAATAGCGTTATTAGTTTATTCTAATGATATTCGAAAACAATCCCACCCCTACTTTACACACTACATACGCATATGCCGGTCAATATAATAGCCGGTCAATATAAACTAGTTGCAATTATCTGATTCGAGCGATGTAAAAATTTCAGCTATTTGTTATGTTATTTTTTTGAGTGTAAAAAACCGTTACATTATTTATGCTCTCTCAGAGTGTGTGCATTTGTTGTCAAATTTCGTAACTGTTAATGAGTTATAAAAGATCTTTTGTCAACACTTCTCATTTCGTGCAGTCAATAAAATAGCACCAGTAGACTCTTTTTTGTTTGTTTTCAAAAATTTGTGGAAAAAAGTGAAAACGGAAGGTAATAAACATCTTTTTATATTTTTTCTATTAAATCGTGTAATAATTTACAAAAAATTGTATAGTTATGGGTCGCGGAAAGCATTGTTCGCCGGAAAAACGTGAACTAATAAAAAAATTTGCGTCCGAGGGTAAATCGTATTCCCAGATAAGGGATATGCTGGGCTGTTCCAATAAAATGATAATAAATGCTGTAAGATATGAACAAAAAGTTGAATCCCGTGGTAGAAAGCGAGTTTTGTCACCCTTAATGGTAAAACGTTTAGTATGAACGACTAAAGCAAATCCGTTTATGACAGCTACGGAGCTCAAAAAAACATTGGATGTGCCGGTGAGCGTGGAAACTATTCGCCGCAGACTTCGAGACAACAGCCTGAATGCCTGTAGTCCTCGAAAAGTGCCGCTGCTTTCCTCTAAGCATATTGCTAAACGAATATCTTTTGCTAAAGCACATCTAAATTGGCCAAAGGAAAAGTGGAGAAATGTGCTATGGACTGACGAATCCAAAATTGTTCTTTTTGGTGGAATGGGTTCCAGATGTTTTGTCCGTAGGCCACCTAACAGCGAATACAAGCCACAATTCACATCAAAAACTATCAAACATGGAGGTCATAGTATTATGGTATGGGGTTGCTTCTCATATTAAGGTGTGGGTCCCATATATTGGATCAAAACCGTTATGGATTCATCGGTTTATGTAAAAATCCTTGATGCAATTATGCTGCCGTATGCTTCCTATGAAATGCCGCTGGTGTGGGTCTTCCAGCAAGACAATGACCCCAAACACACCAGCAAAATGGCAAAAAAATGGTTCAACGATAACTCCATCAATGTAATGGAGTGACCTGCACAGTCCCCGGATTTGAACCCTATCGAAAATCTGTGGACCGACATAAAGAAGGGTGTATCTACAATAAAACCAACAACTGTTGAAGGGCTCTGGCAGGCTGTGCAGAAAATTTGGAGCTCCATAAAAGTTGAAAGATGCCAGCATTTAGTGGATTCCATGGGAAGGCGTTGTGCCGCTGTAATAGCAAACAAAGGGCACGCGACAAAGTACTGAAAATATGTAATTAATTTATCTAAAAGATACCTGACTAAAATTTTTGATTTATTTTAAGAAAGACCATTATTTTTGTTAAAAATGAATTGAAGTGCTATTATTTTGACTGTGTAAAAAACCAAATAATTTTTTTATGATAATGAGCTATTAGCATCAAAGAATTTATTATTTTATTATGACTTGAATTGGCCCAAGAGTTAAAGAGATATAAACGGAGTCAGTATAAATTTATGCGTGGTGCTATTATATTGACCGCAGCTGTACGTATACATTGACTTTGCGCGACTTGGATATATTTATTTTATCATGTACAACTTTCCTATTTATCCATGGATTTTGTTCGTTGGTAGCTTAGTTTTTTATAAAGAAACAGGACTTCATATAAAAAAAAAAAAAATTTTAAAATATCTTTTGTTTTAAAATTTTTTCCTTGCCAAAGTTTATTTTTTTTTTAATTTTTTCATAAAAAAATTTAAAAACACGAAGTGATTAATCAATTTCTCAGAAATTATAAGGCCTATGGAAAAATGGAGTAGACAATATTTTTAGGAAATTTTATTTACTTTTATTTTCTATAATTTGCAGTAAGATTGCTCAACTGGTCAGTGAGATATACATGATTAAATGAAGACACCTTTTTTTTTTGGTCGAATAACGGTAAATTGCAAATATCTCAAAAACGTATCCATAAAAAAAAAAATTTACTCGATTTTCGAAATCAGCGAGCCATTTCACATACAAATTGGATAGTGGCATCCGTGGAACAAAAAACAAATTCAAATTTGTGATCCAGTGTAATCAGTGAAACATGGAGTGACTTAGCCTTAAAAAATTTTTCTCCTACAATGCTAAATCTTTAAAAAAATCTAAAAGCAATAGAAGAAAATGCTTTTGTAATCTTCAATTTATATTCGAATGTTAGCAACGAGATAATGAACACGTTGAAGATCTTATTTAACACGCTTCCATCGGCGCAAATAAGGCAAACGTGCCATTCTTTAGCAACGAAGAGGTTACGGGGAAAGTAGAGTTTTTACATTTTTTTTCCGAATTATTTTTTTTTTGTCTGAATTATTATTATTATTATAACATAACGGAAAACCACATTCCCGCCCAACCGACACGAGGTGCTCAATCCGCATAACGTACGGATGTTTTTTATATATACAAATCTTTGGTGCTGAGTCGTGACAGAAGAAAGTTTGTTAAGCGTCGAGATCCCAAGCTGCTCAGCTACAGAATAAGAATTCATCAGCCGAATACAAAGTTAGAGAAATGCAAAGTAAGAAAATTGGATCGTTAGCTGTTTATAAGAGAGGATAGAACAGTTCTTTTAATTATAAAAAGTGAGTCCGATACATCAAAGGTGCCCAAACGGTTCATTCAACTCAAAGTTAGTTCTGCATAGTTTCAAGAAAAGTGGTTTAAAGTTTCTCGTTGCACGGGAGGGTACATTAAAATTAATTTTCTCTAGAAGAAATGGACTTGAGATCCATCCATTGACTAATTTTACCATAAATATTATACCTAACATTTCTCTGCGACTCGAATGAGTAGGAGGATTAATAAGTTTCAAACGACTAGTGTAAGTGTTATCGCTATTTTTATACCTGTCGGATATTTCTACATTTCTCGAGCGCGCTACGGTTAAGTACTTAGTGTTCAAAACTTTAAAGTGTTTTTATCACAACTCACGTTTTCAAAGTCGGTGCCTCTCATAACTTCAAAACTATTGCACCGCTCATTTGGGAATTTTGAACACTATTTCTATATATAATTTACGCATTAACGCTGGAGAGTTTCTTTTTCTAATTTGTTATTATTTTTCATTTTACAATAACAAATTAATCGATTTTTTCGAAAAAAATTCGAGTTTTTCCTTCAAGGTGTTCCAAAAAAGTGAAAAAAAAATGAAATTTCAATTATCTAACAATATAATTCTGGTCTTTTGATTTCATATGAGCCAGCACCGAGTTATAAGGGGCACAGCAATTCAACTGTTTTCAGATATGCATCAAAGTAATTGCTGCCATTGCCGTATTTTTTAATATTTCTCCATGAAAATTTAATAGAATATTCTTCAAATGTCATACTATAATGTACCATTGCTTTTGAAAGATAGATTTAAATTGTTTTATAAAAAAATATCATAAAAATGGGCCTTGTTTTACACGAATTAACGCCACGCCCCCCTTAAACTCCCCTTTCATTGCATGAATTCACGTAACACCCCGGCCACTGGTAAAACAATCAACTTTGTTTAGTATTTTTATTCTGAACTTGAGGAAGGTCATCGGCTTCGACAGTAGAAGACCTACAGTTTTGCAATCCATTGCATGGCATTTGTCAATATAAATGCTTCTAAAATTATGCTACACAATTTATATTCAAGCATTTAAGAACACTAGTCGGATGGGTCTTACGCATTAACCATTTAAATAAAAAGGTTCAAATACAATACGTATATTTCATTCTAAAATAACCCTATTTGGGATAATTGCACACAACTTTCTCGCCAGCTGTTACCAAACAAATATGAATAAGTAAAATGTGTAACCATTTGGAGTTCTAAGCGAGCTTTAACTTTTAATCGCTTATCGTTAACCGTTAAAATAATAAATTTAGCACAGCTGGCAGGGTTTTTTACTCGAAAAAGAAAATAAACAAAAAAAATAATAGCTAACTTTGTAATAACCAAAATATGCGTGAATGCATTTGGGGTAAAACTATTTGAGAGTTCGCACCAAAATCTTGCAAGCAAAAAAAAAAAAAAACTAAAAAAATACAGCACATCACACGCTTGGAATAACAACAACCAAACACACTGAACAACTGAGCAGTCTATTCACAACTGCTCCATTAGCTGCAGCAGAGCACACAGAAAGCAGCAGTGTGTCTCACCAAGTTTTATTCGAGCGCCGTGAAGTATGCTTTAAAATTTCATTGCCAAGCAAGCAGTTAGCCAAATCCTTTGCATTTTTTATGGTTGCCAAATGTCGCCGAAAACGATGACTATTTCAAAAGCGAAAGGGTGCTGTTGCTATTACAAAGTTACACACATATGTATGTATAATTGCATGCGTGTGTGTGTGTGTGTAAGTATGTGTGTGAGTGCCTGATGTTAAGTGTCTTGCGGCGAGTGTTGCCTGGCTGGCTGCCTGTCACACAGTCACACATGTGTTAGTAATTTCGCACGCCAACGACAACTAGCAAAGCTGCTAATGACTTTTAAAGTACTTTTTATGCTCATTCGGAGGATACATGCATATCTACATACATATGTACGTACATAGATGGAGAGTTGTGCCACAAAGGCACTTTTTGTGATTTCGCTGTATTTTACCACTTTTTAAAACGCGTTTGTTTTTGTTTTTTTGCAAATTTTCGTTTGACTTTGTTGCCATCATGGCCGCTACGAAACGTTGCATGCTTACTTACCAACATTTAGCGGCAATTTTAGTTTTGTAACAACAATAAAATGTTTAAAAAAAATAATATTCACATACGCTCTGCCTCATTTTTAGCGTGCTGCAACACTTTGTCAACTGCTCGCCTGCCTGCCACATTTCACCCATTCAGCCTCAATGGCAGCTATTAAGTGTTGACTTTTTTCTTTCTTATACTCGCCTATACGCCTAGCATATGCACACACACATAGTAGTTACGAGAATATATGTGACTTAATAGGCTGCAATTTACTAAAAGCAACAGCCAAAAGGCACATCATACAAAAGCCGAAATGTGTGTGTGTGTGTGTGACATGAAGGATCACTGGCATACCAGTTTGCTGAATACTCACTATTTTTAATGTTTGCTAAAAAATTACTTTGTAACAGCTGCGCTGCCATTTCGCCGCTTGACTCTTCCACTCGCTACATTCCCGCGCTAGCCAGGAATTACGCTGTTCATAAAAGTAAATACTTTATTTCAAAAGTATAACTACACCATCTTATTAGCAATTTATGATAATTTAGTTTTTTTTATTTTTATTTTCTTTAACAAAAACCATGCATACACAAGTATCAAATTTTGTCGAGAGTAAAAAAAAAAGCATCAAACATTCATCAAAATTCAATTTCCATACATATAAAATTTGAGTATGCAGTTTTATAGCAAATTGAATTTTCTTATGACAAAGTGCAAGTTTTAAGTTGATACAAAGTACCGTTGATTTTTGATAATTTTTTTAACTCATGCTCATGCGCAGCTTCGTCTCTCCGGTGCATGTCAAAACTCGGAGGAAGTTTTAAGCGCTTTAAACTTTCATTTTAATTGACAAAAACTAAATGAATTAAAATTTGTTTTTGGAAAATGATTTGATTTTGAAACTCTTGTATAATAATAATTGAGTTATATTTTAATAGAAAATGAATAAAAATTAAATTAACGAAAAATAAATTTTTAAAAGTTCACAATACATACATATATGTATGTTGCGGTTATAATTTTGAAATTTAGTGTACATATATATTGAATTTTTTTTTCATTTGTGTCCACATTTCACATATTTTTCAGGTTGTCACATGTGTGCGAAGTCACCGTTTCAGCTCGTTTTTCAAGCAATTTTCTAATTTTACCGTTCTTTATGTGTTAGAATGTAAGTGATTGCTCTTATGTCATTCACTTTTTTGTTTAATTTCTTGTCATTTGAACTAAAATACCTTGTGCCTGTTTTTTTTTTTTCAAAATTTTGCGCCAACGTCATTCGTTTACCAAAGCACAGGTAATTAAACAGCAGCGCCACGCTTGGTTGCAAGTTTTTACTGCCTGCCACACCTTATGTGGCAGCAGCATTGATTTGTTAAATACTTACTTTGTGTGTTTGTGTTCACACCCGTGCCGTGAAAATTTAGCAATTTTTAAGGTGCTAAATAAAAATGCTAACTTTGTTGCAATCTGTTTATATCGCTGGAAAGGTTGTGATTACCTTCGAGCGTGAAGTAGTTGCAATTAACGGAGAGCGAGATGGAAGACGTGAATGTGTTTACAAAATTTGAAATCATGAACGGTTGTACAAAACGGTTTATGTCATTAATCTAATTAGTAAATTTTTGTCCTTCATAGGTGCTTCACTTAATTGATGGGCGGATCGGCGCAGCTATCACTGACTTTTAAGTGCTTTTGGTTGGTAATAAAAATTGCAAAATAAAATTAATAACATTAAATGCTCCGCAGAGCAATGGAAGCTCTGATTAGTAAATTTCTTAAAATCGTGAGATAAGTGTTTTCATATACCTAGCTCTGTTGTAGACTTGCAGAGAAGGTCCGTGCAGAAACAAATCTCGGCCATGTCATAATAAATGCGTACAAGTGAAGAGCTCTGCGTTTGGCGCAACCGTAAGTTAAGGTACATTTCTTGAGCACGCTATGAAATAAGTAAGACTACCATCGATTAGCCAAACCTGAGTGACTAAATTGTTGTGTATTCTTTTAAGACACAAAAAAAAGGATCTTTTCCAGCTAAACAGAAAATCAAAATCCCACGATGTGGCACACAACCTTTAACGATGGATGATCTGATGAGATGAATGCGAACTTTTGGCGACACGTAAGACTAAGAATTAGCGAGTCATAAATGATGATCCAGCAGAAACACTACAGCCATGAAAGTACTAAAAGAAAAGTAAGCTCGTATTACTTAGGGCCAAAATAGTGATCTTAGAAAACGTATGTAAACAGACAAGGTGGTTGAAAGCTAACAAGCTTTCTTATTCAAATATATGTTTTTTCCATTTGGGGAACGGTGGGCAGCCGCAAAGAAACCACTTTGTTTATTTTTTTATTTTTTATTTTATTTGTAAAGAGACTTGACAAAAGGGAAACAGAGGACTCTAAAATTATGAAAGTAGGAAGATAAAAACAAATTGTTTATTAGTAGTAAAACAAGGAAGTATTAGAAAAACAAAGTATGTGTGTGCGTAAGAGTTCGTTTTGAAAGAGCAATGTGCTTCGAATGATTTTGAACTTTTGCGGCAAAGCGTTTCAAAGATCAACAGCAGTAACAAAGAATTGACGCTCAGATGCAAGGCAACAAGATTTCATATTTAATGGGTTAAGATATTGTTCCGATCTAGTGAATTGAAGTTGTTCCTCAAGATATTTCGGCTCATGAGAGGTTATGATCTTGTGAAGCAGATTGCCGAATCGACAATTCATCATCCAGTTTCTTACCCTGGCAACACAGTGCTTCGGAGCACTTAATAATGTTGAAACTTAATTACAAAAAAATAAAAAATTTGGATCTAAGATCGTAGTCACCATGCAATGCGTGATCTCGGCGATACCGTCGTTGATTATTGAAGTGCTGCTGTTCTTTTGGGTTCGAAGCGCTAGTATTCTAATTTGCCTTGATATTAAGTTCATGCGAGAATTTGAACTTGATAAACTTACTGAAATTTCCCCTATTTATATCCTCAATTTAGATATGTAAAAGGGTATATGGCATTAGCTTACTCGCCATTTTTATAATAATCTTTTTCATGTCGAAAGTTTTATCTAAACTCCATTTAAAAATAATAAAAATTCATTTGCAATGTGCAATAATAGCAATAAATATATAAGTTAAATTGAAACTAATAAAAAAATATATAATAAATAATAAAGTAATATATTTTTAATGTTGTAATTTGTTAATGTTTGTTATATTTGTAATAAATAGACTCCCTGAGGAAGACGCGAATATGCGTCGAAACGCGTGGGAGAAAAAGCTAAACGTTTGTTTAATTTAAAGCTCCATTTAAGCAATGATTTGTAATCTTAAATTTTTTAAATTTTTTTTCCTTAAAAATGTCCTTTTCAAACTCAAAATGTCCCCTCCAATAAAAGTTATAACTAACTTAAGACCGCAAAATTAATATTTTCCGCTAAACTTCTAAACCACGTAAATACTAATACACAAACACATCGTCACACAATGTTTTTTGGTTTGTTTTGTGGCTGCCACAAAATATCAAAACCACGAATTATATCTATCTAACCGCACAAAGCAATTTTTCATGTGTGCTTCAATTGACAAAATGGCAGATATTTTAATAACTTAAAATAAACACAACAAAATGCAGACAACAAAAACAATAGCAACAATAACAATGAAAAAAAAAACTATGTAACCGAAACTGGTTATAATCAACTGTAATGCAGTGTTGTAATGTGTCTGGCATAATTTTGTGGCATTTCAAAAATGTTGCCACTGCATTTGAAAACTGAAGAGTCACGTGATTATTTGCTTAGTTTTTATTATTATTATTATTATTTTTTTGTGAGCTTTTTGAATGGTAGTTGGTTCGTTGTTGGTTTATAAACTGCCTGTTTGTGCATTTGACAGCTGTCGTTATGGTTTGACATTTGTAGTGAGTGAATGCACGCGACTGGAGGGCAAGTTTGTTGCTGCTGCTGTTGTTTTGTTTTAATTTTTTTGAAATTCATTTTCACCCTTTCAACCGCTTTTCATTATTTTTTTATTTTATTTATAATGTTTTTTTTGTTTTTTGCTTTTTCTCTGGCTTTGTACTGTGCTGTTGTTGTTGTGTTTTTTGCACAGTTCGTGCCCACGAAAATGTGTGACTAAACGTTCGCGTTTAGCTGTAAATTAATGACAAAAATTGTTGCTGGCAGTCAACGAGCACGACGAGTGGATTCTTTGTTGAATATACTCGCATACATAGAAAGTTTCATATGTATGTATGTGTGTATGTGTGTATGTGTGTGTATGTGTCCATTTAAGCCCCTTTCTAATAGAAGTGTAAGTGTGCGCCAGCGAATGAGCTGTGACTGTTTGTTTGTGCTTTATTTTTTTTTGCTGTGTGGTGTGGTGTGCTGGGAGTGCGCGCGGAAAGGCAGCAGCAGGAATGTGTATAGTGTAATAACATGAATTATTAAATTTACCACACGACACATGCCCACATGCATACATGCCACAAACGAGTATGTACATATGTGCACACTATCTCTTTGTTGCCGTTGGCATTTGGCAACAAAATGTTCGTCACGCCGCTGCCGCTGTCATGCCACACGCTATTTTTATGTTGCACTCATGCGCTTGCGTGTGTGTGTGTGTTTGCGAATTACACACAATACCCAGGCAGCAAGCAGCAAGCAGCAAGCAGCAACATTCAACATGCAACATGCCACATGCAATGTTTATTCTTTTATATATTCCTTACAAGCTATTTTGCGCTGCTTGCCTTATTGTTTTTTTTTTGTTTTTTTTTTGTAGTTCATGTCAGCCATGTTCTGGCACTTTTTCGGCCTTTTCTTGCCAGTTTTGGCACTTTTCACCAAACAACCACGTTAATGTATATGTTTACATTCCTTTTGATTTACCGTAACTTTTTTCTTTCTATTTAATTTTTCTCTGCTAAGCAGCCCTGTCGTCGCTTAAATGCTCGATTTGGTAGGAAAATTGAAAAAAGTGGTAATAATTTTTGTAGGCAGTGAATTGCTTTGGTTTGCCGCCAAGTAATGCATTATGTCGTGCTTGAATTTAATTTAGCTACTTGAAAATAGCTGTCAAAAGTATCTTATTTCGCTAGCAAAGTAATTGGGTTTGATTGGTTTTAATGTGAAAAGTTCTGCGAGTAACTAGGTGAAATTGTTTTAACTTAGTTTTTGGTAAGTACATAAATGTATTTGTTTGACAATGTAGGTTTAATTGATTTTGTGAAAGGACGCATTGCTTTAGGCTTTTGTTGTTTTTGTATATGAGTATTTGATATGTAGAAGAGTCATTTACCTTTGGACCCTCATAGGCATAGGACAAAGTGAGTTACACTTCTAGGAAACAGCAAGTAAACTAAGGCTGCCAATGTTTAAGTACTAAATTATCCAGACTTTTACAAAAATAAAACATAACTACTTCAAGCATAGTGAGACTCCAAACTTTTAATAAAGATTAGATTAGGAGTCCATTTATCTCTTAGATCAGTTATCATAACTACAAATTACATACTTGCAACTCCGGCAAATTAGCATTGTCGTAAATATTAAAACTGTTTTTTTCCACCAAAAAAAAAACACACTCTACTACTTTCATATATTTTGCTTGACAATTTTTTACTAGATTCTTTATTTCATTTACTTTCAGGTTGTGCCTTTTTAACTTACTTTAGCCCGGAGAGCACAACGACGGCTGCGAATTCGCCAACAACGCCACAAGCAGCTGTGCTCAATGATAAAACGGCCTTAACAGGGGTAAGTGAATTTTGAAAAAAAGTATCTTAAGTTTTTTTGATAAATGCACACATTTTTTGTAGTTGTAGTTGCATGTTAATATAAGCTTTTTGTTTTAGTTGAACTTAGTTTAGTATATTTATTTTTACATAAAAAAAATTCAATATTTTAAGTTTTTAATACAAAATTGCTTACTTAAAACTAAGGAAAACTCATGGCTTGAATGAAAATTTTGCACCCACGCCTAAAATTATGCCAGAAAGGGTTGATATTGAAAAATTTGCTTTAGGATTCTTTTCTGATCTGTCTGTTAAACTTAACTGTCCTTCAAACTTTCGCGGCTATATAAATTACTGTGGATGAAATTAGTGCATACTTGATCAAAATTTTTGTAGTTTACTAAGTAATAAAAAATGAAAAATTCTGGATGTATAAAATTTTTTCAAATTTATTTTTATTTAAATATGTAAACCTGCGGTTATAGTTTAAGGCATGACGGTATTACCAAAAGAAAATCATTGAGTTATGTTAAAGGTTTTGTAATAAATATGTTTTAGTAGTAAAATGGCGGATATTCCACTATTGTTCCCAAACCTTGGAAAATATAAATTTTTGTTAAAAAATTCTTCAGCATTACAAATGAAATTATTAAAGACCTTAACATAGTGATCTTTTTATAATTTATATTAATTTATAGTTAATGATCCTAGTAAAAAAAGTAAATTAAAATAATAAGTTCGCAAAAATATGTTCATGCTTTATTTTCGTTATTTTTAAAAAATTCTTTTCATTTCAAAAAATTGTATGTAGACGAATAAAATTGTTTTTTTTTTATTATTAATTTTTGAAGAAATGTAGTCTTGCGAAACCTACCTTTAATGTCTCATTCGAAATTTGCAGTTTGCATGCATTCACACAAGTTTTTCTCTTAAAAGTATGCTACACTTCGTTTCATTACTACTCCAAACTGTTGGCTACAATTTACTGTACATTTTCAAATTTTCGAGTAAAGCACACTTTTAGGCGCTCATTATGCGTAGAGCTTATCTTACCAAATGCAACATCACTTTTTTTTTCAATTTAATTTTTGCTACAAACACACGCCACTACTCTCACCATAAAAAGTCTGTAAAGTTCGCAGAGTCCACAAAATTTACCGACCACCGACAACCAACCACATTTTTAGACTGAAATGTGGTTTCAGTGGTCAATGGAATTTTGCTTTATTACACGCTTTCGCAATTTAATGCCAACGCACATAATTATGCAGCCGCGTATTTGCGTTTAAATTTTTCGTTGCATTGATATTCGTAATAGTTGTTGTTTTTGGAATTCGTGCCCTAGCTCCAAAGGCTACAATCCATGGATATAAATATATGTTACTTATCAGAAATAACAGCATAAAGTCACATAAATTCAAATGTTCCCAAATGTTGGTTAGGCAGCCAAAAGCCACTAATCAAGCGAACTCAAACATAAGTATTAAATAATTTAATATGTGTGTGTGTGCATGTAAACCGCATTTGCGTACTCGTATAGTTCAAATAAAGTCATTATTCACATGCGTCTAATTCAATGTGCATTCCAACTGGCCACAACATTCAAAATCAGCGTCAAACTAACATTTATAAACAGCTTCCGGCTAGGCCAGACTGATTTTTTTTTTATTTTTAATTTTATTTTTAAATGTTTCGTCGCACTTTGGCGAGTGAGCTTTTTGAATCGGAAAAATTGCTCATTATACGTTTGTCGCCTCCACAAAAAGTGGTTATCTGCACGCATCAGTTGTTGTTGTTGGTTTTTGAAACATTTTGTGGTGATTAACCGGTTTTTATTCAAACAATTTTCCATGCCACATTGCGTAGTATCACCAGTTTTGCGCCATACTAGTATGCAAGTTTTTCTGAGCACGCTTTTGCATTTGTTGCAAGTGGATTGGCGGCGTGTGGTTTGCTGCTACGTTGTTGTGGTTGCGTTTCGATTTTTGATTGTGTCGCGCTTATAATCGGCGACTAATCAGTTTGAGTGACATTGCGATGCGATAGCCAAAGTTGATGTTTATTTTTGTATGTACGAATTTGAATAAAATTTGTAGAGATATCATTCAATGACATCCAAGTTGAACTTTACTGATTTTTATTTGCAGCGTCTGTTAGAATTCATTAGGTATAAGCTGACGGTAAAAAATTCGCGTTGAAGTTAACCTTTGTCCAGCGGAAAAATTTTACAACGTTAAAAGGCGGTATGGGTACAATTGTACCCTTATATACTTAACACGATATGTATGGCTTTTCCTATTAGTATAATTAAATTATTCTGTTCTTATTTAATAGACAAATGATAGAACAGGCCCGTGGCTAAAAAAAACTTCTTTTACGTTTGATATGTTTGACGTTTGGTCAGTACATACTATGTAAACAAAACTCTTATTTCGTTTGCATTGTTGTTGTTGCACCAGTGCTATCACCTTATACATATAAATACACTTGAATAGTACTTTGTTGTGATAACATACATACAGGGGAATACCCGTAAAGTAAAAACAATCACCTATATATGCAATCAGTCAAAGACTGTAGTGGCAACAAACTTATAACAGGTAAATATTTTATTCGAAGTGCTATAGAAATGGTACTTGGACGACCTATAGTGGCAGCACAAAGTCCAGAAATTGTTTCCAAAGTACCCTTTGGTAGACGAGGAGCATCAACGGTGGTTGGAAGATGTTATGTTTGTCAATGTGAGACACGCAAACAACGTAAGACTAGAAAGGCGTGTGCAATCTGCTTGAAACCTGTGTGCGATGAACACTCTATCCAAAGTACCACATGTTTTTCATGCAAGGAAACCCCATAAAAATATATTGTTATTTCCTAAATATTTGGTCATATAGTGTGTATTCGTTTGTTCTTTTCAAATAAAACTAATAAAAATAACTCTGCTTTATTTTCTTGTTTTTTTCTTACGACTTATATAAAGGTACAATTGTACCTCTTCAGCCTTTTAGGGATATCAAGTCAAAAAAGACTTATTTCGGTATGATATAATCAAAATCTTTTTTTTAAATTTCAAATATGTAATCCGTAATAAAAGTTTAGAGATGTCAGAAAATTTTAGATATCTAGTATTAACAAAAAAAAAGTTATTGCAATTTAAAAACGAAAAAGGTACAATTGTACCTCTTCCGCCGGACAGAGGTTAAAAAATTATTGAAAAATATTCCTCAGGCATCTCGCTCTATTCGAAAGCTAAAATTCATTAAAAATTACAATAATATTGCTACTCTTATTATCATAAAATTTTCTCTCTGTTACTATTTTTTTTGGGATGAAATGTTGTTCCTTCTCAATTATTGCTGCTCGTTGAAATCGCCAATAAATATGTAACATTATTAAATTATTTCGTTTATAATTTATTCCAGGGCTGCTCAACAAACGAAACGATACCATTTTGTTTTGTTAACGAGCAAAATTAACTTAACGAAATAAGTTTGTTGCGTTTCGGCGCCATGTTATCAAAACGAAATCAAATCGTTATTGTTGCAACGTTATAAAATTTCCGTTTTCGTTAATTTTAATGTGCCTAAAAGTATGCAGCGCTTCTGTTTGCGCTTCTGTTTGCGACGAGTGAATCTTCAGCACGATCTAATTAAACGTTTAACGTTTTTCTTAACGTTTTAACGTTAAAGCCAGCATTTCGTTTCGGTTAAAAACGTAATGAAGTTTATTATGATAATTGCTTTAACAATAATATTTTGAAATGTTTCAACCAAAACAAGAGAAAACATTTCGGAACGGTTAAATTAAACGTTAGAATGCATCCTTGATTCATGTCGCTAACTAAAATCATAATTGTAATTCTCAACACCCTTATGGAGAAATGTATTGAAATGGAGACTTTAAATTTAGAGGGATTATTTTAACCCGCTTTCAAAAACTGCTTATCGTTGTTCGAATGGGATGTTAACGAGTCAATTATTGTGCTTGAATTCCGGGATCATACGGGGAGACAATCAAGTACAAGCATTTAAAAATAAAAAGACTGCTGTTGATAATGTAAGCTCTAGTTAAAAATTAAATACCAGCAAGCGATACTTAGAACTGATCAGCCAATTTAACAATAAATCAATCAATGAAGAACAAAATTGAACTTATAACTTCATCATTACAAAACGTCGCTTTAAAAGTTTATTGTCATGTAGAAATCAAAACAGAGAAAAAAAAAACTGAGTGCACCCCAAATATACTTAAAGATATATTCACTCGTATGTATTTAATATGAAAAACCACACACCTAGTGCTATTTTTTTTTGTAAAAGTTCATAAAGCTATACCTTAAAATTAGATGACTTCATCTCTGACTTCATACTTTGGCGTTGTAATCCACATAAACTTATTTGAAAAACTTACTTTAAAACTACCGAAAACTGTCAAACGTTGCGCGCGCCTGAGTTAATTCGAAAAGATTTAAATTCGAATTCAAGTTTGAATTTAGTGAACACTTCAAAGCGTTGCACTCACACGACTGTATGTATTTGTGTAGTCTTGCGATGCAAGTGGAGCGTATCGTAGCAGAATGCTACTCGTAGTATGCAAAGTTTTCGCTGCAAAAAAGCAGACAAGCTTTTCAAAACCGCAAAAGTGGGGGCACAAAAAATTCAAAAAAAAACTGAAGCAAACGCTTATCCTGATCTTGAATGGATACGGTTATGGATATGAGTTGTGAAAGATGCCATTTATAGCGCATTTAGCCGCACATACAAAGCAGCTTGAATGCAGTGTTGTCGGTTGATTTTCCTAGAGTTATGCTGCCACATGCCACACACACACACACACACACAACACCATTTTGGCGGCATTTTTGGTAGTCGGCCTTTCCGGGCTATCTTGGCTGTTGGCTGACTGCTGGGTTTTTCATATTTGCGCCTTATAATTGTAGTTGTTGTTGGCGGATATGTTGGTCGCATGACGCGTATTCAAATTTCTATTTGAAATGCAATTTTTTGCTAGCCAACACACACATGCGCATGCATACAAATCTATGCTTGCATGCTCGGTCGTACTTTGTTTTTTTTTTTTCTTTCTGTCGTCAATTCTTCCTTCGCTAGCCAGTAAACTCAGCAGCGTATTCTTTGTCGTAAGAGGCGTGTTGGTTTGAAAAACTTGAAACTTTTGCATACAAAGTGAAATTTATCAGGCAGTCAGTAGCTGAACTCATGCTGGAGCAAACTTACTTGAAATGTATGCCCCTGCGTGCCCGGCGGGCTGACGTGCTTGCGGACTGGCTGGTTGATGTTTAAGAGGCACAACTTTCTAAATAGAATATGCACTCGGAAATCATAACGGAAATTTTTAAAATGGCTAATATTAAATGTGTGCTCGAATTGTGTTTGTGTGCGTGTCTGTTGGAGTATGCCATTTTGCGGTGGTGAAGAGAAAGCAAAGTTTTTTTAGGCGCAGTGATGGCTGAAAAAGCGTACAGCTATGTGACAGGAAATCCAAAAAGGGTATTTCACTCATAAATATATATTTATATGAAATGCTGATAATGCTGGCTTGCATTCATTTGTATAGTTTTACATATGTATGTATGTATGTTTTTACTTTTATTTGTATGTATGTATGTGTATGGCTGTGTGTGTTCGAAAGTAGGCAAATCTCTTTTGCACCAACTAAAAGTGACTTTTGGTTTTAAATGTAATTCTAAGATTTTTGATTAGGATTTAGCTGGGGTGGCTTTTTGGTTATACCACTTTCAGTTATTGTTGGTGCTGCCGTAGCGGCTTTTGCCGTTTCTACCACACTTTGCATGCAACAAACCGGATATGCTGGTCATATCTTGCTTATTCTTTAGCTACGCTTGCCCAGTGATGACAAAAGTCAACTGCAATAAGATGACAGTTTTGAGGAAGTGTGGCAGAAGAAGAAGAAGAAGAAAAAAAATGAAAACAAAAAAATGTACGAGAAAATAAATAAATGAAAGTAAATTCTCATATCTGGTTTTCGCACAAACAAACACACACACACACTGCCATTTATATTATGTGTGCCTGCTAGGCAGCGGAAGTTCAAAATGGTAGATTATATTTGCATAAAGTTTTCACAAAACTAGCCGCACTTCTTCATTTCCTTCCTGTTTGCGCTGCGCTACGTCTTCTGCTACTCTGTTACTCCTTTACTCCTACTAGTTGATATTCCTTACCCCGCCAGCTGCTGCTGCCGCCTGCTCATTCCTTTGCTGCTGCCTTTACTGCTTTTCCAATTCGAATCTTTATTGTTTGCCTCACCAGTGATTATGCAATTTTAGTTATTGTAGTTATTTCAAAGTTTGTTGAAGCGCAATTTCTTTTCTGGTTTTATGCATGAAATGAAAATTCATGCCTGAAAGTATGCAACATTTATGCAAAGTTGAATATTAGAATTGAACCAAAAAAAGAAAAAAAAAAAAAAGAAAAACGAACGGCATCAAAAAATATGCAAGCAGTGCAACGAAGTAGAATGTGGGTTACGAATTGTCAGATATTGCATTTCCGCATTAGAAATTCGTTTGCATTGTGATTGTTGTTGTTGTTGTATCTTTTCCCAAAGAAATCTAATATTTTTCGTGCCCTCAAATACGGCATAACTTAAATGGAAATAAATTGGCAAAAAAAAATATTTCGGGTTTTCGAATTTATTAAATTTGTAGCATATTTTTAGGGGTTCGAATAAATATTTTTTCAAAGGCTTTGGTTAAGCGAATTTTTGTGAATTCACAAATTATACATATAGCTAATAATTCGAAAGAAATGTGTTGCTTTTCAATACAAAGCCTAAAAGCTTAAAGCTCGTGCTAGAGCTTTTTTGGAGCTTTTTGGTTATCATACTCAAGAAAGTTGCAGATTTTATTTCGCAGTAGCTTGAAGTATATCTTTTAAGAAAGACGTTCAACTTAAAGGGTTTTGATACAAAAAAAATATTTTTCAAAATTTTTTTCACTAGGAAATATTAGTATAAAGATTTGAAGTCGAAATTTCGGTATAGGTTTTTGAATTTCGATAATGTATTCTGAATTTTTATTATAAATTTGAATGAATTTTTGAAATCAGTTTTTGAAAGGTCCGTTAGTAGCCTTTATATTCCCACTTGATGACACTGAATAAAGTTTTTCATATTTTTTTTTATAGTAGCAATTGTGTTACCTGATATAAGCCAGTATATACCAAATTTTTAAGATTATTGCTAACATTATAACTTCATAAGAATACTCTTACTCTTATAATAACACTTTTGACTTGTGAAGAAAGAGTTTAAGGGATTTATCTTTACAAATACTGTGAATTTCTGAAACAATTTTTAAAATAAGTTCTCACTCAATTTTATAAATTGGTTAAATTTACCGCCATTGAATCCAGAATATTTAAAACTGCATACCACTGATCGCACTGCTATCTCCAAAGGGAGCTCTACTAAACTAAAAATTCCAAGAATTATTTATTAATATACACCTAATCCAATTCCACCAAGATTACGCCAACCTAATGGCTGGTCAATTGAGGTCGGCAATAATTTAGTAAAAGAGACATAAAAGCCTCTATGGTAATAAAAACGTAAACCAACGCAAAGCAAAACAGCAAAACACACTAGCGCTAAGCGATGCATGAGCGCAGAAAATTTTGAAGCATACACAAAGGCTGATAAGCTTGAAAAAAAAGCGCAAAATTGCTGTGCGCATAAAGATTTTTGCCGCTATTCAGTTTTCAGAATTTCACAACGAGGTGGGTTATGTGCTAGAGAGTGAATTCAAAAAAAAAACACAAAAAACATTTTTAACGAAAAACAATTCTAAAAAAATTTGTACTTCTACACAGCGCAGCGCTTAGACAACTTGCGCCATAATGCCTGCACCCACTACACGATGTCGAAAGTTTGCATTCTCGTTTTTTAGGCCGTCGCAAAGGCAAGCAATTGGGTGCTGTCTGTCGGCCTAGATGGTTAGCCAGTTAGCTGTGAAGTCTGCGGCGGCATTCAAAGCAGTTAAACCCTGTCAGTAGACGGCGATTTCGGCACCAACAACAACAAAGAAAAACAAAAAAAACACTTGCATAGAAAAATGACAACAACCAAAATATGCGATGGAAAAAATGCCGTCGACATGCCTCACATTTTCTGCAGCTTCGTCGATTTTTTTTCCACACAGCATGGCAGCATAAACACACGCACACACACACACACCTATATGAAAACTAACGTCCATACAAGCACTAAGCATGTGCATGTGAATCTATGTATATACACGCGCTACTATTTTCTGCTCCTGCTTTCGTTATGCTCTCGTGCGTCTATGCTTGTGTTCGCTTAACTCGAACGGCTTGATTAATTGCCGACTGCGGTTACAAAAAATTTTTGCTGATTTTGCCATTTAGTTTACCCGCCGCATCCCGCAGTCAATCCCACTTAGCTACAAAGTTATACGCCCACTAAAGTGTACTTCTGCCTAGCGCTTGTAATAGTGGCTCTAGTACTTATTTTAGGCATAATTTCAGCTAACGCAAGCAAAATTATTTTATAATATGCACTTACATATATTTTGTCTTTGTGGCAAATAATTTATGTGTTCGCTGGCGCGTTCAAAGTGTTAAGATATGAGAAATTTTTCTTGAAAAATATTTTCAATATTATATGAAATATGTCTTAAAAATTTCACTTAAAATGCCGCAATAGTGTTGGTGAATAGAAGCGAAAGAAAGTGAGAGATTTACTATGCAATCTTTAAAGAGGCTTTTGGAAATAACGCTTAAATATTTTTTAGCTACGCTTCTAGCTCTGAGAATATAAAATTATTTGAAAGAATAATTTTCCAAATAAACAGGATGTAATCCTGATATAAAAGTTTATTGAATAAAAAAAAAAATTTCAATAAAAAATTAACTTATTCATGTGCCAATTAATCAGTCGTTATTTGTATGTTTACATTCAAAATTGCATTTAACAAAAATATGCTGATACATAAATTTGCCAAGAAATTAAATATAATAAAACTAAGCCACTTAAAATTCGTAATGCAAAAATTACCATAATAAAGTGAAATAAAGCCATTGAGTACAAATTAAAATAACCTGAAGAAAAGCGGCGGCTTACAACGTAAAGCTTTCGCAAAGGCAAAGAAAATGAAGAAGAACTATGAAAATCAATAATTTGTAGAAAAAACGTGAAAAATAAAAGGCGTAAAAATGTTGCACAATAGCGAAAATTAATTTTATTTTGTATTATAGACCATGCAGAAAAACGAATATTTTTTCAAAAGGATCGTTCGCAAAAGGAAATAATTCATAAAGAATAAAATCTTTCTTTGCAAACTTTTTTATAAAACTTTTGTTCGCTCCACTTTCACTTATTATACTGGAAACTTTTTTCATAATAAATTCTTATTTATGCCAGCGAAAAAACAAAAATGGAGGCGTGGGTTCGATGCCTGTGGAAATCAAAAAGAAATACCATATTTTTAAAGAGGAGATGTGGTGATCTCTGAAATGGAAGCTATGACTTTTACAGCTCAACATTGTAATGCTCAACATTTTTGACGGTTTTTCCAATAATAATTTTTTCCAACCAAAATCAGGTTTCAAGATCAAAACAAATTTATTAATACACAAAAAATAGTTGTTTTCTATACAGTTTCATACGGAAGTGTGAATTAATTAAGATCTTTTTTTCTGCTGGTATTTTCTTCACTGTATTATATGGCAGTGTTAATAAATAAAGATCTTTTTATTCTGGAGGTTATATTAGCATTTCCCTTAATGCTCTGTAAAATTTAAGTTTTACTTTTTTTTTTAATTAATAGTTTTGTTGCAATGTTTTGCTGAGAGGATCAAATCGATGTGAGAAGTAATGATCCGAAATGGGATCAACACAAGTGTAAAGAGGACTAGCTTTATTAAAAAAAAGATGATAAAATATCACATTTATACCAAGAAGTTCAAATAATGAAGAGAGTAGGGGAGCACCTGCTTTTTGCACATTTATTAAGCACTAATTGCACATGTATGTATGTGTATGTGTGTGCAGTGGCAATTCAACGTGAAACACTAAAATGTATAAAACAACGGGAACTGACAGCGAAAAATGGTCGTAAAAATCACGAAAAATTTACATGTTACACGCGCGCGTGAATTTTCCAATGCAAGAAAGGTTAAAAACAAAGTGAAAGGCAGTGAGAGAGCAAGAAGCGAAGCTAAGGAAAGACCAAAAAGCGCACAAATATGGTACAAGTGTATGTGTTTGTAGCTGTGTGCACAAACAGCAAAAGGGTAAGCCTTTAAATAAAAGCGCGCGCGCGAGCTCGCCACAAAGCATGCAATGCAATCCAATGCAGTTGGAGAACATTAAACGAAACCAAATGAAAGAAGAAAAAAAAACAAACAAAAAATTATTCAACGTACAGCAGTAAACATAAAACACATAAAATTGTAGTTGTGTGTACGCGCGCGCGCACGCGGCTAAGACACAAAGTGAGACGCTTGCCATCGCATTGCAATGCCTTGCAATGCCTTGCCACGCCACAGCACTTTGCATTGCTGTTCAGCTGTCTAAATTGGTGTGGCATCGCTGGTATGGGATTGCCACAAAGTATGCAAAGCTCGTAACCCCAAAAAATATTCTGAAGAAGTTGTACAAATGCATACATTGAGCCGCACTAGAGTGTATGCCTAGGCAAAACGTCTGTGCAGTGCTGAGTGTGTGAGCGGCGAAAATAAAAAAAAAAAAAACCAAAACGAATTCATGTGTAATTAAAATCCTTTGTAAATTTATGGATATCTAGGTTTGTTTGATGCCTCGCACTCTTTTCGTGTTGTGTCTTCTTTAATTTGCAACTATGTATGTATGTAGTGGACTATGCTTTTGGTTGGCTGAAGTGACCCTTGAGGGATAATTGCAAGTAATTACATTTGCATGTTGTGCGGCGGGGCTTAAGAAATTATTTTTCAAATGGTGCTGCATTTCAGTTATTAGCGTTGTATGTGTAATTGTTGAACTTTTTAACAAGTAGGTGTGTTTAGGTTTTACCACATATGCGCGCTATTTCAATTATTTATTTCTCAAGCGCGAGTCTTATTGATTACAAAGTGTGTTATGTATAAAAAAAAATAACATGTTGAAATAGTTTTGGGTCAATGTTTTAATAGAAAATGAATTAATATTTTTAAATAGCAAACGAAAGGCGCACAAGAATACAAAGAAAAAATAAAACTGAAAAGAATGTGCCAAAAAAGTATTTGAAATTTAATTGATTTTTTTTTTTAAATAAATTAAGTGCGTTACTTTCCAGCACGTAAGCTTAGTCGACTTATGCACTTTCTACTGCATGATGAGAGTGAAACCAAATAATAAAATAATCTGAGCTTTTAGACTTTAGGGGAGGTGAATATTCGTACACATAAAGTGATGCACCGCATTATTTTGCTTAACAATGGAAATGGTAGTGCTGAATCTCAATCAAATTTCGATTTGAGCGTTTGAAAATTTGGACTGTTTGATTAGCAAATTTGTTCTGAGCAGCAGCAAAATATTTAAAAGTAAAGCTTTAAGCAATTTTAAAATTTTTTATTACTCAAACTTTACTTTTCTTCCTACCTTTCTTTCTTGCTGGGCATCACGCAGCTTCCGTCCAAAATTTCATATGTCGACTGTTTGGCAACCACAAAGCAGCGTGATTTTTTTTTTGTAATTACTACTTTTGGATGTCCTTGCAAGTGTGCGCTATGCAATGTGTTGTGGTTTTGTGGAAGCGCGTCGGTTATCCTCCACAGCATATTTGGTACTTTATTTCACGCTGAGGTACAACCACAGGCAGACAAACGCACGCGCGCAAGCGATACGTTGTAAACCACGAAAAGGAAAATAAATGCGAGCAAAATCGCACACAAGCACATAGAAAGCGTCGAAGATGCTAGGAAAGAGTTAAGTTGCCTTCCTACGCGTATGCAGCAAAAGAGCAGCAGTTTCTATCGCTAGCGGAACGTGCAATTAAACCCAAAGTGCGGCAAAGCGTTCACATAGATAACGCTGACGCGCGCAGCATTAAGCGAGCGTGAGACAATACAAAAAAAAACAAAAAAAAAACGAGGTACCACGTAAGCGCAGCTACGCCATTTTTGCTCTTCCACCTTCAGTTAAGCTCGCTGTTTAAGCGCGCAAAGCACACAAATGTTAATGTTAAGAAGTAGGCGGCGCAAAGAATAAGTGCAGATACTTTTATCCGCTTTGATTTTTATTTAATTTTTTTATCTTGTTGCTGTTGTTGGTGTTTTTTTTTTCTTTTTGTTTTTGAAAAGTACACAAATTTTGCAGGTAAATCGCGTGGTGGCGTCTGTAAGTGATTAATGCAACTGACAGTGACAGCGGCAGGCCAGCAAAAAAAAAAAAAACGGAAGGAACATAAAATAAACAGCGCCGAGCTCCGAAAAGCAGCCAATAAAAACAATGAGTTGCTGTGAGAAAAATGAAAATTGGCCGAGTTGTTGGTAAGAAGGATATAAAAAAGAGATATAGTGCCGCTTGCGGTTTTGTGCCTGCGCCGCTTTAGCCTTGAATGCCTCGCTGCTGAGGCGTTCAAAGCCTTGCAGATTTTTTTGGTTTTTTACGCGACTATAAACTTTTGAGGCACACTCTGGCTGTTTTGGTTAATGCTTTTATTTAATTTATTTTTTTTTGTATTTTTACAGCACGCTTATACATTTGCTGCGGTAGCATGCATTTTGTTGTTGTTATTACTTTGTTACTGGCAGCACTATTGGAGGCAATAAAACGGATTTCCTCGCGTTTAAGTAGTTAATTTCTTACTGCCTCTGCGATCCGACCACCACCCAACCACCATTCTCCGCAGAGACGAACATCAAGCAATCTTTCTGGCGTTTTGTTTTTGTGTTTTTTTGCAACTTTTTTTATAAACTTAAGCGCTTTACCGCCACCAATTGCCCACCAGTACACTTGCTGGCTTGCCGTTCTTTTTTATGCGTTTAATCGCAGCCAAAAGGTAGTAAATAAAGTGAATGCAGTTTGCAAAAGGCATAATAAATATGCTGCCAGCGCGCTTGTTGTTGACTATCTATCAGCTGTCTGCTTGCCGCTCCATAGAGCGACCTGCTACTCCTAACTATTTGCTTGATTGCTGTGTGGTAAAGAGTTTTAAATCGAGTACTCGAGCACTTTGCGCATTTATTGTTTTGTTTAAAGTGCATAAATTTTATTGTGTATGTTAAATGAAGTAATGAAGCGCTGGTTGTAGACATGCAAATTGTTGCACGCTAGTGCTTGGAAGACAATGGAAAAGCCAGTCGATTGCAATGTGTTTATTTGTGTCAGAATTGCTGACAATTAATCTTAAGAAAATAAAATTTTATAATTCATTTCTTTGCCTTTTTTTAATTTCAATTGTTTCTGCAATTGTTTTTGTTTGATACTTTCGACTAACACGAAATGACTTTTAACTTTTCTAAGACATGTATATAGATCCAAGGTTATATCGGTATTGAAAAGCCACCAGCCATCATAATGTACGATGAAATCAGATTCTTAAACAAATGCCAGTCAGAAGCTGAATGTAGAAACTCAATCTCCATTTGTCCATAGCCGAAAAATTATATATATTCCGTTCACAAGTTATAGCACAACCACAAATTGGCAGATTTGGACACTTTATTTTTCTTCGAATTCAAACACCCATTTTTTTTATTTTTTTGCAAAGCCTACATTGATTTAACAAAATTCCATCAAAATTTCTAACTTTTTAGAAATAGTTTAAGTTTGCAATTTTCAATTATCTCGAAGTTATAAAGGGCTTTTGGTAAAATGTTTACTAGCAGTTGCCGTCAAAAAAGGCGTTTATTTTTTATCTGGAAGGAATTGCGAAAGAGCATAGTAAAAAATTTTTCAAAAATCAGTGGTCATTTGAAGCCATTAGAAAATTCTATTTCGTTTACTAAAATGGAATGAGCTGCCCTTTTTCATAGCTCTAAAAGTTCAACATTTTTTTTATAAAAAGTTCGAAATTTTTATGATAACTTGAATGAACTGCCCTTTTTCATACCCTAAAAAGTTTAAAAAAATGTGTGTTTAAAGTTCGAAATTTTGATGAAATTTTGAAAAACATTTATCAAAATTTCACCAAAATTTCGAACTTTAAACAAACATTTTTTTAAACTATTTTTAAATTTTTTTATAAAATTTAAAAAAATTGTTCTTAATGGTGTTTATTATATAAAAAGATGTTTTAATTGAAAACTAATTTTAAATAATTGGAGGTCAAATAAATTGTCAAAATGTACCAAATTTTTTTTTGTGCTGTAATTTGTGTACATAGTATATATATATATATATATATTAGGGTGGGTTAAATTTTTGGTCGATGTTTGGTACCCCCTAGTTGTGTTTAATAAATCATTTTAAGCAACATTTCCAATGGAAGTATGGTATTATTTGGAATTCCGAGCCCCCCAATTTTTAAAAATAGGTATTTTTTATTTCCTTTTCTTAGCTCTTCCTCTATCTACTCGCTAAATGAACAAGGCCTATTTTTCTCATTTCAAATTTATTATTCTTTACAATTCCAACCTTAAAGATAAAAACTTATATAAAATATAAATGAAAAAAATTCAATTGAATATTGTAAGAAGCGAGAAGGACTTATTCTTGAAAGTCTTTCTTGCTGTCAAGTTTATGAAATTTTTTACGGCTTTCCAATGTCACTGCCATCACTTCTTCTCGTTTCTGTTCTAAAACTCGTTTGGACACGCTAGCTAGCAAAATATTGTAATCCTTTTTTCAATGCTGTGTCCAAGTCGAATCTTGAAAAGGACCAAAAAATACCTATTTTTAAAAATTGGGGGGCTCGGAATTCAAAATAAAACCATACTTCCATTGGAAAAGTTGTTTAAAATGATTTATAAAACACAACAAGGGGGTACCAAACATCGACTTTTTTTGACCCATACAATTTGACCCACCCTAATATATATCGATACTTAGTCTACGAAAATACGGCTTTTTAAGTTCGGAAGTGGATGTTGAAGTCAATGGGCGTTTCGAGGGCTAGATACTGTGCCTCCTAGCTCCTACCTCCAGTAGATTTTAAGTATTAGATTAAAAAAGTAGTTGAACTCGAATAGTCTCTCAAATAGATTTTGCTTCTGCGTGATGCTTTGTGTTCCAAATGCAATTTCTTCATGTCAACGTAAAAAGCGTATGTTTCTTAAAAATTATTTTTTCTCAAGGCGCATGATTTAACGAATATCAAAATTTTATTTAACTAAATACATTGGTTGCCAAAAAACCACTGACTGATTTTTTTATTGAATTTTCGGCTTCATTATGCTACAAGAGAAATTGAGAAGTAAAACCAATTTTTTTAAAGATTTAATTGTCGTTTAACAAGCTTAAAAATATTTTTTGTTTTATATAGCTGGATGTCCGAGCAGCTTGCGAAAATGCGATTAATGAAAATTATTGAAGTTTGCAAGACTTTCACAAGGCTGCAGTCTAGCCGGCTGTTGCCCCAGACAGTACTTACACCAATTATTCTAAGTGTAATTGAATATATATAAAATTCTTTACCAAAAACGGACACCGAATTTTATGAATTTATAAATAAACTTACTGTAAACAAACCAAAAGCCGTTCAAAATAATCCCAAAAAAATATTCTTAAATTTAAAATTCCATTTAAGTGAAGCAGCTTCAACGTCTGCGTTCAGCATTTCCTCTTAGGTTAGATGTTTTTTTTACAAATTTCCAGTGGTTAGAATTTGTTCATAAAGTTCAAATGATCATTTAATCAAAGCAAACTCATTTAAGAATCCTCCATAGAATCAAAAATTTAGTGGCTCGAAAACGTAACAATAAAAACTAAAAGGCACTACCATTGCAGTTTACCAACAGTGGTCGAGAGAATTTAGCAGCGCTACAAACCTGCAAGATAGCCGATAGTTACAACGTCGTACAAATTAATATTTATTTGAAATATGAGCTGCATACGGGTGGAAAAAAAATTCCAGCTAACTTTCCGAACTAGCTACACCCGCGTACACCGAAGGCTTTTACTGCTGATACCAAACGAGCGTGGGCTTTAACAAAAAATATATTTTAATATTCAATAAATAACTAAATAAAAGAAACAAGCATATGCAGTGAACAGTAAAAAAAAGCACAATAAATTCAAATAAAGTGCATGCGAGTATAAATGGCGCAACAGCAACAGCTGCAGCAGCAGGAAACTCGAGGCGCCTCAAATGCAATCGACAAGCAACGGACAATGCAAACGGATGTGCCACAATATTTTGTTATGTGAATGTTGCAATATTTACGTTTGGTCAGTTAGGCGAAATATTTGATGCACTAGGTTTTTTTGTATTTTGTTTTTTTTTTTTTGTGCGGTATGCAAATGCCTTTAGGTGTTTGTATGTGGCGGCTTGTGTGATAAAGCGCAATTGTTGCAATAATAAAAATTTGTGGTAAAAGCATGTTTTTTTTGTATTAGTGCTGTTCTATAGTTATTGAAACACATAGAATATATTTAGTTTTTCAATTTCTTTCACGTGCGTATGTGTAAGTCTATTGCTTGGTTTTCTTTGCATGCCCAATTTTTATGTACATATGTAGGTATGTGTGTGCATAGTAGTTTCGCTTGTGATGTAATGAATTTTTGCCAATCACCAAAAATTGAACTCGTTTTGCGCTGCTCGCTTTCTTTTTCCGTTTTTCTAAAAAATAGTGAGTGAAATTTTGTTGCATTTCCTCGTTAAAGCCACAATATGGAAATGGAAATATTAAAAATTTGCATGTATTTCATTGTATTGTGTTCGTTGACCGCTGCGCAGCGGTTTACCACATACAAATATTTTTTCTATTTTTTTTAGCCACAATCTATGTATTTACTCTTGACTTACGTACACACACACACACACACAGCTTTTTATGTGTAAAGCGGAAGTATTCATAGCTTTTCCAGTTAAATGGCTGCATTTTTATTAATTTTTAAATTGCGTATAAGCCTTTTGTGTTTTCAGTGAGCAGTATTCACTGCTAGTGAGGAATATGCGATTTGCATAGGAAATGAAAATAATTGATTAGAAGATATTTTGCATTTTCCTTGTGTTTTTGAGTTGGTTCCACAGCCGACAAAACTTCGGCGATACTCCATGGTAAAAACAAAAATATTATTTAAACTCTCTTCCAGAAAATCAAAGCTGAAAGGAATGTTGATAAATTGGTTACCAAATAAGTGAAATGTAATATTTTATTTGTTTGCTGAAGCTGAAATGTAGCTTAGCATGAAATAAATGAAAACAAATGATTTACGTTTGTTGTCTGAAGATGTTCGCAAATTTTTATTAAAGCATTTTCAAGCAGCTTGTTTTCCTAAATTCACTTGGCTACCTTGGATGATCAAAAATTAATAATTTTATTGTTCAGTATATCAATAATTATCTAATAAAAATTATAAATAAAATTCTCGTGTCGCGTTGTTTGTTGCCAAACTCCTCCGAAACGACTGTACCGATTTTGCTGAAATTTTGTGTGCTTATCGGGTATATCTGAGAAAGGGCCAAAGTCTATTTTTCATACCCCTATATATTAAGGGTGATCCACCGCAATTTTTTTTTTTAATTTTTGGGACAAAATATTTTATTTTTATATTTTATGATTCAGCATTGCAAAAAATGTTCACCCTTATGCGATCAACCCCTGATTTTTAATCGCGATGTTTATATTATTCTGTCCCATCCACAGGTCCACAAGATGGCAGTTGAATACAATAATTGTAGTATACTATAATTTTCATGACACAGCCGCCAGGTGTACCCCGTTCTCACTTTTCAACCACCAAACATCGCAGAGTAGGGATGAGAATGAAGCCGGCTTACTTTCTAACACTTTCTATACAGTTTTCGTCCATTTTTTATTTATTTTTGGTTTTTTTTTGTGTCTCGATCATAGCAGTGACTGTGACAGTGACACTTCATTTCAATTTTTCAGTGCAACTCTCGAGTTAATTTTATGCTCATAGTGAATTTAACATTATTTCTCAGTGCTATTATTACTTATTTACATTTTATTGATAATTAATAAAGACAGTTTTTTATTTCAAACTGATTAAGCCATCTGATCAACATGTTCATATGCTTTAAGATCCATCTGCCGAAACTTTATCAAAACAACTATTAGATATTGGATGAAAAACTTGCTGTACATGAAAATACTGGATGCATAAAATTACCGAAGGATTTATATACAATCATCAACTCACCAAATACTCTCATCGACAATATATTTTCCGATGTTCACAGAAAATACAAAAACCTGAAAGAGCTGGCAGAAAGAGCGATTTTGGCAGCATAAAATCAAGTGATTATATTCCAAGATACAACAGTGTTGCCAGGGTACTTGGTGTCATACAAATCTATCGATGTTGTTTGCGATGCCAACGAACCTGTGAATTATCCAATTGAGTTTTTGAATTCATTATATATGCCGGGCATGCAACCGCACCATTTGCAATTGAAGGTTATGTCTCCGATTATTTTGCTTCGTAGTTTGAACACACCACGGCTTTGCAATGGCACACGATTAGTCATTAAAAAATGTATGAAAAACGTACTCGAAACCACCATTTTAATTGAAAAGTTCCGAGGCGAAAATGTATTGCTTCCACGAATCCCTATGATTCCTACAGATGTGCAATGACGATCAATAAGTCGCAATTGTAATTTAATATATATTTGTTACTTTCATAAAGAATAATTTATTAACTTAAATAATGTATACTTTAATTGTCTACAAAGCTTCATTACTCTTTCAATAACAATTACATCTCCACACGCTTATTGTGTTAGTTACTTTTAAAAATAGTTCCTCAAAAAATATTTCCTAGAAATAACGTATTTTGCCATACAACGTTTGCCGGGTCAGCAAGTATATTTATAAAATTCATAGGGTTGATTTCAGAAAAATTTGAAACATATAAACAAATATAAGATTTTGTTAGCTTATTTTGTTATAAAACAATTTATAGTTGATTATGATTTTAAGGATTTTTTAAGTGCCTCTTTTTTATTACATTTGAAACGGTCTAGCTTTATTTAAAACCATTATTTTTACTTGCTTCATACAATGATTATTAAATTGCTTTATGCTCGTCAAAGCAATTAATTTATCAATTTACTTTATCGCTCTCCAGTTTCGCCATATTAAATTGCCTAAAATTACACCAGACTAGTGAAAAAATTCGGTTAATATTGTTTTTTTTTTTGTAGCACCACCAGCACTTCATAATTCAAACACATTTCCGCAGCCTGATTTCTGCCACGGAAGCAACACTTTTCGATTATTTTCCTTCAGCCTTTGGTGTCAAGCGTTTTTGCATTATTGGCAGCTGTTTCCGGCGCCAATTCGGCAATGCATTTGCGTAGTTTTTGCATACGCCACAGCGTATATTGCATTAGCATAAAAAATTCGGCTACCCCTCCTCCCTATTCGGGCCGATGCAAATAGGAAGCGATTGTTTGCCAAACCGGAAGTCGATTGCTATGCCACATTTTTTTTGGACAGTGAATTGCTGCAGCAAAGCGCATATGTTGCCAGCAAAGTAAGCACCACTGCCACTGTAATGTGTGCCCATTTTTTGCGATTGGCAGCACCGTAGTGCCATTTTAATTTATTATATTAAATATATTTATTAGCAATTCGGTGCACAATTTTTATGTAATATTTCGAATAATTTTTGCAGTCACGTTGTGAAAGAAATTATAGCGAGAAGAGCAGGTTTGGTAAAACAAAGAAAAAACTGGCTGTAAAAGCCTTTGAAATGGCATATTTTAAATGACAGGAAATTACATAAAAAATTGTTTGCTAAATGCTGTAGGCGCGGGCGGTCGTGCTTGCCTGCGAGCATGTGTGGGTGTGTGTGTGTGTGAGCATCATAAAAATTATTACCAATAAAGGTAATAAATTAAAATTGACACGCAGTGTAACACAGCTATGTAAATATTTAAAAAACGCAACACACATCTACAATTTGTACGTAAAAGCGGTGTCGCTGCAAGTTTCGTTACTCATACGCCATGAATGCACACTTTGACAGCCGTCAACAGCTGAAGCTCAAGTACTTGAGCACCAACAAAAAATACACGTATGTTGAAATTTTTATAGGTTTTATGCTTGTATATTAAATTGCAGCGCAACAACAATGAACGAGCGAGTCTTTGCATACGTTCAAGCTCTTCCTGTCAATTGCTCGTTTTGCACTCTCCGCCAGTTCGTGCGTTGCTTGAAAATTACCTGCAGTGCACGCACAACAACTAATTGATTGATGTCCTTGACTTTGAAGAGTCCATTGGGAAAATTTTTGCTCTGCAGGCGCTGAGTTGTAAATTGTTTTTGACTGCCGACTGCTTGTCGCCGCCTACTTCCCGTTGCCGTCTGCTGTTGGCTGTTGGCTGTTGCACATTGTGCTCATTGAGCAGTTGAGCGCACTTCTTCGAAAAGGCATTGAATTGCGTAAAATATTCGCCCGACCACACTGATGGGAATTCATCACTTTAAGTGCTTCACCACATAAGTGAAAATAAATTTTTAATGTCAGCATATGAATATGCAAGCATTTGAATAATTGCAATTGTATGCAGACAAAAATACATTTGAGTGTTATGAATGTGCGTGTGTTTGTGTGTATGTTTGTGAAACGTGCCTGCGAGTAATTATGAAATGTATTTGAAATGTTTCTCATATAAATTACCTTTCTATAATATAATTGCAGGCGCATCAACATAATGTTAATTTTAATGGCATTTATTGCTGCCATTTGCAGTAGAATATTTTGTTGAAATGTTATTTGATTGATTTTCCAATTTTCTAAGTGGTCTTTTCAGACAAGTCTTAAATTAAATACATTAGATATGAACTCCACAAAGCTTTTATAGACCCAGTTTATGAGTAGGGAAGCAATATTAAAATGTCCACTTAAATATTTTTCATTTTGTCCACTTAATGAGTTTGCTGACATTTAACTTTTAACAAGAGAAAGAATAAATGGTTTTGCCTAATTTTTTTTTTCACTGATATTTAATAAGGATTAGTCTTAGAAAATGTTATTTAATTAAATACAGCAAAATTCAAAGTTAAATTATTTCTTTGGTAACGAATAAGTGTTAAAAAAATTAAATTTTTTCATATTTTCAAATTTTTTTGGGCTTCGGTCTCTCTTTAATTAATAACTATCAAGGAGATTCTCTTTAGAACATCATAGAAGTTTATTGTCAGACCTTTTTTTTAAAGTCTATTTATAGTTACTACGAAGGAACGATGTTGTAAGTCGAAGCTAAGTCAATACCTTTGAGGAATTGGTTCAGGTGGAGTTCGCAATTATTTCGGGACTAATTCAGAGCCTTTTCGGGACTAAACTAAGATCTTGCGGAAAGAGTTCAGACCTTTTTCGGAACTTATCACAAAGTCTATTCTCAAATAATCTTGAAAAAAAGCTATACTAGTCTTGTAGTGTTAAAAAAATTGTACTCATAAGTACCGAAGATAAAACGAAAATGTAAAGTAGAAAATGTTGCCAGAAACATACATACAAAAATGTTTTGAAAAAGCACCGAAAAGTTAACAAAAATAGATTTCCCGCTCAGAATTGATATGGCAGGACTTTTTTCTATAAAAGTCTCAAAATAGTACCAAACTATGATTTCAACATTTTTTTACACATAAATTGTTATTTCCGGGCCACTATTAATTGAGAAGTAATTGCAGTAGACCGTGAATAAAGAACGGTGAGGAATTGTAACCATGTCAAACTTAAACTTTGTGAAAGTAAAATAAAATTATGTAGATAACATTGATTTTGGCGACCTTTCCATTTTAAATAAAGGGTTTTTTTTGCTGGCTCGAGGTCAAGTTTTTATAGTAATAAAACAAGAAATTTCATTTTTTGTATACAACTCCACGTCAAAACGAGCGGACGTGTTAAATAATTTTTGCCCTGAAGACGATTGCCGGAGTGCAATCGAAATATATCGACAAAAGGAATAAAATTTCTTGTTTTATTACTATAAAAACTTGACCTCGAGCCAGCAAAAATCCTTATTTAAAATTATGTAGTTGTAAAAAGTCTTTGAAAATAGGTTTTTATGAAAAAAATTCTTAAATTTTTCGCAAAGCAAAATATTAAACATTTAACTGTTTTTTTATTAAAAGTGATGGAAATTAAACAGGAGAAAAAAAATTGTTACAACATGAAATGTGTGTATTGTATTTATTATTTTATTTTTGTTTTGCCTCGCAATGTTACATTTTCTGGCCACTTTCTTTAGGGTTTTTTTTTTAAATGCTAGATACTAATATCATATATTCAATTTCTTTTGCTGTGCATGCGGCGTTTTATCATAGCTTTTTGTCTACTTAAGTTTTTTCTTAATCTTCCTCCTAACTTAAATTCTTAACACTTATTTTTGCATGTCACTTTATGAAAAAAAAACTTATGTATATATATTTTACAAAAAAAAAAAAAATTTTACAAATATTAAAAAAAACTAATACTTATAATAAAGGTAAGTATTTCAATATTAATGCTGGATATGTTCTTGATGTTGTTTAAATATGTATATACTAACATATACGCGCCTATCAGACAATAAGCCATACAATTTATATTTAATTTAAGTATATTCATGTTTATATGCTATATATGTTATGTATATGTAAATATGCTACATTAAAAATAGATGTGAGTAATATTGTTATGTATTGAAAATATATTAAAAGGCTTCTAACAAATATTTACGCGGCCAACAGAAGACTTGCCCGAAGTTAGCGAAAGGACGCCGATCCACTAAAAATGCTTCAACCTCAAATAGGTACTTGTGAACTCTTGATGTTGTTGTTGATGTTTACATATATTTAAAACACTAAATTACTCGATGTTGTTGCTATATTTGATGTCATTGATATTTTTGATGTTGAATGTTGTTGTTGCTGTGAAAATAGGAAGAAAAAAATTAAAAATGCTGAAGCAAAATGAAAATATATAAATGTTAAATATTTTTTTATTTATGCTAATAAAAATAAAATAAAAACAAATAAAGAAAATTACAAAAAAAAAAAATATCTAAACCATTTATGTTACTTTTAAATGTTCTTGTTGTTGTGATATTTTTCGTCACACTGCCTTTCAATTTATAAATGTTAATTGTAATTTTTCTATTGTATCATACAAAAATATCTATAAATGTGTATGTATGTATGTAACATATTAATAATCGTTTATTTACTTCTTGATGTTGTTTCTAAATGTTGTATATTTGTTGTTGCTGTTTTGAAGAAACCAAAAAGAAAAAAAACCTATCGTCAAATAAATGTTCAATGGATAATAAGTCAATGTTGCTGGAATTGTTGTTGTGTGTTACTTTTCATCCACCTCAACTACTCGTACGTTGTTGCTCTTTGTTGTGCAAAAAAAAAACTAAAAAAAAAATAAAAAAGCAAACGAATTAACAAATAAACGAGCAAACATATTTATTTAGTTTCTTTCTACGCATTAAACATTTCATTGCAGATAGCCACGCTGACGGGGCCATTAGTTGACGTTAGCAGTGTTGGCCAATACAACAAGAGCATAAGAAATCACTGCAGTAGAGGCTACAATAGTCTTACCATGCCAGCACATTACAACAACAACATCAACAACAAGAACAGTGGCAACAACAGCAATCACTGCAGACGCTTGCAGCCGTACGTTTTGGGTATGGCGCGCTTGCGCTCGGCATTGCAGCTACAGCAGCAACAACAGCAACAGCTTAACAGCAACACTCAACTCCGCTCGTTGCAGCTAAATGCCACACAATCACAAGCACAATTGTTGCATTTGTTGCAGCTGCAGCAAATGCGGCAATTAATAAGACAGCAGCAACAGCAACAGCAACTGAAACATTATGAACAACAACAACAACATAATCTCAAATATCAACAACAACAACAATGTTGGCAACAACACAAGCTTATGTTGCCAGTTAATTTAGTGCCGCGCATTTCGAATAGTTTTAGTAGTTTTAGTAATCGCAATGCGGCTGCTGTTACTGCCGCTGCCGTTCATGGTGGCGGTAACAGTGGCTGCAATGGTTCGGTCGTAAAGACAATCACAACAACAGCAACAACAACAACGGCAGAAACGACAGGAGCAAAAGCGGCATCGCGTACACCGTAAAGCCGCAATCTTTGAAATCCATTGTTAAGCTTTGCTAACAACCATTATGCACATCGTTGGCGACGGCGACGGCGACGGTGACGTCGAAGCCAAACATAACAAATGCCACCAGCGATGTTGCAAATGAGACAGCAAAAGCGCCAACAAGCGGCGATCACGACAATGAAAACGTTGGTGCGGTGAAAGGCGTTAGCGATGGTCAGCACTGTGATGCAGTTAAGAAGGTAGGCGCACTAAATGTTGTAAGTTTTTTCTAAAGAACATTTTTGACAGAACTATAGCTGAGCCGGCTTATTTTTGAACTAAATAACAGATAATTGTGAAGTAAAAAGTGCAAGTTCCGAAAAAAAATTTTAAAATACATCGAATATTTTAGAGCATTGCATTTTTATTTATTAAATTGAGTTGGGTATTGAAACTGCATAGTTGTTAATTTAAACTATAGAAATTGTTACACATTTTCCTGTATATAGATTGAAAAAATGAAATACATAATGTCCGGTTTTGTAGATCGGTGTGCAATACATTTCTCGTGCTCTTTATGTGTATAAATCTGCTTAAAATTAACTTTAGGGTAAAATTTGTAGTCGCTCAGTTATTTGAGAAGCAAAAATACGAGCATTAATGACTTATTAGTAGACATCGGATTTCTATGAAATTTGTATATGCAGAAAATATGAAAAAAATATGCAAAATATATGGAAAAGATATGCAAACAATATGAAATCAAAACACGCCTTTGTATTAAATCAAAGCAAGTTCCTGCATATATGTGTGCGTCCACGTGAAAAGGGCCCACTTTGTCGCATCTAATTTCCGAGATGTATAGATTTTTCGATACATGGATCGAATTTCGTAATTTTTTATTATGGTTTATTATGAAACTATATACATTTAGGTGTCGAATGACACCAAATTTAGCTTCCTGGGTATAATTGAAGTAATTAATTTCATTTTTTTGAAAAAAAAAAGAAAACGGCCCACTTTGTCGCATTGGAGAAATATGAAGCATTTCCCTGTTCTATGGACTTTTTTTTGAAAGAAAACAAAAAAAAGAAAAAGACCACGTTGTGGATTCTGTGAGGAAGAAGGCCACCGAAATTCAGTACGGAATGGTATACCACTATGTCCAAAACGCAAACGCGATGAGATGTTATAAAATCTGTGGATTGATTACTGTCAATGACTGTAATGAATGAATTACTGCTAATTTGTAGTCTTTGTTTCATCTTTAATTATAATAAAATATTCACTGTTGAGTCCATTTCTATTTTTTTTACTTCCCCATCTTCCTGATTCATTGGTCAAACGTTAACTCATTCATAATTTTCTGTGATCATCGGTTGAATTAGTTGAAAAAGGAAATATTTAGCAAAGGGCCCACTTTGTCGAGTTGATGTTAATTAGTTGTTTCACATATAAAAATGATTGAAAAATTATCTAATGCTACTTTTTCTCATGCTGACTATGTTCCTGTTCGATTCAAATGAACACCAATTTAACGTCCGAGTAGAAATGAAAAAAAAAATCGAACTTTCAACTTCAATTTGATTTTGATTTTGCTCAGTTAGTAATTTTTCGGATATTCACCTGCATAACTCCAATACCGCCGAAGTGGGCCCTTTTCTCGTGGACGCATACATATGCATGTAAATATGTATACAATATAAAATAAAGTTGCTTAAAGTTTGACACCAATAAACTCGTATGTTGTCGGGGCCCGATTGACTCGGCGTGCAGATAGTTTATAAATATCTAGGTTAGAACATGTGAAAGGTTGCCACCTATTAAACATATACTATCAATTAAGTTAAATGAATTATTACAATGTGGGTATCAATCAAAATGGTTTTCAAACGGCTTTACTTGTAAACTGCATATAGAATAGTTACCACCTGTTTAAAAAATTCAATTCAATTTGAATTAAAAGAAATAGGTAATTGAAATTTGTATCACAATGTATATGGGGGTCAGACGAAGAGGTCTTCTTAAACTTACATACATAGTTGGAAAGTATGGTGACGAGGGCCAAAAAAGAGAAAATATGGAAATACCCTATGTTTTAGGCTAAGTTTAAGTATCTGTGTTGAGTTTATTAAAACTCACTCAGCGAAGCGGTTTGAGGAAAATTAGATTACATACACTTTACATGTACATTTAACACAAATATTTGCGTTACAACAAATACAAATGCTAATAATGTGAAGGTGGATCAATAACTACATAATTTAATTTCACAGTGCTTTACACTACCAGTACTTTTTCTAAATTTTCTACATTGAATCTTTGCCTTTTATCATTTAAAATCTGTTTAAATGAAGAAACAGATCTCTATATTTCACAAGAAGTGATTGGAGCAAATATAAATTTGCTACAAAAATGTTGAAGCAATGATATTGAATTGATCTTCAGAATTTTTTAAAAAATAAGCAAAATTCCGAAGCTTAGAAAAAAGAAGAGTTCTCTGCTAAAACCTCAGAGAGAATGTACTAAATAATGATGCAGAGAATGTACTAAAAACTAAAAAAATGAGGTTTGTACCAGTTACCAGTCATCACACGACTTTCCTCACCAATCTATGGCAAGGATCAGAATAATGGAAAATCGTGGGGCGTAGCGTAAATATGGAAGCGGTAGTTTTGTTATATCGATCGATAAAGCGGCCGATTTACTTTTACACACATATTGCATAAGTCGCCTATTGAGAAGAGATATCCAGAGCATTTATAGCGATATGAGCTTGACTGCAGATAATAGAAATTCGATGCGCCAAATAAAACAAAAACTTACGAAATATAAGCAAAAATATGCAAATACGTACGAGTATATGCAAAATATATGAAAATATGCAAAAAATATGAAAAAATGCAAATATGCATAGTCGTCAATCTTCTTCATTTTCAATGCGACGAATTTCTGTCTTGGTCCAGGACTTCTTCTATGCTAAACAAAAATTTGCAAATTTATGGAATCTCGATGTCTACTTATTAGCAAAGACAAGACCAATTTCTCTTGAAATACATATATATAGAAATTTTAGACTGAAAGAAAGTCTACCGACATTTTCTTTTATAGGGAAAAGGTGAAATTTGCACGGATTAAAATATCGCTTTTCACACTACGATTGGATTAATTAAATTGCTTATAAAATTGCTATCGAAATAGAAATTGCCTTATAATACCTAAAATGTGTTCTAAACTTAAATAGCTATAGCCAAACGATGTAGTTTCAATCAATAATTACACCAATAGCAACATTCTGCCAAACCCACAAACCGTCCACAACCATATCGTTAAATTTAAACCTAAAGAAATTGAGTATCTTAATTATGTAGCAATCTTTTGTTGACGGTAATAAATAAACCAATATATATCAGAAATATATAAAGTTTAAGTATAATAGAGAACCTGCTAGGTTTTAAAAAGGAAATGCCATTCTGAATAAGATATTTAAATTAAATTGAAGAATTTGTATTTTGGAAGGTGCTTTTGACTGCGCTTCTTAAATAGAGACTTGAATAGAATATTGAAAAAAATTAGCTACGACATTATTTAGAACTTAATTTTCGCCGCTTTGTTGAAATTCATTTCCAAATTGCTCAAATGCGATCCTATAAACTTTAATTCTCCAACAAGTATATATTATTGAATCGAAAAACTAAACTGATACCCTATAATTTGCAACACTGCAATGTAATGAAATGCTTAACTGCAAGTGATATATTTATTTGAGTGCTTTTAGTTAATTTGCAACAAATTGAGGCTTTGAACTGCATTTCGTACAAAATGAAATGTGAATTTACTTATGCACAAAATTACGTTTGAAAAATTGCCAATAAGTGCAATGAATACGTTAGTAAAAGCTACAGAGAGTGGCAATGCAAGGCGAGTTGGTAAATGGAATATTCTAAGGTGATTAGAGACGCGAAGCAATACGCTTAAATATGTATTTGTATACGTTTTGTACTTGTATTAGAAAATATTTAGTAGACATGAAACATTAGATATACATAAACATATACGTTCAAGTATGTACGAGTTAACATGCTACTTGCTATTAATGTATGTATGTAAATGAATTGAATTTGATGCCCCAGAGCTTGAATTTATATGAAGAGTTAGTTGTTGCAATGTATTTGCATTTATTGAGTAGTAAAGACGGGCACGAAATGTACTATGTGTATGCATTTGTGTAAAAACATATGTTTGTATTGGCTGCCATAAGCTGCAACGCGATCATTATGCAAATTATACACACTACAAATGCAACAACAAAAGGGTATATTCGGTTAGCTCTGTGAATTTTGGCCACCTGTGCAGGCCTTTGCGTGAGTGAGTGCAAAATGCATATGAGCGCATATTAAAGTGCATATGGCTGTGTGTGTGTGTGCGTGTGCAAATACGCTTAGTCGTAATTGCGTGCATTTTAGGCAATTGTGGGCGTTGGAAATACAGCAGAAAGTGTTCCTATTTAGGCCTTTTGCGGTAGATAGTTTATTTTTAATTTTTTTTTGTTTTTATAGGGTGTACTCGTATTTAAATGCATTTAGTTGTTTAGAGCATTCGCGAAATACAGCAAAAAAAAGCAACGCTGTGCTGGAAATTTAGAAACACTGGCAATTATTTCTAGATCAGAAACCATTTACTCTCTATTGCATAGCAATTTTTTCCGAACTATTTTCCATTAATTTATTAAATACAATTTTTCAATTGAGAGACAATTTATTGCCTTACAACGCTCAGTTACATAAATGTAAATTTAAGATCTTGAGAAAAATTAAAAAAAAATTTTTTTAAATATTTTTTTTTTGAAATATCAAAATTTTTCTAAAGAAAAATTTTAAATGCGTTTTAGAGAAAGTCAGATCTTAGTTAGATACAATAAATTGCATTTTCGACGTAACTACAAATTATCGTTATTTTTCAAAATATTTTTAATAAAGCTTTTACGCATTTTTTTATACAAAAATATTTGCCTAAATCAAATATTGTTTGTAATTTGTACTTCAAACATACACTTTCTTATCCTGTAAATGAACGCGCTAGACGCTGCATGCTAAAACAAATACTTAAATATCTGCTAAGAATTTTCAAAATTTTCGGAATTTTGAGATTTACTAAATTTTTTAAATTCAATGTGGTTGAAAACTGCTTGTAAAAAAGTATAATTAAAATAAAATGCTATCTTTTTTTCCAAATCAGCAGAATGTTTAGATTTTTTGATTATTTTAGAGTTTTAAAAATTTAATTTTTGTGTTAAATAAAAAAACCTAATAAGTGAAAAAGACTTTCCGCAAAAATGTTTCTAAAATCAATGGGTATTTTTGATTACTTACAATTTGCAGTTAATAATTTTTAGATTTGCATAAACAAGAAGAAATTGTGATATATATTTTTTTTTTTAATTTGGTGCTCTATATGCATTTTTGGTTAACGCAATTTCTTTTTGAAGCTTAAACCACACTTTTACAACATTATATTTAACAAGTGAACTTTGGCATAGTGAATGAAAAGTTATCGTAAGAAAGTTCATTTGTAGCGAAAGAAGTACGTAAATAAATAAAAAAAATTACTTTTATTTTTCCTGCTGGGAACATTTATACAAATACGTAGATCGGCACGGTTTTCCGCTTGCAACAAAACGTTCCTTCAAAGAACCACACAAATTTTTGGCGCTTTGTTGCTGTCATTATGCTGCCACTTTTCAATTGCAGCAATTTATGCAAATACACACAGTTTTAGTGGGCGTTTCAAAACGTCGAAAATGGCGCGTTTTAGTGGCAATAAAGAAGCGCCCGAGTGAGAAAATTTAAATTTGGAATTACGCGGGCATACGCGATTATGCAATGAAAATGTTGTACTCTGAGGATTTTACTACATTTTAATACCTGCGTGCGAGTATTCGTTGGCTGATGTTTCCAGTACTTGGCTCCTAAAATATTTTCTAAAGGAAAAACGTAGTTTCGAAAAGTGTACGAAATATCTACAATGGACATTTTCAACTCATTGAGTTTGAGATTATTGTCATAGCCACTGCAAAGGTAAAATAATCTACATTGATTTTCAAATTTAAAATTTTCGAAACATAAAAAAAGGCGACACATTTTTTGTATCTGCTTTATTGTCAGCATTTCGCTTTGAACTATAAAAACCTTAACTTTTACGGCAATACAAATACCGACAAAACTGCATTTATGATAATATTTAGTTGTATATAAAAAATTATAGTTGCAGGTTTTATAAACATTTGCGATGTATAAACTTTTCCTAATACATTTTGAAGAAGAAACAATTTGATACGAGCGACGTCTGACAAAAAAAAACTAGTTTTTGATTTGGGAGTTGTTAATTCATTAAATTACTTATATTAAATGCGATTCCTTTGCTCTAATTGAATTACTAAATTAAATTTTTTTTATTGCTGTTTTAAATAAACGAAAATAAAAGTTTTACCTCAAATTAAATTAAAAAGCTGAAATAAAAAACTTTTATTTTCAACGCAATCGTTTTCTTTTTCAAAACAAAATCTTGCCAAAGAGACGAGCGCAAAGTTCTTTGGAAAAATATTGCGCCCATTAAATGCAACAATAAAAGTCTACTACGAGGCAAATAAATGTATAAAATTTGTAGAAGGGAAAGCAGGTGAGCATGAAGAAAAATTGCAAACACTTAGAAAAAGTTCGCCTTCGTCTACGTTAACGTTCACACCTGATTGCATGCAACAAAACGGGCAACACACAGCAAGGCAATAGCAACAAATGACACTGAAAGAGTGCATAAAATGAGAAGAAAACAAATAAAAAACAAAAACAAAACAAAGTAATTTTTTAACACCTTCATCTCAGCTGCAATCGCATCACGCTTCACACATACGCTCGCATAATACTTTAGTGAAGATTTCGTTTCGCACACAGCAACATTTGTTTGATGTGGCAGAACGTGTGCGCGCAGAGGGCAACACGTTGAATTATGTGCAAATCACGTAAAATGTGAACAACAAAAAACAAAAAAAAAATAAAAAGGAATGATGAAAATAAATAAATATAAAACTACTTTAATACACTCACACACACACACACACACACACGCCGCTTCCACATTGCTTATGCATGTGGGTGCAAGGCAGTTAAAAACAACGTGATTTGTAGCCGACAAACAGATGATCACATGTGCAGCAGCAGCAGCAACAAGAACAACAACAACAACAACAACAACAACAACAACAACAACTACAGCAAACAAATAAGCGTCGCAGGAGCAGCAACCGCAGCCGCGCACTTGGCAGCTTACAATTCGCATGTTGCACGTTGCATACAGCTGCACGCTATGCCACATACATAAATATGCAAGCTGTCGTTGAGTTGGTGGAATGGGAATGTCTGTTGCTCGTTTTTTTTTGCTTTTTTTTTGCATAATCTTTTTGTTTCGTTGTTTTGTTTTTTTTTTTTTATTGCTGCCGCCGTTGCACTCATTCGAGTTTTTAAGTCTCAATCTCGTTTGTACTTTTGAGTGGCATTTGTTGCAACGCTTAGGCATTTTGGCCCACATACGCTCACCCATCGCGTTGCTCCACTTTAAATCGCACTTTCCTCGCACCTTCTACGTAAATTCTACTGTGGCGCTGTAACTCTTCGCAACTCGTCTGGCTGCGCATTTTGTTTTAGTTTATTGCGCGAGTCGTTTGCCTCCCTATTCACACGATTGCCAACATTTCTAAATCTTCTTCCTATACACACTTTCAGCCAGTTGACCTCCACTTGCGAGCGCCTTTTTGCATTTTTCTCCCTCCTTCGCCACCCTACTCAGTTCAATTGAGTTGAACAAGTGTTGCTTGTCGGCTACTGTGTTTGTGTTCGAGTCGCTGCTACTGTGTGGTGGCAGTTGGGGCAATGCTGCTTTTTGATGCAACAACTGCCAGCGTGTCAGTTGAGCACTACGTGAATTATTTCCACACTTCTAGAATACTCTTGCTCTGGGGATTTATAAGCGTATATAAATTTCTCGCTTGCTGTAGTTAAAAATACTAACAAATATATGCAAGCAACAAAAAGTATCTTGGTTTTTGAATGGCATTCCTGTCATTGAAAATTTTCGAATTTAGAACCAGAGTGAAAAAAACATTTATTTTAATGGAAATGCGTGAGTGAGTACTGTTGGGTGTTGAAAGGATTTCATTTTTGTTTTCAAGCTATATACATAATTCTCGTAAATGTTTTATTTATTGTTTTATGTTATTTAAATTCTAAAATATCAAGAAAATGTGTAATTATTTGCCAATTAAATATTGAACATGTAAAGCTCAGCAAAATATTTGGAAATTTAGTTTTCTGCACAAATATATTAAATTAGAAATTAAACAATAATTTCAATTCATTAATCACTTTGTCAATGAATTTGAACATTATTTCAAGACCAGTTGATAACTAGATTGCAACTACAACAAACAAATTACATACTATTTAATATAAAAAATGGCACGCAAGTGATTCGGAAAGGGTCATAAAACTGTTCCGAAATAACCTCGAATAAGTCTGAAATCGCTCCAAAGTGATGCTTAAGTAGTCCGAAAAAGACTCGAAAATATTCGCGAAAATATTCTAACCTATGGTATTTCCGAATGTGACGCTTCCGAATGATCCCTACGAGTCCTGCAATATTCTTGAAATATACCTAAACACCTTTCAAAATGGTTCAAAAATTGTTCTTAAATAATTTCAACTGGCGCAGAACTAGTCCCGAAATGTTCCCGAAATAGTCTTGAAGTATAATAAACACAATAGCTCTCTGGTTTTTGCGAAATTTGCAAAACTCTAAATCAATACTCGAAACTATTCAAAATTGAATTGGCGTGCATTTAAAAATTTCAAATGAGTTCTAACGGGAAGCTATTGAGATATGTATGTATAATTACCAATCGCGTCCGCACATTTTTTGAGTAAATTAGTTCAAAATGTTAATAAAAATAATGGATTTATCTGTTCAAGTGTTTTTTTTGTAATTTAGCGTATGGAAAGTTTTGGTAAAAAATTCACTTTTAGCAGAGATTTTTAATGTTGATATTTCACATTTTAATCTTCGCTTGTGCCTACTTCTTAAAATAAAAGGCGACGTTGGTGGTCAAACTGCAGCATTCAAGGAGAAAAAACGTGTAAACGAAATTATGCCTTTGAAATATATTTTTTGGTGTTTTCTGACTGAATCTTAGCTTCTTCTAACACCTTACTAAAACCTCTACTTAAACTAGTTTTACCATAACAATAACAAACTTGCATCATCTTACTTCAACTGTCACGCACCGTTCATAATTAGAAATAATAAGCTCTTATGAAATATATATTTAATAAATTTCCGACAGCAAAAAGTTTGCTCTTGAGGTAGTTTTTTTTTAATTTGACCAACAAAAACATTCAACGGTCATTTGACGGTCCGCACTGTGCAAGTTATAATAGCCCAGCGGCACTTAGCGTGAAAACATCTACACTGCACATACAAACATACATATTTACTTGTGACAAACGCATTTAAGTAGGCAATGCTTTGGTGTAGGACAACTCTTAAAACGAAAGGAATATAATATGTTGCTAAGAAAGTGCAGGCATTTTTATCTTCTAAGTAGTAGCATTTCCCTTCGCTGCTCTAGCAATCAAATCAGCAGATGTAATTAAACTAAAGTAAATAAAATTACTCATCCGCCGCGGCGTACTTAACTTACAAGCGCCCTCTACTTCTCGTCTCTTCTATACAGTCTCTTCGACATATTTTTTTAGCATTTATAAAAAAATTCAACTATTTCTTTTGCTTTACTATTTATTCAAGTGCTACTTCTTTGCTGCAGCAGACTTCAGTTGGTATAGACACCACTAACCGGGCACTTCTCTGCTCGCCATGCATGTACTTGTGGTCACAGCTCGCTACTTAGGTGTGTCCGCTGCCTATTACGAAACATACTAAAGTAGATTTGCTAATATTGAAGAGTAATGAAAATAATTTTATTTCGCTACTTGACAGATAGACTGTGCTGCGCTTGCTACGTTCATAGTTAGTTGGCAAATGAAGAGGTACGTGATTTTTGCAACGCCACGTAAACTCGATTTGAAGGTAATTAAGCTCATTAACGCGTGCCAGCACATAGAAGCTCGTGCAAAGATGTTGTTGGCTTGCCATTTTCTTTCCCACCCAACTAACAACATTTAGCTACTAAATACTTTGGCTCATCAGACTAACAACAGCAAAGTCTGGTCATGGCAAATTGTTGAAACCATTTGCAAGCGCTGCAATTAATTTTTTGGTGTTAGCGAAAGTTTTGTTGGTTGCAAACTTTTTTATGCGCTCGACAAATGTTGGCAGCTTTATTTAACCTTCGTTAGCTAAATATATAGCAATACATACATACACGAGTAAACAGATGTTGCCAATTGTAAGCTGCATTTGCTTTGTGTCCGCCGTGGTGGCTAAAAATTTCGAAACGCGTTCGGAATTTACAATTAACTTTAATTTGCAGTCAACACCTTGACCGACCAAAATGTGTAATCACTAGCGACAATTTTTATGCTATTCCAAGCAGCAGTTAATACGGAAATAGAGACTCGCGCTATCTGCTGCTCTTGGCGCCAGTGCTCAGTTATGTTGCAAGCAATAGTTGTGGCAATAGAATGCAGTAGCTGCTTGCAATTAAAAAGTTAATTGTCAAGCATGAGCATACAGTTATTCTGCTAACCACATTGTAACTTACAATCACCAGCAAATGCGTTCATATAATTGTCACGTACATCGCAGTGGCAGGTTTTTTTTTTTTGGTCTAAAAATGTCTACGTGTTTGCATGGAATTTCAAAAATGCTTACCTTAATTGCGTCCACTCCTTTGTCGAGTCGATAGGAAAGAGTTAATTTGAAGTTTATTTTTTTAAAGCAAATTATTATTTTTGGAGTTCCAAATACATAAGCGCTAGGTTGGTTGTTATGAAAATTATTTATATACCAAACGGAATATGTTTAAAATTGCGACAATAAGTCTATCAATTTTTTAATGTGACAAAAAATATTGTTTCGCCTCATTTTAGAGTTCTAGGAATACCGGAGAAATTAAAATTCGAAAATTATGTAAACATTTTTGATTTGTAAACCGAAGAAAATATATTTTCAAAACGGTAAACCTGTACATACAATTTGGTTTCACTTTAGCTTTTGTGAAAGGAGAAAATTGTAACAAATCTATGACAAAAACTTATTTGAATTAATTTAAATGAAAACTAAGAAAAAAGGTGGAGTCAAAAATAATAAGTCCTGAATAGCTTCTTGAAAGCTGAAAACTTTCCTTTTAATAAAAAAAATCTTAAAGAAATTACGCCAATATTTTTTTTCAGACAAGAGGAAATGATCAGTAAAAAAATACCTAGAAATCCTAGCAGCGTTTCAACAGTTCAAGAGTTCATAATAATTAAGAAAGAGGAAAACTGTAAAAACTTTTTTTTTTAATTGAGTTTTGTTTGTGTTGCAGAAGGAGATAAAAATTATTTTTAAAACTCTATGCATTGTTCAGAGAGTTCTTTAACAGGAAAACAGCTGCAAGTATATATTTAACGCGAAGATATAAGAAGTTTTTTTTTCAATGAAAAAATAACTTAAATAACCCATTAGGACAGTTGATAATTTTCAAAAAAGGTTTTTTTTATTTAATATTGAAAAAAATAAATTAAATTAATATTAAATGCGCTCAAATAAATTTTAGATCGCTTAGGAAGGAAACAGCTTTTCGAAAAAATAACATTTAAAGAAAAAGGTGAACAAGCTAAAACACCACACAAACTTTTCAACACATTATTGGTGTTTTAAAATGTGTTCTTGTTAACAGGATTTCAAATTACTTTCATTTAATTTTAATTTTTCACTTCCTAAATCTAAAAATCTCAGAAAAATCAGTTCATCCCTTAACATTTTTTCTTAGGCATGTACAAATTTCAATCACTGTCAAAAAAATTAAATAATAAAAGAGCGAAATAATAATTGAATTGTTTTGTCATCTACAAAACTAATTGTCATTGATTTTACTAATGTTTTTTGTTACAAAAGTGTTCGCAGCTCATACCACTTTGTTATTACGAATAATCGCAGAATCGATATTTTTTTAATTAAATTATAAATAATACAAATTTATGTTTATTGCAACGCTGTGAGTAAGTGAGAAAAAAAAAACAACAACAACACGCATGATTGGCTGTGACATTTGGTGGTAGTGAAGTGCAAATGTCTGCAATTACCAGAAAATAAACTGTGATTGCTTTTGGCGGCGCAGTGTCGTTGTAGTTGTAATTGTTGATATCTGAAATTAATGCAAAAGTAATAAAGGAGGTCAATTGCAGTGCACACAAAAAAAAATTAGTATGTACGTATGTATTTACATGCACACATGCACAAATATATGCAGCTGTATGCACTTTTGTAAGTTTTTTGATTTTTTTTCATAGCAAAGCTTCTCTTTGAGGCAGTTATATTCGATTGTACTAACATACATATATACACACACGCAAAGCAAGAAAAATGTCAATTGCAATTAATTGCATTATAAAATGTAGTAAAAAATTAAAATGCAAAAAATAACGCATACCCAACAAGCACTGATACTAAAAATAATTACCAAACAACGAAAATAAAGCCAACCGCAAATTATAAAAAGTAAAGTTAAAATTAAAAAAAAAAAAAAAAATGCCGTCGCGCTCAAATAACAAAATTAAAAATTAAACCGCAAAAGCAACTGTGGCGTCTAGCAACAATAACAAAAACAAAAACATAAATACGAGTGTGTACAATTTTACACATGTACGAGTATATAAGTAGCTATGTAGCAGCAAATAGTGAAACAAATACTAGCACGCAGATTTGCATGTGTGGAGATTTTTTTCCATTGAAATGTGAAAGCATTTGCTTGGGTTTATTTGTGGACTTGTTGGCAAAATAAACGAAACAAAACGCGATGATAAGTTCACACTTGATTTATTTATATATTAATAATTTTTAACGCCAAAACTGATTTTCTAAGTAAATTTTTAACTATTGTTGATTTGGCTTTAAGTTTTTAACGGGCTTTGAAGCGCAGTTTTATTTTTTCGGTACAACAAATATAGCACACTCTATTGCAAAGATATTCTCCAAAAGAGTTTAAAAAAAAACGACGTGAATGAAAATTTGCATAATTTCATTGATACATTTTTTATTGTTTTTTTTTATTGCAAAATGTATAAAACTTAATTTTATATACCTATATTTCAGAAAGAAGAAAAAAATAACCTGAAAAAATGTTAAAGTTTAAATTAAATTTCTTTTATATATAACTTTTCTATACAGTTTTCTATAACATTAAATTGGATTTTTAAGTTTCTTATTAATTTATCGTAAGTATTTTCTGTAAAAAAAATTTAGAAAAATCTTTATTTGGTAGCAAGGAGTAAATTATAGCGAACACATTTTAAAATTTAATAGGCAACACAAAAAAAATTTTTCAAAATTTCGGATCGAGAAGCTTAAAAGTTTGTTGTCAATCATAGTTTGTATGCAAACCGTTTAATTATAGAAAAATGAATGAATTGCCAATATTAAGAAAATATCGTGTGTGCATTATATTGGCTACAGGCATTTCTGTATACAGATATGTACGTACGTTCAAGCTCGTACACTTACGCTTAATTGTGTTTTTGTATCTGACCACAATAACAACGCAGTTAAAGCAACGTGCACAAAATATCAATAACAACCACAAAACTTTGTCATTAATTGCCATTTATGCAGCAAATTAACAATTATGACATTTTGTTGCAAGTATAATGGTAGACAACAGAATGTATACAATTATATACATATAAAAAAAGAAAAGAGAAATATTTATGTATATATTTACATACATATTTAGTTTATTTTCAAACATAAATGCAGACCCCATGTTACAAATATTTTAAGAGATAGTTTCACTTTAAATTTTTTTGGTGGAAACAGTGTTCGACGGCAGACGCCCAATATTGCCACTACTTTGAAATATACACTAGGGATTTTAATTTTAATTTTATTGTATTTCAAACATACTAAATCGTGTAAATTTTCTATATGTATGTATATACATTCCTGCAAAAAATGCCTAACCGAGTCTCGAATTCAGTGTCAAAAATTTTGTTTGACTCCTATAGACACAACATAAATGAGATGAGCGGTTTGATTTTTCATATTTTTATATATTTACACAAGCAACATGTTAAAAGGAGTTGCACAATTAGACAATTGCAATATATGGTATGGTGTCACAATGGACTATAAATTGAAGTCTAAGTGAGTCCCTTTTGTGCTGCCACGGTCACAAAAGTTCCCTTTAGCTATAAGAATGGGAGATATACAGAAACTATTAGTCACAACCATTTGTGGTAGAATATAAAAGGACTCACACTACAAATGGTAGGAGAAGCTTGGCCAAACACTGTGCTATATAGTGTAAGCGCCAAATTATTATTATTATTAATGGTATTTTATTGATGGATGTAAATTTGAAATTTGTGGCCTACTCTTTAAACCGAATAGCTGTATCATAATTGCAAAAAAAAAAAAAAAAAAACAGAAAAGTGTGGTTATAATCAAGACCTATACGATTTTTTAAGGCTTACGTTTGCATTTACATAAGCAAATATTTTGACATTCTTTAATTACCTGGCAAAGTTAACTTGCCGTCGCCCGAATAAATTCATATCATATATTACATTTGAAGACTTTTAAAAAATCGCAGTCGAAGTATGGAATTCAATTTCTCAAAAATGCGACGATAGATTTTTACCAAAGTCTTGGAAATTATTACTAGTTTACGAAAATCTTAAATTATTTTATTTTTATTGTTTATTCTTAATTACTTTTGAATTTTTGAAGTATTTTCTGCAGTAAAATTTTGTTGTTTGTTACATTTGGCTTCGAGTAGTGGGATTTTTCAAATTCGCGTGGTACCACAATAGGCCTAATAAAGGCCTAGGTTTGCGGGCGCGATCGCTAGCAGCCACTTTAACCTAACCCAACCAACCTACATTTGGCAACAGTTTTGCAGGAATGTGTATGACAAACGACAAAATGTGATACAAATTAAACTTAATATATCGAAAACTAAATAAGATATCAAAATAATTTAAAAGATTTTACGACAAAATTTTAGAGATTTTAAAATTTTGTCCAAGGTAGTTTGAGCATTTGACCATATTTTTTCGAGTGTTTAAAGCACGGTTTTTATATGAAGATTTTGGTAGTCGTAGTAGTAGTAGTATTTATTTAACCATTTTACAATTTTATAACAATAAATAAGTATTTATAATTACAATTTGGATCTGAACTATAAATTTCTTTAACAAATTCAATTACTTTTCTTTTAAAGCTATACACATTTGATTCAGTTTTTATTCCTGTCGGTAGATAATTGAATAAGTTAGTGCCTTTATAAAATAAATTATTTTGTGCCGCATTTGTCATTAAAGACGGTCTTCTAAGATCTTTGTTATTCCTTAGTGGATATGGTTGTACCTCGGCCATATAGCATATGTCAGAAGTTAGATATCTTGCCATAATATTATTTTTGATTATAAATACAAAGCATTCCAAATAAGACGTTGAGCTACAGACATCCATTTCAAAGTGTCAAGGAGAACTTTTATTGGTATTAAGGCATTGCATTTGAGAATAATTCTCATGGCTTTATTTTGCAGTTTTTGTATTCTGCTTATATTTAATTGGTAACTTCAAAAAAATATTGCTGAACAATATTCAATATGCGGTTTCACCATCGTATTGTAAATATTTATTGTACAAATATTTATGGTTTACGAATCCTTCTAAAAAAAAATTAAATTTTTTGCAATTTATTTGCAAATAAAATCAATGTGCGAATCAAATTTAAGTTTAGCATCAATTATAACTCCTTGATACTTAATTTGTTATACTTTTTCTATAGGCTCATTGTTCAGCACATACTTTTGTTGGATCTACCATTTATCATCATAAATTTGGTCTTCTTAACATAAAGCTTCAGCTTATTCATTTGCAAATAGCTTTCAATTCTTACAAGGTCTTCTTTTAGCTTACCAATACAACCATCTGCATTATTTTCTGGTACACATCATAAGTATCATCTGCAAATAAGCATACTTTTGAATTTTTCACAATTTTTTCAATATCGTTTATATATATTATAAATAGCAACGCCCCAAGTGTCGAGCCCTGTGGTACACCAAGATTTACGGGGATAGCATTGGATAAACAATCTACCAATTTGGTTTGCTCGTCAAATAGCTTTGAAACCATCGAAGTTCAGCCCCTATTATGCCGTACTGCTGTAGTTTTGCGATCATTATTTCTCGATCTAATGAGCTCTTTGTAAATCCAGGAATACTGCCCCAATCGTTTTTTTTTTCGTCAGTATCAGCTATCCAATAGTTTATCACCAAATTTATGAGCGTTTCACAGCTGTGTTTTTGTCCAGATTGATATTCTGAGAATAGTTTGTTTTTCTCAAAAAAATGTTTGGGACTTACGACGACATTAGACAAAATTTCTTCGACTTTGCACTTGCCATAAAATTTTACTCAAATATGTTTGACTCTAAAAGAGAAGTCCAAAAACGGATACGCCATTTAAAAGATCTTAATTAGTTTAGTGTAATTGCACTATTAACTAAATTTCCAATTTTCAAATACAACATTTATTTATTCAGGCGACGATGTATGTATGTTCTTTGAGGTTACCGTTTATGTATATAAATGCAGCTTTGTACATACTAGAATTTTGTTTCTGTTGTCTTTGTTTACTTAATGCGAAAAAATAGAAGATTTTTGTAATAAGTAATTCATAGCACGAAAATTCGAAACACTGTTTCTGTCAAATGGTTAATATGGCGCTGAAATGAGATAGTAAAACTACCTCTAGAAATTATTGTATCATACGCAGACCCTATCTTCACCGAGCTTTGTATTGGCTTTCTAACTTTTCTTTGGAGAAAGTTATTTTCTTCACCAAAAAAAAAAATCACAGAACCATTTTTGATAATCTAAAAATTACATTACTTTTAAGTAATTTCTGTGTCATTAATAGTTAAACTTCTCTCTATCTAAATTTTCTATAAAAATACGGTTTTCATTTTGAAATTTTTTTTAGTTCTTTTATGGAATTTACCTCTTTTACCTTAAAGTTAGATATTATGTAAGAAGAGTTGCAATAAAATCACATATTAACCTGTGTTTGTGCATTCATGCAAATACAAATATAAAATTGTCAGAAAAATAAAATAAAATAAAATAAAATAAAGCTAACACACGTATTCGCCAAATAAAATTACGTGTGATTTTCGATTTTGCATTCTTTTGGCAAACAGCGCAATTTTCCTTCCTTCCTTTGACTTTTACATATTCTATCAGTTTCGGTAACTTTTGCATGAGTCATGAGTAGCAAGAGCACAAAGCACGATTCATGATGCTGCTGTAACGCCTTCACATGCATGCCTTTGCACGTGCCAAGTTACTATGTATTTATGTACGTAAATATGTAAATGTGCATGCAAGGTGCAAACGAACATACAACTAAAGGCCATGCGATGCATTTCGAAAGTCGCCTTTTCAATATTTGTATTTTATGTAATACGAAGAAAACGTTCGATGACGAGGGCGTGCGTGATCTTAAGTGCATACGTTTTTTTTTACATTCCAAGATTTTGTTTAAATATCATTTAAGTACGCTTTAAAAAAAATCATGATACTGCCGATATTAAGATATTAACTACTTTATTGGTATGTACACTTGCATCATAAAAAATAAAATTATCAATCTTCAGCAATGAATTTCAACTTCGCGAGATGCATCATAATTTTTTTTTTTGCCGAAAGTTTTTACTGTGTCATATATTTACTCTATCAGCGTCTTATCTTTTACTTAGAGGTTTGAATTTTTTTTGTTTAAGCAACATTTTTTTGATTTTTTGACACTGTAAATTATTCTTCTCTTTAGTAAAAATTGTATTAGCCAGCTGGAGCTCCAAATAAATGAAATTTGAATAGTTCCAAAAAAAATGTTAAACAACAGTTGGTAAAGCTAATTGAGTCTTGGTGAAAAGTCTATAACGCTCTAGCCACCATAATTTTATGTTTTATATTGATTTTTGTCTATGAAGTCTGTACGTTGACAAAACTTTAGCATCTGGGATATAGAAAGTGATTCTAAAATAAATTATATATGGTTTGAGTTTCTCTGTCAATTAATTTAAACTTTTTTCCACAGAAATAAAATAATAATATAAAACGATATTTTTGAGCTGAATTTTCGGCATTTTAATGCAAAAAGAAAGTTTTGACTTTGAACTGTGTGAACCCTTGATGTGGAGGAATGCAATGAGATATAGTGAATTAAAATTGTGTTTCTTTATTTTTGCAATCTTTTGAGCGTCACACTGAGGAATATAGAAATATATTAGTTGCTTTAAAGCGATCGGGCATTTAAAATAGTCATCACATGGTGGGTAGAAAATTGAATAAATACATGAGAAGCAGCAACAATTGCTGTTGTAAACAGCCACATCCGCAGGTGATCTGAAAAGCTTAACAAATACTATAGCTTTAGCTAAATTTTTTTCAATATTTGCAGCAAAGACCATGTGAAGAAAAAACGAGAATTTTCAAGAAACGCAAGAAACGCAAAAACGCACAAAAAAGCGTTTGAACCACCAAAAAAAAATTGCACAAAAAATGTGCAACATTTGAATTTTGATAAGATGTGGCAGCTGCAGCAACTGTAACTAAGCAGCTGTAACATACAGCGTGACACAAGCTACTAGTTGTCCTTGCAAACGGCGCTGACAAAAAAAAAAACAACACCTACAACAGTCTTATTTCGCCACTATTTGATATGCGAAGCATGTAATTTTGTACCAAAAATTCAGCAGCCGGAAATGCGCACAGCGATACAACGAGCGAGCAGATGCGGGCTAAAATGTACGGAGATAAGTTTTGAAAAACCGTTGTGCTTGTAGGTGGGAGCTGTGCAAAAAAAAAATGTCTGTAAAATTTTATTTTTGTATACTCCTACAGTAACACGGCAACTCATTGATACGCATATGCGCGTCGATGTCGAAACAGTGCACCACCGGCTGTTGCAACTGCTGCATCACTAAAACTAAATTTATTTCAATTCAATTGAATTGTATTTGATTTGAACAACAACGTGTGTAGAAATAAAGTTATCTCATGGGTATGACATGCATTTGCTTGCTTAGGGCGTTTATCTCTCTTGTGTTGAAATTTTTTAACTAGTGAAATATTTATAAACTTTTTGAATTTAGTGCACAAAAAGGGCAAAAGTTCCTGTTTTTTCGTTTTTTGGAAAAAATTTATTAAAACTTGCAGGTTTATAGCTATTAAATATAGTAGAAAACAATCGATTAATTTAACAACATACTTATCGAAAAGCTATCGCTATATTTATTGTTTTCGTAATTGAAAAAGACAACACCATCCAGATATAATTGCTACTTTTTTGTAATTGTTGATATCGTGTTTGAGTGTTCACATCGTTATAATAAGACTTCGAGAACGAACTGTATTCATATTTGAATTTGGACTCATATTTGTTTATATTTGCATAAAAATTCATACTAATATGCGTATTTGTTTGAGTTTATATTTATTTTCAAATTCAAATTTAAATTCAGATACAGATTCTTATCTACATTCATATTCACATTGAATATTCATATTCATGTGCGTATTCATATTCATATTTATATTCATTTACATATTTATATTCATATTCATATTCATTTTCATATTCATATTCATATCCATATTAATATCTATATTAAATATTCCTATTCATATATATATTCACATTCATATGTTTATTAAAATTCATATTTGCATTCAGATTTAGATTTATATTCATATTCACGTTCATATATTCATATTCATATTCATATTTATATTTATATTCACATTTATATTCGTATTCACATTCACATTCACATTCATATTCGCATTCAGATGTAGATTCATATTCATATTCACATTCATATTCATATTCATATTCATATTTATATTTATATTCACATTTATATTCATATTCATATTAGTATTCAGATTAATATTCATATTCGTATTCATATTCATATTTATGTTAAAATTAATATTCATATTCAGATTTAGATTCATATTAATTTTCACATTTTTATTCATATTCATATTCATATTCTTAGTCATATTCATATTCATATTCATATTCCTATTCATATTCATATTCATATTCATATTCATATTCATATTCATATTCATATTCATATTCATACTAATATTAATTAAATATATTAATATATTAAATATTAATATTCATATACATATTTATATTCATATTCATATTCAGATTCATCTTCATATTCATACTCATATTTATAATCAAATTCATATTCATATTCAATTTAGATTCATTTTCACATTCATATTCATATTCACAGTCATCTTTACATTCATACACATATTCATATATCTACTAATTTTGTATTTTTTTGTTTAATTTACATATTATTTGAAAATTTAAAATTCGACTCCACCTCTTTGTTGTAGGAACAACCTTTAAATGGCAACTGCTTGTGCAGTCTACTCATTCATTTTCGCATTAATCTTTACACGCCATCTAAATGGACTTAAAATTGTCGCAATTTGTATGCAGTTTTGTTTCTCTCAGAGTTAAGGCAACAAACAACAGAGTAGATAGAGCTTATGGATTTTTTTTTTTTTTTTAACCGACTTGCATACACAGATGTACATAAGTGTCTGCGTTTGCGTACGAGTACGAGGAAAGGACTAAATTCCGCTTACAAGAATAATAAGTCGTCGTAGCTTAAATAAGTCACCGCGGTTGACACTACATTACAAAAATATTTTCATAAATCTTCTAAATACATACACACATACACACACATAGTGGAGGTTATGTACATAGATGTGCTATGACCGCAAATATTTTGTTGTATTGTAATTATAGTGTACGTGCTCAAAAGTCATTTTTGTATTAAGAGGAAATAAATTTTCATAAAGCATACACAAACTGAACATCAAAAAGTTGGAAGCAAGCAAACTAAATTAAAAAAAAAAAATGTGTTCGTCGTAAATGTAGGCACACACGGCATATGAGTGTGACTGAAAGTAGCATAGCAATTATAGAAGTCCAAATTATTCTGCTTGCGCTGACACATCCAGTAATTCATTTATTTGTCCACTACTTAAGCCTGGCAAATACTTATAACAAAACATTTAAGCTAATGCTATGCATTGTAAATTTAAATGTACAAAATGACCGCAATGCTAGCAATGTTGGAGCCTTGGTGGGTCGAGTGATGGTTAGTTGTCACATAAACGTTCAAACTTTATAGTAATTTCGTGCCTTTTTCACTCTTATACAAGTAATCACACAGGCTTTAGAAACTTGCAAACGTTTTATGTGCTTTTGAAGTGGCTGAAATGCTTAAATGAGTCGGAGTCTCTTAGTCCAATAATTCAACCGGCTCTCGCCAAGTGTGCATTCTGAGCAGATTTTTGTATTCCTGTGTTGTGCTGCATTTACAGAAATTGATGAGTAGTTGGTTCGTACTCTGTAGATTATTTAATTCGACATTTTAATTTTCGTTTACTAGTTTCTAAGCCTGAATGAGCTTCTGATGAGCATTGAATGTGAAGTGCCTAAATGCTTCAGTTGATCATTCTTCTGAAATTCAAAATTTAAGCTTTTCATGATGGTACTTTCACCTCATATTCACTTACCGAGGATGAGGTTGTTGAAAAAAAAGCATGCAAATCTTTAAAAAAGCAACGTAGAGGGGCAAAAGGAAGTCATAAAATTGCACACACAATGACAAATTTTTTCAGCCGTTAAGAGATATTAGCACTAATGGAAAATCAAGAAAAAATTGAGAAAAAATAAGTACTCACAACATGAACCTACTCGTATTTAAAATCAAATTTAATCCAAAGTCTGTGAACGTGAGTGCGACGGTGTGTCTGCCTTTAAATAATCCCCACGGCATGTGCAATAAAAAAGAAAAACATTTGCATTTTAATAATTAATTACACTGCAATCGAATGATAAATACTTCAACTTGCCTGACTACCAGCCTTGACTGAGTGGCGCTATGAAAATCGCCATCGACGCCGCTGTTGACTTATGCAGCATTATTAAAAACTGAAATAATATTTTTCTTATTTTTGTTTTTATATTTAAAATATTCATTACTTACACGCACATTTGCGTCAGTAACAAAAATAACCAAAATGTGGTGGGCAACAGCGCGTATACGACAGAAGTTTCTGAGTTTATTATGGCATGAACATAAACAAATTTGCTTGTGTGTTTGTATGCGTGCATGTATGTATGTATGTATGTATGTGTTGCGCCTGCAATCGAAATTAAAAATTCATTATAATGAAATATTTTATTGAATTTATTAAAAATGCAGATATTGTTCGCGCCTATTTGCCGCCAGCGCTAACTTCAACGCCAAAACCAATGCCAACGCAAACGCCAACGCCAGCGTGCTTTTGCGCGTTTCGTTGAACATTTTTTATATGATTTATAAATAAATATGCAACATGCATTCGATTACAATATGTAAATTTGTTCAACGCCTTGGTAAATTTATTTTTCGCTTAAATTGCCATTGTTATTGTTTTATGAGTTGAAAAAGTAGTTTTCAATTGTGCGTGCAACCGCCTGAAAGCAGGCAATGAAAAGTGTGAAGGTAGTGCAAATGAGCATTTATTGCGCTTATCAGTTGGGGTTTTTTTTTGTTTTTTACGCACAACAGCATGGCGTGTAGCTTGTTGCGCTTTGCGGTAGCCACACATTCATAGTAATTCGCAATAGTGCTTTCTGTTGTTCATATATTAAATCTTCTCTTAACTCAGTGCAGTACGAGTATATTTAATTCATTTCATAAAGTTGAAAATATGTAGCAACTGTTCATGTTGACTACGGTAGGCGTGCTACTTTTGTAATACACGCAAAAGTTTTATTTAATAATAAATTCATTTGGTGACGCTGTATTGCATATTTTATTTTTATAATTTGTAAAATATTTTCAAATAGTTATTTTCATACAAAAAACTAAGTTATTTCTAAATAATATTTTATTCATCACGAACGTGATGCATTTCAACATTTTGTTACAGTTTTGCCTTAATGCTAGCACGCAAAGAGAGTGAGCGAATTGCAAAAATTTACTACGTCACGCTAAACACGCAAAATTTATTTATAAGAATTGTGGTTATTTGAAATTATTTATTCAACGTCAGAAAAAATACTTACCACTTATAATTAAAATAGTCTGCAGTGTTTCTGTTAGGTAGTGATCTTAACTACTTAGCTTAATATTTTGTTCTTAGGAAAAAGCGATATTTAAAATGAACTTAAAGGAATAAACAAGAAATATATTTCAGAATATAAATATAAAGAAAACAATAGCGGCTGACACTACTGGGTGTGACCACTTTTATATGAAATAGAGGGTTAGAAAACTCGTGGTTAAATTTTTTGAAAGGAAATTAGTGAAGGCAGATAAAAAACAAAAGTCATTACCTTTTGAAGAACTTAGTCATAACTTTTCTAAAATTTACTTTCGTTTTGGGAAATATTCCATGGTATTTTAGTGTTCTCGGCAACTTGACTTGAAAATTATTTTTTTTCCATTTTAGTCTATAAACTTTGTGTTATGGGAACACCTAAAATATTTGCCAGTACATTAAACGTTCATGTTTTTTTTCAATAAGAAAACTTTTGGGAAAAAATTATGGGAATATTACTTGTCTGAAACTAGTAGGAAAGTAATTTTGCATTCCAACTTATGGAATTAAAACAAAAAAAATTTGCTTTCATTCAGCTTCTTTATCAGCTATTTCATTTTTCGATATCTCGGAAGATGATGTTCTCATATCGATTTCTAAGTTAAAATCTAGTGCAAAACCGGATATAGAAGGATTTGCTCCAATGTTTTTCAAAATTGGTTCGCTTAGCATTGCAAAACCTATTTGAAAACTCTTTCAAGCATGAAAGCTTTGCTCTGTAGTCTCAATATGTAAATGTGGCGATCGCGAAGATATTTCCAACAAAGGACCAATAGTCAAACAGAGTACTGTGGCTAAGCTTTTAGACGATATTCTTCACAAAAAATTATTTGATCACATTAATAATGCTATAGTTGATTGTCAACACGGCTTCTTTCCAGGAAGATCAACGACCTCTAATCTAGCTTTGTTGACTAACCAAATAACGAATGCTTTTGGTAATCACGCACAGCTTGATGTCGTTTACACACACTTCTCAAAAGCGTTTGATAAAGTTAACCACTCCATTCGTCTACTCAGGCTTTTAGAACTGTTCTCTAGTTTTTTATCAAACAGGAAACTACGAGTGACAATTGGAGCAAGTAGGTCGTCAACACTAATCGATGCCTTGTCGGGATTCCTCAAGGAACACATTGTGGACCCCTGCTTTTTCTCATCTCCATAAAGGACTTACCCAATCAATTCAAATGTCTTATGTTTGCTGATGATGTAAAACTGTTTTTACAAATCGACACCATAAATGATTGCATTAACCTTCAACATGATTTAAACGCCCTCAATAGGTGGTGCAAAGATTTTTTATTATTTTATTATTATTGAATACAAATAAATGTTGCGTTGTTACTTACTCAAAGAAACCTAATATTACCTTCTTGGATTTTATATTAAACAGTTATTCGCTACAGCGCTATAGTGAAATGAAAGATTTGGGAGTCATTTTTGATTCTCGACTTTCTTTCTCTAATCATATTGATTACATTTGTGCTAAATCTTTTGCCATGATTGGTTTTATCAGACGTAATACTGAAGATTTGAAAGATCCTATGACCTTGAAGACGATTTTCACTTCATTAGTTAGAAGCCGCCTTGAATACTGTTCAATAATTTGAAATACGTACTACGATATTTACTCTAAAAAAATTGAGAGAGTTCAAAAAGAGTTTACAAAATATGCTGTAAATAAACTTAGATGGCCTGTTGGCCTCCCACCATATATAAGTAGGCGTAAGCTGCTTGGTCTCCAAGCTCTGCGTGATAGAAGGATTAGCTTTTCGTTAATTTTTGTTTTCAACATAATCAACGGCAATATAATTTGGCCACAGTTAATCAATTTATTCAACCGATATATTCCTCCACGCGATCTTCGACTTTGTAAGCTATTTATCGACAATAGGCATTCAACAAGCTATGCATTTAATGAGCCGATTGCAAGATCTATGCGGTTAGCTAATCAATACTGTAATATTCTTAATTTTAACACTAGTTTGTATAGATTTAAGTTAAATTTGTTTTGTATTTTTAACTAGTCTGTAAAAAGTTATCACTATGTTGACCGTATGAAACAAGTAAAAAAATAAAATAATTTTTTTTTTCAAAAAATGCAGTATGTCTGGAATAAGGGTGTTTATTAACTACGCCTTTTCCAATAACACTTCAGAAACGGAAAAATTTACTTCGGCATAGTCAATTGTATTTCAGAACAGTTAATTGTACTTCATAAACTGTAAATTTGTACTTCAGAAACTGTAAATTTGTACTTCGGAATCTGTAAAATTTACTTCAAAAAATGTAATTTGTATTTCAGTAAGGATTTTTAATATTCCAGTACTTACTTTTTTAATATGTCTTCTAAATTACAAGTACATATAAGCAGTTTTCGCACAATTTTTTTCTAATAATAAAGCACTTATTCAGTTAAGGCAAATAAATATAAGTCTTTATATAAGTTTTAATGTTGGACCAAATGTTCTCGATTGGGTTCAACATCGGCGAATATGGCCCAAGACAAAGGTGTGTTGCTCTGTCTGAACAGGTAATATAAATACAAAGTAGATAGGCAGCGGCGACGTGAATGCTTTAAAGCAGGGCTGCTCAACAAACGAAACGATACCATTTTGTTTTGTTAACGAACAAAATTAACTTAACGAATTGAGTTTGTTGCGTTTCGGCGCCATGTTATCAAAACGAAATCAAATCGTTAATACAAAATTTCCGTTTTCGTTAATTTTAATGTGCCTAAAAGTATGCAGCGCTTCTGTTTGCGCCTGTTTGCGCTTCTGTTTGCGACAAGTGAATCTCCAGCGTTTTTCTTAACGTTTTTCTTAACGTTTTAACGTTAACGCCAGCATTTCGTTTCGGTTAAAAACGTAATGAAATTTATTATGATAATTGCTTTAACGATAATATTTTGAAATGTCTCAACCGAAACAAGAGAAAACATTTCGGAACGGTTAAACTTAACGTTAAAATGCATCCTTGCTTTAAAGCTTCGGACGAAGCTCAGTGATTTGATACTTTCTGAAGTACAATATTACGATTACTCAAGTACAATTGACTATTCTGATATACTTTTTACGTTTACCGAATTAAGTAATCTGAAGTTCAATTTATGTTTTCTTAAGTACAATTGCCTATTCTGAAGTTCATCTTTCGTTCTCTGAAGTAAAATTGACTATTCTGAAGTTCATTTAACATTTTCCGAAGTACAATTGACTAATCTGAAATATATTTTATGGTTTCTGTAGTAAAATTGACTATTCTGAAGCACTTTTACGGTTTCTAAAGTTCAAGTGATGCTTTCTGAAGTACTTTTGAAAAAGGTGTAGTTCAGCTTATTGCTATGTTTCCAAATTGACAGTCAAAATTAAACACAAAAAATGTATAAAAAATTATGGAAGTAATCAATAACTAACTATTCGTCCTCTATGAGCCTTGGTCTGCATAATGCAGAACAGTGGACTTTTCGGCTCTCTAAAGTGCTTAAGTTTACCACACATACTCTCAAATTCTACTTTAATCTAAATGTATATATAAACATGCCTTTGTAAAATTTTTCAACCAAACTTCAACTTTTAAAGTTACTCATACGCCACGTGATCCGCTAATTGCACTGTCCACTCTCGCACTCTTTCCACCAAAAATTACTAGCAAAGCATGCAATTCGTAACACAAAAAATCGCTGCACTAACTATTTACTCTACAATGTAAGCTCAACAACAATGCAGAATTCGAATCAACTCGAAAGTTGCCACAAGTGGTAAGCAAACGTGCGTTTTTGTGGCGTGTGCGTGTACCGCTAAATACTCAATACAACAACAGCAGCAACAAATCCAAGCAAAATAAATCGCGATCTCACTTGGCGCAAAACTCGGATGTGGCGACTTTTCGTGCGCTAATTTTAAAGTTTTAGTTTTCTGAGTACTGAGTGTGTGTGTGTGTGTGTGTGTGAAAGCAGCGTGTATTGGTGCAATTAAATTAAGAACACAGAGCAATTTGTATGCCAGCATATTTGTGTATGTGTGTTTGCCTGTGTGAGCGAGTGTTTTGCAAAAGTTTTCACTTTTGATTAATTGCACGCATCCGTAAAATTCGCGGTGAGTTGCATTTCTAAGCAGTTGGAAGGCCAAAAAAGGGCAAATGATGAATGGCGATAGTTTTTCGCATTGCAAGTGTATACCAAACAAATAAGTTAAGGAAAAAGATAACCAAGTAGAAATGGCTGTGCTGTGGTGGCAATTTAGGAAATATTAACTTGACTTGTGTTCCGCCTTTTTCTACATGTATTTCACATTTGCTACACGTGTGTTTATTTGTTTAGTTTGCTTGCGCCAATTTACCTGCATACTTACAGGAGGCGCATACGCATTTTGTAGCGGCCAAGTTCAGTCAACTCAACTAATCGCCGCTTGCTCGGCTACATGGAAATTTTGCAATCAAAGCATACGATAATAAATCATTTTTTACAATCCGCCGGCGACGATGACGTCATTGACGATGGTCGCTTTGCTTTTGTTTGTGGTCTAGCAAAGCATGGCAATCGAATGGGTAGCAATTTAGCGACGGCAGAATAGGCGTACGCACGTAGAGAGGTTGTTGACTAAGTGGCTTGAGGGCAGCTACAATTTAGTTTAAATTACAGCAAGGTTATCGGCATTCTATTGAACAATGTTGGGGCGTTAGTGGTATGTGTGTGCGTGAAAAAATTATATCGAAATTGTATCAGGTTTCATTTTAGTTCATGCTGTATTTGTGAAGGTTAATGACTTGCTGATAAGTTTGTATAGCAATTGCAGTGGAATGGTAGACAATTAATCGATTAAATCAAAAATGAATAAAGTTAAGCGATGTTATAGCAACAATAATGAAAAGCTTATTATCCCAAAATATTCAAATATTCTAAAAACAATATCAATAACTAATTATATATTCAGACTCCATTTTTGTTGGAAAAATTGTTGTCTGGTTCTTAAATAAATTTCTTTACTTTATAAATTGAATGTATCTAAACGTATACTTAAATAGTATATACTTTGAAATTTTTTCTTATTTTTCGATTAAACGTGAAACGACAGCTGGAATATTTATGAATCGTTTGTGAATTTTTGTAGCAAAATATTTATGAATTAATTATTTTATGAACTTACAAAATTATAAATTTGTAAAAATATACGCGTTATTGTGTGAAAATTATTGATATAAAAATTAATAAATATTGTAATATTCGAAACAGCGAATTTTTGAAATAACAAAAAGCGATGGGGTAACGCGTGATTTAATAAGATAATAGGTTAAATCAAGGAAACTTTGACACTCCCTTACAAAAGGTTGCATATACGAAGTACGGAAAAAGGGTAAATAATGCGTTCCCTTTTTGTGAAACTAAGAGTAGCATAGTATGGAAAGTTTGCAAATAGTGGTAGAATGCAATGTGTTAATTTTAACAAAATTGCAAGAAATTTTGTGCTTAAATGGCAATAAGAAATACTCTTACTTTAATTAATTAGTTTAACTGGTATTTAGTAAGAACATTAAAACTGCACGCTAAAATTATGTTAAGCTCTAAAAATGCTTTAATCATAAATTGGTTTTGTGTGAAGAAGCTTTTTCACATCATTGCTGGGGCTTATGTGTTGGGAACATGCTATGAGGGTTTCTATAGAACATGGGCACGATTTTATTTCTGCGCCATTAAAATTTTCAAAAACCAAGTCCAAGCTTTTGATTATAGCCAAAAAACTCCCTGGATGGCTAAGTCAAGGTGCGCCCGCACACTTTTTTAACCCAAGTCAACGAAGCTTCATTTGCAATATTTTGCGTCACGTTTAGCATTCTTACTACGAATAAGTTATTTATTCGGTTTATTCCTTTTATTTATTTACCCTCGGTATCAGGGTTATTCTTAATACTGTGATGAACCCTTGTAGGGTGAAAGGACCAAAAATTTTATTCCGATTAATAGTAAGTGACTTTATGTGGTTAATGGAGTTGTAAGAAAACCACAATAGTTCGAAATTTTAGAAAGAGAATCTTTATTTATTAAAATAAAAATAAATCTTACTTCATAACTCAAGAATTTAGTTCTTACAAATTCTTGTTTAAGGTATTACGATGATTATTATGTCACATTATTTTTAATTTATTTAAACCCATTCCTTCTAGAAATAACCAAACTTTCCACTACGAATGCGCGTGAAAATCGTTCAAAGAAACAGCGCGTCATTTATACACATTTACGTGAAATATTTACGAGATGGGATAAATCTTGTAATCAGAAAAAAGTTTTAAGGTTACTACTATTATTATTTTTAAGAAGCAATACGGTTTTGATGCTAAGGGAGCCGTTTGACAAAAAGGGAGCGAGCTAGCTGTTTATCGAGCTAGCAGTTGTGGATAATGAATATACTTAAATACGAATTTATGGGTTACTGATATTTGAGTATAAATTTAATGAATTTATGAAATGGCAAATTTAAAAAATTTATTTTTAAAAAGTTCATAAATTAATGAAATTTTGAATTGGCATTTTAAGGCTCTTAAAGATTTGAACCAGTAGAATTATAAAATAGTTTTTTAATAAAGAAAAAAGGAAATTACATATTTGGTGAGTTTATAAAAAATATGAGATTTTTGAAAAATTTAATTTAAAATTAACGACAAAGTAAATTTTTGAATTTATGAGCTTGTGAAAATTAACCTGTACGAAACAACTTATCTTTGAAAGTAAATTTGAAATTAAGAAATAATTAATCAATAAAACTATTGCTGAAAACGTGGTTACTGAGCACGTAAACATTTAATTCTCAGACAAAACTCCTGCGGAAAAAGAAATTCTAGTTGTAAATACATACCTCAAGAATTTTTCAAGTGCATTTTTAAATTTTATTTTGTAGGGAGTTGAGCGAGATGAGACGCTTTGTGTTAGTTTCCAATCAGATTAAAACAAGCTTAGAACAAGCCTGGAATCAGTCTCAAAAAAGGTTTAGGAAAGTTTGCACATAAAAAATATTCTCATTTATTTCTTGTTTCTTTTTGTTCTAATTTTCTTCAGCTTTAAGAAATTTTCGCTGGGATTCCCAGTATAACCTGCCACCCTATATTAATAGTTTAAAACTTATTACTCTTCCTACGCTTGCTAGTCGCAGAGAAAAGTGATAGGCATAATATTTTTAGTCAAGTTACTGACAGGCTTGACGTCTAGCCCAGCTCTTCTCGCCGAAGTGAAGTGGAACGTTCCCTCCCGAATTTCCAGGCATTACCGGCCTCTTTTTCTGAAACCTTGCAAAAATCATTTTGAATTAAATGAGTCACTCCTGGGTTATGCCAGGACTTTAACTTTCACTCCGGTTCCTTTGATATTTCCGACTCACTATTTTACATAAAGAATACCGTACTTTGTACTCTCAATAGATAATGGATTACATACACAATTACGCTTTAAAACCACTTTTACTATCCAAATTAATTTAAATTTAAAATCAGCTGATGAACTTTAATTCTGTAGCTGAATAGTTTTAGAGTCTCGACTCCCAACAAACTCCTGCCTTTCATGACCCGGCACTGCATATGCCAAAAAATAAAAAAAAATTAAATCCGTGCGTCATGCGGATGCGCCCCTCGCGTCGGTCGGGCGGGAATGTAGGGTAAAAACCGTTGCGATTATTATTATTATAACATACTAATATGCGCCTTTATTTATAATTTATTTAGTTATTACGAGTGAATTGCATTTATTTCACAAAAGTTACAAATACTAAAATTGCTTTATCAAAATTGACTACCAAATTATTCATTGCATTTCTTATTCTCTTTTCTTACTTGCAGGTAAGTTTCTCAACTAGACACTCGAAACAAATAGAAAGTAAGTAAAATAATAAAGAACATAGTTACTTCTAAGATCATTTGATGACCGTAAAGATTGCTGCTGTGCAAAGCAAATACACTTAGGCGTATCAAAAATGTAAGATATGTTTGTGTGTGACAGAGGATTACTTGCTGTGCATGTGCCAATATACTTAAGACATATGACATTTTGAGCAAAGTTTAGATTTTGTTTGTTTGCGTAGAGCTCCAGAAAAGAAAGAAGGAAAAAAAAAATCAAAATGTAAGCGAAAAATAAATTTAATACTCAATGTTTGCGCTTGTTGCTAAGTATTTATGTAAATCTACAAGTTTTGTTTAGTTTTGAGTCAAGTGGCTGCGGCCTTCAGTGCGACTTAATGCCAAAGTGATCGCAATCATGTGCCAGGCGGTTACTCATACGCCCCGTATGACCAAAAAGCAACGCAATATCCGGTTAGTTTGCATACAGCTGCAAAGTGCTGAAAGCAAAAAAAAAAAAACAAAAACTGAGACAACAAATTGCTAAGAAGTAAAGAAATTGAGACGAAGAAGAAATACGAAAAAGATGAAAAAATTTTGCACAAACGATTCTTAGTACTAAAATTGGAAAACAAAAGCCATGCACTTATATGTGAACCAAGCAAAAGCAATAAATAAACAATGGCAATAAGCACTGCTGGATGGACAGGCAAGCAACAAATAATTTTGTGATTCATGTGCGTTGCATTGCAGATCTACGTGTGTGTGTGTGTTTTTTTTGCATCAAACGCTCGACTTTTTTTGCAGTTTTTGTTTTTTTTTCATCAGCGCTTCTTTGTGCATTTGTGGTTGTTTGTGCGTCAACTACTAACCGAAAATGCCATGTACCACTAGAAATGACACTTGAAGGCGTGCAAATATCCGACAAAAGCAAACAGCATGTAGTGGAGCATGAAGAAGAAGACGAAGAAGAAGAATCAAAAAATAGAAGAAATGCAAGAAAAATTGTAGTGAGCGCAGTGTCAGTGGAGAAGGAATAAGCATAGAGCGCCACAAAAAAAAAAAGATTGCAAAAAATTCCCAGCTTCTTGTAGTTGAAGTAGTAGTCAAAGTAGACAAACACTTATATATAGATATAGAGCACAGCAGCTACAGAAAACTTTGCGTTTAAGGAAAAAAAACCGGCTTGAATGCGCAGAAAATGAAAAAAAAAATCGAAAATATCCAAATAAAAAGTAAGCAAGTGTCCTTCAGCGGTAGTGCTGCAAAAATAATAGCATTTCACTGAATAATCAACAAAAGCATACATCAATGCTATACACTCGCTTACACATACACACACACACAAACACACACATCCTCCTCACACGCCGCCCACACACAAGCGAATGAAGGCAGTACTACGGCACGCCCAGCATTGTGACAGTTTTACTGTTTTAAGATGTCTGACTAAAGGCTCTGATTTCACAACGGATAGTGTTGTCGAGCGAAGAATAAAGGAAGCAAAAAAAAAAACATTTTTTTTTTCTCTCAACTCGCACTAACAAAACAAGCTCACTGCTAAAGTCGATGCCAACAACTGCCCTTACATTGTCTATTGGGCGTTGTAGCTGCGATTTAATTGCAATGACATTTACAACAAGTACTTTGAATACCTACACTGTGCACAAGGTAGACAAATAAGTGGGCGTGTTTGTTGGAAAATGTTACAAGGGGTTGGTCTGAACATATGTAAACTAAGCGCAATTGCTAAAAATAGCAGCATATATTATTAACTGTTAACTTGCTTTATTATGTTCCCTTCGAGGCGTATCCACTTCACGTCAACTTCAGCGTGAAACAAATCGTTTTCGGAAATTTGGCTTTGGCAAAATATTATCTGACCGCTAAGATAATATGTTTTATTTTTATTTCACATGTCAAATGTCTCGTGTGTGACAAATTTCGCAGCAACAAATACGAGTATTGAACCTTGAGATAGGTTGGAATAAACTTCTCAGCGTTACTGACCAACACTATATATAAAATGGTGACAGAAACCGTTGAAAGAGAAATATTGCTCTCAACATGTGCCATCATTAAATAGCATTTGATATTGTACCGACTATAAACATTGAGCTTGTGTTGATAGGCATAATTATGGTTCTTATGTGGAATAAGTAAGCTGTGTTGTAAAATGCTTTCCCAAATGAAATGTTGCCAAGCAAATATAATAATTATAAGTTATTACTTCGAACACACAGAAGTGTCGATTTATCAGGCATTGTCTGCTCGAAACTAGAATGAAATTTAGTTAAGCTAGAACGTCGCTACATAAATATGTTTGCCTTAATTTAGTGTCATTCGAAAGTTCTACAACATTCCCACCTATGAGAGTAGTGAAACAACTACTCGCAGCGTTTAGTGGCACGCGTCGCTTTTTTTTTTCTGGCATGAAATCGAAACTCATTTGTGCTAGGAGTAAAAATAAAAATGATTTATTTATTTTATTCGGTAATCAATGCTTCCTTGGTCATGTAAAACACCTATTTATGCCCGTCAGGTCTTCAAGGCGTGAAACAATTTACGTTGCTCTCTGTTGTGCAAGTTTAGTCTCTGGTAATATTACTAATAATTTCTTCAGTACGCTCATTTAATATATATTAACAATACACATTATAAATAGGCGTGCATTAATCGATTTTACTTATTCAACAAGTGTCGACGAACGCGAATATTACAAGTCAATATTTTAAAAGTGCAATATATCAATATGCAAAACAACAAGTGCCCAAATTTGGATGAATTTTGTTCATACCTTTATTCAATTGCGAATAAAAGCGAAACGCGTGCATCGATTTTCATGATCTTTGTCTCATTTTGCTCATAGGTTATGTGACTTTGCGAAAAAGTAACTAGACTTAAAACTTATTTCCGTTTTGTATTTTTTATGAATTTAAAAAAAAAAAAAAAAAAAAAATAAATTTTCTTCATGCGCTTATTTTTAACTTGGAAACTGTTGCTTGTATAGGAAAACAATATATGAACAGATTAAGGGAATTGTAATTTTAAATTTTTTTAAATTTATTTTAACTAAATCGGGCTAGTGGCTGTCGAGCTATGTCAAACAACAGGGCCTAAAACGTGATAAATTCCCCTATACGATAGTACTAACTTCAAATCGATATTAAAAATATTTTGGCAGGTAAGAAGACAAAACGAATGATCCAAAAATTATTCTTTTTGGGTCTAATTTTACATACAGTTCTCAGAATTGAGTTTGCAAATCATGTGTTGTACTGTGTATTGATAAAGTACTTGCTGTTGTCTACTTGGAAAACATGATTACCGATTCATAATATGAGGAATATTTTAACTTCATAAAACAGTTAATATTTGCTTAGCACTCTTATTTTGTAGTGGCACTTACATAGATAATAAAAAATTTAGTAATTTTCGCTTACTAAATCAATGTTTATACGCTTGTTGCTAAAAGAAACCACAAAGTAAACTTCTTAGTTTTGATTAGCTGCTACCTGTCCAAAAAAAAACCTGATTAAATATAATTTTACCAACACAGAAGAGCTTCTAAAGATGTTACGACTTTACTAGAGTTTTAGTTAATCTTTATGTAGTTTAAGTAGCAGAAAAGTTATCACTGAAGTTGTCACTAAATAAGTAGGACACATTAAAAGCTATTCGTTCGTCTGTATGTTTGTATGTTAAATACTCAATAAATAGCCTAGAGTCTGCTGCTACCCCACAACACTTTGGTCCCCCCATAAGTGCATACTCTAGTCAACCCCCTACGGATTGGTGCAAACTTAGCAACATTTATAGAGATTTTCGCTAGGAGCTTTAAAATAAATTTACGCATTATAAACTCACCAACTAAAGTGATAAAATCACAGCAGTTATCAGCTGGTATGCAAGGGCAGAGGAGATGGTCATAAAGCGAAAACTCACGTGTGAAAGAGAGTATGTACAAGTACACCTCTGCAAGTGTAAGTTGGTTTTTGCTCCTGATCAGGTGGCACATTGCAAAAGTTGGTGACAATTTTCGCACAAAATGCGCCTATAAATTATTGGAGGCTTAAACAGAATGTGTGTGTGTGTGTGTGTGTGTGTGAAGGTAATGAAGTAACTAAGACGCTGCTACTAAGTGCGCGCATAAAGCATTTGCCGTAAAGTTTTTGCTAAATCGGCGGAAATTTTGTACTTACGCGCCGTGGCTGGTGTGTGTCTCGTACCGGTGTTAAGGAAGTGCGAAACTGCTTAACTTTTCGCGGCAATAACTTGCAAACGGCGGTGAGTTGCGTTGTTGAAAGCTTTTGCTGTTGAACAACTTTTGCAACAAACATGTGTATAACGGGACATTAATTTATGCTCAAAAGTGGTGCACAAAAAGAAAAAAAAAAATGTGTGTAAGTAAAGTCATTTAAGAAAATGAATGCAGGTGGTCTTGGTGTAGTTGCATTTGCGTGTGGAATAAGGTAAATTAACAGCTTTGTGGAGAGTGTGAAATAATATTAGGGAACGTCGGCGGTAGAGATAGAGCTTCAGGTATAAAAGAAAAAAAAACGAGAAAATAAAACTAAAAAAATATATAAAAAATCATCATTAAATTTTACTTAGTTTAAGTACAAACCTTAACATGGCAGCAACAAAACTTTATGAAATATTTTTATCAATATATGCGTCAGCAGCAGGAAAAGCGGAAGTCAGTTTCTGAATTAATTAACTTTGAGATAATAAAGTGGATTTCAATAGCTCAAAATATTTGTATTGCATAAATCTTGGTACTCGTAGCTTTTTGGGGTCGCTGTTTACGAATCAATTATTACACTTTCAAACTTCAAAAAAGTTATACCAATGTGGCGGACAGGTTTTTTTTATGAAATAATAATATGCGCATTGGTATATTTGGGCTCAGTGATTCTAATTTTTAAGTAGCATTTCCAAAATTCAGAATACCTGATCGAATGGCGCGAACGAGTTTTTCTTGTTTTAAATTAATCAAATTTCGTGTAACAATTTGACGGAAAATCTGTTCCATTTAAAAAAAAAACTTGTTTGCATTTTTGTATGAGACATTTTGAATTTTGAAAATCTGATAATAAATTATTAATCAGTGCCTTCGAAATCGCGCAAGTAATCCGTATCAATTTGATCAATTTTAAAAAAATTTGTCATATTTGATATTTTGTACGTTTTTTTTTCAATATGCGGTTTTGTGGAGAAACCCGTACAGCTTCAAGCCTGCAGCTTACTGTTCTAGCCGTAAAGAACAATTTTTTTGAAAACCTTTTCCGCTAGAAAACTGGTTAACGAGTTTCCTTAGCGCCATATCTTTTTTTATTCAAAAAAAGGGATTTTTTATGTAACCCGTTTTAAAATAATGTGATCGAATTTAATTTTTTTACTTGCAACCACAAAAATTTTAATTCTGATTCAGTTATCGCAAATTAAATTAATATCCGTTAAAATTTATCGATTTTTTTAAAAATATTTTATCGATATATTTTGCTACCAAAAAATTTTAACCATTTTTTGAATGAATGCATACATTTTTTTTAATAGATGTAATCGATGCCATTACATCGTTGTCGTTACATTTATCGATTAATTTTGAAATCGAAATCGAAAATAAAAGTAATCGATATATATTTTTATAAATTTTATAAATCACGAATTTTTGGAAACTTTGAAAATTATGTTATCAATATTTTCCAAAAATCGATCTCGTAATCGACATCGAAATTTGCTATTTATCGCACTATCTTGTGTACACAAAGTTCCTTGAATTTAAAAAAAAAAACGAATGGTAGTAATTGTAATGACCACTCTTGCAAATTACCGTTGCCATTTAAGCGGAACGGACCTTAAAATTTTATTCCTGGAGCAATTGAGCTGCTGAAATCTGCGATCAGTTGACACACCTTCAATTCTTTTAAATTCAATATGTCCTAAATAAGTAGTCACATATTAAAATTTACACAATAGTGAGCTTATCCTTCAAAAGTGGAATAAAGCAACGAATCCTGCAAGTGCGACTTTCTTCTCCATATTACAAGTAATTCTCACATATTTATACCATAATTGCCAACAACAAACTAATAGCATATCATACGGCTCGACAAAAATCTTTTGATGGAATGCCAAATCACTTAACCCAGATTCAAGTCAAGCGCAAGCAATCAGCAAACAAAATTGCAAGAATATAAAAAGAGGAGCGAGAAAATACAGAAGCGTAAGAAAAATAGAGAATAAAAATTGACAAACATCGCAAATGACAAATAGACGATATGAATCTTAATGACAAAAACGCAATGACCGCAACGAAGGATGTCGATTAGAGGCAGTGTAAAGTGGGGCAGCTTGACGCATAAAAAGAATAGACAAAAATAGCACAAAAGTAAAAAACAAAAACAACACTATAAAGCATTGTAGTTGAAGAGCCACGACGCAATAAAGTCAGTCAAGCAACCAACAAGAAAATAAAATCGAATCAAACAAAGCAAATGGGGAGTGCCAGCGTAGTGGTCAACAATAAAATGCAACAATAAAAGAAGCTTGCGGCTATAAAGCAAGGCAAAGCAGAGCAAGGAAATCACGCACTAGAATGTGATTTGGCTTGCATAACCTTAGAGCTGAGGATATTGAGAAATGAGCAAATGTCGACGAGCATTTATGAATGGGAAAGCATAGCGCATTTCAATATTTGGCAAGACACAACGAATGAAGAAGAGCATAATATGCCATCGAGTGGCAGCAGGAAAATAGGCTAAATTATGATGCTGCTGCATATCATAGCAGTGAAGGCGCTTATATTGCCTGCAATATTATCATATCGAATAACAACAAAAAACGCTTATCCGACCGAGAGTGAGTCTTACTACTTAGTTGCTGAAGAGGCGTGGCCATGTGGCCGCAGCTGCACCACTCAGCCTCAGTGTGCAACTTATTAATTTCCTTTGGATAAACGCCAAGTTTGCGCTCATCGAGATTTACACTCACACATCTTCATATACAAAAATTGCATTTGTTTTTGTTTGAAAAGAAACATTGCCAATGGCTTTAGTGGATTGCCAGCAATTGTTGCTGATGCACGCAAATAAATGAAATATTGTTGCATGCCACTTGGCGGCTGTTGCGGTATTTTATCGTTACTCGTGTTGCGGTTGTTATTTTTTGTGGTTGACTTTGTTGTTATTTTTGTTGTCATTGGCTACTCCACTTTGTTGCTTTTAGTGATTGCATATGCATAACTCGCTTAAGCATAATTCCAGTGGATCCATGCGCTGCTGTGCGGTTTTAGAGGCATTCGTAAGGCGTTGAACGCGCTCAAGCAGCGTTTGTGAAAAATATGCTAGCAGTGGTAATCAGCTGGCAAGGAGCCGCTGCGGAAGTGATATAAATAATATGCTGTGGTGGATAGAAATATGAGGATGGCAATGGTTTTAAATCATTGTTTTAAAATTAAAGAATACACTTATGAATCCTAAATATATTTATTAAATATATTATTTGGAACGGTGTTGTGATTGCTACCATAAAATATACTCAAATTAAGAAAGGATACAAATTTTGTCTACAAATGAAATCATCCAAGAATTAAAAAGAGCTAATTTCGACAATAGTTGTTTCGTTAAAAAACTTCAAAAAAGCGCTGGTATGCTTGGAAAGCAAAGTCCAAGCGATATTAAAATTTGGAAATAAAAATAGAATAATTTTCAAAAAAAAAAACCACAGCTTCTCACGCTTTTATTTACTTTAGCCGACGATCATCCCTGAAAAAAAAAGTTTTAAATTAAAGGATGAATGATATCGAGTTGTAATTAATTCAATTCACTTTTCGCTCTTTACAAAATTTGCCACTGATTGTCCTTATTTTAAAAATAAAAGCTGTCGGAAATTGACAAATTGGTTGGTTTAATTTTCTTTGTGTTAGTTTTTATTTTTATATCTAAAAATTAGCCCATAAGGGTTTTGATAGACCCCACATCAATGCAAACTTCAAATATTACAAAAATTTTCAAAAATTTCACAAACATTCTCAAGATTTTTACAGCTTTTTAACTTTGTAACATTTTTTTGAATATGTTTTTTTTTTATTAAATTGGACAAAATTTATTTATTGTTGAAAATGCAGCTTGGGCCTTGTAAAATTTATAGTACATCTAATTAAAATTAAATGTAATATAGAAATTTGTTCTTAAAATTTTTTTTTAATTATAATGAAATTTTTTAAAACTTTTTATGTTGCTGCTCTATATAGTTTTTCTGAACAAATAAATGTTAGTTAATTTTCTGCTCTCCTAATAAATCGTAATAATTGACAATTTTATTGAGCTCAAGGCCAGTTTATGAAACATTTTTGTGAGCATTCTAATAATAACTAAATAAAAAAAAAAAACAGAATTTGCAAAAACACAAACAACAACCGCGCAAACAATTTTAAATAGCGGCAGATCAGTTGCTCTTGTTTGTAGTTGGTTTGTTTAAGGAAGCTGGAAAAAACACAACAGTCCATTCGGCTAGCGTAGCACAACGTGTAGCGTGTTGGCTCTGCAACTTCGAGCTCCCGGGTTCAAAGCCTGGGAGAAGTGGTTATAAAGAATAAAATTTAATTAATTTAATAAAAAGAAGTCTGATGAGGAAATGTGGTGATTTCCGAAATAGTATGATAACTTCTACCATTAAAAAGCTCTTGTTGTTTTTGTCCACACAAAAATCTTTCATAAACTGACCTTGAACTCAATAAAATTGTAAATTAAAAAATCAATTTTATTTTAATTGAAAAATAATGGAAATAATATAAAAAAAATATTATCAGTATTTTTCAATTTTAACATCTACATAATAAAATCTATGTGAAATTATTATCAATGTCGTTGAAAATATTATTATTGTTGTCGTTTTCCATTACGTTTTTGGAAAGGTAATTGCAAATTTTGCAGTTTTGCTAAATGTTTTGAAGTAAGTTAGAAATTACACTGCCAAATATTTCACCGTACACTTAAAATACAAACGATGTACATTCAGAAATTAACATTTTCCAAAAACCTCTTTATGTCCAAATTCATTAATTTATCCGCCATGTTTGCTCAGCCTTTTAAACTCAAAGCGAAAGTCAGTTTCTCAGCCACTCCGAACGGCTTGCATGACTTTAGAAAGCCAACATTTTTGCTTGCCACAAACGCGCATATGTAGCACACACACACACACACACACACACACACAAACGTCGACATCATTTCCGCATTGCCTGCATGTGTGTGTCACGAAAACGCAAAACGCATTGTCAGCAGCAGATTAGCATTGTTGCGACGCGTGTTTCGCGTGCGTCTCTCGCTTCCTCGCCATTGCTTTCAACAATTTCTAACGCAACTCTGCATGTCATCAGCGCCAGTAGTGTGTCATTGCTGCCGTTAAATGAACTGCGTAGCTGATGTTGTTGCCGTTGTTTTTGCCAGCACTGCAGCCAACGTCATTGCAACACTGCATTTGATGGCTGCGTTGTGGCATAATAACTGTTGTGTTTCGCCATTGCTTATTATGCTGCTCGGAGTGCACCGAACGCCAAACCGAGCGCCGTCATCGTTTTAGGTGTCCTCAATTTCCCCTCTATTTTCCTTCCAATTGTTTCTTGCCAATTTGTGCGGTGCTTCTATCCTTGCCAGCACGCTTGAGTGCCTTACAACTGTCAACGACAGAATTGCACCTATCATCAACCTTTTTGTTCACTTTGAATTGTGAATTATGCGCGCGCGCCTGTGTGTGTGTGTGTGCGTGATGGCTTCATATAAATTCGCATATCAGCTGTCATTTTCAGGCACCAGGCAGGAAAGTACGCTTTGATATTCAGCAACAGAAAGTACGCGCATACAACTCAAGTCAAAGCAATAACCGCATCACATATGATAATTTATTTTCCGTTTACTAAATTTTGATTGTATGCATTGCTTAATCGCTTTTGAATTTTTTATTTTGAAAATTTATAAAATTCATTTTAACAAGGATGATCTCAAATTTATGGCGAAATATTGAAAAATTAAATTTTTCAAAAACGAAAATTGAAGTTTTTTTAAATAAATTTTCAAAACTAAATTTTTATTATTTTTAATTATAATACAATTTCAACATCAACTCAAAAAAAATTTCACTTAAAAAAATTGCCAGAAATTGCGGAATTGCGCCAGAAAACCAAATTTAAAAAATCAAGTTGACGCATTTCATCTCGATTCAACCGACCCTTCCGGGACATGATTTTATTTTTCAATGTTCAGTAACCACACGTCACACCTTTTATCAGTTGTTTCCACACAGTTTCCTACTAAGCTAATGCCGATACTCAACTTACTATATTTATTATGTATCATATATATGTATATATTCACGTATAATTTAGATGTTTATGCATGTAACTTTGTATGTGCATATACATATGTCTAGACTATGGATATTATAAGCAAACATATTGAAGAGTTTATTAGCAGGTGGCCTTGAAATTGAGAATTTGTATGTTGCTAAATAATGTCACCTCATATTACATTTTTTGGTCCTTCGAGCCGGATTAGACGCGGTTATATTAAGTTAATTTTATCATCACGGATTCGGTTAAATTCTGCAAAGCACTGTATGCGGTGAATCAAAATGCAAAAATTAAAGGCTAAACGGGTAATGCTGAAGGAAGCGGCCACAAGAATTTCTACATTTGTGACGACTAATGGTATTGATCGACCAGTTGCAGATTGAGAGTGCCGCTTGGAGCGCCTTGAAGAGGTTTGGAACGAGTACAAAGAAATTGTTGGTATCATGATAGAGAAGAACGACGACGATGAAGGAGTGGAGGCCGAAATCGAGGCAGATTTGTAAGAAATCGAGGAGCGGGTGCTCGCTTTAAAGAGCGCATTACGGTTACATATTCCTGAAAGGTGTCATGTGGCATCAAACGCAGCAACAGTTATCGAATCAACTCGGCAAGATACGGCTGTAACAAGTATTTTTTCGTCCCAAACAGAAATACTCAATAATTTGGCAACACAAGTGTCAAGTTCAAGGTTAAACTTTTTACCTAAGTTTAAAGTAAAGCCGTTTTCTGGTAATCTTACTGAATGGAAGTCGTTTCACGATTCTTACGTCAGTACCATTCATAACAACACCTCATTTACTGCTTGTCAAAAGTTTCAGCTATTGAAAAGCTATTTAGCAAAATCGGCGTATGACGTTATTGGGCATATCCCAGAGTCAAACGCCGATTCTGCTAAATCATATATGTTGCTTCTTGGTCAAAATGATGAGACGCTTGTATTTTTGTTTGCCCCAAAAAATCATAACACAAAAATTTGAAGATCAATGTATCTAGATTATGTAAAAAAAATATTTCGAAGAAAACCAAAAAGACTTTTTCGAGAAATCAAATTTTAAAAAAAATTTGAACTTTTTTTTATTGTTAAAAAAAAATTATTAACGATCAGAATTAAATTGTGCATAACGGTAGTAAATAGTGCAATAAATTATAAACATTTGAGCTTACAAATTATTTAAATCGGTTAAGATTTGAAAAAGTTATAGACAATTGAAAAAAAGGTTTGTGCGAATAACTCAAAAAATCGATTTTTACCTGAAAAAAAAAATTGGGCATAGATGCCAGAAACATTTTTTAGAAAAAAGTTAAAGTTTTTTACAAGTTTTATGATTTTTTTTTCCAAAGTTTTATGATTTTTTTTCCAAATTTGTGTTTTGGTTTATTTAATTTTTGAAAAAATGCACTATAATTTTTTGAGTTGTAGTTACAAAATAAAGAAAACGGTATATGGTTATAATTGTGATGTGTAGTATAATCAGAAACATAAATACATATATGACTTTGTCTTACTAATTGGCGATTACGATGCATTGTGTTGTTGAAATTAATGAAAGCTGATAGAGTGCTGAAGCCTTGTGAATATACATACAATTATATATGTATGTGCGTATGTAAACGTATTTCTAAAAACTCGATACTTCGGATTACCAATTAGATGCCGCATATTAAATAATTGAGGTGTTTTATTTTATCTACTTTACGCTTTATAATCTGATATATTACTCGCAAATTTAAGAGACCTTTATTGCTAATTCACTGAAAGGGCTTATCATATTTTTTAACCGATTTTATCGTTAATATTCGGTAAAACTAAACGGCAATAAAATATTGCACACAAGGTTAAATTGTTCTTACTTTCAAGATGTTTTAGCACTTAGTTGGCGCCAAGTTGACCTCATGTAGCTGTAATTCTCTACTAACTTTCTTTAGACGATGCTAATTAAAAACCACGTATATTTTTCATGTTAAAAATTAATATAAAATAAGACAAAATATAAACACTAACCGCCCGTTTCTGCTAGTACAAAAAAAAAAAAAAACGAAAAGTGCTCAGAAATCTTCATCAAAGCAAGTGGTAGCAGTAATTTAATTGCATTTTCAAGTATGCGAGCCAACAATCGCTACCTACCAACCAATGCACTACGTTTTGGCGTCTTAGAATAAATCATCACCTCTCCTGCAACCCTGGAGCTCTCAACGCGCTGCCACCTTTGCTATTTACTACCCTCTCAACTTTTCTTCGTCCTCCTACCACACATTTATTTGAGCATGCGTAAGTTAATGTTTGTGTTTTACTACACACACACACACACACATATTGCAAATAAACTTTAATTAAATGTTACTCATACGCCCTGTCATGCAGAAGTAAAAGCAATCGCAAATATGCCGGCTGCTTTGGCTTGCTTTTACTCTTGTAGATACTTGTGGTTTGCTAGTTTGTGGTAGAAATATTTGCTTTAGAGTGAAATGTGTGGTAGAAGAAATGCTGGTTTGTATTCATTTAAGTGCATGTACTCGTATGTACATGTGTGAGTTCATGCATATGTATAAATATTCAAATGTATAAATAGAAATGGCAGCGTTTGTGGCAAATATTGCAGCGAAAGTGAAAAGGTGCCTCTAATTATATAACCTTAATGTGGATTTTATGCAAATACAAGGTATCTTAAGTAGCACACACATATGTATGTATGTACATAGATAGATATGCTCTGAAGTATGCACCGACATGCATTTAACTGAGTGAGAAAATGCAAATAACTTCGATTTGTTGTTACTGCAAGCTGCAACTAAGCAAATTTTCATAATCAAGAACTTCTTAGAGATTGGTGTATTTGGTAGAGTAGGAAAATTTGTGACTTTAAACGAAATTATAGACAGTTACCTACAGCGTAGCGCATTTCAAAATTTTTTTTTTTGTAAATACGAAAAATTTTCGCAAAAAAAAAAATTTTAACAATAAAATTTAAATTATTAATTGGCTTACTTCGGAAAGTAAAGCCTGCCAAAAATGAATTAATTGGGCCCTAGTTAATAAAAATTTTCAATTTAAAAAAATAAAATTAATTAAAAACCAAATCGAAAAAAATTAAATAAAACAGGGTATCCGCAATCTAGAAAGCAAATTTTAAACTTTTATATTTTCAGATCTGCACGGAATTATAAAATATTTAGGTTTTTGCTTTTTTTAACAAAAAAAGGAAATTCTTCAAATTCTTACATCAAGCTATTATTTAAGAAGTAAAAATAAAATAAAATAAAAATGTTTTCATAAATCGAGAAAAAATTTTTAAAATAGTTAATTTTTGCTGTTCCTAACAGAAAAAGCAAATAAATTTTTTTTTTCAAAAAATCAATGTATTTTATATATTCTAGTTCAGTACTTATTTCTTAAAATTTATATACAAACCTTGAAATAGTAAAGTAAATAAGAAAAGTACAAATAAAAAAGAATAACAAAGTTTCCATAAAACTAGAAAAAAATTGTAAATATTTAATTTTTGCTGTTCCTAACAAAAAAAAACAAATATAATTTTTTTTTTAACAAAACAATCAATTTATTTTTTATATTCTATTTCAGTACTTATTACTTATTATTTATATATGCATTTAGATGTCGACAAATTTGGTCGGAATCGGAATGTATAAGTCCTTTCTCCTTCAGCTGTTATTAGTTTTTTGAGGATCAGAATTTACTTTTTTTATTTTCGGTGCATCAAAGAAAAAACTTTAACTTTAAAAAACAAATTGCTCGCTTTTGATGTATAGCAATGCTATTCATTTCGATTCCGACAAAATTTATTTAACTACTTAAAAAATCAAACCAAGTTTTTCTATTTGCTCTAATTGTTTTAATTATTTAAAAAGAACAAAAATAATCTGTGTGCTTCATAAAAAAAAAAATTGTAAAAACAAAAGATGTAAAGAAAAGTTATTGTGCAAATTTCCCAGCAAGGTAAAACATTAAAAAAATATTTGTATCTACTTTTTTATTATTTTCAAATGTTGAAGCACATTGAAAGTGAGTGAGAGTGAGTGCTCTAAGTGAACTTCAGAAAATGTTTCGACTGTTGGATTCCTAATCGTCTGTCAGCAGTCAATTTATTTTAAAAACCTTTGCACTAAGAAAACTCTGCGTAAGTTTATAAATTTCCAGTTGGTTTTTTTATGTTTTATTAAATTAGCACAAAGACTGAATGAAAATTAGTGACATTTCAAAACATAGTCGAATATCCATATTCCTAGCTGCCACTCGACGGCAACAACAACTGATTTGCCATGTTGAGCATATAATGAATGCAAATATGAATATTAGTAAATGCAACATACACTCAAGCAGAATCAACTAAATGCATAATTGTACTACCTATGTACATATGTATGTGTGTGCTGACTGGCACAAGGGAGTCGCTGCACACTCATACATAACTATAAATCCTATATCTGTAAGTGTGTGTGTAGCTGATTTTCATTCCATTTGCTGCGTTGGTATAATTTGATTCAATTAAGCATGCGTTACGATGTAATTATAGCAATGCGAGTAGCTGTTGCAGCCAGCAACTGAAATACTCACAATATCGGCAATATTAACAACAACAACTACATACATACATACTCGTATGTATGACCACCAGCAAAACTCATCAACTCATATCAGGCCATCTGCTAGATGATTATGCGAAATGAAGTTGCAAATGATTATCAGCAAATGTGGAAAAACAATAATAACAACAACAACACTAGCAACAGTAATACGGTAAATTTCAGCTTTAACTAATTGTTGTTATTGCTTGCGCTGCTGTACATTGTATTGATTTTGTTTATAATGTTGTTGTGGTTATTCAATAGTCCCCTGTCTCCTTCTGACTCTCTCTCACTCTCTCACTCTCTCACTGTTTATTCGGCATATTTGCGGCACTCTTATCATGTTTGCTGCCTTTTGTTGTTGCATATGTAATTCGAGTTAACGTTGTGGCAGCTGTCATTAGCGTTAAGGTTGCGATATGGAGTTGGCACTCATAGCTTTCAGTTTATTTGCTTTACGTAACTTTTATTTTATTTTATCATTAAGTTATTAATTAACGACATTTCAATAAGGTTAGCTGAGGTTAAGCGGCAGTAAATAGTTATGTGAGTAAGTGGTAAAATTATAGCAGTGACACGGAGGAGCGAAAAGGTTGAAGTGGAAATATGGAGTTGAGAGTATAAATACTTTTAGTTTAGTTATTAAAAATAGAAAAACTCTTGAAGATAACTTCAATATATCAATTTGCTTTTATTTGATGTAAAAAAGTGAATATGCTTAGTAATTCAAACAAAAAGTTTCTCTATATTTTTTAAATGGTTTAATGCATTATCGCAAAATGCAATACGCTTTGGAATCAGTGCCTGTGGGCGAGATTGTTCGTGGTGTGTACATCGAGTTAAATTTTTTTAATGGTGCATTTAAAATAATTTTCGTAAGATTAAACTATACACGTCTTCTATATAACTCACAAAAGTCTTTTTTTTACCAGTTTTCAGTTTTGAAAAGATATCAGTAATTAAATTTTTACATCACACTTTTAGTCCGTATCAAAATCATTTTATCAACAACTCGTTATAGCACTCTTTAATCATTTTATGCATTTATTATGGGAAATTGCTATTTAATGAATACTCAAAAAAAAAAAATTATTTTCTGATTAATGATTTCTGATTATTTAATTACTTTTTTTGGCTTAAATGAAAAACTGATATCGACCAAAAATGTTCGTTTTGTTCAATCTTAATTTTTCTGTGGCGCTGGAGTTGAGATATTTCTAAAATCCGTATTTACAGACCAATTTGATTGAAATTAAAAACATTGATTAGGCTCCTAAACATAAATACTTTGTGTGAAATAAACTCGATAGGTGGCGCTGGAGTCGAGAGTTTTTCTAAAATCCGTATTTACAGCCGATTTGAATAAAATTCGAAACATTTATTAGACTTCTAAACATAAATAAACAAACAATTTTGGTTAAGGAACAGCAATTACCTTATGCAAAAATTACATCCGTAATTATAAATTGTGAAGTCGGACTCTTTTTCTATGATGTTCCCGGTGGAACAGGAAAGACGTTCCTTATCAGCTTACTACTTGCTTACTATACTCGTATGGTCTTACTGTACAAATTTTATTAAAATCGGTTAGGTACTTTTGACGCCTATAAAGGACATACATAAACATTTTTTCTATTTTATATATAAAGATAGATATAGAAAAATGAATTGCCACATGTATGTATGTTACCGCATCACTTGAGAACGGCTGAACCGATTTGGTAGATTTTTTTTTGTTGTGCTCACAGATGCCAAGACTTATCTACCATGTAAATTTTTTACGAATTGTCAATACAACGACTGACTAAAATATGTTTGAGACGGGTTGTCACCTACTTGAAAATTTAAACTTAAATAAGTTGATAAGATAAACTAAATATTACAATATGGGTGTCCAATGGAAGGTATTTGAGAAATCTTTGACTAAGAAATCTTTTTAAATAGGGCATTTTTCCAGACAAAAATCCTTTAAAGGCGCAGCGAAGCACGCCGGGTAGTTGCTAGTTTGTTATAAAAACTAAACAAGAAATATCGTAAAACATTAAAAAAGTGAAATTAAAAAAAAATATTTGCAGATCAAAAAATTAAAATTTATCAAATAATCAGCAATACTTAATAAGGAGAAGAAATATTTCTATTTAGTTTGCACTTTTGTTCAGTTTTTTAGTAATACAATTTTCTAAATATACTTTGGATTACTAAATTCAATGGATTTAAAAATTCTTTCAATTTTCCAATGTTTATTTGAAAGCTTTGCAAAATTGGCTGGCGAGTACCAAACCAAAGCCACGAGCGGTAACTCCTACAAATACATATGTACATATATTACAAAAAAAGAAAAAAAAAAAACGGTTTATTTACGTTACGCGCCGCTGCCATGACAGACGTTTGGTTAACGCTCTGGCGACATGACACTCCCACCGGTTGCCGCTAATCGCAATAAATCAATCAAATCACACAACACTTGGACGGCAGCCAAAGCGATAGATTGGAACCGAGTCTTAAATATGCAAGTCTAAATGCATACAAATACACTTGCATATGCATTTGTGTGGGTGAGCGCGCGAGCATATCCATTTTACTAGATTGGCAAACAGACTGACGCGAACACACAAATATAGACAGATTGATGATCAGCGACAAAACAACAAAAATGAATAGCAAAACCCACACCATCAGGCAGGGCGTACATAAATAAAGACTGCATTTCAGAGTGTGTTTGCCGGCAATTGGGTTTGTGTATGTTTTGTTGGATTTATGCAAAACGTTATCGGGATGTATAAAGTTATAAAGGGAGGGAAGTATTACCAAACTTCGTATTTGATAAGATTTGACGAAAGTTTATACTACTAGTATTGATGCTTACCTCTCTACGAAGCCCTTTAAAATTTTCAAATATAATTTTTTTTAATTCAAACGTTTTTACTTAAAAAGTGATTTATATATTTATTTTATTTTCTGCTTCAACTGAATTGATACTTCGTTATCCATAAGCCAAACTATCTCTTAAATATCTTACTAGAAATTTCAATAAAAATCGCTAAAACTCAACCTCTAACAACACCGTAGTTTATATAAAATCCCCGCTGAAGCAAGGAAATCCTTTCAATAAATGTGAACTTTTTTATTTAGCTGCCATTTAAGCAAAAAATGTATTAGTTTCAAAATAATTTATTAAAGCTATATTTGAATACGAAAATTCCAAATAAATATTAGTAGAACACACTTGCATAGCGCACACATACTTAACATATACGTGTGTATGAATGAGTTTTAGTTCAATGTCTCGCTATGCGTTAGGCCTTAAACCTCTCCTTTTTTTAGCAATCTACTTTTCTAAATGCCAGACAAAACAGCCGCCCAGGCGTCACCAAAGCTCGTCCTCATATTTTTTTTCTAATGCTACTTTTCTATGCCCTTTTTCACTTTAAAATATGCATTTGTGCGTTGTGTGTCGCGTGCCTACAATTTGTGTGCCATTTCCATTTGACCACTTGTCTGCCAGTTAGCCAGCCGAACAATCAACTGCATGGCCAGTTGGTCAAGTTGAGCCGTCCATTGTTGGCCGCAATAAAATAAAATTGAATAAATAGTATTAGAGAGCTTGTTGTGGCGCAGTTAGTTGATTTTATTCATTGTTTTTATTATTTTTATTGTTATTCGTATTGTTTTCATGTGTTGTTTGTTGTCTAAAAAATATTTATTTGCAAATAAATTTGTCGAAAAGTTTTGCCAGCTTTATACGCCCAGCGAGTGCGCTACAATGCAGGACAAAATCTCGCAAACGAACACGCATACCAATACATACAAGTATAAAGCTACCATATGTGTGTATATTAAATGTATGTATGTAAATTTAGGTATGCGCGCGTGCAGATGTCATTGTAATGTCATGTTTTTTTTTGTTGCGTCTCCTGCGTTTGATTGTTTGCTTAATTTTCATTTAGCGCCAACTTGGGGATTTGCGATTTTCAAATGCCAAATGCCAACAGTGAGCCACTCAGATTGATGATTTGGTAAAAATAAAAATTTTCAAATTGGAAATTCTTTTTTCGAATGCGTAAAAATTTCATTGGCTGTGGGATTTGGCTATTTGAGTGTTTATTTTATTTGCTATTAAATATGTGTATCCGTTGCGAATTTTGGACTTACAAAGCGAAAGAGTTTTTTTAGGCGAAATAACTTTCGTAGAGAAAAAGCTACACAAATTTTTATTAGCCAAATTCATGTTGATTTATAAAAATATACATGTATGTGTATTTTAAAATATATTTCGTATAACAAAACTTTCTTAAAATTTCATTTATTTATTGAATTGCAATAATTTATTTACGAAATTATGACTTGCGCTACAACAAAAACCTTTTAAATTAAACATTTAAATATAATCCAAATTTTTGAAAATTTCAGAAAATTCCATAAAATTTTCAAACAAATTTGGAGTCCTCTATACAAAATGTTTTCGAATTTTTAAATATACAGTTTTTTAAATTTTCAAGTAAATATTTAAAAAAAAATTTTTTTTAACTAAATTAATTTTGTCATGTTTATTCTGGCATATCTATATATTACAACAGAGTGTATCAAATTATCTCAAAAGCAACACTTTCAGAGAAGGACAAAAATACAAATAAGGCATGTTTTTTTTAGTTAATGCATCCTGAATCATATTTAGTAAAAATATCCTGGCCTTGTTGTACATATCCAAGAATGGTCAAATTTTTTTATGAAAAGAAAACCCTTAATAGTTTGGTGTGACATACTTTCAGGCGCTGCATCTAAATAACGATTTCGAAAGTGACCATATTAATATTATTCTCTTGTTAAGCCAAAATCTTGCTATGCTTTTGCAGCGAGATAATATCCTAGCGTTGGCGCCTGGAATTCACCCACTCTATAATTAAAAAAAATGTGCTGAGCCGAAAATCATAGAATATTTTTGTTTATATTGAATCTAATATCTCGTATTTTCATTTATTGTTCTCAGTATTCAGTATTCCGCAACGGAGTTGGCCTTAATGAATAAATATAATGAGACTTTCCAGCCTTTGAAAATGTTTTAATGCCAGTTCTCTGGCTAGTGAAGCTCACAGAAACAGCAAAGAATGCGATTCTAAACCAATGCAAATTAAAATCTATCAATATCTGGTATATCCTTTGGAGTATATGAAAAAAGAAAAAAGGGCAAGATATGACATTTCAAATAATATTTCTATAAAATAGTTGAAAGGCACAAATTTCTATTTAATTTTTTGTGCTTTTGAATATTATTTCGCTTAAATGTGCTTGGAAAAATTCGTTAAATAAAAAAACATTTCACGTGCTTCCAATTTCAAGCGCAGGCAAACAATTCTTTAATGACTCGTTTCACATTTTTCTTACATTTAAACAATTTTATTTTTTTCTCTTCGAGTAAAATTAAATTTTTCGATAAAGTTTTACTTACCGTAAGCAGTAAATGCTAGAGTACCCACTCAGTTTTCTTTTTCCAACATTAACTACATTTATGTGCCCATTCTTTTCGTTTTTATTTTTATTACCAAAACAACTCTTGCGCCTAGAAAAGTGATTGCTTGGTGGGCGCTTAGATTTAAGGGCGCGTTAAACTTTATACTTTCAACAAAGTGAAGTTCCACAAAATTTACAGCTTATTTAATTGATAATTTTTTATTTTTACTATTTTACATTTGCGCTGTCTGCGCTAGCAAATATTAAGCTTGTTTAGCGTAAAAGTGTGCGCCTCGTCGCTATAAACATTAGTTTTCTTATTAAAATCAACGAAATGTTGTGTGTGGAGTCGTGTAACAACTAGCTAACCACACTCCATTAGAACATCTCAAGAGACTGTGGTGTAAGTACTTTTTTGCTACCTTCTTTCCAAGTTCGTCTACATTAGCTGCCTCTTGGCTATCAGCAGCCTCATCATTATCATCATCATCGTCGTCATTATCTGCAACATCGCCATCCTGCTTGCCTTGCGGTTGACTTTGAATTCCAGCAGAGCCGCCTGCTTTCAATTCTTCCCCTTTGCCACCGGCGCTTTATTGCTTTTAGTTATTTTTGGTTAACCCACAAGTCGGCTGTAATTGTGGCGGTGGCATCAGCAGTGGCATTGCAATGTGGCAATTGAAAAGTTTTAAATTTTCAAAACTCTCACTGCCGCTCAGGCCAGCTTGCCTCATTTACTCTACTTTTTATACTATTTACTGCAGATTTGTTTCATTAAGTTAGGTTTTTGCTGTCTTTTGTTTTAAGTTTGTTGGTTAAAATTTTATATTTTTGCTGTTGTTGTGCGCTATTTGTGGGTTTCCTTTACTGTCTAATTTCGTTTGTTATTTACTTTAATGAGTAAGTAGTATTTTTGACTTTATGTTTCGGTGAGTGTGTGTGTGTGTAAAATCAGCTTTTCGTCTTGAACGTTCGTTAAAAATTATTGTTAAGTCAACAAGATCTTTGGGTAAGCTGAAGTAAGATTTTTACGTGGAAACGGGGAACTCTTTTAGACCAATTAGTCAATAAATATTTTTAATTTGAAATTATTACTATATAAGGACTTCATTCTTCCATAAGTTCCTGACTCAAAACCTAATTTCCGAATCCGATGCCTCTCATTTAAATTTTTTTTCCAATGAAGTCGTTATATTATTTATTGAACTTTAAAAATATTTTCTTATATTTGGTGATTTTCCTTTATTTAGAGAAATTCCCACTTTAATCTAATAAACGTTTACTTTCTTAAAATATATCGTGAGGGTGAAGGTTCCCATAAGTAACTTGTAAAGAAATTAGTTTTTATTAAAAAAAAATGTCCCAACTTGGTATATCTGACCTCTCTCTTAACTTACTGAACTCTTAAAATGATTTGCCTCTTTGTTTTTATTTTCGAAATATGTCAAATATTTATTAATGGGGAAGATATTCGAAAATCGAGTAGAAGAAGGGGCTAAATGTGGTTCTTTACTCCTTTGTTAATGATTAATAAAAAATACACTTCATGTCTTCCAATTCCAACAACCAGCGAGAGGAAGAAATAGAGAGGAAAATATTCGCAGAGAGTAGTTCAATAGTCTGTGGGAAGAGTCTATCAGAGGTTGTTGGGAAAGAAAAGTTTGCGTACTTGTAGGCGCAATAGTATTTCACTAAAAAATCCTGAAAAAATAAAAAAAATTTCAATTAAATAATAAATATACATAAAAATTGTTCTCCCATACAAACATATGCTCATACAAAATTGATAAGGTTCGTTTGTTCAAAATTGTGGATGTAAATTTGAAAAATCTATATAAATATTTCTAAATATATTAGTTAAAAATACTGCTATATCGCACTGGCGATAGCCTTTCATTGAAAACTCAGAAATTTACTACTAGATTACTGCAAAGCTCGACTTCAGATAAATATTCAAAAGGTTTTTCAACTACATTCCACTTTTTACAATTTCAACGCCATACAATAAAAAGCAAACCAAATTGTATTACGCTTTGTGCCTTTTAATCAATAGCATTTAATTTCGTGTTAAAAAAGAAAAAAGGAAGGTAGAGTCTATATTTTTACAGACCTTTTTTATTTCTATTGGCCATTTTGCAAATAAAATTTGCCTTAAGAGCTAAATTGCGTAGCTAACCAAACTAAAATACACAAACGAAATAGAAAACATAGCCATGTACAATGTAAATATGTATATACATACCTGCACATATACAGAATCAAGGTTGCTTGCCTTGTTATTCCCTTCTTTGCAAGTGGAGTGAAAAATAAAATTTGGACCTAAAACGCGAAAAGTGACCAATAAAATAAAATCACTACCAGCCAACGACCGATAAAAAAATTCTTTAAAAAAAAAAAAAATTAACAGAGTAAATGAAACAGGAAAAAAAATCAATTCAATGAAAAATGCAAATAAACAAAAAATGTACAGAGTAAACCAAACGTTAAAAGAAATTGCAATTCAATAAAAAATCGAAATGCAAGAATGTAGGCAAACAATTGCCATTTCCTTTGGCTAAACACATTTTGGTGCAACGTTAGGCTGCCGCTATTGGCTCGCAGCAATACAAATAGTTCAAATAGCCAGCGGTGCAGCTGCAAAAGAGTAGAGGGAGGTAGTAACTTTGTCTACTCATTGCGCTTAGTTACAGATATTTGGACGAGCTGCGCCGCATCTGTCATGCATGGCAAAGCAAATCCTTAGTTTATATTAAAAATTCCTTAATTTTTTTATTTGGAAGTTAAATATTTTTGCTATAATATTTATAAGTGTATTAGGTATTTGAGTAGTGTAATTTGCTGATTGTGAGTTGATTATAATTTCAAAGCTCAAAATGTCCTGATGAAAACGTTCTCCTTGCCATCTAGAAGCAAACTTTATACGGAAAAAATGTATTTTCTTTTCGTTTTTGTTTATAATTAAACAGAAAATCATAAAATAAACTTTAGGACGAAGAACGAAAATTTTTTTGTCGAGCCGTGTAATCTGTTAGGATCAGTTAAGTACGGCATATTGGAGTTCATCATACATAAAATTCTCATATTTCTTTAAGGAAATAGTTATATGCACCTGTTATTTCAATTTAAAAAATATTAAAAATAAATATTAGTGAAAACATAAATCTTGAAAGCGCTTAAAACCTCAAACCGCTAAGAACAGTTCAGAAAATTAAAACTCCATTTTGCGTTATATGTCTTGGGAAAAATTTTCCAGTAAAAAGAACATTGAATGGTTGTGATCTGTATTAATGAAAATTTTACTAGCGAATATTTTTAATTTTAAATCATATTCAATAAAACTTCACAGACGATTTCAAATGCAACTTTTAGCTATGTTAGAAACTTAGTCTACACTCTGTTCAGAAATTATAGCACAAACGCTAATTGACACATTTGGACAAATTATTTATCCTGCAATTATTTAAAACAATTTTTCATTTAAAATATCGTTAACTTCCTAACAAACTACATTAAAAGCAAATTATTTAAAATTATTTTCCATTTAAAATATCGTTAATTTCCTAACAAACAACATTCAAAACAAATGTTTTAAATGTTATAAAATATGTAGAAAACACTAAAGAAAAACTCCTCCAAATTTCGAACTTAAAAAAAAAATTTTTTTAATTTTTTAGGGTATGCAGTTATATAGGGCATTAAATTGTATTGCAATAAAGCAAATGTTTCTAGTAGCTACGAATTATTACTGATTTTTGACAATTTTTTTACTGACGCCCTTTTGAAGCTCCCTTTATATAAAAAATTATCGCTGTTTTGCGTTGTATGGAGGAAACAGCTAGTAAAAAAATTAAAAAAAAATTAATGATAGCTGCAGATAATTGAAACTTGCATTTCCTTAAACTAAAATTGAATGAGTCAAATAACTGCATACTCAAAAAAAATCTAAAAGCTTTGTTTTAAAAAGCTCGAAATTTTTATAAAACTTTGTTCATTTTGTAAATATTTATCAAAATGGCTTTTTATGGTGTTTCTTAGAGAATGAACCATATTGTATTTGAGAAATAATTTAGTTAATTAAAATGGAAAATAAAATATCCAAATCTGGCAATATATGTTTGTGCTATAATTAGTGAATGGAGTAAACCATGAAATCTAAAAAAAAAACAAACAAAATAAATAAAGGCTCACACGTGAGATGCCTAACATTATCCGACTGACAAGCAGCAAATTTTTAAAAGTTAGTACCAAGCTTTGAAAACCATTTTAGCTGAAGAGGAGTTGAGCTCGGATTTAGCTACGACTGCTTAATACCAGTGTACAAACAACAAAAAACAACTACAAAAAAAACCACATTTAGACCAAAGTAGACAAAACCTGCCGACCAAGTGTGATTTGTAAGCGATTTGCGCGTGAGTGATATAAACAAATAAGCAGACGAGATTTAAGTAAAACTTTCATTCTCAAGCATAGCTCTCAAACATATTAGTACTCGTATGTGTATGTAGTGCAGGTTAGTAATACAAAGTGAGCAAGCTGAGCTGCTTGCATTTTCGGTTTTAAACAAGCCGAAAAAGTAACAAATGTTTGTGTGGCAACAAAAGAAAAATGCAAAAGAAAAAATACTACAAACACACGCGCTCAAGCGTTGGCATTTGCGTTGACAAATGAGAACTTTTACAGCTGACAGCTAGGGCACTACAGCATTAGCAGAAGCAGCAGCGACAGCAGCACTAACAATGCAACAGCAAAGTTACCGGCGACATAACTAACAAACAAACGTCGCTCGTCGTCAGCTGACAAGCACTTTTAAGCCTGCACTTTTTGAACCGAACTATGCTTCTGTGCTTCTGTTGTTTGTGTTTTGTATTGGACGACATAAACTGCTCTAACTTTGTAGTGAGTGTTGTTGCTTATTTCATTGCAACTCCAAGCACTTTCATTACATTTCGTGTGTGTGTGTCAAATGTGCGCTAGCCAATCTCAACCGTGACTATCTTCTACCTGCTTTTGGTGTGGCATGTCAATGTCAACACCTGACACCGCCACCACCACCACCATCACAACTAGCTACAACAACAGCAGCGGACAATAAAGCAAATGCATGTGTTAAAATTGCAGGAGTGCGTGTCTGTGTGTGTGTGTGTGTGCGCGTGGCTATGATGCTTTTGTTCGCCAGGATCATCACTTTCAACGCAGCGCATTTCCATTACATTTGCTTTATTGTTACCTCAAGCCAACCATTTGCACTTTTCACTTTCCTACATCCCCACCCCCCGCCCCCTCCGCCAGCACTTGCTAGCATATAAATGAAAACCTGACATATTGCTCTGACTATATAAATGTAGATGCATGTGTGTGTGTGCGTGTGTGCACACTATTATCACTCCTACTAATACCACAATGGTCGCCTGTAATCGCATGTCTAGTGCCTCTTACCTGCGTTGACTGATTTGGATTAATTTTTCCCATCAGCCTCTGTCTGTCTGTCAACTGAACAGCCCAGGTACGAGTACTCAGCTGATATTTTTCATCATCAGCTGCGAAAGCTATTATCTAACAAAAACTGCTGTTACGATGATTTAGAGTCTTTCATTGCAGCTTGTGTTGCCTAGATTGCCGCGCTCCAAGATTGTATTGGTAGCTTTGTATGCCAGGGCTGTGATTTGCAGTTCATCAAAATCAACAATGGGAGCTTTACTCGTCGCTTGTAGTAGCGCTGTATCTATCGGCAGCAATCAACAGTGCGTCAGCAACAGATTTTTTTGTATAACCTTGAGCCACAAATGCAAATTGTCAATTGCCTTATCTTGGTGTGATTGTCGAGTTGGAGACGGAATGTAATTTGTGCTGCAATGAGAAGACTGACCACTGCATGGCCTTGTAAAGTTTGCATTTCAACAATCATCGTCTCATCGTCAGAAAAATCATCGCACTGCTCGTAATTTTTTACGCACTTGATAAATTGCAGTGTGAATGAGGAAACGATAATTATTTCAAAAGTTGTGTAGTTCAGCCTAAATCGAAAGCAAGCAAATGGGTAATGGGGCACCGTCGAATTTTTAAGTTTAATATTGTCTCCGATATATTTATCGTTATCTTTATCTTGTGCAAATATGAAAATTTCTTTCTTTATCCTTAATATTAGTGCGAATATAAAAATTTCTCCTGGAATTTAAAAGAAGAAGTTTTATTTCTTTTATAATATTCCTTTAGATGTATTCATTGTTACAAAATATAAGTTCTTAAGGGGGTCTCCGCATGTGATGCTAAAAAAGGTGATTTTCCGGTGTTTTTTTTTTTTTTTGGTGACAAATTGTTGAATCGAAAGGTATATTTGAGACAAATTTTCAGCAATATTCCCAAAAAAAAAACAAACACTCAAAATAATTAAAAAATGACGAAGTAATCAAAATTGCACTGGAGCGCGTCGTTGATGGATTGGTCCAATTGTGTTAAAGATAGCGGCCATAATTCTTAACTCAAATAGAAATAATTTATAATTCGTTAATTTTTATGCTTTTTAACTCTATATGAACCTAAATAAACCGCAAATAAATTTTTGTTTTCTCGTTTTGAATCTAGTAAATAGATTTCAACTCAAAATTATTGTATATTTTTTTGTTTACATTATTAAAAGCAATTAAACTTGCGTAAAACTGTGATTCATATAGAACACCTTTTAATATTCTACAAAATGCAAGTTAAATCAGGTCGATAGGTCAAATAGTTTTCGCGCAATCGTGCACACAAATTGCAAAAATGTGATTTTGAGAAAAAACGTTTTAAAATTTTGGTAAATTGTACGCCGAAGTTCAACACGTGCACACATTACTGGTAATATCTCCTAATAGTTTTGAATTAGATAAAGTTGAAAAAAAACTACTTTTTTTATTTACATAAGGATACCCTCCTAAATACTTTTCTTCGTGCAATGTAGTGAAATTGGCGATCTTAAAAAGGGCTATAAAGAATGCTGAAGAAATTTTCAATCAGTTCTAAATTCTTTCTCGTTCTTATTATTTTTAAATCTAAATTTAAATTATCTGTAAATTTAATACCGATATGGTAACTGCGGTTTTATATCGATATTTTTCTTTAACGCCATTTGATTTTTAATATTTCTTCTTTTGCTTATGGCGATTTTTTTTTTTTTTCGTTGTACTCTTATAATTCAGCAGCTGAAATATGCTATAGGTTCTAAAAAGTCTGCCGTTATGGGAAATTAAATTTTTTTATCGATATCGATTAAAGGCAAAAAATTTTAATCCTTAATTGGTTATTAACTTCTACAAATTTGTTTTCTCAAATTTCATAAAAATTCTGGTCCCAGAAATTTTTGAAGAGTTATCAATGTCGATAAATTTTCACTTTGCATATAAATTAGTGAAGTTGTTTAACGCTTTTTATTTGAAATAAAAAGATGCTTTCAAGGCTTCTCTATCTACTTCTCATGGCGTTCTGAAAAATACATACATTCCAATTAAATTACCTTTGCTTTTTCTTTCTTTCGAGGTTGAAAATACTATTTAACGGAACAACTTTGATTGCACTCTTCCAAGACAATCTTCCTCACAAATTTCCTACACATTCGGATTTCATTTATATTTTCTGTCAACTTGAAGTGAAATTTCATTTCCCTTTGCAGTGACAACGAGTTGAGAAGTAGTCGATGCTCATTGACTGCAACAATAGCAGCAAACAGGAAAATAAAATATATTTTCTAAAAAAAAAAAAAAAAAAAATACCAATGCATGACCAATACCGAAAATGCAATCGAATAAAATTGTTGTATATTCAAGCAGCCTATTGTTGCATGAAATGAAATTAATATCGATTTTTAATTTAAAACCTCAATTGGGTAGCAAGTGAAGTAGAAGAGCAGAGGAAGTAGGCATACATGGCGTATAAGTGACTTTTAGGCAGGCCGGCACAATTGTTTTGTGTGTGTGTGTGTGTGGCTCAAGGGTATTTTGTATTAGTTAACGATGCACATTCTCTTACATACACTGGTACACATCCGGCACTAACGCGAACAGACATACAATTTTAATTGTGCAAATGCTATTGTCATTTTGCATTGAAATGAAGTGAGAAATTGGTAGCAGCAGTCAGCAACAAAAGCAAAAAAAAGCATATCGGAAAGGAAGTTGTGCAGTGAGCGGTGTGTGGTTTTGCATAAAATGCTGGACTGCAAAGAGTTGACATAACAAAGTGCCAACTGATGTTTACACGCTGATGCATTTGGCAAGAAAGGCTTTTTGATATTTTACAAATTTTATCAGACAACATTTTTTAGTGATTAGATACAAAATTGTGCGGAGACACAAAAAAAAAAATGCATATGAAGCGAAGTCACACAAATTTATAAATCTGTTCAACATTGAGTAGCGAAATTTCTTTATATATTATTTATGTGTAGCGACTTCTTGTTCACAGCTCTGAGTTACTTGTAGCTTGTGGCTTTTATCATGGATCATCGTCGCCTCCTGATAACTTAGCAGAGATTTTTGTTAAGCAATTAATTCTTGATTGCCATACAACGGAAGTGATTATTGGAAAATAATTACATGTTGAACTAGTTTAGATATCAAATGAAGCTTCTTTTTTTGTAATCCACCACTAATTTCTCTTTTCATTCCAAAATATTAATCTTGGCAATTATGTCTGGAGAAAAGGAGTAACATTTGCAATACTCATTATAGAGCAGTCTTACTTTACTCAAAGTTTTGATAACCACTACCAACTGGTTTAGGAATTCCCTACGTAGTGTCTTGTTAACTTTAGTATTAAAATATTTCTTAGCATAGAGTCTGTTTGTTTGTGAATACTCGCAGTTTGTATAATTTAAACGCGCCACTGAACTTAATGCTGATTGTAAGTGACATCGAAGTCAAAATTATTATTCTTCAAACTCTCGGCCGGTATAGAATGCCCACCACAAAAACAAGGTCTGTGTTTTCTATTATGAAATTTGAAATGAAAATGACGCAGTATTTGTTCCAAAGATATCTGTATTAGTCCAACACAGCTCTAAAATCAGGACATCCATTTCTAATCATCTAATTTAACTAAACAAAAATATACACGTTATTGTTTTTTATTATCTCATTCCTGTTTGCGGTTACTGCTATTTAAATTTTTGCCTTTTCTATTATTTTCTTTTTCTATTTGACATTTCTCTCTTTGCGCTATTCATCAGCAATCAGCAGTTGTATGTTTGTACGAGCACAAACGAAATTGAAGCATTATACACTCCTCAACTTGTAGCGCCTTTTGCTCGTCATCGCAGCAGCAGCAGCAGCAGCAAGATAGTATAAGCAGAAGACATGGCTGTCCAAGTGTGCCTTGCGTTGGGAATTGGTAGCAAGCAGCAATTTAAATGTTTGCCTGTAGACCTCAATTGTATTGCGCTTTCTGCGGCAGTTTCAGTTTTTCCTCCGTCTTTATCATTATTTACATTTTTTTTTTATTTTGCCAGTGAGCTCTTCATTATCACATCACCGAGCAAGCGATGATGATAGAACAGTGTGGTCTGAAGTTAAACAACAGAATCAACAGTCTGACAAGATTCAAACGCTACACAATTCACCTCAACTCAACTGTGCCCTCAAAAGTGTCTGCCTAGATTTCATTTTTTCTCTTTCAGTTCACTTTTTTTTTATGTGCAAACCTCAGTCGTCATGTGCCACTTCATGCCAGAGTGCCGAGCTGTTTGGCATGTTGTGTGTGTGTGGTTGCAAGAGTGAGTGCGCTTATGTGTGTCTGTTGCCTGCACACAAAATGTCCAGAGTGCACTCAAACAAAAGCTTATTTACTCAACATCTTCACGCACACATACTCATTCACGAGGAAGAAATGCATTTGTGAAAAAAAAAAAATTAAATAATAATAATAATAAATATGTCATGAGACCCCTTAACATTTTTTCACTCATAACTTGCACTTTAACCTCTTGCTGCACTTTATGTGCCCGCAGCTATGCTTTTTGTTGCTTTTGCTGCTGCTTCGTATGCTTCGACGGCATCACCATCTTATTCAACGCATACATTCGTATACAATTAAAAATTCTTTTGATATTATATGAAGTGTGTACACTACTCATTGCAGCACATTTCCTTGCTTTCGCACTGTAATTCCTCGCTTCAGCTGCTCTGCCTTGGCCTACCTACACCTTCATGCCAGCGTAGCAGCGCTCCACTTACGACTTCTTCACACATACATATGTACATACTCGTTTGCTCGTATGCTCGCTCTAGTTTGCTTTGCTTACTTGTTCGCATTTTTGTCTACTTTGCCATTTTCATTGCCTGCTTATCCAGCTTTAGTGAATGTTCATTTGGCTGTCATTTAATTTTTTCCATCACACTCGTCTACGCTTTTGTTGTGGTTGTTGTGTTGGCGATTTGGCTGCGACCGCAAAGTATGCGATTTTCACTCCTTTCTGTGCTTCCATCTGAATTTTCCTCTTCTACTTGTTTACATTTGCCAATTCTTGCGCACAATCTCTTCTCATCTCATTTTAGTCGGTTTTTGCTCTGCACTTCCCAGCCACTTGCTTGCAATTACTGCTCGTAATATGTGCACTTAGTAGCTTGGAAATTATGTTGGCCTTTTTATTGTTCTTCTTGATGTTTTTGATTATCATCGTTGTTTTGCGTAATTTTTTTTAAATACTTAATTTAGGTCTTGAGTGAAGTAAGTGAGTGTACAATTTATAAAATAACAAGAATAACTTTTTGTTCGATATATCCGATGGCAAAATAAAAAGCTAGAATTAGAGTTTTTATTTTCCAAAAATGTAGATGTCTTGTATTTTTCTAATATCTAGGCGCTTTTTGCCAATTCGATAATAAATTAGAGCTTTACTTCATAACACTTAATGGACTTGTAGCCAAATTAAACTATAAATGGGATTTAGCAAATGTTATAAGTTCAACTGCTGCTGTTTTTTGTTCACTAATTTAGCTAAATATGTTTAAAAAAATTTATCATCTTCGAAACTAGTTACTTTCTTTGCGAAAAAAAAAAGTGTCCTGGTTGTAAAAGCCACCCGCCATTGAACGGTGGACTTACAGAAAGCCTCTTTGAATTACAATAAAAATATTTGAAGTGTCAAAAATAAGTTTTATATTAATTGTTTCATCGGCTTTAAGTGCAAAAGTGCTAAGTGCGCTTTTTAAAATAAAAATTTAAAAATTAATGCAAGACAAAGGAAAACGTTAAAATAAGGCATTATAGGTTTTGGCTCTACTTTAATACTTGGCATCTAGTTGATTCGATCTTTTAATAAATTCTTAATTTTTTAACTTTTATACTAAACAAAAACAATTTTTTTTTTATAAAAAAACTGCGTTTATTTAATGTACTCAATAATGTTTATTATCTATTTTCGTTCGTGGTTTTTATCAATGCTTGATTTTCAATTTTAAGTAGCTTGACGAACAACTTCGAAGTCGCAAGCAGACGACCGCAAATAAGCAACAAAAGAAGGGGAGTTAAATTAAGAGAAACAGAAGTAAACAAAAGTCACTGTGAAACAACATAAAACCATGTTAGAATAATAATAATAAAATCACTAAGTTGCGAAGACAAAACAAGGCTAGCCGACGACAAGTCAACAAACAAGCAAACAGATACAAATTCAAGTAATTTAAGTAAAAAAAGAGAAAAATAATAGTAAAACCGAAGCTATCAAATGAAACTTTAGCAACCGCCAAATGTGGCTGCATGGCCGACAGCCAAACCGCTAAGACAATGCGTCGTGATGAGCACAAGCAAGGTGGGCCGGGGAAGAGCATGTTTTTGCATGGAGTTTATTGAAAGTTTTTACTTTCATTATCTCTTTCTTTTAGTACAGAGTGATGGGGTTGTTAGCGCTTCTTCACTACGTTTGTTCAAAGCAGACCACATACATTTCAAGAACTACGAAAATTCGCTTACAAAATACAGAAAAGTTTTGTCGAAATCGCAATGCACACATACACAGGCGCGCACGCTTGTAAACTCACACAGGACATAAGCTTTGTTTAAGTAGATGTACTCGTATATGAAGACCGCATATGAGTGTGAGTGGCCACTATTACCCCCCCCAACTAAACACTCGACACACTCAAACACTTGTTTCGCCCCATTATTACGCTTGTTGCACAATGCTATTTGTTCGGGTTACAACTTGTTGTCAACATTATTGCTGCAATATAATTGTTGCTTTTATTGTACTTTTCTGTTGTTGTTGTTGTTGTTGTTGTTACTGTTAATAGTAGTTTTCTGCACGTCTATTGTCGCCGCTGTCACCACACTTGTTGTGAGCATCGCTAAACTTTCATTTGCTCACTCGAACTTGGCACCATTTGACTCGGCAAATTCGCTTATGGACAAGTTCATGTTGTAAATTTTTCACTATTTATTTCCATTCACTCAGTTAACTCTGAATTGACTATTTGTTGTATGCACTCAATATGCAGTGAATAACATTGTTGCGATTGTTTGGTTTGTTAGTTTGCTTTTTTTTTTTTTTTAATTTCGTCTTAACGATGGCACTTGGCCAGCCAAAGTGGTGAAAAATTTAGCAAAACAATGTTTCAAATGACATCGCATTTGGAAAGTATGTACTTTTAATGTATTAGAGTGTTGCTGCTGCTTGGTTAAGATACGCATGCTTTGGCAGAAGACGTAAATTGTTTCAAATCTCATTACTTTCAACTTTCATCTGTTCCTCTGGAGCTCTGTTGAATAATTGAAAAGATGTTTGGAACCAGCATAATTCGTGTTCGCAAGCTTTTATTTGGAAAAAGATAGAAATGGAAAAGATTTACCAAAATTTTTCGACTTCAGTTTGAAGTCATCATCATTGATTTACCAAAATTTTTTGGAAATATTACATTTATTGCACTCTGTGCTGTCAAAACCTAACAAAATGTAAAACTGCAAATCCAAAGAGATTTATCTATAATAAAAATAATATGTAATTTTTGTTGCGAATTTTGAGTATGCCTGGTGGACAATGACAAAGACTCCTGAAGATTATCTCAAACTGGGATCGAAATATCGACAACAATAAATACCAATTAATCAAATAAATATTGTTTTATTAAATTATTGGATCACTGGCCTTGAGCTCAAACAAAATTCGCAACAAAAATTACATTTTTTAGGCCAATAATAGAATTAACCATAAAAATAATTTGTTTTAATTTTTATATCAATTTATTAAAATTTATCGCGATAATATTTATATTCTGAACGTCTATAATTATTTAAAATTTTAATAATTTTCGATAAGGTCCCTTTGATGATTTTTATATTAAAACGGGCTGTCTTCGTGAAGTTTGTTATCTTCTTGTCGATAACTTTGTTCTTAAATTAATTGTTATCGAAATCGTTAATATATGCACATTATGCTAAGAGACTTATCTTTTTCAGTTTTGTTTAATTAGAAAATATTCATGAAGTAAATCGCAGTGTGTATGTAGATGGCGGTGAAGTCGCACTCTTTACAAAAATAGTGCCTGAATAAAAACTAAAACGTATTTTAAGTAAGAAGCGTATTTTTACAATCACATATTCATTGAGATTGTACACATTTATACACATTTTTATTCTATAGCCATGATTCAATTATAAAAGGTTGGATACTTATTGACGTTTAAGTTTTCCGACTGCCTTGTAAGGTTGCATTTAGGAAGGTCTGATAAAGGGAACAGTATTTTATCCCTTTTCGCGCAAAGGTAGTAGAAAAGTAGGTAACTAGTAGCGAAATGCGGTTTGTACATATGTAGAATAAATCATATTTGCAGAAATTTCATATTTCAATTAAATAAAATATAACCGAATATTCAACCACACATGTATGTATTTATATAAATAGCACCTTAATACAACAAACTATATAAACAAAAAACGCAAATGTGATTTAGAAGCAAATATCTTTTACACATTTTGTTAACAAAAACAATGTGATTTCAACCTTTTTTTACATGCAGACAATAGAACTATCACATTTGGAAAAATTTTGATAATAAATTTTTCTTTAATTAAATATCAATTTTAGCAGCCAAAATAAGAGGTATCTATTAAAAGCCCACCACAAATGGTAGGCGAAGCTCGGCCAAACACTGAGCTATATAGTGTCAGCGCCAAAAGTATTATTATTATTATATTAAAAGCCCAGTAACCAGGATTGTATACATATTTCATTACAATTTTGAACTTTTTAAAAAATATAATTACCATTTTTGTAGATCATAAAATTGTAAGATTCAAGTCAATAAAAATGTAACATTAGTTGTTCGAAAAAAAGAATTTTTTTAAATGGAAACACCCACAATACCTTCGTCAAAAAATTAATGGAATTTTTATTGATATACATACATCTGTTAGAAATCAAGTAAAGACGTAAATCAAAACCGTTGAAAATACTAATAAATGTTCTTCTATTCGATATTTTAACTGCATAATTTTATGGTTGCTAATATTTATATATAAAGTATTTTATTTTAATTTTATGTTATTTTATATAAATTTATGCAGTAAAAAATTTAAAAACATAAAATGCCTTCTTTGAAAAAAAATATCAACCAAAATGATCTAACCTGGCCGGGAATCGAACCAACGACCAATGAATTTCATACAAGCAAAGAAAAAAAATTTCAATTCCTGTTCGATGCTAGATAAGCAAGGCTACTGAAAACATACGAGAATGCCGTCAATTCGTTTATTTAATGTAAGGCTTGCTGAAATAATTTAAAAACTACAAAAAAACCACAGGGTTACCTGCCAGGCCATTTAAAAAAAAAGTACTAATTTCCACGTGTTTGATAACCTTTTTTTTTTCTTAAATTAAAAAAAAGCAACACAGGCTACCTTAAGCAGCGTGGAAGAGTGTGAAAACTGCCTAATTATCCAACCTTGTATGATTGAATCATGTTCTATAGCAATATAATTTGTAATTTTTATCGATGTGCATTTTATCGTATCTGCCCTATGGCGGCGACAGGTGGTCTGAGTTGAATTGAAGAGTTCCAGAGCCATACTGATTCTACAATTCTTCTTCAGGTACAACATACTTTTCGATGAGCTATGTAGGTATATATTATTTCTGCTGTCGGAATGGACGAGATTCCATGCAGCATAGCATCATCCCCGCTCTATGCTCGACAGGCGGTTTATTTCACAGACGTCACAGACTTTATGAGCAACACCTTATATGCGCTGTCAGAATGGACGAGATTCCGAGCAGCATCACATCTTCCGACGCAGGTGGTTTATTTCGCATGTATAACAGGCTTTTAAATGAGTAATAATATTTTATTTAAGCTTTCGGAAGGGACGAGATTCCAAGCAGCTTACGTGTTTAAACGGATTGGTAAGGACTGGTTTCCAAGCCAACCTTTATGCGTTCCCTTGGCATAGGTGATCTGAATGATTTAGTTTTAGAATTGCTCTGGTGGAACGGATGGAAAGGACTTGTTTCCATGTCGAACCTTTTTATCTAATAGGTAATGTCCTGCAGTAAGGAGCCTCTTGAAGGTAGTAATGTTATTACAATTTCTTATTAAACTTGGTAGCTCATTAAAACATTTCAGTCCTTTGTAAAAAATATTTTCTTATCAACTTCTGTTTTGTAAAGTGGTAGCCTAAAACCACTATTTTGCCTGAGTAAATATGAGTGCGTTTCATTTATGTATCGAAGACTATCACATAAATATTCCGGCAGGCTACCCCGTTTTATAATAAACACGAATTTCATGGGGTGAAAGAATATTTGATGTTTTACGCTTCGCCAATTCAAAGCTTCAATGTGGTCAAATAATAACAAATAAAATGTATAAAAAGGAAGAGCCAGCCTTATACAAACAAATTCTAACAAAATAGAAATTGTACAAACAACAACTACACGGTCAAGTAGAAATAGCGGCAGTACAGCCGCACTTGATTGAAGTAAGTTGTGAAGGGAAAGCAGGTAAAATAACAACAGCTCACACAGCGTAAGCTTAGCTAAATGCGTTTAGTTGCCGGCTTAAGTATTGCGCACCACTTTGGGTATTGTTTGCTTTTTCCTAATAATTTCCCCTATAAACCAATCGGCCTGAAGCTCAAAAATATTTAAAATTAAAAAAAAAAAAAAACAGCTTTGTTAGCGATGAGTTTCTTTGGTTTTAAAAAGTTAAGAGATATGAACTTAAATAAGAAAATCTTTTTATTTTTATAAATTAGTTTAGCTTCCTAAAGCATTGTTTACATTTGATAAGATTTAACTACTTAAAAAAATTTATTTTAAAAAACACTCAATTATTTTTTTTTTAGTTTCCACAAAACTGAGGCAAAGAACAGTGGTAGTAAAACTTTTAGTCCAACTACATGCTGAAAAATTTAAATTTATGTAGTTTTCATTATTATTTTTCTAAAAAAATTTTATGTTGACCGATGTTAAAGCTTTGTTTAAAACCGCAAGAAAAAACAACTTATCAGAATTGCTTATTTTATTTATGAATATTTTCGAGTATACCGTTTTGTAGCCCACACATTTTTAGTGCAACTTTAAACAAACTAAAGATTGCCTTAATTTTTTTTTAATTTTTCTTGGTTAATGACATTGCGCTCTTTTACAATACAAGCAAAGCATTTGATCAAAGTTGACGAAAAGACCTAATGAGTAAACAATAAGTCAATAGAAATATGTAACGCACATGAATCTAGAAATATAAAAATATCGTAATTTCAAAATTAAACGAAATGCATAAAGAATCAAAAACCATTAGCAACTCTTGTTTTTTTCCGAAGAGGTTCATATTTAAAGTGTAAACGCAATGCAGAATGAAAGCTTTTTAAAATGATAAACATACATAGGTGTGAAAATAACAAAATTAGCTCAATCAATTTTCTTCTACAATTTTTGTGTCAATTGAAGTGATACCTAAATTTATTTCATCATCATTAACCGCCAAAGTAATAACTCAATTAATCACTTACGAATGACACGACTTATTTGCTGACAAAAAATCTGCTGTAAGAAGTATGTTATTTTCTTTACATAAATAATTACAACGCCATGTACTTAAATATTTATATGAAATCAAGTTGAGAAATCGAAGCTTATTTTCATTAATGTTAGGCACTTCAGCCAATTTATTTGTATTACCAACTGAAAAAGAAAACAGAAAAACAGAAATTGTAAACAAGGCTATTTATATGTATGTGGCTACCTTAAAATGGGGTAGTGTGCTTTTGTGCTGATAGGAAATATACATATAAATGTCTTGCGTTTAAACCTACATATTTACATAAGCATACCTGTGTGTATTTTTCGCACTACCGCAGCCAGAAATAACATCAATCACCGTCACAAAGTTACTTAAGATAAGCGACGAACTGTTGGCTGAGTCAATTGGCGCCCAACGAACGTTGAATTATTTGCTTGTGAAGCGGAAGTGGCCGCGACTCAAATTAATGAACGCACTTAAGACAAGCACACTGATAAGCACAGATAAACATATATATTTATATGAACGTGGGTGCATACACGTGTGTGTATAGAAAAGACAAAATGGGAAAAACATGAAAATAAAATGAGGCAGATAAGCTTAGAAAATAGAGGACTGGGTAAGTTAAAGGAAAAAAAAACAAAAATAGAAGAAACTGATGAAGAAGAAAGTAGACATTAAAATGTAGTTGTAAGTTGTTTTCTCATCGCAACGAACACGTATATATATATATATGTACATTACTTTACACACCAGCATTTTCTACGCTCGCCACTTTTGTGTACTACAACACTGCGTATACGTAACCGCAAACAAACGTACATTGCATATCTTTAGCACTTTCATGCAGTCCGCGCAAGTGAGCGATTTGCAAATGTCGCACGTGACATGTCTGATGAATGTTGACGACGCCTTACAGGCGACCAGGGCAGCCAAAGAGTCAAACAAAAGTCTGGACAATTCAAGCAAGCGGCTGACTGCTGGCTGGTTGGTGGTGCATTAACCTCTGCCCTGCCTGTCTCAGCGCCACTAGCTGCTGTTTTGTCTTGTGTTGTGTTAATCACCAATCGCTATACACGCACACACACACACACTGAAATAGCGCGGTTGACGGTTGGCACGGTGTATTGATATTTAAGTAAGCATTTTATATATCGCATCTGGCCGAGTATTTGCCTCAGCCGCTTCATTGATTTTCCACACCGTCATGCGGTGCGGTGCACTATAGCAAATAGGTTGACTGAATTTTTTCGACGCGCATTAATTCGTCAAATCGCATAAGTACGAGGCGGTGAGTAGGCGATTGACGTTACTTGGCGCTCATTTTCTCAGGCCAATCATTCGTTGCGCCAGCCAATGGCGGTTGCTGTTAATTAATCAGCCGCAACGGTAGACTGAGTGACACAGGACTAATAAGTTGCAGTATACAAGTGACATTGAAGTTGGTGTGATCGGGATTGCTGGGGATTGTGCTTGTTAGTGGTGTGTGTTTGTTTAAATTAATTGGCAGTTGTATGTATATGTTTGCGGATTGGTAAGCTGGCAGTGATACATATACATATGCATGTGAGCGTGTCAGTTTTTGTTGTTTTATGCCCTTATTAATGGGCTAGTGTATGATACGTTGTATGCGCGGTCATTTGTTTTTTTTTTGTGTTTTTTTTTTGGGTTGGCAAACAACTATTTTCTGTGTGATCGCTTTAAAGGGGTTAATGAGTCACATTTGCTAGCATTGTATGCATTTGATTAAATAAAAGGAATTGTTCTTAAGGAATTATTTTATTCTTATTTGGACCAAAATAGTTTTCTAAACTAAAATAAAATTTGTGTATTACGATAATCGGTCTTTGAATTTAAATTTTTAAACAATTTTTATTTTTCAAGCTCGAGGCCTCGAAATTAAATAAACTTCGATAAAGTCGAACAGGCACAAACAAGAGTTCCTAATGATGATCTCAAATTGAGGTCGAAATATCGACAGTTAAATACACAAATAAACAAACATCGAAGTTTATTTAATTTGCGGGCCTCCAGCTAGAAAAAAAAAAAAATTGTCTAAAATAAAATTAATTTCAGAAGCCCTCAAATTTTTTGATTTTGAAACACATTTATATGCTATATTCCCGTCTTTGGAACCCAAAAATTCTTAAAATCACACGCACTGCCTTGTTCAAATAAGTTCGAAGGCAATTTCGACAGTTTAATTCCATTCCATTCCATTCCTCCAAATCATTTTTTAAACAACTTAAGGCCTCATCTTTTCTAAGTGACTTGCAAAAGAATACTAGGCAGCTTATCACAAAGCGTAGAAAGCAACAACAAAAATAAGCGAGTTGACATTGAAAGTGTTGGAAAGTCATAAAGTGGTGCTATTGTGAATAATCATCGGAAAGTACCAAAGGAAATTCGAAAATATTCGCCAGACATTAAATTAAGTAAAAAATGAAGATAGAGCGACATAAGTAAAATCTCCTCTTATAAGAATTACTTATTTTGTTTTGTGGTGCTAGCAAATTTTACAAACGACCAATAATTTTGACAGACAAGTGTAGTAAAATTTATTCAAAATATGAGATATTTAATTATAAGCGAGTTGGACGTTCTTTTGCTAGTCGCTTACAAAAGATGACGACTTTAATAAAAGGAGACTAGCTGTGTGATAAAGATACGTTTATTGTCAGAAAAAAGATATTTATAGTGCATGAATGAATTAAATTTAATACTACAACTATTTTTCCCAGCTCAACTTTATTGGGTACAGTCTACGTGACTTTTTTTTTTTTTTTTGTGTGAATCAGGCACGAAACAACGCATCCAAAAAACAGCACTCAGACTACATGCCGTTCATTGTACTGTTTTCATGTTCCTTTTAATCTATTTTAAATCTGCAGGATTTACGAATAAATCTTAGCAGATTTTGGGGTGTCAAAGAGCTCCGGTGTTCGTCTCTCAACACGTCGCGATCAAATCCCTCATACCTAGTTCTTGCAAAGGAGGGGCAGAAGCACCGAAAGTGTTCCGCCGTCTCTTCCTCTTCAAAATAGGATGGGCATATGGAGTTTTCATGTACTCCTATCATTGTCAGGTGTCTATGCCACGTGAAGTGACCGGTTAACAGTCCAACAAGTTGCCTGCAGTTTCACCTGTTAAGCGAGAGCAAGTGTTTTGATAGTCCTTCTGAGATTGAAGGTAACATGAGTTTTGCCCATCCGCAATCTCGTGACGTAAGTTACCTATTCTCTCTTAATTCTCGTACACTTTTCCTTTGTAAACAAATAAACGAAAATCACTGCCAGTCCCATTAATGCGAAGCGCTAGTTGTGCCTTACTAGATATGTTTATAATTGTGTATACACAACTTAGCGTATTCTTATCTGAAAGATTGTAGTAATCTTAGTAAAGTAATTAGTTATTTTTGTTTAACAAACCTTTAACTGGCTCAGCTAGTTGTGGCCAATTATATATAAATAAAACAGGATGTGTGTATGGATGTAACGTATGGACTCGAAAATGGCTGGGCCGATTTTAATGAAATTTTTAGGGAATCTTCAGAATATTCAGGCGGGTTACACTGTGAAGTCTGATATTTGATTTCCGATCTGCGGGCATAGGGGCGCGGTAAAATCCAATTTTCATATTGCACCACTAATGACACATACATATTTTTATTTTTTTTGCTTTTTTTATTTTTTTAATTTTTTTTGAAAGCCGTTGTCATGTTTTTCCAAACGAGACATCAAACTCTTAATTCGGTTATGCAGCTCCGAAGATATTTACAAAAACCTATATTAATAATGAACCGATATTTTAAAAATTTTAAAACTTTCGAAATGTTGCATTCAAAAATACGAGTTTTCGGTTTATTTACAAAATATTCTATAAATGTATTAGTAAGAGAAAGAAAAATGTCTCTGCGAAATATTTATCAAATAGGCGCCGCTGGAGTCGAGTTATTTATAAAAGTCGTGGTTCTGAACCGATTTTAATGGAATTCATGTTGTCTTCTACTTGCATGATAAAAAAAAGGATGTAATTTTTTTCAATTATTTGCTTTGTAGCGCTGGAGATATACAAAAAAATATACATCTTAACTTGGACGACGAAATATTTAACTTTGAAAATCTGCTATGCTATATATAAAGAAAAGTAGGAAGCTACGAAAACGAGTGCAAAATTTAGTTATCCGTTTCATTCTCAACATTAAATACGTGTACAGCAGAGTTCCAAAAGTATTTCACATACTACTAATAAATTTTGGGCGGAACGAAGTTCGCCAGGTCTTCTAGTATGTCTATTTTAATGAAAAATTTGCTTGATATACCTCTCTTCAGCTTAACGTCGTCATGAATAACATTTAAGAGTTTTCGAATTGCAGCTGTCGGTTATTAATAAATTTATGTTAACAGATTTATGTGGAGTATGGAGTATTTAAAACTCAAGTAGCTACAAATTGGCTGCGAAATAATATCACAGAATCGTATATCTCTCAGGTAGTTATCTAGTTCAATAGCCAAACAGTGATCGGGACGGTCAAAATTGGTCTGGAACTGACCGAGCTCTCTCTCTCACCTGATTTGGTAAACTTAAAGTGGGAAAAGCTTCTTTTCATAAAACCGAAATCTAAATGCCTCGGCTTGTCCATCATGTATGCTCCTGGACACCACTTTGCAAGAGCGAAATATTAATACAATCGATGCATCGGAAGTTTTCAGCAGAAATTATCATTTTATATGATTTTTACATTGAGTGAATAATCTTAAATATTTACAAAAATTTTCAGAGGACATTTTTTTAATTGCCATTATTCAAATTTGAGCATGATGCAATAATGAAAGGTGTTGTACGTTGGCAACTTCTCGCTCTAAATCAGCCATCTTGAACGCCATTAGAAACTGTGTTGTTCCTTTGCAGAATTTTGTACAAAAAAAATGTTGAATTGTAGCAGAAAATTAAGTTTTTCATGTGGCATAAACCATTTTATTGGCATTTCCAATACAATATTTTATTGGCAAGAAAAAAAAATGTCCGGTTTTTGATAAAGTATCAAAAATAGTTCTCCATAAAATCATCGTCATACAAGAACTCCCATTTAATTCCCGCATTCAACCGACTCGATCGTCTCGTCAACGTCAATTTTTCGTTTTCTTCGCTCGTCTTTGGAACAAGCTAATTTTATATTTAATTTAACTTTTGGATGTTGTATTCTAATAATTATACCATAAAGACTAAAGAAACTCCATGGACCTGTATATTTATGCTTTTTTAGTTATCAATTAGTATTTCTCTCCTTCAGTGCTTTTATGCTCATAACCATTGAGGATTACCTCCAGTTTTTTCATGAGCCAATGATTGGAAATAAACTATATTAATGTGGGAAAACCCGTGAGGTTCTACTTTTTCGAAAAAAAGTTAATTGCTGAACACACATTGTTATGTTGTTGGTACGGTTTGAATGCATTTGCATTATATTTGAACATTTTACATTAATTTCTAAAGAATAATCATTATCGAAGAAGTTTGTCTCTTTTAATTTTGGCATCCAAAACCACTAAAACTTCGTACTGTGCCCAAGTATTTCCAGCAATTTAAATACAAATAAAGTTATTAATTTTTTTGTCAGTTTTCATATAAAATTCATAATATTCTAATCATTGTGGTTCAATTTTATGTAAATATCTTCACTCGTTTGTACTTTTTCCTAAAAACAGCCTTCTTTTATTCCCGCTTCTCTAATACTTCCAAAATACAACATTAAGCTAAGGGCGTTCAAACTGGCGCTGTCACAACGTACAACACCTTTCATTCTTCCATCATGAAATTTGAGTAGAAAATGTATGCGTTAATACCGCTAATCTGTAAAAATTAATAAATTAAATAGTAAGCATGAAAAAAACAAAAAAATGATTTCTAATACACAGTTACACTATACATATATTTGTACATAACATATGCGCATACATAAATATATATTAAAACGTCTCGCCGCCACTTGCACCATTCGTAGCAACAGTTTATTCTCCAGCAGACTAATGCCTACTGGGTGCGCAATGTTGTGCCAAATTGCCTGCCAACAACTGGAAATAAATAGCTTACCTTTTGCTACAACAACACAAGTCAATATTGTGTAAAGTAAAGTAGCAAAAACAATACGCTTGAATTACCAATGAAATAAAACAAAATTGCATTTGCAAAAGCAGGCATAACCACAAAACGCCAACAAAAGTTTGCACCAAACCAAAGGCAAAACTAAATGCTTGAGCCTAGTTAAGAGGGGAAATAACTCGCCCTGCCGTAGCTTGCAACTGCTGCAACCACAAACACACACACACACACACACACACACAAACGTCAATAGTAGTGGTATATTGTGTGTGTGCCACCTTTTGGGACCTAGGCATATTTTCGCTCAAATAACGAACGAACAACAAATTCCTTTACGACTGTTGCGACCCCTTCGCTCTGTTTGACCCAAGTGACCCATACAACTTTACTTTTACCACAGCATGCAAACCTTTTGTCGTTGCGAAATTTTTTGCAAATTTTTTGTTAGTCACCTTTGCAAGTAGAAAATGTATTGTGCAATTGCATTTGGTAGTGTTGCAACAAAATGTATGAAAGTGTGCAAAAAGGTAGTACAATGCAATGCAATTTGGTCGGTGAATTTTGTGTTTCACTCACAAATCTACGCTTGCAATAGACTTGGCTTTAGTGAAGTCAGTTGATTTCTTATTGCCTGTTGTTGTTCGTGTGTTTCTTTTGGCCAGCGCCGTTCTAATATTTGTGCAACACAATTTTACTTATGACTTGGTAATTTGTTAACTTCATGTCGCTTGCATTGCGTCCGCCTTTTGCAATGAGTCATAAATTGTGAAGTGAGAATAATGAAATACGAGTATGTTGGCCAACTGCTTGGGTCAGATTTGGTTTAATTCCTTTGCAGTTGTTCGAGCAGCACATGATTGGGCAGCGGTGATTAGTTCTTTAATTACGGTGACCATGAAACTCGATGGCGAATGGCGGTAGCCATAATTTTTTGCGGAGACGTTGAAGGTATTCACAATGTACACATTTTTTTATTTTTTTTGGTAGGAGTGTTTTGCAAAATTTATCTGCGATTTGGAAAAAATTTTCGATGCAATGCACGAGCAAAATCAAATTCCTTGTGACAAAATATGCTAAACACGCGAAAAAATGCATAAAGACAACGACAGAATTTAGGAAAAGGACTTTTTAAAAGAACACTATGATACATTTTAATAAAATTTTGAAATTTCTTTTTATACATTTTGCAGAATATTTATCTATTGTGCAAATAAATTAATAAAAAAAAAAAAAAAAATATAAAATATTTATTACATGAAATATTGATATTAATATTTATATAAAGACAATTTCTTTATTTTATTTATATATAATTCTATAAATATCAAATCTGAAATTACTGAAATACGTTTAATTAAAAAAAAGATAGTCTCTGAGAATTTGTTTTTAAAAACTGATATTACCATTGCACCTATTTTTGTTAATGAGCGTTGCACTAAATTATGTTTAATGCATCCAAATATCTATTTTTACTGGAAAATATGCCGGCTGTTTAAAAAAAAGTTTTTTTTACATTTGTGTAAAATTTAATTTTTATTTTTATTTAAAATTGAATAAACATAAATCACAAGTTTTTTATAACTTCTTCTATATTGAATTAAATTAACAGCTCTGACGGTAAAACACGAATAAACGCTTACTTCAAATGACGTGCTTCAAAGGCGATTGCTTATTTACTTCCAATATTTATTCTAATTTAGACTGTATATTTTATGATTTTAAATCGATCTGTTTATTGTATTTATAGAACGTTGTTCTCCACTTCATTGCTAAGTAAATTTTATATTTCCTGTCCTAACACTCTTACACAAATTTACATACTAATATATTCATGCTGTTGAAAAGCCTTAAACAACCTTTACTTTACTGGTTTTTTTTTATTTTCATGTCACCAAACCACATTTGCATATCTAAACTACTCACATATGCTGAATGTTCCAACGTGTGACATTAATATATACACACAAACATCCATGCATGTAAGCTTACTCCCATTCGAATGTCACTCATTTATGCCTGCTCAGCATCAACTTTCAATACCCTTCCCACACATCGCATTGCCATCCTGTGGCTGGCTGACTTCCTGACCAGCGAGCATCTGCCATCATCGGTATTTCAACTAAATAGCTCAGCTGCACGGCCGACAGTTTAAGAACTCATAAAGTAAATGTCCTTTATGAGCGTTGACGGCCGACCGGCATTCGCAGTGACCATTTCAAATCAACAAAACTTCATCCAGCACTCGTACGCTATTAGCGAGGCCTATTAATGTTAAATCGCGCAAAGTGAACACACACGAGCACACACACACCTGTATTTGTATTATGGTGCGGATGCTAAATGCCTGCTCGGCTCATATATAAATAAATACTGAAGTATATGTATATTAGGCATTATGGGTCATGAGCGTAGTTGTCACCGACATAAATTCTAATGTTTTTGGCTGTTAACCGTCGTTTTATAGCTGCAGACTACATCGAAGCTCATTGCTGTAGTTGTGTAAACGTCGATGTATTGGTTTTTGTGTAAATGCAGCGTTAAATGAAAATTCATTGCCTCTCAAAATGTGGGCTATACTGTGGTTGTACGGTTATTCCTTCGGGGGGTGGTTTTGTGTCTGTACCTTCTTTCACTTGCTGATGCCCATATAACAGACGAATTCAGTGAACTGCTGTTAACTAAGTTCAACAGCAAATAGTTTGATACAATTTGATAGGTATGGGTCACAGTTTGGCAGCCATAAACCTCAGAAACTTTTGCTTACATCCCAAATTGCAGTATGAGTAAATTTTTTATGCTTGATGAGTATAGAGTTACACAATTCTTAAGAATGCTGAAAGCAGTGTTGAAATTTCTCATATCTACCTTAAAAAGCATTGTTGGTGCGTTGCTTTGTGCACAGTTCCACTCCTAAAAGCTTGCGGCTTTACAAGCATCCTGCTCACACCACAAAGTGTCAAGGATATTTAGCGGTGTGATTTAAGGTTTGATTAAAAGCTGCCCGTAATAAAAGCGCATACATAGCGTTTAGCAGAAAAGCTCGTTGGTAGCCTTTTAGAGTTTCAAAAATCCGTATCTACTCCTTCAATAAGCTTATATTTATAAAGAGCTTCTCTTATTGAAACGCTTCTATTGAGTAAGCATACTGAAATGCTAATAATGCAACTTATGTTGAAGATTTATTTATTTTCAACCGTTCTATGGCATGATTGTGCTGTGAGTGTTAGCAGAGCTGTTAATAAAGCGTACAATAAATAAAAGCTCAATGTTAGCTACAAAAAAGCGTGCCAACAACATAAAAGTTAAACTGCAGTTGCAGTTATTTCCCAATAGATGCCGGCACAACGGTTTTTTGTGCTAAAAATAAATTTACAAACCTTTGAAAAGGTCCCATAGAAATGCATGAGTAATTTGATAGCGAAATAATACAACATTTTTATTATTTTGCGTTTATGTGTTAAATATTGTAAATAAAAAAGATTTTACTTATTATTTTTATAGAAATAAAATTTAGATATAGAGATAATAAAACACAGAGAATATTGTGGTACACTTATTTTAAGCGGCTATTCTACAAAAAGCTTTTCGACTAGTGATCGCAAGCTTTCTATTATTTTTAGCTTTGAAAAAGCTTTCGTTTAATTTAAGAGCCTTTGCGAGTTAAATTTACTTTTAAGTTGAGCTTTTGACGCCTGACACATAATATGCTTTAGTGAAATTTTAATTATTTTGCGTTTATGTGTTAAATATTGTAAACAAAAAATATTTTACTTATTATTTTTGCAGAAATAAAATTTAGATATAGAGATAATAAAACATTGTGATATACTTATTTTAAGCGGCTATTCTACAAAAAGCTTTTCTACTAGTGATCGCAAGCTTTTTATTATATTTAGCTTTGAAAAAGCTTTCGTTTAATTTATGAGCCTTTGCGAGTTAAATTTACTTTTAAGTTGAGCTTTTGACGCCTGACACAGAATATGCTTTAGTGATATCAACGATGAATTGTACTGATCAAGTGAATATTTTTCCAAAATTTTTTTTATCTCAAAAGAAAATTTTTGAATTTTCTACCCAAAATCGTATACATTTTGTTTTTAATATTAAAAAAATTTTTTTTTTGTTTAAAACTGAACACTCCTTTACATATGAATGCATTTCCATATTTATACATACATGGATACAAAATACTAGTAGCAAAGAAAATATCAAAGTATTAAGAAAACAAAGTGAAAATATATTACACTTTATTGGAGCAAATTAAGTCCAATCGTACTTCTCATTGACATTTTTTTTTACTAATATATCACAAATTAATTACTCCTCCATAAATCAACCACCAAATGCTATTTTTAAAAGCAATTTTATCATTACTACTACAAGGGCCTATTTCTTTATTTATGCGCGTGCGTTTGCTGTGTACAAATTTAGATTTTGCACCAGCCTTTGCATTTATTGATTGATTTTAGCTCCATCTTTTTTGGCTGCCTGACAAATCACGCCCTATTTTTGCAAGCAACACTCAGACACAAACACCTTTGCAGCAAATAATTAAGTACATACATATGTATATACAACAGCTTTAGGAAAGAAGGTGGAGGTATTTATTTATTTCCGTTTTTGTAAGTTTTTCACTTGTTAGTCTTTTATACTGCAGTATTATTCCAATCATTAAAGAATTTTTCCGTTTCAAAAATAGACACTAACTATTCTTCGAAACTAGCGTAGCAGCATCAACAAATCACGTGAGCTGAGTGATTCGATGTCACGCCATACACCATTTCTGAGTATTTACCTGAATAGCTCTGCGAAATATTGTTTGAATGCGTATATCATCGGTGCAACCATATTGTTAGTTTTATATTAATTCCTAGAAACTAATAATACAGTCATTTTATGCAAACTTGTTGTTGTTTGTCGGTAATCGATATATCGGAATGTATGTACGTATGAATGCAGAGAAATATTACACGGTTAATTGAACAAACTCAATAACCATTTTGCATGCATCAGTTGACGGCTGTTGCTTGACTTCTCAAAAAAAAGGGGGTGAAACAGAGAAACACGTAGCCTTAGCATCGCATGAAATCGAATAACTGAAAAGCATATGGCAATGCGGCAATTTTATGAATAAATGTTGGACAGTCGACCAGAAATACTCAGCTGAGAGATAAAAACTTTACCCAGCAAATATTCAAAAAAATGTTTTCCAAGAAGCATACATTTTCTCAGTATCAGTTAAGTTGCGTTCTTAATTCAGAAATTTTCCAAATTAGCTTAGCTTCTTTTGCCAATGACAAATGATAATTAGAAATAACTCTTTCTAAGTGGGGCTCCAAACGAATGCAATGCAAAATGAAATCAACGAAAATTATACGGCGAAACATCAACGCTGTTCCTTTATTGGTGGAGGTTGTAAAACGTTCATATCTGAAATTTGTGGAATAGAAAATCGTAGAGGAAAAACTTAAGCAGAATTTTAATAGAAGTTTTAGCTTTAATTTAAACTTTTCATTTTGATTTTAATGTAAAAAAAAAATGTTTGTGAATGAAGAGCAATTCCATTGAAACAGCTGAATTTATTGATGAAGAGCTTGAGTTCAAGGTTAAAATATCTTTATACAAGGTTGTTTATTGCGCAAAATTAAAATAAAAAATTTTTGAAATGAATTGAAAGTTGGTTATCTACTCATTCAAGGAAAAGGAGAACCATGAAAAGGTTTGATACGAGTATTAATAAAAGCTTAAAAAGCAATTGACTATTACAAAATTTAAAATTTAATGGAAAAAATTGCAAATAATCGGCAAAACTATGAACACATGAAAATAGAATAAGTATAAATCAAAAGCGATAGTGTGATTGTGATTGATTTTTACAATTTAGCTTATAGCATTACTGAATTCTATGTATTGGGTATAAATAAAAACTCAAAAACATTCCTTGATTACACGCGCAGCTAAGCAATATGAGTGGAGGCAAAACGTAAAATACACCAAACAATAAAAAGTAAATACCTTCAGCTGTAAACTGGCAATCAATGTACATAGTTTAGAAACGTGTCACTACACCAACAAATACATACTCGTATGCAAAAGCGACTAAATAATAGTAAAATATTTCATGCAATATCAAAGTGCACTCTAACAACTTATTTCCAAACATTCTTTATTGGCTGAAAAATGAAAATAAATTAGAAAAGTCATGTTGCATTTTCTTCGAATAAATAATATGAAAGTTATGCATTTGAAACGAATAGCAGGCAGCTGCCAAAGTACGCAACACGCTCGATTGAGAAGCTAAGTGGCTCACTGAATGGTCGCTTTCCAATCGAGCTTTCACTTCAACGCTCATTCACCTCATCACACACGTACTTTACATCGAGGAAACGCATGCAATGCTGCGGAAAATCTGGAATTTCATAGATTCATGCAAATCAAAGTGATTTGGCGTAAAAAATCGTTTTGTGAAATTAATGTGCGTAAAAACGCCAATATGGAATATATATTAAGAGGATTATATGTATTTGAATGAGGCTAAACATTCGTTTAAATATGCTACATGAGAAAAGGGAGAGTGCAGTGAACTGTACGGCTAGTTACTTTTTCAAAGTCACATTGGAAAACGAATTATGTGCATAGCAAAACTTAAGAAAAAATTCGCATATTTATAATATTTGTTTGTTCGAAGCAAATATTTTACGGTTAATTAGACAGAAAAATCATAATAAGATTTCTTGTTAATTTTTAATATGAAAAGCAGTCGCTAGCCAAGCGAAGGTCTTTGAGTGCTGCCTCAATTTAAAGCTCATGCAGACATTCTTAGGCGGTTATAAACATCTTAGAGAAAAGTTTCACTAAATTGTTTCTATCAGTAAGCACCTAGTAATATGTTCTGACTGCGCTAGTAACTTGAGTTCTTGAGCAATTTTGGAGTTTAACGTCAAACACTTCTCATAAACTCGGAGTTTACCATACAAAAATTGTTTGTCTAACTCGCTTTAAACACCACTTTTTTTTGGTGTTTATGGACGCGACTCCTTTATTTAAACAAATATTAGGCCGCACTGTTGATACAAATTGGCATTATTGTTTAAAAGTTTTGCTGCACTGTTTACTGGTTTGACAGTTCATAATTTGAAATACGATGGCGGTTTGATAGGTCGTCGAATCTTTAAATTCATCATTGCTGCTTTTAATTGCCATCTTATAATACTAATACGTAAGCTGATTAAGCAATATTTTTGCGTAAAAAAAGACATCACCTGAATCAAGCAAAGGCCTGATAAATACTTTAAGGTCCTTACACTAATAATTTCAATGGTTAAAAATTAAATTACTGAGTTGCGTTGTTCCGAGGCATCACATGTGGCGCCGAACGTTCAGGTCACCCAAAAGTGGTCTTTACGCCGGAAATCGTCGTTAGAATCCTTGGAATGTTATTCGATGCCCGGAGAATGAAAGTGCTTGAGGTGGCTGAGGTTAGAGGCAACCAACAGAGCAGGAACATCACATTTAACACGAATATTTGTATAAAAAAAGCTATTACCTGTTTCTAAACTTGAAGATATGGCTGGGTGGTAAGAGGTTTGGGTCGAATGAAAAGAATATTACAAAAACAAACGGTTATTTTAAAAGCCTTGAGAAAAGCTATAATTTGTAACGAATAAAAAAATTGGAAGCGGACCAAGCGTATAGAGTTGAAAGGAGATTATGTTGAGAAATAGAACGCTTTGTTGCCGAAAAAATAAGTTTTTAAAAAGTCAATGATTTATTTAACCGCCCTCGTTAAATATTTGTAAACAAAAGGAATCAAATTGCACTAACAAAAATTTCGAGTAATGATGCAACGCCATGAACGCCATCTACCAAGAAGTTCCCTTCGCATTCACCATTGCTCAGTAGTTTATGCCATCGCCAGCAATATCCAATTTTGTGCACATATTTTTTTTAACATTTGTAAATATGAATACAAATGTATTTTCATAAACAAAACTAAATTTGTATTTGAAAGTAAATAAACAAATGTCAATTAAATTCAAAGCTTCTTAAACACCTCAATCCAAAGCGAATTTAACAAGGTGGTGTTAAGGAGCCCGCTGATTTTTTCGCTTTTTTCGCTTTGCTGGACTGAGCGTCAAAGGGCTTCGTTCTGATTGGCTGGCGAATGACTGGCGATGTAAATCACTTACAGAAATTTGATATTCAGTCCAGCAAAGCAAAAACAAAATACATGGAGGCCTTTTACTTATATACGCTTACCACCACCGTGATACATTCGCCTTGCCTCTATCAGAACGCTTGACAGTTGTTCATAAATTCAAAAACACAAACTCGAGTTTACTGCGCAGTTCTATCAGGAATCAGCTAACTTTTCATACACAAAATTTTTTTGGGGTATTTTCGTAATAATTTAGAAAGCCAGATACTAAAAGTTTAGATTAGCAAAGCATAGAAAATTTGCATCAGTTTTATTTAATGAGAGAGAGAATCTTCTATTGGTCCGAGCTATCTCCTACCATTTGTGGTAGGCGTGGTGTGTGTCTCCACAAATGGAGGGACCCACAGTTTTGAGCCCATTCCAAACGCCAGATGTATTTATGAGAATCAGTTTGGAGCGTTTATATAAAAAAAAAAATATCGACAAAAAAATTGCTGGAGAGCTTCATTAAAAATTTTTTCAAAAATCGACGGTAATTTGCAAATGTCTGAATTTTGCATCCTGCACATGTATTTTAATTTCAAAATTACAAAAACTAAATTCTTGACCAATATGAATGTGCCGCATTATTTTTATGTATTTGTATACATTTTAGTAACTTTTGTTCAACAGTAACTATTCTGCAGTTGCGCTTTCTAAAGTTTAGAGTGGCAGCAAAAAACTGAACAATTTTCCACAGCTCCACTCAATTTCGGAACGCGCATAAATGCGGAAACCTTAACGCAGTAAAGCAGTACAAAACAAGCGTTCGACTTGGAAAACAACAAGCCAAGTAAGTCACAGCAACAGAAGAGCGCTGCGTACAAAGCAATCACTTAAAAAGTAAAAAAAAAATAATAAATAAAATTAATAAAATGCATTACAACCTCCCACCTCATTCAAACAAGGCGAGAATAAGCGTTAGCTGAAAGCTGACGGCTTACCACATTTTCTCGGCATAGCGGCTAAGCCAACGTTTAAAGTTGCTAATTAAAGTTGAAGCATTTTTAATTAAGACAACAGCGTACAATAAGTGAAAATGAAAAATATGCTGCAAACACAGAGATTTTTGTTGTAACACCTGATTTTGCTTTGTTTGTTGTTGTTGCTATTGTTGCTGTGGCGGTGTTTACACCAAAGCCATCACAACAAACTAAACGTTTTGTTGTTTTTTTTTTGTAGAATAATAATTGTTGCTTTTGTTAGTATATAACTTTTTAATTTAATAATATAGCAAACATTTTTCATAAAACAATTTCACAAATTGTATAAAATTCATATGAAACCAAAGTTAAAAGCCAGCAACCACAAAAAGTAGGTGAGTGAGTTGGCTGAAGTGGTGCAACCAAGTAAATGGAAAATATTTTTAATGAAACACTAAAGGTAAATCAGTTGCAAAGCTTCGGGTTTAGAAGTGGTAGTAGATTTAGAATGAGTCGTAAACGAGGAGAAGAATGAAGCTTAAAAGTGCATTTTTAAACTTTTACATTCAATTAATTGAAATACAAAAAGGAATGGAAAACATAAGTTGGTATTGAATTTGATTGGGAGAGGAGTGCAGGGGTAGAAAGGTGTTCAAAAGATATTAATACCTAAGTAAGGCTACTAACGCGTTCTTTGTTAAATTGTGTGTCAAAAAGAGATGGCATATTTAGTGATCGTTTTAATGACTTTCGATGCTATTATTAAATTAAGAAGGCACCTTCACCATACGATTTTAACTCAGCAACACTTACAAACACAGTTTTTTTTTATTGTTATATCAGAGAGTATATAACAATAAAAAAAAACTGTGTTAGTATATAAGAGTATATAACAATAAAAAAAAACTGTGTTTGTAAGTTGGATTACTTTACAGATGAAAATTAAATGTAATTGAAGTATATTTTATCATTTAGCTTCACGGGTGTAAGCCATGGTGACCTGCCTTCACTTTTCTATAGAAGCACGTCAGATATATTGGCGATGTTTGAGCGTCAATAACTACTGCAATACTGCAAATAAAAGGCATCGTTTATTCCTAACTAATAATGAATTGAGTTATCTAATTTGCGTAAATATCATCAAAGGCAGATTTGAGACTTAATTAAGAAAACCAGACCTTTCCATCTGCTTTAGTTAGGATTAAATGTCGCCTTTTAATTTTAGTATTCCAGCAGTGATTGATTGATGCTCCCACACCCCAATTGCCTGCGCCTTAACGAATATGAATACACATGCAAGTTTAAGCTAGAATTGTTACTACAAATGTGTGACTTGTCAGAATAGAAGCTTTACAAACAATTTGTTCGCATCTCCAAACTCACAGTTTATACATTTTGAACCATAAATCTATCTCTTATTCAAAACAATTTCTGTAGTTTCTAAAATCTCCACCATTTTTCCTGATAAGCATACTCGTAGAACTTTCCACATCGCTCGGAGATTATCAAACTTGCTAAATAAGCTGAGTGCTCTACTCATTTTCAAAACCAATTGCGACACACTGCCAAGTATTGCTTGTTTGTATGGATATCTATAGCGACTACAATAACAAAAATCAATTTAGCGTTTACGATAATGATAAAGATGTATATCGCTAATTGTACCGCATGTTGTCGATAACGATATCGATTCGAATACCGATAGAGTTTAAATCGACAATAACGTTAGAATGCATTATTTTTTACGTTACTCTCATTGCCTTCATTTATATTAATTATAGTGCATCGTTAACGAATTTATTTTTGAATCGAATATGCCTGCACTTTTGTATATCACCTTTACATCTCAATCATTTTTTTGTTTGTTTGTTTGAAGACAAAAGTTTCTGTTGAAAACAACTTGTGAAAAGCTTTACAAATATACAATAACTTATTGCTTTTTTTGTGGACATGTACGAGTATAGCTGTGCTTGTGATCAGCTGGAAATTGCTTTCTGCAAATTTTTTGTAATAATTCTGCAATATGGTTGGTAGTAAAACATATGCGCCACTTGAATTAGTTGGCATCATAGTACTGTTTCTTTTTAATTTAGTTTTAAACAATCCATACTCGGAACAATTATTTTTTTCCTGTTTCAAATTCGTCACTTAAAGTTCTAAATTTCCAATCTGTTATATTAAGAATCGTCCTTTTTAAAATGTCGAATGTAATTGAAAATGTTCTCTTGTCAGTGATTTCCAGCTGGGATATGTCGCAATCAAATACGTATAAATACTTAGTTGTGTATGTAATTTTGTATTTGTACGCATGTAAACATTTATGGCTGCCTTTGCTCAATCGTGTGGCATTGTATGGAGTTGGTGCGAAGAGAGGGTGCGAACACACTCACATTTGTATACACATACTAACAGCACAAAAAAGGTTGTTATGCCACTCAAATTGCCTCCACTCTCATCACGGACCCATCCTACTGTTTTTGTTATTACTCGTACTCTTGGTGAGATGTTGTTGATTGCCACAAGTGCTGCCGCTGCTGCTGCTGCTGCGGCTGCTGCTGCTGTTTTGCTTTTGATGACGACGATGAAGGCAATTGCCTAGCAACGCAACAGTTTGCCATGGCAATAATACTTTATAATTTGTGATTGAGTTTTATTCAACAAAAAATAAAAAGAAAAAAACAAGAACAAGAAAAAGAAAATATACAGCAACAATTAGAATACAAAAAAAAAATAATAACAGCAACAACAACGCACACATAATGGCGTAATAAATCAGAAAAAGCTTGTTGTTGTGTCGACTGTTACTCAACCAAAGTTCAGCTGGTTTGAATGATTGTAGTTGAAAAGAGAGAGAAAGAGAATGAGCGAAGGAGACCGACTGAGTCTGTGGGTCAGAAGGGGACAGAACGCAGGGCTTTGTGGGGCAAAAGTTGTTTGTTAAATCGAAAATAAAAAAGAAAAAAAATCAGAGTTCAAAAATAGTAATACCCAGAAATAATACCAGCAGATGTTAAGCTAAAAGGTCGGTAAGTAGAGGGGTTGATTGTGATTATGTATGGTCGTCAAAAAATTCAGTTTTTTTAGATGGTAAAAAAGCAAAAATATTTAAATTACAGAGATAAATGCGTTGGTAGCGCGCAAAACGACAGTCATGCTGCGATATTTTAAATCCGCTTTGACAAACAAAATTTCGGCATTATTTATAAGCAAAAATTTATCGGTTTTAAGCGCTAAATGGGAACACTTCAGTTTTTAACAAAATGTACAATTTACCATCCTTTAAAGCATATAATAAAAAGGCAATAAGTGCATAATAAAATTACTTCAAAATTTATTTCATTCATATTTTCATATACATAAACTCGTAAAACCTTCTTCACAATTGCGCATTTCAAATGATTGCAATTAAATTCGTTTGAGGATTTTTTGAGAAAAGGTTGCCTTTAAGTTTTGTTTTAAAATTTTTTTTTTGTTTAATATCTACAATACAATTTTCATTTTTTTTTTTGGGCTTTATTTTTAAAAATTACCAGCAAATTCTTTTTAGTTCAAATTCTTATTTTTTTCTCTAAATTAACAATGTATATAATAGAATACTTTGCAGTAAATGTAAGCAACATCTTGCCGCAAGCATAATAATACTTTTGAATGTAATGAAAAGTACTTTGCGTTTAAAAATTATTTTTAATAATTGCTCCTTTGGATCTTTTCGGCCTTCAAGTATTACTTATGCAAATGGATAAGTATTTAAAAAAATTAATTATGATCAATATTTTTCAAACCGTTTTGGTATCTATTGTCATTTTTCTATTATTTCCCATAAGCTGCGCAGATATACATACATACATACATATATATAAAAAGAAATACATTTATTTTTATTCTTCTGATCTTATTTTTATTTCATTTTTATTGTTTCCTGTTATTTGTACCGGAAGCGATAGCTGTTGTAAATATTTGCATTTATGATTGTTTTATTGTTGAACATTTTCTGAAATTCCTCCTATCAAAATTCTATTCAATTAGTTGCGATTTTTCGTTTAATAACACATTTTTCATTGCTTGTTTTTGAAAATATATTTTTATAATTGAATATAATAAATCATATTTTCTAACAGTACTTAAAAATATTCAGATATATATTCAAATATATGTATGTCTAATAAGAATTTTATAAAAATTCATAAGCTGTTAAATACGAGAAACAATAACAATAGGTTTTAAATACTCGCTACAGCATTGTTGATAAAGCGATGATAATCTATATTTTTTTTTAATTTGCTGAATATAATAGAATTGTGAACTTTGAAATTTTAGCGCTACACCTTTTGCAACAGTATTTCAGAAAAACACAAATGTATTTCAGAAAAGATCAATTGTTTTTTAGAAAAACACAATGTATTTCAGAAAAACGCAAATTTGTTTCAGAATAGGCCAAATTTATTTAAGAAAAACACGAATGTATTTCAGAAAAACGCAAATTTTTTTCAGAAAAACACAAATGTATTACTGTTGATCTTTTCTGAAATACATTTGCGTTTTTCTAAAATATATTTGTGTTTTTCTAAAATGCCGTTAGAATAGGTGTGGATATTGAGCATAAAATCTCTTCACACATATGTCTGATATGATCAATTTCAATTATACGATCTTGTTTTTTGCTATACTCAAGTCGTGGTATCGTTTTAAGTTTTCTATTGTTAAGAATTCTCGATACCAAATTTGCTAAGTGACACGTTTTATGATAGGATGATTTGATTTTGTGATAATATGTAATTGCACTTAATCTCAAAACTTAATTTTTTTGGAGTCAATGAAGGTTAATAGATATCAAATCGATAATATTAATTATGAAAAATTATTTTGCTGGCGATAAATGAAAACCGGAAAAAATTGTTTGCACTTAGAATTTTATTTAAGTTTTCATACAAAAACGGAAGTTTTCGAAATAATATTCGTAAAAAATTTTGTTGGTTTGAAAACTAAATCTTCCCATTTTATCCCATTGAATTTAGGTTTAAAAAAGCACCATTTTATTTAAAAAAAAAAAAAAGATTAGTTACTTGGTTTGATGCGATGTCACAATCTTATAATAATTATGCATATGGACGAATTATACTGAAATGGCTTGAAATTCTGATTCAAATGAGGTATAATCTGATGTATCTTATAAACCTCAGCTTAAAGTACATTTCAATATTGTAGGAGATTCAAAGTCTTCTTCAAAGTCTCCTTTGTATATCCCAACACACTATTTTTGATAAAAAATATGAATTTTCTGTTTTCTGACGCACATACTCATCACTACCTTGTCTCAACAAACTTCGCGAAATAGTCACTACAAATATTGAAGAAAAAAAAAAATGTTTACTCAAAGCCTGACTCTGCAGCTCTGCGGATTTCGAGAATTTGCTAATAAAGCCAGCAATTATGGACATTTGGCAAAGTGATAAAAAAAAAATATGCTACCAGAAAAAAAACTCATAAACACATCAGCACTGTCAGAACTGTCAGTTAAACCGCACTCTCAGAAGACAGTAAGCAAAAACTCAGACGAATGCAAAGCCCCTTTCCAAATAAACGAGTAGTCTACAAAAAGTTACGCAAAAAATGCGTCAAAGTTTTTGGGTGCATTTGCGCTTGAACGCTCCACAAAGCTGTGCGCGAAATAGTTGAAGTTTTGAGTTGTTGCCACCGCACTGCCTCAAAGTATTTTCGGTTCAATACATACCCGGATATACATACGAGTATGTATTTGTGTCTGTGCTGCTGTTGATGCATACTCATATGCCTACATAAACTCTCGCAAGTGCGCTTTGGTGGAAACTTATCGGTGCCAATGCCAGTCTCTTTGGCAGATGCTCAAATGTGCATTCATACAGTTTTTTCCTCTTTTAACTGCCGCATAACTTGCTTGCCGTGTTCTAATAAAAGCTCAGAACGTTGTGTGGTGGGACGTAAAGTCTTTTGAAACTTTTTCGGTTCAGAGAAGGAGCTCACGAAAACTATTAATATACAAGTACATATGTATATACACACATTCTTACATACGCTAAGCTATTGGTCTTGGCTTTCTTAGCTATCTGTGGGATTTTACAGCGGCTGTGTGACTGTTGCAGCTGCGTGTGCTTCCATTGACGACAAAAATTCCTAAACTAATTAGCTTTGATTAGAGAAATTCTTTCGTCTTTCGTTTTGTTGCTGTTGTTTGTGCATTTAGAGTTTATACTTATACATAACTATCTCATATATGGAATAGGACGTAGTTTTTGCTATCATATTCAATTTATTCTTCATTAGTTTCATGCTAGATTCTGCTTTGGACTTGTGATACCTAAGCTTTGCAAGCAGACTTTTTTTTGATAAAGTGAAATAAATTCAAGAAAATTGTTAGGAAAAAATAAGAGAGGAAGAACAAAAAAAAATGAATATTAAATTAACTGAGTTGAAATTAAATGAAACAAAATACCTCAGTTGCATATTGAAAATACGATATATTTGTACATTTCATTATTTGTGGTTTTTTTATTTTTATTTATTTTAAGTAAAAAATCTGAGTTTTACTTTAATTGATCAACTGAATAAATAAAAATATTAATATAATAATATGAAAAATAAGATAAAATGAAAATATATAATAAATGAGAAACGGAACAAAATAGAACAATATAAAATAAAATACGATAATAAAATAAATAAGTTAAATTAGATTAAATACAATTATATTCAACAATAGAAAATAAAAGTATAAGACAAGATGAATAAAATTATATAAAAAATAAAACATACATAAAAGTGCAAAACACTAAAATTAATTGAAATGATAAAAATAAAACAGAATATAAAAAAAATAAAGCTAAGCAAAAAAATAGAAAAAGTAAAAAAGTAAATACAAATAAAAATGGAAAAATATATTTGAAAATTAATACATTAAAATAAAATTACGTAAAAAAGCAAAAAAAAAAAATTTAAATAAATATAAAATAAAAAAAAAAAAAAATTTTAAATGAATTAACCACAAAATTATGAATAAGCCAATAAAGATATCACATCGTTTAAGCTTTTAACTTTTTAAATTTATATAAATAATTAAATAAATAAGCTAAATAAGATGAAACTAAACTATATTCAACAATAGGAAACGAAAATATAAGAAAAGATTAATGAAGTGATATGAAAAATAAAATAGAAAAAAAGGTGTAATAGGTTAAAATTAATTTAAATCATAAAAATAAAACAGAATATAAAAAAAAGAAGAGAGTAAACTTAAATAAACTCAAATAAAAAATGAAATAATATATTTGAAAATATAAAATAAAGTTAAGTAAAAAAAAAAACAAACAAAAGTTAAATAATTGTTAAATAAACAAAAATACAAAAATAAAACTTTTAATAAATTAACCAGAAAATTATGAATAATGCAATAAAGACATCTCGTATAAGCTTTTATATTTTTAAATTTATTTTAGAAAGGAAACTACGATTTTCTACATTTTTACTACTACGGTTCAACTACGAAATCAAATACATTAATATTGTTTGTATAACGTTTTCTTCAGTATTGTTTATCAACGTTTCAACGGCTCTCAACAACATCTTCATTTTGTTTCTTCTTTCGCATATATCTGTAGTGTAGCAACTCACCGATGAAAGCAAAAATGCTCAATACCACACCGATTATTAAAGGCAATACTAGACCAACAAAATTAGCCATATCCAATTTGACTGGACCCACATCGAAATTCATATACATTGAAGCTTGAATTTCCTCCTGCTGTTTACCATCCATATAATAAGCGCCCACTTCCCATTCCCAAAAAATATCCAAACCACTTGAGTGTACATCCATTATGACATCATTTAACTTGGGTAGTAAGGCCCAGTTGCGTGGCACAAAGGCAAAGCAATACTGAAAATAAATATCGTCTATCATAAGTTTGAGGCGCTGAAAGGCTTCATCGGTGAGAAATCCAATGTTGCCAAAGTGACCTGAAAAATAAATAATACTTAATGAAAGATAACTGAATAAGCTGTACAATAATTGCGATTCATGTACATACATTTTTGTATGTAGCTAATGTAACTGTGATTCTACACCTTACACATTACGATGTGATGAGACATTTCACAGAGATATTGGTACTACTTAGTAGCAGAAGGTCGAGAGGTAGATAGATTCAGAAAAAAAAAAAAAATAATAATTCAATGAACGTCGTTGTTATAATGTCGTATATGATATCATATAATAAAAGTAGATATTTTATTTTGGTGTGATGCGATATCACTGCCAAAAGTGCAATACTACGTATGGTAAGATATTACTAAAATGTTATTGAAAATTTTGTGATGTCAGCTTATCAAGAGATCATTATGTTATACGCTGTAAAATTTATTTTGAAACAAAATTATTCGGACAACTGATTTTTTGTCAAGTGATGTGCGGTCAAATATTAAGATGTGGTGCTTTGTGTTACTAAGTCCATATTTCACTGTCTACTACTCACCAAATGCTAAACGTTCCAAAATGAAGCCCATATTTTCTGTTTTGGCCATTTCAGTTAACTGTTCATAGGTATAGACGTGATAGTTGTTCAATAAACCTTCAACCGCCGGCTGTAGATAAAAGTCATTCCCTAGAATTTGTAAACTCTCGTACAAGCAATACTCACATCAACGTCTCCTTCTCCCCTCAAAGAGATTACCCAATCCGGCGATGTTGCTGCCCATGGAATGCCATGTCTTTTCAGACGTTCGACTGAGTCAGAAGCTTCCTCCATGCTAAATAGTGTTAATTTTTTTATTCAACTGTACTGTCGAATATAAAGATAATCTTTCTTATAAAAAAACTTACGTTGGCAACGTCAATATGGCTGATAGTCCGCCACCGTAAACACTCGTCACAATCGTATCCATCATGTAGCAGCCGAAGAGCACCATACGCACTGTATGCGAATTGACTATATAATCTGAACCCTGTGACACAAACAATTTCAGGGTGGTAATGTAACCGAACTGAAAGCTTTCGAGTAAACCATATTTTTGTTCGCCGTCAGATGGCGCCATGTAACGCGTGAAAAAAAGTGAAATAGTTTCCACTGCCAAACCGGCAAACACGCCCAGCCAAAGTGTAAATTGAAATGGTCGAAATGGTAGCAGCCAGCTGGTGAGACGATGTGGAGCCGGTACAAGGCAAGTTACGCCAGAGCGTCCGATAAAATGTGACATGTCCAAATAGCGATAGTCATCGGGCCTTTAAGAAGTGCAGAACAGAGAAAATACTGTAGGAGGGCATATTGCTAAAAATAATTTTCCATACCAAAAATAAAGAGCGCCAATAGCATATTGTGACTTTCTTTCCGATATCAATCCAAATATCCCATCGCCGGTCAGATTTCCAAAAGATGTTCCCCACTCAACTTTTTCAGCTGGAAAAATAGCTTTAAATATATTTTCTTATTCGTAAATTATTTTTAACTTACATGAGTCCACCTCAACCGTGCAGTTTACAATCTTGCAAAGTGCGAATAGCATTCGTATTTCGCTACCGTCTATGTGTGCGGTGCCGCGAGGATTGTCAGGATCATGATCTACTACTTGAGGCTCACGTTCCTTGACGGGTAGAAAGAGGGTTAATAAATATCATTAAATTCACATGGAGAGTCATAACTTGCTAATGTAAGTTAGGAGACGTTTTTTTTAAGGTATTTTTAAATTAATTTGGAATAGGTGTAAACAATCTATTATGATGGATGTTTGTAAATAATTTCGGAGTAATTAGGAGTTCTTTGGAGTTTTTCGGAGTTATGAAGTATAGGTTTATAAAAGCTAATATAGCCAGATTAGTACAAAATTGGTGTTTTTTTTATATTTTTCTGTGTAATTCCGAATTTTTCGGATTCATTCGTAGTTATTTAATATTAGTTAAAATATTTTGGTGCAGTTACAGTAACATTCAAACAAGGTAACTTTAAGTATAATAAACCCTTTCAGAGTAATTTGAAAAAAAAAAACACATTTTTCTTAAGAAATATAGAAAAAGGTGCTCCAGTTCTGTTTAGTTAAGAAGAAAAAAATATGAAAAAATTGTTTATATCTACAGTAAATTTTATGCTTTATTTCGAATAGCTTCAGAGTTTTAAAATACATATGTATGTATTAGAATATAAAGAGCAGGCCGACATTTTTTTTAGTTCAGAATTCTTTTCCATTAAAAATTCTGAGTTTGGGAATAGTTGAGAGCTCTTCGGAGTTGAAAAAAAAATGGTTTCGTGAAGTCATAACTATTATATTGTCTGGTTTACGTTGTCCTTCAATTGTAACTGGCCTACAGGTTTGGACTTAATATCTACTATTTTTCTCTTTGTACAAAAACTAATTGCCGTAGCCTCAATCTCTTTTCTTATAATGTCAATTTATAAAAATGCATCTGTAGCCAGCGACATTATTTAATAAAATCAAATTAACTTACAAAATCTATTACGGAAAATGGGCGATAATTGAAAATACCCGCTATCACTTCACGTCCCTGCACATCCTTGATTTTGTCCATAAACAAATCAACGCCAAGCTCAAATGTGCCATTCAAGGCATTATAACGATCCAATATATACAATTGTTCCGGCTGCTCGGCGACCGGTCCAACGAATTTATTAGTTTTCAATGCAAACATCGAGCAATTGCCACATTCAGCTTCAACTATTAAAATATTTGGTTGATCTGTAATTAAAATGAAATGGCAGCAAAGTGCTTACATTGATAAATGTACTACGAAAATGTGCGCACATTTCCAATATAACTTCATACAACTCGTACTATGTATGTTGGCAAGCATGCAAAGTAAAGTCAAGTAAAGTATATTACCCAGGAAGAGATAGTCATCGAAGTATGCCGAAGTAGCGGTGTCCGGTTGCAAGTCCTTACGGTAGACAAATAGAAATTTATTGCGCAACGAACGCCAAACCGATATTCTGCTCGCATTGTAGAAGCTGCGCGCAAAGGCAGGTATGTCCTGCTGAAAGGCGACAAAGGACTGCTAGGTGATGTGGTAGCGTGGCGGCGAGATGCATTATAAGTTCAGTATCGCCAGAGAGGGATGAGAATAAATGTAAAAGTGATAATTAAAATTCATGCGTAATTAAATTAAAATGCAAAATGAAACTGATTTTGTTGACCTGCCATCACTGTTTTGCGCCACTCTTGCCATTTTATGCCGACACAGCGACATAGCGATTGATTACGCAACTCACCTCACAATGTGATTCCCTGATGGCTATAGTCAATTTTTGCACCAAAGCATCAGGATGCATGCCATAGCCATGCTGGATTTCGAGAAAAGCTGTAAAATTGTATATGTCCTGCTGCAAGGATTGCGACAAATTGTCAGGCCAAATATTTACGTATTGTATGAAATCGCTATCGGCTGGTGTTTGCAAATCAAATGGAAAATCGCGATGCCACAGGATACAGGTGGCATGCGATTCAATAAAATACTTTTGTACTACGGAAGTAGTGGCGAGTGCGCGCGCGGGAAGAAAGATAATGAGTATTTATTAATAAAATATAAATAAATGTAGAGCTTGCTTAAAAACATGCGAATTTACTTATCAAATTGAGCAGCGTTGTCCAGTAGTTGACTGCAGGTGACAGTAGCAACATTTTTTGTGGTACACGCGAGTACACCAACTAACACCTTTGACAAGTTGAAGTGGTCTTTTTATAGGCAGCCACACTTGAAAACACTTTTGCGTTATAAAGTATGCACTCAAGCTTTGGAAATTGATGTTTGCCATTGTCATTAAAAAATGTAAATATTACATTCGCGTTGTGCAAAGCGTGCCTAGTACGGACATTTTTAAGTGATCAATTGCTAAGGTAAGCACGCAACGTCTTTAAAAGCGCTCCTGCATGGTTCTCCAAGCAAAAACTGTAGGAGATATAAATATTCTGCTAATAAAAAAAATAATTTAAACTGCGTGTTAAGTAAATATGACTGTGGGCTCATATAATTTTACGATCAAATATTATTAAATAAAAAAGAGCGTTTGAGGTGGGCGTCTTAATAAATAACGCAATCAAAGGTTCACTTTCAACCTACGATGAGATTAAAAATTCACATGAAAAATCTTTGTAGGCCACGAAAGCAAAATGTAACCGGCAACTGAACCAACCAGCCAATGCAAAAATATTGTAAAAAAAATATAAAATATAAATATATATATAAATTACGTGTAGAAAAAATTTGGAAGCTTATAGCTATGAATAGCAAAATAAGTTAGCGAAGAGGTGGGGAGCGGCTCTAAAAATCAAAAGAAAATATATATGAAAAAGCCAATCAAAACAATATATAAATAAATATACGCAATTGCTTTTTAGATAGTAATACGTCAAAAAGTTATGTGCAGTTTTTTGTTATTAAAATTTTTCATTAATTACACTGGTCAACACAAGTCTTGTTTCCTTTATTTTTTTTTTCTGTTATTGGGTATTTCTATTGTTCTGACTATGAAAAAAATACTGGGAGATTGCTAACAGCTTTACTTTTCGAAAGACACAGTTTAATTATTTTAACACAAAAATACAGTAAATTAATACGTTATGTTAACAAAATTTCTATTGCATTTTTTGAAATGATCTTTAACGAGATTTCCTTGAATAAACGACTTTAGATAGATTTCGTTGCAAATTCCAGCAGTAGTCTGCCATTGTCCGCAGATCGTTATGAAATCTTTCAACCTACTCCTCACTAAAAAACACCCTGTTTTTGTGGAAATCGGTCTAAATGCAAGTGCAGGATGTGAATTTTTATGCTCATGTCGCACCCTAGCTCTTGCAAGTCCGATAGCTTGAACTCAACAAACTCGACGTGATCGTCTGATTTCTTTTTGGCTAGGAAATTACTCATGACCAAAACAAATGAATTACAAGCTTTGGATTAGACTTTAGTCATTGAGTCATTCATGAGTTGCCTGATCTGTAGTCCATCAAAAATACCAGCTTTCATTTTTTTGTACTTAATCCTGGAAACTTGCTTGAAAGAAAATTGAAACATACGCCACTTTTGTCAAGCGCCTTTACGAACTGTTTCATTATGTCGAGTTTGATATGAAGTGGTGGAAGTATGATGCGGTCTCGGCTAATTAAAGGCGTGTTTACTCGTATAACATTTTTGGTAGCAACTTTTAGCTCTTCCCGCACTGGCCATGCTTTTTGTAGTCTGAATCAGAGTCTTCGCTTGATGCATTTTGTTCGGGTTCAAAGAGATTTGGATCATCAGAAGATTTAGATGTGGTTGGTTGTACCGCTCGGGATTTTATTTGAGGTCGTTAAGCAGGAGATAAGTTAGGATATGACCAATTATTTCAATTTCCGGGGTTAATTCCGTTTATTTTCACAACGCAGAAGTAACAATCTTCATGATGGTTTGAGGTTCTCGCCAAATCATGGGTGTTACGAACATTACTGCAACTCTTTTTTCACTGAACCATAACCGTAGACATAACACACATTTCCGGCATACAATATGAGGAACCCATGGCTTGTCCTGATTGCATAATTTTAATTTAAAGTATTGATGAAACTGCGTATTTCACAAAGTCTGATATAACTAGGTTTTCGATATTTTGCAAATAAATATTCACCACAAATATAGCAAAATCAATTGGGATTAAGAACACAACATCTTCTTGACGAAGGCATAACAAAATATTGAAATAGTCCAATAAAAAACGCAAGTTGAAGTAAAAATGGTAAATGTGGTTAGTTAGTTGTTACGCGATATTTAAAAAATACGTGTCAATTTGATATAGAAACAAGAAAAAAATCACAGGAAACAAACAATTTTTTTTTTGTTGGCCAGTGTTATTTAATTTTTTTAATTCCCATCATGAGATCCTTTTCGAAATTCAGTTTAATCGTGGTGAGTTCTGGCTTTTTATTTACGTAGGCGCTTCCAGTTTTTTGAAGTTATTCGATGTACTGAATTTGATATATAATTTTTACAACAGGAATGGAATATCTAAAATTGGTCAAGGTATTCGTTTTACATAAATTGTGGCTTGACGTTTAATGTGAGAAATGTTTTAAAATATAAGTATTTTTTTTTATTTTTCGTTTGAAATACTTTTCGAAACACTTAATTTTCGCATATACTCGTATAAATTGTGTTAATATGGGAAAAAAAACTAAGCATTCCGAAGTGGCGAGTAATTGTTAGTTTTCGAAATTATTTACAGTTTTACGAGCTTTTATTTTTTGTAATGTGATATGTTCAAGTTCTCAGAAGGTGAAAATAAACTAGTAATTCCGTTTTTTCTTATGTTTTTAATATTCTTCCAACTTTTTTAAATTTACGGATTCATTTCTTCTTTAAATAAACTTATGTGAAAAATTCGCTACAATCTAGGGAATTCAAATGATTCAAGAATAATCAGAATATTCAATTTATTCTTAAATCTCTTTAACGCAATGTGGCACAAATAAGAATATAAATAATTTTTGAGCACATCGATTTTTATACCTGAGCGTATTTGTACACAAGGATTCGCAAAACGGTTGTTTGTAACAGCAAAAAATAATCGAGATAGATATAGACGTATATATACTAAAATGATCAGAATGAAAAGAGGAATAGATTTAGCGATGTTTGTCTGTCCGTCCGTCTGTCCGTGGTTACAATAACTTGAGGAAAAATCGAGATATCTCAATGAAATTTGGTACATAAATGGCTCTACGGACAGGGTAGGTTGGTTTTGGAAATGGTCAAGATCGGTTAATAACCACGTTCACCTCCCATATAACGGAAGTTTTTGAAAAATGCAAAAACTCCGTATTTTCGGTATCCATTAAAGCAAATTGTGTGAAATTTGGTATTTGGATCGATTTTGAACTAAGAAATTAGGTGTTTATGAAATTTTGGAAAATGGGCATTGCCACGCCCACTTAGGAACAAATTTCTGTATCTCAATAACGGTGTAAGTTATCGTCACAAAACTTGGTGGACATATTTTATTTTATATCGGTATTATTATCGTAGAACATTTTTGAAATGGGATCATGACCACGCCCACCTCCCATATAACGGAAGTTTTGGAAAATGTAAAAACTTCATTTTTCGGTATCTATTAGAATAAATTTTGAACTAAGAAATTAGGTATTTATGTAATTTTTAAAAATGTCTGTATCTCAATAACGTTGAAAGTTATCGTCAGAAAATTTGGTGAACAAATTTTCCTTCATATCACTGTTATCATCGTTAACAATTTTTTAAATCGGACCATAACCTCGCCCACCTCCCATATAACGGAAATTTTGAAAAATGCAAAAGTTTTGTTTTTTCTTTATCTATTGAAATATATTAATTAAAATTTGATATTTAGAGAGATAGTTAATTAAGAAACCTGATTTTTATGACACTTTGAAAAAACGTATGTAGGTATCTCAACGACGATGTAAGGTATCCTCACAAAATTTGGTGAACATATTGTCCTTGCTATCACTAGCAGCACCGTCAATAAGTTCTGAAATCGGACCAACTTCCAAATAACGGACATTTTGGGAAATGCAAAAAAGTTCGTTTTTCAGTATTTATTTGAAGAAATTGAGTAAAGTTTAATACTAGCAGCGATTTGATACAAAGAAACGTGGTTTTTATGAAATTATGGGCACCGCCCCTACAAAAATATATCGCGAGAGTATATAAAAATCGGTTTCGCCCGAATTTAGCTGTTCTTACTTGTTTAAGTTGTTTTCTGTAGAGATTCAAATTAAGTTTAATAGTTTGAAAAACTATAAAGTTGCCCGATCAAATCACTTTATTCGTAGTAATGAAATATATTTATATACATACATCCTTAGTATTTTCTTACACCGTCTACGAAGGGAAGGTCACACTTTGAATTTCGATTTTCCCTTCTCATTTCTTCTGCGGTAAACTGTTACGCATTATATTACCGCATACATAGTTGTAATCTACGGTTATTGCTGGCATCTTTTCATTTAACAACCGCAACCGAGTTACTCAGAATGAGAAACCACCAACGCTACTACCATCAATTGAAAAAAGAAGAAATACGTTAGATGTTTCGTATAATAAAATTTATTGCAATATCTGCGGCTTTACAGTCGTAGGTGTGTTTGAAAGTAAATAAATTGTTAATAAATAACCATGAAACGAGAAGCAAACAGCATTAATAATAATGAATACATCAAAGTGAAGGTTAGTGAAATCAAGCGAGCTTAATACAGATTATGATGGGAGGTTACAAACTCGATGTAGGGTTTAGAGAAACAAGCTTGGTTGGTTTAAACCATATTCGCTACGCAATCTTACATAAATCAAAAAAACCAAAAATTATCCGTACAAAAATTATGAATATTTTCTTAAAACAATTTTAAATTGATATACAAAAATTTTCGTGTCAGCGTTTTAAAATAAATATTAAATATAACGTCGCTTTCCCCTTTTGCGTAAACCACTTTCGCAGGATCGCCTTTCTTCGTCTTCATTGCAATACTCAATCATTTGCATGCCGGAACAGCAGCAGCAGCAGCAGCCACAGCAAATACTCGTATATAAAATCGTTCAAACTATCCTGCAGCGTTGCCGCAACATTTCTACACATCAAATGCAGCTGTAGCAAATGAGGGAATCGTAACAGTAACAACAACAACTGCAACAATAGCAACCACAACTACAGAATAGCCATCAACAATGCAGAAGTGCATAAAAAGCATTGCAAATTTTTACATTTGAATAAACCACAAATATTTTGTGATTTTACTACAACAACAACAACAAAAACAACAACAAAGACAGCAACAACAGAAAGAGCAGCAGCGACAACACCAATCCTAATGGCATTGCTTGCATTTCGTTAGTGAAATGAAGTTGAAGTAAATTTTTTTTTGTTGTTCTCACTGCTGCTATTCATTTGCACATACTCTTTTGCATATGTACGTTTGTATGTGTGTCTTTGTAATTTTTTCTAATTTTCCTTGACTGCTGCTTTTGCTGTGTTGTCAACATTTTGACAAATGTCATCAAATCTCAAGGCTGCTGGGGCTGCTGTCGTTGCTCTTTGTCAGCATTACCCGCAGCGTGCTTAGTGGTTTTGCTCATTCTATCTTGGCGTATTGTTGTTGTTGTACTTTCGTATTGTTATTGTTGTTGTGCGGCTGTTTGTCACCCCAAAGGTGTGTGGTTAATAGTTGACGCTTTTGCTTTGTCAAATTCTTCGCACAGCATTCAGCCGAGAAATCTTCATCCAATGCAAGAGCAAGAGAGTCGTACGATGGCGCATACAGCACAAACAAAAAAGTCACTCATACGCCCCGCTGGCATACTGCGTCAGCATAGAAATTCGCTTCTTCGCTTCGTTGGACTGCCTGCCTTGCCTCTGCATTCGGATGCCGCAAACTGCCTTAGCTTCCAGTCGATGAATTGCAGACGAATGCTGTCACACTAAAATCACAACAATAACACTAGCAAAATAACTTATTTCTACAAAAACAAAAATTTTGAATTTGCATTGCTGCCATTGCTGTTGGCGTTGCCAAAAAAAGATGTCAGCGGTAAATAAGTGCAGAAATTACATTAACTCGCGACAATGACTGCCAATGCTGCGCCAGGAAGCACCAGTCAGTGTGAGTGGATAGTTGCTGCATTTAATGCGCTTAGGCGTTGTTGTTTCTGTTGTTGTTGTTGTTAGTGCAACGCATTTTCGCTGTCATGCTGAAATATTTGCGGCATTTTTTGATGCGCATTAAGCGCCGCATCTCTGCCTTTGACGAAAATTGCAAGCAGCGGCGTGGGTAAGTGGGAGCGAAAGCGTTGGTTGGTCCTAGCGCCATTTGTGGGCGTAATGATGGCGCCCACATTGGTGACACACCGGCGATGGTGTTGGCAGCAAACTTGATTAAATGTCAACGCATTATAAGCAGCTGTACTGTGGCAGCAATAACAACAAATTCGTGGAATGTAAGTAGTTGTTGTTAAGGGTGCATTCAATGCAGATTTTTGGTAAAACTACGCCATCACTCCTTCACCCGCAGCCCCCGCTCCATTCTCCGTTCTGAAGTGTTCGTTATATATTTCACACTAAGGTGATTTAATTTTTCTTCATCGCTTTAGCTCTGAATAGTGGAATGTGGTTCAATTTTTTAATAATTTTAACGGCGAGTTAAAATTTCACATTCTTCCTAAATCATTTGCATTCAAAATATTAAAAAAAATATTTTTCGTTAACGCCCATTTTTTTATGTTCTTTAAAGAAATTCCTCAATGCTTACATAAATAATTTCGAGCAACATTGTCTTACCAACCGGAACGCACATTGTGAATAATTTTTTGAACACGCCGTCTGCTTATTTTTCTGAGGTAATTGAGACTTAGACTTTCCGCAAATAGAAAGATTTGTCTTTAAAAAAAATGTTGTTCTTTGCCATTTTTGAAAAAAATATATATCTTTGTCATGTTCTGTCAACTTAAATGATAATCAGCACCAAACATAGCTGGTACGTTAATCACTTGTGTCAACTTAATACTCGTTTGCTCATACCTTTTCATACATATTTATATAAAAAAAATGTATTTTCGAATACGCAAACAAATTTACCTTCACATTGCATCTTCAATGACTTGCGCTGTCGTCTTACCACTTTTGCTAAAAGCCATTTAATGACATTACCAAATTTATTTTAAGCATACAAATTTACTTACATTTATTTATTCCCGCTTGCATTTCGAAGATGATTGAAATTGTCGCTAACAAAAGTTGCGGTGAGTTTAAATTAAAAGTATCAATAAAAAATAAAAACTTTGATTTCACTTAACACTTTTTTTGCCTTCGACATTTAGTAATTATATTTGTGGATTAAAAAATTGATTGCTGTCAGCGCAAAAAAAAAATACGCGGTGGCTTAAGTGAGCGAAGAAAGAATTAGTTTAAGAATACCAAAGTTGATTTTTACGTCTTTATTGAAAAGAAGTCAGACAGGTTGTAAAAGGAAAATTTGATTGCAAAAAATTACTTTTGGTTAAATTAAAGCGGATAAAGAGGTGGTACTATTTTTTTTAAATATTTTTAGTTGTACTCAAGTAAATGTCGAAATCGATTTTAAAATTGAATGAAATAAGGCAACAAATTGGTTTCAATTATAAGAGCACTGAAGTAAATGTTTAATAAAAAAATAAATATTACAATAATACGTTTTCCCTTTGTATAAGTTAAATATAGTAAATGCTAAATTGTGGCAACTCCATGCTGATGTTGCAATATCTGATTATTATAAAATTAAAACCTTTACTCTCCCTCATCTGCACCGCTTCCACTAAAATCGAAATGGAAAGAGAGAGATAGAGCGGAAGATAGAGGCTCAGAGAGGCAGAGGTAGACTAAGAGAGTGAAAGAGAGAGAACGAGAAAGAGAAAGAACGAGAGGGAGAGAGAGAGAACGAGAGAAAAAGAGAAATAGAGGAAAGAGAAGTAAAGTAGATGTAAGAAAGAGAAATGCAGATGGCGATATGTGGACGAGAGGATACCAAAAGCAGGAAATTCGTTATAAATTTCTCATGTCCTTATGTTCTTCTTTCTGTATCTCTCTCCCTCTCTCTCTCTCTCTCTCTCTCTCTCTTTCTCTCTTATTTAAAGACAAATTATTTTCAAACAGTTTTCTTAAAAATTAAGTAAATCTTCAAAGAAAGAATTAAGATTTAGAAGGCAAATGAAGAATATTAAAAAAGTAGAAAATGGACTCACGCAAAAAAAAAGATAGAGAGAGAGGAAGATAAAGAACAAGTAGATGTAAGAAAGAGAGAAACTTCATAGCTAAAAAGGCATAGAATATTGTATGGTTAGTTTTTAAAAAAAGTACTCCTTATTTATGGAGATTATTTCCTAAAATGGAGCTTGTTACATGGTTATTTGACTAAACAAATCTTTTAGCAACTAAAATAATAATAAAACTAAATTAGAATTTTCTTTGACTTGAAAATCGCTTAAAAACTGTAGATTAGACTCAGCAGTTTAGAAGTGAAATTATAATTAATGAAAAATATAAACTTAAGGTAGTTGTATTCATAATATTTGCTTCAAGCACATATCATGTGAAAATGAGGTTGTATTGGTGTATCGCGCACTCGATACGCATTTGGTTGCACAATCAATGAAGCGCACAAATTAGAGCGCAAATGCAGCGATTGAATGTATACACGCACAAGATGAAACTGCGTCAGGAGCGCAAACTGAGGAGGAAATATCAAAACCAGTACTTTGAAAATTTTTAGCAACAAGCAATTTCACCAGACAGATAGCAGAAAGCAGCAATACAGCAACTTTGATCGAAAAAAAATTATGAAAACGCACAATGAAGACTTCAAGGGCCCGCTGATGAAGAGCAGAAAGAGTGAGTGAGTGAAAGATAGAGAGAGAGAGGGAGGAACTAGTGACACAGAACGGCGCGTAGGTTAAGCTGACGCACATAACAAAAACGGCTAAACGGCAAATCGAAAATCGGAAAATCGCAAGTGCTAGCAGAGCACTTGACGCTTGAGCGTTTGCGCGCAAAATTCCTACTTAATTGGCTGAATCCGATCAGAGTGTTTGTGCGCTAGTACACATGTGCAAACACATATACGAGTATGAAATGCCAGCAAGGTTAAGAGCGAAGGGAGAGGGCAGAGACTGGGTGCTACATACGAAAGGGATTTGTACTACGCATTTAAGTGGCAGCTATTTTGTTGCTCGAATCAAAAGTCAAGAGCATACACTTTTGTCTGTCATTAAGGCAGCGGCAAATTTTGTTAATACTTGCGTATTGTTGTAGTTGCTTGCGTATTTAATGCTGTTGTTGCTTTAATACACAACGTAATGTAATGCCAAAAGTGAAGTGGCCGCCGACGCCGCCTCCGCCGCCGCCACACCATGCAACCAGCTTACATTCACTGAAGGTATTTGCGAGTCGTAGTGAGTGCGCTCACGAGTGGATTATTGAACATTTTTATGCACGCACTGTGAGTGAATGCACGCTCAAGCACACGCACACGCACACGCATATTCGCTGATGAAAGTGAAGTGCATAACGCCCGCGATAAGTTTTAAATACTCTGTCCGAGTTTTGTTGCTGCTGCCAATGTAATGGCACTAAAAGGAATTTACAGTTCAATAGTTCAGCAACTCATTGCAGCAGCACAGCGTTAAATAACAAAGAGGAAAGAAAGGATAAATTGCATGCAAGGCCTCACTACGCTGCTGCGGTAGTAAAAATAACAACAACACATCAACTGTACTAAGAGCTGCGGCAAAAAAGTGAGGCAATTGATGTTTTTTTTTTCTTTTAAAATGGTTCAAATATTTTACGCTTTTAACTATCCAAAGCTATTATTGAAATTTCTCAATTCTTAGAGTTAATTTTAAAAATTAATTTAGTAAAATGTTTACTTAAAATGCGTACTTTTAAGTATTTATACCCAGTAAGTTTTTAAGTTATTCATAGAAAAAAAAAAAACATTTCAAGAGCGCTTCAAACATTAAAATTGTAGTTTTAAATGCCTCCACGCCTATTTAGCCACCGGCTTATGATTTAAAAAAAGATGTTGTTGTATGCATTACTGCCATCAAATTGTACTCACGCACCAAAGGAAGATTTGTGAAATTTCAAGGTCGCTGTGTTTAAGAAAACATTCAATTTTAAAGCCCGTTTTAAGTAAAGTAAACTGCAAGTTTTATGTCGCAAACAATTATCGATGATTTCTTTTTGAAATACTGTTAAAATAGGAGCGTTACATAGATGGAAAATATGCCCTTTACCCCTTCAGTTGCTGTTATCTGAAATATTTAATACAAAATCTGAAGTAGTAAGTAATCTTTGTTGTCTTTTGTTAGTTATTTCTTACAATTGTGAAAATTGTATATGTGGTCTGTTTTTTGTCCATTAATATTTGGAAAAAAATTTGTATAAGTCGATATTTATTTAACAAATTTCCAACGATTAATATCACTGTATGAAAATGTTTATAAATAAAAAAAAATCCTTGAAAGTGATTGTATCAGGCACTGGCAATTTTTTCGTGCGGATTTCCAAGTGCGTCGCCAATGTTATAGGTGATAATGGTTAAAACGCTACTTTTGCTATTAGAACTTCGTCAGCGCGATTAACAACTACAATAAAACTTTTAACTATTCAAAATAAGTAGTAGAAAATCTATTCAGTATAAAATCGAAACGATATTTGGGCAGAAATAAAGTTCGTAATAAAAAAAAAAAACATTGTAAACCGCTTTTAGTCCCACATTTCTTCAATCCCTCTTGAACAGAATTCTGCATCAGTGGTGTATAAGTCGCCTCCAAATTATGCGCAAATCTTAACCAACGTAAAATCATTCACCCATGATTGCTAAACTACTCCAAGGCAAGTACTGGAAAGCGGGCTTCAATTAATGGAAAACCACCATGGAAATTAACAGAATAATAACAATACTTGCATGAATATTCGCAGCTTCTTAAGTTCATTTACTATTTTCTACGTGCATATGTGTTGCGTGTATGAGCGTGTGTGCAATAATTCTTAAGTATCAAAGTACAAAAGTACGAAAGAAAGCTAAGCTATGCATATGCATAATAAACGCTCTGTTACTACAAGGATTCGCCGCTAAGATAATTTTGTATTTGTTGTTTGCTCTAACAAAATTGGCACTTGTTGCTGTTTTTGCTCTGCGGCAGTACGAGTTGTGTTTCTATGCAACTATTAGTGCTAATAGCAAAAGTTCATAAGCCGATTATAGTTTGGCTAAATAGTTTGTAATGCAGCTGAGTGGCGCGATTGCCATGTAAAATGTACTGCAAGGTAAATGAGCGGAGCGCAAGCGGTGATGTGGCTCTATACTTATTTGAAAGATCCTCGTATAGTAGAACGTTTTGTATTTGAAAATCAGCAAGAAATTTGAATTTAATAAATTTTTTGTATGTAAATATATCATTGTGATTTCTCACTTATCACTGACTTTTTAGGTGAAAATATATATATTTTTAAGCAAAAAAAAAATTTGTTTATTTAATCAAAATTCTCATATTTTATTTTCCATTAATATTTCACAAAAATTTTGTGTGATGAGTACCTTTATTTCTTTTCGCATATTTGAAATTTTTACAACTCCAAACATTACGCGCATCTGAAGCATCAACCACTTGTGCTGCCAGTGAACTGTTCATAATGCTTTTACACACAACAAATATATTTCGATACTTTGTGTGCGCAAGCAAACCGTGATTGTGCGCAATTAAATTCCAATATAAATTTCATAAAATTTTTCTTTATATTATGCTGCCACTTGTAAATAATTGCTGCATATTTGCATTCTGCTGATATCATCAACAGCCACATATGAAACTTACATTGGTTTTTGTTTTTTTTTTTTGAAAGTCATTCCGCAAACTGCTACGTGAATATGCAATATTTAATATGTTACACGCCGTGGCGTATACGCAACATTACTTCTTTGCACTGCTTCACAGATATGTAATTGATTTATAGTGCTGTATAAACGCTTGAAATTTGGTTCAACAGTATAAGCGGTACGAAGAATTTAACAACTTTTTTTCGCGATAATATTTTCTATCAAATATTATTTTTGCTCGAATGGTCTGCGAGAGAAATAAAATATGAAAGAAGTTAGCATAAAGCCAAAGTGAATGGGTAGTGGTAGATTATGGCCAAGTACATGTATATTTGTTAATCATTTTCTAAACTAAAACTAAAAAAAAAATTTTCAGTTTTAAAAAAACTTGGTTTAATGTTTGTCTGTATATTTTTCTAGATTCAGGCTTTAGTCCAGCTCTGCATATTTGTGCATATTTTAGCTATTTATTTAGTATTTACTAGGGTGTTTGTACGGTTTTTTTTTTTAATCTGGATTTTTCGAATATCAAATAAATCAGTTTTTTTTAATCTCCAAAACCGGTTTGTTTTGTAGTTGTGAAGATAAAGGCTTTGATAGAAATATGGCAACACATTGACTAATTTTATATTCGTTATATTTTTATTAAAACAGCAACCACAGAGTGCTTATCAATTAGATACGACTTATGTATGTATTTAAAATTCAAATAAATTGTAGAAGGAACGCAGCAAATATATTTTACTACCGCTTTGAGCATTCTTGTTTTTTCCTAATCATTTTCCAAATAAATCGCCTGATCGCTTAAAGTTAAAAAATTATTAAAAATATTTTAGAAGATTTTATATATTTAGACAAATGTCATAAGAGAACGGGAAAATCTTGAAAAATTGTACAACAATGAGCAATTAAGCAATTTTGTTTTAAAATTTGATACTATTATCCAAATTCAGTAAGCAGCCTCAGTCTTTAATTGAGACAAAATTCTCAATTTTAGACCAGTTGGCATTCAGTTGATTCAAAATAAAGCCTCAAGTCATAAAATAAAGTCCTCAGATTATGATCTGGTGATGAGCAGGTCACAAAAAATTTATATAAAAACAAAAGAAATAAACGTGAAAGCGAGGAAAAGCAATTATCTCTAGTTCATTTGAGACTTGGGATGTGACTGAATTACTGACTGTTTTCAAAATAAAAATCTTTCATAAACTCGCCTCGACTACAATAAAATGACAAAATTGATTTATCATTAAAAAAGTACACTAAAAACTTAAAAATATTTAAATCGGTATTTAATTTAAAACAATGGTAAAATTTTTCAATTTAATAACTAAAAAAAAATCAAGCAAAAATTATAAGATTCTTGAAATTAATATCATGTCCAAAAATGATAAAGTTTTAATTGAATTTAATTTTTATTTCTTGCCCGCAGTGCTTTGATGCACATACAAGTATATATTTTTCAAAATAATTGTAGGTAAAAGCAACATTTCAGCAAATTTGTTTAAATTTTATTACATTTACCTAGCTGTAGGGTGATTAAATCGGTTTTTTCAAACCGGTTTCCTCCGGTTTTTTTTTATTTCTTTTTGTACCGTTTTTTTCAAATTTTGATTTTTCGAATAACGAATAAATCGGTATTTTTAATCTCCAAATCCGGGTTTTTTACCTAGTTGTAAAGATATAGTCTTTGAGAAATAATAGAAATATTTATAGTTTTTGTGAAACGGCAACCACAATGTGCTTATCAATTACTTGAGACCATTATATACAATATTCAAAATCCAAATATTGTGCAGAAAACACGCAGAAGACGGCAAAACCTTGAAAACTTTTATAACGCTTTACTGAAAACAAATCCTTATAGCTTGCTCAATGTGGAAATCAGTAATTTGGCAAAATCTCAAGTTTTAATATATTGAGACTTTGTATGAGTTGAAGATTATTGGCTTTCCTTGATTTTACAATTTTTTTTTGTGTTTGTCTTAATTTTTGTGAGCTGCTTTTCAACTGATTATAATTGTTATACCTTTTTTTTGAGAGTAGACGCCTTGCGACCAACTATTGCCAACTGGTCTAAAATTGTGACTTTTGTCTGTTAGAGCCTGATAATGCTCACTGAATTGGGTCATTAAACTGCTTTTCATTTTCAAAAGATTTCTTTCATAGAAAAAGCTGAATTTGTTTGCATTAATGTTAATCAATCTAGTTTTTTCTTACTTGTAAAAAAAACCCGTTTTGCCCGGTTTTTTCTTGATTTAAAAATAAGGTACCTGTTTTTTTTCAAATTACCACTTTTCGAATACTCCGAAAACCGGTTTCACAAAAAAGTCGAATAATCGAAAACCCCTACCTAGATGTGACAATACTTTGACAAAATATAAAGTACAGAATATGAGACAAATGCAAATTTAGTATGAAATTTATTGAGAATTTCTTTTAATTTATTTTAATAAAAATTTATACATAAAGAAATAGTTTATATATTATTTTAACGTTCGCAATATCTGCAATAAAATGTTGACTAAATTTTAATTAAATTTCCTCTTAAGAAAGCTTAATTCCTAAAATTTAACGTTTATGCTCTTGCGGCAATCAAACTAATAAAATATTTTTTGTTTTACCTTTCTCCCATTGCAGGTATGTACGATTGCTAGAATTTAGACTGTGACTATATTGGCACATACACACACATATATAGATCACCACTCGAATGAGTCTACATGGCATTTATGGAATGCAAGGTAGCAAGCTTATTTTCAACTATTTTTCATCAAGAAATTGGCAAATTCCTTTCTACTAATTTTATTATTATAACCAAAGGCAACTCAAAACTTGAAAAACCATAGACATAAAATCACAAAGGCTCTCGCACGTCTTTGATTGAAGTCGACTAGTTGAAAGTATTAAGGCAGTATCAGGTAAGCGAGACATCTTAGCATTCATTGCTCGTCTTACTCGCAGCTGTCGTCTAAAATTACACAAAAGACAATTTCAATTTTATTATTACAACAATTGTTAAGTAGTAGCTGGAGCAAGCAAATGCGGATGTGTGCTTACATAATTGTGATAGGAAATTATTGTCGTTTTCTTTAACGAGTTTTATTTCTTGATTTTGTTCAGCGTAGCTAAGTACGTTCGTAGTCGAAGTGAAGCCGCGGCGCAGGGTAGACAGTCAGCGGTTTCAAGTTTGTGTCAACGAAAGGTAAATTTTCTTACATACATACACATAAACCTAAGACTTCATTCACCTCTAGCTCAAACGTAGCCACATATTTTTTGTATATGTATTTGCGTGTGCGTATATGTACGTATGTATGTAAGTAAGTAAGTCATTCTCTTTCTTCCAGCCCCTTGCCACTTTCGCAGCAAATACTTTTTAATGAAAATGCCAACATTTCATTTTAATGACACTTTCAAGTCTCTGGTGGCCACAAAAGCAGACAGTCAGTCTGCTTCGTATTTTGTGTTGCGTTGTCTTTGCAGTTCAAGTCAGCAGCCTCAATGTCTCAACAATTGCCATCACTAAGAATTTGCGTCAATTTGTTGGTGAGGAATGTGCTAGCGTATACTGAATTTCGTTATTACTTACATACATACATATGTACATATATACTCGTATAGCGCTATAATATTTGTGTGTGTGCGCGTATTTACGCTGGTGTCGTAAATAAATAACTTACACTTTTAATTACAAAATGTAATGGTAATCAAAATGTTGGCGCCATTTACAAATGCGCTGAACACTATGAAAATTAAATGATTTAGATTTGGGTCTCAGTCACATTACAATTGACTGTCTTTTTGAAAAGTATTGCATTTACTTAGTAATGGCGGTAAATTTTATTATTTATTTTTATTTTTCACTTGCTTGATTATTTTGCAATTGAACTAAATTTCCAAGCTATCGCAGGTAAGTCATATAAATGAATTTTGATAAGTGTTCGAGAGATGAGCGCAAGTCTCTAGTCTAGAGAGTTTGCTAATGACTCTGCAACTTCTTCTGAATGCAATCATGTATATTTTCTTTTACAGATTTGTCTTATGCCTGTGAAAAGCAGCAAAAAAAATTATTTTTTTACACTCATTCTACGCTAAGCCCATTTAAATACTATTTAATAAATAAGTTTAAAGCACTGACGATTGCTTTCGTGTCCTACAATGAAATGTATTTAATTGAGACTCCTTAGTAACACCTTGCTTGTCATTTTGAAGATGTAGTGTTTTTCCATTTAAGTTCATTGCATTTCTTTATTTTATGATCTGTTGCATTGCCATGCTCTTCTTTCGACAACTGTGCTACAGTTTTGCTTTAAGTCCATAATGAAAGCAATCGTATTTTGGACCGACATCTACTTAAAACATATTTCAAATTAACTTATAAAATTACCAATTTCAAATGCTTCAGTAAATTATTAAGCATACAAATAATGGTGCAGGGGCTTGTCTGCAGTTAAAAAATAATAATAAAACTGTTTATGAGAAAATGCATTTAAAATAATTTATATAAAAGTTTTCTGCTTCAAATGCATTTAAAGTAAAACTGAAATTTAATTTTTTTTAACTGCTAATTTTTTGACGTAAAGTAAAACTGAAATTTAATTTATTTTAACTGCTAATTTTTTGACATATACTTGGCTCTGTAGTTAATTCAAAATGCGCCGGCAATTTTTTTATAGTTTTGAGTACAAGACAGCCTTTGACATGGCGTATGAGTAACTTCTTGGCTTGTTTGGAAAAATTGCTTTCTTTTCACTCTATCACCAATATATTTGTTCAAATAGTTTAATAATAATAATAATCCCAACGGTTTTTATCCCACATCCGCACGACGCACGGATATACATATAAAAAAATAATAGGAAGATTATTGAATTTTAAACGACTTAAGTGTATATGGCGCACACTGGTTCGAAACACCCGAAAAGCTGACCAAAATTTAAATTACCTAGGAAAAAGTTTGAGAGAATACGAATTTATGGTTAAAGTTGTAAAAAAAAAAAAATGGGAACCCAAAATGGCGAATCGAAGTTTCAAAAATTATTGTTGCTCTCACAAAAATCAATATTCTGGTGTTTTTGGTGTCGTAGAACTCATATTCATATTCTATTTACTACACCAAAAACACCAGAATATTGACATTCCAAAATACAATTTATTTTTCTCTTCTTCAAAATTCTCAAATGCTTTTTTTATTTTGTTAGATAATATATTTTCAAGAACGATGCATCGACTACTTCAGACTTCGTAACGAACATTCTTTATGTTGCAATATAATCGTAGACAGATATGTAAAAAATTGACATAAATATCATTCCATTCTCTCAACAAATAAAGTGTCAATTAGAATTCAAAATTGTGAAAACACAGACAGTGACGTTCATTAATTTCATTCTTTTCCGCCATTCTGAATCTCTAATATTTCTTTTTGAATTGGAGATTAAATTCCTATTCTCCGACACCGAAAACCTTCGAGTACGCATTTTTCCGAGTGTAACGTCAATTTTATCTATTTTAAAATCAAATTCCTATTCGTATTTTTTCTAATAATTTTATACATTATTTTATGTGGTAATAAGTGGTAAAAATTTTGTACACGTACAAACTTGTGAGAGGACTATATGTTTGTATATGCGAAAGGTGTCGAAATATTATTGTTCTTGTGCGTAAATATCTGAAGCTTACTTGCCGAAGTTTTCTCCATGTTATTTGACACAAATTTTCAGCTGTTTTAATATCACCCATGCAACAACATGCGTAAAAGATAGGAAACTCGACTTGACGCAATTCTGAGACTGCTGTTATATTCACTAAGGACCCCTATTAGGAAATAGTTATACTAAGAATCCCAGCGAAAATGTCTTAAAGCTAAAAGCAGAAATTATTTTTGACTCTATTCGGTCGGAATGAACTTGATGGCGCGGTTTCCATATTCCAGTATTGGCCTCACTAACGTTGTAAAAGGAGCCTTCGTAATGTAAGTGTCAATGCATTCTTTTGACCATCGTTTTACAAATGCAAAAACACCTTTGGCTTTGTTAACTTTAACATTAATGTGAATATTGAAATTGGTTTTTGGATCCATTGTAATTCTAAGATCAACAATATTAAACATTTCTTCGAGGTTATATTTACAATTCATCCAGTCTATTTAGTAAATTTTACTGGCAATTTAAATATAGAAAAAAGCAACAATAAAAAGTATGGTTGCTAAGAAATTTAAATAACGAAGTAATTTCGCTGAAATGACTTTACTTAGAACAACGAATAGCAAAACTCGCATTAAATTTACCTCTTTGACGTCTCTGTTATTAAAAAATATAAATTTCGTGCAAAGAGTTCCATCGTTGATTATTTTAAATTTCGTTGTTGTTGTTGTTATAGCAGCATAAAAAATGCTGAAGTGACAGTCCTTGGCCGAACATAAACCCGGTTCGTTCCGGTATCGTAACCCCGACTGCCGTGGGAACTTAGGTTGAGTTTGATTTTAGTTTTATGTTTGCCATTTTCTTGACTTTTTTGGCGTAGAATACGTCTTACCTTACGGTATGGGCACCCATGTCAGGTTTTTATTGTTGTAATCTCTATTTCTTTAATTATAAGGAAACGGCACGGTAACTTTTTTTTTTAATTTTTTTGTAGTCAAATGAAGATGTTAGCTTTCGTTTGACATACATTTCATGTTGGTTGATATCTTCCTAATATTTAAATTTCTCAAATGAAAATTGTATAAACACATGCACACAAATATGTGCGTGGTGTTTGGTTGAGTGTTTGCTGTTGGGCGATTTAAATGTACTCGTGCAGCCCTTTCTTTGTATTGCATAATTTTAGGCGGGCAAGTTAAAGTAGAGTAAAGGCAGAGAAAGCGCTGCCAACTACTGCTTATTGGTGGTGATTTTAACACAGAAATCACTTCAAATACTAGATTGGCGAAATTTATGAGCGATACGTATAATTTGGATTATATTCGAAATGATGCTCCCACAACTATTGATAACACAACAATTGACTTCGTTTTTGCGAGAAATTTAATTGATAATTTAAAAACATTTTTATCCTATTTTCCTATCATAAGCTTATGTATATCATCAAAAGTAACTATCAAATAAAGAAATTCATTTGCTTGTATTATTTATCATTATAAATTATCATTATACATATGTTTTCTGTCTTATCGGATGGCGTATTCTACGTTAAACTTAATGGCCGTGTCTCTGACACAGCCTCATTCTTTTTTAATATATTTATGGTTACACTTTTTAAAGCATAAAAGTAAGCATCACAAACCGGTTTCCGATATCAGTTCACACCACTGCATATTCGCAATCAGCTCGATTGACAAGTGGAAAGAGCAACGCTTGTATAACATGAAATTTGTGTAAGCCAATACGTTACAAGTGTACAATTAAAAACGAAAAAATTAGCAAGAAAAAAAAGCAAATGTATAAATAATGAAAAATTAAACAGCTTTATTCAAAGACCTTGAAAGTAATTTATCGCCTTTGTGCGCTCCAGCAGACAACTACGCGCACTTGCATTACACATTGAAGTACTTATTGTGGTGTATTTGTTTCATGCGATAAGCCAACTAGCGATAAATAAATTAGCAAATACACCGAGCAATATCTTGTGTGGATCAAAACAATTGAATTCATTGGAGTATAAAACACAATGCATTATTAGCAAATAAGCTTGCAATTTTAAGCGCACGAAAGCGAAGGACCATTCTACCTGCTGCCATTAAGCGGCCAGCAAGCGTCCAGCAATAGTATTTGGCAAAATAAACGCAAACACACAACGCATGGATTTCTACAGCAACTTAAACTCATCTTTGTTTATTACTTTTGTTTGTTTTTTTTTTTCTTTTTCTCGTTCATCTTCCACTTCAGCTACACATGCATGCCACATGCCGCTGCTAGCAAAGACAGCACAGCCTTTTCCTTTACCAATTAACCAAAAAGCGTTGAATGCATTGTTGGCTGTTGCTGCTATTGTTGCCAAAGCAATTCAATACAACTAACTGAATACAGTTGTGTAGTTAATGCATTTTCGTAAATTAATTACTTCATTTAAGCTAAAGCTAGTATAGTGACTGGCTTGCTTGCTGCTAGCCAGTTTCAATTAATATCCTCGTCGGCTATGCGTATGCATGCAAGCTTTGCTATATTCTCGTACTGTAGTCAGTTGTTCAGTTGTCCAGGCAACGAGAATAAATGTTGAATGCAACAATAGATTTGCTGTTAAACAAATCCGGCTTTGTTTTTAGTGCCAACCGTTGGTGTTGTGTATTGTTGCTGTTGTTTGACTAAAGCAAGGCTATGCTATGATTGTTGGTAGTGGATTTTGTTATTGTTCTTGTAAGCATTTCTACGAATTTGTTTGCACAATACAAAGGTATTTTAGTAAAACGGCAATACCGACGCTCTCTCGCAGATAACTTGTGTACTGCTCTGCTAACTGTTAGTCTAAGCTGTTGCTGCTCGTAAGTGTGTATTTAGTATCTGTGTATTAAGAGGGGCGTTAAGCCAAACAAAAAACACCTTTGGCAAAAGCTTTTCATTGCTAAGCTAAGTAAATAAAAGAAAAAGAAAAATAAAATGAAAATAAGGGGTAAATATTTCATTTTTATAATTAAAAGTAAAATAACTTTTAAAATATTTCTCTTTTGATTAAGTAAATACAATTATTATTTTTTTCAAGCCGTTCCCTTAATTTAAAAGCCAGAAGTAATTCAACATGTGCTACTACTTATACTTTTCCTTAAATTACAAGTCCTTTAATTAGAAATTAATATTGGAAGAGAAAACTAATTTTTTTTCACAATCAGAGCGGCAAATAGCTTAGTTGTGTGAAAGTACGTGCTTTCGTTTAATTTTATTTTTTAATTGTATTTAATACTCAATCAATCACTCATTGTTCAAGTATAATGAGATTTTCTGTAGATCGACGTTAAACAACACCACCATTTTCGTCAAAATTAAGAGGAAACTCTGCAAACTGTTTGATACTGGTGTTGGAGAATATGAATCGAGCGGCCGAAGTAAATGTGTTAGGAACTAAATAATCAAAATGTTTTTCTCTGCTTTGCAAAAATCATTAGCTACACTTCACACTTCTGGTGCTTAATTGCTGCCAGCTGGTGTGACTGGGAACGAAAAATTGATTTGTGGTCCCAGTAATAATACTAGTTTTTATTTATTTTATTTATTTATTTATTTATTTTTATTTAAAAAAGTCAAAAAACTACAAAGGTTCTTACTGACTAAAAACGATGACTTACTCATAAGTTATAGAATTGATTTTAAAAATTTGGAAAACACAGTTTTCGACAAAGAAAAGTCCAGCGCAACAGAATCCGAGATTTCGTTTAATTCACGTAGAGAACGCACTAAAGGAGCGTTCCTTGCGTAATTGGTGGTGAGGTTCTTAATATAAAAAGGAAAGCAAGAACGGAGAGTTCTAACTGATATGAGAAATTGAATAACGTGAAGTAAGGAGGGACAATCAATATCACCCTTGATCACACCGGAGATAAAGGAGAGGGAGAGAGCAGTTCTTCTGATTTCCAGAGATGAGTAGGAGACGGGAATGGTAAGAAGGAATTGGATCAGAAAAATTTAGAGATCTGAGGGCAAACTTGAGGAAATTTTTTTGAATACGCTCGATCCGCTCTATTGCAAATTTGTGATAAGGTCTCCAGATGAATGCAGCATATTCAAGCTTAGGGCGAACTAATAATATTGTGAAAAGTAACTTTAACGTATAAGGGTCGGTAAAGTTGGTGCTATTTCGTCGTAAAAAACCTAAGGCACCAAACGACTTGGATATTATAAAATTAATATCGTTGTTAAATGAAAAGATAGGGTCAAAGATTACTCCAAAATCTTTGATCATATCAGGCGACTGAAGAGCCTTGTTCTCCGTGTAATATATAGCTTACAGTACATCTGTTGCTAAAGAAATTTTAGCTGTTGCTGACTACATATGACAGGCTATTTTTTTAAATATAATTATAAGATTTTTATCAGCTCTAGTTTCTAAATTTCAGCTATGTAGGAATAAAAAAGAATAAAAACATGCATTTACTAAGAAACACTTTATTAAAAATAATAATTAATCATTGAGTTCTAAAAAACTTCTCTTCTCTGATGTGTAAACTTCGAAAAATGACGTATCAAATACCAACTATAGTCAGACATCATATTCGTATCCCAGAAACCCTGATAGCGTTCTTCCATGACGCGTAAGTCCTGATGCATACGCTCTCCCTGCTCTTCGCTCATATCTCCTACATTTTCGGGAAACTTGTCCAGGTGATTATGAAGGAAGTGGAGTTTTATGCTCATATTGCAGCCCATATTTTTCGATCGTAGCAGAAAGTCTTCCACAAGTTCAATATAATTTTCAGATTTGTTATTTCCGAGAAAGTTCTGTCCATGCCTTTAGTTCTAACTCAGTAATATGCTAACAATTCTGAAACTTGCTTAGAAAAATTTAAATCTCTTACAAGATCATCTAACTCAATTTGTGTAAAGCATTTCCGCTCATTTCAAAATCAGAATCATCTTGTGATGAGCTTGGTGCTTCAATTTCTTGTTCTATGGGTTCAGATATATTTTTAGGCACTGAAGAGTCAGGTGAACGTTTCACTGGCCGTTGAACACAACTAGTACTTGTGTACTGCCTTTTAGCTCGATTTTTAGTGTTTATACCGTTAACGTTCACGGTACAGAAATAACAGTCTTCGAGATGATTTCGTGGTTCACGCCAAATAGTCGGTGTTCCAAATTTAAAGGCACTTCTTTTAGCACTTTTCCATAATCTTAAATATTACACACACGATTTACAAACACAGTTGGTAGCCCAAGACTTCTCATTTTTATCCAAGAGCATCTCAAAATACTCAAAATAGGTATTTTTCTCAAACGTTGATATAATTTTTCTACAGTTTTGTTAAACACATATTCTCCGCATATATAGCAAAAATGTTGTGGATTGTTTGAACAACGTCTCCTTAAACTACTCATGACGCAAAAACTTTAGATACTAATCTTAACACAGTAAAATATGCCTGTTATCGATTAATATATGTATGTATGCGCTTAAATGTCAAAAATCAAAAACAATGTAACTCGAGCTGCTTAAAAAATTTTGAGGGTAGATTTGACAAAAACTAGTCATAAGTGAACATTATCAACCACAAAATTCACGGCAACAGACATAATGTTAAATTTTGTAAACTAGTGTAATAATAAAAAAACGCGAATGTGAAGCAGGGAATATTACAGTTATCTTAAATCATCTTTTATTTATTTTTAATTTCTTTGGCACTCGAACTTTATAGTCCAGTGTTGGGCCGACCTTTTTTCTACAACTTGTGGTGTGCCTCTCTAATGTTGTACTACAAATGCACGGACCTACTGATTTTGTGGCTCCTATGGACGGCAGATGAATTTAGTAAGAGGTTTTTTTATAGCAGAAATACTCTCGGCGGTCTGCAATTACGAGCCGAGGGGTAAGCACTTTGAAACAAAATGTTTTCCATGATTAACAGTTTTCTTGTCCTGGCACAGTTTCGAACCACAAAATATATGCAATAAAATACTGTGTATGTTTTATATAAAATTTCGATTTTTTTTCTTTACTTTTATAAACTTGGCAGCTATTAAATTTTGATATAGAAGACAGATTGATCAAAAAAAAAAAAATCGTCAGAAATCAATTTTTAAGATTTGCGAATTTTTGAAATTTAGTTAGGTTGGACCATTATAAATATAAACTATTTTTCAAAACAAGTGCTTAGTCAACTAAAGCGAAATTTTATTATATTGGGCAAGATTTTTTTTTATCCTAAAGCTAATTATAAATACACTCGTGTTTTGACCGTTTTCTCCAATTGAAAATTACAATGAATCAAATATAGCTGCTATTGGCCAAAATTAAACACAGTACCTGTTGCTGTTTTGTTATTAAATATGTAACCGGTTGTACAAACAGCCCCTCGACTATGTACATTTCAAATGTACATATGTATACATACTTTTGCCATTTCGCTCGTACAAAAGTATTTGACATACATACATAAAAACAAATAAGTATATACATACATATCTTCTAACTAAGTGAACTACTGGGCGCTCTCGGCAAATAGTTTTAGTGTACACGCGTGTTGCAGGATGCTCGAATACATAGAAATTTACTACTCTTCGTAGTCAGCGTCGCTCTTTATTTTCAAATTGCCACCAATACTAAATTATTTTATATAAAAAATCTTGTATATACAATCGAATGATATTTGCTGCGCTAGTATTACGATAGTAAATAGGAGAAGCCTCAAAAAATAGCAGAAAAAAAAAATGAAAAATAAATATCGCCAGTGCGCAAAAGCAGTGGAAGTCCCTTGGAAGTGGTTTTGCCATGGAATTTGGAAATGTAAATATGGTATGATAGTTGAATTATTCCAGTGAGAATATGGTTATAGTCGTTACAAATACTTGGAATATTAGAATTTGAAATTGTTTCAATTTGGTTTTAGCGTATAATTCAAAACGCCTCTTTGTTATTAAGATTGAACATAATAAATATTTGTATAACGATAATTACAATTTTTCACTTGCATCACTTACATTCATACAGTTTGTCAAGAAATTTTTTGCAAAATCAAAAATGACAATAAAATTCGAGTTCATTAATTATTAACAGCAAGAAGCGAATTAATTTAAATTTTTTTATTAATTAAATAATTTTTCACTTAATTTCCTTTTATTATATCAAAAAAAAAAAAAAAAATTAAATTGTTACTGAGTAAAAGAAAGAGAGAAAAACTAAAAAAAACATAATGACAATTTCCATTGTGTCAATTAATTGTTTGCAAATTCTGAGAAGGCTATATAACGAAAGCAAAATAAAGCTAATGGTTTGAAAGAAGAAGCGAGTTAGAAACAGTATTTTTTTAGTTAGGATAGCTAGAGTTGATATTGTAAAACGCCAGGTAAGCGCATTGATAACAACATCGTTCATTTAGTTTATTTTAATTATTACAAACAAAAATCAACAAAACAACTTGCAGAAATGTTCTCAATAAAACTGACAATCATTTAAAATATTATAAACTTGAACTGAAAAATTCTGGAGGCCGTCCAAGGATGATGAAAAGAAGAGTAGAAAGTAATATTATATATTTGATTGTAAACAATCCTCAAATTAGCACCAGAAAGCTAGCCAAAATCACAAATATTCCTCTTGAATTGTAGTGCGAAAGACACTGCTGGCTTCCCGGAATTTTTGCAAAGTACTATTATTTGCTATTCACCAAATTTCTAAGCCAATAGAGTTCTGGAGCAACGAATTTTTTTTGCGATTAAACTAAAATAGCACTGTATCACCACGATGAGCCCAACAAAATTTATTGGAAACCGCTCGCAGCCCTTCAAAATAAAAATATAATACCCATGATCAAATTTGGAAAATTTTCCGTCACGGAATGGTGATGTATTTCTAGTAAAGGCGTTGGAGAGTGGTGAATTTTTACGGAAATAATGATAAAATACTTGTGTTTGGATATTTTGGCAAACGAGGTAACAAACAGTCCACAAAAAATTGGGTTTGAAGACCACCAAAATTCTCAAAAACCATATTATAAGCTATATCTAAATAATAACCACAAATATAAGTCGGTGTTACGTAGGACTGCTTTATAACTGCAAGAAAGTTATAGACGCACCTTCGCAAGGTCCAGATGATAACCCAATAGATAATGAAAAGTTGTTGCAAAACACGCACCAATAAACAAAAATTACTACAATGGATACAGACACCCGAACAGTATAAACTTAAACAAGTTATTGTTTCCTTGACAAAAAGGGTATCTCGCCATTATTGATGCGAATGGTGACCACACAAGGTACAACTAATAACAATTTAATCGAAACAATTTTTAATTTGCTTACGTTATATCGCCTATTCTTAATTTGCAAACAATTAATTGACACAATAAAATCGTCTTTTTTTGTTTTTTTTTTTCGTTTTTTTTTTTTTCTCTTTGTAACATGGATTTTTTTTTTTTTTGATATGATCAAAGAAAATTAACTGATAAGTTAATTAAAAAAAGAAAAAAATTTAAAACATATTCGCTTCCTGCTGTTGTTAATTGCCGAAATCGAATTGTATTGCCATTTTTCATTTTGCAAACAGTTTATTGACAAACTGTATGTGCACATATTTAAAAAGTTCTTTTTTTCTCCGAACTTCCTGCATTTGTGCTGTAATTCTTGATTTCAAAAGTACTAACGATAGAATTTTGAAAATATTCTTATTTAGTGTATAAAGTACAAAATGAGGAATAATTTTGAAAACAAAATAATTTACTTATCTTTTTTCCTGATATTTTTTGACGAGCAGTTTTTTTGGATTTTTTTCGTTTAAAATAATTGTAGACAACACTTTGGGAACATGCCAAAGAAAAATAAAAAATTGTTCGGAATTTTTCCCAATTTGAGCAATTTTCCTTCGAATTTTTTGTTTGCAAGGGCCAGGGCACCACCAGTGAGTCAAGTTTTAGAAACCAATACTAATTTTTTATTTTCAGAACATGCTATATTTTTACATTGTACTTCATCATCATTAAATTAAAAAAAAAACCCAATAAAATTTGCCACTTACAAATGATTTGTTTTTAAGCAGGCAAATTTAATTTTGTTGTAGAGCGTAAATCAGTCCGAACAAAATATTCGATACAAAATTATGCTCTTGATGCCAATAATGATAAGGATTTTGATTACTTTAAACCTCTGTTAACGATGATTATATGTTTTTTTTGACGATTTTATAAATTTAACTAGTATTAAAAAAGTACGCAAATTTGGCAATAGAAAACAATGATTATATTTTTAGCATTAATAATTATATAAAAATTTTATGATAATGATTTTCATAAAAATAACAATGACGAAAGCAAAGGTAAAAACGATATTTCTGACAGTCAATCATTTAAGTTTTTGTCATAATTTTTATTTACATATTCAATTCCATTTAGCCTAAAAATTTAAACTACGCTCAATTTAATTATCGCTAAATATGTAACCATAACAAGTGTTTAACTTTGTTGATCTTGGAATTACAATGGACCCGAAATTTAATTTTAATCTTAACATAAATGTTACAGTTAACAAAGCCAAGGGTGTTTTTGCATTTGTAAAACGGTGGTCAAAAGAATTCAATGACCCTTACATCACGAAGGCTCTATTCACAACGTTAGTGAGGCCCATACTGGAATATGGATCTGTTGTTTGGAACCCGCGCTATCAAGTTCATTCCGACAGAATAGAGTCAATTCAAAAACAATTTCTACTTTTTGCTTTAAGGAATTTTCGTTGGGATTCTCAGTACAACCTGCCGCCATATATAAGTCGTTTAAAACTCATTAATCTTCCTACACTTGCTAGTCGCAGAGAAATGCTAGGCATTGTATTTTTGGTCAAGTTACTGACAGGCTTGATCTCTGGCCCATCTTTTCTAAGCGAAATAAAACTAAACGTTCCCTCCAGAATTTCAAGAAATTTCCGGCCTCTCTTTCTGAAGCCATGTAAAAGTAATTTTGAGTTAAATGAGCCACTCCGTAGTTTGTGTCAGGATTTTAACACTCACTCCGGTTCTTTTGATATTTCAGACTCACTTTTTTACATAAAGAAAACTATACTCAATTCTCTCAATAATTAATACATACATACATATACATATATTACTATGCGATCAGCTGATGAGCATTTGTTCTGTAGCTGAACAGTTTTAGATCTCGACACTTAACAAACCTCTGCCTTTCATGACTCGGCGCAACATATATGAAAAAACAAATTTTTTTTTTTATATATCCGTGCGTCATGCAGATGCGCCCCTCGCGTCGGTCGGGCGGGTATGGAGGGATAAAACCGTTGGGATTATTATTATTATTATTATTTTAGTAACGGTAACGATAACGGCCGCAAAGCTGATATAACCCATATCTACATATATAAAATGTGAATGAAAATGGAATCCAATGCAAAGACCAACCCAAATTTGGATGAGCTAAATTTCTTTGGTTTTGTCAAAGGATAGAACTTCGCTCATGATTGTTTTACATACAACTTTTCATATAATTTTTCACATGTTAGTAAATATTAAAATAGTCGATTATCCAAAAGATGAATAATTACAATTTGTTTATAAATTATAGCACAAACACTTGTTAACACATTTGGACAATTTATGTATCCTTTAATTATTTAAAATTATTTTTCAACTAACACATCGTTAATTCTGTAACAAACACAATTAAGAACAACTTTTTAATTTTCATAAAAAATGTAGAAAACATATATCAAAATTTTAATAAAACTTCGAACTTTTAAAACAAATTTTTTTTAATTTTTCGGGGCACGCAGATAAGTAGTTCTTTAATTTTTAGTCTAACAGATTGCAAGTTTCTTGTAGCTACGAATATCGCAATTCCTTCCATATAAAAATAATGCCTGTTTTACGTATGGAGAAAACTGCCAGTAAAAAAAAGTTTTAAAAAATCAGACATTTGAAACTTGCAATATTAAATGACCAAAAAAGCTGCATACACTTTTTTTTAAAAACTTCGAAATTTTTTACGAAATGTTTAACGTTTGGATTAAACTGCCAGTAAAAAGAGTTTTCAAAAATCAGTGATAACTTGTAAACATAACAACAAAGCTGCATACGAAAAAAAAAACTTTTTTTAAACTTTTTTTTTTTAAAGTACGAAATTTTTATGAAATTTTGTTAAATTATTGACCATTTTGTAAGTAGTTTAAAAAATGGGTGTTTATTGTTTTCCTTGGAGAATGCGCAATATTTTAATTTAAAAATAATATTCATTAAGTAATTAGAAGAAACATAAAGTAAGTACTTAAAACTGTCAAAATGTGGTTGTGCTATAATTTATGAACAGATTATACAATAGACCCATCGGTCGCAGTGCTAAGCTGAAATTCCTATCTATCTATACATCAGATTGATTTGATTAAAATAAGCATTAACTGCTTTTTAGTGCACTCAACAAATTTAGGTAGAAATAATGTGATCATCAACAAAAATATTGAGAATGAATTTTTAAATAAAAAAGTTTCATTGAAAAAAAATATAGCAATTTTGATGGAAGTATTAAACAAAATGTTTGATTTTTTTATTTGCAATGATTGTATGAAAATTGGGCCACGCTTTGTGCAAACTTTGTTTTTTAAGTAATTGTTGAACAACAAAAAATATTCCTTGCAAAAAATTTTTTCAGATTTTAAGCGTTGGCTTTACGATGCTGCTTTTGCTTTTATGAGCACACCACATTTAAAATTTTCCTCATTTTTTTTCTATTTTCTCAAAATCTTTCATCTTAGTTGTATATTACTTGAAGTGCACTTGTACGCTCTAAATTAACATTGCATTTGCACCTTTGAAATAGTTTCTAATTAAAATTTCAAATACAATTAACTTCGTGCTGACTTCGAATTTTTCTCGTTTTAAGGGCACAAAGGAATTATTGAATAAAGACTTGTCAACGCCGAGAGGCATGCAACTTACCTATACTTATACACCTACGCACGCAAATTTGTTAGTCGATATGCATGTATTGGATATTGTTTTTTTTTTTTTTTTTTTTTTTTGTGTGAGAGAATCAACGCCAAAAAGTAATTAAAATTCGCTCCAAAGCATGTCACAAACACACAGCAGCATACTTTCGTAGCATACGTACGCACAAATAAAAGCAACAAAAAAGTAGCGATTAAAGAAAACAAGATAAACAAGAAATTTAAACAACAAAAATAAGGTCAGTTAATAGCCGCAACCATGCGAAGGCGGAGGGAGGGCGTGTGGAAATGAAGCTATTATTCAATTGAATGCTTTATATACGTGTGTGTGTGTGTGTGTATGTGTGCGTGTTAGCACAAAGGTGTGTCTGCAGGTCTTTAAAACCTATTACAAATACGCTGCAAGCTGCATAAAAAGGATTAAAACAAGTCAAGCGCATACGCAGCGGCACAAAGGATGAAAGAGGGTGAAAACGGACGGCGTATCAGAGAAGATGCACTGGAAAAAGCGCTAGCGAACTAGTGTAAAAAAAAACACAACTTTGTATATTAATGTGTGTATGCTAGTGCCAAGAGTATTAACGCTTTAACAAACAAAAGGTCGCCTAGCGAAAATGTGGCATGAGCTCGCTGCAAGTAGCGTTTTCTAAAAAAAAAAAATATAACCAAAGGATATGCAACTCAATGCGTGCAAAACATACACGTATGCATTTACGTGTGTATGTATGAGTGTGTGCATGTGCAAAACATAGTTGTACGTCCGTTCTTGCTGTTTACCTCAAGGTGGTTCTATCTCAGGGGATTCTCAAGTGCCGTTGTTTGTATGGAATGTCCGTTGCACGCGTGGATAATAGCTAAACAAAGGCCAGTTAACAGGCGAGAGAACAGTGACAGCGGCAACAGCAAATGCGGTGCATTGACAGCGGAAAAACAAGCGCGCACACACCTATTTACAAACACTCATTACAATATTCCTTAGCACAATTACCACTGTGCATTTGCGAGTACATACATACATATATACACAGTTGTGTGAAAGTAATATGAAGGTGCAGAGTATAATGCATTTGTATGTATGTACATATGTATGTAGATATACGTGTATGTAGTTGCCTAAGAAAATCCTCAATTAGCGCTTGCATTGTTTATGGCTGGCATTTTCCTGGCAGGATATGTCAACTCCATCCGCTTATCTATGTACATATGTAAGTGCAAATATATGCATTCGTCTATTTCATATTGGCCGTCTGTCCGTCTGTCCGTTTGAAGTTAGGTTTGTCGCTCATTCTCTATATAGCTAAATATATTAAATACGCCCAGTTGCTGTTAGCGTGTTGCAACAGCGCATATATAAATTTATAATTGCCTTTTCGTCGACGCTGCCTTATTTTCAAAAGCATTAAAGTGTGAGTTGTTTATGAAGGACGCTTGATATATAAGTTTCTTGAAGTTCCTGCTCCTCTTTGTGTCGCTAACGCAGTCTGTGCTGTTAGTTCTCCTACTTTTTACTTCAATCGCTCCGTTGGTTCTGGCTCCATCCTTTGTCATGCCTTCGGTCGTTTGAGTGTTTCGTTTATATCGCCAGTTTTTGATTTTCGCTATAACTTTCTCTTGTTAACCTTGGTTTTTGATTGTGACCTAATCTTACTTGAAGTTTTTCATCTTCGTAATTGCTCTTGCTGATCGTTTGTTGGTCTTTTTTTTTGGTGATGACTTCTAACTTTTTTATTAGTCAATTTCTGGTATCTGTATAGGATGTAAAGGTGTGACTCATACTTTTGTTCTCACTTTTACCTCAAACGTTCATCGCTTTATTATTTTTATATTTATTTATTGTTTACAGTCTTGTGACTTTAAAATGTACAATTTTACAAAGTTATAATATATTTTCAGTTAAAGCATAAGTACATGCTAGATTTATTTTTAAAAATCATAAATAAAATTGCTTAAAAATAATTGCTTATTTGGGTAGCTGGAAATGCCTAGTTTCCAGTAAGCATTTCTGTTACTTGTTTTCTGTTGGTCGGAAAGAATGAATTTTCGATCCACAATCGACTTCTTACTTTCCATATGAACAGTCGCAAAAGGCCGTGTTTCCGATAAATTGTCATATCGCCTTTATTTGGTGCCAGGACGAATGGAAAGATCAAGTTTATATTCCGCGTCCTTACCGGATAGCAAATTATTTACAATGGTCAAACAGTTATTTCTTGAAACTTCTAATGTTAGTGCAGTTTTTTATGTACGACGGTAATTCATAAAAACACTAAAGCCCTTTATAGAAAATATTTATTTTATCTGCTTCGGTTCTATAGATTCAAATTCCAGCAACAGAGCTACTAGTCATATTCATTTGCCTCTTAAACAGTTCTAAGTTTCTGTTATTCTTCTTCGATTACTATTTTTGATTTTATTCATATACTTGTCCAGTCGCTAGATTCACCCTTTGTGAAAGAAGGCATTCATAAATCTGATAAGTGTTTTAAGATACTTTAACTGCGTTCAACATCAACCATATTTTTAAATAAAATTTCACATACGTGTAAATAAACATTGCACAGGACTGCATTAAAAAAAATTATATTTAGAAAAATTTTATGTTGATTATTTTGAAAAGCGTTTGATATGTGTTCAGCAAAAGGTATCGGCATTTCTTCTTCTCCTAAATGACTCACTTCTAACTCGGACGTAAATATTCAATCAATTCCTTTTGAAATGTTTAACATAGCTGGAAATAAACTATATACGTGTAATTATTTGTAAATTTGTCACCACCTCCAGCTGCTTGTTAGTATACACACCTATTCCCTTAGCCATTCATTTATCGCGGCCATCTTCTAAATATATCTCTATATATATGCATTTCTGATTATACATTTTGCTAGGATATTAGCAATAATAAGGATATTGTTGTATATCAGCGTAGAGCAAAACAATAGTCACGCTAATGATGCACTACAACGAAGCACGTCAGAGTACGTTTATTTCATTACAAAGCACTTGCCGTATTATATAAATGTGTATGTGTAATATTTGTGATTGATACATGTAAGTACATATATGTATGTTTATACTCGTCTGCTATGAAATGCATGGGCCACACAATTTTCTACTCACATATATATCAGCGGGAAAATTGTTATCCGAAGCGCACACCCATAAACACCTCTTATCTTAGAGAGCTCTGGCAAATTATTAGCATATACGCTATGTATTAAGTGGCAATTTATTTATGAAAATTGCTGTCGATTAGTTTAATAAATGTAAAGTTCACGTTAAATATTCCTTAAATGTTTCAATTTATGGCGTTGTGTTTTGTTAAATTTTTTACTTTCTTTCTTTTTTTTGTTATCAGCTAAGAGATTCAGTGTGAAAAGTATATAATTTCCAACATAATTTTCAGATTCCACAAATTGACCGAAAAAGTAAGTGAATTCAAGTTTTTATTATGTAGCTTTGCACCGTCTTGATTTCTGTGTACCGCCAACACCAAAGATGTGGCTAGAGGTACACCCCAGAGGTGTTTTATGTACCATTTACTCTGGAACCTTACTGTAAACGACTTACTCTTAAACCTCAAGAGCACCTTAAGGTCGTGGCATATGCTGACGACTTGGAAATCACTGCAACGGGCAAACATCATCGAGTTATTAGCGTTTTACTGCAAAACGCTCTAAATTTCGTTGCTCACTGGTCTGTGGAATGCGGAATTAACGTCAACCCTACCAAAACCGAAGCAGTGCTCTTTACAAGGAAATACAAAATTCCCGATTTCAAACTACCATCTGTAAACGGAGTGGCACTTAGTCTCTCAACCGAGCTCAAATATCTCGGAATTATACTAGATAAAAACTCGACTGGAAGCGGAACATTGAAGACTGCGCCAAGAAAGCTATTGTTGCTCTATATGTCTTTAAGACGGCCGTGGGGAAGAAATGGGAAATAAAGCCACACATTGTACACTGGCTGTACACAGCTGTGATAAGACCCATTCTCTACTACGGGATCGTCGTATGGTGCCTGGCATTGAGTAGAACTCTTACCAGAGCCAAGCTAGAATGGGGCCAGGGGACAGCGACAACCCGCAGAGGTTGCATTACACTTTACACCCTCCTTTCTCTGGAAGTAGATTCTCCACAAGAATCCCAGAGAGAAGCGAATGGATAGGTGTCGTGGACCTGGATGCAGGATCAACGGCTGTATACACAAACGGTTCCAAGTTACACGAAAGGGTAGGTAGCGGGACTTACTCTAGTGAACTCGATTTAAACCTCTGTCTTCGTTTACCGGACCACTGTAGTGTTTTCCAGGCCGAACTAAATGCAATAATGGAAGCAGCTCGTGGCCTTACAACGTGCACCTCGTGAGAACGAGGCATCACCATTTATTCTGACAGCCAGGCTGATATCAAATCTCTAAACTCCTACGGTACAACCTTCAAGGTAGCCATTGAATGCAGAGCAGCTAACTGTGATAAACTCTGATCAAGAGGTGGGTTTACCCTTAGCATCCTATAAACACAGATTAAGATCCGAACTTCTGAATAAGGTAAATTTAAGGTGGACATCGGAGCCCACCTGCCTCGTTACAAGACAAATCTGGCCAGAAGTTGATGGGAAGCGCTCTAAAGCTCTCACTATGCTTGGCCGCACCCCTCTCTCAGATTGGTAGTTGGGGTGATAGCCGGGTACTGCCTCATAGGCACGCATGGGGAAAGGCTGGGTTACCCAATAAATGATTTTTGTCTCAGTAGCCGATACGAGGAGGAGGTGGAGAGTATTGAGCACTATCTCTGCCACAGCCCCGGCTTGGCCGAGTAGCGCATTAAAGTTTTTAAAAGTTACTTTCTGGACTGTTTAGCTGACTTGAACTCGGCATGCATTTCCAACTTTCTACTCTACATTAAGCGCACAGGATGGTTCAATTTTTGAAAGAAGGGAGAGAGAAAATCCATGGCTTACGCCAGCGGTATCACAATGGGCTTCTTACAGCCTAAGTGTGCCACAGTTCTCTTGTGCGGTGGCAGCGACTCTAACCTAACCTAACCTAACCTAACCTAACCTAACATGCATTTAAATAAAATTTTATTCTCAAAACTAATTAACAGTAATTCTTTTATAAGTTTTTTGTATATGTTTGTGCGAGTAACGATCTTGCCGACCAATTTTTAATTTTGAATAAAACTAAATTTTCGCCCCAAATGTGTTTCACTTTTCAACTAAAGGAATAATTTCTGCTAGATTCGATCCACCGTCGTACTTATATCAAAAGTGTGCCGGACTGTGTTCTTTTTGGTGAAATCTTATGTGTATATTTATAATCTTAGTGCTGATTGGTGACCATTTTGTGACATTATTTATAATCTTTAAGTTTTGTTACCCTGAGAGCATAGAGAAAAAGGAAAAGAGAACGCAATGTCATTATGCAAAAATTGCTCGTAAACAAAATGAATAATATCGTAAACTCCTATTCAAAGTATTGCTGATTGATTTCTCGTAATGAAAAATAAAATTCTAGAATAGTAAAGTCAAATATGGCAAAAATTAGATAGAAGAAAAATGAAAAACTTAAGGCAAAATTTCTTCGTTTACATGTATGTATGGTATATAAAAGCCTTCGAGCTGTAAGAGAAATGTTTTGGAAAAATATTTGAGACCAAAGCCGAAACTGTGTGCTTTTAGAAAAAAATCACAATTTTTTTATAAACAGTTAAGTTCATAGATATTGTAGAAAACGAAATTTTAGCTAAACTTATCTGATATGCTTTTTAAATTTCAGAAGGGGGTAGATCCATCATTTTGTAAAAAAAAAAAAAAATAATAGATGACCACAATTTTATTTATTCTCGTTCTATTCGCTCAAATAATAGCTGAAGTTAAAATATTATATAAAAAAGATACATTTTTTTTATTTCGCGGTAATAATTAAGCTCAATTCCTTAGTCGCATTGTAGGTGTTTAGTGCTTTCAAAGCGTTTAACAATAAATTATACCTACACCTTATTTAAAGGAGTTTAAAAATGAATAAAAAACGAAGAAATGTCTGATAATATTGGGGTTCGCTAAACGAAATTCTTTTTGATTGCCTATTAAAAAAAATTATTGAAAGCTTTTTAAAGCGGCTGCTTTACGTGTTGGAAAAAGTGTTTCAAAATTAAAACCTTTTTTGGTTTATTTTCTGATTTTTTTTTTCTTTTTGTTTCTTTGCGTTTTAAATAATGCCTAATAATTCATTTCATTTCATTTGAATATTTATTTGCGTAATTTCCACTATCCGCAATATTAATTTTCCAGCCAACACATGCCGGTCATAAGCATATTCGCCAACGCTCTAGCCGCTCTTCAACGCCCGCTCCACTCGTCATTCATCAGCGGTTGTAAACAAGCATTTTTTTATTCTCATTTTTTTTTTTTTTTGAAAAGGCATACAATGCTGAATTATTGAACTGAAATTAATAGCTTATAAATTGGCGAATGCTCTGTAAAAATAGCAACAAAAACAAGAACGCGCAGTACGCTTTGTGAAATTCGAAAATGTTTTTTAATAAATACGCGCGCGCGCGCGCTCGCCAGCAGCAGCAGCAGCAGAATCCGCAGCGGTAGTAATAACTGAAAAGCAGCGGACGCAGCAGCAAACACCAGTCACATTGATTGAGTGTGTATAATTACACAAAAAACACATACTTGTACATACATACATATATACAAAGGCACACAGATGCCTGACGGTAGGCGGCAAGCGGGTTAAAAAACAAATCAAAGGTACGTTATTTAATATTGTATGATTGTATGTGTTTGATTTTGCGTGTATGTGTGTGTGTGTGTGTGTGTGTGTGTGAATGTGTGGGTGTTTGTATTCATGCCATGATGAAGCTTGGTATGCCACGCATAAATCACATATCAATGAAAATTTCCGTACTGATTTATATTTGCGGTGAATGCATACATACAAACATACAAATATACGAATATGTATCTGTGTGTGTGTGTGTGTGTACGTGTGTGTTTGATTGTGTGCGAACAGTAGCTGCAATACAACACGCCTCACTGCCAATGGCAATAACACAACAACAACACTCACACAAGCGCACAACAAACGAATATGAGACGACATTCATACAAGTACATATTTGTTTCTATATACATACATACATATGTATGTTTGTACGTATTCGCCACATCAATATCATCAACCAAGCGCTTGCCAATGATGATGACAACCACCAAAAATTTAATCAAACAGAAAATCTGAAATCTGAGCTGAAATATTGACATGAATTGAATGAATGGGGTGGGGTGATGGTGGTTGGTGTGAGTTGGAGTTGTAGCATGCAATGCAATCGTGGCGCAGCAGAGAAGCCCAAGCAGTGGCAAAAACATGTCATAAACAACAACAAAAACCAAACAGTCTAATAACAGAGAAAATCAGGCAATTCCATATCAACTGCCTGAATGATTGGCTGCCTGGCGCGCGTTGATATTGAAACGCATAGCTTTCATATTCCGCACCTCCCATTGCCGCCAGCTACATTTGCATAAATGAGTTGGCTTGGCTAGTAAGCGCGTATGCGTGTGCGCGAGTGTGTGCGAATGTGTGTTTGGATGAATACGAGTGTGCGCTGTGTTGTGTGGGCGTACGCTGTCCGCTTGCGGCAGTTCATCTTTACATATTTAATATACATTTTTTTCTTTTTTTTGCTGTAAATACATGTACGCTTCGTTGGCCGCAGGATATATGTGACATAATGACATTAAACGCAATTATTTACGCATGCAATTTATGAATATGAGTGTGGCAGTAAATATTGAAAAAAAAAAAAAAAATTACAGCAATAATTATATGTTACATCAAATGAGCAGTGTGCTGAATCAAGCGAATATTCTTGTGTGCATTTGGTTTTTTTTTAGCCTCCCAAGCATTCGATTTTATTACGCAGATACTTTTAACTTGAAGACCTTGACGGCAAATGTACTTTTTTGAATTTACTGGATGGCCTTAGCTTTTACCATATTTAAAGTGAACTTATATAGAACTCTGAGCGCTTAAATATTATATAAACTTAAGAGTCAATTTTACTTAAATTGAAGAGTAAGCGTACATCAATTCAATAAACTTGAATCGACAGCTTCACAAATGTCTCTATTAAAAAAAAAACTATCATGCCCTGGCTTAATGGAAGCTTGAGAAATAATACGACTTTTCTTCATATAAAAATCTCAATTGTGACACTTCTCACCTACACGATATTCAGTCCAGTATTCTACGACCAGACAAGGTACTCTATTTTAAATATAAAATGAATGTTCATCACAGTCGTCTTACAAATAATAACAGCTGAAGTTGTCGCCTTTAAGCTAATATTTCTTTTAGCACTAAAAAGCTGAAGCGAAAATAAAATTAAGCGCATTGTGAGCTATCAGACAAGAAAAAAGGAGCATCATAATATTTACAATTTCATCTGTTACTATCGGAAGCAAAGATGCAGCAAGTCATGAACAGTGCCCTGAGCTTACTTGCTTTTAGCTCAGAAAATGTGGGACGAATTAGTTGGCAAAACATTTTAAGATCCTTGCCTTATACATACAAACATTTTGTGAGAAAATTCAAGGATGATAAATTGCCTTAAAAGGAACAGATGCATCGAAGCAAGAAAATAATATCTTATGGAAAATCGTTATAGCTGACTCAAGAATGCAAATTGCATTATTTCGATGATTTTTTTTTATATAATTGGAAAGGATAATATCCCTTGAAGTCAATTATTTGATAAGAATATATACTTTTGGAGTTGAATTATCTTAACACTTTCTAATAGATTTATTAATTTATTCAACAGTGAAGGTGAAATATTGAACTCTCCCATCTCAAAACTTTCACAAGAGCTTAGTAGTTGCCATGCAGCGTTTCTCAAATTAAGGAGCGTTCCACATGCAGCTTAAACCTGAGGCAAGTTCTATACCTCAACTGTTGTTGGAAAAAAACCTCACCTGTCGTAGGAAAGAAGTTTTGTATTCAAACATTTTTTGGCCAAGTAAATTTTGCGTAGAACGTTATTTAATGGCGTTTTACAAATTTATTTAGGGAACATTTTTTTTTCAAAAAAATATTTGGTTACTCACCAATCAATTGCAACACTCAAGCGCTTTGAATTTTTCTGAAGCATCACTCTCTACATTTTGGGAAAGTTCTCTCTTCATAGAGAACAAACCGCTTGTTACGTACATATTTAATATGCACATGTTATAATTATCCCTGGCATAAAAATTTGCCAGCAAAATTCAAAAAACTAAAACACTGTAATTACAATGCAAAACAAAAAAAAAAAAAAAACAAATCAAATGAGTCTGTAAGCAACACCACCGTTGTGTACAACGGTGCTCGGTCAATAAATAACAATAACAATTGCAAAACCAATATCCAACAGCGAACTAACTACTGCATACATATATTTCGAGCAACAGGATTCAAGGCAACACTCTAACGAAACAAAAGCCAGCTAACCAACCAAACCAATTTGGCAAGCTACCCATCAGCCTGAAATGAGGCGTTCAGTCAGCCGTTGAGGCAAAAATGATTGGTGGAAAAGTTGAAAGTTATGATGTGTCATTAATCAAAAATTGAAACGCATGCATGCGTATGATGAAGGGAAATTTATGCGTGCATCCAATCTGCGTCTACCTGCCTCACTGCTGTAGGCTCGCTTGCAACGGTAAGCTGACACTTTTGCATTGACGCAAGCGCCGACGTTGGTATTGAATGGAAATTTGAATTTTTTAAAAATTACGCATATCAATTTTCGCACTCGTGCACATGAATGTAGGTACGAGTAGCTGTAGTTTCGGGTTCATGGAACGCCTATAAATATGCAGTTGTACGCATTTTTTTGCGAATATTGCAAAAGAGACTTATGAAAGTACCACGCAAACAACGGATCCTAGTGAGCAAAGTAACACAATAACAAGTACTTGGTGGCGACTAAAAATTAATTTTTTGAGATTTATTTTAGAAACATTTTTTTTTCTGCGGAGGGATTATGATTTTCTTTTATTATTTACTTTTTTGATTTTGATTAATGATGAAAGTGATATCGCAGCTTTAAGCTTTTAAAAGGGAAAATAAATTTATTGAACTGAATTTATTAGATTAGCAAATTTCCAAATAAATTAAAAAATTATACTTTGTATTAGATTAGATTAAAATAAAATGAAAAAAAAAAATGTTGGAAAAAAAATTAAAAAAAAAAATAATAATTGAGAGCTGTTTTGGTTTTTTGTCTATGTTGAATCCGAAAATAATAATTTTGTCATAGAACGTCACGTAAAATAAAATATAAAAGATTAAAAAAAAATTTGTAAATTTATAATTGCGTTTGTTTATCTAAAATACATTAATTAGTAAGCACTAAACACATTTCTTTTTCTCAGTGACACTCCTTTTGGTACATTTTCGCTTGTGGAAAGCATCGGGATGGTCTCTTTGAAGCGTCCAATAGCTGTCAGCCATCATTGAAACGTTCCATCTTCCCTTATCATTTTTTTTATCTTCTTAATATGAAAACGTTCTCCTTGCTCCTCACTCACGTTTCCTAAATTTTCTGGAAAGAAGTCGAGGTGAGAATGAAGAAAATGTACTTTTAAACTCACCAAGCATCCTAAAGCTTGAAATACTTTTAGCTTTTGACGATTTGTTTGTAGTTAGGATCTTTGTTATTGCCTAAAAATTTCTTTATGACATCTTAAAAGGCAATCCACCCTTCTCTTTGAGGATCCGTCATGGTTGTGATGAATAGTGGATCAGCCGTCTATACCTTTCTTCAACTTTGCCTCCGAGAGGCCTGGAAACTTTGATTTTAAGTATTTAAAGCAATTTCCTTCTCTTGGAAGGGACTTTACAAATTGCTTCACCAATCCCGGCTTTATGTGAAGCGGTGGTAGAAGATCTTTATGAGGAGGCACCATAGTTTCATGTAGGACATTATTTTCGTCAACTTTAAGCTTCCTCGGAGGCCAACACTTTTTGGTCCAGTGATTTGTTCGGTCTCTACTATCCCATAGACATAAAAGCAAGGGAATTTGGTAAATATAGATTGTTGTCCGAGCGCCATGTCCAAGATATTAATTTGCAAAGAATCAATTTTTTTCAAAGTTTTCAGAACACCTACATACATACATAGAAATCAGTTGGAAATATCCACACAGCATTTTTGTTGCAGGCCTGTGTAATTCATTGATTCCAGTTATATTAATTTTTTGGTTTTTTTTTTAATTAAGCAAAAATTTAAAATCGTTAAAAACGTCACCTTAAATGTAAAGCAATAAAATTCAAAAGCTATATTTTTTTTTCAAATATGTTATTGGCCTTTTTAAAAAGACGTTTTCTGTTGTAAATTTTCAAAGTAATCAAAATTAAAATTTTCTACTTGAGATCACTGAGTTCAATAAACAAAGGAAGAAATAAATTTTAAAAATAAAAAAATAGCTGGTGCTGAAATAATTACTGATCTAAAAAAAAAATTTCATTAAATTATACTTTTACACTCACTTTGACTTGGTAATTCCTATTCTCTACTACGTTCTTGACCTTTGAAAATATTTTCTGCAGTCAGAAAGTGATATTGAATAGAAAAAGGCCTATAAATATTTGAAACAACCTTATAATTTTTCTCGCTTTCTTATTGCTCCATTTTCTACTGGGCTAGCCACATTCGTAAGCGAACGCATACACTCTAAATGTTATGTGCATATATAATTTTTTGCGTGCACTTCGTAAAATACACAGAGGATCAATTAATTTTACTGCACTAATGAAATAACAATTTATGTGCCTTGTTGATTGCGTGCACGGCCATGAAATTTTCCCCCGTTAACCAGAGCCACCGCCTCGCTCGTTGTCCGCAGACCACCAACTTGCACAGTTCTTAACACTACGCACCCCTCCAAGAAAAGCATATTCATCTCCAGTTGGCAATTCCTTCCTTACACACCTTTAGCTTTACGCCTTTCCAACAGCACCTCATCAGTCATCAACTCCCTCATCACTGCTAACGTTGCGTTCGTCAGCAGTGTTGCTTCGAAAACTAACAAATAGCCCTAAGAAGGAGCTTCCAATTGTGGCACACACATACAAACACATTTGTATAAATGTATGTATTTGAGAGTGGGGCGAAGGCGTCTTGAAGTGGGTGCAACATTTTATATGCTCGCTTGCTACTCGGTTACTTCTGTGGTTAACAAATAAATTTGGATTCTTTGTTATATAACCGTTTTGTGCAATTTTGTGCTTAAACTACTCCCTCGTGAGTTATTCACATATTAACACACACTTAAAAAAAAACAAATATTATTACGAAGGTATAAAAGCCGAACGCAATGGGGCTTTTCAATATCAAATTATGCTGCAAAAATTTGTATTCTTTTCAGATATGTACATAGTATGTGTTTGGAGTATTCGAAATTTAGATAAAATTTAAGCTTTATGACTAGAAAATTATGTAAAAGTGTCAGAAAACAAGTAACAAAGAACGCTGGAGTTTTTTTTTCGCTTCAGCCACACACATCTTGGACGAAAATTGAATCAGTAATATCATTGCATACGATAAAATTAAAAAAATTCAAGTTAACATAAATTTTTCTTTTTTTAATTTTTATTTAATTAAAATTTTAAATGCAATTTTTATAAATTTTGAACAAAATGTCGGCTTTGATTTAGGCAATTTTTTATTATACGCAATAAGAGAATTCTTCTGGCTGTTTGAATCGAGCCTCAGTCAGTACATGTAAAATCGAAATGCAAAGAAATAGTTTTTTTCTGCTAGCCATTACCCCAACGGCAAGCAATGACAAACCTACGAGTGTATTAATGACATGAAGTAGCTCCCCATAAAAACATTAGATATTATTAAAATTATTATGGTATTAAAAAATTAGTCAAATTTGTTCAGAATTTAACTCTTATCGAGATATAAGCTAAATTCTTTTTGACCAAAATTTTGAAAAAAAAATTTCAGGGAAATTTTTAATGTTAAGCGCATTTGATTAAAATATTCTGTTTATATTCCTCCTAAGAGACACGTATGTATTAACTCGGGTTACTTAAAGAGAAAAAAAAATACAAAAAAATACCCTGAGTTCAAGGTTTCCTAGCTTATGAAACTCCATATTTTCCAGACCATCGCACTTCGAAAAGTTTTATTTGTTTTTTTTTTTTAGAAGCACTTTTTCGTTAGTTGTTTCAAGTAGCGGCATCTCTGTTTCGTTTATCGCTTTTAACCATATTTTTGTTTGTTTTTGTTTAATAATCCTTTAATTGTTCTGATATCAAGTCGTTGTAATTTTTTTGTTTTTTATTCGGATGTGTACCAGAAGCAGACGTCACTCAAACGTCACTTAGCCTGGAGTTTAGAGTATATTTTTAGAAAATGTTTTTCTTGTTTAAATTGAAATAACACATACATACATATATTTCATGGTGAAAATATATGCACACAGCTACATATACTGCAACCTTTACTCGCGGGACAAATAACAACAAATGTTTTGTTAACTTCATTTAAAGTAATTTTACACATTCGTACTGCGCTTTGCCGACCCACTGAGAAGAGCTACACAACACCACATTTATAACAATAAACTTATCGGCATAAACGAATGATATACTAAAAATAAATAACAAACAAAAGCGAAAGAAAAGAATAATAAAATAAACTCAACAAAAGTAGTTTGTTATGGCCCATAACACGCAGAACAGAAATAAGCCTAATAAAATCATCGTGTGTCTGACTGCGAGTGTGTGCATGAATTTTTAATAATAAGAATTTGCTGTTTTTGTGGCCTAAATGGGTAATACATAAAATTTTATTGACTGCTAATGGGCTGCTTGCGAGCGAATACCTGTGTGATAGCTCGCACTTACAGGAATTCTTTTCTTACTATTTACTAAGCAGTTTGCAATGCTATTTAAGAATGCGAGTTGTCTACGTAGAGACATTCTGATTGATTGATTGTAATTGTTTGGTATAAGTAGAATTAGCGTTGTAATAGAGCACAGGTAATAACTACGTGTAATAAGCTAAAAAATTATACCAACTGGTATTTTCAAATCAGTGTAACTCTACAGTGGTCTCTCAAAAAGAAAAAACAAAAATTAGCCGTTCGGTCGCAAAAAAAATTAATTGGAGTAAAATAAGCTGACCAAACCCAAAACTAATAGGATTCCATCTAGATAAATCACAGATATCAAAAACATATGAACAATGGTCATAAATACCCAGGAAAAGTATGAAATGACGTCAATATTGCCCACGGATTGACGTTTTCTAAGTGCTGCTAAATAATTATTAATTTTTGCTAAATAAATTGAAAAAATTTAGTCGCATTTTAATTAAATTGGAAAGTGCATTTATGCCCGAATTCAGTAACTCAGTCTCAGCTCAAGTCTCAAAATGAGCTAAACATTATTGCTTTTACTCGCTTTCACGTTTTCCTTTTGTTTTTATTTGAATTTTTTGTGACATGCTCATCACAAGGACACAATTTTGAGACTTTATTTTGAGACTAAAAGCTTTATTTTGAATCAACTGGTCTAAAATTATGACTTTTGTCTCTATTAGAGATTGAGATTGCTTACTGAATTAGTATATTTAATTAATCAACAACTAAAAAGTTCATAGCTTCCTTTATGGAGGTTGCTAAATCATGTCTTTTCATCCCGAATGATGCATTTTGCTGCAAAAAATATATGCGTTTTTTACCAGCTCCAAAAAAAAATAAAAACAAAAACAAACAAAAGTTTACGTCAAACGTTTAGCGGCGCATGCAAGAAACTTGGCGAACAACGAACTCTTAAGTAGCTGCAATGGAACTCAATTGCTCCACTTAAGCAATTGAAAAACCACCGCACTCAAATTAAAAGCACAGTGAGCCGCAATGAACTGCGATGCGAAAAGAAAAGGTAGACAGACATATACGAACACATGTGTGTATGTGTGTGTGTGTGAGTATGCGCGCTTAGCTAAATTATTTGCATTTCTTGTTCTTTCTGTTCGTCTTTACTACCTACAATGAATTGCTTATAGCAACCAATAGCACTAACTATTGTTGCAAAAATTAAAAAAAGAAAAAAATTTAAGACTCACTGCTTCAGACAAGTCTTACCTTTTAAAGGAAAAAACCTTTTCAATCTTCGTACTCTCCACATTGCCTTCGCCTATTTAACATTTCTAAAGGATGCGCTCCTTCGCAGTAGCATCTTGGCAAATTTTTGTGGCATTGGCAAAAATAAAGGAAGTCAATCGCTAGCGTTTAGCTTGTCTGCCGGCATGAAAGAGTAGCAAATTTTCCTTTGCATGCTGCTACTACAATGCATTGTTTTTGACAACGCTTACCTGCGAGACGATAGCTTCATAGCTACACGACTAAAATGGTACAAAGAAGAAGAAGAATAGCTGGAATGCAGACATTTTAATTAAGCGTCTCTGATTTTTATTATGACTACGCGGCAAGTCTGGTGACTAGAATGGTTTGTCGCTGAAACTGAGCAACGTCGCAAAAGGCGTCAATGACGGGAACGGTAGAAAAAAATTGAGATAGCAAAAAAAGATTTGGATAAACTACCGACGAAGGGCTTCATTATTTGAATGATTTTAATTGTTCAGTAAATATGGCTAATCAAAGCTGTCTGGATGTAATTTACTAGATGGCTAAGATTGAGTAGTAAGAGTAAATTGTAAGAGCAATAAATTGCATGAATTACTTGTGTTGCATGATGAATGTTCACTGCAGAAAGTCGAGGTTAATTGCAAACTAAGTGGCGGCAGTTAAATAGTCCACTGCTATATTTAGATTGTATTATTTAAGTGAATGGGAAGTTACAGCTAAAGAAGGGCTTTAGAAATTAGAAAATAAAGCGAAATGCAGGAAAATCTTGCTTGTTTCTTATATAAAAAACACTTTGAATGTACTCATTTAGACATCGTGATTTGTAACTCAACAGTTTAAAATAATAATTTTAAATCTATTTAAACATACTCCTACTATTATAACATTTTAAAATCTGCGATATTTTTATATAATATATTAGTTAATTTTAGCTCCATTATTATTCTTAAAACTTTCAAAAATAATACCAAATATTTTCTGCTTATTGCCACATAAAATAAATTAGCTCAGCTGCCACATAATGCTGCCATAATTATGTTAATAAGATATGCGATTTGGTTGTGCGTCCGACCAGCGATGCATAGTGCGATAATTGCATTCACTATTGTGACAAAAACAATAATATCAAAACAAAAGCAGCAGCATTAGCAACAGTAGTTTAATATATATACTATATCTATGTATATATGAACGTACAGTATTCTTTGTCAGCAAATTTACAATCAATATGTAGGTACCCTTTAGGAAATCTTGAACGTGATAAGGCAAGCTGAGATGTTATGATATTCAGTTCTGGCATAATGAAAATAAGACAAAATCAAAGTAGTCTGTCTCTTGTTTGTTAAAAAAATAACACATAAATAGTTCACTTATTTCAAATGAAGTAGTTTTTCTTGGATTACTTTTAAAATGAGTTCAAAAGCATTTATTTATTTTATATTAATATTTGGTACTACTAAGACTGTGAAGTCTTTTATATGTGTATCAAAAAGCACTTACATATATTCGTACACAGACATAATTTCAATATGAATACAAATACACATATATTATAACAATAATTAAAGTAATCTTAAAATTAATTGGTATTATAACATTTGTTGAAAAATAAACAAACGTTAAAATGGCGTAAAATTAAGAGTAGAGAGTAAATAGTAAAAAAATCAGTATTATTTAAAGTCAGATGTCAAACGACACGTTCGATGTACAAAAGTAATCAAAAATTAACTTTTTGAATTGTTTTGTAATTCAGTTCAGTTTTGACGATTTGCGGAATCGAGTTTCACAGTCTAACAGCGCTGATGAAAAACAATCGCTCAGCGGCAAGCGAATTATATTTAGGTACGGCCAAGCGGTTATGCCGCTGTGATTTCGTTAGCTGAAGTTTTTTCTACAAATATTCCGGGGTTTTCCATGTCAACCGTTTATACATAAAAATACAGTTTCAATAGGGACGCTACAAAAGTAGACCGATAGGGACAGCAAACGACGCCATATTTTTTCCTGCTCTCTTGACATTTCTTTTCAGTAAGGTTTGCCATTTTATCATGGAAAGATATACGATCCAACAAAAAGTTGAAATTATTAAAATTTACTACCGAAATTCGTAGTCAGTAGCCTCAACTTTAAGAGCGCTACGTGCAATTTATGATGAGGCTCATTTCTGGCTGAATGACTTCGTCAATAAGCTAAATATGCGTTATTGGTCACACAGCAACCCACAGGTACTCAATGAGTTACCATTGCATCCCGAAAAAATTACGATTTGGTGCGGTTTATGGGCCGGCGGCGTCATTGGATCGTACTTCTTCCGTGATGATCAAGACCGGCACGTTACTGTGAATGGGAATCGCTCAATGAAATCTGAATATTTTTCGCCCGAATTGTATGATATGGCCTTGGACAATATGTGGTTTCAACAGGACGGCGCCGACGGACAGCGAATGCCACAATTGATTTATTAAAAACCAAGTTTGGTGAATGTGTAATCTCACGAAATGGCCCAATCAATTGGCCGCCTTGGTCGTGCGACTTAACGCCGTTAGACTATTTCCTGTGCGGCTACGTCAAGTCTTTGGTCTATGCCTACAAGCCAGCGACGATTGATGAACTTCGTACGAATATTGAACGTGAAATTACAGCAGTATCTGCCGATTTATGTTTGAAAACTGTCGAAAATTGGGTTTAGCGTCTGGACTTCTGCAAGCGTGCCCGTGGTGGCCATGCAAAAGAAGACGAGTTCCATACATAATGGCATCGAATACACATAATTTCGCAGGAATAAAGAATTTCATTGATATCCGCAACGGTTTTTGTTTTATTTAAAAAAAAATTCCTAGCGTGCCTATTGAAAAACCCGTTACATTACGTGTTAAATTATTGAATTCAACATTTATGCTACATTTTATTTATCGACCTTGAATCAAGTTTGCTATAGACTAATTGAAAGTAAGTAAAATGTGGCAGAGATTCTGAGTTTTCGCAAGATTAAATAAACATTACTTAGCACTTTATTAAGATGGTCACAACAGCTTAACTTTTTATTTAAAATAATATAATTTTTTGTTAGTTATCATGAGGGTGGAAGAACCAATTCATAAAGATGGGATATTTATATGGTCTACATCTCTTATACATACATGCATGACGTAAGAATTAACAGCATTTAAATATAAACTATTCATCAGTTACAAACATACTAAAAAAAAGAAAACCAAGGATCGAACCCTGAGGAACAACTGCCTTGATAACTCTGAATCGTAATGTGCCGTTCTCGCATTTAACGCGCTGCACTCTGAACTAAAGATAGCTGGATAAGAGTTTTAATGAACTATCCGATAATGCAAAGAAGTGCCTGAGTTTCCAACATAACAGAGAATGGTCTACAGAATCAAACTCCTTGAAAATTTCTAAGATGCAGTGGCACAACTGTGCTTGGCTCTAAAACCAGACTGTAATGGTGACAGCAAGTTATTTTTATTAATTATTACTTTTCGATAAAAATCAAGCCATTATAACAAATAAGCTATGGCTTTAAGAATCATATTATACTTTAACATTTTCGCGACTACAATGATAGTTAACAAAAAGGTCTTAAAGCAAATGAAAAGTGACTAGTCCAAAAGATAGTCTTGCAAGCATTCCTACATTACTAGAAACAGTGAAATATCTTGGCGAAACTAATGTAAATGTAACTTATCTTTTTTATGGACAGAGGAAATGTCTCACAATTTTGGAAAATACCGCGAAAGTAGTGGAAATTATAAACAGAAATATTAATTAATTAATTGAATATTGACTGGTAAAGTTTAATGCTAAAATTACACGAAGAAAACTAGTTTAAAACTAGTGCGAAATTGACTAGTTAAAATATTGTTTAATATTCCAATAACTAGAAGAAATCTAGTTTGAAACTAGTGCGAACCTGACTAGTTAGACTTATGAAATATAAAACAAATTTCAGAGAGACCTAAGTCGTTTTATAAAATATTCTTTTTATATATAAAATACAGCTATCTGAAAGATGCTGGCATAGAAATAGGCAACAATGGTCTACTTGAAATTGTGATTAGCATTCTGAAAGAAAAAAGTTCGAAGTACAAAAAAATATGAAATACATTAGTGGAAGAATCGGAGTCAGGAGCTACTTAATAATAAACCAATTAGTTTTTTAGTTTAAAAAAGAACTAAAATACACTTAAAATAAAATAGAATATTAACAGTAAAAACATTTCATCGCCACAAGTCACTAGTTTGCGTTGTTCATCGTGTCAGCCATCTTTAGAGAAAATGTTAAAAAAATCGCATCCATTTCATTATTCGCAACTATTCAACTTCCCTACAGGTGACTAACTAAATTTGAAACGCACATTTATTTGATTTATAATACATCCGCCTTTTTGACAGTGAGTTGAACGGACAGCCAGCGGACGGTTGGCTAACAATTGCGCACAACAACGAAAATTTCAAATCGAAAACTTGATGTGACAGTAACGTGAAATGCGTCGAAGTGAAGTGGTGTAAAGCTGACCTCGGCTTGTTGTGAATTACAAATGTACTCGTACATATGTATGTATATGTAAAGGATGTCAATTTTCGGCATTTTGTTAATCCCCTGATTTTCGAGATCTGAAAACGAAATCCCGGGACAATCCCGAAATTCACGAAGTTTTAATTCGTTTTAATTTGTAAAAAAAATGTAACACGTCTGTAATAGTTGTATTATAGAAGTATACAAAATAACATAAATATGTAAAACAAACAAGAACGATTTGTTGTAAATCATGTACATACATATGTATTTATTGGTCTTTTCAAGAAAAAAGGAAATAAGCATAAAATTTGACACACACAAATTAATATATACTTCATGTACAAATATACATATTTGGTACAGAAGCAAATGCACCTACATAAATCAAAATTGTTTTTAATCACTGTAGAAGACCAACGTTAATATATTACCATTCAGAAAAAAAATTAAATACATCACCCATTCCATTTTGAGCGAGTTGGAATTATTCTCTATTTTGATCACAATGCAATCTAAAAGAAATAAAAGCCTTAAGTATATTATCCTCAAAGCAGGACTTTAATTTAAAATCTGCAGTATAGACGCACTGCTGCGCCTCAACACTTGTTGGTTGAATTGTCGACAATAAGTTGAATGCTCTCTGTAGGACATAGCTTCTATCGCCTCATTACAAAAACTATCAATTTCTCTTACCAAGCCTTCTGATACATTTTATGTCTTTTGATTATTGGACACTTGCGAGCTGCTGGTTAAAACTTGACGCAACTTGAGACTTTCTACCTTATCCACTTCAAGCACCTCGTCGTTAGTTCTATTAGCATTGCTTTCATGGTGAGGCTCATTTTCTACTTGAGTGGGATATTCTCCAGCTCATTTATGATGACAACGACAAAACAAAGCCTTAAGGGAGTTAACAAGCTGCGTTATTTGTCGATTGCGAACTCTCTAAAGATTTTGTTTTGTCCTTGAAAGGGAAATTTTTAAGAATGATACAATATTTTTTAAATAAATGATTAAATTCACTGTTTTCTACAATTCTGTGTTTTGAATAAACCTATCCCGGGATATTCGGGAGGTAAAAAATTCCGGGATCCCGGCTTCCGGGATTTCGGGATCCCGGGATTGACATGCCTAGTATATGTATATGTATGCATGTATGGTCGCGCGTGTGTGTATGAGTGTGTGTGTTTTGGCATTTATAGCAACGATGGCGATATGAGCGTCAAATAGCAAATAAGCAAACACACACACACACAAGGCTAAGGATATATTTGTTATTTAGCATGTAATGGTCAATAAATAGGCATTCACTACTTACTTACAAATACATACTCACATACATATGTGCATGTGTTAGTTACTTGCATCCGCTTACTAAGCGCCGCTTTAAAGGCTATGTTGGCTTGTACAACAACAAAGTTAATTGTAGTTATGTACATTTGCGTGTAGCTATTTTAAACGAGTGAGTGTTTTACTACTAGAAATCTGACGTCAAACGCCTGTCAAAATAATGCGCAAGCAATTGTTCACACACACACACACACACACACGCTCAATACATGCGCAACAAAGTGTATTTGCACTAGGGTGGTTCAGGGAGCGTAAAGTTGAGAATTGAATGGTTTTACCATCTTGTTGTATACGCTATCGATAAAATGTGTTTTTGGTCTTTTTAATAAAAAAATATTCAGAAGTCACTCAAAGCGCTGAAATTGTAATATTTTTTGGGATTGTCGATAGGCAGGACCCGCTGAAAATATTTTGTATTAAAAATTGTTTTATTAAACGATTGAGTAATATTCTTTAAAATCGTGCGATTAAAAAAGTTTGATTTTCAAAGGACTTTAAATCATTTTCAAAACGTCTGGAAAATCTTTAATGCTTTGAGCTACCTCTAAATGTTTTATTTTGATTTCAAAAAATCGTAAATAACCTTTCTGTATTAGACAATTCTACGCGGTGCGTGCGTTAAAATTTCCGCTTAAATTTTTTTTTTCGAGCACCCTAATATTATTTGTTATGTGTACATATAGCTGACATTTCAGCAGCCTGATACGCCATCACAGCCCAATATCTATGTACCTCTATACACCAGCAGCAAGTTCGGGCATTGTTGTTGCTGCCGCATGCTGTTGGTTTACATTGCTGACTCGATTGGTTGCCAAAGTTTATTTTGTTCATCGCTAGCGCGCCATTGCGTTGTTGGTTGTTTGTGCTACGCACTTGACGCTTATTATAAATTATAATGATTTCGCTGATGCTGATGCTGCACACAAGATAAGCCGCTTGCTTCCATGGCCAGCCTGATTGCCCACCCGCCCGTGTGCTTGCTCTACAGGCACACCATTGAAATTGTTGCTATAGCAACTAATGCTAAAATAACAATGAGTACAGCAGCAGCAGCAAATACAACAACAACTGGAAGCAACCTCTTCAATTCGCTTGTATATATATGTATGTGTATGTGTTTTTTTTTTTTTTTTTTTCGGTTACGACCAGGGAGGAGGAATCTTCATAGATACGAGCAGCCCGTGCTGCCCGCATGCCCGATTTGCCTCCTGGCACCTACGGACTAAACCCAACCTCCTTCGTACGCTGGGCCTGTGGCGCCCCTGCGGGACTATCAATTCCGATATTACTTCGCAGGGCAGGCACTGGACGTTATTCTTCGTCTTCACTCAGCGTGCGTTCTTAGTTTGCGCGATTCGCGTTTCGCTCGTCTATTCTTAACCGTTTCATTACCGCCGTGATGATGTCTGCGCACTTTTTCCATACATTTTCTTCAGCCAACATGGCTTTCAGTAAGCCCTCGGGGGTCACGGCACCGCCTATACATTGTTTCAGGTGGTTGCGTTCATAATCAAATCTGTGGCAATCCATTAGTACGTGCTCTGCGTTTTCAGTTTTCCCATCGCAATGTAGGCAGTGGGGATGATCGGCATGTTTGTACTTATGTAAGTATTGGCGGAGACAGCCATGCCCGGTGAGGAACTGCGTGAGGTAGAAATCAGTATCTCCGTGTTTTCTTTTGGTCCATTCGCTTACATTTGGGATCAATTTCTTTGTCCATCGACCTTTCGAGGACGAGTCCCACCTTTTCTGCCACTCGTCGATGCTTTGTTGCATTATTTTGCTGCGTTCGCTTGGACTGCGCTTGATCTCTGCTGCCGCTCTGGCAGCTATGTCCATCGGACATCTTCCTGCTAGCAAATTTGCTGCTTCATCTGGCACTGTCCCGAACGCGCAGCACACCCTTAAAGACGATAGTCTGTGCACTGAAGCTGGTGCTCTCATATATGAAGTTACAGAGGTAGCGGTTTCCCATACTGGGGCTGCGTACATCAGGATGGACGAACTGACCGTCGCAAGCAGTTTCCTTCTATGTTGTTTTGGACCTCCTATATTTGGCATGAGTCTTGCTAGAGCTGTGCTGACTTTTCTCGCCTTCTCGCTAGCGTAATTAAGATGATCCTTGAAGCTCAGACGACGGTCGAGTATGACACCGAGATATTTGATGGTTGGGCTGGAATCTACAGTGTGGCCTCCTATTCTTATTTGGATGTTTTCAACTCTTTTCCGGCTGGTCATTAGCAGCGCTTCAGTCTTATGTTCCGCTAACTCTAATCCTGCTGTTTGAAGCCATGTTTTGGCGGAGGCTATGGTGTCGGTGCACATGCGTGACACGTCTACTAAGTGTTTTCCGACCACTACGACCGCGATATCATCAGCGTATCCTATAATGGACACTCCTTCCGCTTTTTCTATTCTCAGGATGCCATCATACATAATATTCCAAAGGAGCGGTCCAAGGACTGACCCCTGGGGCACGCCTCCAGTAACATGGTACTTTTTTGGTCCTTCGTTGGTGTCGTAGAAAAGCTCTCTTTCGCTGAAATAGCTATTAATTATTCGAATTAAATAGTGCGGAATATTCCTTGCCTTCATCGCAGTTATTATTCGGCTCCAGTTGGCAGAATTAAAAGCGTTTTTTACGTCCAACGTGATTACAGCACAGTACTGCTTTGCTCCTTCAAACCATCTCTTGCCTTCGAGGGCTTTTCGCGCTATCTCACAGACTGCCGATATTGCGTCGACAGTTGAACGCTTCTTCCGGAAGCCATATTGCCACCTTGAAAGTCCCTGATCACCTTCCGTGATTTTTTGAATCCGCGCGCAGATTATTGCTTCGAGTATTTTTCCTGCACTGTCCAGCATGCACAGGGGCCTATATGATGATGGCTCTTCCGGTGGTTTGTTGCCTTTGGGCAGTAAGACTAGCCGTTGTCGCTTCCATTTCTTTGGGAAGATGCCTTCTTGGATGCACTTCGTGTATAACCCACAAAAGAGTTCTGTTTTCTTCTCAATAATATACTTTAGAATCCCATTTGGAATACCGTCCATGCCAGGTGACTTTTTGCTTTTTATTTTGGCAGTAGCAGCGAGCAGTTCTTCCTTGGTAACTGGCGGGATTTCAGCAATTTCTAGCGCTAATGATTGCGGCGCTTGGTCTACGCCTTGCTGTGGAAAGAGCCCAAGAACTATGCGCTTCATTATTGTAGGACACACGGGTGGTTTGGCCTTGCTCCCTTTCAATTTGTTGAGGACAATGTTATAGCCACCGCCCCAGGGGTTGTCGTCGACGTCCTTAATTAATTCTAAAAATGCCTGACGTTTGCTTTGCTGGATAGCTTTTTGTAGAGCCCGTCGCTTGCTCTTATATGCGGTTTGGAGGCGTAGGTATTCAGGGGAGTTCCTGACTCTCTGCCTTTGATGTTGTCGCCGCAGTTTAAGGGACTCAGAGCGCAGTTTAGCGATTTCTTCATTCCACCAGTAGACTGGGGCTCTTCTGTTTCCGCTTCTTTTCCGTGGCATCGATGCGTCGCAGATATTGCTGACCATTCTCATGAGTTTACTAGCACATTTGTCGGTATTCTCATTTCTACCGTCGAGCGCGTCTGGCAGCAGCTCTGTCATATATTCTATCATACTGTTGTCCAACAATTTCCTTCTCCATCCGATGTTCTGTACTTTCAGAGTTTTCGTTTTTCGCGCGTTGCTTCTCGGTTGATTAATTTCGATGGATATCGCAAAGTGGTCACTATAGGTGAGGCTCTCAGAAACTTCCCATTTAATTCTGTTGAATAACGCAGTGCTGCAGAACGTCAAGTCAATTATCGATCCAGCGGTTCCTTTCTGGTATGTGTTTTTGCTTCCATTATTTAGCAGTACGATGTCTAGGTTTGTCAGGGCTTCAAGTAGGGCTTGGCCTCTGGGGGTTGTTTTTGAGCTTCCCCATTCCACTGCCCATGCGTTGAAATCTCCGGCGATGATAACTGGTGTTTTGCCGGCAGCGTCGGATGCCAGGCGTCTTAGCATATTCTTAAAGCTTTCAAGCGATTCGCTTGGGGGCGCGTAGCAGCTATAGAGGTGGATTCCCCCCATTTTTGCATAGATGAATCCCTCCTCTTGGTTATTGCCAATGGCTTCGAAGGGGACAGCCCCGCATGCCCAGACTGCAGCTTTCTTTCTTTTGTCCTGCAGCCAATTTCCTCCAGTGACCGGCGCTCTATATTGCTCGCTGATGAGTGCGACGTCAATGTTTTGCTCGAAGACTAACTGTTTTAGGAGGTCTTGTGCCGCTTCGCAGTGGTTAAGATTGTGTATGTGTGTATGTGTGTGTGAGTGTGTGAGTGTATATGTGTGTGTGTTCGTACATCAATCAGTTTGTTATGTGCTCATTTTGCTGGAAAATTAACGCGTGAACAACAGAAACAGCAGAAGTGGGATAACAACAATAATAAGCAGAGTGACGAACTCGCCACGACTAAGTATGTGTGGCAGCTATGACAAGACTGAACTCTTCAATTCAGTGCCATGGCGTCGTCGTCGATAAAAACGAAATGTATGACAGTGAGTATTGAATTCCTTTTTTGGTTGTTTTAATTGATAGAGTTGGTTTGGCATTCATTTGACTTGCTTGGTATAAATCAAGCTTTGTGAAGCATGAAGAATTTACTTGCATCTACTGAGTTATGCATTTATGTGTGTATGTGTTAACTTGTGTCCAAGTAGATGGCACTGACTGTTTAACTTTAAGTTATTAAAAGTGGTGTCCTCTTGAACGAGAAATTTAATGAAATATAATAATGAAGTAGTGAAAAAAACGTATATTTTCTTCACAGATAAATTCGCTGACAGAACAAAGAGAAGAAATCTATTTTAAAATTAAAAAAGAACCAAATCCTTACAAAACTCTGGAAGTATCTAAAAGCTGCAGTAGAAAGCTGATTGACTGTGTTTTATATTTACATAATTTGCAATTGCGATTCACCGAAAGACGGTTGTACAACGTTAGATACAAAAAACTAAGAATTAACGGTTTAAAAAAAAAATTAAAAAAAAAACCGGCAGTATTTTTTTTGTTCGTTTCGAGCTGAGAAACAAAGAACTGTCGGAGATTTTAATATTTCGCTGAAACCATATGTATATACAACCAGTAAAGAAAATTCTCAAACAGTTGCTGACCGAGAATAACGGCGAGAAGTAAATTTTGTTATGAAGTCAGATATTTATAGTTTTCGAATTCTAGTCCCGATCAATTTTTGCAAGAGGTCGGTTACGTTCATTTATTATTCACTAAATGATTGCAAAACAATCCGGAAATTTTCGCAAACATTTTTTGAGATATTTACTGCAGTTGCGTTTAACTTAATTTTATGATTTTTTGATACATAATTCAAGCAGGCAAAAAGTTTTACCATTTGGACACTAACTTACTAGATGTCCAATTCAGGTGATCACATTAAAATTTTTGAGGACCAGTAAGGGAAACATCGATATCTTGAATATTATTTAGTTCACTCAAGGTACGCGCAACTGGTGCATTTATGGCATAATTTACTTTATTTACATGAATATGAAACATATCAAAATCAAATTCCTGACAGGTATATTAGGACCCAATCTTTCCAGAATCTCAGTGCAATCAATATCCGTTGTTAGCACGTTAAAGACAAAGAAGCACGACAAAAGTGTTCTTCGATCATGAAGTGACTTTAGATCTAGAAGTTGACATCGAGACGGCAAAGGTTCTGAATAATTCAGAGTTTGCAATGCAAATTTTATAAATTTTTTTCGAATACGCTCTATTCTATATACTATTACGCCATACGAAAGCTAACATAGCATACGCCTTCGGAATTATGTAATCAATATGGTTACTAAGAGTAAATTTATAGTCAAAATATACCCCTAATTCTTTAATATGGTCTAATGTTTTTAGTTAAGATCCCAAAATGTTATAAGTATAGTAGTATGGAATTAGCTTTCCTGGTATAAACTACATAAAAACATTTGCTAGTGTTTAGATATGAATGATTTTTTTCACACCAAGAATATATCCTGTCCATGTCAGATTGCATTGAAATAGAAACTTCGACGTTCGAAATGCCGGAGTAAATTTTAAGGTCATCCGCGTATAGGAGAAATTTAGAGAACTGTAACAAAGACTTTTCGGCAGCAACTTGGACAAGTTATAGTAGTTTTTCCGCAGCATAGTTTAACAATTAATTCCCCACAAATCATTTAATAATTCAAAAGCGTTGGCAAAAGGGTATAAAGTTTAACTTTAGCCTCAAATCACAGTGCGAATAAACATACTTTTCCAGGAAATGTTCTCCAGAAAATGTTGTTTTACAAAGGAAATGAAAGGCTTGTAGACATTTTTGGCGAAATGAGTTTTCATTGAAATAAAGATTTGGGAATAAATATCTTTTAAGCCGAACAACAAGTTTTGACTGTAAATAACACGAACTCAATAACTCCTGTGACGCTTTTATGTTAAAACATAAATTATGAAAAATAGTTTAAAAGCTTTTTATTTTGTATGGAAACCGTGCCAATCTTTTGGTGTATAACTTTTTAACGCACTATTGTCATTAAATATGCCAGGTACATTTTTCTTTATCACTTCATGCAGCTTATTTTATGAATATTTGACATTCCCTTTTTTACTTTGCCTGCAATGCTTTTGTGCTTTCTTTGGTTTTTCTTGTTTTTCTTGTATTCTACGCATTTTCACTATTTCAAATTATCTACGTTCCCTTACTTCTTACCGCCTTTTTTGCTCTCAATTTCCCTTCAGCTACCACCAGCTAAACGATTCATTTGCATTAATGAGAAATTTGATTTCATTTTACTTATACGCTGAATTAATGATTATAATAATTATATCCACAAGGCAAATGCATATCTTTATGACAGTGATATGCTTACATTTGAGCGCACATAATTGCATATGCATACATTGTAGTGATGATTTTTTTCAACTAAAATACGCATTGACGCATTTTGTTATTGGAGCTTGATGTAAAAATGCGCATACTAATGTGCTTACACAGAACATTCATACACAAGTGATGCGCGTTTATTGTGAGTAGCGCGCAAAAAAATAAAAAAAAATTGCAAAATTCAATCACAGGAATATGAGTATCTTTTGTATTTACGTAGTGAGTACTTTTTTGAGAGCCTTACACAAGAACACTTTCTGGTGATTTTTAAAGGAGAAAAATAATTTAAATTTAAGTCAAATTAATTTTTAAAGTATAGTAAAGTAAATTGAAGCTTACCGCTTCAAATCCCGCGAGCAAAAAAAAATGTTTGTGTCGAAAATATTTGAGAGCGCTGGACGCGAAAGTGGCCTTAATATGAAACGAACAAATTGCTTAGCCTTCAAACAGCAGAAAAACGAAATTTTAAGCTTATCAGTTTTAACTATATTCGACGTTATTATTTTCAATATTGTAATACTATTTGTTATTTTTTAAATAATATCATACCTGCTGCGTGTCTTCGTGGGTTTAACAGGCAGATTTACTTTAATATACTCCAACGACTGTTTGTTCTATGAAATATTTTTAAACTTCTTATTGCTCGCTTTTAAATGGCATAGACAAATAATTTTCTTTCACATTGCAAAAGCTGTTTCATTCAATTTTTGTGTAAAACCTAATTAGAATTTACCTGCTATTGTGCATCGTCAAGCATTTCTTTTGCTAAGAAGTACCAACCCTCTCATTTATTATATAATAAAATGCTTTTCTGTGTTACATCTTTTATAATAAATCATTCTTAATCGGTTGCCATGACAGTGTCTGTTTGTTTTGTGCAATTATTTTGGCTTTTGACCAAATTTACTTTTAAGCGCTCTCGAATTTTTTGCCGTTAAAGTAACAATAACAAGAGGTGAAATGCTGTGAAATGAAATTTATTTGTTTCCATGCATTCAAGTTGTCATGCCTTTGGTGTTACGTGTATTATGTGAGTGTATTTGTGTTCTCAAATTTAACAATAAAGTCAAATTACGAAACATAATTCGACAAGCTTTGAGTTCGTTAAGCTGTTATTTCAACAATGCACAGGTCGGAGGTCAAAAATTGTATATCTTTTTTCATAAATATATATTTGCAAATGCATACGAGTAAATGAATACAAATTTCTACAGATGAAAACTCAATGATTGTTACTTTGTATGTAGTTTATTTATTAAACTATAAAGACAACTTTTTTAGAAATAAGAGAAAAGCTTCTAAATGGTCCGATGTAATCGTGAGAGTTGAATTTGGTTCTTACAAAAATGATTTGTATTTAATTTCAAAATTTCTTTAGAAAATGTTTTTGTCCTCATTTGTTAAATGTATGCTAATTATAAATTAGATAAGAGAACTAGCTAAGACAAGGAAAAATGTTTGTACCTGCATATGGATGCCATTTTTGTGTAATAAACATTTAATTTAACCTGTGATTGAGTTTGAGGTTCGAATCTCAGGCAGAGCAAGTAAAATCTAAATAAAAGAAACCTTTTTTTTCGAATGTCGGTCACCCCATGAAAAAAGCTTCTTATGAAATAGATCTGCCTTTCGGAGTGCGCACAGAACTGTAGTTCCTTCCATTTGTGGTAGAATATTAAGACGTTTGTGGTGTAATGGTATAAGAAGCTCAACCAAACAATGAGATATACTCGTATAGGTTAAAATTACCGTTATCAGTATTTTAAAGCTAATTAAAAATAGTATATTTTTCTAAAAATTGATAGAGAAAGTTATCATATCGGAATATTTATTGCTATCGAAAATATTTGCGCTTTGATTACAGTTATCGATTTTATATTGATACATGTTTTTTTTATTTATATATCTATTTATTTCAGTCTGTCGCATAGACCGATGAAACTTACAGACTATATAAAATATATAAAAACATAATCAATTAAATATGGCAAACAATTGTTGCTTAAAGTTACATATATAAATTAAGACTAAAATCTAGGTTACAGGTAATTGTTACAAAACCGAATGTATCTTACCATTGGTTCATCAAAAGCATAGTTTTGTGTATGGACTTTGTCTTTGCATAAACTTACACGTCTCAAATCGTGGTGATTAGCATGAAAGTTTATCAATTTTAGCAATTCAGTACAATTTAAGTTTGAGTGTGTTAGATTGAACACGAATAATAGTTAAAAATAGATTCGTCTGTCTTCAAGGCTTTGCAGACCGACCAATTTGCGACTGCCTAAATAATTAGGTATACCATTAGGCCAGCGCAGTTTATATAATACATTCTTGGTAAACACTTTTTGGACACTTTTGATTTTGCTTACATAGGACTGATAGAATGTGTTGCAAATCAATAATCTAGGCGGCTTCGAATTAAAGAGACGTAGAGTGCCTTCAGTGTCAAGGGATCAGAAAACTCTTCGGTATTGCGACGAATAAATCCGATCATGATAAACGCCTTCGCGATCCATGTAGTCTTAAAATTTACGCCAAAGTCCCTAATTTCTTCCTTGCGGGTGAGCTTAAGGTCTATCAAATAGTAATCAAAGGCTAAAGAGTTAAGCTTTTTCTTATATGAAACAATTTCTATATTTAAATAAAGGTGGTTTAGTGTACACAATTACTCAAACCTTTTTAGATAGATTTTCATAAATAACTTGGCATAATAAGCAAACATTAAATATTTTGCAGAATAGAATATGTTTGGTAAGTTATTTATAAATAATAAAAATAGAAGGTGACCACAAAGGGTAAATTGCAGACCAGGCATTAATCATTATTTCAGATTTGAACTATGCCATTTTTACAATCAGTTTCCTATCCTTTAATAAGCAAGAAAATAATTTTAAAAGTATTCCTTACGGTCCACTTTGTCGAATGCTTTTGAGAAATCTGTATAAAAGACGTCAACTTGTGCTTAATTTACAAAGGCTTTGATGATATTTTTATTTATTTATTTATTTATTACAGATTGTGTACCGTAAGACGCTAAGTCTTTTAATGTACCAAACTTCAATATTTAATTACAAAAATGTGTTGGTTTTCGCCGATTTTATTCAATAGTTTTACCATAACAATGGAATCAAATATTTTTAATATTGTGCTTTGTTTAACGATTGCACACCTCATTAAGGCTACCTTATTTAAAGATGGTGTGAGTGAGCATACTTTCCAAGCATCTAAAAAGATCGATTTGGTTAGGCACTTATTAAAGGGCATTACAATTGGTGTGACAAGAGAAGAAGATAATAGTTTGAAAACTAATGAACAGAATCCTTCATGATCAGTTGATGAGATATTATTCAATTCTGAACTTGAATGTTCAACATCATTTGGAGTTACGGTGAAATTGTCAGGCGATTCTAAGTTGGATGTTTCAAAGTTAAAGCCACCCCTATCAAGTCGTACTTTTCGTAGACCTTTTGAAAAAATTTGGCAAACAGTAGAATTAGAGCTATCGAAAATAAATGTTTCTTAAATTAAATTTATTGTATACTATAATTATCGTTTTTTTATTGTAAGGAAATCTGATGCTATAACAAATGAAGGACGGGCAGAATTCAAATGACGTATTTTTATTTTCAAACTTTTTCTTCAGTAGATAAATACCTATTCTACTGATTACGTATTTCGTGATATCTATTGAAGATTTTTATAGTCAAATAAACTCATGATGAAGTCATTTGTTTATAGTGAAATTGTTTTTCCGAACAATTTTTGTAATTATTTTGAATATGCAGTTTTACAGCTATGCAATTCTTTTAAGACTTTGAAATTTAATAAATTTTTAAAATTGCGTATTGCAAATGCGGAAGAAAAATTGTCAAAAATCAATGGTCAGTTTAAAGCACTTGAAGTTTGCTTTATAGTATTTTGCAAAATATTAACAATTTTAATTTGAATTTATACATTTTTTGTTGCTAAAATTAATTTATAAACCATAAAGCAATGGTTTATTTTGCGAAATATAAACAACAAATAGTCCTTGGTCGTCGCTTAAGATATGTCAATTTCTAGTATAATTTCTGCCACCAAAATACATAATTAACTTTTGAAGAATGAACACCACACGAAAAAGGTCAACATTCATTTGTTAAAACTAGGACACTCATTTCATTAAAACTCGTATTTATGCGAACATAAAAAATCCAACTGGTAAACAAGTCCATAAGCACTTTGAGTTACCGCCACCATCACCACAAATACAATCGCAAAGGAGTGACCACATATGTACATACACACAAATATACTCGGTACTAAGGTACTTCCGAAGCGCATGTGTTTGTGTGATTGTGTAAATATGTGTGTGCAGCGAATGAAGTGAATAAGGCTAAAAGCAAGGACATAGTTTTAAAATTTAAATTCTATCCTTTGGCAAAGTTTTGCGCTATAAAGAGAGAAATGTTGGCGCCATGCAATGCCAAGCAATTGCAATGATGTCGCACGCATGTGTGTTTGTGTGTGTGTGTGTGTGCGTGGGTGTGACATGACATGCCATGTATGCGTATGCGTTTGTATGCGTGTTGGAGCATGAAAGCAAATGCCTTGCCATCGAGCATTGCCATATAACCACATAACCGTAGTAATATGATTGTCTATATGCTAATGCAACAGCCTGGCAACTCAACTAAAAAAACTAAAACTATGAAATAAGCTTAAGCACTAAGTGACAGTAAAATAGACATAAGGCGCATTTGTGAATGTGTGTGTGTGTGTGTGCGGGTGGGGGGGTGTAGTCACATCACAAAATATGCATATGGAATTATGTGTGCTCATACGTGTGGTGATAGCAAAACAGCTGCTTAATGTGCTCAGCCGTCGCCATAAGCCAACCCAGACGATTCAGTTAGCGGCCAGTTAAGAAAGCAGCTGATCAACGACTGGCCAAGTGAGTGTGCTTAGAGCGAGTGATATGGCGTTTCGAGTTGATCGTTAGTTGAATTTAAATTTCTATTTAATTTTAGAGTGACAACCAACACTCATTGCGAAAAGTGAATAAGAAAAGGGTGTTTTAAAGTGAAATAAAGCTGATGGTGTGGAATATTTTCCATAGAATATGTTGATTTAAATGAAAAGTACGAGAGCAGGTCAATAAGGTTCGTAAATTTTTGAATTTCTTGCCTCTTTACTGTTAATATCAACAGGCATCTGTCAGTTGACTCCTGTCAAAATTTGAACATGCTGCGGCTTTTAGTTTGCGTTTGACAGCCATTCATAGCAGACTACCGCGGGATGTGATAACAAAATAAAAAAAAATAATTTCGAGTGCTCATTACGCATTATTTTCTACGGAAAAACACCATCACTCAAATCAAAGCTAAGCTTGATAAATACTTTGGTGGTTTAATGAATTTCATTGTGGTCGTACAAGCACGGTAGAAGCCGAACGTTCTGGATGCCAAATTGAGCTATCAACACCCAAAATAGATGCAAAAATTCACGATTTGGTGTTGACCGATCGGAAATTGAAAGTGCGAGAGATTGTGGAAGCCTTAGGCATCTCAAAAGGATTAGTGGATTAAATTTTAAATGATCACTTGGATATGAGAAAGCTTTCCGCAAAATGGGGGCCGCGTTTGCTGACAATCGACCACAAATGCAATCGTGTGACAATTTCGCAGGAGTGTTTCGCATTGTTCAACCGCAATATGGATGAGTTTTTGCGCCATTTCGTAACCGTGGACGAAACATGGATCCACTACAATACACCAGAAATTAAATAGCAGTCAAACCAGTGGGTTTCTCGGGGTGAATCGGCTCCAAAGAAGGCCAAGGTGGGTTTGTCAGCCAATAAAGTCGTGGCGACCGTTTTTTGGGATGCACCCGGTATAATCGACATTGACTTTCTGCAAAAGGGTAAAACAATAAATGGCAAATATTATGCCAATTTATTGGGTCGATGTAATGAAGACTAGACATTTATTCAAGAAAAAAGTTCTTTTTCACCAGGACAATGCTAGGGTGCACACATGTGTAGTTTCCAAGGCAAAAACCCATGAATTGGAATTCAAATTGCTCCCTCATTCGATCTATTCTCCGGATTTAGCCCCCAGTGACTATTTCTTATTTTCAAATCTGAAGAAGTGGCTCGGCGGAAAGACATTTTACCCCGACGATGAAATCATCTCACAAAAAAATGCCAATTTTGATGCCCTCGACAAATCTTAGAACTCAAAGGAGACTATGTTGAAAAGTAAAATATTTATTTACTCAACAATTTGTGTTTCATTCAAAATGTCACGGACTTATTGACCCGCCCTCGTTTGTCGTATACAGTGTGTCCCAGAACTCAACGTCAAGCCGATAAAGTCTAGCGTTGCATCTGCTTTCTCCATACACAAAAGTCCAATTCCAAAAGAGAGCAGCCAAAGTTGCCGGTATGTAATCAACACAAGCGAATACGAAATGTTGCGCTGTAGACGAATGAGCATTTGAACTGAGTAAAATGGGTTAGCAAAAATCGGGTTACTTGAGGTTTTTATTTTTCCACTCGATTTTTTTAGGTATGAAACTAACAAGCATTGTATCATTTTACAATCCTGATTAAATACGCGAACTTTTAATGGCACTTGCCAAGGCACTTTAGTACATTTTTTTTTAAAGGAGGGCCTTTCAAAATCGACAAATTATAAAAATTTTAAATTCATAGTTTAACAAATAGTCTTAATTCTAGAAAACTTGGGGCAATTGTGTCATTATTTTAGACTTAGGTTCTAGAAATGTTATTTAGGGTTATGGTTCCAAAGTTTAAATGAACAAAAATAATTAAAATTAGCCACAATAACCAAAAAATGGTTACAGTTTGACCAAATTTCTTGGTTTCTTTTAAATGCCCATAATTTTCAAACTGCATGGGATAGATTTTTTTTATGATTTTTCTCATGATGGTGGCAATCAATCCAGTCACCCCGTTTCGGGCTGACGTTGCGTGCTGGGACACCTTGTATAAAGTAATATGCTCCATAAGTGGCAAGCCGACTGGCACAGTGGTCATTTTTAGCCTCACCTGAGTTATTAAAAATGATTACCGCTAGAATAGGCGTCAGCTCTATGAATATACATGGAAATAAAATAAGGCAACAAATGGAAAAGCGCTTGAGTTTTTGTGAAAATAATTTGTACTTTTGTAAAACATGTGTGCCACTACAAAATACCCTGGGAATGAGTGATGTTATTTTTCTTGTAGGTCTTATCGAGTAGAACAAGAATCCAAAATATGTCAAACACCGCCAAAATCTCGAGTTAGGCTTAAAAAACCGATTTTTCTTACATTTGCACACTTATTAGCCCATATCCTAAGCTAATTATCAAACGATTTTTGATTTAAAAAGGGTTTAAAAAAGTAAAAACTCAGGCCTTTGAAATCATATATAAATGTCTTCATAAACTTGAAGAGACTTATTTGCTTTTGCACAACAAACTTAAACTTTGTTACCCTTGTTCTACTTTTTTTGACTTCGGCGATATTTTCACACCCTATTTTATAAGAAAACTAAATAAGTTTTGATTTGTTTCGAGTACCAGTTTGTTTCGAGTACGTTTAACACCGAGTTTCACGAATGTTTCTTTTTAGAAATTGGCCAAAAATTTACTGAATTATTCAACTTTTAATAAAAACGAAATTTTTGCAAAAATTTACAACGAAGTTAAAATAACCAATAAATATTATTAAATCAAAATATATAGATCAACCATATTCTGCCATCATATTTATTTTGTTTTTTTCTTCGAAATGTTTTTCGATCGAGGCTAAGATATTATCTAATAAGTGCGCAAAAGTACGAAAAATCGTGTTTGACAAATTACAATATTTCATTCTTGTTCTACAAGAAAAATAACATCACTTCCCAGGTATTACGACTTCATGTTTTTTTTGTAGCACTGTGTAATTTTTGAAGTTAAGAAATCAAGCTGTGTTTAGTACTAATTATAGGTTTTTGGAAGATTTCTGGGTGCTGCAATGAGTTCTGCCGGATTAAATAGTTATTGAAGAACTGTGTTCATTTTAAAAAAGAACTCAACCAATTGGTGAACTAGTTTCTTCTTCAAAGCTTAGTTACACGAAGAGTATAAAACGAGCAGCTTCTATAAATTTTCAATAATTAGTGCAGCAAGAATATTACAGAAAGTTAATTCAAAATTAAATTTGAAAAAATGGCAAAGCCGATCAATATCGCTATCAGGAAAATGATCGTTAAGCATTTCATTAAAAACGTAGATTGTTTGTAGCTTAGTGCCAGTTAGCATTTAAGAGTATAACTGTCTGCCAAGATCAATTTTCTGCCACAGTGCGCCCTCCACCTCAACGCCGTCATTTTCTGTAACGTTCCAAGTCGACAAGAATGGCATACGTGTGTGTGTGTGTGTGTGTGTGTGTAAGAAAAACGTGACGCTGTTATTTTCTTGTCAGTCTGCATAACGCACAACGCACCACGACGCCGCCACTCATACATATGCAAATTCACATGCCATTCACAGTCGTCAAAAGCATACAAATTTTCAACATCGCCACTCATCCTACGCGCCAGCTCGCTTGCTTGCATGTGGATCCAGTGAGCAACCGTTGTCTGCTCTCCGCTGTTCGTTGTCCGCTGTTCGTTGTCCGCTGTCCATTGTCCATTGTCCACTGTGTACTGTCGGCAGCAGCGACGCACAGTTGATTGCACTTCAAAATATGAGCGCAAGCAAAAGCGGCAGCACTTCTTTATGTCTTACGTCACTTATTTTCTTTCATTTTCCCCCCATTCGCTGCACATGACATCTACCGCTGAGCATCATTACAGGCCTATTCTGCCTGCTGATGATGGTGTATTGTTAATCTGCCTCATTCGTGCATGCGTTCACTTCGAAAAAGCTCGACATTTCTTAGCAGCAACCTGGGCTGGTTGGTTGGTTGGTTGGTTGCCTGTTTGCTTGCCAACGCCTGAAATTATGCAGCGGCATAAAATGGTGCACATGCGCGCACATTCAACCGCATTTGTATGCACACATTTGAGTGGAAGCTGTCACATTGCATCCTCAGCCACTGGTAATATTAATAATATAATATCCTCACATGTCCTCATTGCGTTGAGCCTCTGCTGTGGTCAGTGTTGCACGCTTACCCTCTCCCTTTCTCTCTCTTTCTCTACACATTCTCCCTTTATCTCGCTGTCATTTGCTGCTTCGAAGCCCTTTTATGCGCCTTAAATTTGCCTACGTAAGTAGAAAATACAATTTAAATTGCAATTTTGTTACATTTTGCTACTGCTGCATGGTCAGTACCCGCCCTCCTCTTGCGCTTCACGCATGTCATGTGAGTGGCATGCGACATTGGCTTGTATGCAACAAATATAGCTATGCGCCGCATGCCACACATGCGCATAAGTACCAACAATGTTGCATTTGTCTGATATTATTGTGGTCACTGCTATTTTACTGCATTCGTTTTGTTGTTGTTGTTGTTATGCGTATTTTTGATTTTGTTGTTATGATTTAAGTTGCATGCATCCTTGCATAATTCGTTGTTACCCAATTATGAAAACTAACATTGTGTCGCTGTCAGTGCAACATCCGCTGCTTGTAGTCTCGAGTACGAAAATACTTTGTGTGTGTGCGTGCGTGTGTGTGTGTGTGTGTATTTCTCCAATTTATGCAAATGCATTGGCGTTGCTTTGGTCAATTGTGATTTAAATTTTGTCATGTCAGTAGCATAAGCGTTAATCATATTTTGTCTGTTGCACAAACGAAGGCATCCAATTGAGAAATAAGCCACAGATAATGAGTGATCGTCCGCTGCTGTTGACATCACACACAAACAAAATGTACTTTATGTCATTAATATAAATTAATAATCGTCGATATTTATTTCCACTTTACATCGTTCGCTTGAGCAAGAATGCTTTAGAGCAATTTTATTAATTATTATTTACATATCTGGCAAATCTACCCTACCTAAATTGGTCATTATGATGGTGGTAAGTCTCTACAAAATATTTGCGCCAGTAAATGTGTTAAGCTTTTTTTTATGATAGCAATATTTTCATATATTTTAAACTTGTATGACCTATGTCAGATAATCTTTTTTAAGCGCTCATTCGCGTAAGCTTAATGGTAGCTAACTGCTAGTAATTTGAACTGGATTTTGGTAAAGCCGGTTCTTATTAATTTATTTTCGCATAGTACGTAACCCCTTCCAACTTTTTCTCTATTACAATATAAGAAGATTCGCTTAAGTTTTAAACATTTTTGCATGTAAATATTTGACACAATTTGGTTTTGAATAAAACAAATGTGAAATAGATGACAACCTTTACCAAAAAAATATTTATTTAAGAATAGTTTTTCATATGCTTTTCATTTTTGTTCAACTCGTATATCATTTTAGTAAAAAAATTTTTTGAACTCATATTTTTTGGAGGTGGTTCCCTGTATCAGTAATCAAGTTGCTTTCATTTCCTCCATCTCCCTCATTTTCGTTCTAATTTCACTTTATATCCATAACCTGCATGCATAAATTTCCTACAAACTTGTTTTGTTTGGCTTTCGGTAGTCGTTTCTTTGTGTTTATTGTTGGCATCAAATTCTTGTTTTTTTTTTTGCATAGCCGCGCCTACAAGCATGCTTGCATTTGATTTATTACGAAAGCGAGTAAATTAAATTTAAGTTTCTCTTAATGAACATATATTTAAAATTAAAATTTCGAAAAAGAGAAAAAATTGCAGAGCCAAACCAACATGTTCATAGGTCTTTTCTTATAATAAAGTTTTAACGTAGAAAATTTGTTTTTAAATTTATACATAAATGATAGGAATCTGAATAAAAGAAAAAAATAGTCGTAGGCATTTTGCAATTGTAGAGAAAAATGCTGATCTTCACATTACACTTCATTTAATAAAAAAAATAAAAAAATAAAATAATAATTAAGAGCTGTTTTGGTTTTTTTGTGTTATTCTTATGCTTTTTGGTGTGCTGAATCTAAAAATAACTTTAATTTTGTCATAGAATGTCACGTTTTCTGACAATGTAGGTATCTATGTTAAACGTTTAATAAAAAAAATAAAAAAATAAAATAATAATTAAGAGCTGTTTTGGTTTTTTTATGTTATTCTTATGCTTTTTGGTGTGCTGAATCTAAAAATAACTTTAATTTTGTCATAGAATGTCACGTTTTCTGACAATGTAGGTATCTATGTTAAACGAGTTATTATCTTAAAATAAAATATAAAAGATAAAAATTTTTTTTTTAAATTTATAATTGCGTAACAAAACTAATTTATTTATGTAAAATACATTAATTAGTAAGCACTAAACACATTTCCTTTCCACAGTGACACTCCTTTTGGTACATTTTCGCTTGTGGAAAGCATCGGGAAGGTCTCTTTGAAGCGTCCAACAGTAGTGTGCCATCATTGTAGCGCTCCATATTCTCTGGTACATTTTTTCCATCTCCTTAATATCTTGGTAAAATCGTTCACCTTGCTCATCACTCACGTTTCCTAAATTTTCTGAAAAGTAGTCGAGGTGGGAGTGAAGAAAATGTACTTTTAAACTCATCAAGCAACCTAAAGCTTGAAATGATTTTAACATTCTTTTGACGATTTGTTTGTAGTTAGGATCTTTGTTATTGCCTAAAAATTTCTTTATGACATCTTAAAAGGCAATCCACCCTTCTCTTTGAGGATCCGTCATGGTTGTGATGAAAAGTGGATCAGCCATAAGCCGTCTAATATCTGGTCCAACGAATACACCTTTCTTCAACTTTGATATGAAGTATTTGAAGCAATTTCCATCTCTTGGAAGTGACTTTAAAACTTGCTTTATCAATCCCAGCTTTATGTGAGCCGGTGGTAGAATAACTTTATGAGGAGGCCCCAAAGTTTCATGCAGGACATTATTTTCGCGTGATTTATTCGGTCTCCACTATCCCATAGACACAAAAAGCAAGGGAATTTGGTAAACACAGATTGTTGTCCGAGCGCCATGCCCAAGATAAAAAACCCTTTTTTATAATAAAATGTTGCGTTTTGTAAAATAACCATACGTTCTGTAATTTTTTTGAGTATTTTTTGAGTTTTCAGAACACCTAAATACATAGAAATCAGTTGGAAATATCCAAACAGCATTTTTGTTGCAGACCTGTGTAATGAGCAGCTAAACTAGAAACTAGAATTTTTGTGACAACAAAAAGAAAAAAAAGCGATTGCCTTAAAAGCTAATCTTTTTAATAGTCAATTGAATTTTGCATAACTCGTCTATAGAAATATATCAAATTTTCGCATTATAAAAAAAGTATTCGAGATATTTCTGTCTAGGTTTGGATAGATCGTCAAGCGAAATAATACAAAAGCATGTTAAAACTGACCAACGAAAAAAATTTTTAGACTTTTTACAATGTTTGTTCATTTTTCTGTTGGCCTAGTAAAATGTTAATATTTTATAATTTTATTGAGCTCAAGGCCAAATAAAAGATAAAAGTTTTACGCTGTTATAAACTTGAAAAACCGTAACTGCAATATAAACTTTTGCAACCTGTGAACGTGCATTTGTTTGTATCTGCGCACACGCAACCCAGCTCCAATTTTCCATATTTTCGTAATTTTTTCTAGTCTTATGTTGCTCACACGCCTACCAGTATGCTGTCGAGTTGTTGAGAACAACAGAAAACCCGCTTCATAAATTATTCATTTATTAACTCAGTAGCAGTTTATTGCAGAGCAATTGAAAGCTGCACAAGCCGAATAAATCATCGCATCATTTTCTACTTGTCTCGCTGCAGCAGACCGTTGTGTATGTTTTTTTTTTCTTTCTAAATAGTACCTCACACACTCGCCAACCCGCTTTAAGAGAGAATGTATGCGTGCGTGCCTGAGTATTTGTATGGCCACTTCATTCCACATATGCACATATGCTGCACTTTTTTTTCTTTTTTTAATAATTTTTTTGTAATACGTTTTTGGCTAAGCGAGGGTATTTTTTTAACCTTTCTATTGTTTTTTTTTTTTTTTTTTTTTTTTTCTTGTTGTGTACTCACACACTCAATAGCATGGCGGTACAGTGAGGATTCGAATGGGAATCGAATATGTAGCCAACGTAACGTAAAATTGACACGAACAAAGGCTTTCACGCCTTCGCATGCGTAAAATTGCTTTCGATGCCAACGTTGATCGTGTTGTCATTGCATTCGTGTCTACATTTGTTTAGAATTGGTGGATGTGCTGCTGCGTGTGTAAGCGCTCAGTCGTAAGTACACTTGTTTACTTACTTGTTGTTTTTTTTTTTTTTGTTTTTTTGTATTTATTGATAGTCAGCTGTGGCGCAGCTGCTTCTCAAATCGCTTTTGATTTGACTGCACCGAAGTGCGCTGGGCTTCAAATATTTTTGCTAGTGGCTATTGAATGGCACCCCTCCATCAAAATAGGCAAATATTTAAGGTCCTGTAGGGAAATCAAGTCGTTTACAAACATTTGGTGAATTGGTCGTATCCGAATAAGTTATCGTTTTGTCTACGACAGGCTATGAAATGATTTATTAGAGATTCGTTAATAATGCAATATTTGCTGTCATTAAAACGTTGTAGAGAAATTTTAGAAATAAGTTTGAATAAATTTAAGATATATTTATAAGAATAAGAATATATTTATTTCCGAATTTAAAAGTATCGATACAGTTATTGACGAAGACATCGAAGTATCGATACAGTTAATGACAGAGAATAACCGCAATGTCGATCTTGATATTCTTTTCGTTTATTATATGAATAATGATGCTGTTGTTTATCGATAATTATAGCAACAGGATCGCCAAGCCAAAAGAGATATAATGAATGTCCCAATACCAACACAACTCAAATGCAATCCGAGTTTTGTGCTACGCAAAATGTGTCAGACTAAAAATGCCATCGATTCAGCGGTAATTCGATTTTGGCTATTCATATAATCAAAGCTCGATTGCTCGCTTGCTTGATGGCTCCAGCGCTTGTTTGTACGCACATACATTTATACATCAGTATGTACATATATTCAGAATATTCTGCGATTGTACTCGCTTGCTAGCGCACGCAATTGATTCAATTTAAGCTAGTCGCAATTCGTTATTTTGCATACTGTGTACATAAACACAAATACATATTTATTTGTATCATTTTCATTATTATTTTTTGTTTTTTTTTTGTTTTTTTCTCATCAGGCATCCTCTGCATTTCATTCGCAATTCCATTGCTGGAATTCTTCTTTTTTTTGGTTTTTTTCTCTTTATTTTTTGATTCCGCTGGCATTATCCTTTATCTGCAGCATTGTTATGTGTGGCACGTTTGCTTGTTTGTATTGTTGCACGCGAATGCGCATAATTGAAAGCGTTTTACTTAGATTTAGGAAAAAATCAAGTTTTTTAGTTGGTAAACATATAACTATGGATTAAGGAGGAAATTGAAACTTTGTATATTAGAGTTTCTAATTATTTTTTAAATGACGTTGTGGAAAAAATACAATAACATTATATCTGTTTTATTTACTATCAATTAAATAAAAAAAAGAGTATTTGCATACGCGTTTATGTACATAACTAATAGCTAAATAGGAAGAAAAAATGTGAACCAGAAATTAATAGAAATTCTTTTCTCTTAGTCTTTGTAAATATCGTATTTAAAAATTCCATGCAGCAAGAAAAGAGTAAAAAAAATATATTCTTATTAAGAGATAGCAGCAAATATCAACCAGTAAAATGATAAAGAAGCGTTAAAAAAATGTCTAGTGGCATGTTGATATAATAACATTTTCAACATAATTTGAATTTTTTACCATAAAATATCTCAGAAAATTATTCCGCTGTGAAGAAAAAAGGAGGACAGTTTACTGATACAAATTTAATACAAAGTTATGAAGCAAGCGAAGAGATGCAAATCTTTAGGCAGGAAAAGCATCAGTGGTAAACACAAGTTCGTTGAAAGTAGAAGGAAAGAAGTTAGAGAAAAAAAGAACGCAAATAAAAGCAGCTTTGCCGAAAATTAAAAAAAAAAATTTAGCTTTGCAAAAAAAAAAATAAATATACAAAAATAAAAAAAAAATAAACAAAATTGTAATAATGAAACTTAAATCATAAACAATTATTTTTGTATACTTAGTTGTGGTAAGAATGATTGATACTTTTTACACTCATACTCTAATTAGAGAATACTGCAAATTCATTTAGTTAACGTCGAAGAACTAAAAATAAATTTTGTTTTCTTTAACATACGCAAATTTTTTTATTGTTTTCTCATCTATCCGTGAAAATATTCCAATTGCATGTTAATTATATTATAGCCACGTGTTTATCATGCAACTAGTAAGCAATCGCTAGGAGCCTTACGGTTGTGTCACATCTGCTCCGCCTACAAGGTGATTGGGATTATTTTTTATAGAAAACAATAATTCAACTTAAATTTTTTTTAATTTTTATTTTTATTTTTACTTTTTAATATTTTTTACTATTTTTAATGAAACTACAGTTTCTACTGCATACTTCTTTTAAATTTACAGAAATTATAAAATAAAAACACGTCTTAACTATTTTCTCCATTGAATATATCATTTTTTTTACAATTTAAAATATAATAAAATATATTCGCAGATTTGTTTAATTAATATGTTTGCAGCTGAATTAAAGAGAAAATATTTTTTAGCAAATTATTACAAAATTTGTACGAATATATTTCTTTAAACACATTTTTAAAATTTAATTTTACTTATACATAACAATTGCAAGTTTTTATTTAATTTTCAACTGTAAGTTTTCCTCTCTAAAGATATCAGTAAGTTCGATATAAGAAGAAAAGTTGAATGAGAATTTGATTGTAACGTCTAAATTCAAAAGCAAAATAATATCATAGCTTTTTTTTAATTGTTTCCAGATTTTTAATAAAATGTCATTTCTTACCATTTGTTATTTTCTAATAAAATTATATATTTAAAATATAAAATATAAAATATATAATTTTTGCTTTTAAATGCCACGAATAAAATTCTCTAATCAAAACAATCTTGGAACGCTGTACGAGTTTCTGATATAATTTTCTTAATGATTCAACATAATTGGGTATTTTTTTCATATCAATTGTATAAGTTTAATAAACAAAGTTATTTAAATCAAATATTTGTCACATTTTTTCTTTTCAAATAACAAATAAATTTTTCTATAAAATATAATAAAATAAAAAATTGCAATTTTCATAAGACTTTTATTAACAATATTTCTCCACAAAGATTATGTATTTAAAAATATTTAACAAGATTTTGAAATTTTCGGAATTCAATCTTCGAATAAAAATTCTTCATAATTTTTTTTACAAAAATATTAATGGAGTTTGAAATGAAAAATATTCAACTGTTTTCTATTAAATTGAATTATTTTTTATATATGTATTTATTTAAACATTTTGTATTTTTTTTTAAACATCGGGTTTTATTATTGAAAGTTTATAACTTACGACGAATAATATACGACTGCTTTTTGTATTCAATTTAAAAATCGACTGTTCTTACCTTAAAATTAAATATTTTAACATTATTGTTAAGTTTTTAATCGGCCTTAAATTATTAATAATTGTCAATTTTATTGAATTCGATCTCAGTTTATGAATGATTTTTTTTTTTGAAAAAAAAACCAAAAAAAGCTTTAGTAGTAGAAGTTGTAGCCGCTATTTCGGAGTTTTCCGAATAAAAAATCTTTCATAAACTGGCCTCGAGCTCAATAAAATTAATAGTTATTAAAATCTTTTTATTTAAAAAAAAATGTCAATTAAAAATTTGTATCGCCTTAACGTTAGTGAACATTTTTCATTTAATATTTTTTCTGTTTTTCATATTTTACCTTAATTTTATGTTTTCAACTAATTTGCTCAGTTTTGTTCTTCGATGCGCTTCAATTTAAACTTCATATTTCATTTTGGTTACTGGCCATTGCCTGCGCACATCGTTGAAATCGTTGAAATGACAGTTGACGCTTGTTGTAATAATGTTGCATAATTTCAAACTCACGCACACACGCACACACACACACACACACACACCACAATAAATAATTACATCGCATGGCAAGCAACAAACATCATCGCTTACAAAACAAAATTAAGTAAATAACGTGTAATTAAGTAGAAGTAAAAAATGATAAACTTTATTAAAAAAGGGGAAAAAAATTAAATACGTGGGCAGTAATTTGCTGCGAAAAAAAAAAATAATAATAAAACATTGTGTTGACAATTGCGAGGCTCATGCAGAAGAACATGATTACTCGAACATCGCTGCTGTTGTTGTTACAATTGTAGTGGTGAGTGATTGTAGTTGACGCTTGGCATAAACTGTGTGGCGCATAATTAAATTTATGACAACGTCATGTAGTTTAAAGTGAGAGCGTGTGTGTGTGTGTGTGTGTGGGTGTGACTTATGTACATACAACTTGTTGGAAAGTAATTGCATTTTACAATGTGCTGCCACTTTGCTGTTAATTATTCATTTCAAGCCTTCGTTTGCAATCGCCAATGATTGGGTAGGCGATTTTTTTTTAAAGAAAATGTAGAGATACAAAATAAAAGGTTCTGCTATTTAAAGCTAATATTAGCCAATCAATATTTTAATAATTTTTTTTTTAATTTTCTTACACGCTTGCTAGTTCGGCACGTTACGTTCTACTAAGAGAGCTATACATTAACTTTATTCAAACTCTGGTGGCTGATGACTTATACAAACTCACCTCTTCGCCCCCGAACCTTCAGCAAATCAAAAACTCATCTGAGACAATTTTGCTTCAATGCAATTTTTTTTTTTAAATTCATTTTTATATTAATTTATTTATTCCACTATTAATTTGCCCATTTGTTAAAGCAATTAAACGAATTTGTCGCTGCCGTTTCGTACATCGATTTTTCATTAACAACATTTCTTTCTTTTTTTTGGATTGAGAATTTTAAATCAGTTTATTTTTTCTTGCACTCATTGACATTTCAATTTGTTCAGCACTTTTGCAATGCACTTTTCATTAATTTATTTCATTAATGTTTTCTGTTTTTTTTTTCATTTTATTTTACTTTTCATCCCTGTAATTCATTTTGGCCGAAACAAATGTGACCACATCATTTATTACTGACGCAAGAAAAGCAAACAAAAAATAAACAAAAACCAAAAAAAAAAAAAAAAAAAAATTAAAACAAAAAAAATTAAATTGCAATAAAATTTAAATAGTGCATTCACCAAGTACCCGCAACAACAGCAACAACTACTGTTGCCACAACAACAAAATGTAAATTGGCACTTACTTATCTGCTGCTAAAATTGTGGCGCGCATTGTATTTGCTTTTGTTGTACAGCCATACAACGTTGTTGTTGTTTGTTGCTGTTGCTGTTGTCATTGCTTTTACTCGTGCTGACTGTCATTAACATTAAGTGTCAATGGCTTGACAATATTCATGATTGCTTCACTGTTTAACAGCGGTTGGAAAATTAATGAAGACATCAGTCCGAGTGCAGATGCACTTGTGATTGTTGTTGCTGGCGGCCACGTCTATGAGGCTGCGCAAAAGGTGTGAGTGACAGACAAGGGCGTGGTTAATAGACGTATGAAGCGGAGTTGGGATTTAAAATGCTTTAATTTAAAGCGAATTCCAAATTTATTTTGTACATTTTATTTGTCTCTTTTTCATTTTACAAAAATCGAGTGTGTGATTGTATCGTATTTTTATAAAAGATAATAATAATAAATAAAAATAAAATTCAGTCTCAAAACAAATTGTCCAACTTGTCATTTAATATAGTTAGGGAAGATTGCTAGTTTTGACACAAAAGAAATCCAAAAATCAGTTGTAATACGCGAGCTCTGTTGATAATTTGCGTGCCAGAAAACTTGTTATATTTTTCGATTCACATAGATTAATTATTTTTTTTTATATAGTATTAGCCGTCATCTTTTGTAAGTGACTGTAAACGCGCTTAAAAAATAGTCGACCACACAATATTGTGAATAGGGGAAATTGGGAAATATTCGCTAAACATTAAAATAAGTAAAAGACCAAAATAGAACAGACGTAAGTAAAATCGCCTCTTATAATTTTCTTTTGTTCTGCTAGCAAATTTTACAAATTTTAATTTTCACAGGCTAATGTTGTAAATTGTATTAAAAAAATAAGATTATAAGCGAGTTGGACGTTTGTTTGCTAGTCGCTTACAAAAAAAGACGACTATTTTGTTAACTAAAAATATGTCAACCAGCTCAATCTTTCTCAATAGGGGTTTTAAAATTATTAACGTTTTTGCTTCGATTTTTTTAAATTTTTTTTGCTTAATGTAATGATACTGAATCTCTATTGATATTCGTCTCGTCATCATCAATACATGAGTTTAAGTTATCGCTAAGTTGCTGGCACCTGATATACGTTCATTATTCTTATAACTATTGACGATAAATTTATGTATTATTTTTGTCATCAATATAGGTCTTTTTACAGTTTAAGTTATCAGTGTAGTTATGCTGAATTAATGGTTTAAATTTAACTTAGGGAGCTCACTATGCTGGTCGATTGATTGATAGTTTTGATATCGAAATTGTTCTAGATTTCTTTCTCATTATCTATGTTTTCGTCGTTACCATTATCTTTTTGCATACATTCATCGTTATCAGCGTCGCTTTAATTTTGCTTAGTTCCACTTATCATTTAATATTCTTTCCCCTAACTTTTTCTCTATAAGCGTAGTCTATTCTCTTTTGTTAGCGATATTATTTTCTTTATTAATTAGTAGCACAATTATAGTTATCATTTGAATTATAGTTTTTTTTACTATCGATATTTTTATGGAATTCACTTAACCTGTCGTTCTTGAATTAATTATAGTTATCGACATAGTTCTCGTGTACCTTTTCCAGAAAATTATATTTTCATTGCTGCGTCACATCTGCCTTAGCTTTGCAGCAAAAATATTTAGCGAATAAACCACAAACTTTACAATTTTTTTCTAGCTTCAAATATCAACTACAAATTTTGATCAAGTTAGTAACTTTGACTGCTTAACCTATCACACGAATATCTGCCATCACTGCAGAAATCTGAGCGGAATGATCAGAAGAAATTAGGCCACTACATTTTGTATTTTTTTTATATACTAAAAAATTACAACCAATTCGTTCTCGAAATTCTACAACTTGTCACATCTTCAAAGTGACTTACAAATGACTTTATTATCACTTCATTATTCAACCTGCGTACACACACAAGCGCTAGATTCCTCTCTGCACAATTCTTATTTGCCGAAAAATTTGCTCATCTCTCGCCACTGTGCGGCTTTGTTTAGCCAACAATTTGGCTTATTTGTTCGCCTATTTGTTCACTTTAGATTACTTTGTTAATTTTTTTTTCCTATTTTTTTTTAGAACATTCAAACATTGGCGCTTGCATTTTCGACATAACACTTACGTACATTTTTTGCTACATTCAACACCTTGCTGCAAATTGTGACTTCTGTTTCATTCGTATTTGTGGTTATTCTTCATGCTGCTGTCTTATATAATATAAGTTACTTTTAAAAGAAATACTTCTTTTTTTGTACCTTCAAGAAATTTCATTCGACTGTCTGCAAGAGAGAATTGTTCCTTCAAAAAGGTGTCGCTGAGTTTGTATATTTGTGTGTGTGTGTGTGTGAGTAGTTTCATTCAAGCTCTTAAACGTTTGTTGTTTGCTTGCTTTAGAACTACCATAGTTTGCGTGTGTTTGTGGTATGTTTTGCTGCCTTTAGTTTTCGATGCCTTTGTAAAGTTTGCTTTCTTTCTCACGTTCAGTTTTCTTTGCACTTTTTGTACGTTCACTTGTAAGAATATGTGGATATATATTTACTTAATTTCTAGTTTGTGTTTGTGTCTACAAAGCTTCCGAACTGCAAATATGTTGGCGGTCAATGTGTACACCGGTGCAACTATTTACTCTTTTGTTGTCTATGATGACCTGCTACTCAATGTTCCATAGGTGGGAATGTATTTGTTTGCGCAAACTTCTTCGAATTTTTTTGATATTTTGGTTAGTTTGTATAATGCTATCTATACCTATCCGTTGACAAATATTTTCTTGAAATTTTCGCATTTTTATTTAAATAGTTTGTAGTGAGTTGTTTTACAAAGAAAAAAATTTGTATTTTTTTTAGAGTTTGAAAAAGTCGTCTTCAAAATTAAGGAAATGAAAGTTACTTTTTACAGCCCTATTCTAATGAAACCTCACAACTGAGTTGTGAGCAAAAATTTGTGAGCTTTCTTATAAGGTCTATTTTGTGAGGTTATTCTCGGCCACACCTGATAAGAAAAAAGCTCAATAAAATCACCACACGAGGTGAAAAGCGTTTTGCTGTCAAAAAGAAGAAAAAGACAATAGCATAAGCATAGGCGCAAACAAAGCGATTTGATGGTCCATGAGCAAATGGAGTTTGTTTTTGTTAGGCTCATTTTCGTAACCTCTATGTAGCACAATTAGACATAAGGCGTTACTTAAAAATGTATTAAAAAAGTGAATGCAATATGAATATTAATAAAAAAGCAATAAAAAAATTTAAGTTTTCAACACTATTATATCTTATGAAAGACTAAACATTTTAACTAAAAGCTTTAAGTACTTAACCAGCGGTTCGGTTTGGCTCAAATGGTTCAACGATTTTTAACTATACACACACATACATACATTGTAGGCATCAAATCCATATAAAAATATGCGTCATATACGACTATTATTTAAGAAATAAAAGGAATTTTTTTTATTAAAATACATTTATTGTAATGAAATTAAAAATACAATATTTTTTAGTATTTCAAAGCTGTAGATGCTATGGGGACGTTATAAAATGAGCCCTAACTCTTACACCCTCTCTTGCATTCTCTTTACTACCACCTTTTGATCCTTTAATACTGCTGCACAAACAAGCAATAACTCCGCCATTCCTCAATATTTTTTTATTAAAAAAAAACAAATCAAAACACAACACTGATTGCGAACGAAAATTAACAAAATATTTTAATAATTGCTCAATAAAAATCAGCTGCTTTCGTATTGTGAGGCTGTCGTTCGTTCACACATCACAACTTTCCTGACAGTTATGAGCATTTTAGCTTTTGAATTTACGCCAGCATAAGGGTAACCTCACAATAGTCAGGAACATCACAACAGTCAGTTAGGTGAGTTTTGTGAGGGTATTATAATAACCTGTTATTTTCAAAACTTTTCTAAACTTGTACACACTTTTTAATTTTGTTAGTGCAATTCTGATTTAAAACTTAGCGAAGCATTCTAGAATTTTCGATAAACTAATAACAGTCTCATTGTAATAGTGAAATTTGTTAGAAGAAGACGAATAAGTAAGAGAGGAGAGAATTTATTACAAAAATTGTATTGAAATTTATTTATTTTCAAAGGAAGATGAAATAAACACAACAGAAAATGTGTTGATATCAGAAATTGTATTATAACTTCAACCATTAAAAACTGTTGTTGTTTTTTTTCACAAAAATTTTCCATAAACTGGCCTTGAGCTCAATAAAATTGTAAAATATTTTCAAAGATATTAAAACGATTAAAGCGTTTAAAACGTTTCATTCAACGAATTATGTAACTTACAATTCGCAAACTATATTTTTAAATAAACCTTAGCTGTTATGATATATTCGCCTCTTTTCTTACACGGAAGGACAATACCATTGAATTTATTAATGCGTTTACTCGTATGTGTATTTAAGATCAGTCATTTGGAACAAGAGGTACTGATATACATATTTTTAAATAACTTTTACTTTAACAATCTACTTATAACTATATAAAGAAAATAATATATTTTTTATAATTTCTCTTATAGGTAAGTTTGTGAAAGCTACTCAAATGGATTTTATTTTGTTATTATTACTTACGAGTTGATAGGTAAGTTTGAACAAAATTAACCACAAAATATGAGCATTCTAATAATTTATTAGGCAGACTATTTTTACAAGCTCCTTTGTCATGTTTGTCATTCTTTTATACTAACTCAAGTTGATATAAGATTTTATAAGCTGCTGAATAAGTAGCTCGGCTTTCAAATTTTAGCCATTAAAGCAACAAATTTTGCGTTGTTTTAAAGAATTTTATAATGACAATTCTTTCTTTTTTTTGCTTAAATTATATTATTTCAATTTTTTTCATTATATTTCTCTGATACTTTACCACCATTGGTTTTAGCTTTTGTATTTGTTTTCATATTAATTTTCTTTAATTTTTTTTTATCGTCTTTGTTGACCAACTTTGGCATGCTGTCATTGGAATTTTCATATATCTTGCTGTTTTAAATTGTGAGTATTTGAAAGCATTCCATCAGCATTCCTTTTTTCATATAGCTGATAAAATAATAAGAAAATGTTTACATATGTATATAAATATATAAATACGCGTATGCTTTCAAATAGATCCTAGTTGTATTCTCTTTTATTTGTGTGGCTTGATTTGCAATAGACAATGGTTTCGTATAAATCTAGTACACGTATGTAAATATATATTACAATGAATAGAAAATATTGTATTTAAAAACTATTCTTAGGAAGCTACAGCTCATTTATTTAATTAAAATTCAAGGTATTTTTTAAAATATGTACATACGTGTATAGTTTTATAAAAAAAATATGAAAATGTCGAAAGCATGTTTTGGAAACAAAATTTCTGCCGAGAAGGGAACATAAAATAGCAAATTTGAAGAAAGAAAAGAAAAGAGAGCAAAACTTGTGATTTTTCCCTATATTAACATGTTATTATTTTATTTTAGCCTGTTATTTCGAGCTGCCTTGAAAAGCATTCACACCTATTATTTTCCTTTATATCTAACGATCTCTGAAATTTGTATTTGAAAATTTGTTTTAAAAAGCCCATTTTTTTTTAGATTTTTTGTTGTCGATAATTCGACATTTGAGACTATTTTCAGGGCAGTAATTATTTGCAAAAACACAATAGCTATTTTTTATAGTACTATTTCGGAAATCACCACATTTCCTCATCAGACTTCTTTCTTCTTGGCTTCTGCGGGAGTCGAACCCGCAACAACATGCGCAATACTTAAGCCGGCAGCTAAACGCATTCAGCTAAGCTTACGCAGTGTGAGCTGTTGATATTTTTCCTGCTTTCCCTTCACAACTTACTTCAATCAAGTGCGGCTGTACTGCCGCTATTTCTACTTGACTGTGTAGTTGTTGTTTGTACAATTTCTATTTTGTTAAAATTTGTTTGTATAAGGCTGGCTCTTCCTTTTTATACATTTTTATTAGTTATTGTTTGGCCATTTCACTATTTTATTTTTAAATATCTTTGAGCTTTAAGGCCGATTGGTTTATTGGAAATTATTAGGAAAAAAACAACAATACTCAAAGCGGTAGAAGTTATAGTACTATTTCGGAAATCACCACATTTCCTCATCAGACTTCTTTCTTCTTGGCTTTTGCGGGAGTCGAACCCGCAACAACATGCGCAATACTTAAGCCGGCAGCTAAACGCATTCAGCTAAGCTTACGCAGTGTGAGCTGTTGATATTTTTCCTGCTTTCCCTTCACAACTTACTTCAATCAAGTGCGGCTGTACTGCCGCTATTTCTACTTGACTGTGTAGTTGTTGTTTGTACAATTTCTATTTTGTTAAAATTTGTTTGTATAAGGCTGGCTCTTCCTTTTTATACATTTTTATTAGTTATTGTTTGGCCATTTCACTATTTTATTTTTAAATATCTTTGAGCTTTAAGGCCGATTGGTTTATTGGAAATTATTAGGAAAAAAACAACAATACTCAAAGCGGTAGAAGTTATAGTACTATTTCGGAAATCACCACATTTCCTCATCAGACTTCTTTCTTCTTGGCTTCTGCGGGAGTCGAACCCGCAACAACATGCGCAATACTTAAGCCGGCAGCTAAACGCATTCAGCTAAGCTTACGCAGTGTGAGCTGTTGATATTTTTCCTGCTTTCCCTTCACAACTTTTTTTCCTAATAATTTCCAATAAACCAATCGGCCTTAAAGCTCAAAGATATTTAAAAATAAAATAGTGAAATGGCCAAACAATAACTAATAAAAAAATTTTTTATTTAAATTAAGTTATAACAAACACAATTTACACTCTTGTTTGTACCGAATATTGAATTTTTATTAAATATTGGGTGTCTAGCTTGCTAAAATTAATTTTTAATATATATAATTATTTTTGTATAAAATCAGCTTTGACGTAACGTTTTCTTTGTTAAACCTTGCTTATGTCTGTTATAAAACACTCATTGTATCTATACTCATTAATATTTTGCAAGCAAAAAACGCAGTTCAAAATTTGTAAAAAGTTTGTATTGTTCAGTATACCGCCTGACATTTTTCCACAAAACTTGGTGAATAATAAGAGGTGCGCCAAAAAATAGGAAAATCCATTTAAAAAATACGACCTGACTTCCGAATTCAAAAATCATAAATAAATTTTGGTTTCCATAATGAATGAGAAATAATTTTTTATGGGGAAAATTAATTTGCGGACTCCAGCAAACGTAATCAGAGCAATTGGCATATCGCTTAGAAGAAATAGAAAAAGGTATTGAAACCTACTTATTATACGTAGTTACTTTGTAAATCGTAGATAGAAATCCAACAACTAATATTTGTGTTAAAAAGTAAAATGCCTTATTCAATAAGAACACCTTGAAAAATTTTATTTTTTCAACACGAAGTTGCAAATATTTCATATTTCAACCACAAAAGTGAGATAGAGACAATTTGACCAAATTTGTGCCAGTTTTTCGAAGCCAATCACGCAGATTTCTTATTTACAGGAGCTATGTTTGTATGTGCGTTTAATATGTACAAAAATGTATGTATGTATGTACGTATGTGTGTAATACACATCCACTCCAAAGATCATATTGCATGTTATGAACTACACCATAAAGCATAGAATCAAAAGCAATCGTGCGATTTTAGACGAACGAAAAAAAAAATGCAATAGAGTAATTTTCGAAAAATTGCACACATGCTGAGAGTTTCCAATAGTGCTGTCAAACAAGGCAATTGATATTGCTCGTACAGAATGCGAGTACTTGGAAATCCTGCTGTTGTTTGCTGTTGACAAAGAGAGCCCTTTTTTTTTACAATGTAGAGCAAGAGGAAAGTGGTTATTAAACAGCTATTGCTGGCTGATGAAAATGAAATAGTAAAAATAAAAATGAAAAATGATGAAGCAACAAAGAAAAAAAGCACACACATACACATACGAGTAGGTACATGTGTGTGTATAAAAAAAAGCAGGCTTTTACTACGGAAACTTCCTTTCACAGCGAACAAACTGGATTAAATATGAACTATGTAAAGTAAGGTAGGTGTGTGTTTTATTTTTATTTTATTTTTTTCTTTGAAATTTTTTGCATGCTGCATGCACTTAAAAAATTGTATACAACCAGCGGAAGTTGTAGTCGAATGCTACACATTTATGTATACAACATACATACATACTTGTATGTATGCGTGTTTTGCGTACTTTATTAGTCAATTCAAGGAAACTGAAACTGGTTTTTAAATTGAAGCATACTTTCCAAAGCACACACATACATATACATACTACCAAAGTAGAGTAAAAGAACAAGTCAAAGCGAGCAATTGACATGGCATTCGCCCAGTCAAACAACAACTCAGCTAGTCAGCAGCAGTCAGCAGCAGTCGTTGAGGGGTTGTACCAGCTAGCCAATAATGTTATCCATAGCAACGAAGCTGGTTGCCAAGGGACAAAGTACCTGCAAATTGCACAATTCTTTGGCTTTGACGCTGGCAATGTTGGTGGCGATATAAACGAGTGAGAGTTGGTGATGCGGAATAAAATCGGTTTTATTGTCATAAAACTTAATATCCGGTTTGAATAAAAGCAAATAATTTTCTTAAAAGTATGGGTTATAAACAGCTTCCGCCAACCTGTACATGATTTTGCTACCTTACCATTTTCTTTTTTTGCAGAGTAAGGTTAAAAGAAAATGAAGCCGTATGTGCGTGAGAGAGTCGGAAAAACGTGTTGCAGTAGCGGTATTTTGTAAATTGTGGCATATATTTAGGCTCCTCACAGGGTTTTAGCGCTGTAAAATTAAAAAATAACAAATTAACGTAAACTAACTAAGCACCGATTATAATTATGAAATGATACAACCAACCATATGCAAAAAATATTCTGGAGAATTGCATACTTTTCTAAAAAAAATTCGACATTATAAAAAAAAAAATGTATTTAAATTTCATCTTGACAAACCCGTTCTAAATCTGAAAAAACGATTATCGTTTCAACATTGCAGTTTTTAAAAGAAATAAATTTATAGTTTTCACAGTTTGGAAAAAATTTCGGTATATGTTGGGAAGTTTTGGATTAATTCTGGTTTGAAAAGAGGTTGGAGTTTTCTCAAATAATACGAAATTTGTTCAACTATTCGAACAAGTTGGAAAGTGAGATTAACAAGACATCAAACTTTAATAAACTCGCATGAATTTTTATGAACAAAGCATTGAAAGAGTTTTCTTTACAAATAGCAGAGGCCGAGTATCTGCAGAAATGAGCTTTTCTTTTTGGAAAACAAATTTAAAATACACTTTCTTTTATTTCTTCTCTGGGCTTAAAATAACTTCAACGCCGCAAGTGAGGTAGCAAAATGGCTTTTTTTTTATTTGCAATAATACGAGCGAACGTACTGTTCATTTATTTTCATTTCAATTGTTGAAAAGAAAACGTCCATAAAAATAAATCGTAAATCAAATGAAAGTATTGAACTCAATAAATAAGAAAATAAATAAGCGAAATAAAAAATTAAGCGAAATGGAACTACCACGCATTTGCCAATAAAATAATTGAATTGAGTGGAAAGCAGCTTTCGAATATACGATTTAAATCTGTGTATAATTTTCAATTTTCCGCTGCCACGGCACGCAGCCAGCGCAGTGGCATAACCAATTGTGAATTGCAAAAGTACAGCTGAAGATTCAAAGCGATTGATAGCAGCAATGCCGAAAGTCAATTTGTTCGCTTGCCAGCACTCGCTGCCAGCTGCAGTTGGAGAAGGAAATGTACATACATACAAACGCTGTGCGGCAGCTGCCCGCCGTTAACTGATCTACAGAAATGAAATAAAATCAGAAATTAAGCTGTGAGCATGTTCAGCTGGAAAATAACCGCTTGCGGCATGGAAGTTATTAATAAAAATTTGCAAATGATGGTAATGGATGAGAGTACATACATACATATGTATATCAGCTGCCCGATAGGCTGCCCGATACGCACTGCCAAGTCGAGCACGCGTTCCTTTAATCGCCGGTATGTTTGTGTGTAACAGAGCCTGTAGGGCGAGCAGCAATAAATTTAAAAATGCATGTGTGTATGTGTGTGTGTGTGTGTGTGTGTGTGTATTGTAAATATTTAATTCGTAACAGCAGCAGCGCCTACTCACAGTTCATTGCGTGTTTACATAATGCATTTACATATCGGTGGAAGTATTTAAATCATTTGAGTTGATTTCACAGTTGCCCTGCAAGCATGTTAACTAATTTATATGCCACAATGGTGGCACTTTGTTGTTATTTTTTTAAAATTTTTTTATTTTTTTTATTTTATGTCATTAATCGCAAATGTTTCTTATTGCAATTTTTTTGTTTCCTTTCAGTTAATACATTTTTTTTTGTGCTCATTTCGCTGATTTAATTTTTATTAATGCTTGGCTTGACTCTTTGCGAATACGTGTTTCGCGTTAATACTCAGCAAAAAAAAATATTAAAAAATTAACGAGAAAATATCGTTTTGCCTATGAAACTGTAATAATGAAATAATTAATGGATTGAAACCTCCGTTAATTTGCATATCTTCCGTTGGCGCTTACGGAATAATTTAAGGGCGATTTTTTTTGTTTTTTCTTTAATTTCTTATTTGCATTGCCTTAAGTTTATTTTAATTAAATTGTATATATACTTAATATACTTATATATTTTAACAAAGATAACATCTGCTCTTTTTTTAAAGAGAAAAAGCTTTAAAATATTTCTAAAATTTCAGTTCACTTCCATTTTACACACATTACTTAACTTTAGAAAACTTTTAAATACATCATATGAAAGCTCATTTGAAATTATCATAAAATAAAAAGCTCACTGCTGCACTCGAATCATCATAAAAATCATCAAAAAAACATATTTTTTCTTCAAGAAACCACCACAAACTTCCAAATCTAAACCATCAGTGACAATCGCGCTCTCCATAACCACAACACCTGCTAAGCAATAAAATGAATTATAAAATTTACATTATCAATCCATGTCGGTGCACTACCATCAAGCTAAATAGCGTCTTCGTTTGTATCTATGTATGTGTGTCTGCATCTTTGACATTGTCATTGCAATTATCGACAATGTAGAAGGTTGCAATGCCAACACAGTCCAAACAGCGAGCGATTCTTATCTGCCCAAAAAATGGCGATTGATGGTGGTGAATAAGTAAATTGCAAGTCATACATACATACAATACCTTTGTGCGTGCATATGCATGCTAATGTAGAATTTTTTATTTGAAAAAAAAAAGAAAAAAAAAATGAAAAACGTTTTCATTGTGGTCTGTGGAATATAAGCGAGCTGGTGCGTTTATGTGTGCGATTGCATTTGAAATGGTGTTGAATGGAATTTTTTCAACATGTCACGCATTTTAATGCAACAAGTCAATCAATCAATTTGCCACCGCCTTTAACCAATTACTATAATCCACTCATACATACATACACATACATATGTTATATATGTATCTACATCCCTTAGTGCGAGTATCTGTTTTAAGTAAAAGTGAGTGTAGCAGAAAAATGCTAAGGCATTAATTCAGCGCATCACTTTAACTATTAACTACAAATCCCAGTTAGAATTGTCATGTTTTTGTTGAACATAAAATATTTAAACAAAGAAAATAAAATCAGAATTGTGTATGTAAAAAATATCATCAACTGACTCGTTAACAAGTGACAAGCAAACCCGTCAGATTTTTTTACTACAACCCAAATATTTTTTATGAGTACATACAATTTATATAACTACGAGCATCTGCATTTGGTAGTTTTCAATTAATTTGCACAGTCTTCGTTGGGTTAAAATTTCCTTGTGGGCTATCACTGCACGAACAAGGGCTTGTATGGTCATTACACGCTCACAGTCGTTCGCGCAATCAAATACAATTAAATTTTAATATCCCTTACTTCAATTTCAATGCATTAAAAATATTGCAAATTGAGATATACGACCGTGTGGCAAGAATTGCACACTCACACAAATAGCTTTAACGACAAGTATACAAACATGAACTCCTTCAAATATATCGTCACTTACTTTGTAGCTATAAATTATAACAATATAAATGCATTCAAAGATACATTCATACCCTGCAGTTAGTCGAACTTATTCTCTTTAAAATAAAAACATCAAAAAAATATTTAATTCTGTAACTAAAACCATTTAAATAAATCATACATAAAAGCTTTAAAAGTAATTCATAAAAATGTATTAAAGTTGGGAAACATTTCAGGCTGCTAAATTTGAATTTTTAGAAAATTTTTTCGCGATATTCCATGCTCTCTTAAATACATATATCCTCGATTTTTGAAGTAATTTAATTTTCAAATTAATAGTTATGAAAATCTATTCTTAACATTAATTTTTTTGGAGGCCAAGTTTAGTGGGTAAATTATTCAAGAAAAAATGTTTGTTCATTTTTCTGTTGGCCTAGTAAAATGTTAATATTTTTTATAATTTTATTGAGCTCAAGGCCAGTTTATGGAAGATTTGTTAGTGAAAAAACAACAACAGTTTTAATTGTTGAAGTTATAGTACTATTTCGGAAATCACCACATTTCCTCATCAGACTTCTTTTTGATTATTAAATTAAATTATTTTTAATTTAATTTTCATAACCACTTCTCTCAGGCTTTGAACCCGGGAGCTCGGAGTTGCAGAGCCAATACGCTACCTATTGTGCTACGCTAGCCGAGTTGGCTGTTGTGTTTATTTCATCTTCCTTAAACAAACCAACTACAAATAAGAGCAACTGATCTGCCGCTATTTAACTTGTTTGTGTGGTTTTTGTTTGTGTTTTTATTTTGCAAATTCTTTATTTTTATGCATTTTTAAGGCGTGCTCATCCTTGTATACAATGTTTGTTCATTTTTCTGTTGGCCTAGTAAAATGTTAATATTTTTTTATAATTTTATTGAGCTCAAGGCCAATAATTTAATTTAATAATCAAAAAGAAGTCTGTTGAGGAAATGTGGTGATTTCCGAAATAGTACTATAACTTCAACCATTAAAAACTGTTGTTGTTTTTTCACTAACAAATCTTCCATAAACTGGCCTTGAGCTCAATAAAATTATAAAAAAAAATCGGCAGAGCTAATAGCTACTATCTCGGCCATCTCCAAATCTTCTTATCATACTTCTTCTTTCAATACTTTCAAGCGGCTCGAGCCCATGGCATCACATCAAACTAAGAAAACGCAATGTGTTCTTCATGAAACTATCGTTAATTTTTTTATTTATACAGGTTGAAAATAGATCACCGCTATTTTATTTCTAGACTAACAGAAGTAATACGAAATTTCAATTGAAAAACTTAACGTTAGACCACATTGAATGAACACTGCAGCTCATCTGATACTTCATTCAATCTACCACATTTTTGACTGTTATTGTGACTTGTGTTTTATTTTTTTTTGTTTGCTAATCGAAAGTATTTTATCGTCGATAAAATGTTATACAAAATGTGCAACTTTTTCTTTGTATGTGGCGACAATTTTTTTTTACTCTCTATAAATAAAGGACATTTTCTTTAAATATTTTTGATCTTAAGGCCGATCGGTTTTTTGAGAAAATTATTAGGAAAAAACAACAATACTCAAAGCGATAGAAGTTACTATTTCGGAGATCACCACATTTTCCCATAAGACTTCTTTCCTATTGGCTTCCGCGGGAGTCGAACCCACGACATCAGGCGTAACACTTAAGCAAATCGACCTTAAAGCTCTAAAATAATTAAATAAAAAAAAAAAAAAAGTTCAATCACAAAATGGATTAAAATTATGATATGTATATAGATTGTCCGATCCGATTTCTTAGTTTAATTTAATATTTAATTGAAATTGTCTGTCTACTGGAAACATTTATAAAATTTGTTTAACAATTTACGTTGATGTGGCCACAAATGAGGTTTTATTTTTTTAAAATATATTTTAAAATAAACGCGGCTATATTCTCATACGCCATTCGGCCCTTTTTTCTTAATTTTATAAAATTGCGTCTTGCTGTTGTTGTTATATTAATACTAACAAGTCAACACGTGTATGACTATGCATTTCCTTCCTGCCGCTATATCCTTCCTGTTGGTCTTCTGCTCATGTCTCTGCGACTACTCGTTGGTGTCCTACAGTCAATATACATTTCCTGCCTACTTTTCATTCTGCTCACATTTGCTTCTCCCATGTTAGCAATATTTTTCTTCAGTACTTCGCTATATTGTCTACATATTTTCCACTATCATTTTTCTACACTTTCTGCCTCCTCTCACTTTTCAACCCTCCTCACCATAATTTACAAATTAAACATCCGTTTACGTTAAGAAATCCATTTGTTTAATTGCTTAGCATGTTTAGAAAAATTACTAACATGCTGTGCGAGTGGTATGCTGGAGATGGTGAGTCGGGGGATATATGTAAGTTGATGTTTGTCTTGTAAAAACCTATCATAAACCAACACTCTTACGTGAGTAGTATACTCGTTTATATGTACATATGTATGTATGTATGAATATATATCTACAGGCATGTGTTTATTTGCCGCAAACTTATTCGCTTCTAGTACAAATTACATTTGAAGTTGCAGCCTTGCTGTCCATCCATCAGTTTTTTTGTTGTTGCTTGTTTCTTTTTGCTTATTGTAGTAACATTCTTCATTCTCCCCCTTCATTATACTGTGGTTGCACAATTTGTTTCTTGTTGCGTTTGTTGCTACAGTAAAGTGTGAAAGTTGAAATTACTTTTTCTTTTCATTTCTGTTTCACATTTATGATTGAGTGTTGCACGTCGCTCTGCTGTTTCTTACCTCTATGCACCTCCTCGTCTTCCATCTACGTGTTCATTTGTGACATTTATGTTTTACTCATTCTGTAGAAAAATTGTGTCGATTAGTTTTCCTTGCTGACATTAACTTCGATTAAATTTTTGCTGGTGCGTGGTGTTCGTAGTGCGCTGTAAGACAAGTTAAAACAATTAGTAAATTGTGTGTATATCAAAAGTCTTGCAATATGGACGAAAAGTAAAAGCTATCAGTACGTTTCAAGGAATTCAGTAAATCTTTATAAGATATATATATATATATAATAACAATCCCAACGGTTTTTTCCCTCCATACACACGCGATCGACGCGAGAGGCGCATCCGCATGACGCACGGATATAAAAAAAATAAGTTAAGTGTCGAAGTCTAAAACTGTTCTGCTACAGAACAAAGGCTCATCAGCTGATTAAGTTATAAAATATTGAAACTCGGGAGAGAACATTTAGCTTCATTTCGCCAAGAAGAAAGGGGCTTTAAAATGAATCCTGTCAATAACTTGACCAAAAATACCATGACTCTACCATTTATCTGCGACTAGCAAGGGTAGGAAGATTATTGAGCATTTCTGCAAAAATTTCTTAAATCAAAAAGCCGGAATTGGTTTTGAATTGACTCTAGCCGGTCGGAATAAACTTGATAGAGCGGCTTCCAAACAACAGATCCATATTCCAGTATTGGCCTCACTAACGTTGTAAAAAGAATCTTCGTAATTTAAGGGTCAATGAATTCTTTTGAGCATCGTTTTACAAATGCAAAAACAACTTGGACTTTATTAACTGTGACATTGATGTGAAGATTGAAATTGAATTTTGGATTAAACACTTACTCCAGCTCATAGTTACATAAGTTACATAAGAAGCTGGTTGAACCGCACTACGAGAAAAGCACATTACTTAATATTTTTTAAGGTTTAGTGGCGCATAATTTACTTAACACCAGTTAGCCATGCTATTTAAATCTGCTTGTAGTAAAGAACTTTTATCAACAAAATAATGTGATCTAAAAAGTTTTACATCATCAGCATACAATAAAATTTTTAAAAATCTCTGAACTACAATTTTGTGAATGCTAGGCACCAACAACCGAGAAATCCCTCGACTTTGATTAAAATGCCAACAAAGTCTGAAATCATTTTGACATGTAGTTATGGTTAATTTTTATTATCAACATCAAACTCACCTGTACTCTTCACTTTGTGGCATCAGCCGCACGAAAAAGAGTCACTCTACATGCTCACGACAAAGGCTACAAACTGGTTGAAGTATAAAAAATACATCAGTGCGCATATAGAACTCCACCCAAATTTAGATACACCTGACGACATTGAAAACTCTGAAAAGCTTTCTCCGACTAGCACAAAGTATCCGCTGTGGAAAGCACATAAAAACTTAAGTGACCCAATGGAGACTGAAATGCCAGTACGGGACAACAATTGTAATTGGACTCGGAGTGACGCGGAAAAAGCAAACACCTTTGCTGCTCATCTACAAAATGTTTTCAGACCAAACTCAGCAACCAATGGGTTTACACTACCACCCGTACCCAAAGTGTCGGAATCTAAGCCACTGAAATTTGCACCTGAAGAACTTTCAATAGTAATTAAGGAACAATTGAAACCAAATGGGCACGACTTGATTACTCCAAAAATCATTATTGAGCTACCAAATTGTGCTGTACTTTGCATCTGTATGTTATTTAATGCAATTACTAAACATTGTTATTTCCCTCAACAATGGAAAAAGTCAACTATTGTAATGATACCAAAACCCGGAAAAGACAAAACACAACCATTCTCCTATAGACCTATCAGCCTGCTACCGTGCATATCGAAATTATTCGAAAGACATCTTATGCTGCGCATTTACCCACATCTTCAAGCCCACATCATAATACCATCCCACCAATTTGGCTTCAGGGAAAAACATGGTACGATCGAACAAGTAAATCGCATAACATCTAAAATCCGAACATCGTTTGAAAAGAGGGAATATTGTGCTGCAATATTTCTTGACGTCGCCCAGGCATTTGATCGAGTATGGCTAGACGGTCTAATGTATAAAATACAAATGTAACTCCCTCAGAGCACCCACAAACTACTTAAGTCCTATCTGTATGATCGAAAGTTCACAGTTCGCTGTAACACTGCCATCACTGAAGCTCATCTAATAGAAGTTGGAATACCACAAGGCAGTGTTCTCGGCCCGATGCTCTACGTCTTATATACCTCGGATATTCCAACAAACGGCCGCCTGACAATGTCCACTTTTGCCGACGACACTGCGATAATCAGCCGCTCCAAGTGTCTCCTGCAAGCATCTGCGCTCTTAGGTAATCATCAGCAGCAGCAACATCGAAATCTTTCATCGTGCGCAATTTAAAATCCTTCGAACAATAACCGGAGCACCATGGTATATCCGAAACGAGAATATCCACCACGACTTGAGAATACCGGAAGTACGAACTGAAATAGAGCAGCGGAAGGCGAAATATTAGCAAGAAATCTATTACAAGTAAACAGGAACTCAAGATTACGTAGGAATGACTTTCCAGCCCAGTCGTAATAAAAATACTCATCCCGACTATGGGATGTAAATTATGTGATTAGAATAAAACTTGTTGTTAGGCTCCTTAGTTGAGCAGATTCAATAAATAAAAGTAACAGTTAAAAAAAAAAAACATCGAACGGGCCCATTCTTCTAAGCTTTAGGTACGAATATGTCTATATTCAGTACATATTTTCTCAAGATTTATTTTTTTTAGTGCTGGTGTAAGAACTGAAAGATACACCTTTAGTATAGAAAAGAACTGGATGGGCCTAGCACTTTCATTTAATGTGACGATCATTTACCTACAATACTACTTTGCTGTCTTTTTTGACAACTTGGGTCTTTATTTTGGCTTTACTTATTTATTTAATATCAGTTTTGCTTCATAAATTACGATTAAATATTATATCACAACACGAATTGACACTTTTACTTTTTACTTTAGTTCTGATAATCGTAAATTATTTTTCAATTAAACGGCAGTTCTTGCTCTGTTAAGAACCATAAACGCGCATTGTTTAAACTGAATTTAAGAATCTTTAAAAGTATACAGTTTTTGTATCTCACTAAATTTTTGCATAAAACAAGCGGGCTACCAATATCGATGTTATATGACAATTTTGTTTGAAATTAATACGTGAACTTAAATTTCAATAAAATCTTAATTTCTTTCTTTTATGAGTAAAGTAAAATAAATACGGCATTAGTTGCACGTAGCAGCAACAAAAAATCACAGACCACTCACGGTAACCTTTAACAAATTAAATAAATCCTAGCCGCAGGTCACACAATCATTGCCAATCAGACCCAGAGACAAGCCACAGACTAACGACCCTTTAAGCTTGCTTACACATATACCAATAAACACACACACACACACACACACACAGCCAACTACAACCGAATCGAAATTCGACATAGTAATTCTCAATATTGTCAACCGTAAAATAGAAAACGAAAAACAAAAAAAAAACAAGAAGTAGAAGTAGATAAATTTTATTGCACTTTATCCGCAGGCAGCCAGCAGACAATTGCTGTTTGGCTGCTGAGTAGATTAATCTATTATCGATACGTGTGATCCTTATAAAAATTTATAACCCAACCGAAAAATGCCTGGGCTGCAGTGCCAGCATGGGGAAAGGGAAAGTGCCAGAGGCAGTCAAGCAGCTAAGCGCTGGAAAAATAGAATAACACCAAAGCGATATGTTAGTAGCGCAAGGCAATAACAGTGCACACACACACACACACACACACATTTAGAAAGAGAAATTGCAATTCTGTAGCGAGAGACAGTAGTAATCGAGAGCCGAAAAATGCCGCCGGATGAAATAATGCCAAATGTTTGTGGTGCACGATGAGCGGCCGGCGCCGCAAGGACACCAAAGGATAATATGCAGCAGTGACTAAAATTTACTAGAGTAGCAAGCGAATTGCGATTTTTTACTACAACTCTTGTGGAAATGAAAATATTGTTGTGCCACAGCAACTGGGAGTGGTCGTCGAAAATTACACTTAAGTAGTTGAAAATCGTTTTCAATATTAGTATTTGCCAAAATCATCCTTTCCGGGTGCAAAGAGGGGACCACAACAAAATATGCAGTGCGAGTTGAAGTTTGTTGTAGAACAAATCGAGTAGAATGGAAAAAGGGCTATGAACGTTGTAGACGAAAGACATTTATTTTGTTGGCTTGCAGCGGTCAGCGGCTTAGAAAAAAAGCAAAGAAGAAGCTGTTGCTGGCGAAGAGTAGAAGAGTTAAAAATGAAAGAAATTGCTGCTAGAAGACGCAGCTGCAATTGTTATTTGCCAATTGTTGCTGCGACTATTGCTATTTTTGGCTATTGGCCAAAATACACAAAATATAGCAATTGCCATTTAGCTGCTGTTGCTGGAGGATGAAGAAAGTGTGGAAAAATATAGCAAATCATTTGTTGCGCGCCACCAAAACGCAAGTGTGCATCGTTTTTTTTTTAATCCCAGCCTGGCGCATGTGAATACATTGGCATGTGTAGACCAAAGTTTACTTTAAATCTCGTTTAAATTATTTTGTGATGTTGATCAAAATACTGAAAATAGTGCACTAAATACTTTAGTCTTCTAATTGTGTTAAATTTTTTAAGTCGACTCGCATTAAATTGCTTGTCTCGCAGTAAACATTCAAATGCGGATATTTATTTGCGTTTGCATACAAATTTTTTTATTTTATTTTAAAGTAAAATTCGTAGAAAATTTATGCTTGCGAACTCGGATGAAAATAAGTTTCAGATCCTTTTTGCAGAAAATTTTGATTGAACTTTTAAAAGCTTTTTTTTTTAAATAATCTTTCAGACCACAAAGTTGACCGCTTGATTTAAGTATTAAAATTGTATACAATTTTCTCAATCATTAGCAACCGCTTCACTAAAACTTAGCAGTTTAAAAAACGATTATTACGACTTTTAATAAATCAAAAGAATTCCAACGATACCTAAGAGTTCATTGGTAATACATTAAAAAAAATGCGATGATTTTGTAATATTTGCACAAAAAGATGAGTAATCCACCTGAAGCCGTAACAATCGGCAAAAGTAATTTGATGGTTAAGCGAAAATTCTATCATAAATTCTCAGCTAAGCTTTGAATTGCACTGCACAGCTTAGTGCGTGCATTGATCATTGGGAAAATATTGAGAACACACGATCATTTTTCAGAACCCTCTATAATATAAACTTCATCACTTAAAACTCTGATCTGATATCCGTACGTCTACTACCCTATTCTGTATTCATTTGACGCTTATATTATTTCAGAGCCTACATTTAAAATACTTTTAGTTAACGCGCATTTAAAATTTAGCTGTAGACTTAGCTTGGCTTACATACCCAACGCAGCCTTCGCAGATGTTTTTTTATTTACTAAGTTTGTTATATTTTTTCCACAAAAAAAAGAGGACTCCGTTTCGAAGCACGTAGTCGTGTAATTTAATATTAAGTAAATCGTTTTCATTTTCCAAACATAGGCGGGGTAATAAAATTAAATGAAAACGTTGCAAACCTGAAATACAAATATCTTTGCACTTTACATGGATGCCGATGTGAGTAAGAAATAGTAGGCTAGAAATAAAGTTAACAACTGCAAAGGCAACAGCCGGCGGAAGCAGCGATGCTGTAAGAGGAAGAGTGGCAACACTGACTACAACTTGTGTGTCTACAAATATTTATTAAAATATGCATTCTGTTCGCCTTCACTTATAGAAAAATAGGCACAAATATAAACACTGCATACAAAGTGTCCAAATTTTTAAATGAATATAAAATATTAAATTATTTTTTTTCAAACCAACTCTTGAACAAGTTACACCATCAAGTTCTAACTGAAAGGAGTAAAAAAAAATCCAAATCAACGTTGAACTACTTGGCCCTTCAATATTGTATGAATACTTGAACACAAATGTTATTCCTGGCAATTGTGCTACCGCTGAGCTGGCAAGGAAATGGAAAAAAAAATATCCATTGTAAACTCTATTCAGAACATTGTCATATCTCCAACCTCCAGAGTAAACACAAAATAAAACTTTAAAATTCTAAAGAAGTACATAAGAACTGGGCCGCTAACGCAGAGATGACGATGAGGGAGAGATTAACGAGCCCTAACGGTAACACTACCCCATCCTTCAGGCACTACTTTTTGAATGGTTAATCCTAACTGAACTTAGTCTTAGTTCTCAGTTTTATGTTCTAAATAAAAAATTAAAACTCTGAGGCAGTGCGGAGTTTAAAAAGATTTCCACTGTGGTATCATCGACTTTCCCCCTACTTGGGCTCGCTTATTATAGTAGCAGTAAGAGGTTACCAAAATGACTAGAAGTTAAAGGTACCCTTTGATAAATTCGACCAAAATCACCTAAGTGGCCAAAATGGCGTTTTTCGATTCTTGAGTGAAACAATTTTGTATTTAAAATTTATCTGCGCAAAAGAATACAATGTTTTAGAAAAAGTGAGCGCTGGCATTGCCATAAACTTTTACGTAGAATTCACGAGAGAAAAGGAGCCGGATATAATTGAAATTGAAGGAGAAATATTAAATAAAAATATGCATGACTTATGATTTCACTGAAGAGTGACAATGGACTTCAAAATTTCCACGAATTATTAGTCTAAGTTGGCTACTTTGTACATATCTAAATGAAGGCACCTTTTAAGGTTTAATCTAACTTAAAAGGATGGTGATTTCAAATAGATGTGTTGTTTTGCCGTTTATTCCCGCATTCAGGTTCTCGCTCTTCAAACTGCAATGGTACGAAAATACAGCATTCAAAACGACGGCCACATTTTTAAACATACTCGTACACATCCTTGAAAGCAAGCAAACATTATTTGGCTAACTTTTTGTACATATCGTAGCTATGCTCTGAATTTCCGCTGCATATGAGTAGCTGTTCAATTTGTCAATTCGATCGATATCCTTTGCGCCAACGTTTGGCAAATGGTGCGACGTACCGCGATTCCGGCAATTTCTAACGCCCAAAGGCAAGCGGCATTAAACAAGCAAAGAGACAGAAAAAATAGAAGAAGAAAAAACCTTAGCAGTAAATTGAAATAAAGTACGGCGATGTTTTGCAGTGTGCGGAAAAAAAAAATTTATTCAGAAATGCAACGACACAGGCAAACAGTCAAACGACAAATTAAAGATGTCGATGGGGTTCGCGTAGAGAATGGAAAAAAAAATTAACAACAAGAAAAGCATGTGAAATCGTAAACAAGTGATTACACCAAAAAATATGGCAATGAAGTTGGGAAAAATAGTGAAAAAGTGATGAGTGCTTAGAGGATGCAGTCAACGGGAAATCGACAGTGAACTTCACTAAAACCCAAAGACAGTTGGCATACGTGTGTGTATGTTGGGGCACCAAGCAAATGACAATGGGTTCAACGTGGCGGAATAAAGAAAAAATAAAAAAGTAAAAATAATGACAGCTCGGTTATTTTTTTTTTAATTTTTTCAACAGTAACAAAATACTAAAATGAACTCCAACGCAAAAGAACAGACGTGACAAAATTAATTCAATACCAAATAAAAATGCAGCTGAGCGCATAGACTAGGCTCTGCACACACACACACACACACACACATATACACATGATTGTCCACATGTATGTGAGTGTGTTTGTGCAACTGGCAAACCATCTTGCAGTGTATCGAGCAGCTGCATATGTTTTCAGCTGCCTTGGCGTGGTGTTTATTTTCTTATTACCATTTTTATTGTCTTGCCAGAGTGTGCATGTGTGTGTGTGTGTTAGTAACAATACGTACACACATAAATAATGGTTGCATGATTTATTGATAACAAAAGCAATTGGTAAAGTGCGCCACCAAAGCAAAGCGAATGTATGAACCGAAAATGAGGTAGAGTAGAAATTCAAGGCGGAGCAGCGCAGTTGCCAGCGGTGGCAGGAAGTGTCTGAGTAAGTCGCTAACAACACAATAAAGCGGGAACATGAAAAATAAAAAATAAATAAAAAATGGTAGCGAAGTAAAATGACAATCAACAAATGCAATGAATTTGCAAATAAAATTATGCATTTCGAAAAACCTAAAAAGGAGAAGAAGTATGTAAATATAAATGTGAAAAGAGGAGTGTGTAGTCACATTAAGGGTAGGCAAAACAACAAGGTCAATTGAAGGGGAAATTGTAAGGAAAATATTTTAAAAGTTTAATATTCTTAAAAAGAAATAAAGCGTACTTTTTTGTATGGAAAATATTTAGTTGCTATCTGGAAAATACAAATTTATCAATAAATGTTTTGAGAGAAACCTTTTTAATGAAGAAATATATATATAAAGAGATCATTAATATTTATTAAGACTTAAGATAACGTAGACTTACAGCTCTATCTCACAATTTTCACTATACACAATGTAGCCTGTCACGATTTTGGACCACTGAATGCGAGAAATTTACGCTAAGTTTTTAAAAAATTGTTGTGGGAAGGATAAGTTAAGGGAGTCCTCTACTTCCATGGCCTACTGAATGGATTTTATTTTAAAGTCAAAAATTTTTGTACTGAATACAAGAAAAAAAAAACATTGTCGACCATGAAATGTGATTGACTAAATTTTTGTTGAAATTGCATGGGTCTCGCTTAAGAAAAATTCTGGCCAGTTGTTCCTTACAATTACAGTTACATTGGCTATGTTTTCCCGAAACAGAATTGAAAATTGTAAAATTCGTGCTACGATTTGTGAAAATTTTAAAATTTCACATCATTTTTTTGTTATATTTTAGAGTCGCTTAAAATAGAACCAAATAAAATTTTCCAAATCGTACACGGAAAAACATAGCGGTATGTTAACTAAATATTTCAATAAAAAAAATTTGAAATCGGAACAATACTTTTATGAAGTCTTACTCGGCAGCTAAAAAAAACACGTCTTTCGGGAAGAAGCGTTTAAAAATAAATTACGGTGTATAACTTGGAGACGGGTACATTACGGAGCCCAGAAGCATGCAAAGGAATGTGATTTCTACGAAAACCTCTCTGGGGCCTATTTTTAAATTAAAAAAATTAAAAAAATTTTTTGAAACCACGAGAGTAGAGACCCTCTTAGGTAAATTTCCACTCGTCAATTTTTTTATAATGCAATTGTGCTCACTTTTTTAACTGCTTCAAGTTTAATTTTGTTGATCAGATTTTTATATAAAATTTGAGTTAAATACTGCATAATTTTTTGCTTAGATTGTTTCTCAGCAAAACTTTGGCCTTAGTGAATTATTGTAGACTTCATCACAAAAATCAAAAATATCGTTTTTCTGTGAATTAAGTAGAAAGTGGCAAAAAAAACAAAAAAGAAATGTACATTTCTAGATAAACAATTAAATTTACATTATATCCTCCAAAATAAAGTTAGCTTGGTAATCTATTATTTTGATCTCGTATTAATCACCACGTTTCGAAGGAGAGTACGAAGTTTTTTGATAAATAATATTTTTAAATTAATTTAATAAAACTCTTACGATCATTTTTTCTAACAAGTTCGTCAATTTTCTTTAAAAAAAATACTGTAACTTTTCTCTGCAACTTTGTTCCTTTTACAATATTTTTAAGAATATTTTCCTTATATTATTATTATCGGTATCGTAATCGTTTCTTATATCATCGTGGATGGCTTTGTGGTAATAAGTTTTGCTGTCGTATATATTTACATTACTACAAAAAGCTTTACTCGTATAAGACACATTTTTCTCGTTATTTTTTTTTTATTTGATTTATATCACAAACTGCATAATTAGCAGCCACCTTTTAATTTTTATCATAAAGTTAATAGTTTTTATCATTAGTCTTTTTTTTAGTAACAATTATGCTGTTTTCTTAATAATTTTCTCGCCTGTAATCTTTAAAGGGTTTATAAAAAAAAGTCAGCAAAAGGCGCATAACCTGCTGCTTATAACCGTTCTCATTCCATTTAAATTTACTAAATAAACTACACCAAGAAAAAAACCTCTTCAATCGATTTGCCGCAAGGCCTTTTCACTTTCATAAAAAATAATTAAATTTTTATCGTTCTTTTCAAAGTTTATTAAACCTCACTCGTTGTTTTTAAATTCATTGTTCCACACACGAATTAAGCTGATTTAGGTATTTTAGGAAATGTTAAACGTTTACGGGAAAAAATTCCATGCATAAAATGTACTTTGTGAAATATTTTGAAACTACACATTTTTTCTGAATACTGCTTAGATTATTTTGTGCCTAAAAAACATTTGTAGTTCTTATTTTTTTATGTATTTCCATGCGCATTATTTTAGTTGAGTTCCTTGTATAAAAATATTATTGAAATTATTTTGTGGCAGTGAAATTTTAAAAACTGAAAGCAACTCAGTTTGTCGGCGAATTTTTAAAGCAGCATACTTCACAAAAAAATAAATCCTTTTTATATTATTTTCGTTTTTCTTTTTTTTTTGATTTTATTCTTTCAATTTCTATGCGCATACTGTCAACATGAAAAGTGTTTAGCGGTTTCAGTGATATATTTCGAGCTGAACTTTTTGCGCTTTTGCGGTATTTTCGATTGCATTGAATTTATCAGCGCCACAATTTTGAGCATTTGCAACACAACAAAGTATAACTCGTTTTGTGGAAATTGATATATTTGATATGAAATAGCCACGCGTACGCATACACACACAAACACCGTCACTACGCCAAACCGCCCTACCGCCCTACCGCCCAAACCAGTTCCACATCTCATACTCATATGCTCAATATCTATTGCAAAACTGCATTGACATGTTTGCGCATTTTATGAACGCCAACGGCTATTTGCGCTGCCCAACATTGATTGTTGCAACATTGTTTGCAGGCTTTGTGTTTTTGTTGTTGTCGCTGTCGCAGCACGATTTAGAATTTATTTGTATTTCTCAGCTGCAAACAAGGTTGCAAACGAAATTAATTTTCCATGTAACGAAAATGAATATAAAAATACATTTTTTTTTTTTTTAAATAATAAAAAAATATTTTTGCAAACCAAAAATGGAAATGCAATAACGTTGCAAATGCGAATTGCAGCAATTTATATTTACCTTCAACTTTTATATGTTATTAAAAAGTAATCAAAAAAAAATTTTTAATAATAAAATATAACGAGACATGTATAGGCAAAAAATTCGCAAATATGTGTGTATGTATATATGTAGGTATATGCACACATATGTACATTAATGAACATCTGTATATAAGGGTGTTGGACTCGGTTTTTGCAGACCGATTTTTCATAGATTTTTGAAGGGATTTTTTTTGTTAATCTTGATTTTCGAATATTTCAATTTTTTTTTAGATAATAAAGCTTCTCAGAAATAATCAAAATATGGCAGTATGTGAACTCATTGTACACCAGTTATAATTAATTGTAACAACATCTTCAGTTATCAATTGCAGAACTGAAAAAGAGAACAAATATTTTAAACAAGATTTATTAATAAAAAAAACAAATATCAAAACTTTGAAGATTATTTATCATTATTCTAGCCATTGGGCCACCGAATATTTAATAAATCTGAAAGAATAACCATAAAGATATGGATTTGCTCAGAATTATAAACTTTTCCTTTTCAACGTTGGTTACTCTAGCAATATCGATGAGTTTAACACATCTTAAAACTAAAAAAAAAGAAGGAGGCTGTGTCAGAGGCACGGCCATTAAGTTTAACGTAGAATACGCCATCCGATAAGACAGAAAACATATGTATAATGATAATTTATAATGATAAATAATACAAGCAAATGAATTTCTTTATTTGATAGTTACTTTTGATGATATATGTACATACATAAGCTTATGATAGGAAAATAGGATAAAAATGTTTTTAAATTATCAATTAAATTTCTCTCAAAAACGAAGTCAATGGTAGTTATCAATAGTAAAGATAAATGATAAATAACAGACCCAAATCTAAATTTCTCGCAAAATCTAAGTCAATGGTTGTGTTATCAATAGTCAACTTTCAGCTGTTGTCAAACACCATCAATCACCATTGTTATTTTGCTGCACTGTGTTACCCACCACTACTACTCACTCAACCAAACACCACACACATATTTGTTTGGATGTGTTTATAAAATTTTCATTTGAGAAATTTAAATATTAGGAAGATATCAACCAATATGAAATGTATGTCAAACGAAAGCTAACATCTTCATTTGACTACAAAAAAATTTTAAAAAAAATTTATCTCGCCGTTTCCTTATAATTAAAGAAATAGAGATTACAACAGTAACAATCTGACATGGGTGCCCATACCGTAAGGTAAGACGTCTTCTACGCCAAAACGCACAAAGAAAGATTTTTCACCAAACAACAGGCACTTTTCGAAGGATCACCTTCTGCTTAATGCACGTTTCAAATAAGAATAATTATTTTCAATCGTAAATGCAGGAAACACCAACATCAACTGATCAACAAACTTATAAATATAAGTTAAATTTTTTGAACAAAATAAATCGGCGCCAGCCGTGGAAGTGTCCAGAAAAAATGGAAAGTTGAAATTTGTAAAATCGTCAACTAATAAAAAAAATTTAAATGCCTACTTTTAAGGGAATATTGACGAAGTATTGGCTAACATTGTTATTTGAATGGGAAAACCTCTTCAGCATGACTGGCTTATTTTAAACTTTATTCAATATAATCTGATTTTATTTCCATCGAATTCGCTTTTAAATAAAAACTTGCTATTTTCGCTCTTTTCAGCTACTAACAGATATTTTTATTCTATTTAGGTGTTAACATTACAGACAGCCAGTTGCTTAAAATTTTTGGTTTATTTATTTATTAATTTCTTAACTTACCTAGTATTAGCCACTAAATAAATATAACATGAATCATATTTAAACTTATGCTTATAGCTAAGAATTTTAAGAACACACTTAAAATAAGGATCTTAAAAATAAGCTCTATTTTCAAAATGAGTGTATTTGATAGTGTTCTCAATGTCCAATCTCCAAAGACATATAAAATAGACAAAAAAACTGACTTTCACAAACAAGAGTTTGGTATTTTAAATGCACTACCAGTTCAGACCTCGACGATTTTTCAAACTTATTTTCTGATTTCAAACCAGCGAACCCATTTTTCGATTGGCAATTCACGAGTAGTATTTACAAAAAAGTTGAATAATCGAACAACCTAGCGTGGACGCATGTGAAATGACGATTTAAAATAAATTAAAAATTCCGCTCACTTGCAAATGTAAATATAATAGTGAGACATAGTGAAATGGAGAAGTAATGCACGTTTGTGGTAATAACTGTATATACACGTATATACATATTTGTACATACAAACACACACACATACATATATATACATATATAAAAATAAATATTTGCGAATAAATAGAAAATCAAATTGGAAATCATAAATAAAACAGGTGTCTGAAGGAAGTAGGCAAAGAAGAAATTCACGCACATCTCATACGTTTATTAATACATAGGTAATATATGTAGGCCAGTGGGCGGCAACTGAAATTAATGTGACGTACTGCATGGTCATTGTAATGAGCGATGTAATTTCTTTATTTTTTTTTTAAGTTTAACGCAACGTTTTTGCTTAAATTATTTTAATTTATTAATTAAGAAATACTTGGTTTGATTCAGAGTCTTATTCAACACACAAAAATAGAATATGGGAAGGAAAATTCATGAACGCAAAATTGTTTTTTGGAGCAAAAAATATTATTATTATTGTTAACATTTTTATTTTAATAACATTAACACCGTACTATGAAATTAATTTAAATATATATTTTAAGAGTTCCGTGCAACTCATTTGGCCAACTCTGACTTGTGCTAATAACATGTGAAGCACCTCAAACGAAATGTGCAACTAGCAGTGGCAATATTTGATTTTATTTGCACAGTACCTGTCATATTTAAATGCAAGCCTTTTGTGCGTTCCATTTTATTTTTGCTGTTTTTATTATTGGCAGCATCTTCGACATGGAAAAAACAAATACATACACACAAACAAGTGCACTGCTGTTTGTAACAAAATTCATATTTTTATATTAAATATGAACGGCTACAGCATCAATGAAATCAAATATTGCCATGGCACACACGTTCGTACACACCTACGTTTATATATTTTTGTGTATTTGTAATATACTTATATATACTGGTACAACCATTTGCAACTATTTGGTAAGAGCTATATGCAAGCACGAATATGTATTTATTAAACATTGTTGCCGCTGTGCGTTTAAAATACGGATTTTGTTATTTTTGATAGATAAAATATTTTTTTGCTTAATAAATAATAATAATAATAATAATAATATTTTAAATATTAACTACCATACACCCTTTCCTAAAAAAAACACAAAAAAAGAAAAAATCAAATGAACAGTTTTCACATTTCTATATATTTTTTCGTGCGTACTATAAAAATGATCCGGGCACGTAGTTTGAGACAGCGTTATTTATTCAAATACTGTGTGCATTTGAATATCCGTTTCAGTGTTCTCGTTTTTGGTGACTTCTTTTAAAAATATGCAGCAAGAACTCTGCTAGATTTCTGTACCTTTAATTGTTTGTGTACCTTCATGCGCTACAATCGATTGAATAATTTACTGATATTTACTATTGTAACTTCTTTTTTTTATATGTTGGCGATTTTTTATATACCATTTCACGTTTGTTTTTGCTATCAGCAGCTTTCGTTTATCGAATGCAGTGATTATCGCCTATATTTAATACAAACAAGTAATACAGTTTATTTGTGTATGGCACTTTGGCGGTGTTAAATGACAGTTTCATATGCCTGAAAGTACCCTGGGCGATATTTTCAAATGCAGAAATATATCTACAACAATTTTATTTAACAAATATGTTTGTTCGGCACAACTAAATAATTCATCTTACTTCTAAGAAAAGGGAGTGAGAAACAGGATTTTTATTTTTATTTAATTAATTTTCAAAAAAGCAAAATAAATAATTTTAAACTTTAATGTTTTTAAAAATTAAAAAAAAAAAACTATAAATCTGATATTTTATTTATTTTATTTTGTCTAAGCTTAGACAGCTCTTAAGAAAATTGAAAAATTCATATAAAGTGATACTGAAGAAAATAAAAGGTGTTTTTCTTCTAGAAAAATTGCTTATATACCGATATAGCTCTCAAGAAAATAATGTTCGCATATATTTATTTCTTGAAGCAAATTTTTAGCAACTGCAAAGTACTTTTTCAAGCAACAAAAAAAATGAGAAATATTTCTTGTGATTTTTCTTGAGAGCTGTATTCAAGCCCTTATATAAAAAATATGTTAAAGTAATTTTTAAATTGTGACAATAAGACCGCTAAAATTTTGTGACTAAAATAAGATAAAAAAATCGATGTTTTTGATAACATTGTTTGAAAATAACTAGAATTTATTATAAAATTTTTGAAAAATTGAATTTTTACTTTCGCATTTCTACTGATAAAGATCGATTTTAGTTGAAAGTTTCAATTGCTACTCCGAAATTATAACACTTTCTGACAACTTTTGAATTAAATAAACGCCAAAACATAAATCTTTCCATTTTAATGCCGGATATTGGGTGGAGGAAAGAGTAAAAGTGATAATATCAAAATTCTTTGCCTGTCGCTGATAATAACATATTTTTTATTGAATTTCAAGATATTTGTGCTTCGAATACTAAGAATTTCAAGATGAAGACATTTCAGTATTTTGTTCTTTAAATATATTTTCTTCTACTTCTGCTATGAAAAAGCAATAAACCCTTAATTTGCGTACCTTCGTCCAAATGTAATGAATAAATTAAATAAATAAAAATTGACTATTTTCTGTGCAACGAAATTTAATACATTTTTACTGGTCTTATTGACAACTATAAACTTGTATGACTTACAAAGAATATATTCTTTCCACAAAATATTTGTTTGCGTATTTGGAATATAAATAAATGAAATTTTTTTATATAATTTTTCATATTCGCGTTCTTATTTGGATATTCACAGTTTTGTGAAAAAGGTGTGTTTTCTACAGAACTTATTTCTCTCACGATATTTGGCTATCTTTCACCTAACCTCAGCCTTAAACGATATATTTTTCTGGGTCTTCAACTAGTCCAGTTTAGCAAGAGAGCCTCTGCATTTAATGCACACCCATTTCAATGGCACATCGTAATAGTGACACTTTCTCTAACTACTATACTCTGCTCAGTCATTTTCCATTTCCCCACTCTATTTGGTCTTGCACCCCATAACCGAACGCTTCAATTGCTCTAATCTCCACTGAAGCGTACTGCTGATGGAACTGCCTTAAAAATTTGTTTGTGGCCAAAGTGCTTTCCCTTGCCAAACTCTAAATGAATCGACGAATGAATGGACTGTAGCAAATCGTTGTTGAATGAAGTGATGCCCACTGGCGAAAAGAACGGACGTACATACACATACATACATACATTCATACAGCAAAGTGTTGAAAGCGAAAAAATTTGCGGGAGTGAAGTATGGCATAAAATTTCCCCAGAGAATTGTGGATACAAAAATAAGTAAAGAAAAAAAAAAATAATAATAAAATCGTGTGTTTGCTGTGGTGAGAGCAGCAATAAAGTTAAGTGTTGGCGGCAACAAGCAAAAAAAAAGTTAGCATTAAAAAAATGTTCAAAAGAAAAACATTCGTAGTGCTGAAAGCTAAGAGCAGTGAAATCAAGTAAAAATATGCGGACATTCAGCTAGATGAACGACAACAGCATTTTAGCTTTTAACAGCATATGGCTAACATTCCGCCATGCGCGCTCGCTGTCAATGAATAGGCAAATAGTTACGTATACGCCGTGGTCGCGGTGCTGGCACTCTTGGCGCTGTGGCGTGCGCCTTTTGGGTATTTCGGCATCGATTGGCATACAAAGCAAGGTATGAGTTGACTGCGCGGCAATTTGATTGCAAATATGACAAAGAGCTGAAGAGGAAAAGTGCAAGCAGTGGCGGCTAGAAATTTGCTTTGCTTGAATTTGACAATAAATTTCCATTTAATCGGATTCATTTGAATTGCATATTTTTTGGTTTTCATAATTTTTTATGCTGTGTTTTAGTTGCTCGATTTATTTTTTATTTAATTTTTCCTCGCCCGCATTCAACCAAGTAAATGCAATGTTGTGTAGTATTTGTCTTTCTACGCTTTCCCGCTCAGTCTAGCAATGCGTTGGCATTAAGATTCGACAGTAATTTTTTACTTTGCGCTGATTTTTTTTAAGAAGCTTTACGATTTTTTGGCGCCATGCACCAGTAGTGGCACACGTAGCAACAAAAGTCCGAACGGCCACTGGTACTGATGCTTGTTGACTGGCTGACTGCATAACTATGCAGGATTTACATTAATGTTGTTTTTATTTTTGCATTTAAAAATAGCTATAAAATAAAATTTAAATTTTATAACAACTGCCACTCTCAGTTTAGTCTGTGTTTTCGTTTAGATTCTTACTTGTTCGGATGTTTTTTTGTTTTCGATTGTTTTTCTTGCTGCTGCTCAAAAGTGCAAAGCGTTTTCTTATGTAAATATTTTTACACTTTTAATGTGATTTTCATTGTCTCATCTGTTGTTTTTGTACTTCGCAGTCTTGCGCGTGTTTATTATTTCATTATTTAGCTGTTCTTATTGTTTTATGAAATAAAACTATAAGGTTTACAATTTTTCTACAGCAAAATATATTAAACATATAACTTCAACAAGTAGAAATAAAACGAATGTAAAACTATTTCTAAGTAATAGTTTTTTGAGAGTCATTGGATAATTAATAAGTTCTGCGATAATTTGAAACCAAAATCCTCTCTGTATTTCCTTAAGGAGTTTATTTATTTGAGATAACTGAGATATTTTTTCCATTATATTAATTACATTTTTGAACCATATAAAATTTTATTTGAAAAGCGAAAATAATATATATAATAAGATTTATATTGGAACGATTTTCCGTCATGCCTTGTCAAATTTGGTTTTGTGACATACCGTTTTCGGCGTTGTGCCATCTTCAGTGTCGAACGAAAACGAACAAATTTCCACACTCTCGGAAAATCAGAAGAAAATCAGTTATATAAGTGATCTATGTTTTAAAGTTAATCGTGATATGTCGTCAATTATGAAATGGACGATGTACAATGGCCTCAGCTTAAACATTGAAAAATCATTTGTGTTACCTGTCTCGAAAAAGAAATTTTATCTGAGTAGCATTCCAACAATAAATATTGGTAATGATCTTATCAAATTTGTTAATAAAATTACAAACCTAGGTTTTGCGGTTAACTCGAACCTAACTTGTACATGCCATATTAATTCGACTGTTGGTTGAGTTTATTGCACATTGCACAATTTCAGTTGATCTGCGCACTTTACTACTTTTCAACTAATTCAGCCAATATCACTTATTTTGAGTTGGTTTACAATAACATTTATTTGTGCTCGGCCTACAAAATAGACCTTGCCATTAACTACATTACGCATTATGTTTACAACCTGCGAAAGTTTAACCACATATCTACTTGAAGATCTCAACTGCTTGATTGTGATGTCTTTGAGTATCAGTAAGCTCGAAGTTGTTTCTTCCCTTTTCCACTTATCTCAACAAAAACACCTTCATATCTCCATGACAAACTCATATTTGGTAAATCCACTCGTCCGTGTAATCTTATTGGATAAAGTTTTAATAATGTTACCTCAACAATACTATTCTTCATGAATCCCTGTTTCTACAAGAAGCAACCAAAGCAACTACAAGCATAGTCTTTATAACAATTTTTCTTCCTCGTAACCTTAAACTGGCCACATCACTACTTATAAAACTATAACAATTCTAAGTAAATTTTAATCTTCGTTTTTTTTTGTGTTTTCTTGTCTTAACATATAGTTATGCATATATATCATACTGTTAATTTAATTTAATTTAACCCCCGTCAAACACATGGTTCTAGTCAGGCATATTTCATTTTTGAGCCTCAATTAAACTTACTTCTAGTTTAGCTAGATACCTGTATTTCCCGCTAGCCGCTTTAAATATTGTTGGCTTTCTATCTGTAAAAAAAAAATTCAAAACCATAGTTCCAACACGACGAAAACTGCAAAAGGAAAGAGTCCCCCTCAAAAAAACACATATGCCTGACCAGACCCCTATACAATTTGTATGAAATAACTTATTATTATACACATTTTGGGTTATTTTTCTGCAAATACAATGCAGATTGTTGTTTCCAGGTACTTTGTTGTGAGTTTGGCTAATCAATACATCAACAGCGGCAGAACTATTATTGCTGATAACTTCTTTACAACATTTGACGCAGCTAAACGTCTTTCGTCGATTGGACTAGCATACTTAAGCACCATTAGATGCAACAAAAGCTGTCTTTCAAAAGATGTGAAAAAAGACTGCAAACGGTCAGTGCTTTCATCTGTGTTCGGTTTCTATGATAACCTTGTATCACTGTTCCAAAGAAAAAGAAAGCAGTAAATCTACTATACACTGGAAGCTATATTATTTTACTATTCAACAAAGGCCGGCGTTGATACAATGGACCAAATGGTAACGCATTACTACATAAAACGGCCTACCAGACGTAGACCATTAGCATTTTTTTTGCAAACTGTTAGACGCAAGACGAAAAGCTGCGTAGGAAGACATGTTTTTACTTCACCAAATGCACTAATCCTGTGTGCCAACAACATTCTAAAGTTGATTATACTTGTTTTTCATGCATTCCACAAAATGAATAAAAAATAATAATAAAATATAAAAATTACTTTACATTTAGTCTAAAGACCAAAATAATATACGAACATTAGGGCCCGTCGAATTTTTTTCGCATAAAGCGGCTAGCAAAAACGAAAACTACAGAAATTTCTAAGAAAGTTTTGCCAAAAAACCATGGGTCTAAAATTAATTCCCAGTTCGCGCAGAGCGACTTTAGATTTTGAGGTCATACTTATTAAATTGTACTCAAAAACTTATAGTTTTAAAAATAACAGCATGCCATGCAATTAATGCAATAATAGCAGGCTTTTGTAACTTATTTGTTTTTTCATGGAAAATATCTTACTGGCAATACTTTATGATAAGATAAAAGATGTTTGCGAAAGAGCCATAAAAAAGATACTACATTATCGTGATGAAGTTTGTGATCCGACTAATCTAAGGGTTTATGATAAAAAGCACGCAATAAATTTTGAATGCTCTGACTACTTTGATCTGGTTGACCTAGATGATGACAGTGTTTTGTCCGAGCCTCCATTCTCAGCAAATATTCCATACGAACACTTGTTGCAGTTTATTGAGTCTGATGATCCGCCGCTTCCTGACCCAGTGATTCCATGTCATACCCAGGCAACTGAACGTTGTGTACAGCTTCTGACAACAGTTTCCCGACGCGCTATCGCAAAGAATAGAGACGATATCATGGCCGTAACTATAGAAAGTCGTACTACAACACCACGCATGGAATCCAAAAAAGACTTTAAAACCTATAAAAAAACTAAAACTAGAAAAGATTCCCAGTCATCAGCAAAAAAACCAATGTCTGTAACTTGCACCACAAAAACATTTAGTTTTTTGAAAAATTAATTACAATAATACAATTTTATTTTCGATATGGCAATATCTGTATGCTGCATACATAGAAGCACAAACTTTCGTTATAATCGAAGAAACCAAGCACAATTTTCCGGATCGCTTCTTATGAAAGTATAGGTTTTTGAGTACAATTTAATAAGTATGACCTCAAAATCTAAAGTCTGGGAATTAATTTTAGACCCATGGTTTCTTGTCAAAACTTTCTTAGAATTTTCTGTAGTTTTCGCTTTGTTGGTTTTTTTCCACCCATACAAATCGACCCGGCCTAACGAACATACTTAGGAATTCAAAGTTACGGTACCCTTTTTGCCATACAAATGCATGAAAACGTATTGGGGTCTGGCCAGGCATATGTGTTTATTCGAAGGTCTCAAAATATGTGCCTGACGGTGGGCTAATATATCTTCAAGTTTTAGCCTTAAGCTTATAATATTTTGTCTTTATTTATAACTTTTTTTCTTAGTACTTTAATTATCCGTTATTATAATTTCCTAATTGCTCGTTGTGCTATAAAAGGTGTAAAACCTTATTATACTAATCGCTAGCTTAATAAATGAAATAAAATATAAAATAAGCAATATAAATGTAGTACTATTGCGTTTCTCTGAAAAAAAATTATTTTGTTTTCTATATATCAAATGCCGATTCTCCTGGTTACTTGTGGCACATACAAATATAATGTAATAATTTATAATTAAATTTAAAAAAATAAATTTAAAGAAATAATAAAATTCTTCTTATTTTGTCAAATTTTTATTCTATTTTGCTAAGTCAATCCGCTCCCAACTAAAAAGCGAATATAAAAATCTCTCAACAGCCATCAAATCGCGATTAGTGCGTGCTACCGTAAAAAATTTCCAACAACAACAATCAACTCGTGCACTCATCTAATCAAAAACTTTAGGCTCAGCTGCAGCTAACATTTTTTTTTGCTATATTTTTTTTCTTCTCTTAATCGCACACATTTTGATCTACGGTAAAACTTTGATTGTCAACATGTTGACGTATGCAATCTGCTGTGCTTCGCCACCTCAAATGCTGCTTCGTATTCCTGCCTGCTACTGAGTTCTGTTGACTTGCTGTCAGTTTTTATGTTATACTCAATACAAACATAGTTTGTTGTTGATTTGTTTATATTTGTTGTAAATGTTTTAGTACAACAACAGTTATGCTGCATCGCTGATACTGTGTACAAAAGCGCACACACGCCAGTTGTTGTTGCTATTGTTGTCATTTGCTTTCAACATAATTAAATTGGAAAGACTAATTATGCACGACAGCATTCAACAATGCAGCAACAGATGTGACGCGAGCGAAAACGACGCACAAACACATACATACACGCAAACAAGAAGAGTGTAAAAGCGAATATGGAAAATAGCTAAGAGCAGTAGAATATCATACGAGTAAGCAGCGAACAACAGCAAAAATACAATTTTAATTGCGGAAACAATGGCTTGGCTGGCTAAGCGTGCAGTAGCGTGACCGATGTCAGTCATGAACTACGCACGCACATATATTGCTACATGTATGGAGATATATATATATATATATCTAATAATATACCTATATAAACCGATGCAGTGCATGCTGTGTGTGTGCAATTAATGCGAGCGTCAACACAATCGCATGCTGACTTTTGCTTAATATTACTAACATTGCAAGCGAATGGAAAAGGTATCTACATTGAAATATTGTTTAGCTTATTGCTTGTGTTGCTTTGTTGTTGTTGTTGATCATATTTTAGCTGTACGCGAAAGTTTTGCTGTGATGCACCAACAGCGGAATTATCGCAGCATTTGCAGTACAACTTTTGTGTGCTTCGAAGCGGTAGTTTGATTAAAGTTTGCAAGAAATAATATTTATAAAATACACGCCGGCTACGAAGACATTTCTGTTTTCGAAATTTAGAAAATATCAATATGGCTGCTGAGTGCATGAAAGCAAAATTTTAAAACTGTAAACAAAGCTCATTAAAGCTAAGCTTTTAGCGTTACTAAGTTGTGTGAAAGAATATGTGTCATCGAAGTTGCTGGTATTAACAAAAAAAAAAAAATTAAAATAGAAAAAGATAACATAGTACAACAAGTAAAAAATTGCATCACCCAAAATATCTAAACTCAATTAGAGAAGGCCAAAGAAAATATGCGTGCATCAACGTTTTGAAAGTTTATGTCTGAATTTTGTTCATGTTTAAAAAGATAATTATTATTATTAGGGCATAGTAGCGCTGCGACCTAGCAAGATCTATTGTGCTAACCCTTTAAGTTTGTCACTCCATCCTTAGGCTGCTTAAGAAGTTGAGCACTTTGGAGGGTGTAGTGGTCCATATTCTGGATGCTGATAATAATCGCTCCCTCAGGTGTATAAGCCTGAGTCCGGTAATTCTTGTGCATTCACAAAGTATATGTTCAGAAGTCTCCGCATCTAGGCCACAAAACCCAGAGTCTGCAACCTCAGAGAGTCCTATTTTAAAGAGATAGTCGATGTCATCTTTATTTTTAAGAGATGATAGTTCAGCAGCTCGAAAACAAAAATGCAAAATAAGCACAAATGCGGCACTGATCGATGATGAAGTCAATAGTTGAATATGTCGAAGGTTACTTATACGCCATGACCACGAGCGGCCGGCAACTCATACGCCATTCGACATCCAAGGTTACTCATACGCACTGGATAAATGTATTTATTTATTTATTTATTTATTTTTTTATTTCTTTAACTATGGAATACAAATATTCTTACTAGCAATGCATTTATAATTTAGTTCTATGAGTTCGTAGATAACTTAGAACTTTTAACTTTTTTAAAACCTCTTCAGGAAGTGAAAGATCGATATCTTGGATATTATTGAGTTTTCTCAAAGTACGCGCAACTGGTGCATTTATCGCATAATTTACTTTATTTAAATGCATGTGAAACATATCAAAATGGCGAAAATTTCTGACAGGTATATTAAGAGCTAATCTTCCCAGTATCTCAGTGCAATGAATATCCGTTGTTAGCACGTTTAAGACAAAGGAGCACGACAAAAGTATTCTTCGATCATGAAGTGAATTCAGATCTAAAAGCTGACATCGAGAGTCATAGCAATGCAAATTTTACAAGAATTTTTTTAATACGCTCTATTCTAATAACTTTGGTGGCTTGCAAGAGGTGCCTTCGCAAAGTCTGTGAAGACAGCATCTACTTGATGGCCCGCCTTAAAACTATCAAGACAGTCTTCAGAAAAAATTGCGTGGTTAGATATCGGGGACCTTCCTCTAACAAAGCCGTGTTGGCTCGGACTTATGAGGCTAGAAATTTGCGAAAGTCAGCTTTGCCTTAACAACGGTCTCAAATAGCTTTGAAATAGTTGTCAATTTCGTTATAGGTCATGACGTCGCTTTTATTTCCGCTTTTCAAAATTGGAATTATATGAGATTTTTTCCAATCCTGTAAAACAGTCCAGCAGGAAGCGAGATATTTAAAATTAAGGTTAATGGCTTTTTGAGTGCGTAGCAATTTTTTAAGAGAATAGGTGATAAACCAACAATGCCGGTAAGCGATGAGAGTTGCAATCCCTTTTTGAACATCATCTTCCGCAACGCACAATACTCCAAAGGATAAAGAAGTGTCTGAGAAACCTGAATAGTTTAGGTCAGTATCCGAATCCGTTAAAAAGTTAGCGCTGAAAAATTCAGAAAAAATATTTGCCGTATCTTCGCAGATTTGGCATATTTTTATCTTTAAATCATATAGGAAGGTACGCTAGAAGCCGAATTTTTTGATTTAATATAAGCCCAGAAAGCTTTCGGATTTTTTTTTATATTTCTTTCAAAATTCGATATGTAACTCAGTGCAATAATAAATAGCTTTATTTAAATTTTAACAACACGCATCTTATTCCAAGCACCAACAAATGTGCTTCAGCACATTGGCAGTAGCGATTTTTGTTTTCGAACTTCAAGTTAGTACACTTCTTTTGCATTCAATTCTTGAAAATTATACGTGTCCAACATGTTTTGATTTTGCTGTTTTTGGAATTTGTTCTTATAGCTTTAACTTTGGCTTTCGTTTTACTTGTGTCAAAGTTCCCGTTGTTCCTATTTTATAAATTTTTTTTATTTAAAAAAAACTGGCAAAACTCAGGCATTTATATTATTTTCCAAGACAGAATATATTAAAGTCATGATTTATTTTTTTAAATTCAAGATTTAGGCTTTATTCAGAATAAACGTATATAAATGAACCCTATATGAGTTTACAAATTTAATAAAAATAGAAGTTTTACAAAAAATTTAATATTTAAGCCATAAAAGATTAAAATATATCTTTCGATTTCTAACAGAAATTTTTAAATTAAATTTAAAAAATATAATACCAATTAAATCAAAATTTACTTCATCTAAATAAACAACAAAAATGCATTTAAATTAAACGCATTTCATACACATTTACACTGGCTTACTTTTCCACAATTTATCACAATTTCAAATTGCATTTGCTGATTTCGCTGTAAAATTCGTTTTTAATTATATTAATTTGACAAATTGAGGCCGGCATTCACACGTGTGGCTTTCGTGTTGGTTTGTCACTCTTTTAATTCTTCTGTCATACATTTTTTTTTTCATATTCTCTTTTAACACTCTAATTTGATTTACAATATTAAATTAGTTGCAAAATGTTGGTAAACATTTTATGTTTTAATTAAGGGTTGAATATTTTAGCATGTGTGCGTTAAAAACTTTTTAATCAACTCCAATTAAATGCATTTGTATTTTTCGTAGTTAGTTTGCAAAATTTCATAAAATATGATTATTTAATTAAAGTACGAGTATATGGAAAATATTACCTACTTGCTTTAGTTCATCAATCCGTAGAGCGGTAATGGTAGTTTATTATATGAATATTGCTCACAAGGTGATTATTATTTGTAGGATGCGGGAGGTTGGCAAAAAAAAAAAGTACTGCATAGTGAATTTATTTGAGATATTTGAAATATTTACTTTTGTAAAAAACAAAATTGTGATGTATGACGGCTACAAAATTTTTTTTTAAATTTTTGAGAAATTCACAACAATCATAGAAATAATTATTTGGTTTAATTGAACTATAATTCAAGTAAGTAAGGTATGGTTTCATTAATATTAATTTTTTTGTAGGAATAAACAAGAATTGTTATATTTTCTTTATTTGTGTTTACAACTTAATATTATCAAAAATAAACACATACAGTATTTGTAAAATTATATACATTTTTACTACTTAATGCAAAGAAACAGAAAAGTTTGGTATTTCGTGTTGGTCGTCAAAATTCACAATGTAAAAATACAGTTCCAAAGTTAATTTTGTCCGCTTCAGGTTCAAATTTGGTATTGCTGCTATGTTATTGAAGAGGAAAACACAAAACTACTACCACAAAACATATAATATCGCAGATTTTCAGCCAAAAAGTATCACCTTTAAAAAATGTAAAATTCACAATAATATTCACGGATGGAAAATTTAACGGGGGCAGCCTTTTATCAGTAGTAGACATTGCAGCAAAACGGGCAAACGTAACCGGAACCGACGTCACTTATAAGTTTACTTTAAAATATACCTATAACAAAAAAATTTATCAGTTGATCAATCTAAAATGGCAAGCAATAAATAAAATATAATAAATAAATTAAATAGGCAGATCAAATACTGTTTAAAGGAAGAAACCAATGACTTATTTTCCCAGAGACAATAAGAAACTTTAAAGCGCAGAAATCCATCGACATCAAAACAATCAACAGAATACTGAGCGCACACGTTAAACAAACACTGCAAAACAACGTTAAACAAAATGAACATTACGAAAGAAACATTTAATCAGATTAACAAAATCCGAATAAGTTATGATGTTATAACTTCACAAGAAGTCGGGCCAAGTTAGTCTCTCATACACAGCGTGAGAGCAACCTAAATCATCGAACAAACAAACAAACAAACAATAATACAAAGTAAGTTACTTATACGACACGTGTGCCAATTGAAGCCAAAGCTATGATAATGAGAGCTATAGCAACTAAACAGGCACGCATTAGAGCATTTATTGTATGAAATTTTTTTTTTTCTATTGCTAATTAAAACACAAAAAATACTCAACCTAACAAAATTTGCTACAGTTCGGTTAATCTCTCACTAGCTAGCGTCAATGGCGTTGTCCAAGCAACGCTTATTAGCGTTTTAATCCATGCATTACGAAGTGAAGTGTTTCAAAATAAGTGAGTGCGTTTGAAAATTATAATGAGCAGAGTTTAAAAATTCTGTGGCAAGCTGGGGGGAAAAAAATCTCAAGTGAAATTATTTTTCAACTTCTACAAATTAACCTATCGCCATTTATGTGTTTTTTTTTACTTCTTCTCCTTTTATGTGCGGTGCCAGTGCGTAAAAGTACTTTTTAATTGGCTACATTGGCCTCCTCAAACTGCACTGTTAACGCAGGTTGCCATAGAAAACAGCATTTTTTCCAAAGTTAAGTGCAACTGTAAGCTTGTTTCTTGTTTTTTTTTATTTGTAAAATTTCAATAGTATTGCAAGCTGATTTGAGAAAAAAATAGAATGTTGCAATTGACGACGCATGCAATTAGCGAATAAATAAATATTGTCGAACAGAAATGATAGAAAAAGTTTCCTCAGCATTTTTTTTCTGGTAGCGGCTAACAGCAGTTGAATGTAGAAGAGGTGTATGAATTATTGATGCTGATAAATCAAGGTAAATTATAAGGTAAAATTTCGGTTTCATGGTCATACATGTTTTTGTTAATTTTAAAATTTGTTATAAAGTTTCATAATTAAAAAAAAATTAAAAATTTTGCTTAAAAAGCCCATTTCAGCGGCCATGCTGTAGCACAATATTTTTGCAATACAAGCTAATGATATTTAGAGGCTGGGTAGTTGTTTTTCAAAGAACAATGCACATCATTAGCATATAAACAGCATACATGCACACACGCACATATCAGCACATGTTTGTGTAGCGATGCATGCAATTTATTTGTGTGCACATATTGTGAAGAGATATGTCCTTGTGCCTCAAAAGCGCATAGCACAATACAATGGCCAGCACAATGCCACAAATCCAATGAAATTCGAATTGAAGCAAAAACAATACTAATTAAAATTCATTGAAAGATGCATAAACAATCATAACAAGAACAACCTTAAACAACAGCAACAATAACAATCAAAATTGTAAAACGGAAAAACAAACGCTTGCAGAGGTAACAACTGCTGCGGCAACAACTGCAGCGACAGCATCAATAGCAACATAGGCAATCGCATCTAAGCTTATAAGGGAAATAACCGCAACATTGAAGAAATTACAATTATGGCGTAGATAACGCTGCCGCGTTATTGATAAAAGCGCTAATAACCAAAACAAGATCTAAGCTTACTTGCAATAACACAAAACAACACGAAATATTGTCTGCATTGGAATGTACTCAATTCGATGCGGTACAATAACAACACAACACTAAAACTATAATAAAAACAACAATCATAAATTTTAAATACAGCAATCTTTGCTTTATCATATCGTCTATACTTGCTGTCATTTTTAATGACCCCTTCTACTATTGCCACCACTGCACACAACTCCAACGCTGACCAGCTGCATTATGACTCTCATTAGCTGTAAGCTTATTTTGTTGCTATCTATTTTCCTTTAATTGCATTCACAATTCGTGTTGTGAAATTCAGAGAATCAAATTCGGAAATATTCGCCTTCTAATTCACCAATTGTTTCATTGGCTGCCTTCGGCTGTGCATTTCGTCTGTTTATTTTTTTTTTTTTGCAAATTGACTTAGGTTTTGCGATGAGAACAGAACAGCAAAAAAAGTGCTGTTATTGGAGAACAGTCTTTCACCTAGGTATAGATGATTAGATACAAAATTTTCTAAACAAAGTTTCCACCATTAAGGTATTTACTTTGCCAAATTAATACTTTAAAAAGTTATCTAAATAAATTCTTCCAAACAGTTTTTGTTACATTAAATTTAATTGAAAAACTTGATAGAAATTTTGCGTAAACAACAAAAAAGAGTATAAAATACGACTGCTACCAACGAATTAAAACTATATTTCTTATTCATAAAATAATCTGAATAATTTACATTTTTATTGGCCGCGTAGCTACATAGGTAATGAAAGATTTAATTTGGAAAGAAGAACAACAAATGAAATCTTTCATAAACTGGCCTGGAACTTAAAAAAATTGCGGGTATTATTATTCATTTAAGGCCAATAGAAGTTGCCGCTGTGGTCGTGTTGGTAGCGGTGCGTGCTATAACTCGATATGCCGTTGAGTTCGAGGTTCGAATCTCAGTCAGGGCAAGCAAAATCTTAATAATAGAAAAAGTTTTTTCTAATATCGGTCACCCCTCGGCAGGCAATGGCAAACATCCGGAGGTATTTCTGTCATGAAAAAGCTTCTCTTTAAATACATCTGCCGTTCGTAGTCGGCACAAAATTTTAGATCCTCCAATTGTGGTAGAATATAAAGATGCACACCACAATAGGTAGGAGAAGCTCGGCCAAACACTGAGCTATATAGTGTAAGCGCCCAAAGTATTATTATATATTATATAAAGCCAATATAATACTTAACATAAAATAATTTGTTAATTGACTTTAAAGCAATAATTTTTCAAAAGTAGTTTCCTCAGAATATAAGCCGAATTACAATGTGCTGGGTAAATTTTTTCGAAATAAAGTTCCTTCTCCAGTATACCGTGGTATCCGACTTATGTCATAATCGCAATATTTTATGAGATAGTTATTAATAATATTTTACCATATACCGAAACCTTTAAAGTTATCAATATCTTTGAACATCATTTTTGCTTACATTTAAATCATACAAATTAGTATTGTAAAAAATTGATTTAGTTACAATTATGTTTACTAATATAAACAACTTCATTGACTTAATTTTCAATTCAATATTTCTTTGCATTTGTTTACAATGAATTTTATTAGCTCTTAACTATCTTTATCACCATAGAAATTGAACGAAAATAAGAGCCACTCTTCTTCAAGTAAGCCATCGGTTTTAAAATTATTGGTCACATTTTTGCAACAAAGTATTCGTAAATTGTAAAAAATTGTATTATCTTGGCACATTTTTTTATGTAAGAAAATAATTAAAACTATATCTAAAAAAACATTTGTAGACATACAAATCTTTTCAATCAGCTTCCTTTTCTTGCTAAATTTTTTCAACTGCTTAAATCTATTAGCTATAAAAAATATTTTTTTCGGATATTTCTAGTAACAGATATGGACTATTTATTTGTATTTTTTTTTACTTTCAATTAGGGATTCTGACTTCTGTATAAGAAATAAAATCATCCTTTTCAAATAAAAATGTGTGTTAATACAAACCGCAGCTGTAGATAATTTATTTCATGGAAAAAATAATAATTTATATATTTCAAGAAGACTTAACAAACAATTTACTTTCAGAAAATGAAGAACAAAATTTGGTGCCCTTCTTCTGGCATACTTTTTTAAAATTATTTTATTATAATAATAATAGTCCCAACGGTTTTATCCCGACCGACGCTAGGGCGCACGGATATATAAAAAAAAAATCATTTAAAGTTGTCACAGTACCATTTGACACGTTCTTGCGGTTGATGAACGATTATTTTCTCCTTAAAAAGATAAAACTTCTGATCAAAAATATCATGCCATGCAATATATATTGATGCCTATGTCAACAAATACCTGAGTGTCTATACAAACATAACCATAAAATACAGTAATAATCACGTCATATCAAATAAGCTTGTACGCAATCTCAACATCTAACTGCTCTGCTACCCTCTGTGAGTAGTTGCAACTCTTCGCAAATGCGACTCACTTCAAAAATGTATTCAACGGTAAACAATTTGTGAATTTTGAAATTTTGCAATATGCAAACAAGTTTGTGCAATAACCAAGCACAAAAACACAAGTAGAGAAATTGAAAATAGCCCGAAGGCTCAAACTGCATCAAATGATGAAATGTACGAGTAGGTATCTACTGAGTTCTTGATGGACAACAAGTAGAGTAAAAGCTGCAAAGTGGATGAGTAAAGTGCCACATCTCACAGAAATCAATGCCAAAATTGGACGACTCACCACGACCCTACCCGTTTGCTCTGTTTCGATTTGAAACTCACATCAATTTTGTTTTTTCTTTGTTTTGCTAGTTTTAAATGCCAGCAGCCGTTGCTTATGCTAAAAGGGAGCAGAGCTATGAAAGCGACATTGTCCGAGTAATGTACTGCCAAAGGTGCACTTGCTATTTGTGCTCTTCTGCTTCGCCCTTCGCTTTCCCCCGTTGTTAAGTAACACATGTTGTCATTTTTGAGCTGTATATTCTGCTAAATAGCTGCATGCGTGATGAGTGCACGCTTTAGCTAAGATCGGTGTAGTCATGCGAAATGAAAAGCAATACCATAATGTGAACGAAAGAGTGGACTAAGCGCTCGAAGGCGCAAACAATCAGTGCAGAGTTGTAAACATGTTCATCACACTGATGCATATTTTTGCAGACAGAAGGGAAGTAATGCAACTGCACATCAATATGTGCTGTTTGATGGGGTGTAACACTCAATAAGAAACATTTTTTGGTGTTCATAGAAAACGAATAATTATTATTTTTTAAACAACTATATGTGCAACAATTGAATTAATTGATTTAAAAAATTTAGAAAACAAGTAAATGTTAATTAGAAAAATTGGAATTATATTTGCACAGTAAAAGTAAAACTCGTATTCAAAGATTAACAGCCGACTTTTATATAGAAAATGTAAATGTTAATTTTCGCATTAAAAATAGCTCTTCATCATGAAAAGGGTTATTAAGGTAACAAACAAATAACGTCACCTGTAAATAAACCTTGTGTTTTCCTTTTGCATACAAATATTTAATCATTTCATAGCAAAAGCTTTTTGCTTTCCCCAACTTCCTCCTTTTCCTTTTATTTGCTGTGCCTAGGATGCACGAGAGATACGAAAAGTATGAAAATGTAATTTATAAAATTTTATTTGTGTACCAATTCTCAAAATTTCAATCATCACTTTGTAGATAGAAGGCGAATAAGCTTTGATAGGAAAGGCCGCATTGTATACAAAGGCTGGCTATAGAATAACACACTCTATTTCAATGTTGTAAGCACACTGGTCATGCCGCTTAATTTTATAATTTTTAAATTTTTATTTTCTTTCAATTAATATTTTGAGAATTCACTTATCATATTTTCAAACTGTGTATACAATTTTGTTAATATTAGCAGGCATTCTTTTGAAAACTTTGTTAAGTAGATGTGCCTTTTAAAACCAAAATTTTTTTGTAAATTGCAAATCTTATGTAACTACAAAGAGCCATTGATTTAGCACTTTTTTTTGCAATATTTTTCATATAAATTACCTACTTTGTATAAATGAAACTTACAAAACATCGTCAGTACAAAGCACGGTAAAATAAACATATTTAAAATATGTTTTTAATGCTTTAAAATTGAACAAGTAGCAACACTGCAAGAGTGAACAAAAAAATGTTCCAAACAATAACAAAGAAAAAATGTATTCCTTTTTTAAAATCGACATTTTGTTGAACTGTTACAAATATTTTATAAACCTTAAAACTTTAGATTTTGATGAGTTTTAGTGAATACTAGCATCATAAATGTATAAGAAGGGACAACATCTTACTTTTAGCACCGAGTGAATCTCCAGGGGCATGCTTTCTCTTTTGCTCAAATGAATGTTTTGATTGGCTAGAGTGAGAAAGCACGCCCCTGGAGATTCACACGTTGCTAATAATAACGTGTTGTCCATTCTTTTCTTTGCTAGCACTCACCCATGGCGTTGCTCACGTATCTTTATTCGACTGAAATATAACTGTTTGCTTCTCCTACGAAATAAAAAAAATGAATGCTTGCACGGCTATGTATTTCTTGAATTATTAAAACATGCAAACATTTCCCATACAATCAATTTTAAACAACAGATAGTAAAGACTTCTTAGACAGTAAAATGTAGTTAAATTAAAAAGTAATGAAAGTTAAAAAGAGAAAGTCGAAATTTTAAAAAATTGGTAATATTTTGTGCGGTTATAATTTTGAGACTAAGTATAAACTAAATCCATAAGAACAGTTGTACTTATTTGCGTACGTAAATTTGTAAAATGGAAATAACTTTTTTAAAGTAGAGCAATAAAATTGCTGCTTGAATGCGTAAATAATATTTTGTTTTCCTAATAAATCAATCGGCAAATGTAACTCAGTTAGTTTTAATTGATTTTTATACTACGTATTTCAATGAAGAAATTCGTTTTGAAAATATTATTTGCTGATAGAAATTTGTATGATGTATTAGATAGTATAAGAAAAAGGTGTATGAATTAAGAAGAGGCACCAATGTCTTATGATAAATATAGTCAGTTGGAAAAATTAAACTTAGTGTGTTTGAAAGAGTTATAAATGCACTTTGGCAAGATAAATACATACAAATTAATTATATACATTTTTCACAAACACATTTTAATATACCATATTATTTCTTTCTGTTATACTAATTAGCCGCCACTTTTTCATGAACCAACAACGGACATTTTAGATATAGATTTTTAACAAAAAGTTTTTTTCTATTCTTTATTTTGAATTCTAGCATTATTGTTATCTAATGTGTATAAAAACGGAGTAATCTTCAAAAACTCACTACTTGTATTCACCAATATGAGACAACAATAAATTAATTTTTCAAGACTTAAATCGGCGCATGATTTATTAACAAACTTGCTTTCTTGTTGCTACATTTGAATATATCTAAATTTTCTTTTTATTTTGTCAGCTTTGATATACACTTTTTTCTAATAACGACATACTTCATTATACCTTGACCACACTCGGTAACTAGCTTCCCGGCTCACCTGTGCTGCTTGATGTGTCTCCTTCTGCGGCACCAACTCAACTTTGATAAATACGCTCCCACACTCACTTACACTCTAAGCGCATAAACGCACAGCTAAAAGCAATTAAAAACTTTTTAAAGCCAATTAACGTTTCGCGCATTTTTTGCTTTCATAACGCTTTTTATTGCCATGAAGTTTCACCAAAACAAAAAAAAAAAACAAACTTAAAATTAAAATTAAAATAATAAAAACTTGAAAAAAAAAACAAAAATAAAATGCAAACCAGCCACAATGTTGCTGCAAGAATTTTCGCATGCAACAAAGCGCTGGTTGTAGAAAAATATGAAAGTTGTGTGCAAAATGGACGAAAGAAAATATATTTTTCAACGCGAGTGCCAAGCAAATGCCATATGGCTAAGCAGGCAACTTTGTTGTTGTTGTTGCTAGTATGTTGCTTTTTATTATGATTGCTTTGGTTTTGGTTGCTTTAACACTTTTGCTCTGGCGATAATTGCAAGCAAAATGCAATGAAAGCCACTTTACTTTGGTTCAACGCTACAACCAAAGCGTTAATTGAGTTTCGCACGCAGCATCGACTAAGCGCCCACACTAATACATATACACACACACATGCATATGTGTATCACAGCCCATAAGGGCAGGCAGGTGAATGCTGGTGTGTGTTTGTGAGTGCATGTGCATTTTTTGTGTGCGTAGGTGTGTGCTAATGGCCTGCGGAAAGTGCGCTTTGAAATTTAGAGACATAGATTTTATCTTCGCAGCTTTTAAGTGCAGCAAAATACGGCAGGCAAGTAACGCACGAAAATAGTACAATGTTAGTTTAGAAAAGCGAATACGTAAAAAATAATGAAGTGTGAAAATTTTATTTTAACCTTTTCACGCAAGTACCATAAAACAAAAGTTGCGTCGAAATTGTCTTAGATGATCTATTTAATTAACGTTTCCGTTTTATCTTTAAACAGAATTTTTTGGTTATAGTTTGCTCTGTGATTAGCTTTTGTTCGCTGGCAGCAAATAAGTTGCTTATATTTTCGCACTTATAGCTTTTATTTTGTCTCCGGCGAAGTTTGCTTAGAGATTTGATTCTTTTCAAATCTTCACTTTTGTAAAAATATTAAATTCTTATCTATGCTAACTTTTGCAGAACTTTTCGTATTTAATTTTTCAAAATTTGTATATGAAACGTTGCATTCTTCGCTTTCATTTTTGCTAAATTTTATATAGTTTAAAACTTATCAAACTTCAAAGCGAAGCAGTGCTAGCATTAAGTTATGTGACTGTAGGCTAATGTTTTCCTTTCTACATCTGAAATCGGTATATTGAATTGTTTTAAAATCTACTTTTGTTAACCGATGAAATTAGCATTTTTTTTAACTAAATTATACCTTATTCACATTCTCATCTCTATTTGGCATTTAAACTTAATTCCTGCTAAGAGATTGAACCACAATAAAATGCGATCTAAAAAAAGGACCCGAATTAATATCGGTAATTCGACGGGACTTTTTAATGCACAGAAATTCAAAAATTCAAAGTATCTGCTTATTTTCTTTTTGAAACTATAAACAATTTTTGTAAATAATTTGAATAAATTTTTTTCCATTAATGGGTTCTCTCAAAAGTTTGGAGTTTCATTTACTTTGAAGCTACAGAAAAAATTTATATATTTAATTGTTTATGAACTTTAAGGCCGATAAGTTTTTGGGAAAACCTAATTACATAGTTGTCTAGCCAAATAATAGCGAAAAAATATGTATTTTTTATAACCGCAGAAAAATTTTACGAGACATTTTGATTTAGTCTTTTTAAAAAATAAATAAATTTTTTTTAAATAACTCACGAACCTTGAAGTTATGATCCTCTAAAAAGACGAATATTAATTCGTGCATACATTTTTTACGTGGCAAGACAACAAATAAATTTCATAATATGTCCAGCGACAGTTATACAATATTCTTTTACTAGATTAAAACGTTTGTAATCTTACCTTTTTTTTTTTAAATTCATAACAAATCACTCAATGTTAAAAAATTTTGTTCTTAATCTCTTTTGCATTAAAATATCCGTGACTTTTTGAATGGAAATGGTTATGCCAATCTGGAGTAGGCTTCCGAGCTCTCTATGGCAATACATTTCGTTCATCTGCAACCGATTTGATGGTGTTAAATTGCAAATAACGCAACAATTTTGCTTCCCAGGTACTTCATCAACATTTTCAGGTACCTCCATAACTTTTTTCTAAAACACTTCAAAGCCTCTGAACAATATTTTAAACAAAAAATTTGCTTTCTTGTTTTTTTTTTTTATTTCCAACAGTTTAAGTTTTATCGGAACAAGCCCCGAAAGCACCATACACACCAACTTCCTTGCCCACTATATGTCTTTTTTTTATTTCAAACTTATCGTACATATGTTTGTGCTCTCTTAATACGCCAGTGACAGTCCATTATTTTGTCGCCGCCGCCTTGAAGTGTAATTGCATGGAACCATATACATTGTACAAGTAATGTGGCAACATGGCACAGATCATTTGTTTCGACCATTACTTGCAACTTCCAATCTATGCACACTTTCATAACACGCTCAACTCTAAACTTCTTCAGCATGAGCGCGTTTACATTTACTGGCGCAAGTATCTGTTATTACATATTTACAAACATATGCATGTGTAACCTGTCAGTTATTTTGCATGCGCACATTTATCAGCTAGCTCAAGTACTAAACGAGCGAATATGATAATGGTGATGCTGATGCTGATGGTCATAGAAAAGAGAGAGAGATAGAAGGCAGTGAGCTGAGAAGTAGAAAGGCGCCAATAGTGTGAAAGAAATGTCTGAGCATGAGTCAAAAAGGAGTCGATAAAAGAAGGTAAACAAGGAAAATGAGTTGAGAAGTTTTCTTTTTAAAAATTGTGAAAAAAACGCAACGAATGTGAGTATGCATTGATCAACTCAGCAGTTCCTTTTTATTTGAGATACATATGTAATAACATGTAAACAGTGTTCGTAATGAAGTATAACTTGTTTAGGTAGGACCAGTTATCGAACGTACTTCCGAAAGTCCGCTGCTGTTCCACTTTGACACTCTTGAAGGTTTAGATCATGCTTGTCGTTACCTAAAAGCTCATCGCCAGCGGATAGATATCTCCTTTGTTATTCCAGCAACATACAATTCATATACATCCCTACGAAATCAGTGCGCCATTAATAGACAAGCTCAATAACTTAGGGTTGAATACAATGGCTGGCGTAAAAGTTACAGAAATAAATAGTAGCAGCAAGCTTTCGAAGAAGAATACAAAAAATCCTGTACTCAAGAAAATCGTGAAGCTATTAACCACCGCTTGATTTTTTCGAAACTACTTTCTTATTCAATGTACCACTAAAGTAGGCTTTTCAAAAATTTTTAGTTTACATATTTTTCAAAATTTTCGCATAAATCTCTAACTATTATTTTTCACTTCGCTAAATTTTTCGGTTATCAGCATACATTTTTAGTTAATTTCTTTTTTTTTTTTTTTTTGTTTGTGTTCAAATATTTGCACTTTTCCTTATTGATTATTCATTTTGTTGATGGTTTTCAGTTACAGTTGTTTGCTGGTGCTCGGCAAACCCATTTTACCAAACGCTTGTACGTATAAAAATTTGCAATTGACTAAACCAGCTTGCAAGTGTTCGCTTGTAATTCTTGCAATGAAAATCTACTTCAACCTCAACTTGTATTCTGCTTTTCTATTTTTTGGTACGTTTTTCGTATGAGCAATTTCTACTTTCTTTACTTGCTTCGTTTTCCTGATTCTTCTAAAAGTATGTATATTCTCACGTTCCATGCAAATTTTTTGATCGATGTTATTTGCTTTCATCGCTTCAATGATTTTACGAGTTGCTAAGTGATACATAGTAGTTTTGTGCTGATAACAGAAATGCGTATATAAATTGTAGTGGAAGTAATTTTTTTAATGTAAGAAAAAATCTATATATTTATGCACACTGAATTGTTTATGCAGCTTATTAGAAAGTTGATTTTCTATTTTTGCGTGAAATAGTGAAAACGAAAAATGTTAAAAAAATGTGAGGTGCGATTATACAAATAGTTTGCAGGTTCAAAGTACAAATATATAAAAAACTAAATGCGCATAAACTTTGAGTAGAATTTATGCCACAATAATCTGCAGAAAAATATTTTTAACAAATGCCGAAAGAAAACTTGATGCTTTCGAGCACTTGTGGACAAAAACTTAAGAATATTCAGTTGGACTTTAAAAACACAATTTGAAAAGTCCATCATTGCACTAAGTAAACAAATGGTAACTTAGGCAAACAAGAAACATTTTACAATCATGCGCATTTCATTTACGATTTCAAAATTTTATTTTAGCGTAGTTTTTTTTTTTCACAGCGTTGCCTGTAGCAATGTAAGCGCATCTAAGCAGCTTGTTGGCGGCGAGTGCATAGCTTGTTGGCGCTACAATTGCGCTGGACGAAGTGTATTTTCTTGTAAAGCATAAATGCAATCGCCTTTTTTGTTGCTTTTCAAACTCTTGCTTTTTAGTGCTGACTTTTACAAGCGCAGCTTCACTTTACTATCGCCGTGACCTTTAAGTTCTCAGTTTCGTACCCAGAACCGTCAAAAATTGGCAGGTCTAAAAAACTCTGACTCGCACCCTCGCTGCCTTCGCCACTTGTTTTTTTATTTATTTTTTCTTTTCTTTATTTGATGGCAACAAGTCACGCGCAATTTTGTGGGTGCTCTGCTTACGCTTTTTTATGGTTGCTAGTGAATTTTCGTCGTTGTCTGTCTTGGCTACGCTTCACTCTTTAAACTGATTAACTACTTACATATAGTTATTTGTATGTTTGTGTTTGAATGCGCCGCACGTTCTACTTTGTTGCTTTTTCGTAATGCTTGCATTTCTTTTCTATAAAATCGGCACATGAACGTCATTTGATGCGCGGCAAATAAAAAGAAAATAGTGTGAAAACTAACGCTCACTAACAAAGTGTTAGCCATTCATTGGAGTGCTGTCGTTCGTTGCCTGCTAAAATGGCAGTAAATTTGGTGTGTATATAGCGCCAGGGTTGCATTTATGGAGATAGCGCTAGTAAAGACACACACGCACACACGCACGTATGCAATTTAACACCTAACTAGGCAGTCAACATAGTTGTAAAATGACTTGCATTCACTTGTTGTTGCTGTTTGTTGCAACAACGGCAATGTGCGCGCAGCTGCTGTAGCCTTAGTTGCACATTACCTGGTTTGCACAAATAGTAGTAGATAGGATTATTTAGGTGTGTTTATGGTAGTAAAAATTTAAGCCGTGTTATCGAGCGAAAAGCACGTGCAACATGTAGCTATTTTTCATTTTGTTTTTTTTTTTGTTTTTTATGCAGTTTTTACTTACTACTAATACTTTTTTGTTTGACTTGTTGCTTAGTTGCCGCACACAGTGCACTGCAATGACCGTTGCTTTTCGTTTTATTACGACACTCGCCACAAATATTTACACACGTGCTATCAGCTCTTGTTTAGTTTCGAAAACCCATGAAAGGTAAATTTATTTTATGTGAATATTTATGTATACGAAGCCCTTTTCTAACTATATATTTTCGTTATCGCCCCACACTTGCTGCTACTAGTTAAATATATTTTTGCTTTTTCTATGTTTTTGCACCCCTAATCTGTTGTTTTTTTGTTAGAAAAGAACGCTAGAGTACGCTGGACTGCCGTAAATTATTTTGTTAACGCTTGTTGCAATTATTTTATAAATTATGGCAACAAACTTAAATAGGGGAGCAGTATATTATACTTGAATATTTTCTTTTTAATAATTATTGCTTTTGAAAACTTTGCTATGACACTATATACATACATTTTTAATCTTATAATTGAAAGACACCAGAGAAAAGTTATAAGAAATAGTAAGATCTTTATTTACTTGAAAACTGGACATGCCTTCGTCAAAAAGGTCAATTTTCAGTTTCAGAAAAGTACCTTAATTTCCTAAAAAAAAAGCTTCACAGTTCCTAAATATCTATGTTTTGGTCTTTACATTGATTTTGCTTTGCACTTTGGAATGTCCTGTACGGCAGTTGTTGTTTAGCAGGGCTATTTAAATATTTCAATACGGGACTTATCATTCGGTTAAGAAATTTATTTTATTGTAAGGAGAATATTATCAGTTTATTTGCAATTAAACCACTAATAAATTTCTTATTAGGTTACGCTAGGAAATAATATGTTCAAACAGGCTAATATATAGCAATTTAAAACATTTCAACAATTTAAGTTTTGATTGTGATGCAGTCTAACATACAAGGAATTCCTTGGTAGACTGTATTAGCAGAAGAAAATCAAAAAACGAGGTAAAAAGTAGCAAAGCATGTTTTCTAAAGGGTTCGAGTTGCTTGACCTCTCTAAATTTTCACTGTTTTTAAGCCTAATAAAATTAATATTCTACTTAGCTTCCATTGACTCTGCGAGGCGCTCAAATAGCTCTGAAGAATATAAAAAAAGGTGGATAGGTTAGGTAAGATTAGGATGGCTATAAAGAGTGATACAATTGGACATGAAAGTACTGCGGTTTGTGGTACTAAATTAGTTTTTTGAATACTACCCCTTTCTGAGTCGACAAAACGCCACGAACCAATCACAAATTATCGAATGTGACTAGTTTCCACTTCTCAGAGCTATTCCGGACTATTTCGGAGATATGAGCAACATAAATGGAACCTTATTCTCGCAAAGTAAGAAGTAAATTCAGTTCAAAACAAGTCTCATCTCGTTTTGAGCTTTTAAGCTACCAATGCGCCATAAAAAATGCTTTCTCCTTAGTTATGTTTCGACGGCACATGATTCGCTCTCTCATTCGTAATTCGCTCTCCCATTCGTAATTGACAGCGCAATCACCAATGGAATCCACTTGATTAACCATACAAATGTTTGTGAGCGAATCATCGCATTTGTAGTTGATTCAATATGAATCAAACATGCGAATGACGAAAAGAACGAAGCGGTTACTAATTTTAATCGGAAATTTATCGAAAATAGCTGCCAAAGTACATATAAATAACAAAATAACACAAAAATTAAACAAACAAGAAACAATTAAATGCTGAAATGGTTCCAAACGTAGAGTACGTGAAGAAAATAGTCATGTGAAAGAGATTGTATTACAACAGCAACAGATATGTCAAATGACTTACGAATGTGTCGCCTGGGTGATTCGTCATTCGTAATTCAAATAGCGAAACACGTGATTCACAGTGGTTTCACAACCACTACGCACCGTTCTTCAGCACTATACATAACTTTCTAGCGGTCGGCATCATATAAGGAGGATTTGATTTGTGTTTTTTATATTCCATCAATTGATAATATTAAGGGTATGAGATTGTAGTTTTTTTTTTTCCAAAGCCTGAACTAACAGAAACTGCTTTATTTTTATTTGTTTTGCTTTTAACGAAACTTTTATTAAGCCTGGATATCTTGTTAATATTATAAGCATTTATATTTCGAAACCTTGGTAAAAACATTTATTCAATTAAGAGCGTAAACTGACTATGCTTTAAAAAAAAAAAAAACATAACGCAAAACAGAAAATGTCAATAATGTTAAAACTTTTTCATTGTTAAATACTATATATTTTCAGCAACAATTAATTGAAATTAAATTTCTACTCTTTCATGCCTGCTGGTAAAAAGTGCTGACACATGCATTCGTGCTCTGTTATTTTTTATTTAAATGAACGTACGTAGGTATGTGTAAATTCACAAATCGTATAATGCAGCGTACAAATAAACATTTCAACATTTTTATGACAACAATTCGTGTGACTACATACACAGATACAAGCGTAGAGTAAAAAATGTCATTAGCAGAAACATACGCTTCAAAATAGATTTTCGTGTTGTATACTAGTTTTTCTTTTTTTTTTTTTAATTTCACATATTGAATTATTTTTTTTTTGCCATTCATAGCCTCACTTTTTCGCAGATTTTTCAATAATATTTTATTTTATGTTTTTCCACTGCCAAACACGAAAGCGTCGGAAAATATGGGTGGACAACCATCAGAGAACAACAGCTCTGATGCGCTTAACCGGCAACACGGGGTAATAATAACACAAAAAAAAGACTATACACACACACATACATGTATTTGGCACGCTGTTATGTTTGACCATATCGAAAAGCGTACAAAAAAAAAAAAAAACTAAACGAGAAAAACGGAAAAACTTTGATTACGTAATGGAATTTTAAGTGTAGCACTCCATTAAAGTGATGTAAATGGACACACGGCGTGTGTATAACTGATGACACAGCGTCACACAATTTGCGCGCAACAAATAAATGGCAGTAAAACAAAAGAAACATTTCAGCGCTGCACCTGCACAAGGGATGACAGCGTAACAAAATGGTGAGCGCAAAAACTGATAGATAATACTGAGATATAAAAAAAAAAAAATGAAAGCCTCGCAGCTGGAATTAAAGCTTACACCATACTCGAACACACACACACAAACACACAACCGTCCAGCCGGCCAACGAACTATGTACTCAACGAAGCGCGACAGCCAGTCTCAACAACTCATCATGCTTGTGTAACAAACATACGCTCTTGCCCCTCAAACCCAACACACACACACACACACACTTTATGAAACAGTCGGGCGTGCTGAAAAGGATGAAACGTAGAAGGTTGAGGAAAGGAACGTTGTTTGTTGTCGAGTGATTAAAAAAATAGGTGTAGCAAAACAAATGGTTCGGTATTCGGACAAACGATAGAGCGATAAACATAAAAACTTAAGCTACCCGCCCCGCTTCTTAGGAATAACTTTGTCTCTATCTATTTATTTGTCTCATGGTGTTCTCAGCGTGAAAGTGTCAACACCACGCAATATATGCCACCATATGTGGCATGTAGCAAAAAAAAAAAAAAACTTGTTGATGCACGGCGTGCTGCTGGCTGCTGGCGGAGCGGTTTAAGGGTTTGTATGTGATTACAACTTTTTCATTTATAATAATAAACTTTTTCAAATAAAATATTGTTAAAGCTTGATAACAATTAGTAAAAAAAAGTAGTTTCTAAAAATAAATTAATATTTTGGTAGCTACCTTTTTTTGCAAAGTTCGAGAAAGCACCTTATTTTTTTATCGCAAACTATAAAATTTAATAAATTTTAATACAATTTAATTTCAGTGCGCGCTTTTACTCGTTTACTACGTTTTCCAAATAAGTTAAAGATTCAGAGTTTAAAACTACAGCGTTAAGAATATCTTGCGACTAAAAAATTGGCTATTAAAGCAAAACAGATATACGAGTAGAGTGGCTCACAAAAAAATATTTCAAATCTAAAAAAGCGCCAACACAATTCGCAACTTTTAAATCAGAAAATCTGAAGAAAAAATTGTTGGTATCCTTTTGAAGTCTTATCTTAAAAAATGTGTGAGAATTTTAGATTTTGAAAATTGTTTAAACAAAAAAAGTTACAAACAAAATAAACAATTCTTAAGACTCTCACAAAAATTATCGAATATATATTGTAATAAATGCTGAGCTGCTAACGTTAATTAATTATTATCTATTAGAGGTAATTTAAAAAAAAAAAAATTTGATAGTTTATTTTTCGCTAAAAATCACTTTTTCCGTATGTCTTTAGACGCTGTAATTATTACAAGAGCAAAGCGATGAACGTTGTGATTTTTTTTTTGTGAATGAGGCATTCGCGGTTCAATTGTGCATGTTTTTAGGGAGGTCTATTATATTTAAAGACAGTTTGTCTTGGAAAGTATTCGCCCACACTTATCACAGTAAAAGATAAGTGTAAGTAAATGTGTTTTTATATCAAGAAAAAAAAACAGTCGTTGCGGGAAAGTAGTATTGGACTACGAAGTTTCTTTTGCATTTAACTCCAGCCTTGTTCTTCTTATGTTAATCAAAACTTACTACTGGACATATTTTGGTTTGTAACCTTCTTATCAACTTCATCAAATAATGCTTCTTGCAACTCATCCCCATGAATTGTATCAGTTTTTAAAATAATTGTTGATATTATTAGTCAGACCACTCACCATGAACAAATTTTCACTCTATTACCCTTTTACTACACTTAAACAACCCTCGGCTGGGGTTTTGGTTTTCTCTGCTTACGCAGCTTTGTGTTAGTTGAGCACTTTATCGCTCGGTGATTTTTGTGTTGATTACATATTAAGATTTAAGCAATTTTCATGCTCAAGGCAAATGTACTTGAAGATAATGATTATGTTGACATGTACAACAAAAGCAAAATACAAAAACAACAAAGAACTTAGTGCTTAACAGCACTTGCGTGTGTTGAACGGAAAAACAAAAGTAGTGAAAAATAACGAGTACGAGTATAATGTCAGCAACCGTATCGAATCAAGCCACCACCAGTTGCTTGTCATAGCTTACTATGTATTAATGTTTAGTTTATTTTAGTATCGCCTTGTGTATGCATTGTCAATGCATCAGCTGATAAATATTTTTCTCAATATAAGAGTATATGTGCTTGTATTTATATACAGAGTAAATGAGCGAGCTTCAATAATGACAATGATGAGCAAAGTTGATTGTTTTAGTAAAGCACAAAATGGAAAGAGAGGACAATGTCCTTACATTGATTGTTTTTCGTATGCGCTCGTAACTCTTTGGTCACGGCTGTTGGTTATTCAAGCTTTGCAAGCACTCTGGCATAAATATTCATAGAAATGAAAGGACGTTATATTTTATGATCTGAACAAAAAAGGAAGGAATAAAAGAAAAAGATCAAGAGTAGGGTATCATCAAAGCTGATTCTATGACTGCATATACTCGTGTATTATAATTTTTTTTTTTAACACAGTTTTGCTCTATCCGCTGTTTCAATATGTTTGGAGATCTCAATTTCTATTTACTTAATACATACCTCTATGCTTATTTCCAATTTGGCTTTTAATACAATTTGACAACTGTGACTTAACTCTGTTATGCCTTTTAGACTTCTCAAACGCATTTGACATGGTTAATCATGATAGATTATGTAAGAAACTTAAAAATTTTTTTTGGCTTTTCGGACAACTTTTTAAAATTTATGACGAGCTACCTTAAAGGCAGTGTACAAAAAGTGATGGGGAAAAGTGCGTCATTAAGTTTTAAAGCTGTCTCAGCTGGTGTCCCACAAGTATCTGTCCTAGGACCTCTCTTGTTAAGTCTTTTCGGTAATGATGTGTTTTCTGTGTCTAGTTATGTTAATCTTCGTGCGTATGCCGATGATATACAAGTATATTTGTCTAGTCGTATTGTTCTTGACGAGGATTTATGTTACAAAAAAAAATAGTGATTTGTCGGCCATATCAAAATGGGCAAGTGATAATTGTTTATGCTTAAACGCTTCTAAGTTCTTTGTGCTGCCCATATGTAATAATGTAGTGTTCGCTGAGAATATTCCAGACTTGTTTATTGGTGATTGTGCTCTTAAGTTTACTAACAAGATAAAAAATTTAGGCTTTGTCATTAACTCTAAGTTGACTTGTTCCGAATACAACAATAGTGGGTTCAGTACTGTTTATTCTGTTTTGCGTAGGCTAAAAACCTCTGCCATTTACGCCATTGGAAACTAGGCGCAAGTTAGCTAAACAACTCTTCATTCCCCGTAAAGCGTACTCTGAAGTTGTTTACAGCAAGTTTGACTCAATTTCTTTCCACAAAATCATTGTCTTATTCAACAATGTTACTCATTAGGTTTATGGAATAATGAGATATTAGGGTGTAGCATTATGTAATATCCTGCTGCCAGAAACTGCATATTTATATATAAATTATTAGAATGTAAATCACCTATTTATACGAGAAGCTTAATCCAACTAAATCCATTAGATGTTACAACACGATAGTTCCGAAATATACCTACTTAAGTTCTTCGAGATTGTTTTTCATCAACGCTGGTAAGACTTTGGAACAACATCCCTCATTCCATTAAAAATTTAATGAATATGAATAACTACAAGGTGTTGATATATGCTTACTTTAAGTCTATATAGTTGGTGCGATTGTGATTAATATATTTCTCTTTTTCTTTCTCTCGTCTATCTATTTCCTTTTATCTTCTTTGGCAGCCTTAGTGCATTGCATTATTGTTTATATTTTATTAATTAAAACCTTCAATATAAGTTTTCCTGCTAGTCTTAAGCTCACTTATTTTAATTTATTTAAAAAAGTCCATAGAAACTGTGGTTTCACAATAAATTAATTCATCAGTGACACTATGACCAACATGGCAGCAATATTTCTGGTATGTTAATAAAGCCGGGAATACCATGAAAAATTAAAAAATTTAAAATAAAATTAAAAAAAGGGATTGCAATTAGAACTTAAAGCTTTGAAGTATATCAATAAATAAACATGTGTCCATAAAATACATTTTTCACTCTCAAACCTTTGCAATCCGCATCCAACTTTATTTTCATTTAACTCCTTTTCGAATTGTCACACTTCATTAAAGTACTCTCGCACCTTTTATTTAACTTTGATTTTTCATTTCATTTCACCGCAACACTTTCAATAGAGGAAAAAAAAAACAAACAAAAAAAACAACAACCACCAGCACAAGGCCACAAGTCCATGACCGTCACTGACAAATTGGATTACGTTAAGGATCATTGCAAACCTAAGTGCGATGCGTAAATTTATTTGTGTTGACAGATGGAATGCGAATTTGTAAACAACAATACGATGGCTCACGAATAATGCAGTGGAGAAAAATATATTAAATTACAAAGTTGTTTAGGGATTTTAGGGATAGAATATAAAATTTAGGGACATGGAAATGTAAAGAGTTAGCAAATGAATGAAGGTGAGTCAATTGCACAGATTTAAAATTTGCATGGAACTTTTTTCATCGTTAACCTGGTTCTAAGCTAGCTATCATCGCAGTAGTTAGTTTCACTGAAATCTACGCAAAATATACTTCTTACTCAGGCTTCGGCTCAAATTTGTCGTTCCAAACTAGAGCACAACACAAATAAGCTAGCCTGACAAATCCACTACCTTTCAACTCACACACACCTTTTAGCGCGGCCAAACATGGCAAAGCAATCAACTATTGCGAATGTCTGCAAACCCCTTTACATCACTACAATCATCACGTTGCTTGTGACGACTGTGCGTCAAGGGAAATCAAACATTTTATAATTAGTCGATGGCACAACAAAATTGGCAACAGTTAGCAGCTAAAAAAGCAAAGAGAGGAAAACGAATGGACAGAAGGTATGACGAGATATACGAGTATATACAGTTCGAACTGCGAAGCATAAAAAAAATTTGAGTTATGTAGAATAGTTCTAAAGCCGAGGTAAAAAGAAATTTTGTCTAGAAAAAGAGAAAAAAAAACAACACGGAGAATGTTACAAATGCTTTATGATGCAGAAAAAAATTTGTTGAGGAGCACGTTATGAATGCAAGTACATGTTGATAAAGATGCTAAAGCATGCTTTTAGGCGTATTGCAGAATTTCATTGCAAAGTACGCTAGATGTTTGAGACAAGTACTAAAATGGGGCCAACAATTTTTTTTTTTTAATATTTTTTGAACGTTTGAACTGCGGTCGTGTCAATCCACACACACTCAATCAGTATTGTTCATTGAAGGACTGCTTGGACCGCTATGTGTGTATTACACACTGCAATTAAAAACAAATCGCCAGCGGTGTAAACCATTTCGGCTGTCGTTACATTCGTATGTGTCCCTAAGATAACTTTAAGACCCTGTAGGAAAAATATTCATTACTGAAGCTAAAAGGTAGTAATACTAAGCGTTTTCCGAAGTAGAAATTTTTAATTTTTAGCATCGGTGACATCATGCAAGACATGTCATGCCATATGTCATGCATGCGCAAATGCCTTAAAATGCAATAACTAGCAAAAATAATTAACAAAAAAAAATATGTGCACTGGCATTTTGGCTTAGAAGGCAGATTTTTTAGCAAGGTGTGTGCGCGCGCGTTGGTTTCAAAGCAGACGTTACTACAGAAGATATCTTTCTATAAAGAACGTTCACGAACGAAGTGTTGTAGCGTTTTTCGCGTGCATATACTCTTGTTAATACTATAAATTTTTCTTCGTCTTTACCTGTTCTCTTGCATCCTTTCCCCCTATCTATTTCCCACCCACACTTCTTCTTCTCTCATTCCTTGAATTCGCTTATTTGCATTTATGTATTTGAATAAACTCTTTTTGGCTCTGTTGCTTTTATGTATTGGCTTACTCACACAAAAACCCGTCTGCAGTGTTCAATTTTCTATTTGAAAAGTGTTTGTCTGAATGCCAACGCATACACCGCTACAAAGTTATAGTACGAGTATGTGGCGAGTACATTGCGAGAAAATTGGAAAAATGTGCAAATCAAAGGCGCGCACACACACACACACACACAAACAACAATGTGTACACACAAAACTCGAAAGGGAAATCTCGATTTCCGTTTGTGCAACAGTAACAAACAGTTGCAACCAAAAGGTATTAGAAAAAAAAACAAGTCAATAATAGTGATGAAGAGAAGCGTAAAATACATGGACTGTGGTAAAAAATAAAAAAAAATAAAAAGTATGTAAAGGAAAGAAAAAAAAACAGACGTAAATAGCAAATCCCTTTGCTGTGATTTGTTTGGTGTACTCGTATGTTGATTTGTTTCCCTACAGTCAGTGCTCTACAATATGCTCTGTTGCTTACCCGCCTCCATACAAGCCCAGCAATCGCCATTAATCCCCGCATGCATCCTTATTACCACCTAGCCGGCAGGCAGCAATATTGACAAGCGGTCCATGAATGTTGCATGCAACGGAGTATCCGTTGTGTGTGTGACTGCTTGCTTTGAATACTTCAATATTTTAAGCGTACTGCAATTTACCAAACTACCAACCAATTCAGCTTTCGAGTGCTAAATGCATACATACATACATGCAAACAAACAAACAAACATACAACTTGTATAATCGCATATGTTTGCGTGCTCACGAGTACGAGTGTGTGTGTGGCTACATACACTCTTGTGTGCAAATTACCACAAAAATCGTTTGCATAAAAAATCTGCTTGTAAGCTTTGAATAAAGCAAAAAAAAAAAAATTAACTACAAAATACAAATATTCTATGAAGTCTTTACAAATGAACTTCTAAAAGAGTATTGGTTTCAGTAGCAATTCCTCTCGTTGTGGGTTTCATGCAAAATGTCCTTTCACAAACTGCATACTTTTTGGGTATTCTCCATCCTTCGTTGCTTGGTTGTGTGCAAAATGCTTGCGGCGAAATTTGAAGTTTATAAGCATGCAAAAAAGTATCTTGTGGCAATACAGCTAGCAATCAGAAAGGTTATACAAACATATACTCGTATATTTTTCTTGGCTAAACAATTTTTATATACTTAATACCAAAGTTAATACAAAAAGGATAAGATGTGGTATTTAAAAAACCTTCTTCGAAAAAAATAAAAATTAAACCGTAACATTAACCAGGGCAAGCAAAATTTTAATAATAGAAAAAGTTTTTTCTAATATCGGCCACCCCTCGGCAGGCAATGGCAAACCTCCGATGGTATTTTTGCTATGAAAAGCTTCTCTTTAAATACATCAGCCGTTCGGAGTCGGCACAAAACTGAAGGTCCCTCCATTTTGTGGTAGAATATATAAAGATGCACACCACAAATGGTAGGAGAAGCTCGGCCAAACACTGAGCTATGTAGTGTAAGCGCCAAAATTATATATTATATCAGTTAAGTGGTAAGCTGTGCAAAAAATATCGATCACTTCCACAAATCGACGAAAAATCGATTGTCCTTGATATCGTATATAAAATTGAAACAGTTCTTATTACGCTTTTATATACGAGTATCTTTCTTCAATTAAAATCGCCGTTACCGATATAAATATTGTTAGCATATCGTTATTTTTATCGATTTTGATACAAATATAGCGATTATTTTTTAAGGTATGGAAAAATATATTCCATATTTCGATATATTTTTATTGTTGTCGATAAATTGTTACTTCATTTTGATTTGAGTGATGAGCCTAGTAAGAGCTGCTTCAGTACCGGATATGTAAATATTAGTCTATTATAGTTATCTCTATCGTTATAGTCAACTTCAGTATCGTTATCGGCGTCAATTTTGTATTTGCTATACCTTTTTAATTACCGCTTGGTTTGGTTATTGCTTGGCATGTGTTCCAAGTTAACGAATCGTAAGTGTTACACATCGTCCATTTAAATTTCTACTGAACAAACAACTTTAAAGCGCCTGCCAGAAAAGCAATGTGGCAACATTTCTTCCTTCGTATTTTTTATTATAAATAAATTTATAATATTAAATGGCATGCCATTGTGCAACAAGAATAATTTCACAACTATTTCATTTTAAAATTCTCAATATTGCCAACGAATCGCCGCTTCAAGCATTTAACCATCTCCGAAGAATCCATTGTCCACCTATCACCACTTACTTGGCAACCTGTTGCTTAGTTTCCAGTCTTGCTGTCAACTCGTTTCTGCCTTTTTTAAATGCTTCAATTTCAAAGTAAAAAAAAAAAAAATTCCGCGACTCTAGGGGGAAGATGCTGCGCGCTCAACAAGTGTTGCAAATTTTCATTTAATGCTTGCGTAATTCTTAGATGAGACCAAATAGGTTGTGATGTTGCAAAAGAGAAAATATTTGCAAGGCTTGTTGCAGATTGCCGGCGTCTCCTGAGGCTGCTTTGTTGGTATTTTATTGTAATGAAAAATGTATAAGTTTACTTATTAAATTGATTGCGTGCTTCAGTAGTACTTAATCAATTACATTACGTAATTGCGGATGTCCTCTTTGCTGGTCTTGTCAAAGGCATAATAACTCTTTTCTGGCTCTTACCTAATAAATTGCACTCTAAGCAATAGCAATAAAGTAGATGTGTATGTGTGCTTTCAACACACATATTAAACGAACTCAACTAAGGTAAATTCATAAATGTATATATTGACAATATATTCCGCTGTGAATAAACATGAAGGCATCTTTATTTAACATACACAACTCTAACCTAATAAGTAGATGTTTGTGTATAAATACAAGTGTATACATACATATTTAATACTCAATTCCCAATTCACCTTTTCTACTATTTAGGCTTGTATACTCGTAAATGTGTAATAAGACTCAATTTGAATATCTGCCATCATTTATCTGCACTCACTCTCATCGCTTCTATTTGCTATTGAAATTCCCTTTATCATCTCACTTCGTTCATTTGTTAAGCTCAATCACCTTCTTGGTCATTTGGGTTTAATTATGAATATTTTATATAATAAATATAGCATTCCTTTGGCTTAATATTCATTTATTTACAATATGCGAATGCTTACAATACTTACAAGCGTACAGCAGCCTGTCTGGGGAGTTATTTGTTGGCGCCATGGCGAGAGTTCTGTAGGACAGCAATAGCTTAACACATCTTGCTTCAGTTAAATAAGTAAATGGAAACAGTAACAGAAATGTCATACATATAAATATGATCGGCAAATACAAACAATTTAAATTAATGAGATAAGTCAAAAATAATCAACAAACTGAAGTAAGGCAGTGACGCATTTCCCTTCAGCTTCTATGATATTTTATCAACGAAATGGTTAATGCGGATTTTTAGACAGGCGCTGTCAATAGTCTCAGAAAATTATTTCAAGAATACTAAACAATTTAGAATTGCGCAGTTGTAAAAAATATTTAAAAAAAAACTGTAGCAAATAATATTAATCTTAAAAAAGCTCATTTAGAGAATTTTTGTGTGCAGTGACCGAGCAAGCCGACTGACTTCTTGGACTAATCAAAACATATATATCAGTAAAAAAAAAGGATTAACTATTTTCAAGTTCGTTGAAAAGCAATTTTTTATATGGATTTCCAGTGAGGTTTAAGTAAACAAAAAAAAAATATTATTTAAAGCCGATAATTCCGAAGTCTCAATTTTCTAAATAGCTTCACGTTTTAATATTTATTTCGATTTCTGTTTTTTTTTGTCTTCCGTTAATTTTTCTTTCCATCCATTATTTCTTTTCTCGTTTTTTCTTTAGTATATAAAATTTTTTTTTTAACAAAATTTTTCTAGTATTTTATATAAATTAATTTTTATTTTTTTATTTTTATTTTTATTTTCTTTTATATATTTTTATTTTAATTTTTCGTTCTTTTAAATTTTTAAATTACATTCGATATTCTTCATTACGTTTTTTTATTATTATTATTACTAGCTGACCCGGTCCGCGTTGCTGGCCCTAAGCAAACATTAGTGTTGAATTACCACACGATTTAAATTGAGCTTTTAACGAAATTTACGGCCTTTAAATAGAAATTCATGGTATACCTATCATAAAGTTTTTTTTACAGAATAAATTACATATGGTGCAGATATGGCTTAACTAGCTTATGCAAAAACTACATCTGTAATTATAAATTGTGAAGCCGGACTTTTTTCTAAGATGTTCTCGGTGGAACAGCTTTCTACTTGCTTATTATATGCTCTTACTGTAAAACTTTTATTAAAATCGGTTGGATACTTTTGACGCCTATAAAGGACGTACATATGTATGTAAACATTTTTTCTATTTTATATATGTATATAGATAGATAGATTTCCTTTTTGACCGCATTGGTTTTTTAGCGTAGTAGCACACGCCGGGTATCCGCTAGTATTCTATATTATTTTTAACTTATTGCATAATGTTGCACCTTAGTAAACGCGAAATATCTTCTGTTATCGAATGATGTAAATATTTTGTAAATAAACCGAAAACTCGGATTTTGAATGCAACATTTCGAAAGTTTTAAAATTTTGATATTGGATCATTATTAACATAGGTGTTTTGTAAATATCTTCGGAACTACATAACCGATAAAAGAGTTTGATATCTCGTTTGAAAAGCAAGACAAAAAAAATAAAATAAAATACCGAAAATCAGACTTCGCAGTGTCACCCGCCTGAATATTCGGAAGATTCCCTGAAAATTTCATCAGAATCGGCCCAGCCGTTTTGGAGTTCATACGTTACATACATACACACATCCTGTTTTATATATATAGGTAGATCTTTTGTAATGAAAAATCTTTTCTTGTCTTAGATTTTTTATTTATTTCTATTTCACCTATTCTTGTTTTATTTGTTTTAAGTTTTTCATCTTATTCTTTTTATTTTTTAAAATTATTTTTGGTTTACTTAACTTACAAAAATTATTGAAAACCGTAAACAAATACGTAACCATCTAACAACGTTTATATTATACATTACTTATCGATGAAGATACACATTACATGTAAAAAGTATCAATATTGTTAAAAAATAGTAATAATAATTTGACGCTAACACTACATAGCTCAGTGTTTGGGAGAAGCTTTATCATGGCAGAAATACCATCGGAGGTTTGTCATTGTCTGCCGAGTGGTGACCGCTTTAAAAAAAAATGTTTTTCTATGATTAAGATTTTACTTGCCCTGGCTGAGATTCGAACCTCGAACCGAACGGCATATCGAGTTTTGACACTCACCGCTACCCACTCGACCACAGCGGCTACAATATATTGTTACCAATTAATATGTAATGCTATCGATAACATTGTCGATAACAATATTTTGAGTGATCATTAAGTCGCATGAATGAAGTAATCAAACTATGAAATTTGTATATAAAAACAAAAAACCGACTTTAAATTAAAATAAAAAACTCTATCAAAATTATAAATCACCAGGCGCCCTTCCATTTGTTCGCTTATCTCTTTGGACCAGCAAACTGCTGAAATATATTTTCTTTTAACCAGAATTTGTTAGAAATTTCCACATTCGTTGTCATTCCAAAAATGGTTTGTTAAGTTAATTGATTTGTATGAAATGTTAATGCATGCGGTTTCGTGCACAAACGCTATGCAATTAAGATATGGAAAGACTCAGAATTATTAACACTAAATACTTATAAGGCGAAGGATTAAAACAGCTTAACAGAGTACAAAAGTAAAGAGGGTTTAGTGCGTTCTAGCGCCGCAGCCTATAATTGAAATGTAAATTCTAAGAAACACCTACCGAAATTTCCCCCTTAATTGTCTACCTATACACTCAATACATATAAAGCCTTTATTAGCCAACTGAGTTTATTTTTGCCACATGCACAATTATCTTTAGGCACCACAAAATACACAGAAGTGAATGAAATTATAATTTCGCCCACCTTTGACATTTACGCACACACATCAACAATCATCTTAGAGTCTATCAGTGAGTAGCATGCAACCAACGCATCCAACACTCTATGAATATATTGACCAGCAAGTTTAGGAGTATGGCAGTACTCAATTCGAATGCATACAAACTAAGTAGAAAGGTGAGAAGCATTGAAATGTGCTTGCTTGCCTATCACAGGTAACTTGAAAGCTGTCCAAAAGCTCCGAAACCGCAACGATTGAACAATCAAAATGAATGACAAAAGCCAGATATGGCAAAAGCAAAGAGGAAGCTGTAGAAGGAGTATGACAAAAGTGTAAACAAGGCTGAAACAAAGGTGTTGATTGGTGACACGAGCGAATATTGGCAAAAGATGTTGCCTTCCACACCCCGCTGCTGCTGCAGACTATGTGGCTTTTGATGTTGCTTTAAACATAGAGAAACATAAATGAGAGTAAGTTTGAGAAAGAGTTTCGACACAAATCTTGTTTTGTGTGATGCGATGTATTGCCTTGCAACTATCAGTTTAGAAACTGAATTTCGCTATGAAGAGTTTAGTTGAAATTTGAAAGTATTTTGGCAAACATTAGAAATACCAAACCAAAGAAAGGCAAATAAAAAAACAAAGCTTAAGGACTTAAAGAGGATTACAAGCCGTTGAATATTGAATGCAGATTTTATTTAAAAAATAGTGAGACGCGAATATGCGAAGAAGATAGTGATAGAATAATCTGTAGAAGAATGAACACATGCCAGGACTTAAGGAAATTGTAGACAGCTGAAGGCATACGTTTTGGGCAAGTCAAAACAAGGACAAGCGTAAGAAAATCGAGTATTGATTAAGTATATAATCAAAAAATTATAAAAATTATAGAGTGCCTTAAAAACGAGTTAAAAAAAAAAATTTCGAATTCACGTTTTTTAATTTTCTCTAAAATATTTTTTTTTTCTGTGCACTAACGCTTTATCACCTATCTTGAAATCGTGTTAATTTTTTTTCGAAAAAAAAACAGCGACGAACCCTATACATTAAATAATTTCATAAGATTTTCAACATTTTTTCTAGAAAGTTGTCACAAAAAATAAAAAATTTGGGAGAGAGAGAGCAGTCGCAAATCTATGCTCCTTAGTCTGCAATTATTTATGCAAGTGATAATTATGTAGCGCTTGCAATAGCCAAATAACGCCTTAACACTGCAAGGAACGGCGTTGCAATGCAAAAGTCTATAGAGTTACCTGCCACGCCCTGCTTGCCGCACAACAAATGTGCAACGCCAGCAAATTTACACTTTAACGCCGTGTCTGGCATTTGTGAAATCCTTTTATCTATGCGTTGCACAACAAGCAGAACATAATAGAAAGGCCAAAAGCTGTATAACGACAATAACACCCCTTCAAAATGCAACAAAATTTCTGTTTATGATGTTGTTCCTTCTATGTTTGTGTGTGTGTGTGCCCCTGTGTTGTGTGTTGGCGTGTGTTCAGCTCAAAGTCAAACATGTCAACGCAGCAGGAGTGCAGCAAACAACCAACAGCCGCCCCATCACACTTTCGAACAAAAGCTCTGTTTAAACAAATTCATTTAGAGTGTAACAACAACAATAAAGATGCTACATATTGCATGTTGAACGCTTGCTGTTGCATATCACAGCTTGATAATAGAGCGTCCATTTTGTGCTTTTGTCTTCTTGTTGCAATTAATGTTGGTGTTGTTGGTGTTTTTTCTCTGCTTGTATGTAAGCTGTAGGTGACAGTGATTTCTGATGTTGCGGCAATTTTTTTTTCAACAACTTGCTTTTCATATTTTCGCATAAAGAAATACGCTTTCTTGGAAAGACTAATATAATTATAGCTGGATCATTTTAGTACTGGTTTCTGATAATACTGGGCAGTGAAAATATCGGAAGGCAGCCCTCTGTACTAAATTTTATCCATAATACATTTTTCTGCAATTTCCTTACTATTTTGGAGTTTGATGGTGAACAGAAAATATAAATCAATATGTTGAAAAGATAAAGCCTTGTTGAAGACTTTTCTCCCTCAGAAAGTACGGGTTCTTAAAAAATTTTCATTATATAGAAATAAGCAAAAGAAGAATGCATTGAGGCAAAAATGGTTTAAAAAAAGTAGTTTTCCTTGGCACTATTTAACAGTTTTCAAAGTAAAATAATTTCAACGATGACATCCAAAATATTATAAGATGAGAATAAAATTCTTATTTTCAATTTTGAAATAAAATTGAACTATCGCGCAAGACTTTCCGTCACACTGGGGAATTATAAATTGTTTGTATTTACATGTAAATACTTTTTGCGTTTAACAGTTTAATTAAGGCACATATTATAAGGTAGTTAAATTACTTACAGAAACTCAACCAAAATATTATTTTTATTCACTTCTTTTTCCCTAATTTTGAGGCCACTTGAGGACACAAGAAAAAAAAAATGTTTATACTTTGAGAATATCGATTTCTACAAAGTTTGCTAAGTCACAAAAAATATAAAAAACAACATCGCCATATCGCTTTTATCGAAACACATGACAAGGACATTTATGTAGATATAATAATATTAAACTTTTTTAATGAGTGATCATGTTCGAATGTTCTCACCTAAGAAAACGAGAGAAAGTTTGTGTATAAAAACTGCGCTAAAGGTTTTCCATTCTATAAAACAATATTTTTTTTTTAACCATAACTTCATTTGTGATTTCAAGGACAACTCGGCGATTTCCACTACTTGAAATGGGCATAATTTTGAAACGAAAACCTTTGGTCTGGATATCAAAATTTAGCAAAAAATTAATCAATATCTTAAGAACACATTATAATCTGATACTAATAAAAAAGTTATTCAATGTTTCCCTAATAAATTTTTGTTTTTAAATAGACAAACAGAACAGAAATAAAATTGAACCTCTACTTTTTTCTTTCTGTCTTTCAGGTAAGTTTCTAATGATAAACATTGCTGACCATGATGAAGTAATGAAAGGTGTTGTACGTTGTAATAGCGCCAGTTTCAACGCCCTTAGCTCAATGTTGTATTTTGGAAGTATTAGATAAACGGGAATAAAAGAAGGCCGTTCTTAGGAAAAAGTACAAATGAGTGAAGATATTTACATAAAATATAACCACAATGATTGGAATATTATGAATGTTTTTTGAAAACTGACAAAATAAATTAATAACATAATTTGAATTTAAATTGCTGGTAAAACCTGCGCACGGTACGAATTTTTAGTGTTTTTGGATGCCAAAATTAAAAAAAGACAAACTTCTTCGATAATGATTATAATAATTATTATTTAGTAATTAATGTAAAATGTTCAAATATAACGCAAATGCATTCAAACAGTACCAACAATATAACAATGTTTGTCCAACGATTAACTTTTTTTCGGAAAAGTTTTCTAACATTAATATGGTTTATTTCCAATAATTGGATCATGAAGAAACTAAAGGTAATCCTCAATGGTTATGAGCATAAAAGCACTGAAGGCGGAATTTTTAGGAAATAAATACTAATTGGTAACTGAAAAAGCAGAAATATACAGGTCCATGGAGTTCCTTTAGCCTTCATGGTATAAATATTAGAATACAACATCCAAAGGTTAAATTGAATATAAAATTAGCTTGTTCGAAATAATTATTTTTGATACGTTATCAAAAAACGGACTTTTTTTTTCTTGCCAATAAAAAATTGTATTGGAAATGCCAATACAATGGTTTATCCTGTCTTCCGAAATAAACTACTTGATAATTTCTACAAAAGCTTATTCAAATTCTCGCTTTTAGAAAACCAATTTTCAAGAAATGGATAAAATTATCCAAAATGTCAAAACAATCGATAATACATATTATAAATTCCACATGAAAGACTTAATTTTCTGCTACAATTCAAATTTTTTTTTGTACAAAACTAATTCTGCAAAGGAACAACACAATTTCTAAGGGCGTTCAAGATGGCTGAAGTTACCAACGTACAACACCTTTCATTATTGCATCATGATTGCTGACGAAGCATTCTACTTATCAAAAAAACATCAAAGGAAATTTTTTGACTTAAGTAATACTACAAATAGGCCATGTATAAAGTTTTACCCCATGCTCAATTTATTAGGCATTTTTTTATTCGAATTTTATTCGCCATTTAACTAAAACAAAGAAAATTTATTTTAAATGTATTCACTTTGTGTTTATAAAATATAATTTCAAACTACTGTATTTACGAGCCAGCAAAAAGCAAAACGTTTTCAAATTAAGTAGCTTTCCAATAAATATTTTTTGAAGTAACAAACAATCGTTGTGCTATGCTGTAGTTAATTGCTTTCTCTTCAGTATTAAACTACTTTCCGATCGACAATCGTGCGTTGTTCCTGTGCAACCAACAACAGACGATAATCCTAAAATTTCAACATTCACACAGATAATTGGTTGAGAAATGCAATAACAAAGCATTTTCCTTATTCATTTTCGCCACAAACAATGTGGCCTCAATTTTCATACATTCACATTGTCAAAATGGCGGTGAAGGCGGCAACGTCGGTGACGTCGTAACCAGTTGTGGCGCGACGCACAGTCAACTAACCGAAGCCGCTGCAGAGGCGCACCGCAAAAGACAATGTGGCAAGCGCGCACATACATATTTCGCCTTTGGTTTTTGTTGCAACGCCAATGGCGAAAAGAAAATACAACGAAGCGAGACGGAGCTGTGCTGAAGAAGAAAATTGGTCGCATGGTGCGCAAGTGGCAAGTGCAGCCAGCATTCATGATTTGTCAATGTCAATGCGGACAAATGCTCGTGTTGGACGCTCGACGCAGACAAGCGGACATATGTACGGAGCGTGCAATTAAGGTGAGTGCGTGTGTTGGTGTGCGCGCACCAATTCGCCCGGGACACACGGCAACTTGGACGTTGAAGTCATTGTCGTGAAGGTGGCTTAGTGTGGCATGGTGTGTGGCTTGTGTCGTTGATGTGAATGGCAATGTGGCGCGAGCGGAAAGTCAGCGCGCGAAAAGGTGGCACGCGTTTCTCATCCAACCATGCGTTGCATTTGACGTACGTTGACATTGACTTTTCCTTTTGTCAAAATGGAAATTAAGAAAATTTTGCAACGCACATGCAATTGTGGCACAGTATAACGAAGACAAATTTTTGAGTTGCACTACGCTTCTATCTTCAAATTCATCGCGCATGCCACACTGTGCCGCGTATTTGCCGCCAATCATCTACACTTACATTTCAAATACATTTACGCAAATAGCAGACCAGCAAAAGTCAGAGAGTTTTTGTACATACATACATTTTTGCTGCTGCTGCTGCTGTGTGACCGCGTGCATAAAGACAGGTGACTGCAACGCAGCGCCGTAGCGGACAGCAACGACATTTTCCCCCTAAGCAACAGCCACACATTCACATTTTAATGCGTTTTCATAGTTGTCATTCGCTTGAAAGCGACGTGCAACAATTGCAAAACACCATTTGCCACTGCGTGCAGCAGTCGATCTAAAAACCTACACCAGTTACCTTTCAACTTGCAACATTCAGCAGTCGTCTGCTAGCATATCTTTGCAGTTCCATTGTGAAAGTTGAATGGTTAGTATGCATTCGTGCCACAAATTCTAGCATGTTTGTTGCATGTTGCACGTGCTGATCATTAATAATGATGACACTTGGAAATTAAGTTCCGCGCACGCGCTTGCCATCCTTGGTCCCTAAGTTCGGGTAATGGATATGAGATAATGTTGCAAGGGTTAGTCATTGCGTTGACTACTGGGGAGTATTGGGGTCAAAGTCTTGTTTTACAATATTTTTAATTTGTTTGCAAAGTATGTGAGGGGGCGAAAAAAAATGGCACCCTTTCTAGTTTGGAAGTGCATTTTTGCAAAATTAAATTCATATTTTACCATTTAAGTAGAAGTAATGGAATATTTTGAACAGCAGAAGCAATAAACATAAACATAAATTGCTAAACTAATATTCCTTAATTAACATAAGTCACATGCCACAATAAACATCAGTTGTAACGATTATTAGTCATAAGAAAAACTAGCAGAAAAAATACGCGTCAAAGGCGAAACATGTCAAAGAATTTTGTTTGCCGTTCCGAAAGCAGTTATCTTTTTGTTAAAAAGTTAATTTTAAGAAATTAATTCTAATACAATTTTCTCAAAAAAAAAAAAAAGCCACCTCAAAAACGTCACCAACAAATCGAAATCGTAGTCTAATTGAGTTTCAGCAGATCCCTTCATTTTCATCTATTTCGCCTGGGCAGTTGCATTCGTCTAGTTTTTGGGCCCAGCGCTTAACAAACTGAAATGAGAAGAATTTATCAAAGAGTTTCTGGAAAACACAACATTGCTCAGTAAAGCTTAATTTGATGGATATTTCTTTAGTTCCTCTTCTTCACTTCTAAGCGATTGTCCTTTCACTTTGCTATCAATAACACACGGTTGTTTGTGAAGCATCCACAGCTTAAAGCCAATTGAAGAATGCATAAATCTCTTTAAAAATTCACAAAGACATAGTCTTCTATTATAAAGAATGTTAAAACTCTGTTTCTAAAAATAATTAACGCCTTTAAGAAGCACAACATTTAGCTCCATCCAAATTGGCTACGATCGCTCCAAGACGTTCGAGGCAAAGGATGTTTGCGACAAGACGATTCAGTTTCGTGCAACTTCTTCAACACAAGCTGCCCATCTAAATCACAGTGGATTCATATACAATAAAAGCACGAAGCTACTGGCGTATGCGATTCTTAGAAAACGCAAGATCTTCTAATGTTTAAGTTTTAGAAGAATTAATGGCGAGTTCATAACTTTAAGCCTACTTGCCCACAAGGCTGACGCGAAATTTTACCGAATTATAAAAGGTAAGCAGAAAGCTTTTTCTCAGCATAAAATTTCTGTATCTCATCAGCGTAGGCAATCGGCAAAAAGTCTTATTATACAATATTCAAATGTGCGCTATATTTATTATTCAAAAGACATTAAAATTCGTTGCGAGTGGTTTCTGAATTTTTAAATGAGTAAGGGCAAGAAAAAAATTAAGTCATAGAAAAGTTATTTTCTAATTGCGGTCACCTCTCGGCAGTCAATGGCAAACTTCTGAGGGTATTTCTGCCAAGAAAAAGCTTCTCATAAAATACATCTGCCGTTCGGAGTCAGCACAAAATTGTAGGTCTCTCCATGTGTGGTACAACATAAAAAGATGCACTCTACAAATGGTTGGAGAATCTGGGCTAAATACTAAGCAATTAAAAAAAAAATATTTACTCTTTACGCATCCATCAAAAATATGCATTAACTAAAGCTACTTATGAGTGCAAATGTATAGTTTTAGTTCTCAATTAAATTAATTTACACTATTCGTATGATGCAAATATGTGCTATCAATAAAAACCATCAAATTTGCAATAATTTTCTCTAATAGAAATCTATACATTTCCTCCACCAATCGTGCCTTGAATTGTGCCCATAATGACAACAACAAAGCGCAAAGCTATAAACGAAAGCAAAATGTGCGTGACTATCAGAATTCTAAATGTACAATTGCATATAAAGAAACCACAATTCATAAATATCAATGGCAGATGAACTATTAAACTTTGGCAATGCGCGGCGTAATTAAAGCGGCAATTTTAATTAATATTTTTTTTTTATTAACAGAATGTGCATGAATTTTTTATTAATGTACGACTTTGTATACATATATGTATGTATGTACATATGTACAATTATGTATGTGAGTATGCATTTGCTAACTGACCATTATGCGTAGTTTGAAAACACATTTACATATAAATATTTTTGCACAAAAGCAAGCAAATTGAGTGTGTTTGAGATGAAAGCATGGAAGCTGCAAAAGGCTTATCAATAAACATACATATATGCGTACATATGTTACATAACTACTAACATATCATGCATGTAATATTGTACGTAAATATGTATGTACATATGTACATAGGTACCCTACAACAAGCACTATTCATGCTAAAATAGCCATAAAAGCAGCCAATGTTCGCTGAGTCATTGAAATATAATCATACTTTTATATCAGTCAGTCAGCCATATTAGCATGTCAATGGCTAATTAAAACGCACACAAACGCATACATGCCAACATACACAACCATACATATACATTAATACATATACATATATGGTACATAAAGCATAACTGTACTTATGTTCATATGTATTAGCGGAGATATTCGTTATTGATACGCGTATGTATGAATTGCTGTTGCCAATGTGTGAATCAATTGATTTGATAAAGCCAACTAATGTAAATACATACTCATTATGTTATAAAAGCGAAGGAAGGGGAGAGGTTAATGCTAGCAGTAAAATTAAGACTTCATACTTTTGTGGCAAATATTTTTTTGAATAGCTTTTGCCGATAATTTGCCAGTTTAATGGTTGTAGAGCATTTTGCGATTAATCGAACAATTTTAATAGTTTTCAGAGGCAAAACGAAAATAATTTTTAAGCACAGTTTTATGTTTGTATAATAATTTTCGAAATATTCGCTAAGCAATATAAAACATTTTGCATTTGAAATAACTTTCATTTGCTTATTTGCAGTCAACTAGTAGAAGCTAACTTTATCTTCCTTGGTTTGTAATAAAGTTACTACTAAATGCTGAAGCAAAAAACCGAATAAATTCAAAGACTTCAAAGTTAGTTAGTAAGAAATTTTCTAAGCATTGCCAACTTCAGATTTTTTTTTTGTAATTAAAATATAAACTTCATATGTCCAGTGCAAATTTATTGAAATATTTCACAAAAGGACAAAAAAAATGTCGGATTTATTTTTTAACTCAAATGTATTTTGATAAATGAATAACATTTGTTTTTCACAGAAACAATCAAAAACACTTATAAAATTTAAATTAAATGAATTTGCAAAAAAAAAATGAAAGAAAAGTTTTTAATAGTTGTTACAAATATTTTCACTCAGAATATATCACTTTTGAATTTATTATATTTTAATTTAGCGTGAACTTTGCCGCATAGTTGCGATTTGATGTCAATGCTTAATATCTGAGAAAAAATATTTACAACAACAAAACAATATTTCCAATTTTCTGCATATTTTATTTTTTGGCGTAGACTAATTCACTTTACTTTGTATGAGAATTTCTTATAAAAAATCTTATTCACATATTTTTTAATAACAAAGCCTGCAAAAAGCTACTAAAGAAAGTAAAAAAATCATGCTGCACTATTCTTCCCAAAAAATGAAAAAAAAAAATTATAGTTTTTTTAAACATGAGCTATTCAATTTTCATAGATGTCGTTAATGGCTTTGTCCGTTTGAAAATTGTGTTTTTTTTTCTTTTTAATATGAAATCTGACTCTTCTGCAACAAACACTCACACATGCATATGTACATATGTGCATCAATGAATATGTCAATCCATACTTTTACACTCAATTTTGCCTTCCCCGTTTCTCGGACTACATATGTATGTGTAATTGAGAAAAAAAACCTCTATTCACACTAAAGAAAATAAAAATACTTCTAGTTCTACGACAAGCAAATGACACCACGAATTTGAATAGCTCCCTCAACTCTACTCCTTCTTCTTCTTTTCTTCAACTACATTTAATCAGTTTGCAAAAATACGCTTTCAAGTCATGTCTAATCAAGCTTGCACTAATTAGCGGCATTTTTTCCTTTCATTCTCGCCAACACTCATGCAAACATGCATTCATGCAAACACATTTGTCATACAAACATAAAAATGCTGGCCTTTGTGAGTGCTTATAAGGAATGGTCGAATGGTTACAAAAAAAAAAAACAAAAAACAACAAGAAATCATCTTGAATTGAAATGGAAATTATTTTGCAAGCAAGCGAAGAAGAAAAAAAATCCATTGAAATCGTTATTCATCAGGCTTGACACAACATCAAAGGATGCGCCAGTTGATTGAAACAGTGCGATTTGAATCGAATTTCATTTTTCGTTATGCGAATAGTTAATTAATTTTCTATTTAAATTAAGAAAAAAATGTTCTTAGCAGAAATGGGAGTTGATTTAATAAGAAAAGGCGGTAGCGCAGTTGTAATGTAAGAAAAAGCTTCAAGGGAAATACAAATGTAAATATTAACCTACTTCATGATTTAGGAATTGAATATTTTATAATAATAAATATGCAGTTTAATAACATAATTACTTTACTTTCATGAGCCGTCGCATGTAAAATTATCTTAGCAAGAACAGTGAGCTTTATCTGTTAAAACTATAAGCCAAGATAACAAATGCTTATATGATTAACGATGTGACTACTATTTATGTAGTAGAGGCTACATTTGATAAGTATTATCTAGTAAATTTATATATTATATTTCCAAATGCACAATATGCCTAGATACGAATCTCTTAGAAAATATAACCCACTCTCTGAAATGGCATAAATAGTATGTACATACAGCCGTGCTCCCAGTTTCACATTTCAATTCCACAATGTGATTTTAAATATCGGTTATCGTTATGGCAATTCAAAAACAGCTGTTGTTGAAATTTCCCTTTCAGTTATGTATGCTTTTTTGAGGAGTCATCAGCAAAACATTTAAAAATACGCATATTCCAATAAATAACTAATATGGAAATGGATTCTACAAACATCAAAGAGTATTTTAAAAATTATTCCAATCAAAAAAAAATTAAACATTTACACACTTTTTGTCATTTACTTTTCAAATCACATACAAACAAGCATTCATTTAGTTTAGTTTAAGCTTAACAGTCATCGTAAGCAGATAACCTCTGGAATTTACGCAAAAATGAATTTCGTGTGCACTCACCCTTATTGTGAGTTTTGTTTTCGCTGATATTTTTAAACTTCAAGTAAACACATTTCAGAGTGGTAATTTCCATGTTGTGAAACTCACAATAGGCTGATTCAATCCGGGCGAAAGAAACAATTTCGATAAGGGTGATTATATTTTGCGATTTCCCATCTATGATATTATTCAGAGTGTGAGAACTTCCCCTTTTCGAAACCTGAAGAAATGGATGGGGGGTAAGAGGTCAAATAAAGAGGTCATCACAGAAACAAACGCTTATTTCGAGATTCTTGAGAAAGGCTGTTACTTGGAAAGAATAAAAAATTTTAAAACGCTAAGTGTATAGTGTTAAAACTAGAAAATTTAATTCAAAAAGTCACTGACGTATCATTTTTATATTTGTAAAATGTGCCACATTTGAATCATCAGATTAAAAATCTTGCACACTCCAAATAAAATAATTTAAACCAAAATAATAACCATTTGCTTTTGCTTTTTTTTTTTTTATTAATTGGTTTTGACATTCAAATGTCAGTGTTAAAAATAAGCTGTTTCTTTTATTGCATTTGAACCCTTCGCATTTCATTATTTCCCATATCTTTGTTTAACATTCCTTTCATTCTATTCTATTTTATTGTATTCGATTCTCTTACATTCCTTTTTTTCTATTCAATTTGAACACATTCTGTTATATAATATTTAATTAAAGAACAGTCAATTCTATAATATTTTATAATATTAAATAATTTATAAACTATGAAATTATATGATATTATATTAGAATATAATACATATATTTTATGCTCTTCTATTCTAATATATTTTATTAAATTATATGTGTATACCTTTCATGGAAATGGTATATTATTGGTTCGATATTCGTAAGTACGAGAACGAGAAGAGTTAGAGAGCCATGAAAAAGTATATCGATTTGATCAGCGTGACGAGCTGAGTCGATTTAGCCATGTCCGTCTGTCTGTCTGTCTGTCTGAATAAAACTTGGCAGTCAGCTGCCTTTTAATAATTTATTATACATTTGTTGGGCCAGATCGAACGACTATAACATATACTATAACGGAGCCAATTGTTCAGGTATTATGTTTCGCTTTATAACTCCTTCATTTAATCAGCTAGAGGCTTGAAATTTTGATCAAATATTAGTCATTGTTTGACATATATTAAAAGTGAACATCATTAAAATCAAAGAAATATAACATATAACTGTATATTGGAACGATTTTCCGTCATCCATTGTCCAATATGGTTTTGTGACATAGCGGTTTCGGTGTTGTGCCATCTTCAGAGTGTCGTTTTCGTTCACGACGCATGACGAGAAAATGGTTCCAATATATGTACATAAAATTTCCATCTTGTCGGAAAATCAGAAAAAAATCAAAATACATATAGTTCCCATACAAATGATTGTTCAGACATTGCACTTAACATGAAACCCACTCCATTTAACCAACTAAAGAATTGAAATTTTGCACAAATAATAGCTATTAAGAGATATATTTTAGCAGTGAAAATCATTAAGATCGGATAAATAGAACATATAGCTGCCATACAACCGATATTTCAGATATTGCATTTTGGGCCAAAACTCCTTCATTTAATCAGCTAAAGACTTGAAATTTCGCACAAGTATTAATTTATATTTTGTTACTATTAAAGCCATCAAAATCATTAATATCGAATTAATATTAAATATGGCCCTCGTACAATTCTTCCATTCATGAAAGGTATGAAGCTTTCGGCATAGCCTACGACAGCTTTTTCTTAATTGTTTTTTATATATTAAATTTTGGTATATTCTATCATATGCTATTTCACTATTTTCTTTTCGTGTCTTTTATATTATATTTTATATTATATTCCATTCCATTTTATTATATTCTTATCTATTCATGCTCTTCTCATAAACTTTCACGATCACTTTTTACTTACATGTCCACCCTTTGTTTTATTATAAAACATTTACTTTTTTCGAGATGAGACTTTCAAAAAAAAAAAAAAAATCGCAAGTTCTTCGCTTCTTCTTGAAAGTTCTACAAAATGTATTATAAAAATTTAAATTTTCATTTTGGTAGTCACCTCACTAACGCCGAAATGTAAAACAATGTAAACAACACCGACAATGGTGCCTTTAATTGAGTGCCAAAAGCAGAGCAGCGCACTCATACATACACACCCACACGTATACACACACACATAAAGGCGTACGAAAATGTGGAAAATTTGCGAGATGAAGGATGTATGACAAGTGCAGGATTTACAGGCAACATAGAAAACAAGCGCATTGGCAACAAACTAATATGTGCATGACTTGATAAGGTATGCTCACGCATACACACACACACAGCACATGGGGCGCCAAATTGCAGCACATACACACATACATACATACGAATACATACCTGCATCATTTTAAAGCTGTCTGCCATCATCGTTCATCTCATAGTCGCTCAATTTCTTATTGTTGCTGCTGTTATTGTTGTAGTGAGGCAATGTAGTTGCGCTTCCTGCCTTCTTGTTTTTGTTGCCTTTGTTGTGTGATAGCTCACGTGACGCTGCCGTGCCGACGCTCAAGTGAGGAAATTACAAGTCGTGAATTAATGGCAGTTTACTTGCGCCAATGTTCAACCAACTGCTGATGACTTTCGTGCCATTCGTTTGGCTGTTGCAACTTCAGCATTCGTTGTTTGCGCGTTGTTGAGCGTTATTTGCCGAAAGCATTGCTGTGCATGCAACAATGTTGGAGTTAGCTGGCGCGTTGGCCTCAAAGCTGAGCGCCGGGCTTGCCGCTCGTTACCAGGATTTCCGTCGCATGCAATTGCATTACTTTGTCATCAGCAACAACACCACAATGTTGTTGCATGCTGAACGTGTGTGTGTGTGCGCCTTGTTGACTGTTCGCGTAATTTGAATTTTAAATTTTATATTCTTCTTTGGACCGCTCGTAATCGCAAGCGCTGTATTATGCTTCTGCTTCTCCATTTTCACCAACAGTTCCTGCCCTGTCATTTGTGCTGTGGATTGTTGTTGTTGTTGTGCTCCATTCGCGCTTTTGTTGTAGTTTAATTATTTATACACGCCGCTTCTTTAGCTTGCCACATGCGCGCACTTCCGCTCCCTGTCACTTGCCACATGCACGCACTCGGTGTTGTGGTAGTCGATTTTTGCACTCCATACTCAATTTATACTACTTTTTGGGCTCTTGTTGGCTCACCTGCCGGTTATAGTAGTTATACGTGTCTTTGTTGCGCGCTGGCAAACAGGAAATTGGTTTCCTTGGCTTTTCCTTATTGGCGCAGGTGAGCGTACAAAACGGCGTCTTTGGCTTGAAGGCAGTGCCTTGTTTCGTTCTCCCTATTTCTCAGTCACACACGCCAATTGCATTTGTTTATTTAAAAGCTTCTTTTAACGAGGAAATCGTACGCTGAGTGCGGATTCGTGTTCATGTTGTTGTCATTTCGCATTAAAATATCAAATTTACTGGGTTTTCAGTTGCCACAATCGAAAGTGCAAGGGAGAGGGAGAGAGAGAGACAAAACAGAGCTCAACTAAAAAAAACCTAACGTTTAATTCAAGAAAATTTCGAGGCTTAGATACAAAAGTTCATTCAATTTTTTTAACATACATACAGTAGCAATTTTTTCATATATTTATGCTGCGCCGAGTCATGAAAGGCAGAAGTTTGTTAAGTCTCGAGATCTAAAACTGTTGAGCTACAGAACAAATGCTCATCAGCTGATCGAATAGTAATATGTATGTGCATTGTGTATAGTTTTCTGAAATATCAAAAAAATCGGAGTGAGTATTAAAATCCTCTGGCACAAACTACGGTGAGGCTCATTTAACTCAAAATTAATTTTACGTGCCTTCAGAAAAAGAGGCCGGAAATGTTTTGAAATTCGGAAGAGGACCTATCGCCAAGAAGCGATGGGCTATAGATCACGCCTGTAAGTAACTTGACCAAAAATACTACGCCTGGTATTTCTGTGCGACTAGCAAGTGAAGAAAGATTAATGAGTTTTAAACGACTTATATATGGCGGCAGATTGTACTGAGAATCACAACGAAAATTTCTTAAAGCAAAAAGCAGAAATTGTTTGGAATTGACTCTATCCGGTCGGAATGAACTTGCAAGCGCGGGTTCCAAACAACAGCTCCATATTCCAGTATGCGCCTCAATAACGTTGTGAAAAGAGCTTTCGTAATGTATTGGTCACTGAATTCTTTTGACGACCGTTTTACAATTGCAAAACCTCCCTTGACTTTGTTAACTGTAACATTTATGTGATAAATTTCGGGTCCATTGTAATTCCAAGATCAACAAAGTTAAGTTCGAGGTTATGTTTACATATGTCATAAGAAGCCCTGCGATAAAAGCTCATTACTTTACATTTTTTAAGGTTTAGTGGCAAGTTATTCACTTGAATTTCATCTAGATTGATTACTATTTAATGAAAAAATTACAGTAATTTAGTAGTTATATGTATTTATAAATATTTTGCAGAATGTGTACAATCGCCTAAAAGAACAAATTATTCATAAAAATAGGGAAAGAAAAATTATTTTTTTACATGTTGCAACTTCAATTTTGGTAGAGGTACTCACTTCGAGATACATTTTTTGCTTTGCCTAGCCAATTCCATTTATAATTTTTTTTTTTTTTAACCAAGGCATATCTATAACACAGTGCTACAAAAAAGAATGCTGTCGAAATACCTGTGAAGTGATGTTATTTTCGTTGTAGGTCTTATCGAGTAGAACGAGAATCCAATTTTGGAATTTGTCAAACACCCCCAAAATCTCGACTCAACCTTAAAAACCGATTTTTCGTGCTTTTTCGTTTCGAAGGAAAAAACAAAATAAATATGATGGCAGAATATTGTTGGTCAGTACAACGTAAAAGCTGACGATGCTGACCTAAGAAAAAATCTATGAAAAAAGCGATTTTGTTCTATAAATTTTCATTTAATAATATTTATTGGTAAATTAAGTTGATTGAAAATTTTTGCAAAAATTTCGTTTTTATATAAAACTGAATAATTCAGTCAATTTTTAGTCAATTTTTGAAAAGGGAAATCCATTAAACTCGGTATCAAATGTCCTCTTTGAAACAAATAAAAACTTATTTAGTTTTCTTTTAAAATTGTATGTGAAAATATCGCCAAACTCAAAAACATGAGAAAAAAGTGTAACAAAGTTTAAGTTTGTTGCGCAAAAACAAATAATTCTTTTCAGCTTTATTAAACCATTTATATATCATTCGAAAGGGCTGAGTTTCTTCTTTCCTTAACCGATCTTAAATTAAACGGGTTGATTATTAGCTAAAATATGCGCTAATATTTAAGTGCGCAAAAGTACCAAAAATCGGGTTTTTAAGCCTAACTCGAGATTTTGGGGGTGTTTGTCAAAAATTTCAAAATTGTATTCTCGTTCTACTCGATAAGACCTACAAGGAAACCAAATATCACTTCCCAGGTATTTTTGAGTGTCACACTGTGTAATATTTCATTTGTTTTTCAGCATTGTTCTAGAAATCTAAGAGACTTGAAATAACGAATTTATATAGCGTCAAGTAGCATTAGACACTTCTCCAAGCCAGTAAGAAACGTTCTCTACCCATATAAATACTTTTCTCCTTTTATCCATAATTAACTCTGCTTACTTGTTAGGAGTATTTTTCAAATATTCCAGCTTTAACTTGAGAATATAATTGTTTGGCAGCACCTTCCGTGAAAATAAATAAATATAATTTTTTTCGACGACATTGCGCCCAGCCAGTCGAATCTCAATGCACGTCTTGTCTTTTACTCTCGCTCCGTATACAACTTAATCGTTCCAATATTCAATCTACACAGCAAAATAAAAAAAAAATTATAAAAAAAGTCATTCCCTCTCTCAAGGCGACCACATCGTCTTGACAACCGATTCTCAATGCATTCCATTTCATTTTCTGTCATTTCGTTGGTCATTTGTCCAATGCAGTGTTGCGACATTTTTCAAAAACTCATTGAAACGGAGATCACTCGCTGTCACAGTGCGTATCACTACGCATGCACTGGCGCAAATACAAGAAAAGCAAAAAAAAAAAACAAAAAAAAAAAATGTGAGACTCATTCCGCCAAACTAATACACTCGCCTGCAGCTGCAGCGAAATATCCACGGCTGAATGGCTACTGTCACAAATGTCGCTGGACATTTGGCAGGAATGAAATGAATGAAGAAAAGCTTTGTGCAAGGACGAACGACGAATGGTGGCAGACGGTACGTGCTCGATGCGTGTCTGCGTGTTGCTATGGTGCACGTTGACGGCAATACGCTGTGATGGCAATGGTGTTGAACGACGTAGTCTAGATTTCGAACATACTTACATACATACAAGCGGCTAAGGGTTCGAGGGCTGATGGGCTACTACAACAACACATTGAAAGCCCATTTAACATTTTGTCATTTACAGTTTTGAAACTGTTTTGAAGTTTGACATGCCCGATGGCGACAACATAACAAAGCAAAACAAAGCATGCACAGCTAAAACTAACTAGAGCAATAGCAACTGCAAAACTAACAACAACACATGTAACAACAATAAATCGCTGCTGCCACACAAATATCAAGTGCAAAACATTTGATGACAGGAAGTGTTCGCGCACTGCAATTCCATTGATGTACGCGCGCACGTGTGTGTGTGTGTGTGTGGGTGTGTGTGTGTGTATACATTGCAAGCGCCACAAATTGTGGCACATTGCACCGCAACGCAACCAACCGACCGTTGAGTGAATGCCACTGTTGCGTACGTGTCGAATGCGATAAACTTTTATTGAGCTGAATTTAGTGCAGCGTAACAAAATGTAACTGACAGCTGAAAAATAACAGAAAAGTACCGTTTTGGAAATAGAAAAAAAAAAAAAAAAATGATATAGTACGTTTTATTAGACGCATGTTGCAACATAAAAGCTAACGTTCGGCTGTGAAAGCAACATTGTTTTGTGTAGGACAGCAAACTTGTTTTAAGTAGCGAGGTCCAGCTTTTAACCATCTTTGTATATGAAAATTTCCTTCCAATGCATTGATTATTGTGAGTGGGTGAATGGGCTTAACTTTTAGTTATATACTTTATACTTCGCTAGCTGAAAGTTTTTAGAATTTCAAAATTATTTATTTTCAAAACAGTCTTCAACACATAGTTACACCAAACATGCCGACAATCAAACAATATTTGTATAGATTTTCAACCTAGATAGGCGTTTTAAAAATTATATGCGCCAAAATTATTGAGTTATTTTGAGTAGATCTCAAAGAAATTGAAACATATCGTTCAAAAAAAGTTGCATCAGTTTTCATTCTCTATTTACTCCATCGTCGCAAAATATTGTCGCATTACGCGCCGGTGACTAAAGAGCATTAATGCAGAAATACATTTTTTTAATTTCTGCTTTAATACGAATCATCATCAATGCAGCCCTTTTGAATTTTATGTAATTATTTGAAGAAATGAATGTCGTTTTTGTTCTTGAGTTTTGTTATAATTTTTTTACTTTCACAAAATAGCCAATTTTTGCTTATCTCATTTTAAGTGCATTGATTTTAAGATATTCCTATGCTCATATTTGTTATAGAAACTCGCACATACTGAGCTTTTATAATTGTACAGTTTGCATGTTTTTTTACTGTCCCTTTGCAGTTTTTTACCATCAAGTTAGACCTGAAACTTCATCGACGATCTTAAGATTTCGCAGTTTTTAATAGTTCTGCTCTCAGCTGGAACCTTTGGAGTACAGAACAACAAATTATTCTTATCGCAACTTAAGTAATCAGAGCTCTGCTTTGTCCTGTATTAGCCATTATAATCTTACGGTCCCTTTTTCTTTTACTAGCTGACATCGATGTAAACCATTCTAAGCGGTTCCAGCTCGTTTCGTTTAGTATTTTGCAACTTTGCGGTCGTAGAGTATTTTTTCCAAATAAACATAACTGCATCTATCATATAAAACTCATCAGACTTTAAAAGCTATCGTATTACGGATTTCATTTAGTAAACCTTTTTTAATGGCTTTTATGGTGTTGTTGTTTTTTCCATAAAAAAATCTTCCATAAAGAGGCTTTCGAGCTCAGTAAAATTGACAATTATGACAAATATTTAAATAATAACTTAAATTAAAATTAAAATATTTTCCTTTGTCTTATTCCTAAATTTATTTACCATCTTTGGTGTTGAATTTCAAGTTTTGAGAAATTTTCTGTGAGTTTTCATATATCAAAAAATTGAAACCTTTTTGTTCTTAATCACAACTGAGAAGAAAAAATTCCAAAATACCCAAAACCACACACTGTCCAAAGCAATAATAACACGAAATCTTAAACATTTTTAAGCTACTGAATATCTACTGAGTACTGGGAATGCTAGTTTGACTTACCAGACAAGTAAATTTTATATTCCTAATCCACTTGCACCCCCTCCAATGACGGCTGCTGCTACAAATGGCTAACTGAATGCCTGTAGCGCAACTGACTGCTAACTAATAGAATGAAATGAGGCTCTCGTTGCAAATTGATTTGGATTAGAGAGAAAAATTTTGATGTCCCAGAATGTGGCGCGTTCGAATATAAACTTATATGTATGCTTCTATGGAGTATCTATGATGAGTGAGTGTGTGTGTTTGTAAAATGCAACAGTAAGCACACACACTAACTATGCTGCTGGTTAACAAGTAAATGTGTACACATTTTTGTTCTTATCGCCGCTGCGAGTGTATTTGCTGTTGTTACACGGACATGGCATGCAACTTTTTTACAACTGCATGCAACAAGCATAAACACACACAAACACACACACACATGTACGCGCATCTATGTATCTACATATTTATAGCGGCTTTGGAACGCTAAACTCATACTGAATCAGCAAAACCATTGTTTCTTGCCACATTCGGTTGCAAGTTTTGAAAATTGTAAACGAGACTATTTCACCATTCCTTTACATGTGTTGGTGTGCACTTTTATGTGTGTGTGTGTGTGTGCGCCAGAGCACATTTATCCACAGTTGAGTGGCATAAAAATTTATTACTTTGCCACCACATTGGCTTGCATTGGTAACCCCTAAATGGACGTTAAGCGTTAAGAGTTAGAGTGCAGCTGTAAGTGCGTAAGTGTGTGTGTGTGTGTTGCAGTGCCTTTTGCAACTTGGTACACATGTACGTACGTTTGATGGCCTTGCCGCTAAGCTCCAAACGTTGTTGTACACAAAATGGGTGTGACAATTCTAAACCAGCAGTCAACAGCGTTTGCCACTCGAGCTATTAGAGTGGCTTTGAGCACAAATACAATGACATTTGTACGCTTTGTACTTTTTTACTCGGCTGCATATGTAATGTGTGTGTGTGTATATACATTTGAGGTGCTTTGCATTTATGTTCCTCTCTTACTTTTTTTTTTTCAATTTATTTTTTATGCAACTATCTCTCGGTGGGCGCTTTTTGTCACATAAATGTTACATGTTCACAATTTTTATTGTGCCTCTGTGTCTCAGCTCATTTAGAGCACTTGTCATAGTTTCACGCTATTGTCGCATTATAATTGCAGATTATTAAATTATTTATGATTGCTATGTTATCTTCTATTAAAATTTTATTAAGTTATAACAAAAATTCTTGCAAGTATAATTCATTGTGAAATGATGTTTCGAATAGCTTAGTTGTCTGCTCACGGGCACCGAGTAACCTTTTTTTTTTTGCTGTGCTGGTCTCTTCGTTAACAGTGGTCGTAAAGGGTGTAGTAATTGCTGCAAAATTATTTATATTAAATATGTTTTAAGGGAAAAAATTATTATATTTGAATCCTTTTTTGTTCTACATACATTGCGAAGGTTATACATTTTTTTTTAATACTCCTAATAAAACATCTCTGAAAATAAAGTCAAAGTTATAAAAAAGACTCTTTGATACAGATACTTTGCATATTGAGCCATAACCGGCAAAATGACGTAAGCAACAAATACATTTTTTTAATCAGAAAGTGCTTTTTAGCTAATTTTCTCCTGAGTTAAGCTTCACATTTGAATGCCGCTTTGTATACAAGATTTACGTTGTTTTTTTTTTCTTCAAAACGCGACTATATTTATAAAAATGCGCTTTGTTTCTGCCGATAAATTTAAGAGAATCGGCCTTCCTCTCTAAAATTTTTCATTTGTCGGTTACGTCATTTTGGCGGTTATGGCTCGATATATTCGATTGTTTAATACTATAATTCAGTAGTTTTTACTCAAAGCCCTAAAGACTCGTGAGTACTTGAATATATCAAATGTAAAAACGAAAGTTAAACCTTGGGTGCTAGATGAATGTTGCAATAAAATTTAGCATAGAATATACTGTTCTGTCACTTTTGTGATGAAAATTTAAGTACTGACCCCGGATAACTGCACTTAATTATATTAAAAAGAAGAACCAAGATTATTTCTGCCTCAGTTTGGGAAACACTGTCCGTTTCGCATGAATTTCCGCTATGGTTCACCCCAAGGTGAAGTTAGTAAGGTGGCTTTAGTAAGCAGCCGATTGATTTGTGTTTTCTATCGCCGTGGTACAGCAACTGTGAAAATCATTTGTTTGTTGATTGGTTTTGACATTCGCTGTTCCGAAAGCAACAACAAAATACATGTATTTTTTTTAACATTTGCTGCCACCTTTATGAATTCGTCTTGGTTCACTTTTTTCTGGCCATCCGGACAGCAGCAACTAAATCAGACGTGTGTAACGTGTATTCTCCCAGGATGAGTCTGATTTAATTAAAGTTCTTGTAAAATCGAATCCAAGTTCGATTACAGCAGTGTTTTGTAGTCTATAACTCTCCCAGATTTTCATGGACCAGCAAAACCACGAAGTTCCACAACTGCCGAGTTTTCGCTAAGTTAACTTCAAATCAATTTGTTCGAGTTTATGCCACACATAACTAGAGAAATGTAAAATTGTTTCACGCATAGATCACACATTCTCTCGCACATATATTTGGCGAAACATCACATATAAGTTTCTATTGGACTCACTTCTTCTGTATACGTTTGCGAGACCACTTACTTAAGTGTCCTTTGGAATTTTTTTTTTTTGTTGGAATCAGGCACGAAACATCACTCAGACTACATACTGTCCATTGTACTGTTTTCATGTTCCTTTTAATCTATTTTAAATCTGCAGGGTTTACGAATAATTCTTAGCAGATTTTGGGGTGTCAGAGAGCTCAGGTGTTCGTCTCTCAAAACGTCGCGATCAAATGCCGCATACCTAGTTCTTGTAAAGGCGAGTCAGAAGCACCGAAAGTGTTCTACAGTCTCTTCCTCTTCAAAACAGGATGGGCATATGGTGTTGTCATGTACGTCTATCCATGTCAGGTGTCTATGCCACGTGAAGCGACCGGTCAACAGTCCAACAAATTGCCTGCAGTCTCGCCTGTTAAGCGAGAGCAAGTGTTTCGATAGTCCTTGTGAGATTGAAGGTAACATAAGTGTTGCCCATCTGCAACCGCTCGCCGCCTCCCAGTCATTGCTGAGCGAAGTATTCACCCAGTTTCTGATGGTGGCATCGATGGCCGAAGGTGGGAGTGATATAGCTGGTTGCGGGCCGAGGAACACCTGAACCGAGCCAATTCTGGCCAAATGGTTTGATGTCTGATTGCCAGGTACTCCTGAGGGACCAGGCACCCAAAGTAAAGTAAGTTCATTATGATTGCGAACATAGTTTAATCGGCACTTACATTGCCGAACTAGTTTGGAAGTAGTAAGAGGGCTGGCCAATGCCTTGAGTGCAGCTTGGCTGTCACTGCAGGCACGTATACTCCTTCCCCTCCACCTAGTCCATGGCCTTGCGAATTGCAAATACTTCGGTCTGGAAGACCGAGGCATGTTCCCCAAGATAAAAGTGAAGCTTATCCTCATTATCTTCTATTATAATAACTCCAGATCCTGACAGAGGGTCAGTTTTGGAGCCATCAGCTAATATGCGACAATGTGTAAGACCGGGCTCAGTGTTGGCATTAAACCAGCATTCAGCCTCCGGGAAATCAACTTTATAGAGTCTCATCAGCAAAGGAAACGGTGGCGTACTAGCCTGTGGCATTGAAAAGACGCAAGTATTAACAATTTCTGCCTCGCCCCACTCCGTTTAATACCAACATCCGATTCTTTTTAAGTCTGCAGGTGGCCTTTAAGGCCTTCCCTACGTATGAATATACAAAGTGACGGTAAGTGCAGCAATGCGTCAAGAGCAGCACCAGGTGTTGTAGAGAATGCCCCTGTACAGCACACGGCGATTGTTCTCTGAAGTTTAGCAAGCAGGTGTCCCACGCTATTAACTGAGAGTCTACTCCACCATACCACTGAAGCATAGCTGATTATGGATCTGATCATAGAGGTATATATCCAGAGGATACCCTTTGGTGATAGAACTGATAATATAAATGATAATGAGAGAATGCTTAAAGAAGTGTTTCTTATTTATTTATTGGACCGCAGAAGCTCTAACGAATCTAAAAATAATTATACATTTTACTGCATGAATTTGAACAGTTATTTGAAGATTTCTGAAGCTGTTCAGAGATTTAAACAAAAATCTGATTTAAAAACCAAACAAAAAATCAACCAAAAATATTGAAAATTTCTATCACATTTTTTTAAAACATAAATAAGCTATTCAATCATGAATCATAGCCATTATACACCAACAAATAAAGTATTGAACACTGCCACTAATGAACTCTCCGAATTCAAATGTAACACTAGTGTTATTAAGCGTGGTTCATATAAAAAAAATATCATTCATAACATGAGAATGCGCCGGGAAATGCTTCCATAAAAATATTTTCCCACAATAACGTAATAGAGAGAAAAAAAAGTGGTTGTGCGTGAAGTGAGTACAAGTTGTTCACACAAACAGACAAGCTGCCAACCGACCAACAACAAGGCTCAGTTAACGAAATGATGAACCTCCGGCAACCAACAGAAGCAAAGCAGAAATTGGCAGAGAACTGAATGTGGCAAAGGGATCTCGGCGGGGGAACTTTGGCAGTAGCAAATATTAAAAGGACACTCGGAACTACTATTTAATAAATGAGCGTACACGCAAACACACATATGCAAACATATTGCCGAGCAATATGAGTATATGCATGGTTGCACAGATAAACAAACAAGCGTGCAGCATGAACACATTAGGGTGTAGTGAAAAGGCAATTGATGAAAACTCATATGTATGCAAGCAAATGTGGACTTGTTATTTGGTTGTTTGCTTTACTCAGCGACTGACCGAGACAAGCGAACATAAGCGAATATCATCAGCAGTTCAAAGGCAAAGGCAAAAAGCGAGAATGTTAATAGCAGAGAGGGGCGGCGATGGGAGCAGCGAGCATAAATGAGTGCTCATACAAAAATACTCATTTCAATTGGTATGCTGCTACTGCATCTACTCCTGCGAAATGTACTTGTGTGTGTTTGTGTGTGAGTGTGTGTGTGTAAGTATACAGCAATGTTGGCCGTTTATTTGCGCACATAGCACTTGTGCACTGTAGCTCAGTGACTGGCGAACGGATGTGTGTGTGAGTGTGTTTTTGTGGTGGCAATGTTGGTAAATTCATGTCCTGTGGCAACTAATTAAAAGAGTCATTCATCACTGATGTGTGATGTGCGCAAATAGACAGACAGAGGGAAATAAGAAAAAAAACGCTTGAAAAAAACCAAACCAAACAAACAGCAAAAGGCAAAAGACAACAAAAAACAACGCAAATATAAATTCATATGCATGTGGTTTTTGAGGGACACTCTCTTTTAATTCAAAAGGATTTAAGGGTAATGAGTTCTAGTGGTACTTCCGCTTGCACGCTCATATCTAACTCTACTCTCAACACTGTGTCAAGTTAACAATTCCAAGCTACACACTTTTTTTTTTAACTGTGCAAAAGTAAGTGGAAAAATTAAACAGTTTCGAGTTATCTTTTATGAAGATGTGCAAGTGACGATTATGCGTGCGGTTTTCAAAATTGTTCTAATAAATAGCATTTGATACTGGGATTGTGTAGATATATTCCAAGTAAGACCGGAGATGAAATTTTAAGTTAAATAAATAAGAACGTGTCCACAAACATTGTAACCCATTCAAAGGGTTGTTAATGAAGTGTTGTCTTATTTATTTTATTTTGTTTTGTTTATTTCTTGCACATTAATTAAATATTTTATTCAGTGTTGGTCATTCGAGCGAGCAATCCAAGGCAAGACTTAACTAAGTTTACCTCCTTCGCCTGAGTAATGATGCGGTCAGAGAAGCTATGACGAAGGTCTCAATAATCGAGCCTAAATGCGCCCAACTTTGTTGTAGTTTGTTCAAAGAAAACCTGGCAGTGCTTCAATGACGTTTGCTAGGCTTAGAAATTGCGTGTCAGTGGCGCACTTTAAAGGGTAAAAGGCTATCCAATAGATTAGTTTTAGCTGGGAAGATTTAAAGTGAAATCCTTGGGGAGCACTGCAAGTTGACCTGCAATCTTCGTAATTAGAGACTCTCTGAGAAAATGGATTGCAGGTGGTCTGTATAAAGGAGCTACAATCCACTAAGCATACGTGAGAAATTAAATAGCAAAGAAAAGGGAAGATTAGACTTAAACACCTTCTAGAAGGACTATCAACTCCAACCAGAACCTTACTGAAGGTCATAATGACTCTAGTTAAGCGTTAACATAACTGATCTAGCCAAGCTGTAGCCTTAATGAGAAAAGTGGAAATAAAACAATTTTTTTTTGTTTTTGACCTGTTTTATTTCATTATTTATTTTTAAATAAGCTAAACGCCAATTTTTTTTTAAATGAAAAATTATAAAAAATATTTTCTCAAATCTGTAATTTCTTTTTCGGTATTAAAAACTTGTTTTAACCTCAAAAATCTGTGAGTGCTCTGAATTACTGTAATTTTTTCAAGTGTAGCTTTTGATTTAATTAAGTGCACTTCATATGTGCCGCTCATAAGTGCAACCACAGCCCGCATATTTGTTTAAATGAAAAAGCGAGTGAGTTGGAATATTAAAAGGAGAATAAATTTATATACTCGTTGTATAATAAGGTTTGATTTTCCCATAATTTTACGCAAACGCAAACACTGTTTTTATTTCAAATAAAATGCATTTGAAGCAATGCTGTAGAAAAATAGCACGACTTATGAAACACATTTTTTTTTTTATATAAACACAAAAATTTCAATATCGCTGCGAGCACAGTCTGTAATTGTGTTTGTTGTGAGCGGAAATTTGTGAGAAACTTACGCAAAATTAAATGATGCAAATTTTTCAGCAACTGCATGTCTGCAATATTATAAAACTCACGTCTGCTAAGAAGTGATTTTCCTTATGTTCTTTTTTTTTGGGTTTCTGATGTTTCTAAGGAAAGTTTACTTGTAAGTTTTTTGATTTTATTTATGTATGTACAATTGTTAGTAATAGCTAAGTATTTTTCGCCGCTTCATGTAAAAATGATTTAAATATTTGGCATGCAATAAAAAAACTAAATGAAAACTGTGTATGCTGTTTATTATTCAACCAGTTGTCATCAATGTTGTTCATAGTTGCACTTTGGCGTTAATGTGTTGTATTTATTGTTGTTTGTATGTTTGTGTTTCTTCTCTGTTGGTTTGGAATGAATACAAATTAAAGGCAACTTTCACACATAATGTGACTTAAAAATGCTATTCTTTTATTTATTTTAAAATTTTTTTTTATATAAATAAGTTTATTAGAATATATGTTTTTAAAAATCAATTTTCAAATAATCATCAATTTGATATAACTCGGAAGATAAAATGTTACGACTAGTTGTCACATCGTCTACGCCGAGGGTCAGCTGAAGCTACCCTCCTAGCCTTAAAGATATAAAGCTTTAGGAGCATAGTTTTGGTTAATGGTATCTGTAATTAGAATACGAAAGAAAATAAAAAGAGTATTGAAACAAAAGTAAAGTGTGTAAAAAAAAACTAGAACTAAAAATCTAAATGCGAAGTAAAAAAATTCAATCGTTAGCTGTTATTAAGAGAGGATAGAACATTTCTTTTAATTATAAAAAGTGAGTCCGATATATCAATGGTGCTCGAATGATTGTTAAAGTCTCGGTATAAACGCCGAAACGGTTCATTCAACTCAAAGTTAGTTCGGCATAGTTTCAAGAAAACTACATTAAAATTAATTTGCTCTAGAAAAAATAGACTTAAGATTCATCACTTGAGTAATTTTACCATAAATATTATACCTAACATTTCTCTGCGACTTGAAAGTGTAGGAAGATTAATTAGTTTTAAACGACTAGTGTAAAGGGGCAGATTGTATGGCGAATTCCATTGAAGATTTCTCAAAGCAAAAAGTAAGAATTGTTTTTGTTGTGACTCTAATTGGTCTAAGTGGAACTGACAACGAGGGATTCCAAACTATGTAACCATACTCCAGTATTGGTCTTACCAATGAAGTAAAAAGTGTTTTAGTTATAAACGGGTCACGGAATTCTTCGACCAACGCTTTACAAAAGCCAGCACACCCTTTGCTTAATTAACTGTGGCATTAATATGAAAATTAAAATTGAGTTTACAATCCATACCAACACCCAGGTCAACAAAACTGTTTACATGTTCCTTATATATTATATTTAGAGTTATAAATATGAAAATAAGAAGCAAGTGTATACAAAAGTAAACTGACGTTAGTTTTTTTTTTAAAAATACATATTAATTTTCTTTTTAATTATTTGTTTTTTTTTAATTTAATGCTTACTTATTTTTGTTTTTAATTTGTTTACTTTTACTACTTTTCTTCTTTAATATATTTAATTTTTTTAGTATTTATTGTATATTTTTCATTTATTTTATTTTAAATTGTTTATGACCTTTAAGGTCCATTAGCATTTGGAAAAAATTATAAGGAAAACAAGTAAGGAAAGAAAAATTAGGCCGAAACCGAATTTGATATTGTTTTCTTTTTCGAACATTTTTTGGAATTTTTTTTGCTAACTAGACGTCAAGTTAGCATAATTGGATTTTTTCAAAAACGGCTAAAGCAAAAAAATTAAAAAATGGCAATAAATTACCAACACATTAGCCAAACTCCCCACTTAATTAATTTATTTTTTGCTCGGGTTACCATGCTAACTTGACGGACCGCGCCACGGTCAAAAAACGTTTCAAAACTTCCGTTATATGGTCAAACAAATGATATCAAGGACAATATGTTTACCAAATTTAATTACCATACCATACCTAGCACTGTAATTTAGATACATACATTTTATCATAACTGGGCAATGGTAACATCAAATTTTAATTCATTTGCTTCAATTGCTTTTTGCATTTTTCAAAAACTTTCATTATATGGGAGGTGGGCGTCGTTATTGACCGATCTTCACCATTTTCAAAACCAACCTACCCTGGCCAGAGCACATTTCATTGAGATATCTCAATTTTAACCCAAGTTATCTTAACCACGGACATACGGACGGACGGACAGACAGTCAGTGCTAAATCGATTCCTATTTTTATTCTGATCATTTTAGTATCTATATACATATATGTATATCTATATATATCTCGATTATTTTCGGCTGTTACAAACAACTGTTATGCGAACAAAGTTAATATATGTATATACATAAATTTACAAAAATCAAAGCGGTAGAAAATATAGTATTATTTCGAAAATCACCACATTTTATCACCAGACTTCTTTTTGCTTGGCTTCCGCGGGATCGAAACCACGACATCGCACGTAATACTTTAGCCGACATCGAAACGTACTCAGCTTAGCTTTACTTTATTTTGATTGTAATATTTTTCATAGTTTTATTTAGTTAATTTTATTTGAATTTAATTTATCTTGTTTATTTATATTTTATTTCATTTGTTTACTTTACTCACATTTTGTTTTAAAAATGCTGTTTGTTTTTGATTTTTATTTATTTTTTACATTTTAAAATGTACAATTCGAATTTAATTTTCTTAAATTGGCTTAGTTTTATATTTTATTTTATATCAAACCTCTTCGCTTTTTAAGTTGTTCTACTTGTTTTTATTTCATTTCTCAATCACAATTTATTTTGAATCGATAGTTGCCAAACCAAGAAATCAAAGCCAACACATTGGAAACCAAAGAATTGAGTGGTATCGAAATTTAGACGTGAAATATTTTTTTTATTTTTGATTATATAACATATATGTTTCTTTGTACACACAACTTCTCCCCACATCACCAACAAATCATCAAATCTCTGTGTAATAACAAATTCTTCCGCCAAACAAAGCACAACAACTATAAACTGCTTGTAAATAACCACGAAGCGACGTCGCGGTCGCTCGATACTGTCGCATACAATGTGTGATTTTGATGAATTTGACAGTTGTGGGTGTTGATGCTGACAGTTGCACGTCAATGCGTTGTTATCTGTGCGCGAACAGGCACAAAACAGCGCATGGGCTGGACAAAACAGCAAGTCGACCGCAAAGCGATGACCAGCTGGGGAATAGTGGAAGCGAGCGATGTAGGAATAGACAATAGGCAAGAGCAACAAAAATAAAGCACTAATAGCATTGCAGATATGCCGATATAGTATATTTACTCACATGTGTAAATACAAAAACACAAACACGCAAACAGTTTCATGTCCATGGTTGTTTGTTACTCATACGCCCCGTTGCACGCATGAATTATTACATTGCAAAATTTTATTGCAATGCTAGCATTTATGTGTATGTAGTATTGCAGCTTGACTGATTTACAGCAACAACAACAACAACAAAAAAGGCATATCACATAAATAGCATATTTGTCACTACAATAAAAACAACAAGCAAATATTGTGCCTTTGTTTATAAGTTTCTATAACTAATACGAGTATATATGCAAGTTAGTTGCTAATAAATTGCAACATTTTCGCGCAGCGCCACAAACCAATCGATTCTCTCAGCAGCATCAACAGCAGCAGCAGTAGCAATTTGGCGAATTTTCTAACCTGAAAACGCTGCGGCTTGTGGTCAGCGCTCTGCTATTCTTCTTACTCGCTCCTACCGCTATTATTATTATTGTATGGTGGAGGAGTTGAAGGACAACAGTGTGGCATGTGCGGCTAACATTGTTGAAATAATTATAAATATTGTTATTGGTTGGCTGTTGCATATATGCAAATGCACACACACTGACACAAAGCCTAAGCAAAATTTGTATGCTCACAAATTGTGGTTTTGCCATCATGTCATTATTGCCCTTGTCCGCAGGCTCCACTCTCTTGCACTGATTCGCAGAAACACAATTTTTTGTCGATTTTATTATTGCCTTTAACCAATTACACTGTCCAACAGCATTTTTGGAACAGAATAGCGACCCTATAATTCTGAAAGGGTACGTTGAGTAGATCATTTTTGTAGAACAAACTTATGGCCCAGCACGTCTGAGTTTTTTTTTTACAGTGGGTCATAGTTTTCATTTTTTGGTCGATGGGAGCAATATACTATATGAAAAAAATGTTGTAAGTTAATGTCTGAGAGAATTCTTATGGTCAAAGTTGTATTGTGGAATTGTATGAGGATTATTTTTGTGGAAGATCTTAACCCTCTAACTTGTCTCTTTATGGGTCAATTTGACCCTTTTTTCGAGAAAATCAAAAAATATCCTTTAAAAAAGGACATTTAAGGATTAAAATATTCTACGAAAATGTTTGGCGGAAAATTTCAATGGGGGTCACCAAAGACACCATTGTTGTAAATAAAGCTCTTTACGATTAGTTGGCAAAATTACACGCCAACATATACAAAGCAGGTGAAAACGTCGTCAAGTTCGGCCGGGCCAAACACTGAGTTCTCGCTATAAGAATTCTCTCAGACATTAACTTACAACATATTTTTCATATATGTAGTATAATGCTCCCTTCGACCAAAAAATGAAAACTATGACCCACTGTAAAAAAAAAACTCAGACGTGCTGGACCATAAGTTTGTTCTACAAAAATGATCTACTCAACATACCTTTCAGAATTATGGGGTCGCTATTCTGTTCCATTCAAAAAGTCTTCATTTGTTGGACAGTGTTATTGTCATTGCCCACCAAAGTTTGCTATCGTTGTCAACAACTTTGTTTTCTACTTTTTTTTTTCTTTTGTTGTAATATAATACTATTATCAAGGCCTGTTGATAGCTTTGCAGATTTTTGCACTTTCCCATTCCACATTGGCTAACATTGCAATGGCATCGTAATTTCAGTTGTTATTATTTCTGATTTTACTCTCTCGCATTATTGTTGCTGGTTTGTGTTGTTAGTGCCTCACGCTAAGGACGTTTGTTTGCATATTTGTTGTTAGTGAAACTCCCTGTTGTATGAAAAATTCAAATATACATGTAAAAATTTCAATGCGAGTTCATTTACATGCACAACTGAGCATACACGAATTTGCAGTGCCTTGTTACATTAAAACAATTCCATTTTCGAATCCAATGTAAAACCGCAAAATTCATAAAATAACTGTATAATGAAAATTTTCAACTCATCGAGTAGACTAATGATATTTTGCGCAATAACTAGAAATCAAAAATATTATTTGTGAGCGCATGCATATTTTCTTGTATTTGTTGTTGAATTTTTTTGCTATGTTTGGATTATAACTAAGTTTTGATTTTGTTTTTCAATAACTTGCAAATTGTATCTCAGCAAGAGTTATTAATTCAAATATTCCATTAGTTTTGAGTGTCAAAGTCGTAGGAAAACACACTTTGTATTTTGCGTAAGGAAAATTTTCTGATAATTCAAATTGTATGAGCATTTCATTTATTTTTTTATTTTATTTAACATAAGAACTAAATATCAACAATAAGAGACTTCGGTTCATGTTACTACCAATTTGAAATATACATAGTTTATTGTTCTAATTATTAGCAACTTACTTACATATACCTGGTTTTTTAAAGATAATTTTACATACATACATACGTGTATATATATCAAGTATGCGGATATTTATAGTTTTTAATCTGAGCTTGACATTGTATAAGCAGGTATAGGGAATGGCTCACTGACTGCTGCGAAATAATTTCCAGCATAGTCCCATTCAATTAATTTAAAGTCCCCTTAATAATGTATTTTTGCAAAGCTTTCATAAATGATAAATTTATTTCATTTAATATAGATATATATTACGTTTCATAATTTCAACTTATTTTCATGTTTCACTTTAAAGTAATGTTTTACTCTTCTAACTAAAAATAGTGCAGTTGAATAGAGTGCAAATTTCAAAACTCAAAAATGTACTGCTGAAATTTAGAATTTCTTTTTGCAACAACTACGCCAAAAAACTGCCCCTATTGGTAGAATTTAAAGGGCTATACATATAAAATTGCTTTTTCAAAAATAATCTTAAAATCTTGGAGAAAAAATTGTTTGCCAAAGAAGTTAAAGGTATAATTATTAATATCTTAATTGTCAAAAATCAACTACATTGACTTGAATATGCTATAAATCTGCATAATAAAATTTATAAAAATTATCTTTTAAATATATTTGCTTTCCAATGGTAAATAGTTCGTTTCTTTTTATCGAACTCGTAAAATTTAAATACGTTTGAAGCGTTACAATAAAAAAATAATCGTCCGTTAATTTCTATAGTTTACAGTTGTCGCGAAATACCCATTTAGCAGAAAAATTAGTAAAAGATTGTACGGTGTGCGTACTTTATAACGTATATTTTTAGTGTTGTTAAGTTTTTTTTAAATTAAATTAAAATTGTTTTGGATTTGTCTGCAGCTTTTTCTGCAAGTTGGCGTTGAGTTTTATATTTTACTGTTGAGCCGCTAAGCATTTGAAAAATTCGCATCAAATTTTTTAATTTCAAATACCAAAAAAAATTGTTTATTTTAAAAATAAGTTATATTTTTTCACACAGATTTCCAATGCGATGGTTAGTAGAATACAGCTGGATCTAGCATTTATTTACATTCATATTAATACGTACATATACTAGCAATTAAATTCTTTATTATTGTCATGAGCGTTACTCAGCTTGAACTTAAAAAAAACACATTTTATTTACTATACATATATATGAGAATAAATGCAGATATGCATGAACATATGTACACTTGTTTCGCATTCAGTTACTTCCCACGTTTGTGTAGTCTTCTTTCAACAAACAAAAGCTTTTGTTTGATATATTAGTTTTTAAAATCCATAGACTTAGCTGTTGTTTACCGGCAACAGCTCATAATTTTTTCTTTGATTTTCAAACTTCTCGTTTTTATGGGAAAATGTACCATTTTGCTCGAAAATGCTCTACTCTTTTTCAGTTTTATTGGCTAGTTATTAGAATTTGAAGGCACACTTGCTATCAATTACAAACATATGCATATAACATATGTACGATTTTATTAGATTCTACTACAATATAAGAAAAAAAAATTGTTTAAAACAAAACAGTTACCGCGACACGTAACATCGATTTAAATTAAATACCCGATTGTAAATGCTAAAAAATGTGGTACTATCTAATGGACTATGCATGTACATATATTTGAAATATATATATTTATGGTAGTTACAAAAATCCAAACTCAATAAACAAAATTGAAAAAAAAAAAAAAATTAAATAATCAAGCCACAATTCCATGAAAATGCTTTGTTTGACGAAAACTTACAGCTCCAGTTTTTTATGGGAAATTCAATTTGTTTTTAAAAATATGTTTAAAAAACATTTTGCAGATTAATAATGTACGAGTGTTAGATAAAAGATGCCATACGTTTAAAAAAAAAACTATCAGTCGTTCAGTCTAACTTTTACTATATTTTTTTCATCATCATCAGCAATATTTTAAGAGAAAGTTGTTCATTGGAATTTATTTTTTGGTCTGCTCTAATGTACGCGTTTATAAGTATTTATGTGTACAAATCAATATGTGATTTTTGTTTTACACAATAACAAATATATTCATTTCTCCATGCTTTATATAGTTTATCATTGTATCTGTACTACAAAAGTTAAGGTTAGTTGTTTTTAGGGTTTTATCAGATTTTGTTATTTAAATGTTGAAATGTTAATTAAAATTATCAGGAAATGCAAGCCAGTGCAAAGCAAACAAGAGGTTATTATATCTGATTTTGCTTTGATTTTTTATTTTTTTTTTTAATAGATTTTACGCAATGTGAAATTCATACACTCAATGAACAAAGCGAATTTCCTTGCTTGTTTGGCGTTTTGTTTGCGGAGGAATTGCAAACAAATATAATGAAATAAACTGAAAAAGAGATGAAAATTTTTCGATAAATAAAATAAATACACAAACCTGTAAATGGGTATTTTTGCGCATATAGAGGTTAGGTTTAATATAATTTTGTTGTGAAATTTATATATTCGAGTATTTGTTTTCAAACAGGTAAATAATGAACAGTTTAGAGTGAAGATTTTAAGCCTATAGAAATCAAATGGTATTTTTTATATCTTATCCAAATAGTACAAGACCACAATAAATAAAAAAAAAATATTCCTTTTTAAATAAAAAATTAATAAGTGTTTACTGGAAGGAATCTTGATTAAGACAGGAAGTGAATGAATTCATACAAATGTCAGGGAATTAAGCAGGCTGATAAATACGATAAAAAAGTACAACGCAAAACAAAGTTTAATCACTTCAGCAAAGACCGTGTTGTTAACACCACATCACGAATTATAAGTACAGAAAAGTAATCGGAGAAATTATGCAACACAAAGCTTTAAACTTTTTCACATATAAAAAATCGCAAACGAAAATATTGTGAAAGAAGGTCTAAAAAAAATATTTCAAATATTCACAGTAATTTTGTTTTATTTTGCATTACTAGAATTGAACTGAATCTTTAACTAAGTTAAAAAAAAACCAAAAATAAAAGTAAAATAAAATTGTATATGTATGCTTAAGTGACAAACAGTTTCAATTTCCTTAATCTTTAACAAAACTTAAATTTAGGTTCTTATTGCTTTGGTTATTAAATGCACTGAATATTGTTACAAAAATACAAAACAAATTTTTATTTTTTACTCAATAATTTTAGATGAATTTGAGCGAATTGTATAAGCTTTAAAATTTATTAGATAATCCATAAAGAGACGTAAATAATCTTCGCGGCCTTTAATATTTTTGCATTCGTAAAGCTACTGCTACAAATTAACCTTTTTTAAAATTATAAAAATATATAAATTTGAATTTGAATAAACGAAAATATCAACTCACTCCTTATTTACACCAATGTTCAGAGAGTTAAAATGGCATGCAAAGTATAAACAATTCCATACACATATTTACCAAAATATAACAAGACGAGGAAAAAACACTTAATCTAATCGCAATTATCAAAGAACCATCAGCTCAACAGCTGGTCTTTTCTCACACAAAACATCCTTTTAATACTCACAAAAAGATGTGCACAAATGTTAAAAAAGAAAAAAAATACATTAAACTAACCTGTTTATCCCTTAAAAAACCGCTGTGCATTGTCGCTCATTAATCTTGAAACGTTTGTTAATCGTTTAGGAAAATTCTCACCATTCATATTTTTGGTCAACATTAAAAGGACCGCTTAGTTAGTGTAAAACTCCAAAACATGATTAAATGTTAAACGTTCGCAACGTATGTTTTTTTGGTTTTTATTTTTTTCGTCAAATAATTTTACATAACAGTTTGCTTTGTGTACATTCAATTGTCACTCTATTACTATTGTTCTCTTTTTTGTTAACGCTGACTTAACAAAACTTTATTTTTATTCAACATGGTTTCGTAGCATTTCATAAGTGTATGTGTATTTTCCGAAAACACTCAGTCATAGCGAACACACGCAGAGTTACACCTGAAAGTATGCTATTATTAACGAATTTCCTCTTTAATTTTAACTAGAGCTCTTCTTTGTTATATTGTACATATTTTGTGATATTTTTCATTACATAATTTATTGCTTTTCTTCCCAAAGTCGGTACGCGTTTTTGTTTTCGTTTGCATTTTAAATACTTCAATTGAAATATTTAATTCGACATTTGCATACGTTGGCAATTATTTTTGTTTCTTTTTTTAATGCGCATATAAATTTATTTGTTTTTCCTTTACTCGTTATTTGACAATTAATTATTATTTTAACTAGCTATCAAGAGCGTCCCATCTTCACTGTCAATTCATCCGCTGCTATTCGGGTTTCCTTATTCTTTTACGAAATGCTTTTTACCACTTTGTATTTAATCTTACCCTCATCTCCTGACTCTCACCTTATCTTTGCTAGTATATTTTGTATTGTCGTGTCAACGCTTATTTTGTTGCCTCTCCTCTTCGCCGCCTGCTACATTCACTTTGTTTAGTCATTTGTTTACCTTAGCGATTGCTGCTATTTTGCATAACAAAAGCTCTTCATTCACACCCACGCCAGTCTTCTTATTCATTCCACTATCGCCTTGCAATAACGCCCTCTTAATCGCACTTCATCTCCGCTTAGTTCACGACTTTCTTAAGTCTTTATTACCTCTCCAGCAATCCACCTGCCTCAATTTCTTTGTTTCTTCCTTGGACGTCGCTAAACACTACCTTCCTTCATCAAACTTTTTTATTTGTTAAATTTTTGAAAAGCACTCGGTATAAAATTACTTCGATCGGTATAAAATGTTGCTATTGTTTCCATCGCTTCCATTTCGTGCTGCCAGTTTGTTTTGGCTGTTGCATGCAAATGTCTTTATAGTTTGAGTGACAGTGTAGCTTTAGTGATAAAGGTTTTTAAGTACACAAAATAGCGCATGTGTGTGTGTGTGTGTGTGTGAATTACTCCCGAATGGTGGGAGTGGCGCGTGGCATTGTCAGGTGTTCGCATGCCACAGGTTGCTGTCACAATGCGCTCTGTGTGTTGGTATTAAATTTTCTACTTTTTGTTTTCCAACTTGAACAGTGGCGGCTGTTCGTATAAGGATAGCTTTTAAATAAAGAAAAGTTAAGATTTTACGGTTTAAGTAGGAGCATAATTAAAAGAAAGAAATGTTTGTTAGAAAATGAAAAAATTTGTAAAAAAATTTGCGAAAAAATATGTTATTTTTGCTGAAAGAGTCAAGGCAAACATTTAAAAAAGGTAATAAATTGTTAATGCATAAATATATTTTGACCTTCAAAGTTAGCGAAAGGATTTTTTTTCGGTTTATTTCAATTAATTTTCTCTCCAGATTTTTAGTTGTTAAAAGAGTTGGCTATTTTCACTAAAAATATATATTTTTAAGCAACTGTCATAAAACAGTATTTTTTCTCTTAACAGAAAAAAGTTCTTGCAAAGTCGGCAAGGCAGGCCGCTGAGAAGAGCCTCAGCAATTTAGCAATAAAAATTTAAATGAACTTTAATATATCAGAATTTAGCCCGATCAATATTATATACTCAAATTTCGATTGCTAGCCTGGCAGAGACAGCAGAGAGAGAGAGAGAGAAATAAAGAGCGATCGTCAGATATCGCCAACAATTTATAACGCCGCTGATGTTGATTATCGGTGAAAAGTACTTTGAAAGTCGAAATAGCTTTAAATGTTTGGGTCGTTAGAGTATTGGCTTGGGTTTAAGAAGAATTACAGTACGCAAAAGTATATTTTACTTTTATTGTGCCTAGTCTGATTTTTCGCAAAATAGTAAAAAAAAAAACCTTTATTCACACGATTCTGCGGAGAGCGTCTTGTAGTAAAAAAGTTATTGTAGCATTTCAAAAAAACATTAAAATTTTAATTAGTTTGTTCTTCAAGGCTTGTTGTCATTTTTTAGCTACTACTTACTGTACTATTTCTATTGCAAAGTTATATTTATTTGCATTAATATTTGTCATTGCCCTTCCTAAGGCGCTCACCACACACACACACACACACACACCTAATCACATTTGTTCCAAGGTTGCGTTCATTTACAGGCGAATGAGCAAACGAACGTTAAGCTTCTTAAAATTTATTATCTTCGAATGTTGCAAAAACAAAAACGATTCAGAGAATACGATATACTCGTAGTAGCAGGAAAAGCAGTAAAATAGCTGGCTGCTGATATGCAATAAAAATAAGACAAAATGTATATAGGAAACATTAGGTGTTACAACAACAATTGTAGTAATTCCAAATAAGAGCGCTAAGTGGCGATGGAAGAATTAATGAATGACAGCCAAGTGTATGTTGAAGGGCAAGAACTAAATTTTAAAATTGAAAATGTTAATAAAATACTAACAAAGGTAGATACAAATTAAGAAAGCTGCCATTCGCTTCAGCACGCTTTCGAGCTTCTAACGTCACTTGTATTTATCGGTCAGATACGAGTAACAAAAGTGCAAAGCGCATTAAACAATTGCATAGATATCGGAGTTATTATGCAAATGCTGACAATAAATGTAAAACTAAATTTGTTTGCGCATATCCGTTGTGAGCGTAAATTTGTACTTTGAGTTCTTAATAGTTTTGTAAGTTACTTAGCAAAGTTTTGTGGAAAAAGCTAAAGAAGTGCAAATAAACACATAAAATTGGCAAATAACAAAAGCTACAACTACAACAAACACTTTTGTCAACTCGAATTTGCAAAGAGTTATTGAGGAATATAATAAAATTAAACACTCGAATGCACTTTGAACTACTTTTTTATGAGTTTATTGCATTAAGCGACTAAGGCAGCTTGCAGTTAGTTAGAGAAGGAAATCGAAGTGTAGTGGGAAGTGGAATGGTGGTGGTCGTATTAAGTTTATTTTATTTTGCAATATAAAAGATTGTGTGCAGCGCTAAAAGGAGTTAGTTGTCGCTCGTTGCACTGTCCAAATGTACATTCGCTGTACCTTTTGTTCTTTCACAAATCGGTAGTATTGCTACGATCTGTTTTTCCTTATTTTAAGTCTGTTGGTTAAGAAATATTACTTTCATCCGAAACTAATATCTTTCATTTATTAGATTATGGTCCATTGGAAATTATACTGGTCGCATGCAATGGCTTTTTATATCAGAGAAGATGCTTCTCAGGGTACTAATTCAAGACTAAAATAACTAAAACTTTATACTAAAGTAGCATTTGTGGTCCTTTAATGATCCAAAAACTTGCTGAAAATTGGAGTTGATACAACGTAAAATTTAAAAAATGCTCTAGTTTGCACAACAAGGCAGTGAATGGGAACATTACGGAGAGTCTGTCTTTATTAAAAGTGGACTTTGACAATCCGTTCAGCGATGCTCAGATCTGCATATGTTTATTTGAAGCAGAAGTTTGTCTTTTGGAAAGCCAGTAAAACTTGCAATAGCGATTCGACAAGAAAATATTTCAAATTTTAAAACTGGTAACTATGAAATTGTATTAGGCTGTGTCGTCTTTCGAATCGCAATGAATTCTTAAACACTATTCAGAGTATACTTCCTAATCGGATTCTGATATTTCGGTTTCACAAACGCAAGATTTTTCTACAACTGGGCAAACCTTCCTTATTGGAAGTGGAAAACTTAAATTGCATTACACTGACGCTCTTACTAAGCTTTAATATCTACAGATATGTGTACATAACGGGGGCGATGCGTACTTGCCCGACGGCCGCGCTGGAAGTGTTGATTGAGCTGGAACCGCTTCATATGCACACCGAACAGGCTGCAAAGCGAACTTGCAATGGAAGGCTTTGGCAAAAGAGGAGTACTGTCATCAGGAATCAAGGACAAAATTGGGTCCAAGCTCCAATTTACACTTATCCCAAGAGATGACAGACACAAGATAATAATCTTTGAAAGGAACTTCAAAGTTATACTCTGCGACAAGAATACTTGGAACATTTTCATTTTAGATAGTGGAGTCCAAGAAATCACCATGCAGTGGTACACGGATGGCTCGAAAACTCTGGAAGGTATTTGGGGTGGAGGTCTTTGTTCCAAGAACCAAACTCCAAAGCCACTGGGGGCCTTCCCTTGCATTTTCCAGGCCGAGGTGTATGCCATCAATAGGTGTGCAGATGTCAATCTGCATAGGGTTTATAGAGGAGAGAGAATCCATATCCTCAGCGCCAGTCAAGCGGCTATCAGAGCTCCGATGTCAAGTCCTCACTGATTTTGGAGTGCGCTGAGAAGCTAACTTCCCGGGCTGAAAGGAACGACGGTTATCTTCTGGGGGTACCAAGACATGCAGGAATTGAGAGCAATGAGGAAGCGGCTGCCTCAGTCCCTATAGGACCGGAGTCCTTCATTGTGGTGGGACTACACAAGGCGAGGGAGGTGCTTAGAAAAGAATGTAGCAGACTAAGAGAGCTTCACTAGAAGGGCATACCTGGACTTCTTTAGGCTAAGAAATTGCTAGGGGGTTATAATACCAAAAGATATAAAGCACTAATAAGTCTCCCAAAGCAAAACAGGCATTCTGACAGAACACTGCCGACTCGAAGGCCACATGCACCAGATGGGAGTCTTTTCCAGTGACTTATGCCGCTTTTGCAACCTTACGCACGAAGAAGAGAGAGGTTAATTTCAATGAAAACTGGATTGTGTGGTAAGGAGTAGTAGATGAACAGATAAAAAAATCAAGTAGAACAATATAATTTGTTCTTAAGTAATTAATTTTATAATAAAACAAATATTAATTTAACTAACTACTCGGTGTATCAATCAGGTGTTAACAAATAAGCATTTATTATTTATTTTATTCCACAATGCATCAGCTGAAATCAACCAAAGCCGCACAAAGGCTACGAAAATAGCAAACGATCAAAAATATTCCTAAAAATAGCTGTTAATCAGTCAGCTGGCTAGGTAACCAGCTCACCAATGCAGCTAGCCGCAAAAGCACCAGGTAGCCAGCCGGTTAGCAAGTTGGCCAACCAAGCGGATGCTAGCAAACGGAAACGGAAGTAATGTGTCGCTTTGGCTATGCCAAACTTCACTTTAGCTCGGTTTGCTAGGTTTTTGTGGCTAACACAAATACGCTCAACGCACACTCACACACAAGAACACACATTGAAAAGAACATACAAATTGAATGTACTAACTGCATATTTAAAGTGGAAGGAAAAGCAAGCGAGACAGTTTCAACCGCACAAACACTCACACGACTGAGTAGCCTTAGTAGCGGCGAAATCCAGAGGTGATTGTGGGTGCTTGGTTAATGGACAAATGCCAGCATGTGTACGTTTCGAGCGTATGTTTGTGTGTGAATGCAAAACTTTTACTATGTGTGATTTTTCATATAATTTTAAAGTGCTTCCGCTTGCGGTGACAAATTTTTGCACAAACTACTCTCCCTGCTCGAGAACCTTTTGGGAGTTTCCTTTGCGGCGGTCTAACTGGTATGCAAGAGTAAATATTTACTTCCTTATTTGATATCTCTACCTCCTTTTCGATTTTGATACATTTTAATTTTTGAGAATTTGACGTTGGTGGCGCAAATAAACAAAGATTATTCAGCTATATGAAAGTTATTGTAGTATATATTACAAAAAAAAAGTAAAATAAAAAAAATTTTAAATTAAAAAAGACCACAAGAGCCAAATACTTTATTTGGTATAAGAGTCGCCTCGAAAAACATCATCCTAACTTAAAATCAATATTCTAGAATTTTAATTGCCTTAATATGTATAAGCACTTTGAGTGTTTTAGCTGTTTTTATTAACATGGTTACAAAAATTTTCTACTTGCTGCGAGCTGACGATTTTCTTACTATATTTTTTTTGACTTCAAAGTCAGAAAAAAATGTTTAGTTACCTTCAAGGCACTTCTTTTAAAATAGAAACTAAAAATCGGTCTGAAAGTTTGCAATATTTGCAATTACTAAGTTATTGAAATTCTATAAAAAATATTAGAAAATAAAATAACAGGAAAATGTATTATAGAAATTTCTCAATTAAAAGCGCTACTTATGGTTAATATTTATTTTGTAGAAATTTGTACTTACTAAAATTTTTAATAATTACTTTTTATACGCTCCCAAGGCTCTTAGCTTGCCACAACTATACTAAAATAAATCATATTAAAAATAGAATATTTCAAAATTACTAAACTCTCATATAAATAATCCGTTTACTATTAGAAACTTGAATCAGAAAAGTTGGACTAAGACTAAGAAGAAGGACGTGTATTCTTTTGGAACAAATCGCTTCTACTGTTCGCAATAAATGTATTTTTTTTAAGTGTTGCACACAGAAAAAGCAAAAACTATAAGCTAAGTAAAACCTTTCAAATTAGATAAAAAAATGTATTCACCACTTTCATAACACTAATTTTATAAATTTCGGAGTGATATATTTTTAAACTTTAAATCATTTAATTATTATTGATAATTTTCAGGATCTATAACCAAAGCTATATAAATAGAAGTTACAAAGCTTTTACGAAAATTGCAAAAATTCAAAAACTTTCTAAGAATTGTCATCAAACTTTTTTTTCAGAACTTTTAGTAAAATTTTGGGTAAGCATTTTTGTAACCCGTACAATTTCAATATGCAAAGTACAAGTTTCAGTTAGCTAAAAAGTAGTGTTAATTTATTCGAATTTTGTTTGTCAAAGCAGTTGAGCATTTTCTTCCATGGAAAGAGTCATCTATATCTACATAATTTGATAAGGAAGATAACTCTCCACACCCTTGACAAAAATAAATTTCTAATAAAGCAAGGGTACTTCTTTGTCGAATTTCACTTCATTAACTGAAATTGATATTTCACCCTATTTTTTTAACAACAGTGTACATGTACATACAAATTCCCGTCAATTACATAAACTACTGATTAATTACTGATACTCGGTCACCTTATAAGACATCATATAGTATATATGTGTAATCATTTATGAATACAAATACTTCGACGATTGTCACTTCTGAAGTGCTAGCAAAATATTATAAAAAGTTCAAAATTGATTTAATGATGCAAATCGACGCGCATAGAAAATATGTGTCAATTGCGATAAAAAAAAAAATGCAAAGTAAATACATAGAAATACAATAAGAGTCCACATAGAAGTGCATATGAATAAAAGAAATTTTGACATAGCGTAACTGCCGACTGCTTCTATTGTCAACAAGAAACGAGAATAATAAACAGCAAAACAAAAAACAAAAAAAAAAACATGAACAACATCTATTTAACAAGTGCTTGCGACAAAAGAAAATATTTCAAGCAATAATGCATGCTCGCGAGGTCAAAGCAAATTGTTTGAAAAAATAAAAGAAAAAATACCAAATAAAAATTGAAGAAGCAACAGCAATTCCACCAGAATAGAAATGTCACACATGTCACAATTGAAGTGATAAACACACCAAAGCACACGCAACGCAAATAATTTACATACAGAGCAAGAGATTGGAATCTACACACACATTCATTGCTTGTTGCAGCTACCTTTGTCCATTTTCACCTGCACCACCAGCGCATCGATTCGTTCAGACGCTGATTTGACAACCAACCAGGCGTATACGCAACGTTTGACACCCAATTACGGCGCCAAATCAAAAGGAAAAGCGACAAGGCAAGACAACTAGAAATGGGCGAGTACAATAAGATTGCCAACAACAACAAAAAAAAACCAATGAGCACTCAGTGCTGCTGATCATATTGGCGATAGTGACAATTGCAACGACCCAACAACAAGCAGCAGCAGACGGCAGGAACGGGTGAACGATGGTCTTACTCAAAAGCATAGCAGAAATTACGCAAAGGAATTGGTAACACAATTGTTCGACGAATGTGAAGGACGCCTCGTTTGTTCTTTGCGATTGTACGTTATTGTTGCTGGTGTTGCACACATCTGCGTATATCAAACGAAATCAGTTCGAATCAAAGCAAATTGGAAAAGTAATTTTGCTGTCACTGAAATATGTACGAGTACATACATATATGTAAATACTTTTGTATGTATATGTATACACAGGATGGCATGCAAATGTTCAAATATGTACCTATTAGGCATGTCAATCCCGTAATCCCGAAATCCCGGGATCGCGGGATCCCGTCCTTTTTTAGCTGCCGAATATCGCGCCATAAGTCTATTAAAATCACGGAATTGTACAAAACAAAGAATTGAATAGGTATTTATTTTTCAAATTTGCACCTTTCTTAAAAATTACCCTTTCAAGGGCAAAACAAAGCCTTTAGAGAGTTCGCAATCGACAATTGACGCAGCTTGTTAACTCCCTTATGGCTTTGTTTTGTTCTTGTTCCTCTAAATGAGCTGGAGAATAGCCCACTCGACAATCCAACCAACAAGTGTTGTGGCGCAGCAGTGCTTCTTCGTACCAAATATGTATATTTGTACTTGAAATATAAATTATTTTGTATGTGTGTCAAATTTTTTGTTTATTTCCTTTTTTGCTTGAAAATTGTTATATTAATGGTTTTTGGTATACTTCTATAAAACAACTATTATAGACGTGTTACATTTTTTGGCAAATTAAATGTTACGTATCAAAACTTCGTGAAATTCAGGATCCCGGGATTTCGTTCTCAAATCTCGAAAATCCCGTAATCAACAAAATGCCCTAAATTTACATCCCTACTACCTATGCATACACTCCATCTAAAAATTAAAGCCCAACCACAGATTTGAATACTAGTTTTTTCCGTGTTCCATTTTTTTTATTTTCAATTTAATCGCATTTCCTTCTCTTACAAACTCCGTTTAAGAATATTGTTAAAACTTTGTAAAAATAATAAAAAAAAAAACAGAGGAGTATCAGTAAAAAATTATCAAAAATCAATGAGAGCTCTCTGCCAACCAAAATTTTGTTTATACCCCTGCAGAAAATGAAACGAATATAAAAGTAACTTTCAGTTGTATTTAAAAGTACTAGTGCTGACTATTTATGTAGAACTAAACTAACTACATACTTTTGTATGGCGATGGCCAAAAAATTTCATGTAAATTTATTTTCGTTTTTTTTTTAATTAATTTTATGTTAGGAGGAAGAAAATGCCCTACACCGCCAGCAATAATAATTACCAAACATCAAAGAAAATTTTTAGATGCTTGAAATTCGCACTTTTTTATACTTCTAGTTTTCAAAAATTCGAATTAAAAAGTGTGAACATTTTATACAATTTTTTTTTAAATTTGTAGAATTTTTGAGAATTTTGTTCAAAGTTAGAAACTTTGTTTTATATGGTTTATATTATGTAATATATTATATTTTTCTGAAAAAAAAAAGAATGAAAAAGATTTTCATTTAAAATTGTTTAAAATTTTATATTTATGTTCTTTCTTTGAGCAACTAATTTTTGGAGGCTGGATTTGTGCAAGTATCGCTCTTCTATGACAGTACGGAGCTCCCGGATCAAATGCATTATTATAGATTAAATAAATATACCCAAAAATCGGCGCTTATTACGTCCTCTTGAACCCATTTTGTTTATTTTTGCTTACCTTTTCCAAAATTTGTGTTAAGCAAAAAATTATTCGTCCGCGTCGTTCGACAACTGAATTGTGTCATAGGCAACTATGCTGCTTCCAGCATATTAGCATTTTCGAAGCGAAAATGAGCCGTTCAGTTTGGAATCCTATGCAAGACTTTTAAACGAACTAGAAGTAAGAATTCATGATTTCAATAAATATTGGATACTGCAATTATCACAACGTAGTTATTAAAAAGTTATTTATGTTTAGTAATTGATATTTTTTACTTCTTTTTGAACATAGTAAACAAGCTATATGCAAAATAACTACATAAAAAAATAAAACAGAAAGACATTTTCATATTTGCACTGTGTGGTTATAATTTTGAGATGCAGTGTATTTAAGCTATGGATACTTAGTATCTCTAAAGAGGTCAAAAGTAGCCGTTTAGTCAGAGTTTTTGTCTTGACAGCTAACGGCTAGCAAATCTAATCGCTTTCTTTCCATTTGTAATGTTAAAAAATTTGTTTAATAACATTTAGCGTTAAAAAGCTTAGTTTCAGTAATAATAAAATTAATATACTTAATTATTTTTCTTGTGAGAAGCTTATTAAGTTTCCAATGAGCCAGTAACTTAATTGATAAAATATGCAACAATTTGTGGCAGTTCATGCATAATTCTCAATCTTCCCGCTGATTTATGCTCTACATAAATATTTTGACTTTCCAAATACACTTTCGCAAACATTTTTTCAGTTGGCAATTGGCCGGCATCATTTCTAACTTAGCTGCTTTTTTTTTGTTTTGTTTTTGATTAGGAACCTTACGTATGTTCATATTAATTAAACCAATTAATCATTGGGGCACGCGAATGAAAGAGAATGCTAAGAATGCAACATAAAAATACGCACAGCAGCTGTGTATGGAAATGATGAGCAGAATGGCAGCAAATGAAATTCAAGTAAAATTGATAGCAACTCCACACTTGGAAATAAATTCTTGCGGCCAGAGCATACATAAATATCAGCAACTAAGACAATGAAAAGTTGCCAAAATGTTAGCCTACAATCAGTAAATGTAAACAAACGTATGTATGTATGTATGTAAAAAGCATGCAACAGGCACTGAAGTATCAATCTATACACAACAATACAGTTGTATGCCTGGTAAATATAAGCCACAAGCAGCCGAATACCAAAGTAACAATTTAAGTAAATGAAAGAAAACAATTTTTTTTTTTGCGCTTCAACATGCATGACTTTCCATCGCATGGCTTTCCGCTTAACTGACTGACAGTTGCGTTATATGAAAATTTATTTCCTTCATTTGTATGATTATATAGTTATGTGTATTCCTTGGCTCACAGCTTCTTTAAGTCAAACACGAAATGAACGACAAGTTCAGTATCCTTGACGTGCGCAGCGAAATTCCGGTTGGCGCTTATTTGATTCTTCTTGTAAGCAAATATATTTGGGTGCGTGTGCACGGGCAATCATTAATGTGGCTTATATAAATAACAATTTGTTTGCGTTTTTTTTTTTGCTTAGCTGTCTCTTGCTCTTTACTTTTGCTTGAAACGGTGTAGCGCTGCTTTACGGCTGCATTTTAATTTGCCTAAATATTTTGGGATTAAGCAACATTCCAGTGGCCATAATTACAAATCTATGTACAAGGGACAAGTTCTCACGGCGCGGCACTAAATTTCACTTAATTATTTAATTAAAGCTGCGTTGGCGCTAACTGTTCAGAAATCATGGCACAACCACATATTGACAAATTTGAACATTTTATTTTTCATCAAACAATTAAAATACCATTTAATCTCTTACACAAGCTATAAAAAACAGTTATTAAACTTTATATAAAATGATACAAAAGATACAATGATATTAAAACAGTTTCGAAAAAATTTCAAGCTTTAAAATATTTTAATATTTTTGAATTTGCAGTTTTGTAGCCCATTTAATTTTAGTAGAATAAATGCAAGTTTAAAGTGCCTTCAAAATAGATACCACAGATTTTTGACAATTTTTTTTTACCGAAGATCTTTAGCGTTCACTTTCATATAAAATATAATCGCGACATAACTTTGTATGGAGGAAACTGTCATAATTGATATTATTACAAAGGTATATACATAAAAGTAATGTTAAAGTAAATTTTTATAAAACTTAGAGAACAATTAGCAAATTTTTTGTGTTATTTAAAAAATTATTCCAACTAGTTGAGGACTAATAGTTAGAGACGACTAGCTCGATTTCGCTGAAATGTAGAAAAACGTGTATAATTAATAAATTGTTGCAATTAAATTATATTATTAATGCCTTGCTGACACTAGTTTATTATCAGCAATTTGAGAACTAACCGCTGCCGATCTGGCCTAGAAATTTTTCATATTTTATTCTCAGCTCGCGATTTTTAAAATAGCTGTAAAATAATCAGTTAAAAGCATTACTTTCATATGGCTGAAATCGAGCTGACATCGAGTTTCGTGAATCGTGCCCCCAGTATAAGGCCAGCTGTATTAAGGTGCAAGACTGAAAAAACGGAAATTGCGTGTACTTTTTTAATTGGTTGTATATAAAATTTATTTCGATTAAAGCGCTTGCACCACTTCACTGCTTCCTGAATAATTAATTGGAAATTACTATTTTATTTCTAAAAAAAAAAACTCAGTATATTTAATAGCACAAATCGTGGATGTGGCACAAACTTTGTCCCCCTGAAATCCACCTATCCCTGCAGTAAACGTGTAAAAGAGGGTGTCGTTACGATTCTACGCCTCGAGTGTTAGGTAAAAATAAATTATGCGTGTAATTCCGCAATTTGTTGTATTTAATGAAAATGAAATGAAAGAAAATGCAAAACGCATCAAATAAATAAATTAACTTGCAAACACATATAGACACACTACCACACACACACACACAATCCCACATTTGCGCACATTCTTTAAATAATCAACAATAGGCAATGAAGCGTAACGATAGCACACAAGTCAGCTGTGGCGGAAGCAAGGCAAGCTTTTTTTTTATTCTAAAGGAAGGTAAAATTAAGCTGGAATGTGAAAAGGCATTAAGGTAAGAAGACAAGTCTTGAAGAAAATATTTTCATTAAGCAGCTGCTGCTGCCAAAATGACCGTTTGCGTTTAGTGTTGCGAAAATTTATTTCGAAAAACGACAAGGTTTAATGTTAAGAAAAGCAGACATAAATAGATATATTAATTATTAAGTTATACTGATTTTTTGGGTGGCGCAAAAATTAATTTGTTATAATTTTACTGCATTTCAGTAACAAATTAGCTATGTAAACTCAATGAAAACTATTTGTTTAGATCATAAATATTCCTAGAAGAATTGAAAAATTGCCAGTTTCTTTTCGTTAGAAAGTAGTTCAATAATTATAAGTGTTTATTAATAATTAAAAATAAAAATTTTATTACAAATTGTAATTTATCAGCTATAGAAAAACGGTGTTGATTCTTTAAATTCGACACAGAATTACCTTTGTAGAGAATTAAATTTCCTACCCAACCATATCAAGGTTTTGTTTTATATTTGGTTTATTTAATTATCTATAACCAAAAAATAATTGAAAAAAAGCTTTTTTGCCTAAAAATTCTTATTTTTGCGAGCGCTAACTGAAAAATTTTGACACAATTTTTTTTTCGTAACTCTCAACAAAATTTTGATATGGACCCAAAAAAAAACAAAATTATATTTATATGTCACAGTGTAATACTCAGTCACTTTTGACAGAGTAAATTTTTCAATTTAATCAAATTTTTCAAATTAGTTTAAACTCGATGAAAATTTCTTGTCGAATATTGGCAGAAAGCCACTTGCATAAACCTTGCGACCGATAATAAAATCATAAGCCCTTAAGTTTTTTGCTTAAAAAATATAAAAAAGCTCCACGCCGCTAACGAACAATAGCAGATACTTTTTATATGCAAACCTATTTCGCAAAATATTTTCTCACACATTTTCTGATCTTTAGTAAATATCCAACCCCGCACACCTGTATCACATTTAAATGCATTTGTCCTTACATTGTTACAGACCATTTCACAGTACTTTTAATATTTAATGTACCCCGCAGCTGTTGATGCTTCCAGAAACAATTTAGTGTGCTCAGGTAAAATGCGCTGCCGGAAGCTTGACCAAAGTGCAGCAATTACGCTTCTTCCATAAGATGTAACCGAAGGTAGGCGCGCTGACAAAAGACTATCAATTTCCACAAGTGGATATTCTAGCAGTAGACGTACTGCAACACCTCGCAGCTTTTCTTCATGGTGAAAGAGAAAGAGAGAGGAAAATAAAGTTAGAGAGAGAGAGAGAGGGCTGCCTTGATATCGACAAACCTGTCATGCCTTTATGAGTGCAACCAATACGACAGTAGCCCTTCATTTTCGCTCGCTGCACGCTTGTCAAAGCGACACTGATATTAATGCCGCTTGAAGGTACGCTCGCGCACATACGCTCCGCTTATCATACACGAGTATAACGCTTTATACACAGCAACGTAATAACGCTGCATCGAGAAAATGGGTTTTCGCCGAAAGCGGTACTTTTAATACGAATGCAATTTTTGCCACTTCAATTTATTTTTTAACTGCATTTCTTTTTTACAGCAGCCGCAGCACTTTTTCCTACGCTACTTTTCATATTTTCTCCTGCCCTTTTTTCGCCGCCTTTTTTATATCCTCTTTTCGCACCTTTTTTTACTTTATGCGTGGGCTCACAAATGGACATTTATAAAATTGGCTTTCAACACACAGATGTCGCTGCATCGATTGCCTTGTCCTTCCCCTTCGTCCAGCCCATCAAACTTTCCTTGCAATATTGAGTGCAGCCTTGCGGCTATTGGATGATTGTCGTCGATACATAATCGTGCACATACACATTTGTATGCCGACATTCTCCACGCATGACTGCATCATTGCACCTGCCTTTAAGCGAAAGGCAACTTGAATGGATCTCTCGCAACCTCTTTCTCTGCGTTCGCCACAGCAAAGTCTTTGGTTTCGATTCGTTTTGCTACCTTCTACTTTCCCGTCGCACCTCTTCGGTATCATTTTTGATTTTATATGGCGGCCAATCTGGCCAGACCTCTGTTGCTATGCCTTCACTGCTGAGTGCATTGCTGTCAGCAAAGCAAAATAAAAAAAAAAAACCGCTGCAACATAAGTGGAATTGAAATTGCCAGTTCGACTCGTCGTCGTTGGCGGTTTGTGGCATTGGCGAAAATTGCTTTTGAATGTATGTGACTGCCGCAGCAGTTAAAGCTTCTTATCCATATTTTCGGCTTTTCTTGCAATCTTTGTGAGGACACCATTCACTTATGTTCGCTTCTCTTTTTAACATTTCTTAAATCCATGTCCTGGACAACTGCATACTATTCCGAAACTCGTTAGCTTAATTTTCATCAGCGCATGTTCCGGACAAATTTCAGAAATTCGATTTTTTTTTAATCTTGCTTCTCCCTTTTTTCTACGCTTTTTTTATAATGTTTTTTTTTCAGTGTTTGCTAGCATATATGTACATATGTATGAAGTTAATAGTGCTGGTTTTTGTTCTCATCTTAATTGGCTTTCTTTTCATTATTTTTCATGAGACTAGGATACTCATCAAATGGGAATGCTTACTTTTGCTCCGAAATGCTGGCAAATTATTTCAAATCAATGCTTTGTATTTGAGACATTATCTATTACGATTGGCAGTTTAGATGGCATTCAAGGGGAGATAGGCTTCTTTAATCACTAATGCATAAATTCATACTTTTCATAAATTTTTAATATAAAATATTTTATGTTCTCCTAGAGAAATTGCCAGCGTGGAAAGTGGCAAGTCTGAAAAATAATTTTCCAACTTAACTATTTAAGATCTAATTAACTTTTTACATCATTGTATTTTTCCATTTTTTTTAAACATTTTTATATTTTGTTTATTTCTTTTATATATAAAATTTTAATTTGTTTCATTTTGTTTTAAAATTTTTTAGAGCGTTTATTATCAATTATAATAACTAACTTAAAAATTAAATTATTAAAAATTAAAAAAAAAACAAATTTAATATCTTTTGTGTAAATTATTTTTTTTTTTAATTTTAAATAATTTAATTTAAATTTTTAAAAATTTTAATTTTAATTTTTAAGTTATTTATTTGGTTCGTAATTTTTTTTCCCTTCCATAACATTTTTTTTATTTTCGACTTGCTTTATTTCTATTAAATTTTTTAATTATGGTTTTTGCTATATTTCAATAAGATTTTTTATTTGAGTTATTTTCATTTGTTCTTTATTTTTATTATCTACTCCTCATCTACTCCGTTGTTTCTTAAATGTGTGTTAATTTTATTTCATTTAATACGAGCGTATTTTTATTTTTTATTATTGCTCTCCAATAGCTTATTGCAATTTCTTTCCTTCGCTGTCGTGGAAATTCACTTGAATTGGTTGCTGCTAGCAAATTATAAATACAAGTAAGTAGTAAAGCCAACACACGCGCTTCCGTTCAATTTTCGGCGTTGAGCATCCGCCAATGTCATCTGCGTTCTTTCTTATCAACAGCTGTTTGCAGCTACATAGTGTGCCGTGCGTGTGCGTGTGTGCCCTGTGCGCTCTCTATGTTCATTCGCTCGTGTATGCCGTTACTTTGGTTACACCATTGGAATTTCAAATGAAGCGATTGTACTGCCCACAGCAGGCAGCCTAGCAGCCGAATTCGTGTTCTGTGTGACAAAGCAAGCAATTTGAGGAAGCCGTGTCGCAGTGCGTATGCGTAGCCGTGTATGGGCAGCATATTTTGTGTGTATTTGTATGCTACTCTATTCGTTTTTTTTTTTTTGTTTTTTTTTTCTTATCATTTCGAATTATGCGTAATTCTCTTAATATTTCCTGCCACACACGATTTTTGCTCACTTTTCACTTAGTGGCGTGAATTGTTTTTTTTTTTGTCATTCATTCACATTGTATCAATATTTGTTCGCCTTCATTTTCTTTCCGTTTTCTTCGTTTTTGCTGCTATTCTTATTTTTTTTTTTTGCCTTCTTCCGTTCAACTCAACATCTTGCTCGACATTTTGCTCACGTGTTGCCATATGCGGTCGATGTTCTTTCTTCGTTTGCTAGTTGCTGCCAATTGGTATTACCGCCCAGTAATTCTTTGTATTTACCTTTACCTTCCTTTAATGCTGACGCTGTCGCACGCTTAGTCTTTGTTATTACAACTGGCCATTGGCGCTGATAGGAAATGTGTGGTGTGAAAAGTGCTTGTTGCATTTTTATCGGCACTTCTTGTGCCATTTAACTGCTGGTAGCACTCCAAAAACTTGTTCAGTGTCTCATTCAATACTCTTCTTTTCATTGGTCTATTTATTTGGCTTCAATTTAATTTTCATAGTTTGTATAAATTTTATATCGTAAAACTTGTTGGTAAGTTAAAAAGATTATGTTAGTAGAGTACGTGATTTTAGTAGCAGAAGCGCGCAAGCTGCATTTTACAAATACATTGTCTTTTAATTTTGAATGTTCAGCTATTTTTAATTTTAAGTGGATTTAATTTTTAAAATTCTTACCTTCATATTGAAATGAAACTTCTTTAGTTGCGTTAGTTAATTGAAAAGTTAAAAGGGCAAGAATTTCCGTCGTGGTGCGGAAAATTGCCTTCTACTTACATATACGAGTATGTAAAAACGTTGATACTCAGTTAAAGAAACGTTTTTTTTGTCAAAGATTATTATTATTATTATTATTATTATTATATTAGATATATCAAAATAAATACACCTAATTTAAAAGGAGAGTACTAGCTGCCGGAGCTTTCGACTCTGTCTTACAATATATGTCTATTAGAGAATAGTTTAAGGATTTTGATACGGTTATATGAGTTTTATGTAGTTTTTTACATTGTTTGAGAAAATTGTATATCTTAATAATATTTTCCACTGAGGTAACTTCAAGGAGTGTAGACGGTTTAGTGTCATTATATCGTTTTCTGCTCTCATTGTTATGGGCGGCGCACTCGTCCAAGAGGTGTTCCACAGTGGGAGGAAGTCCACACCATGAGCAGACGTTTTTTCGTTTTCCTGAGAAGATGTGCTCGTGTGTTAATGCTGTATGCCCCATCCGTAACCTTATATATGTTGTGGATTGAGTGCGGTTGATACCGTTTGGTCACCCTGTATATGTATTTTGACTTTTTCCAGATTTGTAGCTCCCTATGCTGCTCGTATGAACAAATCGTTTTCTTTATATCATCTTTCTCGGTTGTATGGAAGGTGAGGCAGGGTTTTTATACATATGTATGTTTTGCTTCGTCGTCGGCTGCTTCATTTCCTTTGATCCCGACATGCCCGGGTACCCAAAGATATCTACTTATTAGATGACGATTCATATATTTCACTCCAACTAAATATATGCCTTACTTCTTGAACCTCAGGCCTAATTTTTAATAGCTAAAGGGATAACCTGCCCGCAATTCATTTAATTTGCATTTCAGCGTCATAGAAAAACATTTAAATTTTAATATATTCCTACCTGTATTTTATTTAGGTACGACTTTTTGACCGGTCGTTTCGGTTCATGATTTTAGATTTTAACGAAACTTTAATATGTTGTTTTTGGGTCAATTTAGAGAGACACGTATTTTTTTTTTTGGCAAAATAAATATTTTTTGTAAATTTTTCGCAATTTAAATTTTTCGTTAAAAACCAGTTTTCTCGTTTGTTTCAAGAACTTTATTTTTTAAACATGCATAACTTCGACAAATAACAACCGATTCAAATATTTTTTTCAAATGTTTGTAATTATCTGTTTTTTAAATACAATAAAAAAATGTGTATACAGAATCATAACTTCAAAAAAACAAATTTCGGCTATTTGGCAGCTGGCCAGATAAAATGAACTGTGTATTTTCTTTGGAAAATTTTTGAAAAAAATAAAATATAAATTTTGAAAATTTTTAGAAATTTTTTAATACAATATTTTCTTTTTTAATTCATGTAATTTCTGACGCTTTTATTTAAAAGAATAGACAATTACAATTATTTGAAAAAAAAATACTTAAATCGGTTGAAATTTGTCGAAGTTATACAAGTTTAAAAAAGTTTGTGAAACGAACTATTCTTTTATATACAATAAAAAAAAATTTGTATAAAAATCATAATTTCAAAAAAAAAAAAATTTCGGATACTTAGCAGTTGGCTAGATTAAAGCTTTAACTGTCTATTTTCATTGGAAAATTTTTGAAAAAAATAAAAAAAAATCATTTTGAAAAAATAAATTTTGAAAATTGTTTGCAATTTTTTAATGCAATTTTTTTTTAAATTCATGTAATTTCTGGCGGTTGTACTTAAATATACGAGTATAATTACAATTATTTGAAAAAAAAATTACTTAAATCGGTTTAAATTTGTCGAAGTTATGCATGTTTAAAAAAAACACTTTGTGAAATGAACGAGAAAACTGAATTTTTACTAAAAAATTTAATTCCGAAAAATTGTTCTTTATTATAAAACAAACTTTTAAAATGTTAAACACATCCTTTGGAAACCCAAACTGATATTTTTGCCTTCAATTATCATTCGCTCCGCAGCTACTCTTCATATCAAATGCCTTTAATTATGTCACCACTATTTTCACATTAGCAACGAAAAATGCATGTGAAGCAAGTGCTTTCCTCATAAACACATACACAACCACACAGATTACCACAAAAAAGCAATACGAGCTTTTAATTAACAAACAATAAATAAATTGCATATTAACAGGCCAGATTTTTGCACAAAAAAAAATAATAATTGCATGAAATTTTGCAGTTTTCACAGCAAATAAAATAATTGCACTTCTATTAAAAAATTACTGGCAGCTCATGTTTCTTGGAAAGTAGAAAAGAAAATACACAGATTTGTTTACTATTTATATTTGAATAATTTCAAGCTGCACAGATACGTGTATGTACTCGTATGTTTGTATGTGTGTGTGTGTATCGCAATGTGAATTTATTTGCATTGGCAGTCGTTGCGCACAGAGCAAACAGATAGAGAGTTGGCTTTGCCCAACAACGTTCTTATTTGCAGTTTATTTTAGCTTTGAAATTATAAACCGCATACAGAGATTTATCACTAAAATATACAGATGAGCACACACACACACACTCGCATACGTATTTCTGTATATTTGTGTCTATTTGTGTTCTGCACTGCAGCACTTTTGTGCAAGAAACACATAAAAGTAAACAAATGTCAGCTGCAGTTGCATGCAACAAATGAATGTTGCAAAGCGAATGGGGCATACGCATGAATGTGTGTGTGTGTGTGTGTGTGTGTGTGTGTGTGTGTGTGTGTGTGTGTGCAGTAGCAGGTGCTTGGCACTGGTGGGTCGTTAGCTGGCAAAAGTCAAAAAGCGGCATTGAGCGCTTAGCTGCAACAAATAAGGATGCGCAAGGATAACAAGCAAACAGCCAGAAAGGTAAACAACAATGAACACAGCAACAAATGTGAGTGGAACAAACAAACAAACAAAAAAAAAACAAATAGAAGTGGTAGTGGTAGCAAAATTTACAACTGTGTTGCCATTGGCAATAATTCGTGGTTGTTACATGCTTTACGTTGTTGCTATTTTTATTATTGTGCCCTTCTAGTGAGCTGCATATGTGAAACGAATTTCGTGGGAGACTTGAAAAATAAAATAAATATTGCAAGGATAATAAAGATATATGCTGCATAAAAGCGGCAAATGCAAAAAGCATAATAAGTTCAGTGGAAGCCAAAAAAAAAAAAAATATCAACAAAAAAAAAAAAAAATGTTTACAGCAGCAACGCATTTAACTTAAGCCAACGCTTTGAAGCGTACACCCTATCGTAAAAAATCGAAAAAAAAATAAGAACATTCCAGCAGCAGCAAAATATGAACAACAGCACAATGAGCACAAACAAGCGCTGCGACAACAGCGCTGTAGCGAAATTCACGAAACAAAAAAAAAATTCGTTGCTTTGTACATGAAAGATGAGTACATTCTTCTTCATGGAGCACAAGCTGCTTCTTTCTCTCTTTTTTTCTCATCTTCAAAAGCTGTTGTCATGGCAAATTATCCGCGCTCAAACATAAGTCAATGGCGTGCTGAAAAAAAAAACTACTGTCAACAAAGTTAGCTCTAAGGCGGGAGTGGAGCAGCATTTGAAGCAAAGATGTTAGTTTTGATATCTATTAAAAATTAAAAAAAATTGTTATTATTTAACTCTGAAGATTCAGCACCATATTAGTTGGAGAATGTTCAAAGTTCTTTCGGTTTGTACCAGAATGCACCTTCTTGTTGACAAGTTTTTTAAAACAAACAACGCATCCCCGATTTCGAATTTTATGAAAAAAAATAGAATGGCAGATCAAAAGTAATTGCTGAAGAATGCACACGTTATTATAATATTAAAATAGTTACACAACGTGCCCCACTTAAGTAAGACTTTGACATAATTTTAATGACTTACAATAAAAATCTAGCATGAATGAGGAAATAAATGTCTATGTACATTGGCAAAAAATTAAAGCTAAATCTCAAAGTTCTATATAAATTAATTTCAAAAACCACAAGTTGCGAAAACAAAGTTCGAAGCCTTGACTTAGCACTCTAAACAATCAAACGTAACTAGAATTTATTTTGTAGATAGCAGTTGGAGATATAACAAAGGACTTGAAACAATGGATAAGAAAGTAGGAGGAACCAAAAAAATAAGCTATGTATATTGTTGTCTTCTTTTTCTTGTCCGACAGGGTGGAATGTTGATATTTGTTGGAACGATTTTCCGTCATCCCTTGTCAAGTTTGATTTGGAGACAACATTATGGACAGAACGAAAATTGACAGTGAAGATGACACAACGCCGAAACGGGTTTGTCTCCAAACCAAACTTGACAAGGTATGACAAAAAATCGTTTCAACAAATATCAAAAAAATAAGCGTTACATTTTAATATCTCAAAGCTTTCGCACGTCTTGCGACCCAACTCGGCCGGATGCAGAACTATTCCGTGGCAGTCGATAGGAAGTACAGGCACTTCCAGACCAGTTTCGATCGAACCTTTAGCGGTCCCTGTTCTCCAATTTACACCTGGCTGTCAGAATAGATATTTATCTATCTACATATGTGTTTTAGCACTTTGACCAAGGCACATCAAATAGGTAGCCGCAGCAAACTATTTTTTTTTTAACTTTTTTCATATTTTATTTTGAATTTCGTTGTGATAAGAATGCTTTCAGTACAATTCAAGGTAGTTGATAATATATTTTTCAAACTTCAGCTTTTAAAAGCAAAAACAAAATATACAGAGCTAAAATTTTTGGCGTAGAATACGTCTTACCTTACGGTATGGGCACCCATGTCAGGTTTTTATTGTTGTAATCTCTATTTCTTTAATTATAAGGAAACGGCGAGATAAATTTTTTTTTTAATTTTTTTGTAGTCAAATGAAGATGTTAGCTTTCCTAATATTTAAATTTCTCAAATGAAAATTGTATAAACACATGCACACAAATATGTGTGTGGTGTTTGGTTGAGTGTTTGCTGTTGGGCGATTTAAATGTACTGGTGCAGCCCTTTCTTTGTATTGCATAATTTTAGGCGGGCAAGTTAAAGTAGAGTAAAGGCAGAGAAAGCGCTGCCAACTACTGCTTATCGGTGGTGATTTTAACACAGAAATCACTTCAAATACTAGATTGGCGAAATTTATGAGCGATACGTTTAATTTGGATTATATTCGAAATGATGCTCCCACAACTATTGATAACACAACCATTGACTTAGTTTTTGCGAGAAATTTAAATGTTAATTTAAAAACATATTTATCCTATTTTTCCCATCATAAGCCTATATTCTCAAAAGTAACTTTCAAATAATCAAATAGATTTGGGTCTGTTATTTATCATTTATCTTTACTATTGATAACTACCATTGACTTCGTTTTTGCGATAAATTTAATTGCTAATTTAAAAACATTTTTATCCTATTTTCCTATCATAAGCTTATGTATATCATCAAAAGTAACTATCAAATAAAGAAATTCATTTGCTTGCATTATTTATCATTATAAATTATCAGTATACATATGTTTTCTGTCTTATCGGAAGGCGTATTCTACGTTAAACATAATGGCCGTGTCTCTGACACAGCCTCCTTCTTTTTTTTCAACTTTTTTTCTGCATCTACCAATAGAATGTGCCTTGACTTTGACGCAGCTTTGACGTTGATTGCAGCAACTTCAACTGGAATGACGCTACACAAATATGGTAGTCAAAATTGTTCTAACAATGAATGGTTTCTCACAAAACACGTATCGTTCTCCTCTACTATCCAATTTCGATGCATCCATTAAAATATGTGATTTGCAGCAGAGTCTATCGCCCTAACACTATTTACTTGATAAGATGCGTTCGGGGCCTTTCCCTTCCTCTTGGAGTATTAATGCTTACGTTCAATTTTCAGTGATTCTGTTGTGAAAAGTCTGGTTTATTTTAACGATTGCTTGAATCGTGATCACCACAAAAGCACTTTTTAATTACTGCCCAATAGAATAGACCTGCGACTTGAGAAAACAAACAAAGAAAAAATGTATAAAGATGGAATTTCCAAAGCCTAGTTGGCAATCAGGCCGCTGTGGTCGTATGGGAAGCGATGCGTGCTATTACTCGATATACCGTTGGGTTTGGGGTTTGAATCTCGGTCAGGGCAAGTAAAATCTAAATCATAGAAACGTTTTTTTTTTCTTATAGCGATCACCCCTTGGCAGGCAATCGCAAATCTCCGAGGGTACTTCTGCTATAAAAAAGCTTCTCATAAAATACAGCTGCCGTTCGGAATGGGTACAAAATTGTGCGTCCCTCCATTAGTGGTAGATTACACAGTACAACAGAATAGAATAAAAATACAAAAATGAATATGAAATCTTAACTATTGTGTTAAAATTTTTTTTTGTATTTTTAATGAATTTCGTACATTTTTTAAATTTACATTTTTTTTTTTTTTTTTAATTTACATGAACATTAAAGCGTCATCTACCGGAGAAAAAAATAATTTTCTTATTAAAAAAAATCCTAATTTAATAACCTTTTCAAAACTTTCTCAAGCATTAAAGTCGGTTCACCCATTGTATTTTTAAAGAACTTTTTATAATAGTATTACATTAGAAGTGAACCTCCACGGTTCTTTGTAGCTTAAAAATCGATTTTCTCTAAATTCTGACTTGCTACAGTAAAACTCCGAGACACGTATTTCTTTATTTTAAGCCTTTTTCATATTCTGTTAACATTTCTCATGTGTACCAAAAAAAATTGATTTTGTCGTACTGTGTTATAAAGAGAATAAAATCAATCTATAGCCAAACACTGAGCTATATCGAGTGTAAGCGCCAAATTATTGTTATTATTGTTAGTTGACAATCAAGCTTTTTTTAATTATATGGTACTAAGTGTCTTCCAGCTGGCACCATATTTTTATATCTTTCTTAAACAAAATCGCTGTTTCCGTTTTAATGTGTTCACCTTTGGTGGTGATGGACGTACGCTCAGATAAAAAGGCGATGACGACACATTTACAAAAACCTCTCTCACATTTTACAGAACTGGAAAAAAAAATGTTCATAAGATGTCTACAAAATATAAAATACGCATCAAATTTATAAAAAAGCGACGTAATCATATTTACTTTGATTTAGCAATAAGAAACTGCACATCCGCAAAGCAACGCCAAACTATGATTTCGTATGTGCCGTCATATGATCAAGTGAATATGCAATTGCAGAGGAGAATATTAGCAGGAAAAATCAAAGACAGGTCACAACGACGTCAGCAAATCAGTTGCAGTAGTAGAGGAATAACTCAGAATTGTGTGAAAACAATGTAGACGTTCGAAAGACGTAGGGCAACTAAACAAAAGCCGGAAGTAGCAGCAGACGATGGATAAATGTAGATGACAACAGCGGCAGCGGCGGCGTGCAAGACAAACAAAAAGAAAACGACATGACAATAGCATAACACCGAGCAAGCATAAGCACAACAGCAGCAACAAGAACAAAACCATCATCTAAATGCAACCAATATAATAAGCAAGACGAAAGCAATATACGCTGCATCACAGTCATCGTACAATCAGCGAATATTCCACTTTCACTACACCAACAATGCAGCGCCAGTATCGGTGGCAATGGCAGCAACGCGGCGGCAGAGCGTGGCAAATATGAGTTTTGAATTATGAATTTGAAATTTTACCAAGCAAAATTTATTATTAGACCAGATTACGTGCAGGGATTTCGACTACAATTGCTTGACGCCACCAGCGCCCTCAGCGGCGCCCTTAACCCTGGTCGTCTCTACGTTTGCCGCTTGACTGGCGGATGTTGCACCAGCACGACGTTGTATGAGAAATGCGTCGCATTGCTATGGTAGTTGTGAATTGCATTTGCGCCAAACAGCCACCTGAACCAGTGAACCAAGCCAGCGAGCGAAGCAACCAAACCAGTCAGCCAAATTCAACCAAAGTGTGGTTGATGGATGTGGCATTACTAATATTCTGCAAAAGGATGCAAAGGTAAAGCGGCTGTAAATCTACTTACTTACCAACGCCACATGCCCACCAGGTGATGGCGCTAGAAGCAGCAACCGTCTACGTTGGCCAGGAGTGGTGTGGTGTGTGTGTGTGTGGGAAGAAGATAAAATTATAATGCAATTGGTTGTGTGGTGGCACAAAATGTTGGTAGTTGATATGAGTAGTATTTAGATGCATTGGTTATTGTTGTTCGGGCTTTGTTTGTGCTGCTTTTGCTTTCGCTGTTGTGTTGTGTTGTATTGTAGTAGAGATTCATCAGAATTTATGGTGCAATTGCAATGGTATGGCAGTGCATGACAAGGCAGTCTATGGAATACAACTTGTGGAGTGGTAAGAAATGAAATGGCGATAAAGTTAAGGAGGAAGCGGTGTGCATAATGCATTAGCTCTTATTGGACTTGCAGCAAACGAAGGCTTTTACAGCTAAGGTGGCCATGTGCATACAGCAATTTAGAGAATGAGGAAACTCATAAAAATCAGAAATTTGAGTGGGAAATATATTTGAGACTTAAAAAATTGTTGCCAAATAAATGGACTCTTACTGAGTTACTTAGCATGTCAATTAAACCGATGAGGAATTGTTTTTTTTTAGCCTTTTCAACTTTTGAAAACTTTGCATCAGCATTTTCTGCGACTTATAAAATTGCTTGAAAAATTTAATTACCAACTAATTTTTTCACTTCGCTTTTATAGAATCAACAGTTTGAAATGCTGGTAGCGTGGTTAGCAGCACACGAAACTACTGCTAATTTCGAAGAAGGGTGGAGAAGAGATATAAAAAATTTTAAATGGGCGAGGAGATTTAGTGGTAAGAAATAATTTTTTTTATATTCATCTGGCACCAGCAAGAAACTTGCGGAAAATTCCCGCGCTGCAGTTTTTAAATTCTACAATTTTATTTGAGCTTCACGAGCTAATAACTAAATATTTGACAAATAAAACGAACTTTGCTTAATTCAAATTTTCGCGAAAGTTTAAATTTTGTTTTTCAATGCTGATAGTTTATAATTAAATTTATTTCAACAAAATTTCGGATATGGCAACAATTAAAGTATATCCATAATTTCGTCATCCTCTTCATATTTTAAGGATGTGAATGCGATAACAAGAAACTGTAAAAATTTTAAGTTTCAATTTTGTTTTAATTTTAACTAAAAATTCATAAATACCGCTTTTTTTATCATTCAAGCATTTGTTTTGTATTTTTTGTTTGTTTACATTTTCATTTGTCAAAATAAGGTTGATGATTATTGCCAACTACTCTTTTTTTGGCAATAACACAACTATTGTGAATGAAAAAACACAAGGAACTGGCAATGCCTCCCGTTCAATATACAAGCCAAGATAACTTTTCACAAGCCAATATAATTATGTTGGCTAAGTCTCTCATATAAAATAAGCTAATAACTTAATTTGATGGTCAAATAAAACACGCCTAATAATTTAACAAAATGTCATCGACATTTTAAACTTTAAAAAAATTATTTAAGTATTTTGTTGAGCTTTCAGTTTTGTAAAACATTAAAATAAAGTGCAGGTTACAAATAACAGTTGAAAAGTGGATTTCTCTTGTTTGGAAGAAATTGCGGAAGTTTTAATAAAACAACTTTTTGCACTTGAAACCAACACTCATTTTATTCAAGAACTGTTTACACACAAATAACCTTTTTTTCTTTTTAAATTTAAAATTTTGCTGATTTTTTTTTTTAATTATTGTACATTCTTTATAAAGCAAAAAAAAATGGATTTTATTTTACTTTGACTTTGACATTAACATCTTCAGTCGCATAACTTTTTTCTGGTCACCCCAAAACCACCCACAATTACCGACAAACAAATTTCCATAAACACAAAACAACAAGTTCGCGCGCGCGTTTGTATGTGTGTGTGTGTGTTTGTGCATAGTTGTTTGTCTATGTGTATTAACTAGCGCGCTTTGCTTCTGGAATTGCGGTTTTGGAAAATCTTTTGCATTATAATTTGATATGCGGCAATGGTTTTGTCATAAATTCAAGCAGGATTCGTTGCCAACTACTTACAGTCGCTGCTTCGCCTCTGCCTCTGCCGCTGTCTCTGCCGCTGTCTCTGCCTCTGTGTTGTGTGTTGTGCTTAGCCAGCGGTGTGGCAACCTTTGCTGCAATTTTTTGCATTTTGTTCCCCATTGCTCGCTCCGAAATGCTACCTGCGCTTGATCTGCCATTCATAGCGACTACTGGCAGCGCAAGGCACAGGGCTGCTTTTCTTGAAGTGATGCTGAGCGCTGAGCGTGTTGTTATTGTGCTCGTTTGTTGCTCCTGTGTGGCTTATTAAGTTAAAGCTTATCTGCCGCTGCTGCTTGTTGTGTGTTGTGGTAATACAACAAGCAGTCTCACTGCCTCACAGCGTTGCATGTATCCTGCCACATAACTCTTCAATCTTGTGTTCCACCTTGCGTCGTCTAGAACGCTTGGCGCGCCATCTCATGGCTGCAACTCTATGTTTTTTTTTTGTGGCATGAAAATTAATGAAGTGCTTTTAAGATTAGACGCGCTTATTTATTGGCTGAAGTTATGTTGGTTGCTATTTCATTTGCCGCTGTGTGAGTGTATTTTCCGCTTTATGTGGCTTCTTTTCTCTTCTAACCATTTAAATTACTCTTTTACAATTGTTGGTTGCCGCTGCTGCTGGTGGCTATAAAGGTAGTTTATGGAATTGGCTGCCATTGTAGCATTACCTGCTGCTACTAAAGTCACTAAATACAAAAATTGGTGCAATAAAACAACATCAAGGGACGGGAATAATGAGGCACGCAAACAGCGGGTAGAATTGGTGGAAAATGTCAGTCAATAAATTTTACAGCAGTGGATTAAGTCGTAACTCGATGTGACTCTCTCTCTGCGCAATTATATTGCAATCCAAAATCGCTGGCAAATGAAAGTTCCCGCAACAAATTCAATTACAACTGAATACTACTTAATACTATTGCTGCTTTCGAGGTGGTATGATCTTCAATCCAGCAGATTACGAAAAAGGAATGCAAGGTTTTATGTTTAAATGCAGCAGAAAATTAACAAAATTAGAAACTGAATACCAAAAAAGACAAAAAAAAAAATCAGCGGCGGTTAGCAGCAATCAATAAATGTTCACTAAAATAGCTGCAACGTGACCTAAAAGTCACTTTGACAGGATAAAAATTAGAGCAGCGAAACATTTTTGGTTTTTTTATAACCTAAGCTGCATAGATCCAATTTACGATACCCAATTCTGTAATGGTTTCTAAATAGATTTTATAGATTTAATAAATCACAAAAGTATTGAATTTGCAAAGAAGTGCAGGTATTTGCTGCTAAACACCTGTTTGATAGCAAACCGAAAGCTAAACTTTGTTAGGAGAACTCTGATGTATTTTATTTATTTGCTTATTGCAACATTCGTTTTTTAGAAGTTTTATTTATGAAAATTCAATTGATTTTAAGCAAGAGCAAGTTTTTTAAAGGCATATATTTGTCAGAAAGTTATTGAATATTTGAGTATGGCGAGATTATTTTTTGCTGCGTGTGCAGAAGGTTCGCTGTCGAAATTTCAACGGAAGGTGAACTTCGATTCCATTCTACTTAATATGTCTGATAAAAAAAAGCATCACAGATAAGTAATTTCTCCTAAAAACACAGACTGGAGTCTATGTCTCCTTGGAACAAAGTAAAGGGTGTTATTTTAAGATATGTGATTTTCATTACGGCAAAACTTTTTTCGGATTTTTCTTTTCGACAGCTGTTACTTGATTTATACTCAGTTGGGTTTTCCATTCCAAAGGCCCAAAACGATCTGGCCACCGATACCGATTTTCACAAGAAAATTTGTTCAGCGATGCAGCTCACTTTTGGTTGAAAGGCTTCGTTAATAAACAAAATTATGGCATTTGAAGTGATAATAATCCTCAAGTCATTGTTGAGACACCTCAAAACGTCACTTTTAATGTACTGTATGAGCAGAGCTAATCAAAGGTCCATATTTCTTCCGGCCATAATGTTATAGTCAATGGAGAACGCTATTGAGCCATGACCAATGACTTTTTCGTGCCTGAATTGGAGGATGTTGATCTGCAGGTCCTTTGGTTCCAACAAGTCGGCGCTACATACCATACAGCCAACGAAACAATCAATTAATTAAAGGAAAGTTTTGGTTCCAGCCTCTCGGCTGGGCTTTATTCGAGCCAGCCGCGGCGGTCACTTGCCCGAAATAATTTTTAAAACATAATGGCAAACCCTTATATTTATAATAAGGCATTACATTTTTTTTTTAATTTTTGATTTAACTTTTTATTTTTTTTATTGGTATTGAAACTATAACAAAATTATAGTACAAAATATGTATTGGATAGAAGCTATGGCATCTATGTCCTTAAGCTAAGTTTAGTGTGTGTATGTGTTGTGTTGTGTTTCTGAGAGTGAGGGATAATATCTTGAGCATGCCTGGTTAAAAAGTAGAGGTGGATGTCGTTTACTGTAGTTAAATGGTTGCTTTATTATTTCATTGTATATGTTGCAATACTTCAAGTAGCTGATTAATGTTGTTAAGTCCTTAGCTGAGGAGTTTTTCAGGAGGTCAGAGGGTATTACATTGGGGTGTGACTGTCGGTGGGTATGGAAGAAAGTGCATGTACCGAGTATATGTTGGGTGCTAATTGAATGGAGGTGACAGAAGTTACAAGTGTTAGATAGATGTTTGTCAATTAGATGTTTATATGTAGTGCTATTGTATTATAGCCGTAGTCTTATAACTATTTTTTGATCTCTTCTAGTAAGGAAGCTGGTATTGAATTTAAGGTAGTCGTCAATTGTTTTCGTGTTTTCTGATATACATTTATGAATACTATTGAGAAAAGTTGTTGATTGTTTCCTTGTGTTTTTGAATAAAGTGAGCTTTCAAAGAGGTTTTAAATTCGGAGAAAAGTAGGTTAGCTGTAATTGTAAGCGGGGCATTTATGACCATTTTTGCTGCTCTGCATTGGCATTTTCATTACCTGGAATCTGCACATGGCCAGTAACCCAGATCAGTTTTAGCCTGTTTGGGTTTTCAAGTAAATTGCTGCGAATTTACTTGATTTTGAGATTTTTTACTAATTCAAGAGACGAGTCTAAGTCGGTGCATATTGCAAGTTTATGTGGTAGCTTTTTGGCGTATTTCGTTACTTCGTGTATGGCTATTAGTTCGGCAGCGAAGTTGGAACTGTAGCGAGGGAGATGTGTAACTTTTATTATACTTTGTTCTTGAGTTATACAGCATAACAGCATAACTGCATTTAGAACTGATTTTTAAGAAATTTAAAATCGAAGAGATTTTACTTTATTTAGTAGAATTTTTATCTGAAAACTATGGTTGAGTTTTTTTTGAAAGCGGCTAGAATTGAGAAAGCAACCACCTGCTGTTGTATTTTTAAATATTAAAATTTAACGTTCTTCTCACCCTACTAAATTAATCGCTGGTCCGTCTGAAGTACTAAAAACAGTGATCATATCTTATAAATTTCTCCTTGATATGAGCAGATAAATTCAAAGGAATTTTAGGTGGAAATAAGCAGACCAACTTTATAAAAGCCTTAGCTTCGAAGCCTTTGTTAATATTTGCCAAACTTATATTTTGTAATTCATAGCCAATTGTATATACTTTCGGTGTGTTTGAATGAAGTAGGCTCTGAAACCGCCGATGATTAACATAAAATGTCAATAATACTTGTTTTCAAAACTGCCACTTAACACCTTCATGTTTTATTATTTACGAGGCATTCTCACAGCAGCAGGAAAAATAACTAACTAATGCCACTTAAGCGCAGTTATGTCGCACGAACACTGCGAAAGCCACGACAAAAGCAAAGGATAAACAAAACAGAAGAAGACCGCCATCCATGGCCTGCAGCCAGTCGTCAATAATTTCTGCTGGTAGTCTAACTAAGCGACACACACACACACAAACAGCAGGCAAGTGGAAATACTTCCGTTGGCCGGAAACATAAAACAAGTCGCCAGCGGAAGTCATGCAATATTTTTATGATTAAACTTAAAACGTTGGCGATTATATTAAAACGACTTGGGACTACGTATGTACGTAAGGCGAACGAGCAGCGTCATGGCGTCAAGGACACGCACAGGCAATGAAAGCAATTGGCGGTTATGCTGTGTTTATGCCGTCAGTTTATGCGTACATACAAAATAAATCTATAAAAAAAGAGTGAGTGAACGTTTTCTGTTCTTCGTCGTTTGTTTTTTTTTTGTTTTTTTTTTTTTAATGTTGAGTTCCAAGCATTAGCCATTTGGGCACTTCCCTTAGCACGTTCGAGCGGGCGAGTGGTTGGTTAGCTTTTACGGCCGGTCATTATAATTTTGTGACACTGCTTTTGATAGCTTCGGGAGTTTTTGATGTGTCGCACACGCACATACATACTTAGATATAGTTAGTTTAACTATACATAAATAAAGTGAATGACACACATATTCGCATATATTTTTCATTTTCATAAATTTGTTCATATGTAGTATGTGCGCTTATTTTTAGTATCTTAGCAGCACACTCTCTTCTCGCTTCACCTCTCCGGGACGACTCTTCACTTATGGGTTAGTTGAAAAATTTACATTTTTGATGTGCTGAAAATTTAAGAGGGAGTTTATTTTTATATCCCACATTGAATTGTTTGTAATAAAATAAAATTAACTAAATACCAAGATAGCTCCCTTGCGGTGTGCGATTGCTTTTAGGTGTTTATGAGCTCTTACCATCTTGTGCAACTCAAATTAGCACACAAATATAAATGTGCAGTTGTGTATGTGTGTAGGTGTGCTGGCATTAATAAATTAGTGCACTTGCACTCTGATGGTTATAGCAAAGCTTACTTGCATGCACTAAGATAGCTTAACGCAATCTGCCTGATTGAGTTTTACATTGAAAAGAGTGGTGGCGTATGAGTAATGCGTACATTAAGAAGTTTGCGTCGGAAAGTTGCTCCCATATTTAAGAGCATTAACATTAGTGTGTTGAAGTTATAGTGAAATCAGCTAAAGAATGGCAAGGAAACTCGGCAATCATTTGAACTATCATTTGCAAATGCACATCCAGTATAATTTTTCTACTCATTTGTTTAGTTGTATTTCGAAAAATTTTGCTTAACAAGTTCAAGCTATTCTTTGAATACATTTTCTCTTCAAAATCTTACACCGAAAAATTCATAAGTTTTTCAGGAAACTCTCGAAATATTATATTATATTCAAAAACGCATTAAATGTATCTCCCGAAAAAATATAAATGAATTGCATTTACTCCGAAAACTCATTGAACTACTGTGAAAACGATTTACATAGTAAGTTACTAAAAAAAAAATTATTTTATTCGAAAGTATTCGTTTAAATTGGATAATAAGTTATTGTATTAACTCCGAATTCCCACGAGAAATTTCTAATTTTATTTTAGAATAACATTTAACATAAGAATAGCTTTAATATTTCATTTCGTAACCTTGTTTGGTTACTACAAGAAGCATATTCGTTTTAAACATATGATTTTGTAATGTGTACGCTAAGAAATTTTTATTCCGAACTAATTCGAAGCATTTAAGTAAAATTTACTTAAGTATGTTTTAACTCAAAATGTACTTTACGAAAAAAAAATATCCTCCTTGAAAGATACAAGGTGTTCAAAAAAGAATGAATTTAATTTTTAGTAAAAGGAACACCATATTTTTAATTTTTTTCGGAGTTACTTTAAATCTCTTATTTAATTCAATAAATTTGTTCTCTTGCTGAAAATAGCATGGTGCGACTTTATATGATATATTCGGAGTAAGTCCGAAATACTCCGAAACACTCCGAAAAATAATTTGCAATTATATTGAATAAACGCTAAATAATTTAAAATAACTTGAGGTTTTAATAATGAATATTTGCTTCCTTGAGAAGCCTTCTATTTTACTTTTTTCAATTTTCAAAAGAATATATTAGTGTTACAGGAAATATTTCCATAACATCAAATGTATATTATTTTAAGAGAATTACGAAAACGTGCGTAATAAAGAACTAGAAACTATAAAGTCTTCTCAAAAAATTAGATCTAAATCAAAGCTTTACATCGCCTGCCGAATGGCGATTTCTATTAGAAAACACAGATAAAAACCAACTACTTTTTATATTTTTTTTTTTTTTGAAATTAACCCTGCAGTTTATTAAAAAAAGCAGTAGTTTATTCGAAAATTTCGTTTCCCCGTGTTATTTATCCAATTTGTTTATTTATATTCCATTTAGAACGCGGGAAAACGCTTTAGATTTTTTAGTTTTCCAAAATAAATATTTTAAATTTTATAGCGATTATTGAATTGCTCAATAAACTATTATTTCAATTGCCCATTTCATAGCATAAATTCATACATTTTTCAATAAATATTAAATACATCAACGCATACTTTTGGACGCAACAGCGCATAAAATCAGCTTTATGCGAATTTTCGCATTAAACAAATAACAACTAACTCGAATATAGAAACGAAACAAAACTCTATTAAGTACATTTTTACACTACTCCAACAGCTTATTTATACTTAACAGCCAAACATAAAAAGTAAGCATATTAAATAGAAAGCAATCGCATACGAACATTAAAACAACTTGCATACTTTTTAGAGTACAAATAAAAGCGTAAAATAAATAAAAAAAAAAAAAACAAGCAAATTTATTTTATAAGCACTCAACACTCAGCACGAATGAGCAGAAATATTTCACATTGCATACCATTTTCATCATATTTTTCACAGCAATAACAACACACAAACACGTTAGATATGGCACAAATCGAATGAAATCCGCTTATAACTTGTATATTTATTGTGTTATACATTTGCATGCGCATATGCATGTATGTGTGTATGGGTGTTAGCGCAGTGGTCTGCACTTGCCTGGTATGCTTAAGAGCACTTTGTGCTGTGTTGCATGCAAGCGTGTAAAACGATTGCATAATTACAGGCGCTTAAGTGTGTTTAAGGACTGCGGGGAAAGAGAGGAAGAGATAGACAAAGAGGATTCTTGCAGTATTGGCGTTGGCATACGATACGCACGTATTTATTGTGAATTCATATTTAAAATATGAAATATTTTTAGAGAAATACATTCAAAGTACAAAGAATGAAAAAAAAAACTATGGATATGAAAAATATGTGAAAATTTGTCAAGGACTTTTTCGTACTAAAATGTTTGGCTGTTCTATAAAAATATGAAATACAAATATAATAAATTTTTTACGACACAAATATCTTGAATTAATAAAATACTTTTTATTTATTTTATTTTCCTTTGGTTTTTTTAGTAGTCTGATTTTTGCTGCATTTAAATCACTTGCTGTCATTTTCAACTAAATGCCATTACCAATCAGTTAAATTTTCCAACACATGTGCATACTTCACTTGCCCGTAAGTATCATCTTAGCACCTATGTAAGTATGCCACTTTTCTCTTGTTGCATAGCAAAAGTATAACCCCTTTCCACATAAAACGCTGCCCCAACGCATTAAGCGACTGTTGCTTTCTCAAACTTACACATATATAGAAATGAAATGGAACGACTATACATATATCCTTATTTGTTACATTTGTGCGTGGCAGGAGTAATTGCGCGAATTTGTATTCATGTCACGTTATGCATGCACGAATCTAAACCATCTATCCGCTACGATTTGCCTGCTTTTCATTGCATTTGTTACATAGTTCATGAAAGGGTAAAAGTATACCATGTGTGCCCTTGTATGTATATTGCCTGCTACTACTGTTTCTCGCACTTGTTTTGTTTTTCCCACACACATTATTTTCTCTCAGCTTGAAACTTAGTCATAAATCTGAATGCTAGCAGCATACCTCTAACACCTCGAATTTCATTTTGTCGCTTTTCCGCACACTTTTTTGTGTTGGCCTCGAAGCTTACTTGCTTCGATTTCTTCGTAGTTTCTTCTTACTTGTATGTGAATATCCTTGCAAGCATTTTCAGCGCATGTTTCGCTTTTCTTTTTCTGGCACATCTTTGTGTCTCTATGTTTAGTTGTGTGCCTTCATGCAACATTAGCACTGCTAATATTTTTGCTCTCCTTTCTTCACTTGCGTCATTTTCTTCTGTCTTAAGGTACATGCTTAACTATTTTTCACGAATGTAGATTTTTTTGCTTCGGTGCCTAGATATAAGCGGATATATATATGTTAAGGCGACTTTGAATTTGAATGCCACAAACTTTTTAGTATCAAAGGGGACAAGGGGACTAGAATTGTTTATTATTCAAAACAAAAGTACAACGGCTATCAAACATATAAAAAAATGCGAAAGGACACTTCGTCATATTGTCATTTTAAGGACTCACCAACTATTCACAGTTGGTGAGGATGCGAGCAAATGCCTCTATACCTGGCGAAAATGTCTCAAAGCGTGCAATGAGAAGACTTGTTTTGAACGAACCTTTAAGGGACTGTGATATAAATGCAAATACTTAGCATATCCCCAGCTTCTGTCAGTAATGATTTTCCAACGTCGATTGCTAGCATTAAATTGCTGGGGTGTATTCTTGAATTTAATCAGATCCTTTCAGACACAACTGGAAGAGAGGTGTTGGAAACAACGGCAATGTGTGTGTTTAGTTTGACATGAGCTATTCATGCAGTGGACACATCGGTAATTCCAAATATTTTTATTTATTTATTTATTTTATTTTATTTATTTGATTATTAAGGTGCATGCACAACAACCAGAGGTTTTAAATTACAGTGCATGTACTCGTAGATACCTAATTATAACATAAAATTTGTCTAAAATTTAGACTTAGATTTAGACTTAACAAAAAATACAAGTATATGAATTTATATAGATATTAAGATAGAAGATATAATAAGATTAGTAAGAAGGTTTAGTAGAAGAAAAAAGGGACAGAAGAGATCAATAGATTCAAAAAGAAGAGTTAATGGTATCCATATCAATTATTTAGTAAAGTGACACATGAGTTCACCTTTGAATCGCAGCGTGGTTTTATTATTCCTAATTGCTGGTGGTAAACAATTCCAAAGACGGACCGAGTACACAAGGAATTGACGTTCAGAGGTCAGGCAACTCGATTTCAAAGACGAAATAGTCGGAAACCGGGAAGATCTGGTCCATGACAGTCGTTCCTTCAGATAACTCGGCTCCTTAGTTGTCATGACTTTATGCAATAACGTTAAGCACCTGACTTTGAGTATGTCATCAAAAGTTATAGAAAAGATTTTTAACGCGAATTCAGAAATGTGCTCATAACGTTTAATACCAAAAATATATCGCGCGATATTATTGTACAGAACATTAAGTTTCCTACCACATATACTATCACAATTTGCAAACAATTCACAACCATATAATAACGTAGGTAAAAGATACGTTTTGGCTAGTAAAAGTCGTATTTTTAACGGCGTAAAGTACTGAATACCCCAGTGAATACCTATACTGAATACCTATTGAAAACTATTCCTAGGTTTTTTGCTGTGTCCACGTATTTTATCACAGAATTGTTGAGTTTTACCTCGTTATAGCCGTCAAGGTTTAAATATTTCTTGTAGATAACAATGCACTGGGACTTGCTTGGATTAAGCGCCAAGCCATTGTCAGACGCCCACTGATTCAAGCAATATAAGTCTGTGTTAAGGTTAGTAATACATGCATTGACAGATACTAGGGGACAACAAAGATACAGTTGGACGTCATCTGCGTAAACGTGAATATTACTATATTTCAAAACAGTTGGAAGGTCATTAATGTACAACGTGAACAGTAGAGGACCAAGAATTGATCCTTGCGGAACACCTTTAGAAATAGGCAACGGGTTAGACACACTGTCACGTACACTTACGGATTGCGAACGGTGAACAAGATAAGACTTTACAAGGTTTACTGCCGATGTTGAAAAGTTGAATAGGCTGTCAAGTTTTAAGCACATTAATTTGTGGTAAACGGTGTCAAAAGCTTTTGAGTGGTCAAGAAGAGTTAAAAATGTTACGTGATTTTTGTCAATATTTAGCCGAATATCGTCCGAGACTTTAATGAGCGCTCTAATACAACTTCTATTTGTAGTAAAGCCTGATTGGTGCGGGGTCATCAAGGAGTTCTTTGATATAAAGTGGTTGATTTGCTTGCTCATAATTTTTTCCAGTACCTTAGATAAATAAGGAAGTATCGCAATGGGCCTATATTCACCATTGGGCTTTTTAACCGGAATGATTTTGGCCATTTGCCAGCAGTTTGGAAATGAAGACGTAGTCAGAATAGTATTAAATGCATAGGTGATAAAAGTTAAAATTTTTGGCAGTAAACACTAAACAAATATTGGATGCACATCATCAAGACCAACAGCATTAGATTTAACACTCAGTATAGATTGGACAACATCACATTCATCAATACATTTAAAACAGAAACCAGGCACAGAGACAGTTTTACCAACATTATAACGATCATAACACATATTATTATTACTACCAGCGGGCACTTGGACAAATTTTTCATTAAGCTCATTCACATTAAGGGATTCATTGCCCGGAATGTTTCAGGTTCTATATGAAAACCCGCTTAAATCTGAATTGACCCAACTTACTTGGCGACTTACTTTAAAAGATAGTTTTGCTTAGCGGAAAAATGGGCATATTACGGAAGAAGCTTGCTGCTGGCTAGTTAAGGAACTAAAGGTAAAGAAAAAAAAACCTAAAGTAATTATCAAGTGATACCAAAAATTCTGTTTAGTAAAAAAAATACTCACTGGTTCCTTTCCTGTCCTCAGGTTTTGATCCTGGAGCTTGCGCCTGTTTCGTGGTGTTCCAACTCATTTCCTTCTCTCAGATATCGACCTGAATGATCCAAGCTAAGCTTTCGCTATTTTACAAGCATTCTTTGCTGCTGGTGTGACACCTGCTTTAAAAGAGTCTCATGAATATCACATGATGCTTCTGCGCCTCCACGCTATTTTAGAAAAAAAAAAAAATAAACATCCACTGTTCTAACCAACGATCAATATATTTAGGCATTCTTGAAATTGTATACTATACTAGCAAATAGCCGGCGTGCTTCGCTGCGCCTTTAAAGGATTTTTGTCTGGAAAAATGCCCTATTTAAAAAGATTTCTTAGTCAAAGATTTCTCAAATACCTTCCATTGGACACCCATATTGTAATATTTCGTTTATCTTATCAACTTATTTAAGTTTAAATATCCAAGTAGGTGACAACCCGTCTCAAACATATTTTAGTCAGTCGTTGTATTGACAATTCGTAAAAAATTTACATGGTAGATAAGTCTTGGCATCTGTGAGCACAACAAAAAAAAATCAACCAAATCGGTTCAGCCGTTCTCAAGTGATGCGGTAACATATTATTTTATATATAATAGAAAAAATGTTTATGTATGTCCTTTATAGGCGTCAAAAGTACCTAACCGATTTTAATAAAATTTGTACAGTAAGACCATACGAGTATAGTAAGCAAGTAGTAAGCTGATAAGGAACGTCTTTCCTGTTCCACCGGGAACATCATAGAAAAAGAGTCCGACTTCACAATTTATAATTACGGATGTCATTTTTGCATAAGGTAATTGCTGTTCCTTAACCAAAAGTGGTTGTTTATTTATGTTTAGAATTCTAATAAATGTTTTGAATTTCTATCAAATTGGTCTGTAAATACGGATTTTAGAAAAACTCTCGACTCCAGCGCCACCTATCGAGTTTATTTCACACAAAGTATTTATGTTTAGGAGCCTAATAAATGTTTTGAATTTCAATCAAATTGGTCTGTAAATACGGATTTTAGCAATATCTCGACTCCAGCGCCACCTATCCACATAATTAAAAGGCACTTTTTATATGATGTTTCTCATAGTTAGCAAGTTGAGACATGCCTAATTTCCTGCTTCTCAAATTCCTCTCAAGTTGAAGAATAAGCATGGATGCAAAACGCACACCACATGCATTTTTGCGTCGATTTTCGCCAAACCTTCGTTACGACAACCACAATAGGTAAGGGCATCTCATGTGTAAATTACAAAAAGATCGGTCGGCACATCTTTTCAAACACCCCTTACATACACACATTTTAGGCTCCTTTTTTATATATATATATAGATTATACAAATAAGTTGAAACTTCTGCGGACAATATCGACCCATAGCGCAGTCTCTCAAGCATTCCTATCTACATCAGTCTCATCAAATCTCCATCCGACGTTTTCGTGCACGAATCGTGAGCGGCAACAATGTTTCCATCTTATTTAACTACCAGTCTAAAACATTCAAAAACAGCATTCGTCTATTTTGTTTTATTACTCAACGCATACTCTTTGGCCCATTCGCCAAACGTCCAACTCAAACACAAAATCAAACTTAAAACTTAACTAAAAACTTGAAAGTAAAATTTGCGCACAACTGTGAACTATGCGAATTGTGTTGAATTGCGGAAGTGAACGCTCAGCCAGTGAACTGTAATCGCGCAAATACAAATGTATGTTTGTGGGTGTGCATGTCCGTGAGTTGGTGCAACATCATTGTTGCGGCAGCAATTCCACACAGACTTCCGGCGGGTGAAGCAACAAAATATAAACGGCGAAAGCTGATAAACGTTGCAGAGCACACAAGAAGACAGCTTAGCAAACACAAAAAAAAAAAAAAAAAAACAAAACCAACAAATGAAAAACAAAGACGATGAACGACAACCAATGGCGAAAATTGAAAATTTTACAAATGTTGACAAAAATTTGACACAAAGTTGAAACTCACTGACGAGTTGAGCGCTTGCATGGAGGCTTGCTTGGTAAGCTGACAAAAGGCGCAACTTTAGAGGCCAAAACACGGATTGGCGACGCTAAGCAACCCGTCTAATCAGGCTGATTTAAGCGCATGAGAGTGGAAGAATGACGCGGCTGCGGTTGATTGCGGGAAGGGACAATTGTGTGAAGCTTTTGCGCAACGCCGTGCACGAAGCAAAGCAAGCCAGTTGTGCGCTGAATAGTTAAGGGGGGCAGGAGGGGGAGCGCTACTTACTTTGTTGTCGCCTAAACTTTTCCGTCAGCAACTACTAACTATTATGTTGCACTCGGGCGAGCTTAGCATAATTTCTAACGAACAACAAACGCTTGTATGTATATCCGCGCTGACTCACAGTCATCAACAACCAAATACAAAATATATTGCGCTGCTAGTTGGCTAACACACTGAAGGCTTTGCATCACAAATACCTCTACTCCTTCGCACACACAAATTTTGGTTCTTAATACAAATTTTTACCCCGTTTCACTTCAATCGCTGCATTTCATAGAGCGGAAATGTCAACTGATTTTAATTGGCTGCGCATTTGCAACAATGTATGGCCGGCGCCGTGGCTAGTACACACACACACACACACACACCGATAAAGTGAGCACGCGGGCTTACAGTGTGACAAGCGAATTATGTTGGCGTTGTAGAGTTTTGTAGCATCTGTCGCCTTCTCTAGATTTGCAATGAATTGGAGGTAAAATCTTGCCATTAGCATTTACTTTGTCTGCTGTCCCCTTTTAATTCAACTAAGTATGAAAGGCAATAAAATTTAGTAAACGATCATGAAAATATTATACAGATTTGCAGTTTTTATTTTGTAACTTTATTTAGCGCAATAATTTGCACGTTTGCTGTAACTTTTGCAGCAGAAGGCATTTGCATTAAGCGAAATGAGAAACCTACTTCTTCTAATGGCAGAGCTCAAAGTCGAGTTATTTTCTTGATCATTGACAAAAAAAATAAAATAAGTTTAGTCTATTTACGATAGTTTCTCATAAATATTTTAGTGCAATATCATTTCATATCGTTAATGTGACTTTTTCGACAAATGTGAACCCGATGAATCAGTGTTTTATTTGAAAGAAAAAAAATATACTTTGAAGCAATATTTCTAGAAATTTTTACCTGTTTTTGAACATTAAATTATTATTGGCATAAAAATCTCGATCTTAAAAACAATTTGATGTAAATATCAAAAGAAATATTTAGACAACAAAAACAAAATTTGATGAAAGTTGTGCATCTTACACATAAAAAACATAACATATGCAATAAAAGAGCACCACAACTAATGCTATTCAAACTCAGTAAAAATCTGCGATCATTTAACATCCTCCTGATTATGATGATTTTAATTGTCGAATTTTTTTGAAAAAACCAACTTAAAAACACCTTTTAGTTTTAAGCAAACTATTCACAAATTTATATATCTCTTTTAGGGTTAAGGTAATTTCTTTAAAATTAAAAATCGGTGTCTAGTCAAAACAATGACAATATAAGTCGCTCTTCAAGTTTGGCGGCATAGTTTTAGGCGAACGAGCTAAGACATTAGACATGCGATGAGCTTTAGCCTGACGTAGGACCAGGGTTGCTTACTATAATGGAATATAAAAATGAACTCAAATGATACAAATACACATTTCAATTATTTGCTCTTTCAGTAACCGAGCTGCGCCTCAGCTTTAATACGTGCTCTAAAATATATTTAAGTTAAATGTATGTGAATGTAAAAAATTTAAGGCTGTTGCCGAAATGAAAGGCAACTCTCTAACATATTCTTTTAATGCAGCTTGAGGAGGCGGACATAAACAGTAAATACTTTTTTCTCGAAGATTATTTTTACATTACAAATTCGTTATGCAAAGGGAAATAGAAATTTACATTTTCATCAAGTTAATGAATAATAAATGCTAAGCTAAAAACTAAGCAGCATTAGGCCAAGATGGATAAAGAACCAGTAGGAAAAATCTTAATTGACTAAGCAGAACTATAAAGTTTTTTTTTTGTCAAAGAGAATACGTTCAGCGCAAACAGTTATAAAGTAATTTAAAAGTTAAAAGAAAGGCAGCAAATGTTTTATTTAGTAAATTGGCTTTCGAATAATTGTTTTATTTGTTCGAGACATATTCAATAATGTGGCTTCAAGAGTTTTGCAATATTTTCGCACCGAACGAATTTCCTTCACAGCTGTAAAGGAAGTATTATTTTAGTGTGGAAACCCGGATATACATAAGTGTAATAAAATTAGCACAAAACTCGTTAAACTTTTTAAGCAAATAACTAGAAAGTACAAGCACAACTGCACAACCGCTCAAACCTCGGTACATTCGAATAATAGTACGCCAATATATTTATATGGACGAGCACACACCAACAGCGCTGGCCACCATATTTTAAACACACATACGAATGTACGTATAAACAATGAAACACATGCGCAAATTTATTTACACATATTGCAAAAAAAAAAAAGGGTTAAACAAATACTACAAACCGAAATAAAAGAAAGTAGCCAAATAAAAAATAAAATTTTATGAATGAAAGTGTTGAAAGCCAACAGCGCCGCATTGCAAAACACCAGCTGGCGGAAAACCACAATCGCACGCACACACACGTACGAATGTACACATACGAGTATTCATGTCGGGCGTTGAGTATTCAGTGGTTTCCTTTTTTGGGGTTTCCTCTGGGGTACGCTCAATGTTTCAGCATTTCAAATGTATGAGCGTGTAAAGTGTAACTACATATGTGTGTTTGAGTGTTGTACAGCTATAAGTTTGCTGTTTTTTCTTTTTTTGTATTTTTAGTGGCTACGCTTTTGCTTTTTCATTTTTGTTGGTCACAATTGAATTTGGCATTGAAGTGTATAAATGCTGAATTATTTAATGGGCAAACACCTGTGAAATGAGTTGGTTTGCAGCGCTGCAATATTAATGTGGACGTGAGTAGTGTTCTTTTTGGTTTTGAAGATAAAGTGGAAAAGGTTTTTGAAAAATAGTAGAAGAAAAAACAAAAAAAAAAACACCGATGATGTGAGTGAATGAGACTTTAACCGAAACTATTTAAAATCAGAGTTTCGATCAATATGAGCATTCATTCGAATTTCGTCACTACTAGTTACTTTAAAGCTTTTCTTTAATTTATATTTATGGGTGTTAATTCTAAAACAAGCAAACTCGTGAAAAAATAGCGTTGCACCTTCACTTTCGTTAATTTTTAACTTTCTGTTAAACAAATATTTTATTTGTAAAATTTGTGAATTTGAACTCAGATTTCATTTGTAAAATTAGTGAATTTGACCTCAGAAGAGAAATAGTAGCTATTCTAAGCTCTCATAGAGTAGATACGGGTTTTGTAAAGCAACAATAACGATTTATAAAAAATTTCAGAAAATTAACCAATTGTGAAAATTTTTTTTTTTCAAATATACTACTCTCTATAACTTTCAAAAGGCCGCATTTTCTTTGTTTGTTCGTACTCGTAAATGATAAATGCAATATTATTTGAATATAAAAAGTTCGCTTAAATTTTTTCGAAAGTAACTACTTAAGTCGCTCTGCATAAAAACGATGCGGCAAAAATTTGCTCATACTTTTGTTAACATCCCTCCATCATAAAATTGCGCATGCTTGCATTGCCTATATAATAATAATTATAAAAATACTAGTAGACCCGACCACGCGTTGCTGTGTCTAAGGTTTTTTGTTATATTAGAGGATAAATAAAAAATAATGAAAAAAAAAATTTGTACAATTATTGAAAAAGTGTGAGGATATTTGTATCCTACAGTGTGATTTGATGTACATACATATAGCAAATATAATATTATAGCTATGTGATAATACTTACATACATGTAAAGGGTTTTTCAATAGGGATGCTTCAAAAGTAGACCGATAGGGCCAGCAAACGACGCCATATTTTTCCCGCTCTCTTGACATTTTCCTTTAGTAAGGTTTGCCATTTTATCATGGAAAGATATACGATCCAACAAAAAGTCGAAATTATAAAAATTTTCTACCGAAATTTGGAGTCAGTGGCCTCAACTTTAAGAGCGCTACGTGCAATTTATGATGAGGCTCATTTCTCGCTGAATGACTTCGTCAATAAGCTAAATAAGCGTTATTGATCACACAGAAACCCACAGCAACTCAATGAGTTACCATTGCATCCCGGAAAAATTACGGTTTGGTGCGGTTTATGGGCCGGCGGCGTTATTCTTCCGTGATGATTAAGACGGGCACGTTACTGTAAATGGTAATCGCTACCACTCAATGATAACCGATTATTTTTTGCCTAAATTGGATGATATAGACTTGGACAATATGTGGTTTCAACAGGACGACGCCACAGGCTACACAGCGAATGCCACAATTGATTTATTAAAAACAAAGTTTGGTGAATGTGTAATCACACGAAATGGCCCAATCAATTGGCCGCCTCGGTTGTGCGACTTAACGCCGTTAGATTATTTCCTGTGGGGCTACGTCAAGTCTATGGTCTATGCCAACAAGCCAGCGACGATTGATGAACTTCGTACGAATATCTAACGTGAAACTACACCAGTATCGGCCGATTTATGCTTGAAAACTGTCGAAAATTGGGTTCAGCGTCTGGACTTCTGCAAGCGTGCCCGTGGTGGCCATGCAAAAGAAAACGAGTTCCATACATAATGGCATCAAATATATGTACTTTCGCAGGAAGAAAGAATTTCATTGATATCTGCAACCGTTTTTGTTTTATTTAAAAAAACTGTAGCGTCCCTATTTGAAAACCCTTTATATATGTAAATATATAACAATGATTGAGTTTTCAACAATAAAGCACTAATAATTAAAACGCAGGAATAATTTCAATGTATTATCATCTAAGTAACACGTGGCCGGCTATGCTAATATCAAAAATTGAAAAAGTAAGAACAATTGAATTTTACTGTAGTTCGTTTACTACAAAATAAATTTAACACATCTTTTAGGCTTAGCAACACGTGGTGGTTATGCTATTAAATTGTGGCTTATATAAAACGTTTTGAACTTTCAACATAGCGCCATCTATTGAACACTTACTCAATCCAGTCAACAGATGTCGCCATTTGTTAAAATCGTTTGAAGCTAAAAGACTGCCAAATAAAAGAAAAAGAATTTCCAATAAAATAACACGGCGACTATAAATTGAGATGTAAGCTATCCTATCTTACGGTTAAGTAGTTTAGGAGTCCATCGCGGACAAACAACGTGACACGTAATTTATATATATTAAGATGAAGCTTACACAATATAAAGCTCAGTGTTCGGTCGAGCTTCTTCTACCATTTTTGGTGTGCGTCTTTATATATTCTACCACAAATGGAAGGACCTTTTGTGCCGACTCCGAACGGCAGATGTACTTTATGAGAAGCCTTTTCATGGCAGAAATACCCTCGGAGGTTTGGCATTGCCTGCCATGGGGTGACCGCAATTAGATTTAATATAATTTAATTTTTTTCTTGACCTGACATTACCTCTATGCGCACCTGTAATTCTTATATTGCCTTTGGTTAATTGGAACAGGTGTAAAGCTTCTTTTATATCGGAACAAAATGTACTTTGCACTTTGAGTTTCCAAAGACATCAGCTCATCCTATAATAGGCCTGGAACTTAATTTGCCTAAAACCCATGCGGAAGCAGTGTGTTGGCGATTGCCACTCACATTGATCGTCCTGTAAGTTTTTAGTAGTCTACCTCCAGCAGCAGCAGCAAGTTCAAAACAAGAAACCCGATGCCCAGTGAACTTTGGAGCAGTGCACTGCACTTCGCTTCTAGCAGACTTTGATAGAGTCACCCAAATTTTTAAATTGAGCTCATTTCCGAGCTCACACTCTCAAAAATGAGGTTAGACGAGCGCAGCAAATATATTTTCCATTGTTAAGCGCCTCACTCGTTCTCGCCTTTTCTCTTGCTCTCAAATTTAGCACATCCTCCTTGTAAAGTATCCTACAGCATACTTGTCAATTCGAATGCAATGCCGCAAATCACATTCATTACAATTCGCCAAAAATTTATTTACAAGTCCGAATGCAAATGAACAAAATCAGCAAAGAACATGCGACGAGTATTCATTTATTTATGTACACATGGCAGACACACTGAACAGATAGTCCCTTCAGGCCGATGAGGCAGTCGTAAAGCATTTGGTTAAGCATTGGGCAGTCACTTGTGCAACCACTTCCGGCGGAAATGAACTTTCAACTGCCAACACCAGTGCGAGCAACAATAGCAACAACAACAAACAACGTTCGACAGTAAAGACAATTATCACAACTGCTATTGCCATTACAAGCCGCTGTCGCCGTCACAAATATTACCATCCTTTGGAGGGTAAGCGGTTAGACATTGGCTTGCAATTGCCAGCCGGCTAGTCAGCTAGTCAGCCAGTCAGCCAGTCAGCCAACAATTGCCCATTTAAGCATTTACAGTTGTACTTTGTTGCTGCGTATTTTCACTAAAACTGCCAACTGCCTGCCACAGTGAATTACCGTTGCCGTTGACGCCTTGCCACTGGCAATTAACTGCGTTTCGAATTGCCCACGAACTGCTTGCAACTCACACTGCTGCCACCTGCCACCAACCACTTGCCACTGCTCAACCAACAACTTCAAGCGTTCACACAGTAAATGCAGTCACTTTACTTAGATTTGCTTTGTCGCGGTCGCTAAGTCAGTACTCGTACAGGCCTGCGGCGGCAATTGTGCTCCTTTTGTGCATGACTTTAAAGTCGTTTATGTGTGTGTGTGTGTGAGTGTAAGTCTATTTGCGAATTCGCGCCTGAGCGTATGCTTCTGCTTTTGCTTTGGCATTTGAAGTCACTTGCTTGTCGGCCGACAGTACAACATTACAGGCATACAAATTTATAAAGGCGCATACATTTTTGTACGAGTCCCTGTGTCGAATGTCAACCACAGCAACAAGTGTATGCGCCGCTTTTAAGCGCTGTGACGTGCAGCTGCGAGGCGTTAATGCGACACCAAAGCTACTTTTACAGCAATTCATTCTCATACACACACACACACATACAACCGAAAACTCACTCGTACATTGGCACACTCTTAGCAGTCAAATCCTTTTCATAGAGTTCAACACGAATATTTGTATGTAAGCCTGCATCAAGTTTTGTTGTTTGTGCCGCATAATACAACGTCGTTGACTTAGACTGAAGACTTAGTGTAGAAGTAAATGAAAAATGCAAATTCCCGCAGGCGAAATTTCGCGCACAAATGTGGAAAAAAAAAGAAAACAACAGCGCTACAATTCAAAAGAAATGCGGCGTAACCGGAAAATAGAAGTGTGTGGCTGACATGGAGTCGTTTAAATGCAGTCTCGTAGGCAAAGCAAGTGGCGGCAAGCTTGCCAAAGCAGCGAGTGTTGAACGAAAGGATTAGGAAACATGGGTAATATCATACTTGGCGCTCTAAAGGAAGATGTAAAGAAATTAAAAGAAAGCAGTGTTTTAGGAAGCACAGAATTGAGTTTTATGGGAAGAGGCTTTCACGCGAAGCTATTTTTTATTAGATGTATACAGAAATGGAGCGAAGTGGAATGAAGATTTTTTAGGGTATTTATTGAAAGGTCTGTTAGTTCTACTTTCATTGGTAAAATTTTCGCTAGAAAATTTTAAACTACCTGATGGTATATTTACTGCAAACCTACGAAAAAAAATTGGTTATTGTAATTTTTAAATAAAAAAAACACTGCAACACCGTCAGTAAAAAAATTGTAAGAAATCAGCATAAAACTTTTGTTACATATTAGTAACTTCTTTTAACATTTAGTAATTCTTTTAACATTACATTACATTAGATTTTTATCGGCCTTATAAATGAATAATAGTTCGCAATTCCAACAAAAATTGGCCTTTAGCTCATTTAAAAATAAAAATTCACAATTTTATTGAGCTCGAGAGCAGTTTATGGAAGATTTTTATTTGGAAAAACAACAACAGCTTTTTAATGGTAGAAGTTATAGTACTATTTCTGATATCACCACATTTGCTCATCAGACTTCCTTTTTTATTTAATTAATTATATTTTAATCTTCATCACCGCTTCTCCCAGGTTTTGAGCTCGGGAGCTCGATGTTGTAGAGCCAACACGCTACATACTGTGCTACGCTAGCCGAGTGGACTGTTGTGTTTTTTTCCATCTTCCTTAAACAATAGTAATAGTACTCTAATTTCTACTATTAAAAAAGTGTTGTTGCTTTTCCAAATAAAATTCTTTCATAAACTGGTCTCGGGCTCAATAAAACTTTCAATTATTATTGTATACAAAGTTTAAATATTAGTTTCAGTGATTTTTTTTTAGAAAATGCACTTGCAATTTATTAAAAAGTATTAAAAAAAATTAAAATAAATCTAAGTTAACACATTTGGTGCGAATATAAATTTCAGATGTATTATAATGACAAAAAAGATGTATATTTTGAAGACAACTTTTTAGTATTTGCCATTATTTCAACTTCTTCAAATAGGATGTGAACTAAACCTATAGCTTTTGTTAATAAATAAATTGATGGAGTTGTTATAAAAAATGTATACGAAAAATGTACTGAAAATTAGTAAATTATTTCAGTAAACTACTTCGTTTTATTTGTTTTTAACTTTTAATATCGTAGCTCTATTATAATGGAATAAAAACATCACCTAATAATATCAACATATGAAAAAATGTATTATGATATTTTTTATTTTTATACTTATTATTGAATTCTATTTTATATTTATACCAACGGTCAAATAAGCTAAAATATTTACAAAAATTTTATTGAAATTGAATATGGAAAAAGAAAATCCGTTTAAATAATAAATTTATGTAACGATCAACCATTTAGCTTTGAACACCAATAAGTTTCATTTATGTAACTTCTTTCTAGCCGCATATAAACTCGTTTGAGCTCTTTTCATGCCAGACTCCTTTCGAATTGTTGTGCGATAGTTGTGGAAATAACTGAATCTACTGATAAAAATATCGATAATTACAGATACAGTGATTAAGATGATGATAGCAATTAAAAGAAATGAATTTTATAAACTCAAATTATATTAAAAACGATAAAGTATCGGAAGCAATAACAGTAACAAGTGTTCAAAGGATAATAATTACAATTTCAAAAAAAATTATCGGTAACGATAAAAAATCGATAACAGCAGAAATATCGATAACTTCAGAGAAATTAATACTTTGCATGCAAATGATGTATATTGGAACGATTTTCCGTCGTCCCTTGTCAAAATTGGTTTTGTGACAAAATTCCACCCAGTTGGAAAATCAGAAGAAAATCAAAATACAAATGAAAAGTGTTAATTCATTTTTTTTTTAATATTCTTATATTAGCTTGTACCTCTGAAGTTTACAATTAATCATCTTGGCGGGAAACATGCAGTTCTTTGACTCGTCAAAATAGTATTTATTTAAATACGTACATATTTTATAAGAGATATTAGAAGGAAAAAAGCCATAAATATTAAGTAACCAGTAGATTAAGATACATCTGTAACTGGAAAGACTTTTACGAGCAAATGTATTGAAACAAACATGTTTTTTTTTCGAATTCCATCCAGTACATGAGGTGATTTTAAATGTGGTGAGTCGAAGTGCAGTAAGCGAAGCTGTAACGAGTACATATTTTTTTTTGTAGCACCTCCTTTCGATCTCCTTAACATATCTCTGACAAAAACAACATCAAAATGTTTTATTTATTATTTGGCAAACTTAAAATGTTAAACAAAATCTTATTTTATTGACCAGCGAGCCGAAGGCATAGGCAGCTAATTATCTTATTTTTTAAGTAAAACAATAATTGTGTTATAAATAAATAACGAGTTTAGTTAATGTGAGTAGAAGAGGTATCTGCCGTACCCAATGTATTTTCATTATTTCCGTCGCATCACCTTCGTTAGATTTTAGATGGTTAGGTTAGGTTAACATTTAGGCTAAAAGCTAAGAAGCCCATTGTGCTACCACTGGCGCATGCCATACAATTTTCCCTATCCCTTTAAAAATTTAACCATCCCATCCGTTTAATGTAGAGTAGCAAGTAAGGAATGCACGCAGAGTTCACGTCGGCTAGGCATTCCAAGAAATAGTTTTTAAAGGATTGGTTGCGCGTCTTGGCCCAGCCGGGACAGCGGCAAAAGATAGTGTTCCATACTCTCCACCTCTTCCTTTTTCCTACAGCTACGACAGAAATCATTTGTTGGGTAACCTAGTCTCTCCCCATGCGTGCCCAAAAGGCAGTGCCCGGAGAGCTTTGGATCGCTTCACATCGATTTCTGGCCAGATTTGTCTTGTCATATGACAGGTGGGCTCCAAAGCCTCTCTGGAGTTTACTTTCTCTCCTTAAGCTCGGATCCTAAGCTATGCTTTAAGCTCACTATAGCTGTACCCGCATCTTGGGCCGAGTTTATTGCGCTTAGTTCCGTCCCTTTCCTTGTCAGCTCGTAAGCCAGCCAGTTGCCTGGAATGTCCTTATGCACAGGGATCCATACAACACAGACGATGCACACTTCTGACAGCTTGTTTAGAGTTCTTCTGCACTCAATGGCTACCGTGGAAATTGTACCGCATGAATTTAGAGACTTGATAGCAGCCTGGCTGTCAGAGTATATGGTTATGCCTCTTCCTAGAGAGGTAGCGGAGGTTATAAGATCACGAGCTGCTTCCATTATTGCATTTAGCTCGGCCAGGAAAACACTACAGTGCTTCGGTTAGTGTAAACTGAGGCTTAGATTAAGTTCACTTGTGTGAATCCCGCTGCCTACTCTTTTGTTCAGCTTTTAGCCGTCCCATCTGCATAAACAGCCGTTGATCCTGGGTCCATGACCACGGTGCCTATCCATTCGTCCCTTCCGGGGATTCTTGTGAAGAATTTGTTTTCAAAAAATAGATGTATTATAATCCAGTTTTCTTATATTGTCCGGCAGAGTTTGCAGGATCTTTGCGCGACCGGATATACGAACCCGCCATGTTTGAATAGCATTTAACCTGGCCGCACTACAGCCCGCCAGAAATCTGTCGAAGAGATTCACTGTTGGAAGATTTGACAATACCTCAAGGGGTTTGGTGGGTGTTGAGGGCAGTGCCCCCGTAATGAGCATGGAGGCTGCCCTCTGTACTCGTTCAAACTTTACATCTGGATATGGCCCTGTTCAGTGCTGGCAACCAAATTATAGCGAACAAATTATGTACGGAACAACATTTGGTTTTTCTTCGAATTCCATCCAATACAAGCAAATGTTTTAAGATGAAGTTAGTTTGTGTCAACTCTTATTATAAATTTTAACTTTTAGTGCTAACTTTTGACAATTTTATTGAGCTCGAAGCCAGTTTATAGAAGATTTTATTTGAAAAAAAAACAATATTATTTTTTTCATATTTTTAATTGCTTTTATATTATTTTTATATCGAAATATTAATTAAACAATCGTATAAATACAGTAACTAACTATTTCATTCCTTTTTCTCATTTCATTCTTTTCAGGTAAGTTGGAAGTGAGATTTCAATTTTGAAATGTAAATCCCGTTACCGTGAGTTACTTACGTTAAAAATAAATTAATATTACATTTTTCTTTATAAAAATTTCACAAGTCTGAATTAAGATGAAATACACCTTCGATAGACCTTGCTTTTCTCAAGTTATTTATTAATCCTACATTACTTAATTGATTTTATTACAAATCACTGAAATATATGTATCCCTCCAATTAAGGTTGTAAGTGCAAAATCCATCCAGCAGGCCGCAAAACTGCGTTCGTTAATTTTATGTTAATGGAAAAACGCCTGCAAATATGCAACAATTGAGTAAATACGTAAGTAAATAATTATTATACTCGACCGCAAACAAAAATGATATGTGAAATATGCAATGGAATTTACAGCGAAATAAATAAGTAAAAATTATGCGAAAACAGTAATGTGAGAATTTACTTACAATTACATATATATGTATGCATGTATGTATGTACATCTACAATCCATTTGTACATATATTTGCAAGCGATGTGTCAACACAAATACAAACATGAATGAGTTTGGCATTGATGCAACAATAATGATGACATGCCACATGCCAGAGGCAGTGATTGCTGCAGAAAACGAAGGATAAATGCCAACAGGCAAGTGGTTGTTTACCAAACAAAAAACAGAAAACAGAAGAAATTGAAAAAAAATTGAAAAAAAAATTGAAAAAAAAAATTGAAGTGCAATTCATTTTTATTTGCCAATTCGCTCAACGCATGGCACTTGTATATGAATATACCCAACAGCTATGTATATACGTTGAGGGAATATGTACGAGTATATGAACACTTAAGCGCATTAAAATTAAATTTATGTATAATGAGCTACAAGTGCAGAGTGCCAGAAGTTATAGAAAGAGCAAAAGGTGCGTGTGATAAAGGAATCGAATTAAAAAAAATAATACGCTTTCATCTGACTTTCAAGCGACACTTAAATAGTTACCTAATCCACTTTTTAGGCTTAATTTTGGCAACTCACACTTCGCATACTTCCAAACGCACACTCACCTTAAATATACTCACACAAAATAATACATATATGCCTACCCACTAGCCTAGTACTATTGTCAACAATATTGACGTGCTTATTGTCATTTGCCAGTTTGGCAGTTGACAGCACCACACACACACAGCACAATAAACAAAAACAATAACAAAACACGCTTTAAATTACAAACATGCAGCTTACACACACACACACACACACACAAGAGAGACGTACATACCAACGTAGACAACGAATCAACAAACAAACAAACAATCCACTGTACGTGACTGGGGCATAATCCTTTACATTTCATTGATATAATTGCGCGCAGATCCTTTTGGATTCCATCGCGTTGCGCTGCCGTTCCGCCCGCGAGGCTGACACGATTGTGCGCTCAGCAACTGCGCTGTACTCGTAAGCCTCACGGAAGGCTTATTATCATTCGTATATGTATGTATTTATATCCCCTTATTGGTGTATGCAGTAGCCCCCCCTTTGTCATTCCCTCACTCTCTTTGACTCCACCGCCTCATGATCTATTTGATTTGGCGGCGCCTGTTTGCGCATTCGCTTAAATCTGTTGAAAATCTGTTTGAGTTTTGCATTGTTGTTTAGTTGTGTGTTGCTTGTTTTTGTTACTAATTCGCTTTTTGTTTACGGGTGTCTAAGCGTGCGCCTAGTGTCACATAATTCCATGATTTTTGTGCTTGTCTATTTTTCGCACTAAAGTAGATTTAAATTAATTAGTTCTTACTAGCGCGTAATGCAATTGTTTTGAAAGTAGTGCTGTCTCCTACATTTCTATAATTTTTGAGAGAGTTAGAAGGTAAGGTTAGGCTAGGAAGAAGAATTGAAATATTAACAAATATTTCGTTAGGTTTGATAGTGGCAGCCAAGCAGAAAATTATTTAAAATAATAAACTAACCTTTTAATATGGAAATAGGGTGCAGGGTATATTTTTAAGTAACTTATGATTCGGTTAAAAAACGACATTTATTAATATTTACTAAAATAAAAAAAGGTTTTCACTACAATAATCTGAAATCAAGATTTTACATTTCTTCACATTTTTGTTTTATTTGGGTAAATTTTTAATTTTCCCTAAAAGTCGTAAAACGACTACTGGGAGTCCTTCTGAGATACAGAAGAGTGCGATTACTCATTAACATATGCTTATTCGTAAAAAAGTTTAGATAGATAGATTAAAAATGGGAGAAATGCACTGAGACCGATGGGCATATATTGTGCCCTCTACGGCTCACAAACAAAACACTTCCATTAGCCCCAGCACCCATAGGAAGCCTAGTATGGTTGTCGGGGGCAATGAGTGTATGTGTTACTCATCCGGCAATAACCGTCCAAGGGCTGTGCCTTTTCTGCGCGCCACAGCAACACACTCCATGAGGAGATACTGCGGGGTTTCTATTCCTTAATCACAGAAGCAACAGTGGTCACTTTAGAATACCTGTTATAATTATTAGTCTCTCCTTGGGGAGCTTCATCAGCAACCTTTGTCTTTTCGTGTTGTATCCTCCAAGCAGAGACTTGGCCTGTCTAAGGCCTGCTGTATTCTCAGTCTACTAGTTTCTTCTCTCAGCATCTCTCTCACCGTGATGGGATCTACCGCCAGGATCGGCTCTGTTCCGACCGGAGTAGCTACCGCTGCTGTCCTAGCTAGGCGATCTGCTTCTTCGTTGCCATCCACCCCTCTATGTCCTGGTACCCAGAGGAGTTGGATTCGGTTCCTCACCGCCAGGGCGATCAATCTCTCAAGGCACTACATGACCAGTGATGATTTTATTTCATAGATGGAGAGAGCTTTGAGCGCGGCCTGGTTGTCGCTTGAAATGAGAATGGTCTCACTGTGGTAGTTTTCTCACAGGTTTATCTCAGCGCATTCACTGACGGCAAAGACCTCCGCCTGAAAGATGCTTGGGTAGACCCCCAGTGGAACAGAGATGTTGGATCTGGGCCATGGATACCTCCCCAATACATTCGAGGGTTCTGAATCCAGAGATTTGCATATACTAAGCTAAGTATACAGCTCTCAAGAAAATCAAAAAGCTCTTAAAAGTAACACTCAAAAAATGAAAAGCAATTTTCTTCTGTATGGATTCCTAAAAGTCGTCGTAAAAAAATGCTCGTTTACATATATACCAAATTTACACCAATAGCAAAGTACTTTTTCAAGCAATAAAGTTGCTTATGTTTTTTTTTTGAGAACTGTACTATAGGAAAAAATAATATATCACCAGTAGATAGTCTAATTGTTTTTTCGTTAAACTAATTTTTATAGATATCTGTGATTTATAATTTATATATATTTCAAGCAAAGCTTTAAACTTTCAAAGCTCGCTGCTAATTTTTTGCGAAAACTTTTGATTTATATTTATCACCTTTTTAACAAAAGTGCTCTCAAATGCTTAGTCAAACTTTGCGAGATATATTTGATTGAGTTTAATATTTCTCAAAGGCTCTTTATAAAGGTGCTAGAGTTCGAAAAAATTATTCATTTATGGTAATTTGACACAAGGAATGTACACGATACACATTAAAATATAAAATAAATATATTTTAAAAAATTTGGAAACTATGCTTCATTTAAATTATTTATATAGTTATACTATTTTTGTAAAAATTGTCCCTTTTTTGCATTGGCATTGCAGATATTCCTCAGATTCGACAGCATATTTTAGGCGCAGACAGATTAATATATGAATGGATTTCCATATTAATTTTAACATTAACTTTTGGAAACCTTATTCTCCAAAAGTTTAATCACATACGTATATAAGTTTTTATAAAGGAATTCAAAAATCTAGCTCTAAGCTTTATCTGGTGATAAAAATATGCATTTGAGACTGGAAAACTTTAGATAATTTATCTTTATGTACAGCCATCTCAAGCTTAGTTAGAAAAAACTCAGATCATGTATAACTGCAGCAGACTTCACTAAGCAGCTTGCTCTGTATACTTAAGTAAAGAAATAAATCTTTTCGAATTTTTGTTATGAAATTTTGAACAATTCGTTTTTTGTATTGCCATTTATACATAAACTTATTTTAACTTCCCAAAGAAAAAAAATAAAATATTAATTCAAAGTCAGAAGCGATTATAGACTATTTGCGCATTTTTTGTTGCTATCTTTTTTTTTTTTGAACAGCCCACGGCTAAATAACGCTTGAATAACTTACAAGGCCCCAAATGCACAAACTAATATGCACTTAGTTACACTTGTCTCGAAGTACACATACTCGTATAAGGAGTATTTTCAATGATATATGAGTATTGCATCCTTTTCGCAGTTTGTCAAATATAGCTTGTGCATTATCTAATAAATATGTACATGTGTAAATATATTTCAACGAATTTGGCTTTAGGACATAATTAAATTTCATTTCATTAGATTTAACCATCAAAATTAATTACATTCACGCATAGTACACAGCTAACTTTGTAGGAAATGTAAATACTTACATACACACATATTTACAAAAGATGCATATTAGAATTGAATGCATTGCAATTAATGTGTACGAACACATACGAGAGTATTGTAAGCGTATAAATTTATTAACTGCTGACTATCGACAATTGCAGTCGGCGCTGATTAGCCGCTCTGTATTAGAAATTCCAAAGAAATTTACTACTCAGTGCTCAATGCTGTTATTAATTGCATTTCAAATGCATTTGCTATGTGCGAATAATACGAAATGCAAGTTGCATTTTAGTGACATTAAATGAATACAAATTCCTCTCGCAACTGGCAGTTGCATCAGCTAATATCTTCTGAGTAGATGAAATTTCTTACCTACAAAGACAAATAATAATAAGCGTGAAGTTAGGTAAGTGTTAGGCATGTCAATCCCGGAATCCCTTTTTTAAATCCCGAATATCCCGGAATAAGTCTATTCAATTCCTGGAATTGCTGAAAAGAGTGAATTGAATAGCCATTTATTTTTTATATTTGGTTTCAACAAAAAATTTCCCTCTCAAAGCTTTTAGAGAGTTCACAATCCGTGTTATTTATCGTATATCTATAGTCTGCTATTAAAATCACAGTGGAACGTATTTACGCACTGTGCAATTTCGTTTACTATTGCATGTGGTATTCAAGAAATTAATCAACAATAAACCGATTATAATAAATTAATAAATTTGAGAGGTCATTTTCTTAAAATGTATACGCACATTTCCATTTAACTTTAATTTAAATTTAAAAAAAATGAACTTCAAATGATGAAATATATAAAAAGCTGATCGAATAAAAGACACAAATAACACACTAAACATACCTTTCAGAGTTGTATTGATATAAGAAAATTTAAAATGTGAAACAAAAACAACGAGTTTAGAACTGTTGTATTAAGATAACACAATACGACATATTACACGGCTTGTGAACTCCCTTAAGGCTTTGTTTTGCCCTTGCCATTATAAATGAGCATGAGAATATCCTGCTCGAGTAATAACACTAACGACGAGGTGCTTGAAATGGATAAGGCAGAAAGTCTCAAAGATAAATTGCATCAAGTTTTAATGAGCAGCACGCAAGTGTCCAATAATCGAAGGACATAAAAATTATCAGAAAGTTTGGTAAAACAAATTGATAGTTTTTGTAAGGCGTGCTATAAATAACACTTAAGAAGTGGATTTCATTAAGATTGCATTTTGATCCAAATAAGGAATAATATTGTCTCGCTGAAAATGGAATGGGTGTTTTATTTAGTTTTTACTTGATGTATTCCCTTTTTTACTAAATGGTAATATGTAAATTTCTAATAATGGTCTCAAACAGTAATTAAAAATATTTGTACTGTATTTATATGCATTTGCTGCTGTGCCAAATACATATGTACTCGTATGTTAGAAAATACTTCAATTACAACAATGTCTTCTTCTTTGTTGTACTCGTATTAATCTTATTTTAAATAATACTATGTTATAATAGGACGATTACAGACGTGTTACATTTTTTTCCCTAATTCAAACCTACGAATCAAAACTTCCTGAAATTCTGGATCCCGGGATGTTGTTTTCAGATCTCGTCAGTAAGTGTACATGTAGGCACTGTAGTAACTAAGTACTAATCATGAAATATAAAGTGCTGCCTTGCTCGGCTTACTAAGGAAGCCTGAAAGTATTTAAGTGCAACATTAACTGTCACACAGCAAGTTAACGTAATGATTTGCTACTCTGCCATTCTGTTATGCCATAAAAATGCAAGTATGCCTGTATGTAAGATTGAAATCTGCGGGAGTATTATGCGCGCTTGCTTGAAATTCTAAAATAATAGAGTTGAATGTATTTAAGTTTGCATGGTAGTAGGTTTGGCACAATTAAAGCTGAGTTTAGACAAGTTTAATGCCGCAGTGAATTGTATAGTTGTACTCGTGCTTATTAGGATAAGCAGGTGCTGGATTCTAAAAGCTACATTTCAATTGAAATTTATAAAGGTTTGTTACACTTAAAAAAAAAGAAGCGTTGAGGATTTCAGTTGTACTCGTGCTTATTCGGATAATATCAGGTTTTTGGTTCTAAAAGCTCTATTTAAATCAAACTTTATAAAGGTTTGCTACACTTAATAAAAAAGAAGCGCTGTGGATTCAGATGTTTTGAGTTTGGGTTTGGTGAGTTTAACTATAGTGAGTTCTGTTGTGGTTAGTTTGAGTCTGGTGAGTTTATAAATATGTGGGGAGTTAAGTTGTGGTGGGTTTAAGTATGATGAACATATTTGCGGTTATACTAGATATGATGAGTTTAATTCTGATTACCTTAGATGTGGTGGGTATAAGTGAGAAGAGTATTTATGGGGTAAGTTTAGGTATGCCAAATTAAACTGTGATGAGTGCAATCATTAATTTTACATTTTACATTTATAGCAGGTGTGATGAGTTATAGTCTGCTGGGTTAGGGTACGAAAGCTTCGGGTGCAATATATTAAGGTGTGGTGAGTTTACAAGTGGTGAGTTTGCATGTGGTGAATTTACAAGTGGTGATGTTACATGTGGAGAGTTTAAATATGGTGAGTTGAGGTATGTTGAGCTAAGTTATGACGAGTTCAGTTAAGGTGAGTAGAAGGGGCATCTGCTGTCCTCAATGTTTTTTCAATATTTCCATCGACGCGATTTCCAACTCATCACCCTCGTCAGATTTTAGGTACCTTATGGTTGCGATAAGCAGAAAATTTCTACTTATTTTTATATTTTTAATTTTTTTTAAATTTGCTAAGAACAGAATATCAATTTCATAAAAGTTAGCAGTTCTCTTTTTGAATGCCTCTTCACCTTCTGTGTTTCATATTTGTTTCTCACTTTTCAGTTGAAGAACGCTGAGTACAAATCTGCGTGCATTTAAATTGCACTAATGAAGGTTTAAAATTTAAAAATTCAACGCTTATTATTTCATCGTGAAATATTCTTTTACTGAACAAACTTAACACCCTTTCCTAATAATAATAATATATATTCCATACTCTATCTCTCTATATTTCGCCCTCTCTCTAGCTACATATCTTCATCTCTTTTACTATGAATTGCTGAGCGCTTTTGTTACATCTACAACTTGGCTACGCTGGCTACCAAACTATATTTTAACAAATTCTTAGTGCATGTAAACTCCTTCCGTACTCAAACAAGTCGCTAAATGTGAGATCGGGAGATATATGTAAATCCCACCACACGCACACAAGTACATTCACACAGATGTAAAGCCATAACATTTGAGCAAATTAAATTGTTCACTTTCCATAGTGACTTACGGAAACCATTGCCATAACTAAGTCTTAGACCGCAAAGGAACTTCCTGCTGCACCATACAAATGCACTTAAATTTCGAGGCAAATAGACTTACGAATACAAATACAAATACAAATACAAATACAAATAGAAATAGTTGCCTACACGTGCACTTAGAATATTTTGTATTTGAAGTGCTGGCACATTTGCAAAAGCTGCTTGCATACACACACACACACACACGCACATGCACACTTGCGCTGCGTCCACACACACACACCTCCTCAGCCTCCTGGCCAAAAACGCATCCTGTTGCCAATAGAGCGATAACTGTGTGTGGCGATGTGTGTTGGCGACGTTCCGTTGCTATGCCGCTGCAACACTTCTTGCACTCAGCCGTTGCCAAGTAGATTTATGAATTTATTCAGTGTTTTCTGCAGGTGCCAACAACGATATCACCAACATCCTCAACGCATTGGTTGCTTCTCGCTTATTGTTATGACTGGCGGCATTGTACTCGGGCGTTTGGACCGCCAACACAGTTGAGACTCACTTATGTTTGCTAATCACTACCTGAAAGCAGTTTTACCGGTTGCTTGGTAGTAGAGTCCAACTTGCCACTAACATAAGAAGCGAAGAAGGGGAATGCCAAGAAGATTTAAGAGAGAGCAATACAAATGTAAATGGAATATATGTACATATATTTGTAAACACAAACGAGTACAACACATTCATAGTACAACAACTGTATGCATTTGCGTGTGTACTATGTGAGTTGTGTCATTGTTGCAATCTCAGCTTTTGTGGTTGATATTATTTCGTATTTCTGCTTTAACGATGCCACACGTTGCCGCCATGTGGCAGCAGTAACAAACAACAACAACACGAACTAAATTAGAAGTAAATGTCTATATACATGTATGTATGTATATGAGTGTGTGTTTTCTAAGTCTGCTCGCCTGTAATTATGTAAACGTAGCAACAGTAGTGAGATGTCACATAAATGACTATTCGAATTTGTTACAAGTTGTGTGTTGCAGTTTGCTGGTTGCATGCAGTTTGTTATCACAAGCGTCGATTGCACAAGTGGCGAATGGACGATGTGTCGTCGTTGCCATACTATTTGAACTTTAGTTGGTATTAATTTACGCACTTCTTTCTCTCAATGTTGTTGAATGCCGTTGTCCACTCGTTTTTATAATTTTTTTTTTGTTTGTTGCAACTGCTAATGCTGTTGTAGGCATTGGGATTGAAGGCATTGCTCGATATATTCGCACTGCAAATCGATTCGATAAGGAAGGTTAAATGATTCACGGTAAGGTTTTGCTGGAAGCAAGCGCTACATTCAAAAATAATTTTAATTTAAATGAGTCAAAAAAAATGGAATTTTGGTTTTGTTTCAATGTGGAAGTAGCAATTCGGCATCTTTTGTATAACACAAATAAGTACGAGTAGTGTGTAAACTTCTTTATTTTTTTGTAGATAAGAGCAGAAAACATGAAATTCGCATGTTGATGTTTTTTTTTTATTTACTCCAATTTTAATCAATTGCACCTATTTTGAGCTCAGACGCTTGGTCGTTCGGCCGAGGAGCAATGTTGACGCCAGAGAGTGTCTCGAAAAATAATTATCTTAAATCAATTAAATTTTTAAACAATTTTTATTTTTCAAGCTCGAGGCCCCCAAATTAAATAAACTTCGATGTTTGATTATTTGTGTATTTAACTGTCGATATTTCGACCTCAATTGGAGATCATCATCAGGACTATAATTATTTGTGAAAATATATACCAAACAAATATTTAAAATTAGGTTATTAACGAAAATAAAAATACAACACAACTTACACTCTTGTTTGTGCCTGTTCGACTAAAGTTTATTTAATTTGGGGGCTCGAGCTTGATAAATAAAAATTGTTTAAAAATTTAAATTCAAAGGCCGATCATCGTAATACATACATAAAACCAATTAAAATAAAACGGTTTGAAAATATCTTATTTTGCCAACTAAACGAAAGTGTTTGATTTTTGTCAAGTTTTCTTATACCAACTTTTATTAATCAAATGTATGTAGATATTTCTTATATTTCTGAATTAAGCATTTTTTTTTTTTTTCTAAGAATAACTTTCTCAATTAGCTTGCAGTACTAGAAATACTCTGAAAAAAAATTAGTTTATTTTTTCTCTCGTAAAAACTTTCCGAAAATATGTTACTGCCCTAAAATTTTGCCACTTTATCAAATACATGCTTATTACCCATTTATAACAAAAAAACGAAAATAGACAAACATGCAATTAAAATATATTTCAATTTAAGTAGTTCTAAAAATAAATTCAACCCAAGGCATATTCAATTGGTAGACTTAGAGAAAAATTTCACAAAAAATTAATGAGCTACAGTTTCAAACATATTTTATCAGCATATTCGAATTGCTCGGTGGCCGCTGTGGTCAAGTTGGTAGCAGTGTGTGCTGTAACTCGATATGCCGCTGGGTTCGAGGTTTGAATTCCGGCCAGGGCAAGTAAAATCTTAATCATAGAAAAAGTTTTTTTTAACCGCGGTCAACCCTCGGCAGGCAATGGCAAACCTCCGAGGGTATTTCTGCCATGAAAAAATACATCTGCCGTTCGGAGTCGGCACAAAACTGTCGGTCCTTCCATTTGTAGTAAAATGTTTAAGCGCCAAAATATTCAAATTAAAATATAAAAAAGTTACAAAAAAAATGTTTGTTCTGCTTTGCTTCAATCTATAAAAGTAAAGAGTGTCAATTTTGTTAATCGTTGAAATTTTCATACCAGACAAAATCACTAAAATGATTTCTACATCAGCTGCAATTGGTAGTTAGTCATTGAATTATCAAAACAATAAAAACTTTAGAAAAAATCTTCTAAAGCCAATGAAGATAATGGTTGCGAAAAAGTACGGCATCAAATACGTCAGCGTTAGGAAGACACAAATTTATATACAAAAATTAATAACAATAATAATACGAGTAATAAAAATAGAAAAGAAATAATTATATTAATATTAATTGGAAATATCCAAAATAAAAGTGTTCCTCTCAGTCTTGTAAGTTCCCACACTTATTTATTCACTTATAAAAGACGCAAATTTTTAATTGGGGTTTTTCAACTATTATATGATTTGCATTTATGTAAATACGTACATATGTGCAATGAACTTATATAATAAATGCATCTACAATTGCGTAAGTACGTGCACACATATATACGAGTGTGTACATATTTAGATAGCATATAATACGCTTTTGACAAATTTTTCAAAACATACTCACACGTTGCGCTGTTGCGCTGTACGATGCATTACATACTAGTTGTCATCGTTATGATTGTGGTTGCCATGTGGTCGCTTTGTTGGACGGTTCAATCATATTTTAAAGTAAAACGAAATGTTAACTGCACAGCAGTGTGTGCATTTGAGCATAACTTAAAGCTTAAGTGGAAACATTCATTTCTAACATATCATTTATGTGGTTATAGCTGTCAGCGCTAGAATGTAATGGGTTGCCAGATTGTGTACAATAATATCAAAATGGAACGCAGACATGAATATTCGTAATTTTTGAAACTTTTTGTTTGACTATGATAGCGTGGCAGTCATACTTTTTTTTTAAATGTTGAAATAACTTTCGTATGTTTATGATAGGATTTTCTTTTAAAAAATCGACTGGTAACACTTGCATATACAATTGGCTTGTCGCATCTATGTTTTGATGTTCATGAGCAATATTTTAATATAAATAAATCATATAAAATTTTGTTGCATACAACTTCGTAATATACGAAAATACACACGAACGTTGCAGTATTACAATTGTATGTATGTAAAAATGTATATGTATTTGTAAGATTTGATGAGTGTTCATGTCGATATGATTTTGCGGTTCTCTTTGTCATTTATATTTCAAAGAAGCGGTGAATTACAAATTGCATTAGTTGCATAATAAATTAATTTCACAAGAAGCTAAAGATATTCATATATATCCTCATATATACATATATACAAATATTTATATACCTGTATCTATTGTGAAACATTTTCGCATGTGTTTGTGTATAAATTTATCTCTGCTCTTTGCGACATCCGTCCACGATGTGCTTGACATGTCAAAGCGGTCAAAGCTGTTGAACTGTAAGTCATAAGTAAGTATAAATAAATAGTTATATGTATGTACATATGTACTCGTATGTGTGTGTGCCTGGTAATTAAGCGATTTCGCTTGGTTGGAAAAAGAACAATTTACTTACAGACTTATCTCATTTATATGCCATACACCGGCTAATATGAATAATGTTTATATGAATATACGCCCGGCGTAAGTATGTATGTAAAAGTATTAGCAACATCTGGTTGGCAACGACTGATAAGCAAATGACAGGACAATTAAGTGAAGCAGTGGAAATTAATGTTTAGTTTTTTTTTGTAGGACGAGTGAGCGTTTTTATCGCCATGCTAACATAGATGGAGCTGAGCTAAGGTAGTTTAGGAAATTATTGAAAAATCGATTTACTTTCAACGACTGAAGGGCGTCTTCTGAAGCACAAATTTTGCAATTGTAAAAAAAATGGGTTTTTCCTTGTATATGTTATTTTGCTTAATAGTAGTGTGTAATTCTTAAATGGCTGAAATTCACCAATCATTTTTGACAATTTTTTTCCCGCATTCGATTTTAAATAATTCCTGAATAAAATCTTTATTTAAGCTTAGAGGGCTGTGTACTCAGAAAAATAAAATGACACTCAAGATATGAAACAGAAATTTTTTGCTATACAAATTTCTTAAATCAGTCTAAAGCTCTCAAGAAAAAAAATGCTAGTCTATTTTTTCTTTAAGCCTTTATATAAGAAAAATTGCAACAAAATTATAACACATTAATTTAACTGCTTTGAATAGACAACAAACCTGTGATAGAATTTTCTGTAAAGTCTTTTTTCAAATTTGAATTTTAAATTCATAAAAAAAAGCTCATTTAATGTAAAAGGTTATTCTAAATATTTTCAATAGATGAAATACTGAAGTGAAAACTACACTTAACAACTTTAATTCCTTAATTTAGAATACAAGCCACATTTCGATAAATAATGGAAATAAAAATTCTCAGCGCGATTGATTACGGGATGTTCTAAACTAGATTTGAGGACTGCATAATTTTTTTCGAATATCAAAATAATTAATATAAGCGACTTATTTGTTAAAAATAAACATACGATTTTTTAAAACAAAATGCCACGATCTTGTTGGACATACCTTCTGAATTGAACATTTATTTTAAGCTGCCTTCGATGATCAAATTGATTACAACCGAAACTTTTAGAAAGTATTTTAAATAACTTTTCTATCATCAGCAAGAGCAGTTGGTGGAAACTCATAAGATGCGGGTGTATAATTTTTTTTTTTTTTAAGATTTATCGCAATTCGTGTTGATAAGTGTTTTGTTGAATTTTTTTTTTTTAATTTCTCTGTATAAATTTTTAATAGATATACGCTTGTATAATTATTGGCAAAATTCGCAATTTAGACTTAAATCTCGCACTCAAGCATACTGAGTAAGTATAGCTTTCTTCCGGACTGCACTGATCGCAGCGTCGATACTATGGTCGCAGACAGGAACTTCGCGATGTTGATTCAAGGTAGGGAGGAGTAGTCTAAATATTCTATACTCCACCTCGAAGTCTTACGGTTTTCACAGATGGCTCGAAGCTGAATTGCAGTGTGGGAGGATGGGTATTTTCGCGGGACATATCTCTGCTAAGCAGAACAGACCTAACATCATCTGGGTTCGAGGCTACAGGGACATCGAGGGTAACTGTTTAGCGGATGAACTTGCCTGGGAAGGGACAACCCAGCAGATTCTTCCTGGTAAAGAACGCATTTGTATGCTCTTTAGTACTTGCAGGCTGCTCTTTAGAGAATATACTTATGCTCGTGCAAATGACAGCTGGGCACAGACTACGACTTGTAGGATCTCTAGGCAGACTTGGTCCAGATGGGGTCGTAAACGGTCGCGTGGTCTGTACACCTTAAAACGGGATGATATATCTCAGGTCATTGGAGTCTTTGCGGGGCACTGCCTCATAGGCAACCACGCGGTAGAAGCTGCAAAAATTATAAAGAGGATGAAACTGTTCTTCATCTTCTATGCAATTGTCCAGCGCTAGCGAGAAGCAGGCTATGCTTTCTAGGGGTACCTTTTTTTGGAGATCTCGGATATTTAGGTGTTATAGACCCAAGATGCTTGACGATATTCGTCAAGAGCTCTAAATGGTTCAGCTGGTGGCATCACAACGGGCCTCCAATCATGACCTAAGTGGGTCGCTGCAGCACCGGTGACAGCCACCTATACCTACCTACCTACCTAAATTTTGTAATCAATAAAAAAAAAACCACTCAACTGCAATTAAAACTACCAAAATGAAATTTGAATTTTGTGTTCGTTCCAATAATTATAATTTGCATACACATCGCGATTTCGGGTTTCGCTGCTTGAATGCTACTTCAATCAAATTGAGAAACAAACTTTTATTAAACTATAAAATATTAAAAATATTGCAAAAAAAAACATTAAATTTTGCTAGCCCACGAAATGTCAAAGAGAAAAAAAAACAAAAAAAAAAGAGTTCATTAAAGCTTTTAAAACACACCTGTTCTCATGTCTGAAAGCGGTAATTACAGCCATTTATCGGAATATTTAACGACCTGCAAAGCCAATAAAAATCAAAAGGAAGTGAATATGAAAAAATGCACTTCACCAATTATTGGAACATGTCACATTTATACCAATAAACCTTTAATTAAACTAAAAGTGTGTAAAAGCACAACTCAAGCCAGGCGAAGCCAGCACACACACGAACATTTGTGTACCAATACGAGAAATGAATTGGTGCTGAGAAAGAGAACTAAAAAGCCCAAAAGCTGCTACGGTCGCCAATGAAACATATTGGAAATTATTAACACGACTATTAAGCGTTGTTAATGGGCTGAAATTAATGTGAGCACGATGACAGAGAAGAGTGGAATGAGTGGTAATACTCCGGGTAGTAGAAGTACACTCAGCGCCTCTCAATGGACTGGGTAATAATATAAAATATATATTTGTATATGCACTTTGTAAGCGCGTAAATAAATTCAAATGAAACTTTTAGCTGCTGCGCCAATATGACCAAGTAATTCAATGGAATTCGCTAGCACAGCCAACAACAACTTTACACAAACACACGAATATTTGCTTAACAACGGTTGAATGGACACAGTGCAAATCCCCCCCGCAAGCCTAGTGGGAATCAAATGGATCGAGGGTACGTAAGCCAAAATTAAGGCTAAAAGCATTTAACGTTAATAAAGTTAACCAAAAGCAAAGTTTTCGGGAGTGATACAAGCGAATGTGTGTGGCATGGACAAGAGGCTGGCCGCGGTGCATGCAACAGTAACAGCTGGCGATTTAAGTGCCAGCAATGATGGTGACGACGCCGACGACGCGACACATGGTGACTACTGATGATGGCCATGACTTGGCGCGCTTGGCGATTTGTGTGGGCATTCACAAAAGTTGTGCATAAATGTTGATATGTTTGTATGTATTTTTACAGTTGTGTATGGCTGCGCAGTCCTCGCTATACTTAGTACACCATTCGACTAAAATTGTGGGTTCGCATCGCTGTAGGTGGATTTCGTAGTGCTATTTAATAAACACATGGCGTGGGTCATTAGGTCCCAAAATGAATTCGAACGTGATTTCGTTAGATGAGCAACAATTCTACAGTTATTCCCATAATAACGTTCATATATATACACACACACACATGCATTTGTATCATTTACAACATTCAGTGTGTATGTGTGTGTGTGTGTGTGTAAAAGTAGCACGTCCAGTTGAGTGTTTGCTGCGACCAAATGCGCCAAATGACAGCTGTAACGTTTAATGCTACTAAATGCAGCATACCTGGAAAACTTTGCCAATTTCTGAAAATTGAGGGAAATAACTAAGTAGATATTTCTGATTGGTGGGGAGAATTCTTGCAAAAGCTGTCTTAAACAAATATTAATAACAGCACCTAGTAAAAGGAAAGTCTTGTATTATACAAAAGTTTTATATATTATTAACCTGGAGCAAGTGGATTCCATTTCTTTTGATACTCATAAGCTTGGTATTCCAAAACAATCTCTTCTATATTGGCTGCAATTAAACCACAAAAATTAAGTTTTTGAAAATCTGCCGCATTAGCACTTCGAGCGGTATCCTTTGCATTTATCTCCGAGTTGCTTTAAACGAGCAACGCGAATTGATGTAAGGTGGTAGCGATTCTAAAAAAGCAACCCTTTGGTGGGTTATTGTCAAACTTTATCTCCTTTGTATTTAACTTTCGCGAAATAATTTTTAAACAATTAGAGTCACCGCAAAAAGTTATAGTGAACTATATCTTGAAGTTGCCTGTACTTAAAGGGAACAATTTATTATTTGCAATTAAACAAATTGATCTTAACAACCAACCACCAATCAGCTGATGAATTCGCCTTGAATACGAGTATATACACATCTGAGTGATATAAGAAAATTAATTTGGAATTTTAATATATGAAAACTTCTTTTTATCAAAAAATATTCAATGGCTACTGAACATCTCAATATCTGAAACGTTTTTGGTATGGTAAAAAAATATTTGATAAAAACGTATAGAGTCTAGAAAAATTTTAAATTTTTCCTTTATTTTGAATAAAGTTTGACAAAACTTTCAATAAATTGGTATAATTTTTTTAAGTGCACCATAAAAATATTCGCTCTTATTGTGAGTTTCGTTTTCGCCCCAAATAGTTCACTTTTCACTGTTCGCTTATTATAAATATCGGGCGGAAATTCTCTACTTTCGAACATTGTTTCCCCTTAGTGGCAATACTGATTTCGGGCGAAAATAATTGGCGGATTAGTTGAATTTGCTCACTATTTTTTGAGAGGCGAAAAATTTCGCGGATTCAAAATGTAAGTAATTTAATTTAAATTTACTTACACAAGATCGCCTATTCCAGGAACAAACCAGTAAACAAAGTTCAAAGAGGGATAATATTAGGTAGAATGCTGAAAAAGCGGGATATTGCAAGAGGATTTGTCAAAAAAAAAAAACAAGGAAAATGTAGCTGAGTTATGAAAACAGCTAAGGATAAAGAAAAACAATTTTTTTATGAAAAATAGACTTGGACTGGCCAAAAGTGTTATGTCTTCCAGCATAATTTGACTAAAAGACGAAATTTTATTTTGTATATGAAACTCAAATTTCAGATAGCTAAGTTTATCGTTTATTTTGTAACTTTGTTTTCACGGCACTCTTTAAATCGAATGCAATTTCGAGTTGGATATAACTGCGCGTCCAGATTTGTTAAATAAACCTGACTGACTACAATAATAATAATAATTACTTTATTTTGCCAATCTCCAACTGTAGGATCGTAAGTTTTCCATGAAATGTCTATAAAATGAGCTATAAAATTATTAAAATTAAAGTGAAAAATATTACAGGCTGCGCTTAGTTCAACGATTTTCGGGGTTGATCTACGAAAATGATTGAAGAGTGCTTTTGAGCTTTCGAAGACTAACGAAACTGGGTTAGGAAACTTGTACAAAACCAAAGGTCTCGCTTTAATTATATTATTCTTCATGTCAAGACTTGGTATTCTTGAGTCACAATGAAAAACAGTCATAAGTATATGTAAGTAATTTCTCTGCTAGTTTCATTTTTTCTGTTCAACTTTGGACTTTTCAAAACAGTCATCACTTGACAGGCTTGAAACATCAACTTGAAATTTAATAGCTATTAATATTAAGTTTATATCTCAAAAAAATTGCCTTCGCTAATGACGATTTCCCTTATCATCGGCTAGTTTATAAATATTTAAATCCGAATATATTTGCATATGTAATCAAAGCATTCACAGAGACCGAGGATAGGTCTCCCGTCGCCACTTACATACATCCTCCCATAAGGCTAAGTAACATAAAATTGCGCAGTTATTTGTGACAGCTTTTGGTCCCGAACCATTTAAGAGGGTCACATGGCCGCATTGTCAGTCGAACGAAGCGCCCTCGAGCGCAAATAGCAAATAGCGGTAAATACATTTACATGTGAACTGTGGCAGAAATTGGCGACGGAGGTGACACTCGCACCCACTCGCAGCGCACATAAGGTGGAAACTTTGCCGCGACAATGCCGAGCCGGTGTTACTTTACTGGGCAGCAAACAAAATACATAGCTGTGCGCGGTGGAGGTGGTGTGTGGAAATGCGGACGGCAGATTGCATTAGAAACTATAAAGCCATGAAACAATATGAAATCCAATTAAAGGTGGCGTATCACCATAGTTGGCTTTTAGCGCAACGGGAATATAATGGCAAATGCACGTATGCACACACACACACACACACACATAGATACATGTAAATGTGGTATGTGCAAGTGTTGGAAGTTAGTGGATGAGTGCTAAAAGGAATGCTCGAATGTTTGCTTGTTGTTATTGTCATTTTTGCCGCTGATGGTTAAGAGCACTTTCAATATGCTCACTGATTTTTTATGGTTTCCTTTTTGTTTTTTTTTTTTTTTTTCTGTTTGCATGAATTTTTCATAGAACCGCCAGCCAAAAGCAGCGACGATGTCATGAGTAACAAGCGGACGAAAAGTTAACAGCAGCACTGGAGTAGAATTGTATGTTTGGAGGGTTGTCAAGGTTGCAATGTTAAGTGGGTGGTGCGAGGAGGGGCAGTGCAATCTGTTCAGCTTCATTGCAGTTACGGCGTATTTTCATGCTGATTGCATTTACCTGTAGTGGGCAAAGACAGCGTCCATGTAGTAATGCTAAATACATACATATCTGCGTTGTTTCGCCCACACTGTACTGGCCTCTGATCCTTCCCCTGCCAAACTCTATACATACATATGTGTGTGTGTGCCTGTATGGCTAGCGTGAACACTCGTGGCTGTGTGTGTGATTTTATGTTCATTTTACCAGCAACAGCACATGAAATCTAATTTTTGTGCAATTTGACGACACATTTACGTTTTTATTTGATTATTTTTGTATTCCTTTGCCGCACCCCAACAACAAACATTCAAACAGTCAACGCCGGTTGGTGAATGTGCTACTGGTGCAAGTACAAGTACACTTAATTTTACCTGTAAATATACTCGTAAATGCGAACATGAGTGTCATTTTTCTTTTGTGTGTTTGTGTGTCACATTTTTCTCTCCCTAATTTGAAAGCAGGATGTTGGGATATTTTCCTGCTTTACTCCAAAGTGAAGAAACACTCATTATCTTCTTTTATTTATTTACGTATGTCTGCTAATATTCGTCGTTAAATTGCTTTAATAAGTTGGGTGTGAAAAGTCGAAAAAATCTATCAAAAAGATAGATTATGTTGGATTTGGAAATCGAATATCCTTCATTTCCGTTTAATTATTTTTGGGTTAAAATTTTTTATTGGCTGAAAAATCTGAAAGAAACAAATATGCAAAGGAGGAATAAGATGATATGAGATGAGATGAGATGAGAAGAGATGCGATGAGATGAGAAGAGATACGATGAGATGAGATGAGAAGAGATGCGATGAGATGAGATCAGATGAGATGAGATGGAAGAGATGCGATGAGATGAGATGAGATGAGATGGGATAAGATAAGATGAGATGAGATTAGATGAGATGAGATAATTTAAGATGAGATCAGATGAGATTTGATGAGATGAGTTAGGATAGACTCGATATCTAAACCGATATGACTAACAACCGCGAATCAAATGCTGTGCAACTTGATATGTCAATTTATATTTGAGTGATAAAAATAAGTAAAGTTAATATTGAAACGCATAGCATGTAAATTTCAACAGAATACCAAGTGTACTTTTTCCGCTAAGCTTTTCCCTTACAAAGCCCGTAAGTCTCATTTGTCTTAATGCCTGAAATAACAAAGTTAATATGATTCAATTAAGTGTAGTAATGTTAAACTTTGCTGCTCATTATGTTTTTCAACGAAATTTTCTACCAAAAGTATTCCTTTAGTATGACAGCAATTATAACTAGTATTTAATCAGCACCTTTGGGAAATAATATTTCTCTTAATTAATTACCAAAATAAGGCCAAAATATGAAATGTCACTGCGCAAATACAAATAGATAATTTATCATATATATTTTATTGTAAATGAAAAACATTTATTGCACATTTGTAAATGATATTTGTGTTGCCAACGTCAACGTCACTAATTATGAAAGTTATTTACGAACCAATGGTTGTAGTAAACTTGTATAGTATGCGTTGGAAAACGCAGTGAATAAGAGAGCGTTGATGTGAAAAATAAGAGAAATGGTTTTTTTTAGAAATCATAGCTGCAAATAGTTTCGATGTAGATATGTAACAAGATTGATGTAGAAGAGTTTGCGCCGACAGCTAACAAAAATAATTTACGATATGCGCATGTACATACGTCACACCGTCAATAACGTTTCTAAAAACGATAAAACAAAGCCTACGATATTTGCAACTCACATACGATTTGTTAACAAAGCAGAGTTTTTGCAATTAAAATAAAGACAGAAAATATTATAATTATTCGCTTTGTCCACCGGAAAAGTAAATAAGCTGCACTCTGATGCCTTAACTTTGTATCCAGTCTGGCAATTTAGTACCGCACACTTCATTTTGATTGCAGAATTAATAATAATAATAAGTTTAAATAAAGTTTAAAGCTGTAAACCGCAAACAATACGTTGAAAATAAATAAAACACTAAATATTCATTTGCACTTCACTCGCGTTGTTATTTTGTAAACCTATTATTTTTTTTTTTTTTTTTGTCATATAAACTATTTGCCGATGTGGCGTCATTTTGAGCAGCTGATTGCCAATATCATAAAGCAAAAAAGTAACGGACGCAATCTCAGATTTATCAATCTTGCATATGTACCAGTATGTTGAAATTTATTACAAGATCTCTAATAAAATTTGATTGAAAATGAAACCAGTTTCTATTTAAGTTCACCTTTATTGTCACTCTGGCTTCGAAATCAAAATTTTAAGGAGATAATGCAGAATTCAAATATCTTTTAAATTTGCTATAAAAAAAAAACGCTTCTGTTACTGCTGTTTAGTAGAAATAAGTAAAGCATATATTAAGTACCGATTAGATAAATAAATAATTAGCGAAAATTGAAATTTTGGAAATCGTTTGATTTACTATATTGTGTGCTTGATTATAACACCAAATATATTGTTTATAAATTATGAAACAAACATCAGTTATTTAGCATAAATAATATTTGTATAATATTTTCGAAACAGTCTCGTATCTTGTATGGTCTTGCAACGTATCACAGCTAAAAACTGCTACTTTAACTTTGACTCTGTTAATGCTACTGCAATTATTTTGCTAGCAAATGTTACCAAAAAAAATATTTGCTGCCATGCGTGCTTACATTTATTTACCAAATATGTGTTCATAGCAGAGTAGATTTAGTGCTCGTAAATATTTTGATAATTAGACAAATTGGTTTGTGCACAAGCGCTTGAGTTTGGATAAAAAAATAGCAAATGTCCACATGCATGTATATTTGCTCGGTCAACAAAGAAAACCAAAAATAATGCAGGTAAACATTTATTCCTTAACGAGGTAGAAATGAAAATATATATTACTACGTACTTATATATATTGCAATATATGTATGTACATAGTATTATGTTTTAATTATTTCTTATGAAAAATTTAAGTCAGCGCTTTCTAGCTATTTGAGTAAAAAACGAAAGTTTAAGAATTTTAAATTTTTGTTATAAGAAATGATACAATAATATTTTTGAAAAAAATTCGAATTGTAGGAAAAAAATTGTATTATTAAAAATATGCAGATATATTGAACATAACGCTAAGCAACAAAGTAAACAATTTTTTTTTCACCACCTTAAAACTATTTGAAATAAAATTTTTCCATCACGTCAAGTTTAGTAGTGAAACGCTTTATTGAGTTTACTTAAAATTATATAAAGCGGTGACATAAATTGTTATTCTACATTAAAAAACGTTTTTTTTTAACGTTTGTCTTTCCTCTTGGAAATCTTCCGCATTCGAGTCGCATTGAGTCCCAGGTCACAGTGACATTGCGGGAAACTGCCATGTCGACGAGCTGTCTCGCCGAGCACTTCAGAAGAAATCACTCCAGGGAGGAAGGGCATTGGAATTCCCCTGTCCACATGCGGTCTGCATCTGGAAAAATAGGTCTTCAGTCGGCTCAGCAAACGCTGGGCGGAAACCCCGACGTAAAAAGTTGCAAAGTCATTTTGGCCGGTAGCGGACAGCAGACGGTCTGGGGAACTATTAAACACTCCCAGGCCATTACTCTCAGCCCTGATCGGTGTTCTGACAGGGCACTGCCCGATGGGGACCCACGCCGTTAGGCTGGGCATACTTTCTGATCCAAGTTGTGGGTACTGTATGGAGGATGATGCCCTGCTTTCGCAAATACATATGTTGCTCTGCTTTTACAAGGCTTGCATGCAGACACCTTGGCTCATACTTTTTCGACACTCCCGAGGGGCTCTCCGGTGTATCCATCGAAAAGCTACGCTCGTTCATAAAGAACACTCGACGTTTCTAATATTTCAGATTTTTCTTTGGTCAAATCTAAATCTCTAACAAGGTCATTTAGTTCTGATTGACTAATCAAATGTGGTTTTTGTATTTTTTTCATCTATAAATACCACTTCGCTAATAGAAAGGCACGCTTCATCTTCTACTTCAATAGGATTCAATATAATTGACAAAATACAAAAGCTTTTCGGTACTGGAATGTATGGAGAATGTGGTAGCGGCATTAACACTGAAGACACAGTAGCAAACTCACGCCACTGAATTGGTAGCCCAAAAGACATCTGTTTAATATTACCCTTGTACCAACCCGTCAAATATTTTTAACATTTTAACAAAGACACTTTCGGCACCCATGATTTGTCTTGATTTCGAATGGCAATTTTAAAATAACATTTTTAAAACAAAGGCGAAATTGGTTTTTTTTTTTACTTTAAGGAGTAAATTGACCACAAACATAACAAAATAAGCTAGGAGAATTAACACAAATTTTAGTAATACAAACTGCATGTTTTTTGTGGTTTTCGATGAAACCTACATAGAAGCTGTCGATGAAATCATATTTGACACATTTTCAACGCCGCTACCACCTGCTAAGAAAATTTGTAATTGCGATTTTTTCGGACGCCTGTAAAAAGCCGCTCAAAGACGAAAGAAAAAAGGCGGCGAATGTTTTCGAACAATTCCTTGTAGTATTTTAAAATATACAAAACAATGAAAAATAATTAATCTTTATATTATTTGAGCTACGCAAAAAATGTTCAACCTTAACTAATTGGATTGGCAACTTCTAAGAGAAAAGAGAAGAGTAAAACAAACTCGAAAAAAAAAACCAAAAAAAATTCACATGCAATTTCCGTAAAATTAAAGGCATCAAACAAAGTAATGCCCCTTTTTTCTTCGCAGTTTCGCAGATCTATCTTTTTCTGTTGTGTTTTTTTCCCCCACATTTTTCCTTCCTCCGAAGCCTTCTTCCGCGCAAGTTAACTCAGCCAAATTCGTTAATGATCCATCCGTATTATTTTTCTACTGCCGTCTTTGCATTACTGATTTCTACCCTGCGGCTGTAAAGTGTAGAAAAATGCAAATTATGTAAATTACTATTGAATGCTGTCAAATGATTTGTTTACGCCTCAAAAGCTTTCACTCCACTTGCGCTCGTGTAGTTAAATGTCGCTATGGTTGAAGGTTTGCCTGAGCTTGTAATTATGCGGACAATGTTTCGAACTCAAACTCTTATTAAGCATATTCAAGCGATGTGAGGCACAAGAAGGCAAAATAACGTTGTCGAGTCACATGGATTAATTGATATAAAATTATGCAGAGATGCCTTAAAATTAACAGCTTTTCGATTTTTTAAAATGCTACTCACTTGAAAACATTCTTTTAAGCGGTAAATGGAAATTCATAGTTTTTAAATAGCAATATAAAAATGTAACACTTAAAAAAATACTAAAAGTATGTAAGTAAAAGTTAATGCCGTGCCAAAAAAGAAATCTCACCACAAATACCGCCAAAAGTATGCAAGACATGCATACCGCAACATCCCTTTAGCCATGCTAACTCATTAAGCGCATAATTACGGCCTTCAACATGCGCAGTGAAAAAATATTAAGAGCTAAAAAAGGCATCAATATAAAAGTCGAAACAAAATCGAAGTATTTGTGTAACATTAAAAATACTTTTCGCCATATTTTAGGCGCAGCAACGGTTGAGAGCAGGCAACACTAGATTTTTGTAATTTTTATGCTAAACTTTGTTTAAAAGTGTCGCAATTAATGCGTTGCTCTCAGCCACCATGAAAAGGAGAACATGTGACAAACCCTAAAAACCACAATAATGCAAAAGCGCCTTAAAATATGCTACAAATATTTAAAATTCAATAACTGCTCCTACCCACCTTTTAAATCGGAGGTAATTTTTTCCACTGACAAATTTCCGATAAATCACTTCGAATACCAATTGCATAATATGTAGCGTTTACAAACTTAAGCTTACGCAAAAAATTGTGCAACACCAAATGCTAATGTACAAATATCCGAAGGCTTTGCAAAAGAGGACAAAAAATTCGACAGCATTAAAATACTAAGAAAAATTATGCGTACGTGTCTTTAGTCAACTTGAAAATTTTTGCATTTTAATTAATCTGGGGTCGGCCTTTGATTTTTACCATTTTTCTTGCTTATATACGAACAGTAAATAAGTTAATATTCCACGTACACTTCAGATGCTTAATATGTCAATAACGTGAAAAGGGAGCAGTTAAAAGTGTTGAAAGGCTTCAAATTTGAGAAGGGTTTGAAAACTTAATTTGAAAAATTAGTAAAATTACGCATGCAAGAAAAAAGAGAGGAAACCAAACTGAAAATGCACACTCGGATATATGTAAATGTTATATGTGTATAAAAATGAAGCCAAAAATATATTTATGTATACTTATACATGTGTATGTATATATATGTGAGCTTCGGTTTACATGCTCTGATATAAAGCGGTAAAAGTTTAAAAATGGGCGAAAATAAAAAAAAACAGTAAAGCATTGGAATTATCGGAATGGTGTTTTTGTTGAAGGAACAGTTTAAACAACTGGGAACAGTTTGAAATTTAGTTGGGAACAGTTTTAATGTGCATATTATAAGTGGTTTTTGTACATACTTTAGCAGGAAAAATGAATATGTCATCTCTTAATTCGGCTTACGAAATAAGCTTACATTTGTAAGCCAATTCTACAATTATCACTCAAAAGTTAGTGTTACTCTTTTTATCCATTTAATACTAATATATAAAATTTAATAATTTTATCGTTTTTTCCAGTAAAAAAATAGCAAAAAATTAATTTGACCAAATATTTTAAACTTTGGCAAACGCAATAGTAGACTGTTCAAATTCATTTCTATAAAAATTCAAATTTTTTTCTGGCTGGGAACAGAGCATAATTCAATTATTAAAGGTTTGGTAACTAAGCAGCTAGCTCCCTCACTTTCTGTCAAACGGCTCCCTTAGCCTCAAAACTGTGTTGCTTCTTAAAAATAATAATAGTAATTACCTCAAAACTTTTCAATACCAAAAACTAACAAGCAACACTTTTTGTTTCTTCTGTGCGCGTAAACGGTAGGTAAGTTTAAGTCCGGATTTTAATGGCAGCATTTATTCTGATTACAAGATTGACCCCGTCTCGTAAATATTTCATGTAAATGTGTATAAATGACCTGGCTTTTTCATTGAACGCTTTTCACGCGCATATAAAATCGATGTGACAGCGTGGAAAGTTTTGTAATTTCTAGAAAGAATGGGTTTAAATAAATTCAAAATAATCATCCAATTGCCAAAAACAAGAATTTGTAAGAACGAAATTATTGAGTAATGAAGTTTGATTTATTTTTCTTTTAATATATAAAGATTTCTTTCTAAAATCTCGAATTATTGTGGTTTTCCTACAACTCCATTAACTTCATAAAGTCACTTACTATTTATCGGAATAAAACTTTTGGTCCTTTCACCGTCCAGTGGTTCATCACAATATTAAGATTTACCCTGATACCAATGGCATATAAATAAAAGGATTAAACTATATAAATAACTTATAGTCGCCTTATAACATAAAATCGTTTAGTTCTTTGGACGAATATATTGAAAATTTATTGGCTAGGTAAAAATTAAAAAAAAAATATCTACCAAGAAGTGCATAATTATTTAAATTTTGTAAGCGTAGCTATTGTATTTCTTAATTTAAATGAAATATCTTCGAAATTTTTAATTTAAAAAATCACTAACATTTTACTACTTATTATTTACTTGTTAAGAAAGGGTAACAAAATCTTACCCGTTTTCCATACTTCGTAAAACAACCCTTTATAAGGGAGTGTCAAAATTCGAATGTCATTATTTACCTAACCTTTTATAATTGAATCATGGGAACAGACTAGGTTTTCTTATTTTTTTCATTTCTTTGTAAATCTGATAGAAATTTATGAACATTTGAAAATAAAAACGTATTCTTTAGAACAAGTTTGATGACATTATTTATACAAACTTCTTTATACAGAATATAACGATACAACCAAACTATTTTTATTGTTTCTTTTGCAAATGAGGCTTTCGCAGCAAACAAGAAAACTTATTGACACCTTTATATGGTATACATACTTATATCTACAAATCCTTGCTGACTATGGCAATTCACTTGATCCTTTACTTAACCTTATTCGCAACATCGCCAGCTCACTAGTGTGTTGCTGGTCTATAATTACTTTCCCGCTTTATAGCTATATCCATAATTTAGCTATCTATGTATTAATATGTAAGTACTACAGTGCAAAAAAAGGAAATTGACACGAAAGAATTGCACGAAAAACCAATAAAAAGAAGCTTAGGTACATTTATTCTTCTAATTAATGCGATTTTCATTAGTCGCATTTGGCTTGATGATGTTTGCACACACACCAACGTTAGTAAAAAAAAAAGAAAAAAAAAATATGGATATGTATGTGTGTGACACATGCAGGTAATTATGACCACCATTATGAGTGGCCAACATACTCCGATCTAGCAGATATGCTAAAGGTAATTTGAAACAACCTACATAGATGAAGGCGCATAGCTCAAAAAAGAGCCACAACTTCAGCGCATAATTAATGCTACAAAAGCCTGAAGAGCTGAGGGAGAGCATCAACAGTTAGTATGTGTTTTTTTTTTTGGTTACATATTTGTATGACGATATATGTATATATGTCTGCAATTGACCGCTTTGGTGCGTGTTGCAATTAAATTGAGTTTTGTCCTAATGCCACCGACACATGAGACCACGCTGCGACTGGTATAGCACACATACGAGTATGCTAAGCCTAGAATATCTGCTTGACATGCGGATAATCAAAAGTACCCCGCACTCTCCGCGGCACAATTAATACCAGCTCAAGTGTCAAACACACACACACACACGCACACTCTCATCGCTTCTGGCGCTGTATCCTTGCAGTTTTTTTGTTTCTCTCACTCTAACTAAGCAACGCAAATTCTTTGACTTCCTTCTGATAGCCACACACTGTCAGCCGCATGACCTTTATGCCATCCATTGTGCCTATTAGCCTTCGAGGTGCTGCTATGCTGTTGTTGTTTTTGTTGTTTGCTTGCACGTATCTCATTTCATTTGCGACGCGTTGTCATTGCGTTGAGTTGCCTCAAGGCCAAGTCAGATGCTACCAAGCCTTCGCAGCAAATAAATACATACACATACGTCGACACAAACAAACACACTCACACAAATTTCAAAGGGATAGTGAAACTGCAGTCCGTCCTCTTACTCATATTTGACCCCTTCCACTGTTGTCAAACGTATCCACCTGGTGTAGCTTAGCTACTTGGCTACTGCGTGGGGTATGTTGTCTTCGGGTCGCCAATATTTGACCGCTTCAATGCCGTCGCCAACAAACCGGTGAGACATCAAATTAAAACAGAAATTAATTACTTTGTGGTTTGAGGCTATTTACAGAAAGTGGACACCACTGACGTCAACGCTAACGTCGCACACAAATTACAAACATACACTTATATATACATAGAAACACACTCACATGCATAAGTAGAAAATATTATATGTATTTAAGCCACTTCCACCATCAGACCAATAAATGAAAATCTGCCTGAATGCGCTATAAAGACAACAGCAACGAACAGGGAGGAGTTGTTCTGTAAACACAGAAGTATGTGAATAGGCTTATGCAGTCGAACTTTGCATATACTCTGAACGTCACTGAGAAATACATATCTCACAGATATATAAACGCATAACCAAAGTTAAAACATTCAACAAATTATCATAAAATTTTTGTATTACTTACTTAATTATATAAAAAAAAAAACTTTTTTAGCTGTTTCGCATTTGAAAGTTTGAAACTTTGTAAGAAGAAGTGCCTGTTGCAATAAAATAAAAAAATGTATTGTTAAGAAATTTAAAAGGAAATAATAATGTAGAAGAAACGTCTGATATTTCTTATGACAATCGCTAATATTGTGTGAAAAACATAAATTTTTTATTTATAAATATAAAGCAAGTACCTAAAGACACTTTCCTGCGGAAACTTTCAAAGATAAAATATATTGATAAAATTGCATTTAAATTGAAATTGTTTTAATAGTATATTTTTTTTTTAAATATTTCTAAGTTTCCTTAATTGTATCTGGAAAAAAAACTGGAAAGCGAAGAGATTTCTAAATATTCTGCCTCATTATTATAACAAATTTTTAAAAGTTTTATAAATTCTAAAATATTTTAGTAATTTTTTTTAATATAAAATAAACATTTGGTTTAAAAAAATTATATGTTATGTAAAAAAAAAATTAAACAAAATTGGGAACATTTTACCAAAGATCTTTCTCCACAAATGTAAACATGAAATGAAGAAATGTATGAATTATATTTTTGGCCTGCAATGAGTTTCTATAATTATACCTAAGACTAAAGCTACTAAATTAAGTTTAAATAGTACCAAAATGTTTGGTAAATAGTGAGAACAGTATCATAGCAAAAACTTCCATCCTTAATTAACAGTGAATTTAACTACACATATGGTGGAAAAAACGCGATGAGTATAGTTTAATAACTGAACGGAAACTACCACTAACGCTTTTCAAATATCCGTGTAAAAAAATACGCCTGAAATTAAGTAAAATGAGGTTTGGGAACAGTTTAATCGTGAATTGAAAGCAGCCTAATACATGTTATGAGTCATTAGAGAAAGTCTTCTTTAAGTTTGCTTAGAGTTTTATAATAATTCTACTATGAGAGAAGATTGAAATTAAACGAGAAAAAATACATTCCACATTCTCAGTGAAAAATCCTAAAATACTTAATATCAAACATTTATTAGTTTCAAAACGCATTTAAATATAAAATATGTGGTATAATAAAAAGAAAACATTGACTCAACTGCTGTTAACGTATTCTCACGTAACTTCAAAAACTCTACATATCATAAATCTCTCATATTTAATATCATATTTACATACACATTTTTCTATGTATTATTTGCATATGCGCATGTACGAGTATAAATTCTAATATTTACACGTGTCTTTATGTGCACAAAACTCAGCAACTTGTAACCAAACCACAAAAAAGTAAACTTCACCAAAAGCCAAATATATTGGCTAGTTTATTGACTTTTATATGAACTTGTGGCCAACAAATAAAATAAAGTTGAAACAAAGTATAGACAAAAAAAAATGCGAGTATCAGCATAACGTGTGGCTGTGTATGTGTACTATGTACACGTATATGAGAGTGTAGATAGGTGAAATGAAAGCTGAACTAAGTGCGGTATAAATATCCGTTTCGCATAACTTTTGACGCACGAAAACAAACAAACAAAAAATATTAGAAAGTGTTGATGAAAGTAAAAATACAAAGCTGTTTTTATGTATATTTTTTGCAAGCATACATTGTTTTATATACATATTTTTATGATTACTCTAGTATTTTTGTATATATCATATCAAAATGTACAAGGTGTATAGAAATTTAAGCAAGCGTTCAGTTGCCGCTCGTTACTTTGCTGGAATTATTGCTATGGCTAGAATAGAAGAATATCGAAGAAAACGCTTTGCATGTCTATAAAGCTTAATTAATTTATCACTATATTACCGAAGTGACAATATGTTTTGTATTGAACTTTGCAATTTTTACGCACAACTTTTACTTATTAAGCTTTCTATTGTTTTTTCTAGTAAAGTACTTTTTTATATTTGTTTTTGTTTTTAATTTTGAATTGCATTGTAATGCATATGTGACTTTTTTCATAACTCACAAAGCTTTTTAACATAAAGTGCAAACATACACAAAATTGTTTTTCAGTAGTCTTTAATTAATTTCCTGTTCGTAGAGTTGCTTAGTATAAACTCTGAAAGGTTTCTCAAATTATATTAAAAACATTGGAATAGCTTTCATTTACTCTAGAGCTACATATGTACAGCTAAATCAAATTATCGCAATGCTCATATCCAGTTTATGAGACATGTAAAGATATTTAGTGAAAATTAAAGTAAAATCGTTGAGAAAAAACTTGATGCGATTTTCAGAATGGAAACATTCAATAGCTGTTTGACAACACGATTGCTAAATAAGAGGGTATAAGCGGGAACAGTTGGATGTTTAATTGAGAACAGTTTTTTTTGTGTAACAACAAAAATGGTTTATAAAAAAATACTTTAGCGAAATATTGCAAAATCTTCCGCATAACAAATGTAACGCGATTAAAAACAAAGCGGGAACAGTTTTCTCTAAACTTTTCTTATGCATATATTATATTTTAATATTTTTATATAAATTACGTAGAATTTAACTTCGATAAGCTTTCACTTTAGGCAGTAAATTGTAACACAGATGTTCTTTTAGGTGAACTTCAGTATTTTTGAACAGTAATAGTCGTAAGACGAAAACACAAGGTGATCACACAATTTGCATGCGCAATATTGTAATAATTTTAACAAAATATGCTAAATATAAATATTTTCATCATGCGAAATTTTTTCCATAATATACAAAAATTTCTAATCCCACGTTTTATCTTATTCTCACTACCAGTGCTAACCTTATAATATGCCACCCACGAATGGCTGTACATAGTCGCACATAAAATTAATGCTTCTACTAACGCACATCACATCAAAAACGCACATAAAGTCACTTTCAATTCAATAAAGCTATATTTTAGAAGAGTGAACACACTTGCATGTACATGTTATATAAGCAAACATTTCGAATTATTATACAGCGACAAGTGTACGTTCGCTTAGTCCCTTCACTCCTTTGTTAGCACAACAAACGAGCAAATAAATTTTGCCTAAGTGGCATACATCAATGATGCATGACATTTGTCGATATGTCATTTCCGTCAGCATTTACCCACACTTCAGACGTAAATACGTACGTGCGCACTCTATTTGTATCCACACTTGATCCCCTTTGGGCTATTCAACTTTGCCTTCAACGTTAAACGTATTTCCTTTTTCGCTGCTATAATAAAACGCGCCTAAATTTATGTTGATTTTTCATGCAAAGTCAAGCCAATAACGAGCCCTTTTCTTCATAAAAGTGCATAGAAGGGACGATAGTTGAGTTGAAAATGAAATGGAGAGAGAAGTGTAAACGATGTATTGGTTAGGTAATAAAGTGGTGTAGTAACTGGCACCTCATTGCTTAACATGAAGTTTTATTCAAATTCAAATTAATATTTGGTGATATTAGCATACTTTTAGGATGCTAAAATGTCAGTATTTATGGGTAAATATAATTTTTTTTACAGTCAATTAACTGATTTGTTTAAAAATTGATTCAGTTCCAAATAACTTCACAAAAATTAATTTAATTTAAATAATAAACAAATACTAAATCCAAAATCAAAAAAATACTTAAATAAGAGCTATAGCAAACAGTAAAATTAATTAAATTACGTAAAACTTAAAATTTAGTGGTACATAACAGCCGATAACCTAGCTGCTAATGCTAAATGTATTTATTTAAATTTTAATTTTAATAAATAAAATAAGATTAATAATGGTGTTACATAAACTTGGCTTAAAATATGCAGTTAAGTCCATATTACTTTTTTATACATTTAACGCCCTACTTTTGAGCAGAAAAAAAGTTATTTAAAGTCCACTTGAAATATATCTCTCACTCTTTTGCTTCTAAATGTTGATGACCTTTGGTAGTAAGGCATACTAAATGCAGTCAATAATTTTTCATTGAAGCATTTTTAGAGTTCGTTGCTTAAGTTATGCATTTTAAATTGAAATAAATGATTTGAATGAAATAGAACAAAGCCTAACGAAACCGAAACCTTTTTTTTTAAGTCTAGCGCCTAAATGTACTCGTATATGACCAAAACATTTTATTTTCCAATGTCTTCAAAGCGTGCCAAAAATTACTTTTTTACCTTTAGTAACACACGTACGCCAGTTTACAATACAATTACTCTCTTTTTTTTATTATACACACAATTTTTTCTTCATATTTTCGCAATTTTCAATCGACTTTATTGAACTTGTATGTGCCACCCAAGAAAGATGACTTGAAAAAGTGCAATTTCAATCAATTTTTAAAAACAGACAGGTGCAAATAAATAGCTGATTACAACGTTTGTACTTTAAGCGCCAACCTTAGATCGGATCTACAATGATGTCCTTTGCTTGCGTATATTTTTATTTTTTCATGCATGTTACAAAACCATGCCAGCGCCACAATGTTCGAACAGGTGAATTTGCACAAGCATACTTTTGGTATTGCCAGCGACAGGCGTTGAAATGTTAGTGAATGCTCGCCAAACATATGCATACATGTATGTATGTATGTAGACTTTTATTTTTCCACACATTGCAATAAAATGCTAACCTCCTTAATAGTTATATAACGGCCTACCCGCTCTTCTTATTTTGTGTAGAAAATCAATTTTGGTTTATACCCGCGCACTTGTGCACAAGAGTATTAAAACTTTGTTCGCATAACGGTTGCTTGTAACAGCATAAGGAAATCAAGATAAATACAGATAGATTAGATATATATATACCAAAATGCTCAGAATGAAAAGAGAAGTCGATTTAGCGATTTCTGTGTGTCTGACCGTCCGTCCGTGCAGATAATAACTTGAGTAAAAATTGGACAATAACCACGCCCCCTGTCGAAAATTCGAAAAATTGCTATATTTCAGTAGCTATGGAAGCTAATTTGCTCAAATTTGGTAGTATGTTGTATTCGAGCAGGAAATCCCCCCTTTTGTTCAAATTTATCAAAATCTCACCATAACCACGCCCACCTGCCATATAACGGTAATTTTCGAAAACACTAAAAATCGCAAATTTCAAAAAAAGTTGAAGGGAAATATCATCAGTACATACTAAGGTGTTGTTTTGCAGCCAGAAATCCGACTGTATGAAAATTTTGGAAAAATGGGCGTGTCACCGCCCACTTTTGAGATCATATGTATGGGTCTGCAACTATTTTTTTCGATTTCGTCTAAACTTGACACTCATGTTAGACTTTACTTAGTTAGGTGAGATTATGAAAATGCTTGAAATCGGACAAAAATTTCGATAGTCTCCCATATAACGGTAATTTTCCCAAACTATAAAAATTTGATACTTCAGTAATTATTGGAATTAAGCATTTGCTAGATCAAAAATTTCTTTGAATACTTTCTCTAGTATTGCAGACTCTGCCTTAAAATCCGTCAATAAGATTAAGGATTTACGAGTTATTTTTGACTCGAAGTTAAAATTCCCCAGTCACATCAATTACGCCATAACCCGGTCTTATTCGATTCCGGCTTTCGTTCGTCGTAATTGCTCTGCCTTTACAAATCCGTATACTCTCAAAACATTGTATTGTGCATTTGTTAGATCGAGGCTTGAGTACGCCGCCTTTATTTGAAAGCCCTACAAATAAGGCCTCTCCAATCGACTGAAGAGAGTTCAGAAAGTATTATTACGATTTGCTCTTCGATCTTTAAAATTGTTAGACCCTTTGCCATCGTACCGATCTCGTTGTCTATTGATTGACCTGAATACGCTTGAAAACAGCAGATCTATACTGTCATGCTCGTTTGTTGTTGGCGTCATCACTGGCGCCGGTGCAAATGCCCCTTTTTCGAGGACTTGTTCAGAATTAGATTTGTTCTTTAATTCTTTGGATGTTGACTTTACGTCGCCGTATGGCATTTTAATTAATAATCTTAAGTCATTCTTCTGTTTCTAATAACAAGTGTACTATATTATCTGTACTTAGAGTCCTAAGATATTTTTCAACTTCATCTCATTCTTATTTTATCTTTTCTCCCCTCCTTGTATAATATACTTGAATTACTTATAGTCTGTAAGAATTTTCTTATTATAAAGACTTTATATACAAAATAAACAAAAAAATAAACAAATCCATTTAAACGAACATTTTGGAAAAGGTACATGGCACTGCTCACTTTAGAGTTCATATGTACATACATACATACATATCTCTGGAAATCCTTTATCGATTTTGCCCAAATTTAGTACAGATATTTTATTATGTCTAAATAAGCAATGTTTTTAAAATCACTCAAATTGGACCAGACCCAGTAAGTTTTTGAAACCCGTAAAAATCGGATACTTCTGTAACTAGTAAAGCTAATTTGCTCAAATTTGGTATGTGGTTTTGTATTAAATCAAGAAATCCGATTATATGAAAATTTTGAGCTTAGTTTTTGCTTTATTAATTAAAAAATTTAGCTAAAAGTGTGCGCCGGGTATATAAAGTACGATCGAACTTAGCCACTTCTTCACTTGTTGTAAATACATTCAAGCATACCGTTTAGCTTCCGGAACAAATCAAATTAAATTTTATTGACAGCTCAAGTTGTTGCTGATTGTTATTATTTCGTTTACTTACAATATTGCTTTACCTTTTCACCCATTTGCAGCATACACTCCACAAAAAAAAAAGTTCGTTGATGGGCAGCACCTTTTAAGTTTATTAAATTTGGCAATAATGCGAGCAAGCTACGCAACCACGCACATGCAGACACATATGAAAATTTTAGCAAACCTAATATCTCTTGGCAATTTTCTGTTATCGAAATACAATTGCAGACTTTCAGGCGCACAGTCTTCTCTAAGCAAGAGCGGTTGCCGCAATCATATATGCATTGTTTATTTACAAATACAAATTGATATTTACTTTTCAAAATTCTCAAACTCATACTGACCACTTGGTGCAGATTAAACTTATAAATTCTTATTACATTTCTCGCAAGTAAAAATACTTTGGATACCAAAAAAAAAAAAAAAATTTGTATTCACTCACCCCTCAACCCTTTACGTTCTTCATCACGTTATTTCGTTTAGCGAAAAGTTACCTTGCAAGCCACTTAAAATCTTCCCTCTTCAAGTTTTAGTACTTAGTTGCACACAGTTTGTTTCTGTTTTCATAATAAAAATGTAATACTCTCGTTAATTTTGAGTGCTTTCGAACAATTCATATAACAGCCCCAAATGCACTTACACACACTTACACACACTTTTCTCAAATACACAAGTGGTCACATTTCATAATGACAGCACAAGTGCTTGGAAAGTTTTCGATTGATTGTTTCTACGAGCATTATATCAGAAGTAATTTTTGAAGTAGTCATGTAATCAAGTAATTGTAGTGAAGCTTTGCTTATGCAGATATACCCACTTAACCTTTTTTCTGTTTTTATTTTTTTAATTTATTTTAGTATTTTTTTAATTTTAAACGAATTTCTATTTAAGGAATTACTGCTCTATCTTAACTTATTTTTAATTTTATAGGAGACCATCGAATTGGTACACTTTCTTTAGAAAAGCTTTTCTTTCGTTGAACTCAGTAGCTTTGGTTTAGTGGTTTTAGCATTTAAATTTTCATCTATGTGTAGAGCGCTGTTGAGTGCATAAAAACATGATACTTCATTATCTAAAAATGTTATACAAATTAATAAAATATGATCATTTTAGTGCAGTAAATGATTGATGAATTAATGATTCATATTTCTTTACCAGCGTAAGTGTACATCCAGAGAACAAAAATTGACACTGAAGATGGCACAACGCCGAAACAGGTTTGTCTCCAAACCAAACTTGACAAGCGATGACGGAAAATCGTTCCAACAAATATCAACAATTCATACTGTCGGACAAGAAAAAGAAGAAAACGCCATGCAGAGGTTTCTCAATGCCAAAACAAGCACTTAAGTTGGAAAAAAAAATATAAGTTCAGCACTGCGACCAAGATAGATAATCTCGATATTTGAAATGGATTTTGAACACCAGCAGCATTTTTAAAAGTCCGATTGCCGCTTTTTCGAATAATCAAGAGTATACTACTCTTATTCTTAGTTTACAGAACACATTTTTATAAGATTCACAGAGAGAAACGAAGAAGATGCCGAACTAGCCACAAAGTTGACGGCTTGCTAAACAAATTGTTGCAAGCTAACAGAAAGAGTGGGCAACGGCACTCAAACCAGTGGACTCAATTATCATGACTGTATCGTTTTTCAGGTAAACCTGAATGTAATAATAAAGGCAGCTCGGTTCTTCATTATTCCCGCTCCTTCAGAAAGATCCAACACTATCTGCTCTGGCAGCAAAGCAGCACCTTCGTCTTTGAATTCCAATGGATATTCGCCAAAAATCTAAGAATTCTAAACCGTTCAACGTCTAAATGTGTCACTTATTATTGTTTGGGTCTCTAGACCCAATAAAATTCTTCACTACGGAGTTGTCAAGAAGTGAAATTGAGGGAAATTTTAGTAGCCACCTTTGCTCGGGGTGCGGGCTAAACTCTAACCTCTTGCAAAGATAGCATAAAATCTGACTCATCAACTGCGAAACTCACCAGTCATACTTCCAGACAAATCAGGCTAAAAGTTTTCGTTAAGCGACCACTTTTCTTTCGAACTGAAAGTCATGCTAATAAACGAAAAATGCGTGGAAGGCGCGCAAGGAAGAAAGATGGGATAAATAACGATTTTTTTACAACTGCAGGAACGAGCTTCAAAGCGTCCTGAACTTTCTTTTTTAAATAAAACGCAATTTCTAAGAAAAAAAGAACAGTTGAGAAAACGATTTAAAATTTTAATATTTTTTTCAAAAATGCCACAATTAATCGAAAATATTTGTATCGCCTAAATGTATGCAATTGATTACTACCAACGGGCGAATACAAACAAACATCTTTTTTGGCTCGCCTATTTCTGAGCGATCATCGTTACTGCAGCGGTAAGCAAACAATCCACAAGTGTCATTAAGCAAGCGGCAACACAACAAAAAAATAGTAAAAAATTTGTCAAAAATACAAACGAAGAGTGCGCCAGAGAAGCAACAAAAAAAAAAAAAATTTACGCAAATGCATTTTTGAGATGGCCACACTATACAAACACCACGAAAGGTGCATATGTGTGTGCGTTAACGCGTACGTCAGCACACACGTGTGTAACTCAATGTAAACTGATATTCAAACACAAACAATGCGACAAATGCAAATGCAACATTTGATGCCGCGACAAGGCAAAACGCAACAGCGGCTGTGTGTGTGTGTGTGTGTGTGTGTGTGAGCGCTCGACGATGACTGTGAGCGTCTGTCAATAATGTGCTTCATTCATCTTCTGCATCGAAAACGATTGTCTGCCTGCCAGCCTGCCTGTCTGGCTGTGCGAAGCGTTGGGGAAACGCAAATATGTGTGTGTGTGTGTTTTTTTTTCTTTTAGTTTTACCACTTGTTAAACAAATTTTGTAGTATTCTTTTCGTTTGAGTTTTATTATTTTCTTTTCGGATGTGTACAAAATGCATTCTGCTAGCAATTCATCAATATCATTTTTATCAATTTTCAACGAAGACACCAAAGGGAACGCTAGCTGAATGGTTGGTTGGTTCACTGTTTGACTGGTCGTTCGAAAATGTTAATGCGTGTGGGTGAAGTGTGTGTGTGTGTGTGTGTGCTCGTGCGTGCGTGCAACCGATATTGACCAAACATTCAACCAAAATGTTATGATTTTAAATACGTCATTGTATTCATTTTTCATTCATTTTATAATTACTAAGGTAAATAAAAATTTAAAATTATTATTTATTTTAAATTCAAGGAAAAAAATAAATTCTTAAACACATTCCCTAAATTTTTCGCTTGCATTCTGTTTAAAAGCTTCTCAAAACTTGCATCGCGAAATCACAAAAAAAATCGACTATTACTACCACAGTGCGCATTCCCTTCCTACCACAGTGCGCATTCTACTCCTACCACACTACAACATTCCCTTACTCTCGCATTCGTGCGCACCACACACATCCCACGCACTCACTCACCTCAACAATATGCAACCATTACTCTTTGCCGGACTGACTCCCCTGGGATAAATCCACTGGTAGGTATTCACATTGCAACTGTAATTCAATTTTAACAATTTTTCAACTGTTATTGACATGACGGTGATTTGTTGCTGCCAATGTCCTTGGCCGGTTCCCAGTAGCGCATACTCGTATGTATGTAAGTGGTAGTAGGTGTCAGTTTATGGTAAGGCTGCACTGATAACATACTGCAGAGCGTATAGTATGTAAATGGCTTTTTTTATGTTGCTTTTTTGCATTTGTCACATGTGAGTGATTGAGTATGCAAATATGAGTATAAATAAGTTGTGAGTGTAAAGAGCTTTGAAATTAATATTTATGAGATATCCGATTTTATTTATTTTCTTTTTTTTATGAAAAAAAAAAGTGTAATTATGTGTACGAATGCAATTCAATTGCATTTTTAATTTTTTTTAAGATTCCTTCATTTAAGTAATATGGGTTTTTAAATTTATTTTTTTAACTTTGATAATTGACAATTTTTATTGAGCTCAAGGCCAGTTTATAAAAGATTTTTGTGTGGAAAAAACAACAAGAGCATTTCCTCATCATACTTCTTTTTATTAAATTAATTAAATTTTTCCTTCATAACCACTTCTGTCAGGCTTTGAACTCTGGAGCTCGTAGTTGCGGATTTTCCACACAAAAATCTTTTATAAACTGGCCTTGAGCTGAATAAAAATTGTTCTTATTAACATTTAGTAGGCCAACAAAAACTGACCTCAAATTAGAAATGTCTTTTTCATAAATACCAGAGCAGTTTTTTATTTGTTTTCATAAATAAATAAACTCTTCTGCATTAAATATTTTATAAATCATACAGCGCATGAACGGTCCTGAGCAAAATATTCAATTATTACTGTAAAATGTGCACACAGTAATTGGTTTTGAAAATTAAAGAATTATTTAATTTTTATAAAAACAAAGAGTCATAAAATTTAAATTAATTTCATGAAAGAAAAACATTCGAAAATTTTATATTTTCTACAAAAAGTCAATAACTACACGTTTTCAACATTTTACCCAACAACAACAACAACAAGAATCATTTATTAAGCTAAACGACAGTTTTGTGGGAAAAATTGTGTGGGTAAAACGAAGCAAAAACAAGTGATAGCTTAAGTGAGTTTTATTACAGATATGGAAAACCAAAAATAACTCACGCTTACAAGTCTCCGTCTCGCTGCACAGCTTTGCTCGTCAATTTGATCTAACAGAATTTGGCTCAAGCGCATGCATATTTAGTCGTAGAACCGTAGAATACCGCTGATATTTATGTATATACATTTTTACTAAAAGATTTTTGTAAACGAATATAAAAAAATAAAATTTTTTTCTAAAAATGTCTTTATTTTCTTTCTTTTCAGGTATGTATACGCGTATCTTTCAAAAAGAGTATGCTTCGCAGGTATTTAAAACACATATTATGTACAATAATAAGGTTTAAACAAAAATCAAAAAACATCGAATCACTTACGTTCAAAACAATTAAATGGCAACCCTAAAAGTTAAAATTTTTTGTAATGGACCTTATTATTTCCTCTCTATTGGAATTATTATTAATATATATATTTTTTTTGAAAACTGTACAATGATGTAAGCGTTAGATTTTAATATTCGTTATGCCGCAGGTTTCCTTTCAATACATTTTATGCCATTTTTTTGGGAGCAAACTCACCGCGTAATACCTATGGAAATTGATCTACTCAATATTTCATAATTCAATCTATCGAAACATCATGAACCTAATAGGGATACCAGTCCAACTCTAAACAAGTTTTAAACATCGCCCATGATTTAGAAAATTTCAATTCAGTTAAAATTTTAAACTAAAAAAAAGTTGAGAAAGCAGTTTTATGATTACTTAAAATATAAAAGGTTTAAAATAGTTTACTAAGTTGTAACCGTTTTCTTAAGGCATATTTAAGTACATAAAAAAATTCAAAATTTCCAAAGGAGTGACTATAGCCTGCTGCGTAGGGAATAAAAAACGACAAACATTTTAGAATTGCATTCCGATTGCTGCAATAAATGACTAACAAAAAGAGACTTAACAAGTAAGAAAAGCTAAATTCGGGCGAAACCGACTTTTATATATCCTCGCGATGTATTTTTGCATGGGCGGTGCCCATAATTTCATAAAAACCCCGTTTCTTTGTTTCAAATCGCTGCTAGTATAAAACTTTACTCAATTTCTTCCAATAAATGCTGAAAAACGAAGTTTTTGCATTTTTAAAAATTTCCATTATATGGAAGTTGGGCGTGGTTATGGTACGATTTCAAAAATTATTGACGGTAATGCTAGTGATATCAAGGACAATATGTTCACTAAATTTTGTGACGATACCTCACATCGTTATTGAGATACATACAGACGTTTTATATAAGTGAGCGTGGTAATATGGAAGGTGGGCGAGGTTATGGTTCGATTTCAAAAGTTTTTAACAATGATAACAGTGATATTGAGGAAAATTTGTTTACCAAACTTTGTGATGATACCTTACACCGTTATTGAGATACAGACATTTTTTCCTAAGGTGGCAACGCCAATTCTTTCAAATTTCATAAATACCTAATTTCTTAGTTCAAAATCGCTCCAAATACCGAATTTCACTCAATTTGCTGTAAAAGATACCGAAAATCGGAGTTTTTGCATTTTTCGAAAACTTCCGTTATATGGGACCATCTTGACCATTTTCAATACCAACCGACCCTGTCCAAAGAGCAATCTATATACCAAATTTCATAGAGATATCTCAATTTTACTCAAATTATTGTAACCACGGACAGACAGTCAGGGCTAAATCGATTCCTTTTTTTCATTCTGATCATTTTAGTATGTATATATGTCTATATCTAACTCGATTATTTTATGCTGTTACAAACAACCGTTATGCGAACAAAGTTATAATACCCTAATGGAACTCAATTACAAATATGTATAGAACAAACAACAATTTTTTTATTCTTAATTATTTCTTAACACATCTGCAATTTACGATCAGACAGCAGATAGCTAAGGCATTCACGGCTCGAAAAGACCCTCCAAGATAATACTTATATCAGTACGAACTACCTCATCAGCTATAAAGTGGGTCCAATTTAATTTTGTCGTGGCATTCGGTTGAGCTTGATAGGCAAAATTTCCCCGTTTAGTGAACCAAGGAATTCGACAGAAATTTTATATTGCCTGTTCGATGTGACTGCTATTGGATAAAATATTTTTCAGATTTTCGCAACATTTTTAATAGCAATTTTTTCATATAATACGGAAAACTCAAAGACACCTTTGCTACCAAATCTTTTTATAGGCTTTTTTTTCTTTGTATAACACGCCAACTAAATGTTTGTGGTTCCAATTTTATATGAAATATTGAGATGTTATTGCTCAAAGCAGTTGTAAAGCCAATACAATTTTAGTAAATAAGTATAATAATTTGCAAATTTCAAGTGAATAAAAAGTACCGTCGATAGTTTCCTTCACATGGAAAAAAGTTTTTTTCGCGCGAAAATAAAAATTTCTAAAATTTAAACTAAAATTTAATGTGCTCTAAAATTACATTCGCAGAATTTTGCGTTTTTTATTACGAAGATTTCCAATTACTTCTTAAATAATGAAATTGAAATGCGAAAGAATTCTGCAGGCAGTGATTTCCACAAAAAAAACAAATAATACACAATTAAAAATACGCTCATAATTTGCAATAGAAAAGTGAAAAGTATATCGGAATTTTGTTACTTGCAAAACCAAAGATGTGTATCGAAATAAGTAAACCCTGAATAGTTTGCACTCGCGATATACTTTCAAATAATAATCAAATGTAGTTCAGATACAAACTTACATATTAATTAACAAGCCTCAAATTGTTAGCAAGAAAAAAATGCGCGTATGTTTGTAGAAAAAATATTAAATTCCTATGCGCTCAGCCGCAAAATCATTAAAAATGCATTTATATAGTAGTTTACTATATATTTTTTTTGTACTTTTCTGTAGTTTATTTTTGGCGCACACACACACACACACACACACTCACACGTGATGCGGCACTTGAGAAAGAGGAAGCACCCAGAATTAAAAAAAAAAACGAAAGTATTTACTAGCTAGTTTGCCTGAAAAATGCGCGCACTTGGGGCATGGCATTAAAAAAATATAAGTATATGTGTGTGTGCGTGTGGGTGTGTGTGTGGGTGTATACTCATTAGTGTATTGTTCGCACGATATGTTTACACGAACGTATATACGTGCATATGTGCCCTTGCTACTTAGTTTGTACGCGTAATAAAATGCGTTCTTGCATGCCACATTCTTCTCGAGTGCGTCGGCGGTGCCTGTTGCACTTGTCGATGATATGGCGTGCATACAAATTCACACACACACACACACACACACACACATATGAATATTAACATTATGAAAATTCGAAACGAAATCATTGAACTAAAATGTAAACAACAACAGCCAGTTAGTTAACAATAATAAAAGCAACAACAACAGCAAACACAAAAACAACGACAACGCGAGAAGGCTGGCAGCAAAGACAACGAAAAAATGCTAATTACGCTCGCTGTTGTGTTTTGGTGCAATATAGAAAATCATATACGGCAGCGAGCAGAACAAACAAGCAGCAGTGGAGTAGCAGCAGGAACAATAAAAACAACAACAAATATGTTCAAACTTAGCACATCAGCTGCAGCAACAAAGCGCATGCTTGCTTGCCAGAATATGTTGCCACACGCTGCTGAACCGGCAAATGCACTCAACAGCGGCGCAGGCATTTCGGTTGTGGCGGCGGCGGAGGCGGCGGAGGCGGCGGAGGCGACGGGTATTGTTTTTATTTTTATTTTCTTTTTCATTGGACGCTCGAATTCACGTGCAATGCAGCTGTGGTGGTGGCTGCATGCAACAAACTTACACGGCTTGGCAGCGCAGCTTCCGCAAATGTGTAATAAAATTTTTGTAGCAGCGAACGCAAGTAAATTCATACAAAATCAAAAAAAAAAAAAAAAAAAAAAAAAAAATGTGTGGTGCATGTTTACAGAAAGAACCCTGTACTCGTATACGTATGTATATGTGCATGTACATACATACATTTATGTGGTGAGCGAAAAACACGCGCCAAATCATACGAACTGCCAGTTTGTATTACAAAATCGACGACGGATGGCTTAAGTTGGGCGAGCGTGCGCGAATAAGTGCAACAAAATTATTGTGTTGCAGCCCTTCAGCTCACCTCCTGCCACTGCTTGTACTCCTCACTCTACTTGTACTCTCGACTCACCTTACTCCTCGCTTTGCCAACACAGCAAGTTTGTCTTTTTTTTTTTTTTTTTTTACACTTGCCTGCCACATTCTATGAGTCGCTGTTAGCAACAAATGAAGTGCAGTGAAGCATGTTGGCAGGCGAGTTGCGGCTTGTGGCAAGGATTTACTTTAACTAACGGCAACCGTACGTAGTCAGCGGTGCCATATGTTCTACGCTGCCATACAATTTCTTTCCAACACTTTCCTCACAATATTTTCTAGCTAATTCGTGTTGATTGCTGTCATATGGCTGCTGTTGCTAGATTTGCAATGTATGCTGTTGCATTTATATTCGTACGTATAGAGCAGCTGTGCGAAAAGCTGCCGCCAACTATGAGGTTTCCCTTCCATTTTTTGACAGCAGAAATTGAACTGCAAATTAGTTATTAAATTTTCGAACGAAGTTACGTACAATTTGGGAAAGCGAAAATATTTGTAAATATGAGGAAGCTCAGTTATTGTGTGCAAGCATCGCCAGTATTACGAAAAGGTACAACGAAGAGAATTCAAGTGTTCTTTCCACAAAAAAAAAAAAAAAAACCAAAAAACAGCAAACATTTTTATCAGCCAGTAGCACTCATAACTTATAAGGCAAGCTGATTCTAAATAATGCTGCTTCAACCTCATCCCAATAGAGAAGTTGAAACCAGTAGACGAAACTGTAGACTTTTCAGAACGCTGCATTCCGCATCCGTACTAGATATCCTCTAAATAACGCCATAGTAAAACTCTCATGATCACTAGAAAGTAAACAATTTATCCCTGAATACTACCAACGGAGTCATCCAAGTAGATGCACGTTTGAAGCCAAACCGTGTTCCAATCATATCTACAAAATGAATGATAGTTCCGACATAGATAGACAAGCGAAAGATCTTTAAATTCGACAATGTGACAAAGCCTTTTAAATGCTTTTCACGGAAAAGCCAATACCAACTTCTTGAACTCACGTCCCAAGAATGCTTTTATAGGTTCAAAGCGCAATGATTGATTACAAAAGTTGCCTATTAGAACCTGGCGCACCTAGAATCTACCTACTACCAGTATGCGCTTAATGTTAGGTAGCAGGCTGCCATTAACCTTCACACACGAATTCGCCAAGGTTTTGAAAATTTCAAAAGCTATTTAGTCGTCGGTGAAATTGTTGCGCTATTTTCGGGACGGCATCATATAAGACTCTTCACACATTTCATTATTTGTTTAAGGCTTAGGAAAAATAGTTCTCACTTCCCTCAACTCCTCAAAAATCAGCAAACACAGAAATTATTAGATCTCATCCATGTTTCGTTTTCAACATCTGTGGTTAACCTACATAGCTTAATTGATTATCTTTGAAGGTATTTTTAGTGATTGGTTGTGTCATCCTTTGTTAAGTTTGGTTTAAGACAAGCCGGTTTCGACGTTGTGCCATCTTCATTTAGTTCTATCGTCATCCTAAACAGGCGAATTCCTAGCCTGAACTGCCTTCTTTTTCATTATTTTTGTAGTAGCAATCACAAGATCGGATAATCTTTGCTATTTGCACTCGTTCATTGTACGTTTTGGATAAAAAAGTGATATCATCCCGAGCTACATATCTTGATAATATCTAATGGTCTAGACGATAGCTATTCCCAATTGGTGCTCCTGCAAGCTCAAAACATGATTCCAGGATAGTTTTGTTAGCGACAGCAGCTGAAGAAAGGTTCTGGTGTGCTTTTTTACCCTAAAATCAAAGAGTGTTAGGCAGTTTCGCGCAGGATGCTTGCTGTAAGTACAACGAGAGTTATAAGCTGATTTTTATTTATAAGTATTACGATGGCATAAGGGATCCCAAGCTTGGTTAACAACCTTCCAGAGAAAATTGCATAATTTTTATTTTGACAACTTTGCTTTTTAATAACTCATAATGAAAAAAAAAAAAAAATAATGTACAAATAAGTAACAACAGAGCCCCCATCTCTCCATGTACACATCAGCAAGTTTCAATCAAACCCGAAAAATGCGAAAACTGTGAAAAGCAGCAACGGCAAATGCTTTTGCAGAACACATCAAAATAAAGTAAAAGCAATAAGAAAATGGAATAATAAAATATGTGGGAGGTCGGGCTACACAGCCAGCAAAGAAATTGCGCACAAATTTATGAAAGCAACGTGGCAGGAAGAAAGAACGCTTGGAAGACGAATATTCCACATTGCTGGAATGCGGTTGCTGGAAAAAAAAATTTACGAAACTTGTAAACAAACATGGAAGGTGGGAAGCAGCGAGCAAGCGAAGCAACGCGAAAAGCCGGATAAACAAAAACGGATACTGGAAGGAAAACAAAACTTCCAATGGTGGGAAGGAGCGAGTAAGTGAGAGCAAGCTATTTGTGAATGGAATGAATACCTGGAAGGAGGGGAAATGAGAATGGAATTTTTGCGCGCTCTTTCCGTAAGATATACTAAGAGAAAGACGAGCAGCACATAAGAGCGTTAATTTGAAAATTTGGTGAGTGGAAAATGAAACGCAAAAGAAGTGATAAGGAAAATGGGAAAAAGTCGATGAACGGCTAAGAAGAATTGATGCGCAACTAACGGTCTATAAAGTATGTCAAAATATTTTAAAACGCAAACACATAAATAACGTGTTTGTATATAAGTATGTTTTTAATTTATTTACGCAGCTACATACATATTTAAATAGATGCCAATACATAAATTTGCATGTAAATACTTACATACATGCGTATCCTCTAAAGCAAATGAATTATATACAAACTTTATATTCATATAATGAATGCGGGGCACATACGCTTTTTACATAAATATTCACTATGTGTGAATGATTGAGTGTGCAGTAAATAGACGGCAAAGTATATAACCTGGTAACCATGTGGATACCACGGGTACCGCCCAGATAATTTTCACCACAAACAATCAACCAAGCGACTTGGCAGCAGGCAACGAGCGAGTAGCAAACGGCGAGGTGACCGTAAGGGAAGCAACTTGGAATGGAGGCAAGTCAACGTGCAGGCGTGGAAGAGAACGCGCGCGGGGTCGCTCTGTAGGCAACCACCGAAGGGAGGCTGGTACTTTAGGTTGCCTAGCAGTCGGCACCGAGCAACGCGCTCACCAAAGCAGCAATCGCTTCGCTGCTTTGCTTTGGTTTCTTGCGAGTATTTGCTCTCGTTTGCTTTTATTTTTATTTTGTATTTTTTTTTTTTTTTTTTTTTGTGAAATGTGGCAAAAGCAAATAAAATGTCGAGTAGGTGCTCGAGCGGGTAGCGCCGCTAGCATTTTAAGAAGGGGTAAGTGGAACGAACTACCGGCTTATGAGCTAGTCGAGCGTTGTTGGTGTTGTTTTTGGTGTTTTTGCTGTAGTTGTTGTCGCGTTGCCTACGATTGATGTGGGAGGTGCCGCCGGAAGACGTTGTGGGAGCATATTGTCATGTTGACGGCTGTGTAAAATAAAAGTAATAAAATGTAAGAAAATCGAAAAGAGTCAGAGAAGACGAGGAAAGCGAAGAAGAGTAAGCAAAAAATGTAATAACATAAGATAGAATATAAAATAGATAGAACGAAAATAAAAGTCAAGCATGTAAACGTACTAAGCAAGCGGAGGTGGTTTATATTTTTGCATTTATAAAGTCAAAAATTCTCATTTAAAATAACTAGTTTGGTGCATTTGCAGTAATTGGAGAAATAAAAAGTAAAAAAAAAAAAAATTGTTTTTACGCATTTTTGATAAACGAACGTAAAAAATAGGGTCAGTACAAAAAACATTTAATAAAATTATTTCAACGCGGTTCAACACCATTAAGTTAGTGGCTATACGAAGACGAGGAATAAGACAAAAATCGATTTTTGTGTGAATATCCTGATTTTCGGCGATGGTGCTGCGGACTCCTATAGACGGTCTGCTTAGTTTTGGAACCAAGCTTCAGTCAAATTTTTCAGGAATTAAAAATTCTGCCATAATATTGCAAGCAAATACAGGAAAGGTAGACACGACAGGTTATAAGAACAAAAAGGTATACAAGATTTATTTCTGGCAAATATATGCAGTCTTCCTTCAATTCCTTTTTCTACTGTCTGGGCAATATTAAAGAGTAGAAGAAACACTAGTACAGAGTTTCAGCGACGAATCCAGAAAATATTTTTTTTTGGGGGGGTCTCCATTTATTTTAAATTTTTTATGATATTTTACATATTTTGAGATATTTGATTAATATTCATATAAACATCGATATAACAATATTGGGAAATATTAAAAAAAAAACATTTTTATTTTTAATAAAACCATCGAGAGGCTATGATTATAACATTTAAATCAGTAGCATCATACAACAGCCGGGACTTAAAGTGCTTCATCGATTCTCCTCTTTTTCTTTGCCAAAATATCTAGTTTTTGTTCACTAAAAACCTCAATATCTCGATGAATATTTAGCAGCGCAGTTACATCCTCAATTTCCGTAAAGTAGAAAAGAACCGTTCACTCGAAGCCACCGTGACTGGCAACGTGGCACTGATTTGAAAAAATCGGTAAATGTCTTTGTAAAATTGCATATTACAAAGGCGGTTTGAGAAGTCATTAGCTTTTTGAATAAAATATATTTTTCCGGCAAAAAAGCATTCTTTTTCTCAACATAATCTCCTTTTAACTCTTTACACTTAGTCCAGCTTTTTTCAATTATTTTATTTTGATCCAAACCTCTTACCACACAGCCATTTCTTTAGGTTTCAAAATAGGAAATAGTCGCATGAATTTCTTTCGAGTGTAAGCAATCACCCATCGCACGGCTAGCTTTTTCATATCCAAATATTCGTGTAAAATGTGATGTGGCTGCTCAGTTGAGATGCCTACAATCTCAGTCATCTCACGCACTTTCATTCTCCGGCGATCGAAAATCTTTCCATGGATTTTATCGACGACTTTTTGTATAACGACTATAATAGACGTCAGTTAAGGGCATTAAAAAGCGATATTTATATTTTATTTTATTCATTTATATGCACCACTCAATTCATTTTATTTTTTAATTAGTATCACCAATTTTTGGATGTCGCTATTAACGAACTAAAATCGGTTTGTATAAAATCAAATGCATTTGTTTACATTTCATTACTTAAGTTTTATTTGCTTTGCTTTATTCTATTTAATTGTAGTAAAATTACGAATTCTAAAATAACGCAACATCATTCGAGAAAAACAGCTTATGACGGCTTTTGTTTCGTTTCCACAGTAAAGGAATATTTTGTTTCGTAAAAAATTTGATGGTCTGAGTTAGGTTGGATTAAAGGCGCCATTCGAAATATTTGCTTTAACCACAGACTGCAAAAACCATCCGCCACAATTCGACAAAAAAAATTGTTCTTTCCAATACCATGGTTTAACAGAAACCTAAATAGTTTATATTCTCCTCTGCAGGTTTCGGAACTTATATTAGTAGTTTTGGCTCACTTGCATGCAAAAACTTGCAAGAAACTTGCAAAGTAGGAGAAATCGAGAGAGCGAATTGACATTTCATTTTGAGAGGAAGTTGATAATTTTTACTGGACTAATTTTTGCCAGTAAAAACTAGCAAGTAGGAAAAACCAGCTGATCAAAAGCAGCTGATTGCAATTTGGATAAATACGAAATTTTTGTTTAAGAGTTTTAAAGGCGAAAATTATAAAATGTGGGTATCAAACATGCAAAAAGCAAGTACAAGTTCCTTTGATTAAGCTTCGTTAGTGGAATGTTTCAGGAAAACACTAACGCAACGTTTTTCATTTTGTCTATTTAGATTCGTACAAAATTTCAATCAGCTGTTCGTCAAACTTGCAGGTTTTTACTGGTTTTGCGTTCTTGTACTTTTTGGTATATTTTTCACTCTGAGAGCAAATGTTGTCAAATTCTAAGAAATTTCTTTACTGGATAATTCTTACTGGAGAAGTACGAGTACAGACCTATTAACATTGCCATATTTGCCAGTTCAGTTCCATCTAAGAATATTACTGAAAGGTATTTTTTATTTAAGAGTTCAATAATTTTTTATGTAGATTCAGAATTTGATGATGCGCATGAGAAAGAAAAAACACAATTTTTTTCGTATATCCCTGGCTTAATAAAAATTAGAATACACATTAAATATGCTCAGTTAGTAAGTAAAGGGTACCATGGAATTATATTCTTCCTTTGGTCAGCGTTGAAAGAGAATTAACCAACGTATACTTACTTCAAATTGTAAAGACTAAGGATAGTATTTATGTATAACGCTGTTGACTAATGAAATTTCACGAATTGTAAAAGTTGTATTGTCAAGAATTGTACCTAGCCAAGCTTTGAATCCAAGTTTTAGAAGTAACAATACAGCTTTGAGTACTTTATGTTAAGAAAGCAGAACAGCTTGCAGGTTCGATTAGAAAAAGGAAGCTCTCTAGAAGATATAAACATAAGATGAATGCAAATAAGTGCTGAACTAGTGCAATATTTTAGTGGTTTTTTATTTCAATAGTATTCGCTTTCTCTCTCTTCTAAAATATACTCCTCGGCGAGGTATGTAATTAGATCTTACAGTAACCAATCATGCATTTTGTATGCCTCCTAATTTGGATGCTGAATTTTTGCACAGTGTAATATAATTTCCATATGGATGTATGGAAACACATTCCCGAGCAAAGGCTTGTATTGGCATTACGCTACTTTAGCTTGAAGGAAGAAGAAAAATATCAATATTCGCATGAAGAAGTGGAAAGAAAGTTGGACATGTGAATGACAGTTGAGCAAATAAGTGAGGCAAATGAATGACGAGGGCGTCGTTCGAGGCTGTGGTGATGGCGACAGATATAGTGGACGTCCAGCAACGACTGGCGCATAGCAAATTGAACAGGACTGAGTAGCAGGCTGACACATAAATTACATGCAGACATACTTATATCAATACGAAATAGCAAATAACCGCTGACCAGTGAGTGAGTGAAAAGAAGAGGAAGGAGGAACCAAAGAATAAAAAAAAACAAAATTGGGTGAATGGACATCGAAAGAAAATTTGTGTAAAAAAAATGGACAGCAAATGAGAAGCCGGTGTTGAACAAATTGGACAGTTGAACGTTGTAGCCGGAGAAATGAGTTAAAGCTGACAGATAAAGGGTGATGGTGAAGCGCTTACGGTTAGCGGCGAAGGAAGAGCAGAATATGCTGCAGAGAAAATTGTGGACAAACGACACAAACGATTCGATGATTATTGTAATTTTTTTCCACATGACTGCATAAAATGGACACAAATTCGGAGAAGCCGAAAAAACGCGTAACATAACAACAGGCGCCATTGCAAAAACAATGGCAAACGAACAACGAAATAATAAAGAAGAAACAAAATATGACAAAAAGCTGAAATTGTGGCAAATAGCGACACTCAGACAGACAAGGCGACAGAGGGACAAATGTAAAGATTGAAGGAAGCAGGGAATTTGCGGGGGAGAGGACAGACAGGCAAATATTTATATATCTGCATACATTCATATATTGATGACAAAATGATTACGCTGTCAAGCGACCAACAGGCGGACAAGACAAGACAGCGGCAAAGCGGCGAGGTGGACAAGCGGCCGGCATGAGATCTGCGATTACAAGTGGGAGCACTAAAAGCGTTGGCAGTGGTGAGAATTTGCGCAAATTTCTTAGTTTTTTTTTCTTCACATCTGCACTTTTTTCCAGCTGTGCGCTGATAATTTAGTTATAAACAAGTGGCAACACCCCTTGGTAACCCACAGGCGGTCATTTGCGTAAACAAAATTATAATAAAAGGGATATATTTGTAGTGCTTCAATAATTTGTGTAGCTGATTACATCTGATTGTTTGTTATTGCGCTATTGTGTGTTTGTGTTTGCTTTTTTTTCTTCTCTCTTTGCATTTTTTGCTCTAAAAACTGTCTACTTATTTTTTTTTTTTTTTTTTTTTTGGTTGAACATTTATTTTACTTTTTTGTTTTTGCTGCTGATAAGCAATGTTGGGCGCCTGCAAGTAGACTATTTATTGCACGACTGCTCCCAGTGACATGGGGAGAAGATGAGTGTACTGAGAGAGTGTGATCATTGGGTAGTTGAGTAGCGCGTGTGATATGTACGCCAGAGCATGAGTAGGCATGTCAAGTGTTGTGGTTTTTAAATTTTTGCGGTGTCATCAAAGCAATTACTGCTGTTTTCGTAATCGCAACCGCAGCGCCTTAGAAAACATATGTAGACACATGCTTTGCGAACAAAAAAAAAATTTTTATTTAAATATTTATTTTTATTGCTAATACCAATAAATTATATTAAATTATGAAAAATTATAATTATTAATTGATAATAGTTATTACTCTTTTTATTTGGCATCTGAATGTTTTTATCTTGCAAGGTCATTTAATTATCGCACCCTGCCTTATTTTACTTACCTTCTGACCAGCAAATTAGATGGCCTTACTTCTTAATTTCTAATTTCAACGGAATTTTTCATTGAATTTAAAAAAATATACTTTTATTTTTGATTTGGAATAATGTAAAATTAATTATTTTACTTTTATTTGATTAATTAAATATTAAGTTTAGAAGTAGTATTGAAAAATGGTTTTATAAACATTTCCTTTGTGAAATCCGATCCGACAAAATGGGGCACCACAATACTCGGACCTTGCCGATTAACATTTTAAACAATTAAAGCGGAAGCCCTCCTTCAAGGTGTGATGCCCCACCAGCCACCAGAAATTCGATAGGAACTCGTTTTTCAATCACCATTTTGAGTCAAATAACAAAATTAATTTTCACTCCAATTATTTACATGGCAAATTAAGCAAAAATCTGATTTTTCCAATTTTTTTTTTTAATCAGTTAAATTAAACATGGGTACCTTCATAGTTTCGATTTATTTTTTTAAATAGAAAATGTAAATTTTGCACGAAATCCAGCTACGTACACTCACAAGCAACAGTTGATTGCTACAAATGGCATTGATGGCAAAGATGACTTGATGTGTAAACAAATGCCTTTAGACATTATTTATATCAGAAAGTGCGCACATATTTATTTATATTTGACCATGTGTATATAAGCTGGCGCTTAGCTGCTTTTGTGTACATAAAACTGTCAAAATGATGTGTTCAGCGACTGCAAAGCGAACAAAAATTATAACACCAAAAAAGTTACAAAAGTAAGTTAACGAGCTCGCAGAAGACTGAACAAGACCGAGCGTGGGGAGAGAACGAGAAAGAGGGCGTAAGACATTATTATGTCGACTGAGGATTAAACTTGAGCTGAGCTGGTTTTAAATAAAACTATAAAAAGCGCTTATTTTTTGCATTTTTCGTGACTTACTACTTCATTTGACTTGCGATTAATAAAAATATAAAGACGCACTTTCAATTATTAAATTTTAAATATACTACAAATATAATAAAGTTATTTGTATAATTTTGGAACTTTTGCGTTATTAAACTTTAAATATATGATGTACGAATAGTGTACAGGCTATGAATACCGGCAGCTTGTCGCCTAAAAGTATGCAACCAAATTTTCTAAAAAGAGGCTGAAAGTATTTTAAGGGCCGTTTTCTTATCTGCCTGTCAAATTTACCAGCTGTTTAAATCTCTGGCCCACAAGCCTCAAAGAATGCGCGCGTTATCTAACAAATTTGCCACTCTATTGTGGTTGAGATCCTATTTAAAACTTGCTTCTAGGTGTAAGGTGAAGCGCTGCATACTTTTGGGCTTGTGGTCCAGAGATTTTACCAGCAGTTAAATTTAACAGGCAGATAAGAAAACGGCCCTAAGAAGATAGATAGTCTTACTTAGGTTGCGGATAAGTTCTTTAAATGCAATTTCCAATTACGATGATAATTATTTGCGAGCAATAGACAACCAGAATTTATCTTTGTTTTTTATTTAATTTTTCAACAAAAAAAATATCAAATTTGTATCTCTTTTAGAGTCTATGAGCTAAACGTATATTAGCCAGATATATGCAATAAAAAATATGCGCAGAATATGAAAACGGTGATTTAGCAGTAAGAACAGCGCTAAATCTTAACACACAACGACAAAAACATAATACTTGTCGCAAAAAATATCACATGAAGTGCAAATATTTATGAACATTAACGAGATGAAATAGCATACGGATGATTAAATTGCTAAATTACAGGCTGGTGCTAGTCTTTTATTAAGCAGGTGTGCGCATAAGCATAAAAAGAATTATAGCATACTTTCAGCTGATTTGGTATGCTAATAGGATGAGTGGGACATAATGCGTGTGTATATCACGTTATCAGTTAACGACAAATGGAAAAGATAGTAGAAGAGTGATGTGTATCGAAATGAAACGCTAAAACAAAAAAAAAATTGTGAAATAAAATGCTATTAAAAAAAATCTCAACTGATTAATAATATAAAAAAAGATGTTTAAAATTTAGCTGTGTTCCGGGGTTTACGAGTTATAGATAGATTTTTCACAATATCTTTTACTAGCTATACATATGTTAAAGAAATATATTTTTTGACACTTAACCCCAGATATATTTAGCGAGGGTCTTAAGAGCATACACCGGCATAGGTACAAATTTTTTAGTAGAGCTCAGTTAAAGCCTCTGCCACTACGCACACGCAAAATCAGACCCATAGCTTGCGTAATGAGACATGTTATAAAAATATGACAACAAAAAGTATGCTATGAAAACCAAAGCACGAGATGTTAAAGCGAAAAACAAATAAGAAAAAAAAAAGACAATAAACTTACTCAAGTACACAACAAAAGCTTTGCACGAAGCAAAGGTAGGCAAATGCAATTACCATTTCGCAATAAATTACAACTGGAATGCGAAGGAAATGTGCACTTATTTGAAAATTTGATTTGCTGCATACTAACAGGCGCTTGTTTACCAATTTGAAATTTACCGAAGTGTCGCTAAAATCAAGAGTATTGCAATTGCGTAATTAATTTCTTTTGATGGCGCGCTAACGCAAGCCAACAAATGTAGACAAATAAGGGTGATTCGTAGAACAGTCAGAGTCTTGCGGCATAGAGCTTGAAAACACACAGATATCTAACATAATGTGAGTCACTTAAGTTCTCATATATTACTGGAGCAATAAATTAGTAGCGCGGTATTAGCAAACAAATAAGTCAGCTGCGCCTTTGAGTATTTTATGCCATGCGAGCTATATTTTATAAGGGAAAGGTGGTAAGCAAAGTAATTATTTGTTTTTCAACGATTTTTTATTAAGTAAGATTTTCAAAAACTCGCAACCAAAAAAAAAAGGTTCAAAGAACAAAAGTTCCGAATCAACGTTTCATTTGTTCACAACCACAAACGATTTCCAGCATATGAATTTGTCTCTCATTTTAGAGCTGATGACTTGACCCATTATTTAAGAATTGTGTACAATTTATCACTTTCACCTTCTAAGCAACAAAATAAATAATTATTGGTAGCCATATGTTGCTCGCTTTCATTTGTGACACATTGGTTTATTCGGCAAACTTTTTTCTTCATAGCTTCTTTTAAAACTTATGCTCAACTATGTGTTCTGGGATTTCATATACCGTTATTAATTAGCACACAAATTCACCAAAAACACATTTGCGTTATTTATAGGAGGACTGCATATGCGTATGTCAACAGCATCCCTTGTGGCTAAAATTAATGAAAATATCATATAGTTGTCAGTGTCAACTTGCTGCCTAAAGTGTTCAAAAGTTTTGCCTCCATTTCCATTACTACCACCACAACTGACTCACCCTCCACAACACTATCACTTCATTTATATTCGAGTGTTTTTAAATTACTTATAAATAAGCAGGCAGTAAATGTTTACTTATACACACATACACGCGCGGTTTAAAACCGGTTGACAGCCATGTAAATGATACCTCCCTCAAAACTCTACTCATCATATTAATCATTTTTACTATCTCAGCCCTTGGAGTGCGGCTTTCGTTTCGAGCTTTTGTGGTTTGCTGTCGTTGTAGTGGTTTCTAATAACTTAATTATCAGTTTTAAATATAAAGAGTAGCTGGGCGAACAATCGCTTATTGTTCGTGCGTGGGCCTAAAAATATGCAAAGAAAAAAAAAACTTACATAATTATAAATTGTAATTTCCAAGCTTTATAGTAGATATTTCGGCTTTTGAGTTGAGTTTTGAAATATAAATGTTTTGCTCCGGAAAAGCTACGATATTGGGTTACAAAATGAAAGGACTAGACTAGCTGAGTGGAGACTTTCCTGGGAGGGTATAACCTTGTAGAAGCTCCGCAAGCTATGCAACATTTGTAAACCAATTATGTCAAATCCCTAGACATCGAACTGTTATGTCAAATTTTAGCCTAAAACTATGCATCATCATTACTAAACGTCGAGTGTGAAACATTTCATAACTCAATATTATTTATTGTAAGAAAGCGGTGATATGAAAGATAGGAGAAAGGTAGAAGGAAGCAAGCAATCTAGGTTGTAATTGAAAAAAAATTAAATGGAATAAAATGTAGAAATTTAAAGATAAAGCAGAAACTACATAAGATAGCAAATAATATAAAGTATAAAATAATGCAGGTAACAAAAAAACAGAGACGAAATTTAAAAAAAAATTATATTTATGAAATTTTAGGGAAGCCAGCCAAATTAATTTATAAGCGCAATTAAATTATTGCACATTCAAGAAACCGCCAACGATTTAAATTAGTGTCATGAAAGTCCATTTAACCCACTAACCATAGTTCAGAAAACTTGAGCGAACAAAATTGCGTAAATGCAAACAAAAACAAAAATAAAAAAATAACGGAAAACGCAAAGCAAAACAATAACAACTTCAAAGCGTAAGGACGCGAACTCAACATTGTGCAACGGATGCGAAACGCACTCAAGCAAAACAAATTGCAAATGGCAACAAAATAAACGACCACATGCAACAAGAGCAACAACAACAATAATAAAGAAAAGACAGCAAACAAGAGAGACAATAATGGTTGAAATAAAATCAAAGAGGATATTGTTGGCAATAAGTATTTTCAAGCCGAAGATGCCGGGGCAGAGGGAAGGGGAAAAAATAAGAAGAAAAAAAAAATAGAAAAGAGTAAGCCATAACATGTTGTATGTATACACTCGCACAACAAACACACACAAACGATGCGCGGATTGCCAACGTTAAAAAATAGCAGCAACAACTAAACTTCAATATCCCAGTGACACAAATACTGCGTCAGCAACAGCGACAAAATGTACATACATACATATAGCAGCCAGCCAGTGAATACACATCCAAACACACATTTCTACGTACTTGAGTGTGTGTATACAAAGGCACAAATGCGTGCTGCTTGTTGGCATGCCACGCACGTAAAGTGCGTCCGACATCTCACTGATTGACAGACGAGAACTGCCTTCGAGCGCTTTCACTAAAGCGCGCACTTGGCTCACAGCCAGACGTTGGCAGCGTAGCGAGGAAGACGCTCTATTGCGAAGGGTTTTTTTTTTTTGAAGCAACACAAGTAGGGGGCTTTTGCTGACCAAGTTGCTGACGCATAGTGCGTGCTACTTAGCTTATGTCACAGCGACCTAGTTGCGTGCATACTCCTTCCTACATATTTATATATACTTCGATTAAAAAAAAAAAAAATTAAAAAGAAATGTTCAAATTGAACACCAACAATGAGCAAAGCAAGAAAGTTAGTTGTAGACTGTTTTCATTAACTGTGTTAGTTTGTTTTTCTATATATACGTACATAGATGTGTGCCAGCGTACTTCTGATTGTCTGGCATGCCTCACTGATCATACTGCACTGAACCGACTTTCTCTCCAAGCAAATGTGGTTCTTGGTCATCGCTTTCTCCGCTTATTTTGTCTTAAACTTACGTTGCACTTGCTGCTTTTGCAAACTCATCGCAAATCTCTGCAGGCCATCTACTTCAAGTCTTCATTTGCAATACTGCTGGTTGTGGCGCTCAGCTACTCTACTCCAATTTTCTTTAATACAATTCAACACACTACAATCCTTGTCGTGCCACTCCACATGACTCTTCCTCCACTCCGTGCTACGGCACTTAACTTTGCTCCAATTCATTTTAACTTTATGCTCTGTTTGTGGCTCCCACTCTTCAACTTCATTACAGTCCACATGAGTTCAGCGCTTGCGGTCCTCGTTGTCCAGTCCACTTATGAACTATGTGAATATATACATATTTATGTTTGTGTGTGTGTGTGTGTGTGTGTGTGCGCGCATATGTGAGCTTGTTGCTTCGACTCGGTCGGGCACTCATTTAAAAATTGTGCGAAAACAAAAACACAATCAAGTATGTCTTCTGTCACATGACAGTCGTAGCTGCGCTAACAGCAAAAAAGATACTTATATAAAACTTTAAAAAATATAATAAAATAAATAAAAACCAATCTGCCATATGTATGTCAAAAAAAAATTGTTGACAAATTCTGCTGCCTAAATTTCTTTCTCTTTCGCGCAGTTTTTATCTTGTTCAGTACAATTTTTTTTTGGCATGTAGCATACTTAAAGGCGCACACACTTAGCCAGGCGCATATATGCGGACCTGTTCGCTTGCAAATATGATTAAGTTTTTTCCATTATTTTTTACTTTTCAATTTCCATTAAGTGAATTTTTCCCGGACTGTTGGCGGTGTCTTTTGAAGTTACTAGTTCAACTATTTTTATTCGTATATCGCAAAATCGTTTTGTTAGCATTTCATAGACAGTAAGATAATAATCTTCTCTTACATTTGTCGATCTTTGTACTTTAATGATTGTGAACATAGTACTTATCGGTAAAGTAATTGTTACTATTGGACAGAAAAAAGGGTTGAGATTATTATTTGTATTTAATATGAAGATTGGGGTATTCGTTGTCATTCCAAAAAAAATGTCAGTCGGAAAGAGAAGAAGAAGCAAAGCAAGATCTCGTTTCAATCTTCAAAAGCGGTTCTTGCAGGGCTTTCAGCAGAAATAAATTAGCTGTAAAAACTTAAAATTTAACCAAAGATGTCATGAAACGTTTATATTATTGTAATTGTTTTCTATGATGAAGATACTATTCCATCGATCCTTAAAATTCAATTTCAACTAGAATTTTTTTTTTAATTTTTTTACTAAGTGCTTATAAAGCAAATGGAAAAAGCTTTAAATTCTTAGTTAAAGGAAATATTATGTTATTTGAATATATACACTCTGTTCATAAATTATAGCACAAACACATGTTGACACATTTGAACAATTTATTAACCCTCCAATTATTTAAAATTATTTTTCAATTAAAAAAATCGATAGTTCTCTAACGAATACAAAATCCTTTAAAAAGTTTTATAAAAAATACAAAACACATTTATGGAAATTTCATAAAAATTTCAAGGTTTTAAAAAAAATTTTAATTTTTTTTGCATGCATATTTGTTGCTCTTTCAATTTTAGTACAAAAAATGCAACGTTCAAGTTGCTATGAACTACTACTAATTTTTGAAATATTTTTTACTGCCGCTCTTTCAAATCTGCATACTCTAAAAAAATTATAAAAACATGCAACTCCGAGCTCCCGGGTTCAAAGCCTGAGAGAAGTGGTTATGAAAAATTAAATTAAAAATTAATTTAATTTAATAATCAAAAAGAAGTCTGATGAGGAAATGTGGTGATTTCCGAAATAGTACTATAACTCCAACCATTAAAAACTGTTGTTATTTTTTCACAAAAACAAAAACCTTCCATAAACTGGCCTTTAGCTCAATAAAAATTCTAAAAAATATTATTTTTAAAAAAGTTTAAAATTTTGAAGAATTTTAATCAATCATTTTCGTAAATCATTGTACATTTTGTAAATAGTTTATAAAATGTGTGTTTAAGGTTTTTATAAGAAAATGCAATATATTAGACTTGATAGTTTTTTGTAATGAGGCGATAAAGGCTATGTCCTACAGAGAGCCTTTAACTTTTTGTCTACAATCCAACCAACAGGTGTTGAGTCGCAGCAGTGCTTCTTCTGTACCCAATCTGTATATTTGTGCTTGAAGTATAAATTACTTTGTATGTGTGTAAAATTTTCAGTTTATTTCCTTTTTTTTCTTGAAAATACCAATTAATACATATGTACATGATTTACAACAAATCGTTCTTCTTTGTTATATATTATGTTATTTTGTATACCTCTATAATACAACGATTACAGGCGTGTTAAATTTTTTGGCAAATTAAAAATTACGAATCAAAATAATTTCATGAAATTCGCGATTCCGGGATTTCATTTTCAAATCCCGAAAATACCGGGATCAACAAAATACCCAAAATTGACATCCCTAGTATATAGTAAAATTTTATGAACAGTAATTTTGTAGCACCTTTCAATCCATTCGTTTTCCAAGGCAGGTAGCTTGAATACAATTTCAATTAAATTCGCTAGCCATTTCGAGTTTTTAGAAAATTTTTTGCCAGAAAACTTCACTAGGGAAACCAAGCTCCTAATTCACAAATTCTCTGTTACAACCCAAGTCTAGTAAATTCTAGTAAATTTTGAATTAGCTTGAAAAGCAAGTAACAAGAAGCAGCTCTTTGGTTGCAGCTTTATACTTTCAGATATTTTTTGTGTTTAATTTAGCTGATGCTTCTTCGCTTTAATTAATATATTCATTGATTTAAGGCCGAATGCTGTAAAAGTGAATAGATGCAATTTTATTATAGTTTTTTTTTCATTGTAAAATTAAGATAAATTATAGATTTATAAAGATATTTATTTTCCTTGCACGAAGGCACTAACTGATTATAATAATAATACATAAGAGTATTGTTTTTAAATTATAATTCGAAAGTAACTTTTCTTGTACTGATATTATTATTCTTAAACTAATATTTAACTAGAGAAAAGCAATTTTATTTTATTTATTTTTTATTTTTAAACTAACTAGAAAAAAAGCAATTTTATTGGATTTTTTTTTACCTTCTTGATTGGTTCATTGCAATTTAGTACTAGAAAGTAGCCTTATGCGATATTATCTGAATTGATATTCCTTAAGTTTAGTGAATTTTTCGCATTTACTCATTTCCAGCTTTTTTCGCTGCGTCTATGCTTCTTTAAAATTAAACATATTGAATGCTTTTCCTATTTTTACTTGCTCTCTTTTGTATTGAATTTTCGTGCAGTTACCACGTCGACACTATAACTCAATTCATGATAGATATGCGACAAAGTATACATACATACATACATACGCACACGAGATTATGATGGGGTGGGTGCTTCCTCTTATCCCACTGCTTTGCCGGTTTTTATTTTTGTTTTGCAATTATTCTATATATATATGTTCATATGTTTGTATGCATGTATGTAGCTTAACTTATATACATACATATATTATCTAACAAAAACATCCCCCTACGCAAAGTTGTGTCACGTGTTGTTATTGTTATTGATAATATCTGCTGTTTTGACGCATTCGTATGCGTGTGCGTGTGTACATGTGTGCCTTTGTTCATGTGTAATTGTTGTTGCGAAATTGTTGCGTTTCGCTTTGTGTAAACACAATTCGCCGCGTAATATACATACATATGTACATATTTGTTTCATATACACAATTGATGCGTCTAGACGCTCTTGTCAAATTTTTTTTTCTCTTAAATCACACTCTTAGCTTTATTCTAACGGTACTCGGTATACTCTTTTCCATTAGAGTGTTTTTTTCCCCTACAATTGGAAGCGTGAGCGTCAATTATTTGACTTAGAATGCAATGAGATGAGTGACTTGCTGCGTATTCCTCTTTATTGCATAGCTTCGTATGTGTTTGTGTTTGTATTTGTGTGCGAGGGTGTGTGAAGGAGAAGTGGATATAAATCAATCAAATTCTGATGTACGGATATTAAAGCAGAAATATATGGTATTTTTTAAAGGCGTGCTTGAAAATTGCAAAAACTTATTCTCGCTCTTCTGAATGAAGTTTATTTATGGAAAACTGTACAGTAACATTACTGAAAAAAGCTTGTATTATCAATTTCATGTAGAAATTATTCAGTTTGATATATATTAAATAAAATTAACAGTCTCTACTGTACCTTTGCTAAAAATCAACGAGCCTCTCCAATTTTTTGTTTCCTTAAGCAAAACAACAAACTTTTGCCACACAAAACATCGCTACAGTCCGATCCAGATCTTGTAGAGAAAGAAAATTCTGGTTTCACTCAATTTAATTCAGCACAATGATTTTTTTGCTGCTTCCAAGCTGAACAATCGTTTTATTTAGTTGTGCGAAAAACTTCAAAAAATTTCAAAATACATGAAACAAAGAAATTTAATTATAGTAAAAGTGAGTTTTAGTTTTTCTCTCCTACGCCAGAATTCTTTAAAATCATAACACACTTTCAATTAAATTATTTTCTAAAATATTTTATGCCACATGTTTAAGAAGAACGCCCGGATCTATGTATTCTTCGCCCTAAAATATTTGCAAAAAATTATAGAAATATATTTTGAAAATTTTTACAATGGGTTTCTGCTGTATAAATTTTAGAAAAATTTGGTTCAAATATTCAGAGCTCGATTTTAATGAAAAAGGTATTTTAAAAATCTTAATATTTTTTTACTGTGGGGTCCTAACTGAAATTCTGAAGTCCTTTAGCAATTTTAAGTTCCGACGAAAAACTAAGAAGGCAGATATGTTACGTTTGAATTCTACTCTCGCGTCCGTAACACACATTTTTTTTTTTTCAAAATTTACTAACGAACATTTTCACGCATACATATATTAACTCGTCCTTGTTCTCAATAGAAGAAATCGTTTTTTCATTTAGTACAGATATTTTCTGCTGACGTAGAACTCAGAAATAACATTCCTAACCTAGAATTTGATTTGAAATAGCGGTGACTGGAAATCTCGTTTACATCAGCAAAGAAGCCCAAGCATTTTTCATAATGTAACAACAACATCGGAAACAGCAGGAATTATTATGCGGGCGAAGGAAACAAAATGAAAGCGCTCTACTAATGATTTTGAAAATATGTATGTAAGTTATGCACAAGAACTTCTGAGAGAATCAATTGGAAAATCTTTACAAATAAATACATTTTAACGATAACAGTTATCTCAGAGAATGTTTCATTTTTATTTTGTAACCATTTAACTATCATTGAGTCTAAACTAAACACAAAAGCTCTTCAGCGACTGCATTCTAAAAGAATCTATAAAAAAAAAAAAGAAAAAATTTAGAAATACTTTGGAATAAGCAGCATATCTCAGCTCATATGAAAACGTTTATACGGTGGCAATCAAAATAATAGCAGTGTTGATATATACATATGTCTGTATGTATATATATTCAGAATTTCTACAACTCGTTATTCCTTTATTAAATTTTGATTATTTTTGAATTAAATTGCAGTTAATTCACCCTTTACGCACTATTTGAATTTTCAGTTTTGTAGTCCATTTAGTTTAAATATTTTAAAATTTCTATAGCTGGGTGTTGCGCAGTCTTGTCATACAACGCTCGAAAAAAACACACTCCCAAAAACCTCGGAAAAAGAATTACAAAAAATTCACGGTTTATTTGAAGCAGCTTTATATTAAATGGGCTACAAAACTAGTTTTTCTAATAACTCTTTAAAAATAATCAAAATTATAAAAAGAAATAGATCACTGCAATTATTTTGAGCCCTTACATGTAGGGTTAAAAGTAAATCAATGCCAATTAGGTCTAGACCCCCGATCTCTCTTAATCTTGCATTAACAGCTGGCTAAGTGTGTAATTTATTTGGTTATAAGTTGAAAGAGTCACAGAACAAGTCGGTGATATAAATATTTCAAAACTTTTTTGCAGCTCTTAAAGTCTAAAAGGCGTCATGAGTTCTAAGCCTTAGTCTGAGAAAATCGTGAACTTAAAATTTAAGTTAACTTCTCGGGGAAATCGGGGAACTAACTACATCACGAAGTGGTTGAGATATGCGATAACAAAATAAACTTACTAACAAAATAACGCGCGAAGAAAATATTCCTATATTATATAGTTGGATACGGCGAGAAGAAGACTTTTTAATTCAACAAAATTATTCAAAATTTTATTAAAATAAAATTGCAATGGGAAGGTGTCACTCTTTGAGGATAAATTGATAAAGAATTTTATAAGCAAACTGTTCGCCAAAGTATCAAAAAGTAATTACCAACTAGCGAAATCTGATTTCCTAGGAGAAGTTATCGAGAGAATCAAAATAACTAAACTATAAACTCGAATCTGCTTCATCTTTTCCACATGAAGTTTATATGTATGCGCATTCTTTCGCTTTAGCTCTAAATGCTTTGAAATACCTTAAAAGCACAGCTGGTTAATTTAAGAAAACCTTAAACTCGTCAATGCATTGACCTGTCGGCTAAGCTCGATCCATAATTTGTGAGTCAGAATATACCAAACAGCAAGCGAACAGCGAATTTAAGCACAAATATACAACTACATATTTTTCCATACAAATGTGCACATGAACGAAAGTATATTCAAAACATTTTCTAAATAGCTTGAAAATGCAAAATGAATATTATTTAAAAAAAAAACAGAAAAAATTAATAAATAATAAAGAAAACAAAAAGCGGCGACGCTTCGAAAATGCGAAAAGCATTTTTGCACGAAAAATATAGAAAATTAAAAGAAAACAACAACTACTTATACAAACAACACTAACATACAATAGAAAAGAGCAAGAAACACAAATAGGTGGCAGGCAAATCGCAGCAAAAGCAACGACAACCACAAAATAAAAAACAACGGCGTGTGCAAAACGTGGCAAGGCAAAAGCAGTAACAAGCAAAAAGCCAATAAGATGAAATAAAATACAAAAAAAAAGCGGAAACTCAAAAGCAAATAATTGCAAAAACAAATACAATCACAACAAAAACAAGAACACTTCAAACTTAGACAGTCTCATCAGTCCAGCAGCAGTAGCAGCGCGGCGATATGCTCGCACTGGCAGCAATAATGCCAGCCCGCTCGCGCAAAAATCCAACAAGCACGCCAACAAACAGCAACAACAACACAGTTGCCGTTCAACCGCCGCTTTGCACCTCTCGTGCATCTTGCTGCCTGCTGCTGCTGCCACTACATGTGTGTGTGTGTGTGTGTGTCTGTACTATGTTGGCAACTGGAGACACTAGCTGAGGCCAGCACCCAAAAACCCCGCACACTAGTCATCTCACTCCCTCTCATGCACCGCAAATACATTTTGGCCGCCGCTAGCAGGCGAACATTTGTTCTCTTGCGCGCTCTCAATGCACACCCACATGTTTGAGTTGGTTTTGTTGTACCGTGGCCGTGTTGTTGTTGTTGCTGGCCATTATGTTGGTGTTGCATGGTGGCGTTGCCGAGTTTTAGGGGTTCATAGCATAGCATTTTTGCGAGTTATTGTATTTTCCTTTTGGCCTGCCGCAACAACACAACACAACATACGACCAACGAGCGTAAAATGTACACACACGAGCAAGTGGACGAACGAACGGCTCTAACAACACACATACACAGTTCTGTCGTTACTTTGTTCATACTTATGTGCGCTCACAACAATTCGTTTATTCGGCGTAATTCGTTTAACTCGCTGCTGACTCGTTGCGGCACAAAGCGCCTCTCATTCGTTCGTTGGCCTACCAATTAATTGTTCGGTTCGACGCCGCTTCTAGCTACTCGTATGCTCGCTTCGAACACGATTACATCGCTGCCAAGCAGCCAAGCGCACCGTTGACATGCAACATGTTCGCAGCATTGCCAATTCGCACATTCACTCGCTGTCGTTCGTTCGTTCGCTCGTTAGCCCTTGTTCGTTGGGTAGCGAGCGGCTACTGAGCGCTGGAATTTTCACTGTCCGCAAACAACCACACACATACAGATACATACATGCATATTCAATTATACAAAGAAGATCGTGTCGCGCGCGGCCTATGCAATGTGGGTTGGTCGCCGCTTGTATGGCTGGCACTCGGCCGGTCGGATGGGCTAGTCGGCTGGTTCGTTGTTGAATTTTCCGCTTGAGCCATAGCCGCCTTCGTCAGAGCAGTGGGCCTCTTTCAAACATACATACATATGTACATTGGTTGCATAGTGTGTAGCGTTGTGTTCATATGGCGCGCAGGCACACAGCCAAACGCACATACTCGCACGGTAGGCACACAAACTCAATTGCAGGGCACTCGTTGCTGTCGTGGCACTTTCGTGCGCTACTTGAATTTTGAAAATTCGCTTATTCTTCCTATCAACTAAGTACATACATACATACATACATGTATGTTATGTATACTTATGTAGTTGTTCTGTATCTGTGTTCACTCGTTCGTATGTGCAGCATTCGTTCGTTTGCTCGGCGGTTCGCTGGCTCGTTCGTTCGATATTCTGATTGAATTTTCCAACTTGATACGAGTGGTTGGTTTTCCTGCTTGCCGTTAGCCGTCCTTTTTCAGTACGCTATTGGGTTTTGTGTAGTTAAGTCAGAAAATATTTCGTATAGTTCTCGTCTCTCGTGTGACATTCTCAAAGTTCTAAGAAAACAAATATCAAAAAAAAAAAAGAAGAAAGCAAGCAAGCAAAGCAAAATTTAATTCAACAATAGAATAAAAACAAACAAAAAAATTATCTAAAACAAAAATTTAAATATTTGCGAATTTTACCAAATTTTTTTGTATATATAAGATACATAATAAATATCACAATAACAAATAATTCGGAATTAAAAAAAAAATTCAAACCGAAACAAAAATTTTAGTTGAAAAGCAAACAAAACTGAAAAAGTTTATTCAAGCTTTTCGTGTGGCATTGCAAAAGCGCAAAACAAAAGAAAAATTTTGTGCAAAAATTTAATCAACGGAAATCAGCGTAACGTATTTTATTTTCAAAAAGTGTTCAACACAAAAACAACCAACACAATAGCAAACTACATCAACACACACACACACCTAACACAACATCTTGTAAATATTTGGGTACAAAATTCACCATAGAACGTGTTTCAATTTGAAATTTAGTAACGGTTCACCGTAAGCTTTAATACTTTGCAAGTGTATTTCTTTAATTTAGTGTTTTGGTTTATCAAATTTGCATTTCAAATAGCAAAATGTGTGCATCTGTGCAAAATATGAAAACTTAAGTAAGGAAAGAAAAAAAACCGTCACATTTAAGTAAGAGTTTATATTTTTAGAACTTATTTTGAATTAAAAAAAATTTCTTTGAAAGATAAATTAATTAAATTAAATATAATTTGATTTTTATTCAAATACATTTGTGCACATAAAAATCCCATTTAATTTTGAATTTTTATGCAATAAGATAGTTTTTATGTACATTAAAAATGACAATATACATATAAACAAATAAAACTTTAAAACTTTCAAACACGAGAAAAATTCAGAAATACTTGTATATAAAATAAAATATTTCAAGCAAAATTTTATATACATACGTATCTATTTATTGAAATACTTCGATCAGAAAATTAAATATGCCATTTTTTTTTATTTAAGAAAGTAACTATTGGTCTTACCAAATTTAATTGCGTTCATAGAAAATGAAAAAAAAATCGAAAAGTTTTTTGTTTTTAATTTCGAATTTTAAACTAAAATACGTCCAAACACATTTTATTTGAAAATTCCAGCACTTGATAGCGATATTCGATAAATTTTATTTTGAAAAATAAAATTTATTTTGATAAAAAAATTCTGACAAATAATTTTTTTTGCATAAAAAATTAAACAAACAGAAATATGTGTATACATATTTTAACTTTCAAAATTGTAAAATCAAAAATAAAAATTGTGCACGAGTCTTATCATAAGGTTTTTCGTAAATAAAGTTTATTAACATTGGAAAATGAATGCAAAATAATTTGACTCAAAAAAGGCACTGAAATATTAAAAAAAGAAATTTTAGATAGAGACACTAACCAAATGTTTTCCACTCTCATAATTTCACTTTTGAGTTGCAAAACTAAATAAAACTATTTTAAGGTTTAAAATAAAAATTAAACATGTAAACAGGAATAATTAATGATTCTATCAGCTGAAAAATAGACATCAAAGAAAATTTTTTCTAAAAAAAATAAAGCTTTATTTTCAAAACAATTAACTATTTTTAATTGTTCACCTCTTTTAATTTTTTGTTTATAATTTTTTAACTCAGATAAACTACAATCGTTTGTTTATATATTTTTTATATGTTTAACTGAATTTCTATAAAGTAAACATTTTAAATGTGAATGCTAAATTGTAGCTCTATCATAAAAACTAAAAAAAATAACAATAGGCAAAGAAGACGATTTATTGAAATATTGAAAAAAAGTGTGGTATTGCGTATGCATTTGTTTACAGCAATACAATTAATAACTAATATATTGTTCATTACTTAATTTTTTCCAGAAAAATAAAAAGCAAAATCATAGTAGACAGCAATATTTATAAGAAAGTTAAATAATTGATTATCTGTAAATATTTTTGAACAGATATTAGAAATCGTTATAAAACGTTGCAACAGTTTTCATATTTAGTCGAAAATGATTATTTTAAGTGAATTCGATAAATTATTATCTAATTAAGTGCTACAAATTTTACATTAATGTATGTGAGTAATTTCGTAGTTTTGTTTTGCGAAAAAATCTCATTTTTTATTTAGATATAGAATTTTCACGCCAATATTTTTAGATATTAAATATTTTCGTTGACAAAAACGATTTTAGTTTGATTCTAAAAGTTAAATTTTTACACAAACTTTAAAAAAAAAATTTTAATCTAAAAAAAAAATGCGACTCGAGAAGATTTCATAGGCTTCATTTTTCAAAATTTTTGTTGAAATTCTCAACAGCCTAAATAGATATTTTCATTTTCTTCTCATTTACGACTAAAGTAAATGATTTGTGTCTAGAAATATTTGTTAACAATTTCTTCGGCATTAATATTTGTATGTACATATGTACATACATGAAATTCGGCACTTTCGTCACTGACACTTTACTCACGAGTATATTTAATATTATTTCAAGAACGTTGATTTATCACGTTCTCATCATAATTCTAATAACTTGAATTTAACTACATTAAAAATATATTTTTTTTTTCAGTTCAGTACTTAACAATACTAACATTTCTATGCAATTTTTACAAAGAAACTTTATTTAAAATTTAATAAAAAAATTAAAAAATAAAAATTAAAATCTTAAATTGTAACATTTAAATTTAAATTAATTTTTTTTTTTTATACATTGAGAAACACTTAAAATAACAACTAAGAAAATTTAATTTTTAAAGAAAAATGTGTAAACGCTTAAAACATGTTAAAATTGTTGTTTTCAAAAATTATTTAACTTTAAATATTTATAAAAATTAAAAAAAAAAATTTATTTATATTCTTTAGAAATAAAAACCTGAATTTTGTCTAAGTAACATTGTACGAAGTTACCTTTTAGAACACTTTGTAAATTTATATTTTTATCAAGATGTATGCTCGTATATGTTTACACGAGTGTTTAAAAAAACTTTCACATATTTTGTTCTCTATAAGTTGCATTTTTCAACTAGAATATGAAGGTATTTCTATACTCCAAACCCAAAATGGGGAAAAAAAGATCCTCAAAACACACCAACCACACCACTGTTACTACCACATACTTTACAAATTTGAATTTTTGTATTTAATATTTTGTTTTGTTTTACCTTTTAACCCTCAAACAAAAGAACGCACAACGCGCATTTTATATTGCAAACAATTGAATTTATTTATTGCCAATTTATTAATGCTTTCGCCAGCTTGTTAGATTGCGGTTCATATTGGCTGCTTTTAAACTAATATATGTATGTATATATATATATATATGTACATAATTTCAGTAGATATGTACAAGTATGTAATAAAGAAATGTGCATGTGTGTAGGTTAAACATATGTAGTACATACGCTATTTTCCAGGCCAAAACCGCACTGGAGTGCTTTACGCCTTTTGCACCAAATTCTTGCAATTCAAAATTCTAGTCTTTCAATTTTACTTACTCATTTCAAAAATTTTACATATTTTGTGCTGCCAAATGATTTGAAAAGTGTAAACAAATTCGTTTTTCACTGGTGTTCGAAAACACAAATAATTTTTTTCCTATCTCCTTTTCTAATTCAATTTGCTTTAGGTATACTTTTATTTCTTTATACTTCACAATTTGCCTATAAAGTGATTGTACTGGTTCGGTAAATTTCTATTTTCTTGTGTACTCTTTTGCTTTAGTTTGTGAGTATTGCACTTTTGATTATTATTGTTTGCTTTACAATTTAATATTGTATATTCGTGTATAATTATTTTGCGTAATTATAAGCGGAAATTTATTGTTTCGCATTTTTGCCCATCTCTTTGTGATTTTTTTTTTTTTAATTCAAAAATATCAAAGAATTTCAAGGTATTTGCACCTTCAATCTCATTATAGCATGAACGTGTTTATGTTCAACTAAATTAAATATTTTGTTAAGATAGTTGAAAAATGTTTAAATTGCAGAAATCATCTAAATCTTCAAAAGTAATATATTGAAAAATAAGTCTGGAAAATAGCAAATGTAAAATATGTGTTAGCAGTTAAATAGAGCGTTGTAAATTACAAATCTGTAAGTAATTGCTAATGAAATAGCTCCGGCTAAATACATTAAAGTGTGTATGTCAAAACAAGTCAAGCAATCAATATGATATAGTAACGTAACGTTACACAAACCAGAAGCAAATAGTGAGTGAGATAAGGATAATTTTTACTTTTTTATTAGAATATAATGAAATATAGTATCATGTTGCGTTTTTTAGTTCGAAAATTTTTTTAGATAGAAATTGACTAGCGAAATGGATAGGGAACAATATTGAATAAGGTTTCGTCTTAACATTTCAGAATTTCGAAAGCGCATTACTCGCGATTTGATGAGCTTGCAAAATTACTGCTTAAACATAAAATTGTATAATTTACAAACCTGTTGGTAAATCGTAAAATTCCAGAAAGCTAGTGACAAATATTAAAACAAAATTATTATTCAGTAAAAGCGATAAAAACAGTTATTTATTTGACATAAATTAAATAGACTGTTTCCATTTCTAGTCAATTAAATCAAGTTATTTCATCAGTTAAAGCACTTCACTTATGTTTTAAACTAACTCGCCTGATAAGCTCTTCAAAATACTTTAGTGTTTAAAGCCACAACAGCTGAATTCATGACTCAAGTCTTTGAGAAAATCTCGTTTAACTAAAAAATGAATCATGCGAAGTAAAAATATTATATCGAACTCAAGCAAATACCTAAAGAACTTAGGTTAGTCATCTCAAAAGCTGAATTAGAATAAAGCAACTCACCAAGCTCATAAGCACAACTTAATTGCTCACTGAGAAAAAAATGAAATACATTAATTCGGCTTAAGAACAAGGCTAGTGAAATCAATTTAATGGGTTCATAAGAAAGTATTTAATTCAAAAATCGCAGAAGCTCAAGTAATCTAAATAAGGAGCGCATTTCCAGCATACCTCAAAGATATCATGAGTTCAGCTCAGGAGCAAAGAAAGGTGAACTCAAAACTTAATTTCATGAATTCAACGAATTCAAGACAGTTCTTTTCGTCTTAGTAAAAAAAAATTATTATTAAAAAATTAAAATTATCACAAAATTTAATTTATCAAAAAATTAATTTTTTTTTAATATATGGAGAATACATTATTTCATTGAGTTTAGTATAATTTAATAGCCTGAATTTTAATACAGTATGCAAATAAAGAAAATAGTTATGCATACATTTTTTTAAAAAAAGAAAAAAAATTTTTAATTGAAACACGCAGCGACTTTTTTTGTTCATAACACACATGCAAGTTTAAAAAAATTGTATACTAAAATTTAATTACCTTTTCTCCCTCAAAAAGGCATTTTAATTGAACAAAAGTGAAATCGAAAATTCACAAAAATTGATAAGTTAAAATATTTAAAATTGAACAGCCGACAGAGCAACAGCAGCAACTGCGAGCAACAAAAATATAAAAAAAAACATATATATATTAAATTATATTTTAAACCTTAAATCTTTAATTGCGCGCAAGAAACACCCAGCGCAGTTTAAATAAAATATTGTATAAAACAATTAGTAAAGTAAATAAATCTAAATAAATTACACTGCACATAAATATCAAGTGAATTGTAGAAAAACGATATTGAAAATAAAAAATCTTAATACACATTGATATCTAGTACACTTTTTAAGTGCACAGTCCAAGTAAATAAAAGCGAAAATAACAAAAAAGAAAAGCATTAAAGAATATACAAACAGCTACAAACATTAGCACAAAATTCATAATCAAATTAAGCAGAAAGCGTAAATCCGAAACAAAAGTATTTCAGTAAAGACAGCAGAATTATATTCATCTACATAGAGAAAATAAAATAGCAAAATCTCAAAAAAATAAAAAAAAAACACATGTGCAAAACATAAATCAAAAAGCGGCAGCGGTTATACTACAAAAAAATTAAATAAAAATACAAAAAATTAACGTTAATTTAAGAAATACAGAAATAAACTAAATAATAAATTAATTTTCAATAAACAAAAGCGAATATATTTTCGTGCAACTGAAATCAAACAAAGAAATCAATAAACTGATTAAAGCAGCAAAAAGAAAATTATTTTAAATTCAACATAGCGCAAAAATTAAGAAGGAGATAAATACACAATTTTTAATATTCTTCAACAACACTTCGAAATCAATCAAATAAGCGTCTAATAAAGAACCACTCAGAGGCGTCAGTTAGAAAAGTAAATTTGTGAAAAAACAACCAGCGAGAAAATCAATAAGTGAGCGTAAATAAATCAAATTAAATTCAATAAAACAAAAACAACGTTAACTGCACGTTATTTGAAAAGAAAAACCAGCAAAATACACTTACTTCAATTACAAATAAACAGAAAGCTACAAAAGCAAACGTTTCGTTCATCAATAACAGTGTCAGTGCAGCAAAAAAACGTTCCATATGGTTCATATTATCGAATTGGTCGGCCAGCCGAAGGTTGAGTTTGCTCAACAAGTTACTGTGAGTATAGAAAAATACAAAATTTCGCAAAATAGAAAAAGCAGAAATTAAAGAAAAATTAAAAATTAAAAATAGGGGGGGTTGTCTAAATAGAGCAGCTAAGAAGATAATCTCAGAAAATCTAATTGACTCTGCTTTAAAGCGAAATTTAACAAAAACCTTTTTATATTTTCCCTTTTTTTTAAATTTTTTTTGCACTTATTCGATATTTTTTTTTTTTATTCCGCCAGTAATTTGCTATCTTAACTTTATTGGTCTCACATAAAATATACGAGCGCCAAACACACCCGCACTGTCGCCTAACAGACCTGGCGAGCGTCTGTGTCTATGTATGTGTGCGTGGCATACTTTTAGGCTACGCCTTATGTTCAATGAATATTAAATTCTCAAACGAGCTTATAAGGGAAATATTCTATATACATTTTACTTAAATATATTTATCTATGTTAGGGAATGTGTGTAAGTGTGGGTGTATGTGCATTTGTATGTGTTGTTTGTGCTTGTGGTCGGGGTGTGGCGCTCATAAAAGTATATAAAATATAATAAATCTTGTCGTGTAGTCACGTAATGACAACATAATATGTGACTTGGCCAACACAACTGGCACACAAAGCTCTCACACACACCAGCAAACATACACACTTACATCTCTTTGTACACATATGGACCAGTAAAAAAAAAGGAAAATATTAATAAACAAGTTGATAAATATAAATATATATATATATAAATATATTAAGAACATACATAAATGCAAAGTTACAATAAAATCTCAACCAACAGGCTCATTCATATTTTCGTTCAACGCACACATACAGCCGCACGTACTCATTGAAATTACATTTACTCTCTTTTTTATTAGCTTGTCTGTCACATATTTTTGGCTTTTCGACTTTTTTCACTTTACTGACCTTTTCCTTTATCCCTTGCCTTCTGAATAGGCTGTCTGTTGTCTGCACTCCTCACTACCCACTTTTTACTTTCCCACTCACTCCACCCGCAGCAGGCAACATATTTTAACAATTAATCATCACTGCGATTCATGAAGTTCCTTATGGCAAGATGTAACAATGACAACTATATTTGCTTGTTTTTTTAGAATTTTATCAAGCAAAGCTGAGTGGGTAGCCAACAACAAAAGCAACAATGGCAACAAGCAACTTGTTTAATCTTTACTAACAACTTGAGTTTGTGTAACGAAAAAGAGACCTTTACTCCACTCCATCGCTGTTGGTAAATTAGCGTTGCAAATTTGACAACGCAGCAAAGATCAAGACATCCTAGGTCAATATTATTAACATATCGAAGAATTGGGAGTGAGTGACAAACAATTAGCATTAAAGTGAGGAGAAAATAAAAATTCACACTCTTGGAGACCCAAATAATAAATTAAGACATTCAAATTTCTCTTCGTGCTCCGTACATTTGTAAATTAATAAAATATAATACTGGTAAAAAAATTGATAATCAAAAAGAAACTTTAATCCACCAAATAACACAACTGTTTTTATTTTTTTACCAAACTAACATTTTTTTTTAAAAACAAGAGTTTTTTATTTGAAACTTTCATGTTGCACATGTGTACACAAGAAAATTAGTTTAACTTGAAATTATGAACATTAAAATTGCTTAACTTTGTTGAATTTTGGAACGATTTTCTGTCATCCCTTTGCAAGTTTGGTTTTAAGACAAACCGGTTTCGGCGTTGTGCCATCTTCGGTGTCGTTTTTCGTTCGACAGGATAGGAATATATTGAATTTTGGAACGATTTCCCGTCATCCCTTCGTTCAAACGAAAAACGACAACGACAACAACAAAAAAGAAAATTGCTTAACTTTCATTTTATCAAAACGCGAAAATCTGTTCTGATAAAAAGTTCAATAAATTGTCAATTATTAAAAATTTATAAGGCCGAAAACAACAAAAATGCATATATGAAAGGATAAGCACACCTAAAATGCATTCTAGGAATTTGCAAGAATTGATAAAAACCAATGAAATTTTCACACAGAATTGCAAACACACAAATAACAACCACACAAACAAGTTCAAATAGCAGCAGATCAGGTGCTCTTGTTTGTAGTTGGTTTGTTTAAGGCAGATGGAAAAACGCAGCGGTCCACTCGACTAGGGTAACACAGCATTTAGCGTGTTGGCTTTGCAACTCCGAGCTCCTTGGTTCGTAGCCTTGGAGAAGTGGTTATGAAGAATAAAAATATACCATTTAAAAAACTGTTGTTGTTTTTCTAAATAAAAATCTTCTATAAAACTGGCCTCAAGCTTAATAAATATATCAATTATGAAAAAACTATGATTATTAAATTTAATGGAAAATTTAAAATAACCAAAGTGAATAAATTTGTTCAAGAGCAGTAATTAGTTGAAAAAAGTTAAAAATTAAGGGAAAAGTTAAATCGCGTTGTATTGTTTTTATGATATAAATCATTTTTACAACATAAACATCCTCAATTTTAGTAAATTGATAATTTCTTATTAAATTTATAACTAATCACTGGGTAACCTATTTTTGAATTTGGTTACGCAATCAAATATACTCTGTTCAAAATTATAGCACAACCACATATCTATTTCTCTTCTAATTAATCAAAACTATTATTCAAGTAAAATAATCTCTAAGAAAAACCATAAACAGTCATTTTTTAAACTAAATATTTCAAAAATGTACAATAATTTAACAATTTTTCATCAAAATTTCGAGCTTCTAAAAACACTGATTTTTGAAAATTTTCTTAATCGCAGTTTCCTCCATACAACACAAAACCGCATTTAGTTTTTATATGGAAGGAATCGCGAAAGGGCGTCAGTAAAATATTGTCAAAAGTACTGTGGTAAAGCGTAGCCACTAGAAACTGTTTCTTTGTTGTACACAAGTTGAATGAGCTACATATTTGCATACGCGAAAAAATCTAAAAAAAAATCTTTTTAAAAAGTTCGAAATTCTTGTGAGATTTTCGATATTTTTTATAACATTTAAAAAGGTTTTTTTTATTGTGTTTGTTAGAGAATTAACGTTGTTTAAACTGAAACATAATTTTAAATAATTGGAGAATAAGTAAATTGTCTAAATGTGTCAATATGTGTTAGTGCTGTAATTTATGAACTGAGTGTGCATATGTGAGTTTAAATATGTTTAAAATTTTTTGAATTTTAGAAAAAGATATTTCTCTATGCAATTTAAGTAGCAAATTAAAAAAGGCAAAAAAACTGTCAATGAGTAAGAAATATGTATCACCGGCTACAACTTATTTCATATCAAACTACGAAGGCTATTCCGGATATCACAGGCAAGATCAAAATTTAAAAATTGTATTCATTTGAGCAAAAAAGCTTTAATTTATATATTATTGCTTCAAATTCCAAGTTATACAATATATTTTTTAACATCGCTATTTAATGTATTACTGAGCCAAAGCTTTTATCGCTTTTCATTCTGTGTAACAAAAGCGCTACACACAAACGCACTCTTTATTCATTTATTTGCTGACAGTACAAAAATCATTATTCCACAAAAGCTAATAACTTTAAATTAAATTGACTAAATCTACACTACAAATTTTTCCTTTGATCTAACACTAAACTAAAAAGGTCTTTTTAAAGAATTTCGCTAGTTCATCAAATTGCAAATTTGCGGAATTACGTATTATTTCCTATCTAAGAACGCCCGACTTGTAACGACTCAAATCGATTTTTATCCAGTTCATTTTACACATGCCTACATACATATGCATTTAGAAACATGCAGGTATACTAGCAAAAATTTATTTAAGCGATAACCCGTCTGCCTATTTATAGACTGTAATCTATCATTCCTATGTGTTTTTTTTCTCTCTTTTTTATGAACATCACTTATTTTGTTTTGCGTAAAAAATTAGATAAGCGTTCTATTGATGTACTAGGTTGTCTAAAGTCAAAAGCACTCGAAACAGTTTGTGCGCACATTTCTGCAAATGTAAGCAATATCCACCTTTTTATATTGAGCATATTTAGGTTTAAAGTCTCAATGTACTAGGCGTCCCGCGCTAAGCACCTAACTTTTCAAATGTAAATATCTGAGTTAGTGAGCTCATTTTTTTTTATATAAATCTTTGTATGTGTGTGTGTGTAATCGTAGCTTGTTGTCTGCGTATTATCAGCGATTTCCACCCTTCATTGATTATTTTATCTTTGCACCATCCCCGATGTGCGTCGCCACCCTTGCGTCAGGCTGTGGAGCGTGTAGTTAGCACATATCGATGAATTCGTTTATGTGCGAACGAGTGTGTGTGTGTGGAGTGCGTACATGAAAGGCCACACCAAACACCAGCCAGCTAGTTTGGTGCACGCACCAACCAACTTTGCCTACAAAATACATCCATACTTGCTTTTATTTCGTTTGTTTTTGTTTTTGTGTAATTTCATTTTACTCGCCAAACATCTTTCATTTCATTTTAGTTTCGCTGTCATTCGCTTTGCTTTACAGCAATTTTCGCTTTCTCGCTGACATTGCGTTGTCTGTGCTGTCAACGTATTGCTACTCTGATTGGGAGTTTTTTTTCCAGTTGCTTTTATTGTTGTTACTATGTACATTGATGCGTGCGTGCGTAACGCCGTGTACAGCTGTTCGCTTGTGGGCGCTGGTTGCTCTTCCTTTTTACGACATTTTTTTCCATGTTTTTTCTGTATTACTTCTGTTACATAACCAGCATTGTTTTTGTTGTGCTCACGTTGTTCTACGAAAGTTGTAAGTCGTCCTAAATTTATTTCGATTTTTTTTTTGTGCTTTATATTTGCATATATGTATGTATGTATGTACATATATTACACTGGATTTTTATGTTAGCATTTTTGATAGCCATTCACATTTGTGACTCTAGCGCTCTGTCACGAGGGCTGACATATTCGTATTTTCTATACATTGAAATTGTTAGAAATACTAGTATTTGTGTGTGTACTTTTATTCATAAAAAATGTTCACAAAGCATTTCAAAATTTGTATACGTGAAAACAGCCAACAATTGCATGGGAATTAGGAGAAGTATCCCCAAAACGATAATCCCAGAAAGCATGTTTTTTTCGCTGCAGAAGTTTAATTCTAATATATTAAAGAGGAGGCGAGTATTCTTAAAGTATTTTATACTATTTTATATAAAAACTTTACGCGATCCTCTTAAGAAACAGAATGAACATAAATTTACAGTACTTTCAGAAGAGTTGTGAACTCAACGCTCTGTGATCTAAAATAAAAAAAAAATTATTTTAATTTTCAGTTGCCCTATTTCCGAACAATACAGTAAAATACTCTTTTAAAATATTGTTTTTTGGTAAATCTCTTCTAAATACTTATATTTCAAATGTTAACTAGGTAACTATTTGCTAAGACTGTGAAGGAGACACGCAAATTCGCTGCCAGACAAATAGTCGCTTGTCATTTTTATTATTTTAACAACTTTCCTCTGCCACACATAGTTTGTTTAAAATACTTCGTTCCACATTTAAACCTCCTGCTCAGGCTCCTTAAAGTATTCATCCGTTTTTATAGTCTCCTCCTTTTTTTTTTTTTGATTATTTTCGCTAGCTGACTGACTGCCGGTTTGGCGTCCGCTGCGTCATCACCAGCTTTACACATTTTGTTCATTTCAAATAAGCAAAGTGAAGAATAGCAAAAAAATTTAAAACAAAAACCTCAAAAAAAAAGGCAAGTGAAGCGCAGAAAAACCAGCTTCTACCCGCGTATTTGCGCTAACGCGGCAAATTTTTGTCAACGCAGAAAATTGGAGCAGACTCATTGACATGGATTTGGCGTGCGTGGCGGACGAGTGGTTGCTTTGGTGTTGCTTGGTTCGTTATAGCCCTTGGAAGGGTGCGAACGTGACTGTGCGATGCGTGCAAAATTTTTATTCGTCTTAATTCTTTGCAGCATTGTTGTGTGCTTTTTTTCCTATTCAATAGATAATATACTCGTCGTCACTGGCTGTAGTTATTCAGCGTGTGTGTTTGAATGCGAAAAGTGTACTCGTATTCGAAGGTATTGGTTCTTGCGATGGACTTAAATTTCCCTCAGCATAATTTAAATGCTTGATTAAAGTACTTAGTATTTCTAAAGTCTCGGTATAGTTTTTAAATTTATATTCAACGCATGACACTTAAGACTTTTATTCATGACCTCTCAATGAAAACCTTGCTAAAGCGAATTCAATCAAATTTATTTGTCGCAGCAAGTTTGGAAAATTACTTACAACAAGAGCAGCACTAACCGCAAAGTTTAAGTTTGAGTTTCGAGTTCTTAAATATCGTTTCATCATCACTACGAATTAACTTGTAATTCGAATGGAATAAACATAGTTTTTTCCTTATAATTTAAATTGTTTAAAGACGTACAAATAAGAATATCTTTTTATTCGTAATTTAAGAACAAAGGAATCCAAATATATTCGTTATTCAAAATTATTCGAATAATTGCTATATATTGAAATAAGTGTGAACCAACTGAAATACATTTTTATTTTTTATTTAAATAATTGTCAGTTCAAACTGGTTTCGCTTCTTTGTAATATAGTCTCTAGCATGATACAAATATTTTTAGAGGTAGTTTCACTTTTAATTTTTTGACAGACGGCAGACGCCCAATATTGCCAGTACTTTTAAATATACATTGGGGATTTTAATTTTAATTTTATTGTATTTTAAAAATAAATCGTGTAAATTTTGTAAAAGTATGTATACATATGTTTCATTTATTCGATGTATGTATGTATGTATATTTTTCCACCAACGCAATGGAATTTTATTTATGAATATACATAAATGTACAATTTGTGGCCTATTCTTTAAACCAATCAAATGATATGCTCTAATAGAATTGAAAGAATAAAATAAAAACAGTATAGTGGGGTTAAAATCAAGACCTATACGATTTTTTCACAAGAGGAAATTTTTTGACAGGCTTTAATTGCCAGGAAAAGTTAACTTGCAGTCGCCCAGATAATTTTATTTACATATGTTACATTTGCAAATATTTTTAGAGAATTGCAATTGATGTTTGGAATTCAATTTCTCTAAAATTCTTGGAGAATATTACCAGTTCACGAACATCTTAAATTATTTTATTTTTATTGTTTATTCTTAATTACTCTAAAGGAGTAATCCAAAAAAGTATAGTGCCATTTAAAAGATCTCAATTATTTAAATAAATCTACATTATTTCGACTCCCGCAGAAGTCAAAAAGAAAAAGTCTGATTAGGAAATGTGGTGAATTCCGAAATAATATAACCGATTTTTCAAATCAATATAAATGCAGCTTTGCACATATTTAAATTTTGTTTCTGTGGTCTTCGTTTTTCTTAATGCGAAGAAATAGAGGATTTTTCTTAATAAGGAATTGGAAGCACGAAAATCCGGAACACTGTTTCTGTCAAATGGTTAATATGGCGTCTGAAATGAGAGAGTGAAACTACCTATAAAAATGATTGTATCATGGTCTCTAGTCTGCATGCATACATATTTCCTAATTTTTCAGAAAATAAATAAATCCTTGAATAAAAAGGCATAGCACTCATAAATTTTTTTGTTTCTCTTTTTATCTGGCATTATCCACCTTAATATGCTTTCTACTGTCCGATGAAAATCTCAACACATTCAAGCCTAATTGCGGCTAATTTCCAAAGCCACACATTGCTTATCTAGATGCATTTCACACCAATTTAATGGAATTAGCATAGCAAGTGAGCATGCAAATAAAACACAAAGGAAAGTGATATGCATTAAAAATATACCTACACTTGTACTAAGTATAAGCACAAAAAATAAATAAAATAAGTCATAAAACATAAGACTAAAGCCTACACAAGTAGGCGTTCAAACAACTGGAAAAACATTTGCTAAAAGTAAGCATAATTTTACGCTTGACACAGCTAAGCTAGCCAAGTGAGTAGGCAAATATTTTGAGGCGATAGTTAAATGTGGGCTTTTAGCAGTGAAGAAAGTGAAGAGCGAGAATTGTTTGAAAAAAAAAACCAACAACTTTAAGCACAACTCAGTAAACAAACGTAGTAAAGACGACATAGAATTATAAGTCATATGAGAATGCGGGAAAAACGGAACGTTATTAGGTTTGCTGCTAAAAAAGTCAAATGTAGTAAAACAAAGTCAAACGCAGTAAATGATAGAAGGAGTATATTTGCTGTTGATTCGCCCAAAAACGAAAGCAGACATGCCCTAACACGCCCATTGTTACACCCATTGCATCCAGCAAACATTTTTAATTGCCGAAAAATTCATATGTATCCCATCAGAATATAATATCCTTAATAATAACAATAATTTGGCGCTTACGCTATTTAGCTAAGTGCTTGGCCGAGCTTCTCCTACCATTTGTAGTGTGCGCCTTTTTATGTTGCACACACAAATGGAGGGACCTACAGTTTTGCGGTGACTCCGAACTTCAGATGTATTTTATGAGAAGCTTTTTCATGGCAGAAATTCCCTCGGAGGTTTGCCATTGCCTGACGAGGGGTGACCGCTATTAGAAAACAACTTCTCTATGATATAGATTTTACTTGCCCTGGCTGAGATTCGAACCTCAGTGGCATATCGAGTTTTAGCACGCAACGCTACTCACTCGACCACAGCGTCCAAATTATATACTTACTCCCCAGAAAAAAAGGCACCTTTTATGTGTATTAAATTAATGATCAGAAAACGCGAAAATCCTTATGAATTTATTTTCGAACGAATACCACTTCTATTGATGTCCTAAATGTTGACTGGGATGTTAATATGTATGCATACACAACCCTTCAAAAAAAATTAAACTCCATACAAAATATGCTAATTTCAGTTGCAACATGCTCATGTAACATAAAGTACATACAAAAACACTACTGATTTATTCACTTTTCTGTTAAATTATATGTTTACCAAACAAAAACTGTATTGAGAAGTAGAGGCGAGCGATAAATCGACTTAGGAAACTACCGCGGCTACACGAAACAATCCCGGAAAATATGCCGAAATATTATAACAACAAAATTACGCTTCTATCACTTTTTTTTTCCAAATATTACTAATGTGCCATTTATTTAAGAAAGCGTTTGGCGCCTTTCTGGTATGCAACATTCGATGTAGAGTGACGGTAATTACATGGTTAAGCGCATGTTTACCAAGACGCTAAGTATTTATTATGCTCCGATGAAATGCGGAAACATGAGTGGGGTGAGAAGCCAGCGAAACATTCAGGCAAAGGTAAATGGAAAAAAACCAGCTTATACGAGTAAATATTTATGAATACAAAAAAAAAAAACAAGCAAAAGAGCCTTTTAGTGTCAGAAAAAGTGCTAGCAATAATTGATTAATAGAAATAAAATAAGAAATCACATGACAGTTTGATAGATTTGAGATAATGCTTAACATATAATTATTGTTTACATTTTATTAAACTATAATTTATAATCAGATAGATTTCATTCACTTACATTAAAATATTATATACTTTGAGAAAGCAGACTTTTACATTTAAAAATTCCAAAGAAATTGAAATTTTCTTATCAGATGTCTATATATTTAAAAATACTTGCTGTTATTCCAGATCTTTAGTAACTAGTAAAATTTTTGTAAAAACAAAATTTTCAATTTCTTGAATTACACAGTATAATATGTAAGAAAACTGCCCTAATATATATTTTTTAGAAAGCAACATATTAAATATATATTTTTTGATTTTTTGAGAGTTTCTTACTTACATTTTTTTAAGGCAAGACACATTTTATAACTTTTTTCAACAACTTAAGGGCTTTCATCTCAGTTTCCTATAAGGAATTTATGGTGTATTTTTTTATTATTTCAGAATATATGCTTCTAAAGTATATATAATCATGCTTTAGATTAAGATATCATTGTTTAGAAAATGTGAGTTAAAAGTCATTTAAAAACTCTACTACTTTACATACTAAAAAATAAAATTTTTATACAAAAAACTATGGCCATTTTTTGACGTGTTGGTCATTACAGTTTTATCACGTACCTTTTGATAGTTTCACTACTGGAAATACAACTATCTCGGAATACCGAAAAAGATGTTTTTTTTTGCTAAAAAGTACTTAAACCTAAAAATATGCATCGTCATAAAATAAGCAAAGTTCTTATTAATGTTAATATGCTTCTTAAAGTAATTTTGATAGATATTTTTTGACTCTTTTTCGCATAGTTATTATAAATTATTGAAAATTTGAATTAATACAGAGTTGCATTGTGCGCTTTCTTATAAGCTATGTGCTTTTGTATTTAAAAATTTATAATTTTTTTTGTTTGGTAACCCTCTTTTTTGCTACTCTTTCTATTAATTTTGACCCATAAATTTGCGATATTAACCTTTTTTCTTTCAACAGTAAAAAATTAGCAGCTAATCAACATGAATAATGAAAACACACTTGCTGCTCACGTGCAGCCCGATCGCACGCCTTCCGCATTCTAATTTTGCCTTGTAAAGGTGACAATCACGGCCAAAACTCGTTTTTATTGTTATGTGTTAATTTATTACTTATGTTTATATGTATGTTATGCTCCATTCTGCACTTTCTTTGTTCTAATTTCCCTTCACTTTTGCATTTTTTTCTCTCCTTGAGCGTCCTTTGTATATTCCTTTGCTCGACTAATAAAAGTCAATGTAAGCACCTTGTTAACTTGCAGCGCACACGTACACATTAGCATATGAATGTGCCACAATTACATGCATACATTTGAAGAACATATACCTCTATACATACATATGTGGTACGTGCAAGCAGACTTTTGTACTATATAAATATTTTATTAATTTCTTGACATACTTTGCGGCGCCTTGGCTGTGCAAGTATTGTGCAGTTGGTATTTTCATACATACAAATCTTTTTGATGTTGCAAAATTCATTGAATGAGACAGTTTTATTGCTTTGTTAAACGCCAGCTGGAGTAACTTATATTTATGTTTGTTGTAATTCGAAGAAGTGTTACTTGCATGTAGTGCGGTGTTGTTATGCAAATGTACATACGAGGCTAGTATGTGTAGGTACTGGGAAAGATCATTAAAGTGGTTTTGTTTGAATGCAAGACAAACTTTTATAACTACTTATTTATATATATTTGTTGCTAGTTTTGACAGTGGTTTATTTCTATAAATTTTTGTATTTATGTGTTACTTTACTTTGGCGAAATGAACTCGGCGTGTGCGAATTAAAAATATTAAAACGTATATATTATATAATAAAAAGTAATTTAGTAAGAATAATGCTCAAAAATAATATTGCAAGAAACTTTCAAAAATATAATATAATTTAAAAAAATAAATTAAATAAATTAATAAAGAAAGTTTAGGAAATTAAAAAATTCATTTGTATTTGCAATTTTAAAATTCAAAACATAATTAACAAAATATAACGAATTCCAAACTGCAAAGTTATTTTTAAATGATATACTTACATATATTTATAGTATATAATTACATAAAATTTAATTACTGCATAAGAAAATATCAAAAACAAACACCAATCCATTAATATAATAATTTAATTATAGAAATTAATAAAATACGAAATTAAAAGCGAAAATTGGACATTATAAAATATGAATAAATTTTTTAAATTTATATAACCTCAGACTTCATATCCAGAACAGTTTTACTGTCTGTGCGCCAATATCCCGAACTGTATCGGTTTGAATTTGTGAGGCAAAAAATGTTTAATGGACACTTTTGAACTTTGTTTTTAATAAAGAATATTGTTTTTATATCTTAAAATGTAAGATGTTTCCATTTATATGCCAAATTTAAAACTTTTTATGAAAGACATATGCATATTTAGTACTTATTTTAAATGTAAAGTTTATTTGCTAAATATTTTACATTATTAAAAATTTATTTGTTAAAACGCTACACCTAAATCAAATATTTTAAACTTAGAACTTGTTTTCAATATTTGTTTCGAATATCTTTTCAAAATGTTCAAAGTAATAAACTCTTTTTGGTGTTTTAAATCACTAAAAAATAGTGAAAACAGATTCTAAAATTCTTAACAAAAAAGGTAAGACAAATTATTGAAATTATTGCAAATAAAATTATTGAATATATATTAAAAAATTATTCCTACCCATTTTACACTTTTCGTAGTGAATATCTTACCAAAAACTATATTGTAATTAATAAAAAATGCTTAACTGAATACTCGTATTAAGTCAATATTTCATTTTTTTTTGTTACTTGTTCTGACAGAATGTAAACGGATGTTTGTGAAATGAGTTTCTGTCACTCATATCAACATTTTGTTTGGTGTCAAACCGACTAGGTGTTGTGCTTTGACTCAGTGTCTTTTTTTCAAACAAATATGCGTTTTTTCCAAAACAAAATTCGACTATAGGGACGAAACAAATTCTCTTTCAAAAAAAATATCACTTTAAATTTTATTATTGTAATATTTTAGTTCTATACCGATTGAAAACCAATACATACTAAACATCAGATCGGTGATGAAATAAAATGATCCTTAAAAGCTGTCATTTCTATCATAAAAGTCAATATTCATTCGAAAATTATAATCATACTAAAGTCTTTTAAATTCTCCATTTTCTCCATTCTCTTCATGTCGCACTGGCGTCGTTTAACCACTAAAACTTCGTTACGACTGGCGGGCGTCTGTTTGATGTTATTGTCTTGTTTTTACACAATTCCTTAGTTTTATTTCACTTTTTCTACTATCAATTTTGTTTTGCTACGCATTTATATTGCCTCTCGCTAGTTTGCTTATATGTATACGTACATATGTACATACATATACATATATCTACATATATGTACATTTATATTGCTTTGTATATGTGAGCGTAACTGAATTGATTTTATGCTCCTCTATTTTATTTTCTTATTTATTCGCCACAACAAAACCATTTGAAAACTTTTGCTTTTAATAAGGATGTCAACCATCTCGAACACCATACAAACATACTCGTACATACACATTTTATTCATCAGTCATTCTGACTGCTTGCTGCTCCGTTATCCACCACCCCTGCGGCTAGTGTTTCAACATTACTTGTCATTGCATATTTTCAACTACAAAATCCGGCTTTTAGTGTGCCTCAGTCGCAGTTGTGGGATTTCATTACATTTTTCCATTCACCTACAAGCATTTGTATGTGATGTATTTTTATTGAATACGCTTATCGTGTCATCAAAGCAATGAAACGGCGTAATTAACTATATATGTATGTATATATATGTATACGTGTATGTGTATATTTTTATAGTAAAGAAGTAATTGGAATGCCTAGAAAATGTAGAAAAATCATTAAGCGTCCGAGCTATGACAGCCAACTAAGCAAACTATGTCCGCTTAGCCTCACGAAAATTACGTGTAACCACCCTTGACGGCGACAAACCCTCTCTCACCGCCCTTCCCCACCCACAATCGCTACATATTTAAGAGTTCACTGCTCTTCTGCTGGCCTCTTTAGCTGCACCGCATAAATATACTTTTGACTACCCTAATGCTTTCGCAATTGCTTTCGTACACACTTTTGCCGCATGTTTCGTGTACTGTATTTTTGTACTGCCAAACTCACTACTTGCGTACACACTTTCGCGTTACACGTCGTTCAATTATGCTGCACGGCAATCCCTTATTCCATACTCTGCTTTGAACTCTAATGTTTAGTAATTTCGCTTATCACTGCAACCCCTAAAAACTGGACATTGGTTTTGATAAAAGTTCGTTCTACATGCGCTGAAGGTCGCTTGCGTTTTCGTGTCACGTGCACGCGCTCTTTCTGTTTTTAATAAAAAAAAAAAACAATACTTTTATTAATAAGCTTTAATCGCATCGAATGTTGCCAGGTTATTAGTAAGAACCTACCTTCTTTCTAAGTACAATTTTTATGTTGATTTGTGTCTCGTCTCATTTTGACTCATTTTTTTATATCGTGGGTGAATGAAAATTGGACGTTTATATTCAAAAAGTTTGAATGAGAATTGTTTCTAAGGAAAAATAAGCAAATTAAATTAATCTCCAATTTTCTTGGATGTAAAATATTCGGTTCGAATTCGGTCTGAAATAGTAAACCAATTTAATTTGCAACTTTACGTAAAATGCTTGCGTGAATAATTTTTTTATAATTTTTCTGCTCTGTAAATCTACTACTTTGAAATTTTTTCCTTAGCTGCTTTCTCACATACTACAACGCACCAACCATATTTTATTTTATATGGAACAGAAACGCAACGCCCTCAGCGAAAAAAATCAAAAATGCATAGTTATCTTTAACAAATTATTTTGATTGAATGTACGTTAAATTTAAATAATAATATATAATTTACTCTCTAATAATTGCCAAACGCACTTAATGTTCCCGTCATCGGTTTTATGAAACCGGACAAAAATTTAAATTTAAGGCAAATGAAAAAATCTCTTTTATTAAATATTTTTAGCTCAAAATAATAATTAAGTTCTTAGTAAGATAAAATAGTTTCTAAATCATAGTTTTATTGTATGGGACAAATTAGAAACGAAGGACGTTAACGTCATTAATTTTAAAGGTTTTCCTTTATTTTATAGACTTTTCTTAAGTCTTTAAGGAGGTTCGAAATGATTTATTATTGGGAGACTTACACTAAAAATATTTTTTGTTTATGTTTAAAGAATTCTAAATATTTTTTTTTAGTTGCGAAAAAGAAATCTATAACATAATTATCATCTCATAATATTCTTTTATAAACTAGTATGTATGTGAACGATCCACTAGATACTGAATAAATTATAAATTTATATTCTCTAATATTACCGCCATCCTCTGGCCAACGCCTTAAAAATATCTGCACCGGATGTTAGATTCTTGAAAAACTCTGCGTCGAATTTTCAAACACAATTACCTAACGAATACAAGTACTCTCTTTAGCCATGACAGTAATCTCACTCAGCAACAATATAACAAAAGTGGCTATAAACAAAGTAAATTCTAAAAATTGTGTAAACCACCGGTGCTTTCAATTTTCCAAAATTGAATCAATTGTTTAACTTACATAAACCACATTTCTAATACATTTTTAATGTTTCCATATACGAGTACGTATGTATATGTACTTAAATAGTTTCAATATTTACAGTACTCTACATACAATCAGCCGATATTCCGTCAGTCAATGAGCATTTCTAAAATATTTTCTATGAATTTTTTGCTTAAATTTTCTTCAGTTTTCGCTCTTCCAGAATATATTTCTTCAACCTTCTTATGTACTCGTGCTCTTTGTTTATGTTTTTGGCATTAGCGTGCGCGTGTTGTTGCTATTGTTGGGTTATCCAAAAATAGCCGGGAAATACGAACACATGTATTATGTATGTATGTATGTATGTACGCGCGCAAAATGTAAACAAAATGCAAACATTTTCCAATTGTGCACTTGTGCCAGCAAGCGATCGTTTATTGTTACCCTGCGTACGGATTTGTGGCATTCAAATTCTTCGATTGAATATATTTCGATTTGCTATTACAATTCAATTGGAATACATTTTATTTTTGGAATTTTTTTTTTTTTTTTTGGTTTTTATTCAACTAAACACATGTGTGATCTAATTTACTACAAATGCATGTATGTGTGTATATGTTTGTATATCTACACTTAGGGCATTACATTTTTAGCTGAATATTTACATATGCCTAGTTAATTACAAATTCAATTATATGTACATGTAAAATGAAGATTGTAGCTGGCAATTCAGCATTACGCTCACTTAACTGTTCGTACTTTATTGTAAAGATGTTGTTTTTGTAAAATTATAATGTGAGAAAAATTTTATTTTCGACTGGAAAATAGTATCATTACATCAGCGCAATGGCCAACCACTACTCCTGTGCATATATTTTGCTTGCATGTGGAAAGAAACGTTAAATAAAATAATGCCCAATTTTAAAACTTGCTTTAAGTTAGTTTTAGAGATCATACTTAGCCAGTTTCTGTGGAATTGAGCGGTAGATATGCTCTAGCTAAAGAAATATTTAAAAAAAATGTATTACCATTAACGTATTTCTTGATTACTAAAAGAGTTTTTATGTTATCCTACCGCGGTCATTAGTCATAGGGTCATATTGGTCAACACCAAACCTGTTAAGTTTTGATTACTAATCGTAATCATTAGTAATCTGATTGCTTTGTATTTGAGAGTGAAATAATTGATTACATTACGATTATCTTGGTCCCAACTAGATTACGTAATAATTACGATTACAAATAATCAAAAAATAATCATGATTACTCTAGATTACTAAAAAGAATCAAAAATAATCAAAATAAATAATTGATTCTTTTCAGCGATTCTTTTTGATTCTTTTCAATCCAAAACCACAAACAACTTTTCTCTTTTTGCTTTTTATAATTTTTAATAAATTTTTTTACGTAAGCGTACCAACAAGTTAACAACCGTTCTTGAATTCTAACACTACTCGCTTCAGCATTGTTGGTTTCCATAAAGGTGTAAATATCAGCTACGCTCATTGAAGCTTATTCTGATGATCAGAACTGGGAACTTTCGCGATGGGGCTGATTATATTGAATGGCTGAATTGCTATTAATAATAGCAAAAATATCATAATTTATAATATAATATTTATAATAATATAATATATGTATATACATATGTTTATACTTACATCTAAATGCATATATCTTAGAATCTGAGACTCAGATTATACAAAAAAACAATTTAAAAAAGTTTAATAAAAAAATGCCTTAAAATTTAAAGAGAAAAGTTGTTTGGTATTTTGGATTGAAAATAATCAAAAAGAGTCAAAAAGAATCAAAAATAATCAAAAAGAATCCTGATTATAATCAATTATTTATTTTGATTCTTTTTGATTATTTTTGATTCTTTTTAGTAATCTAGAGTAATCCTGATTATTTTTTGATTATTTGTAATCGTAATATTTGAAAGGCACAATTAAATAATAATTAAAATTCTTTTTTGAAAATAATCTAACCGATTACTAATCGTAATCATAATATAACAGCTATGGTGAACACGAAGCAATTTTAAAATTTCGTAATGTCGTAGTGTCATAATGTCATAATTTCGTATTGTCATAATTTTATAATGTCATAATGTCATACTGTCATAATGTCATCATGTCATAATGCCATAATGTCAAAATGCCATATTGTCATAATGTCATAATATAATAAAGTCACCATGTCAGTGTGTCAAAACGTCAAAATGTCATTGTTTCATAACTTCATATTGTCATAATGTCATAATTTCACATTATCAAAATGTCATAATGTCATATTGTCAAATAAGTGTATATTGCAATACATTTTTAAGTAAACTTAAATTATTTTATTGAGTGCATTGTCAAACTGGGTCGTATTTTTTCTGTAATAAGGCTTTTATCTTTCTACTATATGACTTTGTAAGAAAGCAACACTTAAGTTTTTAAGCGGCATTAACTAATCCACAGAATAACTGCCAGCTGCTTAGAATAAAGCATCTTTTAAAATTCGACCATCCACTGTTTAAAAAAAAGGAAAATAACTTCAACCATTGAAAGCTGTTGTTGTTTTTTCACAAACAAATCTTCCATAAACTGGCCTTGAGCTCAATAAAATTATAAAATATTAAAAAGGAAAATGTATACACCAAACCACAGGTTTGAAGTCAGTTTCCTCCAAGTGCTGTAGCATTATGTGAAGAAAGCAGTGTTAGTGCAGGTGCAATAAGTCTGCTGTCAATTTTTTTTATTATTTTTTTTTATTATTAACTGGTTAAATTATATACCATTTTTTTGTCTCTCTTTCCTTACTTTCTGTAACTAAACTAATTTTATACTAAAAAATATATTATTAACCTTTCTTTGTGTGTTTTGAAGCAACTTAGTTCCTCGTTGCATACATTAAAAATCGATTGGTTCGTTTAATGACGCCAAACACTTCTCAACTTCCTTTTCCGTAATAAGAAAGAAAAAACCCATAAACCGTAGCTCATTTGTCTTAATAATGACTTTTACTTCAACAATCACTTCCTTTGACATTTCAAGCTTGCCACAAACCATTTATTTCAAATAAATTTCCTCTTCAAGCGGCGACGACAAATTCAACCTGTCATATAACGACACATATTAGCATGCCCAAACTAATTACAGCTCCCTCATTTGCGCAAACACACAAACTCGTGCACAAAAACATACATACCTACAATACATACAATAAAGTATGGCGAATAGTGACAACCCCTTTTTTCGGTGGAAAAATTGAAATTTCCCATAATTTCGGCATTTCACTACTTAATTAATTTCAATTTAAGTAACATAAGCAGCGACACCTTGTTATTAACCAACGAACCAACTAACCAAGCAGCCAGCCAAGCAGTAAACCGCCAAGGCTATTGGTTTTGTTGTAATTTCAATACATATAAATTTGACGTGTCACACAGGTGTCGTGCTTGCCACCGGCACACGCTCAAACTTGCAACACGCAGCGCAAAATTACCCAAAAAAAAAATAAAGAAATTTTAAAAATGAATGTCGCACGGGGTCGGTAAATGAGACAAAGAGCGTCCCATATAAAAATAAAAAAAAAAACAGTGCTACGGTGAAATTGAGGAAAAGTTCAGAGACGATTTGGTTGTGCGCCATTGAAGCGCAACCGTTTAAGCATGCAACTTGGTTGCAAGCACGCAGTTTGGCGCGTTGAGTGTGCCAATGTTCGATAAATGGAAATGAATGTACTATGTATGTTTAAAAAACTGTGGTATATATAAATGAGTATGTGCATGTGTACATATATTTATAAATTTGCCCTTTTTAGTCTGCTTGTTGTCGTTTTCGTTGCTACTCTCATAAATTGGCCATCATCAATGCTACTATGAATACCACCGTACAACACCTGCATCTACCGCAGAATGCTTGTTCGAATGTGGCTCTTGCTGCGTTTGTGCAAATTGTTCCGCGATAAACATGACAATGTCAATGGTCCACTAAAATAGAGAAGGGACCACTTTACAACATGGCACACTTACAGATTTGACAAAAATACATACATATATGAAAAGTATTTAGCAAATGCGATTGCACACAAATACATGTACTCCATATCTATAAGTTTATTACGCACCATGTGCATTACTTCCTCTCTTGTTTTTTTGTTTTTTTTTTTTGAAGTAAAAAAAATTGAAATGATATCGAGAAAACTTAATTCATGCGCAAAAAATTGTACGCATTCACGCTAATGACGTGACAGTTGAGTCTGACAGCGGCGGTTGTGGCTGTCACTGCCACTGACGCGCCGGGTGTTCGTGATATGACGCCGCTCGGTGGTTGTTGAACGCCAGGTAATGACAACAAAGGCACACACACATATGCTCACATATACATACATATTTTAAAATCTGCTGACTATAATAAACTCTTTGTGTGTTGTTTAATAGGATTGCATTGTAATTATTTGCAGAACAGACGTATGTCAGTATAGAATTAGGAAATCAGAAGGAATGCATAAATCATAAATAAAAACACATAAGATATTGAAGGTATCATATAAGGTATTTAGTAAAACTATTAGATTTCATATATTTTTGGAAAAATTAAACGCTGCAAAATGTTTACTGGTTTACAGACTCAATCTTAAGTAATTATGTATTGGGATTTGAATTGGAATTTTTCAGAACTCATTGCAGTCAAAGAAGTTCAAGTTCAAGTTTCTTCTTCACAAAATTCAAAGAAATATTTAAACATATGTACGTTGTCAAGAAAAAATATCGACAAGAAAATTTAAAGCTTTTTTTAAATCCGCAAAAATTATTGAATTGCACTTAAAACAAGGAATTAATTTTTTACTGATTTCCTTTGATAACTTTTAGTTCTCACTTCGCTTGCATACTAAAATAAAATAGCAACAAATTTTTAGGTCTGTATTTATCAAAACTTCTTTTTATTTTTAATTTAAAAGTATCTTTCTTGTATTATCGCCTAAAACAAAAAAAAATGTGTGGAAAAAATTAGACCATAAACTCTTATTTTAATACAAAACAATTAAGAATGATATATTTAAATCACAAAAAGATAACAAAATTTTAATAAAAAAATTTTAAATTGTAAATTAAAAAATTGTTAACTCTAAAATTTAACTTTTCTTTTTTAAAGAAAAAAAAATTAACAACAAAATATATAATAATAGCAAAAGCGAATTGTTATCGAAGCAAATGTCGTAACAAAATTGATTACTAATATTTATAAGATACAATTTATTTCTTTTCAATGCCACAATCATATTTTTTAACTTTCATTTTTATTCTTTCTCATGAAACAATATTGTTTTTTTGGTTTTTAAATCACAAAAATGTGTACATAAATATATGCTTTTTCTTGAAACTTTTTTTTTCAAATTCATGATTTGTATAACATTTTTTATGGCTTTATCTAAAGAAAATAGTACAAGTAATTTTTCAATTAACTTCTCTGTTAAATTTTTTTGGTATTGCCATTTTAGTTGAAACATTTTCGGCAATAGATCGCGTTATTTCGAAAAACAAAAATAAAAACTTTAAAGCAACTTGCCCTGCTTTTTTGGAAAAAACTTCATTGAATGCCGGTCAAATTAACCTTTTTCTAGGCGTACCAGCCGTCAGGTTCTATTTGAACTGAACATATGTTACCACATAAACACAAACACACACAAACATTTGCCGTCAATTGTATGCAACTGCAGCTGGCAGTTCACTGCACCGAATGCACAAATGCAACTCAAAAAAAAAATAACAAAACAAAAAAAAAAATAAAATAAATCTGCAGACAAAGCAAATGCAGCTTTCGCCGGTTGTTATTGTGGTAGTTTTTTTTTTTTTTTTTACTTTCAAACAAAATGTCTAACGATATTTTTGCAGTTTTTGTAGCATACGCTCTTCAGATTTTTCAATGAAAAGCAAAAATTCCAGAAAAAGCGCTTGTTTTCCTAGCGCATTTACACGCCATTTGCAGTGAGTCGGCACAGAGCTACCAACGCCCACTATTTGCATGCGAGCAGACAGGAAATGTGCACACGCATACAAACAAATATGTGCATATACATACATACAGATATATGTGGGTGTAGGGGTGTACTATATATGTACACAGCATTGGTCTTGCTGGCACGCTGGCCATGTGGCATGCAGCAACATTTGGCATTAGAAAAACAATTCACTCAGCTCACTTGACATTTTTGCATATTCTCTTTCCGCTTTACATAGTATTTTCGTTGTTTTTTTTTTTTTTTTTGGTAAATACGTGTAGGTTCTTGTTATTTTTGTAATTTTTTACTTACGTGTTTTCCATATTCCGTGTAATATACATACTCGTATTCAATTTCCGCGCATACCCGCCCGACAATGACGTGGCATAAGCTTGACTGACAAGCGACTAATGCCACAAACAACATTGCTTTCGTACCGAAAAAAAAAATGACTGAAAAAGGGCTTAAACCTCCTTGCCAGCTCATAGAGATTTTGCTTGCTGCTTTTGTCATGCAGCGCAGCTTGCGATTTCTAACGATCTGCATGCGCACAAAAACATTCCGGCCCTTTACTCCCACTCACCTTGCAGCAAACTTCCGGTTGAACGCATTTTTATGCACAATTTATTTCTTTTTTTTTTTTTAAATAGACTTTGTAACTGTTTTGCTATTATTTTTAGCTCGTTCGCTGATATACTATATTCGTATGTAAATGCAACTATTATTTTATGTCGCTTCAGGCCTTGAGGTACATTTTTACTTTCACATTTATTTGGGAATACACAATTTTTTAATCAGAATAAAAATTAACTAATATATTGCAAAAGTTAAGATATTTATTTATGAAGACCTCGCCTGCATTTTTTTCGATTCATCAAATTCACTCAATCACATTCTTGTGAGACTTTAGCACACTCAAGGACACTCTGATGACTTTTTAAATTTATCTTGTAATTGCGGAACTTAAGCTCACGAAAAACGTTCAGGCAACTAAATATTTTTTATATTATTTGTAATTTGTTTTTTATATTGTTTAAACCTCTTCATTGATACAAAACATTTGATCATTTTTATATCCGATGATTAAATTTACTCTTTTTATAGGTGGTAATTGGATTCCGCAATTTCAGCAACTTCTATAATTTCAGTGTTCTTTAAGTCGCTTACCTGATTTAATCAATAATACTTTAAACTTATTTTTAAATTTTTAGCATAGAAATTCTGAGATAAATTGCGAGCTAGTCCATATAAAATCTTGTGAGTGTTTCAAGAAAAAAAAAAAGAAATAAAACTCAATGAGAATTTCACTGGTTTGAACTCACTCAGTGAATTGTGGTTTTTAGTTAAAAAACGAGCGATATAACTTTCTTCACGAGGGCGATATAACTCGTTGAATTTCTATATCATTCAATCATTTCAGTTACTCACGAGTAAAACAAACTCAGCAAGTTTACTCACTCAGTGAAATTTATCATTACCTTTTACACCTTGAAATTACATCATTTCAGTTACTCACGAGTAGAACAAACTCAGCAAGTTTACACCGTCAGTGAAATTTATCATTACCTTTTACACCTTGAAATTACATCATTTCAGTTACTCACGAGTAGAACAAACTCAGCAAGTTTACACACTCAGTGAAATTTATCATTACCTCTTACACCTTGAAATTAAACACCGAATAAGAAACCAACGCTGCCGAGTTTATTATTGAATAAATTGCTAGAAAAATTAATGACTCACCTTCGCCGTAGTAGGTTTTGTTTAGCACAAATTGATTTGAATAACTTTTACATTAAAGAGTTAGTTTCTTACTCACTCACTGAAATTTATTATAATTACGCTCTTTCATATTCATTTATTAGCAAATAAGTTGGCGCTTATATGAGTGTGAAGTAAACTCTACTTACTTAGTTAGGAGATGAATAATTAATAAGAGCTAATTTGAAAAATTTGAAACTCATACGCTCATGAAAAGTTACCACTTTCTTCGCTAAATTAATTTATTAAATATTACTTTGCAGTAAATGTTTACATTTGCAGTTCAATATGATGAATGCTAACTGCTTTCTTTCGCTCCTTACGTGCAGTTTAATAGTGAAAAAGGCAATTTCTTCATTAGTTTTGCTCATTGAAAGAGCTTCACTCAAAAATGAGTGCACAAACTAGGAGTATAACTCGTTTGTGTTTCAAGCAAAGACAATGCTCTTAATTCCTCAACTTAGCAATTGTCTGTTCAGATATGCACATTGAATTTGGGTTATTAGAAGTACAATCGACTAAACAACTCTTACATGTGGCTTTTTGTATTTCGTATTTGATATATTCATACACGCCCACACTCACTCATCTAACTTTTATTTATTTCACAGTTCGCTAAAGAATTGGAAGTGTTGTAGTTAACAAAAAACCGCTTTTGTTTATATGCTCTATCCATTTTCAAATAAATTTGTGTATACACTGCATTTCTCTTATTTTAACAAACGTATGTAGTTATGTACATTTTTGCAAACATATTGCTGTGTGAGTGTTGTTTACAATTCATGCTTCACTGTGCGCAAATTTTTGATATCAAAACATTTACACGGCCCGTAAATTTTTAACGGAAAATTTATATATGTATAAACAAATGCACGCAAATAAATAAAAAATAGTCAAAAGGAAAAGCAACAAAAGTCTACACAAAACGATATTAAAAAATATTGAAAAAAAAAAGAATTTGAAATGGTTGTTAATTTTTTTCAACAGGCTCACTGCGCAGTGCTCGTTTGAAGTGGCCAAAAATGAAATAAAGTAATGGAATGTGTGCTAGTATATCTATGGGTATGTGGCAAAGCAGCAACATATTCGCTACTGTTGCAGTTTTAGTAATTTTTTGCAATTTTTGTCATTCAAAAAAAAAGGAAAAAAAAATCAGCATCATAACTTAAAACAAGTGCACTCAAAACTCGGTCGAAAAAGGCACTTACCGCTTTTTGAAATTTTCAAACTACAAATTGTATGTATGAAAAAGCTAGTATAGTTTATGTGTTGCCAAAAATACATTTTTTTTTTAACTTTATCGCTTTTGCAAAGCCGTGTGGAAAGCTTGATTTTTTTTCAAACGCTTTTGGCGCTTAAAATAAAATATTTTATCAAAGCATTGACTTTGTCATAGAAGAGTAACTCGCTGAAATGGCGGCTGCATATTGAAATCTACAAAATCCCACCTACTACTTTTTATAGCAACAAAAGTCGCAACCTAAATACGGCGTGCACAAACAAAATATGAATAGTAAAACTACTCAACGGTGGTTTGTGTAGATGTTAAAGCATGGTTTTAGGGGTAGTTAGCGTTGTAAGTAGGGATGGCAGTAGGCGCATGACTGCAAACTGTTAAAGCTTTGGCAATAAAAGCAACAAAATGGAGATGGCAGTAGGCCACCACAGGGAGCGAGCAAGACAAACGAAGTGAATAAAAAACAGCAATAAAAAGAAAAAAAAAAAACACAAAGCCACGGAAAACTAAAGCGTTAGTCAAAGAACCAAAAATAAATTAGCACACTTGCGACAACAAAGGCACACACCTGAAGTGAGTCAACACCTGCAAGTGTTAAAATAACGAATAAAAAATAATGTAGGCACAATTGCCATTGAGTTTGCCTATTTTTTTTTTGTTTGTTCTTATTCTCTTTTTTTTCTGCGCTAGCAATCGCTGACATATGTGCTTGATGTTTTGCGAAAAAAAATGCAGTGCATAAATTTAGGCGTAACGCCTAAGCCACGCTTGGCAAAGCATGAAAAGACGAAAGGATGAATTGGATGAAAGCGAATGCAAAAGGGAGCAGAAAAAAAAAATAGCATACTAAATTGAATGCAGTTGAAAATGTAATAAAAGAGCGCATAATAGAAATAGTAACACACACTCACTCACACACACACACACACATACATACACATAAAGTAGTTATAGTAAAGTAAAATGTATTGAAGCAGACCAGCGCAGTTGAGCGCAAAAAAGTGGGTGGAGGCATCGGACAGTTACTAACATATATAATCATAGCTAATGCAACAACACAGAAGTGCTGCTGCCACACAAACACCACTGCCACTCATATATGTACAAGTAGAGTACAAAGAATGCAACAACAACAACAGCAATAGTAGCGCGCATATGCGCATGGAAAATATGTTGTTGTAACGCTGATGATAGTGCACTCCTCAAGTTTTTGTTGTTGTCCGTGTTGGTGTTGCTACTCTTGTAGGCAGCGCTTTCATTCAAGTTGTTGCTGCCCACTGCGCTACACTGGCAACAGGCAAAAACAAAATAAAAAAAAAACAACGGAAAGCATGCCGGAATGAGCATTTGAAAGCAAAAAAAAAAAAATACCGTATACATATGTCCAATAACAAAAAAAAAAATGTGAATATGGCTAAGAGCTTTTTTACAGTGTTGCTTTAGTAAAATCTACGCTGCTGCTACTCCCCTTGCACACAAGTAATTTACACTGCATTTCTACATACATATAATGTGGTTGTGGCAAGGGTTGTTTGCTAGTAATGAAGAAGAGGAAGCAAAACATGACAAAGGCAAAGAGAAAATGCGTAGAATATGTAAGATAAAATAGCAAAAAGGTGATATGCGCTAGCGAAATTGTAAAAAAGTAGATAAATAAAATACAAAGAAAATGGCATAGAATATGTATTTGCGAATAAAATATATTAACGTTATAACCACTAACATATAGCTGGGTATGAGTCTGCGCTCTGGCGTTCGCATTTGCGTTAAAAAAAAAATAGAAAACAATTGTCGTTTGAGTATATCGTGGCTGGGTGGACTCACTGCAGTTAAAAGCAAGTTTAAAGGCGCGCTTTCTACGCTCCATGCAAGGCACGCCCCTAGTGTGGCAACATTGAAATACCAAACTAGATTTGTATGCAACACTTAGTGGTATTAAATATGAAAAGAGTAGAAAAAAAACAATGAAATTTGTTTCGTGTAATTTTAAATTTCAAACGATAAATGGCATGGATCACTTGATCAACACATCAAACTTGTTCTCTAGCGACAGCGATCAAGAATTATATGCGACAATGCAAAACCTGCTTGTTTCTCTGCAACCCAACTTAAATGAAAATTTACTGAGCTGCCGCTATTTCGACAGCCATCATCATTCAACAAATGCAAAAGTATCTACAATTAAACTCTACAACAAAATGTATAATTGGTTTACAAAATTTAGAGGTTTTTGCACTTAAAGGTTGAATGGGCCTTTGTGACACGAATAAAAAAAACTTGAAGAGCCGCAATATTTTTTATGTAAGGAAGTGTTGTTTCTAATAAAGCGCCATTTTTCGTAATTTTACTGACATTTTGCTTTTTGGCCAAGTATAGTAGATATTAAAAATTAGTTTATGAAGTCTGCAGAAAATTAATTTATTATACAATATTGCAGCTTGATCGCAAACAACTATTTTTACAATGAAATAAATCTCTATAGACATAAAGAAGTTTCTTAGCTCATTAAGAAACTTATTGTTAAATAAATTAAAATTGCTTTATCTCAGCTGACCCACGGCAGCTCACATAAACGAATTTTCATAAGTTTATTAATAGATCTTAATCATTATTAAGGTAATATACTTCAACAAAGGAGTTGCAAGGACGTTTTCCGAGGGTTTTTTATAATTATTATTCTTATCACATGTTATTAATTATTAATTGACTTTTACCAGTCCTAACTTAATATTATTTTTCTTAAGCAGAATCCTACAAGGCATTGATAAATATTTATGTTTCCCTCCCAGCACTTTAAAGATACTCAAAGGTTACTCATTTTTTTTAATTTTCTTCATAAAATAATCCATTTTTGTACATAAATTTATCAATGTTTTAAAAATATATCACAACAAATGTACTTTGAAAGTACAACCAAGGAATTGTTCTCTGAAATAAAACGCCTCGACTGCAGTGTAAGTGAATTTACCCGCTGCCGAAAAAATTACGCATTCATCTTGCGAATTATTTAAGGTCCTGGACTTAAGCCCTTTACTTCTATTCTCACTTAGATGTTCATTTACGTCATGTGTGACCTTCTTAAGAACCTTGAATATAGTTTATGACCGTTCATAGTTCAAAAATACTCTTAAAAATACGTCTGAAAATCGGTTATTTGTATTTAAAGAATTTATACAATTTCTATTATATTATTTTATATTCCGCATATTCCAGGGCCCTAGTTTTTGAAAAATCGACTATCGACCAGATATTCATAGTGCGGCAGATCTTGAAAAAGACCCAAGAAAGAGAATCGACACGGACCACCTTTTTGTCGACTTCAAAGCAGCATTCGACATCACAAAAAGAAGTTACCTTTATGCCACAATATCTGAATTTTGTATCCCCGCAATACTTATACGGCTATGTAAAATGACGTTGAGCAACACCACCAGCTCCGTCTGGATGGGAAAGGACCTCTCCGAGCCGTTTGATAGCAAACTACGTTTCAGACAGGGTGACTCTTTTTCGTGCGACTTTTTTAACCTGATGCCGGAGAAGATAATTCGAGCCGCAAAATTAAAGAGTGTGCAATTGCTGGCTTATGCCGATGGCATTGACATCATCCACCTTAACAACCGCGCAGTTAGTTCTGCCTTCTTCAAACTGGATAAAGAAGCGAAGCGAATGGGTCTGGAGGTGAACGACTGCAAGACGAAGTATCTCCAGATCTCCTCAAATAGACAGTCGGCACATTCACGACTGGGATCTAACATCACTGTTGACAGCTATAATTTTGAAAAAGTTGAGGACGTCGTTTACTTAGGAACCAGCATTAACACCAATAACAGCATCAGCCGCGAAATCCAAAGGAGGATCACTTTTTTGCTCAGTAAAATCCTCTCTCGACAGAGTGTTCGAGAGAAAGATTTATGGGCCTTTACGCCTTTGTGATGGCGAATACCGTAGAAGATGGAACGATGAGCTGTACGAGCTGTACAAGGACGTAAAGATAGTGCAGCGAATTAAAAACCAGCGTTTCTGCTGGCTAGGTCACGTCGTTCGAATGGATGAAATAGCTCCAGGCCTGAAGGTTTTTGATGCTGCACCTGCTGGTGGTAGCAGAGTAAAAGGTAGACCGCCTTGGTATTTCCAACTGGCGTCAGTTAGCGAAAAAGAGAAATAGCTGGCGTGCTATGCTAAACTCGGCCAAAATCGGATAGGCGGTCATCGAGCCAATGAAAGAAGAAGACGTTTTTTGCTATGAGTTCAAGCAGCAGCTGGCTCTTTGATTACAACAATTCCTTCTTAAAGTTGATTTTTGTACGTAGACTTTTAGCGTATATTTGCATCTAGACGATTGGCCAAAGACACCAATATCCTTCTTTATGAGGCAAAGAGGCCACTTTATAAAAAAAAAAGCTCTGTGAATGTTCTAAAACATATTTCACACTGTAAAAATTTTCAACTCATTTATAAAAACTTCATTGAAACTAACGCCGTGTTTAAGAAGCAAGCTTTTTACTACAAATTTTACGCAAATCTTCCCCTTGCCAGTAACTTCAAACGCGCTTCACGTAGTTCACTGGCCAGTCAGTTTATTAAATGGCTTGTCGAAAAAATATTCGATCTAGCGAAAATACACACACACACATGAACATACCTACTACATTAATTTTTTATATATATCTATGTACATATTTGTTGAACAAAAAAATCAAAACTTATCAATAAAAGCAAGAAAAAGCTCAGCAAGCAAAATCGAATATGTGAATGGCGGCTGAAATGGCATACCAACAAATGTAAAAGGTTCTTCAGTATACAAATTTATTAACAGCCACTGCATACACGTATACTACATAGAGACATACATACATATGTATAAGTAGGCGTAGTTCCGAAGGCGTAAATTATTGTCCTTCTCTTTGTGGGCACGCTTCGGACATGTGCGTTTATTCCTATTAGGGTTCTATTGTCGTTACTCTGAGTTTGTTGTTCCGCTAAATATTTCCCTTACTTTTTTTTTTATTATTTATTTCTATTTTTAGTTTGTGAGTTTCAGCGTTAGTTGGCAGTCTATGAGGAATTGCAAAACTTAGCACTCTACATCATTAAAAAGTTTCGTTTATATTTGTTTGACAGCAATTTTTTCGGTGTTTTTTTTTTTTTGCTTCACCCTCACATTACGTGGAAGTTTCTTTGTTATTAGTGCTTGGGTATTTGGTTTTCCCAGGAATTTTGTTATATTTTTTTCGTAGTCGGCAACTTTTTGAATTGAACGCCGTGAGGCGGGCGAACTTCTATGTGAGATTGTGACATGGTAAAGTTTGAGTTGTCAATATTGACACGTTTTCTCTTGTGTGTGGAGTCGTATGGGAGAGTATATTGAGGAATAGAAAAAGGTGCATACAAATGTATAGCGCAGGCCATGCAGTAAGTATAGAAGTGTTTTTTTATTTTCATTTCATTAGAACCTAAAAATAGGCTCTAAAATATTTGTTTAATATAAAATATCTAACGAGGCTGTAAATTCCTGAGAATTTCCGCTAAATTTGTTATCATTATTCATTATTTAATATATATTTCAAGTTAAATAATAATAAAAAAAAACACCAAAAAAGAAAATAAAAAAAACACGAAAAATGCGCCTAACAACATACTACGTAATAATTTGCATATATTAGTAATAATGCCGGAAGTTTTCCGCCTACACAGGTTTAAATGTTCAACACCAAATTTTTGTTGAAAAAAAAAATATATTCCGCCATACTTTTTGCAATTTCGTTTTCGCCTAAAAGTTGCACACACATACCAACTACTTACATAAATACTTGTACCCAACGAAGACGCAAAAAAGGAGTGGCATCAGCACACAGCCTATAACAAATTAACCAAAAGTATGGCACGTTTTCGAAGTGCAAGAAGTTTTCATTTTATGATGGCAACATTTACAAGCATCAATACATGCATGAGCGAATTTTAGGCGCTTGCACTGGCAATAAAAAATTAGGCAAGAACGAAAGGAGTAGAGATAACCAAAACCCCTATAAACTCGTAAATCAGTAAACGTGGCTGCTGGAGTTTGTATGCCCGCACGGCATGTGCGGTCACCACATCGCCACATATGCATGTGTGTGTGTGTGTGTGTGTGTCTTCGTACATACATATTCTTAAATTTTATTATGCCCATTGATGTGATTACGAAACGATAAAAGTTAAATATTTGCTCATCAAGTTTGGCGATACGTGCGCGCAAGTAATTCTGAACGTAGATTTTTATTTATTTTTTTTTTTTCTAAAGAAAATCATAAAATTGTTTGCTTTTTATTCGAAAACTTTATACGTACTTAGGTTGGAGTTTTGAGTCTTTTATTTTATGCATATGTGTGTAATAACGGCAATTTTAGCCGCTCACTGACGTACATTGTACGGTCGCAAGTAGCACATTTTTAGGCGCAAACTGCAGAGGAAGTGTACAACTTTTATGCTAGCTAACCTTTTTTTTATGGACATGGAAATAGGTCAAGTGTATAAATTTTCAGTTCAATTGCTGATAATACGAATAAAGTTGTTTGGCATTGCTGGATAAAGGATTTGATGAGTTGAAGAGAAAAAAAAAAGAAACTGAAGCTAATGGATTAGGAAGTAGGCTACGTTTTGATCATTGTAAAACAATTTAACTAGTATCTTGGTTTAAATAAATGTGCGTACTCTCGTATGTAAGTGTTTTTCGCTCAGTTTTATTCATGTTTCAGATCCTATCTCTGTCCATCTCTCCACTAACATAAACCAAAAAGGATCCTAATTAAGTGCGTTATGAACTTATGTCTTTTTTATATCGTAGCGTTTTCGTTTTACGGTAACTCCTGAAATTAAATTAAAAAAAAACAATACCGCAAATTCGATGTATTCAATGCAGATTATACCTGATTTCCATTAGCAGCGTATTTTAGATTTTTCGAGGTTTTATTTAGTCATATTTGAACAATTCTTGAAATTTATTTGGACCTTAAATGAATATGTGTTTAGCCCTTTTTATAGTTATTCAAAAGAGCTCAAGCAGGGACGGATACAAGGAAGGGGTCGTGGGTGTCTGGAAACTAACACAGCTCCCCCAATATATTCGTGGTCTGAGAAAATTTCAACCGTGTTTTCAAATTCATAGCACTCACTCTAGACAAAAATATTGAAAATTATTACCCAGTAGCTGGAATACAAATTGTTTTCTTTTTTTATTGTTTACGACCTGTTTAATTTCATTAATTTTATTTTTAAATGAGCTAAAGACCAATTTTATTGGTAAATTTATAGAGAAAAAAAACACAACAACACCAAAGCGGTAGAAGTTATAGTACTATTTCGGAAATCACCACATTACCTCATCAGACTTCTTTCTTCACGGCTTCCGCGGGAGTCGAACCCGCGCCACCACGAAACACTTAAGCCAGCGTCTCAACAGGCTGAGCTAAGCTTACGCTGTGTGAGCCGTTGCTATGGTTTTCTTTATTCAAATTGAATTTAATTGTTTTTTTGTTGTGAATTCTCAGTTTAAGACAATTAAAAGTCGTCGATAAAGTCCATGGAATGATATTTTATGGCCGGATAATAAAAGTGCATGAGGTGACTGAGGTTGTGGGCATCTCAACTGAGCAGCCACATCACATTTTACACGAATATTTGGATGTGAAAAAGCTATCCATGCGATGGGTGATTGCTTACACTCGAAAGAAATTCATGCGACTATTTCCTATTTTGAAACCTAAAGAAATGGCTGTGTGGTAAGAGGTTTGCATCAAAATAAAATAATTGGAAAAAAGTTGGACTAAGTGTAAAGAGTTAAAAGGAGATTATGTTGAGAAAAAGAAGTCTTTTTTGCCGGAAAAATATATTTTATTCAAAAAGCTAATGACTTCTCAAACCGCCTTCGTAATATGCAATTTTACAAACACATTTACCGATTTTTTCAAATCAGTGTCATGTTGCCAGTAACGGTGGCTTCGAGTGAACGGTCCTTTTCTACATTACGGAGATTGAGGACGTATCTGCGCTGCTAAATATTCATCGAGATATTGAGGTTTTTAGTGAACAAAAACTAGATATTTTGGCAAAGAAAAAGAGGAGAATCGATGAAGCACTTTAAGTCCCGGACGTTTTATGATTCTACTGATTCAAATGTTATAATCACAGCCTTTAGATGGTTTAATTAAAAATGCATTCAACATTTTACGCAATATTATTATTTTCATGTTTATAATAGATTATAATTGTAATGAAACACTCGAATGCTGACAAGGAAATGAATTCAACTTTATTTGTTTCCTTTATATGTTGACAGTTGTCGCTGTGTTTAATACACCAATATTTTGTTACTAATCTTAACAATAATCAAATATATCAAAACATGTAAAATATCGTAAAAAGTTGAAAATAAATTAACCCCCCAAAAAATATTTTCTGGATTCGTCCCAGAGCTCAAGTATTTATTTATAGCACTCCTCTTGCATCCTTACTTCAGAACGTGCTTTAGTTGGTTATGAGAGATCTCCTTTTGGTTTCCACCTCTGTATTTTATGCCTCTGACCAGGCGTGGATACTGGGGGGTGTTTTGGGGGTCCAGAGCTTTCCGAAATTTCAATAACTTACACGCAGAAAAATTTAAATGTATGTAACAGTTAATCTTTTATGATTTGTCTACAAAAATTTTGTTTGGACTCCCCCCAAAATTATTTTCTGTATCCGCCCCTGCCTCTAACTATCTTAATCATTCACTTTATATTTGTCTTTTTGTTCATTCCTGCCACTGTTTGAGTATTTTTTTTATTCATTTTCTCCATCATTACTTTTGCTCCTGTCTGCTGATGATTTCAAAAATGTGATTTGACTTATTTTTTCAAAGCACCCTTACTCGCGATCTGTATTTATTATCAGATAAGTTATCAGTCTTTGGCACTAGTGCAAGCTTATGTCACAATAAAAAACAACCAGGAATAATAAAGTATGCATTGTTAGCTTAAGATCATATTTGTAAGCAGTATTTGTTGTTGCATTCTATGTATGTATGTATGTAGTTAAAGTTCTGCCAGACCTCTGCTTGATTGTAACAATTACCATTGATGGAGCTCACTTTATTTTACTCATTCCACTACTCAAAACCATAACTCCAAATATTATTCACAATTCCGCATACAGCACGTGCAAACCTCGCAACAAAGTTAAATCGCTAAAATTCATTTCTTAAAAATTAATACTTCTGTCAACTACTTAAACTGTCATTAAACTTTTACAAAAGTATTGAACACCTTTTCTGCGTACAAACACACTAACGGCAGGTGCAACAAAACTTTTTAAATGCCACTACTTACCTACGCACCTGCCCACCGATCTAGCTGATGTCGAGTATACTTTTAGGCGCTTAACAATGTCACAATTGCAACTGCAAATAAATTGGCACGAACGAGTGCCACAACTTTTATTCTTAGCGCAAAAGCAATCACTCGACTTTCTTATTCTACCATTTTGTGTTATTTCTATTCCTTTGTTTTATTTCATTCTTTTTTTTTTTTGTGAATTGGTTAAACAATGGAAAGCGAGGAATGAGTGAGTGAAAAGTAAGCAAAGTCTGGTTGAAAACTATAATTCTTATATGCGAGGAAGTCATGAAAGACTACTGACTATTTGTAAGAACGAGAAGTTCGGTGCCAACTTCATTATAAGTGCTAAGTGATGGCTAAAGGAAGTATTGTAAAGAAATTGAGAAAAAAATAATAGCGGGGTAAAAAAGGCGACGAAAGTAGCCGAAAGTGCAGTGAAGTGAATTTCGCGCGAACGAAATGCAAAAAAGTTTGAAAGTAGTACTCGGTGCAGGTTTCTTCGTAAAATTTAAGTGTAGGTTAAGTAAAAATGTGCCGTTGTTTCGTATGGAAAAATGTAGATGTGTATTTTTATTTTTATATCATTTACATAATTTATGTTTCTTAGCGAGTATTTTTGTATGCCATATCACCTTTTGGCTTAGACAAATTTAATTGAACGCCCAAAAGTACACTGAAAACTGAACTCAAAAGTTAAGCATTAAAGAAGTGCTGAATTAGGTAACTTTTAAAATAAAGTGTACGAAAAAAATTCGGCATATTGTATTGGCCCCAGAAAGTATGCAATCATGTGCTTAACAACCGTCTTTTATAATAACTTGTGATTTTACAAATTTACCAAAAATTATAAAGCAAACTTTGTCTTATGTTATAAGATGTCTTTAAAGTTTAAGTTCACTCGTCTTATATTTTGGCGTAGAATACGTCTTACCTTACGGTATGGGTACCCATGTCAGATTGTTATTGTTGTAATCCCTATTTCTTTAATTATAAGGAAACGGCGAGATACATTTTTTTTGTAGTCAAATGAAGATGTTAGCTTTCGTTTGACATACATTTCATATTGGTTGATATCTTCCTAATATTTAAATTTCTCAAATGAAAATTTTATAAACACATCCAAACAAATATGTGTTACCCACCACTAGTTTGTAGCGTGAATAGACGTTCATTTTATTGCATAATTTTAGGCGGGAAAATTTAAGTAGAGTAAAGGCAGAGAAAGCGCTGCCAACTACTGCAAAATAACAATGGTGATTGATGCTGTTTGACAACAGCTGAAAGTTGACGTTTAGTATATTAAAAAATATAAATCACGTATGAGCGATACGTTTAATTTGGATTATATTCGAAATGATGCTCCCACAAATATGGATAACACAACCACTGACTTAGTTTTTGCGAGAAATTTAAATGTTATTTTAAAAACATATTTATCCTATTTTTCCTATCATAAGCCTATATTCTCAAAAGTAACTTTCAAATAATCAAATAGATTTGGGTCTCTTATTTATCATTTATCTTTACTATTGATAACTACCATTGACTGATCGTTTTTGCGAGAAATTTAATTGATAATTTAAAAACATTTTTATCCTATTTTCCTATCATAAGCTTATATCTATCATCAAAAGTAACTATCAAATAAAGAAATTCATTTGCTTGCATTATTTATCATTATAAATTATCATTATACATATGTTTTCTGTCTTATCGGATGGCGTATTCTACGTTAAACTAAATAGCCGTGTCTCTGACACAGCCTCCTTCTTTTTTTTTTTTTTGTTTTTTTTTTAGAGACTATATGAAGCCAATAGATTTTGGATAAAAAAATAAGTTTCTATGGTGCGCCTAGAAGTATGCAATGCCAACATTGCGTATTGAAATGACAACCTCCTGAAAGGGCCTAAAAATATGCACGTAACTCTCTTGCTGAGCAAAGAATTAAATCGTTTTTATAATTTTTCCTTTTTTTCACATTTCGTCATGTTTGCATATATAAGGCTACAAGAAAGCTTAATATAAACAAAACAAAACTATTATTTTACACAAAAACGCAGAACGGAGCGGAGTGTGGTGTGAAGTGTGTAAAAAAGTTGCAAATTACGCTCAAGTGCACTTCAAAATCACTTCCGCGCTAACGATATTTTGGAGCAGCGTAATGGAAATATTTCCAACACTTTTTAGACAGCTGCAAACTGAGTAGACAAGTGCTGGCTGGCTGCAACGTTAGCGTCGATATGAGAGCGTTGGTTGGTGTGTACAACTTTCGCCTTGTTATCGACAAGCATTTGTTCGCCATATTAGCACACACACACACACACACCTCATTTATCGATTCGCGCGCCTGTTCAATTACTTATCCATCGATACACACACACACACACGAACATAAATGTACCGGCTCATGCCCCGCATCGTTTATTGCACTTCGGCCCTATTTTCCTCGCCTCCCATGACGGCAACACTCGCGCGCGCTACTTTATCATAATTTTGCTACGCATGAATGCCTACACAATTGTTATTATTGTTATACTTTTTCCAAGCAATTTTCGTTATTGTTGCAAAACACTTTTGTTTTTCTGCCTCTTGCTACGCTTTGCGCTTCGTTACGTTTGCTTTTCTTTTTTCTCGTCGGTGCTGTAAAAACTTTTTCATTAATAACGATTTTCCATTAACTATCGATTGATTTTTTAACACCATCGCAGCAACGAGCTACAAACTTCTGCATAACTGCTGCTCTAGTCAACCAATACCCATTGAAAGAGTGTGCGTTGCCGTTCTTGCTTGCGCTGCCTCTGCTGCGGTACACAGCACTCGTACAACAACAAACACTCTCCAGACAATGAGTGCACTTCAGTTGCTATTTGGTACGCACACAAAAATAATGTTTGCCGGTGTAAAAGAAGAAAAAAAAAAGAAATGGAGACCTGCCTTGCCGGCAGGTCGCCTGCGCCTGAAAGCAGACACTAGTTCACAAGGAGCACACTCCATCAATCGATTGATGGAGGCTGAGTCGGTCGTTGAAGCCATTGGGGAATGACGCTTCGAGTGCGCATGATGAAAGCAGCTACTATCGACGTAGCGCTTTGAGCAGCGGCGCGCGGTGGAAAGCAGCTATTTTTCAAGTAGGGTGGGCCTCAGCGCGCTCGCTTGCGTACGGCCGACAGGAAAAACTCATTGAAAAGTTTGCTTTTTATCGCACACTCACTTCAACAATGCCTAAAAATTGGTATGCAGTGGAAGGGCAGGTGGTGTTGTTTTGAACACCTCCATTCCCATTCTTTCACTCCTCTGCACATACTAAGTGCCTTAACTTTTTCACCCAATCCACGCGGCCAGTGGAAACGCCAATATAAATGCTGTATCGTAGAAATGTTGCCAAGTTTTGGTTGCACGACTGAAAGTCGGCAAGGCCGTAACAGCACCCCAATGCTGGTGTAGCGTATTATTATAGGCAAAGGAGCAAGTTTTTAATTTTTTAACATGCGCTACCGGCGTTTGCCAAAAAAAAAAAATATACTTTCGTTCGTAAACCACTAACATTGCCGCAAAGTATGCTGCAAATACTTTCGCGCGACTATTATTGTTATTACTATTTGCTCTACGAGTATGTCCCTTCTCTTGCAACACAGCAGAACTTCAACGTCATTTATTTTTATTATTGTTATACTTTTATGTTATACACCTCCTTCTCTCTAGCCCTCATTCTTACTTTTGCAGCGGCGTTTGTTTCGTTTTTTTTATCTCCTTTCGGTATTGCGTTGTTTAATTTTTTCTATAAATTATTGCATAAAGTTCGGCGCTAAGTTGTACAAAAACTTTTGCTGTCTTCTACCTACATAGACCTTTTGCCTTTGCCGGCTCGCGCGTCACTATGCTTCACATCTGTCTGTGGCGGAAATGAATGCCAGCGTATGATTCAGTGTTGTTGTTTAGCGCTAACAATACTATGGAACCGTTATAAATCTTCATGGTCAACAGTAAGATTACATTGCCTTAGTGCTGATTTTGCGGTTTCATTGGAGACTGCGGTAGTTATGTGAATATACTGCATACTTTTAGGCTATAACGTAAGGTGTATTGCAGAAGGGGGGTGGGTGAGAAGAGTTCATTTATTTATTTAATGGTATGGAAAAACTAAACGATTTATGCTATTAATAATGGTTTGCTTCAAAACAGATACCTGGACTTCTTTGCTTAGCCTTAAAATATACAACATTGGTTCAACAAATGGCTAGCGAAATTTTTTTCGCCGCGAAAGATACATCACTAGTGAAGCATAAAACAACTAGTGATTGACGAAAAATTTAAAACAGTGTATTTTTATTGAAAATTAATCGCTAAAAATATTTATGCAACATAAATTGTGTATTAATAATAAATAATAAAAATATAGATATCAAAACAATTGCGCTTTAAACTATGCAACGAAAGTCTGGAAAATTTTATTGACACCATAGATTTTCTTATCCGCCTGCAAATAACATAAGATAGTTCCAAAAGCATACCAACTGAAAACAAATAATTTTATTTTCCGAATATTTCTTTTATAATCAGATATCGGACTTTTGTGCGGAAAAATAAGACTAACAAGTAAGAAAAGCTAAATTCGGGCGAAACCGATTTTTATACAACCTCGCGATGTATTTTTGAATGGTGGCGCCCATGATTTCATAAAATTCCCGTTTCTTCGTTTCAAATCGCTGCTAGTATTAGACTTTAATCAACTTCTTCCAATAAATACTGAAAAACGAACTTTTTTGCATTTTTCAAAATTTCCCTTATTTGGAAGTTGGGCGTGGTTATGATCCGATTTCAAAACTTATTGACGGTAATGGTAAAGGTATCAAGTACAATATGTTCTCCAAATATTGTGATGATACCTTACATTGTTATTGAGATACCTAAAGACGTTTTATATAAGTTGGCATGGTAATATGGGAGGTGGGCGAGGTTTTGGTCCGATTTTATAAATTTTTAACGATGATAACAGTGATATGAAGGAAAATTAGTTTACCAAATTTTCTGACGATACCTTACACCGTTATTGAGATATAGACATTTTTTCATAAGTGGGCGTGACAACGCCCAATTTTTCAAAATTTCATAAATACCTAATTTCTTAGCTCAAAATCGCTCCAAAAACCGAATTTCACTCAATTTGTTTTAATATATGTATGTATACCAAAAAATGGAGTTGTTTGCATTTTCCAAAACTTCCGCCAATTTTTCAAAATTTCATAAATACCTAATTTCTTAGTTCAAAATTGCTACAAATACAAAATTTCACTCAATTTGCTGTAAAAGATACCGAAAAATCGGAGTTTTTGCATTTTTCGAAAACTTCCGTTATATGGGAGGTGGGCGTGGTTATTGACCGATCTTAACCATTTTCAATAGCAACCTACCCTGTCCAAAGGGCAATCTATGTACCAAATTTCATTGAGATATCTCAATTTTTACTCAAGTTATTGTAACCACGGGCAGACGGACGGACGGACGTAGGGACGGACCGACAGTCAGGGCTAAATTTCTCTTTTCATTCTAATAATTTTAGGATATACATACATATATGTCAATATCTATCTCGATTATTTTATGCTGTTACAAACAACCGTTATGCGAACAAAGTTATAATACCCTTGTGTACAAGTAGGCTCGGGTATAAAAATATGCATCTCTAAATTATTTGTAATATGCGTACCAAGTCTTCTTAAAAATCTGATAGACAATATTTTAAGGCATATTTATTGGCATAACCCGAAATCTATTTCAGCGCACCTGCTAGAAACAATAATTATTTTGTAAAAAAAATATATTTTCTATTTCCATGTGGAGTTGAATTAACTTCAGCTTACTACTTTTAGTACCAAACCCACTTACACAGAATTTCGTTAAAGCGCACACAGTTTAAATTTATTTTTAGTGTACCTTTTCACCGCAACATTGCCTCAGTACCGCCTACGAGCAGGTGAGATAGTCTTAAGAAACAAAAAAAAAAAAAAAACGTCAACGGTAGACACCCTACAAAATATTAAACTTAATTTAGCTAATGCAAGTGGGGGAGCAAGTCATCACAAACGCACACACACAAGCACACACATACATAGGCAACTCAATAAATATGTAATTGAATCCCGAGAGTCGCATAACATGCGACGCGCTGACCCATTTGTATGTGTAGTAGTAGTGCTAGTTCGCTTTTTTCTACTTACATACATATATGTATGTATGTATATATATGTAACTAGGTACATGGCACCTAAAAGCATGCAACACATTTTAAATATGCATAAAGTTTATATAAATTGTAGTGTAGCACCCGACCTTAACATAAAAATGCAATAAAATTCGCCAGTGAGTTTTAAAGTGCTTGAATTTACATGACCAGCATACGACAAGTGATATATGTATGTACATATGTATGTATGTATGTGTGTATGTATGTATGTATGTACTTGCCTACTTTACGGCGTTGTACCACGCCAACTATTTTCTATTGTCAGTGGCGCATGTAACTACACAAGTATGTACATATGTATGTATGTGTGTGTGCTAACAAATTGCTGTTGAGCTTAAAGTTACGCTGCTATTGCTGTCGTCTCGCTATCCCAATGAACATATATCAATTTTTATGATACGCCCTAATAAACACACTCACACACAAACACGCACGCAAGCACTAGCACACCAACAGATATCTGTACTTACATATATATGGTTAGTCTGCTTTCCGGCGCAGCAACGTAATATTTCTATCACGCTGTGTTCATTTCCGGGCTTTATCACACATTTCCCCACATTTCAGCCGTCGTCTAAGCAACGTGCACACACTCCACTTACCTCCAACGTCTGCCGTTTGCATTTTTTTTTTCTTCTTCTCTATTTCCATTGTCCACTTTTGAGTTGTAGCTGCTGGCCACTCGTTCGATCATCGCTTACTGACTGACTCACTATCTAGTAGCACACTCATACAAATGCATGTAGTTACATACATATTTTTTCTTGTGTTTGTATGTATGTATGTACCGTTCGCTGTGCCCTTCATATCGTTCATTGGCTCATTCGTTTCGTTATTTTTATTAGTGTCATGTATTTTTATAGTTCAAAGGACATTTGAATAATTGAATGAACGAATGATTTCATCCCTTTTGGCTTCGAATTTCGCCTTCGTCGTCCTCGCTCCATTTCACATGCTGGCTCTGTATGTAAGTATAATCAAACGTTATTCAGTTTGTCCAGCGCGTATTTGTTTAGTTGTTGTTGTTGTTATTGTTGTTGCTGTTAGTTGAGTATATCAAATTACTACTATGACTGTTGCTTCGGCTGTTACCGCACCACTGCGCCAAACGCCCGACAGCACCCACACTCTCATCGCCTGTTCGTCGTCGTTCAATACTGTCTTAGTCGTCAATTTCCTTTTTTTTCCTTTACCAACATTTGTTTTTATTTTTTTTTTGTTTTATGCTTGTCGCTCGATCGTATTATTGATGGTGTTGCCATTTCAAAAACAGTCAGTGTCCATAAAACAACACAAAAACATACTCGCATATGTGTATGTGTGCGTGTTTGCTTGTGACGCTGCGCTGACGAATGAAAATCAATATTTATTAGATTGCTTTCGAAATTTAACGAGCTAGTAGAAACTTTATATGTATGTTCTCATAGTAAATATAAACAACAGCCCACACACGCAGGAATAAACTCATCAGTATCAACTCACACCTCGCAAATATTTTCATTCAGTTAATATGCGATTAGCGTTGATTGTTCTTTGTTTTTTTTTTTTTTGACTTCACTCATTTATATATTTTCTTGATATTTGTGGCTATTGTTAAATAATGACCAGCGTCCGTGTAAGTGAAAGTTGTGTAAACACAAATTTCCCTAACTTATTGCATACTTTTACTAGGCTTCTACTAAAATAGGCAAGTCAAATGTGACGTATTTTCAGGCATAGTAAATATGCAATTTGTATGTCAGCTTAAACGTACATAAGTGGTGTGTCGCTGATGACATTCAAAACACGACAGGGTGTAAGTGCGACAATTTTTGACATATTCAATTGCCTACAGATAGGCTGATAAGCGTTTAATTAAATAAATAATGTTGCAATTGAGCCGCAAAGTAAATACTGCACTCGTTTTTTTTTATCTGATTGATACTTTTCCTGTGTTTTAGAGGCGTAACGCAATTACGTATTTTACAATATATGGGGAATTAAGTTTTTTTTCGAAAATTATAAAAATACAATGTGTTCATATAACAGCGATTAGAATGAAGGAAATGTGTGCTTATTTCAATAACTGAATTCTTACATATATTAAACTCTAACTGTATACGCTAAGTGTATAAAATTGTTTATATGTAAAGAAAATAATTTGAGGAACGTTTAAGTAAATTAGATAAATACTTTTAAGAGCATGATAATGATATGTTTGAAAAAAACGTGTCTTATTATTACAACAAATCAATATTATATATAATGCATACGTTTATTCACATTTTTTTCTAAAACATATATTTTGTCTTTGTTCTATTTGCAGGTAAGTGTAGAAGCTCTTATTTCCATAGTATATTATTAGTGAAATGAAAAGGTGCCCTAGTAAAAGATATAAATTTTTTTGGTAAGTATAAGTAAGAATTTAAAAATATATAAGCAGTATTTAACTCCTACTTCTAAAATAAGTTAAGCAAAGCAAATGTCTATTTAATACTGTTTGGACTAAAATTATACACCAAAACTTTTACTATAGTCATAAATAAATTAGAAAGCCAGCATTTGTTTGGCTCTTTTAAAGCCCAGGCTAGGAGAGAAATTACCGTTGCTTTTTCAGAATTTTTTTTATTATTCTAAATGTGCAGTTCTTCACCAGACATTGGATATGTTTTCGCACGCCTGTGATTCATTTCGACTTTTAATTTATGTAAATTTCGAGCAGAGGAAAACATATGGAAAATATATTTTTTTTTGTTAATATTTAAAATTATTTTTGTTATTTTACTGTTGGCCTAATAAATGTTAATAATTCACAATTTTTATTGAGCTCAAGGCCAGTTTATGGAAAATTTGTGTGTGGAAAAACAACAACAGCTTGGTAGAAGTTATAGCACTATTTCGGACATCAGCACATTTGCTCATCAGACTTCTGGCCATGAGCTCAATAAAATTTGTCAATTGTTAAAATTAATTGTAATTAAAAAAATTTTCATTATCTAAGCAACGCTTTGAAACTCCCTTTTTAAACCTTATTCAAAATGTTGAATGATTTAAAAAAAACTTAGAAAAATTACGAATTAATTAAAAAAAAAAAATATTTCGAATATTGCTAAGCAAGCAGCTGTGTTGATTATTTAATTTTAAAAACCATAAACAGCTGATTTTAGGTAACTTTTCCCAATTTCTTCCATTTAAAAACAAAATTCGGGTTTGCGCTAAGTGGAGGAAATTAAAAAAAAAAAATTTCTAAAATCAATGTTTATCTGAAACTTACGTTTTACTTTAATAAAGTTCAAAATTTAAATGAGTTTTAATTAAATTATTGAACATATTTTTGAAGTTTCAAAATGGGTTTCTATGGTCTTTGTTAGAAAAAATTCGGAATTTCAAATGAAAAATCATTTTAAATAATAACTAAAAACGGGTCAATGTGCTATAAATTGCGAACACAGTATAACAAAAAAGTTAAGCTCACGCGTGACATTTAGCACATTGTTCAACATCGCTTCAAAATATATAATATAATATAATTTTGGCACGTACACTATATAGCTCAGTGCTTGGCCTAGCTTCTCCTACCATTTGTGGTGTGCGTCTTTACATTCTACCACCAAAAGGAGGCACCTACAATTTTGTGCTGACTCCGAACGGCAAATGTATTTAATAAGAAGCTTTTGCATGGCAGAATTACCCTCGGAGGTTTGCCATTGCCTACCGAGGGGTGACCGCTATTAGAAAAAATGTTTTCTATTATAAAGATTTTGCTTGTCCTGACTGAGATTCGAAACTCGAACTCACCGGCATATCAAGTTATAGCACGCCCGCTACCAACTCGACCACAGCGGCCACTTCAAAATACATACCAAAAAATGCATACAAATTTGATTGCTGTAGCTGCGTAGTTTCCAAAAGCATGCACCTAAACACTCAACAGTTTATGACTTGCACGTTAAAGTGACTCATCCCTCTTACTTTCATAAGTAACATAGGCAAGGTGTATCAATAAGTTACAGTATGCTGCGAAAGTTCCAAACTAACCGAAAGCAGTTAGGAATGTTTAATGTGTTGCTATTACCGTTGCTGCTACCGTTGCTATTTAACTACAATAAAAGTTAAGAAATACATAGTTGTGAGCTAAAAAGAGTAATGAAAAGTTCTCAGGTAATGATTTATTTTACTCAAATCACTGAAGTCAGGTAAATCGAAATGTTATGTCTGAAAAAACCAGAAGTTCAATTGTTTGCAATGTTTTGTTGCACAAATTGTTGATATACAAATTATCATAAAAAGTTCTCTTCTCATTTGCTATAATTTTTAGAGTCGAAAATATTACTCTCGAAAATTGTTTGCTCATTTATGTAGTTTACATTATCTGCTCATATCAGCGCTTATGTTTTAAAAAAATGTTGCAAAGCGCCATTCCATCTCCACATACATACACTACTTCATATATTTTTTGCTATGCCTTGCACACACACACACAAACAAGTTCATATTACTCGTAAAAGTTACACGAAAATATTTGCATTTCCCTTGTTTTTTTGTTTTTTTTTTTTGCGTCATACTCTACACTTTCGTAGTAATAAAAATTGTTGCACAATAGCAAAAAGCTGACGTATGCCTGCATGCGTGTGTGTATGTGTTAAATACTTTCTCGCCACACTGCACTGAAATTTTTGTGTATGAGTGTAAAAGTGTTGCAACCACTTTCACGACACCTACATACATACATGTAAACGTGTTCACGCGTATCGTTTTGCACAAGTTTATTTAGCGGCAGACAAATTAACTCCGCTACCAAAAGCGGTGGCAACTGTATTTTGTTGCGGCCTCAGCATTTCCATGCATTTATGTATGTTAACTACTCTCTGTTGCATTATGAAAAATACTTGCAGCTGTGTATGTGTTAGCTTATGTATGTGTGGGGTTGCATTGGGAATACTTATGCATACAACTAGGCGCTGGTGCCTTCATTTCAGTGGCCCTTAAGCTCTCTGTGTGCATAAGTGCGGCAGGTCACTGCGGTTTTGGCTTCTAATTGTTCGTGTTTTTAATTTTTTTTTACTTTGGGAAAATTGCTTTTGTTTTTACCTTAAAAATTTCTGCTTGTCGGCGGCAGGTGATATTTTACGCACCATGTCATACCATTGAATAGTGAAGTGTTGTAACGGAAATGGTGACAGTTCGCACTTTTCACTTAAAATAAAATGTTTATGAGTTTACACAGCCTTGAAAGTAATACAAATTTTTCAAGAGTTAAGAGCTTGAGCAGCACTCATAGTTAATTATATTATTTACTCTCACTTAATTTGCAATATGTTCAAAGCAACTTTCACCCGAGCTTAAATATTGTGTTGTGTTATATGTATATTTGTTAAGCTCGAGGCCACTTTGTGGAGGATTTTATTTAGAAAACAAAACAACAATTTTTAATGGTAGAAGTTATAGCCGCTGTGTCGGAGATCTCCACATCTCCTCATTACACTTCATTTTATTTAAATGTATTTATTCTCCATCAGCACTTTCGCAGGCTTTGAGAACCTTAACAAATTTAAATCTTTAGGTTAGCAAAATAAAACAATAACAAGTAACACAGAACTCATATTTCAAGCTCAGCTAATAAAAGAAGCTAAAGTCGCTGTAAAGTAACAAAGCGCCGAACAGAAAACAATTTGTTGTTTTCTTAAAAATGAAACCAGTTGTTGTGGATCATAACAACAATAATTCCAATAATAAATCCAAAAAAATTAATTTCTAGAAGGAAAGCTCAGTTCTAGTGCTTTAAAATTTTGACTTTAAGGGCCAGTTTTTCAGTGCAAGTAGAACTCTGTTTGTCGTTTAAACTAAGTTTAAACTCAGTATGCAGTTTTTCAGTCAACTTTAAACGGAGTTTAAACTGAGTTTAAACGGCCGATTGCGCACAGTTAAACTTAGTTTAACTCATCAGCTGCGTGCTAACTATTTCGTTTTGGTTGCAACAAATTTAATTGAGCGCAAGAAAACTAAGTTTAAATTTAAACTGAGTTTAACTAAACTTAGTTTAAACTGAGTTTAAACCAGCACTGAAAAACTGGCCTAAGAATTTAAACCAAGGATGCATTTTAACGTTAAATTTAACCGTTCCGAAATGTTTTCTCTTGTTTCGGTTGAAACATTTCAAAATATTATCGTTAAAGCAATTATCATAATAAATTTCATTACGTTTTTAACCGAAAGGAAATGCTGGCGTTAACGTTAAAACGTTAAGAAAAACGTTAGGAAAAACGCTGGAGATTCACTCGTCGCAAACAGAAGCGCAAACAGAAGCGCTGCATACTTTTAGGCACATTAAAATTAACGAAAACGGAAATTGTATAACGTTGCAATATTAACGATTTGATTTCGTTTTGATAACATGGCGCCGAAAAGCAACAAACTCATTTCGTTAAATTAATCTTGCTCGTTAACAAAACAAAATGGTATCGTTTCGTTTGTTGAGCAGCCCTGATTTAAACAAATTTTTGCTTTATAAAAGTGCTTAAATAACAACAGATTTGTCAAAAAATTGCCGATACTCCATATCTTTTACCTTTATCTCACACTTCCCATATTTTTGCTGCGGCGTCTATTTTTTATTGGCAAATTTGCAAAGGAAAGTGTAGTGTTCTTAGTTCTTTAAGTTAAAGTTTCACAGAAGTGAACAAATTATAAAAGTGAATGCGAAAGAATTCGCTAACAGAAGATCGCTTCAAACGATATAACCTACTAAATAAAATTAAAATTTCATTAGATTTCGATAACATATATGTATATATATAATATTTATATTATCAGTTGCGATGAGTGTAAATAACGAACCTATTAAAATTCATTGGTTTGACCTTAAAAACTATATAATACTTCCACGCGGTCGCATGCAAATGAAGCTTTTGAAACATAAAATTTAATTACAGTTTGATTGCGCTCATTTACAAAGAACAGTAGACAATTTATGCGTGCAAAATTTTCAGAGAAAATGTCCACCACCATCTTAGCGCCCAACTCACTCAATCCAAAAGGCGTAGCTATATTCAAATTTTTGCTCATCTTCACTCGTTGCATAACAGCCTCAGGACTATGCAAATAGAAAAATTTTAATTTTAATTGCAGCCTTTTAGGCGTTCATACTTTACGCACTTCCAGTGGCGCACACAACTTTGTGGGCAGAATGCTTGACTGTCTGGTGATTGAAGAATATAAAAAAATCACTTTGAATGGCATTTCATAAAACTGTTTTCTTTTTCGGCAGTTGAAACGCCCGCATCGTGTATAAGCGCTAGCAAATGGAGAATGCCAAAAAGTATGCAAGGTAGGTATATACAAAAATGTTGCGGCTTTTTTTATGAGTATCTGTGCTTTAACGTAACGTTGTTTGTGCTTTCATTTTATAACCATTTTCAAAGTTTACTTTTTGTTTTTTTTGGTTGGCTGTGAATTTTTGAACGCCTAAAAACATGTTTCAATTAAGCTATATCACCTTGAATTATATATGCTGTACTGCACACACATAACAGCGGTGATATTTGCCATTAGCTGAGGGTCAAAGGTGATTTATATACATATATATAAATATATATGTTAGCGGCAAGGAAGGACAGCAAAAAGGAAAGAACTTAAAATTCGTAAAACCAGCGCGTGCATTTTTTCTCATCATATGCGGGTTCATTCACGCGCTTGACGTTGCTGCGTGGTTTTGTTGGCTCACCACAACCACCTGGCTCATAAGCCCGCACATACATATATACATATATTTTTTTTCGATACTCAGCAACCAAGCATTTCACCCACACCATTCATTCACTCACCATATCTTCCACCCATTTGTCCATCTATCCAGTCGCGTATAATATTCAACGAATTTTGTCTTCAATGCTGGCACGGTTTGAAATGGTCGCTGATGGTTGCTGATGGTCGTCGTAGTGTCGGTACATCAGCAGCGGCAGTATATTGTAATTTTAATGTTTTATTATTATATCCGGTCTGCACGCCCACAATCTTTCTGCTCGCTCCCGTCAATGCCCGCGTATACTTCAAACTGCCATTTACATTTTACCTATTTTTTATATTTAAAAGAAAAAATGTTTTTTTTTTTGGTTTATTTATACTTTCGATTTGTTTCTTTTTCTTCTTTGCGCACTTCAACGGAAAAAAAGGTAAAACACCAACGAAATTTGCATTTAAATGAAGCCACTGACAGCAATAACAAGGATCGGCCAAGTTGTTTCGTCGACTATCTGGTGCGTAAAAGACCATTTGACGAAAAGTGAGTGGGTGGGTGTGTGTCAGCGATAGGCTGTTAGTTAGTTTGCTTGAAGTGCTCGACTGTCAGGCGGCTCTGAAGCGTACTTTTGTAGTTACAAGCAATCTGCCAACTCGACTGTCAGTTCAATGTCTACCTTTTGCGATATTTCAGGTTTAACTATTCGCTTCACAATTTTTTTCGCTTTCTTTTCTTTTTTTTTTAGTGGACAATAGGGGGGCATTTTCGTTGCTGTTTGATGCTTGTTTTGAGTATCAGCATGCTTTTTCACACTCCAATGCGTCGATACAAATACTTTTCGTTATTTTTTCATTTGGTGATTTTTCCGGGAAATTCATAAATATGTATTGATTTTCGTCTACGTGCCCTTAAAATAGTTATGATTTCAAAAAATTTAATTAAATGTGAATATTTAACTATTTTCGTTGTTCAACGAGACTAGGCATGCTTCGTTCCTCTTTCAAATTAAATACAGCTGCTCCCAAAATTATGCGCCATTTTCAGAATAAAATTACTTAGCGAATTCCCTATATTTCTAACTGACTCTTCGTATATTCATGTTGCATATTTTTGGGCACTCTCATTGTTTGTTCAACTATTCTCGAAACTAAAATTTTGCATAGCTGATAGCAGATTCGAAACATTCGTTTCTCTTCAAAACTAGTAAGCGTTATCGGTATGAATTTTTTTAAATTTATTTTAATGCGCTTTTACAAAGTGATTTCTAAGATTTTCTTAGAACTATTTTTATATATTTTCAACGACCCTAAGTTTTTGTTAATATTATTATTGTAAGCATGTGGATTAGATGGCAATATGTTGACCTGCACGCCATGCACGTCTACTCCCTAAATAAACTTATGTATAGCTGATCATCCCGCATTAAAAATATGTACTTCTAATCGGCCAGTGCCTTTATGTTGTGTTAAGCAGCAATTACATTTTAAATACTAAAATCAAATCACACCAAGTTATTTATATACCTACTGCCCTTCCAATACACGCCAAACCGTGAATACTTTCCCACAAACGAAAAAAAAAACAAAAAAAAATCCCATTGACTCTTTTATCTAAGCAGCTTATCGCCCTTCGTAATCATCGAAATTATTAAATCCCTTCTGGCTTCACTTGAATTATAAACATTATCATATTTGTCAACATAATGCTTAACTGCATCTTATTTTTCTACCATTCATTCATTCACTTCCACTCGTCAACACTTCAACAACTCATTCAACTTCATTCAACCTCAATCAGTGTTACAATTGTACACAGACGCCCACACACATACAGATATACTGACAACAGTTTGGCGTCTGTGTTGCACTCCTTTATTGTCTCATTGTTTTTTTATTTTTTGTTTTCATTTTTTTTACCGCTTTTGTTTCCCGCTACAAACTTCAGTTTCATCTTAAAAGCAAGCACTTCAAAAAGCTTTTGTTTACAAATAATAAGTAAATTAAAAGTACTTAAGCGTATATCCTTCGGGCAGCGAGTAAACAGGAGCATTCAGTCGTTGTTGCGTCCGTGAATGGTGCAGAGATGACGTCGCAGAAAGGAGTAAAAATTTATTAAATATATGAACAAGCTTATGTGGCTGCGGCTCTGAGTGCTTTTACTGGATTTGTTGCCGTGCTGGGCGACTATTGTTTTCAGCAGCGCGTGTGTGCAGATTGTTTGCCAGTGTTGTTTGTCATTTGGGCACTCGAGAAATAAAGGTAAATATAAAAGGTACTATATAGAATATATGAAGTGTATAGGTTTATTTCCTTCTTTACAATGATTAAAAAAATAGCATTGAAAATCGAAGAAGAAAATTTAAAAGTGTCAGAGTTTTCTTTTCTTACATAGTTGTTTAAATGTTGGTAGTACCTAAATTTGAGGTTAAAATTTGCAAAACTTCACTATTAAAAAAGGGTTCAACAATTCATAAAAAACACCAACAAAATTACCACAATAGCTTTTGGAAATAAAAAAAAATTAATATTCAGTGATATTTAAAGAACACCAACACCCTTAATTCTCTGAGAATCAAAAATACCACCAAAGCTTTTGGATTTCATTCTCTGAGGATCAAAATTACCACAAAAGTAGTTTGAAATAAAATAAAGTTAATTTAAAAAAAATGTATATAAATGTGTGTTAATTAGCAAGGATTTTAATTTTCTAATGCGGATATTTTCATGATAAGCTTTTCCGTAGCCAATACCTGCCGAGAATAATTTATATGTCAGTGCAAGTGCACTTAAATGCTTATTATATGAATATCCTTGCACTCCATTGACGCTCTGACGCTTACTCTGGTATTTATGATGAGTACCTACTCTTACGTATGCAAATAAACAAAACTTATATACATAAAATATTTATGCTTACACAATAACTTCTTGCTGCATTTTTCCTTCGTTCGTAAACCTCTTCAGCTTTGTTGAAAATTATTAAATGCAAAATTCCAACACAACATCCTTTAAGGGTATTTTACGATGCACGCAACCTTTTTTCTTCATCTTCATACTCGCTTGCTTAGTGTACTCCATTAGCCTTCAAGTGGCTTTGACATCAAGCGTTACTGCACTTGCCAGTAACTGCATATTTTGCGGAGTCACACATATCAGATTATTCGTGAAGGCGCGCGCGCGCCACTCATTCAGTTTGAGTGCAATTCGCATTCGCATTATTTGCATGACACATCAACTCATACTCTTACATATCAGAAAACCCCTACAAGCAAGCTCGGCAAGATAACATATCATTGCATCTATAATATAAATTTGTTTTCACTCTTATAAGTTTGTATGTCAACGACTAGTAGCTGCATTTGTGGCTGTTATCCTCTTCACTTCTTATTCACCCTTCATCTACACCCCTTCACACTTTGCTCTCCTCCTACGCAATCGTCATCACTGCAGCTCATATATCAAAGATTTAAATGAAAAGCGACAGCGTGGAATGCAATTTATAAATTACAATCATATTTAGAGGAAACAGAGCTGAGACAAACGAAACGAGTGAAGAGATTCAAAGTTAGCGAGTGTGGGGAGAAAAATGGAGATGAATTGTGAAAAAGAGTGTCTTCTAAAAAAAAAACGAAGTGTTAAAAAAAATTTACTTCAGAAACTGCAGCTTAGTGCTGGTAGTCTTCTTCTTCTTATCCAAATTTAGCTGTGCCAAAGATGTGTTGAAAGCCAAGCTAATGTGTGTGTGTATGTGTGCATAAAGAAACTTCATGCATACAAAATTATGTATGTAGTATTCAGTCAGTGTTTCATTCGTTGCTTGCTTTCGTGCCAAGGCATTGCCATTTGCAAATGAAAGCTGAGTAGTGAGTTGCACCAATGCATAGAAATACAACGTTTTTATATGGATTGCTTGCAAGGCAACGAAAGTCTCGCTTCATCAAATAAAGGTTAATGCATAACCGCAGGATATTACTAACGCAAAAGAAAATTGTATATGCAAATGCATTGAAAGGGGGAATTATTGATAGTGCACTGGCATTTGGAGGTCACTGGAAGGATGACAATGTGAAAAAAAAGTTGTACTTATATTAAAGTCTTAACAAAAAGTAACTAATTGCTTTATTTCATATTTTTTATTCGAAATTTATTAACTTATAAATGAAAATTAATTTATTCTTCAAAATTTACTTGAATGCAAAATAATCATTTAATTATTAATCAAAATTATTGGAATGGTGAGTTAAAATCTGTTCCCTATTTTAAGTAATTTTAATGAGCAATTAATATTTATTCGCTTTTGAAAATAATTTTTATAACGCATGCCTTAAAATTAATTTTTATTAAATAATTTCGCTTGAGTTCAAAATTAGAATCATCTGATATGTTTTCTTAAAACCTTAAAATTTTTTCTATTTATGGAAAAATGGAATTTTCTCAGTTATCTCCAATTTTTTATTTTTTTTTTAGATACAAGTTTTATTATTAAAATAAAATATATATTTCTCGAAATATTTGAATTTTGAATTTTCGAACTCTATCTTTAATGCAATTTTCGCTTGAAATTTCTTAAGTTATCGAAATCACGAAATCTGTCGATATTTCGAAAAAATCTTTTCGTTTGCATAACCTATTAATAATCGATTTCACTCACAATTGTCGATATCAATATTGTAATCGATTCAAACTTCTTTAGTTATCTGTATCTATAAAGCTATCAATATTTCCTATTTTTCATGTTTTCATATTTTCAAAGTCTTAATATACTATACACCGCTTTTAAATCAAATTCGATTTTTAATTGGTTATTAATCAACATGAACGTGCTATCTTATTTTCAGTTATGAATTGTTTTCTCCTCATTCTGCTTATCTACGTTGTCGGCTTCATTAAACTTATCGATTGCCGCATATTTTCGATACCTTTTCATACATTTTATTTTGTCGTTGTTATGGTTCTTGTCGATATCGCATTTAAGCAGTCGATCAGTTTATCGAAATTATAAAATTTGGGATAAAGCTATCGATTGCAACATTTTTCGATACTTTTTCATTAGTTTCAATATTTATTTATTGTTACAATTGTCAAAAACGTGTCTCAGCTATTGTTTTATATAAATTCTTCGAGATTTTCACGAACTCGGATCAACATTTTTTAATGCTACAGGGTGGCCCAAATGAGACCTAGTATACGTGTATCTCTTGTAATAACGGTTTTTTTTAATGATTTAGTTTTATATGTTAAATACATTTTATGGAAATTTAACGTAACTATGTGTGAAATATGACAACAGACAAATGACCACCATTTTGCTCGATACAGGCATTCGCTCTTTTTAGCGCATTTTGCATTACACGGCGTAATGTTTCTGGTTGCAGGCGCCGTACTTCATCTCGAATATTCTGCTTGAGCTGTCCAAGTGTCTGTGATTTGTTAACATACACTTTTTCTTTTAAATATCCCCATAAAAAAAAAATCGGGCGCAGTTAAATCTGGTAAACGAGGAGGCCAAGGGAAATCTGAATTTCTTGAAATTATGTGTTCACCAAAAATAGCGTATTGTAGTCGTTGTTCTGGGTCTTGCGGTAGAAGCTGTTGCACAATTTGAACTTTGTATGGATACATCGTAAGATTCAACTTTAAAATTCTCTGTAATTTTGTTCTGGCTTCCACGTTGTCTTCAGTACGAATATTTCGATGAGCACCTATTCCTGGACGGTCGGCAACTGAGCCCAGTTGCTTAAAAACGGCGAACTAAACTTGTAATCATGGAAGATGTGGGCGCTGATCTTACGTTAAAAAAACGGCGATAATTTCGCTGCGTCAGAACAATTGATCGTTGAGAAGAATAATAAAAACTAATAATTTTAATGCGTTGTTGTAGAATGTACGTATTAATTTTAAATTTCCATGAGTTCAGTTATAATCTGCAAAAAGAAAAAATAAATTATGTTAAAAATTAAAAAAGTTATTTGTGTTTCACATCAGCTGGTCTTATTTGGGCCACCCTGTAGTATTGTTTATTATTTTCTGAATTTCGATTTTTTTTTTATATATTTCACTCTTTAATCGATGCTTCATTCATACACTCGTTTTGTTTTTTTGCATTTGCGTGTGCACTCTCATTCGTAGTCCTTTTCACCCTACATACTTACATATAAACGTGCTTTTCACTTTTCTCCATGGAACAAATCTCATCCCATTACCGCCTATACATTTTAACCAGCTAATAAGCAGGCTCTTAATAAGATTGCATAGCCCATTTGTGAGAAACAAAAAACAAAAAAAAAGACGTAAGTAAAAGTAACTGGAAGTAGCATGACCTTGCGAATAACCTGAAAGATTCAAACAGTACAAAAAGTCGCTGGGAGTCACCTTAAGACAAACACAATACGCACATTATTTACGCAATTCGCAGGCATAAAAACAAAAGGTCACAAACAAAAACAAAACAACAAGCAAAAGAAAAAATAAAACGAAATGCATGATGAATAAGAAATGAGTTGAAAAAAAAGAGAGCTTAAGAAAGTTGTTTGTGAGATAAAAATTGGCAAAGAAGTGCGTGCCTTATTTCGGTACGATGAGTGAAATTGTACAAAAGTGAATCTCTTAACTCACATTTTCTTTTATAAATTATTAATTTGCTATTTGCTGCAGAGTGTTAGTGAGCGGCAAGAGGGGGTGACAAGAGGGAGAGAGAGAGAGAGAGAGAGAGAGAGAAAAAGGCGTCGCACAAAATATGCACTTCAGCTGAAATAGATACACAAAAGGCCTGTTATCCTTGCTGATTCTCTGGTGTTTGGGGTATTTTATTTTTATTTGCTGCTTCTTTTATTTCTTTCACATTTAATGGCATTAAAAGTAACCGCACAGATCAGCATTTATTTTCATTTCCACCCCATACTAGTATTTCTTTCTTAACATACGCCGCTCTCCAATTGCCATTTAAGTAAAACACTTTGCTGCCACGCAAACGTATACAACACTCCCTCCCTCCAATGGCCCACCAAATTTGATGATGAACTCACGTGTGGGCTATAGTGCATTTTGTGCTACATTAAATAATAAAAAGAGGCAGCACGAAATGTTAGTTGAGGGACAAGAATGTATTAAATCGAAATATGTGTACGAGTATGTATGTAACTATCTACATACAGTCGTATGGAAAAAGACAACAACCGAGCTTGCCACTGATGTTGTGGTAAAAAAAAGTGAGCATAAAAGTCATGCTGGCTATCTAACACAACATAGGCACATGACTTCTTATTGTGGGTGATGATGAGGCATAGCTGAAAATTGTGCTACTGCACGTAGCAATTGAATGTTATGAGAGTGCACATGTACTCGGCAATTTTGCTCGAACCCCAACAGTCGCGCGAGCTACATAAGAAAGTGGCTTATCTAATACGCGTGATATGCGTATGTATAGTAAGTCACTCACTAACGCACACACACACAATGCATAGAAAGTGTTGCGTGCGCCTTAAGCTATGCTTTGCTTCATTCTTGGCATAAGGGTGAGCAGTTCGTAAATGTTAATCGCCTCAGTTTTGAAGTTGGCCCAAAAACACCATTGTGATTTTTAAATGTGGCAAGATTTTTGCGAAGAAGCCAAAGAATGGCATAGATAATAAAAAATATGTTTGTGTATCTGTGGCTGCGAAGTCGCGTGCCACATGCACTACTTATTCAGCGTGTAAAGAGCGCTGTTATGTGCTACACTCACAACTACAACACAAATGTAAGTACATTCATATAAAAAAAACATATTTCATATGCAACTTCAAGCAGCATTCAGCGCAAATATATGTATGTATGTATGTATGTATGTGTAAATGTGGTAACTTTACTGTAACGAAATATTGCTTCTCTGCCTCTACGCCCTCAACTTGCACGCTCGTTCGGTGCTCATAAATAAATGAGTCCGTATTGTCGCTGAAGATTAAACGTACAGCTACCGACAAGTAGCTTTTGTATGGCAAATAAGCGTGAAAATTGCAAAGGCAGCCAGCTGTCGGAAGCAACACTTAAACACTAACATAGAGCGTGTATAGATTGGCCTATACTCGTAAGTAGAGTCGCTGTCGTGACTTGCTGCTTGCTTGCTTGAGCATTAGTCACTGTTGGCCATTTGTTAAGTTATTCATCGACTGCTTTAAGCAGCTTTTGTAAGCTGAAAATCAGAATTTTTAGTGGCAATAATAAATTTAAATGGAAATTATGCATTGCGTGCCAATGTTGTGTGAGTGTTCTTTAGAAGATCTGGTCACACTTGTCTACAAATCGAAGATCGGCGCTGGCGTGTTAGCTAGAGTTTAGTTTAAGTTTTAAAGTTACTATTTTTGATTTGGTTTATTTTTAAGTCTACAGATAGGATTTTTCTCCTTCTAAAATCTCTTTTTGTTATTTCAATCCATTAGGTTGAGTTATTTATACTATAATTAGCTCCTAAAAAATTTTAAATTAATCTGGGTGAATATATATCGCCTTGAAAATTATTTATTCATTACATTTTAATGTTAAATTGCAACCATAATGGTGGTAATTGTTCGTATTTAAGAGGGTCCTCTACTATCGCGGTTTAAAAAAATGAAATTTATTTTAATCTACATATCGCACCCTAAACCAAAAACAGTCACAACTCAAAAAATCTCAAATCTTCAAGAGAGGCAAAACAAACAGTCTCTACAATAATGATGATAATTTTATAATCATACTTTTCCAATAAAAGAAGACAGTAACTACGAAAAAATTTCTGGAGCAGGTGGGGAAATATTCCTTGAATTAGTTTATGTGGAAAAAGGATTTAATTTTTTTTTTTAATATCCAAGAGAAGTAAAAAATTGTATGTAAAAATGGTTGTAAAATTTTCAACGTACTTTTCCAGTAAATAAGATAGTTACGATGAAGAAATTTTCGGAGCTTGTTGGGAAGTATTCTGGGAATAGGTTTATGTGATAAAAGCGATTTTAAAAATTTTGAGTTGGGACGGTTTCTGGTTTAGGGTGCGATATATGCATCCAAAAATACGCCACAGAGAGGATTTCGTTGAAATCATATTCCTTTGCATGCTTCCGGGCTCCGTAATGTACCCGTCTCCATCAAGTTATGTATACACCGTAATTTGTTTTTAAACGTGTTTTTCCCGAAAGTAGTGTTTTTTTAGCAGCCAAGTAAGACTTTTCATAAAAGAGTAGTTCAACCAGCTTGTAATGACATATGTAACCATAACCTCGAACAAGTGTTTAACTTTGTTGATCTTGAAATTACAATGGACCCGAAATTTAATTTTAATCTTCACATAAATGTTACAGTTAACAAAGCCAAGGGTGTGTTTGCATTTGTAAAACGGTGGTCAAAAGAATTCAATGACCCAAACATTACGAAAGCTCTTTTCACAACGTTATTGAGGCGCATACTTGAATATGGATCTGTTGTTTGGAACCCGCGCTATCAAGCTCATTCCGACCGAATAGAGTCAATTCAAAAACAATTTCTGCTTTCTGCTTTAAGAAATTTTCGCTGGGATTCCCAGTATAACCTGCCGCCATATATAAGTCGTTTAAAACTCATTAATCTTCCTACACTTGCTAGTCGCAGAGAAATGCTAGGCATTGTAGTTTTGGTCAAGTTACTGACAGGCTTGATCTCTAGGCCATCTCTTCTTGGCGAAAGGTCCTCTTCCGAATTTCAAAGCATTTCCGGCCTCTTTTTCTGAAGCCACGTAAAAGTAATTTTGAGTTAAATGAGCACCACCGTAGTTTGTGCCAGAGGATTTTAATACTCACTCCGGTTCTTTTAATATTTATTTCAGATTCACTTTTTTAAGTAAAGAAAACTATACTTAATGCTCTCAATAATTGATACATATGTACATACATATACATATATTACTATTCGATCAGCTGATGAGCATTTGTTCTGTAGCTGAACAGTTTTAGATCTCGATACTTAACAAACCTCTGCCTTTCATGACTTGGCGCAACATATATGAAAAAACAAAATTTTTTTTTTTTTATATATCCGTGCGTCATGCGGATGCGCCCCTCGCGTCGGTCGGGCGAGTATGGAGGGATAAAACCGTTGGGATTATTATTATTGTTATTATTATTGGTTCGACTTAAATTTTTTTTTTAGTATTATTCAGTGAACATACCACTATGTTTTCCCGAGTACGATTTGTGTCAAAAAATTACGTGAAAATTGAAAATATTTATAAGGAATATTTTATTTTTTATAACAGATTACCCAACTGGGCATAATTTTACTCAACCGAGACCCATGCAGTTTCAATATCAATTTATTCAATTTAAAAATTTTAAAGTCAAAAAACCTTTAAAATAAAAAAAAAATTCTTAAATCCATTCAATAGATCCTTCGCAATTTTTTTCCAAAAGAACCGCATGATTTCAGGCGTTGGGAGTAGAGGACCTCCTGTAGTATTAAATTTTTAAAATTTTTACCTCAATTGGATGAAAAGTTTCTTTAAAGTTTTGCCAGCCTAAGCAATCTCGTAGAAAAAATTTATGGAAATATGGCAAGAACCACGATTGAGCGAAACAAAGGTTGCGCCTGTCGCTATACCACTATTACTCTCTTTGTGATTTTGACAGAAATAGCTGGTTTTACTGCGTAACCCTTTGTTTACTTTGACGCTTTTTTCCTGTTATTAAAAAACCGTGAATAAATATTTTGTTTGTAAGAGTATACATATTTTTTAATAATATCGCGTTTACGTAATTGTCATAATGTATTTATTACCCTAAAAAAAAAGCACAGATGTCCGGATACTTTCATTCGATTTTTTTTTTGTTTTGTTATCTCTCTCTCCCTGCTCAACCAGTGTGACTTTGAGGCAAAGCCAAAGCCTCTCTAATGGACGCAAACTTGTTATCCATCATTCTTGGACACGAACAGTATTTTAGACTATCAGTAATCGTCTAAAGACAGATTTTAAAAAAGCCGAATCCATGAAAGCGAGCGTATATGACGAAAATCCTTTTGTTCAATGACAACTCAGGAAAATGACGACAAGTCATTTCAGTGCCTACTGTTTTGTTTCAGCTGTTTTGTGTTGCTGACACAATCCTCCTTTCGAAAGACACAACCTAGCCAGTGGAACCACTGCAATTTGTCGATGTCCTTACAAAGCTCGTATCTCTCCTTCGTCTGCATATCTTTGCAAAAATCTTTCTCTTGAATACGTTAAGGTGCCTATAATCTGATCTTGGCATTGCTCATCACTCTGCGCATAAATATATGCAGTATCAAATTTCGAAAATTTAGAAGATACTAAAGTTTACCTGATTTTAATTTATTTAATTTTTAAAATTTATTTTTTTTTACAATACATCGCCATCACAATTTTATGACAGATAACTCAAACATCTTGCTTTCATATTTTCATTATTGCATGCCATTGACACAAGCTTTGAAAAGCAATCATATTTTTATTTTGCAATTATTCGAGAGAAAAATCATGTCAACTTCTAAGCCAGCGCATATTCATCAACATCAAAGTCAAAGTGAGTATTAGTCTCAAAACTAATTTAACAAATACAAAGAAAAAACAAATTTGCGTGTCCATAGAGGCAAGAAGAAATCTAGCAAGCGCATAATCCCAGCACGCGTTGTGGGCCCAATCAGCATTCAATGGTGGGCTTGTAATAACTGCTTATTTAATATGCATTAAAAAAATAAGCAAAGCCAAATAAGAAGAAGAAGTTATAAAGGAGCACACAAAAAAAATAAACTTATATGTAAAAGAGAGTAGAAATGTTAGTTGCTGCGGCAGCAAAGCAATACGTTGGGTCATGGAAAAGTCAGTCAGTCAGTAAGTGCGAAAATGAGATGAGCTGCGGTTGAGGCGCTTTGCCAGCTGTCATGTCAAATCACCAACAGCAAATGATAGAAATCCCAAGAATTGCGTAGCAGAATTTAGAAATGAAAACTTGACGGCTGCAAAGCGCAAAGCCAATGCGGCAGAATTCTTTAAATAAACATGAAATGCCAATCCAATCTGTAGTAGGCACTCAAGCTAATATAGGTTAACCCCAACCCAAATTTCTAAATATTTAAGCCGTTTAACACCTAATAAAGCGAACATCAATCCAAAGCGTAGAAGAAGTGAAGTGACTTCAAGTAGCGTACTTCAAAAAAAGGTAAACGGAAATTGTGTGTAGATTGCTTGTACGAGAATGGTTGCTGAAATCAAAGCGCACAAAATATGCTTGCCGCACTGAGAAGTTTGACAGCACTTGGAAATGAACACACATTCATTTTCAAGCTTTCGAAAACTTATGTTTAAAGTCTGTGCCCAGATCCTGACACAATTTTCATTAATTGTAGCATAACTCTTCCATGCAATTAAATGTGTAAGATTTTTGTGATTTGTTTGAAGGAGTGAGACAAATCGTGAAATGGGAAAGGCTTGCAAGCACGCGCCTGCCGCTATGCAACATTTTTTTTTTTTACATTTTTCGTTTGTACAAAAATATTTTCTATACTTCTGCTTTGACTTGCATATTTTTGTTATTAAGCAATTTGAACTTGAAATTACATTTGCGCCAGCGGAAGTTAACCGCAGGGAAAACAATACATACGAGAACACACACACGCAGGCAAATAGAAACATACGCAATTACGCAAATAAAACCACTCATTTGAAGTGCAACCCTTTTTCGTTGTGCTTCGTCTCTGCCATATCGCCTTATACTATTACACGCGCTGTATTTGTACTTTTTGCTGTGTAAATTTATCTACTCGTACTTTTAGTTTATTTTTCTTTTGCGCCACATTTCCGCCCGTGCTACGTCAGTGGCACAATAATGACACGTGCCCGCGTCGCTGCTCATCAAAATGAGAGATACCAAGTGAAGCAAAAAACAAACAAAAAAATAACCAAAAAAGCAAAAACAACTAAAGCTTACTCATACAACCACTCACTCACTCACGCGTTCAATCTTCAATGCGCCCGCAATGGGCGAAGTAAAATTTGTACGCACATGCCGTGCCTTTTGCGGCGAGGTGAAGGGTTGCAAAAGTTGCTATTAAAATTTCAACTGCAAACACAAATAAGTTTTTGTATATGTTTGTAAATTAATTTTTTGCTTGCCTTTGCATTGTTAATAAAATAATAAAATATTTTGTGTATAATTTAAATTATAGCTTGGAAACATGTTTTCCGCAAAAGCGTCTTGTAAATGGCAATGGCTTTATTTGTACGCATACTTTTTGCGATAATTAAAAAACAACAATACTTGTGTAGGCAGCATATACATACTTTCATCCCCTTACTTCTAATTGCGCATAAAATGCAACCAATTTTCATATGCAACGCAAACGAAAAGGGTTAATTGGCATGAAAGGGTGGTTTTATGTGACTTTAATGTGTATATTAAGTGCACACTTTTATTTGATATTTCGTAGGCAAGTAATAAAAATTAATGAAATAAAAAGCAAACGCAAAATTTTCATATATTTTACGCTGACCATGCAAGTTAAAATTATATTTAAAAAACCTTATCTCAAATTGCCCAGCAAGCATTATTTTAGAAGTACTAAAGAAGTTTTACGACTGCAAAGGTCTAAATAAGTTTACGAGATCGCATTCTTTGCCTTCTACTATCACCAGCAAATCTCTCTTTATAAAGAAAGTAAATAATAATCATCAATCAAACCGGCCTTAAAATCAGCATTCTCGATATTGCGCCATTCGGCACAAGTTTTAAATATTTCAGCTTGGATTGCAAATTTTTTTACCGAACTAACACTTCGAAACGGGTGAAAAAGATTCTTGGGGCAAGTAAAGATGAAACCAATTAATTCTAAACAATTTAAGGCGTAATCCTACTTTGTGAATTAAAAATCAACAGTCAGCTTTATGACTTTGTCAAATGATTACGAATTGATATATTATATTATGGTTTTGCATAAATGTTTACACATATGTTGAGGTATATAAAACAAATTTTTTTAAATTGTTTCAAAATAAACTTTCGGCCTAGCATCTGTTGCAAAAAAAAATAGAGAACAAAAAATTAAAAATAATCTAAAAATACATTCAAAAACGAAACTTTCCAGATGACTTCGGGACTTTGTTCTTGCATAAAACCTTTTGAATATCATTAAAAAAATTGTGAAAAAAAAATTGGATAAATAAAAGAAAGAAGATAGAAAAAATCTGTATTTTTCTAAAATCTACGCTGAGTATGGTAAATATTACAAAATGTCCTTAATATAACGAACACTTACCTCAATAACTGCAATAAATTAATTTCCCGTTCGTTTGCCAAATGCCATTATAACGCAAACAAAAAGACTTCAAAAACGAAAAGTATTTTTTTTTTTTGTAAATAATTTTTTCAACCATTCATAAAACAAACACACAATAAACATGTCACTCGCTGCAAGTTTAATACCAAATCAATATGAATTGAGCAATAACTCACATCCAAGACACATGTGCCGCTTGATTGTCTTGTACCTAACGAGTCGAACAACCACCAAAATTAAAATAGCATAATCACAGAAATATCAGGAGGAAAAATAGATGTAAGCAACAAGAGAAAAAAAAAACACCAGCGGCAGGAAAAGTGTCACGTGCTGTCATTTAAGAGACTCAGCTAAGCACATGCATACGTCAAGTTATGAAAACAAAAAAAATTCAAAGAGCACTCTTCGGCTTTGCCGCATGCTTTATACCTTTCATGAATGGAAGAATTGTATGAGAGCCATATGTAATATTAATTCAATATTAATGATTTTGATTTTGCTATTAAAGTCCAAATAGATATTAATATTTGTCGATAATGTCAAGTCTTTAGCTGATTAAATGAAGGAGTTTTGGCCCAAAATGCAATATCTGAAGTATCGGTTGTTTGAAAGCTATGTATTGTATTTATCCGATCTTAATTATTTTCACTGCTCAAATTGTTCTCATAATAGCTATTATTTATGAAAGACTTTTCAAGACTTTAGCTGCTTAAATGTAGGTGTTTTGGTGCTAAATAAAATAACTGAACAATCGATTGTATGGGGGCTATAAGTTATATCTCTTTGATCTTTATGATTTTCACTACACAAATGTGTCTTAAAAATGACTGATCTTTGTGCAAAATTTCAAGTGACTAATGGCCAAAAATGCTAAACTATCGGTTGTGTGGCAGCTATATGTTATATTTAACCAATCTTAATGGTTTTCACTGCTTAAATATTGCTCATAATGGCTTTTATTTGTGCAAAATATCAATACTTTATCTGCTTATATTTAGAGGTTTTCGTGCTAATTGCAATATACAAACAATCGGATTGTTTTACATCTTTGATCTATATGATTTTCACCTTTTCTATAAAACTTAAAATAGCGGACCTTCTTGAAAAAATTCCAAACCTCTGGCTGCTTAAATCAAGAAGTTATGAAGCAAAATATGATATCTAAACAAACGGCTCCTGCATACGTTATAGTCGTCCGATTTGTCCCAAAAAATGTATAATAAATTATAAAAAAAGCACCTGACTACCAAGTTGCATTCAAATAGTTCAAAAACTGAGTTTGCGTTCAAACAGACAGATGGCTAAAGCGACTCAGCTCGTCACCCTGATCAAATCGCTATACTCTTTGAGGGGTCTAACTTTTCTCGCTCTGGTACTTACAAACATCGGACCAAAGTTATTATACCATTTCCATAAAAGGTATACAAAGTACACGAACACGCATAGATTATTAAAATAATAACAGAGTGGCTTTAGCAGCGTCAGCGGCGTTTCACTGCTGTCACTTTAATGCAACTGACAACATTTGAGCAATACGAACAAAAAATAATATAATACATAGCACCACCCAAAATTTAACGACCAACCTTTTCGAGGGTAGTTAGATAATTGGTGTATGTCCTTAAATTTCTGTTTCCTCACAACTGTCAATTTCAGCCAGAAGTTAAACGTGTTATTAGTAGTTTCACCACCACTACAAATATTTGAAAAAAAAAAATCCAAGAAACTAGAGTGCGTATGAAAAAAATTAAAATTTTATTTGACGGTGCAATGTAAAGAATAAAATTAAATTCTGTTGCTGGGGGTGGGCTGAAGCGCTTATGCATATTTAAAATGTATATTTTTATTTTTAATTTATACTTTCAACAAATGTTAAGTATGGGAAAAAAACTTCGTTAGCTTGCAAGCAGCTCATACAAATTACATATGTATGTGATATTACAGAGAGAGAAATTAATTTAAAAAAAAATATTAATTATGCTTTTCATTGAGTGCCAGACCTTCAGCATTGCAAACTAACAAAACAAATAATCTGACTGAAATTTAAGAATAATAAACAGATATTCACTGAACCAATTGCTAATGTTTTCACGACATAATTATAAACCCATCATGAAGATCTGTCATGCGGATTAAAGACGTAATTAAATTAATTTTTGAATTTCACATTACCATTAAAACCGCACACATCTACAACTATTTTCTCCAAAACAAAAAAAACAAAAAACGCTCTTAATACAAAACTTACAAACAAGCGCTGCTTTGTCTGTTTGTTTATTATGTCAGCACACATGGTTGCCTGGCAACAGCAGATCTCCTTTGAGGAATATTTTAAGTAAAGAAAAGATGATGAAACCCAAAATCAACGACTACAAAAAGCAAAAGGCTTAAAACGAGTTTACGCCAAACATAGCACCTACGCAAAATAAATTCACCCACACACGCGCACACACATACACACACGCATGCAGCCTTCAACATAGGTTTGTGTTTGTTATTGTTTAGTTGTCAAAAGACATAGACGTTAGCAACGAATTCCAAGCATTTTCAATTTGAATTTTAAATCGAAACACAAATGAAATTCTGCTTCAATTTCCCGGACAGCTAAAAGTGTTTTACATAACCATGTACATATGTACGAGTATAGTAAATATGTTTTTTTTGCATGTGCGATCTGTAGTTACCTTGCGGTAACACTTAACAAAGGCAGCGTAAACAACAACAAAAATCATATACTCGTATAGACACTAAGTGTGCATTTGTGTGGTAAATATGCTCTCACAACAGTTTGTCATGGCATCTTTTGAAATTTGTATTTCAAAGCAAAAATTTTCATTTTCATACTTGTTACGTTGATTTGGTAAAATTTTCACAGCTTACACATAAAGTTTACTTTGTATGCATACATACAGATGCTTTAGAAGTTCGTAAATTTAGTATCTCCTTTGTAAATGTATGAATTGCAAACACGTTTAAGTTGTCGAAACTGATTAAAGGAGTATTGAATGCAGACAAAAATCGAAAATATATTGAAAAGACTTATATATATATCACTCACAATCTAATCGCAATTATTATAATATTAAAATTTTTACTATGCGCTGCTTAGAAAAAAAATTTAGGGCAATATTATTTTAAATTTGTATTAAATTATGTATAAATAATTTCAATATATTCAAAGGAGTATTCCTAAAATACCGCGATGCCAAGAAAGACTCGCTAATCTGGCGTTAGACTCCAAATTTAAAGCAGAATTTTTGGGATTGCATTTAATTTTTTCAAAAGATCGAGAGTAAAAGCAGTTTTTAGGAGGTTTTTGGGTTTGTATAGCAAACAAATTGATATTTTCAAAGAACTCATATAAAGGTGACAGTAAAAATATCGATTAATGTTAAAATAATAATATAAGCGTGAAAATATCGATTGCAAAAAATAAATTGCTTTTGAATTTTGACAGCGCATTAAAAACCGATAACGCTTTAAGTTGAATTATCGATATTTACATACATAAAGATATTGATAAGAGCACCGATAATGATAACTATAGCAAAAAATATGACGATGGCTATAACTATAACGTTGACAAAAGTTGCCGATAGTGAAAATAATTTCGATATCCAATAAAATCTGCTATAACGATAGCGATAACCATGTTGTTATAGATATCGATACCGATGTGAATTAAAATAAAAAAATTGGCTTTAATAATTGTACTACACAAAATTTAAACATTTTATGAATTTATCGTTGTTGAATTTTGTCGAAAATTATAAAAGCGAAAACTATTTAAGTCTTCTTGTTGGCGCGTACAAATAACTTTAGAGAATTATGAATTTTTTGGTGTTTTCGGCCTTATAAATTTTTAATAATTGACAATTTTATTGAGCTCGAGCCCCGTTTGCAGAAGATTTTTATTTGGAAAAATAACAACAGTTTTTTTAAATGGTAGAAGTTATAGTACTATTTCGGAAATCACCATCTTCTGCAAATTGGCCTCGAGCTCAATAAAATTGTCAATTATTTTTGAGAAATGATAATTTCTTATTAGGAAGCTGATTATACATTTCCTCTCAATTCTGTGATATAAATTAGACAAAGCTTTATTGTTGATACGCTCAAACTTTCTCCAAACAAAATAAGATTCCTTTGTTTTGGCATTTTTAAACTTAATCACTTTGAAGTATTGTCGAAATTTGCAAATTATCGCTTTATTGGCATGGAAATTATTTTTCAATTAAGATGCCGTAATAATTTTCAACACTTCCATGCATTTGCTCCACAATTTGCAACAAAACCCAGCAAATGAGCCACTTAGCACTTCAGACACCATTCATCTTTAGTAGTTTAAAATATCAAAAGCGCCTTGAAGTATGCCATGTACATGCCAAGCAAATGTGTATATATTTTCAGCCAACAGTTACAACTTAAAATGCAGCTAAAGTGAATTCGCTCGAATGAATTTCATGCACTTGTTAAGCACAGCACGTCTTTTAATTGATATTGTAAAGGCGATCGAATGGCAGAGCATTGAAGTGGAGAAAAACAACACATGCCGATCAATAAAACGAAACGTTTTTAAATTTCGTATATATACTAGAGATGACATGCCACATACAAAAACACACACACACAGGCAAACACGCAAACTGTAGTGGCATGGCATGACCATTCTCGCTTGCTTCCATTTAGTAGCACATTTGTTTTAGCCTCAGCTGCCCATTGCCAAGCATCAATGTAATTGTAATTGTACTTACATATAATCACACACACACACATACATACATACATACATACATATAAATGAATACACATGCATTAAAAACGAATGTGTATTGTTGGCATTTGATGTCTGATGCCACTGTACTGGCGATAACATTTGCTACACCACTCTCCAGTATTCTCCTTCCACACATGCGCTGCATTGTTGCTGCTATTGTTGCTCTTGTTGCCATCGAAGTTGTCGATGCTTCATTTAATATTAACTTGCAATCATTTCTAGCGAATAGCAAGTGAGCAAGCAACCGAACAGAAGCGACGAAAATGAGATGAAATGAAAATGTGAAAAGCGTTGAAATGTTGTTGATGATGATGATGATGATGATGAGGATGATGACGACGCCGTTGGCAGCGATGCAGAGGATGAGCTAGCAATGGTAACGAGTGTGTGTATGTGTGACGTTAGCGCGGTATCGAGGCGACGATGAATCGATTGTATGCACGAATGCATTCGCACAAGCACAGCTGCACACTGCACTACAGCGCCCAAACATATGCAACGCAATTTAATTCGACGGAATATTCGTGACGCCAAGAGCTAACATGTGCTTGTTTGTAACATTAAATGCACACATACACACATACATACATACATATGCATGTATTTGAGTGCTATTTTTTAACCAAAACACATATACATATGCATGTACGAGTATGTGTGCTTTTTCAATTGGAAAATCGTGCCTCGTGCGCTTCTCCATCGCCGCACACCATTCTTCGGTAATGCTCATCTCGCACATGCCTCTCGTTGTTGTCATTCCACACTTACGCTGAGGCTCGAGAGCACGGTAAATTATATTTAGCAGGCAGGCAGTCTAGTGCCTTAGCGCTAGCGTTAAGTATGCACACTCACAATTAATTGAGTATTAAATTGTGTGGAGCTGAGCGAAAGGCACATGTTGACAGCGTGCCTCATTTGCAGCAAATGAATTATTTAATAAAAGCAACGCATACATACACAAAAGTGTCGAACATACTACATACATATGTGAAGTTCATGTAATTAGGAAATTAATTGTGGTACATATTTTTGTTTTTTATGTCGCGTCTATCTTTAAATATTAAAAAAAGGGGTTTCAAAGTGACCTATGCAAAAATTCATAGTCTATTATCGACGGATTATTATATCGCGGAGTCCCTGCTGGATTCTGTCGCTGAGGCCAAAGATCTTGGTGTAATTTTCACCTCGCATTTTTCTTTCAACACACATATCGATCATATTGTTTCTAAATCTTTCTCTCTTCTGGATCTTTTAAGACGAAACTGTACTAAATTTTCAGATCTCTATACCTTAAAATGATTATACTCATCTTTTGTTCGTTCTAATTTGGAATATGCCACATTCATTTGGAGACTACTCAATAAAAAAAATACATAAATAGAAGTGAGCGTGTCCAAAAGGTTTTTTTTAAAGTTTGCACTAAGGTCTTTAAACTTTTCTGATCCTATTCCATCGTATAGTAGTCGATTACTATTAATTAATTTGAAGCCTTTGTCGTTTTCAATATTATAAATGGTTCTTCAGACTGTACATTTCTTTTAAGATGTATTAATTTCAACAGTCCTCAGCGCAATTTGCGAAAATTTTTTCCGTTCTACACTGAAAACTGTAAAACTGAATATGCGCGAAATGCCTCTTTAGTACGTGCTTTAAATGATTTCAATTTGTTCTCGAATTCTATTTTGCTCGATTTTTTTTTCCCAGAATTTTATTCTTAGATATTTTGTATTCTTTCTTTTTATTTTTTAAGATTGTATTTTTCATTACTCTCTTGTATTTAATACTATTAGCAAAATTACTACTTTTGATGTTTCGCTTTTAAATTCTTCTCTTTTTGATTTCTTGAATTCTGTTTATAAATATTTTATATTACTCGTTATATCTCTTTTTAATTATATATTTGTTAAGAATGTTAGTTTTAAGTAAATATTGCATAGTCTGTAAGTTTTGAAAATCATAGACTGAAATAAATAAAGAAATAAATCCAATTATTGATAATCTTTGGTTGAAATCTATTAGAGTGGAAAAATGTATAAACCATTAGAACTCTGAACGAGGCTTTGGTTTTTCTGTGAATTTCTTAAAGATGAAAACTGTTTTTTGTTTTTAAAATTACATTTCTTCTGTTTAAACTAATTAAGCAATTTAGCCTTTTTTTTAATCGTAAGAGGGCAACAAAAAGAGCGTGAGAATAATTAATACTTCCACTGCGTATAAAAGTTATAAGACCGCCACACATTGACAAGTTTTAAAAAGTTATATTTCTTTCCTTTAAGTTCAAATGTTTATAAATTTAAATACCATTTGTTTATTGGGAAAGGCCAGTTTTTGTTGAGAAACTTTTAGGGTTAATTAATTTTCTAACATAAAACATGTTAACCCAATTTTAAAATTAAAAAAATATATATATCTATAGGTATCAGTTTCACATTTTTTAATTAAAACTCAAGCCTCTAATAAAAATGTGTAACTATTTAAAAGCGACAAATAAGCTGAAATCGACATTTAACACGCTATCAATAATGTTGTCTAATATGCTCTAAATAATATATGATGATCAGAATACATTTTAATATAATAACCACTTAAATTTTCGTTACCACAATCGATATCTACAAATATATATCGTAATGATTTTTTTTTATATTTTTCAAGCAACATCGCTTCGTCATAACTTTTTTTTTTCTTTTTTTATATTTCACATTTTTCTTACTACGAGTACAAGAGATTTATTTATTTGAAATTTTGTCTTATTTCAAAAGTCAAAATTTTTCATTATTTTCAGATTAAGGTCCTATTGTGGCCCTGTTTTTTATTCTAAGAAATTAACGCGACAATAGATATGATTTTCGTTTTCAATATTTTTATCGTAAACGGTTTGAGAATTTTTTTTTTGAACGCACTGTTGTCAATTTAATCATCGCTATTGATATCTTTGATTCCATTTCATTGTTTTCATATTAGTGCTCCTTCTCGGCAATTGCGCCTGAAATCAGCATAAAATTCTTATTATTTCTAAGCAATATTCCAATATTGATATTTGTATACAGCAGTGCAAAAAGTGGCTTACTTCTCTGTTCTTTTTTAACTTGCAGTCTTCTGTTCTACTTAAAAACAGCACCTTTTTCCAACAAAAAAATTTTCCATAATAATTTTATTCCGAAATCACATTTAAGACAGCTTAAAACGAAAATAGGAATCAACTTAACGTTAATACCTACAAAAATATTTTACTCTACTGAAGTCGCATAAACCACCTCCAAAAGCTTATAAAAGCCTTTCACGTCTCGAGCTATCGAAATATTTAAATTATTTCAATATTTACCAAGAGGAATTTACGGCGTTCCTCCTACTCTCTGTCCCCCTCTTTTGCAGCATTCTCACGCACTTGTCGACTTTAGCAGCGTACAGTCGTACACTACTAACGCATTAAAAAATGTTTGCATTTTTTTGTTTTTGTTTTTTTTCTATCAATTTTTCCTTCTACTCCTTTCGCCTAACCTTAGATCGCTTAGATGCTTGTGATAAATTTGCATTTGGTTGTGTTATGTAGAAAAATCAATAAGACCTGCTGGCATTCGTTGATTTAAATATATATGTACGAGTATATATGTATGTACAAACACGCTTGAGGGTGTGTGAGTTAACTTGCTTTTCCTTTGCTTACACTTACACTCAAATTCAAGCGACTTGATGGACTAAAGGTTGACGCTTGGATCAACTCATTCCGCAAACGTCAAGCTACTTTCAATATGCACACGGAAAACAGCTGTGTAACTAAGTGAGTGAGTGTGTTTGTGTGTGAATGCGGCTTTGGTATTATCAGTAATGGAATTTGCTGGATAAAGTACCTATGCAAATAACAGCATCCGCCGCAATTTCAAAAAAAAGAAGGAAAAGCAAACTCAAACCAGTTACTACATACACGCAGTAATTTTGATTGAAATTTGTGCTGTCAAAAAGGTAAAATGTTACAATGTAGCGAAAGTGGTAAAGCAGCAAACCGTAGTATACTTTATGGCGCACAGCCTGGCAAATACACTAACACACACACGCAGAGGCACACACTCTAACTCATCCTCTTCTCCATCTCTATCTTCAATGCCTTTGTGCGTAAGTGTCAGCACAGATTGTGTGATAGATTGTGCGGCACAAGCGAGTTGACAGCTGATTTGCTATTTTGTTATTATTATTTTTTATAATTTTTATTCTTGTTACGCATTCAACACACTTTCATTGTGATTCAAAAACTTGTGTGGATGTATGTGTGTGTGTTTTGTGTGCATATCAATGTATTACAAACAAAATATGCTGCGTAACTTCTTGGAATCGTATACGAACATGTTGATGACTTTGATATTTTTCCTAAAATTATTCAACCATTCATCGATTGATTGCGTGAATATGTAAGTGCATGACTGTCTGTCTGCATATGTAACACAAATAGAATGGGGTAAAATTTGTATACATATACGACAAGTGTGAGGTTTATTCGTCGGAGTGTATATTATTATATGTGCTATTAATTCATCGTCGTCTTTTTCTTCACTTGTTTTTCGTTTTTCATTCAAGCGCTTGAGTGACAGCTTGAAGTTCTTCCATTTTCTGCTCTGACAGCTTTGTAAGATAACTTTTTTTTTTATTTAGCAGTATTCTGGGAAGGTAAGCATTGTGGAAATTGCTTAGATATCAAAGTGGAGCAGAATTTTTAATTCATGATTTCAAAAAGGACACACAAAAATTTAAATATCTAGCACGTAGTTGTTTAAAGAAAAAAAAAAAATTGTGTCACAATTTTATAAGGAGAACAAGTTCTTAGAGCTCCGACAAATTTTATAAACATGGATTTAAATTTTTACTTCGGAATTTGATCAACGGATTAAGATAATATATCAATTTCCAACTCACAAGTGTCTCCCAATTTCGAAAACCGATGTATTTTTTCATTTACGTTTAACTAGCCTACTCAATCTCGCTGCCTAAATTTGAGGACAGGGAATTTCTGATAATGATTAATTAAATAAAAAGAATTAACCAAATTGAAAAGCATTAAAAGAAATTATATGAAAACCACTCGTGTTAAAAAATTAATAGTCTTTTGGATTGGCTTCACTAGCATTTCTCGTGCGCAATATTTTCCCTACTTCGTCTTAATAAAAATGCTTGTTAACACACCACACATTAAATAATTGTATAGAACTTGATATACATCGCTATAATTTGCTGACCAAAAATGAATGTGAATATATTTTTAATTGGTATATCTGCAGACGAAGTTAATTACAAATACTCGATTTCAGCGCACAACCTCGTGTCAATCAGAGCCATCGTCATCGTAAAAAGGAAAGAAAAATTACTTTTGTAATAATTTCGGACAAAAGATAAGCTTTGTAGATACAAAAAATGAGAGAAAGTTCAATTAAAAGCGCATACGTTAATGTACTTTTGCCTTTCGATATACAAATAGATAAAAAAAAATGTCACTTTAACTAATCAAATAATGTACATGTATACATAAATGCTTAGTTAATGGATATTTACAAGTAAAAAAAAACGTATGCCTTCATATACATACATTTATTTAGGCTATGATATAGACATGAATTTTATTCTTTTTCCAATCAAATTTGTGTAAAGGGCGGCAGTCAAGCACGCAATTCTGTCGTTGTGGCATTTTAAACATTAATGTATTTATTGATTTGTGATTTGGAAATGGAGCAAGAAGACTTTGAAAACGTGATAGTATGCTTAGTTAGAGATGTGAATCTAGATATTTAAATGCTTTACTGAAGACCCTGTAGGAAATGTTTTTGTGGATGTAATAAAAGTGGAAGGTTGAGGAGCTTGCTGGAGGAGCGGCTACTTAAATAACACAGTACAACATTTTTCAGTTCATTGATTGGCAACTCAATTCTGAGAACTGTATGTGAAATTAGACGCAAAAAGAATAATTTCTGCATCAGCGCATGAAGAAAAATTTTTTTTTTTTTTTTTTTTATTCATAAAAAATACAAAACGGAAATAAGTTCCAAGTCTAGTTACTTTTTCGCAAAGTCACATAACCTATGAGCAAAATGAGACAAAGATCATGAAAATCGATGCACACGTTTCGCTTTTATTCGCAATTGAGTAAAGGTATGAATTTCAAAAATTTGCTCGACATATGCACAACATTCTTCCGAAAAACCCTCGATCATATTTTTTATGATTCTCAGAAATAACAAAGCGCTTATTTTTAACTTGGAAACTGTTGCTTGTATAGGAAAACAATATATGAACAGATTAAGGGAATTGTAATTCAAAATTTTTTTTTTTAATTTATTTCAACTAAATCGGGCTAGTGGCTGTCGAGCTATGTCAAACAACAGGCCCTAAAACGTATTAATATACGATAGTACTAACTTCAAATCGATATTTAAAATATTTTGGCAGGTAAGAAGACAAAACGAATGATGCAGAAATTATTCTTTTTGGGTCTAATTTCACATACAGTTCTCAGAATTGAGTTGGCAAATCATGTGTTGTACTGTTTAAATGTATAAGTTACTATTATTTAAATAAATTCTATCAATAGAGAAATAGTATCACTTAATTAGTGTTACATGTAGGTATGTTAAAAGTTTTCTCGATTATCGAAAAGGCCAATTTGAAAAAATGGTCAGCAAAAGATGCAATAAATATGTATGCAAATTACTTTTGCTGACTTAATTTATTTAACATACGAGTACATATCTGATGTTCATATTACAAATAAAATGAACAAAACCTGTTTGTGTTTTATTTCCAGTGGGACATTTTCCCTTAAATGAAGGCTATTCGACGATTAATCATCAATGACGCTTCGTTTCTTTTTTTTTAGAAAATTTTTGTCAGTAAACTAAAGTGATTTAAATGCTTTATACTTACTATATATGCAAATGAATTTAAATATGAAATATTAAAGCACACTTTGTTAATTTGACTTCACATGCCATGGTAATATTAATCAAACCAAATTTCGAAATTCATTACACATGTGTAATAAAAAATTGTCAACTAAATGGAACAGCTATGCCAGTTTGAATGCTGTTGCTTTTGATATGCACAACACTGTAAATAATTTATTTTATAAATGTATATAATTATAAAAATATTTTGAAATTGCAGACCGGTCAATCATCAAAAAAATATGTTGGGTTTTCATTTTCGCACGCCTTCTCACTGCGATTTAATGCGTCTTCGTGTAAATAATTCACCCGATATTTTTTCATTCACCCGGATTGAATTCGCCTATTGTGAGTTTCACCCGAAATAAATTTCGCTTCGAAATATCGAACACGGAAATTACAAATCTGAAATGTGTATACATTAAATGTAAAATTATCAAATAATTCAAATTTATTAGTTATTCGACAAAATTTAATAATTTTCCAGATCTTTAAAATATATTAGACAATAAAGAATCGTTCAAGTATTTATAAGATATGTGATACCCTCTTCAATACCAAAAACACGACAACAATTTGCTATTCCGCCAGTTGGGAAGCGTGCGTGCGATGTTTCGCTGAAGGTGGATACTAAAAAGGTGTAGGTAACAGTTTTGAGATTGGGCTAGCGCAATCATCTTTTAGTCAGATCCTGTAAGAAATTATCAAAATTAACGAAATAATATTATTCCCGAAAGGGGAAAAACATTATACCCTGGAAGACATACCGCTTTTGGCCAGTACAAGTCTATTTTGCATAAAAGAATTTTATTACTACGCACATTTAAATATAAATAGTTTACACCTTTCCATTCGGACTAATTTTTCATTGCAGACCCCAAGCTATTCGGCATCATCCTTTACTATTTTCATAACTCAGCTACATTTTTATTGTGTTCGTTGACAAATCCTCTTCCAATACCCGGCTTTTCTTGCATTCTACCCTATATTATCCCTCTTTGAACTTTGTTTACTATTTTGCTCTTGGAATAGGCGATCTTGTGTAAGTAAATTTAAATTAAATTAGCTTTATTTTTAATTTGCGAAATTTTTCGACTCTCAAAAAATAGTGAACAAATTAAGCTAATCCGCCAACTGTTTTCGCCGATAAGGTTAAACAATTTTCTAAAGCGGTAAATTTCCGCCCGAAATTTATAAAAAGCGAACAGTGAAAAGTGAACTATTTCAGACGAAAACGAAATGATTATTATTATCGTTAGCGCTGCCATTATCTATATTTGTCTCTATATATATGTTTTCATTGAATAATTACGGGTATCGAAAGAATTTCTTTAATCGATAAACTTGTCGTTATTTTAAATGATATCGCAATCGTGAAACTGATTCTTAACGCTAATAGCTTCGATATCAATTAAGACACCCTTATATTAGCCGTCATCTTCTGTAAGCGACTTGCAAAAGTACACTAGGTAGCTTATCGTATAGCGTGGAAAGCAACAACAAATATAAGCGAGTTGAGTTGAAATAAACGGGTTGAAATAAACTCGTTTAAAAAACAACCGACCTCATTGAAAGTGTTGGAAAGTGAGAATGTGGTGCTATTGTGAATAATCATTGGAAAGTACCAAAGGAAATTGGAAAATTTTTGCTAAACATCAAAATAAGTAAAAACGCATTTTATAAGAATTTCTCATTTTGTTTTATTTTGCTAGCAAATTTTACAAACGACCATTAATTTTGACAGACTAGTGTTGTAAAGTGTATTCAAAATATATGAGAGTTGATTATAAACGAGTTGGACGTTTTTTTGCTAGTCGCTTACAAAAGATGACGACTATTATTAGTTATCGCCAAAACAAAACTCAACTACAATCTTCACATCAATGCTACAGTCAACGAAGTTAAGGGTATTTTTGTTTTTGTAAAGCGATAGTCGAAAGAATTCAGTATCTCTAACATTACGTTGGATTTTTTCAACACGTTAGTGAGTCCAATATTGGAATATTGATCTGTTGTTTCGATTCCAAGCTATCAAGCGAGATTCTCAGTATAACCTGCCACCATACATAAGGCAATTAAAACTCATAATATTTAGGTTTGTTTTCAAAAAAGTTGTATTACAAATTGTATCACTACTTGTACGCTTATAGGTAACTATTGTTACCGTCATTGGTACTATACAGCTCAGGACATGGTTATAAATACTAGGTAATATCGACCAACTTCAAATTGGATTGTAATGTCTTTTTTACTTATTTCCAAATGTGTCAAACTTTTACTAACTTAAAAAAGATATGTTCATGTAATTTAAATTGGTCGTTTTTAATTTACTTACACCTTTTGTCCCGATGCTTTTAGTTAATTTTATTTTTTTTTTTTTTTGTTTTCATATCCTTTCCAATTTTTTCTCACCACATTTGGGTCACTAAATACGCTCGTACAAAAGCAATTTGCGGTCAGCTTAGTTGAGTGCTGTTGGACACCTATTTCACAATTTTATAATGGAGTGCGAAAAACAAGAGGAAAAAAAAAAACATCAAAACAACAGCAATACCGAAATGGACACAAAACTTCAACAGCTGACTGACCGCAAAACGCAAATAGCTCACAAATGCATGTAAATTTTCGGTATTTTTGGTATTTGTGTCTTTGTTGTGGTTTTCGCTACGCATTTTCGTACAAGCGTGCCATGCAAGCCAAAAAAGCGCCAACGTTGTGGTATCAAAAAAAAAAAAAAAAATTAAATAAAAAAACTTGAAGCTATTCGGTGAAAAGGCGTGAAAAAGTGTGTAACCAAAAATCAGCAGGCATACAACACGCAGTGGACTGACCACCACGCGGCGAGAGTGTAGAGGCGTCGCAGAGGTAGTGAATGAGAAGTGTGGACATGTGTGTCAAAGAGAGATCATATGAAATTGATGTAGGCTGTAGAAGGTATAACAGAAAGGAATATGCAGAGAGTTTTTTGTTTTTTTTTCATGTTCGGATGGTTTTTCATAAAGCAAATAATATTTTTTTTTAAATTAGCAAACAATTAAAATAAAAATTTAAAATGGAAATAAAATATTTTTAAGTACGCGCAGTTATGATATGCGCAAAATATTTTAAATAAAATACTTTAGAGCAGTTTTATATTTTTTTTTTTTTGTTATTTATACGCATTTTTTCTACGCTTAATGCAATGCAGATTAACTCAGCAAGCGCTGACCACAAACTACACACACAAACTCACCATTGCACGCGCTTGTTAATTAACTTTACAAACCACCAACAAATTACAGTATTTTCATACCTTTCGTTGTGGTCGCGTTTTAGATTTTTTTTTTTTTTTGTAAATACTCCAACTAGCTCCTCCTTTCTACCTTAGCCCCCACAATTAGTTGTTTTGTAATGACTAAACCAAAGCAAATAAATAGTTTATGTAGGTCCCCCCAAAAACGCACATTAAGTGTTAATTTTTTAATAGCAGCGAAATTAACATAATTATATGGCATTAATTATTCGCACGATTATATGTTTTTTTTTTTTTTTGGTGGTCTACTAAGCGGCGTAACTAAGCGCACAGCGACACGAACACTCACTTACAACTACCAACACACACACACAAATGAGTGGTGCGCCAGTTATGTTTGTTTGTATACTTTCTATTTGTCTGACTGCTTTGTGTTTATCCTGGCGTACCATTAGCAAATAGTATTTTGTGTAGCAAAGGAGTGAATGAAAATTTGTTAGGGTATATCGTGCACATAAATTAATTTTGCATAATTTATAAGCAAGCAATTATCTAATCTTTAGGCCAATTTCAATCTGCACTTTTCAGGTTACGTTAATATACTGTGTTTGATAATAAAAGAAAATGTTGCAGCAATTAACAACTACCACACTGATGCATATATTTGGTTATTTGCCTTAATGTATGCTACACTCTTATTTTGTGTACTACGCAGAAACAATAAAAAAAAAAACTTGTATCAAAGTTAGTGTAAATGTTAAAGTGAAAAAAGCACTTAATTTTCTTTTCTAATATGTTTACGCTTTATGGAGCATATGAAAAAAAAAAATTTTTAAATATTAAAACATTTTTAATGCTTGTTGAATTTTTCTACAAATTTTGACAATATTTTAAATACTACTATCTGACAAAAAATACTAAATGTATTGTATGAAAACTATAAGCCAAGTGCAAACTATGTTTTATGAACCAAATTAGTGGCACATTTTAAGTTTTAAATTTAAAATAATTGAAAACAAATAGCAAAATCCAGTTTTTGTCAAATTTAAGAATTCCAGTATGAAGCCAAAATGCACTTTGTTTTATAAAAATTGCATTAAAAATACTTAAAAAACTAAACCGTCAAACTTTTTCAATATTTATAGCGCTTTAATTGTGACACGATTTTTATGTAACGAACCTACATCCTGTTTTCGTCAACGCCTTCAGACAGTATTTGATGGGTTTTCCTCTTTATTCTTTGTTCATTATTAAAAATATCGGAGCCTTTTGCGAAAAACACGACTTTGAAAGTTCATAATTTTGTTTATTTGTGAACGTGTTTTACTTTTCAAACGGGGAATTGCGACATAAAAAAATGATTTCATTGGATGAAGAAAAAAATCATTAAAAAATTAAAAAAAAAAAAATCAAGTCAGAAATTTAAGTTTTTGGAAGCTGTATTATAAAAAAAAAGTATTTGTTATTCAAATTTGTTGATTAAAGTATAATAATTTAAATCTTCATTCAAACATAGAAAAGTGTGTGACTATTTTCTTTTTTGTTGTTGTTGTAGTTCTCGAACGAAAACCGACTGAAGAAAACTGAAGATGGCACAACGCCCGAAACCGGTTTGTCTTAAAATCAACCTTGACAAGGGATGACGGAAAATCGTTCCAAAATTCAGTGTGTGACTATACATAGTTTTATTTTTTATTTTGAATACTTTTCAATTCACACAAAAAACGTCCTTCACTGTAGCGTCGCATCAAACTCCGATTTCAAGTATTTCTAGAGTATGCCAACTACATAGTTGAGCAGTGGAGATATTATCAGAAAACCCAAAAATTATATTATTAATTCATAAAAATGTATTAATTATTCAAGGTTATTTAAATAAGGAACTCGTTAAAATGTCATTTAAATTTATTTGAATATAATCATTAATTTTTGAAAAAAATCAGTTTCAATTTTATATCAGCAAAATTAGAGGTGTGGCTAGTTTTGATTTCAGAAATTTAAGTAAAAAACTTGAAATTAATTTGCTCACAAGCACTTTGCCTTAAGGTGGATAAATTTGAAAAGGGGCAAGCAGCGCACATCTTATAGCTTATTCCCAAATAAATAAAGCCTTTTCTATTGCTTCGCCGACCTTATAATGAACAAAGCTATGCCAATATTATCCACAAATTTACGCAAAAAACAAAAAATAATTTTTTGAAAGTATATACATTCCTTTATTTCCAATAACTGACACTACCACACACTTGCTTGCCTTTCCATTACATACTTATTAAGCGAAACGAATTCATGTTATTTTGCCTAATAACATTGAACGTAATTACTTTTTGATGTAAGTTTCTTAGAAAATCATAACATTTACTGCTCGCAGCCAAAACGCGCTACTAAGCAACAAAACGAAATATTCCCCGCTGTGCTTGTCCTCAACACCGCCATCATTACATTTGCTTCTCCCACCACTTTTTGAATAATTTTCTACTCGTTTTGTATGGCATAACATTTCATTTTGCCTTTATTAGAATTTCATTAAAATTTCTAATTAATTTCTTTGTTTTTTTTTTTGCTTTCTTCTGCTACTAACTATGTACATACACTTTCGTATATTTCATATATTTGTGTATGTAATTATTCGTTATGTAAATGTGTACTTCTATGCGCATTATGTTATGCTGCCACGAGCACCACCATATACAATATACACACATACATACATAGATACATGCATAGCAACTAACACGGCACAAAACGCTTTTACAGCTGCCTTTGCTGTTGCCAATTGGCTCCCGCCTGCTGGCTGCTGGTTGCTGTGGTTACTGAGTGTTTAGAGGATTTTTTTATTTTTATTTTTGGTAGAGGGAAAACGTACAATTTTTGTTCATTTGATGGCTTCCACTGCGCTGTTAATATTGTGGAAGTGTGCTCACATGCATATGTATGTATGTAGTGATGCCACACAAACATAATTAGCGTGGCACAATAATTGAAGTTTCACAGCAATCGGCACACACATGAATTGTTGCTTGTGAATACCTAAAAGGTACTAATTTTATCCATACACCTACTGCAAATAGCAAATGTATGTACGAGTATATTGTTCCGAAAAGTATACGCAATTTGAAAACGCCACACTACCAAGAGCGTAAAGTAGAAAACGAATTTATCATGTGAATTTTATTCGCCATGCTACTTTTGTAAATATGCGTGTGTGTATGTGCGCTTCATTGTTCTTGTATTTGTTATGCCTAGCGCTAGTGTATTTTATTTTTATTCTATAAAGCATTTTTACTGCTCACAATGCCATTGTTTGTAATACAAACTGGAGTTGGCGTTTGCATGCGGTCGTTACATGGTTTTAAATAGCTGAGCAAGGTAAGTGCGCCTAAATTCATGCAACGCTATTTTCATAAAAGAACATGAATTAGGTGAAATGTAGTTTGAGAGCAAGTCCGAAAATATATATTTATTCCAAAAAGCTTTTTTTTTTTAATTTAATATTACTGGGTATTTAATAAATTCGTAGCAAGGTCATTTGTTAATATTTCATTGCATGTTATTCTACAAATGTATACATTTTTAATTTTTCTTTGTTAACTCTCTGCGGTACATGTTAGTTCAGGTGTTTCATTTTACTGGCTTCACGTTAATTAGATTTTACTATTTGCGCTGCTTTCCTTTTCAAAAGCATTTCATTGGTTTCATACTACTGCACATTTTATGCGGGGAAGCATTAAAACTAGAGTTGAGTATAAAATTTTAATTAACTGAAATTAAGCAAGGGATAGGTTTGAAGACATACATTTATTAATATGTTAATATTTAAGCTACTCTTAAACAAAACATAAACTAATTTAATTAATTTTTGCTAAGAAAAAATAAAAACAAATTATATGCATTGCATTATAAAACTGATAAAAAATTATTGATTTTATTAACTTACATTTTTTTTAATCTAAAAAGCATTTTTCTAGTTTCTTCAAATTTTCATTCTATCTAAGATTTACAAAATACAAAATTTTAAGTGAGTTTTAAGAAGTTCAGGCTTAAAATAATTAAACGAAGTTAGTATATTATACACAAATGTATAAGAAAATTAAGATTGCGATTAAGATTAAAAGGAAAGATATAAAAACGTCTAAAATGCCACGGTTTTAAAACAATTTATATTTTCGAAACAGTCAGAATTATTTTTTTTCTTCGTATAAATTTCAAATCAAGTTTTTTGTTCAACGCAGCATACAATTGGGGCCCTAAATAAAAATTAAGTCTAAAATTCACTGTAGTGAAATCTGAATAAATTTCATATTTCTGAGAACACTTTTTTTTTAGTATGGAATCAACTGTTTGGAGGACTTTTAACTTAATCATGAATTACAATTATTTAATATCTTAATATTGTTCTGATTCCGTATGGTTTGCAAACTTGACTGAAAATGTATTCACCAACATTTTTGACTGTCGCTGCCTAACAAAACCTTACTTCGCAGCTAAAATAACACTATGCAACATAAACAAGGGTGGCTGCTGTGGTCGAGTTGGTAGCGATGCGTGCTATAACTTGATATGCCAGTGAGTTCGAGGTTCGAATCTCAGTCAGGGCAAGCAAAATCTTAATAATAGAAAAGGAGAAGCTCGGCCAAACACTGAGCTATATAGTGTACGCGCCAAAATTATATTATATATAACATAAACAAATCACGGATATCCCGAGTGGTAATTTGTATTAGGCATACTTAGTAAACAACAGAAAACTCATTCATATTTAGATATCACTTTATTTACTTTTCCTTAGATTTAGCTACCCTCAAGTAGCTATAAAAGCATGTCATGCGGGTGTACAAAAGTCATCAAAATGTTGAGATTATTCATAAATATACAAAATGCCGCAATTTCGTTATAATTCTCCTAGCTTATTTTGTTACGTTTGTGATCAATTTACTCCTTAATTTCGCCTTTTGTTTGAAAAATGTTATTTTAAAATTACCATTAGAAATCAAGACAAATCATGGGTGCCGAAAGTGTCTTGTTTAAAATGTTAAAAATATTTGACGGGTTGGTACAAGGGTAATATTAAACAGATGTCTTTCGGTGTACCAATTCAGTGGCGTGAACTCAAAAATCACGTAGACGGCTGTTACTTCTGTTTAACAACTGTGAAAGGTTTTTCAAAATAATCAAAACACTCAGTGAAGTATGCGACTGTGTCTTCAGTGTTAATGCACCTACCACATTCTCCAGACATTCCAGTACCGGAAAAAGAAGAAGAAGATGAAGCGGGCACTTTTATTAGCGAAGTGGTATTTATAGATGAAAAAAATACAGAACCACAGTTCAGTCAAAACTAAATGACCTTGTTAGAGATTTAGATGTGACCAATGAAAAATCGGAAATATTAGGCTCACGATTAAAACAATGGAATCTGTTGCAAATTGGAATTAAAATTACAGCTTATCTAAAAAGTCGCATTATCTTAGCTACCTTTACTTTAAAAAAAAATGGATTAGTGTTCTGCAATAAAATTGATGGATTAATGTCAGCATAAGATCACAAGCATACATCAACACATGGGTTCAGTAAGTGATGAACACAGTGAAAGATTTCATCAAGAAATTCCAGAGTACGAGAAGCATTATCAGAGTAGATGGGAGCCAGCCATGCTTGCAGACTATTGTTGGAGTCCTCTAGAGGGATACTGCCACTAGTGACTACAAGAGAAAAGCCAATTTAAAAAAAAAAATGTTTTTTTAATGTAGAATAACAATTTATGTCACCGCTTCATATAATTTTATGTAAGTAAAATCATTAAATGCGTTTCACTACTAAACTTGACGTGATAGAACAATTTAATTTAAATTTTTCAAATATTTTTAACGTGGCGAATCATAATTATATACTGTGAACGCAGTGAAAAAAAAATATTTACTTTGGTTGCATAGTGTAATTGTTTTAATTTCATCATATCAACTTTTTGGACGCAAAGTTGTCAAAAATGTATGCTAAAAAAGCGAAAAACATTTTTCCAGAACAAATGAAACGCAAAACAACGAGTAAATATATGTATTTAAATGTTTAAAGAAAAATACCAAAGGCTAGGTATTTTGACAATTGCTCGCAGTTAAAACTATGTGAAAGACTCTTTTGTAAATCTGTGAAAATACTAGTAATTCAGAAATAATTATTTGTCCAGAAAATTAATCGAAAGTAGATAGTACATTTAAAATATTTGAAAAATCATTTTCCCTTCAAGCAATTGGCTTTCTCGTAGAACATCTTTTGGTTTGAAATTTTAAGTTTGTCACAAAAAAAGTAGCAAAAATTCCAACAACTTGTGGTAGTTTTATTTTCAACAGAGTTTTTGAAAATATATTTTTTTTTTGCTCTACTCTAAAATTTTACTAACCACAGTGGCGACAATATTTATACAAACATACTTTATCAAGACAATATTACTCTTTATCGCTTGTGCAGGCTTTGATGTGTCTACATATCGTCAATTATTTTTTGTTTATTCTTACCACTTACTTATATACTATACATACCAAATATAAAACTACTTCTTCATATGTGTGATCTCAGGCACTCCAACAGTTTTTCTTTTGGTTATCGCCCGAATTGCTTTTGGCTTCCGTTCGATGTGCAATTTTACTTTACCTTCCGCTACACGTACAACACACACATACGCACAAATAAACGCTGTAAGCATAAATAAAGTTTCCAATTTTTTTTTCGTAATATTTTTTTTTATTTTATCATTCCCTAGTTTTTTTTTTACAATATTCTTTTGTTTCAGTTTTATTTCCTTTTTCTTGCTTACTGTCAGTCTGTCTGCTTGACTGAGTTCAATTCACTTCATTGTTGTTTAGTTCAGTTCAGTTTAGTCTACCTTCTGGCTGGTCAGTTGCCACAATTGTAAGCATAAAGTATTTAATTTTATTTGCTCTCTCTATTTTCACTCACTTTCGACTGCGCTGCCTTGCGCTGTTTACTTAAAAAATACTAGGATTTTTTTTCGCGTTTTTGTTTGTTTGTTTTATATTAGTAAGCTTTTGGTGGTAAGTTTTTTGCCTGTGTGCAGTTGAAGCTAAGGGCATTGTGTGTTGCTGGCAAATAAATTCGAAATCAGCGTCAATATGTTTTGATGAAGTGCACTGCGTTGCAAGTTGCATAGGGAGTTCCAGTTTCTTTCTTGATAAAAGCTTTGAGAACGTCTAATGGTTTGCTTTTGCAGAGCTTTATGCGCAGCGGGATAGTCGGGTGCGTCTGCTGTAGTCAATTTGTGCGCCCCCAAGGGCGTTCACTTTTCAGCTTGCGGACTATTTGTTGCATTTATTTTTTTTGTCAGTCGATTTTTATTTTTTTGTAGTAAGAGTTTCCAATGTATTTAATATATATATGCTTGCAAGTAGCACGCTTGTGAAAAAGTATGAAGCTGGGAATTTAAGGAATTCAATTTAAAATTAAATATTCAATGGAAATGCAGTGCAAATTTGTACATACCCGAGTAAGATCTGTGGCAAATTCTCGTAGTTATCTACCATTGACTCAAAATTTATATTCACTAGCAGTTGAAATAAGTTTTTCGCTCTTCAGTGCCCTAAACAAGCTTTATTTGTTAACTTTCGTGTCATTTCCTGTCAATTTGCTTTCTACTTACCCCAATGACATACTTTTTATTACCATTTTAAAATATATTAATAATATATTTACTAGGAGAGTAAAAAAAAACAATAAATCTCGTGTTTCAAATTTCAAAAAATCTCAGCCCAAATTTGACAATTATCGCCAATTAAATAACACTCTATTGAAAGCATTCTAAAACAAAAACTTATAGCCTTTTTTCAATTTGCTGCTTGACTAGCACAGGCACACTTTGTTTAAATAGCAAAATCATTATCTTTGCTTGCTTAGATTTAAATTTGCGTGTATAGAAGCACACCGATACGACAAATGATTAATATTTAGCCGTCATGCCTTTTAATATATATCTATTAATGTAAATATATATTTATGCATGTGTGTCACACTTTAATGGACTCTATTATTGACAAGATAATTTCGATTATTAGTAGGATTTGCTTTCATTTGAATTAATCGGCAGAGAAGGACAATTAAATGCGGAATTTTCACATAATATTAGCAGGATATTGGTGATGTGCAAAATTATGCAACACAAATGTTAATTAATTGGGATTAGTTTGAGGTTAAGCCACGGAAATGAATTGGGGAAAGGAGTAGAAAAAGAGAGTGGAAGAAACTCGCTTTAGAAAAGGCAGTGTTTTAATAAAATGAGAATATAGCTAAGCAGCGGCATACTTTTCCATTCAATTCAATACTACTCACTCTCACTTTATATAAAATTTCGAAACCAAAAATTTTTTAAAAAGGAATTTTTTCTTTTTTTAAATTTTCTGTAGTTGCTAACTTTAATTAATTTAATATTTTTAAAGCATTATATTTCTTACAGAAAAACGTTAATTTAAAAGCTAGAATACGAAAATTCGACGAAAATTTTAACTTTTGTTCTAAGGTATTTTCTTAAAAAAAATTATGGGCTTTAAGACTGCATAACCAACATTTTTTTTTCATTGATGAACAACATTTTTTTATGTTACGAAAAATTTGTAGATTTTTTTATCATTTTAGAAGTAAATCTAGTAAAACTTTGCGAAAGTCCGAAATTAATTTTAAAGGCTTAAATGCGTGGCTTTAAATAAGTTAGGTTTAAGACTTTTATAGAAATTTTACAACTTTTTTTTTACAATTTTTATTGAGCTCAAGCCCAGTTTATGGAAGACTTTTTTATCGAAAAAAGAACAACAGTTTTTTTAATGGCTGTTGTTTTTTCACAAAAAAATCTTCCATAAACTGGCCTTGAGCTCAATAAGAATTGTAAAATTAATATTTACTAGGCCAACAGAAAAATAAACAGAAATTTTACAACCTTAAGTAAATTACGATTTTGTTTCAAACAAGTATATTTTCTTTCTTGAAGTATGTATATACACACCTAAAAATTCAAGGTCATTAGTTAAGTGGAACGTCTTGAACTCGGTATAAAATACTAAAATGAAATAAAAAATGTATTTTTAAAATTCCATTTTATTTTTTCCCTTTTTTTATGTAAATTTAATTTTTTTAAATTATTTTAACAAAGCGTTTTTAGGATAAATAGAAGAGTGCATGAAATTTCATATTTGAGCAACATATAATTCATTTAAGCCATAAACTTGATAAAAGGAAGATCGGTTTTGAACTGTTTTCTTTTTTCTTTTTAAGTCTGATGAACTGCATAAAATGCATTTGTCAAGTCGCTAGATGGTTAACATTTTCTACAGTTTTAATGACGGGAAATTTTAATCGGCATTTTCGCAGACAAAACTTTTTGTTACAATGTTTGTTAAAGTCCGCAGAAAATAAAAAAAAAAAAAATTTTGTTTGTTTACTTTTATAGAGATTTACTTCGCAGTTCAGCTTTAGTTTCTTCAAATTCACCAACACCGCTTTCTAAAACCAAAAAATTGTATCGGCGACTCAGTTTTGGTTCATAAAACTGATTATGCTTTTACGAATTTGCGATGTTTTCTATAAATGAAGCATCTCTTCAAAACTTAAACTTGTTCTGGCCAGCGGTGATCAAATTTCCCTAGACAGTACAAAAATGAAAAATCAAATTGAGCTTACTTCAACATCGATGCACTCATTTTAAGCTCCAATTGAGTTCAATATGTTTAATGTTTTCAAATGAATCGCTACTCTAATGCCAAATAAATGTGTGTGTGAATAGCTGAGTCCAGACACAAATAAGCCCAACAAAACAAATTCACTTGGAAAATTTGCTATTTACAATAAGTCCGTAGACAGACGGCGGCACAAATTGCCTTCATTCCAAAACCAGTTTCACACCACCTTCTATTGGCCATCACAGCCCGCAGTCGCAACTTCACAAAAAAACCAAAAAAAAATATAAAAAAAATAACGCACTCAAGCAGAGCGTTTGCTGCACGCCGGCGCTTCGCCTAGTTTAAGTCCATTAGTCAAGTTTTTCACTGCCGCACAACGCAGTTGCGTAGCTGTAATTAAAAGGCTTGTAGTAAAATTTGCAAAAGCCAGCCATTAGGAATTACAAATTCGCAGCAAAATTGAAGTGTGAGAGTGCGTGCGCTTGTGGTATGTGTGTGTTTGTGCGTTATAGCTAAAATGCTGCTGCAAGCAAATGCATTTGTCTATACGTGAATGAGTAGCGTGAGTATACTAAATTTGTAATATTGTGTACAAATGTATTTTGCTGGCAACAACAAATTCAAACAGATTTCTCTTTACTCGCAGGCGCGCGTGTTTGCGTGTGTGTGTGTTTGTAGTTGTAAGCGCACTTATTTGTAATTCAATTATGTTAATGATTGCAAAACATTTGCCGTATTTACATTAATGCATAATGAATAGGCACAACGCAGCACAACAGAGTTCTCAGCGCTGTGATGCGCCTAAATGTTTGCTACGCGAACAAATTGGTTTTACCTCGAATTATGCATGTTGCACGAGAGGACGCTGCTTTTAAATGAGTGGCGAGTAAAGAAAGAAGCAAAATGGCAAGCAAAGGTAGAAATTACAAATTCCAACGCCTAAATGTAGGCACTGCTCAATGCCAAAAAACATTGCTGGCGTGTGCAAAATCATTTAAACCGCGCTTGTCAGCTCGCGTGTACTGATTAAAATTTTATTGAGTATGATGCTTAACAAAAGGTTTTTGTTGCTGCTGTTGCTGTTTTTGTTACTTAAAATTCATTGAAAAATAGCGCCGCTCCACAATGCAGGTGGCGTTTGGGGGGACGTGCGACCATTCTACACCTGCTTCCTTCTCTTTTTCCATCCCTTTCATTTATGCAACTGCAACCATTATTTTTTTCGTACCCTGACGCCTGTTTTCCTCAACTGCAGCACTTTGAAACTCTTTCAACTGCCTCGCGCCGACAACTCCTTATAACTCACATCGCGCTCTGCCTACTTCCGCTTCGCTGGATTGTTGCCGCATTTCACTTGTTTCAACTACGCATAAATGAGCCGTGGCACCAAAGCTCAGCTGGATAAATTAAGTGGTCGATGAACTGAATCCTTGTTGAGTGCTGTACAAGCGCGTGGAGAGCACAAATAGCAACAAAATACAACTACACGAAACTGTTAATTTTGGTTGTTGTACATGTGTTATTGTTGTTGTTAGCTGTCAACGGCTTTGTTGACTGTTTTTGCTGATGTCTGCATGGCTCTACTCTCCAACCTACAGCCAACCGTAGCATTGGGGTCATCCGAGAGGCGAATGCTTTAAAATAGCTTACAATATTGCTGTCATTATTTTTGCTATTATTGTTTTTGTTGTTGTTGTTGTTGCGGCGCTGCCATTAACATTTACGTATCAACTACAATATTGACGATGATGATGCCGCAAAATTAAAACCAAATGTTTAACCAAAACTGTGCATTTTGCCTTTTCTGGCGCTCAGCGCGTCGTCCGGTTGCTTGAGGGGTGTGGGGTGGTGTGTGTTGGTGTCGCTAGGTTATAGACATGTTGTGGGCTGGTTAGCTGGTTAGTTTGGTTTTAGTCGATGGTTAGTGCGAGCCTTGTTCGTTCTCTTAGGTGGCTTAGCCTAAGGATGGTTGGTTGATTGCCCTTTAACCGAAAGCAGTTCTCAAAGGAGTTATGCTCCGTAAAAAAATCGTATTAAAGGCACAGCGGTGTTTTCATGTTCCTAACAAAGAAAACTTTCCAAATATAGACATTCTCCTAAAAAAGGGAGAAACATTATTACACCAGTAATTATTTCCAATAACACGTTTTCAGCGCCTTTGTTTATTTCAATTTTAAAATTTTTGTTGCGTAGTCTAGAAATAAAACACATTCCTTTTAATAATTTTTTTTCTTCAATTTTGCGATTAAAAATATCGATAACGAAAATTTTATCGATAAAGAAAATTTTATCGATAACAAAAAAATATACTTGTCTTGAAAAGTTAAGATAACGAAAAATAAATAAAATATGTTAATACTCCAGATAAAAATGACGATAACAATATCGATAAATTTTTCGATAACTTGAGAAACATCAATACCGGCATATATCGTGATCCTTGAACTAGACACTAGCAAGTCGTTCCGATTAAATAATGCCTTAAAAATTTAACAAAAAAATAGAAATGCGCCTGAAAATATACAACATAGAAACTATAAAATGAAATTTAAAGCCAACCAATTTTGGAAATATAAAATGCAAATTAAGTAAAAGGTTAAATAAATAAGCCATTTACTGTAGGTCGGAAAATAGCTTAGAGGATATTTTTTCATTCTAAAATACTTATTACTTAATTTATGCATTACGGCTTGTATCAATTGCATTTATTATCCCCTTAAATAATTACTATACAAATTTCTGTGTAATTTCTTAAAAGCAATCACATATAAATCGTCTACTGCTACACTTTATTTTAAGGATAACTCGAATTATACAAAAGTACCTTAAATGATTAATTATATGTTAACTCTAATACTGCATAATTTTAGGCGCAACACGAATATATCAACATATATACATGAAATTGTACGCATACTCCAATTAGTTCAAAAACTCTACAAATATTTTTGGTTAATCATAAAAAAAATCAACTATTTCTCTTCTCATTGTGTTTCGTTAAACACCTAAAATTATGCAATCAATTTAAATTGCACAACCTTTCTTTTCTTAATTTTTTTCCCAAAGTAAGTACTTACTTACGTCAATGGACTGTGACTAACCAATCTGTAAGCGTGAAAACTGTCTGTCAAACCAACTCACTGTATGGCTATTCAACTGCCAACCACCAAAGAATTTAACTAGTTGCATTTTGAGTCGTTGTGTCTGTATGCAATGAAAATGGTAAATCGTAATCACCTGCCAATCGTCCTTTAATAAATTATTCAACTAAATCACCACTTAAATGCCAGTCAACAACAGCAATAACAACGAATGCAATTCAATGACCAAATCGCCCATCAGCCGACGAGGTCAGCCAACAGCAAACTACTCTCATCAATGCTTACATACTACATACATACATACAAACAAAGTAACCTTAGTATTTTATATACAAATCCAATTGCACTGAATTCACCGACAAGCAATGACTAAACGTTAAGCATGATAGAGTATTGTCGTTAGGATAAGCGTGTAGATGGAAGAAAGCAGGTAGAAAAGTCGAAACAAATAAGTGGAAAAAATAATCAGTAAATGGCATTGCACCAGCAAATGCAGCAATTGGCAAGCGGGCAAGAGGTGGCAGCGCTACTTTTAACTGTCCGTGCCACTTACTACGGCCCGCCCTCTGACAAGCAGACCCCAGTTCCTTACACGCTTATCTGTCTAACTACATAAAAATGTCTGTCCTTTCGAATCACCATTTTTTAAGCCACAGCATTGATCCACTTGATCCAATGACTTCGGTGCTCCGCGTCCACCCAGAAGGCTCATCACCTGCATTTTGATGTTTGTTTGTTGTTAGTGCTTTTATTATTGCACTTGACCGTTTGCTAACCCATTTCAATTGCTTTGCGGTGTAGTTGTATTTGTATTTTCTATTTTATTTTATTTTACATTTTAGCTATGATTTTTATTTTTTATTTTCTTTTTATTTCAATTCGTTTTAACTTTACCGGTGATTTGTTGAGGATTTTGCGAATGATTGCTGTAAAATACAGCAGACAACAGCAAAGAAGGTAAAAGCAAAAAACAAAAGCTGCTCTCATTTGTGTTTGAGCAATAAAATTAACGGTAGATCTGCAGGTGACTTGCAGTGCTAGGCGGATAGTTAGTTAAAGGTGAGGTTTTTGATAAAATTAATGATTCCCATTGCTGCTATATATTTTGTTATTTAATGTATGTTTATGGGAAGAGAGCCATTTCTATTTCAAGTAAGCTAAGGTTAAGTGGTTAAGCCTCGAAGAAAAGACTTATGGTTTATATATAAATATATATTTTTTTAGCTGTCAAACTTTTGGTTGAAGTTAATTTGTCTAGAAGGAAATGTGTAACAATTTCTCTACTTGAAAAGAATTGAAAGCACTCAGCTTGAGCGACGCGTACTTAAGAAATAATATAAGAATTTGCTTAATTTCGGTTTTCTGGCTAATACTTCTTTCCGGGGCAAGTCCGCGGCATTGGTTTCAAATTATTTTTTTAGCCATTTTTTTGTCATATAGAGTATAATGTTGGCTAGTGTGGAAGAAAATAAAGTTCATTTTAAAAGTTCACGCTGTACTTTAAAATTCTTGTGTCATATCATAATAAACAATGTCCAAATCCAAAATGTTATAAAATTAAATTAAATTTTTTAAGGCAGGAGAAAAGCCCACTTCTAAAATAAATTCAAAAATCATTGGTAATCCATTTGCGCTTCAATCTTACACTGTGTTACATTCAAATTGCATGAGCTACAAAATGGCATGTTAAAAACAATTTTAAGTGTATTTTTAGTAAAAAATATTGATGCAAATTTGTGGAAATGCAACAAAGTTTGTAAAGGTTTCATGCTTTGGCTTACGCAGTTTTCGGTAGAGTACGAATTTTTTTTTAATAAAAAAAATGTATAAAATTAAATAAAAGGAAAATATGAGTTATCAAAAGAATTACTTTTAACATTTTGGAAGTATGTGTTATTTCTTATTATTAAGTTTTAAACTTCTAATCGATAAAATATCATCTAGGCTAAGCTCTCCGCATTTATATTTAATTTAAAAAAAAATACAAGAGTACATAAGTACGAGTATATAAATCCACGCAAGAAACCACAAAACAATAAATTAATATAAAGAAATGTCTATGAAAATTTGTCTAATCATTCATTTCACATTTAACTGCATAAAGCTGCAAATATTAAATTTGAAACTCTCTTTTTGCGCAGTTTAAGGTTTATTATGTTAAAGCAAATGCAAAAACACAATTCAAACATTAATAAAATGTAGAAAATCTAGTTTGTCACTGACTAGCTTTCATGACATGACATATATGTATATGTATGTATATACACATTTGTTTGAAAATTAAACATGTCTTTCTATATTTAAATTCAATGCGAAATATTTTGCGGTTGCATTGGTGTGGTCAACCAACAGTTTTCCACAAAAGAATTTCTATGAATTTGTTTATTTTGAAAAGTCAATTAAAAAGTGATTACTAAATTTAATTTTTCTGCATATTTTTATTAATTTCAGATGAACCGTGCTTTACAGCTCAAGCCAGCTGAAAGTGAAAGTCGAAGCGGTAAGTTTAAGAAAATTTATTTGCATAAAGTAAAATTGTATATGAAAATTACTAGATTATGTTAATTAATATTTGTAATTTTCGAAATGCACTTATGCTGGAAATTGTTTCAAATTTATGAAGCAAATATGCACAAAATATTTTTTAAATTGTAATTGTTATCAAAACCAACAACTTCATCAAAAAAACAATAACCAAAAAAAATTGTTTTCCATATCAATTCAAACATATTTTCTAAAGTTTTTTAGAACTTGCTTTTACTACAGCCATTAAAACTCTTCTGCTATGTCTACACTTTAACACAACAAGAGAGTTCCACTTAGCAGCGATGCTCTGCTGTTTCTCCTCCTCCTTGATAGCCCCTTTGACACGTTCAGTGCCTTTGTCACTTTGCCTCTAAGCAACGCAATGCATTCGAATTCAATTTAATTCGCTGACAGCGATGTCAAACAATTATAGCCAACAAGCTGGCAAAAGCACTAATAAAAAAGCAAAATTCAAAACGAAATGAAAAAAAAAAAAGTGTATGCAAGAATTTCTGCAAATCTAGCCACAAAAAGCAATAAATAGCAGAGAAGAGCTGCAGTAACTTTGCAACACACACACACACACACACACCAGCATTTAAGCGAGCCACAAGCCAAAAGCTAAAACTTTAAGTATTGTATAACAAAAAGGACATTCAAACGAAGTCAAGCAACTAATACTCAACGCGTTGCGAATGCTTTGAAGGAGGGCGAACAAACCGCAAGCAAGCAAAGAGAGATAGAGAAAATGAGCGAGAAAGAGTGAGAGAGAGGGAAAGCATACTTATGACCTTTAAACTTTGTTAGAGGACGATGTCAAAGTATTAATCGTTTCATTGCACTCGTAGAAGGAAGAACTACATACATGTGTACATTCATAAAAGTGCCAAAGAATGTAGTGGGGAGAGTAAGAAATGAGGCAAAGAAAGTATGCAAAGGATATATAGCAATTGACGCCAGTAAGTAAACCTACGATGATGCCGAAGGAGCACATTTTGCATCTATTTCAAAACTTAGCTGCTCAGCAGACAGGCATTTCTTAACTTGCGTTTCAGTTCAATTTCTACTTACATATATCTTGCTAACTAACTGCACGCTGCACTGTTTCTGTTTCTTCAACAATTTGCTTGCTTGTTTATTTCATTGTATGCTGCAACTGCCGCCTGAGCAAAAGTTTAAAGTTCTCACTAATCCGACAACGGAAATTGGTCGGGAATTACAGCTGCATTCTTGAGCCAATTGCATTGCTCTACGCTCTGCCCTACTGGCTTTGGCCCTCTGCGGTTGAATGGCAGCTGTTCGTCTTCACTTTTTTTGTTGCCCTCTCTCTCTCTAATGTTCTTTCTTGCTGCTGGATCTACTGCCCAAATGCGCTCAGCTGCCTTGCTTAAAACACATCAACTCTCAACGAGCCCACAACCAATTCTCTCGCTTGGCATGTGCAAGCTGATGAAGGTGTAGTAGGCAGCTCTACTTTTGGCCAGACTCTTCAATACACAACTAAAGCATCAAAGTTTTTAGTACATAAAACTTGTCTTATCGCTTGCACCAAAGTGCCAGCGAGCGCCGAAATACAATCATGTACACAAGCATACATACATACATATGTATATTAACTGACAAACAGTTGAGCGTTTGCACAAACACAAACATTGTTGCTCATACGCCATGTCGCACTGTGCGCTTAATGCTCATTGTGAATGTGTATGTGTGCGTAGTTCGTTGCCTTAGTGACAATGATGACAATTATTTTTTTTGCGGTTTCGTATTCAAGTTTCAACTAGCTCAGCATCAAATTGCTAACTTGTTAGTGTCTGTCAGTTGGCGACTCAAGTTGGCAATCGTAAAAGATGGCGAGCGACATATTTACTACGTGCAATGAAAGACCGGTTTACCAAAGGAGGAGTAAAGAATCAGAATTGTGTACGTAAATGCAATTATTTGCGACAAGTTTAATTGCTTGCGGTAAGCAAAGATTCTTTACAGGATTTGCGATTGTTCCATAGATAGAACACATGCGCTGCAACATACATACATATATGTATGTACATATATACTCATAGTAACATATACACATACACATACATAGATATGAAAATATGTAATAACATATACTGGAATTGATTGCTAATTGGTTGGTCAGCTTGTATTTTTGTGCGTCTGGGCATTCACAAAAGCGCACTAAAGCATAAATAAGAAAATTAAGTTAAGAAAGTCTGGTGGAAAGTGGTCAAATTTGATTTAAATATCAAATATTAAAGATGAAAATATTGCATATTTTAGAAAACAAAGGCTAGTGCGCGTGAATGCCTTCATCTATTGTAGAAAACTCGTTTAAAAATTTTTTAAAACTGCTATAATCACAAGCAGTAATTATACACAATTTAATTGAGCTCGAGGCTAGTTTGTGGAAGATTTTATTTAAAAAAAAACAACAATTTTTATTTAAAAAATTTAATTAAGTAAAATTTTATTAGGGGAATAAATTTACTGGCTATGAGGAAATACTAGATAATGATTTTTATTTGGTAGTAATATTATTTTTACTTTTTTTAATCATGAAATGTTATTAATATAAATATTAATTTATATAATATATAATATTTTATAAAAAATTATTATACTGTTAATTTAATATTTATGAGATTTTATTTTAAATATTATTTTTTAAAAAGATATTAATTTTTTAATAAAAATATAAAATTTTTAATAAAAATAATTAAATTTTAAAAATTATTTTTTTAATTTTAAAAATTTAGTTTTTTCTTAAATTATGAAAAATTATTAAATTAAAAATTTTTTAAAAATTTTATATTAATAATGAAAATTAAAAAATTTAAAAATTTAATATTTATAATAGTATTTATATATTTATATATTTATAATTTTATAATTATAATTAATTATTTATATATTTATAGACGCTATTTCGGAGATCACCACATCACCTCATCAGACTTCTTTTTTATTTAAACTAGCCTCGAGCTCAATAAAATTGTGAAATATTATTCATTTAAAGGTCATTAAAAAACTTAACAAATGTATAAGCAGTAATTGCCATTATTTCTGTTATTTGACAAATTACTTTGCCGTTGCTCAACATTTTCTTGAAGGCATAGGTATACGAGCATTTTTTTCTTGAGAACTTTAAACTGATTTAAAAAAGTTGTATAGAAGAAAATTTCTTCTTCATTTCTTGAGTGTCATTTTATAAAAATTTTTCAATTTTCTAGAGAGCTGTGTACAAAACTTAAAATCTTGTTAAGTTTTTACAAAAGAAAATAAGCGTTCCATAAGTTAGCTTGAGCTCTTGAGAGCTTCATTGACAAAAATCTCATTCGAAAGCATGGAGAAAGAATTGATGAAAAATCTTTTTTTTGCGTTAGAATAAAATATTCTGATTATTTTCATCTTAAGTTAGCATAAAAAAACGTTCAATATTTAAAAACTATGAGTTAGTTTTGCGAGTTTCTTCTGGCGATAAAAATTATTTAAAGGGGATTAACCTATAATAAATTTCGTTAGGAATCATTTGAAGTCCTAAATTTAGTCTACCTTTATTCTTTAAACAACTCTTAAATTCTACATCAACACTCACAACTACACGACTTCTGAAGAGCGCATAATTGATTACTTTCGTGTGTATTTTTTGGTAAACGATCACGTATTCGTCGTCAGAGTATTGTATGTATGTCAACAGTCGGATATAATATTACCAGCAACTAAATGCTTTTACGTACGCAGACATCGAATTTTTAATGACTTTTCTCCTTCTCCTGCTGTTGGTAACTCTCTTTCCATTCTTCTTGAGTTTAAAACATTTTCACTTTGAACTCTGTCCTCACATTTCTACGTCGTCAATTACAAGAAATGCCGAATTGAGTAAAAGCGTAGCAAAGAGGAAATTGAGCATGAAAGGCTGCCTCAATCAGAGTTACGCTACATGTGTGTTTGTGTGTGTGTGTGTCTATCTACAACTACATATATGTGAGTGGTTGATTACAACAATGCCAGATATGTGCTCCACTTACACACCTGCTGCCGAAAATCTTACACCACTGCTTACTGAGCTCTGCTTTCACATAAAGCTTGAGTATCTTTTGAAATATAATAACGAACTTACGGATTCAATTTACGTGACATCATTACAAACGTAAGACAAGAACAAATTACGCGCACAACTACACGATAGACAACGCTGCAACAAGAAAAAATGAATGACGAAAGTGTCAGACTTGAAGGCAAAAGCAAGTTTGCCGCAGGGTTTTGAAGTTCATCATGCGGCTGTGATAAGAATGGTAAATCGGTGAGAAGGTAGACAGAAAGCAGCAAACAGATACCAACTTCAATTTCAATTGTGCCGCATTAAGTGAGGTGGAATTAAAGAAATGTTAAAAAGAAGAAAAAAAGGATGAAGATAAGTTAGCGCTGGCAAGAAGCTGCGGTCGCGCAATTTCTCTACAAGACTAGGTATTCGTGCTGCATGTGTTGACGCATATGACACATTTACCAACATTCAAAATGACAACGATGCTTCTAGAAAAGTGTATATTATTGTTGAATGTGCGCAAAATTAATGCCCGACTGCTGTGTGTGTGTGTGTGTCAGTCTTTGTTTTATTTTTCTTCTTTTTGAGTTTGCGTGAGTGCATTCGTTTGTGATTTGAGTCACAGCTTGTCAAGTAAGCCAAAAAAAATAAAAAATAAAAGTAAATGTGATAAACCAAAAGCACGCATACACACACAAACACGCATTAGTACTTGTGTGTGTGTGTGTGTGTGTGTATTGAGAGCAGAAGCGAAAGCAATGAGAAATGCCAAAGAATAAATACAAGTAAACAGAGAAATAAATGATTTTGCATGTGTGCGATTTGTATGCTTGCAAATGTGTGAGTGCGTAAAGAAATAAAAAGAAATGAAAATAAATGATTACGGTATGGTAGAGTTGGAGGTGTTAAGGCAAGCTATTGGATTCCAAATAAAGCACGAATGTGTGTTTTAGATTTCAAATTGAAATTATATGCGTACGAGAAACATGAGTTCAAAGATATTTTCGCGAATTTATCTCAACAAATTGAAAACTTTTACGACCAACATAAAAGTCAATATTTAAAAAGAAATATCTCTCTTAATTCAACAATGTAGAAGAGTGGCGACATTAATTTAATAAGTTCGAATTTAATATATAGAATTTAATTCAGTAAAATATTAAAATATTGGAAAAGTAAATTTCTTGCATTTTATTATGAAATTACCAATTTGTATACAGCAACAAGTATTTTTTATTTGATTATTTATACTTTAAAAATTTTGCATAAAACGCAAATGAGGAAAATTGTATCATTACTCTCCTTAAAGCAAATTCTAGCAACTCTTTCAATAAAATCCCCTAAGCAGTACGCTTTTTGCACATGAAAATTATATCACAACCACATATTACCAGATTTGGGCTCTTTATTTTTCTTCTAATTAATTAAACTAATTTTTTAAGTAAAGTACGCTTGATTCTCTAAGAAAAAACCATAAACACCAACTTTTTAAACTATTTATGAAATGTACAATGATTTAACAAAATTTCCAAAAAATTTTATTTAAAAAAAACAAACGTGATTATTTTTCATATGGAAGAAATTGCAAAAATTTTTTTTTTAAATTTTCAAAAATCAGTGATGATTCGTAATAATATATATAATTTTGGCGCGTACACTATATAGCTCAGTATTTGGCCGAGCTTCTCCTACCATTTGTGGTGTGCGTCTTTATATTATACCACAAATGGAGGGACCTACAGTTTTGTGCCGACTCCGAACGGCAGATGTATTTAATGAGAAGCTTTTTCATGGCAGAAATACCCTCGGAGGTTTGCCATTGCCTGCCGAGGGGTGACCGCTATTAGAAAAAATTTTTTCTATGATTAAGATTTTGCTTGCCCTGACTGAGATTCGAACCTCGAACTCACAGGCATATCGAGATATAGCACGCACCGCTACCAAATTGACCACAGCGGCCACAGTGATGATTCGTAGCCACCAGAAATTTGCACTTTTTTGTTATAAAATTTAATGAGCTACATATCAGCATACCCAAAAATTCACTAAAAAAAATTTTTTTAAAAGTACGAAATTTTTATAAAATTTTGATACATGTTTTTTACATTTTTTATAAAATTAAAAAAATTAAAAAAAAATTTTTAAAGTAGGAAATTTTTATGAAATTTTGATACATGTTTTTTACATTTATTATAAAATTTTAATAAATTTATTTTAATGGTGTTTGTTTGAGAATTAACGATGTTTTACGTGAAGATAATTTTTAATAATTAGAGGAGAAATAAATTGTCCAAATGTGTCAAAATGTGTTTTTGCGCTATATTTTTTCACTGTTTCAAATTTTTTCAAAATGGATTCTTGATGTTTTGCTAAAAGCTTTTCGCAATTTTTTTAATCAATTATGATTTAAGTGAAAAATATTTCTTGAACGCAAGTAAAACTGAAACTTATATTGCTCTCAAAACTAAAATTAATAAAAATTTACGCATACAAAAACATTTGCAGATAATAAAATACTTTCATAATAATTTTTCGTTAAAAAAATGCTACTTAAATAGCTTTCTTAAAATAATGTACGCAATATACATCACTTCTAACTCTAACTCGAACTTACAAGAGTGCGTAAGAAAAAGATTCTCTAAAGACAGCGTGTGTGTGTGTGTGTTAGTAAGCAGTTTAAGTTAAAATTGATGAACTTGCAACATTTTTCACCTTTCAACACAAATGTCAGACATAATAAATTCACAATGCACGAACGTAAGCAAAAGTAAAAGCTTACACGCACAAACATACACCCACACATGCAATACACACACGTACTAAAATAGAAGAACTATAATAAAATAAAACGGTATGTGAAAGCAACAAATTCATATACTCGTATGCTTACGCAGCAGACAGCAAAGGAAGTGAAATTTATTTTATTTTACTTATTTTTAGAAGCTTTTGTCTTTGCTTCCACCACTACAAATATACCGCCGCCATTATCATAACATTGTGTGTATGTATGTATGTATTATAAATGACAGACTACTGCTCAAACGCACATTAATACGGAAACATAACAATTCTGCAACATCACTGCTGCCGTTGATAAATTCTGCATGCAATTACAAACATACAAAGATTTGACAGTCGTGTTCTTGTTATTGTTATCATGTTGTTGTTGTTCTTGCAATGCATTACGCTACCGTTATTACTACTTTTGTTCTACTCATACGTACTGCTGTTGCTATTGTTTTTCTCTAGTAAATAAATTGTGACTATTTGTGGCAAGTCAAAAAATAAATTATGATTTGCGGTAGCTGCCTTACTTGGTTGGCGCTCGACGGCACTGCCTGCCTGGTTATGGCTAATGGAGTGAGTTGTAATGTTGCTGCTGCTGCCGCTGCCGTTGGTGCTGCTACTTGCTGATTGCTTTCTCTGCTGCTCAGTGGCAGCACTGGCAGGGCATGAAATTGAATGATTGCTGTTGCAATTGCGGTTGGGAAATTAAATGCCAAGTAAATGTCTTTTCAGGCAGAGTTGTGGCCAGTTATAAACGTACTTACATATATAAAAATTTTTTGTTTGTGCGTGGCAAAACATAAATTTTGAATTTTCCGTTTAAACTGCTTTAAATTTGGGATGTAAACGAGAAATCAAACAGAAATTGAAGAGAGTCTTTAAATTTTCCGAGCATGAATAAAGCGATTTCTGTCTTGCCTTGTCTTTTATTTAAAACATGAAATTTTTTTTTTTAAATAAATTTAAATAGAAAGTTAAGTAAATTTTTTTTCGAATTTTTGCAAAAAAAAATGATTTAACCTTAACCTTAGAAGTAGGCGTGCTTTTAAAATCGTCTTAAAATATGCATAACATTTCATAATTTTTATGATATTTTGAAAAATATTCTTTTAAAGAAACTTTTATGCTTTTCTGATATTTTGTTGTTGTTGCTTCCGACAGGGTATGAAGTTCAGAACGAAAAATGACACTGAAGATGGCACAAACCAAACTTAACAAGGGATGACGAAAATTCGTTCCAAAACCACACTTATATGCATTTTAGAAGTAATGTCAAATAAATTACAATTACTTGCAAAAATAAAAAAAAATGCATCTGTATAATGCAAAAAATTTAGAAATTAAAATTTAACAATTTTTTTTTTGTTTTTTTGTACAAATTGGTTGCATTAAAAAATATATAAAAATATTAATATACCTTAAAAATTTCAAATAAAAGAGCGTTTGAAAAAAACATTGCATTAAAACAACACGCAACTTACGCCTAACCTTAAGGAGGTATTCTGATCTAAAAATAAAAAAAAAAACTATTTTTTTTAATATTTTAAAAGCTTAACTATTTAAGAATATTTATACAAGAGAATATTTTCGGAGATATATGTACATAGGTGTTTTGCTTAGTGTAATATTCATGACTTAGACTGCGAAAAACGTGAAATTTTAAACGTGGTTTTCTCGGAACGGTCTTTTTTTCGAAATGAGAAATCGTGGGTTCTCGATTTACCTGAAATTTTTAGAGAGTTTTCTTTATAAACTTGTCTTCGTCTGAAACTATCATTGTCACCAAATTTAAATTTTTACTATTTTTAAAAAATTCGAAAAAGTCAAAAAAGTGGTTAAAAAAAATGGATTTTTTTTCAGGCATTCGCCATTTCGTGAAAATTTTTTTTTCCCAACTTTTATGTAGTTCCACACATTGCGACATTATTCTAGATTAATAATCTTTTTTGTTTTTTTTTTTCAGATTGCTATGAGGGTTCAAATCGTGGTTATGATCACGTGGCAATTTTTTGAGACCCCCCCCTTTTAATCAGCTGTTAATTCATTAGAACTTTCAACTTCATTTAATTTTTGATATTTTTCTGTATTCTTGATATATCATAAATAACTAATAAAAAAGTTTATAGTAAAAATAGTGAAATTTACGACACTACAAAAATTGCCTAAAATTCATACCTCTACACCCCCCTAATTGTTTTGGAGATTTTTAAATTGTTTTGTCATAAAAAAGCACAAATTCACAGACAATTGCTAAATTTTTGCTATATTTTCACATAAAAAGAGAAAGCAAAAATTTTAAAAAATTTAGGAAGGCTTATTTCGAAAGAAAAGAATTTTATAAGTTAGAATTTAAATAAACGCAAAATTTATAAAATATTAAAGCGGTTGCTCGGTAACAATTTTCTTAAAAATTTCTGCACACTTTACGCTACGCTAAACATGGTCTAGAATCATTATAACTGGGTGAATAAATAAGATGCTATTTGTTACTTCATTCCTTTGGATTTGCCAACTTAATTTTTTGATCACACAATATGCGGCCAGTCTCACGAGTAGTAAATGCTTTGATATATAATATTACATTTTCTGGTTTTAAATTTCCAATAATAGAATGATATTAACAGTTTACTTAAATAAAAAAAATCGCAAATGGATATAAAAATTATTTGAAGAATTAAAACCTCAGGATTTTAAGAAAAGTTCGCTACAATTGCATTCCTGCACTTCATCGCGCACCAGACCGAATAACTTTTACTTTACTCTGACTTCGAAGCTTAACTTCATTTTTGTGAATTTCGTGCTGAAATCATAGAACAAACTACTTTGCCCTCAAAGCTATTCCACCCATTTGCGTCTAAATTTAAGACTGCATCTAGTTGACTTCCCTACCCACAAAATTAAATCACAATCACTACTGATGCTCGCTAATTTATCAAGCTTATAAATATTCATTTTCACAGTATGCTGCCATACAAACAAACATGCATATGTATGAGTACATAGATATAATATAAATATATACATACCTAGCCAGCATAGAAGCTGCGCTTACTAAAAAATTCAGGCAGAGAGTATTTTATACACATGAGCAAAAACAAATGTATAAGAATGCCAACACACAGAACGACAGCAACAAAAGTATAAGAATGATGAAAACAAAAACAAAAGTAAATAAGAAATTATCTATACGTAGACAGCTCAAAGGCTCTGCTGATTGTGAAAGATTAAAAATCAACTGCCGCAAAGCGAAAGAAATTCCAACGCACGATGTACAGAGCTCACCTGTGATGATAAATTGCATTAAATTAAGGAAAAAGCAACGAAAGCATATGCGAAGAGCAAATAAACGAAGAATGGAGCTACATATGGTTAGAGCACATGAAAGGTAAGGCAGCCTCGAATGTTGCCTTAATTGGTGAGGCTGAACAACGTTTGAGTAGAGGCGCTGTAGCAATGACTGTGGCTGTGGATATGTCGTGTGCCGTAATGGAGGCCAAAAAGTTCATTAACGCACATAAAAAGTAAATAAATAAAGTTAAAAATAAATAACCTGCTACAGCACGCATAGCAGAGCATGTGAAATTCAAGCGCAGTGTTTTTGGCATGGCATACATTTAGGCGCATACGCATACATATGTATATTCATTTGTTTTTATCCTCATTATATACCTGCGTGTGCTTTAAACGCCGAGTTGTGGGTGGAAGAAGGTGTAGTCGAGCAAGCATAAAGTTATTCGAGATTAAATATATTTCAGCGTTCATATATGTGCGCGTAAGTTCAATAAATTGTTGTTGCGCTCCAACAGCACGTATGAAATTAAGGCAGAAAACGAGCTTAACACATATTTAGATGTTTTTTTTTTTTCATTTCTTTTCACAAAACTTGCTTTTCATATGTAGCATGCTGTTGAAAGTTGATTTAAAGTTTTAAATTAAATTTCATTGTTTTTCGGAAATTAAAGAAATTATGAATTTAATGTAATGAATTTTCTAAAACACTAAGAAATGTGTTGAGGCAATTTAAACATAAAACAGTTAAAATTCAATTAATTTAATTAAAAGTTAAACGCATAAGAATTGCGTAATAAAATGTTTATTCTAGTTTACAGAACTTTTGCTGAATTATTTTTGTTTTTTTTTTCTACCTTCAGCCTCCCAAATATGTTCAGTGCCGTGTATAATGACTTACTTGGAGACCAATTTTGTTTGCCTAACGCTTCCATTCGAAGCCCGTTCAATAATTTCTGACTACACCGAGTTTGCTGATTGAATTTCGCAAAATAATTAATTTGTATCTGATGTTGCTGATCGTTGCTATTTCTAGCAAAACTCATAGATGTTTATTTGCGTAGCGTCGAAAAAAATTACCTTCCTCACATACACTTTGACGCGCTTGCTTCGCTTATCAGTGTGAAACAAAACAAGCACGCTCCAAAATGTATGCTACAATTTCACCCTCTGGCGCGAGCCAGTATGTGTTGGCAACTCAAGATAAACATATATCAGCTTAGTGCTTAATACCTCATAAGGCGACCAACGACAATCGGTCTTAATAAAAGCAGCAATAACTTGAAATCAAACGTTATGCCGCACATTTGTTCACTTTCTCTTGTTGCCTGTTACCCACTAAGACCTGTCACTATTGCTGTTCGTAAGTTAATTCTCTGCATCTATTTTTTTTTTATTTTTTTTTCACTGTTATTCAGTCTGATTATTACACATATTCATCAAATTGAAAAGCAATGAGCTATGAAAACAAAACCAAACAAATAGCTGACATAGCTAAATAGTAGCAGTCACAATTTGTGGGAGGCGAAAGTTCGCAAGTGCAAGAAGTCTAATAAAAGTAATGATGGCAAACTTTTCTCATTTTCTGCTACTCTTTGGCCGCATATTTTTTGTGTTTGCTAGGCTGGTTGTACTACACTTCGCATTAATCTATTCATTTTCATACATATTTTTCTTTTGGCAAATTCTTGTTTGTGCACAATCGCAAACTGCCCGCAAAGTTTACTTATTAATTATAATATCCATATTTTTTTATACAAATGAATTGATTGCACGCTTGTGGAAGCTTAAGTTCATAAAATTCACGGGTTTGCTATAATTAAAAGTACTGCGCCCAAAAGTATGCAGAAAAATTGTATAGGTATGTGTTAAATAATTTAGAAATAAATATTGGTTTGCATAATTGTGGTTACATATTTTTAAGTATATTAAAAAATGTAATTCAAATATGTGCTTCGGTTGATTTTTTTTGTAAAAAGTAGTACAAATGTGACAAAAATCAAAATATTCGTTTTAATTTACAAGTTTCATAAAACGAATATTTGGAAATATATTTAAACAACGCATTTTATTTAAAATAAAAGAGATGCAAAAATGTTTATAAAGCGAAGATTATATACAGTTTTTCTATTTGATGAGTATTTTAATTGCATTTAACTTGTTGAATGCTTATGCGTCCTTTTGAATTACTCTACCCAGCTAGCTTGCATTTGATTACTAAAAATTTCATACCCGTTACATTGATTCGAAACTTCAACGCATGAGCTCTGAATATCAATCTTTATTTGGCGTTTCAGTATTTTTCTTTTTTTTCCTCATCGATTTATCTAAGTTATCCAGCAGTGCATACTTTTAGGCGAACGCAATTCTTTCACTCGCGCTTAGAGTAAAAACATTTATATCAATTTTTTTTCGACGTCGTCAAACGAGTCGGTAATCAGTGACATCGTGACACGCACTTTTATGATGATTGGTTAGAAAAGGCAAAACGAATATTTACATTTATTTAAGTAAATTTTTACATATAGTATGTATGTAGTTTTAGTTTTGCGTAGTTCAATTGGTTCAGCGAGCTGCCGTCATTAAAGTGCATTGCAGCGAACTACAAATGTTGCTGCTTCCCTTTTGTAAGAACTCAATAAAGGTAAATGACATACATATGTATGTCATTACGCGGCAGAGAATTTAATTTAACTGTGTTTCTATTGTCCTTAACCCTCATTGAATGCGCCAAATTACTCAACTCATTTATGCCATAAACATGAAAGATATTTGAATAAAAAAAATACTACTTTTTATCACTTGCTATATCAATGCCTTCAAAATTATGATTGGCTTCTGTTGATTAGGCCCTTTGTGGTTACACAAATTCTCCGCACACATGTTGGCACTCGTATATTGTATACAATTCAATTGAAACCAAAACTATGAAAAAAGCTTGACAGGCAAAACCACTAAAAATGGAAAAAATGAAAATAAGCAAAACATGCACTTATTCGACTTTCATAATGGCATATACACCCCTCCTAAATATATCCCAGTGCGCATTCGTTCCCTTATCGCTCGATTTATTTATAAGCATTTATTTTTTGACTTTTAGATCAACTAATCAACTCTCATTGTCTGCATTTCTTTCATATTCGCTGGTTTCCACAGCACTTTAGTAACCCTCAATCACGTTCAATTCTACTCCACATTTTTGGCTTTACCTTCACTCAATGCCGTATTCTATACATACATACATATGTACATATATTTACATTATAAATAAATAAAAGTCATATAAAATTACATTCAATATTTGCCTTATTCCGCATAATTTAGTTTGACGTTCTCATAAATATGTAGAGATATCAATAAAGAGCGCCTAAATTTATGCTTTCATATTTTCATTCGTTATTGAAGAGGAGCATACGTTTTGTAAGCGCAGCTCAATATTTTGTATTCAGAAAATTCAATTATATTTATGAAGATATGCTATAACTTGTTTGTGCCTTCACAAAACACTTATCATACATACTTTTAATAATAACTTATAATTCAGTTCATTCGTTGCATATGCGAAATAAAGATTATTTTGAGCAAACTCATCGCTGGAATATTGTGAATACATGTACTTGTACGTCTTAAACTGTGTTGCATAATTTGTTGAGCTGCTTGCTTAAAGAATACGTAAGTGCCATCTTTCAATAACTTGACATTTCTATACAGCTTACAATCATATTTGTTGGCATATTTTCAGGCGCATTACTTTAACGAATAGTTCTAAGAAAATTTCTGTCAATAGCATTAAAGTAACGTCGTCATTATCACATTTAAGTTTTAATGTTATCGTCACTAACGATGCGAAAACTTATACAATTGCACGAAATTACGTAAAATTAAATTATAATTTTTTTTAAATTTGTACACTTGCATTTAAGTACTTGCTGTCTTAACGCCGCTTTCAAGTTCCACAATCTGCCATCTTTTTTATCTCCGCATTGACTCAGCAGAAATTCAACGCCGCCATGTTGTTATCCCTTTTCATAATACTTTACAAATTAAAAATTCTCTTTTAAACACGAGATTTTTTTTTTTTCGCTTTGGGAGTCAGACTCTTAACGTCGACCCGCAGCAGGCTTAATTTCTAAATCTCGCCCAAACAAAGAAAACTTTTGATTTTCTGCTGGCTTTCAAAGATTTTTTTATAGTTTTTCTTCTACTTGTTTTTTCACTTGCATGTCACAATTGAATTTTCCGTCTCTTCTCCTACACTCAAGCACTCGCTTATTTGCTTTTTAATTTTTTTTTTTTACTTGTATATGAAAAGTTTTTCATTCATTCGCACTAATCCCATTCAAAATAAAACCAATAATGCTGCGCGCCGACTTTTTTTTATCTTGGCTTTTGTGTACACGCATTTCTTGTGCGCTCCTTCTCGCCTAAAAGTAGACTAAGCATTTTTTCTGTGAATCGCACAAAAATTCTTTAATCAGCTTAAGCTCACACGTATTGATTGGCATGGAATTGTTGCGCGTCTGTATTGCTGGTTGTGAGGGCAGCTGGGTTTATTTTGAAATGTTCTTTATCCAGCAACTACCCCACCTTTCCCAACAAGAAAAAACAAGACAAAACTCTATGTGAGAATTTTGTAAGTGTAAACGCGATTGTGGCAATTCTGCACAGCAAAGCCTATTGACATGAAGTTCAAAGCGCTCGTTAAGCCAGGCGTTGTGCGGTTAATAGCCAGCTCATGTCCAAGCGAGAAACGGCGGAGGTGGTTAATGAAATTGTGTATTCTGAAGAATTTCAATATGAGCGACACGCAACAGAAAGATTTTTATTTGTCTTTAAGCCAGTTATTGCCTCTAGTCTCACCTTTTGTGGCGTCATGTAAAAAGCTTTTATTGTTTAGACCTCGAAAAGAAAAAAAAATGTGCTAAAATATTTACAAAGTCGAGAGGAAATTGATGGCAGGCCTCAAACGATCGTCGCTAATGAGCAAAAAACCCTTAAGCAAATATAAAAAAGTTGAGCTATGAGCTGAGGAGAAAATCAATAAAATGCAAAGGAAACAATATTTATTTTGAGTGTTGCTGTCCTATAACCGCATATTTTCTTTAGCTTTTTGACAAGAAAATCCATTCATTTTTATACGCTTTGTGTGCAAACATATAACCAGTAGCATTTCTGTACCGAAAATTCTAGGTTAAGAGAGCAGAAAATAATATTTGTCAGTCGGCGACAGTCTTCAGTTAGTCCTTCTTTTGAAATTTCTTTAACTTTCTTTAAATGTTGCATATTTTCAGGCCAGGGGATATTTCTAAATATATAAATGCACAAAAAAATTAAAATTCGTACAAATATAAAAAATAACTTTTATCAAAAAAAAAAACTGTTTTGTGTGTTGTATGTTCATAAAATATATATTATTTTCAACACATTTTAAGGCGTTTAATAAAATATTGCATATTTTAATATTTCATACTTTTAGGGGCTAATATGATTGAATAATGGCGAATAAAAAGGTGAAGAAAACAAAAGGCTACAAAATTTAAATCGCCTCTGCACGAACTATATTATTATCATACTTACTTTTCACTCGCGTTAATTAGTATTAGATTTTCTTGTTACTGCAATAAAAGCATTCGGCAAAATCTCGCATAAGCTGTTTATTTCTAAATTGGAATTCCTGGGATTGCACTCTACATTCCTTGGGTGGCTCAGGTCATACTTAAGCGACCGTTTTGGTGTGGTTGCATTTGATGTTTCTTCTCGAACATTTATAGCTACTTCTGGTGTTCCTCAGGGTAGCATTTTAGGTCCTTTGTGGTTTGTCCTATTCATTAATGGCATTAGTTCCTGTTTTCTTACTTCCAAATTTCTTTTATATGCAGATGATCTAAAGGTTTATTCGGTGAGAAAAAGCTCTGATGACTCAGCTGCTCTTCAGGCTGATCTTGACAAGGTTCATTTATGGTGTAAACTTGCATTAAATGTCAATAAATGTTCTTACTCTACCTTTACAAGGAAGCTTAACTCTTTGATTTCAAGTTATAGCATTTCTGACACGCCCCTGAAATTCATGAGCGAAGTCAAAGATTTTCGGGGTTTTCTTCAATGCTAAACTAAGTTTCTCCACCCACATTTTTTTCGCTTTTGTTCGTCGTAATAATCAACACTTTTCTGACCCTTACACACTCAAATTGCTTTACATCTCTTTAGTTACGTACTTAGGTCTATGCTAGAATATGCCTCCTTTATCTGGAGGCCTAATCATTCCTCTTATACTTGTAATAACCGGTTAGAGCGAGTTCAAAAAACGTTCTTAAAATTTGCACTACGTTCGTTGAATTTCACCGACCCTTTCCTTTCTTATGAAGCTTGATGTCTTCTCCTGCATTTACAACCCTAGCACAGCAGAAGTTTGTACCTCTCAGACGCCTTTGTTGTCAACATTGTGGAAAGTATAGTTTACTGCCCTTCTCGCCTTCAAAGATTGTCTTTTAATGTTCTTTGTCGTAACTTGCGAAGTGTCCAATTATTTTGTGTAAAATTTGCTAAATCTAGGTATGCTGAAATTGCTCCGTCATCTAGAACTCAATCTGAATTAAACCGAATTTCCAGGCTGTATCTGTCCGTTCCAAAATGTATAATCCGTACGTTACTCGGTTAACTAGATTTAAGTCATTTTCTTTTCTATAGTCAGTTAGAATTGTATTCACTTGACTGAAATTAATAATTAAATAAATATTTATTCTCTTCTAGTCAGTTCGATTCGCATTTTTCTTCACCATCACCTTCACCATATATAGCCGAATCACACTTTAGGTCACGCCTACCACGCTACACTGTCACTTCCCAACACCGCTATTTTGTTCAGCTGTCAGTCCAATACTTAGCCATACAAATGCTCATTCACCCCCAAAACAAAATCGGCTGTCAATTTCAAGCACTCACTCCACTAACTATGTTGCTTGTTGGGGTATCCGTGCGCCTGAAGGCTGATTGCTAGCCAAGAATGAAGCCTGTCAATTGCCTGAATACCTCGCTTTACTATCCGAAAAATTGTTTGAAGTTTTTCGTGCAAATCAAATAAGCAGAGAAGTTGGCTAGCAATTGCCACAGCATAGTTGAAAGCAAGTTCAATGCTTGTGCGCCTAAAAGCCTACTTCAAGTAGTGATTTGTTATTGTTTGTTCTATTGTTGAGCGCGTTAAGTTGCTGAAACTGTTCGGTTGTGCCAAACTGTTACGAGGGGATAATGCGTACATAGCTCCTAAGTGTGGAGTAGAGCAGGCGAGCGACGATGCCATTACACAGCTGGTAGGTGGCAAGTGCGGGTATAGTGAGTGAGTGTGCGTGAAGGACAACGAATGATTGCTTGACATGTACATATCTCCCTGCAGACCGACAACGTCAGTCAAGTATCAGTATCCTTCGTGCGGAAGCGGAAACGCACATTTTTTCACTTCCTCCTTGATGTACGCTCGTTTGTTCCGTTTACTTACGCAAGCGTAAACAAACGTACGCATATATTTTTCTTTTCCATCAGCAAAAATGTTATTGTTGTTTTTTCCTTCGATGTTCTTGTATGTTTTGTTTGAGTTTTTGATGTTACAGAAAAATATCATCATTAGCGTTTAAATTGTTGTTTACGCTGCAAAAGTTGTGTGCGCCTGTTGACAAGCCAGTTTTTTTTTTTTTTTTCATTTTAATTTATTGCTTTTGCTCTTTATACGCTGCCACTGCCGTTGCATACTTCGTTGTGCTCTGCGAAATAATTGTTTTTTTTTTTGCAAATATTTTATTTATGTGCGTGCAACTTCCGCAATATGTTGCTAACGGAAATTATAATTGCCTTGGAGCGTAATAATTTAAAATTTATTTACTTACATTAGCTAATATAAGAATTCGCATACAAAATGTACGCCTTAATGTATGCTACTTTAATTTAAATTTAATAAATCTTTACTTGAGTAAACGCATTCATTCGCATTCAATTTCCCAAAAGCAATAAATGTCTTTTCATCACAGCTTAAATGAAGTAGTAGCACAATTCAATAGAATTTCTCGCTTTGTAAGAACCTGTAAGATATATGTACGTATCAATGAAGCCAACTGTACAGCAAATAACTGAGATCGACGGTCAGATCTAAGTACCCTCTGCCGCTCACTGTATACATACAAATATATCACTTTTCATCACGAAAATGAAATCAAAAGTTAACATTGAATAAGCGCGCCTCCCATCCTTCAAAGTGTGGTCATAAAAAGCCGCTCTGCTAATACTTTGTAGACATGATTTTGTGCTATTCAATCGGCGGCTGCAAACACACACAAATGAAATTGTCATCCTTTCATTCAATTCACATACATTTCTGACGGAGCTCCATACCACTCGCTCTCTCACACTTCAAACTCGATCGCTGCTTTGCCGTTTGTTCTCGTCCTTTCAGCAGTGTCTACAAACTCAACTCAACATTGTTGCAAGTAGTTTGATTTGGTAGGAGTATTGTGACTTTATCGCATTACGGAAATTATTAAGAAAAGCATAGTCAAGTATATCTCAGTACCTCTCTATACACAACGGACAATAGACAACCGCAGCATTGCATTTGCGTAGGATGCGGAAGTGAGCGGTACGCTGAGTTCAACTTATATTCAACCATTTATAAGTGGATTTAAACGACAATGGTGCAGCCATTCCGGTTTCTATGGAAATATATAGCTTTTATTTAATTTGTCGTTGCAGCTAAAGTGCGCGCCTAAAAGTGTGCTGTAGCCTTTATTAAATCAAAAAGGACATTTACGTTACAAATTTTTTTTGTGGCAAGCAAATGAAAATGATGGGAGGCAAAAGAGAGAAAGGTCGTAGAAGTCTTTGCAAAGCTGGAAATGTAATTTATTAGAGTTGAAACACCTAAGGGTATGCAGTAAATTTTAGTTTTATATTAAAGTATATGCAATATGTAGTTTTTATGCTTAAAGAAAAGCCGTTGCTACTTAAGGACAACTGCATAGTACTTTGAAGTTTTAAGTTACACATTTTTTTTTTTGCAAAATACGTATTTATAAGCGAGTAAAAACATTCAAAGCCAACAGAGTTTCTTTTTTACTTAACATTAAGAAGCAAATGCGCATATAAGTCATCTTTTTAAACGTATATTATAAATTTAAAGAGTATTTATTTAAGTATAAAAATAACTTACGGTAAATCAAACTTTACTACGCCTAAATGTATGCTATGCTACTTAATTAGTGCCACCTTCAATTTACAGCATATAAATTTAGATGTCTTAACTGAAAAAATCTGGAAAATTTGGAAAATTTGGTACACATATACTATTGGCACAATAGTTGTTAATAAAGATTTTTTTGAAAACAAATTAAAATTTAAAAAAAAATATTAAAAAGTAGCTAATTTAGTTCTGTAATTGCAACGAAACAAAACTGTTACTCTGATCACATCGAAACGCGCCGCATGACTTTTTTTCCAGTGTCTGTACTATGGCAATTTTGTTTATACACTACAAAAATTTTTTTTTATAATTTTCTAAAATTTTTTTCGAAAAATTTAAAAAAACCGAATAAAAATATAATTTCGAAATTAACTACTAGTTTTACGTAACATTCCTTAGTTAAGGAAATTTATATTTTAAGCCAGAGTTCAAGCGCCCAAAAGTATGCAACACTTTACAATAGAAAAAGCACAAAAATAAGCAACCTACTTACCAGCGCGAATGGGAACATAAAATTAGCTATTTTACTAATAGCCTAACAACATTTTCATATTTCAATTTAACTCTGAGAAGCTTACTTTAAAAAATTAGATAATAGAAGAAAATGTCTCTTCTGTAGGCGTTTGCCCAAAAAGATATATAAATTAGTTTTGGAACCAGCCCTTTTGTCCGCCTTACTTGTGTCAAGAATCGCCTTACCTTCCAATGCTGTCTGAAGAGGCGCTTATCAAGAAAAACTCACATTTTTTGACAAAAATTTTCGAAAATATATAAATTTCAATTAACTTTGACCAAATCGGTATTTAAGGAATTTATTTGCCTGTAAAGTATTTTCTGCCACATGAAAAATAGACAGAAGCCATGGCTAGATTCAAATACTGTTTACAATTATTAGAGTAAAGAGCGTGCCGTAAGCGAATCGCTTAAAATTTTCGCGTCTCCACCCTCACTTACCAGCACCTTGTGGTTTAATGGTACTGCACACACCACAGAGTACAACGTTCGTATTTTATCATTTATCTAGTACGAGTATATTTACTCATCGTTTATCATTTATCATTTTTTACCTACACTTTGTTTGCTATAATAACAAAAGCGAGAACAATTTCAAATGACAACATGTTACTGATATAAAACTAACAACCAAACTAAAGGTGATAAGATACGTCGCTAGCTGGTATATTTCTATATACATACACTTACGTATCTGTGTGTGTGTGTGTGTGATTGGAAATTACGAAAAAGGAAGTAGACATTTTTTTTTATGTTACTGGCATTTATGTCATTCGGCAAATAGACAAAGCGAGCAGCGTATACCAAAAACAACCTTGAGGCGCATCGTCCACTACCCTCGAGTGGATGTGTGTACATATTTACATTAAAAGGACGCACGTCTCTATCCAACTCGCAGCTATTAGGAATACAAAGCACACAAAGTGAAAATAATAAAAACACGTTGAGCAAACAATCGATCGAGCAAATATGAACTATCCATTTGAAGCGAATAGAACAAATATTTGTAATTACAGGACGACAAAGCAAAAGTGCGATGTGTAGCGAGTTGCGAGGAGAGCAGTGCAAGGAGCGCTGAGTAAGTGATAAAAAAAACAGAAAAAGCTGATGGCAGCAATAGCGGCACTCTGGCGGCATTGTAGCCATAAAATGCTTACAAAAATTTGTGAAATGAGTGGCAGCAGTTGGTAGATAGCGCAAAGGTGGTGTGGCATATTTGTGTAAAGAAAACGCTGGTTGGCGTCTGGCGCCTGCAAGTAGACAACATTGGTCAATTTAATTTTCTAATGTTTCTATTCGCAGCAAGTTGCCCCATAATTAATATTTTTTTTATTACACTTAGGTACTACACTCGACATTGTCACAATACATTTTTGTTAATTTCGTTTCTCTTTTGTCATTTCAGTTACAATTCACATTTGTCAACGAGCGTTGTTGTTGTTTGTGTTCAATGTCCGTTGGTATTGTCCACATTGTATAATTTAATTAATTGCAATTTATAATTGTTTGCGCTGTCACTCAAAAACATGACAATTGCAATGCTCGCAGTTGTTAAGGCGCATGCACAAACATATGCGTCACCTTCTTCAACTTAAAAGCAACGCGCCTATGTGTGTGTGCGTGTGTGTGTGTGTATGTATGCAAAGAAATTCTTTAGGGTCCTGCTGTTGGGCTGAGGCGTTCGCGCGCACATTCATTCGCATTCGCATTTACATTCTCATTAACGATAATTTTAATTTGATGTGGTGTGAGTTAGCGCACCAACTTTATCAACAAGTACGATCAGCAGCAACACAAAACCAACAACAACAACAATAACTATTATACTCATACATATATGTACTATTCTACATGCAAGCATATATTCAAAAACAATTACGAGTACACTAAAACAAACAAAGATAAAATATATTTTATTTGCTTTTGTTGCTGTAGTTTGTGTTATTGCTATTTTGCTGTTGCTGTTGCTGTTGCTGTTGCTGTTGCTTTTGTTTTGGCACTCTTGCGCTCGCGCGATTGTAATCTTAATTGCATTTGTATTCCTGTTGTATTATTGAAAATTATTATTATTGGCTCTGTGGTTGGTCACCACTCACAACTTCGACTACAAGCGATTATTTTGCTTGATTGAATTTTATGCGCTGATGACTCAATTATAGTGCTTTTATTATAAGCGAATATATGTATGTTTGTGGAAATGTTTATGTATGTGTGTATGTGTTTGAAGAAAATTATTGTGTCGAGTGTGTTTAAGTTAGATAAAAGCTTTCGGAATATAATCGTCGTGTTTATTGTATGTTTTGTGCATTAATTTCAAGCAATTGCAAAACTTCGGGGGAACTAGGTTTTTAAGTTGATTGCAAAACCCGAATTAAATTTGAAGCTTCTAAGGACAACTCGATACACAGCAATAAAATATAGGCAAATTTCTATAGCTCAACTTAACACTCTCCTCCTTTAAAGTGAGATTTTTTTGTAAAAATACTCTCTTTATTCTGGTTAGCGTTGGTAAAAGTGTTTCGTTATAGAATTTGATTTACTCTGCCAGGTTAATGGCTGAACTTAGACTGCTTTTCTATAAAAAAAAGGGAGATTTAATTACAAATTTTTTGCGGCTGTTTTTCTACAAAAAAAATTCCTTCAAACTGTTTGATTCTCTGCAACCTATTAATATAGATTTTTCTCCATTCACAATAGAGTTTGGTTGGATATGTCCATTCTTTTAAAGAATCATCATTAATTAAAGTAACAACTAGCAAACAAATGTGGAAACTTTCGGTAGGGCTTTAGAAAACAATATTTAAAAAATAGTGTTTTCAATAGTTTAAAAGAATTCTGAGTAAAAACTGATTTAATACAGAATATAGAAATAAATTTGTATCATAAAGATATCAAAAGAATTTAAATTCTTATCAGGTTAATTTCATTATTCCGTAATCGAAAGATCTTAAGGATTAAGAAGAAAATCCCACCAAAGAGTGCCCAAAAAAGTAGGATATGTAGCAAAAACCATTCACCATTAACTTTTTCGGAGATAAATTAACAAATGGAAGCTTACAAATTTTTAAAAAATTTTTAGCAGAAAATTCCTTTAGAATGAATGAAAAAAATCAATGTTTATCATTCTTCAAACTTTCAAAAAAATTATAATTCTCAAATGGCTTAGAATAAATTTTGTTTTTTTTTTTTGATAAAAAAAACCTAAAAATATTTCCTTTTATTCAACTTCTTAAAATATTTAAATTTAAGTATGAGTGAAAAAAAAATTCAACTTATCTGCAGAATAATTGTTTTAAAAGTTCCTGAAACAAAAACGCTCCGTTTAAATGCCAGCCAAAGCACATTTTGCCTTCAACGCCTTCGCGATTAATTATTCATCAACGTAATAGAAAAAATTCAGCCATTTACGGCGCTTACTCACATCGACTTCTCCATTTATTTAATACCAGTTGGCAAACGAATACCGGCTCCATTATCTTAGCGGCCATTAAAAATTCTAAATAGCTGCCCAAGCTCTTCACATAATTAATAACTTTTCTAAATAAATAGCGAAAAATAGTAGACAACAATGTTTTGTTTCAGAAAGTAGAAACAACAAAATAAAATTCTATTAAATTGTCTTTGTGAAGGTAAACGAGACGATAGCGAAATTGCTTACCACACCAACTTACTTAGTTCAGCTCATTTATTCTGACAATTTACGCAAAATCGATAATAATGACATTGGAGGTGACATGAAGCCACAAACATAAAATGAAATGTTTAAAGCGAGCAAGTAGAAGAAGAAGTGAAGAAAAAAAATAAAAAAATAAAAAGCAAAAGAAAAGAAAATAAATAAAAAGGATATTGACAAAGTTGTGGATAAAAGCGAATTGATGTCAAAAAGTTAGCGTTAACGGAAAGACAAGGCCGGCGTCGCGTAGATGAGGCTAAGTAATAAAAAGAAAGCTGAGCGTAATAAAGCGAAAATTTATGAATAAAGTCAAGCAGTAGTGGGTGCAAAAAAGAGAGAGAAAAATAAGATCACGAATAATGACAAATATATGTAGCACAAGCAGTGACTTTAAAATATTGTAATGTTAAGCGAAGCAAAAAATTAATACGATATTCGGCTATTTTGAAAAAAAAAAGAAAGAAAAATATGCAAAGTTTTTTTTAGCGATTGTTTTTAAAGAAGGTGCACCGAAATGACTTTAAATAAAATAGTTGTATGGTAAACAATGACTTGTTAATAAAATGATACTAGTAGTTTTCGTTTGTATGCAAACGATACGATCTAAGAAGAATTAACTGGGCTATCAAGATTTAAGCACATCTCGCCGTGGAAACGAAGTCTCTTGGGATGCGAAATATCGGCACAACTAAAAGCCCGTAACTGCATATTTTTATATGGGATTATCACCCAAAAAGCTACTAACTACCTGTATCAAAAGCTATTATTTACCAAGTCAGTTCGAGTAACTCATCTTATAGTCCATTACTTTAACACTTTAGCATCGGCGAGACTGTTTTTTGTCAGCGTTATCCGTTTTTTTGGAATTATATTCCTGCTAATACAGTGGAACTTCCTTATAGTGAACTTCCCTACAATGAAGCTCTTCCTATAATGAAGTCATTTTGAAGACACAGCTTTTTGGTTCTACTTTCGGTGCATTTTTGTCTGCTTATAATGAATTTCTATATAGTGAAGTTTTCTATATAATGAACAAATTTTACTGCTTGAAAATCAAGCTTCATACGTTTTTGTCTCCGTATAGTGAATTTTTTCAAATATGTTTTCGGTAACAGTCAATAATTTGTAACTGCGTATTCTCAGAAATAAACGAAGTGTAGAAATGTAATACGGGAATCCAAAAATGAAAATACGTACATATGTACATTGTAGTAGGAGTTCAGTTGTGTTAAGAAATTGAAGTAAAAATGACGCATCGAAGCAGCATTAGGACAAGTTTCTTCTTCCATTAACTGTATTAGAACCTTTGTGGAGATGAAAAGTGACGTACCGATTAATGTTTTTAACTGTCTAAATGATTTGGAAGCTTTTGTTGAAAATGAAAAATGGAAGAATGTAATTCAAACCAAACTTACTGATTATTTTAAATAAAATTACAAAAGAAAAAAATGAATTTCTATATAATGAAGTCTCCATATAATGAAGCGATTTTCAGGTCCCCTGCGAATTCACTATAAGGAAGTTCCACTGTATAAGAAATAATTATTATAGTTACCTACAATAGGACAGACTGACCATCTATCTATCTGTACACTGATTTGTTTCAAATCCCTATGCTATTATTTTTTGATCATTTCTGTAGTTACTAGTTTAATTCGTTAAGTTTACTTAATCTTAATTTTCAAGTGAACATTTTATAACACTAAGTTCTGAAAGTGTACAGGTTATTTATCTTGTTGTACTATAAAAGATCTTATTATCTTAGTGCACTAATGTTTTCCAATAATAAAATAAAAATGAAACTGTAAACTTAAGTTGGTCAATATTTTCCATGAACTCAGTTATTTGACTGATGAATGCAAAACTAAGCTGATGAATTACCAACACTAAAGACTGTCCCTTAAAATAAGCTTGACGGAAATCACTATTTCAGCACTATTTTACTGCTCCAAGCATAGCTTATGCATTATTATGTTATGATCATAAAGTAATATAAAATTTATGGAAATTTGTTTAAAAATTAAACCAAAATCTAGCCTGAACCTTCGTTTAAGATATCTCCTAATTTTTAAATATATTTATTTTAGCTAACATCGCAGAAAGACCACAAACTTTTTAAGTGCTCAGGCATTGACTTAATTTATATCGGTGGAAAAGTAAGTTCAAAAATAAAAAAAAAATTTTAAAACGTAAGAATTTTTTATTTATAATTCAAAGCAGATTCCTAAAACTCTCTGGATTTCTAATTTTTGCCGCTTTTTCTGGAAAATGTTAAAGCGAAAACCTAATCAACTGTCTTAGGACACAAATAGTGAGCAATTAAATTTGCTATACTTTACTGGAAGGAGTAAACTTTCAACAACTAACCTGCTGGGTGAATCGTTCCAATATTGTGTAAAGCCTTCATTCAATCGCCTTTTAAAATTTACTATAATTTATATTTGCCAAGCTTCTAGCCCTTCTCCTTCCTTCAGTAACGCTGTCAAACTCGCATAATTTCTCGCATAAAAATCACTTCTCTATGCGCTTATAAAATCTGCATTCTTATCAGCTACTTCGCTAAGCCTTCGTCGCACTCACTCCTTCGCCTCATCAGCACTCCCACCATTGCCAAGAAGAAAGTGCCTGCATTTTGTGTTTATGATTTTAAAAGCATTTTTAATGCGATCATGCAATATGGCAGACAGGCATGGTTGATTGTGTTGGATTTGGAGCGGTTACTTCGACCATACAGCACGCTTTCACGCACACCACTCTGCCACAACACGCACACACACACACACACACACGTCACAATAACAGTAACTTAAACATTTTACAGAATCTTTTGCGGCATCGACTGTCAGCCAGCCACAGTTTCTTTCCAGCTCATTAATTCGTTTGCAGCATTTACGTTTATTTTCTTTGTGCGCATGAAACGCGTTATAAAATCAAGTGAAGAAATGGGTTTGCATTGAGGTCGAGTTGAGAGTAGGAGTAAGCACGCAAGTAAGTCTGTTGCTACAATACTTTTCACTTTCCTCTGTAACGCAATGTAACTGCCGTTTACTTAAATGTTGGTTTTTTTTTTTTTGTTGCACTTGCTTGCTGGTCAGTTGGCTGTTTTTAATACTTTACGCCTAAATGTATACTTTTACTTGCATATTTTATGTTCATTGCTGTGAAAGTGATGCCAGAAGCATACCAAAATGTACGCGGCTGTGTGGCCAGCGAAGCATACATTGAATAAAAAAATTGTATATGCGCTTTGCAAGAAAATGCAATTTTAATGAGATTTTTATGCGCTGCTGCTACCTATCGGATATTAGGCATGTAAGCTTTCGCGATATATGAGATTGCTGGATTTTAGTGCAAACATTTTTTTTTAATGAAAAGTAAGCAAAAGCTGAAATATAATATTTTATAGGGTTAAAAAGGTAAAAATAAAAATGAAAAACGAAATACATTAAGTTCAAAAGGTTTTAGTTTCTAAATTAAAGAACTGCAATTACAATAAAAAAGTGCTGCTAAAACCTAGAGTTGTTGGATTGTCGTATTAATTTTCTTTTTTGATGTCCTTAATAATATTTTGCAAAAACTGTATAAAACATAGACACATAAAACCATTAAAAGAAAAAATATAAATGCGAAAATTGGAAACCGCAAAGATATTTACTCGAAAATGATGTGTAACTCCTAAAGTTTTGATTTAAGATTTTAAACATTGAATCACCACATAAAATGTAAACAAATTATTTTAATTTTAACTTATCCAAATTTAAAACAGCATCGCTTTCAATGAACATTGTACTAATATTATTCACTTTAAATGAATGTAATATTGAAAATATATATAGATATCAAAATTTTGTAAAATCTTCAACGTAGAAAATGAAGCAAAAATTTGAAAGCCTATTTTAAAATAACATGGAAAAAAATGTTTGTTCATTTTTCTGTTGGCCTAGTTAATGTTAATATTTTACAATTTTATTGAGATCAAGGCCATTTTATGGAAGATTTTTGTGAAAAAACAACAACAGCTTTTAATGGTTGAAGTTATAGTACCACCACACTTCCTCTTCAGTCTTCTTTTTATTATTAAATTAAATTAATTTTTAATTTAATTTTTTATATTCAATTAGAAATGAATTTAATTTAATAATAAAAAGAAGTCTGATGAGGAAATGTGGTGATTTCCGAAATAGTTCTATAACTTCAAACATTAAAAACTGTTGTTGTTTTTTCACAAAAATCTTCCATAAACTGGCCTTGAGCTCAATAAAATTGTAAAATGGAAAAAAATGTTTAAAATTTAATTGATAATCGTAAGCTATGCAGCTTAAATTTTTTAATATCATATACATATAAACATATTTAAGTTGTATAGAAAAATATTTTCAATTAAGCAATTTTTATTACGACAAATAAATGTTGAAAATAATAAAATTTCTTACGAACAAAATAAAGTATTATCAATTTAATTTTTGTTGCGAATTTTGTTTGAGCTCAAGGCCAGTGATCCAATAATTTAATAAAACAGTATTTATTTTATTATTTCGTATTTATTGTTGATATTTATTTATTGTTGTCAATATTTCGATCTCAGTTTGAGATCATCTTCATTGTTTTTTTTTTTAGTCGACCAGGCATTATCAAAGACTTCTGAAGATGATCTCAAACTGAGACCGAAATATCGACAACAATAAATACCAATTAATAAAATAGATATTGTTTCATTAAATTATTGGATCACTGGCCTTGAGCTCAAACAAAATTCGCAACAAAAATTACATTTTTTAGGCCAAGAATAGAATTAACCGTATTATCAATTTTTGTTTTTTTAATCTAAACTGATTTTTATTTAAAATGAAACTGTAAAATTAAAGTCAAACATAATTTTTGAAAAAATTAATTTTCTTACACAAAAAAATTAATTTTTTTAAGTAAAATAAACTGATTTTTTATTCATAAAAAACAATAAAATTAACGCCAAATATAATTTTTTAATATTTCCAAAATTTTTTTGGAAAATTTTTTAACAAATTTTTTTTTTGTGAACACCGTGAACCTTTAATTTCAATGCAGTTGCTTTAAAAAAAAACGTATCTAGTATATACCATATAGTGCATATTAAATGTGATTAAGCAATTTCAGAGCTTATGTAACAAATTTCTTAAATACTTTAAGAGCTCTCACAGTGGCAGCTCTAAACCGACTTTAAGTTGTGCACCATCTCATGCCTTCAACCGAGCTAAATATTAAATCCTGCCAACGTTAAAGTCAAACAATTTGTGCATCAATCTGCAACAACAAATATCTGAACAAACGCAAATCCTTAACAGCGACTGTCAACTGCAGTTCACTCAGTAAATGCACTTGAAGTAGTGCAAGCAACAGCAGCAACAAAACAATGTGCAAACAAAAGCACTAACAACAAAACTAGCAAGCTATAAAGAATAACGCCTGAAAGCATACTACAAAATTTAACGCTGCCCAGCAGCAACAGCAACAGTGTGAGTAAATCCGTTGATGGTACCAAATATTCAGCATCACAATAACATAACAAGGAACACAAAACCCAAACAGAGACGAGACATGATTGATGATTTGCCTCAACACAACAAAAAGAAAACCAAAAGTCAACCAAAGCATAAGAAAGAACAACAACATAACAAGCACACACACACAATAACACAACAGTGCAAAAGACGAATTATGGACACAAAGCGGCGCGACTAGTAGAGCAGTCGAAGTCAAGTTGAGGAGGCGAGTAAGGATTTTTGAAAGTAAAAAATAAAAAAATCGGAAAGGCAAAAATGTGCTCAATCTTGGCTTCGCATTTCAACCATTTTGCAGCTTTGTTTAGGATCAAATTTTAGGTGGCATAAGTGCAGAAAAGGCAGCAGTGTGGCTAAGTCGTCTGGGTCCATCATTGCCCGGTTACGCCCTTCTTGCTTGCTTGCTTGCTTGCTTGCTTGTTTGTGTTGTTCAATGCATTGAACTTTACACAGTTTGACAGCTTAAGCTCGAGCCTGGCCAGCTGCAGTGCACTGGAATGCAGAGATAAGCAGCATTTTGGTTTGAAGAAGTGATGGTAAAGCGCAAGAGTAGAGCGGACTTAAGGAAGTGTGTATTTAAAGCTTAATATTCAAGCAAAAGTCAAGTAAAGAAACAAAGGCAAGTATGTATGACAGAGAAGAAGAAAATGTAAAAGAATAAATTTGTTTTCATATTTAAATAATTTTGCATAAATGAATAGGAATTTAAAAAAAAAAATTTCGAATTTAAAACTTTCTCAACATAATTAATTTTCATATAAGCAAACACTTACCACCCACCCTACCAACAAACAGCAAAATATATCACAAATACTGCTCATTGAAGCCTAACAGTAAACAAAGCCGACTTTCAGGCGCTCAAGCTAACCGCACCAACCTATGCACCGTATGTACCGACCGAACAAAAGCCATAGCAAGCCTTCTAGTCAAGCTAGCATGCATGTAAATAAAACATGCACACATAGACACACATAAACCCAGCCGACATGTATTTGTTTTGTTTGCGTCGGAGCGCCAAAGCTTTGAAATAGCTGCAGCTTAGTGAGCCATCACGCGTTGTTATTTTTGACTATTGTTTGTTGAAGCGCAAAAATAAAGTCTACCAACTGCCCACTACACACTTCCCACTGCATAAAATCGAGTTTCATTTTCTTTTCGTAGCAATGGTGGCTGCTATTGAAATGCGCCTAGAAATAGGCAACGCAGGCGTGCATGAATTGACAGTGATGCTGGTCGAACAGGCGTAACCAAACAAAGGCGATTTTCATGAGTGCTGAAGCGCTGAACGGGAAGCAACGGATGCCTTAATAGCAACGAGGCAGAGTATAAATTTTCTGTATTTTGTTTGTACATGTGTATATGTGTGTGTGTATTTGTTTATGCGCTGGTTATGCAATGGTCACTCAAAGTTATCAGCGGCAGCAGCAGCAGCGGCAGCCATATTTGCAAGTGCCCTCGCAAGCCAAACAAAAAAAATAAAAAATTGTCGCAGCGGTGCGTTGGAAGGTGAAATTTCGCTGGAGAGCACAAGGCACTAAACAATAAAAACAAAAGGAAATACACAAAAATTATAAGCGCAAAAAAGGCAAACCCAGAAATATGGAATGCAGACATATAGAATGTTTGTCGTTTTTTAGCTGTTATGTGCTCAAATATAATTTATATAAAAACAATAATATTTGACTAGCTGCATAGGGCAGCATGACCGTGCAACAGTTTACATAAACAAAAACAAAAACGTATACATTCATTCATATAACCATTTGTGTATTTGTTTACGCGCTTAGCATATCTTATAACTTAGCTCTTTGACTATAAACAAAGTAAGCAAGTAACTGAAGCATACATTTAGGCTCCCAATGGCTGGTTGATCAATCTGAGAGGAGTATTCAAAGAAGCTTTCGTCTTAGAGATTTAAAGTCATCAGTGGGTCGATAAAAACTCCTTGTAGTATTTCAACACAAAAAATATTTATGTTTACAAAATCATAACCTCATTTTAATTTACGAGTTAGTGATCTAGAGCTAAAACATACTCGAAAATATGTCTACCGTCCTAACAATAAGTAAATTGCTGATCATTATTTATTTATTGAATATTAATACTCTTAGATTTTCAGGACATCCTCTTTGGAAAAAAAAAACCCTTTGAATGATTTAATTGATTTTTTCAGCTTAAAAAAGTATACATTTTTCAATGGCAACTAATACTGAGCTTGGTGAGCCATTCTTTGGGCCTTTTAGCTTTCAGGAAAATCGAAAGATTCATATAAAAGGGCACTGAAAAAATTAAAAATTTTTTTTTTTTCTTCTACAAAATTGTCTTAAAGCATTCTTAAGCTCTCAAGATAAAAATGCTCGTATATTTATTTGTTCAAGAATATTTTCAGCTTTTTCAAGCAACAGAAATAATGAAAAATATTTGTCGTGTTTTTATTGAGAGCTGTATTTAAGCCCTTAAGTAAATAATGTTGACTGTATTTTTTCTTTGAGTCGTTCTACAAAGTGACAAAAGAAATAGTTGTGGTGTTTTTATAAGAACTCTTTCATTTAATATTAACCTACGCGCGGTCCTCTATTTAGCAAAGTCTCAGTTATTTTCTCACACATGAAGACTTCAGATTTATTCCACTGATAATTTTTGATCAAGCTATAAAATGTTCTCACTCAAACTCATTGATTTCTCACTTCTTTAGGCATAAGTTTGCACTGTTATCTTTTACTTAAACTTGCTGCATAGTTCAGCACTTTTCATTAATTTTTGATGAGAATCATCTTAAACGAAACTTTTATACATACTTTCTTTCAAAAGTAAAAGAACTAAATTTCACTTTTTGTAAAGAGAGAGATAAATTGCGGGATTTACAATCTTAGCACAGTTAGTGTAAAACTAGCTACTGATCACTTATTTGTTCTTTTTTTTGGTTTATCAGTGGAAAAATTATTGAGTGACTGGTCTAAAAAAATCAATTTCTTTCAAATAAATGGAAATAACTTAGAATATTATTTAATTTTTGCCGCTACTTACAGAAACGTTTATCGTAGGAAATTGTTTCATTTGTCTTTGTTCTTTATCAATGCTTTGTTTCTAATAATTGATTGAACCAGACGAGGGTTAAATATATTAAGAGACTTTATACTTACAAATTATACTTTCTGGAAGCATAAGTTCTGTAGCATTTTGGATAAAAAAAAAACTGACCTTGACTTAACATAAGGTTGTTGGTATTAAATTAACGACATTGCTAAAAATGTAATTCTACCGAAACTAGAGGGGTGCCAAAAATGGAATGCGGTCAGTCGGCGGATATTTAATTTCGTTTAAAATGCATACAAATGCAAATTGCCGCACGCTCAACAACCCTCCACTAATCCAGTATATTTCGCGCTAAAAATCATAAAATTTACAAACTTTCCTTCTTAATTTTTTTAAATTTATTTTTACCAAGACATTCGCCACTACCTTCACTTCTCAGCACTTAATTGCCTGCCAACCTTTCGAAAACTACACCGATCCCCCCCCTTTTTTTAGCATAAAGCGAACAGTAAAGTTCAAAAATCTCTCAAATGCACTTAAACTGCAGTTAAAACAAGGACAGGACTTTGTGTTAACACATACACAAATAAGAAACACCGCAGTTAGTTTGTAGATGTGCGAGTATGAATGACATTCATGGCTTATCATAATGTTATAAAATCTAATTTTGCCACTAACGAGCAAGCAAAAGGGACTACAAACAAACACAAATCCACCTGACATTCGTATGCAAGCAAGCAGCTACTTGAGAATGTAAAACAACAACAAAAAGAGCGCAGCATCAGTTTATTTACCTGGGCAGCGCGCGTTATACTACTACTACGCTTAAGCGCCCTGAAGTATGCAACTGAAAAGCATTAAAATGTGCAAAAGTACTGTGCTAAGCAGTGCCTTCAATGACTTAACAACAACTCGTATTGCATTTGCAGATGTCTGTGTGAAAGGCAGCGGTATGTCAAGGGTTCTGAATGGATTGACAAAAAGATAAACGGACAGAGCGCAGCTAAACAAGCAGCGGGGAGAACGTGCAGTTAGACGAAGTCGACAGTCATTTACGTCAGTTATGAGCACAAATTCTGGAGCTGTTTTAGCTTTATGTACTTAAATGAGTTTTTGTATTAACTGTCGTTTTTACCTCTGCTCACTTTTATTTGTATATGTGAGTGGGTGTGTGTGTGTGTGTGTTCCTTGCATTCGCAGCAATTTTCAACTTTTTCCCTGCCACATATACAATTATGCCATCATGCTTGCTGTACCGACTTTGATTGCTGACGACTGTCTCTCACTCTTACTCACTCTCTCTCTCTGTCTTTGTTAGCCCATTACATACACGGCTCGCCAACCCACGCGTCAAAAGAGATGTAGCTAATGCTACCCAACAGCTGGCCCGGCAAATGAGCACAGTATGCTTTGTAGAGCAAACACAAAAAAAAAAAAACAAAAAAGGATAAAACAAATATCCATAAATAGCATACAAAGTCATAATAAAAATTCTACCACAAATGTACAAATGTGCAGAAAATAAGAGATAAAAATAAAAGTAAAAATAGCATGTTAGTAGTGCAACAATACTTTGTTGTGCAGTCACAGAGGCAGCCTGCATTTGCAACATTGTGCCGACGTCTGGCAGCGGCAGCAGGAAGGATGCCAGGAAATGCTCACTTCACAGCGAGTGATGCGCTGCAGCGGCGCAGTGAGTGGCAGCAAAACAAAACAAAACGTCTAAAGCGAAAAAGTAGTTAGCAGTTGTGTGTCTATTATTATTCTATTTTTTTCTTGGTTTTTTTTTTGTTCGACGTAATTATAATTGAAGTGCAAAGTTGCAATAATGAGCATGTTAGCAAACTACAAACGCAGCGAAGTACATCGTGTAGAGAAAACAAAATAAAAAATAAAACAAAATGAACAAAGTCGTTGTAAAGAAAAGGTATACAATAGAAAGTAAGGGAGGGAAGGGATGCCTGTAACAAGGTGCAAATATTAAAACCACAAATAAACATTTGCGTAGTCGAGTAATCAGACTGACTATGTGTCAGTCAACTAGACGCATATACAAACAGCAGGCAAGCGGTCAAAGGGATAGCAGAGCGCTGATTATGTAAATAGAAAATATATTTGAAAAATAAAAGCGAGTGTTTGTTCTTTTAGACGTATTTTTTTATGCGAAATTTATACTTATTACGAACTGAGTTTCTTTTCTCACTTCAGGAAGAGTATTCCTCATTAAAGTTAACACATTATTACTCAATGTAGTTCTTGCTATTTCATTCCATTTGATTTTTTTTTTTTTTTTGAGGTTATTGACAGCTGTTTAAAGGCGTTTGACCTACAACTAAATTTAAATGCTTTGGCGCAACTATCAATATAAATGTGCAGGTAGTAAAACTGGTTTCCTAATCAGCCTTCAACAAACCATTTTGTGTTCAATCATTTTTCAACTAGTTGTTTTTAACTGATTACATCAATTCCTGCTTGAACCCATAATACAATCATATTTCTAAAGGTAGTTTCACTCTCTCATTTTAAACGCCATATTAACCATTTGACAGAAACTTCCTCTATTTCTTCGCATTAAGAAAAACAAAGGCAACCGAAACAATATCTGAATATGTGCAAAGCTACATTTATATTGATTTGAAAAATCGGTTACTTCAAAGGACATAACATCGTCGTCCGTATAAATAAATGTCATATGTGAAAATTGGGCCAAATTTAGTTAATAATGCAGTTGTTCTTAACTAATTAAGAGCTTTTAAATGGCGCTATCTGTTTTTGGATTTCTCTTTTAGAGTCGGAGATATTAAGTGAAATATTGTCGTAAGTCTCAAAGATTTTTGTCAAATAACCTTGGCCAAAATTTTAAAACCTCGTAAAAGTTTGTCGTAAAATCTTTTAAACTTTTTTCGTATTGTCGCACGGATAATTAAATGTTGTATGTGAAAGTATTGCAAATAAAGTTAAAAATGTAGATATTCTTTATCTATCAAGCCATTTCTAATATAGTTTTCAATATATTGAGTATAATTTGTATCACATTTTGTCCTTTGTCTTACACATTCCTGCAAATTGAATATACGACAAAATTTTACTGAAGAAAATCGTCATTCAATTAAAAGTAATTAAGAATAAACAATAAAAACAAAATAATTTAAGATATTCGTGAACTGGTAATATTCTCCAAGACTTTTTGAGAAATTGAATTCCAAACTTCAATTGCGATTTTCTAAAAATATTCAAATGTAACATACGACATTAATTTATCTGGTCGACTGACTGCAAGTTAAATTTGCCAGGCAATTATAGTCTGTCAAAATATTTTCTCATGTAAATGCAACTGTAAGGATTTAAAAGTCTTATATTTAACCCCACTATACTTTTATTTTTTCAATTCTGTTAGAGCATATCGTTTGCTGGGTTGAACATTTTAAAATTCCATTGCATTGCTGAAAAAATATACATCCAATAAATGAAACATATGTACATATACATGTAGGTTTTATAATGAAACACCGATAAATTTAATGATTTATATAAAAATGTTTAATGTAGTATATTTGTAAGTAGTTTTAAGTATTTAACATAGTTCACTTAGGTTAGACAATTAGTTATGGTTTTAGTTATTTAGCATGTTTTACATATGTAGTTAGTTCACTTAGGTTAGGTAACTAGTTATAGTTTAATTTATTTAGAATTGCATTACACATACACATAGTTCACTTAGTCTTTAGCAGTTAGTATAAACAAATAGATACATACTTATGTACATAGGTATTTCACTTATTAATTAATATGGAATTAGAGTTTAAATTAATCACTTTACCCTCGCTTTACTTGAGAGTCTGGAGTTACCACCGGTCAGTTGAAGTCGTTAGCGCGAACTGACTTTTGGCCTTTTGCCTCTGTCGCGTTCACCTCGTGACGCGTGCCAATATGTTTGATTTGTTTGTATGTTTGTATGTCGTTTGTCTTCTTGTGTATTTTCTTGTGTATGACTGAATCTGATGCTTATGAGTGGTTTTCTAATTATGTGTGTCTGTTCATATGTTTGACTGAGATGAGTGTTTGTACGTTCTACTGACCTGTATGTTTGTAGTGCGTATGCAGTTATAGGGTGCTTGCTACAATTCCTACATACATATGTTATATACATATAGAAAATCAACACGATTTGCGTTTGAAATACAATAAAATTAAAATTAAAATCCCCCATGTCTATTTCAAAGTAGTGGCAATATTGGGCGTCTGCCTTCGAACAATGTTTCTGTTAATAAATTAAAAGTTAAACAACCTCTAAAAATATTTGTATCAAGCTTGAACTTACAATATTGGGTATGAAAGGCTGAATGTGTCAACTAAAATGTCAAACCTTAGCAGCTAAATAATAAAATTACTTTTTTTTTTATTTTTTAATTATATAGTAAAAAAAATATTAAATAACAGATTTTGAGTAACACAAATTTCTTTCCCTCTATTTTCAGGTAAGTGTCATTCTAACTTTCTAAATAAAATCGTTGCCGGTCAGTAAGTAAAATGTTTAAATATAAAAGACTTTTACATTCGAAACAAAATTTAAATCAAGTGAAGATTCTTGAAGTTATTATAAAATGCATCAAAAGTTTACTCAATAAATAAAAAAAAAAAAAAAAAAAATATTTTGTCTAAAATTAAAATAATCTCTTAAGATTTTTTTCTGGGGTTCTGAGAATTGATGTCGGTGCAAAGTGTGTCCGCATACTTCTGCGTTTCAGAAGTTCTCTTGTACTCTTTTAAAATTCGTAAAATATGCAAACGAGTCAGCTTTTTAAAAATTCTTTAGAAATATTTTTACTGAAAAAACTGCCTATTTGTCATAAAATGTATTAGATTACACGACTAAAAAACTAGCAAAATTTTTCAACAAAAACTTTGATTTCCATTTCATTGCCTTAAAATAATGCTAGTAATTACGGAACTATTTTCTGTTAACCGACTTTGAAAGCAAATTTCAGTCAGAGTATTTTTCGTACATATTTAATAAACCTTTTTATTTGTTAACCTACAACCGCAATCATTCAAATACAAATTCACTTAGCTGCGATAGAAGTTGCAGCAGCGCAATAATGACTTCATCAACGAATGTCAAATAGAATTCAGACAACTAAATGCAAACCGATTAAATGCAGTGACTTTTACATCTGTAATTTGTATTACCAAAAGCGAAACTTCATAACATACGTATATGTAAATGTGTATGTATAATTCATACATTTAAGTGACAAAGCAGCGATTTATCGTATATGTTTCATCTTATATGCTGAAAGATAAAGCAAAGCATACTTTTTGGCTGTTAAACTTCAAATAGAAAACTTTTATGTGGCAAAAGAGAATCGCAGTATATTTGTGTGTGGTGAAGCACTCAAGGTAAAAGCACTTACTGAAAAAATTATTTGATTTCTCTTTTTTTTTCCTTTACAACTCACTTTCCAGCATTTATTGCCACAGCTGCTGCCTTTGCCAATTTCGTACTTCGTTACCATTGCTCGCACACCGCATGTGACGTACATTAAAATGTCATTTTAACGCGCTTTTTCGTCTACTATTCGGCCATAATGATAGCATTGTAAGCGAAAAAAAAATTAAAAAAATAAACGAAAATTTCGCATCAACACAAAATTGTGCTTGTGTGTTTTAGTGTGAGTATTTGACACACACACGCACAACAGCATAATTGTTTATCTGCACGAGTCGAGTTTAATTAAATTGTGTTGTTTGTTACAAGAATTTTTCATTAGTTACGGCTGCTGCTGTTGCTATTGCTCAAATATTAATGAAACACTTTCACTGCAGAGCGTTCAGTTGTAATGCAACTGAGGGTTTGAGTGAAAGAACAGCATGCTTTTAGGCGCCCACCAGCACGTTGTGGTTTCTATTGACTTTATAACGTTGAAATGTCTGCAAAGGTTATTAAAAAAAATATGATTTTAATGAATATATATGTACGATATGTGCAACTGTTCACTATGGTCGCAACAAAATATTAAAGTTCGTAAGTTTTATATGCAAACACAAATTCAGTTATGTGCACATGTCTTTTACAAAAGCATAAAATAGCTAATAACAACGTTTAAAAATATATAATGGTTGTGTAAATTTAAGTTTGTGCTTTCGGTATAACTTCACATGTTTGCGTTTTTTTTTTTGTTTCTTTTTTTTTTTTTTGTCCTTCTTCAAATGACAATAGTGGTCTTAGGAGTAAGCGTACATTTATATATGTATATATGTGTGTAAATATATATATGTATGTTTGTATGCATTACTTTCTTATGTTAGCGCTATTTTAATAGCCTTTTCAAAATGTCATAAAAGTCACAGAAATATGGCAAAAGTGCGAAAAAATATCATTATCAGCTCTTATGTGAGTGACATTACATCAGCCGTACACTGTGAGAAATATTGCTTGACAAAAAAATATGACGCCTTTTGCTTGATAAATTTCAAGCGTGAGGAGCGCACAACACAATAAATATCTCGGTGAGCAATAAGACGGCCTTATTCTTGAAAAGAAGCAGAACATCTCTTTAAAAAAAATCCAGTAGTTTATTGTAAAGAGCACTAACTTGAGACCTTTAAAAATTGAAATACCTGCTCAACTCTTCCGTTTATTAAAAAAAATGTTTGCTCGATAATTTTTCCGTTTATTTTTCCCCAAGAAATGGAACTGCGTTTTTCTTTAAATTTAATTTCGATTTATTTTTATTAAATATCCGAAATATATTTTTAAAATTCGTAGATTTCGGGAGTATTTTTAATTATTTCTACATCTTTTTAATGTTGTCTTTGCGACTTGCTGATACACAGCTTTCCAGTAGATTAGGGACACTTTATCAAATGAATTATTTAACGCTTAAAACGCCAAGTTTAGTCTCTTTGTTGAGTTTCGAGATATAAAATATATAAGAATGTATCTCTTTTTGAGGCAGTTTTTAAAACATGAACTTTTTTGGGGATACTCATTCGACTTTTGTTCCAAATTAATATCCTATACGAATAACTTTTACACCGTCTATAAAAATTAGTACTTACTTGTAGTTCCTCATGGTTTTGCTACTTATCTTATTGCATATAATGTTTTTATGGATTTTGCCCCATCCACAAGAAAGCAACAGACAAAGAGAGCAGAACTATGGAATTGGCTCTCCAATTTCCCATGTTTTATACTCACTCCTTTTTCCTTTAATGAAGTACTCCAACTTTATAAAAAAAAAGTTCCTGTTTGTTATAATATATACGCGATAAACACCTCTTGTTCTCAAAAGACCACTCACTTAGTTAGTCCCTTCACCGACATGTTCTAGAGCTAGACGAATGTATCTGAAATAACATCTCGCGTGTCATTGTCAACATTTGCTGCTATCAGCAACATTGCGCTGGTCTGGTAGAAAACTGAAATGTCACGCTTAATCTAAAGTTATATGTTTATACACGCATACTCCTCTACAAACATATGTACATACAAACATGTGGCTGCACATAACAACCACAAGGCGCACTAAACGCGACCAAAGACGCCACACACACAGATACCAACAATACGAGCGCCGGCCACACAGATTGCCATAATTTTTAAATAACGTTGCATGTCCATCATGCCGCAATATTACGCTCACTCCCTCCCCTTTCTTACATTTCTCTAAAAGGGCATAAAGTGTACGTACACAACGGCATTAAAAATGCGGTTAAATGTACAAACAGCAACTCATAAAGGACGCCACTGACATTTAACGCCTCAACGTGTATCATACAAAAAAAAAAAAAAAGCTAAAAGAATAAAAAATAACTGCGCAAGAACACTGTCAGTGGCATCAAATTTTTGATATCTCCTTTCGCGAGCTCAAGCAGTTTTTCAACATCTCACAAGGATATTAGCAGCGACCATGTGACAAATTTAGTGTACACAAATACCACACTAACACACACACACAAACGCATGCGCTTGCTTGTGAGTTAACTTAATTTTAATTATTGTTCTTTGCACAACTTCCGCGCAAATGCTGCACTGTGTCAAAAAAAAAGAAGAAGCATTTTACGCGCAGACAATATGATGGCGTAATTAAAGTGATAAAACCGGAAAGAGCAGAAAAGATTTATTTTAGTGGCATTTGGGAGAGTGAATGTGTGAACTGGCAGATTGGCAGAAACAGTTTGATATACTAGTACATACAAAAATGCTGGGCAATATCTGTACTTAACGCCAGACGGTAGGCTATAAAATCTGTTTGTATGTGCACGTCAATGTTTGCTATCTATTTTAAGAATACAATTTTTTTAAGTTCGTGTTAAAAAAAATAAAAAATAAGAATAGGTCAATATTATGCGCTTCAAACTATGCCGTTAAAACTAGATTTTATTCAAAAAATTATGAAGTAATATTTGTGTATTGTCTTCGCATTTGCATATTACTTATTATAAAGTTTTTGATAATTTTTTTTTTTAATAATTTTTTGTAGCCATAAGAAAAGTGGTGAATATTAAAAAAATAATAAAAATAATAATTTTGGCGCTGACACTATAAAGCTTAGTGTTTGGCCGAGCTTCTTCTACCATTTGCTTGGTGTGCTTCTTTTTATTCTACCACAAAATGGAGTGACCTACAGTTTTGTGGCGATTCCAAACGGCATATAAATTTTATGATGCTCTTTTTCATAGCAGAAATACCCTCGGAGGTTTGCCCTTTGCCTACCGAGGTGTAAATATACATTGCCTAAAAGTATACAACAACTAGGCAATTAATTATTTTTATCTGTTTTGTAAAACTTCTACTGCATAATTTTCGGCACGCAAATCATTAATTTTGCTTGTTAAGACAATACAAAATTAGTATTACCAAATTATGAACTTTATTGCACAAATTTACTGTCTTTAGTGATCAACTAAGTGTGTAAGCAAAATGTATACTCTCAATTGTAACAATATGGAATGTGTTTTTTTAAAGCGTCATCAAAAAATGTTTATTTTTAGGCCGAGTTTAAAGATGTTTCCTGAAATTGTCCAAAGATTGTCTCACCGATCAGAAGGATAGCGCATATATCAGATTTATTTTGCGATTTATTTTGAACACGACTGACACTTAAAAAAAGAGAAGCTCTCTCAATAACACATATACGCTTAAGTGTCTTCTACTTCTTATTTTATATCTACTTAATATCGCATACACTCACTCATTGCACACACCAATTAATTTACATTGCATACTTCCAGGCGTTAGTGCTGCATAATTTTTCATTCTAACCGACAAATGTAATTATGCGCATATTTTCCACACAATTTCAATGCATTAAAAGCATTTTTTAATAAAAAAATTTATTAATACCACTTGCACTTCCTGCATATACACACGAACAAAAACAAAAAAAAAAACAGTAGAACGACTAGAAGAAACTCCTTTCAGTAGCAGCTGTGTTGATGTATGCCGGGATAATATTATGCAACAGCTTCATTGTATTGCCATTCAATTTTTTTCGTTTTTTCACCCTCAAATGCTAACAAAGAGGCGCAAAACTTTAACAATGAATGCACAAGCAAATGAATGAATGCACGACGAAGAAGGTGCCAGCTAAAACGACAATGGTGAAATGTGCGACAAAACAAAAAAATGCATTGCCACTCACACACGCAACGCCCAACGAGAAAAAAAAAACCAAAAAAAAGTAATGCTCATGAGTTTTGTAGCGCGAAAAGGACATCCGTTTTGAATTTGCATACAGCGCTACGGCTTTTGTATGTGCAACTTCAAAGTGCGGCGCATAATTGTGAGTGAGGATTGTGGCTGCAACATACAACAAAGCACCGGCAGCGGCACACAAAAGCCAACCAAAGTCACTTACGGATGTGCATTATCACTTGCTGGCTTCCTTGCCTACCCTCGTTGTATGAACATATAAAATATGTGTGGCGTTGGCATTGCATAGGATAAATATTGCGTTATCCATTGATGGTAATATTCTTTTTGGCCATTAGGCAGAGTGTTGAATATTCAGTGGCGTACTGATGGTGATTTTTTTTTTTTTCTTACATATACTTTCAAAGTCATTTTTATGTGCATTTTGTCTACTGTTTACACAAGCTGTTGCATATTTATAGACTTTCTCACATGTTTTCATACGAAAGTTGCGCTTGTAATTTTTTCATTTCCTCATTCCATTCATTGTTTGGCGAAACGCAGTTGTTTACATTTCTTTATGTTGCAAATGTGGGAGAAAACTTTTGAGAAAAAATTTGAGCAAAGAGAACCGCTGGAATTGAGTAAGCTTCATGTCTACATAGTCAAAGGATAACAAAAAGTATTATATTTAGATTTTTAATTAAAATAATAGGCACAAAAAGCTTAAGCTTGCATTAAAGGATATAAGTGATACCGCGTTTGTATATTTTGTAGTGTAAAATTAATAAAATACAAATAAATATTATTCAATACAATTCTAGCACAAATTTCGTACTTCGATTCGTGAGCTAAAAGTTTTCAGTAGTCTCATTTTCAACCATTAAAGAGCTACTACTTAAAAAGTAAATTCATCAATGATTTTATAACAAAAAATTGTGGGGGGAAATGTCTTTACGAGTAAACAAAACAAAGCTGGAAGACAAATTCACTTAAAAAATTAGTTTAGTTTGATTAGGACCTTAACTCAATTCAAAGTTTTTAATATTTTTTCTTCATTTAGCATAAAAGCAACATCGTTCGAGGCTAAGCTGTGAATTAGCTGTGAATTAGATGACAAGAATCAATTTCGAAATGATTTTTATTTAAAGTGCTCGAACTGTTGTGAGAATTTTTAATACATTGGACAAATTCATGTATTTCAGCGATATACACCATAAGCAACATTTTTATAAACCAATTGAGAACTACATGGCAAACGAAATAAAATGTTAGTTAAATGTTACAAAAATAAACTTGCGCAAACATATAAAATTGCACACAATTAACTAGCATTTTTGACCAAATTGAGGAAATAGACAACGGCCAATGTAGCGTGGTGCAACTCGCCAAAATCAATACCATAAAATAAAAACTTTATTGTATTAATACAAAACTTTTCAAAATATTTTATTTTAATTTTCTCTGTAACTACTGCTTTTTATATTTGTTTGCCTTCTCCAACTTTTCATAAAGTGCTTTATAGGGTGTTCGATTATTGGACTTTTTTGTAGAACAGGATGTCGAATTATTCAAAAAATGGCATTTTTTAAAAAACCCGGTTCTTAATTTTTAAATTAAGAAAAAAACGAGTAAAGCGGTTTTTGTTCCAAGTTAGAAAAAAGCTACATCAATGTCATATATGTATGTGCATGTAACTAAATGCTATTATTTCTATGAAAGAAATCTTTGGAAAATTAAATGTAGTTTAATGCCCGAGTTATGTTAGCAGTATCAGTCGCTTATAAACGAAAGTCACAATTTTAGACCAGTTGTCTTTAAATGGTTTTAAAATAAAGTTTCTTAATTATGACCAGGGGCCTATTTCACAAAACTACAATTCTACAAGTTTACAAGTTACAATCACAAGTTTAATTTTCACAAGTGTTGATAAATTGCGTTTCATTAAAATTTTGACAACATTTGTAGTTTTCTGCACTTGTGAACTACAATTTCTACAATTACAAGTTCTTGTATACTTGTGATGTCAATTTAACAATTGTTATTTCTAATTATTTAAAATTCTACAATTGCTTATAAAAACGCAATATAAAACATTTGCATAATATAAAATGAATTTTTTAAATAAAATAAAATATTTTTATAAAGTTATTTTGATAAATTAAACAAATGTATTAGTGTGGTGTGGGAGAACTTAGCTGCCAAAGACATTCTCGTTGGTAAGTTTAGCATAGGAGTAATAGAACTGTAGATCGGGTCCGCAAACCACCATACACGAAATGAAGTGATTACCATGCCTATCATTATAAGCTTCTTCTTGCTCTTTGGGTGCATCAAATTTTATTAAAGTGCCGTCCAAACAGCCGGAAACTATCGGCATGCCTCTGATGGCGTAGAATTTATAAACCACTTGATCCACATTTTCTGGCCATCTTACATACGTTGCAAACAAAGCGGTATTTAATGCAGTAACTACGCTTTTTACCACTCTGCACACAGTGGCTTTGCTCACACCATGCAAGTCACCTATGGTATGTGGTTGCTGTTCCTAGCCAGCGTAACGTTATCAGCAGCTGCTGTTGCACCGTTAGAGAATGGCTTCTACTTGTCTTTCTCTCCAGTATTGGACACAACAAATTTAACAACAAAACAAATTTTTCACGTTTTAGCCTAAAACGCTCATTATACTCCAACGTGGATTCCAGGAATTCATATTCCAAACGTGGCCTTAATAGTCTTCTTCTTTTTAATGTGATTTCATTATCGCTTTCATCAGTAAAATCGTATAATAAGTTCATTTTGTACACACAAAAAAAATATGAGCTTCTTAATATAATATAGTAAGTTTCACTTGCAGACGTGTTCATTTATTTATAACTTATGATTAGTGGTGTTGCCGCTTATCGATAATTTGTAATAAACCAACAACGCGATTCGATTAATGTGTGTCATAAAATATTAAATATGTTTTATTTTGTGTTCATTTGAATTAATTGTTATAAACCAAATTCTATATCAATTTATCATTCACTTGTAACTTGTAAAATTTTTTCTTGGGGTCTCCGTCGACCATAAGGTTTTTTTCTACAATTCTACAAGTGTACAAGTGCAAATATTGTTTAGTGAAACAAAATCACTTGTAAAAGTATCATTTGTAGACTTGTGACTTTTAGAATTCACTTGTAGCTACAAACTTGTAATTGTATTTTTATGAAACACAATGATTCACAAGTTCACAAATTCACATGCAAAAACACTTGTAATTGTGAACTTGTATTTTAGTGAAATAGGCCCCAGGTGATAAGCAGATCACGAATATGAAGACAAACACAAAAATAAAAACATACATAGTCTCATATTTTTTTATTTATTATTACTTGTTGGGTATATACTCATTATCACCCTAACTAACATTAGCACACTTAGTGCTAGTCTCAAATTTTAGAATTTCAGATTATACCAATCAAATGAATTTCCGATTGAGTAAATTGAGCCAGCTAGAAGTACTTATTGTCAGTAAGGCGTAATACAATTTTTCAAGGTTTTCCCGTTTTCACATGAAATTTGTCTTTTTATTTATTTATTTATTTAGTGGTAATTAGTGCATTAAAATAAAATCTTGTTTTGCACAACCATGTATACAACAAAATCTCTTAAAAATACATTAAAATTAAAAATTAATAATAAAACACAAACAAAATATTTCATTGTTAAAAACATTTAAGGCATCAAGGAAACAATATTTGTTTTTATATATGTATGCTTATAGATGTATGAGAGCAAAGAAAGAAAAATTAAGAAGGGAAAAGATGGAAAAGAGATAGAGAGAGAAAAGAAAGATAGCGTCACTAAACATACATTAAATTGCAAAAGCCAACAACTACATTTTAAAAGAGTTTTAATTAGAAAAATGCTCAAATATAAGTTTCTTGAAATTGCCTGCAGACAGTGATTTCTTTAATGATTGAGGAAGGGAGTTTCAAAGCCTAACAGCGTTAACGAAAAAACAGTCGTGAAGTGCATAAATAATTGAATTTGAGCAAAATTAGGTTTAAAGAACGAGAACGTTTAGAAAATACAAGTTTTTCATATAAGTATTCCGGTTTCGCATGAGTAATTAACTTAAAGATAAAGAAGCAATTTCTGGCATTTGTAAAATTCGGTATGTCACAGCCAAATATTGAGTTTCCCAACAAAGACAAATTTTCTAAAATACATTTGCTGGGTTTTTTCTGCAACTTATTTGGATTTAAATAAGCACTTTGTAGTTGCCGTTTTAATAAAAACATAACGGATATAAAGTTAGTTCACAACCACAAAAAAAAAGGTTTTGGAGTTAAAAAAAATCGATTTTTTGTTATAATTTTTTTTTTAATTACAGCGTTCTGGTGCCCCTAAAATAATGCTGAGCTTTTCCGCAAAATGCGATTTAAGGCTTTTAATCCTAATTGGAGCCTTCTACTGCTGAAGATGTTTTTTTTTTCCTTTTTATGACAGAAAACTTAAAATTCACGCTCTGCGACACACACATACTGACATGCGTACATTTAATATTGTCCCTTTAGAATAATGGCTTTTCTTGCAAACATTTTATTTTTTTCAAATGTTTAACCCTCTCTCACTTAAATATCACTCAATAATGCAACTTTTACGCTTCATTAAATTCGCTTTAATATTTGTAACGAACAAACAGCAAAACATCATCAAGCAAACCACCCTAAAACCCTAACCACATATCCGACACACAAAACACACAATCACATGCTGCAGCGCCAATAATGGTGACACAAGCTCGCCTCAACCACATTGTTAGTGCTTTGGTTTTTGCGCCTTAAAATATGCAACAAAATTCAAATTAACTTTCAATTTCCAGCCAAAACGCGTATGACACAAACATACATTCGTATATTTTTGTTTGTATCGTAACGAACTAAATATGTGAATTTGTAGAGTGCACCGACCGCACACAATCAAATGTAATTTGCATAAATGCGACAGTGAAGAGTCGCAGTCGAAGCGCACTGCTTACCATATAGCGTTCGAGTTAAATCGCAGCGTTGAACAAAAAACAAGAACAGAAACTATGATATACATACATACATACACATATGTAAATTAAGAAGACATTCGTATTGAACGTGAGACAGGGGTTTGCCGCTTTGTGGCAGACAACTGATGAGTGTCAAAAGCCAGTCAGTCAGTCATTTAGTCAGTCGCAATGAGTAAAAATACTTTATATCTTTCTATGCTAGCGTGCAATGAAAACAATGATAAAGCGCACAAAGCTCAACGACAGCAAGCAATAAAATAACGCGCACACACACATACACGTACACAAACAGGCGAGCAACACCACCAAAACTATGCTAAAAATAGATTTCAACACTAATTTACACGAGCGTACACATTTCTACTCTTTATTTATGTGTGTATGTGTGTAAGAGCTTTGAAAAAAAAAAAACAACTAACTCTAAACTCAAATCACACTGCATCCTAGTAACTACATCCCAGTAAATGCTTGTGCGTATCTATGTGTATGTAACTGCGTATGTGTGACGCTTGTTCGTGGTTTACAACAAACAAAAAATCTGCTCTTGTCTGCTTGTACTGCTACTAGTAATAACATTTTGTTTGTTTTTATTGCAAAAAAAAAAAATAAAAGTCGAAATTAATAAGTCACCGCCATGTACGTCGACCACGCGTAGAAACGAGGTAGCACTGCGATGCGAGCGACAGTGACAAGAACAAACTAATGACCAGTGGATGTCAGGCGGCCAGGCGGTCACACAGTCTGACAGTCAAACACTCGCTTAGCTATGTAGCTTTGTTGTTGTAGATTCGTATAAATTTGTATGTCCAACTTATGCATACGTAAATATGCAAATATGTCTGTCTGTTTGCAAGGACATCAGCACATTTGATGGACGAGCTGGTCACTGAGCAGACATCAATTGTTCGCATGTGTGTGCCGCCAGTATGGCGGACCTGTAAGAAAGCAGATATTTTGTGTGTTAACCTTGACAAAATTATTATAGATTTAATAAAATGTATACAAATATTTGCAACTGCAAATTTTCCATTAATTTCAATCGAACTGAAAAGTGAGTTCTTCTTTTGGTGTATTGACAAACACCAAAAAAAATTGTCAACTTTTTTTCACTGCTGGACATATAGGTTAATCTTTTTAAACGCTATCCAGAAGCTAGTTCTAATGTTTGCTTAATCTCAATATATTTCAGCAAACTTAAGGCTTAAGTAAAATTTGTAAACGTTACGATAATGATTACGGCAACTACTATATTTAATTGTTATCAGCAATTGCTATCAAATATCAAAAGTAAAGCAAATATCGTAAGTCGACAATAAAGTTTATGAGTAAAATTATGAAAACGATATCGATAGTGATAACAATGAAAAAGTGATAACGGTTACTATAAAGTTAAGGACTAAATTATCGATAGCAAAAAAAGAAAAAAAACATCGATAAAGTTATGGAAGAAAAATTTGAAATCAGTCTTGATCGCTTAAAAATTGTTTCACAAATTTATCGAGAAAGTATATCAAGTTGTTTGCGTTACAATTTGCAGGATTTAAATTATACCCCAAGAAATTGGTTGGTTTTTTGTTAGAAAGGGTTTGTTTATCAATTTCTATATATCTCTCTGTTTCCTTTTTTTCCATGCAAATACACTGCTTTAAGTGAAATCAGTTTTCATGGATTTCCAAATTAATTAAATGTCTAGCAATTATGAATAACAGAGTTACGTAAATCAAATAAACAAATTTGTATTACTTTAATGTCAATTCTTCAAAACAAAGGTGCATAAAAGTAGGCAATTTTTGATGTCAGGCGAAAATGTGGCGCTTATTCGAGATACGTGATAAGAGGCAGTTTGGCAGCATTTTTATGAGGAAATCAAGCCTTCAGAGAGTTTTGTGCCGTTTTTTTTTTTAAGTTTATTCTTGAATTTTTTTATACGAATAAGTCTCGTTTTTTCTATCTTACCAATTGAGCCAAAATTTCAGCAAAATTTTTCTCGCTGGCAATGCTGCATTTGTTACCGCCACATTTGCTTTTATTTTTGTAAATGAGAATTTGTGTATTCGACTATATTTAAATATGCATAGTGGTCATACAGCAAAAAGAACAAAGTCAGCAAAATTATCCACGAGCAATACCAGCAGTAAAAAAAAAAAAACCAACCAACAACAGTCACAGATAGAAGCATGACAACGGTGACGAGCGCACAAATGTAAATTTTTGATTGCTTAAATTTTCAACAACAGGCAAATGACCCGAGCAGAATGAAGCATAGCGACGGCTCGACCTAAAACGGACGAGCAGACAGAGACAGTGAGCGACCGAAAGCGTAGGACAATTACGTTTTGATTGAGTTGTGGTAAGGCAAAAATAAAAATATAAAAAACAAAACACAGACAAGAGGAATGACCAGCAGTTGGGAAAAGCAGCACGCTTTACACAAAAAAAAAAGCAAAAATGGCAAAATTAAAGCAAAAGCAAACAACAAATGAGAGTAAATAGTAAATTATGTTTGTTTCGCAGATTTTCTTAATTTATTTTAGTTTATTACAACGTTTTTGCTGTTAATTATGAACGAATGTATGCACAGTCACCGAGGGACACTAATTTGAATGAACACATTTTGGTGCATAACTTCAGGCGCATAAGCCAAATAAATCGACAGTCATTACTGTGGCGACAACTGACCGCTTACGTTTCCTTACCTTTTCCTTTCCCCATTATTTAGTAGCGATTTGGCGAAATTTACAGCGCCTAATTGCAATTAACTAAATTGTTTCATTTGTTTCAGCACATTCGCGCCTAAATGTATGCATACACTGACTTTTGTGTTTAACCACAATAAAAATTTATGCATTTATTAAAATCCATAAATTTAAACGGCCATTTATCTTAATTTAAATGCATCGCACAAACATTTGTTACTCCTCGCTGAACGCTCTAAAACGTATGCAATGCAACAGCGCGTGCATGAAGGTATTTAGTTGCCTCGTTGAATGTTTGCCTCCTACTTGCCCGTTCCTTAGCCCAAAATGTGGTTTGGCTTTGCTTTTGTTTGGCAAAAATCAATTAAAATTTCATCAAATAATTAACAAAAGCACCTCACCGAACGCTGCCAGCAGCATGCAATATTTAATAGCGCATCACGCACGCACCATTGAAAGCAGTTGCCGTTGCATACACACAGGCGTTGCGCGTCGAAACAATAGCGCATCTACTGGAGCACTGGAATTACTTGGCGCTTAAGGGCCCACTGGGGGTAATTTGAGAAAGTGTATTGAATGGAGAAGAGTGTATAAGTCTGCAGGTGTGTGTGTGTGTGTGTGTGTGAGTGTAGTGACGTGTGAGCGTTATGCAGAACAAATTAAATTCATTTCAGTTGCTGGCAAGCACGAATATAAAATGCACACACAAGCACATTGTAAATAACAAGCTTGTAATAACAAGTACAACAAAACGCACTCGAACATGCAAGAAGGTGTAATTTTGATGGATTGCTTGGCGGAAACTTTCAAGTTAGCACACAAAATGAGGCAACACAACAACAACGTGCGCACGCATACAAACACACGCTCGCATATGCGACACAAGTTTGCCGTACTTATGCTCAGGCCGTTCGTTGTTGTTTTACGACTATTGATTGCCCTATGCTAAGCATATTAAGTTTCACAGCTCTGCTGAATGCTTCATTTCCGCGTGGTTGCCGATAGCTCATATATATTCACACATCCATGTATATATGGTAAACACACATACAAACAAAAGCGTGTAATTAGTGGCACTCGCATATGCACACAGAAACTTTTAAATTGCTTATGCAATTAAATCGCTTGACTGGCGCGTTTGCCATCGTATGTGTGGCATAGTTTTTGGCGCTTGTGAAGAATGTCATATCGTTGCCTACATTTAGGTTGACTGCTTCTTATATTTCTAAGTAATTGCAGGGGTGTATGTGAGGCCATTGTCTAGAAGGCAGCTATGTATTTTAAAACAAATTAGCGACACATCATTGGCGCAAGAAATACTTTCTAAGTCGATTTAAATGGCTGATAAGGTATTCGACGAGGTAGGAAAAGAAAACAGTGATACACTCAGCAAAATCGTCGAGAAACAATATATATAATAAAAAGAATAATCGCTATATAGACACTCTAAAATTTCTTCACGGTAGCAACAATAATTTATAATTAAATTAAAATGTGGTGCGAAGCTTAAAACGGAGAATCAGTTGTGGTTGTAAGCTTTCGTTTAAAATAATATTAATCAAATAAATAGCTTGATTTTCAGCCCACATATGTGCCTAGGTTTTGTTCGAAGTATTCAAAAACTTGATTATTGAATGTATCAACTTTTGAGCCAAAAGGTATGCAACGAATATGTATATTAAAAATTCCACGAAATAGCTCTTGAACAATGATTTTCTTAATATCCGAAAAATGTATTTCTATTTACATTCAAAGTAATACTAATATTTTACCGAGTTGTTTTTAAAACATGAAAAGGAGTTTTGAATAAAAATATTTTACAAATTTTTTAGTGCACAAATATTCATTGCAACTAATGGTGTCACTTTTTTTATGTATTAAGAAATATTCTCTTCCTACTGTCTTATTTTCTCATCCATAACAAAAGTCACTGTTATTTTGTCATTTTTACTGCGCCTAAAACTATAACGCTGGACCATTACAATAGCGATGTTAGTGGCCATTTATAAAATACTCACATAAAATGACGTGACGTAATTTTAGGCGCAGTAGTTAGGAAGCCACGCTTTTGTTAATCGACCTAATAGGCTTAGCGCTGTTGACCGCGTAATTTAAAATAAATAAAGCTTTTAGAATTGTATCATAAATCAGAGCAGTGTGCAAGTAAAATCATCAGCACCACCTTTAAATAAGCCAAATTTTAAGGCGAGTGACACAGGACAAGTAACTTCAATAAGCTATACGAAAGATTACAATTGAAATGTATCAAAGAGTATGTTACCTTCTACGTAAAAATAAAACTCTTAAGTTAAATTTTTCAAAATATTTTTTTTTCATATTCCTACAGATAGACTACAGTTAGTGAGTCATGCACAAAATCATTCAACATTTCATAACTTAATTCGACAAAAAAAGTAAAAACTTGAAAATATGCGGCATAAATATTGCCACAAATTTTACGACAAGCAAATTGCTGTATTCTAAATTACCACACGCTACCCACCAAATGTTTTTAGATAATTTTTCTCATACCCACCAGCCAGCAGGTAATTTATAGCTGTCCTAAAAAAAAGACGCAAAACAACTAAATTTTATTAGTTAAATATTATATGTATGAAAGTATGAGTGAGTATCTGATCTATCAAAGGAAAAGGTTTACGAGCTTATTTTGCTGGGAGAGTTCAAGGTGTGTCACCGGTCAGGCAGACTGACAAAGACACCAAAAAAAAATTATAATAAATGTTCAAAAGCAAAAACTAACTTACTGCTGGTGATTTTCAAACCAAAGATGTAGAACCAAAACTCCTCACCGCAGACAAAACAAATCAAAATTTGATGCTCGCCAATGGTGGGCACATTTTGGATTTTTTGTACACACATACATACCTTTCCTGCGGTAAAGCAAGTACCGAGAATGCTCGAAAGAGTAATGATTGTCCTCGCACAGCTGAATGCTATGCAAGCTTGTGTCGCTCTTTTATGACCATTGAAAAATGACAAATTACAGTCAATCATGCCATGAGCAGCGCGACAGACCAACCACCAAAAGCGACGTTAGCGGCCAAGTGCGACTAAATTTTTTTTCAGCGAAAACACTTCAAATCAAAAACCTTTACAAAGGAAACGACTGTTTTGTGTTGATAATAAAATGTTGGCAATAAGCTAAAAGGTGAAAAATACGTGTAGGAGTGGGAAGGAGAGTGAAACTTACGTAAATATACGGGCATATACAGGGTGTCCCAGAACTCAACCGGCTAATAAGTAGATATTTTTTAAGAAGATGTAATTTTCGTGTATTTTGGCTGATAGTAAACTATTTGAACATTTATTGTAATAAAAAATGTTATTTCCCCTATCTGACTTTTATTCCAATAAACCTAAACTAAACTAGGTCAAGATTTTTCAGTATTTTATTAATTTTATTTACTTTTGTTGACTTTGGTCAAAGTGGAATCACTATCTGTCTCGCTCGCTCATGGCAAACATGTCCACTATCAATCTCTCTCATCATTTTGCCGTAATATTAAGAACCTACCAAGAGCTTGTGCGAATAAAAAACATTTGAAGTGAGTAAAAAGGGTTAGCAAAAATCGGGTTATTTGAGGTTTCTATTTTTTTACTCGTTTTTTTTAGCATGAAACTAATACGTATTGTACCTTTTTACAATCCTGATTAAATACGCGAATTTTTAATGGCACTTGCCAAGGCACTTTAGTACATTTTTTTTAAAGTAGAGCCTTTCTAAGTCGACAAATTATAAAAATTTTAAATTCATAGTTTAACAAATAGTCTTAATTTTAGAAAACTTGGTGCAATTGTGTCATTAATTTTGACTGAGGTTCTAGAAATGTTATTTAGGATCAAAATTTAAATGAGCAAAAATAATAAAAATTAGACACAATAACCGAAAAATGGTTACAGTTTGACGAAATTTCTTGGTTTTTCTTAAATGCCCATAATTTTCAAACTGCATGGGATAGATTTTTTTTTCTGATTTTTCTCATGATGGTTACAATTAATCCTGTTCTGGGACACCCTGTATATATATACTTATACATATATATGCAAGTTCACAGCAAAAATATTACCAGCAATATGAAAACCAATAAATTATGAAATCGCGCATGACTAATGTTTGAAGGGGTGCTAAATGCCTGTTCGGTGGAAGGAAGGAAGGAGTGGAGTGGAGCTGAATGGAGTTTCTTGCCGCTTAAACGATTTGACAAAATTAAATCTGACTGACATTTAACTAATTACAATCATCAAAGCATCGGTACATAATTATAATAATTTTGTATGTTTAGTTTGAATTATAAATGTCTTGTTTTACTTAGTTAATTCCAAAGTATTCAATTTAATGATAAATAGGTTTAAATTAAGGTACATAAATGAAATAATTCATAAGACAGTGAAAAGCGGATTACATGTGTTCTTCTAAAAATAATAAATTCTACTTAATTATGTGCGGAATTATTAATTATGGGAGGTATATTTTTAATGCGTTATCCTCGAACTATTTAAGTATCCAAACGAATTAAGAAAATACAATTAAGAAGACAATTAAATAATAATTGCCATTAACAATTTTGATAGCAATCCAAGGTAGAGACAGGCATTCTTTTTAACTTGTGCATACCTTTCATGGACAATTTTTTTTTTATATTTTAAAACGAAGCGTTGTTTCTAATAATTTTCTAATATTGTGCTATTTATTAAATAAAATTATATTTTTAAGGTACCGATTTCAAAACATTTTTAGCATTCAGAGTTCGGTGCATGTAACTATGATAGAAAATTACACAGCTGTAAAAAGCTAATTGAATGCAGTAAACATTTGAAATAATTGTATTAATTTTGTTTGACTACGCTAAGCATTCGTTTAGTAAATACAGGCCTACTGATTCTTGCACCTTTATTGATATTTTTTAGGCCTTTTTCATAACGAACTCTCACCAGCTTGTATCCACACCATCACACAATTCTAATCACACCATCCCTAATTTATTAACTTCTCTAAGCAAATTCCGCTTTCACTTCTCTTCTCCTTCTCCTTCTATTTTCTACTATGAATTTTGAACTGGAATTTTATCCATTCAACACTAAAGAATTTTTCGCTCATCCCAACACTGCTTTTACATGCCTCACTTTAGCTACATAAGTCGCAAAACTTTCGATTATGTTATGCAAATTACGCACGCACTTTTCAAATTTATATGCTTCGCAGTTACTCACACCAGCCAGGCCGGAAAACGCTTTTTTACACTACATACATACATACCTCTATGGCCTTTCCACAACTAATGTATGTATGTACATACTTGCTTTGTTCGCCTCTTATTTCTCCGTATCCCTACTAACAAGCTTTCAACAACTTTTTCCGAATACATATTTTTTTTTTTTTAATATTTTTTCTTTTTATACTTTGTAAATGTGTACGCTGAAATTTCGACTGCTTTTGCCACTTTTGTTGTTGCTACTGCTTATCACTTTTTGTGCCTTACTTTATACTTTGTTTAATAGAGTTTAAAGCTGCTAAGCAAGTAAACGTTTTTGTGTGAGCGCGAGTAGAGTGAGTACGCAAAAGTTTTCTAAAGTAAAAAAGTTACATTTCAAAGTTAGTTATACTGGCTTAAAAAGGGATATCTGCGTGCCTGATTATGGTTTGAAAGTCAGTTTCTTGGGCGTTTGGGCTTATTGGGTGAGAGAAGAAAAAGGTAACTTAAGTGAGTGACGTGAAAAATTGATTTAAATGGAAGGTGATGAGTGTTGTGGAGCATTGTGATTTTTTAAGGGATTAAACATACAAAAGGGTATATTGTTTAAAAAAAAAATTCGCTTTAAGAAGCCTTGCAACATATTTTATTGTAAAAATTTTGTAATAAAAATCATGCGCAATTCACCACAGTTTCAATGAAAAATTTTTTGTTTTAATATTTTTGAACGATATTTTTTTAAATTATTTCTTGTAACTTCAAGTCAATACAAGTACATCAAATTTCCAAACGTATGGAAAATCTAAAGAATATTTTGAATTTTGGTATTTTTTAAAGCTTTGTATTCACATCAATGCAAAACCTTCAATTACTTAATGGCAAGTTAACAAAACAAACTCCCGTAGCAATAAAAGTTCGGTTAACAGATATTTTTGTAATTTTTAAAAGAATGCACCAACGATAAAAGTCGTGCAGCAATTTCCTAGCAACAAAGACTTTCCAAAATTTCTTCAACAATAATCCGATAAATAGTTACAATAGAACATACAAAAATTTTGCGGCTGCAATTGTTTTGCAACAATGTGCGCCACAACTATTATTTAGTAGCTGAAGTATTACGGTGCAAGTATTATTAAATTTTGTGCCAAAAGAAACTAAAGATATCTGCTAATGTTAATATAGTTGAAAGCAATAATAATTTCGTTAAGTTTGCTTTTGATTAGTGTACAAAAGTTTTGCACTTCCGAGCTTCTGATAACACTTTTCACATGACTATTGTCATAATACAGCGCTTTAATGTCGTGAACATTTGTTGATAATATTCAAAATTAAAATTTCACAATATCTACTAAAGCATGTATTAAAAAACAACTTTTAATTTTAAATAAAATAATTTAAATAAATATGTACTATGTGTACCATCTAAGGAAGGCAATGGCAAACCTCCGAGGGTATTTCTGCCATGAAAAAGCTTCTCATTAAATATCATCTGCCGTTCGGAGTCGGCACAAAATTGTAGGTCCCTCCATTTGTGTTACAATATAAAAAACGCACACTACAAATGGCAGGAGAAGCTCGGCCAAGCACTGAGCTATATAGTGTAAACGCCAACATTAGGTCCGTTCCTTATCTCCCAGAAATAGTCAGAAATAGTCCGAAGTAGTCAGATTTAGTCCAAAAAGCGTTCCTTAACTTGAAAATCCTGTAGATGAGAGCAAAAATGAGAGAGTAAAATGTGACTCTCTTTTGTCAGAAGTTGCAAGATTTAGTCCGAAGAATTTTTGCTGGCAAAATCATGAAAAGTGTCAAACTTAACTGACAGCTGACTTTTGTTAGAAAATATACATACACAAAAAGTGAAAATAATTAAAAACCTTAAAATGTACATAAATTGAAATGGAAGGTGGCAAGAAAATAATTGAAATCGTAAGTGTTTATCGTGGTTGTGCTTGTATGCATGTATTTCATACATACATTTGTCAATATTTCTTGCAGATTAGTGATGAAAGAGTTTGTGGTGCTTCTGGTGCCAATTTGAATGCGCCAAGAAACTTACTGGTGAACATTTAACATTAATCGGTAAATTATTAATTTTTATTTTTAAAAAGGTTCCAAATCTGCACTACGATCAAAACAAAATTACAGTTTTATTTGACATTAGTTTTGTTGTTGTCATTCTTCGGACCAAAAATTGGTTTTTTGCGTTCCTTTACTTTTTCTTGTTATTCTCTTTTAGTGAGCGGATTTTGCTTACGCTCTTGCATTTTGACACTTTTCAGATTTTAGTCAGAAAAGATAAGGAACGGACCTATTATTATTATTATTATGTGTGTCATTTAATGCAAGCTTTTGTGGCATAACTTTGGGCGCCATAGTATAGCAAATTATCACATCATGAAAATATTAGTGAAATCATTATAAAACCTCTTGAAACAAAGATGTGTAAACAAGACATCAGAGAAGCAGGCTGAACAATCTTGAAAATTACCGATATTGCGAAAAAATTTTCAAATTTTCATTTACAAGAATATATTTTTACCTAGAATCTCGAATTAAAAAAAATTTTTGAATATTTTTATTTGTCTTACCTTTGTTGGAATTTGCAAAATTTTGAAAGTATTAATTTTTCAAAGTGGATAATTTGCAAATAAGAGATCATGACAGACACTTTGAGCTAATTTGTTTACCTTGTAGCTTAAAAATACAATTAATCAATATGTTTTGCCACAAGTCAAGCACATTCTGCTTTAATTTGAATACCATTTTCATTATATTTTAATATTTTAAATTATTTATTTATTTATTAATTTTTGAACTATGCGTTTAATTAATACATTGCATACATGAAATCTGTATCGTACAAAATAATCAAATATGTAATTTCATTTCATTATGTCAAAACGGTCTTCTCCTGTTTTACCCCCAATTCCAAGAATAAAAAACGCGCCTTATTCTATGCTAGAAAATTTCTTTTTTAAATATTTATAGAAAAAAACTGTCAATGCTATTTAAATATGAACAAATAATAGCATTACAGTGACGCACCATTTTACTGTGGATCATTGGTTAAGTAAATAGCAAAGCCCCGTAAATTATGCATTTGTGTATGTTATACGTAAGCCACCCAAACACGACTAAGAAATTTAGTTTTTTTTTTTTAATCTACTTGGTTGAATGAAAAACATGAATATAATATAGTTCTATAACATATTACATTCTTAAGCGCGAAGCAATTCATTTATACACCGGAAAGGTAAAAGCGCTATTAACAAAACGTAAAATGTGAAACCCCAAAAGTATGCTTTATTTTGCAAAAATTTAGATAAGATATTTCATATACCAAAAAAAAAATAAGAAAAATCGCCAGTTCATCAAACAAACCTTAGATGATTTAGAAGCACTCTCAAGAGAATGCATTGTCGCATGAATATTGATCACCGGTTTAAGTTACAGCACAAAAGTATGCAAACTTTTGTTATACAAATTCATAGATTTTTTAAGGGAAATCTGCGCAAAAACCGCAAATATTGGCAAAGTAAAAAAACTTTGCCACACTTCAAATAAAGCTCTACCTCTTTTACTCATTGAATGCCCCAATGCCTTTTAAAATTTTTTTTTTTTTTACTTCAACACTTCATTCGATTTAACCGCTCATTGCTTACGTACGACTTACCCTCCTTCTACTTGGCCGGCACAGCACCACCCCTTTTCCCTTCCCTTAGGGTATAGCTACTGCTAACGGCTTGACATTTTTTTGTTTTTTTTTTTGTTTTACTGGCTACAAGTACCCACTTCAAACTCCTCTACATGTAAATGTGGCACTTAGGCGCTGCAGCAGGCAAACACACTTAAGCCAAGTCCGCAGCGTTGTTTGTGTGAGCTGCTGCCTTGCGGTGGCTTGTGAGCCTCTTTCGAAACGATTTAAACTTTTATGCATGTCACAAGCACGCACACACACACACACACACATATGTAGATGCATACAAAAGCAAACTCGTCCATATTTAGAGCCCATTAAGCACTGATGAAGTGGCTGCGAAAGTGGTGAAAAAAGTAAGGAAGTTTTTGTTGCTACCCTCTTTCCTGTCTGCTTGCTGCCATCGCCTGAACGCTCAAATTGGAAAGTCGCAGAGTCGAAGAGTTCTTAATGGCAGTTCGAGTATATTTATTTTCATTTTTCATTTCCTTTTCCCTGCACTTTCAGGCCATTTTTCCAGCCATTACCAGCTTGCTTGCCGCACACGCTCATACACTTTGCACCATTCAGTGCCCTCCTCCAAAGCTCTAGTGAGTAAGAAATGTGTGTAGCAAATAGTGCATATACAAAAAAAACAAAAAAAAAATCGCTCACCATTTGCATGCAAAGTCATCGTTTTTACGTTTGACTTGATTTGAATGCATTCATTTAGGCGTAGTGTGACAAACGCACACAAAGATAAGCGAAAATTCAGGCATAAATATATACAAACATACAAACACTTTTACATGCATACATACGCAGAGCTAAAATCACAGAACTGCCTGCCCGAGGCGTCATTGCAGTCAAGTGCCACTCAAGGCAAAGCAGCCGCTGGTCTGATATATGCACCGATATACTCTTACTCACACAAAACACATAAACACTCACGCATCCACACACACTCATTTGTAGGTGTGTATTGAAATTGCTCTTCCTTAGCCAGCGCTGGCGTTCGTGTGACACTTTTACTCAGTCGCTTTTGTTGCCATTGTCGTAGCTGCAGATTGATTGAGTACTTTTCGTTGTGGCGGCCATCAATTGCTGCTGCTGCTGCTGCTACCCCTCCCACCAACTCAACACACTACCGTTATCACGAATACACCGCTTCTGTGCACATTATGGACGGCTCTAACACTCAATGACGCACTCAAATCGATTTTTAGGCGCTTGAACGCTGTCAGAAGTGGATAAAATTTATCGAACAATTTAAAGTAGGCATAAAAAAATGTTTTCAATTTCGTGCTTTGCAAAATTTGCAGATTTCCATTTTGTTTTACTAAGTGCATTCATATTTTTTTTAACGTTCTTAAAAAGGTCAGCGACTTTGCTGGCTGGCGCCTATTGTTGTGCTACAAATAGTGACGAACGTAGCAAGTAAATTGTAAAATGTAGCTTTTGCTGCATTTGCAAATATTTTCACTACCTTTCACTTTAAAGTAAATACCAAAGCAAAAAATCACTGATATTAAGTAACTCGCTTAAACGTGAATTAAGCTGTAAATCCAAAAGTCATTTTGGCTAACCTAAAAAAAAATCAAATTAAATTAAAAGGGGAAAAGTGATTGCTGTGAGTTTGCTGCACGCCACACACGTTTTCAATTTCCACTAACTGCGCTCATTATACTAATAAATGTCTTTACTTGGCAGCAGCGCCAACTTGGCTATAGGCAAGTTGCCAAAAGACTAACCAATCTTTTTGGTGAGCTGGGCAAAAAAAAAACAATTCAAAGTGGAATAAAAAAAAAACGAAGAAAGCTAGAAAAAGAGTCTATTTAAAATTGCTATGTGCGCATTTTTTTCTGTTGTTGTGAAGTTGCATGGGAGAGACAGTACGGCGTCGCTAAGCGCGTAAATTCGAAAAAGAAGTGGATAGGTCGTAATTTACATAAAAAAAAGAAGCAAATTTAAGACCATTAGAAAATTTATGCAATTCGTTTATTCAATTAAGAAGAGTTTGGAGAAAACTAAGATTGTTTTGGTTGTTGTATTTGTACAGCGGTTTTACTTTTTACGTCTTTCTTTATCACAATGCACATATTATACTTATGTAAAAGTATATTTTGGTATAAAAAGTATAAAATACAAGTATTCAAAACTATTAAAAAAATTTTATTTCAAAATATACAGAGAACTATAAAATAGCTTTCGATTATATGTAATCTCAAGATATGACTTTCAGTTTTCTGCCAAATCAAATTAAGAGATGAGAGAAAAATATTTCAGAGTGCGATAGAAAAATATTCTATTTTAATTTTTGTAATTTTTCCATCTCTGGCGAATGTGTCTCTTGCAGCTGAACTACTAGCGAATTGCTGTTATTGCTGTTATCGATTTCGATATCGCTTAAATTATAATTACTGTTAGCGTCATCGTTATTATTATCGTTTCCTGTTTTGTTTGCTTGTTATCATATTCGTTATATTCCTGCAACTTTTAGGTTTTGCACTTTATTAAAGTTATCGTTATCGTTATTGCTATCATATTATTTTTATTATCGCTATGAAAATTTGTATCATTATTTTTATGGTTACGGTTATTGTTATCTTTTTTAAGCACTGCCAACTTTATTATCGCATTTCATATCAATCTCAATATTTTAATCGTTCCAGTGATATATTCAAAGTATATAATATCGATAATAATATATATTTAAAGGATTACATTTTAATGTGAAAAAATTCAGACAAAAAGCTTTAAACTCCGACCGCTTAAATTTCTTCGCTCCTGAAGTAAATCGAGTGAATGCAAGAAACGATTAAGACGGCCTCAAACCCCTTAAGTTTTGCTGCATTGCAAGCAGTCTAGGCATTTGCAATCGCAAGTAATTCACCTCCCCCAACAACATCTCTGTCATTGCACATAAAACCGAAAATATATTTGCTTAGTTGCACAGGCTCCGTATGCCACCTCTTGGCGTACGCCAGAAGACAACACAGCGCGTAAATACTCTGCTGGTAGAGAAATGGTTGGTGACGCTATTTTGGCGCCTGCAGGCACGTACGTTCCAACAATGTGTGTGTGTGTGTGTGTGTGTGTAGAGAGATATGCGTATGCAAGTAAGTGAAAAGAATTACTGGTAGATCAAGAAACAAATAAACAAACCACCGTTTCAGAATTACGAGGCGAGCCAAAAAAACAAAAAACAAGCAAAACCAAGTTGACAAAGATGCGCAAGTGTGAGCGTAGCAATGGAGATTTAGAAACACTTGGGCGACAAGTTGTCCTGAGTACCAACTAAGCAACTACTTACTCTACTTATTTAGGCAATGTGCCAAAAATAAGTGCCTTGCATGCGTTGCACATACTCGCACTCATTCTCGCAGGCGGCTAGGCGTCGGAGCAGCAGGAAAAACAAGCGCCGGTTTGTGTCAACAACATGCCAATACCTCTACTGTTTGAGTTTCAGCTAGCAAATGGAAGTGCAAGGATAATACAAAATATGTTGACTGTGCACTCGAAACTGTGAAATTTGTAACTACATACTAAAAAACATATCTACAAAGGAAGGTGCATATTATTCGTAGATATGCGGTAGCGAGTTTTAACAATTTTTTTTTTTTATTAAGAAAAGTGTTGGACTCGTCAGTAAACTACTTGGCTGCATCACATTGCAATATTGACGTTTTTCTAATAAGAATTTAATTTGCTAGCGAATATCAATTACAAATATTTTTTGTTATTTGTTTTACAATTATCGTGCGTTAATTCTCACAATTTGAAGATTTTTTTGGCCGATTTTTTTCAATTGCTTTGTAAGGAACTGAGAGCAACATTCGTTGTATTTCTAGAGGTTTTCATAGTTCCCACATACTTTCGTTAGAAAAAAACTCGCTAACGGCTTTGATAGTATATTATTTCATAACCTAAAACTAAAAAGATCCCAAAGAACCGAAACTACTTAAAAAAATGTGCATAGCAGACATACAAAAATTGGCTTAGGAACACAAAAGAGGTTTCCAGAAAAACGAAAAATGTTTTCAAAAAACTGAAACACCTTTTTAATAGTACCAAAACCGCTCATTTAGAGTGGAAATTTGGTCCCAAAAAAAGCAAAATATGGAAAGTGGCTGAGTACTGAAAACTAATTCCAAATTCAATTTCTTTTTATTTTTATTAAACTTTGTGACACACAAATATCAACTAAAGAGTGATTAAAATATATTTACTTTTATTTATTTAATTGTTTTTTTACCTGTTTCTAAGTTATTTCGGTAAATTCCGTTATTTAACACCATTGGCTGGACTATTTGAACTCAGATTTTAAAGCTTGAAGTTAGAAGAAAGTTTTTCTTAAGGACTTAGCCAGCAAATGTTGCTATAGCTATACGAAATATTTGCAACCAGATTCTTGATGCAATGATACTTAAATTTGCTGTAAATATGATATTTTTTGAAACGAATTCAAAGGACGAGCAAACCATTCAAAATCACTGTAAGCGTCAATGGTCGATATGGCGCTTTTTGTGATATTTTAGAATTATGCGATTTTGAAAAGCTTATATGTTAAGTTTCTAGTAAAGGGCGCTCTCTTAAAATCTCACTTCAACAACCTTCCAAACAAATCTTGAACCTTCACAAAGTTTCCAAAACCGCCAACCTTAAAATGAAAATGTTAAAAAAAAACGTTTCATGAAAATTTACTCAGCAACGCTTCAATAATATTTGAGAGTTGTCTGTGTTTGCATTGGTGTCATAAGTCGCGCCGCAACCAGCATTGCTCTTTCTACGCTTACTAGCCAGCAGCGGCCTCTAAGGCACGAGGAGATAAGCTTTCAGTTGACGAACCAAAAAGAAGAAAGTAAAATGTCGAAAGTTGAAAACACGAAAAAAGTAAAAAAAAAAAAAAAAATACGCTCTAAATGGAATTAAATGAAAAGTAGTTCGCACACTCGATGCTTTCGACACCTTATGCCAAACTTATTTATACAAAAATTAGAGAAGAAACCTAAGCACGTCGCAGCCGAACAACCGACCAATCGGCCAACGGACCGACAAGCAGACAGGCAAACTGTTAGGCAATCAGCAGGCGGTGCAAAGCTAAATGCAAACATTTTGTATAAATTTTCATCAATTTTGTCGAATTTGTGTAAGCACAAAAGGTGCCAAGGGTGGGGTGAAGTGAGTGAGACTAAGCGAAATTTGTTTTGTCTATTCTACTGCCAGTCAATGGCTGTACGCGCTGCGAGTAAGTGCAAATAGCAGGCATTGACTTGCCACCATTTACTCCTTTCACTTATGTTTCAGCCTCCATTCCGCTGCCGCCTTTGTTACGTGTGTGGCAAGTTGTAATTTGACCCAAAGCAAATGTAAATAAATGGCTGCGGTCGGCAGGCGGGCGGACGCGCAGTCGACCATTCGTTTGCTCCTCCATCTTTGCTCGCCATTCCTTCCAGCTGCTTTTTGACTCTGCACCGAGTTGCTAGCTGCGACTTTTGGCTTGCGGATTGAGTTGGTTTGCTTGACTGTGGTTTTGCACTGCAAATGTTTGCCTTATGTTGTTCAAAGCGAATTGTACAAACATTAACGAACTGACGTGCATGCATGCGCAGTTGTATACATTTGGAAATATATATTTGAGTGTGTGTGTGTGTGTGTGTGATCGTGCACGATTTACTTAATGAAACGCTAACCGAAAAAGTCAAAAAGTCCTGTGGCGTTCACTGGCTTTGTGTACCTTTGAAAGCTTCCGCTAATCCTCTTGCTGTTACGGTGAAGTTTCCGAAAAGATGACGCAGATTCAAGTAGAGAGTAATCTGCGAGAAAGAATTGAGTTGGTGAGCATAAATAAATTTTTTAAAAATTAAGAATGAAGCACTGAAAAAAATTTAAAAGATCATTGTCTTTTAACGTATTTTTTCTTTAATAGAAATTCGTTTGAATTTTTTTGGTATTTATTCACTCGGTAATTTTATCTATTTGCTCTCGGCACTTCCAATTTCTCTTATTTACTTTTCTCGCTTCAGTTTAATCTAATCTTTCGTTATTTATGTATTTTTTTTAAGATTCCAATTTTTATTTTTTATTATCTTCAGACTGTAATGACTTTTTCTTCTCATTTCTCTCGCTCCTATCAATTTTTCCATCACCATTTCTTTCTGTGTCTCTTGTTGAATATTTTTTCAATTAATTTCCATTTTACCTATCCTACATATATTACGTTTTTTGTTCTACTTTATTTTCTATTTTTTACTATAAATTTACACAGACTTTCTTTTTTGCTTTTGATTTTGTTTTTTCTTGCCTTGCCTTGTTCAATTTACCTTTCTTTTTCTCATGTGAGTGATTTCGGCAGCTTTGTCTTTCTTTCATTGCTTCCTTTGTCTTTGCCACCTTTCTCTCTATCTCTCTCTCTATCTTTCTCTCTCTCTCATTCTCTCTCTCTCTTTTGTTTATCTCTCTTTCTCTCTCCTTCTTTCTATCTCTCTCTTTCATTCTCTCTCTTCCTCTCTCTCTCTCTCTCTCTCTCTCTGTAAATATTTCAATTTCTCTCTCTTTCTCTGTCTCTCTCTGAATATCTTTCGACCTCTCTCTCTTGTATGCCTCCCTTTAACAGCTCAGCTCTGTATTCAATTATAAAACACGCATTTCAAGTAAACTTTATCAGGCCTCTAGACAACACTTAAAATATTTACTCTTTCAGTGCTGACGAAATTCTTACGATAAAGATAACCCCAGCATTAACAATTAACAACTATCTAATTAGGTTCAAGTTAATGTTTTCTACGATTGTCTGGCCGGTTTTTGCTTCACAACTCTATTAAATTCATTTTACTACATTATTCTTTAATTTCTCGCCACTGTATGCACCCCAACTCAACAACTCCGCTGTTATTACAAGAACGGATTACGTCTGACTTAATTCAGCAGCAATGCACAACCGCCGAGCGTTGAATCGAGAGCGAGGTGGAAAAATGAACCGGATAAAACACTGTTGCTCCATTAAGTGCAACAACACAGCAGCACAATCGACAGCAATGGATGTAGAAGGGTTGGTGTGGGCAAGCGGAAAGTGTTAGTGAAAAAGTGTTGAGTTAAGTTAAGAATGGTGAGGGTAAAAAGACAAACAGAAGCTAAAATAACGAACGTGTTAGAAATGACCAAAGGACCTTTGGCTAAAGCTTTATGCTGCTGCTAAATTTATATACTTTTTATTTGTATACACTCATAGGTATGTACATATGTGTGTGTGTGAAGCCAGCACAAAGGCGTTTAAACGCAACACAAAATGATAGAAACAAAATAGCAGGAAGAAAATTGCACTTAAATTGAAACACAAAATCCGTAGCGAAAAACTCAAAAAAAAAAAAAATTATTTAAATAAAAATATAACCAAACCCCAAACGAACGAACGGAGTAGGGAAATGAATTCAACTGCATGCATGCACGACTCTGGCCGGCGGGTAAATTAAAATTAAAATGTTAAAATTTTCACTTCCACGTAAAAGCAAAAGCAACAGAAGAACAAGAAGAAGAAATCAAACAACCATGGAGCATAGAACATTTAACTGAGTCATCCTAACGCGCACACACATACACGTACGAGACTCGTTTGGACTAAGGCAACGTTGAGTAGCTTTTGTTGTACTTCTAGTGCGAAAAATTCAAAGTAAAATAGTTTTTAATTAAAAAAACACAAAAAAAAAGCTACACGCACATACATAAATATAAGCAAGAAGGCAGAGAAGCACATAAAAGCTGCTTTTGCTGAATTTAATTAAGCTTTGTTGCCCTGCTTTGACTTGGCCGCATCTGCTGTTGTTGTTATTGCTGATGTGTTGTCCGGCCGGCAGTCTACGCATTGTCAGCTAGGCAGCATAAAATTGCTAGCATGCGTTAAATGAAAGGGTTACTGGTGCCTGCATTTTAAAAATGCTTTGCTTTAGTATTCAATTCATGTGAAAAATAAATTTATTTTGCTGGGAAATGCAACATTGAAAATGTTTTCATTTTAATAGAAACAAAATATGTATGTATGTTTGCTGAAACAGGTAGCTGAATAGAAGACAAACTGAAACAAGCTCATATATATTTTGTGGTGAAATTAAAATTCTGCATTTAAAGTAACAAAAAGGCAAAAAACGTATATAAAATGCAAAATTTCACATTTAATATTATAACCAAAGACAACATAAAAGAGCTCAAATAGTTGCTAAGCAGGCAATTAAAAAAATATGTTAACAATTTAATATCTACGAAAATATTTATAATTTATAACTACATCAATTACTCTTATCTAACTAACAAATTTATTTTCTTTTAATTACAGGTAAGTGCCAACAAATTATTTTAAAATTGTCGTAACATTTGCGTAAGTATAAATGTCATTTTAAATGTCTGGCGTAATATATTTGGTTAGTCGTTTATCTGTCAAACGTAGCACTAGCTGATGTATCGCTATTGGAACATTGTTTTGTGTAAATCAACATTTATAAGCAGTAAATATTAATAAAAACAAAGCTCCTCTAAACTAAAATTAAAATTGTTTAAACGTTCGTACAAAATCATAACCGGTAGTATATAGAATTTGTTGTCATGTGACAGCTGATATACATAAATAATATTAAAGCTTTGTTGGTCGATTAAAAAAATAAGGGGAAACTAGTGCAATCAAAAGTACTAAAAAAAATAGTTGTGCTTAGGGTACAATAAACAGGTAATATAATGTTAGCAGGTGATTGGAGTTTTTTCTTATAAGTGGACCATAAAAAGTCAATCTTTGTTTACAAAACAAACTTTTTTCTTAAAAATAAAAAACAAAACAACTTTGTTTACAAAACAATATTTGTTTACATTTTGTATATTTATAATTTCTAATTTATACAAATTTTGCACTAACGCGATTTGGAAAACATATGTATGTACATACTCAGAAAGGAGACATTGTGTTCTAAAAGATAGGGAAAAGGTCGGCTCTTGCTATTCATATCCAATTGGAACAGAACTTCGGCATGCCGCTTTCTGCAAACGGTTGACTGCGTTCCGACCATTTTAGCATACTTGAAGGTATACCACGAAAATTTTTTCTAAATTTTGTGACCAGGAGCAATGTTTCCTGTGGATCCGTTGTAGTATGATGCGTCTTGCGCGGTTTGCGTTGAAAAAAAAAATGTACTTTTCAAGCAAAATGTAGAATCACGTGAATTTTGTTTACTTTTAGAATTAAAAAACTCGATAAAATTTGATATATTTATTTTGAAGGATGATGGACCACAACAAATCAAAAAAATATAACCCAGGGTTGCATTTTCTTTATTACTGCTACCCAGGGATGCATTTTAACGTTAAATTTAACCGTTCCGAAATGTTTTCTCTTGTTTTGGTTGAAACATTTCAAAATATTATTGTTAAAGCAATTATCATAATAAACTTCATTACGTTTTTAACCGAAACGAAATGCTGGCGTTAACGTTAAAACGCTAATAAAAACGTTAAACGTTTAATCAGATCGTGCTGGAGATTCACTCGTTGCAAACAGAAGCGCACACAGAAGCGATGCATACTTTTAGGCAACATTAACGATTTGATTTCGTTTTGATAACATGGCGCCGAAACGCAACAAACTCATTTCGTTAAGTTAATTTTGCTCGTTAACAAAACAAAATGGTATCGTTTCGTTTGTTGAGCAGCTCTGCTGCTACCTGTTTAATGTGCCTTGGTTGGGTTTAAAAAATTCTAGTCTCATCGCCATTTCGTTCAATTAATTGAACTGCGGCCAACAAATGGAATATCTGGCTTTTTAACACTCGCAAGTTCCTGACTCGAAAGCTAATAACTGCATTTTTTGAACATGATTACCAACTGCTCAGCTAACTCAGTGTTTGAAAGAAGTATGTTTTTGTAAAAGAAATTAGAAAAATCCTACACAAAGTTTAGCCTCTCCCATTCTTCTTTTTATGCATCATAATTGACAAATTTCCACAATTTATTTTTAATTATTTCAAAACTTCATTAAAAATTGCTGATTTAAAAAAAGATATACTGAAGGTTCCGCTAATTTATTTCCATGTAATCAAAATTTCGATTATGATCTATATTGTAGGTTGTCAAAAAACTGCATTCAAAAAAAAAATTTTAATTCTTTTTTTTAATGTGGACTTCTTTGAAAGTTTGCTGATTTTTTTTGATTACATATATTCAAAATTTAAAACAGTTTTTTTTCATGAATGTTGTCTGAAGTGCTAAATTATTAGAAATATTAAAGTGGCAAATAATGTCATATTAGAAGACTCCGGGTCCTCATTACCAATTTGACACGTCTTATAATAAATATATTCTACTATTTTTCACTTAGCATTGTCACAGCATAACCCCACCTACACTATAATACGAGTAGCCTTATTTTCCGTCAAGTTCTATATAGAGTCGTTCTTGTACAATTATCAAACAATTTATTATTTAAAAAAGCCTTATTCACAGTTTCTTTTATTTAATTTTTCTTTGAAAAATTAAAAATATTTTTTTTTTTCAAATTCAAATAAGTTTATTCATATGTAAATGTACAATTTTGCGAATACGTTATTTGCAATATTTTATAGAGTTTTAGAGAAAATAAAGTTCTCTTTACAACTAAGACATGATATAGATAACATAATATTTTGTGTACGAAATAAATTTTAACAGGAGAAAAGTTAACAAAAACCTTAGAAAATTTTATTTTATTATAAAACACTTACAGACTAAACGTAATAACTACAATTTTCTAATTAATTGGTTATCAGAATATGTCAATTTATTTTTGAAATTATTTGTGAATTTAATGATGGTATCTGAAATGGGACTGACTCGAGCTTTATCGTGTAATTTAATTGTGGAATAAAAGAAAGGCAAATTTAGAAACATTTTTAGAATTTTATTTTGAGCAATTTGAATTTTATTTATATGACATTTAGCGCAGTCAGACCATACAGGGGCAGCATAGAGAACAATAGGTAAAAATACTGTTTTTAAAAGGATTATTTTGTTGGGAAACGACATTTTAGATTTACGGTTAATTAAAGAGTAGAGCAGTGTTGTACAAATTTTTAATTTAGCTAGGCATGATTGTATGTGTTTTTGAAACGTAAGTTTAGTATCAAAAATGACTCCTAGATACTTGACAGTAGAAACCCATTGTATACTACCCGAATTAAGACGGAGATTAGTAGAAGGAAGGTTACATGAAAGTCTTTTACGAGAAAAAAAAATTGGCGTTGTTTTCGAAATATTAAGTTTGATTTTCCATTTGTGAAAGTAAACGTTAAGAACATGAACTGCGTTGCCTAGAGTGGAGTCTATTATGATAGGGCTGCAGCTACTAGTAAAAATAGAGGTATCATCTGCATATAAAGAAATTTGACAATTCTGTGAAATAGGCATATCGGAAATGTATATATTAAATAATATTGGACCCAGAACAGATCCTTGTGGAACACCAGCAGGAATTTTTGCAGTACAAGAGTTTGCACCGTTGATAGAAACAAACATATGTCTGTCTTTTAGGAAATTTTGAATGATTTTAATTAAATAAATAGGTGCTTTAATGTTAAATAATTTGAATATTAGCCCGTCATGCCAGACCGTATCGAAAGCTGCTTGTATATCAAGTAGAACCAAGCCAACTGATTTTTTATCATTAAAGCTTTTTTTAACAAAATTTTTAATTCTGAGGAGTGGGTGGCAGCAATTATGACCAGCACGGAAACCAAATTGGACATCAGGTAAAATATTCTTTTCTTCAAGAAACATAGTTAGTTTTTGCTTAATAATTTTTTCAAATATTTTTGAAAAAGCATTAAGCAAACTAATAGGACGATAGTTATCTGACCTCTCAGGAGATTTACCAGGTTTACAGATTGGAATAACTTTGGCAATTTTCCAGTCTAGGGGAAAATAGCCAAGTTTTAAACAGCAATTTATTATGTACACAAGATGTTGAATGCATTTTTTAGGAAGAAATTTGAGGCAGTTATTGGAAATACCATCTGGTCCAGGACTTTTTGAAGCTTTTAATGACTTTATCATATTTTTGATATCTGAGTAACAAGTTAGTGGAGTTTCAACAGAAGAAAAGTTCGGATTCATATAATTATTTATTTTTTCATTGACTGCTGTGATAGTTAAATTGTCGGAAAGAGTTGAAGTAAGATGATGCTTAGCTATAAAATAATCTTTAAGTAAATTAGCCTTAGCTAAATTGCTGTAGTAAAAATTATCGTTGTGTGCGAGAGTGGGAATAGGTTGATGTTTACGTTTAAGTAATTTAGTTATTTTCCAGAACGGTTTTGAGGCCTTGTCGAGACTAGTTATCTTCTCATTCCATTCCTTATTACGAAGAAAGATAAGTTGTTTATGAATATATTTGTTTAATTCAGTTAAAGAATATTTGTGAAATGGATGCCTAGTTCTAACCCATTGCCTCAAATGTCCATTTCTGGTTTTGATGGCTGAAACAATATGCTGCGGAAGTGCCGGCGAGCTTAATTTAACTACCTTTTTTGGAACTGCTCTGCTCATGGCATTATTGATAATAGAGTCAAAAAGGCTAAGCGCTAAAATATGTTAAGAACAAACAAGTAATTCTATCAAATGTATACAGATATTTAGCAAATAGTTAGTATAAACAAATACCTATTATTTTGACGTTCATACGTTTGACGCAAATAATTTCAGAGTTCAGTAAAATTCGGAGCATGCTAAATGCATTTTTTGCGCCAACTGACAAAAAAAAAGTAGATACATTATTATGTTATCTGTATGGAAGTAGTGTGACATATTCAGCGAAGCATAAAACTGTTTTCCACACTTGCAAGGCCACACACAAAACGATTTGGTTCGGCAAGGAAAATATGAGAAAATTGGGAAAATTTTAAATTGCTAACTCATAAAACTGAGTAAACAAAATTTTCATAAATTTTCGCTACGTTAATGAGGCTTTGGCAAACTCGCAGCATGCTTAGAATTTGTAATGTTTAAAGTCCTAGTGGCAGCCAAGTTTTTATAGTCATATTTTTTTAAAGCTTTGCAGAAATGCTTGCATAAATTCTTTGCTCGCACTACACCCGCGCCAATGCACGTCGCATGGCACATACATATACATACATACATACATATGTATATGCTCGTACATATGTATGTACATATCTAGTACTGCATTTTTCAAAGGAACATGCTGTTGTTGCATCACTTTCTAGTCAGCTTGCAAGGGTTGAACTTTTTTTTTTAAAACACAATTTTTTTTTTTTTTTAATAGCTCATGTTAGCAGCTCAACTTGTGAATTCCGTTCTCAATTTCATTTATGTACATTTTTTACTCGTCTTTTTATTTTTCTCTAAGCATTTCAATTTGCTGGTGTTAACCCATTTCTTGGAATTTCTCGACGTGAATTGGTGTTGAACTCATTATTGAGCAGCTTATATAGAGAAACACAGACTCGCATGTATTGGGTTAGACGTTCACATGCGAGTGCTTTTGTTGAAAATAGAAAATGTGTAAATGCCAACGCTTAAGTAAAACAGCAAAACACATTTGTGTTGCAAACAAGAGCAACAACAACTGCATGGTGATAAAAGTCATTGCTGGCTGTATTGTGTGGAGGGAAACGAAGGATGACAACGAGAATGTATGGCAAATATCAACTTAGCTGTAACGAAATTAGGTCAATGAAACCGTAAAAAATAGTGAAGAAAGCAATAAAGTCGTGCAAGTCAAGTTGTCCAGCATTGGCGAATGAGTCAAAATGTGGTTAAAGAAATTGGTTAGTTGAGTTTGAATAGTTGCATGTTTCATGCAGATTGTTTGCAGATCGATGCGATGAGTATGAAATATCTTCACAAGAGGCGTGGCGTTCACAAATTTATTGAAGTTTCAGGTACAAGATGGCCATTTTAGGAGTTCAGTAAGCGAAAATACGATTAATAGACTTTGATAACAGCCGTAGATGTGAAAGGAAAACATTTTCGTTTATAAAACAATAATTTAGCATCTGTAATCAAAGTAAATATATTTAACTTTATTCTTCTAAAGAAATAATATTGAAAAATTGTTGGCATCTTTCCTATTTTCCAAAAAAAGTATACTCTTCATTAAAACAAAACCTATACAAATTTGTGTTGCATGGAAACAAAACTAAAGTGAAAAACTTACGAACTTTAGAGTTCTTACGAGCTTTCAATCACATTTCATGATATTTGGTATTAATATTCTACAGTTATTAAACAGTTAAAATATTCGCAAAGGGAAACAATGGTAAGTCGTACCTACTAAATGAGAGTAGAATGTGAGATAATAATAGCATTACTTATCTCATTTAAAATATTGAGAGCTTTCACGAGCGTATGATAAGCTTTCCACGAGCTTTCACTGATATTTAAAATTATAACTTAAATATTACAATTTATGTTATTAAAAGAAACATTTTTCCCTTAAATTTAATTATTAAATTAGTAAAAGCTTAGACAAATGTGCATATATAGTAAGTAATATGCTGAAAACACAAAGGCCTTTTCTATGACCACATTTTATTTCAAGTGAAAAGACTTAAATTTTTTAAACCACTCCTTTAAGTTACAGAAGAATACAAAAACCATAAAAGCTGCAGCAACAAAAGCAGCCAGAAACAAGTTGTAATTTTCGAATAAACTGCACTTTTTAAGCGAAGATGCAAATTATAAGAATAGGTGTAAAAAAAAAATTTTCGGAATTTTTTTCATATTTACATTACCAAGCTTCACATTCAGTGAGTCTTTGACCTATCAAAAACTTTAAACAAAGTTTGAAACCATTAAGTTTTTAAATTGTGTCTCAGAAAAGTTAGCAGTGAAAGTATTTTAAGAGAAAAAAAATCTAGTAAAGTGCGCAAGAATGTTATATACCACCTTCTGACAAATTACGACCAAGACTTCATAGATCACAACATCATCGAGTTCACAGATATTTGTAGAAAACGAACACACATTTGTGAAGTCAAATTGTTTTAGTGGCCTTAAAAACTAAAAAACAGGCACGTTAGCGATTATGTGGCGTGAATGCGGAAAATAGCGCTAAGTAATTGATTACATCTCATGGGACTTTTAGGGCAAACATATGGACGTAAATATAGGAGTTAATACGCAATACGAATGTACATACATACATTGATGAAGTAATGGAAACAAGTAAATAGCGAAACATTTTTAGTGTTTGATATACAAATATACAAATGCATATATTCTTATGTAACTAAAGATATGTTAATGGTGTGTGAATTGAAAGAATATCTATGTAAATGAAAACTTTATAAGGAGAACGACGCGGAAGACAGAATGAATTTCTTATACACACACTGCAAATTAGTAAGAGAGTACGCTGTTGGAATAAAATAAACGGAAACTGCATTTGAAAAAATTGTCCTAATGGAAAAATTTCATTGAAGATACGATTTCGTATAAAATTTTCATCGAATATAAGACTATTAAAGTAACCGAAAGCCTATTTTAAAATCAGTTGTAAAAGTTTTGAGCAACATTTTTCATTGCTTTATGACGCCAAATGGCAGCGAAAAACTGACAAAAATTGTTTCTGCGAAAGCCATAGCTGGCAGCAAAAACTGATTAAAATTTTTTTCTGCAAAAGCCAAATTATCATTTAATATTTTTTATTCTAATGAAAAGATTTGTTTTTTGTCACTTTAACAGTATACTTTAGCAGATGATTAAAACTCATAGGTTACTCGTCAACATTAGGCAGTTAACTTTATACGCAGGCCCACATTTTTTCAGACCCTAAAATCAGCTGAAAATCAACTTTTACGATTTTCAATTTTTTTTTGCGCGTAATGCCTGCCACTTCGTCCTACGCAGAACAAATGTGGCTCGCAGATTTGCACACAAAATTTTCCAAACACCAACTTACCTTAAGCTTCCACAGACTATAAAAGTATTAGCAGTTTCATTAATACGATTGTAAATATCAGTCACACACCAGTGTGCGTGTATGAGTGCAAGCTGTAGTTGTGTGTGTGTGTGTATGCGCGAGCATACCAATAAGAGTGCGAAAATTTTCGAATAGCTTTTATAGCGCTACAGTCATAAATTTCTATATGGGTTTTATGTGCCGTAGATATATTTGTAGATTGTAGTTTGTGTAAGTGTTGGTACATATACATATATATATATATGTATACATATATGTATTTTTGTGCATGAAGAATACAGCTTACAGGGAATTGCACATAAATTTAACAAAAGTGCGAGTGAAAACCCAAACAAATACATAAAACCGAGACCAGCAAACAGCAAATATATTAAAAACAAAAACCGAATAGCAATAACAACAAAAACATGCGCAATTTAATAATAACAACAACAACAAAAAGCTATAACTTGCAGCAGCTGAGCATGCACACACATACATATTTATTGGATATGAACAAAAGCGCTTAATAGCTTAGAAGTTAGTGCGAGTAAGCGAACCAGTCCGCTGGGGATCGTTTGCATGGGCGCTGTTTAAACGCGTTTGTTTATATAAATGTATGTATCTATGTATGTGTATGTGCAGTTGGAATGTATTTGTATATTTGTGGCTCATACATTTGTTTGTCTGATTGTCTTAGCCACTCACTCTCTTACACTCTCTATCGACCGACCGCGAGCACAACAATGCGGCGCCTTTTCGCGCAAAACAGCCATAATTTCTGTTTCTTTTTATTTCACAACAACACCACCAACACAAATTCCAGACACACAACCAACATTTACCACCAGCCGCTTGATGGCATTTAAATTAAAAGTAAATGTTCGCGCTGCTGGCTGCCGCCGTATCCAGCCATGTGGGGCGTATGAGTAACATTTATGTTCGCATTTCGGCTGCTGGGCCTCTCGACCTCAAACCCAATGGCTCAGCCACATGCAATGCGAGTGTAAATGAATTTCCTTGCCTTTTGGTAATTTTTAATCTATTTAGTTATTTGCGTTTGTATGCGGGCGGGCGTTACTGTGTTTTATGACAACTAATTGCTTTGCACGTACATACACACACGCACACATGCGTCCACTAATTCACACATATGCACTTCTTCATTCATTGGTAGCGTAAAATTATAAAATTGCTTTTCTGCGGTCAAGTATGTGGATTTGTGGCTTTTTTTTACACAGATTTATGCTTTTCGTTTGTGTGTGTGTGTGTGTGGACAAGTACTTTTATGTTCCATGCGCGCGTGGATATAAATCTTAAAATTTGCGGTTTCCTTGAGGTCCAATTTAAATTTTGACGCGCTTAAATATTAAACAAGTGATGGGTTAATTTCTTAAACTCTCAACTCGGGGCGAATTTTGACATTTTTTTTGTAATATGTTTCCTACTTCGGCTTCCGCCAAAAAGTAAGTTAATCCGCACTGCATTCTTAAGACGTTTCATAGAAGATTATGAACACCAGCTTCGTATGTATTTGAGTACTACGATTTGTCTCTTTATTTTCGTGGAAAAAAAAATTCAAATACAAGCGAAGAGGACCGTCCTAAGGATAACCGGTACCAAAATCGAGACTGAGGGGTTTTTGATTCGGAGGCTGTTTAACAGTCTCACTGAACTATATCCCGAAATAGCTATACCGAGAGATACCCATGAAACCCGAGTTAAGCTTCACAAACAGATTCAAAACTGAATTAAGCAATAAAAAAAATTGGGTTGGTTTCTCAGAAACCTACAAAAAAATCAACAAATGATTACCTGGTGCGGTGTTTAACTTCCAGCGCAACTACCGGGCACGGAATACTGCTATTCCATCGGACAGCCAGGCAGCCGTCAAGGCCCTCAAATCTTACCAGGTAACCTCAAAACTGGTGATGGAGTGTCTTGATAAGCTGAACACACTTGGCCTAACGAAGCGGGTCTGGGTCGTTTGAGTGCCAGGTCACGCTGGAATCTTTGGAAATTAAATAGCGGAGATGCTTGCTAAAAAGGGGGCAGCAACCTCGTTTGAAGGTCCCGAACCTTTTTCAGGGTTCGGGAAAGGGGCATTAACAGCCTCTACGAGGAAAGAGGAGGAAGCCCTCAGTAAATCACACTGGCACAATCAATCAGGTCTGGAACATTCCAAATCCCTTATGGGTAGGCTGAATTATCACCTACATAAACTGGGAATATATTTGCAAGGATGTTGTAGATTCTAAGATAAGGAAACTTCTAAACACGTCCTGGAGAAGTGCCCTGCATTGATGCACAAACGCCAAAAATGTCTGGGCGAATATCGAATTATGGACGATGGGATAACTTGCAGAGACTTAGGCTCAATACTAAGATTTATCTCGGAGGTTGGACTTAGGGAAATTCTTTAATCGAAGTAGGGGGTACAATAGATCTTAAGGTCGCAGGCCTATCACCCCAACAACAATAATAATAATAATTCGTTAAAAGATAGACTTTCCTTGAACCACCACAACATCACTTTGTTGTTAAATAAACGGGATATAAATTATAAAACATGACAATGTTAGAAAGTATAACTTATTCCAATCAAAATTTTCTCTCGCTAGTGCAGAATATGTCGAACCAGAAAAATTTTCTTCGCCAAACTCATTTTCCAGGAAAAAGTGTATCTCGGTTAGTTGAAGACGCTCTGAAAACTTTACGCTATCGCCATAGTAATCTTAAGGAGTATAACGCTTTAAAATTAACGCTTAAAATATTTTAAATAACTCATAGAAATAAGCGTTTGTTAGCAATTCATTTTTCTACATATAAAAAAAAAGGCAAAATAAAATTTAAAAAATATATATTCACAAACTTCTTTCATTCAATACACTTACTTACTGTCTCTTTATGCAGATTTTTTTTAAATCTTCTTAAATCTTAAACTGTTTACACTAAGTAGCCTCAAAGTAAAAATATTTTACTAAAAAGATAAAGACAAAAGTGTTTGCAAATAGCAGCAAACTCAAAAACAAAGCCGAAATAAATTAACAACGTATTTAGCTACTGACAGTAAATTCAAAACTTAAGTCTGCAATAAATTATGTTCGAACATAACACAAAGCCGCTTAAATTTATCAAAAAAAAAAAAACAAAAAACACAAAGACGATTTAGAATAAATATATATCAAGAAGCTTAGTAGAACGTACAAGGCAAGTGTATGACTGAAGATGTCGAAGTTCATATTTAATAGTGTAGACCAAAAAAAAAGTTATCAACTGGACAGCAAAAGTAAACACAAACAAAAAATAACACACCATGTAAACTAAGCAAATCGTGAGGCTAAAGTAAACAAGCGAACGTTTAATGAATTATAAATGCGTAAAGTTCGCGTAGTCTGTTGGCGACTTATTTAAATAGTAAATTTGATTGCGAGTCAAACGAGAAACGTGGCGCATCAAAACAAGCTGAACAAGCAGAGCAATAACAACAGCAACAACAGTAAACAACTAAAGCATATTTACACACAGTGATTTTCCAAAAGCAACTCTCCAACTAAATAGATGCGACAGCAGCAAATATGCCCCAACCATTCGCTTTGTCGAAGTCGCCACCACAGCAAAGTACGCAGCAACGATGCCTTTGAAATTAACAAAGTTACACTTGCACGCACTCAAACAAACACACACACACACACACACACAAACATACTCTCCATCCACACTTCTTATTTATTAAGCCAGCAGCGAACTTCTTTACAACTCTGCCACCACAAATTGTAACATAAAATTAGGCGCTACGCCGTAAAGTAAACATTTATGTACATACTACAATCTAAGAAAGTTTATGACTTGAAAAATATTCTCTATCACATAAATTAAATGAAAGCAGTGTAATAGCTACAATTACAACAGCAACAAGCACAAACAACCACTAAAAGTGTGACGTGCGCGTAGAGCGCGAACTGTACGTACGCCACGAAAGTATGAATTTATATAGATAAAGCAGCTAAAAATTAGAAGAAAAAAAAACAACACAACATTTGCGTTACAATTAAAATATGAAAATTGGAAATTGCCACAAAGAGGTCAGAAACTTTCTAAGCTCTCTCCCCACAATTTGGCAACTTTAATGAGAAGGCGTGTAGAGGTGAACACGAAAGTAACTTGGCGTGAGGTTGCGCAGCTAAAGGCTGGCAGGCGAGTGTGCGGATATTTCGCTATCGCATAGCTTAAGAAAAGGCATAAATCATTTAGTTAAAGCAACACAGCGTTTGAAGAATGCCAAAGAAAATGCGGCGGTAGGGAGTGAACGAAAATATATTTTCGTAGGTAGATTAACGGTATGACAGCAAATTTGTTACTAAGAATATTGCATTAACTAATCATAAAATAGCCATATAATTTGTTATAACACTTGGGTACTACTTTTGAATAGCAAAGTCATTGTAGGAGAGAGATTTTAAATAAAATTAATGAAAGGTGTTTTTCGAAGAAAAAAAAAATTGAAAAGTAAAAACAAACAGCTGTGGCTATATTTGAACAAAAGCCCAACTCATGGTTATAACAGCGCAAATTTTCTTTTTTCAGTAATCAGTTTTGTAGCCCTCTCAATTTTATAAAAAGGAAAACAATTTAAGAAAGTTTGTTAGTAGTCGTTATTCTATTTTATTTTAAAAAAGGGACCCTGTTTTGCTCGTATTTTATAACCACAATGCAAGCTGAAGATTTTTTGTATATGGGGAAGTTTACAGAATTTAATGCTCCACAAGATTATATACTTAAAAAATACTAAAAACAAATTTAAAATTTCAATGAGAGCTTGAATATATTTTTTTTCAATTTTAATTCATCAAGATTTGTAAATTCTCTTTACTCGTTTTTGACAGAGATTGAGCTGTATATTTATTAAATAATAATGATTATTGCCTTAAAAAAAGGTTAATATTTCGCCAATAGGTGGTGCGGTTAAAACTTTGAGATGAGGTGAAGACTTAAAAATTAAATATAGCTTGTTTATGAAAAAATTAAAGTCGCTCTAAATTAAATGAAAAATCTTGTTTGGTACTTCTTTATCGAACAACTATTTGCAATTAAATTGAAGGACTTTTGAAAATAATAGTTAAAAAAGCAATGCAAAGATTCAAATATTTTTATAATATTATAAAATAAATATATGAAGCTTATAAAAAACACATTTTTAACGCAGCTTTGATAAAAATACCAAAACATTTTATTCCAGGCAATCGATGCTCTTATTGCTTGATATTTTTGAATATCATGATCAACATTCCAAGCACTTTCATTTAGTATTTAGTATTTATATTCATAGTAGTGTTTCCTTCCTCAATTCTGCAAATGCTTAATTTAACTTGTTCTTGTTATTTAAACAAAAAATACCTGAAAATAAATAAAACAATCACAATTTCCGCTTGAAGCCAATGAACTCAACGTTTTATGTACACTTTCTAAAATATTACCAATTTGTAGTGCGTATGCAAAAACAAACTTTACAAAGGTTAAGTAAGGCGCACTCGAACAACTAATTTGTATGGCAAAACTTTTTGTCATCATACAACCGCATTCACACCAATACACACATAAGAACTTGTATGTAGTGCTTGCTTCACATGCACTCTGCGCCCTTCGTTTTGCACTCTCGACTCATTATATAATGCTTTGGTGCTTTTGCGGCCACAACGAAACTCGACGTAATTTAACGCATTTTAATGCAATGCAAAGCAATCACGTAATTATAATCATTTTGCTACTATAATTACAAATGCGCCAGCAGACACACATACGAGTGTATGTATATGTATTTGCACAGCATGCAAAGGAGTATAGCAGCTGTTTAGCAAGCGCTTAACTCTCACTACCAATCGCTTTATAGCTCCGTTTTTTCCCCTCTTCATTAGCTCTTTTTACCCGTGCTCCCACGCGTTTGCTTATCGCCAACCCTTCTCCATTTCCAACTTTCCTCCTTCGTTTCGCGTATAACTTCATAAAATTTATGTTCGTGTAAGTACACAGCGGTGTATGAATTCCACTTGGGGGCAATTTTCTAATAATTTTCGTGTTGCAATGTAATATTTAGTTGGTTGCAGGAGGTGTGGTAATTTGTCAAATGAATAAAAGTTTTCCGGGTTCTTGCAAAATATTTCGAATTTCAGAAATACTTCCCAACCATGGAAAATTATGTGGCATAGTTTTGTTTTCAATGGCATTTTAACGAAAGCTTCTTCGAAGCACTACCTAGCGAGCTTTCATACAATATTTTACAAATGATTTTCTGTTGCTTTGAAGAAAAATTTGTTTACTGTAACATTTATTTTTCTTCAGAACAAAAGGCTTCGCAGTGCTTGACTCAGGGCCTTCCTTGTTGAAAATTGCAATTTTGCATTTTTCCATCTGAGCTTTCTTTCAATTTATGTGTAACAAAGAAAAATCAGAATGTAAAGGTAACTGGAATTATATTTAAAAGAAATTTTCCTAAAGAAAAACAGCTGCTGTAAGTTTTGGTAGGAAATAATAAAAGCATATCTTGGACTAATGAGCTTTTGCATTTTAAATTACGAGCTTTCACGACATCTTCCGGAAGCTTTCACTGCTATAGCCGAAAAAGTTGGACTTTACTAAATAAAACACATAAATGTTAATAAGAGTGCTAAAAATGGCGGAATACAAAATATTTTTTTTGAGAAAACTGAACCCTTTCTGCAAGCTCTACAAGAAATTGAATCTAAGTAAAATTGTTTAGCCACCTTGGCAGTTGGAAAAGAGTTCATCAAAACTCATTACGAAGAAGTAAACCGTAAAATCTATAATGTATAAATAAAGGAATTTAATATATATAAGGAATGTAAATAAAGGAATATTTAAAAATGTCCAGTAAATATTTAACTAAATTATCTTCCACTTATTTCATTTTTCCTATGTATAAAATTTTAGTGTTAATATTTAGTCGTCAACAGCACAGCCCCTTCACCTAATTCTTTTGTGAGATTCTTTTTTTAAAGCTTAAACAATTTCTTATACTTTTACTATCAAATATCCGAATAATTTTCTTATTTTATTAGTTATTTTTATATATTAGCATTTATTAAATAACCCCAATAAAGTGAAATTACCAAAACGCGCACATCTTACACTTCTTCGCAAAAGACAACCACCACTCGTCAGTCAATCATCATAAATCATGCTTTTCATACAAAATCAAAATTGAATTCGAAAAAACCGACACAAAATTTCTGCATGCACTTTGCCTTTTATACTAAAAATCGTTTTGACCTCCAACCAGAAATCACTCAACACAAAAAACAACAATACACAACAAGTACATGGAAAATTATTATAACCAGTGACTGAGAAGGATGGCAAGCTATCAATTCTGGCTACTATGAAGTATGCTCTAGCTGAGGATGGCGAGATGGTTTTCCTGCTGCTAATGATCGCCATTTCAAGCCATTTGCGTGCCACAATGATATATGGAGATTTAAAGGTCATGTAGGTCGAGTATATAAATTTCACGCATCTTCATATACATATATACATACATAGTATGTCATTGTATGCACGTACTTGCCATTAAGTCACGTTTACACACCATTAACCCACAAAAGTTCGACATACAAAAGAGGCAAAGCACGCAAATTCGATATCATTGCGGGGGTAAGAATCAGGAAATGAAGAGTTTCATTGAAATATTTATACGCTGATATATGTATGTATGCAGTAAAAACAAAATTCAAAATATCTTACGTGTACAAAAGTCTGCTGGCTGAGCAGTGTTTGAACTAGGCTGAAATGAGATATGACAAAACTCATAAAAAAAAATGAAAAGTGTGAAAAAAATCATTAAAAGCAAATTGATAAATTTTATATGTAGATAGCTGTGATGAAGAACTGCCAAAATTTTAAATCCAAGTTTAGCCGGAAAGTTAAGTAGAGCCTTAAAATAACCCATTGATTAAACAGCCTATACATGCACAAATATTTTTTTTTTTTAATATTTGTTACCGAAATATTGCTGTAAATAACACATATACGCCCGTATAGTATTTCCGTATCTGCTTAGTAAAAAAAAATTGCAAATTCTATATTAATATGCAACGCACATATGTAAGTCACAGCTCGTACGCATATCAAAGCAACGCCCAAACGCCGCAAAGTAGGCAACGGATTTTCATATTAGTAGGCATGACAACTGTCATTAAAGTATGTGTACATTAACTTGACTTTTGCTTGTTGCTTGAGTGTATTTTTCAAGAATTTGCACATTTTTTTTTTTTTTAATTTTTTTTAATATATTTTTTTTTATTCCTTTGCATGCGCTACCTAACTCCACTCACAGCTACCCTTATCAACGCTTCAAAGCAATTTCTCCTAAAACGTACTCGTGAAAAAAGTCCCTTTTTTTACATTTTTTCACTAAGCTGTGACAATATGTCAGCGTGTTACTTATTGTATAGCTGAAAATGGCACACATACACATGCAAAACTTTATGTGGATTTAGTAACATTTGTATGCGTGTTTAGCTTGTAGGCATTTCATTTTTCACTAAACTTTTTCATTTTGCCACCATAACATACTTATGTATATCTTCGTCTTGGCATACCGACTTCTCTGCCCTTTCACGTTCCCACTCTCAAAGCTTTTTTTATATTCGCCAATTTTGATAAGGGTCTAAACATAAGTCACTGACATGTATAGTGCTGGTAGCATTAAATATGTATATGTTATATATTTTTAAAAGTGGCACTCTAGAATTCTCAGAATTGTGTCTCAGTTTACAAACCATGACTAACCTACTTTGAATTACACGAGCCTACAACATCAATGCACACATCTATGAAAACGCATATGTATGTTTAAGGTATGTGCTTCTCTACCTTTTTCGCTGGTTTTTTACAATTTTTTAAGAGATTTTTCCATTCCATTATATTCAGCTTATACACTTTTTCCACCAACTGATTGTAGCCTAAATTGAAAAAGTCACTTATGCTTTCATAGATATTAAGTCCTTTTCGTCCTTTCGGCTTTATTATTTTGTCGTACTTAGCACATGTCACTCAGTGGGGCGAGCGCTTGTAGCACGCTGTGATTATCTTAGTAAACTAAAAAGTGATTTTTGCGCCTGAGTTATTCAAAAGTAGAAATTTAAAGCTTAAGTAAACTTAATTTAATCTGACTGATCTAATAATGGTTTTCTAAGAGCATTCAAAATCATGATTACCAAGAAAAAAAAATCACTAAATAATGTAGCACTTAAAACCAATAAAACTTATTAGTTGACTTGTTCGTGCACTGAAAATTATTTAAAAGGAATTTCAACAAAGTGCATTGGTACCTCTAAAATCAAAAAACAGAAACGCTCTTCATATTTCTGCTAAATTCCACAGTGAGATTCGTACATACGAGTACACACCGCCCTTTTTAATTGTCAAAATAACTCTTTTAGCGAATTTCAACTGATTTTTTTTCTTTCGAGAACTTCAGCATTTTTTCAATAGACAGCTCTGTTTTCTAGAAATTCAAAAAAATGCATTAGGAAACTTTTTGTAAAAGTCAACCAAAAAATCTTCTGTGCAGATGAGCTTAATGAACTTTCATCTTCCTACATGAGAGCTTTCGCCAACTTTTGGTTTTTTCGCGAAAAGCTTTTTGGTATAATCTTAAACTATTTATACCTTTCTGGTTCAGCGGTTATCTTCGTAGACGCTTTCATGAGCTTAAAATAAGCTTTTATATAGAAATTTTTAATTCATATCCAGTGAACCAAAAATACTCAAAATAAGCGAAAGTTATCGAATATAATCGATTACTTTATAGGGTAACCGCATGCTTTTACACATAGCAGCAGAAATACCCAGCAAAAACTTTCACTAAGCTTTCACTTACTTTGCTAATCAAGTAAAACCAAAAGTCTGAAAGTCTTAAGCCTCTCTTAACTATTTAACAATATTTGAACTTAAGTAATATTTTCCCTAACATCGCCTGTCTATCCTACGGAAAAGCTATGCAAATATTTCAAACGCAGGCACAAAGTTTTTTCTGCCACAAACATGTCAAAAGTAAAAAGAAAAACTAATTACATCAAGAATGCTTCACATCAAAGCTAATTGACATTTTATTATGTATTTGCAGGTGTTTCAGTGTACACACACACACACACACATGCAATCGTCTTTGTATGTATGTTTGACTATGTTTATGAAGAAATAGGTATTTGTTTAGTGTTAAGTACACTCGTCGACGTGCATGTTTTGGATGGCTGGTGATTTGCCGCTTAATAGGTGTGTGTTTAGAGGAATGTTTGCCGAGGTGCACTGCAAAAAAGTTGGTGAAATTAGGCGGCGAGCATCGAACTGTTTTTTTTTACTACGTATTTCCTTACGCACAACTGTTAAGTTGCTTAGTTTCTGTTGAAAATAAATAAAAATAAAAAGAAAACAACTTATAAAATTGTTCTCGTCTTATACGGAAATTTGTTAAGTATTTATTTGACAGCTTTTATTATCCTCAATAAACTATCAACTCTTGCAAATAAATTAAACACTTTATTGTTTGGGATTTTTTTTTTTTTTTTCTTCAAAAAAGAATCGCACTTTCTCTGCTCCTAATAGATTTGCTTGACCTCAATTACCAATGACAGGTGATTTGCTAGGAAAATAGTTTACTTTTTGTTTCCTTCATTCTTTTTGGTGGCACGTCATTGTCAACAGCACGCACATACAGTCAACCCACCTAACTTCTTAGTACTATTTTATTTCACCACTTCGTCCACTTTACTTTATTTATTATTTCATTTAACTTTACTAATTTTAGTTTTGTTTGCGTATGCGCTGTCACTTGCATTGTCTTGTCAACAGCAATGAAGGAGAAAAAGAAAATTAACAAAAGATTTGGGTCAATAACGTTTTGGTGGTGGTCTTTGCTTATATCATTTTCCCCCACCAAACAAACATCTCTGCCCATGCAATAAAAAAACTTGTCATGACACAAAATATTTGCTAAGCTACTAACAAAACCTACATTTTTATTAAACGCAGCTCCAATGCCACACTTCGAGTAGTGCAAGTTAAATGAGAAAAAAAAATGTTTTTCATTTGCTTAATGAATTCAATTATTTACTTATCTTTTTGATACTCTACAGCCAACTTGTGCTACCTGCATTGAATTAGTAAAAGGTAGAAAGGTGTTCAAAAGCTCGGACACCTCTGCGCTTGGTTTGCTGAAAATCTTTACACAAAAAAAAAAAAAAAAACTGTTTCTAACCTTCTAGCATGCAATCTGCTGAATGAGATTTGTTATTGGCATTTTTGTTGTTATACAACTACTGTTTGTTATTGTTGTTGTCTGTGTTGTCTTCGGCATCTGTTTGCAATTTATTTATAGTACTTCAACTAAGAGTTCTTTCTCTCTCTCTGATCAGTGTACATAGATTAAATACGTTTATAACATTTCGTCAGTGGTTCGACATGTCTGTCAAAGGGACTCACCTGCTGAGCATTAGTTCAGTATTATTTAATCCAAACCCCTGACTGCTCTCACACCCTTCACCAAATTAAATCTCTCGTTGCTTGGTTAATGTTTTGAGTCAGTCGGCATCGATTCCGTCGAAGGCATCAAAATGGAAATTTAATTAGTCGAAAAGGCTATGCTTTGGCTTTGAGTGGAATTGACGAATGAATAAATAAAACGAACGAACGAACGTACTAAGGTTGATGTAAATGAATTAATGAATGTACAAGCGGCAGGACTAGTAAATAATTACTTACAAAGAGTAGAAGCACTAAAAGGTGGCCAGCGCGGTGGCGGTGAAGTCAAGCAGGGAGGCCATTAGGTTAGAGGGCAGCGATTTAAGTATAAACCAAAAGCACTCGCCTGTTTCGTATTGCATTTAATTGATAGGATAATTAAGCAAAGGAATTGTAGTTAAACGAATTGCATGCATACATACATATTTTCTAGTTGTTAACTAAAATTTTAGTTCGAGTTGCTTTCAATTAAATTACATAAATTAAATTGCAGCAAAATAGTGCAAAGTTTTCTTAACACCCACTTAGGCGCCTTTCTCAACAGTTCCATTTAATTTCAGCAATCAGTGCTTCGTCGCGTGGACACAAAATATAATTAAATAATTTTTAATCAAATATAAATCTTAATTAATGGCAAAAATGTTTGGTATACTTATTTTCTACCAGCTAAAAACAAAGCTTGTCCCACAAAAAATCCTTAGCTTTACATTGCAAGCATTAATATATCATTATGAAACGAAAAAAAAAAATGTATTTCAAATATTTGTTGCTATTAATTCATTCGCGAACAGGCAGCAACTAATTAAATTAACAGTTGCATAACCAACAGGCGCTAGCATTTAATTACACTTTGTAATTTTATATGTATTAGTGTGCGTATCGTAGCATGCAAGTTGTGTTATTGTGTTGATTTGTTATTAGAGAAATGATTGATTCGCTTGATATGCAATGTGTTTTTTACCTTTTTTTTGTACAATATTTAATTACGAATTATAAACGAGTAAATAAATTTGATTACTTTAGGCATTAAATTCAAAAGACACTTATTTAACATTTCATTAAAATTGCTTGATGAGATTGGTAATTAAAACTTTACTAGCGCTACCAAACTATAATGCTGTTATATTCAGATACACATGTTCAAGTGGCGCAACTGCAATCACCTAGCCTGTTCAACTTTTCCTAATTAAGCAAATCGTATAACTTTAATTATCATAGTTTACAGATATAAAAGTTTTAGTAGAATTGTACGAGCTTTCATAAAAAGTCATTCGTAGAAAAAATAAAATAAAACCAATTTATGTAAGAACTAGAATTTATATGGTCAGTTGCGCCGCATTTACTAGTATAAAAATTAACTAGTTTAAACAGGCAAACATTGTTTTTTAAATAAATTTCTACTTACTTAAAGAATCTATCTCCATTAATTTTTGCATGATCATTGCATAGTCTAAGCTTGGTATAAGATAATTATTTTTCTGTATATAACTTATTGGAATTTTATAACATAATGATTGAACACTGGCTGACAACATTTATTTCATTACAAAATTTTTTTTATTTATAAAGTGCAAAATTACGTTACATTAGCCTAAGCGTCAAATAGGCACATAACAACAAATCGCTTTCCATCAGCAATATGACTAAAGAGCGAACATGCAAAAAATATGTTTAGGCCCAGTGCTGTGAAATGTTGCATTTTGTTTGATTTTATTGCAAAAAGTGAGCTTTCATATTATTTAAAACTTTTTGGAACAATTAGCTTACATTTATAGTATATTTTAAATTGCATTCTATGCTCTCCTATCAATTTTTCTTTATCAAATTTGTAAAAGTATTTATATGCATTCGACATTTGCAAAACTTTCATTTGTTATACCAACACATCTTAGCTTTCACTAAAAGCATAAGTTAAAAACATTTATATTGAGTTTAAATATTTTGCGAAAACTTAACAAATAATAAATAACACCTAAAGTTTTCATTAAGACAAAGCTTTTGTAATTCACAGAAAAAGCTTTTCTTAATCTGCAGTAATCGCTTAAGCTTTTAATTTTTTAATATACATATAGGGGTTTTTATCATTATTCTACGCTACCTTTATATCTATGCTTTGACTGTGTGTAATTTTATAAATATTCCTAAAACAAAGTTTTGATTTTAAAAAATTTTATAGCAGCAAAATTCAGCTAAGGCCAGCTCTTTCTTTTCACTGTGTTACATTACACCAAAAACAATTTGCCAAAAGAACGGTTGTCGTTTGATTAAGAATAACTCAATAGAAATATAAATGGTATTTTCATTAATTAAGGCTACTCGTTAAAAAAATTAAAGATCAAAAATAGAAGCAGTCTGCAAACATTGTTTTTTTTTTATCTAAATAAAGATCGCCCGATATATTAGGGGATCCGTTGTAAAAGAAAAATTAATAGCGAAAAATTTCCAAGGCAAAAACTTGCACAAAAGAATAAATAAAATGCTGGAATGCGACTCTGAATGATCGATGACGAGCAGCCACATTTTTTCAATTTTCCATCATTTTTCTTATTTTAATTATTTCATTCTAACATTTTTTTTTTGTTATTTTTTTTTTCTTGTCACGCTCATGATGCGAGCAACTCCTGCTGCTAACACTTCGCTGCCTATGCACGAGCGTTGAAATATTGAAAAGCTAGCCAAATTAAAATATGAATTGCCCAAGCGGCAGAATGAAATATATTGAATAGAGAAAAAAAATATAAGAGAAAATAAAAATGGATAATAGAAAAATGAATGAATGGCGAAAAAACTGCTAAGCCATGCCAAGCCGCGTCGCGATGATAAATCAAAGCCTTTTCGCTGGTCGAACAAAATGAGGCGAGTAAAAAAAAAAACAAACGCATCCATTGAATGAAAGAAGTGTCGAAACATAAATAAATAATCAAAAACTCACGCGCGCCATAGCAAATGTTTTCAATGCTATATGTTTTACGTCGTCGAGTGGCATGTGGCATTCACTGAGTGCTGGTTGCTGCAGCACAGTCAAATCGAGCGTTGAATAGCCGCAGGGATATAAGCGCCAGCGGTAAGCGGCTATAGGAGGCTGGCTGGTTGGTACTCTGCGAGTGGAGCATGAAATACTTATTGTAAATTACATGCTACATTCATATTTCGAATTTGTTGTTGTTGCATCAAAATAAATTGCAAATCACTTTGGCAACAAGCAAACGCCAAAAACAACAACAACAACAACAACAGCGACACCAAAAACCATAAAAGATAGATGAAAAATCAACAGCGTTTGGAAAATGTATGCGCGCGTGTGTTAGTGTGTGTGTTAGTGTGTGTTTGTAAAATCATTGCCTATCAGCAGGCGCGCGTGTAAAAAATATGTTTTCCTGCACTCGTGAGTGTATGGATTTAGCAGTTATTGGCATTTTTTGTTATTTTTCTTACAACTCGCTGCTATTATATTTAAAGTTGAGTGTGGAAATTGAATAGATAACGACAGAATGCACAGCTGCTAGCTGTAGCTTTTAGTGGCGCACACAAACACTTACGTGTGTGTGTGTGTGGATTTTTATTTTTTCAATAAATGCATGCAAGGTTTTCATATATTTTTATTTCAATAGCAGATCGAATTTTTTCTCACATATGAATTGCATTTTTTTCGACTTTTAATTACACAACCTAAACATTTTTTTGTGGCGGCAGTGGAGAGTGGAGTCGCAAATAGCAGCTAAAATCATAAAGTGCACGCTCAGCTTAGTTTATGATGGAGATAAATTAAAATTTTTAAAGTGGCTTTAAGCTTTTAGCGCAAATAAATTGGCATTTTATTTAATTTCTGCTTGATATAATAATTAGTTTTTGCGAGCATATTTGTATCAGCAATTTTTTCACAGTTGACTAGTTGAGATTTGGATGACACTTTTCTAGTTATATTTCAATAAAATTCCATTAACAACACACTAACTATTGCCGTAAGTGTGTTGTAATATTAAGAAATTATACACTTGGTAGAAAAAAGCACTTCTCAAAAAACCGTAAAAATAAACACAGGAGCTTATTGCCGACCGAACTTTATAATATATAACGCTATCAATAATTCATAACTAAAAATGTGCTGACAAGAGCATTTAATCCGTTTTAGTACAAGAAAAGCTTTCGGTAGACATTGGAAAGCTTTCACTTTAAGTTAAAAAGCTTTCATGTCTTAATAAAAAGCTTTCATGTTCGTTACAATATAAAAATTTATTAATGCATGTTGGACGGTGAGTAATGAATTTCATTCTAAAAATTTTCATCATTCAACCGCAGCTTTTTCTTTTAAGATGTTGTTAACTAAATAATGCCAAAATGACGTGCAACTCGATAACTTAACTTTAATAAAAAGCACATGTTATTAAATACCTATATTTTAAGAAAGGATCTTTAATTTAATTATGAAAGTTCGAATTTTCTAACAAAAAACTTTAGCAACTCATCAAATCAAAGACACTTTTGTTAATATCTAATAATAATAATAATAATAATTTGACGTATAGCTCTGTGTTTGGCCGAGCTTCTCCTACCATTTGTAGTGTGCGTCTCTTATATTCTACCATAAAATGGAGTGACCTACAGTTTTATGCCGATTCCAAACGGCAGTTGAATTTATGAGAAGCTTTTTCATGGCAGAAATACCTCCGGAGGTTGGCCATTGCCTGCCAAGGGGGCGCCCTTATTAGAAAACAACTTCTCTATGATTTAGATTTTACTTGCCCTGGCTGAGGTTCGAAGCTCGAACCCAGCGGCTATCGAGTAATATCACGCACCGCTACCCACTTGACTATAGCGGCATAATAATATTTAAGTTCCTCCAAAGAGCTTAGCGCTAAATATATACTTTGTTGAATTTTTTTAAACCGAATAATTAGGAAGATTTTTCAAAAACATGTCTCCTACATATTATCGGATCAAAATATATAAAGAGGCAGTATTATAAGTCTAGCGCGAAATTCAGCTAAGAATTCGTGCAATATTTTAACTCATAATGATTAAATACATTATTATTAACAGTCGTTTTGATGTTCAGTTTTTCATTCCGTAAATTTAATTTGAAAGCTTGCAAAAGTTTTTCAATAAAAACGAAAGCCATTTAAGTTGAATAAAATATGTTCTACTATTTAATTGTTGATAACTTATGTTTCTATTTTACAAGAGCTTTCATTTTAGATAGAATGGAAAAATCACCTGTAAATTGCGCTCGAATTCGTGAAAGTTAATGCAAAAACATTTGAGGTAGGCCAAACGTTCATGAACGTTAAAACCTTGAAGTCGGTAGCTCTTTTATTTATAAAGCTTGTATTTTTATAAATTTCTTTTGCAACAATTTCTTTAGCATAACAAAATTTAACTAATTTAATTGCAACAGTAATGGCACTTCCGACATACTTCAACTGAAATATGTATTTCGAACATTTGTTTCACAACAGACATGAAGTCATGCTCGACAATTAAGTGTGTTTTTATGAAGCGCATGTAAAAAAAAAACTCACAAGCAAACGAAATTTTTTAAAATCATTAAGTATTTTTGTTCTACTTTTTCACATCCTCATCGTATTTTCATTTGTGACCTTACACAAAAAATGTTTAAGTGCTCGTATTGCAGTTGTTATGCAAATTAAAATGGAAAAGCAGTTGTTTTAGTGCCACTCAACAGGGCGAATGCGCCCGTTTATAGGCAATGCAAGCTGCGAGATAGAGCGTAGACGGGCGGGCAAGTAGCATTGCTTGCATACTCGTACATATAAATGTATGAGTCATGTGGTTGTTGATTTAGTATTAAGCGGAAATACCCCTACTATGACGATGGTACGAGTACACTTGCAGATGCCGCTATGTATGTAAATACCTGCAAAGATATGTATAAAAAAATCTGCACCTGTATTTGTGTGCTAGAGTGTTGAGTGCGAGTATAAATCAATATAAAAATGTCTATATGTACACATGATTGTTGTAAAATATTTGTTTATATGAACATATAACTTTACATTCAAATTCATATTACACACACATACATACATACATACGTACGTTTGTACTATAACCAATCAAAAATCCAATTAAAATTGAGGAAAATTCGATTTGCATGTAAAATACACCGATCGAACAAAGCAATAATATGGGCAGATATAACAGCAAATAAGTACGGCAAAAAAAAAAAAAAATAGAAAAACATCTACCAACAACAAAATAAATATGAATGCGAAATACGAGAAATACTCATAGCATAAAAAGCCTTAACTAAACTGAAGCCCAAAAGCTCTTTATAGACTGGGAAAAATAGCAGTTGATATTTGATGTGAGAAAGGGGCATCTGAACGCAATGGAATGGGGAAAGGGAACATGATGAACAGCCAACGGATATGGTATTTTTTTTTTTTTAAATTCATATCGATTTGCTTGCGCTCATAGGCAGTCAACAGGCAGTGAGGGCATTGTGAAGTGAATTTTAAAGGTAAATATTGTTTTGAATATTTCTTCTCTACATTTTGCACAACTCAAATATCTACGACTACTGCGTGCTGTCGGGGAGCTGATGTAGGTATTGCTGCCAGTTGTTTGATCTCTGTGTTGTTCTGGGCAACATAGCTGCCGCTCCAGTCGCCTGCACGTGTCCGCTGTTGCATAGCAATTTCAATGAATTGTATTTATTTCGCATTTATATAGCAACTTACGTAGAAATGTGTGTGTGTGTGGGACTACAATCTCATTTGTCGACTTGGTTTCTTTTTTGTTTGTTTGCTGAGTGGTTAGGTAGAACTGCAAAATTGCTTCCTTTTACTGTGTAGTGAACCCTGCAGATACTCGTACCACCTAGATTACCATGGTTATGTTTATTAAGCCACGGGCAGATTGTTGTCGGGCAAATCAAAGTCATATTCTTTAGTGCGATGTACGCAGTTCATTGCGGATATATACCTTTGGGAAAATTAGTTATATAAATTCCTTTCATTACAAAAGTCGTATACTCATAACAAATTTTATATTTAGCAACCGCAAAAATGTGCAGGGGTTGGCAAGTCTCTAACGCGTTGTAAGGGAAACTATCGCGTTTTTATTTATATTGGATTTGTTTTAATAAAGCAAAGCAAAGCTTTTCTATAGATGATATTTAATGTTTGAATTTAATAAAAATCGAATTATTATCGTCTGTAACTGATTCCTTTTTAAAAATAATAAAACTGATTTTGAAGAAACAACGTTTTTAAATCTTCTCCTAATTATTCCTAGTTTTAAATTGTATATGTTTTAAAAACACAATTGATCAGTTTTCTAAATGTATTCTTAGCCATTATTTAATTTGAAATTTCTAATACATTTACTTATTTTGAATTCATTGTAATAAGTTTTGTGCATTTGAGAACGTTTAAGTGCTTTAGTATTTTTTCTAAACATTTCAGTATAACAATAGTAAATAAACTAATGCGAAATATATGCAGATATTTTTTATATAGAGTAAAATTTGTAAAATGAAATTTTTTTTTTCAAAACTATAATAAGTAATTTTTCGAAACAACTTTAGTTAGTAATTGTCTTTAAAAACTTGAAAAATGCATTAAACTTAATTTTAAAAAAGTTTGAATTTTTATGTAATTTTTTTATTTAAATGTAAATTAAAAAAAAAAATAATTTATCATAACAAAAATATGTTAAAGCCATTATTTAAAAAATTAAAATCGAAATCCGTCAAAAAAATTCGAGAAAATTTCAAGAATTTTATTTTAAAAAATTATGTTTCATGCAACTAAAATTAATGCAATGAAAGCATGGGTTTACGAATTTAAAGTTTTTTCCGAGAGAATAAAAGAATTTAATTTTTTAATTTGAATTTTTTTTTGTGTTATTTTTAAAATAATTTATTTTTTTTTCCCCCAGTTACTTAGAAAATATGTTACTAAAGCAATCTGAAAAAAATTTTATGCACATAATATATTTACAAAAGGAGATTTTTTTGCTTAGTTAAAGGTTTTTATAAAGTTTGATTTAGGCATTTTACCAAAAGTTTCAATAAAATTATTAAAAAATAAAGTTTTTTTACGGGCTAACACATTCATATGAATATAAAAGGGATTAAGTATTGTTATATAAAATTTTTAAATAATATTTGAAAATATGAAGATAAACAAATTTTAGTTTTAATTTTCATAACATATTTTTCGGTTCTTGCAAATGTAAAGTTTTCCGTATTCGCACCTAATGCTAATTAGTTTTCACCCTCTAATTTTACACGCACAATAGCACCTTCCTCTGACCCAGCACTTAGCGGCGTATTTAAGCTAACAGCTGCAAGCGCCGCGGGCACAAAAGCTTACAATATATGTATGTATGTGTGCGAGTGTGTGTGTGCACGTACTGGGTCACAGGAATTGCAGAAAATACAATTTTGTGTTAGTAAAAGCTACATTGCCTATTTCGTGGATGAAGCGCACGAGGGGTGACAGCAAAATTTCGCTACTAAATATCCCCAAACAATGACACAGTCAATTCCCGTACATGCCAACTCCTCTTGGTATCGAAGCAGAAGCAACATTTGAGCCTTAAAGCATATTTGTCTTCCGCTAAACAATACACAGTAGTAGTTGCTTTGTGTTTACTTGCATTCGCATGTAGCGCTATCAGCGAGTGCAGAGTGTGTGTGTGTGTTTGAAAGCTCTTGCATCTAATGTGCGACCGTGAGCATTTAGTGCATTCGACTGCCATTATGCTAAGCACCTCTAAGGCTGTGTGTGTGTGTGTGTGTGTCACTATCAGCAAGAGATTGCGCTTGCCACAAGCTGCCGCAAGTGCCAATACACTCACACACACACACACACAAACACACAACCATCCATATGCTAGTATAATATACTAACTAGACAATTCATTATGGCTTGCCATGTTCAACAGCAGCCGCAGCAGCTCTTCATAATTACTTTTCACCTTAGGCCAGTTTGTGGCCGTACATACTAACGTCTGTGTGCGTGTGTTTGTGGCGATCGTAACTATTTGCTGCTGTTGCACCTTTTCAAAGTGCAGCTCTTAATTATGTGCTTGTGCTACTGAGAGTACGTTTGTGTGTGTGTGTGTGCGTGTGTGTCATCGAGTGGTTGTCATTTTCACGCGCACTTACTACCTACGAACGTGCGCCCTGAGCCTTTCAATGCATTAACGTACGAGTATGTATGTATGTGTGTATGTAGAAGAGCAAAAATAGTTGTTGCAAGTTTGCAGACAAAGCGTTTCAAGCAAAATTACGCAGCATGCAATAGCTGGTGCTTACGTTAGGGTGCGTGACACAAAAGTTTTTTAAACTAAAAAAAAAATGCAATAATCACATGAAAGATTTTAAATACATTTAACAGATTCACAAAAAGAAAGCTTTAACAGAATGGAACATAACAAATAAAAAGCTTTAAATTTATTTTCATAGTTATGCAAATTAGTTCCCTTATACAATTCATAGGAGTTTTGACTTTTTTTTTATAAAAAAAAATTCTGAAATGATACAAATTTCAGATATTCTTCTTCCAAAAACAGATATAATTTATTATATAGAAAGTACACTGTTTTATAAATAAAGGTGAGATACTCAGTCACTGTGAAACCGTATTGAAAAATAAAACAAATTTCGAAAAAACATTTATTTTTTAAATACATATGTAGCTGGGCTTTTTAAGTTCAACTAATATTTTTAAAACCTCATTGGCATTTTTGACGTAGATATATAAGATTAAGAAAATTTTAAGTAAACAAATTTTTTATTTAATAGTTAATTCTCAGTGAAGTTTTGAAACGATTGTTTAAGGTAAAGCTCTGCTTATATTCCTAAAACTTAGTTAGCTAAATTTTTCAGAACCTTAAAAATCATTTTAAATTAATTTTTCAACTATATAAGAAATTTAATACTTAAAATTAATTTTAAACTTGAATTGTATTGAATAAGAAAAGTTTTTCATGTTCGGCTCAAAAATCTTCACTGTGTTTAGACATCAGCAAATCTAACAAAGCTTTTAAAACTAACAAAAAAATCATAGTCGATCATTTATATATCTTTTCCTAAATTGTGTGACACACCTTAATGTAGAGCATACGTACTATGTACATACATTCATCATGGTACACGTTCTTCCGTAGAAACTTTAACAACGTTGCAGCTTCCCCTCTACCCAACGTACAGTGGCCTGAATGTGGCAGCCGCTTCTTTGAGCCAACAACAGCTTAGGGCTAACTCTAACTATAATAACTCTGTGCCGTACGAGTACATTTCATAAGCTTCATTAAACAGCAGCCACATACATTCAACGCTATGAAAATTACAAAAAAAAAAACTACTAAAATATGTAGCCAAATATGTGCGATTACGTACGAATACTTAAATTTGATATGAAACAAACTTTACTAGCTCTTGCTGTTGGTGTCTTATTCAAAATGTTACTTCACTCACCACCTGCAGCACACCGCAGCGCCTTAGCTTAGCTGCTCATTAACAAATTTCTCTTTTACTCATCATGCACGCTTATGCTTAGCATCATATCAACTTGAAACACTTTTCATCCACTTACCCCACTGCTTCCTTACCATCTACAAACATGTATACCACCTTCCATTTAATAACGTATTAAACATATTTGGCATAAGGATTTGTCATTCACACTAGTTGTGGTGTGCTCCTCCAAAGCTTGCTTAAGCTCTCTCACAGCAGCAGCTCTAAGCATAATTAAATGTGCGCTGCTACTGCTGCTGCTGTTACTATTTAACACAAGCAGTGCATCACAAGGTGGTACACCGACACAGCCAACCAAGCGTAATAATACTCATACGCCATGGCATCCTAGCATGCGTCCATCCTCAACAGCTTACTCATAGTTATAAGTATGCTTTGGAGTAAGTTTAAGCGGCTGCTTTGGCAAGCTGATATCCGGTGTTGCTGTCATGAATTACATGCATGTACACACACACACACACACACACATACATACATACATACACATAGTGTACTAACACACACACAGTCGCAGCGTAGTGCTTGTGCGCTCGAGTTAATGAAATTTTTAAACACTTTGCTAAGGATAAGTGGGAAGTTGTTATGCACACAAATATTTATTTAACCCACATGTATTTGTCTCAAATAACCTATCAAATTAATAGAAATGCATGGTGAGTTGAAAGTTAGTTGAGTGCGATGCAGCGATAGATTTGTGAAGCAGGTGGTTGGTTATACAACAAAGGGTTAGTGATAAGAACAAACAAAAAAAAAAAGTAGTACTTGTTTGGACTTCATTTTGTGCTTCTAAATATTCATAAGTGGTGGCTTTAAATTCAGTTAATATAATTTATGTATAACATTTTAACAAGCAAGAATATTTCGCTAAATCTTGGTTGAGAAAAAGAACTAAATTTATTTTCTTCTATCTCCTGTGGATATATCGGAGTTGCTGATATAATTAAAAATAACAAAGACACCTATTTACTTAGGTAAATTTTCGACAGGTAGATTGCATTATATTTAAGATATTATTAAGTTGCTTTTCAGTTCTTGCTTCTCCCATAGTTTAGCTAAGTAGGACACGATGTACCGCAGAACCGTCCCCCCATCAATAACCTTGAAGTCATATCTAACAACAAGAAACCATTATGTGATAATTGGATTACACTCGTAACTTCAAGGTTTACATGTTTTCCAATCTTTTAAGAAACTAAATTGGCAAATTGTAAATGTTTTGCTTAAGAAAGCAAACAAATGTTGTAAATTATTGCAAAAAAAAATATTAAACTCAGCATAAAAAAAAAATGCTCTCAAGGAACGAAAGGTACCCAAAAAGCTATTCTACATAAATTGTCTGAGAATTACAAATTTGTCAGCATTTTATATTGCATACTTTTGGGTGTAAAGCTTCTCAATTAACCAAGCTAGGCAACTTAAATAACAACCGATTTTTTATGCACATTAAAGTTAATCAAAACAAAATGTAGTTACACAAAGGCACTTAGTAAAAGAGGAATAAAAATTTATTAGTTTTCACTAACACATTCATAGTTGTCTATAGTAGTAACCATAACTTTAAGAATTTTATTAATAATTAATAATTATGTAATTTTCTGAATGCTTAACGCATATGCATATAATAGGACCAAGAGGTTAGAATTAAATGCAAGCTATTTAATATTTTGTAATTAGAATTTGAGTACCAACCTGCATACAAAACACAGCAGGCACTATTGTAAATTCATAGCTAGACACATAACCAAACAAACATTTTATTGGGCTACCCAAAAATCTAACAATCAAATGCTTTGGTGTCTACTATATACATATACATACCTACATATGTGTGTAATATTCCTAAATACGTGTAGGTATTGTAAAGCTAGCTATTGTTAATATTAACAATGATGCACTACATTTTGTTATTGCCTCTAACAACATTATCTGTATTATTGTTATGACTAGCAGATACTTATTGTATAGTTGCAGCATTTGCAAGTATTCCTCTTTACTACTACTTCAATGCGACATACTTTTAGTGCTTATGTAAGGCATGCATTTGCATACATACTTACATACATACATACATATGAAACAATGTAAGTTCACATACTATATATATATTTGTGGAATTTTATGAACGCGAGTATGCCAGCATTTACTGTATTTTAATATGGCTGCCTCATTTGCTACGCTTCATATATCTCGTCTGCTTAGTAGCTTTTAGTCTCCGCATAATAGTTGCTTGTTCCTCCTCATTCCACACTTCTCAAATTAGGCGCTCTCTAATGCTTTGCATAATTTGATTTTATAAATTATAGTTACTAATTAAGCGTATATAAGGATTCTGTAATGAGTGCTAATATGGTGAAGAACAAAAGTTTTACTTATCCAAATTTGTTTGTGGGATTAGTGGAATTGTGTTTCATTGCTCATTAAAGGATTTTTTAATAAACAATTTAGAGCTGCAATACAAATAATAGTAAAATAAATTAAAAATGTTTGTATTTCATATAAAAAGATAGCACTGAAATCGTTAAGCGTGAGGTAGCAAAGTTAAAAAAGCAAAGCTTTCACATTGTAGACAGTTAGTGAAAGCTCTACACATCGTGTTCAATGTCTATAACTGATACGGTAGGCATGCGGCTTCAATGATTTTACTTTATTTACTACAAAATAATATAGCTCAATAAATTAAAAAACGTGTCAAAAGCTTTTTGACTTTAGCTTACATTTTTCAAATTAAATGAAAGCTCTGGCTAAAGTGTGTAAAAATATGTGTTTTAGTTAAAAAAAATAACTAAAACAATAGAATTAAATTTGTAACAAAATAACAAAGAACATAAATCCATACATACTCGTATTTCTCAATAAAAATTAGGTAAAAAAAAACTTTCCAAACAGCATCAAAGAAAATTTATTTTCTCCCCCTCCACTTAATTCCGAAACAAGTAGTTATATGGCTAGTCTGTTAGTGTGTGTCTTCCAAGTCACATGCCACTTGCAAGCCAAACAAATAATGGCAATCAAACAAAGTTTTTGTGTGGTATTTTTGAACTTTTGCGCCTAAAGCTAGGCAATCAGAACTGAAGAGAAACCATGCAGTATGGTTATTAAAAGTGAATGAATGAATCGAATATATAAATAACAGTAGTTGAGGCTGTTTTTTTTTTTTTTGGTGGCTTTCCAATTGTAAATATGTGCATACGCCCAACAGCATAGCTGTAGTTCGAAGTTATGTGGTGGTATGCGTGCTAAGAAATTTTAAAAATGTTTTCATCTTTCGTACAATGTTCATGCCAATTAGAAATCTTACAGAGAAAGTACTTAACGAAACTAAAGTTACACTATTTTAGCACCATCTTTTACTCAAGCGCACAAATACATAAAAAAAATAAGTTTGTATGTGTGATAAGGTGTCTGTGTGCTTGCACATATTGAAACTATTTTATTCACTCACACACACGCTCTTTTCACTCACCATTTGTGGCAATGCTCACAGGTAAATAAATTGGTTTCGTAACCACAAAACCAAACGAACACAATTCAATGCATAACAAAAAGCGATGAAAGCGAAAGGTGGGTAAACAGCACACAAATACATACGTATAGCATTACAACAATGTGTGAGTAAACATACACATGCGAGCATATAAAACACACACATTCGCTCACTCGCGCGCAAACACATTCAGTCACTCACTCGCATACATCAATTCAATTCAATTCGACTTTAGCCTTGATGGCGAAATAAATTTTTCAACTACGTAAACACTTCTCTTCACCTCCTCCCCACGTAGTTTTGTGTGTTTTCACACATCCCTTGCCACACTAGGCTTCCGTTAGGCTACCTGAGCCAACACTAAATGGCAACATGTGTTGCACAATTGTAGCGGAAACAAAAGTGCCATAACAACAGAGATGCTTGAGGGTGTAGAAAATGGTGATGACGAAGGGGAAATATATAACGCAGTAGGAATTTAATATGGCGACATGAGATGATGCAAGAATGAAGAAGAGAGAGTGAAAAGTGGCAAAGACTGTCGTTAGACGCTCAGCGGCAGATACAACGTAATGAAGAAGGGAAAACTAGAACGAGCTCGCAGGGCGTACAGCAGTGTAATTGCAAGAGAGAAGAAAAGAGAAATATAGAATAAACATGAAATAAAAATAAAAATAAAAACAGCGTTCAGAAAATTGTAGCGCGCTGTTGCGAGTGATGGATTAAGAAACGGGGCAAAAAAAAAACACGTTGGAAATATTAGCAACGTGCTTGGGGCAATGAACAAGTGATCACGTTGAATTACTGTTACTCTTAGTCCCGCAAGCAAGCGAAGGCGGCAGCATCGCAGGAGCTGAAACGGAGTTCACTGCGCCCAGAATAAGGTTTCTATGCTGGTAATTTCGCTTGCAACAATTTGTTGTTGTTATTTTTTGATACATATACAAATGTGCATTGTTATATAAAATATTATATTATATATCAATACATAGAACATACGGTTGTATGTATGTATGAACATCTACTTATCGAAAGTAAGGTTGTGTAATTTTGCGCGACACAGCTCACAGTCGGCAGCGCAGCATAAAACCGTGAAACGTTACGTGGCAAAACGTGACTGGCCGACGTGATGGTGTAAAGTTGTTATGTGATTTTTCCATTTAATATTTAATATTTTTTTTTTCTAAGTTTTATATTTAATATTTTACAATTAGGCCAACAGAAAAATGAACAAACGTTTTATATTTAAAATATCCGTTCTCGCTTATTTTGATAATTAAATAGCTTTCTTGAGATCAAAGATACATACATATAAAAGGTAAAAAAAATATACTCAAATTTTCAATATCATGTTGTGAAGTGGACTCAAAAATTGTATTTAAAATATTTTAAAATGCTATTTAAATAAATTTTTTTGCACAAGCAAAGTCATCTCTATATTTAATTAAACTATTTTCAAACTTAATTGGCACTTTTTAACACAATAAAATTTAAAATTGTTTTTTTTCTTCATGTTAAAAGTAAATTGCTATGGTTTAAAAAAAAAAATAAATAAAAAAATTCGATAAATATACATATTTAACATTTTTTTTTTTAACATTTGATGAAAAAATTACGCGCAATAATTTTTTAAATTACATATGGATAAAAACGAAAATTTTAAAAATTATTATATCTCTTAAACTTTAAAATTTCAAAGAGTTCCACTTTTTTAGGGAAAGTAAGGTTGACAAAAAATTGTCTACCTTAAACAAATGCGCATTTGCAATTGTTTAAAATCAGTTCGGTTAATTTTTTAATGCGTTTTTTAAATATAAATAAATTTTTAAACTATTTTTTTTTAATTTTTCATGTTGTCTAACTATTGCAAGTTTTAAACATTCAATTTCAACTATTTTACTTCTACCTAAAACTAAACTAAAAAGCAAAAAATTTAAAAACCTAATTAATAAAAAAAATGTTGATTAAAAATACATAAAAAAATACTTCTTACAAATAGCCATTTATTGTTAAAATAATTATATCGAGAAATTTTTACTTTACAAGCCTTAACCTTTTAATAAGTTCGGAAAAGTTTTAAAATTTCGTTTTTTTTAATGAGTTTTTTCAATATAATTAAATTTTTAAACCATTTTTTTTAGAAATTTTTTCATGTTATCTAATTATTGCACGTTTTATACATTCAATTTCAACTATTTTACTTCTACCTAAAACTAAACTAAAAAGCAAAAAATTTAAAAACCTAATTAATAAAACAAATGTTGATTCAAAATACATAAAAAAATACTTCTTACAAATAGCCATTTATTGTTAAAATTTTTATTTAAAAAAAATTGTATTTTATTTTTAACAACAATTCTTAAAAGGTTCAAAGAATATATTTACCTTCAAAAAAACTTGCTAACATGCTATTAAAATTATATAAGATGAACATAATGTTAACAAACTTTCAATAAGTATAAAAAATTCAACTTGATTTATTTTCTATTAAAGATCTGCTAAAAGTCTTAAAATTTATGAAGAAAAGTAAGAAAAAATTAGCATTTTGTAACTTACTAGACTATACAAGGAGTCTTTCAACTGCGCGCAATATAAAAAATTATATAAATTTTCCCGTATTCATATATCAGTAGGAAGGCACGTATGTATATACATACATACAACAAATAACAAACATATAACAAATATTTTTTTTAATTTAATTTTTTTTTATAATTACTGTCCCATCAAAAGTGTACCTATTATTTTGAGCAAGCCAATTCCGGCCATGATAAGGCTTTTGGTAAAAATCTCTTTGTTTTGTCTCATTCACAACTTTATGTATTCTTATTTGTAAATATGAAGCGAAAAAAATCTGGTTAATTTTTTTAACAAAAAAAGCAATGTAACTTTTTACCGTTGTGTTTAATTCAGGGAAGTGATGTGTAACTTTTATTTTGAGCAAGTGTGTATGTTGCTATGTATATACATATATGCTAAAATTTTACACCCTTTTGTATTTTAATTTAATTTCCGTGGCGTACAATGCGGGTGTGCAATTTCTTGAGGGTTTGTAAACCAGAAAAAATCAAGCCAACTACATACAAATTCAGGAGTCAACACCATCAATCATCTAAGCCAGCTAACAGTACATTTACTTTACCCACCCAATTTGGCAGATTTTTGATAGCTTCTGCATATATTTGTACATACTCGTATGTATGTTCATAAAACTGTTGAAAAAAAAATTTTTTTTTTATATCCATAAACATAGGAAAAATGAATTTGTTTCTCAGTAAGTGCTCGCAAGAAAAAAGTTATCAATGGAAAAAAAGAGCTATTTAAAGGACCTTTCTTTATATAATTTGTAACATTTCATTAGATGGAAATTGGACATGCTACAAAACTGAATATTGCAATATATATTCAAATATTTTATCAGTTAGCTGTTTAAAAAACATCCTTCCTTCTTTCAATGTACTTATATTCTAATTTTTGTGCGCGGTAACCGAGAAAATAAAATCGACAAAAAATCGAAAATTCTAAAAGAAATAAGAAAAAAAGTATTTTAATGTGAAACGGAAAAAGTAAACAAATGCTTTTTCGACACACTCTAGTGTACATACATACATACATATGTTTCTATATATCAGAGTGCAAATAAACTCACGGAGCATATCAGCACACTTGCCTAGCTCTTTCGTGGTTTATTGCAATTCCTATCTGTGTTAGTTATGTGCATGTGTGTGAACAATTTGCAATTAATTGAACTTTAGCACTGTGACGCTCGAACACCACCAGTCACTTGCTTTACACTCGCCAAACAACAAAAACAACAAACGAGCTACAGTTGGAGGAGAAGAAGCAAGAGCAAAAGCAGCAGCAAATGGCGGTGTTGCCACGTCTCAGTTATTGACATGTCTCGCATGCTATTGCCAGTTTCAGTTGTTGTTGTAATATATGGCAATTCGCCTGTCTGCAACTCGATTCTACTTAGAAACATATGTGTCTGTTGGTTTAGTGTCGCGGCAGAGGGCGTCGCTTGTGGTTAGCACAGTCAGTCAGTCATCGATTGTCGACAGCGCGCCAATGTGGCACATTGAAATTGCTGTCTGTTGCCGCAATTGTTACTTGCAATAGCCACATCAACGCCTTGGCCACACAGCCGGCACAAACGAAATGCTGAACTGCAAGCTGTGCCAGCATTTGTGTTGTGGTGGAGTGAAAAGAGCAATAGGAAAAAAATAGATTTTTTTGTTATTTTAAATTTTTTTTTTCAGCAATTTTCTATGAATTTTTCTGCACATCATTGTACTGCATTGTATTGTTTTTAATTTGGCTATAGTTGTGGTTGTAAGTAAAATATTACAAAAAAATGCAAAGAATACAGAAGCGAGAAAAAGAAACTAGCAGCACTTTGGTGAACATGGCTTTGTTAGCTTAGTGGCGGCTTTGTTATTTTGTTGCAAAGAAGTACAAATTCTTAAGAACAACAAAAAACCCACATCACTCTGGCAAGCACGGCTATACAGCAAACTCGCAGAAGACCGAATGAAACCGTAGCAAAATTTTACTATTCGTCTGGCTTTGTTGATTAATTTCGATTACCGCTAACGAATCAACTGCACCTTCGCTCGATTTTTTCCCACGAACGATTTCGAAGTGAGGAAATTTCGCAAAATTGCTCTCTCTGCCATCTCGCCCGTTTTAAACTTTTAAATAAAATACATTTTTTCTTTGTTATTTCAAAGGCATTCTAAAAAGCTAATTATGCATTGAAATTGTATCTGCGCCAATAAGTATGCTTTTGTTAATTACAATTAGAAAACAGAAAAAATGCCTTTTGAAGTTTACGCGTAATCTAATTCAGTTTGGAATGTTGAGGCAACGAATTTGGTTCAAACAAACGGCTACTTACAAGTGCAAAGACATATTTAATTGCATTGGAATTTCATAGGTGAATGGACTTTAATTCCTTCAAAGTGGTGTACTGGTATGCGTGAGCTTTCAGAATTCTAGAGGTGTGTGCGCGAACAATTGATTAATCTTATAAGCTTTACATATGCTGCAGAAAAAAAAAGTGTGAGGCGATATGAGAAATACATTCGCTTAAAGTCTTGTACTCGATCCAGTAGTAATATTTATGACTATTATCAAACTAACTGCAACTGAAATTGACGTGAAAAAGCTTAATTTTAAGCATTTTTCACACTGTGCTTCATTATTTTTTTTTCTCAATAAAAACAAGTTTATACGGCATGTTTTTAGGCGCAGCAGGCTTTGGCATTTTTAATGACTTCCTATCGTCTGAACGTGGTTTATCATTAAACGAAGAAATTTGTATTTAATTGCAAATTATTTTTTATCTTTTTTGTTTATATTCAAATTTAACTTATGATTACCCACCGCATTTTTATGCTAAAACATAAGCCTAAAAATATGTACCATCATCACTTGAGCAAATATATTTGTAGAAAATTTTTTAACATACCCTTTTTCATAGTACTTTTAAAAGCTACACTGCATATTTTTAGGCGCAGATGTGATATAAGTTTATTACTAGCCATAAACGCTTTCAGTATAATAAAGTGTTCGCCCAATACTCCTTTTTAAGTATTTAATTCTATAAATTTTAACAAAATAAATGTAATTGAATATTTTAAATATATCCTACTATTTATTTTTACATATTATGCCTCAATTGCTTCACCCCTTTCAGCTACTAAATACAACTTATTTAATTTTATAAGTGTTGTTCTGTTTTTCGTTGTATTTCTATTTTTATAAAATGTGTTTAGAAATATTTTTAATTTAACAATATATTTAAAAAACAATTCAATTTAAGTGCGTAATGAAATTTTTTAATCAAATTGAGATTTCAGAAAACATACTTTTATTTTAACATTAATTGTGAAATCTAATTGTTCAATAATACAAGAAGTCAATTAATTTTCATTTATTTTATTGTTATTGAATGTTGTTGTTATTTGATGTTGTGCGTAAGAAAAAAAAAATAAGTAGCAGCAAAGTAAAAAAAACTTGATTCGCAAGTTAACAAATGTGGTGATATAATGATGCAACAGTAAATACAAAAAACAATGAAAAATGTAACAAAATAAAAAACTGGCTATATAAAAAATTTGTTCGTAAAAAAGTTTCAATTAAATATTTTGTCTTTAAATAAAACTTTAATCACTTTTTAGTTTAAATACAAAATTTTTAAATTAATTTCAAAAATTTTAAAAATTTTTATAAATGTAAAAACTAAAATTCAATACTTATTTAGCTAATTTTTATATTTCAAAAATATTACAAAATTTTTTTAATTAATTTTGACACAATCCTTTTACAAAAAAAAATCAAGATTTATAGATTAATTAAATTTATTTCTCAACTATTGCATTACCTAATGTTGTGTGTACTTCCACAATTTTTCTAATTCTATTCACAACTTAGCTACTTTGTTAAACGCTACTTATTATGCATTTATTGTTTTACTCGTTAAACGTAAATGTGTTTTCCTTCACGTTACTCGTTAGTCTCCTTAGTAAAAGTGTTGTTCAAATGTTTATTAAAGCAAACATTTTCAATTTAAGCATAAACTTAGAACAACATCAACAACAATAATATTCAAAAAAAAACTTATTTTTTCTTCCTCTTCTTTTTCTTCTTTTCTTTCCTGTATTCGAACCAAAAAAAAAAAAAAAAACAAAAAAAAAACGCAATTACCAAAATTTACACGCACAGCTTTTGAAGTAACCAACTGCTACAGCGCTTATATTCAGGATGTCCAATGCAACAACAACAATGAAATCAGCATTGCCGCACCAGTTAAATGCGCCTGCGCAACATTGGCACAATAAATACAACAATAGAGTAGCGCGCAAACGAACGTAAAATAATAATTGCTATATATGAAAGGGTGTGTATTAAAAAAGTGCTGAAAAAAGTGAAAAAGTGGTGAATGAAATAATAAAATTTAATTAAAATAACTGATTATAAAAATCCAACAACAGTACAAGCAGTACGTCCATGAAAAATACATTTTTGAAACTAAATAAATAAAAAATAAATAAAATTTAGGCAACTAACTCAAAAAAAAAACATTCCGCAAAAATATTTACATAAAAGTTTTCGACTTTTGAATCATAAGAAATAAATTATACTCGAATACTAAGCAAGCATAGAGTATGTAAATAATTAATAATCATTAGTAATTTTTAATTGACATAAGCTCCAATGCCAACTGCAACTGCTTAGCTTTCCCCAACTCTTCTGTGGTGATCAAAAGTTTCAATTAATACAAATATATTTTAGCTGTAGAAATTAACTGAAATTTGTAGTTTTAAAAGCGTGCCTACAGTAGCCATCTATTCAGTGAGAACTTATATAAGAAACATTCCACGAAAATAAATATAAAACTAAACTGAACTTATTACTTGAAGTAAATTAATATTTACTTAAATATATAAAATTTACATACTTGCACTTGCGCACAAATAATTTGTTTGCTAGCATTTGCAATACAAAGTTATTTACCTAGCCGCCACAATTAACAAAAAATTTTAATCAAAAAAATATATAGCTTTCATTAAGTAAATATACAATAAGCCACTTACCTAGAAAAATAAAAAAAAATAAATTCACAAAAATTAACAACACAAAAGTCAAGGATTTTAAAAGTAATTAAAAAATTAAATACTTACTGAAAAGAAAAAACTTGCTTAGGAAAAATTAAATTATTAAATTAAAGAAAAAAACTTAAAACCTATTTCAGCAAATACGTTGCCAATGTAAGATACAGGGATTTCAAAATTAAAATTTCCAAAAAAAAAAAAAAAATAAGAAACTAGCAAATGATTTAAAATAATTGTAAAAATAACTTAATTTAATAATAAAAGTTTATCTTTATATGTAAACTAAAATAAATAATTTAAAAGCTTACAGCTTTACTAATGCAACTATTTTAAGAAAAAAAAAATCTAATTTAGTAGTTTTAAAAATATAATAACATTTCGAAAGTCGAACAACTGGAGACTAAAGAGCGCGGTTACCAAGGTTTCTATTTAATAAAAAGTAAGCTGATTAGTTTTTAAATTGTGTGCTTATGTGCACAAAAAGTTTAAAAGAAAACGATACCATTTATATTCACAATTAAAGAATTTCATTGCTTTCTTTGTTGTATAGAAATTTTGTTTAAGCTTCGTCGTAAGGCAAGTTTTACTTTCTTTTTTATTTATTATGAACTTTTAATTTAATTTTTAGTAATTTCTCACGAAACTGACAAGCAGTTACCCTTACTTCTTTAAATATAAATTTTAGAAAGCTTATAAAAAATACTTTATTTATGTGTAATGAAAACTTTGCCATAAAGTAAGCTAAACTTTTTGGCTTTTCCACTAGAAAACTTTTTTGAAATTAACAAATTGATAAATAAGTGTTCCTAAAAGTATGCAGCATTTGTCCGACAATATTTTGCCATTCATAATTTTTCAATTATTCGATTTCGTCTTGTATCCGACACCTTTCATGTTGCATATTTTTAGGCATGCCCTTAATAATCACTAGTGTATCCCAATTAATATATTTTCTTTTAGCTATGCAGTTAGATATTTTGCTTTATTTATTAGCATACAAATTTGACATGTTTTCATCCTTTTTTTAAAGTAAACAAAAACTGAAGCTAATATCAAACCAAAGATTTTCTAAAGGGCATCGTATACAAAAGCCACCATACTGAAATATTGGGGTACACCTGTTACTATTTTTGAACTTTCATTTGTGGAGCAAAGATATTAGATTAACTAATTTCAAGTTACTATTGCGGCAAAATCCTCTTTTTATTAAAAACTATTAGTATTTATACGCCAATTTAATTAGCAACATTTAGTATACATGTTGCATACTTTAAACTGCTCTGTATTTCGTGATTTAACATGTACATCAATATTCTTAACTTTTAAGCCTAGCTTATTTAAATTTACTGCTTCAGTGATATGCAACATTCGCTAAGCAAGCATTTCTGCTAAAGTCACTTTTAAACTAATAGAAAAGGCACCTTAAAATATGTAAAACTTGTCGGCGCATATTAACTGCAATTCATCTTATCTTACTACATATTTTGCAGATTTTTAGGCACAATTGTAACTCTTATCTCATAATAAAAGATTTATTAAAACATTTCCAGAAGTTTATTTTTGAGGTTTATAAATTTGTTTTTTTTTATACTATCAGTCTTATTTCTGTTTATTTTTATTTAGAGATTATTGCAATTATGCTTAAGTGTTTCCGAACTATAAAGCTTTTTCAAAAAAACGTTGAAATAAAAATTTAAATAAATTTTTTTCTTTGATTTCAGGTAAGTTTTCTTCCAAAAATACAACTAACTTGTATCTCAGTAAGTAGTGCACACATTATACTAATAAGCTGTATACCTGCATATACATATGTATGTACATACATATGTAATAATTATAAATTTTTAAACACAAATTTTAACAAATAAATAATGTTGCAATTTTTTTAAAGTGCAATAGTTTCAAAGTCAATTTATTATATTTGCGGTGCGAGTTTACAAATGTTCAAAAAGTTATATAATTAATAGCATTTTATATAACTCGCAGTCTTGGCCCCACTTCAAAAGATGTTAAATTTCTATTTATTTAAATTTTTTTTTTTTGTAAAACACAAGCGTTCAGTTAATATAACGATTGTTATTTTCACCTCATGAAAATGTAAATGTTAGTGACGTAGAACCATGAAACTGGTGCCCACCATATCGAAGATACTCGCAATAAAAAATACATATATATTACTCCCCCTTTGGCTAGTTAGTAGTCATTCGCCAACAGCATTATGTTAGTTCCATTCGCGAATTCTTCGTGTGCGGTCATAGGCAGAAATATCTCTTTATACTGTACCACATAAACTGAAATTGCATTGTTTTGTAAACAAATTAGAGTGTGAACTAAAAGTGAAAAAAAAAGAACAGCATGGACGGGGATGCTGAGGCGAGTGGGACGTGCGATGACAGCGGAGGCTGGCAAAGCATGTACCAGCATAAAGCTACCAAGCGTAAAAATATTGAATCTCCAAATCTCTCAAAAAAACAACAAAAACTCAGCATAACATCAAACACTTCAAACCGGTTTTCGGCACTAGACACAAACACACAAAGCGATGAATGCAATGCTAGTAATAGCAAAAATCAACAAGATTTAGCGACAACTGGGAGTGTTCTTCACAAACCCCCCCCAATTTTCATTCCACAAGTAAACGACATAAATAAAATGATAGTCAGTTTCTCCGCCCTAATTGGCAGAGACAACTTTACATACAAATCCGGCAGAGACGGACAAGCCAGAGTGATGCTTTCAAATAGTGATACTTATAGAAAGCTCGTTAGCTTTCTAGACACTAATAACATAGTTTTTCACACGTATCAATTAAAAGAGGAGAAACCCTATAAAATTGTTATAAAAAATATACACTTTTCCACACCTATAGAAGATATTAAACACGATTTAGATCAAAAAGGTCACACAGTGCGCAATATTGTAAACGCAAGAAGTAAAGCAACAAAAATGCCAATGTCGGTGTTCTTTGTTGATCTCGAACCATCAGCAAACAACAAAGCGGTTTTTGATATTAACAGATTATACAGTGCTGTAGTAAAAATCGAGCCTCCTCGAAAATTTAATGACTTAGTACAATGTCATCGCTGTCAGGAGTTTGGTCATACTAAACGTTACTGTAAAAAGCCATTCAGATGTGTAAAGTGTGGGCTAGACCACCCGACTTCTCTTTGCAAAAAGAGTGATGATACTCCACCAAAATGTGTACACTGCTTACAAAATCACACCGCTAACTATAAGGGATGCCGAGTGTATCAGGAGTTAGTTTGTAAAAAGGACTCAACGAAGCCGATTAGTAAGCAGCCTAAACCTATTGTAATTAATGGTTCAAACAAAGAGCAACAGTTCTACAACAGCAACGTCAGCTACGCAGATATTATAAAAGGAAAACAAAGCTCTAACACATACAGCCATAATAATTTAGAAAAGCTTGAAGCGTTAATTTCTAAACAAATTGAGCTGACCACATCACTAATGACCATAATGTCCTCTCTTATTTCTAAGTTATGCAATTAAGTCTTAAGATGGCAATATGGAACGCTAATGGACTTAGTAACCACACATTAGAAATTTTACATTTTATGTTAACCAATAATATTGATGTAATCATGATTTCCGAAACCCACTTTACCAATAAGTCTGCTTTCAAAATAAAAGGTTTTGATCTTGTAACTTGCAACCATCCTGATGGTAAAGCACACGGGGGCTCTGCAATTCTTATTAAGTCTACACTAAAATACAAAATACTGGAGCCAATTTCATTGCCTTCAATTCAAGCAGCGACTATCGAAATCACAAGCGTCGGCGGCGGGATTGTCATTGCAGCACTGTATTTACCTCCACGCTTCAATATAAACAAGCAGTCATTTAACACATTATTTAACAAATGGGGCTCAAGATTTCTGGCCGGTGGTGATTTCAACGCCAAACACCCATGGTGGGGATCCCGCCTTACTAATCCCAAAGGGCGCGAGCTGTACAAATGCATTACAGAAAATAACTTAAACGTCCTGTCCGCTGGCAAGCCTACTTACTGGCCTACAGATCCTCACAAAACTCCAGATGTAATTGATTTTGCAGTTCACTATGGAATCGACCCTAATCTTCTCGAAATAATAAATAACGACGATCTTAGCTCAGATCATTCCGCTCTTATAATTCATTTTAATATGCCTGCATTTGTCACAGTTCGGAAACAGCGTATTTTAAATAAAAGGTCCGACATACATTTTTTTTTCAAACTTGGCTTGAATCCCAAATAAATCTTAACATGGAAATAAATTCCAACAGAGACTTAGATGATGCCGTGGAAAACTTCAACAACAAAATACACAAAGCTGCTTTCTTAACTTCTCCTATCAGTAATAAGAAAAATTCCCAATTACCGACAAACAAGCTACCATATTCTGATGAAGTTTCTCTGATGGTAAAAAACAAGAGGAGGCTTCGAAGGATATGGCAAAACAGCAGAAACCCGATTGACAAAACAGCATTTAATAAAGCAACCAAAGAACTGAAATCCAAACTGGCCGAGTTAAAAGAAGAAGCAATTGGTGAATACCTTAAAAACGCCGATCCAAATAAAGATGACGAGCACAACGTCTGGAAGGCCACCAAATACTTAAAGCGACCTTCCGTAAGACAGGTCCCGGTTAAAGACGTCAACAACTCATGGTGCAGATCAAATGAAAGTAAAGCTCAAGCTTTTGGTAACCATCTTAAGGCGACATTTCAGCCATTCAACCTTAGCAGTGACTGCCACCGCCGGAATGTTGAAGCATATCTTGACAGTCCGTGCCCAATGGACAAACCGATGACATTCGTTAAACTCTCTGAGGTTCAAACTGAAATTTCATTGCTTAAAAACTTCAAGTCTCCTGGTCATGACAATATTGATGCATGGACAATCAAAAAACTTCCAAAAAAATGTTTGATCTTCTTAGTATTGATTATTAACAGTAGCTTTAGGCTTAGCCATTTCCCCACCCAGTGGAAATGTGCTGAAATTATAGTTATACCAAAGCCAAATAAGCCTGAAAATGAGTTATCCTCGTACAGACCAATAAGCCTCCTGCCAATATTCTCGAAAATACTCGAAAGAATATTTCTTCGCAGATTACTGCCAGAGTTGGAAAGACAATCGATTATTCCAGATCATCAATTCGGTTTCAGGCAGCTGCACGGTACTCCGGAGCAATGTCATCGTATTGTGAAAGTGATACTTAGTAGTTTGGAGGAAAAAAAATACTGTTGTGCAGTTTTCCTAGATATTAAGCAAGCGTTTGACAGAGTGTGGCACCTAGGACTATTGTATAAATTGAAAAAGATACTGCCCACTCCACTCTATCTTTTCCTCAAATCATATTTAAGTTGCAGGCATTTCTATGTCAAAATTCAAGATGTAACTTCTAATATATACGAAGTAAAGGCAGGAGTTCCACAGGGTAGTGTTCTGGGTCCAACTCTTTACACAATTTTCACCGCTGACATGCCAATATTAGACGACAGTAATTTGACTGTTGCTACTTACGCGGACGACACTGCTATTCTTTCTTCCTCCTACTCGGCTAATGAAGCTTCTGAAACCGTACAAAAACAGTTAAATGAGTTGCAATTATGGCTTTGCAAATGGAACATATCTGTAAATGCTTCAAAATCAGCACATGTTACCTTCACCTTGAGGAAAGAAGAATGCCCCGATGTCACCCTTAACCGAACCGTAATTCCTAAATCCAATAGTGCTAAGTACCTCGGGTTGCACCTAGACAGAAGACTAACTTGGCGTCAACACATCAAAGCCAAGAGAATGCAACTTAAAATCAAAACAAGGAAAATGTACTGGTTACTTGGTCCTCAATCTAAACTAAGTCTTACAAATAAAATACTTATTTACAAAACGATCCTTAAACCAGTTTGGTCTTATGGTATTCAAATATGGGGCACAGCAAGTAAGTCCAGCTTAGATGTAATCCAAAGATACCAGTCAAAAACACTCAGACTTATAACGAATGCCCCGTGGTTTGTAAAGAATACTCATCTGCACAAAGATCTTAAAACACCTATGGTTGCGGACGAAATAAAAAGATACAGCACAAGATACATCAACAGACTAAGCTGTCATCCCAACACACACGCCATCAACTTGCTAGATAACAGCGAAGATGTTCGACGACTACAAAGACTACACCCCTTAGACTTGCCGTTTAGATCCTAAGCCATTTAAAAAAAAAAAACTATGTTAGCTTATACACGATGTTTCCATATTCGTCAAGGTTAACCTATAAAATACGTGAATTTTAATGTAACTTTAATTCCATAAAACCTTTAACATATTTAAAGGAATAATTGTACTTAAAGCATCAACGTTAATAATATATACTTTTTCCATTTACTTATTGTCAACCGACAGATTGTAAATAAAGATCTTGAGAGAAAAAAAAAAAAAAAAAAGCATTATGTTGGTTGTCAGTTACTTCTTATTGATGTCTTACTAAAATGCAATTTTCTTAAATTTACAACATCTACGCATGCAGACGCTCAAAACCATACTAATAGGTAATGCGCACATATACACCCATAAAATACAACAAAGAATCCCACCTGCTGTCATGCAATACAGTTACGTTGATCCTCGACGCGTCACAGCTCACATTTTTTACTTAACGTGCTATTTGCTTTTTATTCATTTTAAAGAAGATTTATGCCCATCCCCACTTGCTAACTGCAGACATCGGCAAACATGAAATGCTCATTTGCGCTGAGCTTTTTCTTACAATTGGCATTTTTTATATATATTTTTTTTTCACGAGCGTCAATGTCATTTTTATGGCCACAACAGAGACAGGCAAATCTTTAAAATGCATAAAAATATATTGTGAAGAAATTTTATGTGCATACCTGCTTAACGCTAGCCGGCCAAGTAAGTTGATGTGAGAAATACTCGTACGTGGAGGTGATGACAAAGGTATGCGTTTCGGACCATAAAAACGCAATATTCGTTGTAAAAGTTGACTGTCGCCAAGGCTTTGGTAATCCGCTGGGTCATAAAATTGCAACCACCACATAATGTCTGCATGGATAAATGACAATGTTGCACTTTTACACCTACATAAGTATTAAAGCTTTAGGCTTTAAAAAAATTTAATATTGGGCCACTCTGTTTAGTACGAGTATGGTATTCGATTAAGAACACATTTCCAATTCAACTCTCTTTTCACTAGCATCGCATAATTCTTGTCAATATTTTTGCGCCTGAAATTATGTTCAGAGCGTTTGAAAAATTCGCGCGGGTGCCATTTAAGTATTTTAATGCTTTTTTTATATATTAAATATTACTTGCATGGGCTTGGTTGTACTTCATGCTTTATAAATCATTAGATTTAATAAGCATTTCATATAGTGTTCTCCTCAATTTTCTTCGTCCAAGGTAATTTACACTTAATTACGAAGAGCATAAGCAATCAACACGAATAATAAGCTCTGCTTAAATATTTCACAAACAAAAAATTCCTTTTAATAAACATCACTTAATCCCGCTGTGTTCACAGGAAACTATTTCTACAAAACTGAATCGCATAGGGCCCATTCTCATCAGTCATCTTTGGGCACGTCTTGTCAGTACCCTAATGTCTAATTGTCTAAATGACTGCCTGTCAGACTGCCTAATTTGCGCACAAAGCTAATAAACTAATTTTACTTACGCTTGCATCCAAAGGACTCCATCAAAATGCCTTTTGTGACTTGCATGCGCCTTCAACTCGCAGGCGGCAAAAGCTACACACTACACACATACATACATACATACATATATTTAATACTTGGCACTCATTTTGTTAAAAGTCTTACAAGTATGCTCATAGCGGCAAAAGAGACCCAAAGGATTTGGCATTTACGCAGATGAACACGAATGCGGATGTCAGTGCGCCTTAAAGTATGCCAAACGGCGGTCAGGTTGAAAGCAGGCTGGCACTTTTGGTAGCAAGCAGAGCTGAAGGCGAGAATTTTGTAATTCAACGAGGTGCGTGCTATTTATATACTTACAGACATATAACTGGTTGAATTTTAAAAGTAATTGCTACCATGGCTGCCACTGCGGCACGGCGAGACAATGAAATATCACAACTCATACATTTTATTTTGCATTTTGACGCAAAGCAGGCATTTACTTTAGCAAATTTCAAATTGTCATTCAACGAGAACTTAAACGGGCGAGCAAAAGCAACAAACTTTCACTTCAGAGAGTTTAGTGTGTGTTTCTCAAGTTTGTCGCTCTGGTGACTGCCAACTTTTTGACAATTGTCTTTCGAAGCAATTGTTTTCAAAGGTCTTTTGGGGCGCGATAAATAAAAGGCAGCTCATTTGTTGCAAAAGAAAAGAGTTGAAACGGGATGTTAAGCAAACTGTGTTTTGCCATTGCGTTCAAAATGTGGCTAAATTATAGAAGCTTTGTGATTATCAGGAGACAGCGCTGAGCGCGCTGAGCAGTGGTAAGGCCGAGACACGAGGAATGCGGCTTGGCATTCAGCTAATAAACGCCTAAATGGCTGAAAGGATTTAAGAAAATAACTTAACAATATTTCGGCTCTCTCCTTTTGCGCTAAGTTGTTAATAAGTAAGTGTTGCTGCGTTGCTTGGGGACAATTTTGCGCCAAGGAAAAGCAGGCGGCGTGCGTTGTTGAAGATTTTGAAATAATGCTTAACATGCCAGTACGACAAGTTGAATGACAAACAACTGTGTGTTGGAAATAAAATGTTGGCTATTGATTGTTAAATTCCTGTGCTAATTTAATACAAAAGACACTAACAAATCGAGTATAAAACACGTGTCTCTTTCTTGCATTTTTGAATATTATTTATTTCCACACTCTCTCGCTCTTATTGTACGCACGCCTTTGTGGTTGCCACAAAATTGTTTTCCACATTGCAAAAACAAAAGAAGCCATCTTCCAGGAAAAATGTTGCTTAACAACAAATATCTTATTTGACTTCAATGACTTTCCATTCTGCATACTTATGCACATTCGTTGCACACTTATGTGTTTATATACATATTTATATGAAACTTGGCATGTCTTCAACCGCAAGCTTTTAACCACATTTCAATTAATCAACCACAAATTTCTGTAACATGCGTGTATGTTATTAAAATTTCATTTATGTCGCAAGCAGGCGTTTCAAATTAATATATTAAAAGTGCGTGTGTGTGTGTGTGTGTGTAAACGTATGCACACACCTACAAACTAACTCATACAAATTGCATTGCACACTTATAAAATGCCACAAAAACTTTAAATATGTGTGTGTGTGTACTTGTAAAGTGCTTTACATTTTCTTGAGTGCATTCTTCTTTGTCTTCTGCTGCATCTTTGATATTCAATCACTGTTGCGGTAGATACTTGGCCTTGCTGTTGACAGTATTCAAATTGTAATTGAAGAATTCTTAAGCACATACACATATGTGTATTGGTGTGAGTTGGGCTGACTGAGCAGTGCAAAATATACAAATTTTATATGTACGTAACGGCAGCAAAAAAATCAAATGAAGAGCGACATTATTTAGAATAGTTATTGTGTTCGATTAAATCGTACAAGGATACCTGGTTTCTGAAATGGATTCTATAGATAATAGAAATCTCCAATGTCCTACAAACTCAATTATATAATAAAGCTAACATTTCTGTTTTTACAGAGTGATATTTTCGTTTCTTGTAAATTAATGTAAAATAAATGGTTTTTAATTTCGTGATATTTCGAATAATTCTTTATGCTTTATTGCTTTATGAGTTTAAGAAGCGACCTACTGACTCGAGCCTCTAGCCATTTTTGATGCCAATGCGCAGTATTTCATCTACTTTACTCGGTTTTTTTTTTCCATGGGCGTTGTGGTAGCGCGCTACCCTCAAGTGGCCCTTTGAAACCAGGATAAGCCTGTTTACAGCAGTCACAGTAAGGATCAACCTCGTGCTTGAATCTGCGCAGATACGACTTAAAGCATCCATGACCGCTCAGAAATTGGGTCGTGTAGAAGTCAACTTCGCCGTGGCTTCTTTGAACCCAGCGCTCTAAGTTTGGAATGCATCGGTATGTCCATCGTCCGTTTGTCGCACTGCTCCATTTGTTTTGCCATTCGGCTAGGCTATTTACTCTAGCTTCCTTGCGGGTGGCTTCAGTTGTTATCTCCGTACTTGAAAGTAGTAGTAGGTCTAGTGGGTACAAACCAGCAATTACCAGGGCTGCTTCATCAGACACAGTCTTGAATGCGCTGCATACCCGGAGTGCACACAGACGATACGTTGACTTTAACGTGGCTGTTGCCATCTGTTCTCACAGAGTGTAATCTACAGTGAAGGAGATTAAAAACTACACACACTTCTCTCTTACTCCTAAGCGTGTAGAAGCAGAGCGTCAAGAATACTGAATATTCACCTAGGTCTTGCATTATTTTATTTATTTTTATATATTTTTTTCAAACTCTTCAGCTATCTTATTGTCAATTTTTCACAACATTGGAGAGCACTTTAATGTGTCTTTTCGGGATTTCAAATTAATTTTGCTAAGCACTTGCATCAAAACATTAGATTTAGAACTTTTATAAACTCATAGCTCAGAGCAAAAATTTGAAGGTTTTCATGTTTTGTATTTGAAATTCAAAATTTTTTGCTTCGAGCTTACCATATCAAAAACATTGACAACAAAACAAATTTAGGCAAAGAACATTAAAAACGAAACTTAATAGAATATGCAAGTAAAAGCACGCAAAGTATTCATAAGCAAGCTAACTACCCAGCAATCATACGGTAATTAATAAATTTTTGGGCATTCAAAACATTATTGCCGAAGGCTAACAAGCAAGCAATCAAATTTCATATTAATGTGACTGTGTACAAGAACAGCAACAAAAACAGTAAAATACAACAAATGACTAATAACAGTAACAATTAAAAGCAATAGCAATTAGCAGTAAAAATAAACAATTGCAGCATTCTGCATAAATATGTGCGTACAAATATATAATTATAATAAAGATAAAGAGAAAGAGAGAGAGAGAGAGAGAGAGAGATCGTTATGGAAATTGGAAAATTTTAGTAAAATGCCATACTTGAAATATTGCGTCACACTAAAATTTACTGTCAAACTAAATCGACCGCTTGTGACATGGACAAATGCACACATACCGACCAATACAATTGCAAATGCAAAATATATAAACACATTTACGTTCGCTGTTGATTGCCATCAATTTTCGATTTGTCTCTCTTCCTAAAAACTATTTATCTACGAGTATGTAAATGTCTTGCACTTACTAATTATCTATTTGTCGGTTTTTCTATGTTTATGTTTGGGACATTCATTTTGTTTTCACTGTCGAAATCTGTTTTTCCAATTAGACGTGCGCAAGTGTTAGTGAATGTTATTTAACTTTGTGGAAAATCAATTAAGCTAATGTCAGTGCTTGTCATTATAATAATAATAAGTGAAAATATTTCACTTTTCGACCATGCAATTATAAAAGCAAACGGAAATTATTGAGCGTACTGGCATTTGTTGAATACTTGCCGTTGAATCGCTAATAAATTTTGTAATGCTCAGTGATAGCGCATTGACATTTATGTAAATATTTTATAGAAATTCAATAAATGAAAATTAATAGAAATTAATTATAGGTATGTATGTATGAGTATATTACATTAGAGATCGCAACTATTGGGATTGGCAATGTAGAAACAAAGTTTATGTTTGAATATTTTTGATAGAAGTCAAAATTTCGTGTAGCATTAAGTGGACAAAATAAAAATACCGGAGGATGAGGGAAAGGCCGAAAGATAGCAAAATAGAGATTTATAAAAGTCGTAAGGTTCACCTAGAAAGATTAGTGAAAACTTGTAACAAAGTGTTTTTTAAATAGAAATTTCAAGCAAAATCTTTTAAAAGTATAAAAAAAATGTAATTAAAGTCAATTTAAATGAAGAAATGGAATTGTCGCAAATATTGAGTATTTAATAAAATTGCATATTTTCAAAAACTAAATTAATGCGATAAAATAATGATTAAATTTTGTACTCATACATACATATATTTTTAACAAAAATTAAAAAACCAAAAAAAAAATTATAATTTGTGATAAACTAAGAATAACAAATAGTTTATAAATTTCGAAATCCAAAATTTCATAAAAAATATTAATTTTCAAAATACTAAACTTTCAAAGCCAAATGATATAAATATTTCACTTCGATATTCCTGCGAAATTTTAGTATAAAATTAACGTTTTCCATTTCAAACAAAATTGCCTTTGTTGTTGAATTTGAATTTTTCAAATTTTAACATAAACAAAAATGTTAATTTTAAAAAATAAATTTATTTTAAAAATTGGAGAAAGGAATTTAAAAAAAACGTCATTCAATTTTTTAAATAAAAACATTATACAATCGCCTTAGTAAACAGTTCATCACATTGCAGTTGAAAAAAACAAATTTTTTTTATCTTTCAAAGGGTGTGTCTGCAAATAAAAAATATTAAAATTAAAAACATGCAATAAGATAAAAAAAAACAAAAAAAAAAAAAAATACGCCAAGAAACCTTTACAAACACTATAAACAAATATTAGCTAAACTTTTGAGCCACAAATCAGTTGCTATACAAAATTTTATTTTTTTAAACTCAAAAAATTCAAACTTCAAATATTCAAAATTGAAGTAGCAAAGATAAAAACACTTTTATAAATTGGTGTTAATTTCCAAAGAACTTAGTTAATGAAATTTTCTTGTTCACAATGTTTTTGTATTTTTGTTTAATATCACCTTCGAATCTCATTTACTGTCATTAAATGCCAATTTACATGTCGATTATTCCATATATGTGTGTATATATGTGTGTGTGTGTCATACAACTACTCTAACCTTTTTACACATAAACATATATACATATATATATATGTGTGTATGTTTATAGAAAATGTAAGGTATAAAAGACAGCAACGTTTAGCTCAAAAGCCAACCGATAGCCAGCAGCATTGAGCGCCAGCATTTAAAATACAATTACACAACTGACATTCTCGTGATATTTAGACAAAGCATTTTTTTTTTTCAAGTTATCAGCAATTTTTGTACATTTTTCCCGCCTGAAAACGGCCATTACTAAATGATGAAAAAGTTCAGCAAAAAGAAAGCCAAAAATTACACCAGACAATTAGCAACTGTCTGCTGTTAACTCATTTTTTCACGACGACAAAAAAAAAGCTTGCAGCCACTTTGCGGTTGTTGTTGTTGGGAAAAAAATGCTGGCATTGCAAGTGACTTGAAAGAGCAACATCATAAGCGAAGTGGCACAGACAAAAATAATAAAGCGAAAAACATAGCAAATGAGTAGAAGAGTCACTTTTATGTAGCATACCACTAGGCGCTTGAGCGCACCTGGCAATTGCATGTGGTAAGCAATTTTTGAACGCTTTTGCACATTTGCAAGATTTTTTTTATTTGTTTTTTTTTTTTGCTATCTTAAATTATTTTGCTTTTTTTGCAATAAAGTCGAAAGGCAAAAATTGCTTGCTAAGCAAAACCTCAAAGAGCTGTGAAGGCTTACTATGGCAAAGGCCTGCTGATTCGACAACTACTACGAAAAGCTAATGACTGCCCTTCCAGCGCTTAAATGGAGGCCGCTAGGGTACAAATGTATGTACATAAGTGCCATTGCAGCAGCCGTTATAGTGCAGAATATATTTAAAGGAAAAAAAAACATAAAACGAACAACTCAAAACTTCAATATTTACAAATACACACATTAACAGCATGACGTGTCATAAGGAATAAGGAAAGAGCTTTTGAGCTAACATCCAACCAGCTGACACCGTTAGAATAACCAAAGTCACTTTCCAACGTACTAAAAATAAAAAGAAATTTCCTACACTTGCTACAGCTTCGTTATTTCATCTTAACATTGGTGTGTGTATTTGTAGCTTTACTCTCATGCAGGTCAACATTGAGCAATCAGACCATGACCGCGGCAGCTTCACTCCTCTGCGTCTATTCGCCGTTGCTAAAAGAGCCACTTAACTTGTCTATATGAGCCTAATGGGCTTTATTAGTTCACTGCCATTTTTTTTTTAACATTTTTCTAATAAAATAAAATGTCAGAATAATCGTGAAGGGGAAATAAAGAGAATAAACAACTAGTGTTATTCCGTGCTCTAAGCTAAATCAACTACAAGATAGTATGATTTCGTGAAAGCAAAATTTAAAGTGAAAAAAAAGTGCAGAAAAGTGTTTCAGTACTCAAACACTCATAATAATGAACCCTTTTAAATAAAGTTGCTAAAAATTTCATATAAGAAAATCAATGCTACCATATAAAATATGTTCTCTAAAAATATTGATCTTAGCGCCATCCAGCGGACTTACTAATAATTTGATCCACTTATATAACCTAGCTAAGCAAAAGAGAGAGTTTAAATATGCTATTCCAAATTGTTATCTCCAGCAGTTGTTATTTGAGTATCAAGAATAAGCGAAGTGATTTCACCTGCTCAATATATATTTCTGGAGTTTCGTAATCTCGTACTCTAGGCATTTTTTCCCCTATTTTCATGAATGATATAAACAGATTTTGAATACGCCTTGAAATGCTTCAGTGAATTCACTCAAACTCACTTTGAAATCGGTACTTTATTTCTCGCTTCGTTTAGAAGGAGCATATAAACTACTACATTTATCGATGCGGAATTCAAATCAGCTGATAAGTTTACAATACGTTTTCGCTGGGCACGCTTTAAAGTTGAATGTATAAACAGAAACAAATAAAGTGTATTAGGGCGATACGATCTCGGAGAATGCTTCGTATAAACAAGGTAATAGATTCAATACCGTTTTCACCATTTTTTAACCAGTGCCTCTTCAACTCATTTATTGCAAAGTTGAAAGAAATTGTGTTAGATAATTCATTGCGTTCTTGCAGGCTATTTAAGTCTGAGTTAAATCGAGCAAATTCAAAGTGTAATTAAATATAAAAGGCAGATGAGAGAATGGCAAACAAAAAAAAAAACAAAGGACAGGAAAAGCAAACAGTACAAAATCGGACATTTAATGAACTTTTGTTGACACGAATTTGGCACAGGATTTTGTTGCGCGTAAGTTGGTCGTCCAGGATATAGATCTTAACTATTTATGTATATAAATTGAGCTTCCTTTATAAAATACATCTCCGCTATGCACCTCAATAAACTAACTTCACTCTCAACTAAATAAACTCCACTCTCAACATTGCAATGTTTTTGAATTGCCTTATTTGCTGGAACGTGTCATACATTTAAATTGGCTAATTACCTTTACGAAATTTACCAATGAAAAGCAAAGAAGACTAACATATTTTTAGTTCACTTTATTACACAACTGCGCCTGTGGCAATGCTAAGCAAACACACTTCGAAAGCATTGCAAGTTGCTTAGAGTCATTGCGAAATTATATGAATGTGTATAGTATTTGTGAGCGAGTGTGTCAAGATTGGCAATTAGGCGCAAACAGGTGCAACTCATAAGCATTTCGAACACTAAAACTAACATAAATTCGCATTATAAGCACGCATTTACTTTAAGTTACAGCAACAAATACTCAAATAAAAATCAACAGCCTTGTGGTTTGTTGCAAAAATACTCTTCAGTTCACGCATACAGCTCACATAATTTTATTATTTTTATTGCATTTAATTTTGTTTGCCCAAAAAAGCATTCGCCTTCAGCCAATGCAAGGCAGCCGGTCACACTTCACACAATTACTCCTTGGTGCGCCATGTGTTGTCAATGAAGCCATTGCGAGGAAGTTTTGCGCCGCCACATAAGTAAAAAAAAAAAATATTCAAGAGACCCTATGGTCTACTCTGAATTCGAGTTGAATTGTAGAACAATCCATTTCTATGCGTATATGTGTATGTTTGATTTTCTTTTTTGGCCAGCCAAGCCAAGTGAAAAGTGCTTTAGCAATTATTAGCTTAACTATTGCAATATGTCCTTCAACTGCATGCACGCGCACAATCATACACAGACACACAAATATGTAACTATATAATATCTTACTCGTATGTGGTGTATCTATATTTTCTAGAGTCTACATTCATGTAGACTATCACCCAGTTTAATGTTAAAAGTTTGGCCATATTAAGTATCAGTAATAGCAGCAGCGTGCATACTAAAAATGAGTTCATACACTCACAACAAAGTTGACTGGCACGCTGTTGCAGGCGTTGCCTGAGTGTAGGCGAGTAGTTGTGGCAATTTATAGCAATTGTGATGCTTTTCTTGATGCTTTTACTTACTTTTTGGTTACTTTTCTCTTGGTTATAGTTTTCATGTTGCGCCTGCGGCTTTATCTTTGTAATTTTATACTCAAAGTTGGCAGCTAACCATGTGTGTGCACAAGCATTCATACTGCCAAGCAAACAGAAGCATACAAAAATATACGCTACAGTTTTATAATCATTTTGCTTGTGAGTATTCTACGAAAATATCTTAGGTAATAATGATAATACGAAATTTGAGACACATTCTTAGCTTCAGGAAAAAAAACCATAATACTATTAATAAAGTTAATATACAGCGCTGGAAAAAAAGTCGCAACAATGTATTTTTCTTTTATTTATTCTCTGTTATTTTTGAATTAAAACACAACGCATTTAAAAAACAAAACATTTTAGCAAACTCTTCAAAATTTAAATTTTATTTTATAGATTCAAACCCTTTCAAAAATTTGTATAGATCATTTATCTAAAAGGTTAATAATCACCCAAGTTCACTACAATTAAAGTGAAATTTTAATTAGTTACAAGTTATCGTTGATTTTTTAAATATTTTTATTGACACTCTTCGGCAATTTTTAACTTAAAAAAGTTTTCAAAAATCAACACTCATTTTTAGCTTTTTCAAATCTGCATTTTAAGTCACTAAATTACGATCTATAAAGCTGCATGCTCGAAAACTTTTTTTTTATTCATTTCTATTGCTCTTTATTCTAAATTTTTGGTTTTAAACGTCCAGACAAATCAGAGCAATTTAAATAAAACCAAATCAACAAGCTTGATATATTTTACAACTCAATTTTACGTGAGGACAAGTTACTGTTAGACCTGCATAATTTGTTTCAAATTTACCTACAAAATATTTGCAAAAAAGTTTAACCATTTTTTAATAACTAAAGTGGTGATTTGGAAAATGAAAGTCAAAATTTTTAGAAAATTGATTTCTATCAAAATTTCCCAAGCAATTCAAATTTTAGCATACAAGAGTAAAATAAGAAATATCCTTAGCCAAAAAAAAATTTAAAAAGTAATAAAAATCCTGAGGTGTTTCCTTTTTGGTATCTCTTCTATTGTACATCAATAATCTTTCACTCATTTTCCATTTAATAAAAATAATATATATCGACATAAAATTTCATTTATACCCATTTATAGATGTATTAATCTCTAGATTTTTATTTTTTCTTCCTCAACAAAATTTGTCCTTAACTAGTATGTCCTTACTTAAAAGATTCTCATTCACTACTCGCACAGCTGCTTTGTTGCTCAGCAACATTGATTTTGATTAAATTTCATAGGATTACAATGCCTGCCATGCACTTTTGTGCAACAATACCTTTTCACCGTATAGATATGATTTCATTTTATTATTTGAGTACAGATTGCATACCCATTTTCTTAACCGCTGGCTATTTGATTGAATCTTATCAAATTTATGTTGGTAAATAATAATCCGATCAAATTTGGAAATGTTATTAAATAGAAAATGAAAAGAAAAAACATTAAAAAGGAACGGGAATAGAAAAAGACGACGGGAGTGAATATTTTAGTTTTTCTTTTATCGCTATGAAAGCGGTTGCAACGGAGAATATGATTGAGTAGCGGAGTATTCTTGGAGAACTTGCATTATTATTATTTAGTTATTTGTGCTCCAATATACGTACTCAATTCCTTCTTATGCATAGAGGTCAATAGTTTTTTGAATCAACTATTCGCTGGTGCTTTTTGAGAGTTGAGTTGTTATATAACAGCAAATAATTTTTCTAATGATATTTTAATATGAAATAAAAAATATTATTATGGTAAATATATATTTATATACAGAAATTTGGTATAATCTTTAGCAGCATTTTTACGTGCATCTTAAATAATTAAATTAGGAATTTCAACGGTACGAGCAGTGCGTTATCAGGTACAATTTTCTATATTCAATAATTATATAAATATTTGTGATTTTCAAGTAGTGGCTATTTTCTTTGGAAGTTTGATTTTACTAAGTATTTGCTAGAATTTCAGTAATGAATTTAATTCATAAATTCGTCAGCGTACATAACAAAATTGTATTCAATGTATATTTTATTGTATTTTTCGTATCAATGTGCGTAATCAACTATGTATGTATGTGTGGCCGTGTTTTTTTTTTATTATATATGTATATGTATTTTTAAGTATTTTAATAATCATTAGATCTTATTAAGTGAAACAAAAACGAATTGGAAAAGTATTAATTAAAAGCAAAAACCATTGATTGTTGGATACAAAACCTAAATTTACACAAAATAAAATTTTAAGAAAATAGCAGAAGACATTTTTAGTAAAATTGAAAGTTGATTCAAAGCCAGTTCTTAAACAGCATAACTCCTTAGTAGTAATAATTAAAAGCGCGACAGTTTCAAATCCTAAACTTATACTTTAATTAAATTAGAAAACAACTTTTCTTTTTTAAAGAAAAACAAGCAAAAATAATTTCTTGACGCTATTCATAGCGCAAAAATTAAAATTTAAATAATATTTTGTTCCGTAAAAATTTAGACTACTGAGAAGTAAAAACATATTCAAATTTATAAAAAAAAAAAATTGTATTAAACAAAATATTGCAAATTAGTAACGCGAAAAGATTTTATTTGTAAATGTTAACGATTGCGTTAAATTAAATGTTATTTGCGATAAAAAAAAGTAACACATTCTTTTAAAAGAAAACTAAAGTTTTAAAATTAATTAACACCAATACTTAATAGATGCAATTCACTCGAAAGAAGTCCAATTTTTGCATTTCCGCATGTGTTTTGAATCAATCTACTAACAAAAAATTATGAAAATATGTTCCAGAATTAAAAATTTTACTAAAATGTAAACACATCAGAAACATTTACGCTTTAATACTTAGCAGACACAATAGAAAAATTTTAGGTAAACATTTATTCAAAATTTTACTAAAGTTACAATTTTGTCTTTTCTTCTTTTTCTTCCTTTTTTGCTCTACCAACTCATCCTCAACTGCAAACAAAAAAAAAAAAAAAACAACCACCAAAAAATTAACAAACTGAAATTGGCGCAATTTCCATACAAAAATATACATATTTTATATTCCCCCCACCAAAAATGAAAATAATAACAAAAATTTTAACTTGCGTGCGCTCGACACATGCAAATTTCCACAATTTCCTCTCTACTAACAAATCAAAATTGTTTTTGCATTCTACTACTTTCTGCTAAAACTTTATATTATTTTCTATCTTTTTTTTAAATTTTCTGGGTATTTTTTTATGATTCGAATGTACAAAAACTCGCTCGCTCATACGTGCGTTTCCCACGCTATAACTGGCGTTTTTTTTTTTTGTTATTGTTTCATATTTTCTACTTTCTTTTGAAACATTTAACCATAAACCTCGCTGCAAGTTCATATTAATATTTCAACAAAAAAAAATATCTAAAACTGGAAAATTCAATTTTTAAATATCGAAAAAAAATATTTGCCGCTTGAATGATGAATTCGCAAATATTTTTTAACATCTTACAAATACAAAATGTTAATTAACTCTTAACGCAAATACTATTTTAACTAAATGTTGTAATATTTTTTTCTTTTGTCTATTATAAATAAATGAAAAATTTAAACATTCAAATAAATATTTAAATGTTGTAATGTTTTGTACTTTGGCGCTCGTTTCGATGTGCATTCGTTACGTTCGTTATATCGTTGCATTCGTTACCATTTTATATACATACGAATATAATTTTGTCTTAAAACCTACTTGTCTACTGCTAAATGGAAACACTTTTTATTGATAATATTTTTTTTTTTTTTTTTTTTTTTTTGTAAAACAAATTTACCCCAACAACCCTCTTTTGACATATGCTTCTATTGGATTTTGGGTTTTTCGTTTCGTTTTCTCGTGCTGCGCGTGCTGACTTTTGTATTTGCTACTCTTTTATCAAACGTGTGTTTACTACTTTTATATTCACTTTTTTTTGGAATTCCATTAAAACATATTCAATTAAATTTGTACACCTCTTTTATAATAAATTCCTTAACTTAATTACATCAATTTATTTTGCATTTTTTTTTATTTTCATAAATACATTTATTTCCCTGTATTCTTAATTTGTATTTGTTTTTCTTTTTTTCCCTTTATTTTTTTCATGACCCCAACACCCGAAACTACAATTAAAATTAAAATGATCCACCAACCGCTTCCTATCGTATTATCCACCTGGCTCCCTCCACGTTCCACCGTATATTTGTGCCTTTTTTTGTATGGATTGCTACTTATCTGCGACTTGACCGGCTATCGTAAATATATTTAGAGCATTTAGATCGCAAACTATTCGTTGGTATGCTAAGCAAACAACAAACCGAAGAGGATGTTAGGCAAATCTTCAGCCCTTTTGGCAGCATAGAAGAGTGCACCATACTGCGCGGTCCGGAAGGCGCCAGCAAAGGTGAGTACAAAACTTTTTAGTATTTTACTACTAATTTCTTTTGATAACATTTGATCTGTGTGTGTGTGTGTAATTTTTCAATTTATGTAACTATACACACCTACAGTAAGCTAAGTAAGTATTAAAAAATTAAGTTAAAAAACATATTTTTAAACATAAACGCAAATATTAAAAAGAAGAAGAAAAATAAGTATTCGTGGTATGGAAACATTTAGATTTAAAAGAAAACACAAAAATAAATTAACAAAGATTTAGATTTCGAATAACAAGTATTTGAACCATGTAAATTTGGTTACAAGGTACTGGTTTACTTACATTCTGAGATGACAAAAATGTACAAGTAGAGGCATCTCGATATGCAAGTCATAAAAGTCACATCATATTGTCACATCACATAACATCACATCATATCGCTACATCACATCTGTAACATCTTAACATATCGTGATAGCATTCGCATCACAACTTAAGGCTCGTGACATGACTTCACATCAAAGCATCACATCAACAAATTCCCTTTTATTCATCACAACAAATCACATCATGATGTCAAATCGCAGTATATAGAGACATCATGTCATATGACAAGAACCCAACACATCAAACAATATCACACATCCCATCACCATAACACACCATCACCATACATATCATAATGTAACTCAAAAACGAACAGACTTTAAAAACACATTCAACTCAATTACAAATTCTGCTAAGGTTTTCCAACACAGAGGACGATATCATTTTAGAAAAAGCGTTAAAAATTTGATTTGTTTGAGGTTATGTTTATCCAGGCTCATTTATTGCATTTTATGCGTATCTTCCCTGGCTTCAATGTCTACTAAAACGACAGCACTTAGATTTTTCATTTCATAAGCAATACGAAAAATACTTGTATTAAATGAAAATATATTTATTACAAAAAAAATGGATGACAACCACCGCTCACTGCTGCCATTATTGAAGTCATTCCACAATGTAAATGTTTACGATGCCACGGTTGTTGCACCATACATTAACAACAACACCAAAACAGCGTCATATCCATAATCACCAATAGTTATGGTAATAGTAGTTGTTAAAATTGTTGTTGTCGATGCTAACAATATCGCTGCTAACGCTAGCTAACCGTTGATAATGATGTTGCCATTGATATGCAATATAGAGCGCCAGTCAACGACGGCTGCAGCAACAGTGGTGGCAAACAACTCAGCCAAGGACAGCTGGTGCATTGAACCAAATAATAATCACAAACATAACAATAACAACCGCATACAAACAAACAAACAACCATACATTCACATTGTGTACAGCAATCAATGTAAACAGAAACTAACACACACACACACTTTGCATTTATAAAAATCAAGTAAACAGTTGAATTAAAGTGTTACGCGCATACCAACCAAAGCGCACGGCTATTAAATGCAACGTTGGCTGCTGGCGGCTGTTTGTTAGTTGATCGCATGGTTCATTGGTCGGTGAGCTTGGCTGAATGGCTGAGCGGTGGACTCGGAGCGGAGGGTTAAGTGTTTGCATACAGCGCATTTAACAATCATAGAACCACATTTTCCAAACAAAAACAATGTAAATAAATTAATAAGAGTTTGTGCAACATTAAGAAAAAAATCAACACATTTTTATGAAAATTACAAGTTTTTAATAAATTTTTAAATAATTTTGTGCAGTTTTTTGAAGCCCATTCAATTTTTGTATGTTGAAGTATGTAAGTGTAAGTTTTAAATAGCAAGAATTTAGCAACAATTTTTTAATTTTTTTTTTCTTCGACTGTCTTGCGTCCACTTTAACATAAAAAAAATTTCGTTTATTCGTCATAAGGAGGCAAATGCAAAATAACTTTGTTTGACTAAAACTGAATGGGCTCAAAATCGCATATTTTGAAATCAAGTTTTAAGTAAAAAGTTTTAAGTTTTAATTAAAATTTTTGAAATTTGTTCAGTTATACATTTTAAAAAAGCAGATATATTCAGTTAAATAAGAAGAAATAAATTATGACAATATTTGTTAATTATTTGGTTGTGCTATAGTTGTTTAACGCACTGTATATAAATGTGCGCATGCATCGTTGACTTTTTGGTGAGTGCTGTTTGCATTCTGGCATCATCGATAAACGTGCAAATTACACACACACACAAACTAATACACTTGCATACAATTTTATGTATTTAATGCTATGCTAAAGTTAAATATTTAAATGTCCTTTGTGTGTGTGTATGGGTTTGGGTGTGAGTTTTGGTGAGTGTGCCTTTGTCAGTGATTTCAAATGCTTGTAGTCTACTTTTGGGAGCAACTGCTTATGTGCATGCCAGGCAATAACATTTTATTTTATTATGTCAAAGTTTTAAAATTATTCCATTTTGTTCTACGGTTTTTCTACTACATTCCACCTCCTGCTGCTGCTCCTACGTACGCACTCGTTCGTTGTTTACTCTGTGTTTGCATTTCTTTTGTTATACGCCATTTGCTATGATTATTTTAAGTTGTATTCCAACTTTGGTAATTTTTGTATTTTATATGCACCGAACATTCGGTAGAAACATTTTTTCATATTTCTTTTTTAGAGTTAAAAAAAAAAACTCACTTTATCTCTTTCTATTCTGTGTTTAATATGCTTTGTTTGTTTATTGTCATTGCTCATTTTTATTTTTTGCTTTTGTTTTTTATGTTTGTGACGTTTAACTTTGCATATGATAATAGCCATTGTATTTCCCATTTGACTTCTTTCTGCTGTTTAACATCACTGTTTTCACAGTTGCTTTTGTTTCTGTTTTCATTGTGTTGGTTCTACTAAATTCTTATTCATTTTAATTTTAATGTTGACTTTGCTTTCGTGTACAGTCCAAAAAAAAAATGTATTTTCCAAATTAAATTGGCATATTTACTGCTATTGTAACTTTATACATTTTTTACATTTTTACAGCACTTAAAGGGGAAAGCTTTCATGACTAAAATATGAAACATTTTTCCGTGGCCAGAAGAGATACAAACTTTCAACCTTTAAAGTCGTCATATTAATATGGTTTTAAAGCAACGAAAAATCGCGTCAGTACACACTCTTCCATTTAGAGAGATTGACTAAATAAATTCAATTTATCTTAAAGAAAGCAAAAAAAAAAAATTTCAAATAAAAAACGTCAAAAATAACAAAAAATTTGAAAAAAAAACTTAAAAAAAACTCCCAGACTTGTTAATAGTATAAAACTAATTTCCAAAAATTAATAAATTCTTTAATAATTTGAAAAAAAATTAGACCTGCACAATTTTTTCAAAAAGCCATTGAAATTATTTGAAATTAGCTATTTAGCTTATTTGGTGGAACTGTTTCCAAGAAAAAAAAAAAAAAATATAGAGAAACTACTTAGAGTATTTTTTTTTTTGATATTTTTGCAAATGTATTTTTTTAAAACTGTCAACCAATACAAAAAATACCCCGACACTTTCAAAGTTTTTTTTTTGTAAACATTTTACAATTTAAAAAGCAATTATTGTTCTTATGAAATCTATGTACAGAACTTTTTGGATTTTTCGCAAAAAGCTATTTAATTTTGCAGAAGTTACACATAATAATTACAGAAATTCAAGAATAACAGTTATTTACTTTATAGTTTCATACAAATTTTCTATAAAAAGAAAATCTTAAATTTGTTGACCAACTTATAAAATTACTAAGAAACTTCTACTTTTAACGTAGATGTTTTCTTTTCTAGCTAAACTATTTTGATGCATTTTTTTACATTTAAAAAAAAATATATAGAGAAGTTTTATTGATATTTATTTGTCTCCTCAGAAATTCTAATATAAGAAAAGCTTCATTAAATAGCTGAATATATTTCTTAGACTACTGAGCAAAGGTTTCATTGTTAATATTCTAACATTATTATTATTATTATTTTTTTTTTAATATACTTTTATAAATAATTATAAATATTTTATTTTTTCTTGTGTTTAAGTTTTTTTTATTAAATATAATATTATTTGTGGTGTACGTCTTTATATTCTACCACAAATGGAGGGACCTACAATTTTGTGCCCACTCCCAACGCCAGATGTATTTTATGAGAAGCTTTTTTCATGGCAGAAATACCCTCGGAGGTTTGCCATTGCCTGCCGAGGTGTGACGTCTATTAGAAAAAAACGTTTCTATGATTAAGTTTTTACTTGCCCTGGCTGAGATTCAAACCTCGAACCCTGCCGCATTTCGAGGGGACACATTATTAAATATCGCATTATTTCTTAGTTTTTGAAAAAATATTGAAATCTACATAAATATTTTATTCTTTCTAATGTTATAATTTTTGATTATTTATTATTATTTTTTATTATTTTACTGTATTTTAATTACAATCTTATTTTTTACTATATATGTATGTATGTACATATGTATCTATATATACGTATGTATATATTTTTTTTATTACTTATTCATCATACCAAATTTTTTTTTTTATTGCAATTTGTATTTATTTGTAATTGCAAATATTTTATTTTTTGTTTTATTTGAAATTTTTTATTATTAAAATTTTATATTATTTTTTGTTCATTTTTAATTATGTTTTATTTTATTTAATTTAAGTTTATTTCACGTTATTTTATATTTATTAAGTTTTAAATTTTTTTTTTATTTTATGGCATACTGGTTTTTATTATTTTTATTTATTATTTAAGTATATGTAATTTAATTTCATATGAGCCATTTCTTTCCATTTTTTTATGTCAGTTAAATTCCAGATAATCTAATTTCATTCCATTTAATTAATTCCAAACCATTATGTTTACATGCTTTTATAAACTTTTAAGATTCTTTGTAGACGATAACTTATCGGAGAAACAAATTTCATATATGCTTATAGAATTTCTTTACATTAATCCTTTCCAGTCAGAGTAGTATACTCTACAGAAATCGTTATTAAATGCTCGTAGAAAATTCGCTGTAATTTTGTTTTCAGCGTTTTTACATACTTTACTTAATATAAATCTTTAAACTACTTTAAATTGTCGGCTTATATGCTTAAAGAAGTATTGACACGTGTTCATTTCATATTTTCTTTAAACAAAAAATTTGCATAATATACTAAATTATTCGTGCAACTAACCCATCGAGCCCTCGTGGCACCCCGTCGCTTGCTGTTTAAATGCCTGCGACAGCGAGCCACATGTGTTATGAAGCACTCGAAAAGCATAAAAGGGAACCTTTCTTTATGATTGCGCTGCCTTTTCGCGCACTGAGTGTAGACAGTCCGTCATTTAAGCGCCTCATGTGGACCTGCAGTCAACCACTTGCACAGCCTGCTACTCAATCAGAAGCATATGCGTGTGTGCTAACACATTCCTACTTATACACCTCATCACGATGCCTGTCTGTCTGTCTGTCTGTCATTCTGCACTTCATTCATTCATAGAAATCAAATTTGCATAATTTAACATTGCTGGTTGGTTGGATTGACTGCCTGGTTTGACTGCTTGGTTGACTTTGCTTTCGGTTGCTTGCATTGCGGTTTTGCGACTGACTTTATCAATTCAGAAGGCGACGACGGCAGCAGGCAGCATTTGCCTGCCATCAAAGCTGCCACTTCATTTTTTTTTTTTTTGCTTTCTTCATCATTGTGAGAATAAAACATATGAACAGTGGCTTTGGTATGTTTGAAGTTTTATTGTGTATTTGAGTGTTGGAGCAACATTTGAAATTTGCATAAATTTACGATGCGTGGCGTTTTTTATGAGTCGATAACGCGAATTGTCAGAACACCAGCAGATTGAAATAACTTCAGAGCAGTGCGAAGTGCACTTACACATAAAAAAGACGAGTGTACTATTCCTTTGTTAGCCTTCATTACTCACTCACTGTCTGCGTTACTACGTCGAAGTGAAATACTTCTTCGATTTTTTTTTTTATTCCTCCCTCTTCTTCAACATCGTTGAAGTAATAAAATTGCAACAGCAAATTAACATTGATGGATTTTGTCACTTACAACATGTTGCAAACGTATATTGAAGGCGCTCTAATGAAGACTGATGCCTGTTGCTGATGTCAGTACGAGCAGAGGCAAAGGAATATGCGACAACTAACTTTTGCTCCTCAAGCGCCTGGATGTATGCAACAGCAGCTCACATACAATGGTTTTTTTTTTTCGTTTTCCCTTTGCATAGCGCACAATTGGCAGTCGCAATGGTGAAATCAACTGTCAGCGAACTGACATTGGCGCCACTTTTTTCAACAATTGCCATAGCTCTTGGCTGTTGGCTGCCGACTGCTGGTAACAGCTGCTTATCATCGCCGCCTGTTTGCTGATGCTGCCAAATGAATCTCTTTTGGCGCGGCGCCTTTGATGTATGGCAAATAATGACATTAGCAAAAAAGCGCAGCTGTAAACTTATGGAAATTGTGTGGCGAAATTGCAATTATTTGGCATTTGTCAATAATATTGCCAATGACTAGCTGACTACCGGCTTGACATACTGTCTGTCAGTGCATGATGAAGAGAAACATTTTTCTATGCGTGCAATTGTTGTGCATTTTGCTAAATTTTTTGCTGCGCATGCGGAAATAAAAAATTGTGATATATTCTGTGATGGCCAACAGCTGTGTGCGCGAGTAATTGACAGTTGGCGATATTGTGACTATAATTCTATTAGATGATAAGCACATTTGAAAAAAGAGAGAAATTTGATATTGAAAAAATTTTATTAGTGGTGGAACTTAATTCGATTCGCAGCTCATTTAAAATCATTTCCTAAAAATTGTTTCTGTAAAAGTATTTCCTTAAACAATTGTTCTTAATAATTCAAAATGTATACTAACAATTAATGAAAATGATAAAAGAACATTCTAACTGTTTCATTTTTTTATTATATAAAACATTTTAAAAAACAAAAATAAAATTATTAGAAATTCCTTATAATATAAAATAATTCGGATACATTCAAAAATTATCCTTTGTATTTTTTTTTCATTTCAAAATTTATTTTCAATATAAGCAGAATAAAAATACCAATTTAAATTCTTTCTAATTTTTGTTTCATTCAGAACATTAAGTTTTTTAAATAATTATTGTTAATTTGAATTTTCATATATTTTTTTTCATTTTTATATTATTTTTCAATAAAAATACAAGTCAATTTTTATTTGGAATTTTATACACAGTTTTTTATTTTTCTTTTAAGAATATATAAAATTTTAAATTTTAAATTTTCAAACTGCTTAGCATTCAGTTTAAATTAATCGAAAAATATTTTAAAGTGTATTAAGGCTTTCAAACAATTCAAATAAAAAATGTTGTTTTAATATTGTTTTATTTCAAAAATAAATACAGTAGATTTTATATTGCATCATTTTTCTTATATAGATTTTGTTTTAAAATTATTTCAAAGGAAAATAAAATAAATTAAACTAAATTTTTTGTTTAAACAGAAATTTTTTAATATTTTTAATGCAAAATAAAAAAAAAAATTTTTTTCATTTTGAAGATATATTTCAATGTTATGAATTTTCGCTGTATTTATGTTTTGAAGGTAAAAGTTACTAATTTAAAAAATTCTAAAATTTTCAAAAATACAAGGAGAATTTTCATATATTATTTAAAAAAAATGTATGTAAAATCAATAATACAATATTAATTAAATAGGTTTTAATATTCTTAATTATTTAATTTTTTTTTTTGGTTTGGTTAAATTTCGATAGTTTCATGAAAAATATTTCAAAGGTTAAAATTGTTCTGTTTTTTTTTTTCAGTTCTATATCCCCTCATTTTGTTTGATATCAATCTGCCTATACTAAAATCCAACAAGATGAAGGTCCTTACGTCAGAAGAATACATAATCGTATGATGGCTCGCGTTATGTATTATTCGATTAGAATATTTATGTCACTCAAGTGATGCAAAAATAGCGGCTGCGTCGCGAATGCCTCGCCACCAAACTGAGACAAGTAATCAAGCAAATATGAGGGAAAAAACGTAAAGAAAAGCTTAAATTGTCATCGTACATTGAAACAACAACAACAACATGAGAAGACATGACTTGCAATACAAAAGCGAAACAGCAAAACGTTCAATCAACAAAATTGTCTATTGACGTCAATAGCACTTGCAACACACACACACACACACATGCAATCAAAAGAACACCAACATATTTATATTCATATTTACAATAGCATACACCGCCACATATTCGCCTGTATGTACATATGTTCGGTGTGTGTGTGTGTGTGTGTGTGCATAAATTTGCTTACATGTTGAATGTTCAACTGACAGTTTTGTCAGGAGAATAAAAATGACATGTTGCTTCAATAATGCTTGCAACACGCTGCCACAGGCCACCATCAGACACAGTGCAAATACCATTGGGGGTTGCATGCCACAAACCAGCAGCGACGCCGTTATACACTCGGGCATAGGCTGTGTGGCTCGCGCAGCTTTGGCTATAACTTGCCTTATTGGCAACAGTTAAAGGTTTGTAGTGGTTGCTATTATTGCGGGATTTGCTAGCGGCTGTAGCTCACCAACCGACCGACCGACCGACCGACTGAATGACTGACTCACTCACTTACTGACTTCCTGATTGGCGGGCAACTCCTGGCGGTGGCTTTGCAATTTGCATAAGTAGCATTTCAATGCAAGCGCATTGCAAGCGCGCCACCAACCTCACCATTAGCTACAGCTGAATTACTGACTATTTGACTGACTGACTGACTGACTGACTGGCTGACTGACAGTAATCATAAGTGAAGTACATTTGACTTGAGCAGCAGCGAGAACAGCAACAGCCAAAGCGTTGTTGAGTATGGCTTTTCATTTTACTCAAGCCACACATGTTCTTACAGCAAATTGCAATCATTTGTATGTATGTACTGTGTGCTATTGCAATGACTATCCGTGTGTATGTGTGTGTGCGTGCGTGTATATTAGCGCTTGGGCACCTTGAAGACTACTAGGGGTTTTGTTTCTCTGCATAGGCAGCAAAATTGCCGGTTTCGCCTGTCTATCAGGCTTGCTTATGTAGCTCCAGCCCTTGACGGAGTGCTTGTGTCAATCGCAATACACAAACACACATACACACACACTTATTGTGCACTAAAAACGTTGGCTGCCTGTCAACAGCTGCTGAGTGAAGTGCGCAAGCAAATTAGCACAAACACTTAGAAGTGTCGAAAGGGATAATACGAGAGAATAATATGTAAAAATGCTTAAAGCGGTGGGAATAAAATTTAACAGAGTTTCTGAAAAAAAAAATGTATGAATTGACGCTGAATGACATCAAAAAAAAATTTTTTCTATCAGTTATATAAATTTTACATTCTTGAATGAAGTCAATTTACGCGGAATTCGACACATTAAAACAAGTAAATTCATGAGCAAATAAATAAAAATATGTAACCATATTTTCCTTCCATTGATTGGAAAATTGTTTTTAAAAAAAAATGACAAACTTTCACATTCTTATTTGCCTTGCTAATAAGTCTTCAACATTCATCCAAATTTTTTAAAATTTATTCAATGGGATCTAATCGGTGGTTTTTCATATCTAACTAATCATTATTTTTAAATGATTTTTTTTACTACTCACTCGAAATTAAACTTACCAAATTTTTTGTATATTTTTTCTCTTTCATCATTCATAAATCTTCATTTGTCATTCACAATTACCTTTCAAGAGTCTACTCTAATTTTGCATCATTTTATTTAGCGCAATATATTTCATAATTTTATTCTAATATATTAGAATTTGTATTGAGCTCAAGGACAGTTTATGGAAGATTTTTTTGTGAAAAAACAACAACAGTTTTTAATGGTTGAAGTTATAGTACTATTTCGGAAATCACCACATTTCCTCATCAGACTTCTTTTTGATTATTAAATTAAATTAATTTTTAATTTAATTTTTCATGACCACTTCTCTCAGGCTTTGAACCTGGGAGCTCGGAGTTGCAGAGCCAATACGCTACTTATTGTGCTACGCTAGCCGAGTTGGCTGATGTGTTTATTTCATCTTCCTTAAACAAACCAACTACAAACAAGAGCAACTGATCTGCCGCTATTTAACTTGTATTTTTTTTTTTTGTTAATGATTTTTATACCATAAATAAACGATTAGTGAGCATTACTTATTACACATTATTTATTAATCATTTGTTATCACAACATTTTTCAGTTTTATTTCTTAATTGAAAACATTTTGTTTTATGCCTTTCTTTTAAATTTTTCTGTTTTCTTAATTCGTCGAGAAAAATCCATATCCATTGAGAACTGCCATCTGTGCATCACTTTTCAAAACGATCATTCACTATTTATAACACCATCTTTCAATATTCATAACTGTTTATTCGTTATTCACAATATTCAATAATGAGTTTAAACTTGCAAAATTTTATTCAGCGCATTTCTATAGTAACGCATTTAATTTCATTCATTCAATTGATCATCGTTTCTCCCTTATTAGTCGTTGTTGATTATTTATTATTTATTGCAGTTTTTTTTTTAAGTTTGAACTCCTCGTTCAAGGATTTTGCTCTGCGCTCAAGATGTTTATTATAAGTAAATTCGCACATTTTTTCACATTACAAACTATTTATTTTTGTATATTTAATTTTCGTATTTCTTGCTTAATTGCTCACTCGCTGATCATCTACCAAAGTTTTGCTCAATCTCACCAAACTCATTTTCTTGTCGTCATAATTTCTTGTTTACCACACAACTAGTGATTGCACCACTTCCATATTCACTAATGGTAAACGAAAAAATAACAAGAAATTGATTGCCTCTTTCGATTTGACCCGTTGACTTCCTTTGTTATTTCCGCCAGCTTGCCATGGCGAGTAACGCAACTGAATGCCTACATATCTACATATACTCGGACCGGGTATGTGTGTGTGTCCATGTAACTGGCTTGAGTAGGCCTGCATTTTAATTAAACCAACGTTGAAGGACACATACACAGGATGGACAGCAAAATATGCGAGACGCAAAGTGGACCGGCAAATAACCACAAAGGCAGCAAGTCGAAGCGAGAGATTGGCAATTTGAATGTATGTAGGTGTAGATGATTGGTGGCCAAATGCATTACCCCAAAGGGGAGTTTGCTGTTGCACAACTTGCTGACATAGACAATTTTCTGTCTTAAATGAAGGCGCATAGCAACAACAAAAGCAGCAACTGAACAGCAATGTAGTTAAGAACCTGAAATGAGCTATTGAATATAGTAATGGCTGTATTTGAGTAGAAAAGATAGGAGGTGAATGAAAGTTATATGTACATATATAGTCAGTGTAGCTCCTACTAAGCGTTGCATCACTAAGCTATGGGTCGTACGCTGTTGTAGCTCAACTGTCAGCAGCAGAAGATGCCATTCAAAGCTCATTACAGGCAGCAAAGCGAAATTCAAAAAGCAGTGAAGAGGGTACAACCGAAATGCAAGTATGTATGTATGTTTACTTGTATAATTGAGTTTGTGTGTGTGTGCGTGCGTGTGTGTCTGAATACAAGCCTATTTATGCATAAAAGCATGCATTTCCTGCCATTGAAATTTACGTAACGACAAGAACCTTTACGCTTGCCCACTCCTTCGACAGCTAGTCCGCCCGACTGCCTGCATGCCTTCACTCTCGCTCTGCCAGCATTATTACGCAAAATATGCGGTTATGTCAAAACCAAAATGTTAATGACGTCATTTCACGTTTTAATCCCGCCACCAGCAGCAACATAACAAAAGAACAACATTGAGTAAGGCAGCGAGGGTAGCGCGGATACTGTCAACATAAATGCATAAAGCGGTATAGCTTTTATTTGTTCATGTCAGTGTGTGTGTGTGTGTGTGTTGTATGTGTGTGTGAGTATGTGTAAGTTGACACAAACAAGCGTCCTGCTGTTGCCTTAATAACAATTCACACAATTGGATTTCATATTGAAACGCGCAGCATCAAATTATGTACATACAATACATGCAAGCTTTCACACACACACAAACACACACATGGGCAACCTCATAAAGTGACTGAACGTAAAATACCACTTTGGCTAATGGCTGACTCAACGGCTGCCTAGCGCGACTGGCTGACTCTTGGCTTGCTGGAGACAGCATGAACACGCATAAAATCCATAGCTGTATGACCCATCCGACGCTGTCAGCATGCAAATTTCCTGCCACACAAACACACACACACATACGCTACATATACACAAATATGCACTTACTCATCACACATACGTTTTTTCGTCCGAAATATTGTGTGCGCGCACAACAACGCCATCGCCAACGTCATTGCATACGCGTTGCATTGCGTTGCGTTGTCAGGGCATTACATTGCATACTTCAGGACGCATCAGCGTCAGTGGCGGCTTAATGCCATAGCAACAACAATTGGCAAGTAGATGACAGCGACGGCTGCTATGGCAACTATTATGCTTTCACATGTATTCAGTGTATGTGTGTGTGTGTGCGCGAGTGTGTGCATGTGAGGCTGATATTGTTGATATTGATGGCGCTGTTGCTTTCATTATTGTATGCACATATTTACTGCTTTTATTATTGTAAGTTTCGGTTTTTCGTTTTTTTTTTTATTTTGTGGGTGCAAAGTGGCTTTCGTCGTTTCATCGCCGCCACACGGACGTCGTTATGCCGCAGCTGTGTCATCCAAGCCAAAAATTGATTTTAATTATTGTCACATAATTTATGCATTCGCGTTGGGTGGCTGAGCTAATGTTGAAAAAGTTTATGTTTTTTTTTTTTTGTTAACCCTGCGGCACTCTTCCAAACAATCGCTTACCGCTTTACAATTCCTACAAATTTAATTAACTATTCAAATTTGTGGTATTTCGTATTATAATACGAGTATCTAACTAAATTTTTAGCTAAACTGAGTTGAAGGAGGTTTTTTACGTATTAGGCAAGCACAATTACATTAGTTCCACTGAGGTGAGTGATAAATGTCCACCATCCTCTGCATCACCTATTACCTATTATTCAATGCCTTTTGATTGCTTTTGTATTAATGTAACTTGTGTTGTTTGTTGCGACTGGAATTTTCATTGATTGCGCAAATTGTCACAAACATTCCACTGTACATAGCTGTCTGGTCTGGTATTTATAAAAGTCTTTGTGTTTATATGTATACTCTGTCTACAAATTATAGCACTGCCCCATATTGATATATTTTGAGCACTTTATTTTTCTTCTAATTAATTGTGTTTCATTCTTTAAGAAAAGTATTTACAAAATGTGCAATGATTTATCAAAATTTCGATCTTTTTAATAAATACGTTTCTAGAACTTTTTTGAGTATGCAGTTTTTTTGGCTCATTTAATTTAAGTGTGAGAAAGTCCAAGTGTCAAGTGTCTACAAGTTATCACTGATTTTTGACAATTTTCTTTTTTAGCAGTTTCCTCCATACAACGCAAAACCGCGATTATATTGCTTATGGAAGGACTTTCGCAAAGCGTCGGTAAAAGAATTGTCAAATATTAGTGGTAATTTATAGCCACTAGAAACTTGTTGATGAAATTTAGATACATTTTTCATAAAATTACAAACAAAAAAAACAAATTAATGGTGTTTGTTAAAAAATTCACGAGGTTTTAATTGAAAAATTATTTTAAAAAATCGGAAGATAAATAAATTGTCCAAATGTGTCAATATGCGTTCGTGCTAAAATTTGTAAACAGAGTTTATATAGGTAAATTTTATATAAATATTAAACATTCCACTCGTTAAGCGAATACAGTCGCAAAAAGTATATTTGAATTAAACTTCATTGTCATTTATCTCAAATATTTTCAAGTCTTAACCAGCTTCAATAGAAATAATTAGAAAACATTGCCTAAGAAATACTTAAGGAGCATAAAAACCTATCACCAAACTCCATAATTTTTGAAGATATTAAACATCCTAAATTACTTATTCCTATTTAAATAAACTTTCGCAGTTCACTTTTAAAGCTTTTAATCTCGACTTCACTATCAAAGAAGCCCATGTGGAGGCACTTCCGTATAGACTAAAACATACTTTGATTTTGCCAGTTGAAGTAAGAGTAAAAATAAGTTAGATAGGTTAACCTAACCTAAGAGAAAAGATACTTAGAGCAATTTTATTGATTATCTTGCTCAATCCATATAAATAGAAACTTTTAACTTACAAAGCCACTCAAGGTGGCGATAAAACTCAGTTCATTTTCAAAGCTTATACAAGATAAAGTTTTTTGAAATTTTCAAACCAATGATTAAACCTTTGAATTGGGTGGACGAAAGTTGTAATAATGATGCACTTTCCGGAAACAAATACTTTGTAGGTGCACAAGGACATACATATAAGTAAGATTATTACCAGAATAAGGATTAATTTGTTCTGTAAACCTTTTCAATTGATATTTTTGCGAATTAATTTGAAAAGCGAGAGGGTACCAATGTACGAGAAAATGTTCCCTGTTCTATTTCTAAAATAAAAACTGTTGAACACATAACATGCCAAAAATGTAGGGATCGTTTGGTTTCTTCCTGGTATTAGTTGCAAAAAGTGCAGACCCTAAACTAAGAAATGCATATATTTTTTGGCATTCCCACTCGAATTCGTGCTTTGTATTTTGAAAATTGTTTAAGTACATATTTGACATATCAGCATTCCCCTTTCCGTACTTACCTCGCTCTGATTTAATCGCTGTTCTCAAAATTATGAATGCTTCAAAGTGAAGTCAGCTATAAAAGTGAAAAGTTTTAATTAAAACCAGCAAATTATATGATACTTTTAGTGACAGTAAAACAGATCTCAAACCATTGACCAGCTGCACATTTACACACACACATATTTATATGAACAAAAGCCTAAACAATACAGTTTGATTTGCTCATAAAAAAACTTGAATACGAGCTGCATACTTCAAATTCCTGCACCAACAATACAAATCAAATAACTCGCTTCTTGTAATTAAATATTTATTATTGTCATTGCTGACATTTCGAAAGGCATTCACTAGTTTTATAGCCATCGGCAGCAAGCATAGAAAAGTAACAAACAATCGACACAAGGCAGCAAGCAAAGCAAACCAAAATCACCGCATGACTGACTTGCCACTATTTGTGGCCTGTAGTCATAGCAACGCTGTTTTATAACACAATTTATTGTATGCAAATAATTGCTAATAACTTTTTTGCGATCTAACAGCAGTTAGACACTACATCACATATTTGTTTCCACTCATCTGTGTGGCCTTCCCTTTCAACGCACACATTGTCATTTGCTTGTTGACAACATCGATGTCATTTAAAGCTTTATGAGTTGTACAGTTTGAAGTGGCAGTTGTAAGTAGTTTGCGTTGAGTTGTAAATTGTTAAGGTGATGTTGAGAGAATAGATTGTAAAAATGATGCTTTACATGCAGCTTTCCACCTTCGCGCTCTCTATCACCTGCTAACGGACGATCACTATCTCTACACATTTCCTCCTTTATATTTGCTTTGAATCCTCTTATTGTTGAAATTTAATATTCAGTTATTGTTAACATGTCATATGCATTTAAAACTCAACACACAACTCACAACTCGCTCAGCTACGAAGTATTGTTACTCCTCTAACAGCTACTCAACTCATTTCGAACTGCACTTAAACAATGCAGCTTCTATGTATGTACATTTCATAAACTATGACAAAATTTCATTTGAAATGTTTATGCGAAAAGTTTGCGCACACTCACACTCAGTAGTGCCGAAGCGAGTGAGTGAGTGAGGAAGCTTAAATATGTGTGAGTGGATGAGTGTGACAACGAGTTAACACAACTCTGCGCTTACTCGTTTTATATTTATCATTTTTCGTTAACCAAAGTATTTTTTATATACTATGTCGTATTGTTTCCGGCGCAGCAACAGAATATGTCAGTTTGATTTTCATATCATGGAGCAAAGTTTTTAAGTGTTCACTCCACTCTCGTTCTTACTGCCGCTAGCACTCACTCATTTCATATACTCAACACACATTTAATTGGTAGTAAAATTGAAATTCCCTACTCCTACTACTACCACTAAAAATAACTTTCACTTGCTAAGTATCATAGCACTTTTGAAATTTATGTGCAACAGCAAATTTATGTTTTGTTGGAATTTTAATTTTTGTACGCCAATAAAATTTCATTACACAAGCCTTTGGTGTAATGAAATTTTAGAAATATACGTAAACGTTTATTGCGTATGTTTCTTGTTGTTTTTTTTTTGCAATTTATTTAAATTTTTTATTTCACTTTTTGATTGTGTAGGTAGTTAATACTTTTTAAGCAATTGTAAAATTTATTAGCGTGTTAGAGAGGAAATTTTGTTGGCAAACAATTTTAATGTTAAAGTGATAAAATTTATTGCAGCCATTAAACAATTTTTGATTTCCATTTTTATGTAATTAGAAAATTGTTTATGTCATACGGAAATGAAAGTACAGATATTTTTGTGTAAAAGAGAAAAAATGCAGAGCATTTCCATTCTGTTTAGAACCATTGTTTAAGTGTAAACACTGCACAGAAACAGAGTAATTTATAGAAAGAAAAATTTTACTTTGTCGCGACTTTTTTGCTTAATGATATTTATTTCTGTGAAGTAGCTTTGGTAAAGTTAGATGAAAAATGTACTTAAATTTTAAAATTATTTACCTTTTAATTTAATTCCACGAATAAAAGTTATTGCAAATATGCTTGCTTTACTTAAACTGGTTGAGTGATGCAACGAAATTTATTCGAAAGCAATAACTTTTGCACTCCCATAATTGTTTCCTGTTTCACTTTACCAGCGACTCAACACACACACACGCATAGACGCATTCACATACTCACACACACATGCATGTTAATATGTAGACACAAGGACACGAATGAGGCGTCAGTTTCCGCTTGCGACAGTTAATTTGCCGTCAGACACAAGTTTTCACGTGCCGACAGTAAATTTTCAAGTTTATTTAAAACAAATAAAAACAACAGAACAATCGGCACTGAGACTTTCAGCGGCACAAGAAGGGAGATACAGAAAAAGAGTGAAAACGAAGTACTACATGACAGCAGCGGCGAAAAAGCAACAGTGCAGTAAATAAAAGGCAAAAATTGCAGCCAAAGTTTATGTGCGTTGAAATGCAAGCGAAAAAACAATATTAAAGCATACTTATAGGCGACAATGAGGTAAATGAAAGCAAAGCGACTAAGAGAGAAGCGTGGATAGAGCTAGAGAGGTGGAGTGCAAATGACTAGGAGATGCGTGTAAAAGATAGTAACGTAAATGAATGCATATGTATTAGTACGCTGCCGTATGTGTGTTGCATGCGCAGACAGATCAGATCAATGTGCAGCAGTGCATGTGTACAGAAATTAAAAGGCAGTCGCTTTGTTCATTAATTTTTTTTTTTTTTGCATTTTTCATTTGCTTCATACTTATGTTTTCGGAGTATTTATGTTAACCGAAGCGAAGCAATTGCGCACGCTCGTTGACAGCAAAAGAGTTGTGAAGGAAGAGAACAAACAAAAAAAAAATTAACTGATTTAATTTGGCAAGTTTCTCAGTTGTAATTAAATTTATGCACAATCCCACATGAGTGAGAATGTGCTGTTTAAATGCACATAAATACAAGCAACATACAAGTATATGTATGTATGTGAATGCATGTATTACTCAGTTATCTCTAGATATGGTGAGCGATTTTTTTTTATTTTTTACTCTTTTATTCACTACGGAAAATTCATAATGATCGTTGTCATGAAATTGAAAACCAGCAAAAATTGCATTTCATGAGTAAATGAGCAGCGAAGGCACACATATTACGCTTGACTGGCAAGTTTACGATGCTGAAGCAGAAGTCAGCTCACAAGAGTTATTATTATTAAAGGAGCAACGGCGCTTGCTGAAATGCACTTTAATTGCGTTGCGTATAAAAATCGGAAATAAAACGAAGAACAATTGCCAGCGGCGAGCAAACTGTGATCCACACAATGAACAATCGTGCGCGACTAACACTAGTGGGAAAAAATTATAGAAATGCGATATTTTTATAAGTGTCGACTAGTTAATTTTTTTTTGTGAAATTTTTTATATACTAGAAATATTTTTTTGTTGTTTTCGGCCTTATATTTTATAACTAATTAAAAATAAAGAAGTCTGATGTGGAAATGTGGTGATTTCCGAAATATTACTATAATTTCTACCATTTAAAAAAACTGTTGTTGTTTTTCCAAATAAAAAATCTTCTGCAAATTGGCCTCGAGCTCAATAAAATTGTCAATTATTATTCTAGAAATTATACTATTTATTTATTAATGCTCAAAAAAAAATAATTAAACAAAAATTTCATATTTTTTGCAAAAATTAAAGTAATTCAAAAAACATAAAAATTTCGAACTTTTTATAATTTTGATTTTTTTTTTGTGTTTTGTGTCCGGTTAATTTTTGTACGATAAATTACGAATTTTAAGTGACATAAAATAGCGCTGATTTTAGAAATTTTTTTTGCAACATTTGCTTATCTTTGAAATTTGTTTTAGTGAAAAAACGAACAGTCTCGAAAAGAAATTGTTTCAAATCAATGGCAATCTTAAGCTCTTTAAAACTAATAAACTACAAAATGAAAAAGTTTTATATATTTTCTTAGTGCTAACTCTTGAAGAAATTTTGTTGAAATTTTATGAATATTTTAAAAATATTTTTATAAATTTTTAAACGCGGGTATATGTTTAAAAGTAATAAAAATTAATTAGCAAAAATTAAATTTTAATGTTAAGAGCAGTTTTAATTTTGTGATAGGGTGAAATTATATAAATAAATAAAAAAAAAATTGTTTGGTCTGCGTAAAGTTGTGAATTGTAAGGCATTGCACTTTTTGTGTAATTGTTACTGACTGAAAATTGCAGCAAATATAACAGCATTTATGTCTAGCATTAAACACACACATACACATACACATTACCACCTCGACACTTTGTATTAACTGCCTTTTATGCGCTCATTGTCATCAACGGCGCATAATTGTTAATGACGCATAATAATAAATTATTGCGAGTTGGCAACATGTTGCCAACCAACAATCGAGCCACGAGGCGTCAACCAGTCAACCAGTCAACGCGGTGTAGCCAAACGGCCAGCCATGCGAACTTCTTCTTACCAACTTCGATTGCTATTGAAAGTTCGCATTATTGTGGTATGGGAAAAAAAAGAGTAATTAATAATAATTCAATGCAATTCAATTCAATTAAATTCGAAAACAAAAAAAAAACAAAAAACGAACAGTAAATAAATGTAAGGCTTGTAGTGGCATGCGCGTAGAAATGCTTCAAGTGGCTAGTGTGCGTATATTATATACGAGTAAATATGTATGTTCGTACATACATTGACACTGACCAACAACTGTGGCTTACCGCTGCGCTTACATAATAAGTTTCTTTCCAATCCAGCCACACTTACGCTGAACACATCGAATGTAATTAAAGTACTTGCGCGTTGCTGCACAATTGCTGGCGCAGCTGTTGTTGCCGTCAATGGTGGCTATTTTTGTTGATTTTCTATAGATATTTTTCACTCAAGTCAAATTTTCATTCAACACCTAATTGAATATCAAAATCGCTGCGATGATTTTTTAACGCATTCGTTCTTTGGAGAAAGCCCCTCTTTCTCAATTTATTTAGCTTAAGAAATTATTCTAAGTCAACCAAATTGATCTCAAAAAAATCTGCCAAAACGGTTTCTGGCATTCACAAGTTTAACTCTTATCACCTTAATTCGACAAAGAGGTTTTGCAATTGTACCAACATGTATTTTTTATGTGCTTATACTGCTAAGCAATTAAAATACCAGTATTGTGCTATAAGGATCGCACCGTGTTTCTTATACTCCAGTTTGTGTGAATGTGCTGTGTCACAGGCTGCCATACGGTTGGATCGCTATTTGATAGAAGATAATTCTAATCCTTTGCTGCTGGTGATTCTGTGCCTTTCATATTAGTTTAAAGTACGATGATATAAACAATTTCATCAGTGATAAAAGGTTTAAAAATCTGAACTATGCTCCATGGTTTATTTTTCGGTGTGGAACTCTGTTTGGCTCGCGGAGTACTTTATGAGCACGTAGTCTGGACCAGACTTATTTTTCATCCATTTTATTTCCTTATTTTTTTTTATAAATATAAATCGTCTGGACTATCAATTTTTTTATTACTTCTTCTTCATAATCACTGTCACTGCTATATATTTCATTAGCATTATATTTAATTTGATGCCCATCTATGTATCAGCAGCTAAATCTTCAAAATGTCCATAATGAGGGTAATCTGAATCGCTGTCATGAAACGAATCACCTTCATCCGCGTAATCATCTAAGTGGTCATTTGTTATGTCAACGCTTATAGATGGCGCTGCTGATCGGTTGCGAATAAATGCCTGAACTGCTTAGATGTCACAGCCTCTACAATGTATTCATATTCTTCTAACCATACATTGTTGTCATTTACGTCAATGTGATTTCGTATATACTTACTAAGGACATCCATGGCAATAAGAAAAGCTTTAACCAATCCCGATATCACCAAAACTCTATTCGGTTACTCAAGAGCATCAAAAGTAGAACAGCAATGTAATCACTATCAGGAGCAATTTACACAATCAGTCAAAAGCATTAACGCTTTCATTCGATTTACTTTTCAATGCCTAAGAATGCCTATCCAAATTATTGTTAGTTAATCGATATTTTGCATATATTTTGTTGCTGTACAATTCACTTTGCACTTACAAACACTCCTCTTCTCTTTCATCTCTTGCTTAGTGAAGCCTTGCGATGCAGATAAGTGAAATTCGAAACAATTCCCATTCAAATTATATGAAAATATTTTTAGTAGCAAATGTACCACCACTTTGTATTTAAGGACTATGGATATTCAAACTCTAAAAAATAGTGACCTTTATTATTAAATGGATTTTATTAAACATTATGGTATTTAAAAATGTTAGCACAAGGCTATCATGAAATTTCATGTTGGTAAGTGTTTTGGTTTTCAAGATATTTAAGTTTTTATTGCTAGGTGGTACGTTCTTAACACCACTTTGTACATAAGGGTTAATGATTTCAGCAGTGCGAATGTAAGTCGAATCCTATTCCAGGGTTCGCCAACGAGTCATATTTGTCCTGTGAAATTTTTTTTTAAATTATTTAAATTTTTTCTATTTTTACGTTAGTCACATTATTCTAGTTAAAGAAAATCTCAGTAAAGAAACAAGAGGCAGTGTATCTCTCGTTGGAAATTCGAAAATATCTTGAAAACCTAATATTTAATTCTTTAAATGATATTCCCGTCAACCCTTGTCAGTTTTAGCGTTCTGACAAGTTCAGTATCAATTTTCTTACTTTAAATCTGGTTGTAGGGTTTATAACACAGTACAACATTTTTCAGTTCATTGCCATGAATTTCAAAAATTTGCTCGACATATGCACAACATATATTTGACCACCCTTAAATGTGGGTTGAATTTCTGTAAACAAATCATGAAGGTAGCCAAATGAAAAACCCAAATAATTAAAAATTACTTTGCTTACGCAATCATAAAAATTAAATAACCCTTTGTTTATTCCGTTTTGTTATTTCTGAGAATCAAAAAAATATATGATCGAGGGTTTTTCCGAAGAATGTTGTGCATATGTCGAGCAAATTTTTAAAATTCATACCTTTACTCCATTGCGAATAAAAGCGAAACGTGTGCATCGATTTTCATGATCTTTATCTCATTTTGCTCATAGGTTATGTGACTTTATGAAAAAGTAACTAGACTTGAAACTTACTTCCGTTTTGTATTTTTTATGAATTTAAAAAAAAAAAAAAAAAAAAAAAGTGTTTCTTCATGCGCTTATTTTTAACTTGGAAACTGTTGCTTGTATAGGAAAACAATATATTAACAGATTAAGGGAATTATAATTCTTAATCTTTTAAACTTTATTTCAACTAAATCGGGCTAGTGGCTGTCGAGCTATGTCAAACAACAGGGCCTAAAACGTGTTAAATTCCCCTATACGATAGTACTAACTTCAAATCGATATTAAAAATATTTTGGCAGGTAAGAAGACAAAACGAATGATGCAGAAATTATTCTTTTTGGGTCTTACTTCACATACAGTCCTCAGAAATGAGTTGACAAATCATGTGTTGTACTGTGTAATATATCTACTTTATTAATTTTAACTTGTTTAATATTTTTTTTTATTTTCATATACAAATTTAGTTTTTCAATATTTTCCTATTAATGTTTTTGATTATTAATTTTCTGGATGTATTAAATGAACGTTGAAATAATAAAATATATTTTAAATAGAATAAAAATTATTCTATGACATATATTGGCGATCCTGCAACAACAAATAACTCAATTACCATTTCCGCTACCACAAACTTGATCCAGCAACAATCAACAACTACAGCATCCATTCAAATATCCGCAAGCTCAAACCTTATTCGCTCCATACGCCTACGAAGAGCCACAATTGCAAACCCGACAGTTTTCACTTCTGCCTAAATTTTGGCAATTTACATAGCTGCAGCAGTCACTAATAGTGTCATCGTCTTTGTCACCATCGCTGTCACAGTCAATGTCGCTACAACCATCGCAGTGTCCGCAACAATACAATAACACATAGGATCTTTTGAAAAATCTATTCTATAATTGCAAGTACCACGACAGTTTCTTGCCATATGATGCAACAGATTTTAGGCAAAAATTTTTAGACGATGCTTACGAAGTTGCTTCCTTTACTACTCTTTGGCTGACTTTTATATTGTATATGGGCCAATTTTTGCTTGCTCGAGGACCGATTATTTTTTCACGAATTATTTGATTTTATTGCAAAATTCTGTTGAAATTATTTATAATAAAAGTTATCAATATTTTTACAGATTATACGTTCTCTCAATATGGTACTCACTAAGATTCAAGACGCTTTGTGATACCTCCTCTTGGTCTACAAGTCTGCACTGTTCCTTTAAGAATCATCTATGTTTCCTTGAAAACCCTCTCTATAGCTCTAAGATCGTAAAAATTATTCATTAAATAGCATTGTAGATTGCGCAGGACAACGCCTCCCTCTTTTCTATTCTAAGTTCCACAAAGTGATCACTTATTTAAGGTAAATTTTATGCAACTAGAAAGTATGGAACTGCTGCAATACAATTAATGAGCCTTTCGACATGAACTGCCACATGAAAATTAAATTGTTTTCTTATAAATCCATAGAGAACGCATTGAATGTAACTAAACAATTAAGAGATTGGAGTCTACATTCCGACTAACAACGCCAGTGAAAAAGGAACTCAAGGTGTCACAAGCACTTAAGCAATCAACACGGCTCTGTACTCAAATATACAAAAAAAAACTTACTCATGCAAAAGTATTAGAACTAATGGATGACGGTATTCATGCAAGAATAACTACCGCCACTTTGAAAAACTCTACATAAAAGTTACCCATATAAGTAGATTCATATACACACACACCAGTACCTATTACATGCGACATCTTAATCTGTGTTTTTGTTTTTGCCTTCTTTTCACGTGCACTATTCACCCCATGTGTCGCCATTGTTTTTGAGTGTTATTTTCTACGACAGCTAAACTACAAAACTTGCCAACGAAAAATATTCTACAATACACATACGAAAAGGCATAGTAAAGTCGTCTGTGTATTTGTTTTTTTCATTGCCAAACGCAAGTGTGCTTTATTAACACATATTTTGCGGCGAAAGAGTTAGCTTTCGGCTGGCGTGGAATAATGGTCACATATACAGCCACGCATTTTAGCAGTTATTGGCATTCGGTGGGTATTAGTTTTGAATTTATGTACAATTGTTAGTATGATTGTGGGTTGCTGCTGAAAGTAAGCGCTTTTCTGCTAGTTTTATTTGTTAGTGTGGCGCATTGGCGGCTGTTTTTGAATGCTGCACTTACCACAGGGGCTGAATGTGGTTATGTTATTGATGATATTGAAATATTATATTTGCGGGAGTTCGGTTAAGAACAAGGACGGTAATTATTATAAGTTAAATAATAAAAATCAGCATTTAATCATTATTCTTGGATTTTTCTTCTTTCGCTCAATAATAATGATTATGTTTTGATTTTGATTTTTTTCGCTCAAAAATAATGATTATATTTCGATTTTTATTTTTACACTCAAGAATAATGATCATGTTTTGATTTTAATTTTTTTCGCTCAAAAATAATGATTATGTTTCGATTTTTATTTTTACGCTCAAGAATAATGATTATGTTTTGATTTTATTTTTTTCGCTCAAGAATAACACTCAGTAACCCATTTTAACTTTTTCCATAATATTTAACGACTATCAGTAAATTCAGTTCATAAAAAGCATACACCAAATAAAAATTTGAAATCTACTTTTAAAAATGAAAAATGGTCATATAAATGAAAGATCATAATTTGGAAGCCATTTCAAACCAGTTGTTCTACAGTTTGTAGCCTCTGAACTACCCAATAAATAAATAAAAAAAGTTTTAAAAAATATTCACTGGTCTTCATTTTATTAGTAAAAACCCGTGTAACGAAACATTTTCTAGTAGCAAGTATATAAATACATACATATGTTTGCCGATTTTAACAAAATAAAGTTGCTCTGCAATGATGATATTCCATTTTTATAATGTACATATATGTAACAGGAGAAGTTAAAGTTCTGATAAAGCTCTAAAATGTTTAATCCAAATTATACGTACTGCATTTAGCACAAAATGTGAAATAAAAAAACTTGAGTGAAAATAATATGGAAAAAGTCAAAATGGGTTAGATACTGAGTATTATTCTTGAGCGTAAAAATAAAAATCGGAAAATAATAATTATTCTTAAACCAAAAAAATAAAAATCAAAACATAATCATTATTCTTGAGCGAAAAAATTAAAATAAAAAAAAAATCATTATTCTTGAGCAAAAAAATAAGACTTAAATTTTCATTGTTATTTTTAGTTTTTATTGGAATAACTCGTAAAATAAAAATCAGTGTAGATTTTGGTTAAATACCCAAAAACAACTAATTGTGTATACTTAAAAGTCTTATGCGACGCTTTAAACATAATGATTTTTTTTTACTGAAATTTGAAAAATAATGATTATTTTCCATCCCTGGTTAAGAAGCGTTACACCAGGGTAATCGTTAAAGAAAAATAGGTAAAAAGGAATTCGCTTTGGAAAAAATGCACAGCAATATTAAGCAACTGAAAACTAAGTATTGTCAAAATTGCAGAGAAGTGTTAGGCAATTTTTTAATCCAATAAAAATTTTTTTTTTTAAATCTAACAATTTTTGGAGAAAATCACATAAGTAAAATTCCGCTTTAATCGCAGCATACTTTCTGGCTGAACGTTTTTTCATAAAGCAATTGTCGGAGTAAAAGTTTAGCTTAGTATATTTTACTGCGGGTAATATTTATCATCAATTGTTCTAAATAAAGAGGAACATATAGAGTCATTCTAATGTATAAAATATATATTTTCTATTACTAGATTTTATGGTATTAAAAATCAATTTCTAAGTATGCACCATCGGGTTGAAAAATAAAAATTTCCAGCACCTCTTGTAAGGAGAATGAATTAGAAATTGACAAAGGGTTGAAGCACCGACAGCTTTTAATGTTTTTAAATATAAAATCTAAATATTTAGTTCTTCGACGAAAAAGTTGTTCGATTCGTTTGCGTGAAAATCTATATTAGCGAATTAGCTTCCCCCAAAAAGCATTACACAGCATAAATTGCATACTTTTAGATGCACTGAATTCGACTAGAGACACGAAGTATGCTACATTAAATGACTTCATATTTATTTAATTGACGAAATAATTTTAAGTCTGAATTCCTATGATTTTCACTTTAATTCACTCAACTGTGGTACAATATATCAACGATTGCATTATAACATTAAATTTTTTGGCAGCGATATACTTTAAAAAATTTTTTTTTTTTTTGCACCCGTTACACAGCATTCTTCAAAGTACTTTACCAAAAACTAATATATCTTTATCTTTTTTCATGTGTGTATATTTATATATATTTTGTGTATATTTACCAGCATAATCGTTCAACTGCAACGCCATAATCCGTTTACTCACACACACGCATACCACATGCTACTAAGTTAAGTCAAAAAATGTCGAAAACTTTGCTAAATTTAATTAACTCACTTGGGCGCATCCCTTCTCCATTTCGTTTCGACGTTATTAACATTACGTACACTGTTGTTGCTTTTGTGCTGATGCTACTTCTTCTGCTGTCGTTGCTGATTTCTTCTCATCAGCTTCGGATGTGTATACTATTTTTGCTACCCTTCGCTTCTGCTCTATAAATATTTTTTGGATACATATTAGTTTCATACTTTATAGATGACCTTCTAGCAAGCTTTTATTTACTTCAGTATAAGTACATACATATGTACATATATGTTGAATATAGCACAAAAAGTTAGCTAAGCATTTGTGTGTGTGTTTTGGTATTAGAAATTGTGTGCTTGTGCTTTTTTCGTTTTTCTTGCATTAGTTGCCTTATATTAATAAAAGATTAGCCAAGTTCTGAGACAGGTCATGACCCTTATCTTCATCACATTCGTGCCATCAGCGCATTGGTTGTTGTTGGCTAGGCAGTCATAAAGTATGCTACTTTATTTGAGAGTGAGTCTCATTGTCGTAATTCTGCGCATTTTCTAAACTTTCGCGTTGCTTTCACTGCTTCCGATTATATCCTTAGACAGCTAAGAGTAATTAGGTAGAACAAAAAAAAAATAAAGATTATTAGTACATTAATGTAATATATTGAGAATTTGTGTGCAGCTGAGATAAAAAATTAAGCTCCACATGAAATTATTACAGCACTGCTCAGCCCTGGGTGTGTTGTCAACGCAACGAAAGGATTTTTTTTTTTTTTTTTTGTGTATGTATTGACTCGTGTGTGTGCATGTGCGCTTATAATTTCATTAAACGCATCGATATCACAAATTCAATTAGGCGGAAATGAAAGTGAAACTGACATTTTTGAGCTTCACTTAAGAAACTAATTGGTATTAACGAGCATACAATCGGAGCAGAGCGTGGAGGAGCGCAAAATTGAAAAAAAGATTTCGAATACAACTCAATGGAAACAGGATAACCGAATTACTTCTGTCAATTTAAGTTTAACAAAGAGGGTTGAGTACATTTAATAAAATGACTAAGCGGCTAATTGAAGTGAACGCTTTTGATAAGGGTTCTTGATAAGCTGAATTCTTTTCTTTGTCGCATTTTTAACTGACAGCCAAATGAAAGCATTAATATATATGTATGCATGTTTGCTTATCGTCAGCTGTACCTATAATTTCACTCGTGCGCACTCTCAATGCTAGCCATCCTTTTCGCTATTACTTTCTTGGAAAAGCGCCTGAAAGTATGCTGACTGCCGGCAGCTATTCTGTATTTTGTGTAACGCGATGCTTATTATTGTTCTCCACTTGCTGTTCTGCGCAATTTTCTAACTCATTGCAATTTAAAACGTGCTCTAAATTAATTTATATGCGCGGCGCCTGTTTAGCCATTGCGGGATGTGCCAGGAGCAGTAGTTACGCGTAGCACCATGTTTCTTATTTAACAGTGGTCGTTACTGCTGCTGTTGTTGTTGTTGTTGTTTGGCATAATGACTACTCGCACAGCTATTCGCATGCCTCAGGCAACTCAGCTATAAAATATTTAATGAAATTGTGAAAGGTTTCCACTTTCAGGCGCAATGAAAGCAGAAAACATAGCATACTTGTAGGCGTTGTTTAATATAATCTGAAAAGCAACAACATCTACAACATTTGGTTAAAGCAAAACAAAGTATTTGTGTAGCCAGAACAGAAAGCAGCATTATAAAGCGCAAGCAAGCAGCTAAAATAACATTATTGTTAGCTGCCAAACAGCATAAAAGTAGACTAAGTTTTTTGTTGCTTACACGCTGTCAGCTGCCTTCTGCCACGCCCCACTCTTTACCTAAATTTTTGTTTGCCTAGCACTTCTTGAGTTTTGTTTTTTTTGTAAATCGAATGCTGCTTAAGACAATGTTAAAACATAATCTGCAGATTTCAGCACAACGCGGGTCGCAAGCCATGGCGAAGAAGTTTTTATCACCACTCCTCCATTTCAAAATAGCAAACATTACTTTGTTTTGCTAGAGCAAGAGCAGTAGCTACATATTTTATAATTGTAGTGGTGACACAGCTTCTTTAGCGCATGAACTTTCCTACGCATACACATGCAACCCCGTATATGTGTCTATACAAAATCTAATAAAAGCATAAAAGTATACTTTAGGGCGTCTTTATGCATCATGTTAACACTTTAACGAGATTTTATTATTATTGCCGCTACCGACCAGCCGGGCTGAGTGGCTAGTCACATAGCCTTCTTTGACAGCTAAGCTAAACACAAAAGCGCTGAAATAAGTGAAAAATATAGCAAAGAAGCACACAAAAAAAAAAATATGGCGACAAAATGTAGCAGCACAACAGACGTTGTAAGGGAGAGTGCTGTGTGCTTGGTTTGGGGTCGAGTTTGCGTTTCTTATAACTAAGCATTAGACATCCTCGTGCTCTGACGCGTTTGTTTGCTTTTTCACAAACTTCGCGCCAACCAAAAGAAAAATACATTTTTCTTCCCGCACGGAAGGCGTAAAATAATAAGGAAACCGGATATTGTTGAAAATTAGAGCGTCAAGTGAAAAGGGTTGACTTCGTCCGTGGTGTTTACGTGCGTCTCTTCTTTGTTTGATTAATGTCGCCGGCAGGAGGTCGCGGTGTCAAAGGTGTGCTACTTATTTAGGAAAATTAAAACGGCTCACATTCTCGAGTGCTGGAGGAGAAGTGAAACGTCTGCAAGCTAAAACCGCTCGAACGGATTATTGAAAGCAAACGATGAAGAGATTATTTATGTTTATATTCACTCTTACGTTATTATTTTATGGTTTTATTATAAGCAGCTCTGTGCCATAAAGTCACTTGCAACTTTTTTTTAAATATATACTTATGAGTTGCTACAGGGGTTTAAAAAAAAAATAAATGTCTTACTTAAAAACCGCATATTTTTAAATGTATTTATTTTTTTAATTTTAAAAACTTTTTAAATTCGGTTTTAAATGTATTTGGCTCAAAGCATTGTTTTTTTTTATTAATTCTCCCTTAGACGTATATACTTATTATTAATATTTCTTATTATCCATGCATCTGTAAATATGTATTTATTAAACACAAATTTTAATTCCACTAATGGTTTCCTTTTTTATTTATTTTTTTTCTTTTTAGGTAAGTTATTTTGACGCATACAGTGATTGATGACAACAGGCCTTGCACTCCATTGTATTTAAGAATTATATTTGTATGAGTAAGTTTTTGTAAATACAAACTTGCATCTACATCAATATTTAAGGCATTGAAAATGATAAGACATCAACGTCACAAAAGCAACGTAACGATGCAAAACTTAATCAAAGTAAAACGTTCTGAAAAATTCTCGTTTCCTTTAAATTTTTTTCTTCAAATTTTTAACTTTTATTTAATCTTTCTTTTTTCCAACTTTTATTCAATTAAAAATGGTTCCTCTGTTGTTCTGCTCTGTGAGCAATCCTTCTAATTAAGTCACTCGGCAGAATTTTTTTTTCAGCGTTTTAGTATCTTTTGGGTTTCCACCAAAATAAAAAAATTTACTGACCAAAAATTCTTAGGTTTTCGGTATCAATTGTTTAACATTATTGATACCAAGTAATGGCAAAGAGACTTTTTTTTACGCTGCAATCCTAACTTTAAATTTCATATTACATTTTCAAAAGTATTCAGCGATTCTGAACATGCAATTTTTCTTGAAATATTATTCGCCACAAAATAAAAATATATTTCTATGCCTATTTTTCGGAATTCTAAATTTTTGAACGCATTCAAACGTAAGTATTGAATGGCACTTTTAACCAGAAAAAATACTTCAATTTGATTTCTTTAGCACATTACATGTAGGTATGTATGTCCACATACAATAAGCACTTACCAAATACCCAAAATATTTATACTTCTATAGGTTTTTATTGTCAAAATTTATTCAATTAACTCGCTAGCTCAAGCCAGCTACAGCCGTCCAAATATGGACTAGCACACATATATTTTATTGCATTTTTCCCTTCGTTCGGTCAAATGTCATCATATCAAATGCTATCAAGCCCACATATAAATTTTCCTGACATTTTGCTTAATAAACAAAGCAAAGGCAAAAATCACAAGAGAATAAATTTGGCAAAGCAACGAAGGTATGAGAAGTCACAAGTGGAAAATAACTCAAAGTTGAGAAATATTTGGTGAATAAAAAGTAATTGACAAGCGTATGAATTTGTGCATTTGTGCATGATTTAAAAGTACATACATATGTATGTATGTATGTACATACATATCTTTGCTAATGTACATATGTTTAATATACATTCAGATATGCGCACGAAAGCTGAAAATGTCAGGCACACGTCCACAAGGATCATGATCATATAAAAATGCAAATTAATTCAATTTATGAAGAGAATAAAAATAATATTTATTTTAAATCACTGAGGCTGAAAAACAATATGTTTATTTGGGAATAGGACAAACATAAATATGAACGTGGATGCATATATTTAAAATTATATATATGCATATAAACAACAAAAAAGCGCTCGTGTTGCCTAACCTTTTTTTTTTTGTGACTTTGTCTGAGCTTCTGCCACTACTTTGTGGTATACATCTTGACAACAGTGCTTTCTTCCAGTGAAAATAATTTTATTTGAATAATTTGTATGCCTAAAACACGTAGGAACTTCACTAGAAAAATGATCTCGGTTGTGTTTCAATTCGGTTACCTTGCACTAGTAGCCTTTGAGCTATGTAGGCACAAGCACACTCTAGGTTATTTAAACTATTTACATGTGCACGTGTAAGTAAATCTCTTTACATTCAAACCCAACATAAATCCAACGAAATATAGATACCATAATTCCGTTTCCTTCCCCACCCTCAACTATAAAATTTACATAGATTTTTATGTATTTATATGTAAACCTCTATGCAAGCACCGTAAATCACATGTGCGCCCTTTTGACCAGACTTGAGTTAAGCACGTAGTATTTATTTTTATTGCAGGCACCTTTTTCTCTCCGAACTAAAAGTATTTCAGTGCATGTCATGACTTTGCTACTGAGCCTAAACAAAATGTCCAATAATGTCAGCTTTCAGGTAAATATGCCAAAAGCTGAGATGAAAATTTATACAAACACGTAGCCTAAGGTATATGCTCTTGTATATAAGTACATATGTACATACGAATATGTGTATTAGCAACACAATAACAGGCAAATTCGCTATAATAAATTCATATTAATAGGTAGGGAAATTTAAGTCAAGCGCTGGTTTTTTTCGACTTTGTTTGTGTCCTTGCCTTCGACTTAGTGACCGCTGTGGTCGAGTTGGTAGCGGTGCGTGCTATAACTCGAAATGCCGATGATTTCAAGGTTCGAATCTCAGTCAGGGCAAGCAAAATCTTAATGATAGAAAAAGTTTCTTCTAATAGCGGTCACCCCTCGGCAGGCAATGACAAATCTCCGAAGGTATTCTGCCATGAAATAGCTTCTCACAAAATACATCTGCCGTTCGGAGTGGGCACAAAATTGTAGGTTCCTCCATTTGTGGTAGAATATAAAGACGCACACCACAAATGGTAGGAGAAGCTCGGCCAAACACTGAGCTATATAGTGTAAGCGCCAAAATTAGTATTATATTGTGTCCTTGCTTTGAATTAAATACAATTTCGTAATTTTTTGTATGAAACAGCTTCTTAGCAAATTTTTTTTTACCAACAAGTTTTTGTCATGTTTCAATTTTTTATGGAAGTAACTCGAAACATTACTCAATTTTCTTCAATCAAATTTTTTAAGATAAAAGATATAATGTTTAATGGTGTTCAACTTAAATATACCTGTGCACTGAGTATGCCAGAAGGGCTAAGTTAAATAAGACGTTAATCACCGCTTTACATAAATATTTCTTTAGATAAACATGCAATTGAAAAAGAAAGTAATGAAATTTATACAATATTTTTTATGCATTTTTTCTCTCATAATTTTGCAGCAGAATTATCTGCTCAAATCTCCATATCGACCTTTCTTCAGCTATAATTTTATAAGAAGAAAATCATTTATATACACATATCCTTAAAAAATAAACTTTGGATATACAAACATCAAATCGGTTCGTGCTCTTAATTGCTGTACCAACCAATATGATTCCAAATCTTTACCAAAGAGAAGTGTTCACGCAACCCACTGTTACTCACGTACCGGCGAGTACGGGTATCAAAAATGCAAATCAGTGCGATGTGACCAAACATATGCAACCTAACCAACAACTAGACTACGAAGGTTAGCTAACTAGCAATGTACCTAAACATCTTTCGTAACAACCTATTCGAACGCCAAACCCCACCCCTTTGGACAAGCCCTATCCCCCCCCCCCCCATATAAGCTACATATTTGCACACGTATGCGTATGTCTAACAATAAACAATAAACAATAAAAAGGAATCCAGAAGCAGCCAAGCAGTACGCGCATCACAACTCACGACCATATTGACAGCCTACAATGCATAATAATGCGAAAGGTTTGGCATTCATACATATGTATGTATGTAGATATGTAGATATATACAACTATAAAGCATACCTTAGAATACTCCCATACCGAAGCACCAAGTGACCCTACACGACACTTCACACAGCATCAGCATTCTCACTGTTGCGTCGTCCTGTCAGTATTTGACATGTCTTTTATCATAGCAATGCTGACACAAACACACACACACAAATGCACGCTTAAATTTATACAAAAACGTGCATACATACATACATATGTTATATGTACACATATGTAAATTTATTGTATAGTTATTTGTGTATTTGCTTGCTTGCTTGCTTGCTTTAATGACAGATTTTTGCATAACATAATAACAACAAAAATACTCATAATAATACCCTTCGCACACATGCACATAACGAAGTATTAGGAGTACGGCAAGCATGAGTTACTAACACACACACATAAACGCATATGCGCCTGGTATTAGAACAATAATCGAAATACAGCAGCAACGTTCACGTATTGGTTTCATATATACACACATACATACATACATATGTATAGCATGTATGTGTTTGTGATACAAATATGCATAATAATAGCCGCGCCGTAACAAGAATATCAACAAAATATACTCTTGGAATATAAAATACCGGCTCAAGCACATAATTTAATACATCCACCATCCTTTCAAAAATTAAGAGGCAATGGAGGCAGCAAAAAAAAATTAATATACACCCATAAGTTGACAGTTCGTAGGCATATTTGCCGTTTTATGAAGCAAAATTTATGAAGATTTCTGTTGCTATAGTAGCTTTTCTGGAATTGAAGTGTAATTCGCGCAATAAAATAATGAAATTCTAATTTATTTTTAAACTACGTTTGATAAATTCTAGTTGAATCTGAACTCTGATGTTGTGTTTTGTTTATGTCAAAGCAGAGTTTTTCACAATTTTTATGAAATGGTTGTTCATTTTTCTGTTGGCCTAGTAAATGTTAATATTTTAGAATTTTTATTGAGCTCAAGGCCAGTTTATGGAAGATTTTTTTGTGAAAAAACAACAACAGCTTTTAATGGTTGAAGTTATAGTACTATTTCGGAAATCACCACATTTCCTCATCAGACTTCTTTTTGATTATTAAATTAAATTATTTTTAATTTAATTTTCATAACCACTTCTCTCAGGCTTTGAACCCGGGAGCTCGGAGTTGCAGAGCCAAAATCTTTCATAAACTGGCCTTGAGCTCAATAAAAATTCTAAAATATTAATTTTTATGAAAAGTAAAAATAAAATAGAAAATTGAATTTTCGGAATGCTTTTTTGAAGCAAAGTTTTTTACAGTAAAAATTTTCGGAGTAATTTTCGGAGTAAACATTTTCGTTAAAACTTACGTATTAAACTTTTCCATTAGCAAGTTTTCGAAGTAGACATTTTTAATTTAGTGTTTTCGGAGTAAATGCTTTCATTGTAAACATGTTTCCGCCAGCATATATTTTAAAGCAAAATAATTTTTTCCTAAAAAATTTTTCAATATTAGTATGTATAAATAACTTTTCAGTAATCTTAAATTTTTTTTTAATTTTCGGAGTAAAAATATCTATTCTGTAATTATTCTTACGAAAAAAGTGCACACATGCAAACATATCTTCTAAAGCAAGTTGATTATTTCACTAAACCAGTTTGACTGCGTTCTTCCCAAATTTTTCGGAGTAATCATTTTGGAGTAAATTCGTGCAATTTTTTCGATTGTTGGCAAAATTTTTATAGACACCTAAGTTGCAAAAAATGGCAATATTCCTGTATCCCGCATTTCGGACAAAAAATTTTTCGGAAAACAAATTTTTGAAGCAAACTTTTTCAAACTAAAATATTTCGGATCAAACTTTTTCGGCTTAAAATTATTCGATATACACATTTTTTGAGTAATATTTTTTCTTCAAATAAATATTCTAATACTAGCGCTAAGACAAAGTAGTTTGAAATCAAAGTTTTTCGTTTTATATATATTTGACTAACGTTTTCAAACTCATTTATTATTTAGAAAAATATTTTGTGCGGTGTTACCTACAATACGATTATGTGTAATTATAATACGCAATTTAAAAAAAAAATGGTTTGAATTTAGTTTAAATGCTTCTTTAGTCTTATAGTACTCGATCGTAGCAACAAATTTCAGACAGCAGTACGCAAATATATATTTTCTTGTATGATCAACCAACTAATTTCTCGTTGCACAAGATTCGCCACAAGAATTTCATGTGGTAAATAGTAGACGAAAAATTTCGAACATCTCAAATTCATAATAAAACCAATTAAAATGCAAAACGTAATGCGAGTGTTGCTGCTAGCAACCAAAATCTCAACGATAAGTCGACTTAGACGAGCTGACTTGCATAAGCGCCTAAATGCATGCTAAGTCAAAAGTGGATGATTCATAACCGAATGAGTCAGGTATGTGTGTATATGTGTGTGCATATACATAAGTTCATAAGAACGTATGAATAGAGGTATTTTAAATCAAAAATCTCTAAACAAAAACCACAAATTTTATGCAATAGAATGTGCTTGAAGCCGATGGATGTGAAAAATACAAGTGTGCCAAGAAAAAGGAGGCAAGTAGGTGGTTCAAAAATATGATTTGTTAGTAGAAAAATCAAGTTGTTAGCAGTGCGCTTTAGAATTTGTATGCAATATAGCTGAAAATTCGTTGGCAATTGAACTGATGCATTGGTAAAGAAGTGAAGGTGAAAGAGCGCTGCTGGAGCAACCAAAATTTTGCGAACTCGAGAGTGATACACATTGGTGGTATGGTTGCCTTTAAATCTTTGCATACTCAATCAAAAATCATTTCTACTCAATATTCAATCAGTGCAACAATGCAAAAACATTTCGGATGATGCAACGAAATGCATCAATGCAAATGGCACAGCGTGAGAGAGGGAGCGTTGGAGAGAGAGAGAGAATACTATTTCGAAATATGTAGTTGCATGCAAGGCAGATGATGTTACAATGTACAACTACAATGACAACAACAACAATGCATGCAAGCAAACAACAACAACTGTTACTACAACACTCAAAATGTAATTAAAATTCGATATTCTTGTTTTCACAGAACAGTTACAAGCAATCAAACACATGCACTCACAAAGATGCTCAGCCAACTGCATTGTATGCTGTAACAAATAAACCAACTTTGACGCTACATAGACCGACGACGTATGAATGCCTGTTTGTTCGCCTGTTTTTCGATTCACAGCGCCATCGACAGACTGACAGATAAACAACAACCAAGCCGCCGTGCCGCTGCACATGAACGTGACTATGCCAACGAGCCAATGCTGGATAACACATTCAGTCACGTGTCGGCTTGCGTGTGTGTGTGTGTGTGCTTTGCGTGCGGATATGCTAAAATTCTGGTGTTGCACAATTTAAATTTTTGGTCAGTTTTGCACGTACTCGATATGCCAATATGCATTTGTTGGCTATGGTTGAGGCGTAACACACACACACACACACACACACACACTAGCATATTAATATTCACATCACATACATACACACATGCATATGTATGTAGATGGAGTGGTAAGAGAGTGCAACACATTTGCATATTCGTAGCATTGTTGCATAAGCAAATGTAATACAAAGTTCGTTTGTTCATATTCTGTTGCATACTTTGCGTGCGTTTGTACCGATTATACTCTTGTGTAATGAAATAACATTGTGTTATACATTACCACTGAGTCGGTTATTTTCAAAGTTCAAGCTGAATTATGTATGTGTGTCGTTATTGTTGGATTTGATCAAATTTGCTTTTGTCAACGCTTTGACTCAAAACCAAACTTGCTGGGATTTTTTTGTAAAATGTTTAATATGTTCAAATCAGAGACCGTAATCATTATAAGCTTTATTTTAAAAATCACGTAATAATGATTATACATTGAGTTTTACGATTTTCTTCACAGATAATCATCAATTGATTAATTTTATAATAAATCATTTATAATCATTATTTTTGAGCAAAAAAAAAATAAAAATCATTAATAATGATTATTTTTGATTTTTATTTTTTTTGCTCAAAATAAAACTCACTTTTAAATCACTGTTTTCTAATGAAGTTTTTTGCTAAATTCGTTGCATTTCCTTTTCGAACAAATATAAAGGATCAAATTTATGTTAATTAATATAAAGTAAATTATTATAATTTGTTTTAATTATTATTCAATTTTACAAAAAGTAGTCTTGAAAGTGACTCGCTTGAAAGGTTGCACCTTTGGTCTGTCAATAACAGTTTCGTTTAGTATTTAAGGGAATAATCAGTTCGCAAGTGAGCAAATAACGAATTAAAAAAAGAGATGTGAGAAGATAAGTAGGATAGGTAAAGAAAGAATGCAAGGACAAGTGTATGTTGCTGGTAGTGGAAGTAGAGGTATATGACCATATTATTTCTAAATTTTAGTCATTTGGGCTGAGAACGTTTCATTTGACAATATTATTATAGATAATTAAAAAGCCCAGTGTCACTCATAGTCGTGTGCGCTTCTGTAGCATTTTTTACTTGTTTTAGAGCCTTATCTGTTTAATAGTTTGCTTTTCTTTCTTACTTTAAAAACAATAATTGATTTTAAAAGAATCGAAAATTTGAATAACACAAAAATTTGTTAAAAAATTATTATATCGATGAACTCGTTTCATCCGTATTAGCCGACATACATATATAATTTTTGAGTAACCTTCATATTTTGGACCTGTTTTAAAAGTGAGTTTTATTTTGAGCAAAAAAAAATAAAAATCACAAATAATCATTATTAATGATTTTTATTTTTTTTGCTCAAAAATAATGATTATTAATGATTTATTATAAAATTAATCAAAATTAATCATTATCGGTGAAGAAAATCATAAAAATCCGAAATTAAAAAATCATCATGGAAATGATAGGATCGTCGAAATAGGCTTAACATGGCGTTATCGGTTTTTTTGTATGTCTATTCTAAGTGATTGATTTTTTCATTTAAAAATCGCAACCCAACCATAATCATTATTTACGGTCCGTGGTTCAAATATAAAATTTTTTAAGAACCCTAAACTCTTTTTAGTACAATTCAAATTTGGTAGTAATTTGGGAAATAACATGCAATTAATTTTTTTGGGAAATTTTAATAATCGGCGAATAAAATAGCTATTGAATTTTCTTTTTAATAAGACATGCAACTTTTTTAATAAATCACAAAACTTATTTTTAATTGTAAATATGTTCTCATTAGGGCTGTCAATTTTGGGCATTTTGTTGATCCCGGGATTTTCGAGAATGAAATACCTGGACAATACCGAGATCCCGAATTTTACGAAGTTTTGATTCGTAATTTTTAATTTTCGAAAAAAATGTAACACGTCTGTAATCGTTGTATTATAGAAGTATACAAAATAACATTCAATACTCGTATAACAATGAAGAGCAATTTGTTGTAAATCATGTATGTATTTATTGATATTTTTAACAAAAAAAAGGAAATAAATGTAAAATTTGACACCAATACAAATTAATTTATACTTCAAGTATAAATATACATACATATTTGATACAGAAGAAGCACTGCTGCGCCTCACCACTTGTTGGTTGAATTGTCGACAAAAAGTTAAATGCTCTCTGTAGGGCAAAGCCTTTATCGCCTCATAACAAAAACTATCAATTTATTTTACCAAGCCTTTTGATAAATTGTATGCCTTTCGATTATTGGACACTGCTCGAGCTGCTCGTTAAAACTTGATGCAATTTATCTTTGAGTATTTCTGCCTTATCCATTTAACGCACCTCGTTGTTAGTTCTATTAAAGCTCATTTATCTCAAAATAAAGCCTTAAGGGAGTTAACAAGCTGCGTTATTTGTCGATTGCGAACTCTTTTATGGCTTTGTTTTGCCCTTGAAAGGGGAATTTAAAAAAATAATGCAAAATTGGAAAAATAGCTATTAAATTCTTTGTTTTCTACAATTCCGGTATTTGAATAAACTTATTCCGGGATTTCGGGATCCCGGGCTTGACATGCCTAGTTTCCATACACAAAAACGACAGCAGAAAGTAAAATTGTGCTTTTTTCTAAGTCAATAAGCTTACAAGTTAAATATCTTTCTACAAAAAATAGCGTTAATCTTATTTAAAAATTTAGAAATTTAGAAAATCTGAAATTCCTTATAAAAAAGGTTAAACACGATATGAAATATTCCATCGCAATTACAACAAATTTCACACCTATTTATATGATTTTTTTTTTAATAATTTAATATATTACCAAGATATTTAAAAAAAATCAGTCCCCATGCTAGCTTAATGTTTTCCGACTTTTTTCTCGTAATATAAATATATTCGGAGTCATCTAAAATTGCACATAAAATTTTCTGGTTTATATTTAATTAGAGTTGGGATTTTTTTCTTTAAATTTAAATTAACTTGAAATGATCTTGTTATCTGCAAAGAAATTTTTCCCATTTTTAAACAAAATTACACTAACGAAGCTAAACATCTTAAATAATTATACTCCGAAATTTCGGAAAATTTGAAAATGTATTACATTGAAATTTTATAAAAACAAACAGAAAATAGTAGCTCACTTAAAACTTTCATAATTTAATTAAGCATATTAACGCAAACGTCAAGCTGTTAAGTTGTGTTTTGTTGTGATATTTTTTTCTTTTAAAATTTGTTTACTTATTTAATATAATTAAATAATTTAGTGATAAAATATTTGGAGATTCATCTGTGCGCATTTAAAGCTAAGTATAACATCTGTTAAGCATATTTGCATTGATTTTATTGCAATTTAATTTAGTTTTTCAATTGCCGAGTCATTAGTTGCTTTGCGTTGTTATTGTTTCTTATTTACATTGTTATTGCTTCTTATTTGCTTTAGACTTTGTATTTGTATTGCGCGCATTTTCTTTTCTCTTCCTTGATTGTCATTCCTGAAACAGCTGTTTGCGTTTAGTTTTTTACGTGTCAAATACTGTGCATCTAAAACTGTTCGTTACATTAATAGCTCTCAAACCATTAAAAAACTTGCATTACCTTTCAAACTGCTTTCTCCTTTATTTTATTAATACAATACGAGTATTTGTTTTTTTTTTTGATATTAGTTTTTACTTAGTTGTGTTAAATTATGTCTTGCATTTTTGACAACTGCAAAATTAAAAAAACCGATAATGAGCAACGCTCTGTTGCATGCTGGTTGTGCGATGGGATTGCTCATATAAAATGTGCCGGACTGTTTGGTAGAGTTCTGGACTTAATAGAAGAAGGAAAAGGTATTCGTTGGTCTTGTTTGAAATGCAGATCAACTGAGGTTGAACTTTTCCGATTTTTTAGAGAAACCAGAAATGGATTTTTCGAAATGGGCAAAGACTTTCGAGCACTTAATGAAAAATTTAAACTTTATGAAAACGTGTTTAAATCATTTAAGTGCCTAGATAATCAAACTTTGCAACCTGTAAGAGAGACCAAACGCAAACGTACCCACAGCCCGCCCAAGGAAAGTATTGTCGCTCCTCTTATAGTACCTCAAAAGAATGTAGTGCCCAAACCCCAACAAATTGAGCTAATTAATCTTCTGTCCCCTGTCCCACCGCCTCAGGGTACGTCTTCATCAACTTCGTCAAGGGCTATCTGCACTCGAGCTTCTTCCTCTAATAAAAACAATGCAGATCAGGCTAACTTACAGGTATCTTCACCTGATGTGGGTTCATCTCCACCTCATTTGCTTCCACCTTCCCAATCTGCTTCTATTGTTTCAAAAACTGTAGCACCTTTAGATGAGACTAACTGCTCTGCAAAGAAGCTGGTTGTGGTTCCTTTGAGAAAGTCCATTTTTGTTTCAAGATTTGCTAGGGACACTTCTTCTGATGATATAGAGTTTTACATTTCATCGAAAATTAAGACTAGTAACTTAGCAATCCGAAAATTTAACTTTAAATATGAACGTAACGTATCATCTTTTAAAATTGATGTGGCACCTGAAGTTTTTGATTCTTTGCCTAACAATTCTTTTTGGCCTACCGGGGCATTTGTTCGCGAGTTTGAATATAAGCCACATAAAAATAAAAATAATATAAATAACTTAGCTTCAATTCCTAATCGTGACACTGAGCCAAAAAACTAATATTAAATTCTACTTTAAGTATTTTATACCAAAACGTTAGAGGTTTAAATACTGAATTAAACGATTTATACTTAAAAGGCTTAGACTGTAACTATAACATAATTTGCTTTACTGAAACATGGCTTAAACCACATATTTTTAATTCAGAGATCCTTCCTAATCATTATCAAATTTATAGAAATGACCGTAAGGACAGAATCGGTGGGGGTGTTCTTTTTGCAGTTCATTCTTCTATACCATCCGAAGATGTTAATATCCCCCTCATCGAGTCAATCGAATTTAAAGCAATACGAGTTATGGTTGGAAATGGTTTCTTTTATTTAGCTGTTTGCTACATCCCTCCTAATTCTGACTTATCGGTATATTCTCAACATATTGCGTTACTTACATCCTTAAGTTCAATGATTACTGCACATGACTCGATCATTGTACTTGGTGACTTCAATATGCCAGGCATATCATGGACTTTCATGGACGACTTTATCGTTCCAATTTCATCAAGGGATAGATACAATGTGTTCTTAGAAGATATGGCTGAGCTCTGTCTAAATCAGATTAATTTAACTCCAAACCATTTTGGAAACATTCTAGACCTTGTTTTTGTTGATGATATATCTAAATCATCTATGAAGAGGTGCGAACCCTTGGTTATTCCAGAGGACTCTTATCACCCTGCGATTGAGTTAAATTACGAGGTTATAGGGGATTTTGGAAATAATGTCGATAAATCAAGTAGCTCAAACGCTCGTTTTATTTTCGCGAAAGCCAATTTCAAGAAATTAGATCGAGAATTGTCAAAATTATCTTGGCCGACGTATAAAGATGATGTTGAACGTTGTGTCCAGCATTTTAATAATACTATATATAGTTTATTTCAAAAGTTTGTACCTAAACGGGTTTGCGTACAAAAGGAGCAATCACAACCTTGGTTTACAAAAGAACTAAGAAATTTAAAAAATAAAAAGTCGCGATCTTTTAAACTGTACAAAATAACTGGTTTGCACACTAACTATGTTAAATACTCAGTTCTCCGACACGCTTACTTTGAATTAAATAAAAAATGCTACAGATCTTATTTGTGCAAAGTTAAAAGGAATTTAATAACAAACCCTGCATCATTTTATGATTTCGTTAACTCAAAACGCAGAGTGACTGGTTTTCCGTCTGCCATGAAATATCAAAATACCGTGTCTTGTGACTCCCAATCAATTTCCAACATGTTTGCCAAATTCTTCAGGTCAAATTACTCCATTACTTTGCCTCTGAGCAAACCTTATCCATATAAACTTTGTCCCTTAACCTCTGCTTTTATTCCGCAAATATCTTCTGAGGAAGTATTTTATTGTTTGAGTAACTTAAAAGAATCTTTTAAGGCCGGCCCCGATTTGATCCCGACGTGGTTCCTCAAAAACTGTGCTAAACATATTTATGAGCCCTTAACTAATTTATTTAATCTTTCTCTTAGGCTTGGGGTTTTCCCTTCAGCTTGGAAAGAATCATTCATTTTACCCCTTCATAAGACCGGGAGTAGGTCCTCTATAGAAAATTATCGCGGTATAGCTAAGATTTCTGCTATTCCTAAACTATTTGAGGCAATCGCTGTTGACCATTTAACGCATTCATTATCCTCTACAATTTCTAGCACTCAACACGGGTTCTCTAAGGGTAAATCTACCGTTACAAACTTGCTCGAGTTCACAACTCATGTTTCAAATGGATTCAGAGAATTTATGCACACTGATGTTATATACACCGATTTTAGTAAAGCATTCGACAGAGTAAGTCACGCTTTACTGATTCATAAACTCGATCTCCTTGGTTTTCAACCTAATCTCCTTCATTGGATATCTTCTTACCTCATGGACAGAACACAACGAGTTCTTTTTAAAAATAGTTCCTCAAACATTATTCATGTATCTTCAGGGGTCCCGCAAGGAAGTCACCTTGGTCCGATTCTGTTTTTACTTTTTATAAATGACATACCTTCTGTAATTAACTATTCAAAAATTTTATTGTATGCTGATGATGTAAAACTTTTTAGATCGTATCATTCTGTTGAGGAAAGGTCCTTACTACAGGCGGATTTAAATAGCATGACTAACTGGTGTGAAGTAAATAACATGCCGCTAAACCTTAAAAAATGTAAGGTAATGTGCTTTTCTCGAAGGGCACTTCAACCGGCTTCTTATGACATATGTAACCATAACCTCGAACAAGTGTTTAACTTTGTTGATCTTGGAATTACAATGGATCCGAAACTTAATTTTAATCTTCACATCAATGTTACAGTTAACAAAGCCAAGGGTGTTTTTGCATTTGTAAAACGGTGGTCAAAAGAATTCAATGACCCTTACATCACGAAGGCTCTGTTCACAACGTTAGTGAGGCCCATACTGGAATATGGATCTGTTGTTTGGAACCCGCGCTATCAAGTTCATTCCGACAGAATAGAGTCCATTCAAAAACAATTTCTGCTTTTTGCTTTAAGGAATTTTCGTTGGGATTCTCAGTACAACCTGCCGCCATATAAAAGTCGTTTAAAACTCATTAATCTTCCTACACTTGCTAGTCGTAGAGAAATGCTAGGCATTGTATTTTTGGTCAAGTTACTGACAGGCTTGATCTCTAGCCCATCTCTTCTTGGTGAAATAAAACTAAACGTTCCCTCCCGAATTTCAAGACATTTCCGGCCTCTTTTTCTGAAGCCATGTAAAAGTAATTTTGAGTTAAATGAGCCACTCCGTAGTTTGTGCCAGGATTTTAACACTCATTCCGGTTCTTTTGATACTTCAGACTCACTTTTTTACGTAAAGAAAACTATACTCAATGCTCTCAATAATTGATACAAACATACTTATATATTACTACTCGATCAGCTGATGAGCATTTGTTCTGTAGCTGAACAGTTTTAGATCTCGACACTTAACAAACTTCTGCCTTTCATGACTCGGCGCAGCATATGTATATGAAAAAAAAAAATTTTTTTTTTTTTTATATATCCGTGCGTCATACGGATGCGCCCCTCGCGTCGGTCGGGCGGGTATGGAGGGAAAAAAACCGTTGGGATTATTATTATTATTATTAACACTACTTCTTTGAATATGAAAATTTAATACGCTCTCGTTGTATATTCGTGCACTAAAACTGCCCATGCCCTGTGCAAAAAAAAAATAAGAAAAACATTAAAACATCATGTTGTGTAATTTCGAAAAATATAACATTTTATAATGTAACCGATATTTTTAAAAGAAATTTAAATAATAAAATTTTAAAAAAATTTCCGCTTAAAAATAAACCAAATTAAAAAAAGGCCACGCTATTGCAGGGTTCATTTAACAAGCTTTCCACAGCGTTTGTTATAACTTAAAATATTTTACGAATTCAACTCAATTTATCACACTTAAAAACCGATTCTGAGATATTATTTTAGCTTTTTTTAAAGATCCCAAAGACTTGTTCTGAAAATTGAAATCCATACGTGTCTAAATTTATTTAAAGACTTTACATTTAAAGCTCAAAATTTTTGGAAATTGTATAATACCTTGCTGATGCCTCTTTTTTTACCTGCCAAATAAATTATTTAGATTTTTCATATCAAATGTAATCACTAAACGATTAAAGTACTGTCAGAAGATAAATGCGCGCAATTACTGCCTATTTTAAGATAGCCCAAAAAGCAGCTGGTTTTTAGATTAAAAAATGTGTCAGCATGATGTACGAAAACCACCCAAAATATGAAATTTTAGCATTCAAGTGCTGATCAAAATAAACCACTAAACGCCAAATATTTTAGAAAGATAAAATTTATACGATATCTAAAAACAGCCTTCGTTGTCTGCAATCTGACGTAAAATAATTACAATTAACAAATTTCATATCGCTACTTTAGAGACTTAAAATCAATCATACGAAAAGTTCATGAAACGCAAAAAAAATAATTATACATTTTTTATGCATAAAAAATATTCAAAGCAATTAATTGTGCACGTCTTTGCCATGACTAAATACTACAAAGCTCCGACGCTTAAAAGAGCATTTCGCTTAACTGCCAGGCAAATGCTGATGAAAAATTACGCAAAAACTTGCCACAAGTGACCGCAGGGTATCACACAAAAAAAAACAAAAAAAAATTATAAAAAAATAGTATGCTTCGCTGCTATTAAAACCAACGTCGCGGTAATGCAAAAGCCCAGCAAGGACTCCACCAGTAAAGGGAGCCGCAAAGTACGTTATTATTTTTTGCAACTTTGTGCAGCCGAAAGGGATGAAGTGAGACGGAGTAAGTGTGAGTGAAATGATAGACAAGAGTAAAGGCGGCACCAGGCGCACAACGGCACTTAAATCGACTGCGCTTTTGTGGGCTTAATTGGCAACAGTTGCTTAAGCCAGTGCCCAGACAGGCAAACCCACACACACACACACACACACACACACATCAAAGTATAAAGCCACTGAAATTGCACCCAGAAGACGACAGGTAAGAAAGTATAGCCTGCAGCAACGGTTAAGTATACAAGTGTGTGTGTGCGGTTGGCAATTTTGAAGACAGGTTACTCGTACATTGTCGCACAGCCACGGTGTCAGCCACTAACATGGCCACCTTGGGACACTTTGACGCCGTCTCAAATAAGAAGATATGAACGAAGCTGTTCGCGCAACTGAATTTGAAGATGAAGATGAAAATAAAGCGAGCGCCAACTTTAAGGCAACAAATGAAGACAATGTGGCGCATAGACACACAACCGAAGTAACGCAACGACAACAAGAGTGTTGCAACAAGCAGATGAACATGGCAGATTATGTGTACAGGCAATAGGCGACATCGAGAAGATATGCCGCAAAGGATAGAGGGGTATACATACCAAGCAAACTGCACTACTCATACTCTTGTGTGTGTGTGTGTACCTAGGATTGCGGCAAGTTAATGATGCCGCCGTGTGGCGCTTAAATGCGCTTGCATGGTGACTTGATGCAACAGGCGTCACAACGTTGGCAATTATGCTTAAGATGTTGCATCATCTGACTAGAGCTCCAGAGGTATGTGTGTCTGCCACATGCTACTCACTTATGTAAGCTCTGCCATTGGATGCATAGCTGCGCACCTTAAGACAGCAACCACATCAGCTTTGATATTCTGCTCATTCTTGCTTGCTTTTTAGCATTTTTGTTTTTTTTTTTTCGTTTTAAATGCAGAATGAGTGTCGGTTTTATGTTGCAAGCGGCAGTAACTGGCCACAGCTACCAAAATAAAACACACAAAAACAAGGAAATTCTTGCCACAAAGCATTAAAAATGAATAATGTGCGCGATGAAGAAGCTTGCTGGAGTGTAAGCGAGAACAAGATTTTAAGGAGGGCGAGAGAGATAGATAGAGCGGTAAAAGAGTAGAGGTTTAAGGATATGCGAAGAAGCATAGAGCAGTTTTGTGGCGCAGAACGACCAAAGGCACAGTTGAAGCACCCTTTAGGATAGCTGTCGTTAGGTGAGCTTGAGACCACCGACGAATTAAAAAAAAATTTTCAAGCTTCAAGTGAATTTTTTTTTTTTCATTTTTTCTATGGAAAGTTTTCTTCTCACTATAAAATTGGGGTTATAAATATAATATGGTCATCTTAGTGTGATATGCTGATAAAAATTATAAGCTAAGAGAATTAAAAAGCTATTTATATGCGCTTGTGCATAAAACCTTTTTCTTAGCCTTGAGTTTAAGACAGTGGATTTAGGGGAGTTATCTGCACTCTCGAGGGCCTTTTTAATGTCTCCTTGTCTTAGAGCTTTCATATGCTCACATAAAGCTCGGTACAAGCATTCCGCTGAAGTTAGGCTTATCAACACAAATCGAGCTACTGTCATCTAAAAGCCTTAAAGCAAATATTCTTCAGGCTGATGATTATTTTGTGTCTTTTTTTGGAAATCTTGACTCATTCAGGCTCAATTGCTTCAAACTCAGTCTTTTAATTCAAAGTTTCGATATTTTCATTCATTTTCTTCTCTACAAATAGCTAAAATTTCCTGCAAGGAAACTGAAAATAGACGACGAAGTAACTGGCGGCGCCAAAGATGCGCAACTGTGCTGTTGTACTTTCAGAAAATACTAAAATACTAGTTACCCGCATTATTTGCCACTAAGAAAGTACTTAAGCTTGGCTACTCTTTAGCAATTTGGCGGCTTTATGAGCCAACAAAAACGAGCGCCGTTAAACCGAATGAGCCAACTAAACTTAGAGAGCGATAGGCAAAGCAAGCAAGGTAAGCAAAAGCACAAAACTCAAAAAAAACCAAAAAAAAAATCGCTTCAGACTTCTTGCATCAGTACTTACTGTTTAATATCCTTGTCTGCCTTCCCAGCACAGTAGTGACCCTAATGAAGGTCATAGTAGTCATCGTATTGCAAATAAATGCCCATACCTACCCTGCTCACTACTTTGCCCGTTTGCCTGTTTGCTCTACTAACGCGGCTGGTATGAAATTAATGCAATTAGCAGTGAAATGCAAGTAACATAAAGTTAGTTGTAAAATGTATACAGCGAAATAGTTACAAAATAACAACGCAAATTGCTGAGCTCAGCTCATTTTCATAAAATTCTATATACTCAGGTATGCGCACACTATTGTTGTGTAGTGTACGACGTAGTGAAGCGCAAAATGACAGCAATTACGCACTTTTACAACGCTAATGAATTTTATGTGCCAGTTAAATTAAGAAGGTGCACTCTCAACCAGTTAGTTAGAGGAAGAACTTAATATGGGCGGTGGTCATTAAAATGTCTTCCAGCTATCTTAAAGTGATTTATGTACCTGTGCGCGATTGTGAGTATGTATGTACGTAGAGCTACTGCTAGCTAACTAACAAAGGTTGCAGGTATTTTCAGTTGATTTCGGTGAAATTAAGCGCTAAGCTTTTCTGTATGGCGAATAGAGCTTTTTCTGTAGTTAAAAGATAATGGTTTTCACTAGTCCCCAAAGAAAATGTTTTCTATTATTAAATGTATTTGCGATCTGTTTTTCTAAACTGTTATAAAAAAATGTATTATCGTAACAAAAGTGTAACTATTTATTGTGAAATAAAAGCTCTCATCCTTGATAAAATCAAGAGCTTTCACAAAAGCTTTGAGCAAATACAAGCGATATGAAAGCTTTTAACTATGTTCTATGTTCTATCTATAACATAAAATTTGAAGCTCTGTTTTACTAAATCAAAAGCCTTCTATCGAGTTTTATACACAACAATGATCTTCTTAATTAAAAATTTACAATATTCTTTACATAAAGCTATGAAGTTACACACATCATTGTTTTAGAAAACTTTGCATATAATCATAAACTAAGAATTTTAAAATTGTCTGTAAAATTATATAATGCTGAAAAGCATTCCAAAGCTTTCGGAAAGCTCACCGAAATCATTCACCAAAAATATGTTTTCAAAAACTTTAAATTATGTAATACTGAAAAGCCTTCCAAAGCTTTCGGAAAGCTCACCGAAATTATTCACCAAAAATATGTTTTCAAAAACTTTAACAAAAAGCTTTCACAAGTTTTATTCAACTTTTTAAGAAATATCATGCTATAAAATTTTAAATAATACAAATTTAATAACAGGAACATACATATGTATGTACATATCTTTACAAAGCTTTAAAATAAAAATATATTTCATAAGCTTAAACTTCCAAAGCATACGGTCTTAACATAGTTTTCATATGAAAAGCTTATTTTGCTGCTCAATACAGTGAAAGCTTACATTGCAAAAGCTATACAAATGAAAGCTTAAGCGATGTGCAAATTAAAAATTACAGGCATAGAAAAACTGTAGTTACAAAATATTTTTTGTGGCGTTAGCTACAAGTCCCTACTAAAAAAAAGTATTCATTCCAAGCGAGCTTTGAAAGGCTTTTAAAAGGACGACATTTTTTACCCGACTTACTTCAGAAAAGCCTTGTTAGTTTTCGTTTGGCTGTCACACACTCCGATCTCTTCACATTTTACGGCTTAATTTGACAGCAGCTAAAGAGGATGAGGTGAAAAGTTATTGCGTTAGTTCAAAATCAATTTAACAGGATTTAAGCAACTTCAAAGCAACTGCTTAGGGCTGATATATAAATGGATATATTGTAAAAAAATAAAAAATTGAAAAAAAAAACGCAATTTTGTTGCTTTTTCCATTTAAGCAGCCATTTTGACATCATACGCGCAAGTCAAACCTACGCACGGTTTTAAGCTCACGAGTCAAAAATCAACTGCCTACGCCTATAACTCACATCGCTGTTGCGTTACGCTACCTTATTTGCGCCGCCTTTTGCCAAACAATTTCAAGCCCGAAAAATTTCCAACCGTTAAAAGAAAAAACGCCTTAAGCTATGCTAAGGCCAAACTCAACGCACGAACTGCCAGCCAACAACGCGAAGGATAATACTCGTACAATTTCGCTGCAGGTAAAATAAAGGCAACAAAGTGAAAAACTTGTGCGCACACACACAAACATACGTAAATACCCGTCGAGGATGGGCCCATCTAGTTAAAAGTGATTGAAGAAATTGGAAAAAGGTATGAAAGTGGCAACGGTGAGCCCGTAAGAAATTTGCCAAAGTGAAAAAGGAACACAACACAAAAGCAATGACATACGCAAGGTTGTCGCATGGGAGTAGGATTGGTGGCGAAGTCAAAACAATAAACCCGCTTGCTGCCATCAGTTTTTCGTTTTAGGCTTCTGCTGATATTTTGTGAAACAAAATCCTTGTTTAATTGTATTTTAAGCTAGCTGCAGGGGCGTTCTTCAGGGGCTTTTTGGCGCTTTTTTTTTGGAGTAGCAAAGCAAAGGCAAACTCCAACGCATGCCCTCAAACGTGTAATTTTATTATTATTGGCATTATAGGTAATACATGTTTGCCGAAAAAAAGATAAACGTTAAGCTTAATAAAATCAAAAAATCAGGTAGCTAGTATTATTTTTTTGTGAAACCCAAAGCAACCAAATGCCAGTTAATCAAATGTTGAAAAGGTAGCAACTTTAAATGGATTTAAGTGAATTTTTTGCTGCGACTGTGGCACATTTAATGCAGCTCAGTGTAATATGATTTACATCACTAAGAAAGTGTATTTTATATTTAGCTGCAACCTTTTGTCTTTCATAAGTCTATTGGCATTAAAAGTAGCTTTTGTGCAAAATTTAATTTTCCAATTGAAGCGTTCAAACCATTTGTTGGTTACTTCTAACGAAATACGATAATTGTTTGACAATTCTACTGAGTGAGTTAGATTAAAATTACTTTTAAATGGCTAAAAATATGTTGACTTAAATCAACGTACTTTTATACTTTTATTTACTTTATAGTCTCGCAGCGTTCTTGTCGGTCGTTTGAGAGTGAGGTTACCTGAGACCTGAAACGCAATTGAACTAATGATATATCGAAAAAGAGAAAAATAATTCATCAAAAGCATAAGTATTTGACAGATACATGAAGACCTTGGTGAGCTACTTTGGGCTAATTGTGCGTTCGTGCGTTTAGTCTAAACATCAAATGATGAACAGTAAAGGAGACATTGCTTAAATCAACTCGTCATCATACCAAACAGCTGTTTTAATATGAAATATAAATGTTCCGTTCCAATCGAAAAAGGTTAAGTGAAGAACTCAAACAATATTAAAAAAAATTGTGACCTGCTTCAAAAGAAACTAGGACTACAGAGACCTTAAAGAATTTATACAGATTGACTTATATTTTTTCGAACCTACACGAACATAGACAATAAAATCCACCGGAACGTAACTATAAATACGGATGAAGAAATGAAATTAACCAGAACGACAAATGACACTGAAGATGGCAAAACGCCGAAACCGGTTTGTCTTAAAACAAAATTTGACAAGGATTGAGGAAAATTCGTTCCACAACAAATCATTTCACAATCTGTCCGAAGCCACAACAACAAAAGATCAGAATATTATATTTTTTCCTTCACAATCAAGACCAAAATCATGTACAAGACGTTATCAGACAATGCATATTGAACACTATTTATAGAAAAATTAGTCTATTGAAGGATCTCGAGAGGCATGTGCATTCACATTCTAATACTCACTCAGACTATTCATTTTTTCGCTGCTTTATTGCACCGGTTTCAGAGTCAAAGAACTTCCAACAAATACCAGCGTAGTGAATAGAAAATGAAACGCATTTAAAGCGAATCAAAATGCAAGGGGGAAAAACGAAGCAGGAGATCGATGGCAGAGCAGTTATAAGAAACGCGTGCAAACGACAAACATATGACGCCTCAGTGATTACGAAGGCGTTCCGCAGCAATGCAATAAATGGCCGAGGCAGCCAGCCAAGCCAGTCCTCCGGCGTATATAAAAGTGCACGCACACACGCCTTATACACTTACTCATTTACCAGTACTTATAGCTGTGGTTGCAAACGCTTGACAGCAGCACACACATGAGGCCGTTTGGGCGCCACCTTGGCGGCGAGTTGAGTGGTGCTACCACAAAGTCAAATGCAGCAAAAACCGCAACGCAAGACGTTCGGCACGCAAAGCAAACAAAACAACACGCTTGCGTAAACAAAAACAGAAACCAACAAATTTCAATTTCTCTGTCGAGTATGTGGCAGGCGGTGGTTATTTACTGCGTTTATAAGAGGAGAGCGGAAGTAAGGAGTACGGAGTTAGGTTGCAAAGTGGCAAGGTGTGTTGCACGCATGGAGCGTTATTACTTAGAAAATGTCTTGGCAAGTACTAGCAAAAAACGAAAAAAAAAAAAGGCCAGCGTTCGGTTAGGAAATTGTGGCAAGTGCGGCAAGTACTGCATTCGAGCGCTGCGGTTGCATATGTAGTTGCACCTATGGCGTTTATTTAATGCAACTGCAATATTTATGTTCTAAACAAGTTGGCGGCAATGTGTTATAAGAAATTTAATTTCCACCTTATTCTTACTCCCATTTATTGTTTTATTTTGTTTGTGTTTTTTTTTTCTCTTTCTCTTGTTTATTTCATTTACACCTTGTTTTTGTGGTTATGTGCAGTTGTTGTTCCTATTCTACTCTGCTGCTGGCTTTTGTTGCTGACAGCTTGAGTTGCAACTTGCGGTTATTTGTGTATTTGTGCCGTTGTTGGCTTTATTCTATGCAATGTTTGTTATGTTGATACACTTTGCTTTGGGTTTGTTTAGCAGCGGTGCAGCCACAGCTGCAGTTGATGAAGTGGCTGACCACACACACATTGCAATTGATGTTTGAGTGCCTCGTGGAACAGCCTTACATGCAAACATACACAAATAAATGCCCATAATCATGCACTAGTTAATGTATGAATATGCACATTTACTTTTTCCATTTTTTGTTTATTCACTCTAGGTGCGCATTCTAACTTCAGCCCTTTTCCTTTGGTTATCACAAAAAATATGTATTTTTAAAAACAACTTTTCCAATCGCTTGTAAATATAGAATGCCTTGCAGAAATGGTAAACAAGTTGCTAAGTCCCATTAAACACAGTTATATTATAGGCGTTTCTAGTCAAAGGCACTCCAATGCTCTCTCTTACAAAGCTTACAAGGTTTCATATTTATTCTCTGCACTTTAGCTGAAATACCGTAAGCAGTTATTACGAATATTTATTCAATATTTAGGCACAAGTTTATGTTTATTTTAAATCTTATTATGCGCTATGTGCACGAAAAAGAAATCATTATATAATTTAAAATGTCTGTAAAAATTAAACCAAAATTAATCTGCACAAGTAAGAAAAGCTAAATTTTGCGGCGAAACCGAGTTTTATATACCCTTGCGATGTGTTTTTGTATGAGCGGTGCCCATAGTTTTATAAATTTGCCGTTTCTTTGTTTCAAATCGCTGCTAGTATTCAACTTTACTCAATTTCTTCCAATAAATACTGAAAGCCGAAGTTTTTTGCATTCTTCAAAATTTCTGTTATATAGGAGGTGGGCGTGGTTATGATCCGATTTGAAAAATTATTGACGGTGATAACAGCGATATTGAGAAAATTTTGTACCTTACATCGTTATTGAGATACCTATAGAGGTTTTTTTTAAGTGGGCGTGGATAGATAAAGAAAAAACTAATTTTTTTGTATTTTTTTTTTTAAATTTCCGTTATATGGAAGTTGGGCGTGGTCATGGTCCGATTTCAAACATTTTTAACGATGATAACAGCAATATTGAGGAAACTTTGTTCACCAAATTTTGTGACGATACCCTACACCGTTATTGAGATACAGGAATTTTTTCATAAGTGGGCGTGGCAACGTCCCTTTTTCAAAATTTCATAAAAACTTAATTTCTTTCGCTCCAAATACCAAATTTCACGCAATTTGCTGTAATTGATACCGAAAAAACCGAGTTTTTGCATTTTTCAAAAACTTCCGTTATATGGGAGGTGGGCGTGGTTATAACCCAATCTTGACCATTTTCAATACCAGCCTACCCTGTGCAAAGAGAAATCTATGTACCAAATTTCATTGAGATATCTCAATTTTTACTCAAGTTATTGTAACCACGTACGGACGGACGGACAGACAGTCATATCTATGTCGAATATTTTATGCTATTACAAGCAACCGTTATGCGAACAAAGTTACCCTTGTGCACAAGTACGCTCGGGTATAAAAAGCATAATTGTTGAAAGCTTGTGTTACTTATATTATTGTTTATTTTCGATTTTTCAAATACTGAGTTCATCACAAGTAATCTTAAAAAAACAAAAAATCTCACGAATAGTTTTGTGATAAAGTAAAAAATAATCAAATAGCTTAAGCTATATAACGTATTTTATTTTTAACAAAGTAAGGCAATAGATGGAAGCAAATACCAATAATATTACCATGAACCATTTCATATTTTCTATTTTAGCAGATTAATGCTTTCTCATATTAAAAACTCTCAAATCATTCCAATTTGCCTTTAAGGGACCTTTTCTATATTTATTTTATTTTTATTTTATTTTATTCATTTATCAAACACACAACCAAAAGTTATTTTACAGTGTTTGAAATTAAATAACTGATCTTAATATTAACATAGAGTAAGTTCATAGTGGATAAGAAGCGAATTAGCAGAAGAACTAAGTAGGAATAGTACAGTATAAAGAAGATAATATATGGAATGTTAAGATTGTGAATATATAAAAAACAAAGAAAGAAGGATTTACGTACATATTAGCAATTACTTTGCAAAGTAGTGTAGCAGCTCACTCCTAAAGCGCACTGTGCTTCTGATTGTTTTAATTTTTTGCGGTAGGAGATTCCAAAGACGGACAGCGTAAACAAAGAACTGACGTTCGGTTACACGGCAACTTGGTATATCTCATACCAAGTAAGTTCAGGGATCGAGGAGATTTAGTAAATTGAAGTCGCTCCATAAGATATTTGGGTTCTTGGGCAATAGCCACTTTGTGAAGAATTGTTAGACATTTTAACTTTAGCAAATCGTCAAATTCTACAGTAAATATTAATTTGCAAGCCTAGAAAGAAGAGAAATCTTAGCTGAGCTCAGGGTATTTTAAATTGGAAACAATTCGTTTAAAGATACTCAATTAGTCTCCTTTGGGTAGCTGCTTCTTAAAACTTGATATTTTTCAACGCCTTTAATCACATTCGGAAGCTTAATTCCACAAATAAACGCTCTCTTTTGTGTATCCGCGCCACAGAACTAAAATAATACATTTTCAATACTTATTTTGGATTTATTTTAGCGACTGCTCATGAATTTAAGACCTATTTATTTTTTACAATATTTGAAGTAATCAACTTTTCGTTCCAATTTCTCATTTACTTAACTACCGCTGCGCAGCTTCGTGCGCTTTTCTATTTGAATATTAATTTTTTTCCTGAAATACACCTTTTTTACGTTTTCTCCCTATTTACAACCACTTTGTCGCTCATCATAAAAATGTCAACGGCAAAGATTTTATTTTTTACCAACGCGACTTTCGCCAACGTTTCCCATTTAATTTCATTTTGAATTTTTACGTGTTATTTTTTTTTTCCTTTTTTGGCGGTGGGAGAAAATGCTTTACACTTTTTGGCGTTTGTCCACTTTGACCTCGGGCGCAACAAACTGTTGTTGTGCGGCACAATTTACTGGCCTATCAACAGAAGCAACAACAACAATGAAAACCACATAGGGCGATGGATTGAAAATGAAAATAAAAAGTTTAAAGAAAAATATATAAAAATGAGAGGAAAAGTATAGCAACAAATGTGACAAAAGTTATAAAAAACGCATAAATGTTGAAAAAAAATAACGTTGGTTTGTCGAAAGACCAACGGGCAGTCATATTTTTTTTAGAGGCAGCAGCGCAATCAATACTGAAAAAATAAATTAAAATGCAAAATCTGCCGCGCTCTAGCTAGCTATGTATGTATGTATGTATGTATGTATGTATGAATGTCAGTACAAGTGTATGGCTGCCGGCTGTCCATTCACTACACAAAAGGTTAAAATGTAATTTCCACTGTTGTTGCGTGTTTTACCAGCGGCGCGAAGCGAGCGTACGGCACACGAAAAAAGCTGCTGACCAACCGCCGCACTTGCAAGCACTTGTCCTTTTGTCCTCCACCCACTGCAGCCGCTGCTAGTCACTCATTGTTTTTGCTGTTGCTGATTTTCCACCGCTTTATTTGCTATTGCCAAAAAGCCTTTAGGTCACAGCGCCATTGCATTTGTATGAGTGCGCGCTCGCTCAGCTTGTTGTCCAGCAAAAATCTTTTCGCTGTTTGCATATTTTTTAACATTTTTTTTTACATTTTTCTTTTGCCAGCGACCAGCCTCAATGAAGAGAAGACCGCCGAACAACAAGTGAAAATTGTATTTTATTCTTTCGTTTTTTTTTTTAATTTTCCCTTTTTTGTTTTTTTACTTGGCATAGGAAAAATGCAAAATACGTGAAGAATGGGAATTGCGCGCCAAAAAAAAGGGGTGAATGATTGGAGTGTGGAGTTGCAAATAAAAGCGGCAGAGCGGCATAAGAACGTGAATAGCGCCGTCAGGCAAATTGCTTGTTTCCACAGAAGTTAATTTTTTTTTGATTGCTATATGTCAGCTCACATAAAATACACACAAATGCGTATGCATGAAAGCAAACCGCACTCGCTTGTCCACTCGCCATGCAACATGATGTAGTCCCATTCCGCTTAGTTGTGGCCACTGCATTTTGGAATTGAATTGAAAGTAAATTGGTTATGAAATTGCAAATATTTTTTTTTTTTTGTTTGCTTGCAACACTCCGTTTCTTTATTGGGCGCTAGTGAATTTGGTATTTGGCTCGTAAAAATTTTAGCGTCTATTTGCCGGTGCAACGGAGCAAGAATTTAGCGAAATAGAGCTGAAATGACATGGTGTGATAGTCAAAAAAGTTTGAAAAAATCGCTTGAAATAGAAAAATTTTATAAAGGAAGAAGAAACAAGGCATTAAAAATAAAACTCATAAGACTTGTGTCCTTCAATGCAATAAAGAGGTGTGAAAAAAACTATTTCAGGAAGCTTCTTTTATAATAATAATCCGAACGCCCGCATGGCGTACGAATATATAAAACAAAATTTTTTTTTCATATGCTGCTCCGAGTCATGAAAAGCAGAAGTTCGTTCAGCTACAGAACAAATGATCATCAGCTGATTAAACAATAAAATATATTTATGTATGTACATTAATATCAAGAAAATTACAGCATATCAGCGCAAAATAATTAAAATCATTTCCAGTGAGAATATAAATATCGTTAACACCAGCAATGACGATGACGATATTGAGAACGGCGTATTTAAAAATAATGTGATAAACTTCAAAGTTAACAATAACAAAAAAATAAATTAATTAACTACTAAAATCTTTTATTAAAATATTACGACAGTTAAAACTATCAAAAATTTAGCGGTTATCATTACATCTTATAATAGCAATACAAAGGTGTAGTTAAATATTTGTAGATAGAGTCAGGCGGATAGGTATTTTTATTACCTGCGTTCTCTTTTTTTAGTCACTCTTCGTTACACTGCTAGTGTGGATTTTACAAGTCAACTTTTCAATTTAACAAATAAAAGTGTTGTTTTATTTGTAGATTTTTGAAATAAATTTCAAATAAACTAAGTTTTCTCCAAACTAATTCTCTTAATTTCTTTCAATTTGTCATGGCGTATGCGCAACATTTTTTTTGTCTTAAATTTAACTCTCATAGCTTTAAATATACGTAGCGTTTAGTTAAAGCAACTATTAAAGTCTACCCACTTTTATAAACCTCTACGTGACATTTATGTATAAATATATGTAAGCTACCTAAACAACAAAAACAACTACACCGCACTAACAAACCCAGAGGGAGATGATTGAGGTAGCAAGCAATATTTTTTTGCTTTTTACTAGAGTCTCTTAAATGTAATAAAATAAAGTAGAAATGTAGTGTGGATGGAATAAATAGTACAAAATAAACTACGCCCTCACGTATAATTTCCTAAAAAAAAAACTAAAATTTAATTTGAGCGTGGGCAAAAGGATGAATGTATGTTTATTTATTTGAGTTGGTATTGAGTGTGTTAAGCATGCAGCGAGCAACTCTTAAATATATGTTCCAATAAGGGTTGTTCTAGTTGAAAGAGCAATTGCTTTTAGTTCAGTTAGTGGTGTAAATGTTAATTTATTTTTCTTTGGCTTATTATTTAATTTGTTTCTTGAGAAATGATTAAATGAAAAGTGAACTAAACAGTCTCCACAAAATTCTACATTTTCTTAAATTGTATGTAAGTCTTAAAATAAAATTGAATGAATCAGACGAAGTACTCTAATATAAGTATTTCGGAAGGAATTTTCATCATCCCTTCTCTAATTTAGTTTTTAGACAAATCAGATTAGGCTTTTTGCCATCTACACTACTTTTTAATCGTGTAAAAATATATCTTACTGTTTTTTTTTTTTTTTGTTTGATCATAACCTTTGGAAGAGCTTACCCTAATAATCTTTTGTATCACCACTTTATAGCAAATGTATATAAATATTTATGCCGCTAGATATATATTTTTACTTACGTGTATGTGAAGCATTTCGTGTGCCAGTAAGCTTACTCTGCCCAGCTGTGATTGTGGCAAACGTTTGTTGCCTTGCTACACCTTGAGGGAATACAAACTAAGAACACCTCTGTGCAAGTAGTAGTAGTTGACGGTAAATAAAATAAATGCGTACGTGTGTAGTTTTTTTAAAAACTTTTGCCCAAAAAATGCCCAAAAAAATATCAAAGTACATACATGTAAGCTCGAGCAATGGAGTGACGCACAGCAGCCGTCATTCACACACAAAACTGAGCAATGAGTAGAGCCACTTTTGGGAAATATTTGCTACTTGATTTAAGCACACACATACATATTACATATCAAGCTATACACAGAACTGATTTTGATATAGCAATTTTTCGACAACCAAAAAAAACAAAATCTACTCACTCGCCTGCTCACTTTTCAATATATTTTCAACTCACTTTTGGCATAATATTTCCTATGCTAAATTCATCCAATAACCAGCAAGGTAGCAGCAGCAGCACGTCGAAGAGCATGCATAAGCTCACTATTTCTTGTCGCAGGGAGCTGGTGGGTAGTTAAAAAAAAAAAAAAAAAAAATCGAAAAAATTTGCATATCACTTCATCTGCAAAAACTCAATTTTGCTACAGTGACAGTTGGCATAGACATCCATTTTTGCTTTCTTTTCGTTATAGTCACTCGCCCACGCTGTGTGCAAATATTGTAACAAGTTATTTTTTGGCACACTGATTTGTAAGCGGTAGCAAGCAAATTGTTGCATAACGAAATTCCAGTAGCGCCCAAGTACTTAGTTGCAAAACTGTTGTGAGTTGTGGCAAATAAACGTGATGTGACATGATGATCATCATGCCCACTGTGTGGTGGCAAGTAGCAAATGGCAAAGAGCAGGCGCACGAGTAAGCGCTCTTGGCCAGATGGGCAGTCAGGTAGTTCGACTTCCGCTTGACTGACTTAATAACAGGTCTATATTGCCGGAAAAGTTTCTATTGCCTCGTGCGCTGGGTGGGCGTGTATTTTATTTTTATTTTATCTGCATGCGAGCACGTATGTATGTTATAGTAAATGTGTATCGAAAAAAATATATAAAAAAAACTTTGTTCAGTGACTAGAGATTCCATAAAATATTTGAACATTTGGAATGTCTGCAACACACAAAATAAACCAATGCAGAAAGGTCTTTATGAAGGTAATAACTTTCAGTCATGTATGCAGGCCCACTGAACTTATCTAGCGAGTAATTTATAAAGTAAGTGTGAGAGAGTATTGAATATATATTTTGGGATTCTAGAACTTCTTTAGTAAAAATGAAACAACTGGCCTAAAAAAATGTTGATGCAAAAGAAACTACATAACAATGACTAAACAGAAAATAGAGAAATTTAAAAATATTTTTTTAAAAATTTCAACTGCACGGTAATGTTATGTAATTTTAAAGACGGTATGTAATGACAAGGGGTAAAATATCTCTTTTCGCGAAAGTCAGCGCTCTTAACTTAAAACGAGTACATCTAATTGACAAATAAAAGCTTTTTATACCCGAGCGTACTTGTAGACAAGGGTATTATAACTTTGTTCACATAACTGTTGCTTGTAACAGCAAAAAATAATCGAGATAGATATAGATATATATTTATACCAGATTGCTTAGAATGAAAAGAGAAGTCGATTTAGCGATGTCTGACTGTCCGTCCGTCCGTTTATGGAGACGATAACTTGAGTAAAAATTGAGATATCTCAATAAAATTTGGTACATAGATTGCTCTTTGGACAGGGTAGGTTGGTATTGAAAATGGTCAAAATCGGTCCACCTCCCATGTAACGGAAGTTTTTAAAAAATGTATAAACACCGTTTCTTCGGTATCCGTTAAAGCAAATTGAGTGAAATTTGGTATTTGGAGCGAGCTTGAACTAAGAAATTGGGTACTTATGAAATTTTGAAAAATGGAATCATAACCACGCCCACCTCCCATATAACGGAAGTTTTGGAAAATGCAAAAACTTCATTTTTTCAATATCTATTAAAACGAATTGAGTGAAATTCGGTATTTGGAGCGAGCTTGAAGTAAGAAATTGGGTACTTATAAAATTTTGAAAAATGGGCGTTGCCATGCCCACTTAGGAAAAAATGGCTGTATCTCAATAACGTTGCAAGGTATCGTCACAAAATTTGGTGAACAAATTTTCTTCAATATTGCTGTTATCACCACGCCCTACTTCCATATAACGGAAATTTAAAAAAAAAATGCAAAAACTTCGTTTTTCAGTATTTATTGGAAGAAATTGAGTAAAATTTAATACTAGCAGCGATTTAAACAAAGACACGGGGTTTTTATGAAATTATGGGCACCGCCCATACAAAAATACATCGCGGGGGTATATAAAAATCGGTTTCAACCGAATTTAGCATTTCTTACTTGTTTAAGGTAAAATTGGGGTCGTTGAACACTAGAATTAGTTTAATTTCTATAAGAATTAAGAAATCTCTTCGTAAAATTATTAATAAATGACTGTATTGTAAAGAAAATATAACCCCATGGCAAATAATATAAAAAAACAATTCATGAGAAGTACAACGGTAAAAAAAAAATAAGCTATAAACATCTGTGTTTCACTCACACTTTGAAAATATTTATTAAATTAAATTTACTGCAAACTTAATCAGATTGTGAAAGATAGTAATTAAACATATTTTTTGCCCTTTTTTTAATGTAAAAAAAATTTTAGAGAACTGTTTTGCAGCTAAGGTGTTAAAAAAACCTAAGTAGTTTATGTATTTTGGTTTTCCTCTCGTGTTGTGTTACTGTTTCGTTTTTATTGAACTTTTTGCCTCTCCCCCTTTTCTAAGTTATGCCATTAATTGTCCATGCTTACGTTACTTAAATGACCTCACTCCTTTTTCTTATCACAAATCTTCTATTCGCATACAACTGAGTGAACAATGAAGCTACATTAAGCTTCCATAGCTTAAGATTCATTTATGTGAGATCAAGTCAAATAAACTCTTTTGACACATTTCAGACACATACATTCATACAAGCATGTGAATGCCTTAGAACACAAACACATCAATTGGGTGTGAGCTCGACAAATACATACGATTTATATATATAAACTATTTCAATTCAAGGATAAATGTTAACGATTTTCATAGAAAGCAACACTTGAAACTGTCGTAGACATGAAAATTTCTCGGATATTTTTGGGATAACACTAGCACAGGATACATTCATGTGTTGGATTAACTAATACATGTGTGCACTTTAAAATTTGTAAGCAAAGCATTATATTTATAAAGCCAAAACAAACAAGGTGTTGAATTAATCGAAAATTGAGAGAACATCTAATACTTAACTTTAAACTAATCGATGGTATTTTAAACTTCACTCCGAATTGGGAAAATATCGATATACTAAATTTTTATTTCAAAAGCGGACTAAAATAATGTACACAGAATTTACAAATAATTTTTTTGGAAAGCGCACTGAAATACTTAAAGCACAAAATGTAGTATATATAGTAACGAAAAGCATATATGTACAACCAAAAGTATGCAACAATTGCTTTCATTTTAAGTTCGTCTTTGAGCAGTCAATGACAATAGATGAGATGATATTAAAATTTTTTAATCCTAATACACTCTTCGGAAAATTCTTTTTATTTGAAAAATTTCTGCGATCTATGCTTCGCTGCAAGCCGAAAATTTTGCATGAAATTTTACAAAGAAAAATTATAGCTACATTTTTCATTTGCCTAAATCCACGCTCCCAAAAGCATGCATTGCAAAGCAAGTATATTCAAACATAATTTGCGTAACTTTTTCCCTTTAGGATTTAAACTTACCTCCCTCTTCTAACATCAATCACAAAATCAATCTCTCTACAACGTTAAAAATATTTCTTTAAACAATTTTTTTTTTCAAAATATGCAAGCAATTACAATTTATAGTTTAGAATATAAACTAACCAGTTTAAATATGCCTTAAAAATTGCGTACAATTTTGAGATTAAAGAAAGAATTTAGTTGTTGCCCTAAAAATATATTAAACAATGTACAACCCTGTACTTTTTGCAATTACATATATGTATATGTATGTAAAGTATACAAAAGCAAATGCATAAATAGTACATGTCCCTTGATTTACAATTTTCACACAAAAAGCTTGTGCGCATTAGTCCAAAAGCTTCACTCCACGCTCCATAGCCGCTAACTCGCCTTTGTGTGTAATAAACATCAATTAAGAAAATTTTCCACAAAAAAAAAAAAAAAGATTCGAATTACACAAACATACAACATTGACATAAAAACCAGTCGAAGCAATACAAATAACCAAATAAACAACTACAAATGCAACAACAACAACCACAACAAACATTGTCGCCACACAACTTTTGTTAGCATTTCACTGCTTAGTGTACCAACAGTTGAGCCCAACATGGCGTATACGTTACCCCAAACTTAATGCGGGCGGCGCCCTAGGTCTACTCTACAGTCGTTTGGTTTAAAACATGTGTGTTCGTGTATGTGTCTGTGTGTGTGTGTAGACGCGCTTAAGCTTGTGTTTTTCGACTTTGGCTTGATATTGTCAATGTTTTGTAATGCCACTATTTGTTGTTATTACACGCCAAGCGACAAACATATTTGCTGTTATGCTGTCTGTGGCATGTTGTGTATACAAAGTAAAAAACAACAACAACACAAGTCATAATACATACACACATATGTACATATGTACATACAAGCAATAGGAGCGGGCATTGAATCAACCAACTAGATATTCGTACTAACACTACTGACTTCTGACTCTGACAACCCAAACAAATAACAACAAAAAAGTATATATGTATGTATGTAAGTAATAGTAAGCATCTACTTTAAACACGCTGCTTGTATTTACAACTTCTAGTCGCATTACTCCTCTGCACCCCTCTCCTACCAGCTGCCTTGTCTGCGTTTGACTTTCGCCTATTTACCAGCTAGTGGTTTTCGGGCGACTTTGCAAAGGAACAGATCAACAGCGCTGTTGTTCACATTTGCTTTCGCTCTACACTTTTCACTGCATTACTTACGATTTACTATTTGCTATTTGCTTGGTGTTTTTGGTCAATGTTTGTTTTGCTTTGTGTTGACAGGCCTCTTTAACAAATGACACCAACAGCATATTTTCGTAAATAGCTGGACTTGGCCATTGTCACATTGATCAACATTATTGATAGCCAAATACTTTAGAGTTACAATTTTCAAAGAACATAGTATTAAATTTCAGTTGTTAGCAGTTGGTGTGAAACTTTGTGAGCACAGATGGGTGTTGGCTCTCTGTTCTACATATTAAACTCTTAACCAGTTTCGGCACCAAGTCGAGGAGGTTGCCTGATGAATACAATTATTACGGGGCACTCACTTTGAAAATGTTTTAACTTCAAATTCGAGCGCACAAATGTAAATACAAATGAAGATTTTAGCGAAATAAATAATAAGAAAATTATATTCTCACTAATGGTAAATACAAAGGCATACATAAATTTATCGAAATAAAAATATGATAAAGATAGCTTATAGCTAAAAATATTAATAAATAAAATACGATAACTAGTCATCTAAAATATCAATATTTGGAGTAAAAGCGATTTCAAAACTAATACTTTTAACAATTCGATAGCTATATCGATAAAAGCATTTCGATAAATATCGATAACTTTTAAAAGATACCGCCTTTTCAACATTCACCAATGTTAATGATAGTGTTCTGAGATCGATATATATGCACAACTCCTACAACGATATCGATAAGTTAATATATTGATATCAATAACGCCATTATTAATAAAGCAATATGCAGTAACTTTCACCCTGTATGCAAAAAACGATAAATGTGTAAATATATCGATGTAATTGCATCGATAAGTAAACGAACTTATTTATCGATAACGAAATTATCATGAAATTAATATTCAGTTAAGTTTTTTGCGGCGTATTTAATTACAAGAAAGAAGAAGAAAATCGATACCGCTTAGAAGTAAAATATCGATAAAATGCTGATAATAACAAGCATATCGAAATCGATAGAAATTATTATTTAGACATAGATTTTAATAGCGTTATCGATATCGACAATGAAAAGAAAACTCATACAATTATGAGTGGAACACGCATGTTAAAAGTTTATAATGTTTTTATTAGGCGACGAACTTCTTCATATCCGAAATTTTGTAAAAGTTTAAACACCTTCTTTTTGTAGGCTTACAAAGAACTAAATTCTTTCAACAAAGAGATGGCGCCGGAGGCAACCCTCCATTCAACACTTGCGTGAAATTCCTTTTTAAATGTCCCAAACCTAATTGTCACGATTCCTTTACTTCACGACACCTAAAAGTATACCACAGAACACGCCAAGCTGGAGCTAATTATTTCATGCATTTAATTTTTTCAGGTGTAAATACATAGCTTAGCAACACTTCAACGAATAAAATGTTAACCGCTTGATCGCACGATTCTATACTTATCTAATTATATTTTTCACACAAAAAGTTACAATCAAGTTAAACAAATACAAATTCTAATTAATGTAATTGCTGACAAAGAGTCACTAATGTAGCAAACACAACCTATTTCTATATATTGCAACAAATAAATACAACAAAACACACAGGCGCAAAGTGCACACAGAGTGCTCCTATTTAAATGTAAATGACCAACAGGCGCCATAGCCGCCGCCATTTTACAATATTCCAAACGTCGAAAGGATTTATCTGTAAAGCCAACTAATGTTTGAAAGTCGGCTAGCTGGACGAGCTGAAAAAGTTGATTGACAAGCTGATAAATTAAATGCGCACATAGACAACCAAACAAACGCGCATTAAAGGTAGAGTTAAAGCCGCATATGTTTGTGTGAATTAAAGAACTCGCATGGGAAAACGGCGAAACGTTGTGGTGGCGCGCAGGCGAGCAAAGGCACTGAAATGAAGCAATTATTTTAATTAATTGAAAATTTAAATGACTGACTGGCCGACACCGTGCAAAGTGAATGGTGAGAAGTAAGTGCAATGTAGAGGGAACAGCTGAGATACCTGAGCGATTGAGTGAATTAAAAAAATAAATGTGTCTTTTGCATTGAGTGTTTTCGTTGCGTGTGCGAGAGCGAGAGCGAGTGACTGACAGACAGCGCGTGTGTAGTGTTAGTAAAAACTTTGTTTTTATTTGTTTTTCTTTTTTGATGCAACTTAAATGACTATTGCTTGCCGAGTGCTTTGTTAAATGAAAAACTTTTTACAAAGTTTACGAACCTTTGTAAATGCAAAGTTGTATAAATTTCTTTTAACGTGGAATAGAAACTTATATTCGTTATTAGAAAAAAATTAGTAAGCTCTCCAAGCTTTTCTTCGGCGCACCTTTATGTTTTCTTTTTTTTTACAATAAATTACATTTTTTTTTTTTTTGTAAATGACAAATTAATTAGCTAGTTGGTTAGAGTGATGCGCTGACAGCAAAGGCAAGATGAGTTTGAGAAGAATAATTTACAGGGCAGTGTTTGTCAAGCGACAGTGTTGATGACTTGCAGCAGCAAACAAACATAATTGGCAGTATATATGTAAGTCAAAGCTGCAAAGATAAATGCGGAAACGCAGCGAAGTTTTGTTTGAGTAAAAAAAAAATGTTGTTTAATTCATCAAAGACAATTTAAACTTATGCAGCCTTTGAGCTAAGTCAGAAAGCCAAAATGTTGTAAAGTAATAACTAAATTAAAGTTGAATAAAATATAAAACTATGAATGCATACAAAGTTCGTTTACTGCAAAAATCATAGATTGAGCGGAGTTCATGCTGAATCACATGAAAGATAAATTAATTTAAGCTAAAAAGGAATGCGTTTGTGTATGTATGTGTGTGTCAGCAGCCTGAGCTTAACGTCTGAAAGTTATACAATATTTACCAGGTTACGCTAAATATTTAATTACTTAAGCGGAATTTTATGAGTAGCATTTTAGAAAGGACTCTGCATAGCATACAGAAGAAAATACCTGGACGAACATGACAGCGCAGATAATTATGTATATATGCAACTGTATATCCGCCATGAAAGTTCACAAGGAAAATGCGCACGAAAGTTATCAACAAAGCGCGGACAGCAGCTATCGCATGCCCATTTACTCAGCATGCAATTAGTTGTAATTAGAAAAAAGTATAATCTGATCTGCTGTTATTTTTTTTTAGCTGCTTTTTTTTAGCTCGACTATAACGAGGCATAAAACAGGTAAAGAGAAAATTGCATATATACGTGAATTAAGGAGTTAGCAATGTTAAAGTGAAAAAAAATAAGTACACAGAATGTTCCATAAAAATTAGGTTATGTGAATCTAGAAGCTTAAGTTTGAGAATGGCAAATACACAAAAAAAATTTTTTAAAAATTAATACGAATTACAGCTAATCGATTTAATTTATTCATCTTTATTTTAAAAAATCGTGAAAAATTTTTTAAATAATAAAAGGTCTTGCAATATTTGAGTAAATATACCACCAAAAAACGATAAGGGAATTGAGAAAGCTAAAACGAAAAAATTCAAAATTTTCAAAACGACTTTAAAAAATACATTGAGAAAAATTAGAAATTTCTCGAAAAAATTAAAACAAATAAACTTTTCTAGATTAATTTAAAATTTAGATTCAAGAAATTTATAAATTTACAATAAAAAAATAAAAACTAGTTAGCTCCAATTAAAAAAATTATGAAAATTAAAAAATTATAATAAAAAAATTTTAAATACTGAAAATAATTACTCCAAAAGTAAGAAATTTAACATTTTGGTGATGGTAGCTAAAAACCAAATTTAAAAAAAAATTTAAAAAATATTTAAAAAAATAAGTAAATAGTTTTTTTCAAATAATTTTAAAAATAATAAAAGGTCTTAAAAAATATACCACCAAAAAACGATAAGGGAATTGAGAAAGCTAAAACGAAAAAATTCAAAATTTTAAAAACGACTTTAAAAAATACATTGAGAAAAATTAGAAATTTCTCGAAAAAATTAAAACAAATAAACTTTTCTAGATTAATTTAAAATTTAGATTCAAGAAATTTATAAATTTACAATAAAAAAATAAAAACTAGTTAGCTCCAATTAAAAAAATTATGAAAATTGAAAAATATTTTTAAAAAATTTTAAATACTTAAAATAATTACTCCAAAAGTAAGAAATTTAAATTTTTTGGTGATGGTAGCTATAAACCAAATTTAAAAAAAATTTTGAAAAATATTTTTAAAAATAGTAAATAGTTTTTTCAAATAATTTCTGCTAGAAGCATAAACAAATATAAATATAATTAAACCTTCCAAGATGAGATGTTTCAAAATAATTAATAACACAAATAATTGCTATTCTAGGAACTAAAATGTGAAAAAATATTGGACTTCCTAAAGCTATAAATTTTTCCTAGCAATATTTTTGCGAGAAAATAAAATTTAAAAAAATGTATACACTTTTTAAGGGCATAGAATTTTATTATAATATTTAAAGCAAAAATTAAAAAAGGCAAATTGAAATAAAAATAATTTTAAAAAATTCATGTTTTCATTACTTCATATGCGAAAAATACCTTCGCGCTGTGTTATTTACGAAATGTTTTTAGATATATTTAATTTGCATTTTTAAAGCAAAAATTGTGAGTAACATTTTTTTCACAAAACAAAAATATTCGCTTTAAAAGTTTGTCCTATTAGGAAAAAAAATAACAAATAAAATTGGTTGCAACTCTTACTAACAAATGTGTTATTACTAATGTTAATGGAATACTTTTCACAAAGCATAATTTGGCTTAACTTCTCAATTAGTTATTCTAGAATGATTTGAAGTTGAGCTGAAAGAAAAACTAAGTAACTTCTTAACTCAATCACAATATCCAAGCGCGCAGGCCCCCATCCTCCATTTCGCCATTTGCAAGACCACAAAACAAATTCACCCTCACAACGACTTTTAATCAAGTATGCAAATGATGCGTAAGCAGGTGCACCACTCAAATGGAACACCAACACAATTAATTGCTACCACTGTCAGTGCAGTGCAGGTGAAAAAAAAAAACAAAGCGCGTGACAAAGTAATGAGATTTTCGCGCATATTTTTCTTGAGCGCGCACAGTGCTCACCTTAATTACAAGGCAATCGCTTGATTTGCTGTAACGCTATCTGTTTGTTTGCATGCACACACACACTCGCACACTCACACACATAAACAGGCGAGCGATGTTAGCTTTGTTGTTGGTGTTGCAATGCCGCTAATTAAAGCTTTGTCGATGTGGCAACGGGACGCAGCGCGTTCTTGCGTACATTTCCAATCCGTGGCAATTAAAGTGCATATTACTGTGTGCAGTAGAGTGTGTATGCGACAACAGCAACAACAACAAAAACAACTGCTAGCGCACAAATAGCAAAAATAGCAAAAACAATTTTCACTATTGGCTATCCAATGTCAGCAATTATGCAATAGCGGCAAAGTCGCACTCCCACACAAGCGCAGCCACAGCCATACGCACACTCACACACACACATACACATATACATACTTATGTACTTGAAAAGTTCTCGTTTATTAGCTGCATCACTCATACGCAGTGGTGTGCGACAATCTCGTCGTTGTTGCTAGTTGTTGTTGGCAATTGGTTGCAGGCAATCAGGCATAGCAAATCGAGTGACCAAAGACACAACACCCCCCACATAAATACACACACATCGACATCAACATACTGCCACTAAATGGGTTGCATTTGTTATTGCTGTTTCTGTTGCTCTGGCAAAAGTTAATTTCTTGCAATCTGTAACGCGCTCAAACATGAAAATTAACTAAAAATTACTTTAGCGCATTGGAAGTGTCCAAAGCTGGTTCGCACCAATAATAACAACAACAACAACTGAAACAAAAAAAAAACAAAAACGTTAACAGTGATGCCAACGGCGTACGTTGTATACATTTAGGGAAATATACAATTTGAGTTGCGACATGAAATTTTTGCTAAATGCTTGCATGGGCGGTGGAGTTCTTGCATAGCCGCCACAATATTATCGCCAGCGGGTGAAAGGAGATTCAGGTTGTTGGCTTATTCTCGCTAAAGCGACGCAGAGAAGTACATTGCGCTGCGCTCACTACGCCAACATTTATTTTGGTGTGCACAATGAGAAATTTCTGAAATTCGTTTTTATGAGAATTTCAAAAAAAAAATATATATAGGTTTTGGAGGTTGAGTTGGTAGTTTGAGTTTATATTCGCCTTTCATGAGTGATTTTTTTTGGAATTTGTATTTTAGTTAAATTTGATGTTGAGTGTAAACTGGAGATGAAGAACTAGAGTCATAACTGCGCCTTAGTTAAGATGTATTTTTGAGTTTGAAAAAAACGTCGATTTTGAAATTAGAATCTGAATTTTTGTATTAGTTTATTTTTTTTAAGCTAAAACTTGCGCGTTTGAGTCAGTTTGTGAAAATATCTGATTTTGAATTTAACTAAAATACATTATATCCGTTTAATTCGCAATTTACGTTGGAGTTTCAACAATTATTTGGCATTGCGTTGTATGTGTGAAATGGCAATTGCATTTTACTTTACTTAATTAAGAATTAGTTTTAACTTACAGCATAGTTTGAATTGAAAATTGTGTTGAAATATATTGCGTTGCCTTAGCGCTGCCCTTTCCTAGCCATAACCACTTACTATATTGCTTTATATTTCTCTCACTACACAATTATTTACGCCTCCAAAGTATCGTGCCACAACATTCACATTCATTTCAACCCAATCTGAGTTCATGCTTATTGCCATTTTAGCGTTGAAAAACATGCTAACGCTAGCCACAATCACCGCTCAGCTATCCCACGCATACCACACACAAACACCCGCTCATTTGTTGCATGAAAAATTGCTCGCAGCCAAGTTGAAATGAAATTGTCCAGCTCGCTGAAACCCAACCCAAAGCTCTTTACCAATAAAATTTCCTCATTGGTGGTGGTGGTGGTGGTGGTGCTGGAAGTTGGTGAGCGGACAGAGCGCAGAGCACTGTCCATCTTTTACTGTAACTACTGGTCATTTTAGTCACCGACATGCACTCATACCAATACAACACAAATGAAAATTGACATAAATGGTCATAGCGGCAGCGGCAGGAGTACGGCGAGGGAAAGTTGATTGCCTGTAAGGCTGCATTAAGCTGCGCTCAGTCCATGTTTTCTATGCGCGCAGCAGCGGCACAAAGCGCCAAAGGGTGTATAGATCGCATATGAGTGCCTGTTTGTCTGTGTGTGTGTGTGTGTGTGTGGGCGAAGCGCGTCTGCAGCATTTTAAAATCCAATTAAAAAATCCCTAGTGGGAATTTAAATCGTTGTTGCCACACTGTCACAACTGTTTTGTGCTTATACGCTTTGCTTGTCGGCCAAACGACTCACCAACCACCACCCAACCATTCAACCATTCAACCATCTCATCGTCCAAACGGCCCACTCACGAATCGACTGACTAGCCGTTAGCTAGTAAAATGAATGTGCTGGCATAAGTCCTGGCTGCATTTGTCCATTTGCAGCTTCCTGTGAGTTTCGTGCTACAATTGTGTATCGCCGGTTTTGCACACTTTTCACACATGCCAAGCACTAATGCTGTATACGCCTCCAAGTATGCAACGAAATCTGCGAGTCATGTTTTTCTATGCTTTCATGCTGCTCACTCAACTCTTCCTTAAGCGGCACATTTTTGCAATTGCCAATGGTCAAACTAGTTGCTGTCCATTATGTGTCTGCTTTTGTTGTTGGTTTTTGCTCAAGCGCTCTATCAGTCGACGTTTTGAGTGTGTGTGTGTGTGTGTGTATTAGTCGCTGCACTACTTGTTAGCCACGTTTACGCTTATTTTCACCATAAAATCGAATTCGTGTTAGAACCATTGCAATTCCTCGCTTGCCGACTATTCTGCGGCATGATATGTGGTCATACTCAGATCAGCATTGAAGGTATTCACACACATACATACATACATATGCATATGCTTGTATACGTGTGAGTGTAAATGTGGAATAATATTCGTTTGTTCTGCTGGTTATGTGCTTCGCTTGTGGACCATGTGAACTTGTTAATCCGAATGCAACTGTTCATTATATAGCCGATTTTAGTGGTCGCACAGGAAGAAGAGGGCGTGAATCTTTAGACTTAACGAAACAGGTTAGTAGTGTCGCTAAAATGATTTATTTTGATACGCGTTAAAGATTTGTGGTTCGGGAATTAAGTGAACTTTCGATCAAAGTTGTTTTGATATAAGAAAAAAATTTGTTAGAATGTTGCAAGCTATATAGCGCATGAAATTGTGATAAGTTTGCCAAATATTAAAAATTTATTTTTATTTTCCTAAACATTCAATATTTTTCAATTAAAATACAGTTCATCAACAATAAAGTTCGTTTTAACGCTCGTTTACAATTTTTAAGCAAATTAAAACCAAAATACAAATTTGTTTTTTTTTTTTTTTTGAGTAAGTAACTGAATTTTAATAGAATAAAGTAAAAACGTTAAGTGGTTAAAAATAACCGTTGACTTATGGAAATTTCTTTACTGACACTTTTCGATAATTTCTTCTGTTTAATGCTAAATTTTTTAGCTGGAAAGAAAAAAATTTCCACAACACATGTTTAGCTTCACATCGACCTCTTATCCCCACTTCTTCCCCTCAGCTTGTAAGATTTTTTTTTTAAAAATGCTATTTAGACAAACTTTTCAAAATACTATTAAGATAAAACAATATTAATATCTTAATTAAATTGTGCGTTTATTTACTCATCCATCATAATTTGTCTTGTCTTTTTGCCTTCACATAAAACTTCAATTCAATTTTGTTTATATTAACAGTGAAAGTCATCATTCTTAACAGGGTGGTGTGTATATATGTATGTATGTAATTCCTTTACATAATTTTAGGCCAGAAAGCTTTTTCGCAGCTTTGTCGACTTAAACTGCAGCATAAAAGTGAAAAACATTTACACGAAGCAACAATATCAAATTTGTGAGAAAAAAAAATGAACACACATTTTTACTTAACATTTCATGCAAGAGCATAAAGTTATAGGCGGCATGCTACTTTTCAGAAAATGTAGGCTAATTTTATATGTGGAGTGGGGAGAATGCAAAAAAAAATTGAATGATGGATAACTTTTTGGAAGATTAGAAAGTCACACATATACACTAAAGTTTTACACAAAATTTATGAGCTGACCAACAATTTAAAAAAAAATGGGAAAACTGAATTTGAGGAAAGGCAAACATATATTTAAAATACATAATCTTATACAGATCAAAAGGCAGCGCTGCTGTTTGGAAATGTTCCCTTATTTTTGCTGCCGAGGCAGAACAAGAGTCTAATTGAACGCAGCCAAGCGATAAATAACTTTTGCCTACTGCATATATTCTTCTTCAATTTAAGCCAAACTTATTATACAAAACAAAAAAGGCTCATTATTTTTACTTTGATGCATAGGCTTTGTTAGCCTCGGGTGTTTCGAAATTAACTTATCATAATCCATTGTTTGAGTTGATTGGTGCAAATGGAAAGGGAGTTGGATGGCAAACACACGTAGCGTTTGCGTTTGAGAAATTTTCTTGCTAAAGTGAGATAAAGTAGCGAAAATAGCATTAAATGAAAAATTATGCAAACGAAACTCATCAATGTCGCTATAAAATGCACTAGTGGATATACATACAATTTTCAAACGTGTCCGGGTAATAAATTTTAGTCAGGTGAGGTAAACAAAATTGTATTATGCCAAAAGTTTTTAAGTTTTATTCTTTAATATTTTTATCAAGTAACAAACTATCTTTGTTAAAGCGAAATTTCGAATGGGAATTCCAATTAAATTGTGTTAAAAGTTTAACGCTTCTATGGTAGGGGAATGAAAGCGCGGATGTTCACAAACTTAAACAAATATTTTTATATTAAGTTGTGATGTTAGATGATACATGATGGTGATGTGATTTACGATGTAGTTTGATACGTTAATTTGACGTAATTTTGCGAAATGGTATGATGTGTCGATGTGAAGTGGCGTCATTAAATGATGTAATATAATAATTTCATTTGCAGATGTGATGTGAGTTTGTATGTTGTGATATGAGATGATGAAGTTAAGAGATGGTGTGATATGATTTTGATGACGTGACGACGTGGTGTGAAAAAGTGATATGATGTGATGTGATGTTGTGATGTAATGTTATGATGTGGTGTTATGATGTGATGGTATGATGTGTTGTTATGATGTGATGTTATGATGTGATTTTATGATGTGATGTTATGATGTGATGTTATGATGTGATGTTATGATGTGATGTTATGATGTGATGTTATGATGTGATGTTATGATGTGATGTTATGATGTGATGTTATGATGTGATGTGGTGATGTAATGTGATGATGTGATGTGATGGTATGATGTGATGTTATGTCGTGATGCTATGATGTGATGTGATGGTGTCATATAATTTTGTATGTCGTGGTCTAATGTAACTATGTGAGATGTGATAGCGTGATGTGCTGATGTGATGTTGTTTGTATGTTGTGATGATGGGATGTGATGTGAAAGTGTGATATGAAGTTGCATGATTTGATGTGTATGTTGATATGATGTGATGTGATGGAATTATGTGATGTGATGATATTATGTGATATGATAAAATAAACGACGAAAAAGGAACTGCCATCTTCTTCTAGTAAGGTAATAAAAAATTAACGAATTATAAAGTCTAAGCTTCTAACTTAGGTAGTGAAATGTAGACTTACATAGAAGAGAGATCAACTCTGTGCACTATCTTAAAGTTCATTTTCTATACAGAAATAACTGGACATCTGTAACAGTAATGCCAAATATTTTATGGAATATACATTTTCGTATTCTTCCAGCAGCAGTAGGCATTTAATTCTTGTAAAGCAAATAACGTAATTCGAAAACTCAGAGCATAGAAAAGTGCGAATTTAGACAAAATATTATTTTTATTTAACATACTATTTAAGTATATGCTTCAAAATTTCTTCTCAATTCCTATCGGATGTACTACGAGCTGTTCGACCAATTTTATATAAATCTGAAATCGAAATAAAGTGATATATAACGATATATTTGTGTTGCAGCAAATTTGTTTGTCAGACGGCTTAGAATACATGTTGCAAAATTTTTAATTTCAATTAAAAGAGATTTTTAATGGCAGTACAAAGCACATAGAAAAACATTTGTAAAAAAAATGCATTAATTTATGTATACTCGTATACAACAACAGTAATTAAGAACACAGCAATGAGTAAAAATCAGCTTGTCTATGACTGCACACGTGCAACAGCAAGTTTCAAGCGATTATTTATTGGCAAATATGATTATTTTCATTTTTTGCTTAAACGGACATATTTATAATTTTGCAATAGTCATTTTTCTGATTAACGAAAATTGTGTTTTTCATAAGTAAAAAAAAATATGGAAACCCACATATTTACTATGCACTTATGTATACAATGAATTATTTTCCTGCTTTATACCCAACAAGCATTTTCTATTGTTAACATATTTTCAGTAGTAGTATTTTTTTTCATTCAAAAATGTAGTGATGGTTAAAACCGCGACGGAGTATTTTTTTTTTATTTATTATGTTAGTAGATTTGAGAAAAATACCAACAACTGCTTTTCTGTCAGACTGGGTTTACTTTTAAATTTGAAAGTAATTTAATTAATTAAAATTGTATGCGTGTTGTTGAAATGTTCATGAAAAATTATTTTTAATATATTTTTAAATTTCACTTTTTGCTTGGCACTATTAATTTGCTGCATTATACACATACTTTATGACAGATACTCTAACAATTGACCACACAGCGGTTTACTTGCCATAGAGGCAGTAACTTTTCCGAAATTTTTTCCTTAATTTTTTCTAAAAAAAAAATTACATCAACAAAAAACGCATGAATCACAGTTTTATAGTTAGAACAAAGTTAAAAAAAATTAAAATTAAATTATTTATTTCGAAGCTTTCTCCTTTCGGCAATTTTGGTTTTTACATTAAAATATTTAATTTTAATAGGCCTTAAAATTACAAAGGAAGCATTTTTGTAAAAATCATGAATAGTAAACTAGACTTCTTATGTAAGTTTTGCGAATTTTTTAAATTTTATTTTAAAAATTGAATGTATTTGTAATTTTACAGTAGTGATTTGTGATTTATTTATGAAATATTAATGAAAAAAAATGTATTTTAGAAAATTTCTTCAATTGCAAAGAAATTACCGCGTGTTTAATTATTTGCGTAACTGTAGCTATTTTTTTTTTTTTTGTATTTTGTTAGGAAATTTCACTTACACAATATTGACAATGATGATGTTGTTTAACAATTACACACTGCGCTTTTGTCATTATTTTTTTATGTTTGCCGTTGATATGCAGATACATAATTAATCTATCATTTATTAAACTTAATTGAAACAAAGAAAAAATGTAAACAATTGGAGTGTGTGATTTTTTTTATGTGATTTAAAAAAAAGTTTGAATATGGAATTTATAAAATATGAATCATTGCTAAATGCACTCGTGTACGTAGTAAATAGTTGGTAAATGAGATCACTGAAAACTTTTAAATAATTGCCCGATCTTTCCACTATCCCCTTATATGGCATTTTTTCTAGATGCTACAAAAATAAAATTGAAAAAAAAAACGTCAAACCCCCTTAACTAAAAGCTCCACCTGTCGTTGTGTGTGGCAACACTCACACCCACACATTTGCCCTCCCTCCCTCGACACACCAATCCTCAACAAGCAAAACTCTACTTCGTAAAAGACCGCAAGCGTTGAGTTGCAGGCAAAGAAGGCAGAAGCGGAGGCAGCGAAAGCGGAATCGATGCGACGTGCGAAGACGAGAGCAACGCTGAACCGCAGAACCGCACACACGAACGCCTTCGCCAGCAAATGCGCGGTTAACGCTACTGCCGCTGAGGCGCTCATGCAATTGACTGCCATAGTGCCAGGTAACGGCGCTTGTTGTTGTTGCTGTCGCATATGCAGCAGCGTTATGTGGTTGCTAGCGAACGCGTTGCCGTGGCAACAATGTCACTTACAAACACTCAGCCACACTCTGCACTGCAACATCATTAGCTGTGTAGCAACATGCATCCAACTATGATTGTGGTTGCACATTGCCACTGTGGTTGTAGTAATTTTTGTTGTTTTCAACGCCACCAAAGGTTTTATTGCGATGGAAATTAAAAAGGAAAAGCGTCAAAGCCAACTGCCAATTTCAGGCTGCATGCAACAACAAAAGCTGCGGCCACAAAACGATGTGTGGCTGGTGTACACAACAAATATGTGAGTGCACAAACACACACACACGCCCTGAAGGTTTGTGCATGAGCGGTTATTAAAGCATTACGCGCGCACCAGCCATGTGAAATTTATTTTCCACTTTTTTTTTTTGTGACTTAATTTTTCTCTTTTTTCATTTATTTCAGTTTAGTGCTCCGACGCCAAATTACAAAATAATTAGCGACAGACAGCAACGCGTTTTTTTTTTTAAATGCACCCCGCGATATCGCATTTTTAAATCATTGCGCGCGACGTTAAAAAAAATGTATATATTGTAAAACTCACGAAAGTTTAAATTTTAATATGAAATGTGAAGTTTAAAAGCACTTACTTTAATTACCCACGCCACTGCAACGTACATACGTACATAAATAGTACATAGCGCGTCACGAGTGGTCGCTCCGCAGGCAGCGCAGCAACTTTAATGGCGCATGCAAAAAAAAATATTATTGACAAATGTTTAATTACTATAAAATTGTATTCTCTGCTTTGCATTTATCATTTTCCAATTATATATTTATAGCTTTAAAACGATAATCTTTACATAAGTACATACATACATAAATTAAAATAATTTTAAATTTTTTGTGTATTTTTTGTGTATTGCAGGTTGTGCTTTCGTCAAATTTAGTTCGCAACAGGAGGCCCAGTCCGCCATAACCAACTTACACGGAAGTCAAACTATGCCGGTGAGTGAAAAACTTGTTTCGGTGCATTTAAATTTAAAATAAATTTGAGTATGTAAGCGTACGAGTATCTGCTTAGTGCTAGCCGAAAAATAAAAATTGCTTAGAATGTAGAAGAGTTGCTCAATACGAGATTTTACAAAAATTTATACCATAAACTGCGTTTGAAAGTGTTTCTAAAGTCTTATTAAATTAAACGTTTTCAACTTTTCAATAGAATTTGGCAACGGTTAAGTCGTCGTCAAGCAATGAAACATATCAAATGTTTCGTGGTATTATTTATTCATCATTTCCGACATGGTCTGATTGGTTGATATTAAATGCTAATATCTGATTTTATAAAAACCGAAATTCTTCACCATTAGATTTATTAAATCATCAACTTCGGCTGCAAAGAAATACTTTCGATGTGTCCAAAGAAAAATATTCAGTAAAAATATTTGATTTTCTTTTTTGAATCGATTCGATTGCTGCTGAGAAACCCCATTTTTACTTTGGTTTCCAATTAACCGAATTAGCGTTTCTATACACTAAAAAGTATGAAATAATTTTTTGTCATGGCACGTTGTTATTTACTGCAGTATAACTGACGATATAAAGACCATGGATCAGCAGAACTTAAGTAAAAAAAAAAACGATAAAAATATAAATTTAACGTTTTTATTTCCGTTATTTTACAAATTTTTTTTTATACCATTTCAAATGTATTAAACGTTATTAAATTATATTTTTTGGTTTTTTATTATACTAAATATTTATTTAAGTCAATATTTAATTTATATTATTAATACCTTTTGTATAGTTTTTGAAAATTTATCTCATTTTTTTCGCTCTAACTTAGCTGAAAGTTGTTGTTGATTAAATTTTCTATTTATTTATTTTGTGTAGATATTTGCTTCAATTTGTTTTATTTGTTTCTAAGTTTTTTCATTTAACTTTGTTATGTTTTGTTTAATTTAATTTATTTTTTTTTCTATTTTTAAAATTTTTTTTATATTAAATTATTTTATTTTTTTTATTAAACCGTTTGATAGCCTTCTAAATTTTTATTCAATAATCTACATGCCTTAAGTGGCTAAAGTCACCCTTGATTTTTGATAATTTTTCAGCATAGCGTATTGTAAGTTAATAAATGTAAAAAAATAAATTCTCAAAAATCATCGAGAAATTCTTTTGACTCTGGCTTTTAAATTTTGAATTATTTAATTGAAATTTATAAATAAAATTCCTACCTTGTATACTCTGATATTATTTTATATTTTGAATTATTTAATTGAAATTTTTAAATAAAATCCCCAACACCAAATATACTCTGATATTAAATTTAAAATTAATATTTTTAAGCTCCACTCTCCTTTTCATCCCTCTGCCTGTTTAAAAACTAACTAAACTCTTCATACAAAATAGAACTAAGAGAGACGTTTTATGACGGATTGTATTGTCTATCCTTTTGGTTTTGAACATATTTAGATATCTATTTAATACTCTAGACCGGAAGTAAGTTTTCAAAACCTTTAGCATTATTTTTATACTCAACAACTTTTATCTACGATAAATTTCGGCGTAACAAGCCTCGAAATCATTTTACCAATTTCGTTTTTTTTTTTCAACTTGACTAGGTTATACGTTCTTTTTTTGGCGTGTGGCGGAAGCAATTTCTACTCTTTATCCCAAAGCTATTTTCACTAGGAAAATTAATGCAAATAACGCGCCACATTGTGAGCATGTAACGTGTAAGCAGAACAAAGTGCGAGCATTTTACAAAAGTGGCAAATAAAAAACTCTATGCCAAAGTTAATTACAACTGTCATCAACACACTAGCGCAACTTTTGTATAAGTACAAGTAAACCTTAATTTCCGCTCTGAGCCACTTTCAAATAGTCACAAACACTCACACACACACACACACACACACAACACTGCTGCCAACAAATTGCAATCCCCGCTGGTGCACTCGTGTTGAAGCATCCTTCAGGCGCAAATGCTAACCAACTGAGCACAACAAACAAATCGAAATCAATTTCGGCATAACAAACAGCAATTTTCAAACATTTTCAACAATTAAGCGCTTCGCACACCAAATTGCGAGTTAGTAAAGAACGCGCGCACACAAACACCTTGCAACAACAACAACAAAAATGGCAATAAAAAAATGCTAAAATAAACAACGAAATTAAATTGACAGTCAAATTACACTTGTACATCTCATTATGAGGTATACAAAATAAGGCAAAAACGAGAACCAAAGCAAATGAAAGGGAGAGTGAGGAGAGGGACCGAAAGCAAGTGAAGGATAGTGGAAACATAAAAAACAGGATTTCTACCGCAACGCGCAATTCGCTAAACGACCTGGGAAAAGTTAATTTTTTTTTCTTTTGCTAACAGCACAATAACTTCGTAATAGCAATGAGCCCAGAACAACTACATAGCACCCATAAAGGTACAATAAGAACGTGGGAATATGTATTTTTGTTGTGCGCCATAATGAGCGCTCGGTTGGAGAGAGGAGAGTGGCTATAGATTTTTGCGGTGGTTGCTGATTGCAGGATGGTGGCAGCTGCTGCGGCGAAAACGTCGTGGCAAACAAGCAAACAACTAAATTAAATTGAAATTTGCAAAACAAAAATTACCGCTAGCAATAGTAATAACGATGTAAATTGACGAGCGCGTAAACAACAATGGCACACAACAACAAACATAGGCGCAGCGTATCGACGACAAACGGCACGTAATTGTACAGTGTGCTGTGTGGGCGGAGGGAGGGTTAAAGACGAAAGCTCTTAATGGATAATTTTTAACAGCTTTAACAACTCTCGTCTATGTAATGTTGATTTATTCAAGCACCTCTTTCTATTTTCGCATTTCTGCTTTTGCTATACTTTTCACAGTTTTCGCAAAGCTCTTGCCACAACCAGAATTTTCTATTCAATTTTTTATTTTTTTTTTTGGAAGTTCATTAACGTAATGTAGGCGTGTTTTTCTCCTACGCTTTACATTCTTACCTCAAATGTATATCCCATTCCTAGTAGTTAGCCTTTGTTTGTTTGTCAATTTCATCTCTACAAATTTCCATCAACTGCCAAAATAAGCGAAATTTGCATGACACTTGAGTTATTTTGCACGTAAATTGCTTCTTTTGATGACATCAAATCGACGAAGCATTTGACTTAATTTTTAGATCGCTGCTGGCGAATTTACATATACATACATACATATATGTATATCATTAAGAGTGTGGGCTTATGAAACGTCGACTTGTTTATTCGCATGCAAAAATGTGTGTAATTCATGAGAATTTGTTTAATGCTAGTTCTTCACACATTTAAATAATTTAAAATTTAGGTATACGAATATATTTTGCTGTTTGCTGTAAGTACTTTAAATTCTATGTACTACCGAAATTCGTATTACAGTTGTCAACGAAATTTTTAAGATATCCTTAGAGCGCACCTGAAAAAAAAGTTCGAACTTATTATTAAATTTTCGGATAATAATAATAATAATCCCAACGGTTTTATTCCTCCATACCCGCCCGACCGATGCGAGGGGCACATCCGCATGACGCACGGATATATAAAAACAAATTTTTTTGTTTTTTTTTCATATATGTATGTTGAGCCGAGTCATCAAAGGCAGAGGTTCGTTAAGTGTCGAGATCTAAAACTGTTCAACTACAGAACAAATGCTCATCAGCTGATCGAATAGTAATATATGTATATGTACATATGTATGTATTAATTATTGAGAGGATTGAGTATAGTTTTCTTTATGTAAAAAAGTGAGTCTGAAATATCAAAAGAACCGGAGTGAGTGTTAAAATCCTGACACAAACTACGGAGTGGCTCATTTAACTCAAAATTACTTTTACATGGCTTCAAAAAAAGAGACAGGAAATATCTTGAAATTCTAGAGGGAACGTTTAGTTTTATTTCGCTTAGAAGAGATGGGCCAGAGATCAAGCCTGTCAGTAACTTGACCAAAAATACAATGCCTAACATTTCTCTGCGACTAGCAAGTGTAGGAGGATTAATGAGTTTTAAACGATTTATATATGGCGGCAGGTTGTACTAAGAATCCCAACGAAAATGTCTTAAAGCAAAAAGCAGAAAGTGTTTTTGAATTGACTCTATTCTGTCGGAATGAACTTGATAGCGCGGGTTCCAAACAACAGAGCAGAATATGCAACCTTTGTGTGCAGTTTTTGGACTTAAATTAGGTTATTCATATAGCAAGCAACCAACTATCAAACTACTGAAATATATCCAGTGTGAAAATTGCCAATATAGATTTAATATAGATATTATTATTATTCAGATAAGGGTACCAACTCATTTTCAAATTCTGTCTTTTGATGTAGAGAACAACGTGGCGCTAGTCTTCCTACTGGTTAACATTTTTATGCTTGAATGGAACTCAAAGCAAAGCAATGCCCACAAACGCAATTACGAAATTAACTAAAAACTTCGAACAAAACTTAAACATTAGTAAAAACTAGTATATGTTAGATGCTTCGAGCTATACATTGAGTGAACACATTTTAAATTCAACAAATTTAACAAACTTCCATGCAACCCTATTTTTCCATTACATAAACGCCTAAAAGCATACTTTAAACATTTTTATAGTATACGATATGCTAATAAATATTAAAGAGACTCTAGTTGTTCATAGCAAAAAAAAAACAAACGAAATGCCAATAGTTCAGGCAATTTTCTAACAGAAACAGGAAATAAACGGAAGTAAACCCATCATCAACAAAATTATTTCAACTCGAGTGAAAAAAGTTGAATGTAATCAAAAACATTCTAAAATTGGCAACTGCAAAAAAACCATAAAACGAAACTGTTTCAAATACAAACAATGGCGTAGCAACTAGATATCCCACTTAGTACACCCAAGGCAAAACAAATTTGTGCAAATAAACAAAAAAAAAAACAACAAAAATGTGTGTGAAGAAATCAAACGCAGAAAAGGCTATGAAGTGGAAACGAACAAGCGTCAAAAGTGTGTGTGTGTGTGTGTGTGTGTGTGTGTGTGAAGAATGGTTGAAAAGAAGATGAAGAATTTGTGAGTGCAAACGCCTAAAGCATTTCCGTTCGAGTAACAAATAAACGAGATGAAAGAGTTGAAGGAACTTCATTCTTCGGCGCGTTAGAAAGCATACGATAATAACAACAATAAGTTGAGATTTGTTGAAAAAAGTGAAATGGAAAAGAAATTTTTAGACAAAATTGAAAACAGCAGCAGCAAATGGAAATGTTGATAACCCTGAAAAATATTAGATAAGTTCAAGTAGCGAGTAAACTGAAATGAGAAAGAGGAGAACGCAGGGTGGTAAGAAAAATAATTGAAAGAAAAGTCGCTTGGAAAGCATAATACAAAAGTGTGCATAAAATAATTTAAAAGCAAACATGCAAACTTTGCATTCACGATATTTACATAATGGCAAGTAAACCCCTAAAAATATGCAATCGCAATAAGTATATGGCATATTTGTATTCACTTTTCAGTCACAACCTTTTCACATTCTTGTTACACGTTTGTTATAGTGAAAATTTCTTTTCTGATTGCCGAGCTAACTTTTCACTTTTCCAACTAACAACTTTCACTGTTCCAACACACTTGGGTTGATCCTTTCTTTTTTGTTTTTCTGATTTTACACAGCACCAAAAATGTTACATACCTTCAGGCGTTATTTAAATTACAAGTGCTTATACCAAATAGGAAAAAAATGTGTATCTACAATAAAACAGTTTAAATGAACTCTTGTGTTGCCAAGACTCATTCCACGTGCCGTAACCCTTTTTTCTACCCTTTTCGTCTGACACTATGTCGCTCGGCAAGTATGTTTTGAAACTCTTGTGTTTTGATAAAGGATTACATATACTTCCTTTCATTTGCTTATCAGCTTTTTAATTACTTAATTTGTATTTATGTGGCATTGTGTGGACGGCGCGCGCAGAGAGCTGCATGGGTGTCCCAACCCAATCGTTTTGTATAAACAAAACTTTCACAAAATACTCACACACCCCTCATTCTCCTCTTGCCGTCCTCTTACCCTAAAATTTACTCATTTGTATGCCTAACCTCCACTGCCAACAGCCGCTCACGCTTCCTACCGCCACCGCATAGCACACTCAAGTACCGCTTCATTTCTTCTGTGTAGTTATTTTGAGTCCTTCGAATTAGGCAAACGGCGTCAACGTCAAAGACAACGGAGAACCGACAACGACGACAACTTTTTTGTGTCGTTGATAAGCGCCGCACGGCTCGGGGGCACCTTCAGTGGTTACTCAATGTTGGCGCTTGAAATTTTTCAGTCAAGCTATATTTGATGGCAGTTGCTGATACGCTGCCACGGTTGAATGGTTTTTGTGTTGGCACCCAAGCGCTCGTTTCCTTCCACCTCTCTCCTTCCAACAGTGGACTGAGCGCCCTATGATGTGCTTGTTCGCCCGAGCGCTTCGCTTCGAGTCGCTTCAAGGCATTCTGTGCGAAGTGCAATGAACGTGTGAAAGTGACAAATGTTACTAATTAGAGCGTTGAATGAGAGTAAAGTCTTTTCGTTGAATGGCAACATGATTGGCATTAGATCCTGCAGTGGGAAGTAAGTAAGTAGTGGTGACAAAGAGAGCTGTGGCTTGGGGGGTTACAGCGGGGAGACATGTGAGCGGACATGTATTTAATTGTTGTTCGGTGTAATGGGGAAAATTAAAGGAATTTAAGAAATTAAGTGAAGAATGGCGTTCAAGTATTTGCGTTAGCATAATCGTCGTTAAATTGGATTTTTATGAGCCTGAAGGTATGCAGTGTATTTCAAAATAATAAATGATGTCGCAAATCAGCTGTTAAATTTTGAGCACGTAACAAAATTTTAATAAATGTTGGATTTACAGCGAAACTAAAGAAAATTCATCACATCACCAAAAATTATACCTATTACCCTAGCATTGCTTTTAAAGTTGATTAATTTGCTTCCAACTACGCATTTTTGAATTTTCAATTGAATACTGCCTCCAAAATATTTTTCTATAAAACGAAAAAGCCTACAATTAGGCAGCATAAGTGCTGAGAAAAACCTAGTCCAACTATGATGAAAGTGTGTCTTTTTTTTTATGTTCGCAATATGGAAATTTGAAAATTTACGAAATAAATCGTTCGCCAGATAAACCGATTTTTCAACTGGCCTTTTGTAGACCGCGATTAAAATTATTTAAAACCCGTAACACCACAGGTTTGAAGCCAGTTCTAAATATAATTTTAAAAACACGCACATATAAACACTTTTAATTTTATAAACTCAACAAATTTGGCACATGGGTAATTTTTTCCACCCCATTCCATCCGTAAGTTTAAAGAAATACGCAAACGAATCAGAAAAATATATTTCATTCCTACCGAGTTATAAAAAAAAATTAATAAACATATCATCTTACCTAAAAAAATGAAAAAAATATTCACGACCGCCTAAAAGTATGCAATGAAAAATATTTAATATGCGAAAATACACAGCGCGTACACAAACACGCCCGCGAAACAGCTCAACCAAACCAAGCGTACATTTAATTGTAAACAACAATTTATCTCACATTTATTTACATAGTACAATGTAAGCCTGCGTATGCCTGCGTATGCCTGTAAATGGTCCACCGCACACATACCGCCGCCTAAAAGTATGCACATCAATTATTTTTGTAACTTTCGCATCTTAATTAAAAAATGCCAAACATACAAATATGTGGTATAAAGTGGATGTTTAGCCAGCGATGCAGAAGCGGCACGTAGCAAGCGCGAATGCACAAACAAGCATATAAAAATTAGACACAAAAGGGACGTACACATGTATGTAAATACTCAAAAAAAAAAAACCTAAGAACACAAAACAACAACCGGAATGTAACAACAAAGATCAACACCCAAAAGTTGGTTTTACGTTGGACGCAAATAAATTCATTTGCAGCTTAAAAACGTGCAACAACGTACCAACTTTTGAATCGGCCACGAAGAGCACAGGTTAGTGCGGTATGTTTTCGTAGCATACTGTTAGGCGCTTTAGCGCTTTGCTTGTTTGTGCACTTAGCAAGTTCTTTTTCATCTATTTCTTTTTTAATGTTTGAATTTTTTATTTACTTACGTTTGTTGTTTTTGTTTTTTGTTTTTTTTTTTTGCTCACCTAACGCAAATGCACAAAATGTTAAGTGAATACGGAATTAATGTTTACTAGAATAGAAAAAAAAATATACTACAGCAGCTGGAGTAGAAATTAAAATATAAATAAAAAGTGTGAAGCCGCTTCGTCGCGCTGAGCGCAGTCAGTTTGCTAGTCGATGAAAGTTTTTATTTTTGCGGTTTTAGCTATAAAAGCTCGCGCGACACTGCCTTTGCCTCTTACTTTTGGCTAATCCTTGGTTCGGAAGATCTCTTTTTTTCTTAGTATTTTTGTTCTCAAACTTGTTTACACACGACCCAGGGCTAACTAACAGCGGACCGTTCGGCAGTGTTGCGGCATGGCCACTGGCATCAACTATACGCTTTTTCTCACACCATATACACAATTCAACACTGAAATACCCCAGAGAATTATAACATGTTGAGTGCTAGGAGATTAAAAGCGATTAAAAAAAAAAAATTTTTCTTGACATCCAACCTCCGCCGCATTCCACTAGATAGCTGCTGCTATATAAAAAATGCCAGCAACAATGCAAAAATCTCCAACTCACCTGCAAGCACAGATTAAAAAAGTATGGCTTAAAACATACATACACTAACAAACACTACTACATATAAAGGCAAATAGCTGCTCTACTGGCGCGTACGTGTTTTGCAATATTACTTGTTACTTGCCTGCATACATATCTACTCCTATTTACGCTGCCTCTTAGACCAGAAAAAAAGTGCTAGTAAATTCCTTTTTAATGAGTGACGCTGGCTTAGCATTTTACTTTGTTGTTATTAGTATGTCCGCTTAGTTGCCTTTCCACACCAGCGCATTTAAATTTAGACGCTCGAGGACAGACTGGCGTGAAAAAATATACTTAAATAAGCAGCTTGAGTGTTTTTTTTTTCTTTTTTGCTATTCATAAAAGAGACGAGAAAAAGAGCAAACCAAAATTATTCTCATAAAAGTATTTGATTTTTAAATACAAATTGAATATTAAAGGAGAACACATATTTGATTATAATTGTAAGATAAAGTTGTGCGAGCTAAAATTTGCGCTTAAATTTATTATTATTTATTGATGGCAGTCATTCATGTCACTATCTGAAAGAAACAACCTGATTAATTTCAGCCAATATAAGGAAAAGCAACAAATTTTCTTTATAATAACCTCTTCAAAGGCGTTACACTTTTGTGGCTGAGAATGGATTTTTCAAAGGAAAATTTCTTAAAATATCTAAAAAAAAAAACCACCTTTATGTCGGATATCTAAATCAAAACAGTATAAATATTATCCGATGATAATAGGGGCAATGGTTTAAAAAATAATAATATTAAATAAAAAGTTTCATGCCAGAAAAACAAAGTCTTCATTTTTTTAAAGATTTTAAATCAAAGTATTAAGACTCTAGAAAATTAAACGCTTTATCAGTTTTTGGGATGGTAGCCCTCTGCGTTCGTCAAGAATGAAACCGCAAAGATTTGATTCCATCTCATTCGTCTTTTAGGAGGTCACAAACGTACGGTCTAAATGTTTAAACAAAGATTACACGAAAAAATAACACTAGTTTACAAGAACAATTTACATCAAAGAGTAAAAAGTAAAAAATGACACTCATTTATTTTTGCTAAGAAGCCTTTTTTGATTTATTTTCCATCAAAACAATTGTGTTGAGTTAAATATTTTACATGACCGTGTTGGTCATGGTACAATTTAAGAAAGCTTAGCAACTGGACAATATTGTCTGGAAAATATTGTTTTAATATTTGACAATTTTATTAAGCTCGAAGCCATATTTTAAGGCCGATAGAAAGCCTAACAAAATTTATATGCAAGGATGAGCACGCCTTAATGCATTTTTAAATTATTAAAATAACTAAAACTAATAGAATTGCAAAAAATACACACAAGAACCACATAAGCAAGTTTAAATAGCGGCAGATCAGCTTCTCTTGTTCCGAACTTTAAAGCCGTGGAGCGGTGATGAAGAACAAACAATTGTTTATTTAATTTAAAATAAGTCTGATGAAGAAATGTGGTGATCTTCGAAATGGCAGCTATAACTTCTACCACGAAAACTGTTGTTATTTCCAAATAAAATCTTTCATAAGCTGGTCGTGAGCTCAATAAAATTGTCAAATATTTAAACATTTTTAGGTCGATAGAAAACTTAACAGTATTGTTTAAAGGCAAACCAAAATATATTTCGAATAAATTTAATTAATGAGCAAATCTAAAATAATAACAACTATTGTTTAATACCAGTTTTTGGACCTTTTGTAAATAAATAAATTTTATGCTTATTAAAATTGATTTTGCATTTTCTAATTTTCTTCTTTTAAATATCTTCCTAAAATATTGCCTCGTCGTTACAACATTATCACTGCTTATTTCTACAAATAAAGCATTTTGCAAGCATACAAAAATTGTGGGTGACAGAAAAGCAATGTATATGCCTTCTTGGTGTTCTCTATTTATTGTTGGCCTTTAGCAGTTTTTTGTTGGTGGAAAATTATTTAGAAAAACAACAAAAGTGTGTAGTTTTTATTAAAAATTCCAATTTGTTATAAATTGAATTTTTTTTGAATATGCTTCAATATGCATATCTATTAATGTTTTATTTATTTTTGGCCTTAATAAAGTTTTATACTCGACTGTTATTGAGTTCAAAGCAAGCTTTTTGCCACAAAAATATAGTAAAATTTGAACGATTCCGATAAATAATTAATACGAGTGCATTACACAGTTACTCACAAAAGTATTTTGCATATGAAGAAAATAAAGCAAACAATTATATTTTTCTATTTGCTTCTGTTTTATTTATAAATTATGCATTCTATTCAATAACATATCAACTTATTACTTGGCTGAGACTTCATTAACACATAAACAATAATAATACATAGGAACAAACTGTAAACAATTCAGAATTTGAAACTGCTAAATTATTCTACATCATTGGGAATTCACTTATTTCAAATATTAATAAAGAAAAGCGACTTTTAATCGCCAACACCTACAAAAGTAAAAGTTTCGAGTTTTATATAACTGTAATATTTAGCGACGAAAGCAAAAACAACATTTTTGGATCGAATGGCCGTCGTATGTAGTCTATAGCATAACTCCAATAGGAATAGCTTGAACTTCTTGAAGCTGTAGGAATCTTGTTGATCTGCGTCTATTGTGCAGAATTATTTTCTTAGTTTTTCAAATGCAGATGCTGCCCATTGAACGTTTATCTCGTATAACCATGAATTAGAAAGAAATTATTAAAATTTAAAACAGTAAGTTTGAAGGTGTAACTCTAAAAAATTATAAGAAAAACTTAACAAGATATAAAAAAAATATTAGACGTAGCAAGTTATTCGAAAACTCTACAAAACAAATTAGGCAAAAATACGATAAAGCGAGACACACTCCTTTCGTGGCTCGTCGTTGTAATTACGCCTACAGCTGCGTTGCCCACTTTGTGGCGCCTACTTCTGGGCCACTACAAATTTTACGAAGCAGCAACGTAGTGAGTCATGAGCAACAAACGTACTCTCATCTCAAGCTCAAGCGTATATATATTTAAAACGCCTACGATTTGTAATTTTAAAGCCGCCAGGCAGTCATCATCTTTGCCCCATACCATCTCTTTCTACGCGATTGCAAGCTACTAATTTTCCAGCGACCGGTTGCCAAACCCCGCCTCTTCGCTCATCTAACTTATTTATGCTTCAGTGCTGCTAATTTTGTTGCTGCTGGCTTTGTTTTTGCACTTGTTACATACGACAGCTGCAATTTTTCACCTGGGTAATTTTGCAAGATGAGCAGTGGAGTAAGCATTACACCATCAAGCCCATGTCAGTCGCAGCCGCACTTCAATTTCTCATCAGATTTTTTTTTTTTTGCACTTCTTTGGTTTTAAAGCACCTCGACTGCCAGCGTACAGCACTTTTAATTTTCCAACACTTTTTGCTATTACTCAGATTTTTTTCTATGCGTTTCTTTTGCTTTTCTTTTTTTGAAACTACACAAATTGCCCTACTGTGCTTTGCTTGCGTTCATTTATTTGCTTCTTCAACGTTCAGCGTCATTACGCGAGAGCGAATGTAGAAAATTAAGCATTTTAATGGCAACACAGCCGCTGCCGCGCCGTAACGCGCCCAGATATAGGCTAACAAAAAATACAAAAAAACACGGCGAACATAGTAGCTGGATAAGTGTGCAGGCGGAAGGAAGTTTCAAGTAACAGCAGGTAAACTTGTACAACGCGAGTTGCGAAAAAAACACATTCCAACAAAAAACTAACCGTTAAGCCATAATGAGAAAAGCGTCATTGCCGCGTGGGCTGATGCGTCTGAAAACTGAAAAGAGGCAGCAAGGCGCAAGCATTGCAGAAAAAAATGCAACGAATAAAGCAGCAGCACTGAGCGTGCAACACTCGCAGGTAATTAGTGCTGCTGCCAGCGTCGCGTATATTTATACCACTTCGCCCGCATTCAGCTCACTTTACAGTTAGTGTAATGAGTAGCAAGGGTAGAAGCGTGTGCTACATTAAGAGTTTGCCCTCAAGACCCGCCGGCGTCGTGGCAGGGCCAAAGCGCAGTGTCAACATCGCATGCAATTCGGGTTGAATGAAGCACGGTGGCGGGGAAGTAGCACAATTTTTATGAAATATCTTGCATACCATGGTTTTTTTCTTTACTTTGCTACCCGCTCTAAATGGGTGTGGCACTCGGGCAATTCGTGGCAATACTTGACAGGCGGATGTGTTTCTTTTACGGCTGTTATTATTTTTTTTTTTTTTCTCTTTGACTTGTGCAGCGAAAGGACATTGGAAGCGCTATGAAATTGTGTTGTTACCATTTTTTAACACCGTTCTTTTTTCAATTTTTAATTTCTACCATTTTGTATTAGTGCCCTTTGCTTATATTTATGTTCACCGCTGAAATTCATTTCGCCTTTTTATGACACGAAAAAAATGTTTTAATTTTAGCATTCGCTTTGTTTTATTAATTGCACGCCTCCGACTATGCAAGTAAAAAAACGAAAAAATGAGAAAATTTGCTTTTTAAAGGCAAAGCGAGCAGGCTAAGTGCACCAAAAGTTACTGGTGCAAAGGAAAGGGCCATTTGTGTGTTGAAGTTATTAGTAAAAAACGAGTACATGAAAAAGATGAAACAATCAAAAAATACAGTTTAAAAGACGAACTTTAACATAAGTTTTGCTGCAAAACTCAATAGCTGAAATTTAAAAGAAACGATGTTGCCCAATTAAAAGCATTTTTTAAAAGTCTTCTCAAAAATCGCTTTAGTTTATAGTTTCTTTGTAATAATCAGTTTACTGCGAATTTATCTTAAGTTTATATTAGACTTCGTTAATAATAACAACTGTTCCCACTTTACTAAAATCTGTTCTCAGTCTCGATTTTTACATAGAAATTTACGCACAGTGTCAATAAAAGTGTTCCCATTTTGTAAAATTACCAATAACAAAAATTGCCTTTTCGAATTTGAACCTAAATTTAAAAAAGCTCTTAGGTAAAAAGAAATAAAGTTTACTTTTAAATGCTTTTTTGAAATAGATATGCTTTGCTAATAAAAATACCAGTGCGACTTTCAACTGTATTTAGTTTTTAACACATTCATACCATTACCTGCATTCAGAATGTGTTTAAATTAACTAGTTGTAAACTTTTGTCTAAAACAACCACTGGTCTCATTCCTTAGAAAACTGTTCCCACTGGGTTTTTTTGAAATAATTAAAATTCCTCTTCTTATCATAATCAGACGTTTAAACATTTACATTTAAACTGTTCCAATTTTAAGAAAAAGTGTTCTCACTAGCGCGAGCTTGCCCAAAATTGATTATGCGGTTTTAGAACCTCTACATTATATGTTAGGCATTGTTTTCGTGGTTAAAAAAATGTTCGCATCAGTTTTTCAGTGTCCACTATTCGCAGAATGTTTTTTTTTTATATAAGAAAAACCCGTAAAGTAGTTTTAATTTAATTTTAATTTAACTAACAGTATTGCTCTCGGTTCTTATCAGCTTACAAATTTCCAAATATAGCAAAGAATTTACTCTCATGCCAAATTATGGTAACAGCTTGGTTGTGATTTGATCAAAGCTTAAGCATCCTCTTTCTACCCTTACCTTTAATGCATACATATGTATGTACAAGCATGCATATTTCCTTTTCTCTAATTTCTTACTACATAACAACGAATAAAGATGTTCGTCAACTTGGCGCTCGAATTTGAATGATTTCCAACAACAAAAGCTTAAATTGTGTTGAAACTTTCCTGTGTAGAAATACATGCACGTTTCTTTAAAAACGCGCCAGCTGTGAAACAAGTAATCACCGCCGGCGTTGTCATCTAAATATATGTATGTATGCACATATAGAACACATTGTGAGTTTGTGAAGAGAAACAACAAGCAAAACACTAAACAACACCTGAAGACTATTTTGAAGAATAAAATAAAAATAAAAATGAATTGCGAATACACACACAATCACAATCCAATTTTCAGCTCTAGAGCCTCGGCTAACACCATTTTCCACAACAGCAGTAGCTTTTCTAGTTTAATTTATGCCATTGTCTGTATTTGTTGACTTTTATTATTTCGCTTTTGTTGCTCTCTATTGTTGTTGCTGCCGTGTTTATTGTTGCTCTGCAAGCTGTAGATTTTCTACACGGATTCGCGCCTTGTTCACCCACACACACACACACTCATACATACGCTTACTCATAGATTTGTCATCAACGAAATACTTGTGAAGTCTTATACGCCATTCCTCTAACTGAATCCTCTTCACTACTCCGCTGTTGCTCCCTTTGACCTAGAAATTGAAAGGAGCTTCCCTTGTTGTGTTGGTGTGACACTGTTGGCACCAGGTGCACACAATAGCGCGTTGATGGTGTCGGTGATTGTATTTTGCTTTTCGGTATATCTATGCCAGCACAACAAAACGCACGAAATTGCTGCTCTGTATGTTAATATTTGTTTGTATGTGTGTGTGTGTGAATGCGTTTAAAGTGAGGTGTCCTGGAAAATCTCTACACTACTTTTGATTTTCATTTTTCTCTATTATACAAACAGCTCGTGGTGTATCTGTTTTTCTTTTTATTTTGTGTGTTTTTGTTTTTATTTTGCTTTCATTGCTACATATTTTACTTGCATAGTTGTTCTTGTTATTGTGCCCCTTTTATTCGCACTTGTCGCCTGATTGTTGTCATTGCTATAAATGCAGCTTCCTCTTCTTTGACTGTAGTTGCTGTTGCTTGCTTTTTTGTGCTTCTTGCTCTCTGCTAGCTCTATTAATGGCGTATTCATGCTTTCACTGCTTTCCGCAACTGGGAACAGTCCGATTTTATTGTGCGCAAATAACTCACACAACCACGAGTATAACACATAAATTTATTTGTTGTAGAAATATTAGCTATAGCTTTTTCTTTATGCGAAGATAAGTTCAATTTATTCGAAGCGTCGCTTGAAGGGAAACAAAATTGTGCACATATTTTAAACAGCTGTTTTATTGTTGATAAAATATGTGGCACAATGAATGTTTGGCGATGCAAGGTATTAAAAAGATGTTGTTTATAGTTGCATATATAATAAAAATGTATATCAATGCTTTGAGCACTTTTAGCTGGACTAGCTGAGCTGGCATTTTTGGCTTATAAAGCCACAATCGATCTCTCATTAGCCGTGGTGGCTTATGATTTCGCTATAACTCGAAGTTTCTAATATGGGAAAATCTGTTCCCATTTAGCATAAAACTGTTCCCACCCAATAGTTTTCATTACTCGGCTTAAAAATATTTAATAATCTTCTTATGTATGTTTTTTTTTAAATAATTATATGTATTCCCCTGTTCCCAGTCAGTAATTTTACTAAATTCTTTAAATTGTTGCTTAGCACATATTCAGTGTATCCAGCGAAATAAATCGGTTCATACAAATATCTTTCCATTTTATATCAAACTGTTCCCACTCGCTAGCTGCGTTAAAACGATTTTTACTTGCCGCTTAATAAAAAAAACTCCGCTTTCGGGAATAACAACCTATTCTCACATGCACAATTTTCAGCTAGAAAGCCATAACTGTAAGTACTAAATTTTTTTCAAATTATACTGGTAACTTTAACCTATTTTGGAATTATTTACTTATTTTCCATCAAATACGATGATTTTTAATTATTTTAAATCATGTTAGTTATCACCAGATACTGTTCCATTGTTGCCATTACTTATTTTACTTGTCTTTTTACATTTATCTTATTTATCCTGATTTTTTGTGTTTTGCGATTTGCACTCAATTTTTTCTGTGGTAAGCACTCCTGTCAGATTGAATCATTTCTGAAGTGAACATGTGCCACTGACGCGCATTCAACAAAAAAAAAAAATAATAAATTTCTTCTCACACAAGCTCATCTCATTTAAGGTGGTTGCTTGGCGTTCAAATATTTCTTTGTATTTTCATTTAAAATTTTTTTTTTTGTTTTGCACAAAATTGAGGCAAGAAAAACAGCAGGAGCGCATTCTGAAATTAATTTGAAATTTAAATTTTTTCATACGCTTCGTTGCTTCACTTCTACAAACATATGTATGTACATACACTGGCTGATGTAGCGCGTAACATACTTTCAGGCGACTGCCGCCACATACCCAATTTCTTTTGTCATATGCATGGGTAACTCGACATATGTTCGGCATTATTTTGGTTGCATAATGAAGTGAATTGAAATCTGTGAGCCATGCTGCGTGCGACCGTTAACGGAATGCTGTTTTAAGCGAAATAACCAGACACACACTCACTAGCACTTACACATATGCGAGCAGAACAGTTTAAAACACAATTTTGGGCGTACCAGCGCTGGGGTACCATTGTGTGCGTGTTTATGGCTGAACTATGGTAAGTTCGGAAGCGGAATCGGCGGTATTTATTTTTATTAAATTGTATGCTCGTTGCTTTTGGTAGCTGGGCTGATGTTGGTTTTTAAATGCACTCAAGCACAGATTTTTTCTATGCATAATTTTGGGTGTAAACTAAATTTTTCATACAAAAATAATACAAAAAGCAAAAGAAGTGTTTCTCAACGCGTTTATGATAAAACTTATCGCTCGGCCATTGTCAGTATAACAGCGCTTTGAGCCATGCTGCAATAACTTGCTTTTAAGTGGCATAATTTCAGGCGCAGTAGCATTGACCATAGACAAACGGATAATTTCTACCGCAGCTGTGGAAAATAAAATATTTTTGTTTGTGAAAATGGCAAACGCTTTAGTTTAGAATTCGATCTTTGTAAAGAGTCCAGCCTCAGCGCCTAAATAGATTTTAAAAATATTTTCAATGTTTGTTTTTGTATAAACAAACCACATTGCATTCGCTCAAGTTTTTCACACAACTTTTTCGCTTCTCACCTGCCAAACTCATTCAAGCGTTCATTCAACCAACAACGCTGAAACTCTTTACAAAAAAAATGTAGGAAAATACGCATGAGACACAACCATCAATTTCAATTTTCCTCATGGTCTGATTTCAAATAAAATGCCATGTGCAATTTTCATTTTCTAATCTTGAATCTGGTAAACTAATTTTCGTAATACCTTGACAGTGAAATTGGCACGAATTTTCAGCAACAAAAATCAAAACACACGAGCGCACACATAAAACAAGCGCCAGAAGAGCAGCAGCTACCCGTTTCAGCATCGTCATCATCACACAATCAGACATAATAACAATGTATGCTATCGGCTTTCGTACGCTCGAACTAATGCGTTTGTGTGTATGTATGTATGTATGCATGGAACGTTTGAAGGAACTTACGAAGAAAGTATAATAATAATAATGATGATTATACCAATGATATTCAGGCAGCAAATGCCAATCTGCCTGCAAAGTTAAAGGTGCTGAACGTGACGGCATCGATAATGATGCCAACGCCTTTGTCGTTCATTCACATATTCCAGAGCCACAGTAGTGGTATTGGTAATGATAATTATGTTCACTGCACTAGCATACACCTTTTTAACGTTCAGTTAGCAAGTGGCATCAGGTAAAACCAGACCACTCACACTCGCTTGTGCTGCCAATTTCATTCGGATACAGAGAAAATGTTGAAATATACGCATGCCTGCCTCGGTGCGCCTCAATGTATGCTCCAACAATTCAACTCAGTCTGATTGGAATTTCAGTCACGTGTCGTGAGGAATTGGTTTTTGGCTGGTTAAAGTAATTCATTCCGCTGTTTCAACAGCCAATCTGCCACTAACACTACCCTAAGCGCAGGTATAAGACCAATGCGATGCTACATACCTTTCGATGCACATTCATACAAACAGATATTTAGTACGTTTACAGATCGAACTTTTCGCTAACATATCAGCGTGTGTTTGTGTTTGTGCTAGCTTATAAATCGCGCCTGCGGATACGACTTGAATTGCTTTTACCAGCCATAAAAATCTACACAAATCAACATTTACTGTAGGAAATTAAAGTGATTTATGTGCTTGAGATTAGCTTAATAATGCAATGGTGGAGTTAGTGGTAGGACTTGGGCTTTGTTAAAGGTAAACGCTAATAAGTTATAGTATGGCGAGCATAAGAAAGTGAAAAGCTTTTAATAACTGCATAGTTTGACAGCCAATAATTACATTTGGAATACGTGTGAAAACAAATAGGCTTATAAACGTTTGGGTGTCTCCACAGGAACTCAACTAAATTGTAATTGGTTTTTGTGTACGACAATGTGAAAACTTAAAGCGAACTGTGATGCTAAATATAAAAGTTTTTCTTTCTTTTTTTGACCGTAAAAATTATACAAAAATTGCGCCATATTAAGAATGAACCTAAGTCTCTAATATCGATACAAATAAAGATTATTATTAATCGGTAACTGTGTCTTTTTAATGACTTTACCTAAAGCGATAACAATGCTTACATCATCCGATAACTAGCTCCGTATTATCGATTTTCATATCGATTTTAATATCGATAATTTTGCGAATACATTATTGATTACAATTGCCGTAGCAATAGCGATATATTTAAAAAAAATTATAACGGCAACTTTTAGCGATATCGATAACAGCTTGAGCTTCGATAAAAATATCGGTAATTTAAATTTCGTAGTTTTGTATATGCATGGATGAGCACGCCTAAATGCATTATAAACTTAGTAAAACTAAATAAATATAAATAATTGCTAAAAACAAACAAACTCCGAGGTCCCGGGTTCAAAACCTGGCAGAAGCGGGGATGAAGATCAAAATATAACTAATTAAATAAATAAAGAAGTCTAATGAGGAAATGTGGTGATTTCCGAAATAGTACTATAACTTCTACCATTAAAAAGCTGTTGTTGTTTTTCCAAATAAAAATCTTCCATAAACTGGTCTCGAGCTCAATAAAATTGTGAACTATAACTTAAACTTATATATTGTAGATACAAATTCAGACAAATATATATATTACGTGGGAAAACATATTTTTTCACAGCGAAGTTTTCTAGATATACCCTAACTACTCTTCTTCTTGCGGTTAGTGTGGAGAGTTATGGAAAGGAAAGGATTATGGAAAATTTTTTTCTTCTTTCGTTAGATCTAACAATGGGCTTGAGAAAACTCACTACCTTTACGGCAGAAGCTTTTACCGCAAAGAAAGTGTAGCTTTCACTAATGCGCTATTCTCCGAATTTGTTCGAAACTTATTTCAATAAAGAAACAGGCATCCAGCTCTGAAAAATACGTTTCAAAAGTACTCATATTACGGTGGTGTAGGCAAGAAAGACAAAAAATAAACTGTCCACAAAAATTAACTTTAAGAACAAAAGTATAAAAATTGTAAAGTATATAATTGCGTAACAAACTATGCATTTATTCTAAAATATATTATTTTTCTTTACTTGCAGGTAAGTTTCCATAATTGGCTTGTGAACTCATGCGTGTTGCAGTACAAGTGAGTATAATTATGAAAGCCAGCGTTTTTGTGTTTATATTTAATTTAAATAAATTTTCTTTATTTAAACTTTTTAATTCTGTTGAAATTTAATGTTTATCGCTGGTGTATCGAAACAAAAAAATAATTGTAAGACTAGTTTATACAATACGCATAGCATCACACTCCGCTCTCTGCATGCCCATAAAACACAGAGTCGCCTTGGATTTCCTGATAGTAGGAGGCTTCGCTGCATTCTTAGGACAGTTTCCGCTAGCAGTAACTCAAAGTGAGTGTAAAGTTCATTTTAAACACAGACTTTCCGCACATTTTTTTACGATCAACACACAGTCATAAAACTAAAAGGACATGCAGCAATCGCGAAAAAGTGGCAAAAAAAAACAAAATTAAAAGAAACAAAAAAAAAAATAATCATAAAACTTACGCGAAACTGCATTATAAATGACTGACGCATGGAAAATGCTGTAAAAGCGCATGTGAACGACTCAATTCGCACATTTCCTGAAGACAATTGCACCAGCAATGCATAACAACGCGCTCAATTCAACATTTTTATGGCTCTGTGTGTTTGGGTGTGTGTGTGTGTGTGTGTGTGTCGCCGTCGCGTAAAAAGGGCGCTGAAATGGCACGCATGTTCAAATGGCAACGCATAAAAGTCCAAGTGGAAAAGCGGAAATGTAAACGAAGTCCAACAACTGGCTGCAATAAGTTCAAATTCTTATTCAAAAAAAAAAAAAATAAGTGAGCGAAAAAACAGAAATTATCAAGATTTTAGTGGATAGTGGACGCTTATGTGGCACGTACACAAAGGCTGCACAAAACAACAGCAACGCAGTGGCAAATAGTTCGTACGCGCACTGCACTAACTTAAAGGAAATGAGAATTTTCGCTAAGTGTGGGTGTACATGTACGTGAATGTGTGTGTGTGTGTGTGTGGCTCATTCGTGAAACTCATAAAAAAGTCATTGCAGTTAAAAGTGGAAAACTTCCGGTGCTGCGAAATAACTGAGAAATGCAAGCGTTGCACAGCTGTGGAGGCGAGGTAGTGCAGTTTGTCCTTAGCGTTCGAATAGTGGGAGTTGCTGGGGTAGTAATTGCAATAGTAGTAGTAGTAGTAGTAGTAGTTGTAGTAATAGGAGTAGTTGAGCTATTTGTAGTAGTATTTGGTGCCAAAAGGTAGTTTTTAGTAGTCATTGATGGTGAAAAGGGCGCTCAGCAAAACCATTAAAATTAATGCAAAGAAAAACATAAAACAGCAACCACCACCACCCCCAGCCACCATGGATTTGTCTTCAAAGCATGGCGATAAGAAATGTAAAAATATATTGAAGTAAATAAAGTACAAGCCATAAAAATGAACACATATGTATGTATGTATATGTATATGCCCCACAAATGCAACACTGTATTACCTTTAAGTTCAAAACTTTTAGTCACTGGGATTATTTTGTCAACTTATGCGACAATGTTTCGATGAGAGATGCAATTGTTGTGGAAAGCTTGCTGAACATTTTTTCAGAATTTATTACTTTACATTCGGAGGTGACGAGAAATATTGAAGTGGCTATGTAATGAGATTTTTGTCAATATGTAATCTGATTTCCAGACAATTCACCTAATAGCTTTAGGTGTCAGATGACAGGGCACGCCCAAAGCCTCATATTTATACTAGCAACTATTCGAATTTTCGCCCTTTTAGTCTAAAAAAATTACTTGCACTCCAAGAGGCTTCAGAGGCATTTATTTATTTTTATTATTTTCATATCTTTCTTTTTATATAAAATAGACGAAAAGTAGTCCACTTGCATAAAATATGTCAATAAATAATTAATAATGGCATTTACATTATTTAAAAATAGTTCATTTTACATAAAATGTTTAGACTTTTTAAATCCAAATTTTTCAAAAAATTTGTTGAATCATAACAATAAGTTGACATTTTTTCTCATTCTCGGCTTTTTGTATGTAAAAATTATATTTTCTTTTTACACTTTCGAATAACAATTTATATTAAATTTTCACTCGCTTAAAAGCTTTGAAGTTGTATAGCTTAAATACGTTAAGCACTGAAATAAAATAACATTTTTATCTTAACCGAGAATTTTTATATTGCCAAATCAAATTCTATTCAAGATAACTGTATATCCTTTATAAAGTAAACTTAAATTCACACCTCACGTGCCAAATGAATCACTTCCCTTGACGCTAGCACATTCAAGCAAGCGACTAATAAACATTAAACTAAGTGCCTATTTGCAGGCGCTTCACCTTTTTATTACGCCAGCAAAATCACAGACGCCAAAGCATACATTCTAAATTGGTAAATAAGCAGAAAAATAAATGAAACAGAATGGAGTAAAGTAAAAATAAAAATAAGAAATGTTCTACGCGCTGCACTACTCATGCAAAAACCCCTCCGCTCCATTTCCACTTTCATGCCTGCTTTCATACCACCACAAATTTCATCGTCATTCGCTGATATATTTTTTTTTTGCAGCACAAATAGTGTCTCAGCAAACAACTTGACTGCACTAAAAGCAAACTATGCGACTTTAGCCATTTAGTCTTAAACTATGCTACAAAAAAATGTTTTTTTTATCTTAAAACCAAGAGCAAGCTAGATTGTTTTTTTTTGTTTTGCAAGAAATTATATACATATATAGCAAAACATAAAAGTGCCGAAGAAAAGTGGCAGTAGCAGTTGCATAGCTTTTAGTGGCTTCAAGCTGCATCCCTTGTGTATAGTTGCAACTTTTTTAGGAGCAGAGTAGTGACAACGCTGCAAACTTTACCGACGAAAAACAAAGCGCAACAGACAGACGCACACACACACATGCAGACAGACACACAAAGCATGGCATAAAAAGTTGTTATTGTCAATTTGCCGAACGCTTTGGCTTTGTTGTTGCACGCTAATGTGACATCTTGCCACACACACACATTGCAACTTTTTATTCCCACATTCTAAGATCGCCGTAAAGTGAAATCTCTGAAAGAATTTCAGTAGCATACCTTGAGGCGTTGTGGCGCTATCGGAAATTGTATGCTTATGCACGTGCTTTTTATTTATTTATTTTATTTTTTTTTTTTGTTCTGTGAACAAACAAACATGAGAGCAAATAAATATGCGAGTAAAAAATCAAATGATTGCTTGTGCATATGTATAACTGCTACGTGCTCTATCTCATGGGACTTAGTTTTGGGTTATTTTGGCTGCATCGCTTTTAACTTGATATCTGCCAACTTGACGCAAGGCGCATATTGCAAACATTTTCTGAATGCATGCGCCTGCACTATTTTCTCTTACTTGTCTTCTCCCATTCGGAAATTTGGTGTGTTGCCTTATCGATAGCAGAATTCCAACGCTGTTTTTAAATACAAAGAATACTTTGTAATTCCAACTCCCGTCTCCAAAACATATTACCGCCTAAAAGTATGCAACTTGAAAGCTGTACTTAATTGATCGCATCTTCTTATACCTCATTGTTGTTGCATACTTTTCGGCACTTTATAATTTACTGCTATTCTATTATTTTCCAACTGGGCTCTTTTCCCTCCCACTTACATGCGTTTGTACTTACTTTTATCTAAATTTCAATGCGTTTTTTACGTAAGCAGCATTTTGCCGCTCGCCACTTTGATTAGCACATTTTTCGGCGCAATGGCAGTCGTACTAAAAGTATAAATGCAGACACATGCGACAAATAGCAAAGCATCACATTCATATTCCCTAAACGATGTCATATTTTTGTCAACTGAAATGGCGCTGACAGTACGTGTGAGTCCTTTATCGGTGGCTTTTTATTCTGCGTGGTTATATATTTTTTTCTTTTTTTTTTTGGGTAGTAAAGCGTGCGTTTAAAGTGAAACTGTGAGATTTTGGAAATTTAATTGTGTTTGCAAAGTGCTTTGCAAAAGCTGTTGTTTAGTTAAGTTTTGCGTTCTTATCAAACATCGCGAAATCAAGTACCTTTTTTTGCTGCTAAATTAAATATCCTTCCAGAAACGGTAGCATATTCAAAGACCGGCAAAAGTATATAGGAATTTTGTGTTTACATTTCCTATTATATTCCCAATTTAATTTGGCGCCTGGAATTATGCAATGCTCATTACATTTTCACTTTTATGAAAATGTGCTTATAGCTTGGCCAATAATTAAGAAGTCAAAATTTAAAAAAATTCACTTTCAAACTCAACAGAAATTTTTCGTAAATAAACCAGCTTGGAAATAATCTCTGCTCTTCCTTATGTACAATTTTCTGTCGATTGTTTTCAATAACATAGCGCCTGAAAGCATGACACAAAAATTAAATTTCGTTAAAATTAAGTGGTAGGAAATGTTTACTTTTTAAGAGCTTGGTTATTGAGCTTGGTTCTAAAACAAATTTTTCAAAACATTTAAATGACTATTTAGGAATAGCTGAAACGTGAGATAGTTCTATTTGAATTTTTTATTAATTTTATGTTTTCACTTTTATGGTTGCGTCTGATTTTTAACTTTTTTAATAATCTCTTTTTTTATAGAAGCCAAACAGTTGTAGATAAACTAAATTAAGTTAAGTTCTATTAATTAAATTTTACTTAAATAATTATAAGTTACATTCAACTTTCATTAAAGGGATTTCATTATAAACACCCAATGTCTTCGTTCTTGATTAAAAATGAAAGTTCACTCTCCATTTTACAAGGTAGCGGTAACCAAGAACAGATAATAGTTTTTGCTTTTAGAAGACACAAATAAATTCTTGCTTGCAGACAGTGCTGAGAGTCAAACTTTTGTTACAGTTTCTCACATCGAACTTAAGCTTTTCCGCTGATTGATTTTTCTTTTTTTCTTTTTTGTTAACTTACTCATAAAAAATATGTATTTTGAATATCGTAACTGCTCGCTTTTCAATTTCAAAACCCAAAAAAATTATAATCAAATATGCTTTCACAACTTTCGTCCCCTATTTCAGGTGTCACGTAATTTTTATTTTTTTTTATTTTCAAAATTTCCCAACACTTTCTTACCCAACTCACTATCATAACTTTTTCGTTGGCAATTGCAACACTTTAACACCAACAACAAAGCCGCCCTTCCACTCAAAACTCAGCACTTTCAATGAAATGACATTCAATTGTCCGCGCTGGCAAACTTTTTTATCATTCCACAATTTGGTCTTCTTTTTTGGGCCAAAACTCTTTATGGCTCTTCGCCCTCGACACTGCCAGCCACCATTCCAGCAACATTTCTTCGGCATTCCCATTGCGCGCTGTCGTGTCATCGTTACGTGCCAATGATGACAATCACAAGAAGCCAGCACAATCTGCTCGCTCCACTGGCATAGTGTCAATAGACTAGTAATTGTGAGGATTGCCATCACTGTTTTCGCTTACTCACATTGCACCCTACTTTTCGCAGTTTTTGTCACTCACACTCTCGATTTGCTTGCCACCAGCGCTTGCGATACCATCAACGTTGCTTCTTACCATTTTTATTTTTTTTCTTTTTTTTTAATTTCTCTTGCTTTGGCGAAAATTTCTTCCAAACATGCACGTTGTCCGATGGCTCAGCGCGCGCGCCCGAAGTCTGGGGAACGTGGAAAAAGTGGAGAAGGAAACCCCTTCGAATTCCAGGCATACCTTTAGGAGAAGACGACGCGCGTTTTTCTTCGATTCCCATTTCATTTACTTTTTGAAGAAAAATTCAAAAAAAAAAACTATTTCTGTTTACGTAGCTGCTTTTCAACAAACAAGGTTTTCCAATTTCTTTTGCAATTTTTTTCGTCTTTTTCTACGGTCACCTACCAGCCGCTTTGTGTTTGGTGTTTTTCTTATTATTTGTATGCGTTTTTGCTGTGTTTGTGTGATTGCCACCGCCGCCGCCGCCGGTTTCTTGCAATGGTTTCGCCGACAATATTTTCACTTGTCTACAATTTCAATAAAATTTTATTAACGAATTCCGGTATGACATTTCAAATATTCGCTTTCCCTTCGTTTTTATTTTCTCAGGCACCATTTTTGAATCGATTTCATTATTCCAACAACAACAAAACAAAAATAATGAAAATACTACAAATAATCGTGTTATGAAGCAATGTCCGTGGCACGTAGCAAGTCTCACTCAGCCAGCCAGCTGATCGGTTGATGACTTCCACCGCTGCATACTTTAAGGCACTTTAACAATTCACGCCAACTCCCTTTAAGTATGCAAGCGATTTTTTTAATTTTTTTTTTTTGCTTCTGCGTCGATTGTTTTGTCAACTCGCTGAAAAGTTTAATGCTGAATTTGAACTCCTTTTCCTTGGAGTTTTTTTGGTTAGAAAAATAAATTCGTAGCGCGACGCTGAGGCACACAGTCTTTTCTTATTCCTTAATGGCTCCATTTCCGCTGCACTGTCGCGCAGTCTTCCTGGCTACAACAACAGTAGCAGCAATTTCCATAACAATAAATGGGCTCCAATTGCTTACGTCTCTGCTCGGCACACCCATGCAGTTGCTCGCTCACTCACTCGCCATTTCTCTTCAAGTCCCTTTTCTCAGCGTTCCGCCAAAAGTTGACATCATTTTATGTCAATTTTATTATCTTCATCTTCATTTTCGGAATGTTACTGTAAATCTATAATTGCATTTATGTCAAATTCTTAAATGGATGTGCTTAGCAAGCTGTCGTACTCTGCAACAGAGTCTTAGCGAATGAGGGCGGTCGCCGATTTCCAGAAGGCAGCTGAAATGATGATTTCAATTTCGATGCCAAAATCGACGATGGCGGTAAAAATAATGACTTTGACGATAATGACTTACGGAAATGTTTGGGCATGTCATTATCGATGCTTGAGCGCAACGCGCGAGAAAGAGAAAACCAATTTTGGCAAGCAAAAACAAATAAAAGTATAATAAATAAAGAAGCGAATAGAAGCAGCAATCTTTGAATTCCAAAAAAATTTAAACTTCAAGACGACAGCCAGGAACACGCATACTCAGTGTAGCTCGGCAGTTAAAAAGTTTTATTGCATTGCTTTGAAATTTTTCTGTAGAATATTTTGCGCGCCTTCACGCGTAATTTGAAATCGAATAGAACTAAAATTGTGACCCTTAACCTTCTTTACAGTGAAGATATCAAAAATAAAAAAAAACCGTGACTAAGGGTAGCCAGCAAAAAAAAAACAGCGACAACAAGCAAAGGAAGGAATTTGTCTTCGAGTCACGAAAAAAAGGAAAATCAAGCAATATTAAGGCGACAAGCATGAATACACTTTGTGCCCAGCTGAAAAGTATGTAATGATTTATGCGCTATGCAAAAAGTAAATTTGTCAAAATTAGCGCACTTGCAAGCCAAAAAAAAAAAAAAAATACGTAGTCGAAAGCGCCACAAAGCAACATCTAAACGCTCAGTCCTCTCTGAAAAAAAAAATTTAAATTATTTTTTCAGCCCCATGAAGTTTCGTAAAATAGGAGTAAGGGTTGTTAAAAATATTTGAAAACTCTCGTTATGAAGTAAATTCTGTTTGTTTTCACTTAATAGTCTCTTTTTGATTTATGTATGTGCCCCGCTGTGCACGCTGCCTTAGTTGTTGTATGCTGTTGCTGTTAACGTTAAACGCGCATGATATGCGTGAAACTTTTGCTATAGCAGCGCCTATAAGTATGCAATCATTCACGATTATGGGGTTGGCTAATGGTATTTTGATAATTTACTAGTTACGTGCATAATATGGCAATTATTTAGTATTGTAGGAAGTGTTGGAAAAGAAAGTTGATTACTTCATTTTATTTGCAGATTGATAAGGATAGCTGTGACGCTGTAAGGCGCCTCAAAGTATGCCTCATAAGTGAATAAATTAAGTTTTTACATTTGATTTATACTGTTGATAGATTTTTAAAAAGTTTTTGAAATTACACATTTTATTGCCTCAAGCAATGTCTGCGCAACAAATTGATTTTCAAAAAACACCAAGAAAAAAATAATAATACCCAGCAATTAAAAATCAGAAAGAACTATAAAAAGCTAGTTATAATTTATGTGGGTGAATGTAATTCAAAAATTGCAAAAAAAAAAACTTTTTAAATCAAAGTTCCTAAAAGTATGCAACAAAAGTGTTTGTGTGTTATTTCGTTGTGCTGATATTAAAAAACATAGAAAATGTAAAAATATATTTGCCAAAGTGCCTTAAAGTATGCAGCACCCGTTTCACATTTTCTGGAGTATAAACTTTTCCTAATCTATCAAGCCAGCATTATCAATTTGAGAACAGTGAATAATTAGATTGCTTTAATAAAAGGTAAGAGATATTTCACTTAAAACTAGGCAGGGCATTTTGTTAATAGGGCCCTTGAGTTGCTTAATCCCTTCAATGAATTTATTTTACCGATACAGCGGTGCTCAAAAATCGTGTCCCATAATTATTGCGCATATAGAATCAATTTCATCAATTTTTTTTTAGTCGTTTAAAGGTCAAAGTTTTTTTTTGAACTTCCGCGGCGCTCTAGTTCTTTACCGCAAACATCTTAGTACCCTTCAACAAAGTCGCAAAAAAAGTAGCAACACAACTTCAAACAACTAAGTTAACTCTCAATAGGTGACTCAATAACGAATACTTCAACAATTCTTTACTGCATTTATTCCAACTCATCTATTTATGCCAACGTGACCTTAATTAATGCAAATAAATGCCACTTTAGCGCACTAATTCATGCACTGTTCTTGTTTATCGACCTAAAATTTTACAAAAAAAAAAAAAAAAACTCTCAAAAGCTTTAAGTAAAACTGAAAACAAATACGGCACCACTCGAACGTCCGCTGCCTGCAAGAGCGCTGGCAAATTTTCCATTTTTATACTTTACATTACATATTCAGGACCGAATAGCTAACAAGCGTAGGTTGCCAAGAGCAGCGCCGCTGCCATTTGCCCTACTGTAAAGTATTTGTGTAAATTTTCTGCAGATTATGCATTTTCACAACCTACACATGCCAAATAACAAGCAAATGTAGGTTCAAATGTATGTAAATATTTGTGGCAGATATTTTTCGTAGATTTTTTTTTTCTTTTGCTATTTGACCACACCAAACCATTGAGAGCCAATATTTGTGCCCAGCTGTGACCATTTGTCTATTTGCCAATGTTGAGCACATACATATGTGCGCTGGTATTGTAGCGTTTTAATGCTTTCGTGTGTGTGTGTGTGTGTGTTTGTGTAAGGCTTCGCCAAACTTTTGCATATCCTTTGCCTGGAAGATGCCTGCATGCATATACATATTTGTGCGCAAATAAAGTGATTAGCAAGTTTATTAGAGCATAAATGTATGTGTGTGTGTGTGTGTGTGTTTGTGTGAGTGTGTGTTGGTGAATCATCGCCGTCATCAGCTAAGCAAAACAAACTTCATGAGTAAGCAGTTTGCATTTAATGGTCTTGTCGTTTCTCGTTAAAATGTGAAAACTTTCACACAAATACATTCAAATAAATCCAAAGTCTATATTGTCTGCATACAAATCGATATGTGTGTGTGTGTGTGTGTGTGTGTAAAAATTATACGACTTGTTTTTCTTTACACTATTCTAGCCTCAACTAAGCGCTAGTAATTGAATAATAAATGCTTGTATGAATATTTGTACAAGTTCCATATCAGTTCGATGTAATTTATTGTTCAACTTGAACGGGGTGAGTTGTGAGGTTAGACTGCGTACGAGCACATTAGGCGATTAGGCATTTTATGACTCATTTGTTACTTGGCATTCTGTAGTGTATGCCACTTAAGTGAATTATTTTTGCAAACAATTTGAGGTTATAGACTTTGCAAAAGTTTTTACATTGAACTGGTACATACTTTGAGGCAAATAAAATAATTGAGTTATGTAAACTTTCGGCTTAGTGCGCTCTAAAATATGCAATGCGATTTATAATGATGTGGCAAACAAACAAAGATATTCAAATACGGAGGTTAAGTGAGATTGATTGATGTATACATACATAAATATAATATTTGTATATCTTTATGTGTGTAATATCAACTGAAAAATTTCAACAATAAATTTATTGGCTGTGTTTGGCGTTGCTTTGGAAAATTTTTTAGTGAAAACTTAAGCCTAAAAATATATTCCACATTATTATAAGAAAATAAATATAAGCTTATGACAGCTTATAGTAATGAAGTACGTATTTAAAAAAAAAAAAATTTGAAATATCTAGCAGAAAGTTTTTTGTGAAATGAAATCAAGGCAATTTTTTAAGCACCCATTCAATTTTCTGTGCATACCTACTGCTTTTCGTTTTAACTACACTCAGCCTAAAAACATGCAACATATTTTTGCAAATTTGATTCATCAAATTTACGAATGTTGTACATTTAATAAACTCCAGCCAACTCACAATAAACATTTCCAAATGATAAAGACTTCTAAAAATATATTCTACACGAAATAAATCGCTGTTGTGGCTGGTAAAATATAGTCACTATTCCTAAAATTAGGCCAGCAGCAGTAGTCCTTTAAGCCGAGAGGCCATTAAAATTACAAATACCACCAGCTACACTCTACTAAAATTACACCAATTCGATTGAGAAGGCACAAAGTGAAAACTCTAACTTGTATTTTGTTGCAAATGTGTTGCAACAGGCGTGGCAGTGGGCGAACACTTGTCGTCTCTTAATGGCCACAATGTAAATAAATACAAACGCTTAGCATCGGAAAAACTATAGCCCACTAATGATGACATGAAGAGCTGGGGAAATGTCTGATAAGTACCGCATGCAAAAATGTCAGGAAAAATCAGAAATTTAGATAAGAAAATTTTGTGAAGCGATGAGCTGGTGCAAAAGCAGAAAAAGATCCCCACAATATTTACTAAATATTGCAAAAAGACATGTGTGTGAGATTAAAAGTGTTATTCGTATGAAATGCGCTCGAGGAAAAATAGTAGATACTCTCTGCGTAGAAAGATGGAGGCTGTCGTAACGGAAGTTGAAGTTAAGTAGTTTTGCACCACCACAAGTAGAGATAGCACATGTGGGATTAGAGCAACACACTCACCCATTAATAACATCTTAGACACATGAATATATGATACACACACAATCACACCAGTGCCTTAATATAACCAACATCTATTTTATAGTAACATAAATAGCCGCCGGCGTGCAACATCCGAAAAGTTGCATTTAACTTTGTCACACACACACACACACTCAAATGATTAAATGTGAATATGTGTTTAAATATAAGTGTCCATCTACACTTGAGCACGAGTAAATATATACGTGCAAGCGTGTATCTTTTCATATTTGCCATCAGATTTTTAGCACCCGCCAGCGGCAGTTAGTGCTAGTCTAGAGTGATCATTCAAGTAATTGGTAAACTGTTAGTTCTGCGCTTTGCATACTTTTCGGTGCAGTGTATTTATTAAATTTATTTTATTTGAATATCACATTTATTGCAGCAGAAATAGAGGATGAGCTTAGAATCATTTTTTTTTCATTTATTTTCTTTCATTCAAATTTAAAGAGCCATACTCTCTTGGGCGAAAAAAAAAACAAAATATCGATTAAGCGGTACAAAATATGCAATGTTATAGGTATTTTTAATTTGTATTATAGATAGGCATAGTTTTGGGCGCAAATTTATCGACAATAACTATTAGTTTAATCCAAGAAGCTTTTGATATATTATATACCATTGTAAAATTTAATGCAATATAAATGCTAAAAGATTTTCAAAGATTATAAGAAAAATTTTGATATTTTTATGACAGTTTGGGATTTTAAAATGTGCTGTTCAAGTATGAACAGTATTTTCATTTAAAATTATGGAGCAGTGAATAAAAGCCAAGTGGCCACTGTGATCGCGTGAATAGCGGTGCGTGCTATAACACGATATGCCGCTGAGTTCAAAGTTCGAATCTCAGTCAGGGCAAATAAAATCTTAATGATAGAAAAAGTTTTTTTGTTTAATAACGGTCACCTCTCGGCAGGCAATGGTAAACCTCCGAGCAGGGACCGTAACAGTTATAGGCTAAATCGAAAAAATCATTATATAATTGTTATGTTCTGATTTTTATATTTTTCCATCAAATTAAAGAATTATTCCATAAGTTCTATATTCGCTCGTATAATAACACTTACTTTTTGAATTTTATTTTTCCTTCAATAAATAACACTTATGAAATGAGTTTTATTTTTCGCTCAAGAAATAAAACTTATGTGATGAGTTTTATTTTTCTGTTGTAAAATAAAACTCATCTTGTAAGTTTTATTCATCGTTCAAAAATAATTGTTATTTTGTAAGTTTTACAAAACACTCACTGGTCTTAGTAATCGTATTCTTATTTCATACATCCACCCGCAGAAATAAGTAAACAGTGATATTATTTACAATATTGGCCATGTTTTTCATGTTTAATATTTTTCGTACATTTTATATAAAACTATAGTAAAATCCAACAAGTATCAAAACATGTTCAACAATATTTTAAAATTCTGTATCAGAATGTTCCGAAACTTTTCAGTTATGCAGTTTTGTACCCCGTTTAAATTTAATATAATAAAGTGCAGGTTTTTAATGTCTGAAAACTCCCGTAGATTTTTAATAAATTTTATCGCTGGCGGGGTTGATAATATTCTTCCATATAACGCATAAGCAAAATTTATCGACGGTCTTAGCACTTTCCATTTACTTATTTCAGCGGGTGGATGTATGTAATAAGAATACGATTACTAAGACCAGTGAGTGTTTAGTAAAACTTACAAAATAACAATTATTTTTGAACGATGAATAAAACTTACAAAATGAGTTTTATTTTACAACAGAAAAATAAAACTCATCACATAAGTTTTATTTCTTGAGCGAAAAATAAAACTCATTTCATAAGTGTTATTTATTGAAGGAAAAATAAAACTCAAAAAGTAAGTGTTATTATACGAGCGAATATAGAACTTATGGAATAATTCTTAAATTTTATGGAAAATATAAAAATTATAAAATTTAAGTTTATTACACGAATTAATAGATATTTAAAATACGACAATTTTGATAAACTACATCCTATATTTCCGAACACTCCTTCATGTTGATTTTTTCAAACAAATTTGCAAAAATAACAGTTATTTACGGTCCCTGCCTCCGAGGGTATTTCTGTCACGAAAAAGCGTTTCATAAAATTCATCTGCCGTTCGGCGTTGGCACAAAATTTTAGACGCACACTCCAAATGGTAGGAGAAGCTCTCTCAAACACTGATCTATATAGTGTAAGCGCCAAATTAGTATTATTATAAATAAAAGACAAATAAATATTTTAAAATGTCAAGAATATTTTTTTAAATATTTAAATGTTCTCATAATTAGGTAAAATTGGTGGCCGCTGTGGTCGAGTTGGTAGCGGTGCGTGCTATCACTTGATATGCCGGTGAGTTCGAGGTTCGAATCTCAGTCAGGGCAAGCAAAATCTTAATAATAGAAAAAGTTTTTTCTAATAGCGGTCACCCCTCGGCAGGCAATGCTAAACCTACGAGGTTATTTCTGCCACGAAAAATTTTCTCATTAAATACATCTGCCGTTCGGAGTCGGCTCAAAACTGTAGGTTCCTCCATTTGTGATATGTATAATATAAAGACCACAAATGGTAGGAGAAGCTAGGCCAAATACTAAGCTATATAGTGTTAGCGCCAAAATTATATTATATTGTAAATAAATAAAACAGTTAATAAATCGCTGCGAGTCTGACACACTCGTGTAAATTGGTTTTTTTTTTTCGTTTGATATCTTTTGACGCAAGAATTTTTAAATAAAACACGAGAGGCCAATGTCTATTGTAAATAATTTATCAACTTAAACATCACATAAACCTTTTTTACGTGATTCTCTTCTATTCAAAAAATATCTCTATCTTTAGTCCTAATGTTGGTGCTGTTCGCACATGCAAGCGGAAGGATGTATCAAGCATTTTACAAAATCATTATTGTGTACTTATGTGTGCATGTTTGTATTTGATATTGTCCTGCCCTTGCCAAGGCTATCGAAAACACAAAAAGTTGCATACTTACATATGTATAAAAATACACACACATATACGAATGATCATATTTGCTCACACAATAGCCTTGCACTGTCTGTGTATCCCATTTTATCGTAGATTTTTGATAGTAGCCGGCGGGCTTTAGGAAATTACTTAAATTAGGAATATGCCACGAACGAGTGTGTGCCATATATTTTGTTTTTCTTTTTTTTTTTTTTTTCTCAATATTCAGCAAGCAATAAAATAACGCTTGAGGGCTTCTTTGTTGTTTTTATACATTAAATTGGAAGGAAATTTTCATTAAATCTACAAAAATATGGTGCATGGTTTTTGTGCCACATATTCTTTTTCATACGGAAATATTTATTGAAATAAAAAAATTTAGTTTACTACTCGTGAAGTTTTTTCACTAAGTATCCCTTAAATCATTTCCAACTTGATCTCTCTGTCAGCCATTTGGTGGTCAGCCGCTCGTATCTCTTACTTGCTTAAATAGTTGGTAAACTATGAGTACTCGTGTATCCAATAATTCAGTTAAATATTTTTTGTTTTGCTAGGAATTACAGGCATTTCTTATTGAAATCAACTAGTACTTTCTTTATAAGCTTTTCTCCAACACTTTCTCTGATAGAACTCTGCAAAACTTCTAACCAAGAGATAACTTTTCACTTACTTCTTCCTCAGTTTCTTTACACTCTCCTTATTCTAGCTTGAGCTACCATTTAAAAAAACAATTGCGATTTAGACGTTTTTAAAGAGGATTTCGACAACACATTTCATAAGTGCAACGATATTACAAAATTATTTTAACGTAATTTTTATTTTTTCAACAATATTGAAAAAACGGGCTTTTCACGCCAAACCGATAAAATGTAATCTTTCACTTCTAAAAAAGTGATAAAAGTGTTCGTGGTCACGTAGGAACAATTAAAACGTGAAAGCTATAAAGAAAACTAAAATCTTTACACAACACGGTTGTATTTTACGCTCTGCACTAAGCAACACTTGACAAAAATCCACCAATTACCGCAGCAAGACAACAATCAAAACATAGACAGCAATATAAAATAATAAAAAAAAAACACACTACAATCCCAAAACACCAAAAGCAAATACGACAGTAATAGGAAAGATACCAAGCAGCCAACAGAGGAACAGAAGTTTTAAATCTTTTAATCCAAAATGAGCTGCCGGACTGAGCTGCCATAGGAGTTTAAGTGGTGGTGAATCAGGGATATGGCAGAAGATGCGTTGCATACAGTGTACTACAAAACCACCACTCTAAATGCGCCTGTTGTGTATGCTTTGTTTTTTTTTCTTCTTACTTTCTGCTTTTCTCTGCCGCTTAGACAAAACAGCAGCGGCATTTTACTTAATCGACATGGGATTTAGGCAAAAGAGACGCAAGCAAAACAACGCGCTTTTGCCACACAATTGTTGTTGTTGTTTTTGTTTTGTTGTCCTCTGGAAATCCTGTTGCTCATGTATTGCTGCCTGATGCTTCTTGCTCTTTCGTTAGTGCCAATGTTGGTTTAATTCATTTTTGGATTTACTCTGAAATGTTTACGCTACTGTTGCTTTGTTGCTATTGTTGTTTTAACAGTTCGTGTAACACGGTGGATATATGTATGTACATTTGTTAGCTTTAATGCCACACTGAGGCAAGAAGGATTGAAGTCGACGATAGCAGCAAATGTGTTTGGCCGTGCTGGAGTTGATGTAGAGTGTTAGTAAGCGAAAGCTAGACACCCATGTTAAGCCATTAAATGAATGTCTCTATGTGTGCTATGTAAGTGGGTAGGCGCGTCACTCTTTGCCATGCGCCAGCCACCGCCGCTTACTCTTACGCTTTCATTTATTTATTTGATTTAAATTGAGAATTATTGCCAAAGTAGCCCCGTTGACTTGTGTGATGGTGGGGTGGCTGCTATCGAAGCGGTTTGCAAACCGTGCAACTCTTCATCGACGACCAATCCCTGGCAGTCGGGGAGAGCAGCGCGGCAGGCGTAGACAAGTTGATAAGAATAAATAGCTGCAGCTGCGCACATTGCACACTCCTCAAACGCACTCAGCCTGCTTCTCTCAGCGCCAAATTAAGCTTAAGCTTTGCTCGTGACGCGCCATCGAAATAAATGCACGTTGTACGTGCTTCGAGTTTGGGTAAACATACAAAACGCACACAAAACACTACAGCGCCTAGCAGGTAGGCTGCTACATTCTCGAATGGAGCGGTGGTGTGGTGCCGCCAAACGTTGGCAAGAGATAATCGAAAACAAAGCGCTTTTGCAGCACGCAAACAAAGCCACATAAAATTATTCCTGACAACGCGCATGCACTACAATTTCCGCTCACTCTGTTTACTCGACTACTTAAAGAGTATTTGTTTTCATTTTTGTTTTTATCTTTTTGCTTTCTATACGCTACTTGTTTGTGTGCGCGTGCCTGCATCAACTCTAGGATTAACCGCTGATTAAAATTGTAAATGAAAATTTATAACAATTTTTTCCAATGCAACACATCACCGGACACTTGCGCTTCCCCATGTCGCCTGATCATTGTTTTATTGTTAGATTGCGAGTCATTTTATTCACTTTATTGTTATTGTCTTTCGCGCGCGCATATGTCAGCTGTCAACACACGCTGATACATGTACACTGGTGCTGCGGGCGGTCTGGCGCGCGCGTATTAAAATTTAATTGAGTTAGTGACATTTTATTTTAGCGTAATTAAATTAAGCAGCTGGATTAGCGTTTGATTTTAATTTAGTTCGCATTTTTGCGACATTTAATGTGCGCGCGGCAATTTGTCGGTAATGGTTTCATTTTTTTTTTTTGGGCCTCACATGCGGCTAATACTCATTGTGAACCGCTGATTTTGGCCGCCTGTTGCACCTGTCGCAGTACCTGCACTGCCAACAGCTGGATTAACTCATTGAATTTACGCGATAAAGCGCCTAAATGTATGCCATAAATTGGCAGTGCATTAATGCGTGCGCTGTCGTTAAAAATAGAGGATTTGTGTGATATATTTATTTTCAAAATTTTTTCTCACTAAGTACTTTCCAGTAAAAAGAAATTATCTACTATATTTGCATTATTTTTTTAGCAGCTACACCGCAAAGTGTGCTCGGTGGTTTAATTTGAAATTACGTTAATTTTAACACAAGTCAATGATAATTAAAATGCCTATATTTCGGAATGTCCTGTCAGCTACAATAATATGCCTACAAAATAAAAATAAAACGTGAAAATGAATTGCACTATTAAAATTTTGTATCATAACTTTTTATAAATTGGACTTTATGCTAAAAAATTAGCTTTAAAATATGCACCATTACAGCAGCAACAAATACACACTTTGCTTATTATTATAAGGTTCATGTTTGTGGACTTATTTTTGTTTTTTATAAAAATCTAATTCTTATTCCGCCTAATTTAAAAAAAAAAAATAGGAAATAAGCGTTGACATATTTTTCAATGCAATAAAGTTCTTGTGTGACCTGCATATTGAATACATTTTTTTTGACATACACAAATTAACCTAACAAACATCGGAAATCGTAAACTCAGAAGATTGCCTTTCTATTTTTCCCTGCTGTATTTTATTTAATTCGCATATTAACTTTCGCTTCCAAATAATTTATTCTTAATTTGCTTTCGAAATAAAATAATAAAAAGTGCGCCAAAAATTATGCAACAACAGCACATTAATATTATCTGCCTTTCGTGCTGCTAAACTTGCGCGATTGTATATTGCATACTTTTAGGTACAGCTGATATTGATTAATGCTCATAATTTATATTATTACATATTCTCTTGTAGTACAGCACTCTTTGTTTCTCATAGCTGCTGAACACAAACAAAATGGTCTGCTGCTTAACCGAAGAAGTGCTAGTTAAAAGAGGGATCCAAGTTCACAGTTTGCATTAAATAAGGGATTATATAACCGATAATATTTAGGTGCGCGAAAGTATGCTACACACTTCATGTGTCTAATGTCGAAATTTTAGATTCCTTAGATTTATTTAAATATTTGCCTGGAAGCGGCAAGGTGAATAAGTTAAAAATGAATTTGAAAATAAACCTTCTTATAAAAAGTATTTGTTTTTAACAAAATAGTAACTACAAAAGCACAAAAGTGGCTTTTTACGATATCAAAATCAAATGCACGCTTTTACGATGCGTTACTATTGAAAGCGATTTTAAGCACTAATTGTTTGTTCGCTTCACGAAATGAAAAAGATTGCTCGTTAGATGTAACCTATCTTAGCTAGAATTATTTTAACATTTACTATAATTACAAAAGTTTTCACTATGCAACACATTTAATATTTTATGCAAAATACAAAAAAGGCGACATCCTAAACGTATGCAGCATCAGCATATGCTTCCGCTTACATCAACTCTTCCATACTTGCGCTTGCCTTATGGTAAAATTCCTAAGTAAACTTTGATCCAATCACTAATTAATTACGCGCCTTTAAGTATACGTAAGCACTCATTTCTGTTTTCTTGTATTCTACGAAAAACTCACCTAATCCTGAGCGCAGCCAAATTTACCAAATTGCTTTATTAAAAAATCCAGCCACCAGTGCAGGCAAGTTTCGTAGAGTTACGAGTTTCAGCAAATATTTGCATTTTGCAAAAGCTTGTAATCCTTGTAATTTGCTACAGCCACCTAAATGTATGCAACGCATGTAGTAAGTACTTGTATATTTTAATTAAAAATCCTTCGTACAACAATGACTATGGTGGGTGCACATGAAACGTCGCCCTTCAATTGCCTTACGCAGCTTGTTTATTCAATTTGTTTTTTTTTTTTTGTAATTTTCACTGTAATTCTGAGCGTTAAGTTTGTTTCTGTAACATTGTTTCTTTTTATATTTTCTTTTCCTTCAAATTTTCCTGCTAAATATGACGTTGTCCTCACTTTTTCTATTACGCTCGAGCATCGCTGACCCAAGTAAACATTAATAATATATTAATAAGAATGCAGTGCTGGCTAGAGCGCCACAAAAATAGTCGATACATATAGAAAGCAGCAACATACTTGCTTAAGTTAACTTCATAGCGGCAATGGAAGTTTTGCCAAAGCCCAACCCAGAGGATATTTACAATAATTCCTCTAATGTATAATTACCAAACGTATATGTAGCATACTTTTTGGGGGTCGCACAACTATGTACTTCGTGCTCGATCCATTTGCAATGTTCCATAGATACAAATGTGTGTTGTTTGCACGCCCACTTGGCTGTGTGCATTTGTTTACTCAGGAAAATCTTTCAAAACTGTTAAAGCTTACATTGTAAATTGAGGAATTTTCATTATTCCGCTTTTATGGTATGCATGCGAGACACTATATGTTATGTGTGTGTGTGTGTATGTACATTTTTTGTCTATGTGCATATTAACTTTGCATAGCGCCCTTCGTTTATTCGGTTCATTGTTTGCATTTTCACATCTTGCCAGCGGCAGTGAAATGTAAAAGATTATTACAATATTAAGTAATTATAAATATTTGCACAATCATTATTGCATACATTTAGGTGGTAGCAATGGCTGACGCTTTTAGTTTGCATGCTAGCTACTGAGGTTTATTAAGCTCCATTGTAGGCCATTTAAATTTCAGTATTATAACAACATTAAATTTAAATAATGTTTATTTTGTCTGCTATGTAGGAGAAAATCCTGCACAATTTCACGAACGTTTCCATGTGTGATTTTTTTTTAAAGATTTATAAATATAAAAGGATGCTGGAAAGGTATTTTAAGAAATAAAAGATTATTCAATAATACCTCAAGTCAATTATTTTTTATTTTTTTCTTTTGCGTTGATTAATTTTTTTATCTAAACCAATGTAAACCAAAACAAATAAAACAGAAAGAGGTCAATTGGTGTTAACATATAATTTTACTCAAATATTCTTAAAAAATATATTTATTAACTACAAAATAATTACATGGTTGAATATTTTCTTTATTTTCAAAACTTAAGCTGATCTACTAATCAGGTAATTATTAGAAAATCGTAATGTTTTCAGACAAATCTTTAATGCATTTAAGTTAGCTATTCTTTAGAAAATAATTGAGTCACCAAAAAGTATGCACTCTTAGTATAAGCGGCCTTAGGAAATAAGCAAAATGAATGCAAAAATGACTAAGTGCCGTTTTCTTATCTGCCTGTTAAAGTAAAATGCTGTTTAAATCTTTGGACCACAAGCCTAAAAGTATGCAGCGCTTCACTTTACAGCTTGAAACCAAATTTAATGGGGATCTCATTCGCAATAGAGTAGCGAATTTGTTAGATAACGCGCGCATACTTTTAGGCTTGTGGTTCAGAGCTTTAAACAGCAGTTAAATTTAACAGGCAGATAAGAAAACGGCCCTAAATATGGTCTGTAGCAACTTTTTGTATATAAACTACCTTCAAATGAACCTCTACAGCAGGATTTCAGTTAAGAGAAATTTTAACTAAGGAAAAACATTTTAAAAAGCCACTGAAACCCATTATTTTGAATATTGACCTTTTATGCTTTTTATAAAATGTAATAAGAATTGGTCAAGTATAGCTTTTCTCAAAAATGATTCCCTTTATGCAGTGCATCCTTTTGGAAATGAATACATACATTCCCGTAGATGTGCATTCTTAATTTTCTATTTCAGTGTCTTTCATTCTCTTTATCCCTTCGCAACGCACAAAGTGCTGATATCCTAAATGTATGCAATGCTTGTAAATAGGTGGCAAGGTAAATGCTACTTAAGCTCACAATTCTTCATGTACACACACTTTATTAAACATAAATTTCCACTCACAAATCTATGTTGCACAAAAGCGTTTACGCATAAATACTTCAAACCATAAAGCCAAGTAATATTTACGTATTGGCATTAAATTGCCTTACCTTTCGACATGCAGGCCAGTTAATATTTATTGTCTACTTTCTGGCGTACATTACTTTTGTTATGCTTATTTATGAACATACAAATGAAGTACGAGTGAGTAAGGTAGTCATTTCTACATACATTTTAAGCAGCTTATACATAAATTAATGCTTTAATGTATCAGCTTTCGGTGCATACGCATGTACATATGTACTTCTCTAAAGCGTGTGTTTGTGTGTGTGGTTTTTTTGTATGTACCTTTGTATATATACCTCTTGGTTCGCATAAGTAAGTGTCCACCTGTATACTGGCCTTTTACACCATTACTTAACACTTACATAAATTTTGCTTACTCCACACACACACACACACGCGCACCGCTGGCTCTGCCAGCCACTGCCCCGGCAATCTATGCCACTACGGCTAGACCACCGACTACTCCTACTCTTGCCATATTGTGCTATTACTTCGTTACTTTGTATGCCATTTTTGTGCAAACATTCATACGTTTTTGCACTTTCATTTATTGCTTTACTCGCTTGCGTCCTGCTGTGCACATATGTATGTCGGTGTCTGTGTATGTATGAGTTGGCACTAAGCCTATGCGAAATCTTTTAAAAACCCATCCATAAAGTATGCAATTAAATTTTCACTTAAATGATTATCACATAAATCCCCTGCAACATCGAGACAAAAACAAAAACACACAGCTGCTTTTGAAGTAAAACTTGGGATGTGCGCTTATGTGTTCGTATGTACATATATATGCATGTATGCATGTTTGTATGTGCGTACGTGTATTTGGCAAACAAAGGTGTTTGCATTTAAATTAAAAGAGCCATTTTTCTTATGAGCGCACATTCACACCAGCGTTCCATGTACACATTCATACAGGCTAACTGCCTTTTCCTGCATTTCCTTGCCATCACACATACACACACACTTACACATACACTTACACTTGCAGCTCTACTCTGCAATGCGACCTTGCAAGCTATCGCCTTCGCCTGGTCATCGAGCACTTCATGCTATTCAACGCATGCCTTGGCATAATAATAACATTCTTTTTGTTCTCCATTGCTTCCAACAATGGTTGCAAGCGCCTAAAAGTGAGCAGCAACACATGCCTTCTCACATTTATTGTACTTTTCTTGGTTGTAGCATTTATGCCTCGACCGTGCTTGTTTTCGACCACTACCCATTAATCGTTTGTAAACGATCTGCATTTATGTCTGTATGTATGTATGTTGGTTTGTGCGAAAGGAGGCAAGGAGTGTTGCCTGCATACTCAAATGTATTTGCTTATGTTAATTGCCATTGAATCCATCGCCATTAAGACACAGCATGGCCGATATGTGAGAGGTCCCTTATTGAGCTCAATGAATATGAGCTTTCATTACTTGGCGTTGAAAAATGTATAACCCAGTAGGGAAGAGAAGACGGGATGGCGGGCTGAGATTAACAAAATATAAGTAAGAACCTCTGAATACGCTTGTTAGGTCATATAAGAAGAAGAAGAACATTCGAACTGTAACCTTTTCATTAGATTTAAGTGAGCAACTCCCTTAGGATGCTTAAGGTTCTAGAGAATAACCCTGAATGTAGGCACGTAACTAAATTTCTTGAAGAATGGAAAAAGACACCCAACAGATGTCATTTAATTTCGTAAACGCACACTTAATTAAACATCTTCTCAATGATTACTTACAGCATGCTCGATTTTATAAACAAACTACTAATATTCGCACATAAGTCCGCGTATATTTTACTTCTGACAGTCTTTCTCAGGCACTCATTTTGCATTGCACTTAGCCACAATTATTATTTAAATAGTTAACAAATGATATGTGCAGCAAGTAGCGAAATTCGACTACCTTCATAGAATTCCCAATCACACAGTAAGCTATCGCATTATTCATAATATAAGCGTTGTAGCCTGTTAGTATGCAACAATTGTGCTTCACGCCAGGCCACGCGACAACCAACAACCGGACACGTTTTCGCCGCACAATCGATTTATCAAATTCTTGCCGGTCACACAAAAGCCTAAGCTAACTGCGCTCATAAGACGATCCACATAATTAAACCAACAACAACAACAACAGCAAACGAAATTAGCAACAACCACAAAGCGCATTCGGCTAAACACATAACATGCAAAGGCGCACAATTGCTTTGGCAAACCGCTACTTCGCGCCGGTAAGAGCCTTAAGCCAACTCTCTCAAAGGACGTCACATTACATTACAAACAGGCCGCTGCAGTTGACTGCCCTTCTACTTGCCCAACAGCCCAACAGTTCATTTGGTTGTCTAAGAGAATTTCATTAAAATAAATTCCCGCAGCTGTTCCAAGCCGACTCGACCAGCTAGCCAGCAGACGTGCTTTTGGGTAGGAGGTGGTGGCATACGCAACAGTGTCCGCTTTAATGCCGCGTACGTGCCATGGAATATTAGCAAACTTAATAATTTTTAATTGATACATTAAGTGCAAAGCAAATAGACTCACAGTTTCGTACACACTCACTTGCTCGCCGAGCACATGCCAATCTCGCTCGCCTACGGCTGTCCCAATTGTTTGCCCAACATTTACGTCGATCCGTCGCATACTTGCAGGCGTGCTGGCAATGCGAAACTTTTTTTTTACTTTTCTTTTTTTTTTCCTTTTTATGCGGTGTTTGTTCATCATCCATATTTGCAAAATTTCTCAGTTACTTCCTAGTCGCCGTTTTTATTGGGAGCAATCAAATAACTTTCTATTTCATCATTCACATTTTCAATTACGCTGCTCCATACTGTTGCATACTTTCAGGCATTAGTAATTCCTCTTGCTCTAGCATTCATTTCTATTTGTGTTTGGCGTTGAATTTATGCGCGCCAACGTGCGAACGTGCATCAAGTGCTTTTAAATAGGATTTCCACTTCAATTATGCGCGAACACTTTTTATTTATGGCAAACATCGAATGAATGAGTGAAAATACAGTAAATAAACACTTAAAGTTGAGCACTTGAAAGGAATGCTGACGTCAACAATTGAGGCGCGATAGTTGAACACGCACTTAGGCAAATAGAAATCATTTTTATTCACTTATGGTAAAGATTTGAAATGAAAAATGGATTCTGGCTGAGGATTTAGAGAATTTAAATTGCGTGCCTGAAAGTACGCCTTAAAAAGGCAGGATTTGTATTAAACATCTAGAGAAAAAATTTATTAACTCGCTTGTAAAATAATACCTAATGAAATTGAATTGAAAGATAAGGAGCAAGTATGAGAAGAAGGTGCAGTAAAAATTAACGAATTTAACGTGATCTTAGATTTTTAAAATCACATTTGGAGAAATAATTTTTTTTATAATTTGTTTAACTTCGTAGTGATGAGTTGAGGTATCGTGAGATAAAGTAAGCTTAGGTGAGAAAAGGTGAGGTAAGGTTAGGTGAGATGAAGTGAGGAGAAATGTGGTGAAAGGAGTTGGGTGTTCAAGTAAGGTGAGGTGAAATTAGGGGTGGTGAGTTCACGTATGGTTAGCCGGAAAAACAGCTTTTGCCAACCCCAATCATTTCTATTACACCCAATCCTTTCGCAATCGCTACAGCATGAAATAACCCATAAATTTGTATCTCCTTTATAACTTAAAAAATAGACTAAGCGACTTTTTATTTTAAGTGATTAAAGCTTCGCCGATGCTACAAATAATTTTTTATCTTAGTTTTTGCTGCAATAAACGTCTCCAAGTCTAGGAGATCCAACAGTTCCTCAACTTACCCAATAATTTCAAATAAAAAAAAATATCTCTTAAAAGCTTTCGTACCACTACTGCTTTTCACATTTCCTTCCTCTCAGTCCCTGTTCTGGTGTCACATTCCCTGCATTAGAACAACGGTTTACCGTTTCCCTTTTTATTTATTTTTTTTTAAATAAATATTTGCAGAACTTTTGAACAATTTTTGCGCGAGTTCCACTCATCTTTTGCACACACAACGCCTACATTTTTACATTTTTTCTATACAACGGTTTGTTGGCATTCACTCAGACAACGCCGCCGCAACTGTTACCGCTGTGGACGCAAACAAACAAAAAAGCGCAACAGTTCACTACAAAAAAGAAAAAATACAAACAATAATGAGCGTGCAGCGCCTGATGGTATGCAACAGTTTTTTGTGCGCCACCGAGCTGTGGCCGCACGCTGTTTGACTGGGCAATACAAACAAACTTTGTCGATGGCATAGTTAGACTGTTGCTTTCTGTTTGCGTCCACTTGTTCGCTTGTTGCGCTCCGCTGAATGTCCTTTTGATTTTGCGCAACCAACCGACTTACAACGAAGAGTGGAAGAAGAAGAGTGCAAGCAAAAAAAAATTATAAGACTACCAACAGCAATGCATTACAAACAGGCGCAACAACAGTTCATTTCAGTTTTGGCACTCAAGCATTATATTTACGCCAACATTTGTATTTATTCATACAAAAAGCATCAAACAGAGTATTTTTCTGTTGTATACTTTTCGGCGTTCAACACAAAAAAGAGATCGTCGCATATGGCCTGGCAGTAGACAGTGTGTAATTAAATATTGAGCGAGAAGTATTTCTATGCCATCATCATTTCATTTGTTTAGTCACGTCGCCGGAATGTTTTAATTTGTTTTCCTCCTCAAATACTCGAGCCACTTCTTTGTTCTTCTGCCATGTTTGCGCCGTTTGCGACATATGCCTTTATTTGATTGCTTGCACGCCTATCATCCGCTCAAAGCAATCCACCATTAAAAGCATTTCACGTAAGCAACTTCCCACGCGCTCACGCCTTAATGTATGCCTTCGTAAAATATTTTTTTTTTATTGTTTGTTATGATGATTAATTGAATTCACAAGACGTTTGTTTGCCCCCCCACCTAAGTCGCTGACAACTTTATGCTGCTCCAACTGTTCGGCTTTCATGCACATGCCTACATATCCTGCTGTGTCGCCTTTGGGCGAGCGTTTTTATTTAATTTTTTGACGAAAAGTAGTGTATGTAACTAGCTGTTTTATAAGAAAAACATTTTTTTTTTGCACTGAGACTTATGCTTTAAATATATGCGGACATGCGTGCGCCAAGCATGCGTGTCAGGCTTAATACAAATACCAAAATTGTTGCATATTTTTAGGCGTACTATGATCATGTGACAAATGAGGACATAAGCTCATTGTCAGAATTGATGGAGTGCGGTTAGTGGAAGATGGAGAGAAAATTAAGAAAGTAATGAATTACTGGGGGTGGGATAAGAGCATTAATAGTGAATTTAGTAGTATAAATGGTGAAAAATGTTGACACGACTTTGATGTGTTTTATTATTACATACACATTTGAGTAAATAAAGGGCAAATTAGTTTTAAGAGCTGTCTCTTATTAGAGTTGGTTTTAGCAAAAATTGCATATAATTATTTATTTTTACTAATTTGCTGGACGTATCAAGAAAATAAGCGTTCTGTTTAGTAAAAGATTCATAATTAATAAAAGCGTTAAATCATTTTAAGGCCTCATTTTTTGTGAGCGAATTGCAAAAGTACACACGGTAGCTTATCGTATAACGTGGAAAGCAACAACATTTATAAGCTAGTTGAGTTGAAATGAGCGGATTGAAATAAACTCGCTAAAAAAATAGCCGACCTCATTGAAAGTGTTGGAAAATGAGATAGTGGTGCTATTGTGAATAATCATTGGAAAGTACCAATTGAAATTGTAAAATTTTTGCTAAACATCAAAATAAGTAAAAAACCAAAATAGAGCAGATCGTCTCTTATAAGAATTACTCATTTTTTTTTTGTTTTGCTAGCAAATTTTACAAACGGCCACTAATTTTGACAGACTAGTGTTGTATAGTGTATTAAATATAAGAGAGTTGATTATAAGCGAGTTGATTATAAGCGATTTGGACGTTCTTTTCCTAGTCGCTTACAAAAGATGACTTCTGCAGTATAATACTGGATATTCAAAAATTTACATGGCCTACAGCTATTGCTTTAGAAAAAAAAATGTTAAAGTAATTATAATAAGTACTTGCTTTTGTGTAATTGCAAGTGAATGTATGTTAAAATAAAATGCAGGCACTTTAACGCTCTTAACGTGGTTTTAAGCGCAATTTTCAGTGAAAAGTCAATTCGAAAGTCATAGCAAGTACAAAAGTAAAATTTCATGACAAGCCATACTCAGCTTCGAGCAATTTGATTAAAATTATTTAGTCAGAGGCTTTAGGTACTACTTGCATTCTTTTCCGGCAGCCTAAAGATACATTAAGCATGTTTTCTAGGTATTTAGTTCATAAATAAGACGCTTTTGCATATTTCTTTAAAATTAATTATAAAATAAATTTTGCAAAATTCTTTTGTGGCATTTTAATGTAAATTGGTCGAAGAAAAAGGTTAAGAAAAATCAAAGATATCTTCATTGAAATATAAATTTTTTTAAATATAAAATATTTTAAACAGTTTTATGTACAGAGATGGAACTTAGTTTTTATTTTCTGTCAGTTTTTATATATAATTTAAAAATATAAAATCATGTTCCTTTAAATTGATTTGGTGGAACTGGCTGTTGCATTAAATTGTTGCACCCAATAACACGGGTCAACACAAATTTTTACCTAGACTCAAAAGTATTAAATTTCGATTCTTTAGTTCGTAATTAGATGAAAAAAAATATATAGCATGACAAAGTTTGCTTTTGTATTTATCATGTTTTCATTGTATTGGCCTTGAAAACGTTGTTCGAAACTTTTTACGGAAAAAAGGTATTTTCTATTCGTTTTTGTTCATAATTAACCAGAAAATCATAAAATAAACTTTAGGACGAAGAACGAAAATTTTTTTTGGAGCCGTGTAATATACAAAAATTAAAATAAATTTTATGAGGTGGAGTTTTTATATATTTTTTCTACTTTAAGAGCTTTTAAAATTATTTACTTTTTAGAATTTGAGGCAATATTATTGAGTGAAAGTTTCAACGGACCGAAAATGGGTTTTAGCTTTTTTCATTTTTTTTGATGTAACGTAACTCCAATTTATTTCTCTGAATTATCAAAAAAATTACTTCTCAAACTTCATTTATGTATTTCTTTTTCATTTCAGGTAAGTTTTCAACTCGAATAATAACAAAGTCATCAACATTAGCGCAGTGAGTAAAACATAAAACGAAGAAAACTAATTAAAACACTATAATAATGGTTTACCAAATTATTGCTACAAATTACACAATCAACCTAAAAGTATGCTTTAATAATTCATACAATTACAGCAATTGCGCTCATGCGAGCATAGCTACCACAAAAAAAAACATATTACGCCATACGTGTATGCGGCGAGGTGCTAGAAATGCAATTGCCAGTAAGCAACCAAATAAACAATTTTTCAATTATTTACAGTAACGAACACAATTCGTATTTGTTTGCACGAAAGCTAGCCACACTTTTGGGGAGCGGGTTAGTGGGTACCTACAGCTATGATAGACCCACATTAATTACTCAAGAGCGGTATTTACTTTTCATGCGCACTCATGCAATGCATTTGCCACACCTGCCACACATTGCTGGGAAGCTTCTAAGCTTGAAGCGGTCTTTAAGCCACTCACACTTTCCAACACTATATACACTCTATCTCTCTCTCTCTCTCTCTCTCTCTTTCTTGTACATGCTCTCTCTTCAAATAGCTATTTATTTTCTTAAGGCGTTTTCTGCAATTACCGACTGGTACTTGAGCGACCGACAAAACAAAATAAATTTACACTTTCTTCAATGTTAAATAAGAAATACAATACCTTGAGCTATCTTCTATATAAATGTATGTGTGTGTGTGTGTGTGTAGTATATTTGGTTGCTGCACACAATCGATCGGCTGCCTATGCCACACACACACACAAATTTCCCTCTTACCTGCCACTTCTATTAGTCCGCAAACCATTCTTAGCTCAATTTCGTTTCATTTCAGTTCAGTCCACTTACTCAGTTATTTCATCTGCCTTTGAAGTGCGAGCGAGTAGTTAAGGCTTGCACGTGAATCGATACTTACAGAAGCTTCCGCAAGTGTGTGTGTGTGTGTGTGTGTATTTATAGTTGCATCACCACTACTTGTTTGTAGCGCCCACTTTCGATAATTAATTGCAGACATCAGTTGCAACGGACATATGAATTCTTTGTAATTGTTATTGCAGTTGCTTCTATTGCAGGCAGGCGCAGACACACACAAGCACACACACACACACGCATATACAAATACCAGCAGTGCCATTGCTTCAAAATGTACTTCGTGTTGAGTACTTTTGCGGAAATTGTTGTATAGTGACAAAGGAAATTGTAGAAAAGTGGTAATGGGTAGCAAACAACAGTTAGTGTGCGCTATCAATTTGTCTTGCAGCATACTTTTAGGGGTTTAGGAGTGTGTATTCAAGTACACCAATGCCACAAGCATCACTGACGGCAGCAGCGGCAAAACGGCCAAACGATCTAGGCAAGAAATATACTTACATATATTGAAACAAGAAAAACAAGTTAACAATTATTTTGTTGAACTCGTCTGCACCGGCGAGTAGAAGTAAGGCCGGTTTTTGTACGTTAAAGAAAAGTGTAAAAGCAAGCAAAATAGTTGCCGGAAGAGAAATGGCGAAGCTTGAAGAAGTGAGTGGAGGCAAACGGAGATGCGCGCTGAAAAGAACAGTACAGCGAATGATAGAGTTATTGGAAACGAATAGAAAAACTAACAGTCAGAAAAGCCAAAACAAACATTGCTATTGTTTAAGGTATACATTTTTAGAGGCGTAAGCGAGAAAATAAAAAGGCCCTGGAAAGTTTTTGATTTAGAGTACTTAAGTTTGAAGAAACGAATTTTGTAGAAATCGACAATCGATTAATGTAGTGGCGTGGCGTTCGACATCTGTTTGTATAAAAATATTTTTAAGACCAAAAAATTTAATATTTATTTCATTATAAATAAATTATATCACTTTGGTTTGAGCAGATTTGATCAAATGGCCCCCGGCAAGCGAGACCCAGCCTGCTATTTAATTGAATAGGACGTTACCAAACTGTCTAAATTCTCTTAGAGTTAAGCATCTCTGGGTATTGAGTAGCAATTAATTAAACAGATGAGACTCTCTCTTATCAGAAACCATTTTCTTTCATTCTTATTTCTTGAAACTTTTTCTGATCCCTGCCCTGATGTAGTACACATCATCCGCGAATTGTTAAGAAAACTGACCTAATCTAAGAATTATTGTTTTGAAGATCTTAATGGCAGTCGGACGCTAGCTAAGTTAAAAGCTACAGATGATGGACATGAGCTACTCTGAAACAGCAATTGTTTAGTCCTTTGGCTTAAAAGCATTGCATTGGACAAAAAGTCTAGAAAAAGTAGTTAAAAAAGATATTGTGATAATGTATGCTTTCTCTCCGGCTACCTTAAGCAGAAAATATCGAGCCATACCCGCCAAAAAGGACGAGAGAAATAAAATAAATAAAAATTAATATTTTCATTTGCAAACTGGGCGCCACGAAATGTCAATCGGTGGCGGTGTAGAGAGAGGACGATGAAGGACAGTGTGGCGTAGGCAGGGTGGCAGTAAAATGTGCGAATGAATTGTTTTCATTTAAGTGGTTTAGTTAAAAGCTTTAACGTGTTGTGAATTAGTGAATTTATGTATCAACTAAAATGTAGCAAAATTACGGATTTTATGTTCCAAATAAAAAAAAGGACGTAGGCAACAAATAAATTTGTTTAATCAGCACGTGCTTTTTAGCTAATTTTCTTCGCAATTAAGCTTCACATTTGAATGCATTTTTGTATACAAGAATTGCGTTGTTTTTTCTACAAAACGCGACTATATATATTGAAATGTGCTTTGCTTCTGCCGAGAAATTAGAATCAGCTTTATTCTTTAAAATGTATCATTTGTCGGTTACGTCTTTTTGGCGGTTATGGCTCGATATATACTTATTCAACCCATAAAATGATTACAAATGCACAAAGGCTGCTATCTTGGAAGTATGAAATGAGTTGGTTAGAATTCAAAGGCGAGTTCTTCATTCATCCTGAAGCTGTCTCCACAACTTCTTAAATTTTTACTAAAAACTCAATTAAAAAAAATGACCGCTTTAATTCTTAGAGCAAATATAAAATTCTTTATTCAAGACGCAGGCAATGCTATCGTATAAACATTAAAACTAATCTGAAAAATTCCAATTTCTTTTCCCTGGAAGAAAATTGAATTTTTTTTTCATGGCTAACGTTTAAAAATCATTGAAAATGTTAAAAGAGCTAAACAAAATGACACACTAAAAGACGAAACTTTAATGTGTACCTCAATTATTCACATACATTTCATGTGTGACATTAGGCGAGAACGTAAGTTATTAACTTTTGTTGCACACCTATTCAGAAACACAATCAAAACGAAACGCACACCAATCTCAACGCAATCTAGCCAAGAAGAACTACAATCCTGCACCTAGTTCTGTCTATTATACTACGCCAATAGTTGTCTGCTGCATTATTCGTTTGTAACATCGCATTACCTCTCACTACCAACGAAAGTGCAATTACAAATGAAACTCAAGTGGCCGAGCGCCTAAAAGATAGCTAAAGATCGCTTGCACTTAAACAATTTCCGTGCAGAACAATTTCAAAAAGGCAGTCGAAAATTGCAAGCATTGAAAGCAACAGTAACAGCAAAGTAAGAAAGCGAAAACAAAAGCAATAACAGCCATATTTATTTAGACTAGTAGTCATTGTCGGCAACGAAGTGAAGTAGCAGCAGCAGCAGCAGCAGCAGAGTAGTTGCCGGCAATTGCCAGTTGTTGCTGCGGTAGGGCAAACGTTGGTCGGCCGGCTGCAGGCAACAGCTTACAGCCAACACTGCAACTGAAATCCCATTAGTGTAGTGACAAAGAAAAATACAAATACAAATACAAAATAAATAGAAGACCGAAAATATAGCAGCAAAACAAGCAAACAAAAAAAAAACAGCTTAAATGAAAATTGCGCACACGAAATAGCAATTGGCAGTTGGACTGCCTCTAACACAACCCGCTTCCTTCCTTCCGCGCCGCCATTCGTCTCCTTCTGCTTTTATTCGCAAGCATTTTTTCAACAAATTCGCACTCAGTTCATGTATTGTTTTTGTGTATGGGAGTGTGTGTGTGTGTGTGTGTGTGTGTTGACTTTTTTTCGTTCTAAGGAAGACAAGCAAACTAAATAACAATTGCTCTTCAGCAATTTTGTGAAAATTGCAAGCCAACAAGCGAGCTGGTGTAAGCAGAACAACCGTCAAGTGTGCTCCACAAAGTTTCGTTCGAAACAAACGACTCACCGAGCGCTACGAACCGTTGGTAATGGTAATGACAGCAAAACAAAAAACAATGAAAGCTCAAACAAAAAAAACATAAACGAATTCACACAATAAAATTGTAAACAGCGACGAAAAGATGCTCACGAAAATAAATAACAATTAATATTTTCGTTTGCAAACTGGGCGCCACGAAATGTCAATCGGTGGCGGTGTAGAGAGAGAACGATGAAAAATGTGCGAATGAATTGTTTTCATTTAAGTTGTTAAGTTAAAAGCTTTAACGTGTTGTGAATTAGTGAATTTATGTATCAAATAAAATGTAGCAAAATTAGGGATTTTATATTCCAAATAAAAAAAAATAATAAACAAAGCATACTTTCAGGTGCAGTGTTTATACATTAAATAATTTGTTTAAATTAAAAGCGTGAAGCCATTGTTGCTATTGAAAAGTGTTTTTATACAATTTTTTAATAGCAATTAAAATCATCAACTGTAGTTGACGTGCAAAATAATTGGCATTAGTGCGCCTTGTCAAAGTACAGCAAATGTAAAACTCGGAAAAGCATTTAAACGTAACATAAGAATTTAATATGAAAATATATACTGCTAATGTCCAAAATGTATACAGAATTTCAGTAAAATATTAAAAAAAAAATTATTTTTCTTTTCAAAAATGTATAATAAATTTTTTTGTGGCATATTTTTAGGTGTAATCGTTATCAATGCTTGCTTACGTTTATGCAAATATAGCGTATGCGGAAAAGCAGCCGAACAGGCAAAACCCATTGCACAATTCTTGCCAAAACAAAACTAAGGAGCCTAAAATAGAAAGGAGCATTACTACACTTTAAATTTGTTTCAATTTCTGTAGCATGATTTTTGGCGCATTATTAATAATGACATAGTTGCGTGGATCTTGGTCACAATCGTTCAAATAGTATTAAACAACTATAACCTACATTTACATGCAAAAAATTTATAGAAATAAAAATTATAAGTTATACAATGTTTACAGATTAAATGGTTTTCAGTAACTTAATAGCTGCCTGGAAATATGCAATATTTTTTAAGAACTTTGAAATAATTAGAAAAATTCCATTGAAATAAAATAAATATAGTTTTTATTCAATAAATAAAGTTAGTATATGAATAAAAGTAGAGACCACGAATTCCCTGAAAATATGATTTTTATTAATTTCTTAATAATAACCTCAGCTTCAAGGAAAAAGTATACCTACAAAAATTTGCTTTTCTTTTCAATTTAAATTACCTAAATTTACAAACAACTTTTGAATTTTTAGTCATTTTTTCCGACCCAGCGTAAAATTGTATAATAAAACTTCTAAGCAAAGCAAAAGTAATTATATTTACTTGCTTGCGCCTAAAAGCGCACCAACACAAATTACACAGCAAAACACGCAGCGACCATTAACCCTTACGTTTATCTGAAAGCTACAAAGCGAAAGCATATTGATATTCAAGCGAATACGAGTGCGAAACCTTACTAAATTTCCAATTAATTTACAAAATGGCAACTAAAAAAGAGGTAAACCAAAGAAAATTGAGAAGAAAAATCAACTTAAAGCAAAAGCAACAAAAAAAAACAACCACAATAGAATTGTAAGAAAAGCAAAACTAGCAACCCACACTTCGAACAGCTCAAATTTCGTTTCTCATATCCTGTGCGCTAAAATAAAATAAAGCAAATAAAAGGCGTGCAATAATATTGAAGTTACAAGCGGCGCACAATGCGACGAACAAGGCAACCCAATGCCAATGCAACGCAAGTATGGCATCATAATCATTATCATCAGCTTGATTATAATCAACGTGGCTCGCTTGGCAGCAGTAGCGCAGCAGCAGCGCAGCAGCATCAGCTTACCTAAATACGACGCTCGTTGCCTTCAGCTTGGCTGGTCATGATTGTCGAGACTTTGCTAGCGCTCATGCCACCGCTCGCACCAGCTATTGCGCAGCACTCGTGGCGTTGCATGCCACAACAAACTTAAAAGTGTTAATTAAAAATTGTTTCACAGTTTTGCTGCGAAAATGAAATTGAAATCCTACCTCATACACTCTTCCGCTGTACCCTTTGAAGCGGCGACTTCCGTAGCAAAGATACAAAATACATACACACGCACACACACACACACACGCACACACACAAGCAACAATAACAAAACAAGCAAATCTGAAACCAAAAAACATGCAATAAATGAAAAAAGCAAGTAGCTAAGCAAAGAAAACCCACATCCGTTTCCGGTTGCCGCCATCCATAGCTGGCTATAGTCATTCATTTCCTTCTCTTGTTTTTAGATGTTTTTTTTTTTTTTGTTTTTCAGGGCCACTACATCTTTGCTTTTATTACCCAACGCTAGCGCTGCCTCTTGTCTGTATATCTGTGTGTTCTTTTAATTCGCTTTGTTCTAGATCGGGCCACCTAACCGCTTGTCTTTAGAACTCTCGCTCGCTCGTTTCGTTTTTAATACGAGCGCCTCAAGTGTATTTATCTTGGAATTTGTAAGAAGCCTGCCTTTTAGTAGCCATCGCTTGACATGGCAGCTCATCGCTTTTTGCTCTCCTCAACCTCTCTATCTCATCTGCTTTAATCCAATACACAGCTAAAGAAGCAATAAAAGACGTATGCTGCCACTGTTATCCTTGTTAGACAATTTGATATCCTTTTGACTAAACCCAAAAGCGCAATTCGCTACAAGCGCACCAAATGCGGGGCTGTGTGTGTGTGGGCTTTGTTTTAATGTGTATGTATGTACATAATTATAAGCATTTATATTTTCACATTTAATTTTTCAGTCAAGTAAGCTCGTTTATTTACTTGCATGGCTTCGCTAATGAATGCTACATTTTTATAAGCTCTCAAAAGGACGTCTCAGTTGAATGCTCGTCTGAGAGTTGTATATATTTGGCTGAAAGACAAAAAAAAAACTAAATCAATGTTTGTGTGTTGCACTTTATGTCTCTATATATACTTTTATACATACATAAACATAATTACTTAAGCAAGTTTGTAAACATGCATATACGTTAAGTAATAGCGTGGGTATGTTTGTTCATATTAGTTTTTCTTCTTCTGCTTTTGTTTTTTGTCTTACACTCAACTATTTTTAACAGCATTACTTTGTTGTTACTACTTTCTTTGAATTGCCAAAGTTTGCTTGCCACAGCCAGTCATAATATTTAGGTTGCGCAAATGTGACGCAAAGATTTCTTTTATTGCCATTAAAGCCAAAATTCAAATGCAATTGTAGGTGTAGTGAGTGTGGCTGCAAAAGGTCTTACTTGCCCAAGGCTTCTGTTGTTCCACGCCAGCGATATCTACGAGGGTGATGGTGATCATTTGAGAATCCCACTAACTTGATACTATCAATTACTTACAACAGAATTCACAAGACTCATATTGGGGCAGTTGATAATTCGATATCGAGAACCATACTTTTTCATCTACGAAAAAATTAGCGGTTCTTTTAAAAGCAATTTCGAGTAAATGGCAAACAAAATTTTCAAAAATTTTCGTCACCAAAACTGCGTCCAAATTCCTGACCTTCAAATCTTGTTTTGTGTGATATTTTTTTTTTTTGGTTTCGCCTAGAAAAACAATCACGTTTCTAAAATTCTCTGCTTTTAACACATTTTAGTGGTCTATTGCGAATACAAAGCAAGGAAATAAATGAATTTTTTTACTACCGAAGCTTTTAGAGAGGCGCCTCAACTTAGTCAGCACTTAATGATTAAGATATTCATGGTCTTAAATTAAAAAAAAAATTATAAAAAATACCTTCTCATTAGCTTTCAATTTGTTTAAACGATGTCAATTTGAATGGCAATTTTCTTGGCTTTAAGCTTTTATCCAGCTACTCAATCTTTCATCAACTTTGTTCTATGAACTTCTGGCATTAATCGATTAAGTTAGAATATTTATGAAATAAATGTAACCACTTAATCAACAAGAAAAACGTGAACATCCCATAAGGTTTAAATAACTTTATATCCACTTTATTGGACTCTTGGTGTTAGTGAAGGAAATTTTATATAAACTTTTTTTTACAGGAATAACTTGCTATTAGCTTCTACCACGACATGCCTTCAATAAAATTTTCTGTAGTGTATACGAGTATTACTAGTATTTACTCAGTTATGTTTTAATTGAAAGCTTTACTTTAATTACCCCTTCCACAGCTTGTTTGACGACCACCCTCATTTTTTACACAACTAACAACTGTTGTAGTAAACATAATTGTTTACATTTCACCAAGTTGTCGCGCCCAGAAGTATGCTTTATATTTATTTTACTCTTCAAAAATAAGTATGCAAAAGCCTATGTTGTCCTTTCTATTACACGCATCTCATGTCGCGTTGGCAAACAATTGCCTCTTTACTTTTCTTAGACAAATATAGACACTTCTTTGGTGTGTAAATAGCAGACGAGCGCTTTTGTAGCTTCACACGTGTACATTCGCCGTTCGCCATTCGACAGCACAAAGTATACGGTGTCAGTTGTGTTTCTTTTTTTCTAGCTTTTATTTATTTAATAAAATTCATGTTGTACTACCTAACTACTTCAGAAATATGTACTTCAGAAATAAGTAGGTAGTTCTTTAGCGGTGGCTTGAAGGACTACGCTCCTTCTTCTTTGGTATCTCTACTACATTCAACATTTTTATTTGGGTCTACTCTGAGTGCGTTGGCGAACCTTTGCTGTTACACGCGCAAGACTCTTTAGCACTTCATTTTTTTTTTCTTTTTTTATTTGGTTTATTCATTTCCTTTCGCTTCTTTTATCTTAAGTTGTTACCCTTTTTTATCGCGCGACCTTTTCTTTTGCTGCGCTCATTTTTCACCAACTTCCGCTTTTGTAGTTAATTTTCCTTAAGCACTTGAAAGGGTTTTTTACTTCACTGCCCGCATGTAGCTACACCTTACGCCTTTGTGTTGTTTTAAGAATATTATTTTTTTTTTGGTTTTCTTTACCACTTGACTAGCCATATGTAGAGCATTCAACCCTTTTTGCTTGCCATTTTTGTTTTTTTGAAACACTTTTTAATGATATTGAAAATTAAATTTAACTCATTTATTACTGAAAACAATGTAGATTAAAGGAATGATAAAATTTGTTAAGGTTTACTTGCTTTTTAATATTAAGAATGTAAGGGTCCGCTTTAAAAAGATAAAAGTGAAAATAATTCCATTTTAAGTCATTCGAAAATATTTGCTTTAATTTCCTATAAAAGTATAAGCAAATATGGTAAGTACGCAAATGGCAGTTTTCCTTTGAGGAATTTTGCATGCCACTCTATTTTTGTTATCAATTTGTTTCAAGCAAGAAACATAAACATCTATATTTTGGCAAAATTATATAAATGCCTTGGATTGACACATAAATTATTCAAGAGCAAATAAGTGGGCACCAGTAAACTAAGAGGCAAAAAAAAACTAAAAAGAAAAGCAAATGCATCAACCTTTTGCTCTAATTAACACATCGCTACAATCACAGAACGCGGTAAGCTGGACTGGAGACAGTTGGCATGCCACATGCGAGAAATTGAAATATTTTTTTCATAAAGACAGCAACCAACTGGAAGTTGTAAAACATTTAGAAGAATGATGAAAAAATTTGTCTTTGCTCAACCACAAAAATAATGTTATCCAAATTGTTAAGGATAGCCCGCAGAAAGAAAAACTAAAAAAAAAACCATAATAAAAGCTAAAGAAAACAAATTTAAAATTTTAATTGAAAGAATGCTTGAAGTTAAAAAAACAAAATTAATATACTTATTGCGCTTGGCAACGTGAAGCTATTGCCAAAACCAAAGCGAAACATTTTTTCAAACATTTTTTCAAGTACGACAGCGCCCACAGATTCATATGTGTGTACATACATGTGTGTGAGAATGTATGAACACAAGCAAACGCTTAGTTGTGCAAGTGATTATACCAATTTTTTTTTTTTCTCTTTCGCTTTTTCATACAAAATTTATGTGCACTCTTGAGCAGCTTCACTTACACTCGACTGTTGCATGAATGTGTGGCAGCCACAACGAATGTGTTGACAGTTTGAAAGTTGGACAGTGGAAACTGTAGAAAATTGTTGTAAAAATTTTTGCTGTTGGTTTATAGTGGAAAAATATAAATTAGTGTTTGGTAGAGATTTGCGAAAGAGGAATAGTGAAAAAAAATTAATGAAGTATGAGAGAATTTTTGGAGTTGAAAAATTCTGAATCTTTCGTTAAAATATAATATTTTTTTTTTGCAATAAATAGACATTTATAAATAAAAAAAAAAATAAACGAGAAAATTTATAAATAACACAATCGGTACTCATAACTCTCCAAAAAAAAACAGCCGATATCCAATTATTAAAATTGCAAGCTTGATGTCAGTTAAAAGTAAAAAAAAATTTGTTGAAGAAAATCACGCTCAAATTGAAATTGATAAAAAAATACGCAACTTTCGCTCAAGCAAAAATTATTAGTATATATCTATAGCTACATATGTACATTCAACAAGCTGTTGTTGCTGCTACTTCCATGAGAGTTGCCACAACATTTACCGCACATAATTGGCAGACACACAAAAAATACGGACTGACCGTATTTTGTGGACAAAAGTGATATTTCATTAACCGAAAAGAGAAAAGTTGAATTTTGCATAAAATCAAAAAGAAAAAAAAAACAAATATATTATTTATATATTAAATAAATGGGTGAAATTTAAAGATAAATGATTTTCCAGAAGCAAATTTTGACTTAAACTTTACTGTTTTTGTATGAGAACTACATAGTTTTTTTTTTTAACTTTTTATGAACGTATTTAATTGATATTTTAGATATCAACAACTGCTGTTGTATCAACTATTTCTTGTTAAAAAATTAACGAAGTAGTTTTAAAAATCAAATAAATAATTAGTTTTACTTCATCAAGAGTAAGTTTCAATACTTTTAAATCCAATTAAATAAGTGCGAATCACTCGTTTTTCAGCCATACCCCCACAATTCAACCACCTTATGGCAAGAAAAATAAAACATTAACCAAATTAAAATTAAGATAAAAGCGAAACGAAAAGAAGTCATAAATTTAATATTTTCCCTTCACACATACACATACACCACCTGCGACAGCCATAACGCCAAGTGATATGCATTAAAAATTTAACGCCTTAACATATGCAACAACCAGCAAACAGCATTGCAAAATAAATTAATAAAAAAAAAATGGAAACAAATAGAAAATAAAAGCAAAACTCGCTCGCCAGCGCAGGCAATTGGCAGTAAATTTCCAAACATGTTTGCATTACCGCTCTGCCGCTCAGCGCTCAGCATTTGACATGTGTCACACCAAACTCACAACATGTCGAGGGTGTAACACCTTCAAAATACACGTACACTTGTGCTAGTGTGAGTGTGCATATGTGTCGCTGCCACATTACTTGTAGCGTCACAATTTGCCAGCGCTTTGTCGCGGCATTTCGAAATTTTTGTGATTTATAGCCAATGAAGGTAACGCGCGCGCGGCACTCTCTTTTCCCCCTTTTTTTTTCTTTGAAAGCGAAAAGTAACTCAGCTGCGAGCTGAAATGTACAAAAGTGGCCGCGAAATTGTGTGCAAAGTTAGAGTGAAGCTACATACATACATAAATACATATTTATTTTGCAAGTAGATGTGTCCGCTCGCCGTCTTTGTTATTTTATCACAATTTTGCATACATTCTTAGTTTTCTTCATGCATGCATTTCCCCTTTTATTACTTCCTTTATCGCAGCTAGCTGGTAATTTTATTTATTAGAAGCAAAGTGTAGAATCCACATTCACCTGCCACCTTTCTGGGTTTTTTTTATTTATTATTTACGAGGATAGGCCAATAAGTGCGTGACTTTTTGAATGAAACACAAGTTTTTGGATAAACAAATATTTTATTTTTCTACATAGTCTCCTTTGTGTTCTATACACTTTGTCCAACGTCTCTCCAATTTTTTTCACCCTTCAAAAAAATAAGATTTGTCGAAGGCATCAAAATAGGCATTTGTTTTTTAGATGATTGCATCGTTGGAGTCAAATCTCTTTCCGCCGAGCCATTTCTTCAGTTTTGGAAATAAGAAATAGTCACTGGGTGCTAAATCCGGAGAATAGAGCGGATGAGGGAGTAATTCGAATCCCAATTCATGAATTTTTGCCATAGAAACTACACATGTGTGCGTTTGCGTTTATGGTCGTTTGTCAGCAAACGCGGCACCCATCTTGCGGAAAGCTTTCTCATACCCAAGTGGCCATTTAAAATTGAAACCCCTTAGCTATGTGAGATGCCTAAGGCTACCATAATCTCTCGCACTTTCAATCTCCGAACGGTCAAAACCATATCGTGAATTTTTCCAACTGTTTCGGGTGTTGATACCTCAATTTAGCGTCCAGAATGTTCAGCAACTTTCGTGCTTGTATGGCTACAACGAAATTTATTAAACAAATTATGACAGGAGTCAATTGATGCCTGTTGATAGTAGCAGTGTTACCATTTCAGAATTTTATTGATCCACCCTCGTACGCTCCGCCGAAATTCGTTGCCAGCTTGTTTTCAGGGATTTGTTGCCATTTTGTATTCTTGTAAGCAACATTTTTTTTACTTGCCTTTTTTATTTATCATTTCCTCTGATTTGTCACAGTTTCTTCGGCATAAGTTAAAAGATATTGTATATATAATTTTTTTTTGTTAAGGTGGCCATGCTACCTGCCTATTTGACATATTTTGCCGTGACATATGACATATTAAGAACTAGGACTACATATGCAAACGATAAGAGAAAAAGTAATTGATATAAATACCACATATGTACACGCAATTTCAGATATATTTTTGAAGCGCTGATGCTTTCAGTTATTTCAAAAAGAGGGTAAATTTCTCATACATTTGACGTATTTAATTCTAAAAACAACAAAAAGAAATTAAATAAATATACTTCAATACAGTTTCTCTATTTTTATAGTTATCCATATTTAAAATAAAACAGGACATTTATTTTTTTAATTATAGAACCACCAATAATTAAATTATTCCAATATAATTTTCTTATAGTTAGTGACTTTTTTAATATTCGAAATTTCATTAGAATTTGTTTTGTTAAAATTGTAGAAAGCAATATTGTTGCCGCTAACGATATTCGCATCGTCTTAGTTAACGATTTTTTCATATTTATCGATGTATGAACTGTTTTCAATACTTAAATTAAATAATTTTAATTTTCGTTATTATTAAACTTGATTGATTACACTTTTCTATCAAAATAAACAATGCTATTTTTAATATTTATATTTATCGGTAAATAATATCGACTTGCTATCGATTTTTATCGATAACTGTATCAAATTTCCTAGCATGCATTTTAAAGAAAGCGTGTTTTATATAAATCATTGTCAACTCTAAAGTGTCCAGTGCGAATGTTTCTTCAAGTAATCTCATATGCAATGATTTGTAATTTTTTTTGTTTTCTCCGCAGCGGCCATAATTACATATCATACTCGTATAACGACTCTATCTCGCGAGACCGCAATGCTTAAGGAAAATAATACTTCATTGATTTTTTATTGCAAACACCAATTTTTGTTCTAAACTAAATGCAATCTTAGTCACAAAATAGCGACGAAAATAAGCAAATATTTAAAATTTTCAACAGTTCAAAAATTCTGCTAATAAAGCTAGCAAAAAAACAACCAACTCAATGCGAATGATCGGCACAAATAAACGCTCGTAACAAAAACCCTGTTGAAAGCATAACGACAACAATTACTGCCGCAATCACCACCTGCAACACAACCGCGAACACAGAATATTACAAAGTAACTAACAACATTTTCGTACTTTTCGTCCTTTTTGTCCTTGCAAATGTCATTGGATTGAACGCTGCGGCAAACAGCAGCAAATTCAGAGCTTAGAGGCGACATACACTGCACGAGCAACCAGCAAAAGTGGAGATGAAAAAAATGTTAAAAATTTTAGACAAGAAAAAAGTAGAAAATTATGCCAAAAAAGGAGGAAAGTGGAGGCGTGTTTGTGCGAAGTTATTTGGGTATAGTAAATGTAACTTTGGACGGTGGCTAAAAAGAACTGTTGATGCGAAGTGCGGTAGTGAGTGGCAAAGCGTTGATGAAATAAGAAAAATTGCAGCTCACACATTGTAGTGTTGAAACACACACACACCAACACACACGAGTATACAGTTATTCCAGCAATCAGCAACAGCAGGACTTGCTCTGCTGCAAGTATTTCAAAATTCCGTTTTTTGTCGCTATTTGCGCCATAAATTATATTTGCACACACACACTTATATGCAATTTCACAAGAGCATAAACAAACTGGCAAACACTTTGTTATGCAAACAAATACCATATACGCAGACACGCACACAACTGTCTACACAAATAGCGTATAGAGCATATGCAAACTTAGTTTGACGCAAAGAGCTATGTACGAGTATGCGGCAGAGGGCGCGCGGAACTGTCAGACGAACATACGGACGATCTAATACGCTTCATGTATTGGTAGAGCCGTTTGTGTGTGTGTGTGTGTGTGTGTGTTTATGTGTTCGTGCCTCCTGCCTCCTGCCTCCTGCCTTGTGCGCGCGTGTGTCTGCCGCATGCGGTTGCTGGTGACATGTGGCATTTGCAGCCGCCACATTGCAAGCGTGAGATTTGTAACATTTTCATTGTTTTGCCGCTGCGCATTTTTCTTTTTCCAACTGACAGTTTTAAACTTCCCTTGCTTGCGAATATTTTCTAGCCACCCGCACATCATCACCTCCTTTGCCAGTCAGCTACACTTTTTTTTTTGGGTTTCTTTTCATTTTGTTTGCTGCTACTTTTATAGTCAACAATATTTTTCTATGCATGCTTTTAGGCGACTTACTATTGGCTACATATGTACATACATACGAGTAAATAAAAAAAATAAAAAGTTTGTATAAAAACACATACTCGTCTATTTATGCGTGCAAGCGTGAAAAATCTATCTGCACTCGTGTTTGTATTTTTAACAACTACGAGTACTACTCTGTACTTCAGCTTTGCTTTGCTACGCCTGTTTTTTAATAGAAAAAAAAAAAAAAGTTGTAAAAAAATTTACATTTTGTATGATATACATCTTTTTTCTAGCTGCCCAAAATGTTTGCATAAAACTTAGTGACGAAATCGTGTTTGCTGCAGTTACGCAAGCTCTGTTGTTGACATTTCAGCGGAAACAATTTGTGGTAGGAAAATGTGAAAAAAAGAAATTTTTAAATTTTATATCCTTGCGGAAATTGAATATTTGGTAAAACATTTCAAATAGTTTTGGTGACATGTAAATTTTATGCAAGCAGCTTAAAGCGTTTAAAGCATCGCAGTTTATAGTACAGGCATTATTTTTTTTTACAATTCATTAGACAACCACGCAAGGCAACTCACCACATTAATACGAGTAAGAAATCTTCGGGTTTTTTTTTTTTTAATCTTAAAGTTCTAGGAGAACAATTTTAGTATTTCATTACATACACTTTCAAATCTCTTCCGAGTCCGGTTTTTTTTATTCTCCTGACGACGTGGCTATCTAAAACAGTATACTGCCTCTCGTCCTTGTTGAAGCAGCGTAGCTTACAACTTCCATTACATTTCCTAATATATTGGCAGTTATTGTTCTTTGTGTGTCATTTAATAGTTGAAGTATATATAAAATTTTTCAACATTTTTTTTTATAGATATTCGTCTTACTTGCTCCACTCCAGCGTCTTCTGTCGTACGCATACATTTTCAGGTATTTATCACTTTCACCACATGTGAAATTCTAGTTTATCTAATTCTAGTTTGATAAAGAGAAAGTATACGAAACGTAAAGCAATTTGTCAAGTCTCAAAATCTATAAACTGAACGGATAAATTTCGTGTTAAATTGGGCGTTTGATATTTATTTCCTTGCGTCCGTCAAAAACGAACTTTCAATGATTTTTTATTGATTCAAAGCCAAATTTTTTGTAAATTGTTGTTTTCTCCCATTCAAAAACATAGAATACTTTCGTGAGAACAAAATATTTTACAATGAGATAGTATTTGCCTTAAGAGTAGTTAATTCCCTGTACATCTTCGATGACACTTTTTCCATAAGATTCACTAACAACTGACAACTCCAATTCTCGAGAAGCTACGCAGGTTCATTAAAGGGTCTGCAAAGTTAGCGATGATGAGTCACTGTTTCCTCTATCGTTTCTACACCCGGCTTCAAGTGCAATGAGTGTCTGAGTGGTTGAAATAAAAAAATCAAAGTAAAAGAAAAAAAATCAAGCATTTCTAATAATATTTTCAAAATTCAGGAAACGCACTTTTAAATTTTCGATGGAAAAACACAGGTTTTATAGCCAAAGGCTTCGTAGTGTTTCAATAAAATCAGAACTAGTGTGTGGGTCACAGATATATTTAATATATTACTTTTGAGAGCATATTTGAAAATTTGACAACAGCAAATAATGGGAATAACTTCATAAAAAATTACCATCAACTGTGCTAAAATAACTTTGCATCTAATCAAAATATCCATATGTCTATAAAAGTCAGAGATTCTATTAAATTTCATACGCCATGTGTCTCTACGCCATTGCTATGAAGGCGATCAAATACACGTAAACTTTTCGATTATTTATTTGAATTCTCAACACGAAAGTATATTTAATATCTTTAAAATATATATGCGCAAAATATTGCCTTGCTTACTCACACAAACAAAATAACGCTCGTCATGCGCGCTGTCAAGGCAATGACATGCAATTGTCTACATTTAGCTTAGCGCAAATAACTGTCCATTCAGCCTGAGCGTCGGTGGTATGACTGCCCAAAAATATATGTACTCGTATATGTATGTACGTCACTCGCTCAAGCGTCCAACTGTCCGCCATGTCTTCTTGTATGAGCCCGTCTTGCCAGCACTCGTCTTTTCAGTTGTTTCGTAGTGAAAATGCGTACTTTGGCGCGTTCCTTTGGTGCGAACACACATGCTCACGAATTGTTTTTTTTTTTTTTTTTTTAATATGCATACAACTATGCTTGCTTTAACATACACCTACTCACTTATACACAAATAAATTTTTCATGCTGACATTTTGCACACCTTTGGGTATCTTCAGCGCAATTGCGCCAAACAAGAAAATATTTACAAAGTATTTTCATAGCTTCCTTCCTGTCAGCCAGTCTTTGGAGATGCCGCCCACCACTAGTATTTTTTTTTTTTTTTAATTTTAGTCACCATCCAAGTTGTATCAACTATCTATTTTGTCTGCTATTTTCACCCTTTCTTTGCATTCAGCTAGCCATGCTGCTGTCTTACTTTATTTTGTTGACTGACTGCTCGCCTTACAAAAATGTGCAAATGCATTATACGTTTTACACCCACACCACTAACTCACTTCTTGGCTCACCTCACATATTTTCTGTAGCTTGTCTTGCTTGCCATAAATAAAGTTGAGAAATTTCTTATGAGTAAAATAAATACCCGCCTCCCATCCAGTGACTCCAGTTGTGCCTTGCTCTATCGTAGAGCAGAAAAATGCTGGAAGACTGCAGGAACATTTCTGACACTTTTACTAAATAATTTCCTTGCACCTTAGTCAGGTAGTAGAAAACCCAGTCAAACTCTTCCTTCAGCTACATACTCTACAACGTTGCTGCGTTTGGGCAAGCGTGAAAGCAGCAGGTCGGTCCAACCTGTCGCCCGCACATAACTCGCGTTTTTATCTCCATGCTGTAATATACCTTTTCTTCTGCTCCTTTCTCGGTTAACATTCAAAGATGTCTTTCACCACAATATACCTACGCATACATACATATGTTCAAATGTATGAGTGCGTTAACCCAGCAAATATTTTTTATCACAGACACGACATTCGTTTACTTCACTTGCTAATAACTTCAAACGCTGTGAACTTAGATTGTAGTTTTCGAAGGAAAAAGATATAAACAAAAATCTTTTAAAAATATATATATTTTTTTTAATTAGTAATTGTCGTATATTATGATTTCAGCGATTCCCAAAAAAATACAAAATAGTCGATTATTTTATTTATAATGCTCAATGATTTTATCTCCAATAATAAATTCTAGATTCTCAGCTTCAAGACACTTATATGCTTCCTTTCAACCATCTTTCAACTACTGCTTGGGTATATTTGCATAAATACATATGTTTAAATATTCTTGCAATTCCAACCTATATAATTTCCGAGCTACATAACTTGCTGCCAACATTCTTGCGCCCCAATGTGTTCACATATTTTCGTTCGTCGCATTGTTTATACCCGCCCGGCGCACGTACTTACGTATCACCAGCACGCAGGGTGTATTTGTATGCGCTGTCTCGTTTATGTCAAAATATGAAAAACGTGTAAAGTTTTCGCATAGCTGGGAAAAATTTCTTGACGCCTAGCCAGCGCTCGCAGCATACACACGCTTACTTCAGTCGCGTAATGTTGACTGTCCCACGCCAGTTTTTTTAGCGTCAGGTTGACAGGCGTCCTGTTGTATTGCACATAAAATTATGCAAAGTTGAAGATTTTAACCTGCGCTTAAATGAGAAAGGGGCACGCGTTCAGTTCAAAGTGAGGCTGTGGCATCTACGAAGTGTTTAAGTGCATGCCAACCTGCATCGCTGCAGGAGAGTGGCCCTTTCCCAGGCATGCCGTGCCTTTTTTGTGTCTTGCTCGCCTTCTCTGTATTATTCTTCTCAACTCAGCCAAATTACAATGTGTAAAGTAATTTTCTACATTTTTTTTTTTTTTACTTTTTCACGCCTCCTGCACTCTCGCGTTTTTGATGCTACGCTTCAAGTCCTCTGCAACCATCTTTTGTGGAAGTTTTTGCAATCCACACCTTGTTATTACTCCTTTGTTGTTATTTTTGCATTTTTTTTCTTCTTCCTCTTCTTCTTTTACTGCAAATTTTTTTACCTTGCAGCTTTGTTATGATTGTAATTTTTTGTTCACTATTGTTCACTTTTTGCTTTATTAACATTTATTTTTACTAGTTGCAATCGCCTTGCGCACCGTTGCGTATACGTAATTTGATGTGTACTCGTATGCGCATACCTCATTGTTATTGTTTGTCTTATTCGTCACTCAGTTTGTTGGTTGCGTTCATATTTTCATTTTCATTTTCTGTTTATGCAATTTGACTGCGTAATATATGAAAGAGCATTTTTATGTTTATGGAAATTTATTGCGCTTATTTTTGCATTTACCCATCAGTTATATTCGCGTACCACCAAACCTTTCCCCACCTCCGTCCATTTAATGACTTAAATTTGTAAACTGTAGCTATCACCTTGCACAAGACACTCTCAGAAACTGGAACTGCTCCGGAAAGGGTTCGTGTGGTATGATGGCGCATATTTTTCTTTCAATTACTTTAATGTATTGGATATGTCTTTCAAAAAGTTTTTTCGTTTTCACATTTGTGTCTTGTCTTTTTTTTTTTTGCTGTTTGTTTGCAAAACTTTATGACTATAACTTTTAGGTAAACGCAGGAAGTACGCGCACATGGCAAGTGATCACTTTCCACTGGCTGGTGTGCAGCAGATATTTGTAGATGCAAGGGTGACTTTGAAATCCTTCTGCCAGAAAAATATGAATTTGTGACGAATATAAACTTTTAAATTACAGCTATCAGTATTGTCTTAAAATTGGTATAATTTTATGAAAATGATATGAGTGCGTATATCCATACACATCCCGAAAGATAACTTTGACTTTTTTTAATTTTAAATTTTCAGTATTTTTTTTCCTTTTTTTTAATAAATATAAATTTGTAATGAGGTTTAAATATTTTTTTTTTAATTTATATTATATTACCATAAGAAGATCAATAGTCGCACGTTAAAGTAAACTCAAACTATTATTTGCGTACCTAATTTTTAAAGCTTAACAAAAAGCTTCTGGCTTTTTCACGAGCTTTGAAAGCTCTCAGAATCTATTAAAACGGTATTTAAAACTTTTCAACAATTCAATTCGGATTTTCTTCAAACTCTAGCTACAACAAAAACTTAAAACTCTAGTGCAATCAATTTCAAAATTTTCAAATTTCCTCATAAAACTTGTGCCTTTTAAATTGATAAAAGTTCAAATGTTTTTTTGTTTTTGAATATAATTAAAACTTTTTTTGAAGTATTTACAAACATTTATTTTATATTATAAGGTTGGTTTTAATAAAAAGATAAGTCCTAATGGCCAAATTCTAGTAACACAATTTTTGAGAAGACCCCAAAGCTCTTAAAATCTGTTGAGACTCTCCAAAAGCACATGGTGAACTGCACGGCGCTCTTAAAGTTACGATGACGACATTTTTGCATTAAAGCTTCACATATATATTCAAAAAAGAAATTTACACATTCGTCATTCCCTAAAAAAACGTTCTTTATTATTTATTTTGTTTAAGCGCACTTGTTAGTAGCCTTTTTAGGCTGTCATATTTTATAAAAGGGTTAATTTTTTTTTTTCAATCCATTCTGTACATTAATTATTTATTTATTTTTGAAATCTGTATTCAATTCAAAAATTGCCATAATTGCAAAATATAACTTTCAAACTTTTGACATCGAACAAAAAGTTTTGCAAAACTTTCAAAGCTCTGAAGCTCCGTTGTCCACACATATGTATATAAAATTTAAGGCAAATCAATTAGATCACATTTTTAAAGTTCACTTAAACTTTCAAAATTTAAAAAGCTCTACAATTTTTTCTCAAATGCTTTCACAAAAGCTCAAAGCTCTTTTGTAGTATGACCTAATTTGACTTAGATAAACTTTCTTAATAAATTTTAAGCTAAACAATTTCACCTTAGAAAATCTTAAATTTATATTGACCCTTACCAACAATAATCTCCACCCAAATTTGATTACTTATCACACGTAAACACAAAATACATACTATTTGAAGTGACTAACTTTTAAAGACTTTCCGCCAAGAGTGTCAAAATACTGAAAAAGCAATACTAAATATAACAACAATTTTGCTAACTCAAAAACGTTAACGAACATTTCTTATCTCAACTCAGGTGTAATAAATTATATTTTTCAAAAAGTTACAGCCACATGACAACACAAACAACCACACAAGTAAGAGTACATAAGTAAGTAGTTGGTAAAAACTTCTAGGCTGTTGGCAACAAGGCCAAAAAAGTCAAAGCTCAGAAGGGTTTGATTGTGGTAGTGGCGGGGAAGGGGAGGGGAAGGGGAGGGTTTCAGCGCCGAAACAGGTACGCGTTCAAAAACTTTGTAAAGAAAGTGTTTCCTTGTTGTTGTTGTTGTTGTTGCCAGACTGGTGTTGTTTGTCGCAAGCTGATGGTTGTTACTGTTGTTGTGCCTTCCTTTTTTACTTGTGCCAGCCCGCTGGTTGGTTTGGTTAGCTGCCAAAATGTCTCATATCCGTAAACATTTACAAGTTTTTTTTCGCAGCGCGAAAAACAAAGACGACAACATAAAATCGAAACTGAGAACAACAAACTACTTGGTTTAGCAGAAAAAATTTACTTATTATGGTGCCAAAGTTGTCCGAGGGCGCTGTTTAGCGCGGCCTTCCACCTTTTTTTTTGTCTCTTCGCCACATCTTAAACTCTGCGCTTTATTACTCTGCGCATGCGCACGCTCTGCCTTTGCTGCTGGGTGTTAATATCTGACATTTTGTTTACTTGTTTGGAAAAAATAAGTTTTTCGATAGCTCTTGCGTTTGGCGTAAGGCGAAGTTTTTGTGCTGTGCAACCACACCAAAGTAAAATGAAAAGTTTTTTTTTCCCCTATTTAAATAGCGCCAAGCATTGTATGAGGTGTAAAGTAGTGCGATCAACTGCTTTTGTCGCGTCCATTGAACTTTATAGGTAACATTTTGTACCTGACTAAACGAGACTTCAGCGCTAACAAGTGTCGCACTAATTTGGTGACATACAACAGTTGCGAGTGTCTTATTGCATTCTTGCACGTAATACTGTCTGCTTTGTACGTGAGACTTTTAATTATTTTGTGATAAATGAAGACATTCTTGTTGTAATTTTTGCGTAGTGTTTGCTATAAGGCTGGCAAAGGGGAATGGATTATAAGTAAGCGAAAAAAGTTTGTCAAAGTGGTAGTGTACTTATGCCGTAAGCTGCGAGGAATATTCAAATAGACTGGCAGTTAGTCTCATAAAAAATGAAAATTCTTCAAGTGTAAATATTTGTAGATAAAAATTAAAGAATTATATTTATAAACGTATGAAAGTAATGGAAATTTCATTAAATAAGTTTTAATCAACTAGAGACATTGGATGTCTAGCTTTAACCATTATTTGCTATGTACGAAAATCAACAAAATTATATTAAAGCTAAAAATTGATTTGAAAAAATTTTTGCATTTTTTTGGAGCTTGCAAATTTGTATCCCATTCAATTTTATTATAAAAATTTGCAAGTTCAAAGTGACCAAAAATTACTCTGGATTTGTGGAAATTTTTGCTTCTGCTCTTTTGTAATTTTTCCATGTTGCATATTTCTTATACATATGAAAAAAAATAAATTGCGCATCACCCTTAATAGAAAAATATTACAAAAATTCTAGGAAAAAACTATGGAATTTGGTTGAAGGTTATTTTTTTATTTTAAGTGTCTCATCCCATTATTCTCGAGACACACTATTATTATGCCACAATATGGAGTTTCATCAGTTTTTTTTTATAACGGAATCGACAATGTCCGATAACTCATAGACAACCCCCTGTTAGGTCTACTTTAGATAGATATTTATAGATAAGCACTTCGAGCTTTAGATGTATTTTGCGCTCCTCTTCCCACAGCACCTCAGTCAAGCCTGGAGCTTTCAGAAATTCTATGACAGAACTTGAAGGTAGTGAGTGAAATTCTATCTTATTATTATAAAAACCTATCCAGCCTAGAGATTACTAAAGAGCTTGCCCTCTTCGAGGCTTTCCTTACAAACTTTCCGGCGGCCTTCACATCGCCTCTTATCATTTTTACGATTAAACATTTTATACTAAAAAACAAATTTACTACTTTCTCGCCATCATAACCACGCTGCAAACAAAACTATGAGGTTAGTAAATTTATAGCACTAACTTAAATTATTTCATTTCTCACAACATTGTCGCTGTTAAATCTTCATTACAACATCATTTCGTGTGTAAATGTATAAACGGTTGCACATTAATATGACTCATTTCTCTTACATGCAATTTAACCACTTAAAACTACACACATACAGATCATGTTCGTAAGCGAGTAAACGAGCCCGATTAAGCGACATACAGCACAAAGTGTAAATTTAGACAGCAAACCAAGGTAGCTGAAAACATTCACGTACACACAACGAGTGTGGACAAACAGGTGCACAATTAAGTTGTACCTGCTGCTGCTGCTGCTAAGTATGGCGTATAGCGGTTTAATATAGCCTTGCACGCACATACACACACACACACACACATACATACGCAATTTACAGGCATGTTAATTTAAACTGTTAACACTTTTAATACGAACAATAATTACGCCACGACAGTTAGCTAGGCAGCAACAGCAACAGCAACAACAACTACGACCAGCATTGTACAAGCGAATGTACATAAGTATGTTGTTGTAGTTGTAGTTGTAGTTGTACGAGTATTAGTTGTTAGGAATATTAGTGGCGCGTCACATTGAAAGTCAACTAATGTGGCCAACAAGCCGACAACAATGAGATACATTGGCTTTATGTACATACAAATATACATAGAGTGCAAATAGAGAGACACGCTTTGACAAACAACTACTCATTGTTGTAGTTGTGTTTGCTTGAGTGAAGGTGGCAAATTTATGTGACACCGCAAATAAATGCAAATATTGTGTGCCTGCAATGTATTGTGCGTTTGTAAATATAGAAAAATATATAGTGAGATGTATTTGTATTTCTCTCAAGCCTTTCACTGTGGGATAATTTGTATTAAAAAAAAACTTCACTACTTAGAGAAAGAATCAATATTTTTAATTTACTTTTTTATATAATTTTATACATACAGCGGGCAATCCTTTGTCAAATCAGCTGCCTTAACCAACAACCCATTTTGCTTGTTTAAAAAAAATGTTTTTCATTAAATGTAGGCTAATGTTTTGTAGGAAAAAAACATTAGCTTAGCAAAAGTAAAATGCCAATTTTTCGTCACAAATGGTCGAAGTAATAAAATTTATCAAATAGATTTTGCCAAGTCAATAGTTTGCTAGTTTTTGAGTTATTTGCCTAAAATCTTTAATCAGTTTTTGGCGGCTTTCTGCTGTGTAGTTTTTTACCAGCTAAAATACGTATTAGAGCATTTAAGATGCATTTTTCCTTTACTTCTCTGGAGTATTTTATAATTTTTTTTTTTTTCAAAAGTATTAAATATGCGTCTTTAAAAAAATGCAATATATTTTATAAGCGTTTAAAGATAGTAACAGCAAGATAACTAAAGTGGCACCGCACAAAAAAAAACAAGTTTGAGACCTTTGAACTCCTTTTTAGATGCAAAGTATTTATGAAATTGATAAAGTACCAAAATTACTTGGCTGCAGCGGCATTTTTCCTACATGCAAACTGCTCTCAAACCGCCCATTTACCACAAACAGCAACCCTTATTTTGAATTACTATTCAGTAAAGTGCTTTAAGAAATTTTCGCTGGGGTTCCCAGTATAACCTGCCACTCTATATTAATCGTTTAAAACTTATTAATCTTCCTACGCTTGCTAGTCGCAGAGAAATGTTCGGCATAATATTTTTGGTCAAGTTACTGGCAGGTTTGACGTCTAGCCCACCTCTTCTGGCCGAAGTGAAGTGGAACGTTCCGTCCCGAATTTCCAGGCATTTCCGGCCTCTTTTTCTGAAACCTTGCAAAAATAATTTCGAATTAAATGAGTCGGGCGGGAATGGGAATTATTATTATTATTACTTAACTTTTTTTTTCCTTTTCAATTTTTTTTTTTAAACATTGTCCGTCGCCAATCTTGTTGTTATCAAAAACAAAAATTATAACTAACTTTTGAAACCAAACATGAAGCAGCTGAAGACATTTTTAATAGCTTATTTTTTATTCCTTCCCAAAACTTTGAACGCCTTTGACATACCACAACTCTTTACAACTGCTAATACTGCTGAAACTAAAACTATAATCCATTTACATTGACATTAACTTGACTTTAAGCGGTTGTTTTGGAAAAATACAATTTTTTAATTTTTTTAAATTTTGAAATAAATAAAAATTAAGTTAATTTTCAGGCATGAATTTTGTTCGAATTTCTTGCAACTTTTTTCGCGCCCCAAAGAAATTATTTACTTTTTCACAGCGCTGAATTGAATATCAATTTTCAACTATTTTTTCATAAGCAACACGAACGCAAACTTGTATTATAGAACTACATTTAATCACCACATGAGGCAAAAACTCACAAGCAGATCGACCCGCTGTGACCATTCCAAGTTACGTATACGCCATGCTAGCACACAACGCCAGCAAACCTGCCTGCCTGCCTGCGACTATTTTCACTTGCTACTTTATTTTAAATGATTTTAATTGTTGTGTCAACATGCAATCACAAGTACGCACACAAATAGCTAAGCAAATAAGCACAATAACAACACAAACTATGCGTTACTGTAACAATCACTTATTGTTGTGTTTAATTCCAAGTAAATATAAAAGTGTGTGTGTGTGCACTCATAAATACTACGTGTCACTGGCAACACGCAAATGAATGCCAAAACGACACATTTTGTTGCAAGTTGTGTGCGCTCAAACGCACAAAACAACAACGAACGTCAGTAGTAGAATTGTATGGTGCAAAAGCAGCTAAACGAGTAAGCATAATAATAAATAGCGTTAACTTCGCGGTTAAAGCTGTTAGCAGTTATGCAATTGTAGGCCTACTGGCGAACATTTGCTCAATGCGAAGTAAGAAGAAGGTGCACCACGGCACATTTACATATGTACTGATATGAACGAGTATTGACATGCTGTCGTCGGTGTTTTTCGTAGGCGCGTGTGAAACGCTAATATGCGCACTCGAGCGCCGCCTAAATGCATACTTCCAAAAGCTGTTGCAAAGCTAATGAGCTTCGTGATTACAATGAATGTTGAATTTTGAGCGAAGAGGCAAATGGGTGGGTGTGCACGTTGAATGAGACAACCGCCAACAGGCTCGCATATGCACGTTCCTACTTCTATACATACATATGTATGTATATATTGACACAGCTGCGATTAAAATAATAGCAGTGACAAATTTTGGCCATTTATTATTCTTTGCTTAAATTCCTATTTTAATTTAATGAAAGTACAGTTAATTTTCTGGCAAGAAAAATTTTTCAAATTCAAAACTGTAAAACACTTTTTTTAATTTTAACAAATCTCCAAAAATCAGACTTTTTGCAAAGATTCAAGTATGCAATTTTGGATTGAAAATTGAGTTTAATAAACTTATCTTGCAAGTTCGAAGTGGCTACAAATTTTTATTAATTTTTGAGATTTTTTTTTATTGCGCAGGTTTTCTTATATCAAAAATTTAAGCACATGTAACTGATATGAAAAATTCGAAAATATTATGCCGATTCAATGAACGTTTAAAATTATGAGAATGTAATTATAATTCTTTAATTTTTCTATAAATAATGAGGACTGGTTTTTCATCATTCTTCTTTAAGAATGAACTTTATTTTCATTGAAAAAAAAAAAAAACAAATTGTGTAAATAATTTTTTTAATTTTTAAATTTAATGCACTACTATAATTTTCACCACCACTGTATATGCAATTGCGACTTAAGCGCTTAGAAGATTTGTTTGAATTGTCATAAGTTCGCTTTCAACTCAATCAACTTTCACATTTGTTTGCGTGTGTGTCTATGAGTAATACTTGTTCAACATGTTGCATAAATATGTGTATACTCGTACGTACTACACTTGCACTCGTGTTGACTTTCAGTTGTATTGTATTTGCGGTTTAGCTGTCATTAGCAGGCGCATTCATTTGCAAGCGTGTGAAGTGTATGTCAAAGTTGAAGTTATTATAATAATTATTATACTAAGTAGGCCGAAGGGGCGAATAGCAGTTATGTGTACGTACATATATAAAAGGCAAGATATTAACAATGGCAACAACAGCGTAATCTGAAGTGAATATTTTATGTGTGTTGTTGTGTAACCACAAGTAAAGTAGCAGCAGCTACATACATATACTTGTATAATTAAATGTGTTCTGGCAAGTAGTGCAAAAAAAAGCACGTCTTTTATGAGCCTATTACTAATATATTTAACGCTTGTAGACAATTTATTTGTACAAAATATGTGTTGAAGTAAAATAAAAAAATATATTTTTTTAAGAAATATAAAACGGAAACTATAGTTAACTTTTCACAGAAGAAAGGAACTTGAAGGAACTCCAAAGAGAAATCTAGACAGGTTTCAAACTCAACTTCTTTCATTAAAAAAGTAAACTTTATAATTAATAATTTAATTAATTTAATTAGGAGCATAATTTTTGATAATTCCCAGTGAGTTTCAGTAATTTAATTTTGTTTGTCTATTCTATAAATACGAAATGGTGTTCAAACCCGCTGAATTTTTTTTTTATATCAGTAACTTTTGCTGTCAATACAAGAAGTTTTTTTTAATTTTACCACATTCCATCAGCCATTCTCCTGTCACAGATTATTCATAGTATTCATTTTTTTGTTCTTATTTTTTTTTTTGTAAGCTTTCACCTGAAGTCCCTAGAAAATAATGGTTTGTTCCAATTTTCCAATAATTTAGAATTTGCTTTGAAATGACACTAACTTGGTGCTGGTTGCATTCTTCTTTCAAAACTTCAATCCATATAGAATTAGAAAGTAAATCCAATTATTTAATGCAAATACAGTTTACATAGATTAGACAGCAAATGTAATTTTATGTATATTTTTTTAATTAAAATTAAAAACTCTGCACACTATTTGCCTCGAGCAAATATTGCATACAACTTTTGTATGCATTTATGCGAATTTTAATTAAATTTACAGTAGGTCGTAAAAAAAAACTGTACTGTCAAATCAAGAAATAAAAAATAATGGAAATTACAAGTTTAGTATTTGTATTAGAGCTGCCAGTTGAGGTGTGATTTAATTTGCAAATTTATTAGTTTTGCATTTATGCTATTATTCGATTTGTATGCGCATAAATCATGCAACACTATGCGTTTAGTGATATGTTTTGTATTATTGACATTTAACAGAATCTAAATGTGGCTAAAGGTATTGACAATATTCTAAAAAAAAGTGCGAAAATTATTAAAAATTCAATATGTGAATATTTATTTTTTGCTTTCCCTTTTTTTCAACACTTGGCAAAATTTTAATTTTATACGTGACAGTTTGCTTTTAAAAAAAAGGTAAATGAAGTAGACAAAAAACCATTATTTATGACACGCAAAGCAAATGCGAAATAGAAAATCGGCGTATTAAATAAGTGCGTTCTGAAATACGAAAAAAATGTATAAAAATGCATTTGCATGCTAAAAATTTCAAAATTAATACGAACTTATGCAATTTAAAATCTCCGCAGCATAATTTTTTTATGTCAAAAAACAATAAATATTTTTAATTCTCATTTTTCAATGCATATTTGGAAATTAGGTATTTATGCCACTTTCATTCCAACAAAAATTCGTGGCGCAATTAAATACGCATTAAGCGCCACTTGAAATTCATAATTATTTTAATAACCAAAACAATGCATTAAGTAAATATTTTATTTGTAATTATACTGAAATATTTTTATTTTATGCTTTGCACACTCAAGCGTGGCAAAATACTTGTATTTGTATTTAAATACCTTTGAGTGCTATTGAGTGCACTCCACACAATAGAGAATGGTGTATTGTAGTAATATTTAAGTGCCCACTTAAGCTTAAATTTGATGCGCCGCAAACCATTAAATTTTTGAAAATCAAGTAAAAAAAAATGCTCGAATATACATATGTTTGCACACACACACTATTAATATTGGCTTTGGCGTTGAAATGTGAGCACATTTTGAATTGCTTGAAAAATATCTGCATTTATTTGTTATATCAAACATAATGAATTTTGCACAATTATCAATTGAAAATGAAAATCCTAAGTAAAGGACCTAAATTGTTTAATAAATAACTATTTTCTTTCATTTCATATGGACAAACTCATAAGTTTGATAAAAAAAAAATTCACCTCAAAACATTCGAAAGCATTGAAGACCGTACTCTAAAAATATAGAACAGTGACTCTCCATAAATGAGAAATTGTTTGCGTGCTAATCCAACAAAAATAAAAAAAGTAGTGCTTTAAATAAGTATAAAATGATGTATAATAATAAATCACTAGAATTCATCATTATCGAGAACAAATTTTCCAAAAAATATTCGGGCCCTCCAAACAAAACTCAACTAATGCCGATTTACATATTTTAACTGCGACGGGTGGTTAATTCATTTTATTACTTTTGTGATAAACTCGTAAAAAAAAATCGACTTCCTAATTTGAGAGCTTATCACAACGCTTGGGCAGTAAAAACAAGCTCATGAAGGAGAAAACAAGATGTGATTTATCGGTAAATTCACACAATAATGTATATACCAAGGATGCATTTTAACGTTAAATTTAACCGTTCCGAAATGTTTTCTCTTGTTTCGGTTGAGACATTTCAAAATATTATCGTTAAAGCAATTATCATAATAGATTTCATTACGTTTTTAACCGAAACGAAATGTTGGCGTTAACGTTAAAACGTTCAGAAAAACACTGGAGATTCACTAGTCGCAAACAGAAACGCTGCATACTTTTAGGCACATTAAAATTAACGAAAACGGAAATTTTATAACGTTGCCACATTAACGATTTGATTTCGTTTTGATAACATGGCGCCGAAACGCAACAAACTCATTTCGTTAAGTTAATTTTGCTCGTTAACAAAACAAAATGGTATCGTTTCGTTTGTCGAGCAGCACTGGTATATACTCACAGCAGAGACTGAGACTGTTTCGACAATTTCAACAATGCTCTTCAGACGCCAAAGACCAAACTCCTTGAATGACAAATGCCAACATTTCAAATTCTGAACGGTGCCAAAAATACTGGATTTCAAGCGTTCAAAAAAAGCACAAAAAGTGTGGAAGTGGGCTTTTATTTATTTTTTAAAAGCTTGTCAAAAACTTTTGCAGCATAGTTTTAGGCTAACAATTTGAAAGTAATACTGACAATTGTTAGGCCCGAGCGGCAACTCTACATTTTTCTAGTAGTAAACTAAAAACTTTCGGTGTTAATTAGTTCGCTTGTTTAATGATCAATTATTTTACTATTACTTTAATGTTTCAATTTTACTTCCAAATATTATTTTTTAAATTTTTCTTACTGCAATTCACGCACATTTAATGAGCACTTTTAGTTCAATGAGCTCTTGATATTTTGGCTAATAATATATATTTCGTATATTTACATAATATGCACTAATAACTATTTGATAACAATCGCGAAGTGTGTGTGAAGTGCAGTTAATGCACAAAAGTATGCTTCAATAAGCACACATAATCACTTTCAATTTTTTTTCGTTTTTTTTTTTGTGCGTGCAAAGTATTTTGTACTAATATCCGCTCACACATATTTACTCGAAAATTTGTGATAATTTCGCTTATTTTTCATTAAAACAAATAAACCTTTAAATACAATGCGTTGCCAAGGTGATTATTTGCATACTCATACAACGAAAAATAGAAAAAAGTTGAAAACAAAAACAGCAAAGTACGAAAACAACGAGCATGAAAAGGAGCTTATGTTTGTTTAATGCGAGCTTCCATGCATTTTTAGTTAATTAAAATTGTGTTTGTTTAACTAAAATTTCATAATACTACTGCTCATGCATGAGCACGCACGTACACTTTAATAAATGTTACATATACTTACTTAGTTGCGCTTATTTGCTTGTGTTTGAATTACAATATTTTATTATCTCATTGTTTGTTTATTATATTTGTGCGATAGTTGTTTTTTTTTTTTGTGTTCAAACATACCAAATAATATTTATAATTTATTTATTTTTTTCGCCAATAAATGCCATCATAATATTTGCATTTGCATTGCTCAATTTACGCTTTATTGGGTAATGTGCGCCTAAGTTTATGCAATGGTGCTGAGAGTGTGTGCATCGTAGTGTGAAAGACTGGGCTTTGCCTGCATGTGCGTTTGTGTGAAAAAGTGTGAGGGATTACATTGTGTTGGCATGTGGTAGCTTTAGTTAATGCTGAAATGATTAATGCCATGGCAACATAATTATTTCATAAACGCGCGCATCAATGCTCATATTTTTAGGCGGATATTAAAAATGTAGCAAACATGTCTATACCAAAAGATAAACGCTTTGTTATTCGCAAAAATCGAATTTAATTTGCAAAATGATATGCCTGAAAAATAGAACAAGTCATGCTTTCAACTTCCACCAACATTGCGCCTAACGATAGACAAGCAAGTAGTAGTGCATATACATACGAGTATGTATATGTATAGGCAGCTCCGTAGCAACAAAAATTGAGTAATTGTTTTAGGTGTCAGAAGACAGCAGGCGCGCAACATAAATCATTAGTTCTTTGTTAGTCAAAGAAGACAAGCAGCACGGCTTAGTCGACCAGCTGGCGTTGAAGTGTTGCATAGTTTTTGGGGTCTACATAAAACCCTATTAAAATGTAAAATTAAACCAAAGACAAAGTTATATTTTATGACGCCGGAAAGGATGAAGATATATGTATATATATATAAGCGCTTTTTGATAAGAAAATAAGTTAATAAAAATGTTTCGCCAGCTGCCTGCGGCATATGCAGCATTAACATCTTCGGCTGCAAAAAGTACTATACAAATTACATTGACAGCTAACATGAATCCTTGTGGGCCAATCTCCATGCCACTAAAGAAGCATTTCTCCTCAGCGAAGGCTGATTAATGTCTTTGCAGGTAAATCATAGCATATCCGCAGGCGCTAGCGCAACTTATTTGCAACTATATAAGCAAAGAAGGAATTTGTAGACACTTTGAAGTATTTTCAAGTGTACAACATGACAAAATAGCAACAATCGCCATTAGTGTCAGACACAAAGTCATCAATCATTTCTGTGTTCCACACACACACAGGCACTTTTAAATTTGGCGTGATGGAAAAGGAGTTTATGAGCGCAAATATGTAGATGTGACAAGTGGCTTGGCCACCTCACCTTCTTGATGCCACACAAAAAAGTTGATGAAAGTTTGTACAAGCAAATTTAGTAGATACTATCTTTTCTACAGCGCACCAACAACAAACACAGTGTAAATAGCTGGCAGCAATTCAGTGAATATCATTTGCTTTGTTCGCCCCGAAAATCATTTTTGTTTTGTTTTAGGCGCATAAGCACTGTCATTGTCAGCTGTTCATTTACAGCTCTACAGCAAAAAGAGTGTTAAGCAAGAATACAAATAGCTTAGCTGTAGTAATAATAAATGTTATTCGTTAGTTCTTTGAGTAAGTAAGCAAAGGTGATTTAATAGAAGAACTTTCTTAGTGCCGAAAGCTAGTAAGAATTTGTTTACTTTATAAGAGTTATTTTGTAGGCTGCGAAATGACAATTCTTGCTTGATGATGTATGACATTTTGGTAGGCGTTGAAATGTGCAATTCAGTTAGAAAGTGCTGACATCGCTTCGAAAGGATGTCGGAAATTTATTAATAAACTACAAAGCAACGCTGACAAGGCTTTAAGGCTGCTAGAGTTGAAGGCTGCAAAAATTGTGTAGTAAACTTTCGGGCAGCCAATTATTTATGAGAGAAGATTTGCTTTGTAATTAATAGCTACACAATGATAAAGCGTTTTCTTATTATAGATATTTCTACAGTGCAAGTTTTGCGAACTTTATTTGCTTATCAAATATCAATTTCAAAAATCTTGAACACTGCAGTGAACCCTTCTTGCTATAAAAAAAAATAAATAAAAATTGATGTTCTCAATCGCCAGCCTCACCCTTACTTTTATAGTATATCGCTTAGTCGTCTGATATCATTATCCTTACACATGTTGTCGATGTTGGCAGACAAGTGAACTAAATTGTTTACCAACTCAGCTGCGTTAAATGAGGTGTGAAAACAAACAGATGTTGCACAAGGTAGCCAAAGCACTTTGCCACATATTGTCTAGCGCTATTCTTTCACCCCTGATTTGCTTCTTAGCAGCGCCATGTGTTCAGGTATTCTCTCGAACTCTTCTCTTTCTTCCGTGAAACTACAATTGCAGCATCTTATCCTTGGGTAAATTGAATCAGTTAAAAAATGTTGGAATGCAATCAAAGTGGCGTTAAAAACCTAGAAATCTAGTGAGAACCAAAATTTTAAAGTGGAAACGGTTGACTGGTTAAGAGAACGATTTATATTAAGATAAATGAATGGAATCACTCACGTTCCTTCACTTTTAAAAAAAGTTTCATGCTTACATAAACAAAATATGTAGAAAAAGCTACAAGTGGTAGAAACATTATTATGTACTGAAATGATGATGCACTTAAATATTAATATATAAATTATTTATAGTGAGCTCAAGAGCAATGCTCTTCGTTGATGACAGAATTTTCACGAAATTCAGTCATCTTCAGTGCAAAAGTAACTTTCGTCTTAATTAAACCGAATTTTCCGAAGTTAATTGGCAATCGATTAAAAAAAAGTTTTCAGTTTAAATTTTTGTAACTTAAAAGAAGTTCTATAGCATCTTTATTGCGGTCAAAACGAAGCGGATTTCTGGCGATTGATTCAAAATGATTACCGAGCTTTTAGACAAACACAAAATAGAAAATAAAACTGAAAACCACATTTTTTATTTACTGAGTAGAAAATAAATCACAAATATTAACTTGAATTTAGTTAGCAAAAATCAACTTTGTCCAAAAAACTTTTTGAACTGAAAATAAAACTAAAATTTTATTTCCCAAGCGCCTCTTAATTTTAAACACTTTGTTATTTTAGTGAAAGCAATAAAACTCAAAAACAAAATATTATTTTTAAATCAAAGAAAATTTCAAAGAAAAAATATATTTTTTAAATTAAAGTTTATATTTCTTTCTACTTTCTACATTGATAAAAATTAAAGTCAAAAAACAATTTTTTTTAATGCGAATAGGCTTAAAAAATGTACATTTTTAAATTTAAAAAAATTACGTAGTTAGGAATTTTATTTTTTTTTTAATAAAGCAATCTTTGTTTTCCTAAAAACTATGAAAAACAAAGAAAAAAGTGGTTATTTGCAATTAATCAAATTAATATACAATTTAGTTAGATATTTTTATATAAAAAAGTTACCTTAATTTTACATTAAAAATAAATAAAAAAATAAAAATAGAAAATTTTTGTTTTCAAACGAAAAAATTTGGCATTAAAAAGGACGTAAAATCTTTTTTCTAAGCAAAAACTTATCTAAAAAAATTTATATAAATGTTTGTTTATTTTTCTGTTGGCCTAGTAAATGTTAATAATTTACAATTTTATTGAGCTCAAGGCCAGTTTATGGTAGATTTTTAGTGAAAAAACAACAACAGTTTTCAATGGTTGAAGTTATAGTACTATTTCGGAAATCACCACATTTCCTCATAAGACTTCTTTTAATTAAATTAATTATTTTTCATAACCACTTCTTATTATGGCGAATTGCACCAAATCCAGTTAAGTTTCAAACGGAGCAACGAGTATCAGTTGGAGTTATAAGTCAAATAACATGAGTAATATCCCACCGAAAGTATTTTTAAACAGGCATGGTAAAAGAGTCGCTTAGTTTTTTAGTAAACCAAACTTAGGCAAATTATAATTTTTGTAATTTTTAAGGTAAAACTCAAAATCCATTGGAATTGCCTCACTCGTCGAATAGGACTAACAAAATGGGAAATAATCGTATGTATCGATTAATTGACATTTAATTGAAGAGATTAAAAAACGACATTTAGAATCTGATGATTTATGATTAAAACTATGTTAGTGAGATTTTACAAGATTTTGTAAAAAAAAAACAATTGAAGACAATATTTTACAAGTATACTCGTATACATCTTAAAGTCGAGGACTTAACTTTATTTAACTCACACTTAGTCTGCTTCGGTTAAAAATAAAGATGAAAAATACACTCCACAAATGGAAGAAATTGCATCAAATAGATGACGAACTTGCGTAGAAGAAGACGAGCGAATGAGACTTATGTATGTAGCTAAAGCAGACGCAGAAAAGCAACTGCAGAGAAAAGTCAATGCTCGTTAAATGATAGAAATGCGCTGCTTTTGACTTTTTTAGAGTGCAATTCGTAGTCAGCAGCTGGCAGTGAGCAGCCGACAAATGGATGAAATGAACTTGTGTATGAAGAAGAAGTTGCTGCTGCTGCATCTGATGATGATGAAGTGTCGCCCATGCAAGTGACATCAATACCACTGATGGACTTTGGCTGGTTGACTGCCTAGCTGAGGGAGGAGAAGCAAAGGTAGAAAGGCAAATACAAAAGCAGCATACGTTGCTGGAAAGTGAGTTGAAGAAAGAAGTTGAAATATATTAAAGAAGCTGAAGAAGAGTCACGGAAAGCGTCACGATAAGAAGGTGGTAAGCTGAGTACAAAAAGGGGTCTAATAAGAGTTGGAGAGGCTTCGAGCATTCAATATTTGAAATTGAACTCTTACTCGTGCGCGCCACACACTCAGCTGTGGTGGTGGGCGCTACAAGAGTGGTACGAGTTGAAAGACTTACTGTGAAGTGATATGCGACAAGCACCAACGCCGGCGTGTGCAAATATTTAAAGAGTTTAAAGCTTTTTTATCATTTTTTTTTTCTTTTCTTTTCTTTGCGCGCTAAAAAATTATGTATGCGCTGTCACGCTCTGCCCACCAACAATGCCAGCAGTATAATGCCATGCATCATCTACTGTATAAATAACGAATAACAAACAATAGCAACAACAACCACAAACAATATTATTATAACAATATCGGCGTTATTTGTATGCGTGTGTGTAATGTTTGTAATTGGTAATACCACTGCAGCTAAAAAAAAAAAAAAATGAGATAGTGAGCACGCGTGCAACAATACTTCGAAAGCATTGTCTCGCATGCAACAAATCCTGTGCGAAATTGCAAATTGTTATGTTGGGAAGAAAATGCCAATTATTGTGGCATTTACAGTGCAACGACAGTGGTCAGCAGTGGTCGTTGTCGTTGCGTCAACACTTACACTCAGACACGTATGTACATACATACATGGCCACAAACGCGCGTGTTATTTAAGCGCAAACTTGCAATGGAACACTTTATTATGCATTGCACGGTGTGTAAATGTTGCAATGAAAAGTGCAAAAAAAATACAAGTCGAAATGCAAACTTATTTATCACTTGCATGCTACCAACTATATTTCTGTATTATTTTTATTCGTTTTTTTGCAATATTTTTATTTCTTCCATTTGTTATAGCATACCGGATTATCTACGCATACTCGCACCACTCACATACACACGCACATTCACGCAAACGGTGGCAATCATATTTTCGTGCATAATTTTTACGCAGTGAAAAATGGTTGAAATTTATTTTTATTGCACTCTTTTTAGCGCACATTGTATTCGCGCTTTATTGCCGATTTTTATTAATATGCTTAATTTTAATTGAAATTGCTGCGCGTTGCATAAATGAGTTTTAATTGGGCGGATTTGTTATGCTGTGTTACTGATATATAATTTTTTTTTTCTTTTTTTTTTTTAAATTTTAATTACCCTATTTTTCCAACTTAATAACTTTTCAATTCAATGCTGAAAAGGAGTGTATGCAAATGCGTTGAAAATCATATAGCGGAAATATTTTGTTAAGTACGAATTTTAAATTTGTGCAATAAATATATAAATAATAAATATTTTGATTAAAATTTTATTTTATTGTAATCAGCTCATTAAATTTTAATGCTGTCTTTAAAAAACATAATTAGTTGCAAATGCATTTTGTGTGAAAATTATTACATGCAAAAGACGCATTTTTAATTTATTAATTTTATAAAAAGCTTGTATGTATATTTATCCGTACATATTGCGTTGAAAGCTTTACAGCTGCAAATGATTTTCATAAAAATTGCAAAAATATATACCTCTGGTTAATTATATGAATGCTTTGAGGCTCTTTAAAAATTAAAATCTTTAAATTTCATTAAAATTAATTAGAGTGTTTTTTAAAAAAAGCAAATAGAAACATTAGAAAGTCTGTTATTAAATTTCTTGCACAAATAAGATGAGAGCTTAATAAAATATATAATACAAAAAAGTGAAATTGTGACAATGTTTACGAATAATAATCGTTTAAAAAGTTTTAATTGCAATAAAGCTCATTTTCTAACAAAACCCATATTTATAAACCAAAATTATTTAATACAAAAACTATTTCGAACTTTAAAAATTTTATTTTTTTTAGACACTTGAATTTTGGTATAAAAAAATGAGCTTTAAGCAGCTTAAGATAACCGTCGATTTTTTAAATTTGTTAATGGTAGAAATTTCGTGAAGCTTCAGCAAAGATGTTTCAATAACAATTGTTTTAAATCTCTGAAAACTTGCATTTTTTTAAATATTGTGGCTATGAGGTCTTAGTTTGAGAATTCTTAAATTCATTTTACTAACAAAACAATTTTCTTGCTCAGTAAATAAAAAGCAATTTTCAATTGATGTAATTTCTTAAAAGAATTTGATTGTTAAAGTAAGAAGCAAATTCACAAATTTTTATTTTCCAAGTAAAAAATACGAAGAATTAAAAAGCATACATCTTCTTACCACTGAAAGAAACAAATATAAAAAAATTGGTTTTGCACAGTCAAGAAATATTTTCAATTTCTTAAATAAAATGCAAACTCAAAAGCAATTTTTAAAGCGCAAAGCACAACAAATAGTTTCTGAGCAATAATAGATTTTAGAAATTTTTTTTATTTGCTAAGCTCAGAAAATATTTATTTGTTGGCGAACTATGGAGTCATGCTCCCTATATACAGAAAATTTTGCTTTCAATAAAATGTTTAGCTAAAATTTTGGATATGTTTAATTTTTGCTGGAGTTGCCTTTTCTCTAGTATTATATTAATTATTTTAGTTATAATCTATAATAAGTAAAAAATTCAAATTTGATATTTATGCGAATCAATCTGCTAAAATAATACTCTGAGAGTTCAATTTTCCTAGTTTCGCATGCAGCCGCACAATAATCTTTTGGTATCAATAATATTGAAAAAAAACTGCATCTTACTTAAAAAAAAATGTTCTAACAAAAATTCATTTAACTCTGCTCAGCTAACGCATGCCACACCCATTAAGCGCTTGAGACGCGCACAGAGCAACGCCCAACTATTTGCGCCCATCACTACAGTTCCGACGTCAAGAGCCAGCCAGCCAGCCAGCCAGCCACACAGTCAGCTCTGCAGCGAGCTAGTTGTCAAGCAGTTAGCTTTCTATGTAGTACTCGTATCATAAGCCGCCGCTTATTTGTACACTCGCCAACAACGGACTCACTGTCTGCTCGAGTGCAATGCCATTGCATGAGTATGGATGGCATGACGACCTCTACTTGACTTAACCGGCATTGTCGATAACAGTAGAACAGTAGCGGTGCGACAACAATGTGCGGCAGCAGTGACAGTGACAACAACAAACGAAAAACGCGAAACAAAAGCGTGTCGACAGCGCATTGGCAGCCACGAGGCCAAATGCAAAGAAAGGCATAAGCAATGGCAAATGTCTTCGCTTCAAATACAATTTTCCACTACTCGAACAATTCAAGTGTCTACTGCTGGAGCTGCTTGAAAGCAGTAAAGAAAAATAAAAAAAAAATACATGGCGGTGAGGTGGCGTGGGTGGAGGGCGCACCACTTTTAGTGCTTTTCAAAAAGTTGTCAAGCGGATCGTTTTCGTTTGCTCCATCCTCACCTCCAGCCACAGTAGCGTTTGCTACACTTGTGCTTACTTCACTTTTCAATTTAATGATGATTTCTCATGCTGAAGTCGTTTAAACTGCTGTGCCAACAAGTGTACGGGGGCCAGGGCAGCAGTCGTAAAAGTACTCATATGCCCCTCACCTTTGCGCTCGTTCGCTGTAACTCATACGAGGCGGGCACTTTTGAGAGAACAATACTTGCAATCAACCATACACACATGCGCTTGCATAACTCTAACTCATACGAATGTGTATATTTTCTGTGCTTTAGTGCATCTTTCGACCTTTCGTACAGAATTTCCCTACTCAACTTTTATGTTTGCCGCGCACTCACTCAAATAATGCAGCCTCCCCTCCCGTGACCCCTCGTTTCGCAACCGCTCTTAGCATTTATAAAATCCCTGCTCTTCTCCATCTATGTAATCTAATACTTGTTCGCCTTCTACTTGACTTTGGCTTTTGGTGGCTGCAATTTTTATTGTTTGCTATCGGTCGGTCTGCTTGAAAGTGACTCTCGCATGATGATATGCCTTCTGTTCACTTTTGTTTGGTGTTTCATTTGTTTTTGTACATGCGTTTGTGTATTATTTACGATTTAGCGCATGTACGTATACCGTTTTACAGATATTTTACTGAGAGCTTTGCGCAAAAGTCATAAAAAAAGTAATTTCTTATGATTGCGCATAAAAGTATGCTTTAAAAATTGCATTATAAGAATGCTTAGCGTCTTTTCATTTTATTCTGCATTTGCCTGATGTTAATATGCGTAAATGCAATTCACTCGCTTGTAAAATTTCGATGAGCGGGAAAGAGTCACACAATTCAGACTTCGATACTCAAGGCTTCGAAATGAAATGATGATGAAACATATCATCAGCAAAGATGATTTATATTATGTTTTAGAAGCGATTCCATCACTGTGCTAGAAAAGTCCTTGAAATTTATATGTTACAGTCAGCCTTCTATCGAACGCGTTAGACGTGAGAATAGTAAGTCTTAAAGAGAGACAAAGTGCTTTTCATTGCATATTTTTAGGTACGAAAATATTTCTTAATATCTTTTTTTTTATAGAATTATCATAACAATCTTCGCAGCGCAATTGTGATAATTGCTAAGCCTAAAATTTATTTGAAAATATACTCAAGCAAATTTTAAAATATTTTTTTTCCATTTCTTTGGTTATAATCAACTTTTGGCTTAAATTTTCTTTGAGTGATTTAAAGAAGTACATAAATGCCAACAATTAAAAATGTTTTGCTGTGACCACTTTCAAACTTTTTTTTTTAAAACAAAGAATTTACTTTAAATTATAAATATTCTTAACGCCCTAAAATTTCATAATTTCCATATTTAAATATTTCAACAATTTTTTAATGTGAAACCTCATATCTTAAAAAAAATACTTTAGTGAATTTTCTCATACTACCCACCACATATCTGTCATATGAAGCTTCATTTATACGCTTTTCCACCTTACCAGCTGTAGCGCCTAATAGTGTGCGCGCACTTTGAAAATTTATTGAATTGTAAAACTGCCAATGCATTCAAGCAGCAAAAAAATCATTACATGTAACTACAGTTGTGTAAAATGATGTTCACAAATGTTCTACTCACATATTTGCATCCTTTGCATCCATATTTAATGCATTAAATTGTATCCGCGCAAATAACGCCTCAGGGACATTTTAATCACAATTGTATTTTGTAATGTTATTAATTTTTAATAAAGCACAAAACACAATGCAACACAACGCAGCGCAGCAAACCACAGTGCAAAAATAAAGCCAAACACAAAAACAACTAAAAATAACTATACAGTGTGTCAGATAACATTGTCTGTGTGTGAATGTAAGCGAAACGAGCAACATGCAACATGCACCAAACACATGTTAAAAACTGTAGCAAATACACAGTTACGTGTAGCTGAGTATAGTTGAGTCATTGCCATGCTTTGCATGCTGTGGTGTTGGTGTCTCAGTGCATTCATTTGGGCTGGCATTAAATGACAAATGTTCGTGCTAACCACGAAATGTGTGATTTCCGCGTGTAGCACAAATCGCCCCAAAACGTTGTACAATTTGCGCGATTGTTTTAAAACCAAAGCAAATGGTGGAAGTGCCTCAACTCATGTTAGTCAGTATGAAGGTGGGTGAGAGAGAGAGAGAGAGACAGAGAATGAGAGGTAGAGAATATGTAAAACCATCCCTAGGCGACGACAATAATTAATTAAATAACGCTTAAAAATATGCTATGCGCTGATAAATCATGCATGCCATGCAATTGAGCATTACATAAGCACACACACACCACTCTACATTGATGTAAATTTTGCAAAATTTATTCATTATCAATGACAACAACTAGCAGTGTAAAATTAATAATAAACTATGCCAGTCACTAACGCACACACACGCACACACAGTGAGAGTCATAACCATACAAAACCATAACATCATACATCATTGCATACACACAGGCGCTCTATGGGTAAATTACATATCAAAGCAGTGAGGCGTGTTTTTTGTGTGAATTAAGATAAAATTTATAAAATAACTAATTTTACACAAAAGAACATATGGAAATTTGCTTTTTTTTTTATACGCTCATTTCGGTAAATTTACTACATTGAACATTGTAAGCGCAGCACGCATGTATGTATGTATATGCATATTGAAAAATTTTTAAAACACAATTTTTTTTTTCATTTCAAATTTCAAAAAAATTAGAAAATCTAAAAACATCACGTCCAATTTTTTTCTTAGAATTTTCGGCATTTTTTAATACACGGTTTTATAGCTCATTCCATTTTGGTATAATAAGTGCAAATTTCAAGTGGTCTTGAATTGCGTTGATTTTTAAAAATATTTCCAAATTTTTATTTACATAAAGCGAAAGCCCGAACTTTTTTTATATAAAAAAAATTTGCAAGACCATAACTGAAAATGTCAGAAATCAGACAATTCAAACTTTCATTTTTTTACACACTTTCAAATTCATTGAAAATATTTTAAATATATTAAAAAAAATTTGTATTTTTAAATTGCTTAGAAAGTTGGAGCATGCCTGAAAAATAACAAAAACAATTTTTTTATAAAAAATGCGGTTATAATTTTCGATTGGCGTGTATATGTTCCGTGTGTGTGCCGTGCGCGCGACTGTGATTTTTGCACGCCAAAATTAGTCTTTTATGCGCCGTTGATGCGCCTAATAAAAATATTATGCTGACTGTTAGCATAATTTTAGGAGCTTTGCACGCGTTAAACAAACGATGCATTGCAGCGCGATGAGCGCTGATGCTGATTTATGGCGATGCGGTGATGAAGTGCCAAAAGTACACAAACATATATGTACATGCGTAAATATGGTGAAAATATTTAGATAAATATAATACCATTTTACATCGGACCAAATTTTCGCTTTGCAACCAAATAGCCGCTTAAACTTTAATATGGTTTCATGCATCAATGCACGCGTTCCCGTGCATTTGCTGGTCTTTCTCCACCCTCCCGTCACACGCTGACTAAGTTTTCTACAATAGCATTTTTCATTTCACTTTTAGTTTAAGTAACATTCCAAAGAAGCAAAGCAAAAAATAAAAATAAAAAATCATCATCGCCACCTAAATGTATGCAATGCCATTTGTGCACATCGTATTGTTCATGCTTCATTAGTTACTTTGTGTTCAACACTTTTCTACACTACTTTTCGTTTTGGCACATTTCATTTCGTTCCAATTCATTTCGCACGAATTTTACGCCAACAACTTACGTGCGCGCGCTACGCTGCGCATTTTACAATCCCAGCTATGCAGCTGCCTAGCATCATTTATTGCCCAGCTTAAGACGATGACGGCTGGCTAGAATGTAAAGAATTGCTAGAACAAGCGCAGCATTGTAGGAGTTAGCGTGCTCGAAATGGCAAATGCTTGCTTTTTCTTGAGACGTGTTTTTACTCCAACTCACAAACACACCTACGTGTGTACATATTTGCAACGCTGAGCATACCAATTGGGCTTTGACTTCAAAAACATTCACAGAATTTTTAATAAGCATTTGGCAATCGTTTCGAAAGTCCGATGATAGTTGAAATTTATTGAAATGCCCAAAGCGGGAGCATAGAACAAAGCCAATGTAAGTGGCGCGGTGAAAGTTGTGAGAAACAAGTGAGGTAGTGTGGTATGAAATAGCCAAATAGTAAGCAAAGTATTTATGGCTTTAAAGCAAATTGTTGTGTGTTTAATATTGTTAAAGAATTTTTTAGCAAGCTTTAGGATTTTAAGTATTATGCATTATAAATTTTATTTATGTTTTAAAGCAAAGTTTTAAGTTTCAATGTTCCTTATTAACCTACTTTCAAACTGGCATTTAAATGGCAGTGTATAAAACTATGCAAGGAAAAATTGCATTTTAATTTAAAACACTTATTTTCTATTTGACGCTCCTATGTGTGTTCGTTTTTTTATTTATATACATAGATGTACATTGAGTGATTTGTGTGCTTGGAAGGTTTTTAATTGAACACAAAAATATGCAGCACAAACGCATGCTTTTACTATCTCCAAATAAAATTAGCCCCAAAATTTAAGTTTCAAACCACAATATGCTTAAATGCAATGGTAACACAAGAAACCAGGGCTGCTCAACAAACGAAACGATACCATTTTGTTTTGTTAACGAGCAAAACTAACTTAAGGAAATGAGTTTGTTGCGTTTCGGCGCCATGTTATCAAAACGAAATCAAATCGTTAATGTTGCAACGTTATAAAATTTCCGTTTTCGTTAATTTTAATGTGCCTAAAAGTATGCAGCGCTTCTGTTTGCGACGAGTGAATCTCCAGCGTTTTTCTTAACGTTTTTCTGAACGTTTTAACATTAACGCCAGCATTTCGTTTCGGTTAAAAACGTTATGAAATTTATTATGATAATTGCTTTAACGATAATATTTTGAAATGTTTCAACCGAAACCCGAGAAAACATTTCGGAACGGTTAAATTTAACGTTAAAATGCATCCTTGCAAGAAACACTTTATTCTTAAGAATACTCTCCTTGCATACTTTTAGGCTAAACGAGAAATATCATAATACAAGTGTGCATCTAAGTGCCAGTTTTTCAGTGCTGGTTCAAACTCAGTTTAAACTTAGTCTCCTTGCGCTCAATTAAATTTGTTGCAACCAAAACGAAGTAAGCAGCAAACAGCTGATAAGTTAAACTAAGTTTAACCGAGCACAATCGGCCGTTTAAACTTAGTTTAAACTCCATTTAAAGTTGACTGCAAAACTGCATATATACTGAGTTTAAATTAAGTTTAAACGACGAACCGAGTTCAACTTGCACTGAAAAACTGGCCCTAAGGATTCAAAATCTTGTAGCCATGGGGAAACTTTTGCACATTAATTAATTTTTTTTTTACTCCCAACTAAACAAATATGGATTTTTCAAAGTGGCACACTTACAAATATGCAAACATTTCTTTCAACTCCTTATTGTATTTATATCTAATCAAATTAAATCTTAAAATGCACTTACCTAGATTTCTACTTCCAAAAAAAAAAAAATTCAGCGAAATTCTAATCTTTTTCACATTTTCTCTTTTCAGGTATGTAACAACAACTACTCTCATACTTTTTTATATGTATGTACTACATCAACTATTACAAAATTAATCAGCAATTACAGTAAGTAATGCCTGACAATTTTCTGCATCGCTTTTACATTCCAAAGAAACAGAAGTTTCTTCAGAAAAATTACAAGAGTATTGTACTTCAAAGAAAAGTTTGCATAAAAAGTTGAATGACAATCACAGCGCTAAGAAAGTCAAAGGATGGTGAAAGATTAAGCACCAAAAAAAAAAAAAAATCACAAATCAAAGCAAATTCACAAAAAAAAACAAATATATTATGCGCCAAATAGCTATATTTATTATAAAAGCAATTACCCATAGCAAAATATGTCATAAGTAATGACAGCGAACTCGGAAAGGAAGACAATACATATTAAATAATGCGGAGCAGCAGTATTAAGCGTTACAGCATAATTTAAGGCGTAGTCACTTGTATTCACAGTGATTACAAGTGAATTTTGTGAAAAATCGTTCGCAAAAAATGCGGCTATCTATTTAAGTGCTAGCAAAACAAAGGCGATTTTTCAATTGCGACTTTTTCCTTTTTCTTGCTCATACTACACACAATTTTACATTTTTATTTTATGATTGCCAGCAGCATTCAATACGCTAGTAATTTCTTTTAGTATTTTTTTTCTTTTTTTTTTTGCTCTATACTCATTTATTTCATAGCATTTTTTTGAAATTTTTTTTTTTACCCCGCAACATGCTTACTTAAGATTTAACCCCCCATTAGCCAGTTTTAGACAGCTGCAGGACAATAGCAAATCACAGCAGTGAGTAGTTACAGCGGCAGCGTTGCGCTCAAGTTGCTTATTATATTTTCTTTGGCTGCCGGTGGCATTGGCATTTGCTACTTACGCTGCTTACTTAAAACAAGAGTCAACCAAAGCGTAACCATAGAAGGATAAAGAACAAAATATTTCCTTAGCTGGCTAGACGGCGAATATGAAAATCATCGTTATGCTTGGCCTGCAATGACTGCTGCTTACACTTTCTTACATTTTTTTTTTTTTTTGATTTTTTTGCAATGTTTCACAATTTTTTCAATATCATGCTGCACAGTCAAACTGTATTGCAGCATAACTCGCAAGCTGCGTTTTTTTTTTTTGTACTTTTTCGGAACGAAATATGTAAAATAGACGCGCGCATCCGTTCGGCTACTCAAATGCGTTTGACGGCGCAAGTTGGTTGTGGTGTCAGGGCACAGCTGAGACGGTGCTTTCGAGTGCGATTTAACTACCCAATAGTGAGTGCTTCTATTTTTCTTCTTTTATTTTTTTTTGTTTCACCCAACCATATTTGCAACTCACTCAACGTTATCATCCAGCTGCCGCGCCACTCCTCGCCCTACACACCGCTCTCTTGTTTGCATATTAAACGCAAATACGTAATAAAAATAATAATAGCAGGGTGTACTTTGTTTTGCCTTCTACTTGTCAAGGATAAGCATCTTAGCGCAATTTCTTGTTGCCTACGCCTCCTATCCGCCGATGACTCGCCAGCGCTGTGGCTATTTTCGATGTCTTATGGATTTTTGAATAGAAAAAAAAAATGAAAAGTAAAGGACTAGCTGGAGAGCGAAGTAGCTAAGATACTTGAGCTTTACAGCTGTTTAACCAGCACGACAGGATATTAAAATGAGGATGACAGTGGGGCGAAGGTAAAAAATTAAAAAGAGTGTGAAGGCACGAGTTAGTAAGTAGAGAAGAAGAAGTAGAAGGGAAGCCAGGAGTGAGTAAAAATCAGTTAAAATATACACAGTCAAGTGCCTCAGTCCGGCGGATGCGAGGCAGCAGTTATAACAAAAGGTCCTTGACGATGTCCTAAATGCTCTTATTCGCTAGAAGAATATGCAAAAAAAAACTAGCCGAATAAAGCGCAGGAAGCGCGCATAATGTGAGGAAACGGTTAAAGGAAAAATGTGGATGGAATGACATAAAAATTGCGTAAAAACCAAAATTGGAAAAGCATAATATTTGAAATATGAAGTGAAGAATGCAAGCTAAAGCGAAGGGTAGGAGAAAATTATCGAACACGGGCACCTCAGCCGATTGTCTTACGCAAGAAAGGCCAGTCGACTGAATGGAGCTGGTCAAAGTATTATTCAGTTTTAAAGTCTGCGACTCATTCGCCAATGTAACAAATTCTTGTAAATTAACTGCTAACCTACGCACAACTCAAATGAAGCTGGTCAAAGTATTATTCAGTTTTAAAGTCTGCGACTCATTCGCCAATGTAACAAATGCTTGTAAATTAACTGCTAACCTACGCACAACTCAAATAGTTCTAGTATCTTTTTGCAAAATTTCTTAATATATTACTTAGCGACATCTATGTGTGAAGTCGTGTGGAAGTTTCAAAAAACTAACATCTAAACTGTTGTAAATGCGTTTAAATTGAAATAGTTCCTCTATGTTCAGCATAGAACTAATTAAAAACTAACCCAAAGTGCCACAAAATGAACTAGTTCTCGTCTTTTAAACTTAAAATAGGTTTAAGACTGTTTGAAAAATTAAAAAATTAACTAAATATTTGCTTTAAAAAAATTGGTATTTCTCAACAAAGGCAACTGGTATGCAATTGATGAGTTTAGCACTGGTTTTAAGTCGCACGATTCTAAGTGGTATACCAGACTTGCCTAGAAGACCCTTGCGTCGAATTTTCTAGTGGCTTCCAAAGAAAAGATATTTAACGGTTATTGTCTAAGGCTTCAACTTACTAATTACATGCAAAATAAGACACCTTTAACGAAATTTCCTGCAGGGCTGTGCCTTCACACGTCCCACTTCTCGTTTAACAAAGCCATTGCTCAATAAAGCAGTAATGTCGATAAAAAACGTACAAATTTGTAGGGAAAAGAAAAGGTAAGATATTACTTTACTCCCCCAGCCTCCCTGCCTGAACCCTTTTCTTCTTAACTACCCACTCATCAAAAGGCAGGAAATTTGGATGGACGACGTATAGCAAGTGAATGAAATTTGCAAATATTTTTCAAAAATTGTTCTCACTACGGAAATTGATAAAAAGCATAGATAGCTAAAATAGTGTGTAGTGAAAGAGAAGCGTAAGGGATGGAGCAGCAGTAGCAGAGAATAAGTAGCAAAATGCAGCCAACAAAATACAAAAAAAAAACGTATGCAAATAAAACGAAGCTGAGTGAAAGAAATTGATTTGTGCCCCTTTCCCACAGGATGCAAAGAGTTTGTGCGTGTGAGTGTGTATGTGTGTGTGTGTTTGTATGTATGCCTCAGAGCATGGCACTGTTTGTAGAAGCGCTGAAAGCAACCAAACTCTACGAAACTTCACAAATGGAAGCTAAGAAAAGGTTGCGGCAAAGAATTTTTATTATGATTTGCATCATACGCGTGTTTTTTTTACTTATTTTTAGCAAATATCTTCTACGCTTAAACTTTGATATTTTTTTTTTTTAATATTTTCTACTTTATAGCATTTCATATTCTATATCTAATTTGTACTCGTTTCATTTCCTTTCTCATGTCCTTTTGTGTCGCCATTGTTGTCCATCCTACGCTTACTACTGCTCTCTCTCTCTCTCTCTCTCTGTGTGTCTGTCTACTCAGCACTCATGGCACTACGCAAATAAAAGCAAAAAATATATTTAAGTTCTGTAAAATTGAGTCCTAAAATATGTTAATGCTGCACAGAAAGCTCTTAAAGCTTATTTAAGCGTTAAGTGTTTATTTTTGCAAGGATTTTGAGGGCACAATCTTTGCTGATGGCAATATGTATGACTTAGATATCTGCAAATTGACGGTGAATTATTTAAAGTGATGAAATTTTGCATTTTTAGTTGAAGTTTCTTTGACCGCTGATTTACAAAATTGAATTTATTGCAATTTTTATTCAGTAAAGTGGAAGTTGATTCAAAAAATTCTGCGGTCTGTAATAAATTCCCGAAGGTTCATTAGTTTTAACTTCCGTATTTTGCTCAGACTAACAAAAAAAAGCTTCAGTGCCGTTCATTGTTGTAAAAGGTGGTGAATCGAACGCAATTTCGATATTATTTCGAAAGCTACCAGATATATTGTAGTATCCTTTTATCCCGCACTGATTGCGCCATTGAGGCATATTTTTAATAGCTCACTTTCTGCGGATGTTTTTCTTGATTACTGGAAATCTACTTTTATTACACCTATCCATAAAAGTGGAAACGAAAATGACATTAAGAATTTTAGGCCCATTTCCAAACTAACCAAACTATTTTAGTGCATCGTTAAGGATAAAATTTACTATGCTGTTAAACATTTATTATCTCCAATGCGGATTGGTTTATTTCGAGTAAATTACGAAGGATTGCTTGCAAACTTTTCAAAAGGGATTCCAAATCGATGCAATTAACATCGATTTTTCGATGGTCTTTGACAGTGTATCTCATAGAATTTTGATAGCTAAATTTGCAGTTTTGGGCTTTCATTCCGAGTCCTTAAAGCGGATTACATCCTAACTGAATAATAGAATCTGTGTCGTTCGAGTTGATAATGTTTCATTTGTTGCTTATTCTGGTGTTCCTCAAGGTAGTGTCCTAGGTTCATTATTATTTGTGCTTTTCATAAATGATATTTCCTTCTGTTTTATTAAATGTAATTTCCTTCTATATGCAGACAATCTGAAGATTTACCATGAAATTAAATATTTGGAAGATTCTTTCATTCTGCAAGAGGAGCTTGAAAGCTTATATTGTTGGTGTTTGCGTAATAATTTGTTACTCAATACTAGCAAATGTTACTATGCCTCATATTCAAAACATATGTGTGCGTCCACGTGAAAAGGGCCCAGTTTGTCGCATCTAATTTCCGAGATATATAGATTTTTCGATACATGGAACGAATTTCGTAATTTTTTATTACAGTTTATTATGAAACTATATACATTTACGCGTCGAATGACACCAAATTTAGCTTCCCAGGTATAATAGAAGTAATTAATTTTATTTTTTGAAAAACAAAAAAAAAAAAAAGGTCCCACTTTGTCGCATTGGAGAAATATGAAGCATTTCCGTGTTCCATGGACTTTTTTTGAAAGAGAACGTGATAATTTTGGACTTTGAACTCATAACTGGCAGCGAAATAGTTCTTGCCGCATTTTCGAGGCAATGGCCTACCATAGCGACCGAAAAGAAATTCTTACTTCAAAAAATCCCCATCAGAGGGTTGGCGCTCGGAAATTAAAAACGGTAATAATTATTATCGATATTGATCATCAGAATCACTGTTTATGTAAGTTAAGCCGCAATGGCCACCCACGTAATTGAATCTGTTCTCTGATGCATTTTAAGCAGATTCAACTGAGTCACGGACCACGAGGAACCGTCAGACATCTGCGGAAAGAGCTACCAATTCCCTCTCTCCCCCTCATTATTTACCAGTGTCAACTAGAAAAAGACCACGTTGTGGATTCTGTGCTGAAGAAGGCCACCGAAATTCAGTACGGAATGCTATACCACTATGTCCAAAGCGCAAACGCGATGAGATGTGATAAAATCTGTGGATTGATTACTGTCAATGACTGTAATGAATGAATTACTGTTAATTTGTTGTCTTTGTTTCATCTTTAATTATAATTAATTGTTCACTGTTGAGTCCATTTAAATTTTTTTACTTCCCCATCTTCCTGATTCATTGGTCAAACGTTAACTCATTCATAATTTTCTGTGTGATCATCGGTTGAATTAGTTGAAAAAGCAAATATTTAGAAAAGGGCCCATTTTGTCGAGTTGATGTTAATTAGTTGTTTCACATATAAAAATGATTGAAAAATGGTTTAATAGTATTTTTTCTAATGCTGACTATGTTCCTGTTCGATTCAAACGAACACCCATTTATCGTCCGAGTAGAAATGAAAAAAATCGAACTTTCAACTTCAAATTGATTTTTCTCAATTAGTCGTTTTTCGGATATTCACCTTCAAATTTCTATATTTCCCTCAATTCTTCAGTTAGTATGGTCTAATTTGTGTCAAAATGTTCGGAAATCAACCAGGAAGACGCCTAAATGCAAAACTCCAATACCGCCGAAGTGGACCCTTTTCACGTGGACGCACACATATTTGTATTGTTCCTACCTCTTGCCGCATCTCAAATGTGCCGCTTAAATTAGTTAGTGAATTTAAAGACTTGGGGGTTTATTTTGACTCCAAACTCTCTTTCACCACTCACATTAATTTCATTGTAACTAAATCATTCGTGATGTTAGCATTTATTCGTCGTAATTGTTCTTCATTCTTCGATTCATATACACACATACTGCGTACTCGTCTTTGGTGCGATCTAATGTGGAATACGCGGAATTTATCTGGCGCCCTTTTCATGCAATTTATGTTATTAGATTGAAGTCTGTACAAATGGCTTTTATACGCTTTGCTTTGCATTGTTTGAGATTTAGTGACCCCTTACCGTCTTATCGGTCTCGTTGTTTATTGATTAATCTAATGTCATTAGAGTCTAGGCATACTTTGTTATCAATGTGCTTTGTTTTATAATTACAGGTGGTTTTGATTGCCCGTACCTTCTACTGAAGATTTCCTTAAATGTTCCCACACGAATTCTTCGTTGTAATGAAATGTTTTTTGTGGATGTTGCAAAAACTGTTTGTGGAATGAATGCCCCTTGTGAAGAGCGCTTTCTCAGTTTAATTATATTACTCAGTCTTAAACTTTGATTTTTCTTTTTCTTAAGTAGCTTTTAAGATTGAACTTAAGACACCTGCATAGGAGTTTCCTCTATCCTTATTTTTTCACTTTTTTTATTTTTAAAATAATATGTATCCTTATATTTATCACATAGTCTATAAGTATTTTGTTTGTTAATTAAATAAATAAATTTATATTGTTGAAGCATTTGTCATTCCTTACTCAGAAAATGTTGATCATTTTTTTTTTAATATTCAAGAGTAGCCAAGAAGTGTGATCCATTCCTTTCTATAAATTTTTTAGAAATCAAAATCCAATCGCGAGGGCTACTTTTAATTTTTACATACAACTATTTAAAACTAATTTTACTCAAAGCTTATGTCACACAACATTTCGCGTTGCCAAATTCGCTGTAAGCCATCAAATTAAATGCACACCTACATACAGCGCGTTCCGCACACCAATGCGTACACCAATTTATAGCGGCATGTGGCACGTGGCATGCACACGCAATCAAATGTAATGCCACCACAATTGGCAACTAAATGAAATCGTGTCCAACCGCAGTATTGTCAGATGTGCCACAAAATTGTCCAATTATGCGAGCAAATGCTCAAATGCACAGCAAATTCGTACAAATGTACGCGTTTCGATGCAATCAGCGGCAATAGAATATTTAACAACAGCCACAACAACAAATACAATAGAAACGAAAAAAAAAAACAAAAACAAAATTACAACTAAAACTTTGGACAATTCGGCATGTGAATGGACAGCCGGACTTGTGGATATTGGCGAGGTGGTGGCAAGCGGCAAAAGCGGCAAGCTAACATCAGTTTTACAAGCCACGCCTGTCTGTTGGAGGCGGTGATGCGGTTGATGAGCCATAAATGTAGCAGCAGCAAAATGACATTTTCGCATAAGCTAACAAAAACAACGTCAATGCGAAAATGTATTGCAATGCCCAGCACTAGTGTTGTAATAATAATAGTGTTTGCAATAACAAGCGACAAATGAAAATATTAAATTCAATTGGAAAAATATCGCTTTGGCCATTTATGTCGAGTTGCTGTGAAATTGACTAGAAATAAGAATAAAAACAAAAACAGTAGTTGTTGCACAAACCATTTCCAGCTGCAGCCAATGAGCAAACTACATTTTTCGCATGAAATATATAAAAACTGGTTGGCTCTCTCAAGTATTGGCTACCAGTTTTATAGCAGCAACAACAAATGGGTTGCCGCTTATTGGCATCTATTTTCAAATTTTATGATTCTCTCTATAATTGCGCGCATCTGGAATTCGCTAGAATGGTTGCCTACAATTGTAGTCACATTTTTTTTTTTTTTTTTTTACCATAACAAATTTCTTCCACACAATTTATCTGTGCTCTCTTATTGAACATCAATTTCATTGCACAGCGTGCAAAAACCTCTTTAAATGCACTCACATGCAAGTTATTCGAAATTGATTTCATCTCTCGTAAATATTCAGTTAGTGGCCGCAATTTTCCAAATTTTTACACCAATTTTTGTCTAACTAACCAGCGTCGTTGTGGAGTATTCCCATTGTAGCGGAAATATTTTTGCCAAAATTGTTGTGTTAACGCTAAAGAAATAAATTGTATTTAGTGCAAATGAAATGGCGCATACATCCATAATAACTTGTTTTATTGAAATTTGGGTTGCGTATACGCCGTGGCATTTGCGATAGAGTTGACGTAGAGAATATTTTCATATTTGGTAGCTGCGTATTTTGTATGGTACTGCCATTAATCGACTGCGGTGTGAGCTATTTTGTTATTATTTGTCTTATAAATTATTGAAAATAAATTGTTGAAGAAAGTTGTAATGGTCGAATTTCATAAAATTCGCAATCGCTTTTCGAAGTATAGTGTTGCGTATTGCCACCAAATTTTTGCTTCTATTTTCTCATCTAACATCGAAATTGTTAGTGATATATTCAGTGACCATACGTTATGTTTTTTGCTCTGGGAGTTTTTTCAGAATTTTACTGAGCCTTTATTTACAATTTTAATAGGAGTGTTCGGGATTTGTTGTACTCGTATTAATATTTACTATTTTTGCAACGAATTTGGAATTAAACCCTTTTTTAATACTTGTCTTCGTGTCATTTAAAAATTTCCCGAACGACTGATTTACGAGTTCATGTGTATGTGCCACCAACATATAAACAAATGTTCGTAATATGACGCGAAAAGGCGAAAAAATTAAAATATTAGATTTTATTACTAATAATTGTAAAACTTAAATTGCTAAGATAAACGATAAACTTTAATACACACAAAAAAATATCTATTTATTCGACTAACATATTTGTAGCTGATTCGAAGATTCATCATCAACAAATCCCGAATATCCCTCATGATTTGTTAAATCCAAAAACTATTGTATAAGCTTGTCATTAGCTATTGAACGTATTTTATTGGCCTTCCAAAAATAATCAAAAACCAGTTCACACACAAAGAATTAGACTTGGAAAAACGAACTTTATCTTAAAAATTTAATTAATTTAGTTGGGAATACGCAATGACAATGTCAATTCATAATGCCGATTTAATTTGAATATCCAGTTCATCTGTACTATCATTTAAAAGAAGCACGGACACAAAAAAATGTCTAGAATATTGCTTTAACTTAGAGTTTTTCTCTCATTTCTTCAAAGTAAGATTTAAAAATATTTTTCAACTTAAGCGTTACTTACACCACAAGCATGTGCAGCTGAAAAAATAACTATAGCACAGTATAATATTTTGTAAATAAATAAAGAAAGAGCAAAAGAAATATCAAGATAACATTATTTTTGCTGAACCCAGGAATTTCTTCCATGCTTAGAGCAATTCATGGAACTTTCTCAAAATTTTTTACGCAGGCAAGTTTTGCTATTCAAATTTTTTATATTTTTTTGCTTTATATCGGAAAAAAGTTAACTCTATTTAATTTGAAGATCACTGCAAATATACTAGGAAATCCTGTACTGTGAAATTTGTCTAATAAACTTAACTAGATTTTATGCGATTTAAATTCAACATACAAAGTATTTATTAATAAGCTTGCTTTCTCATATCAGCGTTAAATACGGCTGCACTTCAAAGGCATATTAAAATATTTATTACACTACTCTCGATGTGAGCATTATTAAAGACTTAAATATTGTCCTTTGAGCCTTAAATTTCACCTCGAACACATAAACTACTCCACTCAGTGTAAATTTTTTCACACATACCAACCGCAATGGCAATGCCAAGCAATGCAAATAATGCAAAATTTCCGCCGACACCATTACCAATGAATGGGCTGCCAACGCAAACGCCTTTGCAATTTCCGCGACAATGCAATGAAGGCATACTTTTATATAAATGCACACAAATACATACAAACAAACATACGCCAGTATGTGTGTATATTTTATATTTTGTAAAACTATGTACGTATGCACAATTGTGCATATGAGCATACTCGCACTCGTATGTATGAATAAAGAAAAAGTGAGCAAATATGCGGCGCAGCAAGGAAGTCGCACACAAATCGACGCAACCACTTCCGTCTATCATTTCCGTTTGCAATTTAATACACTTCAAAGCAAATAAGAGGCGCGCACAAAAGGCAAAAGGAATGGTTGGCGCAAAAGACGTAGGCGACTAGTGGAGTGATTGGCGAAAGAAGAAAATAAGCGCAGTAAGCGCAGTAAGCGAGTGTGGTGTGGAAGAGTAAAAGGTATAAGCAAATATCTACCACAAACATACTAGTACAACTTGAGTACATAAATTCATGCTAAATAGATATGTGTTTGTTTGTACACGTAACAGCAATGCAGTGGTGTGGATAGAGCAGCGGAAACAAAACGAAGGACATTCGTTTAAATGTATTTGCACATACTCGTATGGGCGCTGCATGTCTTTCGTTTGCATACAAAGGCACATCGATAGAAATGGCGCACACATGCAATCGCCTTACTTTTCTTCCCACACACCCTTCACCCTCGCCACGCCTACGCAACTCAGCGCACTTATTCATTCAGTAAGCAAATATTTCTTACCATATGCATACTACATACGCCGCCTGCAAGTATGCAACGATGTTAGGCGCATGCATAAATTGACAAAGCGCACTAGAAAAAAGCAAATAGTGGTGTAGAAGGGATCGTCCAAAAAAAAAATAAAAACCAAAGACATACAAGTAACGTACAAGGCGCATATGGCATGGCATGCAAGCTTGACAACCGACACAGAGCCTTGCCGTGCTGCGTACCACTCAAGGCAAATATATATTCATTGCAACATTTGTCCTTGCAAACACACACACACACACATTCAGCTTTTGAATGCATGATCACAAATATTTATTTGTATGCAAACTTATGCGCTTACGCTTGAATTGCAAATAGTTACGAAAGATTTGCCAAACCAAAGCAGTGATGCAGTGTCAGTCGTGACAGGGGAGTGAAAAAAGTGTGGAAGATGGGCGGCAGCAATTTTTATTGATAGTGGCATTTTTTTTTCTCGATTGAAATTTCGGACGATTCATATTTGTGGTACTCGCAGTGGATCTGTGGGTAGTTACTTGAAGAAGAAGACAGCAACATATGGTTTTGAGTAGATTGTTCAAAGTGTGCCAGCCATTTGGAAGTACCAGAATTTGTGAGTTTGTGACGGCAAAAAATGGCAGGCATACCAAATAAAACGCCGCTTAGTGCAGCCAACTGCAGTCTATCACTTACTTATGTAGGCAAAATTTTTTTTTCTGTTCATGAGTAGCAAGCGTGTGGTGGGGTGCTTCCAAGATTTCACATTTTTTACCATTCAATCAGCGTTGGTGTACTAACATAAACGTTGATATACTACAAGCGAACGAGTAACTATTAAACTTCGTTTAGTTGAATGAATTTTCAGCAATCGAAAAAGTATTGTAAGTAGCCAAGGACGCAGCAAGAGATTCTTTGCACTTTATGACTAAAAAATTAATGGTCTACAAAACTAAAAACTTGACAAAATTCATAATTTTAAATTTGGAAAAAAATTGTGTTTTTTGATTGGAAAAAGTTTTTTGAATTTTTTTACATTGTCTGCACAATTTTAAGTTTGCGTTCAGCGGACTTTTATAAGAGTACGCTTGAGTAGTACTAAAAAATTAAGAAAAAAAAATTGTTGTGCTTTGAAAAATGCCAAAATTTACTATGAAATATGTAACTGAAAAAATTGCATTATAACCAAAAATTTTCTCAGCTCACTATGGAAAAGATTAAAGCCGGTATTTTTGATGGCCCCCAAATAAGACACTATACGAAAGATACTCAATTTAGAAATGCTATGACTGAGTTAGAACTAAAGGCTTGGACAGCTTTCGTCTCTGTGCTGCAGAATTTTCTCGGAAATAACAAATCTGAAAATTATATTGAACTTGTAGAAGACCTTCTGCTACGTTTAAAAAATATAGGCTGCAATATGAGCATAAAACTCCACTTCCTGCATAGTCGCCTGGACAAGTTTCCGGAAAATGTAGGAGATATGAGCGTAGAGCAGGGAGAGCGTATGCATCAGGACTTACGCGTCATGGAATAGCGCTATCAGGCTTTCTGGGCTACGAATCTGATGTCTGACTATTGTTGGTATTTTATACGACATTTTTCGAAGTCTACACATCAGAGAAGAGCTTTAAAACGAAGTTTTTTAGAACTCAATGATTAATTATTATTTTAAATAAAGTTTTTCTTAGTAAATACATGTTTTTTCTGTTTTATACCTACATAGCTGAAACTCTGAAACTAGAGCTGATAAAAATCGTCTAATTATATTTTTGTTGTACTTTATAGACATGCAGAATATACAAAAGTAACGCAAGCGCTTGCCACTTTAAAATTATTCTCCGATATCTTCTTCTTTGGAAGAATTATAACTGTCCATCGCAAATTTGTATAAGGACTTAAAAAGCGATAATTTAGTAACAGAAATTCAATGTTAAAATATTCTATAAAAAATGTTTCTATAAGAACTAAAACAAATTAATTTATTTTTTATTATTTTTCTTAAAATTTTTCCAAAGTCATCATCAAAATCATTTCAGCCAACACACCTTAAACCAAAAAACAATAATGTTTCTTTCCAGAATGGAAAGAAGATAAAAAAAGTAATTTTTTTTTGGCAACTTTTGTTAATCCTTTCCTCGCACATTTAAGCAATAGTTGGTGTGTCTGCGCATAGAGTCTGCCTTTAAAATGATTAAACTGTTCCCAGTCTGCCTGCCACAATTGCATATACACACGCACACATATTTAGCTGCTTATACACATTTTATTCGAGTTTATGTGGCATAAGCTATTTTTTTTATTTTGCCCGAATTTTCCTCACTTGCCGACACATTTTCCTTTATTTTTTGTCTAATATGTGGCTGCCAAGGATTTGCTTAGTGGATTTGCTCTAACTACTGCAAACCAAAAAAAAAACAAAAAAACAAAGTGAAAGAAGAAGCGTACATATGTTCAATGTGCCTGCTTCTCTTTTATTTTACTACTTTTTTCTTTTTTTTTTTTTTTGGAGCTCACTTACATTTGAATTTCGGTTGGAATTTGTGTGGTGAAATCGTTTATTTGGCTGACGCTTTGCATAAAGAGACAGACAGCCACTGGCAGCTGGGCTTACCGAAATAAGTGCATAAGTAATACGTGGGAATTTGTTTTTTCGAAAATAAATGAAATGAAAAGTTGCACGCGCAGACATAGGCCGGCATGGCAGCACTCCACAGTATTCTTTAGTGCAACAGTTTCTTTCAATTTATTTGCCTGCAATGCCTGAAAAGGTAAATATGTTAACGCTGGTAAATATGTAAACACATATGAATCACAATACTTACTTGTTGTTGTATGTGTGTATGTGTGCGCACACGCCTTAGTACGTTCCGTTTCTTTTTTTTTTTTTTTTGTACATTCATCGATTGAATTGAATGGAATTGAATTGAAATATAGTTGCAGTTGTAGAAATTAAGTGTTGCCTGTCATGTGGGCGTTTTTCTTCACTGCACGAATGTGCATATGCATAACCGAGTATGTGTGTGTGTGTCTGTGTGTGTCTGTAGTTGGTATGCTTCATATAACCCTTTGCCGCTATCAACTCGCTGACTGTCTGACAAATAAATTGCTTGTGGCAACACTACTCATACACACATATATTTAGTAGTGTAGTATGTATGTGTGTGTGTGTGTTTGTGCAATTTGAAATTGCATAGCATGGCGAGTGATTTGTTTGCTGGGCATGTGGGGCGTATGAGTAATATTCAATTGATAGTTTGCATGTAAGCAAATAAAGGCGTTTCGCGCGACGGTAATATTGATTTAAGGAGCGCGCCATTTTGATGGCCCTCCAATTTTGTAGAGATTTAATAGCGGATATTAAAAGTAATTTTTTAATAATTTTAGATTACATGTGAAGTGCTGCATTTGGCAGGTATGTGCATATGTCCTTGAGTAGCGCCTACCTAAAGCAATTGAAGATAATGTAGTAATGCAAGTTAGGCAAAAATATATATTTCATATATATTGGATTAAAAATTAAAATTTTTTTATTTGATTGAAATTTAGTGTGGCTAGTTTTTAATCAGCACCTATTTTTTAACAGAATAAAAACGTGTTAAAACTATGTAAATACCGGGTGTTTTTTTTACAGGTTTGTTTTTCGAATAGAGATAAAACTGGCATTTTGTGGTCAAATCTGGCAACTCTAATGTCGTTTATGTTCAGTTTGGTTTGCCATTTCATCGTGAACAGGTTGACAAAAGAACAACGCTTGCAAATCGTGCAAATTTATTTCGAAATAAATGGTTCAGTTCGCGAAGTTTACCGTGAGCTCCGTCCATTTTATGGTCGACATAATCGTCCATCAGAGCAATTAATTCGGTTAACCATGGATCGTTTTCGCACTACGTTTACTCTATGTGATAATACGCATCCGCAGAGACGTCGAACAGTGCGCACCGAAGAAACAATTGCCGCTGTAGAGCAAAGTGTTGAAGAGGACCCGAATGAATCGATTCGCCACCGTGCACAGCAATTGGAGCTTTGTCCATCAACTTTATGGAAGATTTTGCGCAAAGATCTTGGCTTGCGACCTTACAAGATCCAGCTTGTGCAAGAATTAAAGCCGCGAGACCATGCAATGCGTCGTGATTTTGGTGTATGGGCCGAAAATGAGATTGATCTCGATGCTGATTTTCATCGCAAAATTTTGTTCAGTGATGAGGCTCATTTTTGGTGGAATGGCTACGTCAACAAGCAAAATTGCCGCATTTGGAGTGAAGAGAATCCACATGAGACCCTTGAAACGCCATTACATCCACAAAAACTGACTGTTTGGTGTGCTCTATAGGCTGGTGGAGTCATTGGGCCATACTTCTTCCGCAATAATGCTGGAGAGGCAGTTACCGTTAATGGAGACCGGTATAGAGCCATGATAACCGACTATTTTGTTCCCAAATTGGATGGCATGAATGTGGATGAGTTGTGGTTTCAACAAGGCGGCGCTACATGCCACACAGCGCACGTCACAATCGATTTATTGAAGGAAACATTCGCTGAGCGCATAATTTCGCGGAATGGACCTGTCAATTGGCCACCAAGATCGTGTGATTTGACACCATTGGATTATTTTCTTTGGGGATATGTGAAGTCGCTCGTCTACACCAACAAACCAAAAACGTTAGGGGAATTGGAAGCCAACATTCGTGGCGTTATTGCCGACATACGGCCCCATATGCTCGAAAAAGTGGTTGAAAATTGGACCTGTAGAATTGGCTTTATTCGAGCCAGCCGCGGCGGCCACATGCCCGAAATCATATTTAAACATTAATGGCATAAAATTATCCTTCCAATAAAGCCAAATTGATGGACCTTAAAACGATTTTCTTGTGTTTTATTTCAATTCGAAGTTCTATACCCCTAAAAAAAACACCCGTTAGGTACCGATCTAAGAGTGCTTATGAAAGCATTCATCTAGAGTGACTTAAATTTTTATTTGCATTGCTAAATTTTAATATTTAAAAATATTTTATAAAAATTATAATATTTTTTCGGAAAGTTTTACCGTTTCTTAACAAACTATTAACCAATATTAAGAAGCGATTTGTTTTGGGACGAATTTTCGTCATCCCTTGTCAAGTTTGGTTTTAAGACAAACCGGTTTCGGCGTTGTGCCATCTTCAATGTCATTTTTCGTTCTGGTTAATTTCATTTTTTCGTCCGTATTTATAGTTACGTTACGGTAGAATTCATTGTCTATGTTCGTCAGGTCAGGTCAGTTGTGGGTCGGTGTGTTACTTTGTTTATTTCAGGTACCACTGATTCATTCATTCATTCGTTCCAAAACCAATCACTTCACACCCTGTCGGAAGCAACAAAAACAGATCAGAATATTAAGAAGCATTTTGAATAGAGAAATTATAAGTACGGTTGCCACATATTTTAAATGATATTATGATTGCATTGTTAAGTAAAAAAATGTATTGTTAAAAATTTAATTTTCCTGTATTTAAAAGTGATATTTTTTAACGACAGATATCAAAGGAAAAAAAAATAAAAATCGAAAATTTAATGTTCACCTTCTAGTGCTTTTTTTCTTCCTTATGGAAGTTGAATATTTTTGAAGATTTATTGAAATTTTCTAACATGAGTAGGCAAACATCAACTAGCTTTAATTCACAATATTTCTTGTTTTTTTAACTAAAAAAATTTTACAACCAAAGAGCACTGAATTTGGCTTGTTGCCGTCTAAAAAAAAAAACATAATCATGAAAAGCTTAATTGTTTATTTCTTCACTAAGCGCATCAATACGGAAATTAGCATTTACCATTCACATCTAAATATTCATAATTAAAAATCACATACGTCTACTAAATTTCTTCATTACAAACTTTAAACCGAATGCAAATTTTTTGACAAATTCAATTACTTGAGTTACATGCCACAAAAGTAGCAGCGGCCTTACTACAATGGCGATATTGAGCGTAATGTTTTGGACTTCAACAATACTTTATACAACTTATTTCTTAAACATGTACCTAAAGGTTCTTGTATTCGTGATGAATCAGCCCCTTTATGGTTCACTAAAGACTTGAGAACTTTAAAAAATAAAAAATCGCGTTCTTTTAAATTGTATAAAAGTACTGGTCGTCATGTGGATTATCTTAATTATTCAGTCTTGCGACATAAATATCTAGAATTAAATAAAAACTGTTATGAAAAATACTTGAATAAAATGAAAATGAACATTATCCACGACCCGAAAGCTTTCTATGGTTTCGTTAATTCTAAGCGCAGAGTAAATGCATTCCCTTCCGCAATGAAATATCAAAGTACTGTGTCATGTGATAACGAGATTATTGCCAATCTATTTGCCCAGTTCTTTAAATCTAACTACACCACACAATTTAAATATAACTGTATTTCCTATCCATACAAGCTGAGCCCCAATAACTCTATTAATATTCCAGTCATATCATCAGATGATGTTTTTCATTATTTAATATCTTTAAAAGAATCATTCAAGTACGGCCCTGATATGATCCCGACATGTTTCCTAAAAAAATGTGCAAAGCACCTGTACCTGCCATTATCGAACTTGTTTAATTTGTCCCTCCAGCAAGGAGTTTTTCCGTCAATATGGAAACAGTCTTACATAATCCCCCTTCATAAATCTGGAAGCAGGTCTTCTATTGAAAACTATCGTGGTATAGCTAAACTCTCTTCTATCCCGAAGTTGTTTGAAGCTATTGTTACCAATCAAATGACTTATCCGATTTCCTCAATAATAGCAAATTGCCAACATGGCTTCTGTAAGGGCAAATCGACCATTACAAATTTACTTGAATTTACCACCCATGTTTCAAATGGGTTTAGGGAATGCATTGACACTGATGTTATATATACCGATTTTAGTAAAGCATTTGACAAAGTATGTCACTCTTTACTCATCCGTAAACTAGATCTGCTTGGTTTTCAACCTGGTATCCTCTGTTGGATGTCTTCTTATCTCTCCGGTAGGACGCAAAAGGTAGTTTTTAAAAATTTTCATTCTGGGATCATCGATGTTTCCTCGGGAGTTCCTCAGGGCAGCCACCTCGGACCGATTCTGTTCCTGCTATTCATAAACGACATTTCTACAGTAGTAAAGTATTCTAAAATATTGATGTACGCGGATGATGTTAAACTTTTTAAGACTTATGCCTCGGCTGAAGAAAGATCCTTGCTACAGCAAGATTTGGACAGCATAGTCAATTGGTGCAGCATTAATTATATGCCGCTTAACCTTAACAAATGTAAATTCATGTGCTTTTCTCGACGAACCATTCAGCCGGCCTCCTACAAAATAAATAACTACGTCCTAGAACATGTAAACAGTTTTGTTGACCTGGGTGTTGGTATGGATTGTAAACTCAATTTTAATTTTCATATTAGTTCCACAGTGAATAAAGCAAGGGGTGTACTGGCTTTTGTAAAGCGTTGGTCAAAGGAATTCCGTGACCCGTATATAACTAAAACACTTTTTACTTCATTGGTAAGACCAATACTGGAGTATGGTTCCATAGTTTGGAATCCTCGTTATCAGGTCCACTCAGACCAACTAGAGTCAATACAAAAACAATTCTTACTTTTTGCTTTGAGAAATTTTCGATGGGATTCGCCATACAATCTTCCCCCTTACACTAGTCGTTTAAAACTTATTAATCTTCCTACTCTTTCGAGTCGCAGAGAAATGTTAGGTATAATATTTCTGGTAAAATTAGTCAATGGATGGATCTCAAGTCCATTTCTTCTAGAGCAAATTAATTTTAATGTACCCTCCCGTGCAACGAGAAACTTTAAACCACTTTTCTTGAAACTATGCAGAACTAACTTTGAGTTGAATGAACCGTTTCGGGGTTTATGCCAAGACTTTAACAATCATTCCAGCACCTTTGATGTATCGGACTCACTTTTTATAATTAAAAGAACTATTCTATCCTCTCTTAATAACAGCTAACGATCCAATTTTCTTACTTTGCATTTCTCTAACTTTGTATTCGGCTGATGAATTCTTATTCTGTAGCTGAGCAGCTTGGGATCTCGACGCTTAACAAACTTTCTTCTGTCACGACTCGGCACCTAAGATTTGTATATTTAAAAAACATCCGTACGTTATGCGGATTGAGCCCCTCGTGCCGGTTGGGCGGGAAAGTGGGTTTCCGTTGGGTTATAATATAATAATTTTGAATAAATATTAACCATTTGCGTACTAAAGTTATACATACACACACACACACACACGCACACAAATATATCTACACAATAGAATTCAAATCAAAAATTCATAACCGAACGCAAATAGTAAAGTGTCATGTTTGCCAAAGTCAAACTATGAATACACAAACACACACATATTTACACGCTAGAAGAGAATAATAAGCGCACAACAACTGGCTTTTTATTTTGTTTTAATTTTTTTAAATTTTTTTTTCTATATAAAGAACACAACAGTACAAGTTGCGAACTTTGTTCACAATTAAAAAAAAATCAACAAATTTTCATAACAATATAAATCTCTTTCAAAGAACTTTTACAAATTTTTGAGTACGCAGTTTTCTCTCCAATTTAACTTTATTGCAATAAAAAATCAAGTTTTAAGTGGCCACAAATTAATGTTTATTTTTAAATTGATTTTGAATAACTCTGTTGCATGGATGGATGAAATCGTGGAGAGGCGCCAATAAAAAAATTATCAAAAATCAATTACATTTTACAGCGACTCGAATCTTACACTTTGTTGCAGTAAGAATTAATGTTTTAGAAAACTTTAAAATTAACCAAAGTTTATTACGAGTAAATTGATTTTTAATTTTCTACAGCATTTAAAACTTGGCTGTGCACGGTTTTAGTTAGAGCATAAATCGTGCGCGAACGTTGTAGAAAATTAGTAAAAAATTCGTCAAACTTTCAGTTAAAACGAAAAATAATCAAAATTAAATCAAGTAAAAACAAGTGGACCACACGTGCTGCGGTTATAATTTTGGGTTGCAGTATATTTTCACGCATTCACACACAGTATTTGCTTAAATGCATATTTCCATTTGAAAGTGTTTGCAAATATGCAAACAAACAATCAAACAAATAAACAAAATATGTAAATAAATACATTAAACTGTTGCTGGAAAATATTGTGCAAAATATGCCAATTCAATTGCGTTTGCAAAGCATTTCCATTTCACACACACACAGGCAAACTAATTGCATTTAAATCAAAATCCCAACTCGTTATACGCTCTTACAAAACGCGTGTGTGTCTGTGTGTGTGAGTATCTTTTGTGTGTGTGTGCGCATATGTGTAAACTTTGAGTAGTTTTTGGGCAGCGTGTAGACAAGTGCGAGTAAATTTAATTTATTTTATGTATGGCAAACAAAATGCTTATAAATGCAATTTAATCCTTTTTATGCAGCCATGCGTTTGGCTCAAGCAAAAAAAACAACAATATAGTATGTATGTATTAAGCAACAACAATAATGCAAGGCGCATTTGTAAGTGCGCTTGTGTGCGTGCACAAAAAACAAGCAACGTAATCAAAAATTGTAGTACACTTGCAACGACTGTATGGCAAAGTGTTGCAAGTGTGGTCAGCGCAGTAAGCTTTGAAGATTTACAGGCTTGCTATTGAGCCGTACCACACTTGCAGTGCACTCGCACAAAAACTATAATGAAATATTGATAATTTTATTAACAATTTCATATTTACAAATATACGCTTTTGACAAAAAATTTGCATACATTTGTTTGTTGTTGTGTTGCATGCCAACCAAGCTGATGAGCGGCACTTTGGCGCTTTTAGTCACGTTAATAATTAATGGAGCTAGCATTGCTGATGTGTGTGTTTGTGTTTTTTTTTGTGGGTGTGTGTGTGTGTACGTGTGCTTAAAATCTTCTAAAATATTCATAACATAAACTAAACTATAAATCTAAGATAACTCGTTTGGCCACTAGCCTCCATTGGCCTTGGTTGGATAGGCAAAAAAGAAAATGGTTTGTCAAAAAAGTTCTTGTTGCAAATTAAATTTTACACCAAAATGTCATTTAAGTAAAAGCAACATAAATTCGCTGCAACAAACAAAAACGAACATAAAAACAAATTTTGCTTGTAGCATGGAATTTAGAGCTTTTCGAATACCAAAAACTCCACTGAGCCGCAGCTAAGCGCAAAAGTTACAAGTTCACTTGATACACACACACAACCAAAAAAAAAAAAAAAAACAAGGAAGATCAAGCACTCCAATCGCTTGTAGTTGCAATGGAGCGCATAAAAGTGGCACTTTTCTAGTGCAACAACAATAAACACAGCACAACTCTAATAGCAAAAGGCAGCAGCCGAACGAATGTTGACCATTTTAATGCGCTGCACCAAATCCTTTTCCATACACACAAATATCCAATTTGACTTCCACCCTCTAGCGCTTGTGTTTGCACTTGCAACATAGCCACAGCCTATTGCCACAGCAATACAAAGCGGGCAATCAAAAGCAAAAAGTAGTATGGCTATAGAACTTCAGCAGCTTTGCAGTCGGCGCGTTTTTGCTGCTTTCGCCCATCCTCCTCTGTCACATTGATTTAACTACATTAGGGGCATTTGTAACTCGTTTAGGAGATTTTTCCATGTCCGTATCCGTCTGCATCAGCCATATCTCTTTGCTGCGTGCTAGTGTGTGCTAAGCGTCTGGCTCGTGTGGCAAGCAACCGAACGCCTAAAATATTCACTTGCCTCTGCTCTTCTCTCTTTCTTTCTTCACTCACTTATCACTTGCTTCGTTTTTCTTTTGTCTCTCTAAATGTCTAAATATAATTCTTTTTTTTTTCAAACCATCTAAACGTTCTTGCTGTGTCCGTCGGTCTGTCTGCCTGCCTGTTTGCCTGACTAGTTGCTTCGCCATTGCTGCCTCATTTGTCCTAGCCGCTCGGTTGCTGCGTTAGCCATCGAAAGTCTTTACGTCTAGTTGCATTCGTCCTCGCATGTTTGACTTCAGTCAAAAACCTTGTTGAGTCGTTGTTGAAAAGTTCATCATGTTGAAATTAAATTTTGCTACAAGTGCATTAGTAGCAGTGTAGTCAATTTCAATTGGTTGCATAAGTATATTTGTGTTCCGGTAGCAGTTGTTCAGAGTTTTCGTTTATTTTTTGTTTTTTGTTCATTTCCTGCGAATCTTTACTTCTTATTTTGCTGCTCAAGTACAAGCTATTACTTCGTCTTAGATTGTAATCGAAATTTAACTTCTCTTTGCGCTTTTAAAACGCTTCGAGAATGTACCAAAAAATCGTTATGAGTTAAAGCGATGTTTTTTTGAAATGTATAGATAGACAACGTAGAAGAGCCTAGGTTTCTGGGTTATATTTTCAATAAAGAAGAAGAAAAAAATCTCTGCTCGTTCTACGTAATAAAAACCCGTTCTATTTTAATCATTTCAAATATCGTATATCTCAATCTTGATATCATTTTCAACTAAAATGTTTACGTTTTCGGATTTGCTTTTCAGTGAACATTCAATAAACTTATAAAATTACCAAAACCCATTTGTAACGCAGCAAATACCTGCGCTTGAAAGTTCGCAAATAAAACAAAAAATTCTAAATATCAAGCAGCAGTTTAAAGGTCAACTCTGAATCGCAATCCAACTATAATAAAACCAAAAATTTCAATTCAAATAACCAATCAACTACAACTATAAATAATGCCAAGAAGGCTTACCTTTTCTTGTATATTCACCTTTACAAATATTCGTATTTATTACTTGAGGGCAGGACTAAAGAGTCAGTTCAAACATTTCCACTTCAATGATGATAAACTACACTTGGGCATTCGGTAATACTCCAGACAGACAAAACGACATGAAAGCAACAGGCATTAATAAGAAATTGCCAAATGTTAACATGTTTGTAGCGATGCGAAGTTAGTTTTACTCAACTACCGTGTCCAACTAGTGACAATGCCAATGCTAATAAATAATGTGGAACTTTTACAACCAGCAAACATTTTCTTGCGATAAATAAAATTTTGCATTCGTAAATAATACGAAAATTTTAAATTATTTACAATGCGGGACTTGCGTTGAAGATGTGAAAAGCCATTTTTATCTAAACAATTTTTTAGACAGCAAATTTTATTATTTAGTCGAGAACTCATATATTTGTGATTTGTATTTCACGTTTTCAAGAATAACCAGACAAATATCTGAGTTCTCGACTATTAAAATTTGCGAAATACATCACATGACACACGTTCGGGACTAGCTCAAAATGTTCTCGTGGGAAGGTCGAGATTATTTCGTCACATTTTCGGGACTCGTTTTGGTCAAAATACTCCCACTTAAGTGGTATGCAATCAGGCTGAGTACTTTAATTCATTTCACCGCACCTCTTTGCAACTCACCTCACTTCACCTCGGCTCAACTCAACTCAATTTACCATATCTCTCACGTCACCTCACCTCACCTCACGTCACCTCACTTCACTTCACCTCACTTCACCTCACCTCACCTCACCTCACCTAACCTCATCTCACTTCACCTCACCTCACTTCATCTCACTTCACCTCACTTCACCTCACCTCACCTCACCTCACCTCACCTCACCTCACCTCACCTCAACTCAACCCAACTCAATTTAACTAAGCGCACGTCCCCTCACCTCATCTCACTTCACCTCACTTCACCTCACCTCACCTCACTTCACCACACTTCACCTCACCTCAACTCAACTCTACTCAACTCAACTCAGCTCAACTCAATTCACCTTATCCCAAGTCCCCACACCTCACGTCAATTCCTCACATCTCACTTCACCTCACACCACCCTGCTATTTCAAGTAAAACTTCCTGCTTTCCTGGCTGTACACATTTAATTCTTAATATAAACAAATATATAATTTATTTACAAACATACATATGTATATACCCATACTCCTAAATAATAATTTACCATCAATAATGCTCAGTTGGCCAAATATTTGGCATATCATAAATGCAATGAATTGTAAAGAAGCAAGCGAAAACAAAACGTAGGCAAGCACAAAAGTCACCAACAGAGTTGAAGTTATTCAGTTAAACTGGCGCGCTCAACAACAAATGCAGGCAACTGTAAGAAGGCAAGAGGGTCGAAAAATAACAACAAACATAATAATAATAACAGCAGTCATAACAATAATGGCAGGAATTTGTAGTGCAAGCACGGCAGTTAGCATTGGTATTGGATTGCGAGAAGGTGGTGCACTTTGGCAGGAAAGCCTGGCCTATTTGCAAAAAGACTCTTGGCAAGTAGCCAGTCAAGCAGACACAGCAACAACACAACGCTACTTCAGACCAACAACAACAAGCACTTAACGCTGAAGACATCGAAAACAGGCAGTTTGAACGACAGTCCTCCAAATAGTAGACAGACAAACAACTAGGCAGGCTGGCAAGCAGGCAAGTATTTGCTAGTGCTGAAATGCCCAATGGATCACACACAAGCGCCTATTTGTAGGCTAAAGCTTGCACGACAGCTCTAGCTTCTAGCCTGCAGTTTCATCATTTTGCACTCCCTTCGTTATGCTCATGCTCATGCACGCGCACTCAAACTCCACGTCAAATCATTTAGGGCTTAAGAATGTCGAAGTTGGTATTATTTTCGATGAGTCCTTTCGTGTACGCTTCGCTTGACTTCAAACAACAGACTGTTGCGCGTTTGCGTTTGCATGTTGCGGTTGAGTTTTGTTGGCTTGTTTGTAGTGGTTTTGTTGTACACATTTTTTGTTTTTTTTTGTTTTTTGCTGTTGTTATTTTTGTGCGACGGCGATGGGATGCAGCGGCATAAAAGGACTTTCATGCCACATTGCATCGTCGTAGTGTAAACACGAGAATATTCGCAGGCAAGCTGGTAAGGCAAGACAAGACAAGACAATACAATACATTATTGGGGTGAAGTATATCCTTTGGCAAGGACGATGCGCTCAACTGTCACTTGACTTGCCCGCCTGCGTATGTATGTTTGTTTGCATTCATTTTTTGCAGTATGGGAACGCTGTTGCTTTGCGTTAACGTTTACTCAAGCAAATGAGAATTTTAGTAAAATTGCCATGCATCAACAATAGCAACGATGTACGCTTATATTAGAACGCCAAACCCGTGATGAGTTTGTAAGGCAAAACGAAGGCGCATACGATGACTAAAGAGTCTACATCCTCATGATTGCAGTCAATAATAGCAGCAGGCGTTTGTTCGCCAGCAACATTATCAACTTAGCAGCCACAATACTTTGTCGCACAATCCCGTTTGCTGCGCTCACCTTTCCTCACTTAAACTCACTAACGATAGACGTATGTATGTGTGTGTGCTGAGTTTACATATACATTTATTGAGTACCTATCGTGTTTTTCTTCAATGTTCTGACAAAAGTTTGGAAAAGTTGACGACTTTGTTATGCCACGCTCTTCTCCTGCTTGTTCTTCATATTATTGCTGCTTTTAGTCGCACACATGTTGTCTTACCATTAAACTCACGTACACGCGCACATCTGCTTTTGAAATAGACTTCACTCATAAGTGTATTCGAACTTTACGGACACATCTGCAGGCCTTTGACGACCTGCATAGACCTTAACACAGCGCCAATGGGATTTAGTTAAATGGCAAAAGCTGGCTACATGAGCGCTTTTCGTTAGCTAAACATAGAGAGATCGCAAAAAAACAAACAAGCAAAACAACAGCACATAAAATACAAAGTATGTTGCTCGCATAGCCCATTTAACAATGCGCCCGAAAGTATGCAACAAGCAAATGTGTAGCCGTAAATGTTTCATCACTCTCGAAAAGCGCGCGCAGCTGTGTTAGTACAAAATAAATAAATAAAAATCCAATTTAGTATGTGTGCAATGTTATCGCTTGAGTGCGAGTAATTTAATGTGATTGAGAGATTGAAGTGCTGGCAAAAACATATACGGACACTTTAAAATAAAAAATAAAAAAAAATAAAAATCAAAACAAATGTGTAGAGGGTAAATGTACTCGTTGCAGCGAGTGGCTGATGCCAAATAAATGTGGCAAGCCAAAGGCAATGCAAGAAGGTACTTAGGTGTGAAAAGAGATGGTAACAACAAAACTCCTATCGTACATTGTGGTTTCAATGCTTACTCTACACCAACTCCACAAACTGCATTGAATTTTATTGATTGAATTCGTTTAAAAGGTGACGCAGCTGCAATTCAATTAAGGTAAGAGTTTGTTAGTTGCTTGCGCTTGTACGCTTGCTTGGGGCGTAATTTGATTGTGTAAGTGTGTGTGTGTGTGTGTGTGTGTGTATGTATGGGTACGTTGATTATGCGCTCTTATGTTTCTATTGTAGAGTTTGTATTTGTTATAGCACACACTTGCATTTAAACACACATACAACATATATGTACGAGTATTTGGTTGTACTTGTGTGCCGAGTTAAGTACGTCGCCAGTTGATTAAAAATTTAGCTTCACACGCTCATTGACTTAGTGAAGGTCCATGCACCGTAAAATCCGAGAAAATGTGATTAAGTATTTGCTTCATCGGTTGTAGGTAAAAATAAAGGCTAAGAAAAGGCGTTACTCTCTCTGCCACTATTGGCAAATTAAATATATATAAATATATATGTATTTGCATATTTTCAGTTGAAACTGATATAATTTACCACACGAAAAATTTCTATGAAATCTGAGCAAAAAACTTACTACACATAGCTGAAATTAAAATTCTCAACAACGGCGCATTACTCGTTTAAAACCATTTCATACAAGACTTTTCGAGCTTTCTATATAAAACTCTTTTTAGCATTCATTTTAATTTACAGTATTTATTATGAAAGAAAATTGATCCCGATTTTTCCAGGCTGCTGATCGAAATTTTCCAGCATGGACCAAAATAAAGTATGCCGATTAGACTACCAAAGCTTGGATATGCTGAGTTTTTAGAGCAAGTATCTGCTTTAAATATATTTCTCACAAAGTTGAAGAAAATACGAGATATTGTTTTCTTCTTTTTCTTGTCCGACAGGGCGAATTGTTGATATTTGTTCCAACAAATATCAAAAGACGAGGTGGTCTGTGTCCTCAAAGGCAAAAGAAGAACTCCCCTCAAATTCAAATTAAATATTGTAAATTTATGATGCCAAAAGGCTTCCTTGAGTGTCACAAATTTTACGCTGCAAGAATTTTGTAGCTCGCTTTTTTTAAGAAGACGAAGTATCAAGCAACTTTTAACCACCGAATGTCTGTGTATCGATGCCCTACCAACACTACCGTAAATTATTCTGCAGGGAAGCTGTGTGAGCATACGATCTAAGATACATTCCTGATGTAGCCCGTAGAAAACTTATTCCCCCAACTTTGATAAAGCCTGGCATCTTCTAATTTGTTTCTCAAAAATTCGGGTTGAAGCAAAAATTCTTTTATTTCTCGACTTTGTTAATTGAGGCGGTTGATATTGACGATGTTTCTTGCTTCATATCGCTGGATTTTGATATGGATAGCTGCTTCAAAAGCACGAGTTTTAAATGGGCAAAACCAACAACCAGACTATTAAAAGTTTCTGAAATTTGGCAGCCCAATTAATTTTTTAGACATCTAACTTTAATAATCTAATATCATTAGAATACTCGTACTTATGGACAAAGCTCAAATTAAGAAAGACTATTACTTAAAAAAATCTGCCCAAACTAATTCAGTACACCATTCACTTGACGAAAACATCCCAAACAAACCGCAGACAGTATATTTAAAGAAAAAAAACGAATCTTATTCAAATGCAGCATACTTTTAAAGCACTAAATGTGACTGACTACAACATTAAGCGCCTAAAAGTATGCATTGCAAACATAGCAAACAACACACAAAGCTGACAAAACTTTTTTAATGTAATTGAATTAAATTGCAAAAAACGTAGTGAATTAAATAAGTTTGCGCGCGAGTCAAAACCGCTAACCCCTTGCCGCGCTTGCGCCGCCTGCTTGACGTTGCTTAGCTAACTGACGGAGAGAGTGAGAGATAGAGACAGAGTTCTAAAGATGGCTGGGTTGACGGCAGCACAATGACGATAGCATTTAAGGCAGAACGAAATGTACTGAATGCAGCAGACGACTATAGGCGGCCAACAACAGCAGCAACAAATAAGTGTGCGCTACAAATTTTCTACGTCATGGATTTTGCATAAAGACGAAAGGCTAAGGAGTGTGCAGCCAAAAGCAGAGGGCGCAAGGATTTAGTGAAAGAACTTTTGTGATAAAGGATAGGGACTGTGAGCCAGCATTTTGCCTTTTGATGTGGTTTCACAAGTGGCAAGACGCGAAATATGCGCTCCATCCACTGACAGGCTTTTGCCGCATTTCCACAAGCGAATGCAATGAGGCAAAAGTTAGCGCCACAGTCGCCGCCGTCACCATATTATACTCGTATTGTATGCCGTGCACACTCACCCATACAACACATACAACACATAAACGCATACATATGCGGAGCGCGTAATGGTCGTATTTTTCTTGGCGTTGCAACATTTTTTCCAGCTCATTTTTCGTTACAGATTTTTTTCGTTTTTTCTTGATTTTTTTTTTTTTTGCTTGAGAAGTTATGTGCTAAGCAAAAAGTTAAGCGACTACCACTACTTGCAATGTAAAACTTTCGGCAGTCGCTGCTCTGTTGCTACTTACTACTTTTTTTTTCGACAAAAAAAAAACTTTTTTGGCAAGTACTATGCAAGCGTGTTTGCGTGTACATGTGTGCGTGTGTGTGCTTGTAACCATATCGCTGCGGGAATTACACTAATTTGACTGTTTTTTCACTTCAATTGAGTGATTTATTTGGCGGAAAAGATTAAACGCGACAAACTAACAGCGCAAGCAAGTTGTGCTCAGTTGATTTATATGTATGTATGCATGTTTTAGTAGTCGTTTAAGCGCAGCAATGGCAAATTGAGAAAGTGCATTTCTTCGGACAAATCTATTCATCTCAATCGCTGTTGACAACCGCAAAAATTTTAAATGTAGCAATGAATTTGTAATTAATTTTGTTGCCGCAGCAGCGAAATTTGTGGCAGTTTTTCTTTATACCCTTTTTTTTTAGTAGAGTGTGACAAGTCGGAAAATTAAACGGAAATAGAAATTAAAAGAATGTCAAAATATGCATACTGTTGAAAGTGTACAAAAGTGTCATTTAATGTGATCATACGCAAATGAATATTAATTGAAAAAGTCTGTGTTCACTTTGTGCATTTAGAATGGAAATTGAAAATGTTTTAAAAGAAGAAATTAGTTTGCGTTAGCAAAAAGTGTTAAAACAATTTCAATTATTCAAAGTGAGAATAACTCAAATAATCGCAATGGTGAGATTGAAGTTTTTAAAAGGAAACTTAGTTTAAGTAAGCAAAAAAGAAGAAAAAAATGATTTAATTTCATTAAAGACAAAACCAGATTTATTTCATAACATTCTCTAAAATCGGTAGAAAATGTGGTATATACTCGTGTTCTGGCGTTAACTTTTTTATAAAATAATAAAAAAAAAATGCATTCGTTAATTCACGTTTTCACTGCCTTAAAAAAAATCTTTAAAAAAGTTGATATTATCTTAAAATATTCAGTAACGTTAAAATTGTATAAGCAAATTTCTGAATACATTTTTGAAAACTAAAGATATTCAATACTTAGTTAAACTGTTTTCTATCGTGAAAAAATTTAAATTTCTATATTTTTCGCAAATTTCGAACTGCTCGAGTAAATTCAGCTTAAGCTGAAAAATTTGAAGAATTCTGAAACATTTCGTTTATATTGAAAAAGAGCGAAATGTGAATAGATTTTTTTTGTATTGTCCATGTGAAATATTTATAATTCGATTTTCACGATTTTCGACACATCCTCTGTTTTTACTTTTTCGGGAGTTATTGCTTAATTCGTATTTCCGATCCATTTGACAATTGGAAAAGGAATTATTTTGCAAAAGAAAAAGTAATACACGCCAGATGGCGCTGTGTTCGAATTATTTTCAAAATGTATATCTTCAGTCTGATTGGTTATGGAAATGAAATACTTACTGCAAAAAAATATTACCTGTCAGGTGGCATCGGAGTTTCATTTTCATTTAATTGTTAATCCTAATGTTGTAATAATAAATGTATATATGCTACAGATTAATAATGGAAAAGACAATTTGCAAAAAATATCCGCCAGGTGGCCCTATTATTTCTAAAAGTCGTATTTCAAACTTGATTTGGCTTATTTTCGAAATAGGTACATTTTTTATAAGTGAAAGAAAAACACTTTCGCAAAAATAATGTGTGGTCAGAAAACTAGCACTTAAGCAGCACCTTTTCTTTGAAATATTGTAATAATTACATAAATATTTGAAAAAAATTTTAATTTCAAAAATGTCGCCAAAAAAAACTAATTAAGTAAAAACGGCTTTTCGCAAAACCTTCATAACGCTAATGATAATAAAAAAAACAGATGTGGCTATGAACATTTTTTGAAATATAAAAACTGCTGCTGACAGTTCTAATTATATTATAACTTTTTCGTTTAGTTCATAGATGCAAACAGTTTGCTTTTAGGCGCTAAAGAATTTTTTTGTTTTATTTTCGGCTACAGCTAAAGAAATATATGCTTGTTGAACTTGTCTGCGTTGTTTGTCAGTTCGTCAGTTTAACAACTTAAAAACTTTGCTAAGTAAAATTACTTAAATTTACCTCACTTGCAAGCAAACTAAAGAAGAAATATTATGAAAAACTGTATGGACTTAAATATATATTTGTATGTATAAACTTTTAATATACATTTATGGTACTCTTCTCAACTAGACTAGGCATCATTATTTTGAAAGACACTTGCGAGATTATCAACGCCTGTGGCAATATTCTGCTTCTTTTAAAATGCGCTTGAAATGTCACTCATATTTTCGACAAAACTTTAGCAATTTTTTTCACATTTTCATGCACCAACTAATATTAAACGTCAATTAACTTTGAACTGCAAATCATTGATGAAAGTGATTTTTTTGTTTGAAAACTTTTTACCTGCCTTAGCATTTATTTACATAGAAAGTTCGTTTTCGCACATTTTTAGTTTTCAAAACATTTTCTCTTACATACAGCCAGCAAGTATATATTAATTTTTTGTTGAAAAAAAAGTTAGTAAGCTTCCTTCATTTCTTGTATTTTCATTCAATATTTTTTTTTTATTCCACTGACGTACACATTTACTTTTTATTTATTCGTTCCATGCTCAAACAAATTTGGCGAAAGTTGGTCGTTTTAAATTACTCCCCTCTTATTTTTTGCTTTGCGCCTACAATCATCATTCACGACACCAGCAGCCAAAAAGTATGCAAATAATTACAGTATGCTGTTAACATGTGTTTTCGTTAGCCACGCCTATACAAAGCATTTACAAAAAACTTTTTGATTTCGTACAAATAAAAATCAAATATTTTGCAACGAAAACTTTGCAAAAGTTTTTGGGCAACTACTAATGAATAAATGGTTAGTTTCACAAGTTGTTTGTAAACAGTGTAGCATACTTTTGAGCGCATAGAGATTGTACTTAAAAAATTTGAGTGAAGCATTTGCTGAAAGCTGTTTGAAAAAATTTGCGAATTTATTTCGAAAACTTATTTGGTGGTGAATTTTTTGAGAATGGCGGTTACTCAATTTCACATTTTGCAGCGTAGCATACTCTTTGGATGCCTTCTATAAAAAAAAATGTTATGAGCAACTCAAAAGTGTATTTAAGTAGGTCGCTAAATTAATAGTAAGCAACTTTTCGGAGCAAATTTTTTGTCTTTCATACAGCAGTAAAATTTAACATGCTGATAAGAGAACGGCCCTTAGCGTAAAGTGTAAAGTGAAGCGCTGCATACTTTTAGGCATGTGGTCCAGAGATTTAAACAGCAGTTAAATTTAACAGGCAGATAAGAAAACGGTCCTAAGGAATACATAGCAAAACACGGCGTCCTATACTAGCGCTTCACTGTTACTTGGTTTTTTGTTTTACAATTGTGAAACCCTATTGCATTGTCATAATCACAACCTATTGAATATGCTTACATCAGAGCTCATCGCTTGCATATGTAGTTAGAAGATACCACAATTTATTTCATTGCATTCAAAGCACATCAAATAATTTATTTATATTCTAATGACATTCAGCAACCACAATTAACCACAGTTGCGTCGCTAATTCCTGCCCAAATACGACTACTAATGATGAATTAATAAAATTTTAAGCCACAAAATTTAATTCATATCAAATTTCATTGCATAATTTGAGCGGCGTATACATCAGCGAGCGATAACACACACACACACACACACACACACAAGTAAAATCAACACTATTTTGAATTCTATATACTTTATTATTAAATTATACCACTTTAACCTCAACGCTAAAGCGCATCATCATTCAACTTGCCACATTGTTGCAAGTATGCACTTGACTGGTGTTGAAGGTTGTTGTTTTTGTTACAAAGCATTAAACACAAACAACCGCAATATATGCTTAGGAAGTTCCAACTTCCGCTTCCGTTCGTTGAGGCGCATAAATGACTGCCAAAGGAGAACTTACTTTAGCCGCTCTGTGGCATGGCATGTGGAAAAGTGGCAAACAGCAAATAGGTTGGCAGGCAGCAAGCAAATGGCAAATACCAAGCCAGCAACAGCCCACCAACCAACCCGGGCAGCAAACCACACCATGAGTGAACTACTAACGACAACACAAAGTGGCAAGTGTTGCCAAAACACGAAAATCCCATTGAAGTTGAAATATCCGCAAATGAAATGAAAAATTCAACACGTTGTTCATACAATCAAGCAAGCAAGCAAGCAAGCGAACAAGCAAGCAACTGAACGAGCGTACAATTGTTGCATGCAACAGGCAATGTGGTGCCACAAAGGCACAGCCGAGCGAGCATAAGGCACACGTTTGGCAGCAATCGCATGTTGCATGCCACTTTACTTGGCCAGCCAGCCGGCAGCAGGCAGGCAAACGTGACGCTATTAGCTCGGCCTGCCGCCTGACTGGCTGGCACTGCGCTTCGCCACCAACAACTCGCTGGGCCAAAGTGCCAAGTGCAACACGTTTTCGACTTTCATTTGTGTGCCGTCTGTTATTTAGTTTTCTTTTTTTTCGTTTTCTTTCCGCTGCGGCTTCTCTATTTTTATTTGGCTTCAAGTACCTAATAATTTTATTGTTTTTTAATGCGCTTTGGCTTACTCCTTTTTCGGCGATTTTTTCGGGGCGTAATTTTTTCACTTCAATGTTTTTCAATTGGCATTTGTTGTTGCCAATTCTTTTAAGCTTTTATTTTTATTTATTTTTTTTTGTAGCACTGTTGGCAAAGTTTCAAGTGACTTTAATGCTGAAGTGTTGAAATGGGCGGTGTTTATTTGCTGGGAGGCGTTCACATTACAAGTCATCAGGAAGTCAATAATGAAGGGCTGCATTTGTGTGCCACCGAGTTGTGCATGGAAGCTACTGAAATAATTTTTGTGAAAGATTTATGTGTATTGGATAAAAAAAAAACGTGCCACCAAAGAATTCAAAAATTAAAATTTTGCAAATGAAAGCAGAACAGGATTTCTCAAAAAGTAAGGTTGACATATTTTGGATGTACATTAAAAAAATGTAGTATTTTTTCTTTGTTATTGTTTGGCCATAGTTTTTAATTGGTATTAATAATATATATTTTGTTTTAACGTTTTCCCAAAAATATTTCCGAAATTTTTTAAAATTCATGTAAGCAGGATGTATTTCAATATTAGAAGTAAAGGAGTTTTTTTATAAAAAAAAACACTAGTTTTGCTAAATATTTATTGTAAAAAATTAGATCAAGTGAAAAAAAACTTCAAACATAAAACGTCTGATTAAGGGCCAGTTTTTCAGTACTGGCTTAAACTCAGTTTGAACTAAGTTTAGTTAAACTCAGTTTAAATTTAAACTTAGTTTTCCTGCGCTCAATTAAATTTGTTGCAACCAAAACGAAATAGTCAGCACGCAACTGATAAGTTAAACTAAGTTTAACTGTGCGCAATCGGCCGTTTAAACTCCGTTTAAAGTTGACTGAAAAGCTGCATACTGAGTTTAAACTTAGTTTAAACGACAAACAGAGTTCAACTTGCACTGAAAAACTGGCCCTAAGGGCCGTTTTTTTAACTGCCCGTTAAATTTAACTGCTGTTTAAATCTCTGGACCACAAACCTAAAAGTATGCGCGCGTTATCTGACAAATTCGCTACTCTATTGTGGCTGAGAACCCCTTTAAAACTTGTTTCAAGGTGTAAAGTGAAGCGCTGCATACTTTTAAGCTTGCGGTTCAGAGATTTAAACAGCTGTTAAATTTAACAGGCAGATAATAAAACGGCCCTAATAATTTTTAAAAATTGTTTTAGAGAATTACAATTGTGAGATTCGTTGTACTGTTTTCAATCCTTTTTTTGGGAGATACATTTAAGAAAAACTTAATAACGCCATTAAAACCTTCATGACATTATTAGAAAGGTCTTTTCACTTTTAAATGTTGATGAAAATGTATTTATATATTTTTATGTGGGCTTAAAGTGTTCTATTAACTGATATAATTTTTTGAAAAAAATATTCAAATAAAGTATTTTTATTTATAAATTATTTACGTTCACGGTTTTTTACATGGCCGCATTTGTTTTTATATGTATTTTAAATCTTTTGTGGTTATCGTTAGCTGTTGTTTCAAAGCTACAGAGTTTTTTGAGAAAATATTGAAAAAAAACTTTAACATATTTTTAGGCGCAGTGTTTTTTTACATATGTGCATAGGGAATAGCGAAGTGTATATTGAATTTGACCCGCAATCGGGTACCAGATATTACATTTTCTGAGCAGCATATTTACTAACAAGCAAAAATGAAAGAAATAGTTTGAAATATTTCACTGAAAATGCGTTTTCACACTCTTAGTGTGCACTTTTTAATCTAAAAAAAATGTAACCTACCATTAAAGAGAAATATTGCACATATTCAAAGCATATCAACCGCATTTAAGTCGCCGCAATTAATATCTCAGCCATTACAAATCCAAAGCCACATATTCGCTAACTACTCAAACACACCTACATATATACTCGTACATATGTATATATAAGTTAGCAGCAATGCCAAATTGTATGCAACATGTGTATGGCGCAAAAGTGCATTTAAAATGTAATTTGTCTGCTGCCAACATAAAAGCAGCAAGCAACAACAATAAATGTAAATAGCATGCAGCACAGCAACACTATTGCGGCTTGTAATAAAATCCGCATGAATTTATTTTAAAAATGTTTGGTGTCGCACCAAGGCAAAGGAAAAAACCAAAACGAAGTATCCACATACAAGCAACGCAAAGACAGCATATTGCCTACATACAGGCGGCGGAACACGATTTTGAGCGGGCTGATATAGCCATACAGGATTACAGATATGCAAAACTACATACATACATACATATATACGCCTCAAAATAAAAGCAACATCAAAAACAAGCGAATCTCGATAGTAAACCTGTTGGTTGGTTGCCACAACGGATAACAACGAGACCAGCCAGCGAAGCGACTCAAGACCACTCGAGCTGGGAATATGCGCCCGTAAACCGGTGACAGTTGCGTGTATGGAAATGAAAGTAAATGTAGATATACATACATGGAACCTATATAAGTACGTATGACGGAGTGTGTGCGCCTATAATCGCACACAACAAAGCCACACCGAAAGCTCTGTTGCCTGCTGTGATTTTACATTTTCAGCGGCAGGTTCCTATTTTTTGACTGCATTTACTATAACTGTACATATATATATGTGTATATGCATATGTAGTTTTCTTTTACTATTTTGCGCCTTTAAATATGCATTTGTTTGCGTTCGCATATGCGTCTGATTTGTGTTTCACTAATGGTTGTACAAGCCACAGGCACATCCTGTGCACCAGCAATGCGGCTTCTGTTGTGTCCTTAACTGTTTCGGTGACTATTGTTAAAGCATTCGATAACAATTCATATGGCAAATACATGCTGATGAAGGTATTTACGTGCGAAAGGGGTACAGTGTGTGATTATGGAGAATTTTAAGTAAATACGTGCCGATCAATTTCACCTCGAATATATATTCAAAAGTTTAAGGTGTATTTAATTAAAAAAAAAAATATGCGAAGGTTTGAATGAGAGCGTCTATTTATTTTAACGCCTGTGTCAAATATCATGCACCTAAAATTTTACTTTCAATATGAGCGCAATATGTTTTAAAATATTCTTTCATATATTTTTAAATGTAATACCTTTTTGGACTACATAATTTTAGGCGCTGTATCATTATCAAATATTTTTGATGTCTTTAAATATAAATGAAATATTTCTGTGGCATAATTTTAGGCGCTGTGGTGCTGAGATAAGATATATTTGGAATCATATAATACGCTCATTTCAAATTGTGCCGATTTATTTAGAGAGGCATTGACGATCAATATAAGGTCACATAATATCAAAAGATCAACTTCTTAAAATTTAGAAAGAAAAGATTGAGCAGGGTGGTAGAAAGTTTTGTGCTTTAGTGGGGTTTGAATCAGGATTTTGTTCATATTTTATAATGAAACCGAAAATTTTTGGCGATTTTAAAAGTATGTAATCAAATATAATTTACTTTAACTTGGCATAAAATGAAATATTGAGAACTGTAGACTATAACAAATTTTCATACACTCCATTATATATCGATGAAAATCGATGAATCGAAAAAACATTTCAGTTTTGAACGCAACAGTTTTTATTTACAAATAACCGCATTGTAAAATGTACAAAACTTTTTCGCCAACTTTGCGACACTGTGCGCCCTGTAACGCGGCTCGTTAGGCGCCTCGCCAAGAGCATTGCGCGCTGATGCTGGCACTCGTGTGAGACCTCACCGCCTTTATACCTGTCGTTCTTGTCGCTTGCGAAAATATAATAAACTCATTGCACACCGTAAACTGGCAGCTGCAACATGGGCACTAACACAGCCACAAAAGCAACAACAAAAACATACGTTAAATTCGAAAGAGTTACGCAGTGCTGCAACAGGCGCCAATAGCCGACCGATACACAAGCAGAGCGACAGACGCGTATGTGCATGCAATCAGCAAAAATTGTTCAGAAGCTGAGCAAGCTTACCGACAAAGAGTTCCCAGCATTTTGTCTCGGTGTAAGCACCCTTACGCTGAATGCATTGCTGTATTAGGGCACAACAAAAATCATAGTTGTTGTCGGTAATGTTTTTAGATTTTTGTTATTTTCGTGCATTATAAGTATTGTTATTGTTGTCGCCGATGCAAGCTATTGCTGGCATCAGTAGCGTTGTCGTCTTCATCGCTTTTGGTAGAAGACCTGCTGGCTGGCAAGGTAGTTCAACCGCGAGTGTGCGAGTAGTTTGTGGGAGGAGGTGCGTGCGGTGAAGCTCTGGCCACGTATTCGATTCTACCCGCACACACACACACACACACACACACACACTCAGGGGACATGTTAACACGACTTTCGTGGCACGAATTATTTTATATTGTAAGTACACATATACGAATCAGTCGGCGTGCACTGGCTTTGGCAGCAACATTCAGGCAACTGGCAACAACACCACTGACTGTTGCATACTTTTGGGGGCTCTGTAAAATGCTATATTTCACTCAAGCGCGCGACAAAAGGACCAAAACAAGCGCGGGAAAACGCAAAAGGCGAGTCGGAAGCAAATCGAAAACAATGTGGCGCGTACACTTTAGTATTTTCGCATTTTTTTTTGTTGCATTACAAAATATGCAAATATACTCGCCAGGCAGTGCACTTTTGTAAAAGGACGAGTGTTTAAAATTACCATGCGTACCACTTTATTGTGTGATTTGTCAGCGCCTAAAAGGCGAGTGAGCTTTTATTTTGCATTTTACCATACAATTATTTTTTTTCATTTTTTTCTGTCATTTTGCAACGTCAATATGTTTTGTAACCAACATCGGGCGGCGGTCGGTCCGGTGTGCTCTTATGGTTATGGTTTCACAAATTTGCCACGACAAATTTGCCAACATGCAAAATGCAAGTGTGTGCCGTAAATACATATATGCAAGCCTGTAGGTAACACTTTTTGCGCACAAAAGTGGACAACAAATAGCGGTTGAAAATTGAGTTTAAGGCAGAAAAAAATGTTTTACGCTGTGTTTGCAGTGATTTTTATTTAATAGTTTTATGCGTGTATAAAAAAAAAATCATACATATAACAGTACACTTACGCTGAATGTTTTTGTAAAGAAAAATAAAAATGCTTTGCGAGCGCTTGTATGCTTTATAAACTCTTCATGTGACATATTGTTGTAATTGAGAAATGAATAATTTTTACTGCAAATAAATTGGCAGTTAAAAACATATGAAAAACTGTTAAATGACATAAAAGTTGCATCCTTTTAGGCGCAAACACTCCAGGCGCGAATACACGTGTGCATATTACTTAGTGGACATCGCTTTTTGTTTAAAATTTATAGCCAAATTGTACCTTTTAGCCGCTAATGGTCAGTAGTTTTTGTTTCAAATTCGTTTGATTTTTTTTCAAACAAAAATCTGTAAATATAAATTTAACGTGTTTGCTCCTTTTTAACTGCAAATTTTATTAAAGCTGCACGTTAAAGCAATTTATTCTAATAGAGTTTTGATATTTATTCGCCTAAAAATGTTATCAAAAAATAAATACTTAAAAACTTCATATGTAAACTATCGAAACAAAACTACTTTCTGAATGTGTTTATGCGTCTTAAAATATGCAGCTTATTATTGCATACTTTTAGGAAAATAATTTTTAAATATTTATTCGTTTTTATACTTGAGAGAAACAATTTAAATATTGAATTTTGGAACGATTTTCCGTCCTCCCTTGTCGAGTTTGGTTTTAAGGCAAACCGGTTTCGGCGTTGTGCCATCGTCAGTGTCGTTTTTCGCTTAAGCATAAAAATTCGCTTTCTGATTAATGGCGAATTAGGGTTAATTATGGATGGCGAGATTTTAAAAAATAATTTACACAACGTTTTTTATTATTGATTATATTATTTCTGTAATGGCTATCCAGGTGTTTTAATGCGTGGTACAGTGAATCATGTGCCTAAAACTATGCACCAATTCGGGAGAAATAGTAACGCAGGCTCATCTTTGAAGTATCTGCGTTTTTAATTTGAAGCCAGTTAAATTTTTTTCTAGTATTTCCGTGCAATTATTTCATATATTTATATTATCCACGTTCTTCTTTAACAACATACTCACTCTTGTTTTGGCATCCCCTTCACTTACTCTGCTACCTCTCATGCAAAAAATTAAGTGTGAAATGCTAGGCACTTTCACAGTTTGCACGAAATTCAACGAGCAAAAACGCGAAATTCTAAGCGTCACGCAACTAGATTTGAACAGGCGCCTAAATGTATGCTATCCATGCACTTTTGCACGTCATATTCATCATAGCAAACGACGTCAAACGAAACGACTGGCAACAACTTAATAAGCTGTCGCGACGCCTAAATGTATGTTTGTAAATATGTTCTTTGGTGCTTTGCCAGCTTGCTGCGCACATTTGGGTGTTAATATCATATTTCGTAACATGACACTTTCACACTTTCACTAATTTAAAGTACACAAAACGGCGTGCACACGTCAGCTATCCAGCCAAGTGGCAACAAGCAACAGGCAACAGGCGGTAAGCGGGCAGTTGACCGGTTTATTTGATTGCTGTCGCAACGGTTTGACGCCGCCTCTGCCTCCACTGCGCTATTACTTTCAGTTGGCCGGTATGAAATTCGTGATTGGTGCGCTTTGTCACACACAAAATGTGACGCGTGTTCATGATAAACATACCAAAAACGTCCAAGCCATGCAACACACATAAACTATGCAACCGCTTTGACGCAATTTTGTAGTGCAAGCATGCGAAGAAGTTATTTGGCAGCTGGCAGCTAACAGGTACAAATATACCATTTTCACTGCATGGCCGACGCATGGAGTGCATATAATTGCTGTTAGGAGCAATGGCAAAAAAGAAATTGGAGCATAAATTCAGGCGCCACATTTGCGACGAGTGTTGCCGTTAGGCCGCCGCTTTTGTGTGTGCGACATGCAATCAGCGCTGGAAATAGGCGTAAATGTTTCATAGTGTGATTTATCACCATTTTTTTTTTTGCTTATGGCGTGCTTGTTATTGTTCTTGTAGTGCCACTTTGTTATTTTTAAGTTGACATGCGAGTTGCACAGCGATCGACAATTGCGATTAAAACGCTTTGTAAGTGGAAAATTGTGTTATTATTATAGCAACCTTTAAAAGTTGTTAATTTTTTCTAAAATTAGAAAGCATGAGCTTTTTAAAGTAACTTTGGTCAGGAGAACTCTTCAGCTCCCAAATGTAGGCAATATCAGTTTATTTATAGTAAGTACTGTGTGAAAAATTGCTCCTAAGGGTAGACAATTCAATTTTTGCTTTGTTCGCACAAAGTATTAAAATTTTACAAAAAAAAAAAGAAATTTTTATTTTTTTATTCACAATTTCAAATAAGTCTTACCAAAGAACAAAGAACATAAATGTATAAGAAGGGACAACACGTTACTTTTAGCACCGAGTGAATCTCCAGGGGCATGCTTTCTCTTTTGCTCAAATGAATTTTTTGATTGGCTAGAGTAAGAAAGCATGCCCCTGGAGATTCACTCGTTGCTAAAAGTAACGTGTTGTCCCTTCTTATACATTTATGTTCTTTGGTCTTACTTAAACCGAAAAGGATATCTTAATAGTAAATTGTTTTTATTAACAAAATATTAAGTAGTGGCGGAAATAACTTTTTTTTTATAAAATCAACCAGTATGCCTTATAAATTACATTTAATACATTTCCGCTTTCTGTATTTTTTTTATTATTATTATTTAACATATTATTTCCATAAATTCTTAAAAAAAAACTAAACTAAGTAATAAAAATACTTTTAAAATATAAAATTTCTCCAGCGTAAATCAAAATGTGGGCATAATCTTTCACGCAACTGTTATTTCAAAGATATTTTCTATAGAAATAAACCAAGCTCATCAAACACACATACATACATACATACACCTGTCAATATGCGTACGTTTGTATGTACACATGTGAGTTTGCTTTTGCACAAATGCTTTATTGTTATTTTGAAAAGCAAGTATTAAATCCGCTTATAATTTTCTTTTACCTTCCGAAGAGCATAAATAAATAGCGAATGACATGTGGAATGGTGCACACACATGCGTACATACGTATGCATGTATTTGAAATGGGGGGAAGGAAATACAAACACAAATACGCTTATTTTCCAATATGAGAAGTTTTTCTATGAACAAATACTTACTTGTTATTATGTGGGCGCGCCTAGTAGTATGCAATGGAAAGCGCGCAAGAAAATACAAATGTGTAGTCTCACATTTCTCTATACATTTATATGCACCACATATGTATGTATGTATGTATGTATGTACATATTTGCTCAGGCTTATGATCACATAAATACTTTTGTGGCACAACAACATAAATATATGTACATCCATACACATAAGCACTCATATCAGACTGCCTTTGATGCAGCTGGGTGTGGCAGCATGAAATATTATTATTATTTATTTTTAAGTAAATATCAAAATAATTGCATACTGAGTGCTTTTGTATTTCATATTTGTAAGCCGCTTATTTATGTGTGCAGAAGAACCAACACACACACACACACACACTCGAATTCGCATAAGCGTTTATTTAAGTATATAAATGCATTTGTAAGAAACTTTATACCCAGTTGTAAATTTGGAGACTGCTGCTAACTCTTGGAATAAAATAAAAGCAAAGAAGAAAATGTTGATTGCCGCGTTATTTAACAAAAAAGAAATAAAAAAAATTGAACACGAAAATATCAGATTTTCAAAGCCCAAAACGTAGGCGCTGTCGTCCTTATGTCGCTTGGGTATAATTGTCGCCGTTATTGTTACCATTCACATCAGCAGCAGTCATTACGAATCGCACTTGCATATTTAAAATTATTATTATTATTCTTAGGGCATAGTAGCGCTTAGCGACCTTACTACTTAAGAAGTTAAGCACATTGGAGGGTGTAGTTGTCCATATTCTGGATGGAGATAGCACTCGCTCCGCAAGGTGTTTAAGCCTGAGTACACTTATTCTTGAGCATTCACTTGGTATATGTTCAGAAGTTTACGCATCTAAGCCGCAAAACCTACAGTCTGCTGCCTCGGAGAGTCCTATTTTGTGAAGATGGTATTTTAGCTTGCAGTGACCTGTCCACTACTCGGTGAAATTTCTAAGACTCTCTCTGCTGAGATTCAGAAGTTTTTCAGATGCTTCACGAGATGAACTTATAAACCTCTTAGCTTGTCTGTTTCCCTTTGTCGTGTGCCATTGGGCTGCGATTCTTGAGTCCTCCCACTTTCTCAGAATTTCTGCTGTGTATTCCTTTGAGGTACCGCAGAACGGTTGAGGGACGTAAAAGCTCTGTTGAGCTCCTGTTTTTTGCGAGATAGTTCGCCATTTCATTGCCATCCACACCCTCATGACCCGGAACCCAGCACAGAGTAACTCTGTTGTCGGCTCCTAGTGAGTCCAGTGCCATTCTGCAGCTGTCCACCAGCTTTGACTCCGTCTTGAAGGAGTCTAGTGCCCTAAGGGCTGCCTGACTGTCTTCCGCAAAGACATTCGTGAGCGCACAACTTTATTGCATGGATTTCCGCCTGGAAGATGGTGGGGTATAAACCCATCTGGACACTTTTTTTAAATCTAGCACCGAACACCCCGGCCCCAGTGCTCCCGTTCATATGTTTGTATTCGTCAGTGTACCTTGTGCACTTGTGATCCTTTGTTGATGGCTTTCACCATCTCTTTACATGTGTTCCTTGCAAGTGTTCTGACTTTATAGGCCTTGGTAAAGAACAGCTTTGGCAGCATGGAGTCTGTAAGTTTGACAATTGGATCAGCACTGAGTGGTTGTAAGACAACCAGATGCCCCAATACAGTCTCTACTTTTGAGACAACTAAGATTAGGCAGTCTTAGGGCGCTCTGACAAGCAGCACACTTGCATAACACACCGGTGTCACCGCTCACACCCCACACACATTCCACACATTCGTGCTTTGAAATCGAAAAGAAATAAATGATTACGTTATGTGTGTCGTCAGTTTACATTCGTTAGCATTCGAAATGCACACGTGCTCTTCTCTTGATTCGCCCTCTCACTCTTTCTCTCTCACTATTCGCCAGTAATTTCGCATGTGTTGGCGCGCCTGCAGAAGTGTTGTCTATTAATTAGCATAATAATAGCATAGCGCACGGCGCTTGTTGCAACTTAACACTCACATCCCCACATCCCCTCATACATACACACGCACACACGCATGCTCTCTCTCTCTTATTCTCTTATTGCAAAATTGTACGTAATTGCAATTTGCCCTTTCGAAAAATTTTTCAAATCAATGACAAATGTTGCAACAGCGTCTTTTTGCATGCTAACAAAGTTTAGATTTCTACCGTCGCAGTGACTTTAACATGTATATATGTACATATACTATACATGTATGCATTTGTTTGTATGTATTTATGTGCATAGCTGAGCATGTGTAGGTGCATATGGAATTCAGTTATAATTATGCGATTCAATTTACTGCCATTATTGTCACATGCGTCATTGCTGCTTATTGTTTATGTCGTTTTCGTCGCAAGTTGGTTTTTGTATCACTAGTTTGTTGTTATTGTCGGCGACTGATTGTGTGCATTGTAGAATTTTACAATACGCACTAATCAAATTGATAGCAATATTAAATTGCAATAATTGCATGTCAATTTTATTTGGAAAAAGCCGCACTAATGAACTTATGCACATGCATTGTTAGCGGCTAAAGCATCAGCCAGCTTTTATTACGTTGCAAAAGTGAAACTTGATTTTTACGAGAAATTTATTTTGAGTTGGAACTTTTCTGTAATTAAATAATTTCAAATGTACTTATTAAATATATAATTTAACTGGAAGACATAGTTCTTGCAAAAAAAAAAACAATTCTATGACTTAAAACAATAACTTCACTACTGAATGTCAGCAAATAAGGACCGATTTTATTCACTATCCGAACGATGGAGTGGCCCTAAACACAGCAAGCTAATTAAATTTTCTTCTTTCTTTCTTAAATGGCTCGGCAAGCGAAATATTTAAACTGCAATAAAGACAGTTCAACGCTCTCTTTATATACAATTTCTTTTATAAAAATCTTTTCATTATTCAAAATTTCATGCGAGTAAAACTATTTTTTTACACAAGTTTTCAAGTGCCTACATAAATATTTGTAGTCTAATATGTCTAGATCTTTAATCAGTTAAATAAATTTTCAAATGAATGCCCATTAAATATGTGGTTGTATAATTTTATTTCGACTAGGCAACGGCAGATCGCGCTTACCACGCCGATTAATGTTGCAAATACATAAAAACACGATGAGTATTTCATGTATGAAACATATTTTAAATAAATAGTCGCATCAGATAGCGACAATTTTCAAAAAGTTTTTTTTTTTTTTTAATTCTATATTAAATATTTTTTTAATTAAATATGTACGTTTCATGTTCAAACAAAAACAATATCAGCGCTACTTTGAAACTTTATATACAATTGAAAACAAATATATATGTTTGTTTTTTTTTTAGTTTTCTGTTGGCCTAATATATGTTAATAATTAACAGTTTTACAACAACAGTGTTTAATGATAGAATTCTTTTTATTAAATTAATTTAGGTAATTCTTCATGACCACTTCTCACAGGCTTTGAACCCAGGAGCTTGGAGTTGCATAGCCAACACGAGTGGACTGTTGTGTTTATTCATTTTCCTTAAACAAACCAACTAAATGGTTTTTATTCATCTTTATTCAGTCTGTGATTTACCATCTCTGTTAAAATTAAGAGAATTACAGAGTTAATAGATACTATTAAGAAAAATTAAAAGTTTACATGTTTGAGTTTTTATACATAATATTTAAAATTCGAAACTATAATTATAATTATAAATCAATATCCTTTTTATGATATACAATCTTACAGACTAGGATTAAACTAAGAGAATTGCAGGAATTAATAATAGATAAAGATTAAGAATAATAAGTTTCGAGAGATGACTTTATAAGACTTCTAGTAAACGAAAAATCGACATCTAAGCTCTTTGAAATGTTGTTATATTCTGCAAGGCCTCGAAAAATAGGCGCGAAAAATTAGTAATTTGTTTTAGCTGATGGTACATGAAAGGGCAAATGGTAACGAAGAACTCTGCTAGGTACATTGAAAGTAACATGCTCAAGAAGGGATGGACATTCAATGGAGCCAGAAATAAGATCATATACAAATAATAGTAAAAGAGTACATCTTCTATTTTCCAACGAGGGCAGGTTTATAAGTTTACACCGCGAGAAATAAGACGGAATCGGATCTGAGAAATTAAGAGAAGCAAGGGCAAATCGGAGAAAAACCTTTTGCACTCGCTCAATCCTGGAAGTATACAGCGTCCCTATTGAAAAACCCTTTACAAACAAGAGCAACTGATCTGCCGCTCTTTGAACTTATTTGTGTGATCATGAAGAATTAATTGAATTAATTTAATAAAAAGAAGTCTGATAAGGAAATGTTAAACACTGTTGTTGTTTTTTCACCCGAATTCTTTCATAAACTGGCCTTGAGCTCTATAAAATTGTCAATTATTAAAAACAAATATTTATCAAGTTTTTATTAAAATATCAAACTATTTGGTAAAAAAAAACGTTAAATTTTTTTTATTATGTAGTTTCCAAACCCATACAACAAGACAGTGCAAGTTTCAAGTTGCAGATGACCATTAGTTTGAACCAGGGCTGCTCAACAAACGAAACGATACCATTTTGTTTTGTTAACGAGCAAAATTAACTTAACGAAATGAGTTTGTTGCGTTTCGGCGCCATGTTATCAAAACGAAATCAAATCGTTAATGTTGCAACGTTATAAAATTTCCGTTTTCGTTAATTTTATTGTGCCTAAAAGTATGCAGCGCTTCTGTTTGCGACGAGTGATTCTCCAGCGTTTTTCTTAACGTTTTTCTTAACGTTAACGCCAGCATTTCGTTTCGGTTAAAAACGTAATGAAATTTATTATGATAATTGCTTTAACGATAATATTTTGAAATGTTTCAACCGAAACAAGAAAAAACATTTCGGAACGGTTAAATTTAACGTTAAAATGCATCCTTGCTTTGAACATTTTTTTTTTACTAAAATGTATTGTTTTCAAAGTTTGAAGCTTGGGTTTTTTGGCTTCAATAAGAGAATGCATTCAAAATTTTTTAATTAAAGAAGTATGTACTAATAAAAAATTTAATATATATAAAATGTACGTTGTCATATTTGGTGCGTTTATCATATGAAGAGTTTAACTTAAATCTGCTCCTCATATTATCACGTGTTCTAGGTTAAAGACGCGCGGCTGTGGCTCCGCGTGTTATGGCGTAGGCGCTGAAGGGATGCTTTCTTCCCAAGGGCATAGGTTTTTTTAATTACTTAAAATTCATGCAATGGTCCAAATTAAAAAAAAAATCAGAAAATGTATCGTATTGATGTATAAAAAATAATTTTAAATATTTTATCTATATTCGCACCAAGCTGGTGGTCTTACTCTTTACTCAAAATTGTTGATACACAGCGTCTCTCACAATTCTTCTTAAATTTAATATAAATTGAAATTCAACAGTCAACTATGTACTTCCGTCAGAGGCAGACTGTGACAGGCACTGCCTTTGAACTGAAGTCAGCTTAAGCGAGCTTTTTTTTATACAATGGAAATCATTGTACTTTTTACGCAATAAATTATTTTCAGCTTTCCCACTCCACTTATGCCTACTTACTTATTTATTTGTACATACATACATACATTTATGTATGTAAGCATATTTGCCAGCATATTTTTTAATCTTTGCTCTTCTTTTCAACTTGCATTTGTGTTTTTTGTTTTTATTTCCATGTCGCCACACCGCAGGGTGCTTCCTCCAGTCTTGTTGTGAAATTTGCCGATACTGAGAAGGAACGACAGATACGACGTATGCAACAAATGGCGGGTCATATGAATTTACTTAATCCCTTTGTCTTTAATCAATTTGGACCATATGGAGCTTATGCGCAGGTAAGTAGGCGCAACACAAAAAGAAAAATAAACAAAACGCACGTACGATGGTTATGCAATAATAACAAAAACAACAAGCGGCATAAAAACAAAATGCACAACAACGTTATGTCATGAGAGAGAGTAGCGTAAATAATGAAAGCAAAAAACAAAAACGAAACGAAATTTAAGTAGTACGAACGATACTGCAATAAAAAATCTTTTCAAAAAAGCAATGCGCAGTAATTGATTTCGATTGTTGTTGTTGTTGCTGCTATTGCATCGTGCATTGTTTGCCACTTACTCTTATTGTTGATGTCATTTGTTTTTGGCTTTACTGTTGTTGCTGCAGTTGTTGCTCTTGTTGTTGTTGTGCACATAAAATGCCCAAACAAAAGGCGCTGCAGTTTTATTGCAAACCAAAAAAAAAATCGCACGAAAATGGAAGCGCAAATGAAAACAATGCAAAAGACCGTCAAATAATGGACACAAGAAGAAGCAGCAGCAACAAGCATGACAACAAGCACAAAAACAACAGCAGCAACAGCAAAGTATTTCACTGAAATCAGCGTCACGTAAAGTGCATTAAATAACGGTGACATTGGCGTTGATGGTGTTGGTAGTGGTTGGCAGCATAAATAGTTTAATCCCCCCCCCCCCCGACAGCGTCATAACGACAAGTTTCGTTAGCTTTTGACCAGCGTTCGCATCGTAAATTGCACATTTTTATTGCTACTTTTGTTGCAAAACCAATTTAAGTGCAACACTACGGTCGCTGCTGCCTCTACTCGCCACTACTCGCCTCAATTTTGCATCACTTGCCTCTTAACCTCACTTCCGCGATGGGGCGGACTAACCACTTCCGTTGCGCACATTCGATCGACACTCGCGCGCTCACTGCTCACCTCACCGCCAATTGCTTGCTTTATTTATGCGCACAACTTCATCATCTGCATACTTTAGCATTTCCGTTTCTCATCTATTTACTCATACTCCATACATTTTGTTTTCCCTTAATGTATTGTCTCATTGTTTTCTTTCTTT